>CAKJTW010000056.1:11137500-13637500 GCA_917880005.1 Nanger dama
GAAACTGTATAGATGATTGATGTGACCCATGTAAGATCAACATGAAATGTTTGTAAATGTCAGCAAAATGTAACCATCTAAAAGCATATAAGGATGGAGTTTCTGTCAAAGTGAAAAACAAACAGAAAAATGTTTATCTTATTTTTTTACTTTCTTGTGTGCAATTACAAATTCATAGAAATATTGTATTTGATTTTCCTTGGAGCTCATGTCATCAGAGGTCTAATTTACTTTTGACATTTACCCTTTCAAAGTTTTGGTCTCTTATTTATTGGATAAGTTTTCTCGTTTACATATGGAAAAGTAATATACACTCAGAACTTCTTGGCAAAAAGGTAATTATTTTGGAAAGTATTTGCAAGACCTTGACCAAAAAACATTATGTAAAAATTATGGAAGGCTATACATATAGAAATTTCATTGAAGGGTTCCCATCTCTATATAGACAGAAGAAAGCATTGTTGATTTTCCATTTAATTGAAAATGTTTGTGATGTTCAAAACAAATGTAATAAGATAGAGATAAGAGGGAAGGAAAATAACAGATTAAACTATAAATATGTAAGAGTACTTCAGTAGCTCACTTTGACTTGAGTAGTTTCTTTACATTTCTCCTAGATATATTTTTGTATAAAATGCACATTATTCTTGGCGGTGGTTTAGTCACTAAGTCATGTCCAACTCTTGTGACCACATGGACTATAGCCTGCCAAGCTCCTTTGTCCATGGGATTCTCCAGGCAAGCTTAGAATACAGTAAAATCCTTCCTTGGGAATGATGTTTTGGTTGTTATATTTTTGCATTATGTTGACATGAAAGCAGAATGAATAGAGTGAAATTAATTAAGATGAGGAGTGGGAAATGAATAGTAGAGAATACAAAACTAAAAGCTGAAAATCAGTTGGCATCACTAGATTTTACCATTCAAATAAGAGCATTTTTGCAGAAAAGGGATTGTATATGTATTGTTCACCTAATTATATGCTTTTCTCCTTTTTGCAAATTCACAAGTCCACAGTAACATGAAGAACTGCAAAATGCCTATTCATTGTTATAGTTGTTTGTTATCATAATAGTTTTGAATTATTTTGTATATATATATATATATATATGATCTTTTATATTTTTATATTTATACACTTGTAACTTTTGTATATATGTATTTATACATTTATAATTTATACATTATGCATATATATGGGGCTTCTCCCTTGGCTCAGTGGTAAAGAATCTGCCTGCAATGCAGCAGATGTAGGTTTGATCCCTGGGTTGGGAAGATTTCCCTGGAGGAAGGCATGGCAACCCACTCCAGTATTCTTGCCTGGAGAATCCCATTGGATAGAAGAACCTGGTGAGCTATAGTTCATAGGGTTGCAAAGAGTCGAACACGACTGAATAAACTGAGCATGCATACATATATATACATAGACACTTGCATAGTATATTTTTAATAGAACATGGATGCCCTGCTCATTCTGTAGAGCTGGTAGGAAATGCTATTCTTGGTGATGTTGCAGAAAAACAACTACTTGAAATCCTCAGTTAAGCAAATTTCTCTGGGGAGTTGTACTTTGAGGAGAATATGGTAACATAAAGCAATGCAAGAAGTATCTTGGGATCAGTTGTTGTTGTTCAATCATTAAGTTGTGTCTGACACTTTGCAAACCCATGGACTGCAGCCTGTCAGGCTTCTCTGTCCTTCACTGTCTACCGGAGTTTGCTCAAACTCATGTTCATTGAATTGGTAATGCTATGCAACCGTCTCATCCTCTGTTTCTCCTTTCTCCTCCTGCCCTCAGTCTTTCCCAGCATCAGGGTTTTTTCCATTGAGTCAGCTCTTCGCATCAGGTGGCCAAAGTATTGGTGCTTCAGCTTCAGCATCAGTCCTTCCAGTGAATATTCAAGGTTGATTTCCTTTTGGATTGACTGATTTGACCTCCTTGAAGTCCAAGGGACTCTCAAGAGTGTTCTCCAGCACCACAATTCAAAAGCATCAATTCTTTGGCACTCAGCCTTCTTTATGATCCAACTCTCACATCCGTACATGACTGCTGGAAAAGCCATAGCTTTGACTAGATGGGCCTTTGTTGGCAAAATTATGCTTCTGCTTTTAATATGCTGTCTATCATTGTTTTTCTTCCAATGGCTGCAGTAACTGTCCACAGTGATTTTAGAGCCCAAGAAAATAAAATCTATTTTTTCCCATTTCAACTTTGTTTTCTCTCTGCATTGCTATTATGGCACAGTGATTGGTTACATTCACAATGATGACACTAAGTTATAGCAAGATCTCTGGTCATCTAAAAAATATTCCAATTTATAAACTTGTATTTATAAAAGTAGAAAATTTTTTCAAACATGTTTCTAAAGATATTAAACTACAGGTCTTTAAACATTCTTTCAATAGTCATTTTGAGCAGATTTAGCAAAGGTCTATAATGTGCTAAGTATAATATTCCATTCCCTGAACAATTCTGCTAATCATTTTACTTTGAAAAACATGTTAGCTATCGTTAAGTGTATTATATGTGTATAGTTCTATTTTCATGCATATGATAATATTCAAAGAACTATACTGTGCAGAATAGGAGTATATGAAGGCACATATTTCTCCTGCTTGTCCCTTGATGAATCTAGTATGAGAAATAATTCATTTATTTATGTATTAATTATTAAATAAAAGGTAAGAAGTATAACTGCTCAAGATAGATATAGAAAAAGATAGAAAACAGCAGGTAATGAAGTTTTAGAAGGATGAACAGCTTTTAGCTGCTAAGAATAGAAAGGCTTACAATGAATAAAAATTACTGCAAGTCAGTGTCACTAAGACAAGAAATATATATTATTATATTAAGAAAAGAATAGAGCTGAACTCAGTATTATACTTTTTCTTGACTCCTAAATTTATACAAATCACAATTGAAAGCTAAAGAAATTTTATAAATTTACATTGCTGCATTTCTCTGTAAAAAAATATATGAATAGTTTTCTTCAGGGATCTTCCATGACAATATTTGTTTTTTACTCTAGTGGAAATATAAAACTTGAAATATAGTATAACTTTAAATTCAGAGAAAGAGAGACAAAGTGCAAAATATTTGATAATGTCTTAAAGTTTAACTAAAGTTAAAGTACACAAATGGGAATTTTGGTATATTTGGAACTCTTCCATCCTTTCAGAATAAAGGTATGGATAGAGATTTGCATGGATGCCAATGTCCAAAAAAGAGGTGAACTATATTTGCCTCCTTTGCAAGCTCTGTGCCTTGATACTGTCAAGGGATACTTGCATGTTCCTAGCAGCTCCATTTTGAAAGGAGCCTATGGTGTCCATCAGATTGTGCTTAAGTGCTTAAAGCACCCAAGATTATGGCTTTGAATTTGTGATATTCTTGACTAGCAGAATACACATGCACACACCATAGATTAGGACAGATATCTGTAGGTTCTTTGAAGTAAGAGGCACCAGATCCAATGAAACTGACCATAACTTTGAGTATGTAGAAGACATGTGTACATGATGTTGTAGGATATCACTTTGATATCTTAAGTCTTCTGTGCCCTGACTTGATTCCTATTACCTTTAAAAAGATGGTTTAGAGTATTACTTCAGAAAGAATATATGGATAGTTTTCTGATAATCTGATAATCTCAAAACATACTTACTGATAATCTCAAAACATAGAAAAATTGCTTTAATGTATTCATTTTCAATGATTTTTTCAGAATGAATGATCTGAAGAGCTTTGAGTTGGGGCTCAAAGAGCTCAGAGAGTTGGGACTCTCTGTATAGTATTACAAAAATTGAATAATGTATTTGTTTTGCCTATATGTTACTAATTTTCTATACTATGACCTTTAAAGGTAACCATAAAGACCTTGAGAGAGTCATTTTATTTTGCAAATTTGGGGCAAGGAGGCTGTAGGGGTTCAAGACTGTGCTATATGGTTCCCCATGGGCGCACAATCTAAATGCATATCTAACATTGTAGATGAAACTGGTAGCCTAAATGGATAAGTTGTTGAATGGTAGAAGTGGGATTGGTACTTTACAATGATAGAATATTGTTGGTGAGGCTTCTTCAAGCTCATACAACTGTTGTCATATGTTACTTTTTACATGTTGGGGTAACTGGTTTCAAATACCTAACCTTTTAATGTAGAAGCTGTTTTTTTTTTTTTTTTAATAGAAGCTGTTTTAAGGGTGCAATCAGGCAGCAGTAGAAATGATGCCAAACTCTCCTTTTTTTTTTTTCCCTAAGTAACTTACTGCTTCTTGTTATCAATAACCAGGAGTGATTAGAAAGTTCCAGTTCTGCTTAAGAATGAAAGATATAAAAGAACTGCCAGAGCAAGCCTTGGTTACTGCATTCTTATTTGGAAAGTATTTCAATCTAGAATGACTTCCCTGGTGGCTCAGATGGTAAAGCATCTGCCTACAATGTGGAAGACCCAGGTTCAATCCCCGGGTCAGGGAAGATCCTCTGGAAAAGGAAATGGCAACCCACTCCAGCATTCTTGTTTGGAAAATCCCATGGATGGAGAAGCCTGATAGGCTACAGTCCATGGGGTCGCAAAGAGTCAGATATGACTGAGTGAAATATATGGAAATTATCAATCTAGAAATATATAGTAACTATCAATGGTCATGAGTCAAGTTCATTTGTGCTTGGATAATAAAATATAAGCAAAATACCATGAAATAGATAATGGCACATGTTTACATTTTGATGTTGGAGTTTTGTTGACTAAAATAATGTTCCGAATATTTAGATACCATTTACAGAGTTCTCCTCTTCATTTGGTTACATTTGTAACTTTGTAAGCTATTGCCCATTTTATTTATCTTACTATTTTCTTGTCATTATTTATTAGTATGACATCTACCACTTGTCCTTATTCCATTTTCTCATTGAGCATGTCTTCACTTGCTGATTTAATTCTAACTCCTTCTTTTAAGGTGTCAGAGACTCTCTTAATTTTAGTTTAAAGCTACTGGCATATTCCTAATTATTATTTGAGCTTTTTGCTGAAGATGTAAACTCATCTCATTTCTAGTTAGAGCATTTGTAAATTACCACTCTATGTTGATTCCAAGCTTGTTACTCCTGGAAATTAATGCACACACCAAATAAGGTTAGGGAGTGTATCTTGTCAGCATGTTAAAGACTTGTATTCAAAGTTCAACCAAACCCCAAAGATAGTTATTATGTGATATTGTCTAAATGTTGAAAATTAAAAACTTAGCTCTTTAGTTTAACCTGTGTGGCTTATGAGGGGTAAGGACAAGCAATGAAGCCCAGCAGTTATTTTACATCCTCCATTTTAACCCATAGACTGCAATAAGCCTCACAAAGATAACATTATTGGTAGAAGAGATGTGACAATACATTTTTAGAAAGTTTTCTGTAGAAAACTAAAATTGATTAAATCATTAAGTCATTCAATAAACCCTTATTAAGTGCTTACCACTTGCCATTCATTCTACTAGGCTCTGGTGATATGAGAGTTAATACACATGTACTTTATGCATGCACCTATGTTTGTGTGTAAAGTTTCCAAATTCTACTAGATCTATAAAGTGCTAATCAGTGCTAAATATTAATAATTCAGTAAACATTTGCTATATCACATTGAATAAGTTGAAATTATTATTGTCTTATCCTCCAACCTTGAGAGTTTAGCAGTGTCTGTTTTCTATCTAAACTCTGTCTCATTCTGTCCTGACAGGTGCTCTCAGTAAGTTAGAGATTTCATTCATATTCTGCTGTGGCACTGTTAATCTTATTTTGATTGAAACAGCATTGTGGACAGCAAAACTGATGGGTGCTCATGGTGAGACTGTTGCAAAAAAGAAGTAATAAGGTTTCACATTTAGGTGTGTTTGGGGCAAGAATTATGACCTTTCTTAAATTTATAGTATAGTAAATGCTCTACTTATTGAGCTTCTTTTAACACAGTATGGATATCAATCTATGTATTTAAGCATTTTTAATAACTGTCATTTTCAGTGATTTTCTTGCCTAAACATCATACATATAATAGAGTTTCACAGTGGACAAGGCATTTATCTCCGTTGTTAGGTGATGCCTTTTCTAGTACAGAAGTTGTATAGCCTGTTGTATGTCATATAATAACATTAGACTCTTGAAGACAACTATCATGTTACATATTTGTTGCATAGATTAATTTAAGACAGTTTTGTTAGACATAAAATATAAAGAGGAAGTAAAATGAAAATTAATGCAGTGTGGAAGGATATTATGCTTACATATTATATATCAAAAGACTAAAGATATTTTTGAACAGTGCTATAATTTAGTCATGAGTCTAGCTCTTTGCTATTATCTAACATAAGGATTTGAATTAAACTAAATGATGACCAAAAAAATGCGGTAAGCCTTACTAACTCTCCAAGTTATTATCATTATAATTTTTACTCAATCAAAAGCTGAGCTAATTTTTTTTTTTTAATCCAATGATGTAGCTAGTACTGGAATTGAATTTATAGATTTTCTACACCTATTGGACTAGAACAAAACCTGTGTATCAGAATAGCCTCTAAACGGAGTATATATCATTCATTTCACATATCTGTAGCATAAAATATTTTTATAGTATACCTATCATTGTAAAAGTGAAGTAAAAGTCGCTTAGTTGTATCCGACTCATTGCAACCCCATGGGCTTTATGGTTCATAGATTTCTCCAGGTCAGAATACTGGAGTGAGTAGCCATTCCCTTCTCCAGGGGATCTTCCCAATCCAGGGATTGAATCCAGGTTCCCTGCATTGCAGGTAGATTCTTTAGCAGCTGAGCCACAACGAAAGCCCAAGAATACTGGAGTGGGTAGCCTATCCCTTCTCCAGCAGATCTTCCCGACCCAGGAATCTAACCAGGGTCTCCTGCATTGCAGGTGGATTCTTTACCAGCTGAGTTACCAGGGAAGCCCCTTAAACCTATCATTATGATACATTTAAAAATAAGCTTAGAACACTAAAAACTTTGTAAATTTTGTCACTTTGATATATTTTATAGTGATTAAGTGCCAGAGTCCAGCTCCGGCACCCAGGAAATCAGCCTGAAGGGGTGAGCAGTGTCAGCGGACGATGATGTAGCCTCTACTCATAGTACGGAACTACATGTTTATTTCAAGCTTCAGGTTCTGTTTTATACTTTGACAAAAGCATTAGCTCAGAGGTTTGAGGTTTTTACTTTCCCCCACCCAGATTTACTGTATTTAACCTGTGATTACACTGTAACTCATGCTACAATCCTCAGTTTATTTCTTATCTTTCTAAATCCTGTTTGCCGATAGCATCTTAAGATCATTATCCCCTAAAAGCCTTCTCAGTTTAGTTCAGTTCAGTCGCTCTGTCGTGTCTGACTCTTTGCGACCCCATGAACTGCAGCACGCCAGGCCTCCCTGTCCATCACCAACTCCCGGAGTTCACTCAGACTCATGACCATCGAGTCCATGATGCCATCCAGCCATCTCATCCTCAGTCGTCCCCTTCTCCTCCTGCCCCCAATGCCTCCCAGCATCAAAGTCTTTTCCAATGAGACAGCTCTTCGCATGAGGTGGCCAAAGTACTGGAGTTTCAGCTTTAGCATCATTCCTTCCAGAGGAATCCCAGGGCTGATCTCCTTCAGAATGGACTGGTTGGATCTCCTTGCAGTCCAAGGGACTCTCAAGAGTCTTCACCAACACCACAGTTCAGAAGCATCAATTCTTGGGTGCTCAGCCTTCTTCACAGTCCAACTCTCACATCTATACATGACTACTGGAAAAACCATAGCCTTGACTAGATGGACCTTAGTCGCAAAGTAATGTCTCCGCTTTTGAATATGCTATCTATTTTGTCATAACTTTTCTTCCAAGGAGTAAGCGTCTTTAAATTTCATGGCTGCAGTCACCATCTGCACTGATTTTGGAGACCCCCAAAATAAAGTCTGACACTGTTTCCACTGTTTCCCCATCTATTTCCCGTGAAGTGATGGGACCAGATGACATGATCTTCATTTTCTGAATGTTGAGTTTTAAGCTAGCTTTCTCACTCTCCTCTTTCACTTTCATCGAGGCTTTTTAGCTCCTCTTCACTTTCTGCCATAAGGGTAGTGTCATCTGCATATCTGAGGTTATTGATATTTCTCCCGGCAATCTTGATTCCAGCTTGTGTTTCTTCCAGTCCAGCGTTTCTCATGATGTACTCTGCATATAAGTTAAATAAGCAGGGTGACAATATACAGCCTTGATGTACTCCTTTTCCTATTTGGAACCAGTCTGTTGTTCCATGTCCAGTTCTAACTGTTGCTTGCTGACCTGCATACAGATTTCTCACGAGGCAGGTCAGGTGATCTGATATTCCCATCTCTTTCAGAATTTTCCACACTTTATTGTGATCCACAGAGTCAAAGGCTTTAGCATAGTCAATAAAGCAGAAATAGATATGTTTCTGGAACGCTGTTGCTTTTTCCATGATCCAGCGGATGTTGGAAATTTGATCTCTGGTTCCTCTGCCTTTTCTAAAACCAGCTTGATCATCAGGAGTTCACAGTTTGCGTATTGGTGAAACCTGGCTTGGAGAATTTTGAGCATTACTTTACTAGCATGTGAGATTAGTGCAATTGTACAGTAGTTTGAGCATTCTTTGGCATTGCCTTTCTTTGGGATTGGAATGAAAACTGATGTTTTCCAATCCTGTGGCCACTGCTGAGTTTTCCAAATTTGCTGGCATATTGAGTGCAGCACTTTCACAGCATCATCTTTCAGGATTTGAAATAGCTCCACTGGAATTCCATCACCTCCACTAGCTTAGTTTGTAGTGATGCTTTTTAAGGCCCATTTGACTTCAAATTCCAGGATGTCTGGCTCTAGATGAGTGATCACACCATCGTGATTATCTGGGTTGTGACGATCGTTTTTGTACAGTTCTTCCATGTATTCTTGCCACTTCTTCTTAATATCTTCTGCTTCTTCTGTAAGGTCCAGACCATTTCTGTCCTTTATCGAGCCCATCTTTGCATGAAATATTCCCTTGGTATCTCTAATTTTCTTGAAGAGATCTCTAGTCTTTCCCATTCTGTTGCTTTCCTCTATTTTTTTGCATTGATCACTGAAGAAGGCTTTCTTGTCTCTTCTTGCTATTCTTTGGAACTCTGCATTCACATGCTTATATCTTTCCTTTTTCTCCTTTGCTTTTTCCTCTCTTTTTTCACAGCTATTTGCCAGGCCTCCCCAGAGAGCCATTTTGCTTTTATGCATTTCTTTTCATGGGGATGGTCTTGATCCCTGTCTCGTGGACAATGTCACGAACCTCATTCCATAGTTCATCAGGCATTCTATCTATCAGATCTAGACCCTTAAATCTATTTCTCACTTCCACTGTATAATCATAAGGGGTTTGATTTAGGGCATACCTGAATGGTCTAGCGGTTCTCCCTACTTTCTTCAATTTATGTCTGAATTTGGCAATAAGAAGTTCATGATCTGAGCCACAGTCAGTTCCTTGTCTTGTTTTTGATGACTTTATAGAGCTTCTCCATCTTTGGAGAATGAATACAATGAATACAATCAATCCGATATCCGTGTTCACCATCTGGTGATGTCCATGTGTAGAATCTTCTCTTGTGTTGTTGGAAGAGAGTGTTTGCTATGACCAGTGCATTTTCTTGGCAAAACTCTATTAGTCTTTGCCCTGCTTTATTCTGCATTCCTAGGCCACATTTGCCTGTTACTCCAGGTGCTTCTTGACTTCCTACTTTTGCATTCCAGTCTCCTATAATGAAAAGGATATCTTTTTGGGTGTTAGTTCTACAGGTCTTGTAGTTCTTCATAAAACCATTCAACTTCAGCTTCTTCAGCGTTACTAGTTGGGGCATAGACTTGGATTACTATGATATTGAATGATTTGCCTTGGAAATGAACAGAGATCATTCTGTCGTTTTTGAGATTGCATCCAAGTACTGCATTTAGGACTCTTTTGTTGACCATGATGGCTACTCCATTTCTTCTGAGGGATTCCTGCCTGCACTAGTAGATATAATGGTCATCTGAGTTAAATTCACCCATTCCAGTCCATTTTAGTTCACTGATTCCTAGAATGTCGATGTTCATCCTTGCCATCTCTTGTTTGGCCACTTCTAATTTGCCTTGATTCATGGACCTTAATTATTTCTAAACCCTAAACTCATCAATCTTCTTTTGCCATAAATATTTCACTCACAAACAGGTCTCAGATATCAAACCTCCACATGGTCTCAAGCTGTGGCCTATGTGCTCATCCTGGGACATTCTTTGTAAAGATCCTTGAACAAATGTCAATGGCTATTTTATAAATTATTTTCTGGGCAAAACTGTAGAAGGCTTTGTGGTTTTTCATGCTTTTCTCAAGCACCTTAACATTTTTTCCAGCTAACTCAACTGAAGAAAGGAAAGAACAAGTCAGAATCACAAGGCCTGACTCCTTCATCTAGGGGCCATGCCCGCAAGATGAGGAGAGGTGGTTGGGTCCGTGCCTCCATTTTGTCAGTAATACCTAACTCGGCTTCTGACAATTAAGAGGATTTTTTTCCTCTTTATTCTGGCTTACAATAACTTTTAATTCCCTATTTATTTTAACTTTATATTTTCAATAGTGAGTAACTTTTGGAATGGCTTGTCCTTTAATATATCTGGTAAATGTCAGCCTTGTTATTTGGCTTTATGACAGTTTTATTTATTCATTTTAAAATAGTTGAATTCCTTTTGGTTTGAATTCTGCTATGATTTTTCACCTGGGAAACATTTTCCTCCCTTTATGGAAATAGGAACTTCCCACAGTAAGCATAAGAAATGAAGAACTATTTTCTAATCATTCAATGAGATGTTATTCAATATTAGGGCTATATGCAACTGAATAAATAAAATTGTGAGATTATAGTGTGTAAATTGTTTTCCTAAACGAAGAGAAAAATATTTCTTGAAGAGAGACAGATATCAGTTAGAATACATTGCTCTTCATATTTGAAAAGATATTGCAATAAGACAACTTTCAGTTGTAAATAGCAGTTATGGTTTAAGTCAAGACATTTTCTTGCCCTGTAAGACAAAAACATTATGATGGTAAATGATCACTAAATGTCCAGATATAATCACCTTATATTGTACATATCCCTACTACACTATAGTATTTAAAATAACATATTTCAAACATTATTTATTTAGTTGAATTGTTACAATGAATAATTAGTTATTCTAAAATCTGTCCATATAGTTTTTTTCTTACCGTTAGCTGCTGCTTCTTCTTATTTTTTTTTTTTAAGTTTCTTGATCATAATTAAAACCCATGTCGGTTTTATAGGGTTTAAAGGTGGAGGATTTGAAGAAGGCCAGAAAACTAAAGCTGAATGCTAGAGCATTGGACAAATTGAATATCAGTTGTTTTGCTAACATTGTTAACTGAAACTAATAACTCAAGAGAGATTTTTTTTCATATAGAACCAAACTCAAATGCTTTTCCTCAGGGTTAAATTACAGCTAGAGAGAGTGACATCATACACACATACATATACACACACATTAAATCTTCTATTCTACAGTAATCTTTACTACCATTACAAACAGTAAATGTAGTGTCTCTTATAGAAATTTATTACGTTACAGTTGTATGACAAAAGTAATATACACTTATTACTATCACCTGTTGGGGAAAATCAGTATTTTGAAAATTGAAGAGGATGATAGGAATAAAAAACAAATATTGTTTTCTGATAGAATAAATCCACTATTATTGCTGTCATTATATTCTAGCTAATGTTCAACAAGTTAATACCCAATGACAATTGACTTTAAGACTGTCTAATTGTCAATATTTGATACATGGAAAAGCACAGTTTACACTAAACCAGCTGAAAGTACAATTGAAAATAGGATATAACTAGAAGATACAATGTTTATCTCCTGTATTCCTATTGTTCTTTTCCTTCTTTGAACATGGGCCAGATTCTCAAGCTAGTTTTGATTATGTTTTTCTAGCAACATATGCTAGAATTTGGAACAGTACAGGGAAGGATTAGCATGGCCTCTTGTCAGAGCATGTATATTTATGAAACAGTCTTCATATTTATCCTACTTATCTTTAAGGACCAGATGAAATGCTACCTTATGATGAACATTTCCTTTTGTGCTGAAAATGCATTATGTTAGCATTATAGTCATTAGTGTACATGTGTGTTTTTCTCACTTATTTTAAAATTTCTGATCATGTATAATTCATCTTTATACTCCCAGCAACATCTAGTACAGTGCCTTGTGCATAGTGGGCAGTTGAAACATCTTTATAGAGTTAAATTTTTATGAGTCATTTGCTGAACATTAGCTGCAGTATGCACTTGTGCAAATATACAGACTTATGAGTTATATAAAATTAATGAGAGATGATAATTTAAATTTACCAGGTGCTTTAATTTTGGGAAATTTCTGAATGTCTAAATGATAAAGGGATTGGTGACAAATTTTAGAGAAGGGAAGGCATTATGCATGAAAGAAGAAATGTCCCTGGTTCAGGCCTCACTTTTTAAAGTAAGCATGTGTTTGGAATTCTAAAATAATTATCCTGACTATCAAGAAACAGATTCAAGTAAAATATTGTGGCAGTTGTTCAGCTTACCCCATTATGTTTATGTCATTCTTTTGTTATATGTGGTGACTTCTAAGTGTACCATTTTCCCTTTGAGTCTACTGGAGTGATCTCTTTTCTCAGTATGTATGAAAGGTTAAAGATATCTTGTAACAGCTTATAGCTCATAGGGGAAGATATGTCTTTGCATCTGCTTGCTTGTAGACATTGTGCTATGAAAGAGTTTCCATTTTCCACCCAAAAAGTATTTAGGAAAAAATGCATTCTGGAAATGCCATGGGCATTTTGTTTTTACCACGTCTGAAACTTTCCAAGTATTCTCAATGGTTGATTCCTCACTTTGATATTTTCACCTTCATCTCTCTCTCTCTTTGTGTATGTATATCTATGTATAATATATGTATGTAGACACGAAGGTATATATCTGTTACTTTTTACCTTACTGAAATATGTCATGTTAAACAAATGGTTGCCTTCTATCAACTTGAAGAGAATTATTTTTAGCTTAACTGGTTTGAGTGGTAATGCTAAAGCTCAGCAATGATTCTGTATCTTTCCTGTAATCTTAAAACTTCCCATAAGTGGAATAAAGATTGTTGAATTGCCATCATTATACGATTTCACCAATATTAAGTGAAATTTTCATCTCTGTTAAATTTAGCTGAATAGAATCCATCAAACATCAAACAGTAGTAGTAGTTTTCTAAGTGTGTTTGGAGCTCTATGGATGTGCAAACAAAGGACCATATGGAGGTAGATTTCTCCAAGTTGTGAGTAGGTATGGTTTTGTGAGTTGCATGTGCCTGTTGGCACTGTTGGCAGTTCAGCACCCTGGAAAAGGCATTGCTTTCAAACATGAATAATTGATGAATTGTATGTAATATGCAAATGTGAATGCATAAATCTCCTGAATGACAGCTTAATTTATGTGAGCTTTTAAGAATGTGGGATTAGATTTTAATTAAATATCTTCAAAGGCACCCTGACTTATTCAGTTTTTTGGATGATGTCTTTAGAAAGAAGTGGGAGAAGGTTTAAATCAAAATTTTACACGTATTATTCACAGTTTTCAACTATGTGGTCATTGTTTCATAGAAAAACCAAGGTATTTAAAGAAAAAAGGCATTTGCCTTTAATTTTAAAAACACTGTTATTATATTACAATGGTTGCAGTTTGTCATATATGATAGATATGAAAAATATTTGGTTCAAAAGTTAATGGCTTAAAACTTAAATGTAATTTTAAACGTATTTCAGATACTACCATATATTTTAGTATGCCAAACTGGACAATGCTAATTACAGATGACATTTTTAGTATTGGCTTTTGGAACAGTAATACTTTACGTTACTTCCTATATGTTACTATCTTAAAAATACTTAAAATAGTCAATAGAGACAGAGCTGACTATCTGCCTTTGCTCTTAGATATGTAGTGTGTATAGATGTAGCTTTGTGTATGTATAGTTTTAACCTCTGTTTGATCATAGTATTTCTAACATCCTCTAATATAAAGATTAGTATAAAGGAGGCAAATTAAAAATCTTTGAAATTTTCCACTTAATCTTTCTATGTGATCACATTTTGAATTAAAAGGATGTAAATTTAATAGATCCATTTAAAGTTTACTGTAAATGTTGTTCTTTCTTTTAAAATATGTTTCAACTTATTTATAGTTTATAGTAAATCACATTGTTCATAAGTAATTTATAAATCTCGCACAGTTATGGGCTATATCTAGTTCTTACTTGTTTTTCCTATATATTTGCTTTCTCTTAATTTACATTGAAAAGTTTAATTGTTGACTTTAGAGAAATGGTACCTATATGTCTTTGCTTGAATATGCTTTTCCTCTAATGTATCACTGTAGTAGTAAATTGTACAAACTCTGGAATCATATGTCATAGGTTCCAAATCCCAGTTCTAACACTACCTTTTGTGTGACTTTGGGCAGATCATTTAACCGTGCCTAAGTTTCAGGATTTCTGCCAGAAGGAGGTGACAATATAAATCACTTAGAAATGTCCCCAATACTTGGTAAGCTCTATGCGACTTATGTTGTTATTTGTTTCCGCTGTTTCTGTCATGCTCTCATTTTTTGCCATTCAGGCCTATCTCTGGTCCCAATTTAGCTTCATTCTTATCTCTATAATTTAGTCTGGAATGGGTCTACCATGTATCCTCTTCTTGTCCAGGACCCATCCAAACTTGAGACATGACTAAGGGCTCCTTTCCTCCATAAAATCTTCATTGACTCTTTCCTCTTAACTATCTCCACTTTCTCTTAGTTTTCCTCTATCACAGTCTTTGTTGTTTAATCATTTACTTATCTCCCTTGTTTGCACCAAGCTTACAGATATGAAACCTAGGATCTACTTATTTGGTTTCTGCTGTTGCTGCTACTGCTGCTAAGTCACTTTAGTTGTGTCCGACTCGGTGTGATCCCATAGATGACAGCCCAGGAGTCTCCCCGTCCCTAGGATTCTCCAGGCAAGAACACTGGAGTGGGTTTCCATTTCCTTCTCCAATGCAGGGAAGTGAAAAGTGAGAGTGAAGTCGCTCAGTTGTGTCTGACTCTTTGTTACCCCATGGACTGCGGCCCACCAGGCTCCTCTGTCCATGGGATTTTCCAGGCAAGAGTACTGGAGTGGGTTGCCATTGCCTTCTCCAATTTGGTTTCTGCAATGTAACTTAAAAATTATTCCTAGTGTGAAGTACTAGCTCCCTTTATCTGTTTGGCCTTTATACAAGTTTGATAAATCATGGAGCTGCAACATATTTCAAGCTTCAAGTGAGATGAGATGACCATACACAACTCCCCACTTTCAGACCCCTGCTTGTTCTGTTCCATCATGGTTGAGTTTGTTTCTTCCACTTTGAGGAAGTGCTCTTCTGTCTTCCACTATGTTGAGAAATGGGTTTCCCTGTTGGCTCAGCAGTAAAGAATCTTCCTGCCTATGCTGGAGACACAGGTTTGACTCCTGGATTAGGAAGATCCCCTGGAGAAGGGGATGGCTACACACTCCAGTATTCTTGCCTGAGAAATCCCATAGACCGAGGAGCCAGGCAAGCTATAGCCATAGGGTTGCAGAGAGTCAGGCATGACTTAGAGACTAAACAACAACAACAGGTTGAGAAATACATGCATATGATGTAGTGGATTCAGAGTCAGACAGATGATAGGTACAGGGTGGATTTATTCACTCGTCTTCAGCAACTTAGCCTTTCTGAGGATTAGCTTCTCATCTTAAAATAGGGACAATAGTACCCATCATATGGAATTATTTAGATAATTTACAAATGCCTCCATTTAGTTGTTATTCCTTCCTGGGGCTTGCTGGTGGTTCAGATGGTAAAGAATCCACCAGCAATTCGAGAGACCTGGGTTTGATCCCTGAGTTGGGAAGATTCCCCTGGAGGAAGGCATGACAACCTACCCCAGTATCCTTGCCTGGAGAATCTCAATGGACAGAGAAGCCTAGCGGAATACAATCCATGGGGTCACAAAGTGTCAGACATGACTTAGTGACTAAGCACACACATTAAGTTGATGTAAACCTTAGCATAATGCTCAGCACATACCTCAGTGGCTCAACAGTAAAGGATCTGCCTGCATCTGACTGTGAAAAATCAGTTGAGATAACTCACTACCTTCCAGCAAACAGGGGCTCTATATCAACCTAGAGGGGTGGGATGGGGAGGGAGATAAGAGGGAGGGGACATGTGTATACCTATGGATGATTCATGTTGATGTTTGACAGAAAACAAGAAAATTCTGTAAAGCAATTAACTTTCAATTTAAAAATAAATGATAATTAAAAGGAAGCCACCCACAATGCAGGAGCTAAAGGAGACATGGGTTCGATCCCTAGGTCATGAAGATCCCCTGGTGGAGGGCACAGCAACCGTCTCCAGTATTCTTGCCTGGAGAATCCTGTGGACAGAGGAACTTGGTGGGCTACAGTCCATAGGGTTGCAAATAGTCAGACACAATTTAGTCGGAAGCGATTTAGCATGAACACACAGCACGTAGTAGGTGTTCATTTGTCCTTTCCTTCCTTTTAATCACCTATATGTTTTCTATATCTCTATCATCTATCTCTCATTTATCATACTTTATATATCACACTTTATATCTCTATGTTTCTTTTTTTTTTTTTTTTTGCTTTTATACAATCAAATTCAACTCAGATGATTTTAGACATGCATCATTTTAAATAGTCCAGACTGGAAAAATGAAGCAAAGGGGAAATGCTTATAATGATTGTTATGGAAAGACCCATGGGCTGGAAATGAGCAAACATAGTTTGCTATAATGGTCTCTGACTAGCTAAGTGAATACAGATAGGCAAACCATTTCACCTCTTTGAGCTTTAGTTTCCCTATGTGTATGAGGAGTAATTTACACTGTCTCCTAAGATTCTTACAGGTTTAATTTTTAATATTCTTAGATTCTTTGAGTCTTGAGTTCTTATAGCATAGCAAGTCAGTATGCCGGAGATTCAATATGCATGGGCTCTAATCTGATTCCCAACATAATAGCCGTATGACTTGGGAAAGACACTTATATCCCTTGAGCCACAGTTTCCTGATCCTTAAAATGAGCAGGATAATAATTATATACACTTCATAATGTTTTTAAGAGTATTAAATGATTCTACATACATAAAGAACTTCAAATAATTCCTGATACATAATAAGTACCTGGTAAAAATTACATGTTATTATTATGCAAAATTACAGAGGACATATAGTAATAAAATATGTTACTGCTTATCTCACATCCTGATGATACAAGCGTATATCCAATAAGGCAATGGGTCTGTGAATATAGCCAGTAATTCAGCATGATACTTCATCTATATATTTTGATATTGGGATCTTAATTTGAATATGCACAAAACTAAATGGCCTGTATTTGGCCTAATGTTATATTTTCCTGTATCGTTAGATATCCTTTCATGAATTCATATCTTACATTTTGAAATTACTTGAGGACAATATTCATGTCTTATACTTCCTATTGTCCCTCATTCGGATCACCTGACATTAGACCTTGCCCAAGTAGCTGCTTAGGAATAGTTGATTGATGATACAGATTTTAATTCTTTCTGGAGTAGCTGCATTAAAAAAATCTAAAGTTCTCATTTTTAAGTTTAATATGACTCTAGATACATATGTATGGAAGAATGCACCCTGAATCATGATGAGCAAATAACAATATTGGGCAATATGGGTGATAAAGATTATAGATGGCCTCACTTAATAAATTATATTTTAGCCTAGACTACTTTCACTATCACATTTCTGATTGTTTCCCCAAATAACTTATCTTTGCATATAAGAATATATTTCTATATACTAAATGCTCATTGTTGTGCTATAAGGTTGGAAAAATATTGTCTTATTGTTAGAAGAGGAAAATTATCTGCTGATAGAATTAGAAAGTCTCTCTAAATCTATTCTTTATTATTATTTAGAATGTTTACTTAGTATGGTATGCATGAGACCTTAAAAAAATAGTCTAGAAAATTACTTGAAATTAGCCTCTTTGGAAAACAAGAATATTTACTCTGTCATTAATGTTTACTTAAGGAAAACCTATATAATCAAAGTCAGGAAGCCACAGTTTACTTTAGAAAGAATCTTAAGCTCTTTTGCTTGCTGCCATTTGGACATAGTTACAGAGCACATCCATGTGTTTTTATTCATTTTGCTACTTATTTCCTCTCCATTTATTTTAATTTTCAGAGCATTCATTGTAAAATGGAGACTAGTTGTTGTGTATTCTTCCTAAGTAGAAAAAATAATAAGTGCAGACATCTCCTTAAAATATTGTGGGTCTCATTCTAAAAACAAACAGCCCAGGCCAACTTTAGATAATGTAACAGTGAATGAAAAAAATGTAAACTTCCATTACTAATCCCTGTGCTGGGGGCAGTTGTGGATATTAGAACAATGTGACATTTCTGATCTCATGATATGAAGCAACATATAATATGAAAGCCATTTCTGATGACTCTCAGATATATATATATATATGTAAAATGTCAATCTGACTATGTCTGAATAATAATGCCAAGAAATGTAATGCTGGTTACCATCAATTGACTTAGGTCAAGTTTGTTTGTTTCTAGTAGAATAAGACCAACCCTAGATACATCAGTCCCTATTAGATATCCAAGTTTGAGGTGGCTATGTGCTGGTTAGGTTCTATAATGATTTCCTGTGGCTTAAAACTCACCTTTAAAAGAGATTCAGTAGGTCTGTAGCAAGACCTAGGCAGTTGCAATTTTTAAAAGCCTCACATGTAATTCTGGTGCATTTCTTGAATTGAGAATCACCAGATTACTCATTTCTATGATAAAAATTGTCCCCCTTTTTCCATTTTCTTCAGGATGAACTACTTTCCCAGTGAGATTATAAATTGAGTGAGTAATGGTTTGCTGTAAGCCTCAAAGTCTTAACATTGGTATATGTTTTAAAGTAGTGGATTATAGTACATCTCTTATAGAAGTAGTGGGTCCTTTCAATTAATGCCTGCATAGATTCATGAATGTAATTGTAGGTGACTTGATCTGGAGGATTGGAGCTGAAGACCACTAACCAAAATTATAACATATGTAAAATACATTGAAATCAGCCTAGATATCAGAAGTAAACTCCAGGTAGATGCAAACTGAGTTTCTTAATATGTATTATGCACTCAATATACAGAAATCCTTAGAATATAGAATAATTCCACAAGAAAATACAACTATAGCCTAAAATGTGAAAAGTTTAGTCAGTCAGTCTGTCTTCTGGATATTTGATGTTCACCGTGCATTTTATTCCAGATGTTTTACTTACATGAACATAACCATTGTACAGGACAAATTTCTTTAACAAGATGACTGAATTTTTCATTACTCATGTAGGTATTTCGTTGCACTACAGTTGCCACTTCAGAATGTTAAATCTTTTTGAAATACAAGGATCCCTAATTTCTTTATAGAACAACCTCTATGCACATTGATGTCACTAAGAGTGGTCATAATCAATATTCAAATAATTTATGCAATAACACAAAATATTTCATTTAACACAATGTTTACTTCTATATGAAAAAGGAACAAATCTTTATTTTGGCAGCAAGCATTTCCAAAGGAAGCAAATGTTTTAGTAACTGTGGCCAAAATAAATGTTTTCTTTAAGTCTGTTAAGTTAGCCAAATGTTTTCAGAGCATTTTCAAAATGTTTCCACCCTTTATTGTCACAAAGAGAGCCCATCTCCTTCCCACCAATCACCCTATGGAAATACTTTGAGAACATATTTTGACCATGAAAACAACAAAAACATTTTGAAAATGTTGTTTTTATAAGTGTCAGAAGGATGCTGTCAAAGTTTAAGATTATAGAAAGATGATTGAATGGTGCCGTTGAAAGAATACTAGAAGTGATGAAACTAGATATTAGCTTTGACTCAGTAGCTTACTTATTAAGTGATCTTTAACTGATCTGCTCACCTCTCTTCAGCTTTCAGTTTGTTAATCATCAAGATGAGGGAGTTTTACTAAATGCCGTATAATCTACATTCTGCATTTCAGTAAAATATCTATTGAATACATGAGTCTTCAAAGATCTAGGCAGAATACTCTCTGACATAAATCACAACAGGATCCTCTATGACCAACCTCCCAGGATATTGGAAATAAAAGCAAAAGAAACAAATGGGACCTAATTACAATTAAAAGCTTCTGCATGACAAAGGAAACTATAAACAAGGTGAAAAGACAGCCTTCAGAATGGGAGAAAATAATAGCAAATGAAGCAACTGGCAAAGAATTAATCTCAAAAATATACAAGCAACTCCTACAGCTCAATTCCAGAAAAATAAACGACACAATCAAAAAAATGGGCCAAAGAACTAAGCAGACATTTTTCCAAAGAAGACATACGGATGGCTAACAAACACATGAAAAGATGCTCAACATCACTCATTATCAGACAAATGCAAATCAAGACCACAATGAGGTATCATTTCATACCAGTCAGAATGGTTGCAATCCAAAAGTCTACAAGCAATAAATGCTGGAGAGAATGTGGAGAAAAGGGAACCCTCCTACACTGTTGGTGGGAATGCAAACTAGTACAGCCACTATGGAGAACAGTGTGGAATTTCCTTAAAAATTTGGAAATAGAACTGCCTTTTACCCAGCAATCCCACTGCTGGGCACAGGAAACCGGAATTGAAAGAGACATATAATCCAATGTTCATCACAGCACTGTTTATAATAGCCAGGACATGGAAGCAACCTAGATGTTCATCAGCAGATGAATGGATAAGAAAGCTGTGGTACATATACACAATGGAGTAATCCTCAGCCATTAAAAAGAATACATTTGAATCAGTTCTAATGAGGTGGATGAAACTGGAGCCTATTATACAGAGTGAAGTAAGCCAGAAAGAAAAACACCAATACAGTACATTAACATATATATATATATATATATGGATTTTAGAAAGATCGCAACGATAACCCTGTATGCGAGACAGTAAAAGAGACACAGATGTATAAAACAGTCTTTTGGACTCAGTGGGAGAGGGCGAGGGTGGGATGATTTGGGAGAATGGCATTGAAACATGTATAATATCATATATGAAACAAATCGCCAGTTCAGGTTCAATGCATGATACAGGATGCTTGGTGCTGGGGCACTGGGATGACCCAGAGGGATGGTACAGGCAGGAAGGTTGGAGGGGGATTCAGGATGGGGAACACGTGTACACCCTGGCAGATTCATGTTGATGTATGGCAAAACCAATACAATATTTTAAAGTAATTAGCCTCCAATTACAATAAATAAATTTATATAAAAACAAAGATCTAAGTATTGTCTATATTTCATTTTAATTTACAATACTGTATTGGTTTTGCCATACATCAATATGAACCTACCATGGGTGAACGTGAGTTCCCAATCCTGAACCCCCTCCACCTAACTCCCCATACCATCTCTCTGGGTCATCCCAATGCACCAGCCCCAAGCATCCCGTATCCTGCATTGAACCTAGACTGGTGATTCGTTTCTTACATGATATTATACATATTTCAATGCCGTTCTCCCAAGTCATCCCACCCTCTCCCTCTCCCTCAGAGTCCAAAAGTCTGTTCTATACATCTGTGTCTCTTTTGCTGTCTGGCGTATAGGGTTACCATTACCATCTTTCTAAATTCCATATATATGTGTCAGTATACTGTATTGGTGTTTTTCTTTCTGGCTTACTTCACTCTGTATAATCAGCTCCAGTTTCATCCACCTCATTAGAACTGATTCAAATGTATTCTTTTTAATGCCTGAGGAATATTCCATTGTGTATATGTACCACAGCTTTCTTATCCATTCATCTGCTGATGAACATCTAGGTTGCTTCCATGTCCTGGCTATTATAAATAGTGCTGTGATGACATTGGGTTATATGTGTCTCTTTCAATTCTGATTTCCTTGGTGTGTGTGCCCAGTAGTGGGATTGCTGGGTCAAAAGGCAGTTCTATTTCCAATTTTTAATAAAACATGGCTTATATAATAAATTTTTCCCTAATGGTGAATTCTCTTGCCCTTGTGTTTTATTTAAATAAATAAAAATAAAGAAATAAAACAAGCATAGTATTCTGAAACCTGAATTAATATTTCCAGTCATGTGTACGTGCTATTTACCATAGCAGGTATGGATGGATTCAAATGTTTTCTGCTATAAATCAACTGTCTCTAAAACCAGTTTAAATGATTTTCCTCTTTGTCTCAGACCTGCATGTGTCTTGAGTTAAGTCTAATGAAAAATAAAAGGTGAATATAAGCACTAAATGAACCATGAGTAGTAGTTTTTCTTTATGTTATCATTTGTGGTTTAAAACGTTAGACTGCTTATGGAGTTCTAATGAGGTTTACTCAGACAGTATTGATAAGAAGTTTGAGAAAAGCGAAATAAGATACCCATTATGTACTATCCTACAGTGAAAGCAAAATGTTATACCAATTAAATAAACCATATCAATTTAACAATTTTAAGATTCTTAATTACAACACTACTACTGATAATAGCTATCAAATTATTAAGCACAATTACTAAAGTCAATGTACCAGTTTGTGTGTGTGTGTGTATGTGTGTGTATCTTTATGAAACTCTGAAAGGTAGGTGTTAATACTGACAATTTGCAAATTAAAAATCGGAGACCCTTAGATGAAATGACTTGCTTAGTATCAAATTACTTGCCCAGGTACAGCTGGAAATAGGCTCAAAACCTGGTCTACATAATATTAAAGGAATTTAAAACATCTTTGGTTCTTTGTTAAACAACTGCCTCAAGTAACAGCCTTTATAATAATAATGTGATCTTTTCACTTGGATTTTAGAATAAGACTAAGAAAGAAGCAGTCTTGATTGTCCTGAAAAATGATCTGCCCAAAGCAAGGCCCTAAAGTCAAAATCTCTCCATAATTCTTGGAGGTATATTTCATGCCTTTGTCTTAAAAGGCAACAAGATGCTTTCAGCACATTAGTGTGGCCTAAATGGAGAGCATGCTAGCCCTGTTGTAGTATGACCATGGGTGTTATTTCTGCCTAATTCTGAATGGCAGTGAAATCCACATGGCTGCAAGTGAGCCAATGGTATAGCAAACTTACACAAAGATGTAGCTGTGATATTTTGCATAAATGGAACAAGGCTTTAGCAACTGAAGAAGGGTGTTAGGAGGTGCATTTAAAAATTATTTTAAGGACTGTTCTTGATTTGAAACTTTCTAAATTATAAAATTTAATTCCTGGCTCAACTTTTATACATTTGAATCAGTTCTAATGAGATGGATGAAACTGGAGCTGATTATACAGAGTGAAGTAAGCCAAAAAGAAAAACACCAATACAGTATACTGACATATATATGGAATTTAGAAAGATGGTAATGATGACCATGTATGCGAGACAGCAAAAGAGACATCGATATATAGAATGGACTTTTGGACTCTGAGGGAGAGGGAGAGGGTGGGATGATTTGGGAGAATGGCATTGAAACATGTATACTATCATGTAAGAAACGAAGTGCCAGTTTATGTTCAATGCAGAATACAGAATGCTTGGGGCTGGTGCACGGGGATGATCCAGGGAGATGATGTGGGGTGGGAGGTGGGAGGGGGGGTTCAAGATTGGGAGCTCATATACACCCGTGGCAGATTCATGTCAATGTATGGCAAAACCAATACAGTATTGTAAAATAAAATAAAGTAAAAATAAAATTAAAACAAAAAAACTCACAAATAGTGAGTGATTGCTAATACCCTAACTTTTTTTTTAATTTATTTATTTTAATTGGAGGTTAATTACTTTACAATATTGTATTGGTTTTGCCATACATCAACATGAATCTGCCACAGGTATACAGGTGTTCTCCATCCTGAACCCCCTCCCTCCTCTGTCCCCGTACCACCCCTCTGGGTCGTCTCATTTTTTTTAGCATCAATAATGTATGTAAGTAAGTAGGAAGAAAGACATGGAAATAAAACATTAATTAAATTTTAAATTGGAGAGTTACATGAAGATATCTGACTAGGATATAAAAAATGTCACAATAAAGATGAGTGGAATGAATGTATGAAGTGTTCAGTACGAATAAATAAATAAAATTTAGAGCTGTGGTTGGGCACCTAACTCCTAACTTTGACATCTTCCAATCAATATACTTAATTTTGTATTTTTTCTGGAATAGGCCATTATATATATATATTTCTTTTCTTCCTCTGAATCACCAAGTAACACTTTTATTTCTCTTTATCTTGTCTTTCTCACACTTTTAAAAAGTGTCAGTTAAATGAGATTAAAAACAAGAGCATCATTTAATGCACTAATATTTACAGATGAATATATATATATATATATATTCTAGACCAGTGTTGTCCAGTAGAAATATGAAGTGAGCCACAAATGTGAAGTCTAGCGTAATTTTGTTTTCTAGTTTCTACATTTAATAAGTAAAAAGAAATAAGTAAAATTAATTGTAATATATTCTATTGATCCCAATATATCCAAAGTAATAATATTCTAACATGTAATAGGGGGCTTCGGCATTGGGAGATTGTGTTCACCTATGGCTGATTCGTGTCAATGTATGGCAAAACATATACAGTATTGTAATTTAAAAAAATAAATAAATAAATAAAATATTCACAAACAAAAAAAATAAATAATATTGTGATATGTAACAAAATTATTAATGATACATTTTGCATTATTAATTTTTTTGTACCAAGATTTTAAAATCCAGAGTGTATTTTTATTTCACATCATCTCAATTTGTACTCACCACATTTCAATTGCTCAGTAGCCAAATGGGGCTACATAAAATAAGAGATATTTTGATGTGTAAATTTCTGTATTTAAACTGTAACTATTATAGTAAAAGTATAGTTTAAATGAAAGAAGTGAATTACTTATAAAAGCTAGAACTATGATAAACTATTTCTTTGATACCAAATCCATTATTATTAAACAGCTAAGTGAGTAATCACAGTTTTAGCATATGTCTGAACAATGACTGTGCAAATAGTTTCATTTACAGTTAGATGATTTACCAAAACACTGATAGCCATGTTCCTGGAATAGACATGATATTAGCATATTATTAGCGTTAAATGTCATGGAAATGCTTTTAATTACTGCACATCACATTATCTGTACGTTCCACAATATACATACTGTGAAACATTCCTCAGAACTGTCCCTGTTTAGGAAACTGGCAGTTATTGTACTCAGCAGTCAACCTTGACCTTTTTACTTTGGATTTTTTTTTTTTTACTTTGGATTTTAATGTAAGTAAGAATCATACCTGTTTCATAGTTATGACTTACTGGTTTTATAGTTATGATTATAGAAATAATACCAGGCATAAACCAATTCATTCATATGATGATATTTTCTCTTTAGCACTTGAATGTTTACTTTTTGCCTGCCTGTTGAATAGAATTTCTCTCAAAAGTATATAATCTCAGAGCCTGAAATATTAAATTAATTCATTATTGTCCTTATCACTCTCAATATAGTCAGTTTTAATTTATATATTACTTATAAGTAATTGTTTATGGTTAAAGGTTGATAACTCACTTGCTTTGTATTTCTCTGTTAACATATCAGTTCAGTTTAGATGCTCAGTGGTGTCTGACTCTTTGCGACCGCAAGGACTGCAAGATGCCAGGCTTCCCTGTCCATCACCAAATCCCGGAGCTTGCTCAAACGCATGTCCATTGAGTCAGTGGTGCCATCCAACCATCTCATCCTCTGTCGTCCCCTTCTCTTTGTGCCTTCCATCTTTCTCAGCATCAGGATCTTTTCCAACGAGTCAGTTCTTCACATCAGGTGGCCAAAGTATTGGAGTTTCAGCTTCAGCATCAGTCCTTCCAATGAATATTCAAGACTGATTTCCTTTAGGATGGACTGGTTTGATCTCCTTGCAGGCTAAAGGACTCTCAAGAGTCTTCTCCAACACCACAGTTCAAAAGCATCAATTTTTCAGTGCTCAGCTTTCTTTATAGTCCAACTCTCACATCCATACATGACTACTGGAAAAACCATAGCTTTGACTAAACAGACCTTTGTCGGCAAAGTGATGTCTGTGCTTTTAAACATGCTGTCTAGGTTGGTCATAGCTTTTCTTCCAAGGAGCAAGAATCTTTTATTTCCTGCCTGCAGTCACCATCTGCAATGACTTTGGAGCTCAAGAAAATAAACTCTGTCATGGTTTCCATTGTTTCCCTAGCTGTTTGCCATGAAGTGATGGAACTGAATGCCATGATCTTAGTTTTTGAATGTTGAACTTTAAGCCAGCTTTTGCACTCTCCTCTTTCACTTTCATCAAGAGGCTCTTCAGTTTCTCTTCACTCTCTGCCATATGGGTGGTATCATCTACGTATCTAAGGTTATTGATATTTCTCCTAGCAATCTTGATTCCAGGAACATTAGCATTAAATGTTTTGGAAATGCTAGCATTTCCACTTCATCCAGCCCAGCATTTCACATGATGTATTCTGTTGACATATACTTAGCTTTAAAAATGATCAGTACTCTGAATGTTTGCATCATATCAAAAATTTAATCTAATAACATAAACTAGAGTGTATACATAGGCAACTTATTTATTAACTACGAGTGTATACATAGGCAGCTTATTTATTTTGAAATATCCTACTCAGATTATAAAAAAACAAATTTGAATTTGAAAAAGTTAATGTTTACTATAAGTAAGGACATTTTTGCACAGAATGCAGTTGGTTTAGTGTGCTACCCATCTACCTTTGTGGATAGTTAATATCCACAATAATTATTGAAAATGTAGGAAGATCAAACAAAAAGCCCCTGATACTCCAAAGGGTGGGAGTTGCTATTAAAGTCTCCATAAGCGAGCCTGACTACTATTTTCCCCATAAAATGGCAGGATAAATTATCTGTATGGAGACAATTGAAGGCTTCTTGGTACTATCACAAAGATCCTTATAGTGTTAAATAGAAGGAACAGAAGAAGTCATTTATGCTGGTATATTCAGCTTACAAATATAGAGGAATAATGTACAAGTTGCTCTCCCAAGATTTTGGAGATTATAATGGTGGTTCCAAGTTCGTTGTAACACTCTCATGCTTCTAAATATGCTTATTTTCACTACTGCTAAATATTTAGGAAATCAGCTTTCCATATCTTTTCATATATGAATATGTTACTCACAGTTAAGTTTTACTAAAATCAGACAATTTACATTGTATTTCTTCATGGTATTTCATTGCAGGTGGAATAGTTTTATCTTCAGTTATATAAAATATGAAAATTATCTGGTCAAATAAACAACTACTTGATTTAGAAGACATGACCACCATGCTTTCCTTTCAGACAGTTATGTGCTAGTGAATGTTTAATAACTGGCTAGGGTTTAGGGTGGGACTGGAGCCCTGATTTGTAGTGTTCGCTAACTTCTGTGGTATTAACACTCCCATCACAGCCTATGTCAAGCTACCAACATGATATCCTCAATGTAAAGTTAGGAGTTCATTCAACTGGCACTTGAAAGCTGGTAAAAGTTGGTTTTAGCATATCAGTGATTTGAGAGCACAAATAGCAGACTGGGGATTGGAGTCAAGGTCTTTTTTTTCCTCACTTGGGTTCTGAGTTTCAGTTTATTGTACATACATACTCACAGATACATACATTTGACTTGTGAATTTCATGATTTTGTCTATATTCTATTTAAACACAATATTCATCACTTTGGTAATGGAGTACCAATTCTTGTATATATTAAAAATATTAGAGTAATAGATACTGGCTCATAGGAGGATGTAAACCTTAACATTAATCAGGACATATCTTGGTTAAAAACCAAAACAAACAAACAAAAAAAAAATAAAGGAAACTTCCCAACACTACAATTAGGAATATTTGAGAAAAACCCCCATGTCTTTGACTCACGTTCCCACACTACTGTTCACTCCTTCAAGGAATGAAGTTGTGAAAAAGAAAACAATGCCATTTAAAGTAGAAATCTTGAAAACTAAGCTATGAACTTCCAATGTAGTGCTTTAGCGGATGGATGGAAAATGCAATTCATTGCAATTTGCCTGGAACACTAGTTGCTTAGACCTTCTGTAGTACTCTTAGTCAGAGGTGATTAACCACCAATTTTAGAACACTGAAAATTGCACAATGTTAAACTTAATTAGCTAAAGGGAAGGACCTGTAGTATAAAGGAAATGACTTCAAGATTAGACTATATGCATTCAGTTTATAACAAAAGACCATTTAAATAAGCATGCTATTTATCTTTAGGGAAATATAGTTGCTAAGTTGTTGGGAAGCCCCAACTCATGGGAAGTATAAGCAGTAAGTATCCTTTACATGTATATTTCATTGCTGGTTTTTTACCAGTAGATTCCAGTGAAGAATGTTTGTGAGCTTTCCTCTCCTTCCAGCACAAAGGCAGGTTGGGTGTGCTTCAGACAATTATATAGATCTATCACACCTACAGTTTAATATATCATGCCTTACATTTGACATGTTACCTCTCACCAAAAGTTCATTTGGTGAATTTTTTCACCCCTAATTCTTTACTTTATCAGCTTTCCTGTATTCAAATAGAAAAGATTATTCTAAATACTTTCTTAACATCTTTCCTTTGCTGCTTTTTTCACATATATAATTACCCTTTTAAGAAAGGATTAAAAGATTTAAAATGATTATGCTTGGCAACAGACCTAAGGTGAAGTACTGTTGTAGTTAATGTGTAAATGATAATGTGTGTGGTTATGAAGATGGATTTGTGAAATGCTCCTCTAAATGAAAGAATTTAAAGGAAGCTGTATAGAGAGTTTGTACTCTTTAGCAACTAATAGTCATTGAACAGCATCTCATAATGTTATATCTAAAGTGTAAATGACTACTTTAACATGAACAGTAACTTTCTGGAAAACAGGGAGATAAAGGATACAATAACTTCTCAGCAAGGGTTTGTAATTAGGCACTCAGTCGTGTCTAACTCTTTGCAATCCCATGGACTGTAGCCCGCCAGGCTCCTCTGGCAATGGGGATTCTCCAGGCAAGATTACTGGAGTGATTTCCATGCCCTCTTCCAGGGGATCTTCTCAACCCAGGGACTGAACACAGGTCTCTTGAAGTGCAGGTGGATTCATTACCAACTGAACCACCAGGGAAGCCCCCCCAATACTGGAGTGGGTAACTTGTCCTTTCTCCAGGGGATCTTCCAAACTCAAGAATCACACTGGGGTCTACTGCATTGCAGGTGGATTCTTTACCAGTTGAGCTACCAGGGAAGCCCTCAGCAAGGGTTTCAGTTCAGTTCAGTCGCTCAGTAGTGTCCAACTCTTTGCGACCCCATGAATCGCAGCATGCCAAGCCTCCCTGTCCATCACCAGCTCCTGCAGTTCACTCAGACTCATGGCCATCGAGTCAGTGATGTCATCCAGCCATCTCATCCTCTGTCGTCCCCTTCTCCTCTTGCCCTCAATCCCTCCCAGCATTAGAGTCTTTTCCAATGAGTCAACTCTTCTCATGAGGTGCCAAAGTACTGGGGTTTCAGCTTTAGCATCATTCCTTCCAAAGAAATCCCAGGGCTGATCTCCTTCAGAATGGACTGGTTGGATCTCCTTGCAGTCCAAGGGACTCTCAAGAGTCTTCGCCAACACCACAGTTCAAAAGCATCAATTCTTCGGTGCTCAGCCTTCTTCACAGTCCAACTCTCACATCCATACATGACCACAGGAACAAACCATAGCCTTGACTAGACGGACCTTAGTTGGCAAACTAATGTCTCTGCTTTTGAATATGCTATCTAGCTTGGTCATAACTTTTCTTCCAAGGAGTAAGCGTCTTCTAATTTCATGGCTGCAGTCACCATCTGCAGTGACTTTGGAGCCCATAAAAATAAAGTCTGACACTGTTTCCACGGTTTCCCCATCTATTTCCCATGAAGTGATTGGACTAGATGTCATGATCTTCGTTTTTGAAAGTTGAGCTTTAAGCCAACTTGTTCACTCTCCTCTTTCACTTTCATCAAGAAGCTTTTTAGTTCCTCTTCACTTTCTGCCATAAGGGTGGTGTCGTCTGCATATCTGAGGTTATTGATATTTCTCCCGGCAATCTTGATTCCAGCTTGTATTTCTTCCAGTCCAGCCTTTCTCATGATGTACTCTGCATATAAGTTAAATAAGCAGGGTGACAATATACAGCCTTGACATACTCCTTTTCCTATTTGGAACCAGTCTGTAGTTCCATGTCCAGTTCTAACTTTTGCTTCCTGACCTGCATACAGATTTCTCAAGAGGCAGTTCAGGTGGTCTGGTATTCCCATCTCTTTCAGAATTTTCCACAGTTTATTGTGATCCACACAGTCAAAGGCTTTAGCATAGTCAATAAAGCAGACATAGATGTTTTTCTGGAACTCTTTTGCTTTTTCCATGATCCAGCGGATGCTGGCAATTTGATCTGTGGTTTCTCTGCGTTTTCTAAAACCAGCTTGAACATCAGGAAGTTCACGGTTCACATATTGCTGAAGCCTGGCTTGGAGAATTTTGAGCATTACTTTACTAGCATGTGAGATGAGTGCAACTGTGCGGTAGTTTGAACATTCTTTTGCATTGCCTTTTTTTTGCGATTGGAATGAAAACTGACCTTTTCCAGTCCTGTGGCCACTGCTGAGTTTTCCAAATTTGCTACCATATTGAGTGCAGCACTTTCACAGCATCCTCTTTCAGGATTTGAAACAGCTCCACTGGAGTTCCATCACCTGCACTAGCTTTGTTCGTAGTGATGCTTTCTAAGGCCTATTTGACTTCACATTCCAGGATGTCTGGCTCTAGATGAGTGATCATATCATCGTGATTATCTGGGTTATGACGATCGTATTTGTACAGTTCTTCCATGTATTCTTGCCACCTCTTCTTAATATCTTCTGCTTCTGTTAGGTCCAGACCACTTCTGTCCTTTATCGAGCTCATGTTTGCATGAAATGTTCCCTTGATATATTTAATTTTCTTGAAGAGATTTCTAGTCTTTCCCATTCTGTTGTTTTCCTCTATTTCTTTGCATTGATCTCTGAAGATGGCTTTCTTGTCTCTTCTTACTCTTCTTTGGAACTCTGCATTCAGATGCTTATATCTTTCCTTTTCTCCTTTGCTTTTCATTTCTTTTCACAGCTATTTGTAAGGCCTCCCCAGAGAGCCATTTTGCTTTTTGCATTTCTTTTCCATGAGGATGGTCTAGATTCCTGTCTCCTGTACAATGTCACGAACTTCCGTGCATAGTTCATCAGGCACTTTAAATATCAGATCTAGGCCCTTAAATCTATTTCTCACATCCACTGTACAATCATAAGGGATTTGATTTATGTCATACCTGAATAGTTTAGCGGTTTTCCCTACTTTCTTCAATTTCAGTCTGAATTTGGCAATAAGGAGTTCATGATCTGAGCCACAGTCAGCTCCTGGACTTGTTTTCATTGACTGTATAGAGCTTCTCCGTCCTTGGCTGCAAACAATATAATCAATCTGATTTCGGTGTTGATCATCTGGTGATGTCCATGTGTAGAGTCTTCTCTCATGTTGTTGGAAGAGGGTGTTTGCTATGACCAGTGCATTTTCTTGGCAAAACTCTATCAGTCTTTGCCCTGCTTCATTCTGCATTCCAAGGCCAAATTTGCCTGTTACTCCAGATGTTTCTTGACTTCCTACTTTTGCATTCCAGTCCCCTATAATGAAAAGGACATCTTTTCTGGGTGTTACTTCTACAAGGTCTTGTAGTTTTTCATAGAACCATTCAATTTCAGCTTCTTCAGCATTACTGGTTGGGGCATAGACTTGGATTACTGTGATACTGAATGGTTTGCCTTGGAGATGAACAGAGATCATTTTGTCGTTTTTGGGACTGCATTGAAGTATTGCATTTCAGACTCTTTTGTTGACCATGATGGGTATTCCGTTTCTTGTGGGGCATTCCTGCCCACAGTAGTAGATATAATGGTCATCAGAGTTAAATTCACCCATTCCAGTCCATTTTAGTTTGCTGATTCCTAGAACGTTGATGCTCACTCTTGCCATCTCTTCTTTGACCACTTCCAATTTGCCTTTATTCATGGACCTGACATTCCAGGTTCCTATACAATATTGCTCTTTACTACATCGGACCTTGCTTCTATTACCAGTCACATCCACAGCTAGGAATTGTTTTTGCTTTGGCTCCATCCCTTCATTCTTTCTGAAGTTAGTTCTTCACTGATCTCCAGTAGCATATTGAGCACCTACTGACCTGGGGAGTTCTTCTTTCAGTATCCTATCATTTTGCCTTTTCATACTGTTCATGCGGTTCTCAAGGCAAGAATACTGAAGTGGTTTGCCATTCCCTTCTCCAATGGACCACCCCTTCCTTCCTCACTGTTACTGTTAAGTTTATTTGGAATGATTAATTTTCCTGTGGCTTAATATAAATTGAGTATTAAATAGAAACTGCATTGCTTCACTGACCTTGCTTCCCCAGTTTTCAAACTAAACTTGTAGATGTCTTTTCTAACCAAGTGCATTTGAAATAGAATCAGTCATTTTATTTAAATATTACATGAAAACTAAAGGAAAATACTTTTCGGTTTTTGTATTCTGCAAATTTTCAAAAAAAGTTTTCTTTCAAAAGTTTACATTGCAAAATATTCAGTGTAATTATCTCTTGTTCCTCTAATTGATGACCCTGCCACTTGTTAATTTTGGTATTTTAAACCAGTTTTAGGAGTGTTCAGGAGAAAAATTAATGTATTTGGCTCTTGCTTCTACCTCCAAAACTCCAAATGAATCTCGCAAAAGTGCTACATAGCACAATACAAAGCATCCTGATAAAGCATGAAAGATAATTCTCCTTCCATCCCTTCCTTCCTAGATGATGTTTGCTTTGTACCAAGGATTTTGTTAGGCACAATCTAACACTACATGTTCAGTAAGGGATAGTCCCTATCGACAAGAAATTTAGAGTTAGACAAATAACTATAGTGTATTACTTACATCTATTTTTTTTTTTCAACAGACAGATTGGGACAAGATGCTAACTTTACCATGATACTGAGATGAATTTAATTTACATTCATGCAATGTCTGGAAGGATTAAAGTGTTGTACACATGCAGGAAATGCTCTGCTATTCTGAAAATGGAAAGTGGGTTAGAGTGAGGTTATCACCAGCTCTTTCATGGGGTGGATACTAACATTGCTCTCAGTATACCCCATTGATGGAGTTAAATTGCCAGGATTGTTTAAGAATTTTAAATCTTCTGTGGTTCTGACCTTGATAAATGTTATTTTTTTTCTTCTCAGGTTTTTACTGCTTAGAGCAGGTTTGGGATTACATTTTGCAATTATGTATTAGAAACAGGTTAGTTGAATTTGTCTTAGGAAAATTATCAGTGATGAAATACTTTTAATTTTAATATATAAAAGTTTATTTCTATCTATATTCTTCTGCCTTAAGGGGGAATGTTATTTAACTGCATATGTGTTATTATCTACCCTGCTGTGCCATAAAATAGCATTCTCTGAGTTGAGAAGATCCCTTGGAGAAGGGAGAGGCTATCCACTCCAGTATTCTGGCCTGGAGAATCCCATGGACTGTATAGTCCATGGAGTCACAAAGAGTCAGACAGGACTGAGTGACTTTCAGTTTCACTTTCCAAGCAAAATACAAACAACCTTCAGAAAGAGAAAGTCCAAAGACAGTGAATATATACACTGTGAGATTCTGTCACAAAAAGTATTTTCTAGTATGATAATTATAATAGTATTAATATAAGAGTAATGATTAGGGCTTCCCTCTTAGCTCAGTCAGTAAAGAATCTGTCCACGATGTAGAAGACCCAGCTTTGATTCCTAGGTCAGGAAGATCCCCTGGAGAAGGAAATGACAACCCACTCCAGTATTCTTGCCTGGAGAATCCCATGGACAGAAAATCCTGGTGGGCTACAGTGCAGGGGGTTGTAAGCACCAGATACAACGTAGTGACTAAACCATTACCACCACCAAGAATAATGGTCTAGATAATGATATGAAACAAAAAACAAGAGCAAAACCACACCAAATAAATGCATACTCTCATTTCTCATTTATAATCACAGTTTCCCCATGTAAACTGAAAAGGTTTGTAATGTATTTTTACACTCTTTCCCTCCATATATTGGGAAAATTTTTGTCATTTTAAGTGGTATATGTGTACCACACAAGTACTGTAATAAATAAGAATCTATTTAAATTAGAAAATTCTGCTCAAATGTGCTCACACATTAGCTGTTTCTCTTCTTGCACATTCTTTTATTGTAGAGGAACAGAGGAGTTTCCAATTCTTCATAATTCCTTGAATCAAATAATTTTGATTTATATTATTTATTTATTTTTTTATTTGTCTCCATTTAGCAGATGATGAAACTGAAGTATGGGGAAGTTGCTTCTCAGGGTCACAATCTGAATGAATGGCAAAGATAAATCCAGTTTCTGGGTTCAGTTTCTTGCTGGCCCATTGAATTGTGTTGTTTCATGGGAATCTTGACTTAGGAAGAAAAATGTATTTTTAGAAAAATGTGTTAATCTGTATCCAGGCTGCACTGTGTCAAGATTTACTTGTGATGGTTGAATCTTCCCAAATTTGAAAGCAAAAGTGTTAGACTGTCATTCATGCCTGACTGCAACCTCATGGAATGTAGCCCGCCAGGCTCCTCTGTCCATGGAATTCTCCAGGCAAGAATACTGGAGTGAGTTGCCATGCCCTCTTTCTCCAGGGGATTTTCCTGACCCAGGGATTGAACCCAGGTCTCCTGCATCACAGGCAGATTTTTTACTATCTGAGCCACCAGGGAAGCCCAAATTTACCTGACTTCAAAATTAAAATGAGGAGGGCAGGGAACCTTATAAATTAATGTTGACTGCCATGGCCACCTTGAGGATCTTCATGCCAATTTACTAAAATTTAGTAACTTATCCATGATTATGTCACAATCAGTGACAAAGTAAATTAAAATTTAATTCTCTATTTCATAGTCAACTGCTATGAGCTATTCTCTTATTGATGAAAATTTAATTTCAAAGCAGGAAAATGATGGAGGGGCAAAGTTTTGAGGGGGAGGAATGCCTTAAAAGTTTTCCTGTCAAAGTAAGGAATAGGGTAGGAAAATGAGATTAAAAATTCTGCATAAACATGTATTACAGTTACCTTAGGAAAAATTAGAGTTGTGAAATTAAAATGTAAAGGTTTAGCTCTTGAATTTTGTCTTACATTAAGGATATCTCAGGATGTAAATTAAGTATGTAGTAGGAGATAGTTGGTAATTCTGTCAGTACTAGCATTCAGATGAGAAAACTAATTTTCTGATATGTAATGCAGGATATATCTCTCTGGCTAGACATTTCTGGTATTCAAAATGACTTCACTGGAGATTTTAACTGTAAGCAGAAGATTGCTGGAGAAGGGATAGGCTACTAACGCAATATTCTTGGGCTTCCCTAGTAAAGAATTTACCTGCAGTGTGGGAGAACTGGGTTTGATCCCTGGGTTAGAATGATCCCCTGGAGAAGAGAAAGACTACCCACTCTGGTATTCTGGCCTGGAGAATTCCATGGACTATGTAGTCCATGGGGTCGCAAAGAGTTGGGTACAACTGAGCAGCTTTCACTCACATAGGAATATTACTGTTGCATTTATATAGCACTTTTAAAAATTGTAGCTAAATATGTATAACAAAGTATATCATAAAGTATATCATCTTAACCATTTTATTTATTTAAGATTTTTTTTTGTAAAATATCTGTAATATATAATTTATCCTCTATACCATTTTAACTGTACAGTTCAATAATGTTAAGGCTTTCCTGGTGGCTCAGTGGTAAAGAATCCGCCTGCCAATGCAGGAGACTTCGGTTCAATCCCTGGTTTGAGAAGATCCCTTGGAGAAGGAAATGGCAACCCACTCCAGTATTCTTGCCTTGGAAATCCCATGGACAGAGGAGCCTGGTGGGCTACAGTTTGTAGGGTCACAAAAGAGTCTCACACGACAGTGACTAACCAACCAACAAACTATCAGGAATTTTAACTATAATCACATAGTTGTGAAACAGATCTCAACTTCTTAAAATTGTTTTTCTATTTTTTATAATTTTTATTTGGATATAGTTCATTTACAATGTTGTATTATTTTCGGGTTTGCAGTAAAGTTAATCTATTATACATATATCTACTCTTTTTTTATGTTTTTTTTCCTATTATTAAGTCTGTCTTTTATTTTTTTATTTTTATTTTACTTTACAATACTGTATTGGTTTTGCCATACATTGACATGAATCCACCACGGATGCATACGAGCTCCCAATCCTGAATCCCCCTCCCACCTCCCACCCCATATCATCTCTCATCCCCATGCACCAGCCCCAAGCATCCTGTACCCTATATTGAACATAAACTGGTGCTTCGTTTCTTACATGATAGTATACATGTTTCAATGCCATTCTCCCAAATCATCCCACCCTCTCCCTCTCCCTCAGAGTCCAAAAGTTCATTCTATACATCTGTGTCTCTTTTGCTGTCTCACATATAGGGTCATCATTACCATCTTTCTAAATTCCATATATATGTGTCAGTATACTGTATTGATGTTTTTCTTTCTGACTTACTTCACTCTGTATAATCGGCTCCAGTTTCATCCATCTTATTAGAACTGAGTCAAATTTATTCTTTTTAAGGGCTGAGTAATACTCCATTGTGAATATGTACCACGACTTTCTTATCCATTCATCTGCTGATGGACCTCTAGGTTGTTTCCATGTCCTTGCTATTATAAACAGTGCTGCAATGAACATTGGGCTATATGTGTCTCTTTCAGTTCTCATTTCCTCGGTGTGTGTATGCTCAGCAGTGTAATTGCTGGGTCATAAGGCAGTTCTATTTGCAATTTTTTCAGAAATCTCCACACTGTTTTCCCCTTTTTTTTTTTTTTGAATGATATCAATTTATTTGTGTTTTGATTATTGTCTATTTTTAAAGTGAATTAATAAGAAAAATGAATCCATTCAGTAAAGATCTTGAAATTCTGCATAATATTCTGTCTAATTAAATATAACAATATTAATGCTATTTGATATGTATGTCATATGATACATAATATTTTTTTAATTAAATTTATTTATTTTTTTAATTACAATACTGTATATGTTTTGCCATACATTGACACGAATCAGCCATAGGTGAACACAATCTCCCAATGCCAAAGCCCCCTCCCACCTCCCACCCCACATCCTCTACTTGAATAGTGGCTGTACTAGTTTGCATTCCCACCAACAGTGTAAGAGGGTTCCCTTTGCTCCACACTCTTTCCAGCATTTATTGCTTGTAGACTTTTGGATCACAGCCATTCTGACTGGCGTGAAATGATACCTCATTGTGTTCTTGATTTGCAAACCTCGAATAGCCAAAGCAATCTTGAGAAACAAGAATGGAACTAGAGGAATCAACTTGCCTGACTTCAGGCTCTACTACAAAGCCACAGTCATCAAGACATATGGTACTGGCACAAAGACAGAAATATAGATCAATGGAATAAAATAGAAAGCCCAGAGATAAATCCACACACCTATGGACACCTTATCTTTGAGAAAGGAGGCAAGAATATACAATGGAGTAAAGACAATCTCTTTAACAAATGGTGCTAGGAAAACTGGTCAACCACTTGTAAAAAATGAAACTAGATCACTTTCTAACAACACACACAAAAATAAACTCAAAATGGATTAAAGATCTAAACGTAAGACCAGAAACTATAAACCTCCTAGAGTAGAACATAGGCAAAACACTCTCTGAAATAAATCACAGCAGGATCCTCTATGCTCCACCTCTGAGAATACTGGAAATAAAAGCAAAAATAAACAAGTGGGATCTAATTAAAATTAAAAGCTTCTTCACAACAAAGGAAACTATAAGCAAGGTGAAAAGCCAGCCTTCTGAATGGGAAAAACAATAGCAAATGAAGCAACTGACAAACAACTAATCTCAAAAATATACAAGCAACTTATGCAGCTCAAGTCCAGAATAATAAATAACCCAATAAAAAAATGGGCCAAAGAACTAAGTAGACATTTCTCCAAAGAAGACATACAGATGGCTAACAAACACATGAAAAGATGCTCAACATCACTCATTATCTTTTTTTTTTGTTTTTAAGATTTTTTTCCCCAATTTAGCAGAGAAACCTGGTGTGCTATAGTCCATGGGGTCTCAAAGAGTCAGGCACAACTGAGCAACTAACCCTTTCACTTTTTAGTATATAGGCCATTACAGAGGTAGGGTTAGGGTTGGGTTTACAGAATATTGAAATGAGTTCTTAGTGTGTATGTGTCAATCCTGAACTTTTTGATCTATCAAAACGAAAATTTTATGCCCATAGGACAACAACTCTCATTTTCCCTGCTTCCCAGAGCCTGGAAAACATATTTCTACTTTCTGTTTCCATGAGTATTTAATTCTTCTAGATGTTGTTGTTTAGTCACTAAAGTCATGTCCCTCTCTTTTGTGACCCCATGGACTGTGGCCTGCCAGGCTCGTCTGTCCATGAAATTTTCCCAGGCAAGAAGACTGGGGTGGGTTGTCATTTTCTTCTCCAGGAAGTGTGGGGCGGTGGGGGTGGGGTGGCGGTAGGGAGAATCCTGACCCAGGGATCAAACCCAAGTCTCCTTCATTGCAGGTGGATTCTTTACCCCTGAGTACCACGGAAGCCCCAGTTATTCTAAATACCTTGTATATAACTGGAATCGTAGCATTTGTATTTTTTTGACTTCTTTATTTCACTTAGCATAATGTCCACAAGTTTCATCCATATTATTGCACATGTCATAATTTCCTTCTTTTAAGTTATACAGAACTTTTTGCCTTCAAACTGGTGTTCATATATATTGATGAATTTTCTGCACACAACAATAAGGTGAAGACAATGCTGTTGTTTTTTGTACACATTTTACCCATTTTTGGAGTAATTTTACATATAAGCAACCCAACAACTTTACTTAAAATGTGAACTAAAATAGATGTACGAGAAGATAGAGAAGTACATGTACTTAGAAGTTAATGAATTATCTGTTTTTTTCCAGAAATATAACATAGTTCTAGTGATCAGACTCATGGATTATTTAGTTTACATTTACAACTGTCAAATGAAATAACATATTTAGAATAGTCATGTAATTTACCAGAGGCCACACAGCTCAATAATGTCAAAACTAATATATTAGTTTTCTGTTGTGCACACAGTTGCCTCAAATTTAACAACTTAAAACAACACCCATTTGTTGACTCATAGTTCTATTTGTCAGGAGTCTGGAGAAGCTTGACTGTATTCACAGTCTTACAAGGCTGAAATTGAGGTGCTATTCAGGGCAGGCTCTTATCTGGAAGCTCTGGGGTAGAACCTGCTCATGAGCTCATTGACCTTGTTGACAGAATCTGTTCATTTCAGTTGTAAGACTTGTGTATCTATTTCCTAGCTGGGTATCAGACCAGGGTTGCTCTTGGCTTCTAGAAGTTACCCACATTCCTTGACAGAGCCCTCTCCATTTTCAAACCAGTAATGGTGTGTTCTGTGATTTTCTATTTTTTTAAAGGGTTCATGCAATTAGATTGGGTCCACCTAGATAATCTTGAAAGTGAAAGTGAAGTCTCTGAGTCATGTCCAACTCTTTGGGACCCCATTGACTGTAGCCTGCCAAGATCCTCTGTCCATGGAATTTTCCAAGCAAGAGTACTGGAGTGGGTTGACATTTCCTTCTCCAGCGGATCCTCCTGACCCAGGGATCAAACTCAGGCCTCCTGCATCATAGGCAGACGTTTTACGATCTGAGCCAAGATTTTCTTTCCCATTTATTCAGAGTCATCTGATTAGTTACTTTAATCACATCTGGAAAATCCCCTTTGCCATGTAACATAATGTAATATTTCATTACTTTCATAGTTTTAGCAATTAGGACTGGAAATCTTGGGATGGAAGAGAATTTTGAAATTCTGCCTATGAAACAGGTTTAAGTCTTCGTGCTTTCTGCTGCACCACACTGAATATCTAAGATTGTTTAAAGTAGTTTAATTTTAATATTGGTTGCTAATACTTTTCCATGTTGAGCAAAATTTTAAGTAGATTTTAAATCAGCAAGAATGTTGGTTTCTGTATTTATCATTTGAATATATGCTTCTGAGTGCTATTCCTAATGATAGAGTGATGTTAATAGTGATCGGTTTCCTAAAAATTTTATTCCTAATCTCTTCAGAATTGTGATGTTAACAGCATATTTATAATTTTTTCTGATTGACAAACATAAAATGTTTGTCAAATTCTTGAGATCATCATGGGATTATTCATGTACCAATATGGTATATCTTGCCAGACATGAAAAATATTATTTTGGCTAGTTGTAACACACACACAAAGTATGAAGTCAAGAAACACCTGGATCATAAGGCAGTTCTATTTGCAATGTTTTAAGGAATCTCCACACTGTTTTCCATAGTGGCTGTACTAGTTTGCATTCCCACCAGCAGTGTAAGAGGGTTCCCTTTTCTCCACATCCTCTCCAGCATTTATTGCCTGTAGACTTTTGGATCGCAGCCATTCTGACTGGTGTGAAATGGTACCTCATTGTGGTCTTGATTTGCATTTCTCTGATAATGAGTGATGTTGAGCATCTTTTCATGTGTTTGTTAGCCATCCGTATGTCTTCTTTGGAGAAATGCCTATTTAGTTCTTTGGCCCATTTTTCTTATTGGATCATTTATTTTTCTGGAGTTGAGCTGCATAAGTTGCTTATATATCTTTGAGATTAGTTGTTTGTCAGTTGTTTCATTTGCTATTGTTTTCTCCCATTCAGAAGGCTGTCTTTTCACCTTGCTTATAGTTTCCTTTGTTGTGCAGAAGCTTTTAATTTTAATTAGATCCCATTTTTAATCTTTGTTTTTATTTCCAGTATACTGGGAGTTGGATCATAGAGGATCCTGCTGTGATTTATGTCGGAGAGTGTTTTGCCTATGTGCTCCTCTAGGAGGTTTATAGTTTCTGGTCTTACATTTAGATCTTTAATCCATTTTGAGTTTATTTTTGTGTATGGTATTAGAAAGAGGTCTAGTTTCATTCTTTTACAAGTGGTTGACCAGTTTTCCCAGCACCACCTGTTAAAGAGACTGTCTTTACTCCACTGCTGGGCATACACACCAAGGAAACCAGAAGTGAAAGACACACATGTATCCCAATGTTCATTGCAGCGCTGTTTATAATAGCCAGGACATGGAAGCAACCTAGATGTCCATCAGCAGATGATTGGATAAGAAAGCTGTGGTACATATACACAATGGAGTACTACTCAGTCCTTAAAAAGAATAAATTTGACTCAGTTCTAATGAGATGGATGAAATTGGAACCGATTATACAGAGTGAAGTAAGCCAGAAAGAAAAACACCAATACAGTATACTGACGCATATATATGGAATTTAGAAGATAGTAATGATGACCCTATATGTGAGACAACAAAAGAGACACAGAGGTATAGAATGGACTTTTGGACTCTGAGGGAGAGGGAAAGGGTGGGATGGTTTGGGAGAATGGCATTGAAACATGTATACTTTCTTGTAAGAAACGAAGCGCCAATCTATGTTCAATGTAGGATGCAGGATGCATGGGGCTGATGGACAGGATGATTCAGGTAGAGGATGTGGGGTGGGAGGTGGGAGGGGGCTTCGGCATTGGGAGATTGTGTTTACCTATGGCTGATTCATGTCAATGTATGGCAAAACAAATACAGTATTGTAATTAAAAAAATAAATAAATTAAAAAAAAAAAAGAAACACCTGGAGTAACAGGCAGATTTGGCCTTGGAATGCGGAACAAAATAGGGCAAAAGCTAATAGAATTTTGCCAAGAGAACACACTGGTCATAGCAAACAACCTCATCCAACAACACAAGAGAAGACTCTACACATGGACATCACCAGATGGTCAACACCAAAATAGACTGATTATATTCTTTGCAGCCAAAGACGGAGAAGCTCTATACAGTCAGAAAAAAACAAGACCAGGAGCTGACTGTGGCTCAGATCATGAACTCCTTATTGCCAAATTCAGACTGAAATTGAAGAAAGTAGGGAAAACCATTAAACTGTTCAGGTATGATCTAAATAAAATCCCTTATGATTATACAGTGGAAGTGAGAAATAGATTTAAGGGCGTAGATCTGATAGATAGAGTGCCTGATGAACTATGGACAGAGGTTCGTGACACTGTACAGGAGACAAGGATCAAGACCATCCCCACGGAAAAGAAATGCAAAAAGGCAAAATGGCTGTCTGGGGAGGCCTTACAAATAGCTGTGGAAAGAAGAGAGGCGAGAAGCGAAGGAGAAAAAGAAAGATATAAGCATCTGAATGCAGAGTTCGAAAGAATAGCAAGAAGAGATAAGAAAGCCTTCCTCAGTGATCAATGCAAAGAAATAGAGGAAAACAACAGAATGTGAAAGACTAGAGATCTCTTCAGGAAAATTAGAGATACCAAGGGAACATTTCATGCAAGAATGGGCTCAATAAAGGGCAGAAATGGTCTTGACCTAATAGAAGCAGAAGATACTAAGAAGAGGTGGCAAGAATACAGAGAAGAACTATACAAAAAGTTCTATATGACCAAGGTAATCACAATGGTGTGATCACTCACCTAGAGCCAGACATCCTAGAATGTGAAGTCAAGTGGTCCTTAGAAAGCATCACTATGAACAAAGCTAGTGGAGGTATATTGGGGCAGATTGAGAGACTACAGCATTTAGAATTTATTTTGTATGCAGTCACGAAGTATTGAAGAGCAAAAGATGACATGGTGAAAGGGATGTTTCACCAAAATTCAGAGTACAGTTTATGTAGAATAGATTGGAGCAATGAAAATCTGTTGAACATAACCTGGGCATGAAGTGATAAAGGCCTGAAGTAGGGTGTTAAAAACAGGAATGGATAGAGATGGAAATTTGAAACACATATTACAATGGAATAAAAATATAAGAGACTGAAAATGAAGGGAGAGGTGGAGGGAGAATCAAAATTACCCTCAACTTTACAGTTTTGTCAACCGAAAGCATACTTCTGTTACTGATAAAACAAGGGAGTGGGATATGAGGAGGCAAATTCTGAATTTGTGTTGCCATTGGAATGTATCCAAATGTGAGTATTAACTTACAATTCTCTTCATCAGACTTTTGAACAATGACACATTCTTTGAATTCAAGAAAGCCTATATTAAATTGTGTTAGGAAGTGTACTGATTTCATTTTTTAAATGCATAGCTCTCCAGCTTTCTCAGCACCATTTACTGAAGAGACTGTCTTTTCTCCATTGTATATTCTTGCTTCCTTTGTCAAAGATAAAGTGTCCATAGGTGTGTGGTTTTATCTCCTGGCTTTCTCTCTTATTCCATTGGTCTATATTTCTCTTTTGGTGCTGGAGAAGACTTCTGAAAGTCCCTTGTACAGCAAGGAAGTCAAACCAATCAATCTTAAGGGAGATCAACCTTGAGTATTCGCTGGAAGGACTGATGGTGAAGCTGAAGCTCCAATATTTTGATCATCTGATGAGAACACACAACTCATTGGAAAAGCTTCTGATTCTGAGAAAAACTGAGGGCAGGAGAAGAGGGTGTGAGAGGTTGAGATGTCTCGATGGCATTATGGACACAATGAAAATGAACTTGGACAAACTGCAGGGGGTGGTGAGGGACAAGGAGACCTGCATGCTGCAATCCATGGGGTTGCAAAGAGTCAGACATGACTGGGCAACTGAACACGACCACTATACGGTCTCATGACTATACCTTTGTAGTATAGCCTGAAGTCAGGAAGAATGGTTCCTCCAGCTCCATTCTTTCTCAAGATTGCTTTGGTTATTCAGGGTATTTTGTGTTTCCATATGAATTGTGCATTTTTTTGGTTCTAGTTCTGTGAAAAATGTCATTGGTAATTTGATAACAGCTACTCTGAATCTGTATTTTGGTTTGGGTAATATAGTCATTTTCACAATGGTGATTCTTCCAGTTCAAGAACATGGTATATCTCTCCATCTGTTTATGTCATCTTTTATTTCTTACATCAGTGTCTTATAGTTTTATATATACAGCTCTTTTGTCTCCTTAGGTAGATTTATTCCTGGGTATTTTACTCTTTTTGTTGCAAAGGTGAATGGGACTGATTCCTTAATTTCTCTTCCTGATTTTTCATTTTTAGTGTATAGGAATGCAAGTGATTTCTGTGTATTGATTTTGTATCCTGCAATGTTACTGTATTCACTGATTAGCTCTAGTATTTTTTTGTTAGTATCTTTAGGGCTTTCTATGCATAGTATCATATCATCTGCAAACTGCTACATGGAAAAGAATGCAGTTAGAACACTTCCTAACACCATACAGAAAGATAAACTCAACATGGGTTGAAAACCTAAATGTAAGGCCAGAGACTATCAAACTCTTGGAGGAAAACATAGGCACATCATACTTTGAGATAAATCATAGCAAGGTCCTCTATGACCCACCTCTTAGAGTAATGGAAATAAAAACAGAAATAAATAAATGGGACCTAATTAAACTTAAAAGCTTTTGAACAGCAAAGGAAACCAAAAATAAGATGAAAAGACAACACTCAGAATAGGGAAAAATTAATTGAAAGTGAAGCAACTGACAAAGGATTAATCTCCAAAATATATAAACAGCTCATGGAGCTCAATATTAGAAAAACAAACGACTCAATCAAAAAATGGAAAGAAGACCTAAACAGATATTTCTCCAAAGCATGCTGGAGTGGGTTGCCATTTCCTTCTCCAGTGCAGGAAAATGAAAAGTGAAAGTGAAGTTGTTCAGTCGTGTCCGACTCTTTGTGACCCCATGGACTGTAGCCTACCAGACTCTTTCGTCCATGGGATTTCCCAGGCAAGAGTACTGGAGTGGGTTGCAATTGCCTTCTCCGAAAGAAGACATACAGATGGCTAATAAACATATGAAGAAATATTCAATATTGTTCATTATTAGAGAAATGCAAATCAAAACTAGAATGAGGTATCACCTCACGCTGATTAGAATGGCCATCATCAGAAAATCTACAAATAATAAATGCTGAAGAGGATATGGAGAAAAGGAAACCCTCTTGCACTGTGATGGTAATGTAAATTGATACAGCCACTATGGAGAACAGTATGGAGAGTTCTTTAAAAAGTAGGACTAAAATTTGCATATGACCCAGCAATCTCACTACTGGGCATATACTCCGAGGAAACCATAATTGAAAAACACATGTACCACAGTGTTCATTGTAGCACTCTTTACAATAGCTAGGACATGGAAACAACCTTGATGTCCTTTGACAGATGAGTGGATGAAAGAGTTGTGGTACATATATACAATAGAATATTTCTCAGCCACAAAAAGGAATGAAGTCAAGTCAGTTCTAGTGAGGTGGATGAACCTAGAGCCTTTTCTAGATTGAAATGTCAGAACACGAAAAAAAAAAAAAGAATATTGTATATTAACAAATACATATGGAATCTAGAAAAATGGTACTGATGAACTATTTGTAGGGCAGCAATAAAGACGCAGACATAGAAAACAGACTTGTGGACACAGGGGCAGAAGGAGAGGGTGGGATGAATAGAGAGATAGTATAGAAAGTTTAATTACCATTTGAAAAATAGATAGCCAGTAGGAATTTGCTGTACGATGCAGGAAGCTCAGTGGGTGCTACGTGACAATCTAGAGAGGTGGGATGGCGTGGGGCATGGGAGGGAGGTTCTAGAGGGAGGGAGACATATGTATACCTATGGCTGATTCATGTTGATACATGGTAGAAATCAACACATCATTGTAAAGCAATCATTCTCCAATTAAAAATAAATTAAAAACCAAACAAAATTGTGTCTGACTGTGAAAAGATACACTTTAGAAGAGGGAATATTTAACTAAGTTTACTCTAAAATTTAGTAAGTTTCAATGATACTATCAGTGTTATCAATGTTCTGTTAATCAGAAAAGAAAGAGGCTGCTAAGAATTCATCATATACCAGCATTTCTGTTATACAGTCTTTGTTATTTACACTAAGACATTTATTAGAATTCAGTCAGTTTATGACAAAAAGTAAACCTGTTTAAAGGTGTTAACACCAGGCCTAAAGAGGGAGCAGAGTCAAGCAAATGAAGTATAAAAATATCTTCACATTTATACTATCAAGTGAGTAGTCAACCTAAAAATTGTCTGTCACATAATATTTCTATTTTTATTGAAGGAAAAAGAGAAATTCAGCATTAGCAAATGAATTAAACATCCCTATTTAAAATGATTGGCTCAGGAAGATCCCCTGAACAGAAAATGACAGCACACTTCAGTATTCTTGCCTGGAAAATTCCATGGAGAGAGGAGCCTGATGGGTTGTAGTCCCTGGGGTCACAAAGTGTCAGACATGACTGAGCATACGCACAATCATGATTAATGCTAAATATGAATTATTGTACATAATCCTTGATATAATATGTGACCCTAACAAGGGGTATTTTCTCTCATCCCATGAACACCCTTATATTAAAGAAAATTTCCTTAACTTTCCTAACTCTAATGGAATGATGGTATTGATGCTTTTGATATATTCAAATTTAAGTTTTGGATATGCTTATAAGAACTTAAAAGGGAGTAAATGGTAACAGAATATATATGATGAATATATATGATCTTGACTCTAGTATGTTTTTGTATGTGTGTGTGTTGAAATCTTCTGGAGACTTGATGAGCCACACTTTAAATTCCCATAAACCAAGAGCTGATTGATGCCCAGTTTAACATAAGCACCATTTTATGAGAGTTACCATAGTGACCAGGTTCCAGTTATCAACTTGAACAATTTCATATATGATTAATATTAACCACTGATTTTTCATGTATAACTTTTTTCTGGGTGCTAAATTGGTTGCTGCTGCCTTTGGTCTTTTTGGGAATACAGTGCAATGCAATAGTTAGACAAGTGATCAGTTTGCCAACACTGAAAGAAGATGGATTTAGGTTGCTGTGAGATCAGAGTTTGTTTCTCCTCATAAACACTAAAAGGTCAGGTAGAGTTTAACTACTGTTGGCATCCTTGAAATGTTATAATAAATGTCAGACCTTAGAGATTATTATTAATCCTTGATGCAGTTAAAAATCTTATTGTTCTGAAAGAAATATTCTTATTTAATTTAGTAGCATATTGAAAAAAGTAGCACTTTACAGTCAGGTAAACAACACATTCAAAGTTAATGTTATCTTTGACTGTCTTGGCTTCTAATGTAATTGAAAAAAATGACACATTTAGGACTATACAGGGGGATTTTAAATATGAATAATGGATCTGAAAAGTGAAACCCAGGTCATGGCTGACAACTCCCACTTTGGGAATCCAATTGCAGCAATCTTTACAAGTTGCTAATACCACACTTAACTGCCACTATAACTTCAGCAATTTTCTCAGTTTGTCCCAAAATGTTTTGAGTGTTTCTTTAAAGAGTAGTAAGCCAAACTTTCACTGAAGAGGATAATATGATCTTGTGATTCCTTGCTAAATCATGTGCTAACTGTATAGTTTATATCAAATGTATCGAAGGCTCATGAAATCACTAACTAATTCATTAACACGAATTTTCTTTGAAATAAAATTACCTTTCTCAATTCTTAGTTCTTGATTTATATACAAATAGCTGGTCATACAAAATGAAAATAGCTCCAAGTGAAATATAATAATCTTAATGAGCAAAGTATCAGTTACGTTACTACAACTTGGAATGGATAGCTGACAAACTGTTGACACCAGAAGACCTACAAAATTTCTTTCTTGGGGACCTGTCAACTCTACAAAGTTTGTAAACGCTGATGGTAATCCACTTTAACTGTAGAAAAATGAAATATTGTTGATATATATTTCAATTGGTTTATTCTTTAATCTCAGGAAGTTTAGTTACTATTTAATTTCTCCTGAAGAAGTTTACAGAATGAATGGTAAAATACATAACAGGATTAATTGTGTTAAAGAATGACCTGGACCCAGAGAAAATAATGATTCTTTGGTATAATTTCCCTCCAAACCACCTATAAATGTTGATTTTAGAAAAATGATGCTCTCAAAGATTTAGCTCAGCTGTTTAATGGGAGCTTTGATCTTTAGGGGGTTGTTGGCCAAGGTCCATAAACTTTTGTTAATAGTGTTCTTGGGTGAGATATCCACTGAGTCATTTGGGTGGAAACTTTAAAGGCCCTGTTTTATTTTACAGAGTAAAAATAACCTTGTAATTAACCTGAAAACAAATAATTGCCAACAAGCAATTATCATTCAGTTAAAGAGTAATTACATGGTTATTTGTGCCCAGTAAAATAAATCATTACAAAAATTAGTAATGCAATTAATATTTTAGAAGAATGATGCAATGATGCAATGATGCAATGATGCAATGATGGACCTTTCAACCTATTTGTCATCCAAATAATTTTCTAGTTAAACCACCACATGTTTATTTTTTCTTGATTAATATGTAAACATCTGCCTATGCTAATAAAGCTCTTAAAGATAAGTATGGAATGATCATCTATCAAGAATAATCTTTTCCACCTTTCTACAGTGTCCTCCATAGTCTTTTCTTATGTTGTAAGGCTTGTGTTCTTTGAAAAGTAGTGCAGGAACTTTAAGTGCTAGGGATATCTTACTATTGAGGATTATTTGTTCTAAAAGTAAGAATAAATCTATCTTTTAGAATGCTATTGATTATAAAGCATCTTCACAATCTTGATTCTAATTAATTTACTCTAGAGACACAAGTCTTCTTTCTACTAATATAAACAAAGGAATCTAAATATGGTTTTGTTCACTGATAACTTTAAATAAGTTTGGAAGTATTCATCACACAATGATACTCACTTAATAATTAATCATAAATTTTAAGTAGCAGGTCAAACAAATACACATCTCTATCACTATACCTTAAGCTCTTCAAAAGCAGAAGAAACTATATAGTTTCTCATAATATATCACTGAACAAATAGACCAAAACCATTGCCATTGTCAAGCTTACATTTTAACCTCTGTAACCCTGATACCTATTTTCAATGCCAGACACAAACTGAATGGGTACATACTGCATGTTTGTTTAGTGGATGTTTGAATAAGCGATGCTGTCAATACTACATCATATCATGAGATTGACCAAGAAATTTGGAAAATAACTGTTTAAATCTCATAGCTTCCAAAATATACTGTCAACATCTGGCTCATAGGCACAGAGAGAGCATCAGAAAGAGAGCATAAAGCTCAGTGATTGTAAGCATAAAGACAGCACTGAAACTTTTATGCTGGGCGAGTACAAAGAGTTATCAGGTGGGCCTTAATAAAGTTAATAACCTAGAATTCTGATAAATAGAAAGACATAGAGACGCACTTAGAAAGTATGGGCTTCTCTGTAATTAATTGCTTAACTAAGCAAACAGTTTTGAAAATTTCCTTCCAACACAGTAAAAGGGTGAGAGACTCTATAGCCAGATGTGATGTTGTCTCCCCTGTGACTATTAAAATAAGACTCAAACGTTATAAAGGATTTCCCTGAAAGACAGTAAATATTATAACAGAAGATGACTGACTATATAGGAGTAGAGTGTTCTTAAAATGATGAACCTATTTGTAAAAGCAGATATAGAGATATAGATGTAGAGAATAAATGCATGGATACAAAGGGAGGAAAGGTGGAGTGGGAATCTAAACCTTCAGTATTAGGAAGAGTTAAGAAGAATTAGGAAGCCATAAACAGGGCAAGGACAAACAGAATAACAACACTGAATTAAATAAAATAAATTATAGCCCAAACTGGACTAGAAAGAAGGAGAAGAAATTCAGTTTATAAAATTGAAATATTAAATGAAAAAAATGAATATTTCATACTATATTGATATACAATATTGATGTATAATAAGAAATAGCATCAGCATGGTAAATGAAAAATGAACTGAGTAATAGTGCCTCTGTGTAAGGTCAAGGTTGTTAAAAGTTTTCTTCATTTAAAAGCAGAGCTTGTCTTACATTGATAGAGAACTTTATTACTGCAAAATTGATAGAGTGAGATTTAGCTTCAATTTCTTTGTGAACAAAAGTCATTTTTGAAATGTTCTCTATCTGAACCTTATAAATTTTTGTGGCTTGGGTTATTTATTGTATTATTTTAGAGTATTTTATGAAAATACCTATTATTCAGATTTGTAAACTACATTTCTACCAAGAAAAAACAGCAATATTTTAGGCAGCATTAAAAATGTTGAAAATATTTGAAATATATTGCATAACTTGAGGATGACTTGGTCCTAATTTCAATGACTTGTATGTCTCCTTATTGTAGTGACAGCTTCCAAATAATGTATTCTGAACACTGACTGTGTTAGAGTACAAGATGGAAGCCTGATACTGATTTTCTATTTCATTATTTTATGGATTAGCATGTATAATTGCAATTCCTGAACTACTCACACCAGGGTAAAGAATGCAAATAGAATAGGTTAGTGTTTTAAGTTTAATGTCAACTCACTTAAAAATACCAAGCAATCTGTGAAAGAATACACCCTAGATTACAAAGGTGGTAGGTTTCCTTCCTAAAGTCATTCCAAGTGAGTACACTGCCAGTTACACAGCTTGGTTTAAACACTAGGTAGGAAAAAAAAAAACCTACTGAGGGTAGGGGATCTTTGTTCCTTGTGGGCTGTGGAAGCTGTGGAAATATTAATAAACATCAGGTCTTATTTTACATTTCAGCTTTCTACCCCTCACCTCTGGCATGCTGAGCAGAGAGTTAATCACTTCACATTCTGTACCATCTTAATTCTGTGAGTCCCTATCTTAGTTGCATGTATATATACCAGGGATGAAGTGTAGTTTTAAGAGCAGAAGGTAACTTTGTTTTTCTCACAACAGGTAAGCTACATTGCAAAGTGCTGGCGTATAAATAGATCTAAGCTAGAAATTGATCTCTTATGGTTTTAAAGCTTGTCATAACTATATTGTGAAGAATCTGCCTGCCAGTGCAGGAGACACAAGAAATGCGAGTTTGATCCCTGAGTCGAGAAGGTTCCCTGGCATCAGAAATGGCAACCCACTCCAATATTCTTGCTTGGGAAATCCCATGGACAGAGGAGCCTGGCGGGCTACAGTCCATGAGGTTGCAGAGAGTCTTGACACAACTAAGCACACATACAACCATAAGTATGTTGGGAAGCTTAGTAGAAAGAAAAGTATTGGTCTTTTAGTAATAAATGAAAATAGTCTTTAATATAAAATTCTATCATTTTTGAAAATTAAGCAAGGTTTAGGAGAATTTAGCAAGTGATGGTATTTCCAAAGAGCGTATTTTAACCTGACCTTTGTCTTTTTCTCCAACAGTTCAAGGCCTGGCAGGCCTCCTAAGCGTTCTTTGGGAGTGTTGCAAGACAGTGCTCGCCTTCTGTCCCATTCAATTCCAGGACTCTTATCACCAGGACTTATCACTCCAACAGGTAATAAAATCCATCCAATGATCAGCCTTGCCTCTTCATACTGCCTAACATTTGAAATAAACCAATATTGATCTAACTGTCTTGCCCTTCAGAGCTCTTAAAGCTCTATTAAAGGTTACATTATTGAATTTTTGAATATTCATGAAAACAGTTTTGTTACTCCAATGACTCAAATCAAGTGGACATGACTTAAAAATTAATTATCACTTCCTTGTAGGAAATCTCTTTCATGGCCTTATTGTGTGTATGTATGTGTGTTTTTGTATGTTGAGGGCAGAGATCAGGGGAGGCTGTCACTGGCCAAACTAGTATTCTCTCAAAGCCTCTGATGGGATGTACTATACCTGCTTATTGATATATCTCAATAATATTCTTTTGTTTTAAAAAGTTCTGGGTATCTGTGTATCTTTTCTATGTTAATATTCTAGGATAAAATGTAAAAATAATATGTATCATCCCTGGTAACACATTACAATTAGATAAGAAAGTGCAAATAGTCATTGTCATAAATAATGATTCACTGTTTTTCATCAAACACTGTGATAAACACTACTCCCTTAAAAATACCAGTCTTATGAATTAGCACTTAACATTTTTTTTGTTTTCTAAAAAAAAGAAAAGCACACAAAACACTTAAACTTGCTTGCTATTTCTCTAACTGAAGCTTTGAAAATCATTAAGGCTACTATATGAAAGAAAATGTATTTAATGACAATATTATCTTTATACCTTCAGTGATACAAAAAAAAAAAAACCACACAAACATCTACTGTGTTTTGGGTATTAAGTCCTAGGTAATGCAAAATTACATGAATAGCAGTCCTTGTCACATAAGTTCATGTAAACTAATAATTTCATTGAAGTATGATAGAGACTACAAGTATGTATAAGGTGCTATAATATTACAGAATGGTAGCAACTAAAACAATTTGTTTTGTTCAGTAAAGCTCACAGAGATTTGAGCTGCGTCTTATATGCTGAATGTTTGGCAGGTGGATAGTAGGAGGGAAAACATCCTCTGAATGTAGAATGTAGATGTACAATGATGAGAAAAAGCCTAGTATGCTAGGGGCAATAGCAATTAAGTGGCAGAGATCATAGGAGAGATTTAAAATGGGAGACTTACAGACAATACAATTAAAGTGGGGAAAATAAAAGTTTGTGAAGCTATCATGTTTAGCAGTTTAGGATTTTCTCTGGGCCCGTGGTTTTCCAAAGTGTCTTTCAAGCACTTTCCTTACCGGCTTACACAGAATTGCAGAAGTACTTCTAGGTTTCCCACTTCTATCTCAGAATTTTACGTGTTCTATTTCATATAGAATTTTGTTCAAATTAAAAAAAAAAAAACTCTTATAGGTTAAAGGACCACTGATAAGTAAATGAGTAAATGCTCTAAAAACAATTGCTGTTGAAGGAAAGTAGCAATGAAGGGAGAAATACCAAGGACCTGAACTAAGGAAAATTAAATAGAGTAAAAAATGAGATTCAGAGTTGCTTCATAATTAGAATTAATCACAGTTGATACTTGATCAAAATAGAGAGTGAGAAGATGAAGTCTAGGATGCTTCATGTTATCAGTTGGATGATAATGTCATTAGCTAAGATAGAGAATTTAGAAAGAGGCTTTGGGGATTAGATAATAATTTTTAGACTTTAAATATTTATAAACAAATTCTGATACAAGAAGAAAGCAGCCTTTAACATATAAATGAATATAGAAGGGATAACATATTATCCCCTGAAATGTATTATCATGGATGCTCAATAAATGATAATCTATTTCTTGACTTAAAACACATTCATTTCAGTTTAGTTCAGTCACTCAGTCATGTCTGACTCTTTGTGATCCCATGGACTGCAGCATGCCAGGCTTCCCTGTCCATCACCAACTCCCAGAGCTTACTCATACTCATGTCCATCGAGTCGGTGATGCCATCCAACCATCTCATCCTCTGTTATCCCCTTCTCCTCCCTCCTTGAATCTTGCCCAACATCAGGGTCTTTTCCAATGAGTCAGTTCTTCGCATCAGGTGGCCAAAGTATTGGAGTTTCAGCTTCAGAATCATTCCTTCCAATGAATATTCAGAGCTGATTTCCTTTAGGATTGATTGGTTTGATCTCCTTGCAGTCCAAGGGACTCTGAAGAGTCTTCCAACACCACAGTTTAAAAGCATCAGTTCTTCAGTGCTCAGCTTTCTTTATAGTCCAACTTTTACATCCATATGTGACTATTGGAAAAACCATAACTTTGACTAATGGACCTTTGTTGGCAAAGTAATGTCTCTGCTTTTTAAAACACATTGACAGAGCCTAAAATCATTACCATATAAATAATCAGATCTATGTCCTGATCAAAGATGTGTCCTGTGTAGATGAAAGAAAATAAAGTATTTTATAATTGCCTTGAAGCTAATGTACTCAAGTAAACTTTGGTACCTTATCTGTTGAGGAAAACCTGTAATATATATTAAGTTTCTATTATGCACCAGACATGGGTGCTTTATATGTACTTCATTTAGTCTTCACAATAGGTTTATGAATATTGTCATTTTTCAAGTAAATAACATATGGCTCAGTGTATTTACAATAATTGCTAAGATTATAAAGCAATTAAGTGAAGAACTGGGTTTCAAACTCAGGTCTTTTTAAAGTCCAGGGCCAATACTTTTCCCTCCTCATCGTGATGTCTTATAGTACATATTAAAATCCATTTTGAGGTATTCATCTGCTCCTAATTAACTTGGCATGTATGCTTCAACTTCTCCAAGATAATGGAGGCTCCTTCCTTGGGTTAAAATCTTGGCCTTCCTTTCTACAACTTGACTTTACCACAATGAGAAACATTGTGGGGAAAAAAGACTCCTCAATTCAAAACCCTTTGCTTGTACCTAGAAAGAGATGATAGAGATAGATAAGGGATTGAGTAGGAAAAGGCATGAATACTTCTGTCTAAATGGCAGACAGAAAATCATTTAATGGGAGGAAGAGGAGTCTGCACAGCTCTGTAGTAATTTCTTTTCTTAGAATACATTAACTTATTTTATACTTACTATTCATTGCAAGCTTAATTTTCATTAATTTATTTAAGTATACTCTTGAAGAATTCAGTTGATATTAATATGGTGAGTTATGGGTTGAGAATTATCTTTTTTCTCAAATGATTATTAAAATGATTTCCAATAAAATTTCAGGTCTTAAGTCTCAACATTATATGTAAAGAAAGAGATAATATTTTACAGCTGTGTCTAATTTTACATAAAACTGAATAATTATTGGTGAGTGTGCTGCTACCTTCTGTTTCAATGTCATATATCTGGAGAACTACTTTGAATCTTGCTGAATGTGCCTAAATAAATGAAACTTGTTTTCCATTTGTTTATGTTGTTTCTTTGCATTTGTAATTTGAAAATGATGTCTAAGGGTAACAAGATGCTATTATCATAATGTTCCTTTTTAAATATAGTGATATTTTTTGTATATTATTTTGCTTTTAAATCCCCGCCAACAGTTGCAAGCAAAAACATGTAAGTGAAAAGATTTAGAAATGGTTAAGTCGTCATGCTTAGATTTAAGAAGAGCTCTCTATTCATATACCTTGACATGTAAATTCTTAACAATGTAGAATAATATTGAATAATGTCAAATATGCCATGTTGTTTTTATCGGCTTAGCATAAGAGTAATTTTTAAAATTTCTATTTTATATAACTTTATTCCTTTTTGATTTGTTTTATTTTCATTTCAAATGTGTTTATTTTCCTCTTGGTCGTATTTCCCCTATATAATAGAAACCAATTCATTCAACCCCACTAAGTAAAATTTTGAGATAATTCAGAGTCGCTATGCTAAAGTCTCTGATATTAAATGTTTCTTATTTAGCCAATTAAAAGTATAAATAAAAATGTGTGTGTATATATTGGTATTGAATTACTAAAATACTTGCCTCTCTGGGTGACTCCAGTGATAAAGGATCCACCTGCTGCAGGCTCTATTCCTGGATCAGGAAGATCCCCTGGAGTAGGAAAATAGCAACCTGCTCCAGTATTCTTGCCTGGAAGATTCCATGGACAGAGGTGCCTGGTGGGCTACAGTCCATGGGGTCGCAAGGAGTCAGACACAACTGAGCACATTCTGCATTCCATATTCCATACTAAAATACTTGGGAAATTTAAATGTACTTAAGTATCTAACAATTACTTCAAATAATTTATATCTATACAAAATAATCAGCTTACTAATTACTGATGATAATACTTTTTCACTGAGATAGGATCCTTGGGAGGTATTCTTGACAATGTTGTCTGGTATTAATTTCAAGATTATCTATGTAACTATATACCCAGAGATATAGTATCTTTTAATATCTATCTATTGATTAATATCTATCTTTAGATAAAGATACATACGAATTTATGGTTTTCATTTAACATATAATGTTTCTTGAACAACCATCCTGCACCAAACAATATGAAAAAACATTACAACACATTAAAATTTATTTTGTGAGTCAGAGTTTTCTCAAATTCCATCCAACCTTTTACTGAGTAATTACAAAATGATAAAATTTAATTGTATTTTGCCTTCATATATAGCACTGCTGACATTCTCATCTCATGTTTCTGTCTCTATTTCTATTGTACAACCTGTACAATAGAAACAATCTTAATTCCTTGTTAGGTCATTAATATATAATAATCCTATTACCTAGTATTAAAAAAAAATGTTTTGTGTTATAGTGGGGAAAAGGAAGGACTTTTATCCCCATCTTTCTTGGCAAAATTGCAAAAGGGCTAATATCCCTGAATCATACTCAAAGGATGGATTTGTCATATGTGTCTTTGAACTTCCCAAAAGATGACTTCTCCCCTTTCCTTGGCTTATGAACTGGTTCAGACAGACAGATGTGGAAATTGGCCTGAGAGAGATTTAAACTGACACCTTGCAAGGAAGTAATAAAGTGCTTCAAATAAAATTTCTATAGTGTTCATTTCTTAAAAGGTAGAAGATTCTTCAGCTGTTTTCTTTTTCTTTGAGTTCTATTGTGGTAAAATATTTTTAGGAATTTCAGCTGCCATCTATATTCCTGGGAAACTAAGCCTATGAATATTCAATCCAGTAATAGTAGCTTCAAAAATCAACTCAGGGTTGGCAGAGCTGTAAGTAGAATCCTGCCAAATCTTCATAGTGATATGTCAATTTTATGACATGATATAATGTCAGTTAGCCTGATAGCATGATTGGAATCAGCTTCCCTTTATATGACATGTTTTGTATAATTACTCAGCTAGTTTGATTGCTAAGAAGTGGTCATAAGTAGGACAGAGTGGTCCTAAGCCTTTTTCTGTGAGTGTAACACGGGAGAAATATATCTAGAAAGAAACAAACCAACCTTTTTAATGGTTGACTTATAATATCTTTTTTCCTATGACTATCTTTGACTTTTTCAGTGATTAATATTGTAAATCATTCTTCATGTCACACAAATGGAGATTACTTTTATGTCAGAAATGGTAGTAACTATTATCTTTATTTCTCATGTGCCCAGGAAGAATCACTGTCCTGATAGGAGCCAGAGTCAAATGACTATTATTTTCTAATGGTTAGTTTAGACTACATACAATTACTGTTTCTCTACTAGCCAAAAAGGTTAATTTTATCAGTTTAATAACAGGAATTCCATCCATTATTTTAGCTAAATATGGGGTTCCAAATATTTTTATTTTAATATCTTTTAGTGCTTTTTTTCCTCTGTATAAATATCCTAACCTAAAAAGTATCCCCACCCACTTTTTAGACTCCTACCAATTTTTGTATTGCCTTGAAGACTCATAGAGAAAAACCCATTGCTTATTTCCAATGTAGGTGGAAGGGAAAGCTTGGAATTTAAGCAAACCTTGCAGGATTATGGTGATGATGATGATGATGATGATGATAAAAGGTATAGTGCTTTATAAACCACTCTCACATCTTTAAGGTGTGTCAATGTGTATTGTTGTTGGTTAGTTGCTAAGTCCTGTCCAGCTCTTTTGCAACCCCATGTACTGTAGCCTGCTGGGTTCCTCTCTTCATGGAATGTCCCATGAATACTGGAGTGGGTTGCCATTTCCTTCTCCATGGGATCTTTCTGACCCAGGGATTGAACCTGTGTCTCCTGCATTAGCAGGTGAATTCTTACCACTGAGCCATTGAGGAAGCCTGTCTATGTGTATGTATGTAGCTAAACCTTAAGTTTTAAAAAGAACAATTTTCAAGGTCCATCCATGTTGTCCCAATGACAGGTTCTTATACTTTTTTATGGCTGAGTAATATTCTATTTTATATGTATAACACTTCTTCATTAATCATTCATCTATTGATAGGAACTTAGGTTGCTTCCATATCTTTGCTATTGTAAATAATGCTGCAATGAGCATAGGTGTGTAAATATATATTCAAATTAGTGCTTATGTTTTGTTTGGATAAATATCCAGGAGTGGAATTATTGGATCTTATGGTAGTTCTATTTTTAATTTTTTGAGGAAATGTCATAATTTTTCCATAATGGCCATATCAATTAATTCCCACCAACAGTGCACGGGGGTTTACTTTCTCCACATCCTTGCCAGTGCTTGTTATTTATTGCCTTTTTCAAAACAGCCATCCTGAGAGCTGTGAGCTGATACTTCACTGTGTTTTTTTTAATTAAATTTATTTTAATTGGAAGATAATTATTTTACAATATTGTAAAAATATGGAATGTTTCACGAATTTGCGTGTCATCCTTTGGCAGGTGCCATGCTAATCTTCTCTGTATTATTCAAAGTTTAGTATATGTGCTGCTGAAGCGAGCACTTCATTTTGGTTTTGATTTGATTAGTGATGTTGAGCATCTTTTCACATGCCTATTGGCAATCTGTATGTCTTCTTTTGGAAAAATGTCTACACAGATTTAATTGGGTTGTTTGCTCTTTTGATGTGGAATTGTATGTAGATTTTTGTATGTGGATAGTAACTCCTTATCAGATATATCCTTTGAAAATATGTTCTCCCACTCAGTAGGTGGCCTTTATGATTTGTTGATAGTTCCCTTCACTGTCCAAAAGATTTTTGGTTTGATGTAGCCCCATGTGTTTATTTTTGCTTTTATTTCCTTTGCCCAAAAGACATATCCAAAAGTATTATTAAACCCAGGGTCAAGAGCTTATTGCCTGTGTTTTCTTCTATGAGTTTTATGGTTTCAGATCCTACATTTAAGATGTCAATCCATTATGACTTTACTTTTGTACATGTTTTGAGATAGTAATCCAGTTTATTTTAAAGGAACTGTTCAATTTCAAAACAGTATTTATTGAACAGGTTGTCTTTTCCCCATTGTATATCCATACTGTCTCTGTTAGATTAATTGATCATAAGTGTGTGAGCTTATTTCTGGGCTCACTATTCTGTACATTGATCTATGTGTCTGTATTTGTGTCAGTACCCTACAGTTTAGATTACCCTACAGTTTCATAGTATAGTTTGAAATCAGGAGTGTGAATATCTCTAGTTTTTTAAATTTTTTCCTCACTATTGTTTTAGCTCTTTGGGGTCATTTGTGCTTCTACACAAATTTTAGAATTTGTGTTCTAATTCAAGTTGTAGAATTATTTTTTCTACTTCTATGAAAATGCCATTGATACTTTGATAGAGATTGCATTGAATTTGTAGTTTGTCTTGGGTAGTATGGTCATTTTAACAATATTAATTCTTCAAGTCCATGAACATGATATATCTTTCCTCTTGTGTGTGTGTGTGTGTGTGTGTGTGTGTGTGTGTGTGATCTTCAGTTTTGTTCATCAGTGTCTTATAGTTTTCAGTGAACAGGTCTTTTCCTTCTTAGATTTATTCCATAGAATTTTATACTCTTTTTAAAGTGATTGTAAATGGGATTGTTTTCTTAATTTCTCTTTTTGATAGTTTATTTTTAGTGTCTGAAAATGCAGCAGAATTATATATATTAATTTTATATCCTGCAAATTTACTAAATCTTTGATGAATTCCAGTACTATTCTGGTGTCTTTAGGATTTTCTGTGTATAGTAGCATGCCTTCAGGGTCTTTAAGATTTTCTATGTATGTGTAGTATCATGGCGTATGCATAGTAACAATGACAATTTTATTTTTTCCTTTTCAATTTGGATTCCTTCTATTTTTTTTTTTTTCTGGTTGCTGTGTCTAGGACCAATACTATGTTGAATAAAAGTGGTGAGAGTGGGCATCCTTGTCTTGTTCCTGATTTTAGAGGAAATATTTTCAGCTTTTCACAGTGGAGTATGATGTCACACAGTTGACAAGCTGTGAGCTTGTAATATAAGGCTTTTATTATATCAAATTGTTTCTTCTATACTCACTTTGTATAATTCTTATCATAAATGGATCTTGAATTTTTAAAAATTATTTTATTGAAATGTAGTGGTTTTACAATGTTTTTTGTGTTTCTACTGTTTATAAAAATTATTTGGTTATACATGCATATATATCACACATTCCTTTTCATATTCTTTTCCATTATGATTAATCATAGGATATTGAATATAGTTCTTTGCACTATACAATAAGACTTTGTTATTTGGATGTTGAATTATATCAAAAGCTTTTTCTGCATCAATTGAGATGATTATATGATTTTTATTTTTCAGTTTGTTAATATAGTGTATGTTATTGAGTGATTTGCAGATGTTGACTCATCCTTGTATCACTGGAATAAATCCCGCTTGAGCAGAGTATGTGATCCTCTTGTTGTGTTGTTGAATTTGGTTTGCTAGTATTTTGTTGAGGATATTTGCATCTATGTTCATGAGTGTAACATAAACATGTATCGGCCTGTAATTTCCTTTTTTCTGTGATATCTTTGTCAGATTTTGGTATCACTATAATGCTGGTCTCATAGAATGAGATTTTAAGCATTCCTGCCTCAACAATCTTTCAGTCAGAAAAGTCTGAGAAGGATAAGTGGTAAACCTTCTTTATGTTATGTTTTTGTTTTTTAATATTTTAAAAATTTATTTTATTTTTTAAATTTTACTTTACAATACTGTATTGGTTTTGCCATACATTGACATGAATCCACCACAGGTGTACATGTGTTTTGTTTATTTTTGTTTTTATTTTCATTTCTCTAGGAGGTGGATCAAAAAAAAAAAAATCTTGCTGCGATTTATGTCAGAATGTTCTGCCTGTTTTTCCCTCTAAGAGTTTTATAGTACCTACTCTCACATTTAAGTCTTTAATCCATTTGAGTTTACTTTTGTTTATGGTTTTAGACAATGTCCTAACTTCATTCTTTTACATGTAGCTGTCCTTTTTGCTAGCATCACTTATTAAAGAGACTGTCTTTTCTTCATTGTATATTTTTGCTTCCTTTGCCGTATATTAGTTGATCATAGGTGCATGTGTTTATCTCTGGACTTTCTATCCTGTTCCACAGATCTATATTTCTGTTTTTGTGCCAGTAACATATTATCTTGATGACGGTAACTTTGTGATATAGTCAGAAGTCAAGGGACCTGCCTGAATCTTCTAGCTCCTTTTTTTCTTTCTAAAGATAGCTTTAGCTATTCAGGGTCTTTTGTGTTTCCATAAAAATTGTACAATTATTTTGTTCTAATTCTGTGAAAAATGCTATTGACAATTTAATAGAGATTGCATTGAATCTGTACATTGTTTTGGGTAGTATAGTCATTTTGAAAATATCTATCCTTCCAATCCAATAACATGGTATACCTCTCCAGAGATTTTAGTGTCATCTTTAATTTCTTTCATTAGCATCTAACAGTTTCCCAACTACAGATCTTTTGCCTGCTTATGTAGATTTATTTTTATTTCTTTTATTCTTTTTTAAATGTAACAGTAAGTGGGATTGTTTCTTTGATTTCTCTTTCTGATCATTCATTCTTAGTGTATAGGAATGAAAGCTGCTACTGCTGCTAAGTCGTTTCAGTCGTGTCTGACCCTGTGCGTCCCCATAAATGGCAGCCCACCAGGCTCCTCCGTCCCTGGGATTCTCCAGGCAAGAACCCTGGAGTGGGTTGCCATTTCCTTTTCCAATGTATGAAAGTGAAAATTGAAAGTGAAGTCACTCAGTCGTGTCCAACTCCTAGCGACCCCATGGACTGCAGCCTACCAGGCTCCTCCATTCATGAGATTTTCCAGGCAATAATACTGGAGTGGGTTGCCACTTCTTTCTCTGATAGGAATGCAAGAGATTTCTGCATATTAATTTTATATCCCACAACCATACAAAATTCATTGATAAACTCTAGTAGTTTTCTGGGAGCATCTTTAGGATATTCTCTGTATAATATCATGTCATCTGAAAACAGTGACCATTTTAATCCCTTTCTAATTTGGATTCATTTTAATACTTTTCTATCAGTGCCATGGCTAGGACTTCCAAAACTATGTTGAATACTGGTGAGAGTGGACATCATCCTCTTGTTCCTAGTTTTAGAGAAAATGGTTTCAAGTAGTACACTGGGAATGACATTTTCCGTGGGTTTTTTATATGGCCTTTATTATGTTGAGATATGTTCCCTAAGCCCACATTATGGAGTGTTTTTTTTTAATATAATTTTATTTTTTTTTAATTTTTATTTTTATTAAATTTATTTATTTTTTTAATTACAATACTGTATTTGTTTTGCCATACATTGACACGTATCAGCCATAGGTGAACACAATCTCCCAATGCCGAAGCCCCCTCCCACCTCCCACCCCACAATACTGTATTTGTTTTAATATAATTTTTTTTAATATAATTTTAAATGGATGTTGAATTTTGGCAAAAGCTTTTTCTGCATCTGTTGAGCTGATCATATTGTTTTTATTCTTTGATTTATTAATATGGTGTATCACACTGATTGATTTAAGTATGTTGAATCCTTCCATCTCAGGGTTAAATCCCATTTGATCAGGATGTATAATCTTTTTAAAGTGTCCTTGGATTTGGTTAGCAAATATGATTCATGTCAATGTATGGCAAAACAAATACAGTATTGTAATAAAGAATAAAGTATTTAAAAAAGAATTTTTGTGTCTATGTTCATCAGTGATATTGGCCTATAATTTTCTCTCTCTCTCCCTCCTTTTTTTTTTTTTTGGTTGACATCTTTGTCTCATTTTGGTATCAGTTCAGTTCAGTCGCTCAGTCATGTCCGACTCTTTGCGACCCCATGAATCACAGCACACCAGGCCTCCCTGTCCATCACCATCTCCCAGAGTTCACTCAGACTCACGTTCATCGAGTCTGTGATGCCATCCAGCCATCTCATCCTCTATCATCCCCTTCTCCTCCTGCCCCCAATCCCTCCCAGCATCAGAGTCTTTTCCAATGAGTCAACTCTTCGCATGAAGTGGCCAAAGTACTGGAGTTTCAGCTTTAGCATCATTCCTTCCAAAGAAATCCCAGGGCTGATCTCCTTCAGAATGGACTGGCTGGATCTCCGTGCAGTCCAAGGGACTCTCAGGAGTCTTCTCCACCACCACAGTTCAAAAGCATCAATTCTTTGGCACTCAGCCTTCTTCACAGTCCAACTCTCACATCCATACATGACCACAGGAAAAACCATAGCCTTGACTAGACGAACCTTAGTTGGCAAAGTAATGTCTCTGCTTTTGAATATACTATTTAGGTTGGTCATAACTTTTCTTCCAAGGACTAAGCGTCTTTTAATTTCATGGCTGCAGTCACCATCTGCAGTGATTTTCCAACCCCCAAAATAAAGTCTGAACACAGTTTCCACCGTTTCCCCATCTATTTCTCATGAAGTGATGGGACAGGATGCCATGATCTTTGTCTTCTGAATGTTCAGCTTCAAGCCAACTTTTTCACTTTCCTCTTTCATTTTCATCAAGAGGCTCTTTAGTTCCTCTTCACTATCTGCCATAAGGGTGGTGTCATCTGCATATCTGAGGTTATTGATATTTCTCCCAGCAATCTTGATTCCAGCTTATGTTCCTTCCAGTCCAGCGTTTCTCATGATGTACTCTGCATATAAGTTAAATGAACAGGGTGACAATATACAGCCTTGATGCACTCCTTTTCCTATTTGGAACTAGTCTGTTGTTCCATGTCCAGTTCTAACTGTTGCTTCCTGACCTGTGTACAGATTTCTCAAGAGGCAGGTCAGGTGGTCTGGTATTCCCATCTCTTTCAGAATTTTCCACAGTTTATTATGATCCACACAGTCAAAAGCTTTGGTATAGTCAATAAAGCAGACATAGATGTTTTTCTGGAACTCTCTTGCTTTTTCCATGATCCAGCGGATGTTGAGCAATTTGATCTCTGGTTCCTCTGCCTTTTCTAAAACCAGCTTGAACATCAGGGAGTTCAGAGTTCACGTATTGCTGAAGCCTGGCTTGGAGAATTTTGAGCATTACTTTAGTAGCATGTGAGATGAGTGGAACTGTGTGGTAGTTTGAGCATTCTTTGGCATTGCCTTTCTTTGGGACTGGAATGAAAACTGCCCTTTTCCAGTCCTGTGGCCACGGCTGAGTTTTCCAAATTTGCTGGCATATTGAGTGCAGACTTTCACAGCATCATCTTTCAGGATTTGAAATAGCTTCACTGAAATTCCATCACCTCCACTAGCTTTGTTCATAGTGATGCTTTCTAAGGCCCACTTGACTTCACATTCCAGGATGTCTGGCTCTAGATTAGTGATCACATCATCATGATTATCTGGTTCGTGAAGATCTTTTTTGTGCAGTTCTTCCGTGTATTCTTGCCACCTCTTCTTAATATCTTCTCTTCTGTTAGGTCCAGACCATTTCTGTCCTTTATCGAGCCCATCCTTGCATGAAATGTTCCCTTGGTATCTCTAATTTTCTTGAAGAGATCTCTAGTCTTTCCCAATATGTTGTTTTCCTCTATTTCTTTGCATTGATCGCTGAAGAAGGCTTTCTTGTCTCTTCTTGCTATTCTTTGGAACTCTGCATTCAAATGCTTCTCTCTTTCCTTTTCTCCTTTGCTTGTCACCTCTCTTCTTTTCACAGCTGTTTGTAAGGCTCCCCAGAGAGCCATTTTGCTTTTTTGCATTTCTTTTCCATGGGGATGGTCTAGATCCTTGCCTCCTGTATAGTGTCACAAACCTCTGTCCATAGTTCATCAGGCACTCTATCTATCATATCTAGGCCCTTAAATCTATTTCTCACTTCCACTGTATAATCATAAGGGATTTGATTTAGGTCATACCTGAATGGTCTAGTGGTTTTCCCTACTTTCTTCAATTTCAGTCTGAATTTGGCAATAAGGAGTTCATGATCTGAGCCACAGTCAGCTCCTGGTCTTGTTTTCGTTGACTGTATAGAGCTTCTCCATCTTTGGCTGCAACGAATATAATATAATCAATCTGATTTCGGTGTTGACCATCTGGTGATGTCCATGTGTGGAGTCTTCTCTTGTGTTGTTGGAAGAGGGTGTTTGCTATGACCAGTGCATTTTCTTGGCAAAACTCTATCAGTCTTTGCCCTGCTTCATTCTGCATTCCAAGGCCAAATTTGCCTGTTACTCCAGATGTTTCTTGACTTCCTACTTTAGCATTCCAGTCCCCTATAATGAAAAGGACATCTTTTTTGGGTGTTAGTTCTAAAAGCTCTTGTTGGTCTTCATAAAACCATTCAACTTCAGCTTCTTCAGCATTACTGTTTGGGGCATAGACTTGGATAACTGTGATATTGAATGGTTTGCCTTGGAGAGGAACAGAGATCATTCTGTCGTTTTTGAGGTTACATCCAAGTACTGCATTTCAGACTGTTTTGTTGACCATGATGGTTACTCCATTCCTTCTGAGGGATTCCTGCCCACAGTAGTAGATATAATGGTCATCTGAGTTAAATTCACCCGTTCCAGTCCATTTTAGTTCACTGATTCTTAGAATGTCGACGTTCACTCTTGCCATCTCTTGTTTGACCACTTCCAATTTGCCTTGATTCATGGACCTGACATTCCATGTTCCTATGCAATATTGCTCTTTACAGCATCAGACCTTGCTTGTATCACCAGTCACAGCCACAGCTGGGTATTGTTTTTGCTTTGGCTCCATCCCTTCATTCTTTCTGGAGTAATTTCTCCACTGATCTCCAGTAGCATATTGGTCACCTAATAACCTGGGGAGTTCCTCTTTTGGTGTGGTGTCCTATCATTTTTCCTTTTATACTGTTCTTGGGGTTCTGAAGGCAAGAATACTGAAATGGTTTGCCATTCCCTTCTCCAGTGGACCACATTTTGTCAGCCCTCTCCACCATGACCCACCTGTCTTTGGTTGCCCCGCAGGCATGGCTTGGTTTCACTGAGTTAGACAGGCTGTGGTACTAGTGTGATTAGATTGACTAGTTTTCTGTGAGTATGGTTTCAGTGTGTCTGCCCTCTGATGCCCTCTTGCAACACCTACCATCTTACTTGGGTTTCTCTTTGGGATTGAAATGAAAACTGACCTTTTCCCATCCTGTAGCGACTGCTGAGTTTTCCCCAATTTGCTGGCATATTGAGTGCAGCCCTTTCAAAACATCATCTTTCAGTATTTGAAACAGGTGGGTTTTAATTATTTATTTATTTTTTCTCTTAGTGTTGTTGCCCTGTGTGGTTCCAAGGCTTGCCACAGACTCAGCAGTGAGAGTGTTTCCTGGTGTTTGGAAACTTGTCTCTTTTCAATACTCCTTTCCTGGTCGGAGCTCTGTCACTACCTCTTTTGTCTCTCTCTCTCTCTCTCTCTCTCTCTCTCTCTCTCTCTCTCTCTCTTTTTAATATTTTCTCTTCCTCCTTTCAAAAACAGTGAGCTGCTTTTCTGGGTGCCTGATGTACTTTGCTGGCATTCAGAGGTTGTTTTGTGAAATTTACTCAGCGTTTAAATGTTTTTTTGATGAATTTGTTAGGGATAAAGTGGTCTCCCCATCCTATCCCTCTGCCATATTTAGACTGTGATGTATTCTGAAGAAGATTTCATATTCACTTGAGTAAAAGGTGAAATTCATTGTTTTGAGATGATTTTCCTGTAGATATCAATTAGGTCTAACCGGTACATTGTATCATTTAAAGTTTGTGTTTTCTTGTTAATTTTCTGTTTAGTTGATCTATCCATAGGTAAGAGTGGGGCATTAAAGTCTACCACTATCATGTTACTGTTAATTTCCCCTTTCATACTCATTAGCTTTTGTCTTCCATATTGTGGTGCTGCTATGTCGGGTGCACATATATTTATAATTGTTATATCTCCTTGGATTGATCCTTTAATCATTATGTAGTGTCCTTCTTTGTCTCTTTTTACAGCCTTTATTTCAAAGTATATTCTATCTGACATGAGTGTTGCTACTCCTACTTTCTTTTTGTCTCCATTTTCCTGAAATATCTTATTCCATCCCTTGACTTTTGGTCTGTATGTATCCCTTGTTTTGCATTGGGTCGTTGTAGACAGCATATATAGGCGTCTTATTTTTGTATCCATTCAGCCAGTGTTTGACTCTTGTTTGGGACATTCATCCCATTTCCATTTAAGGTAATTATTGATAAGTATGATCCTGTTGCCAATTACTTTGTTGTTTTGGGTTTAAGTTTATACAGTTTTCTGTGTTTCCTGTCTAGAGAAGATCCTTTAGCATTTGTTGAAGAACTGGTTTGGTGGTGCTCAATTCTCTCGGCTTTTACTTGTCTGTAAAGCTTTTGATTTCCCTTTCATATTGAATTACATCCTTGCTGAGTACAGTAATCTGGATTGTAGGTTTTTCTCTTTCATCACTTTAACTATGTCCTGCCATTCTCTTCTGGCCTAAAGAGTTTCTGTTGAAATATCAGCTGTTATCATTATGGGAATCCCCTTGTGTACTATTTGTTTTTTTCCCCTGGATGCTTTTAGTATTTGCTCTTTGTGTCTGACCTTCATTAATTTGATAAACATATGTCTTCTGGTGTTTCACCTTGGGTTTATCCTGTTTGGGACTCTCTGAGTTTCTTTGACTTGGGTGGCTATTTCCTTTCCCACTTTAAGGAAATTTTCAACTATTATCTCCTCAAATATTTTCTTGTGGCCTTTCTTGTGGTAGTCTTCTTCTTCTGGGACTCCTATGATTCAAATGTTGGGGCATTTAACATTGTCCCAGAGGTGTCTGAGGTTGCCCTCATTTCTTTTAATTATTTTTTTCTTTTCTTACCTCTGCTTCATTTATTTACACCATTCTATATTCCTCCTCACTCATCCTTTGTTCTGCCTCAGTTATTCTGCTGTCGGTTCCCTCTAGAGTGCTTTTGATCTCTGTTATTGCTTTATTCATTATTGATTAGCTCTTATTTATTTCTTCTAGGTCCCTGTTAAACATTTTTTTGCATCTTCTCAATCCTTGTCTCCAGATTATTTATCTGTAACTCAATTTTGTTTTCAAGATTTTGGATTTTTTTCCCCTCATTATTGTGAATTCTTTTTCATGTAGACTCCCTATCTCCTCCTTTTTAGTTTGGTTTGGTGGGAATTTATCATGGTCCTTTACTTGATAAATATTTCTCTGCCTTTTCATCTTGTTTAGATTGTTGTGTTTGCAGGTGGCCTTTCTATATGTTGGTAGTTTGTAGTTATTCTTTATTGTGGAAGTTGCTCCCTCTGAGCGGGGTTGGACGAGTTGCTTGTCTAAGTTTCCTGGTTAGGGAAGCTTATGTTGGTCTTCTGGTGGGTGGAGCTGGTCTCTTCTGTCTGTGTTAGACCTCTCGGCCTCTTTCAGGGAACCGTCGCCCAAATAATCTCCAGGACTCAGACTTGATGCAAACCGCAAGAGGATTTATTAGGCCGGTGCGCCACGGTTTGATCACCACCAGGGGAGATCGAACCCCAAACATTTGTTACAGAGCAGTTTTTAAGCACAAAAACCACAAACGGGTACAGCTAGGGTGGAGCAACCTGATTGGTGTACAGGTCTTGACATTTTCAGGGATAGGTTTATTTGTTATCACGTCGACATGGCTGGATGAGCTGCATTTTTACTGTTAACCAGTTCTCTGGAAAATAATTTCCTGGAATGGTTTTTGAGATAAACATCCCCTGGAGGCTGCATGCCTTAGATATGAGCCCCTTACACATTCTTGAGATAAAGGTTTGTCTTAAGATTAACAGGAGGGCCTGTTTCCCTAAGGCTCTAGTGAAACTTTAACCTTTATTTTTATCCACCTTTCCTCTCATCTGGAGTGCAATGAAGTGTCCAGTAGTGAGTTTTGAGCTTTCTATGGGTTTCATATGACTTTTATCCGCCTGTATTTTAATACTCATGGTTATGTTTTGGCATTGTGGGAGAATTAGTTTGGTATGTCTTGCTCTGAAACCTGTTGCCTCTTGGGTGGAGCTTGGTTTCAGTGTAGGTAAGGAGGCTTTTCAGATGAGCTCTTGGCAATTAATGTTCCCTGAAGTCAGGAGTTTTCTGAGTTCTCACATTTTGGATTTAAGCCTCCTGCTTCTGGCTTTCAGTCTTATTCTTACAGTAACCTCAAAACTTCTACATCCATACAGCATTGATGATAAGACATCTAGATTAATGGTGAAAAAACATTCTGCACAGCAAGGGACACCCAGAGAGGTTCTCAGAATTACATGGGAAAGAGAATAAGGAGGAGGGAGATAGAGGTGACCAGGAGGAGAAGAGAGGGAATCAAAAGGAAAGAGAGCAATCTAGCCAGTAATCAATTCCCTATGTGCTCTCCACAGTCTTGAACACTCAGAGAAGTTCACAGATTTATATAGAGAAGAGAAGAGCAAGGAAGGAGATAGAGGTGGCCAGCAGGAGAAGAAGGGGAGTCAAAAGGAGAGAGACAGATCTAGCCAGTAATCAGTTCCCTAAGTGTTCTCCACAGCTCAGAACACCCAAAAAGATTCACAGAGTTCGGTATAGAAGGGAATGGGGAGGGAGGGAGATAGAGATGACCTGGGGGAGAAAAAGGAGAGTCAGAAGGGCAAGAGAGAACAATAAAGCCAGTAATAACACTCTTAAATAAAAATGGGTACTGAAGATTGGATTCATAAAGGTACAAAATTATTAACAAAAACCAAAAATCAAAAATTAAAAATCTATAGTAGAGGTTAGACTCTCAAAAATACAAGATTAAAAAAAAAGAAAGTCACAAAAATTATATATATGAAATTTGCTTTATAAATAAGGTGTTTTGTGGAAGGCAATATTATGTTATGAAAATGAAAATTAAAAGAGTAGTAAAATTTTTTAATTAATTTATTTTTTTAATTACAATACTGTATTTGTTTTGCCATACATTGACATGAATCAGCCACAGGTGTCCACGATCTCCCAATGCCAAAGCCCCCTCCCACCTCCCATAAAATTTTTAAAAATAATTAAAAATTAAAAATAACAGTAAGATGTATCTAGGAATTTCTATGGAGCTATTGAAGGCAATGTGGGGTCAGTTCAGTTTCAGATAGTTCCTTGTTCCAGCTTATATTTCTTCTCAAGGTCTATAGGCCCCTTCCAATGTAGTTAATGGTAACTACAGGGTTTTAATCTGTTGCACCTGTCACTTCCAGAGCAGTTCCCTCTTTATTGTTTTATTTGGCTTCCTCTGTTTGCAAGTCTCTTCTGTTTGCAAGTCTCTTACTTGCAAAAATTACTGTTTGCAAGTAATTTCCGCCCTGACACAAGGGAGTGTAGGAGGTCACTTATTTAGGCTCACTTGTTCAGTTGTGCTGTGGGGAAGGAGGAACACTACAAACAAATATCACTGGCATGTGTGGGTAGTGCTCACAATGTCTGGACCACATTGGGTTTGCCCCCACTCATGGCTTATGTGCTTTCCCATTCTACACTCCTCAGGCTCCAGGTTCCTCTGCAGGGAAAATGTCTAAAGCGGGCCCTGGCTTGCATGCTCTTCCCTGGTCTAAGCCATTCAGGTTCATTTTTTCGGGTACTCCACAAAGGCACTAACTCAGTTGGGCCTGCATTTTGTGTCCTTCCCAGGTCTGAGGAGCTCAGGTGACCACGTGCTTGGCAAGCACACTCTTCCAGGTGTGTGGTACATCTTATCATCTCCCCGGTCCTAGTCTCTCGATTTTCTGGGTGCGGTGCAAGAGTGCCATCTCAGATGTGCCATGTGTCTCCTCTGCAGACCTAATCTCTGACTGTGACCCTCCTTGTGGATGTCAACCACCCAGGATCCCAGGAAAACTTGGTTATGAACTGGGACTCTGCTCACAGTTTGGTGGAAGATGCCGTCTCTAGGGCCGAGATGACCGTTACCTTCTGGCTCTGACTGTGGCCTGCCTGCCTGTGTGCCTCTGGCAGGAGGAGGGGCCTTCCCCAGCCAGCTAGCTCTCCTTTGATATTTGCTCAGTCCTTTGTTCTGTGAGCAGGCTAGACTGTGCCTCAGAGCTTTTTGCAGGAAGGTTCTCTCTGTCTTTTTCTCTCTCTGGCTAGTTCACAATTTTGATTGCTATCTCACTTTAGCTAGCTCAGATTGTCCTCAGGGCATTCAGGCCCAGTCTGCACCCTAAGCTTGCAGCTCGAATCTCCCTGTTCTGCTCCTGCTCTCTGCTAGTGAAGAGAAGGGTCCTGGCTACCTCTCCACTGGGAGTCGTGTCTAGGTGCATAGTCTGTGGGTTTTTTTTTTTTTTTTTCCCTCTCATTTATCTTGCCCTCTGAGATTCCAGAACTCCGCACAGACCCCCTTGTGAGAGAGTTTCCTGGTGTTTGGAAACTTTTCCTCCTTCACAACTCCATCCTCAGGATGGGTCTCCATACCTAACTCTTTTGTCCTTCTTTTTGTCTTTTGTATTTTGTCCTACCTCCTTTCAAAGAGAATGGGCTGCCTTTCTGGTTGCCTCGTGTCCTCTGGACAGCATTCACAAGTTGTTTTGATGTGTTTGCTCAGCATTCAAATGATCTTTCAAGGAATTTGTGGGGGAGAAAGTGGTCTCTCCATCCTATTCCTCCACCATCTTAGGACCACCCCCCCCGCCAGTTTCTTGTTGATGATGCTTAGTCTTTTAAGCATACATAGTACCATAGAAATTTAAAAGAATTTTGGTGACTATTAAGATATTAAATCCTTTGAGGTAGACAGAGTGGAGTATTTATCTTAATATTTTTGCTGATAATGCAACTGAGTCATAGACTATGAAATTGTATACTTGAATATGGAGGGCTTCCCAGGTGGTGCTATTGGTAAAGAACCAGCCTGCCAATGCAAGAAAGAAATGCGGGTTCGATCCCTGGGTTGGAAAGATACCCTGGAGGAGGGCATGTCAACCCATTCCAGTATTCTTGCCTGGAGAACCCCATGGACAGAGGAGCCAGATGGGCTTCAGTCCATAGGGTTGCAAAGAGTTGAGCATAGCTGAAGTGACTTATCATGCATACAAATGTATGGAATTAGCAGTAGAATCAGAATAGAAATATAACTTTTCTGAGTCCATATTTAGTGCTTTTACAATGGCAGAAAGGTGAAAGCTGCTATATTGAATACTGAGTGAATGCATTTAGGTGTGAGGCACACAAAGATGTTATATAACTATTTCTATGACTGTGAGCCTATTTTCTTTTCTTTTCTGTACATGACTTTCCTTACCTGTAAAAAGTAGATAACAATACTATTGGCCTAATAAGTGTGATGTAAGAGTTAAATGACATTATGCATATAAATAACTTAGCATGGTGTCTGATATAATAAACAGTCAATAATAGTTAGCCATTACTATTATTATTATTGTTTGGGAAATCTGACTTAAAATTATGTGGCCATGACATAAAGACAGTTGATACATCTGAAAAACAAAAAGGCTTTCCATTTACAACTTGACTTGGGAAGTTTAAGAAACAGCAAAAGGATTTATTAAAAAAATAATTGATTGTGAAATTATGGTCATAAAGCAATCTGATTTTTCTCAACCTAAGAAATTATAAAATAATGTTTTATTTAGCTATAATATACTCAATACATCTTTTTAAAAATTCTGTGTTTATAACATAATTTGATTTTTTTGTCATTTTAGAGAATGCATTTGATTCCTCATTTTCCCACTGTTGGGTATTTGCTGCCTGCCAATTTCCAGATAGTCCTAAATACATCTCAATTGACCTTTTTCTACATTTGAGGCAAATCAAGAGTAGGCAGCATATGTAAATATTCAGCAGTCTATATCTGAAATAAGTGCCAAGAAGACCACAAACTAAGAAACAGTATATAGAATGTGAAAGATCCTGAGGGCAGAGGCTATGATCATAATAGAAAAAGTGAATCATCTAAACTGTGTTGAAAACATTACCACCTTCACATCCATTTCTGTAACCACATTTACATGCATAAGAAGTAGCCCAATCAGCAGAGTCATTGTCAAATATGAAAAATTACAACATGTGTCTTGATTTAGTCTGCTGGCACATTCAGTACAGTGACATCTTTTGGGGAATATCGCAATTGTGGTTGCTGATCTGGAAATTAAATTGCTGGACTGATATCCATTTATTTGTTCGTTCACTCACTTTATGTAGCATAGAGCTGATTCACTTAGTTTCAAAATTACAAACTCCAAATTAGATAAATATTTATATTATGCTATAATTTTTAGCATTATGCTTGCTATCATTTGTTGCTGTTCTGACAGGCTATGAAAGAGATGTTGGGTCTTTACTACATAAAAGCATAATAAATTAATGGAAACTACTGTGCTAGAGAAGTAATAGTCCATATGTTTATGAATGCTGATAGGATGCCTGGTTGCCATCCAGGAATGTTAGGACTAAACAAATTTTTCACCCAAAATGAATTTCATCTTTCACTTTATAGTCCTGATGAGCCCAGGGGCTGAAATATTCAGGACCAAATGCTTACCTTTGAAAAAGCAATGTATTGCAAAAATATGGAAGCTAAGGAGATCGATCAGTCCTGGATGTTCCTTGGAAGGACTGATGCTAAAGCTTAAACTCCAGTACTTTGACCACCTCATGCAAAGAGTTCACTCATTGGAAAACACTTTGATGCTGGGAGGGATTCAGGGCAGGAGGAGAAGGGGACGACAGAGGATGAGATGGCTACATGGCATCACCGACTCGATGAACGTGAGTTTGAGTGAACTCTGGGAGTTGGTGATGGACAGGGAGGCCTGACGTGCTGCAATTCATGGGGTTGCAAAGAGTCAGACATGACTGAGCAACTGAACTGAACTGAACTGAATATAATGATTGCAGTGTTTGGTTAACTCTATAAATCAGAAACACATTGGTATGCAAAGCAGACTTCCTTTCTTGCTCTCAAATTACTTTTTGAGGACATACCAGGTCATTCTTACTGATAGGATGTTGATAGGATGTACTGTACTGAATTTACAAAATGCAAGAAAATACAATTGTTACTTGATTATGTTCTCCATAATTTTGGCCTTAATTTTGGCCTCTGTGATAATGATACTTTACAGCTATACTGAATAATGTAATAATTGCTTTCTTCTCACCTAAGTTTATGGGCTATTTGTGATCCAAGTCTTTTTATTCCCTGCCATCTCCCCTCCTTGCCAGTGTCTGACATTATATGTCACCTTTAATTGTTGCTAAATATGTGTTTGTTAAATGGAAATATGCATGTGAAGACACATGACTAAATGGGCAAAATTCAAAAAAGAATTGAAACTTGGTCACTTATTAACTTGGTCATTTATTAGGACCCAGGCTTCCTTGAGTTAACATTTATATCCCTTAGTTTATAAAATTAAAAAAAAATAAATGTCTGATTTTAGTCCAAGAATTATTAAAAAAAAATAATACTAAATGTATTTGAGATTATATTTATAAAATAATAGATAACACTTATTGAATAATTTGAATGTCCAACACTGTACTATACACACACACCATCTCACTTAATTTGTACAACTATGTGAGATGGGTACTGTTGTTATTCTAATGTTATAGATTAAGATATTATACCACTAGTATGGGGATGCTAATGTGATTTTCCCAAGAAAAAAATCTGCCATATACATTTGCTATAATATTTCAGGCAAGAAGTCCTGAGCATGGTGCTTACACTCTTTTAATTACTTTACAATATTGTATTGGTTTTGCCATACATCAACATGAATCCGCCACAGGTATACATGTGTTCCCCATCCTGAACCCCCTCCCTCCTCCTTCCCCATACCATCCCTCTGGGTCATCTTAGTGCACCCTCCCCAAGCATCCAGTATCATGCATTGAACCAGGACTGGCGATTCGTTTCATATATGATATTATACATGTTTCAATGCCATTCTCCCAAATCATTCCATGCTCCTCCTCTCCCACAGAGTCCAAAAGACTGTTATATACATCTGTCTCTCTTTTGCTGTCTCGCATATAGGATTATCATTACCATCTTTCTAAATTCCATATATATGTGTTAGTATACTGTATTGGTGTTTTTCTTTCTGGCTTACTTCACTCTGTATAATCGGCTCTGGTTTCATCCACCTCATTAGAACTGATACAAATGTTTTCTTTTTAATGGCTGAGTAATACTCCATTGTGTATATGTACCATAGCTTTCTTATCCATTCATCTATTGATGAACATCTAGGTTGCTTCCATGTCCTGGCTATTATAAACAGTGCTGCGATGAACATTGTGGTACATGTGCCTCTTTCAATTCAGTTTTCCTTGGTGTGTATGCCCAGCAGTGGGATTGCTGGGTCATAAGGCAGTTAATACTTGCATTTTTGGGAAAAAATGGAACTTTTGAGTTTTAGGAGATGATTAATCACTATAAAGAATTTGGTAAATTTTAAAAGAAATGCCCCATCTCTCTGAGCTCAGTTGGTAAAGAATCTGCCTACAGTGCATGAGACCCTGGTTTGATTTCTGGGTTGGAAAGATCCTCTGGAGAAGGGATAGGCTACTCATTCCAGTATTCTGGCCTGGAGAATTCCATGGGTTGTATAGTTCATGGGGTTGCAAAAGTCAGATATGCTAGGCTACCCACTCTAGTATTTCCTTGTGGCTCAGCTGGTAAAGAATCTGGCTGCAATGTGGGAGACCTGGGTTTGATCCCTGGGTTGGGAAGATCCCCTGGAGAAGGGAAAGCCTACCCACTGAAGTATTCTGGCTTGGAGAATTCCATGGGTTGTATAGTCCATGGGGTCACAAAGAGTCGGACACAACTGAACGACTTTCAGTTCAGTTTAGTCACTCAGTTGTGTCTGACTCTTTGCCACCCCATGGACTGCAGCCTGTTCATCACCAACTCCCGCAGTTTACTGAAATTGATGTCCATTGAGTTGGTGATGCCATCCAACCATCTCATACTCTGTCGTCCCCTTCTCCTCCCACCTTCAATATATCCCAGCATCAGGGTCTTTTCAAATCAGTTAGTTCTCTGCATCGAGTGGCCAAATTATTGGAGTTTCAGCTTCAACATCAGTCCTTCCAATGAATATTCAGGACTGATTTCCTTTAGGATGGACTGGTTGGATTTCCTTGCTGTCCAAGGGGTTCTCGAGAGTCTTTTCCAAGACCACAGTTCAAAAGCATTAATTCTTTGGTGCTCAGCACTTTTTTGGGGGGTGGGGGTGTCAGGGCTTCCCTGGTGGCTTAAACAGTAAAGCGTCTGCCTGCAATGTGGGAGGCCCAGGTTCGATTCCTGGCTCGGGGAGATCCCCTGGAAAAGGAAATGGCAATCCACTCCAGCACTCTTGCCTGGAAAATCCCATGGACAGAGGAGCCTGATAGATAGCAGCCACAAAGAGTCAGACATGACTGAGCAACTTCACTTTCACTTTCAGCTATTTTTTATAGTCCAACTCTCAAATGGCTGCTAGAAAAACCATAGCTTTGACTAGACGGATATCGGTCAGTAAAGTATGTCTGCTTTTTTATAAGCTGTCTAGGTTGGTCATAACTTTCCTTCCAAGGAGTAAGTGTCTTTAAATTTCATGGCTGCAGTCACCATCTGTAGTGATTTTAAAGCCCCCAAAATAAAGTGTGTCACTGTTTCCCCATCTATTTGCCATGAAGTAATGTGACTGGATGCCATGATCTGCGTTTTCTGAATGTTAAGCTTTAAGCCAAATTTGTCACTCTCCTCTTTCACTTTCATCAAGAGGCTCTTTAGTGCTTCTTCGTTTTCTGCCATAGGGTGGTGTCATCTTCATATCTGAGGTTATTAATATTTCTCAGGGCAATTTTGATTCCAGCTTGTGTTTCATCCAGTCCAGCATTTCTCATGATGTAATGTAATTTTTCATATACACATATATCCCATCTCCATCCAGTACTTGCCTGGTTATTTCATTATGAGCAAGTTGTTTGTTTCATTGCAGAGGCAGTGCTATAAAGATATAGGATAATCTCTCATACTGTCTTCCGTTTTACTTGTCTGCCTTTTGCCTGTTTCTCTGTTTGCTTCTCCACTAGACAGATAAGGGTAGGAAGAAAGAAAAAAATCCCTGGAGCAAGAATAAAATATCAGATCTAACTTTGCATTTCAATCACACTTCCACTCAATAACACAGATAATCTAGAATTTAATATAATCCCTCCAGGCTGATAAACATAACTAAGGGGAAAAGTTTTAAAGTTATTTAGAGCTCATGGTCTTTTTGTAAACATCAAAAATTTCTTCAAATTCTTAAGTCCATTTTGGCTAATTCAATACATAATGTTACTGCTATTTTCATACCTGTAACTTAAATTAGAAATGAGATATATTTTCAGAAAAATTTAGTAAGGGCAGATCACATTCCATAATATTTTTTGTATCTGAGAAATATGGGTAGATTAAAAAGTAAATCCTGAAGGGGAAGAATAATCTCAAGAAACAAAAGATGCAGTCGTTCATAAGTCTTAGCATATTGAAAGAATATTTCTATACATTCTAATTAAATTTGAAAAGGTCACCTTTCCATTTTACTAATATAAATGGTTTGTGAGGTTGTGTATTTTATTCCTAAGGAAAAAAGTGGATGAATTGTATCACAAAATAAGAAATAAAATATGGGTTAAAATAGTAGCAATTTAGATGGAATGTAATAGTATTCCTTATTTTTCAATTATTTTTGTAGCAGGTTTTTCCCTTGAATGACTCAATTAATGTGGGAGCAATTCATGTGCCGATTGATTGGCTATGCCTTTCATATGAAGTATTTGCAAAATTTTGGTATCAGATGGATGCAACCTAAGGTGGTCAGTGTTCAGTGGTTGGCTTGCTGAGCTGATCGTCTTGCGTCTGAAGCATGTGTAACACCTCCCTTTCAAACTGTGGATAATGGAGGGGGCTAGAAGCCTCTGGGCCATTGTTTGCCAGAACCTACTTATCTATTTTTTGCTGATATAAATCAATTGAACAGTGTCCTCTTTTATTTCCTTAATATTAGCACTGTGGAACTTGACCCTCTTCTCCCTTGACTTGATACTGTCAACCTTAACCTCACTCCTGAGGCCCCTTTATCTACACATTTGATCTATAGAGTGTAGGAAAATTTGGGCCACATGTCTGGGGATTAGAGGCCTCTGTTTTTAGTGAAAGAGTGAAAGTAATGAAAATTCACCAATGCCCTAACCTAGTTGTTTTTTCTGATGCCCTTTTGACATACCAGAGAGAATATCTATTATATAAAATAAAGAGGTTAACTTGTAAATGCAAATATAAGTGCATTCAGTGAAATATTAATGAACACTTACTAAGTGAGTAGCAATTAAAGTAAACCCTCGGAGTTTCCTAATATAGCATTTATAAATTCATTGGCCAGTGGGAATGTCTGTTATGCATTGGTAATGAATGGAAATACATTTTGTAAAGGTCACATTTATGAATGGAAGTTTGTATTTATAACTCATTCTTATTTTCTTAATTGTTTCTATGATCAAATCTTGTCATTTGATATATAGTTTTGCTTTGTGTTGAGATGGTACTGCCTCAGTCATCTTTTAGAAGAAATGAAGCCTAAAGTGTGGCAGCAAACACACACCACTGCCACCACACATACCCCGCAGCTGCCTACAGTAGAATACATTATTGACATGATTCAGTTTAGAGGGAAAGATAGTGTCACAGTGTTTTCCTTTGTACCTTTTCTGGTTGATTTTAAAAATGTATTTTAAAATTTGTTAGTACAGGAAACAAAACTACCATTCTCACTGATTAAAATGGGTGGTAACTTGAGGATATAAGGTGGCTACCTCTTTTTCACATTACATATTACATGGAAAGGAAAATACAACAATGCATTAGGAAGAGTTAATTCCCACTATTATTAACTCTCAGTGGTTCTGCACGTATATGCAAAAAGCTGTTCTTGTTACTCCGTGCAAACAGTGCTCATTGGAGTACTATTGACTTGGCCCTAGCAATCACTAAGCAGGTGACTTGATTACCTGAAGAATTAGGCTAACTACTGCTACAAATAGCTAGTGTACATAAAATGGTAATCATTGCTTTCCAGTCTATTATTAGATTAACTTCATAGGGATTGCTTTTCTCTCCTGTGAGTTGATGCATAAATGATATGTTTTACCCTCTAATAAATCTAACAGCAGAGTGGCTATGACATGATGTTCATAGCCCTTGTTCCCATGACAGACTATTTTTGATTGCTACAGGAGTTTGAAGCAGATTGAAACCATTATAATGTAAAGGCATCACTGAAATGTTACAGCATACCTGCCTCATACAGAATATTTCTGATTCTGAATTTTGTTTACAGCTTTTTGCCACATGATCTCCAACATCACTCAGTAGCTAATGTAGGAAACTGATTACAAATCATCAATTGAGTTGAAAAAATTTTACACCAAGGTATAATAGAAGATTGATGCCTCTGCCCCTTGAGGATTTCTAGCATTAAATTTCACCAAGGAGATTTTCTGTCAGTGCTTTGCATCTAACTACATTAAAACTTCCTTCCCTTCTTATGAGTTACATTAGGAAGGCATGATACTGGATGTGAAACCTCTTACATAGGTAATTCTAAGTACATTTTTCTGTAGCTGAACAATTTATTTTTCAGTGAATCAGTAACTTGTTTCATGCTATTATTTTTCCTTTTTACCTCAATATATGAAGTTTCTCTTCCTGATGACACAAATTCAATCTGTATCATTTCTTATCTTGTGAAAATGGCTTATGTGGTTAGTAGAAAATGTGATCTGAGAATACTTTTTCAAGGTTGTGGGACCTTGAAGCTTTCAGCTTTTGCAGGCCTGATTCCAAGTGCTTCTTGATTCCATCTCAATTTAATTTTTGGAGGAGATCTATGGGTTAAAATAAAGATAATTCATTTTCCTGGGATATTCTTAGTCTATGATGGTTCTGATTCCCTGTCTTTTGTGTTTTATTACTCTCAAAAGTGCAAAAAAAAAAGGTTCTTTATTTGAAAGGTAAATTACAGTTATTAAGCCATCTAATCTTTATATAAATAAATTTATCTCAGTGTCTTTTGAAGTTTAACATGGATAGAAGTAAATTCTAATATTATTTATTGTTCCTCTCACTTCCATAGCCAATGCCTATCAATTAACACTTTCTGACTGGAAGAAAAAAAGAGGCATATTATGCATAGCAGGCACCCCATTTTAGATACTCCTATGGAGACAATTGGAATGCTAAAAGGGGTCTTACAATTTTTTGTACCCACTACTGATCCTCACACTTTCCAGTGGCTAAACTAGTTGTGATGTAGCACTTTAAGTACTCCAAATTTTCTCTAGATCATCATACTGTGAAGTGCTAAGACATAAATAATGATATGTTTCTATTCATTGTATTAGGCATTTGGCATTATTGCAAAACACCCCAGGCAGCACAACTAATGAGGGAGCTAAAGATGGGTCTATTCTTAGGAAAATTAAAATGCAAAGAAAGTATGAATTTCTTTAATCAGAAATTTTGAACCTTTAAAAATTTAAAGGTAACAATACAATCCATGCTATGCAAATGCATGATATGCTTGACTATAGCTACATATGAAGTAAAATGTGCTATAATTTGGTTGAAAATATCTTTATTAAATTTATAGCAGGATTTGTTACACAAAATGTAAAGTTATTGTGAATCTAATCTAATCCGATGATTGTTAATTCCCCCAACTTAAAAATAAAAAAGGACTTTCCTGTATTCTATATTTAGTGTATAGTAGCAGCTTGACAGCATTGAAAGTCCCATAGGAATATAAAAGTGTTCCTAACATAATGTTTATTGTTACTAATGTATTATATTGTAATAACTAAATATACATCAGATAATATACTGTGTAGTATATAATCAAGATCCAAGCAACAGACACATTTAGGGAACAGAGTTTATTTCAAAGAAAAAAAAAAATGTACATAGTAATGATAGATAAGTAGTGAGTTTAGATGTTTAGTAGATAAGTAGAAAAGTAAGTAGTTAGATAAGTTTAGAAGTCAAATGTACTGGATATAACTTATTTCATCCAGTTGGTTGTAAGTCTAAATGCAATGAACAGTTGATTCTTATTTCCAGATTGCTTAGATCTTCTTGGTAGCAAATAGCCTTTCTTGACTATCAGTTAAAAAACACTCTTTAACTGTATGTATCAAGTTATAAGGGTTTCCTTGGTGGCTCAAATGGTAAAGAATCTGCCTGCAATGCGGGAGACCTAGGTCAGTCCCTGGGTTGGGAAGATTCCCTGGGAAAAGGAATGGCTACCCACTCCAATAGAATTGCCTGGAGCATTCCATGGACAGAGGAGCCTTGCAGGCTAAGGTCCATGGACAGAGGATCCTGGTCCATGGTGGGGGTCGCAAACAGTCTGTCACAACTGAGTCATTTTCACTCACTCACCAAGTATAAATCATTCATGGATAACAACAGGAAGAAAAAACAACATGTCTGATTACTGAGGTCAGAGCACTACATTCAGTAACTATTCAGGACAAAATTTTTTTTTTGCCAATGTGCTTTAAAACAGGTTTGTTGTGTTTCTCTGTGTGTGTCTCTGTGTGTGTGTGTGTGTGCATGTGCACAGTAATATTTGATTTCCCTAATGCAACTAATTTAGAAACATTTGATAACTGATATATTTATTATATAAAGGTTTTACAGACCTTAATGAGAAAGTAATACAATTGATTTTATGCTTTAGTTGGGTTTGTTATTGTTTTTGTAACTATCAAAAGGAAAGGTGTAATCATATCATCCAGAGGAAGTCTGTATAACATAATAATAATATATATTATATTATATATATTATACGAAGTATAAAGCATTTTCTTATTGGAAATGTATGTTTTGCTTTACCATCAGTTCATTTTATTATTAATATTTTTTCCATATACATATACAAAATGAAACACTGTATTACATGAAGAGTTCTACTCCTGAACAAATTTTTTTACAGGGGCATTATTAGCCTGTATTAATATGTCTTTATGATAGAAATGAGGGCATATATTATTTTACTCATAAATTATACACTGGGATGGAGCTGGGCAAGAGAAAGTAGATCCTAGTTTCTATTGTTACTTAGAGAGTATCATGATATTTCTTTTCTTCTGACTGTTATGGCAGCATGATGCTATAGAATGAGACTGGATTGGGTCATAGCTAAAAAAAAGCAAGAGAGTTCCCAAAAACAACTATTTCTACTTTATTGACTATGCCAAAGCCTTTGACTGTGTGGATCATAATAAACTGTGGAAAATTCTGAAAGAGATGGGAATACCAGACCACCTGACCTGCCTCTTGAGAAATCTGTATGCAGGTCAGGAAGCAACAGTTAGAACTGGACATGGAACAACAGACTGGTTCCAAATAGGAAAAGCAGTATGTCAAGGCTGTATATGGTCACCCTGCATGTTTAACTTCTATTCAGAGTAAATCATGAGAAATGCTGGACTGGAAGGAACACAAGCTGGAATCAAGATTGCTGGGAGAAATATCAATAACCTCAGATATGCAGATGACACCACCCTTATGGCAGAAAGTGAAGAGGAACTAAGAAGCCTCTTGATGAAAGTGAAAGAAGAGAGTGAAAAAGTTGGCTTAAAGCTCAACATTCAGAGAATGAAGATCATGGCATCCAATCCTATCACTTTGGGAAATACATGGGGAAACAGTGGAAACAGTCAGACTTTAGTTTTTGGGGCTCCAAAATCACTGCAGATGGTGACTGTAGCCATGAAATTAGAAGACGCTTACTCCTTGGAAGAAAAGTTATGATCAACCTAGATAGCATATTCTAAATCAGAGACATTACTTTGCTGACTAAGGTCCATCTAGTCAAGGCTATAGTTTTTCCTGTGGTCATGTATGGATGTGAGAGTTGGACTGTGAAGAAGGCTGAGCACCGAAGAATTGATGCTTTTGAACTGTGGTGTTGGAGAAGACTCTTGGGAGTCCCTTGGACTGCAAGGAGATCCAACCAGTCCATTCTGAAGGAGATCAGCCCCGGGATTTCTTTGGAAGGAATGATGCTAAAGTTGAAACTTCAGTACTTTGGCCACCTCATGCAGAGGATTGACTCATTGGAAAAGGCTCTGATGGTGGGAGCAATTGGAGGTAGGAGAAGGGGACGACAGAGGATGAGGTGGCTGGATGGCATCACAGACTTGATGGATATGAGTGTGAGTGAACTCCAGGAGTTGGTGATGGACAGGGAGGCCTGGCGTGCTGTGATTCATGGAGTTGCAAAGAGTTGGACATGACTGAGCGACTGAACTGAACTGAACAACCAATTAATTGTCATTTCTTGTAAGCCATATTTATCTTCTCCAAGGAATATTTTTCTCATCTGTAAGATGTACATTATCACCCTTGCCTTGTTTAAGTTATTATGTGGTACAAATGAATGGTTTTTGAAAATACATTGAATGATACAAAATACTTTATTCAGTACTATTCTTACTATACTTTGATTTTTTTTTACTCTTTGTCAATATTTTAATATGAATGTATGCTATATTGCAGAAATAAGACATGGATATCTTGTAATGTGAAGGAAAATATCTTGGTTTTGTGACTCATACACTAACTCATGAGTTGAATGATTTTTTTCCCTGACCTATGAAATGCATTTCATTACTACCCCAAACATATCACTCCTCCACTGTTTATAACCCAGATGGCTAATAGCATATGGAATAAATCTTCTACACACCTGCCGTGTAACAGGTTCCTCATGCCATAGAATAATATCTTAAGTAATACCAAAGCATACTTCTAATGACTTCAAACCTATCCAAAATCACACGCATGCTGAAAACATTTTGTTATTTGTAATTTTGTGGATTTTCTATATTAAATGTAAAAGAGATGAGTTTTGTAGAAAGATATTCATTTCCATACATGAGAAATATATTTTGAAGCTCACGCATGTCCATCAGCAGATGAATGGATAAGAAAGGTGTGGTACATATACACAATGGAGTATTACTCAGCCATTAAAAAGAATACATTTTAATCAGTTCTAATGAGGTGGATGAAATAGGAGCCAATTATACAGAGTGAAGTAAGCCAGAAAGAAAAACACCAATACAGCATACTAACACATATATATGGAATTTAGAAAGATGGTAGCAATAACCCTATATGTGAGACAGCAAACGAGAGACAGGTGTATAGAACAGTCTTCTGGACTCTGTGGGAGAGGGAGAGGGTGGGATGGTTTGGGGGAATGGTATTGAAACATGTATAATATCATATAAAAAGTGAATCACCAGTCCAGGTGCGATGCAGGATATAGGATGCTTGGGGCTGGTGCACTGGGATGACCCAGAGAGATGGTGGGGGGAGGTGGGAGGGGGGTTGGGGATTGGGAACACGTGTACACCTGTGGCAGCTTCATGTTGATGTGTGGCAAAACCAATACAATATTGTAAAGTAAAAAATAAAATAATAATAATAATAAATTTTAAAAGGGAGAAAAAATAATTATTGTTTTCAATATTTACAAGACCAAGTCATTCTGGAAACCATAAATACTATAAATGCTATCAGTTGGGCAGTCAGCCACAATTTGGAACATATCTTCTTAATGTTTCTATCATCTTATAATTTACTCCAGTAGAAATTAAAACATAATTTGTATCATTGAGAAGAAAAATGCTAATTGAAACCATGTAATGAAAATACAATTTAGCTGAACTATTAGTTTTTTTTTCTATTTGAAGCCTATTATTTTTAAAATTCAGTATTAAAAGGCTATTAAAAATTGCAAATAGAACTGCCTTATGACCCAGCAATCCCCTGCTAGGCATACACACCAAGGAAACCAGAATTGAAAGAGACACATGTACCCCAATGTTCATTGCAGCATTGTTCAAAATAGCCAGGACATGGAAACAACCTAGATTTCCATCAGCAGATGAATGGATAAGAAAGCTGTGGTACATATTCACAATGGAGTATTACTCAGCCCTTTAAAAGAAAACATTTGAATCAGTTCTAATGAGATAGATGAAACTGGAGCTGATTTTACAGAGTGAAGTAAGCCAGAAAGAAAAACACCAATACAGTATACTGACACATATATATGGAATTTAGAAAGATAGTAATGATGACCCTCTATGTGAGACAACAAAAGAGACACAGAGGTATAGAACGGACTTTTGGCCTCTGAGGGAGAGGGAGAGGGTGGGATGATTTGGGAGAATGGCATTGAAACATGTATACTATCATGTAAGAAGTGAAGTGCCAGTCTATGTTCAATATAGGATACAGGATGCTTGGGGCTGGTGCACGGGATGATCCAGAGAGATGATATGGGGTGGGAGGTGGGAGGGGGCTTTGGCATTGGGAAATCATGTACACCCGTGGCGGATTCATGTCAATGTATGGCAAAACCAATACAGTATTGTAACATAGAATAAAGTATTAAAAAAATAAAAATATTATCTTAAATTTTCTTAAAAAAATAAAAAGGCTATAAAGTTGTGCTGGGAGTCAGCACATCATGTCTTCAAACACATTTTTAATTCTCATTTTTCTTTGATTAAATAATAAAAACTTTATGAATTAGAAGCTATAATTAATTGAATAAACTCCAATTGAATGTTTTTTTATTTTTATGTTTTTGTATGCATTTTCAAAATTGCACTGTTGACTTTTCAGAACTAGTGACAGTGGCTAACAGGTTCATCCCACCCAAATTTAATTCAGTGCAAGGGAAAATAGTGCCAATGTTGTGTGAAGCATCATTTATTTTCAGTTTTAAACCCAATGTGTTTACTAAGTTAATATATACTTTAACTCCAGAATCTACAATATCCAAATTAGATTTAATCAGCATAATTTCCCAACCAATACAGAAACTATGATTTGTGTGTAGTTATTTCAACCCATAGGCTCTCAAAATACCTTAAGTGATGAGTAAAAATAAGTCATCCAATTTAAAGGCATCATTTCTCTATGCTAATGATACTTGTATTTATTTTGATAATAGAACTTTTATAGAATCCTAGAAAGCTAGAGTTTGCAATCACTCATGTAGTACACGGAGAAGGCAATGACACCCCACTCCAGTACTCTTGCCTGGAAAATCCCATGGATGGAGGAGCCTGGTAGGCTATAATCCATAGGGTCTTAAAGAGTCAGACACCACTGAGGCAACTTAGCATGCACACACATGAGTGGGCTCTGAAAAATACATTTATATCCAGAAGTCAGTGGTCTTGTAAATGAATTTAGAAACTAAGGCAAAACATCCCAATAACACATGCTTCTCTTATTTTCCTCATTTTTCAATATTTAAGAGTGAGATTGTATTTTATTATTTTATTGTTCCTGGGGATGAGTACTATTATATTGCTGCCTGTCTGGAAGGTTGAGTTTTCAAGGATAAGGTGCATTCTTTTCTTTTTCTTTTTTTGCCTGTAAAATTTGTTTTGGTTGTTCTTTTTTTCCTCTCAATTAATCTGTGACAATGAGATTGTCTGTTTCACTGTGAAGAGACAACACAACTTCATTTTATTGGAAACAACTTAGGGTGCTATCCCAGTTACATGATTCTTATGAATGGTTCATAGCTTTAAAGAAGGGTTAGAAAGGTTTGAACAATGAAAAGCTCTTCTTTTTATCATTTTAACGATAAATGGTATACCTAATCATATCAAGGTTTTCTTTCTGAAACCTCAACATAAATGACCTACATTTCATATTTGAGCCACCTGCTTAATGTTATTTAAAGTTATGTATGTATATATAATACGAATACATTAATAGCAAATTAATGGAAAACATGGAAAGTTCTTATTAGTTTGGAATGGAAATATATATATATATATATATATATATATATATCTCAATCTCTTATTTCCTAATTAAACTTTTTCAGAGCAGTAACACTTTTTTATGACATAAAACTTTCAAACAAAAATCAAAACAAATGATTTTATAATTTTAATCAAAAGATTAAACTTTAAATCTTATAATTTTAATCCAAAGAAAACCATTAAGATGGTTTTTTAAAATTAATCCTAAATTTGAATGATAACCCAGTAGGTTTCTGTTTGAATGAATTTAATTGATATGCAGCTATAAAAGGCACAGTTTCCCAGGCACTCCTTTTATAAGTAATTATTCTTAAAAACTACAGAATTTCTTGGTAATATCTGTATTGTATCATTAAGGCATTTTTATCACCTTAATTTCCTCATTCAAAATCCAACATGTATTGGGAAATAAGTAGATGAAAATAATTCAATAACAAAAATATGATTATGTTCCCATTTCTTTAAATATTCAAAGATATAAATGATAAATAACCAATATTAACTTGACAGGCATATGCAGAGGATTTGGACATTATGAGTATATTTTGTTGTGCAAGGTTTTAGGCTGATCTGGGTTTCTTAAAAGAGTAAAGGAACTTTATTCTTCTTTTATGGAAATTTATCTTCTTTTATGAAATAGAATAGTATAATATATGATATGGATACACAGAAGATACTGGAAATTAAATTTATCTAGAGTAGTAGGTGGTTTTTATGGAGTCAGATCTGCTGACCTAATTTTAAAGAAATTTTGTTTTTTATTTCTTAAAATTTAAATGTATTTATTTTAATTGGAAGCTAATTACTTGACACTATTGTATTGGCTTTGCGATACACTGACAAGAATCCGCTGTGGGTGTGTATGTGTTCCACATCCTAACCCCACTTCCACCTCCCTCCCCATCCCATCCCTCTGGGTCATCCAAGTATACCAGCCCCGAGACCTTCTATCATGCATCGAAGCTGGACTGGTGATTTGTTGCACATATGATACTTTCCATGTTTCAATGCCATTCTCGCACATCATCACACCCTTGCCCTCTCCCACAGAGTCCAAAAGACTGTTCTGTACATCGGTGTCTCTTTTGCTGTCTTGCATACAGGGTTATCATTACCATCTTTCTAAATTCCATATATATGTATTAGTACACTGTATTGATGTTTTTCTTTCTGGTTTACTTCACTCTGTATAATAGGCTCAGTTTCATGCAACTCATTAGAAATGATTCAAATGTATTCTTTCTAATGGCTGAGTAATATTCCACTGTATATATGGACCAAAGCTTTCTTATCCTTTCGTCTGCTGATGGACATCTAGGTTGCTTCCATGTTCTGGCTATTATAAACAGTGCTGCGATGAATATTGGGGTACACGTGTCTCTTTCAATTCTGGTTTCCTCGGTGTGTATGCCCAGTAGTGGGATTGCTGGCTCATAAGGCAGTTCTATTTCCAGTTTTTAAGGAATCTCCACACTGTTCTCCATAGTGGCTGTACTAGTTTGCATTCCCATCAACAGTGTAAGAAGGTTCCCTTTTCTCCACACCCTCTCCAGCATTTATTGTTGTATACTTTTGGATAACAGCCATTCTAACTGGCATGAAATGGCAGCCTATTGTGGTTTGATTTGCATTTCTCTGATAATGAGAAATGTTGAGCATCTTTTCATGTGTTTGTTAGCTATTTGTATGTCTTCTTTGGGGAAATGTCTATTTAGTTCTTTGGCCCATTATTTGATTGGGTCATTTATTTTTCTGGAATTGAGCTTCAGGAGTTGCTTATATATTTTTGAGATTAATTCTTTGTCCATTGCTTTGTTTGCTATTATTTTCTCTAATTCTAAAGGCTGTCTTTTCACCTCTCTTATAGTTTCCTTTGTTGTGCAGAAGCTCTTAATTTTAATTAGGTCTCATTTGTTCATTTTTGCTGTTATTTCCAGTATTCTGGGAGGTGGGACATAGAGGATCCTGCTGTGATTTATGCCGGAGAGTGTTTTGCCTATGTTCTTCTCTAGGAGTTTTATAGTTTCTGGTCTTAAGTTTAGATTTTTAAAACATTTTGAGTTTATTTTAATGTATGGTGTTAGAAAGTGTTACAGTTTCATTGTTTTAGAAGTGATTGACCAGTTTTCCTAGCATCACTTGTTAAAGAGATGGGGTTTCCTCAATTGTATATTCTTGCCTCCTTTGTCAAAGATAAGATGTCCATAGGTGTGTGGATTTATCTCTGGGCTTTCTATTTTGTTCCATTGATCTATATTTCTGTCTTTATGCCAGTACCATACTGTCTTGATGACTGTGGCTTTGTAGTAGAGTCTGAAGCCAGGCAGGTTGATTCCTCCAGTTCCATTCTTCTTTCTCAAGATTTCTTTGGCTATTTGAGGTTTTTTGTACTCCCATAAAAAGTATAATATTATTTGTTCTAATTCTATGAAAAATACCATTGGTAGCTTGACAGGGATTACATTGAATCTATAGATTGCTTTGGATAGTATACACATTTTCACTATATTGATTTTTCCAATCCATGAACATGGTATATTTCTCCATCTATTTTTGTCCTCTTTGATTTCTTTCACCAGTGTTTTATAGTTTTCTATATATAGATAGGTCTTTTGCTTCTTTAGGTAGATATATTCCTAAGTATTTCATTCTTTTCATTGCAATGGTGAATGGAATTGTTTCCTTAATTTCTCTTTCTGTTTTCTCATTGTTAGTATATAGGAATGCAAAGGTTTTCTTTGTTTTGATTTATATCCTGCATCTTTACTATATTCATTGATTAGCTCTAGTAGTTCTCTGGTGAGGTCTTTAGGGTTTTGTATGTAGAGGATCATGTCATCTGCAAACAGTGAGAATTTTACTTCTTTTCCAGTTTGGATTCCTTTAATTTCTTTTTCTGCTGATTGCTGTGGCCAAAACTTCCAAAACTGTGTTGAATAATAGTGGTGAGAGTGGGCACCCTTGTCTTGTCCCTGACTTTAGGGGAAATGTTTTCAGCTTTTCACCATTGAGGATAATGTTTGCTGTGGGTTTGTCATATATAGCTTTTACTATATTGTGGTATGTTACTCCTATTCCTGTTTTCTGGAGGGTTTTTTTTTTTTTTAATCATGAATGGATGTTGAATTTTGTCAAAAGCTTTCTCTGCATCTATTGAGATAATGATACGGTTTTTATTTTTCATTTTGTTAATGTGGTATATTACATTGATTGGTTCACAGATATTGAAGAATCCTTGCATTCCCGGAATAAAGCCCACTTGGTCATAATATCTGATCTTTTTAATATGTTCTTGGATTCTGATTGCTAGAATTTTGTTAAGGATTATTGTATCTATGTTCCTCAGTGATATTAGCCTGTATTTTTCTTTTTTTGTGGCATTTTTTTTGAGGTTTTGGTATTAGGGTGATGGTGGCCTCATAGAATGAGTTTGAAAGTTTAGGTTCCTCTGCAGTTTTCTGGAAGAGGTTGAGTAGAATAGGTGTTAGCTCTTCTCTAATTTTTTGGTAGATTTCAGATGTGAAGCAGTAGGGTCCTTGGCTTTTGTTTAATGGAAGATTTCTGATGACAGTTTCAATTTTCATGCTTGTGATTGGTCTGTTAAAATTTTCTATTTCTTCCTGGTTCAGTTCTGGAACGTTGTACTTTTCTAAGAATTTGTCCATTTATTGCATGTTGTCCATTTTATTGACATATAGTTGCTGATAGTAGTCTCTTATGATCCTTTGTATTTCTTTGTTGTCTGTTGTGATCTCTCCATTTTTATTTCTAATTTTATTGATTTGATTCTTCTCCCTTTGTTTCTTAATGAGTCTGGCTAATGGTTTGCCAATTTTATTTATCTTCTCAAAGAACCAGCTTTTGGTCTTGTTGATTTTTGCTATGGTCTCTTGTTTCTTTTGCATTTATTTCTGCACTAATTTTTAATGTTTCTTTCCTTCTACTAATGCTGGGGTTCTTCATTCCTTCTTTTTGTTGCTTTAGGTGTAGAGTTAGGTTATTTATTTGACTTTTTTTCTTGTTTCTTGAGGTATGCCTGTACTGCTATGAACCATCCCCTTAACACTGCTTTTACAGTGTCTCACAGGTTTTTGGTTGTTGTGTTTCCATTTTCGTTCATTTCTATGCATATTTTTATTTCCTTTTGATTTCTTCTGTGATTTGTTGGCTATTCAGCAGCATGTTGCTCAGCCTCCATATGTTAGAAGTTTTAATAGTTTTCTCCTTTAATTGACATCTACTCTTAATGCATTGTGGTCAGAAAAGACTGTTGGAATGATTTCAATTTTTTTGAATTTACCAAGGCTAGATTTATGGCCCAGGATGTGATTTATCCTGGAGAAGGTTCCGTGTGTGCCTGAGAGAAAGGTGAAATTCATTATTTTGGGGTGAAATGTCCTATAGATATCAATTAGGTCTAACTGGTCTATTGTATCATTTAAAGTTTGTGTTTCCTTATTAAATTTCTGTTTAGTTGATCTATCCATAGATGTGAGTGGGGTATTAAAGTCTCTCACTATTATTGGGTTATTGTTAATTTCCCCTTTCATACTTGTTAGCATTTGTCTTATGTATTGCGGTGCTCCTATGTTGGGTGCATATATAATTGTTATATCTTCTTCTTTGATTGATCCTTTGATCATTATGTTGTGTCCATCTTTGTCTCTTTTCACAGTCTTTCTTTTCAGTTCAGTTCAGTTCAGTCGCTCAGTCGTGTCCAACTCTTTGCATCCCCATGAATTGCAGCACACCAGGCCTCCCTGTCCATAACCATCTCTCAGAGTTCACTCAGACTCACATCCATCGAGTCAGTGATGCCATCCAGCCATCTAATCCGCGGTCATCCCCTTCCCCTCCTGCCCCCAATCCCTCCCAACATCAGAGTCTTTTCCAATGAGTCAACTCTTCGCATCAGGTGGCCAAAATACTGGAGTTTCAGCTTTAGCATCTTTCCTTCCAGGGCTGATCTCCTTCAGAATGGACTGGTTGGATCTCCTTGCAGTCCAAGGGACTCTCAAGAGTCTTCTCCAACACCACAGTTCAAAAGCATCAATTCTTTGGTGCTCAGCCTTCTTCACAGTCCAACTCTCACATTCATACATGACCACAGGAAAAACCATAGCCTTGACTAGACGGACCTTAGTCAGCAAAGTAATGTCTCTGCTTTTTAATATACTATCTAGGTTGGTCATAACTTTTCTTCCAAGGAGGAAGCGTCTTCTAATTTCATGGCTGCAGTCACCATCTGCAGTGATTTTGGAGCCCCCAAAAATAAAGTCTGACACTGTTTCCACTGTTTCCCCATCTATTTCCCATGAATTGATTGGACCGGATGCCATCATCTTCATTTTCTGAATGTTGAGCTTTAAGCCAACTTTTTCACTCTCCTGTTTTACTTTCATCAAGAGGCTTTTTAGCTCCTCTTCACTTTCTGCCATAAGGGTGGTGTCATCTGCATATCTGAGGTTACTGATATTTCTCCCAGCAATCTTGATTCCAGCTTGTATTTCTTCGAGTCCAGCGTTTCTCATGATGTACTCTGCATAGAAGTTAAATAAGCAGGGTGACAATATACAGCCTTGACGTACACCTTTTCCTATTTGGAACAAGTCTGTTGTTCCATGTCCAGTTCTAACTGTTGCTTCCTGTCCTGCATACAGATTTCTCAAGAGGCAGGTCAGGTGGTCGGGTATTCCCATCTCTTTCAGAGTTTTCCATAGTTTATTGTTATACACACAGTCAAAGGATTTGGCATGGTCAATAAAGCAAAAATAGATAGGGTTTTTTGGAACTCTCTTGCTTTTTTGATGATCCAGCGGATGTTGGCAATTTGATCTCTGGTTCCTCTGCCTTTTCTAAAACCAGCTTGTACATCAGGGAGTTCACGGTTCACATATTTCTGAAGCCTGGCTTGGAGAATTTTTGAGCATTACTTTACTAGCATGTGAGATGAGTGCAATTGTGTGGTAGTTTGAGCATTCTCTGGCATTGCCTTTCTTTGGGATTGGAATGAAAACTGACGTTTTCCAGTCCTGTGGCCACTGCTGAGTTTTTCCAATTTGCTGGCATATTGAGTGCAGCACTTTCACAGCATCATCTTTCAGGATCTGAAATAGCTCAACTGGAATTCCATCACCTCCACTAGCTTTGTTCGTAGTGATGCTTTCTAAGGCCCACTTGACTTCACATTCCAAGATGTCTGGCTCTAGATGATTGATCACATCATCATGATTATCTGTGTTATGAAGATCTTTTTGTACAGGTCTTCCTTTTTTTTAAAGTCTATTTCATCTGATATGAGTATTGCTACTTCTGCTTTCTTTTGGTCTCTATTTGCTTGGAATGCCTTTTTTCCAGCCGTTCCCTTTCAGTCTGTATGTGTCCTTTGTTTCAAGGTGGTCTCTTGTAGACAACATATATAGAGGTCTTATTTTTGTATCCATTCAGCCTTTTTTGTCTTTTGGTTGGGACATTCAACTCATTTACATTTAAGGTAATTATTGATAAGTATGATCCTGTTGCCATTTACTTTAATGTTTTCAATTCTAATTTATACACCATTTTTGTGTTTCCTGTCTAGAGAAGATCCTGTACCATTTGTTGGAGAGCTGGTTTGTTGGTACTGAATTCTCTGAGCTTTTGCTTGTCTGTAAAGCTTTTGATTCTCCTTCATATTTGAATGAGGTCTTTGCTGGATACAGTAATCTGGGCTGTAGGTTATTTTCTTTCATCACTTTAAGTGTGTCCTGCCATTCTGTTCTGGACTGAAGATTTCCTTTTGAAAGATCAGCTGTTATCCTTATGGGAATCCCCTTGTGTGTTATTTGTTGTTTTCCCCTTACTGCTTTTAATATTTGTTCTTTGTGTTTGATCTTTGTTAATTTGATTAATATGTGTCTTGGGGTGTTTCACCTTGGGTTTATCCTGTTTGGGACTCTCTGGGTTTCTAGGATTTCGGTGATTAATTCCTTTTTTATTTTAGGTTAGTTTTCAACTATTTTCTCCTCAAGTATTTTCTCATGGTCTTTTTTTTTTTTTTTTTTGTCTTCTTCTTCTGGGACTCCCTGATTCAAATATTATGGTGTTTAACATTGTTCCAAAGGTCTATGAAGTTGTCCTCATTTCTTTTAATTCTTTTTTTTTTTTTTTTCCTCTCTGTTTCTTTTATTTGTACCTTTCTACCTTCTACCTCACTCATCCTATCTTCTGCATCCATTTTTCTACTCTTGTTTCCCTCCAAAGTGTTTTTGATCTCATTTATTGTATTATTCATTATATATCGACTTTTTAAATTTCTTCTTGGTCCTTGTTAAACCTTTCTTGCATCTTCTGGATCCTTGTCTCCAGGCTATTTATCTGTAACTACAATTTGTTTTCAAGATTTTGGATCATTTTCACTATCTTTATTCGGAATTCTCTATCAGGTAGACTCCCTATCTCTTTCTCTTTTGTTTGGTTTGGTGGACGTTTATCCTATTCCTTTACCTGCAGGGTATTTTTCTGCCTTTTCTTTTTTTTTATATTGCTGTGTTTGGGCTGGCTTTTCTGAATTATTGAACTTTGTCGTTTCTCTTTATTTTGTTGGTTTCTCCCTGTGGGTGGGGTTTGACAGGTGGCTTGTCGAGGTTTCTGATTAGAGAAGCTTGTGTTTGTGTTCTGGTGAGTGGAGCTGGAATTCTTCTCTCTAGAGTGCAATGAAGTGTCCAGTATTGTGTCATGAGATGTAAGTGGGTTTGGTGTGACTTTGGGCAGCCTGTATATTGAACCTCATGGCTATGTTCCTGTGTTGCTGGAGAATTTGTGTGATATGTCTTGCATTCACTCTCTAGGTTTAAGCCACTCAGGTTCAGTTTCAGGTTCTTGGGCACTCCACAAAGGCAGAGACTTGGTTGGGCCTGCGTTTTGTGCCCATCACAGGTCCAAGCAGCTTAGGTGACCAGGTTCTTGGCAAGCACAGTAGCCCTGAGTTGAAGGCTATGTCTTATCACCTCCTCTGTCCCAGCTGCTCAGTTTTCTGTGTGTGCAGCAGGCGTGCCTTCTCAGTTGTGCAGTGTGTCTCTTCTGGGGAGCTGATTGTTGGTTGCGACCCCCCTCCCGGTGACTGTCAACCATCCAGAATTCCAAGACGTCTTGGTTAGCAATGAAGTCTGCCCTCAGTTTGGTATAGGATGACTCTCTAGGGCTCCAATTGCCCCCTTCCAGCTCTGGCTGTCCTTGCCTGCCTTTCTCTGGCAGGGGTTGGGCTGGTCTGCAGCTGGCTAGCTCTGCTCAGTCCTTTGTTCTTTGAGCAGGCCTGGCAGTGTCTTAGGTTAGGGCTTTTGGGGGATAGCCATCCCACAGTCTGGGTTGCTATCTCAAGTTAGTTTCCTCAGATTGCCCTCGGGGCATTTTTGCCTGGTCCTCACCTTAAAGCAGCTTGTGCCTCCTTGTCCAGCCCCTGCTTGCTAGTGGGTGATGGGAGCGTCTGGGCTGCTGCTCCACTGGGAGTTGTTGTTAGGCATGTAATCTGTGTGTTTTAATTATTTATTTATTTTTCCTCCCAGTTATTTTGCCCTCTGAGATTCCAAGGCTCATCAAAGACTCACTGAAGAGAGTGTTTCCTTGTGTTGGAAACTTCTCCCTTTTTAAAGTATCCCTTCCTGGGATGGATCTCCATCCCTACCTCTTTTGTCTCTCTTTTTGTCTTTTATATTTTGTCCTACCTCCTTTCAAAGACAATGGGCTGCTTTTCTAGGTGCCTGATGTCCTCTACCAGCATTCAGAAGTTGGTTTGTGGAATTTGCTTGGCGTTCAAATATTCTTTCAATGAATTTGTGAGGAGAAAGTGATTTCCCCATCCTATTCCTCCTCCATCTTAGTACCCCTCCACGCTGCTTATTATTAAGAGTTTGACTACAAAATAATATTATATAAATCAGGCAATTGTATCATTGAAAACAAGTATAATATTAATTTGAAAGTGTAATATTAACAGTGGCAGAGGGAAAGATTTTTAGACTGCTATGGGACATAAAATTCTACTTGTTTTTTACAATGAAAGCCAACTCTAATTTGGGGAAGGAATAGAGCCTAAATGATGGACCGAGATATTATTTGTAGTCATGCAAATAGCCCCATGTTTTGTTTTACTTCAGTCTCTAGCTTTATATCCTGGGGAAGAACTTTTTATTCTCTTTAGACCTCAGTTTTTAATGTGCACTGTTACCTCTCAAGTTTTTCCTAAGTTATTTATCCATTAGTTCACTTATGTAAAACACCATACTAACGTAATGCATGATTATTTTTGGTATTATAAGACAAATAGTAATGCCAGCATTATAACCAATAATAGAGCACACAAAGTTTATTGATCATCTAAAAAAAACACTGATCTCTACATTTGTTTTACCTTAAAAGTGTACCTTTTAATTAATTTATTTTTAGTTAACCCTTCATATGTACTATGGAGAAGGCAATGGCACCCCACTCCAGTACTCTTGCCTGGAAAATCCCATGGATGGAGGAGCCTGGTGGGCTACAGTCATGGGGTTGTGAAGAGTCAGACATGACTGAGTGACTTCACTTTCACTTTTCACTTTCCTGCATTGGAGAAGGAAATGGCAACCCACTCCAGGGTTCTTGCCTGGAGAATCCCAGGGACGGGGGGAGCCTAGTAGGCCACCATCTGTGGGGTCACACAGAGTCGGATATGACTGAAGCAACTTAACAGCAGCAGCAGCAGCAGCAGCAGCAGCATATGTACTATATCTTATATACCTGTCACACGAGACCATGATATTCAGGAGCAGCCAATAAGTCTTAAGGTAATTGAAGGAAGAACACTTAGATACTTTCCTATTCCCCTTCCTGAACTATGGTACAAAATCCAAGTCAGTGTCACGATGACATAGTTTTTCTATTTGCTGTCAGTTATAAATGCTGGGATTACTTGAGTGTTTTCTCAGGAAGCCATAATGTAATCTTGAACCTAATACTCCAACAACTATGCACTAATTAAAACTGCAATTATATTTTTGCTCAAACAAAATGACTTAATAAATATTATCAAAAACTATTTACCCTTCCCCAAAACAATTTATACTCACTAATGCAATTTCCCATTAAAACTGCTGCCAGTTAAATTAAAAACTCTTGAAATAGCAAGTGGGAAATTAATTCAATAGTTTAATCTGGGCTTAATAACAGTTGCAAGCTCAGAAAAGATTGTTACAGCAGGGAGTTAATTAACAGTTTATTCCCCATTTGATAAAAGCAATCCACTCTAATTCCAGTGTAATTTACCTCAGTGTAATATAAAAGCACAAGATGCTTCTGGTGCTGGTAATTATTAGCTTTGTCCTGTGGCTACATTGACAATAAAAGTCAGCAGTATCTTAATAATAAGAGGCTGTCTGCTAAATGCCCATAATGAAAGACAATGTGAAATCTTCCAGCAACAGCAACCTTGTATATTCCCACACAACCAGGGGTTGCACTTTAGATTTAAACTTCATTTAATTGTTCCTCTAGTTTTAGAAAACAGGTGTGCCATGTGAAAATAATCATTTTATTGACTTTATATAGGGAAGAATAGGGAAAACAGATGATAAATCCATCCCATTCTTTCCATCTCTAATACCACTGACTTAGTACAACTATTATCTCTTTTTACTTATCTGCCCAACACCAACACCAATCCACCCTCAGTGTACACACAAATCTTATCTCATAGCCATCTTAGATATAAACTTTCATTGCTACCTATTGTCCAGAAGATAAAGTTGAAATTTCCTAGCATTACCTAAGAATTCTCTCATATTCTGGCCCTTAATTTACTGTTTAAAACTTAATTATTAACTTGGAAGATAAATGAAGATAAATTTTGCTGCCTACATTTCCTTTTCCTGATTTATCAACCCTTTCCTTGCTTATCTATCATCACCTCGTGAGGTTTTCTTTGACATTCCTCAAATTTCATTACCTTTTTTTTTCCTATTATATTTCAACACTTTCAGTCCAGTTCAGTCACTCAGTCATGTCTGAATCTTTGTGAACGCATGAATCACAGGACGCCAGGCCTCCCTGTCCATCACCAACTCCCGGAGTTCACTCAGACTCACGTCAATCGAGTCAGCGATGCCATCCAGCCATCTCATCCTCTGTCGTCCCCTTCTCCTCCTGCCCCCAATCCCTCCCAGCATCAAAGTCTTTTCCAATGAGTCAACTCTTCGCATGAGGTGGCCAAAGTACTGGAGTCTCAGCTTTAGCATCATTCCTTCCAAAGAAATCCCAGGGCTGATCTTCAGAATGGACTGGTTGGATCTCCTTGCAGTCCAAGGGACTCTCAAGAGTCTTCTCCAACACCACAGTTCAAATGCATCAATTCTTTGGCACTCAGCCTTCTTCACAGTCCAACTCTCACATCCATACATGACCACAGGAAAAACCATAGCCTTGACTAGACGGACGTTAGTCGGCAAAGTAATGTCTCTGCTTTTGAATATACTATCTAGGTTGGTCATAACTTTTCTTCCAAGGACTAAGCGTCTTTTAATTTCATGGCTGCAGTCACCATCTGCAGTGATTTTGGAGCCCCTAAAAATAAAGTCTGACACTGTTTCGACTGTTTCCCCATCTATTTCCCATGAAGTGATGGGACCGAATGCCATGATCTTCGTTTTCTGAATGTTGAGCTTTAAGCCAACTTTTTCACTCTCCTATTTCACTTTCATCACTTTAGACTCTTCTATTATTTCACTTACTTCACTGCATTTCATTTCTGTTAACATGTTTGCCTCCAACCACTGAACTACCAGTTTACAAAGTGTGGTTCTGGGACCCAGTATCTGCATCATCTGGAAACTTGATAATAACACAAATTCTCAGCCTTCATCCCATAGTTAATGCATCAGAAACTCCAGGGTTGGGGTTTTGCAATCTGTTTTAACAAGCCATGCAGGTGATTCTGATGGATTTTGAAAAGTGTTTAGATTGTGAGCACCTTGCGAGCATAGTAACAACTTACTCACTTGAAAAATCTTCATTGCATGGCCAATAATAACACATAGTAAGTAGGAATTTTTTTTTCAATGAATGCTTTATGGGCAGATATAATAAATTGTATGCAAAAATGGCAAATCTTAGAGAAGCTATGAAAAATCAAGTGACTTCCAAATTGCCCCTTTATCAATATAAAGTGAAAAATCTGTCTCACTAATTGTGTAGATTCTGTATTTTAAATAGTGAAATCAAGGACATAAATGATCAATATGTCAATTCTTTCTGTGCAACAAAAGTAAATCCCACAAAAATACATTTGTATGATTACTGATATTCTCAGAAGTTTTATATTGTTTATCTTTGGAAGTAAAGTTTTGGGTAAAAACAAAAACATTGACCATGTAATGCAGCTGAGATAGTCTATTTTAAATGTTAAAATTAACATTCTTTAGTTAAACTCATAACTTTCTGGTAACACCTGAGCATTGCATGGTATAACATACGTTGTATGTTCCTGGTATTTTGACTGTGGGTATTGAGGTTCTATAAAATCGATTTGTTATCAAGTGAATACATTAATACAGATAAGTAATATATAGATAAATGGGACCAGAAAAAATATAGACATTATCAAACTACATTGAAGTCATTGAAAAGTTCACTTTATCTCTTAAATTACATTAATCTCAACTATAAAATAAATAATGTATGTTAACAATGGTTCGGTGTTCTTTATTCCTCTCTATTAGCTTTAAAATTTGTTTATATCACTAACATGAATCTATTTTGGCAGCTTCCTTCTAAACTTTTAACACATTTCTTAGGAATATGATGTATTTTATGAGGAGCTCTTTCAGATAGAAAAATCAAACAAACTGTAATGATATTATAATATAACCTTTTTGTCATTCCATTTAGAGAATATGTGTGCTTTTCAGAAGCAAAAAATAAGCCTTGGAAGATTAAACAGTATTTAGCAATTGTGTAGGAATATCATAAATCATATTCATCATGTACATGCAGATAAAAGCAGTTATTTGTGGGATATGAATTTATGTGTATGCCCATATCATGTGGTTATATTTATTGTAGCTTTTAAAAATAGACAAATTTTTATATATACATGAATATCCCATCATCATACTGTCATAATAAAACCTTTGTGTGTTTCAAAATACTTTAATATTCAATTTCTTATTTCATTCTCACAGTATCCTATAAGGTAGTTGAAACAGGTATTATTCTTATTTTATAGATGAAGAAGTCAAGACTCAGATAATTAAAATGACAAAACTAGCCATAGAACCTAAGTTGCCTGAATGCTAGCCAAGTGCTTCTTCTACTTTATTATACTTCTCTCATACTTGTACAGATTCAGTTCTGTTTACCTAAAATGTATAGACTGACTCCTGTCCATCAGACATTATGTTTGGTATATTTGTATGTTACATTCCAGTGTCTTGTAGGGTATTAAGTAAAAAGCAAACAAGTCTATGTTGGAGTTATAATAAAAAAAATGTATTACTTTAAGCCAAGTAATATTGATGAATGTGTAATTAATGAAATGCAGTTTGGAGAGAAAGAAGTAGGAGATTGGAAAGATAGATTAAGTTTTGTTATGATAAGTGTCCTGTTCCAAAATGATGCTTGAACTTTATAGGAAGCCAATGAATCTCTTATGAGTAGAGGATGGTGAAATAAATTTTATGATTTATCTGGCAGTTATAAGTAATTTTACTGAAACAGAGAGTAGGTGGGAAGAGTGTCTAGAGTTTGGGCTCAATTAGAATTTGAGATGAGGCCTAAGCTAGAACCTCAGTATTGGCAAAAGGAAAGAGTGATATGTACATTCTTTATCTGTACATGTGTGGAGTGTGCAGCCGTTTTTCCTCTGTTTATAAGATCCTGATGATTTCTATTACTCAGCCATTAAAAATAATACATTTAAATCAGTTTTAATGAGGTGGATGAAACCGGAGCCTATTATACAGAGTGAAGTAAGCCAGAAAGAAAAACACCAATACAGCATACTAACACATATATATGGGATTTAGAAAGATGGTAATGACAACCCTGTATGCGAGACAGCAAAAGAGACACAGATGCATAGAACAGTCTTTTGGACTTTGTGGGAGAGGGAGAGGGTGGGATGATTTGGGAGAATGGTATTGAAACATGTATAATATCATATAAAAAGTGAATCACCAGTCCAGGTGCGATGCAGGATACAGGATGCTTGGGGCTGGTGCACTGGGATGACCCAGAGGGATGGTACAGGGAGGGAGCTGGGGGTGTTTCAGGATGGGGAACACGTGTACACCTGTGGCAGATTCATGTTAATGTATGGCAAAACCAATACAATGTTGTAAATAGCCTCCAATTAAAATAAATAAATTTAAATTAAAAATAAAAATTTATACATGTTTCCCATAAAGCTTGTCAAACAAAGTGCTTTGCTTATTGTAGATGTCTGACAAATATTGTTGACTAGCTAGCTGCATGAAATGTTCATTGTGCTTAAAGTAGATGGGGTAATAATGGTATTTATTTTTATAACTTTGGGATTGGACTTTGTAGTTGAGATTTTTTAAAATTCCATTTGTTACTGAAACTTTAGTTTTAGTTTACATATAAATCAAAGGACATTAAGGTTAGAGAAGAAATGTACACTGAATGTTTGAATTACCTCTTTTTATAAAAAGTTATACCAAAACTTCCTAGATATCCCATGATAGCTACTTAATAAATATTAGACTCTGGTTTGATCCCTGGGTCAGGAAGATCACCTGGAAAAGGAAATGACAGCCCACTCCAGTATTGTTGCCTGGAGAATCCCATGGACAGAGGAGCCTAGCAGGCAACAGTCCATGGGGGTGGCAAAGAGTCAGACACAACTGTGTGGCTAACACACACACTAATAAATATGATGATTCTGTCATTAACAAAGATTGATATGTGGCAAGGAAAATAAGTAGGTAAATAGAATATAAAATGTATGGCAAAACCAATAGAGTATTGTAAAGTAAAATAAAAATAAGTAAATAAAAATTTAAAAAAATCTAATGGATTTGGGAAGATGTCAGTCATGATCACTCAGTTTTACCTTTGGATTTTTCCTTATAGGGTATTACTTTTTCCTTATTTTCAGTATAGAATCTCATATATATCTGAACAGATTTAAAGCTCAAAAGTTTTAAAATACATGCATTTATTTTTAAGTCCAATGTGACAGACAGGATTTAGCTGAATCACTGATGTATTACTACCAAATGGTACTCTGAGTTGTTTCTTCAGAGCTTTGATTAGGCAATTTAAAAAAAATTATTTCTGGTTGATATTCATTGCATCAAGCACATTATCTCCACAGTAGATTAAGTTTTGTTTATGATGACAATATGCTAAGGCAAATATTTCTCATTTTTGGTGAGCTCCACAGCTATCCTAGGGAACTCCTTGGCAGCTCACTTTAATGTTATACAAATCTTATAGGCTCCGAAATTAAAGAATCATCCATGGTTTGTGACAAAAGTATAATTGTCATTATGCTTGCTCTTTAAGCTCTCAGTTAATTGCACTATTCAAAACAAACCAAAATAAAATGGAAATTAAACCATTCCTAAAAAGTAACAGGAAGTGACTGAACACCATTCTAGACCTCTCTCACCTAAGCTCCAGACTATATGTTCATTTCCTTTCTGGATACCTATGTGTATAAAATGCCACTTAAATCCAACATATACAAAACCAAATCCATTATCTTTGCCTTCAATATTTTATCATATACACTGAGTTTTCTTTCTCAAAGAAGGTGATACAATTCTGGCCAAGCCAGAAATCTGTAAGTCATCATTAACTTCTCACTCAAGTGAACAATCAACTCATACTATAGATTTTATCTTTTAGCCCTCTTATATCTGTTTCTTCCCCTCTGTTCTCACTGCCAATACCCTAAAAATGCTCTTCATTGTTTCCATAGGCAACAACTTAAAGCCCCTTAAATGGACCTGTACAGAAGTCTCCCCACCTTTACTGGGTTATAATTTACAAACGATAAATATTGCCAGTTTATATGTACCACATAATAAGTTTCACAACTGTATGTAGTAATAAGCACCAAAATCAAGATTCAGAATACTTCTTACCCCCTTTGCAGTTCAGTCCCCTCCCCTGATTTCAGCCTACTGATTGCTTTCCATTGAAAGCATACAATTTGTAGTGTTTTGTTTCTAGCTTCATTTACTCAGTATAGTCTTTCTGAGATTTATGTATGACACTGCCTGCATTAGTAATTCATTAAATTTTCCTTTATGGACACACCAAAATTTGTTTATCCATTCATTAATTGATGATGATTGGCTTGCTACCAGTTTTGCTATTATGATTAATGGTATTCTGATTTTATAGGGTTATACTTACAATCTTTTAGACATATGTTTTCATTTCTATTGGAGTGTAAAACTAGTAGTAGAATTGTTCAGTCATATGGTAAGTTTATGTAACTTTAGAAGAAAACTGCCAAATCTCTCAAGTGGCTCAACTAATTTGCATTCCTACCAGCAGCACGGGCGATCCAGTTGCTCTTCTGGATTGTTATTATTGCTGTTTAAATGTTTAATCAGATTCACCAGTGAAGCTATTTTAGGCAGGCATTTTGATTTTGGAAACGTTTGAATTCAGATTTAATTTACTTAATCTGAAGCTGTTTTTATTTTCTCTCTCTTCTTAGGTCAGTTTTAGTCATTGTAAGGGCCTTCGGAGAAGGCAATGGCTAGCCACTCCAGTACTCTTGCCTAGAAAATCTCATGGATGGAGGAGCTTGGTAGGCTGCAGTCCATGGGGTCGCTACTAGTCGGACATGACTGAACGACTTCACTTTCACGCATTGGAGAAGGAAATGGCAACCCACTCCAGTGTTCTTCTTGCCTGGAGAATCCCAGGGACGGCAGTGCCTGGTGGGCTGCCATCTATGGGGTCGCACAGAGTCGGACACAACTAAAGTGATTTAGCAGCAGCAGCAGCAGCAGCAGCAGCAGCAGCAGCAGCAGCAGCAGCAGCAGCGCCCTTCGTAATCTGACTTCTGCATGACTCTTCATTCTCATCCTCTACACATTTTTTTCATTGTTATATATATCACATTGTTAATTCTGAACATGCCATAATGTTTCAAACTTCCTTTACATGAATTTATTGATGTGTTGTTTGGAATGTTGTGCCCTTAGGATTACATAGCTAATTATAAATTCTTTATTGTTTACCTCAGCATGCTCCCCCTTTCAGGGAAAAGTTTAGTGATTTCACTTGATATTTCCTTTGCCCACACATTTCTTCATTTCCCACTGCTATGTCTTGTGTTCTTCATTTACCCTCCCCTGAGGACCATGTGTTTACTGAAAGTATAGCCCTTCGTATGTCTGGTAATTTTCTTTTCCTTCTTCTCTTATCAAACTTTGGCTACTGTGGCTAGGGGCCTTGAGTTTTATCTCTGTATTTTTTTAACTCAAGCACATAGCAAATGTTTAATTAGAGTGAAAAAATGAAAGAAGTGAATGAGAAAGGAAGGGAGGAAAGGAAGGAGGGCCTTTGAGGAAGACAGGAAGGGAGAAATAAAGAAAGGGAGGGGAGATCACTAAGGCAGGGGGAGCAAAAGAGAAGACGGTTAAAGATGGTTTCTGTATCTGGGGTCTGGGCTGCATAGCATGGGAGACAGAAGCAGCTTTCAGGCATCTGTACCAAAATAGCTCTTATTTAGTAGCTACATGAACAGTGTCTGTCAGTTGCCATAATTTTTGCAGTTAATTAAAAAATTATGGGCTGATATTGCTTGATGTGATGACATTTAATTGGTTAAACACTACAAATTGCCTGAGCCATTACTATTACTACCTGGTCTTTATAATTACAAATTGAAAGATAAACCTATAGATAGCCCTTATATTAACAAATGCATGTGTCCAGGCATATAGATACACATATTGTCATTTTTGAGATTTTGATTGTATACACCTGTCTCTTTTCCTGCCCATCTGTATGAGCAGGCATTGAAAACTATACATATACATTCTGCACATTTTAAACTTAAGGTAAGTGTTTTAAATATTAAGATAAAAGAAGATAGTGTTACATATAGAAGTTTTGCATTACAGTTGACCTTTGAGCAACACTGGATTGAACTGTGGGGATCCACGTATACGTGAGTTTTTCGCTAATAAATACTACACTGCTACATAATCTGTGGTTGATTGAATCCTTGATAGGGAGGGACAAGTATAAAGGGACACAGATAAGGAGGGACAAGTATAAAGTTATACATGGATTTTCCAACTGCTGGGGAGTGCGCCTAACCCCTACTTTGTTCAAGCATCAATTGTATTTATTAAATATGTATATCAAATCAGATTGGGGACTCTAGTACACTCTTATCCTGAAATAAGACCAAAATAGAAAAAGTGAGAAGATTTTAGGTTTAATTTCTGGCACCTGAACTCTGTTATGAGGAGACCATCAAGTATTGATGAGATGTGCACATCACAGCCTCACAGAGCAGAGCATACAATACAGATTCATGTTAGCATGATCTTGTGCAAGCTGATGGTTGCCTGCAAAAGTGGAAAGAAATCATAGATTTTCTATACCATAGTTACTTCATGAAAGTAAATTGTTTGTTGGAGATACAGGCAGGAAAGTTATTTAATTTCCTCTTTTTATTGTGGAGGATACTGAATGTGTAAAAGTTTGAAAGGTAAGGCTATGATCAGATATTTACATATACTATTTTTCCGTGGTTATTTTATTTCTACTTCAGGACCTGAGAAGTTTTTCCTTTTCTCTTAACAAAACAATCAAACATAATTTTAGTTTTGTTTTTATTTCAAAATGACTGTCACTATTTCCTAGGAAGTCCTTTACATTGAAATACCAAGAGATGTAAGGTAGTGATTGAGACAGATAATCAACGAGATAGAGGAAGCTGACTAGAGCCTTCTGATAAACTCAGTTGATTATTCTGTCTCTGTTTAAAGTATCTTTGTTAGTAGCTAATGGGAGAAAAAGAAAATCTCAAGTTAGAAAAAATCTCATGGTAAAACAAAAATAGTACATAAACATTTGTTACCAACAGTTACTTTGTGATTAATGTGTTATCATTATTGTTATATCAATATGAAAAAATAGGTGAGAAAAATATTTAATAGAAGGAAGGGATTTATTTTTTATTTGAATATGGGACATTTGTTTGCTGATGTGTCAAGTTGAGTACTTGTTGGTAAGGAACTGTGTTTCCATTATAAACATCATTTTCAGTTCAGTTCAGTTCAGTCACTCAGTTGTATCCAACTCTTTGCAACCCCATGAACTGCAGCACTCCAGGCCTCCCTGTCCATCACCAACTGCTGGAGTCCACCCAAACCCATGTCAATCGAGTCTTTGATGCCATCCAACCATCTCATCCTCTGTCGGCCCCTTCTCCTCCTGCCCCCAATCGTTCCCAGCATCAGGGTCTTTTCAAATGAGTCAGCTCTTCACATCAGGTGGCCAAAGTATTGGAGTTTCAGCTGCAACATCAGTCCTTCCAATGAACACCGAGGACTGATCTCCTTTAGGATGGACTGTTTGGATTACCTTGAAGTCCAAGGGACTCTCAAGAGTCTTTTCCAACACTGCAGTTCAAAAGCATCAATTCTTCAGCACTCAGTTTTGTTTATAGTCTATCTGTCACATCCATACATGACCACTGGAAAAATCATAGCCTTGAATAGATGGACCTTTGTTGACAAAGTAATGTCTCTGTTTAATATGCTGTCTAAGTTGGTCATACCTTTCCTTCCAAGGAGTAAGCATCTTTTAATTTCATGGCTGCCATCACCATCTGCAGTGATTTTGGAGCCCAGAAAAATAAAGTCAGCCTCTGTTTCCACTGTTTCCCCATCTATTTCCCTTGAAGTGATGGGAACAGATGCCATGGTCTTCTTTTTCTGAATGTTGAGCTTTAAGCCAACTTTTTCACTCTCCTCTTTCACTTTCATCAAGAGGCTCTTTAGTTCTTCTTCACTTTCTGCCATAAGGGTGGTGTCATCTGCATATCTGAGGTTATTGATATAGTGAGTTAAAAATAAACTAAAAAGACTGATTCCAACTTTAAACTCTTTCTATAATAGATTTGGCACTTGAGAGTAATTCATTCTTTACAGCTTTTAATAACCAAAAAATTGATCTGGCTTGCTTTTGAATTACAGCAAATTAGAACAAATTGTTAATTATATTCAGCTGCAATTTGAGGGAGGATGCTTAAAAACCAAAAAATGAATATTATTTCAATGAAAGTTGGCAAGTCCAGAGTTTTAGTTGAATTGTATGTGCCATTTAACAGACACGGCCTAAGCAGGAGATTTAACCTTGAAAAGTACCTTACTTATTTTGAAAAAATGAATTTTCTGTAGTGCTCTTAACTTTTCTTAAATTCCTTGGAACTTCACTATAACATAATTTTAAATCAGAGCAGAATTCACTAAATCCTGAATCTCTCTTATGCCTAGAAATGGGTAGGTATTTAAATAATAAAAGAAAAATACATTAGAACACAATGGAAATACAAGGCTGCTCACTTAAGCAAGTTCATAAAGAAGTTAATATTGATTGAAGTGTGATGTTAAACAGAAGCTTCAGTGTATTTTGACATTAAGGTATGGCTGTTCAGTTCAACGAGGCTTCACACTATACAGTTAAGGATAGATTATAAGACTTTGGGGGTAGTTAGTTCCATGGTCATAAATCGTGGCTCCCTCAACTAGCTATTTTGAAAATATGTGGTACTGGTCACAGAAGAATGAGCTATATAAACTAAAGATGGAACAGTTAAAATCTTTCTCCATTAGTGTTGAAAACCACTTATTTATTGCACATATTCATATATAGATGCACAATGAAGCTGCAGTGTTACTTTACAAAGCCAAATGTTCAAAATAAATATCATGGCAATAATTATTCATATATTCACCCATTAGTTCATTTATTCAACATATATTTTGTACCTTTAAGAACCAAGTACTGTGCTAAATACAGAGCATTAATAAAGATTATTTTATTTGTCCTTAAAGAGTTTTAAGATTTTAGGGGTCTAAAAGTCACACATAGCCAATACTGAATATAAATTCTATAAGTGAGAAGCAAAGAAAAGAGGATATTTGTGAGGGGATCAGGACATGTATTACAAAGATGATATTAAGAAGTTAGATATAAGAGAATGGTATCTGATTTTGCCTAATATGCCTTAGCGTATTTTCCCTTTACACAGGTATCTTTTTTTACCATATATTTTTATTGGCATATATTAAAATAAATGATTTGTCCCTGAATTAATTGACAGTATAGAATACAGGACAAAATGTGTAGAATAGATTTGGGTTAGGAACTGTTTATACCAATTGATAATTTCTAATCTAGCCACTTTGTTCCCTCATCTGCATGATAAGGCTTAAAAGTCTTTCAAAAGTAAGTTTGATGCTCATATCAAGTGATATAATCATTTACTTTCATTATTATACTAGTTGTAATGAATAGTTATAACAAATGCTTAGTCGTAACCAATAAGTAGTATTCATTATTAATAATTAATAACTAGTATTTGTTATTATACAAGTTACATTCAAGAAATATTCACTTTTTGTATGTCAGGCATTATAAAGAATGCAACATCTAATTTAGATGAAATAACGTGCATGCATGTTCAGTCATGTCTGACTCTTTGTGACCCCATGAACTATAGCCTGCCAGGCTGCTCTGCCCCTTGAAATTTCCAGGCAAAAATACTGGAATGGGTTGCCATTTCCTCCTCCAGGGGATCTTCCTGACCCAGGGACTGAACTCATGTCTCTTGCATCTCCTGCATTGACAAGCAGATTCTTTACCACTGCACTACCTGAGAAGGCCAAAATAATGCTGGATTGGCACAAAACTTTGTTTAGTTTTTTTCTGTAATATGGCTCCAATAGTGCTTAGTTGTCTTCAACTTCATTTCAAACAGTTTTGTTCAGATGTATTATGACAATGCAAATATGTCATATTTGCATTCATTTTTAAAAACATCAAAATTTGTGATTTTTTTGTGTAGCCATTTTAATATTGAAGATGTATTCATTGGAAGGACTGATACTGAAGCTGAAACTCCAATACTTTGGCCGCCTGGTGTAAAGAACTGACTCATTGGAAAAGACCCTGCTGCTGGGAAAGATTGAAGGCAGGAGGACAAGGGGATGACAGAGGATGAGATGGTTGGATGACATCACCAACTTGAAAGACATGAGTTTGAGTGAGCTCCGGGAGTTGGTAATGGTCAAGGAAGTCTGGCGTGCTGCTGTCAATGGGGTTGCAAAGAGTCAGCCACGACTGAATGACTGAACTGAACTGAATCTGAGACACTGGTTGAGAACATGTACCATGTGGGAGACAGCCAACATATGCAAAATACACAAATCAAGCTTGAAAAGCCAGCTTGGTTATGTTCATCACTTTGATGTTTGGGTTCCTCATAAGTGAAAAAAAAAAAAAAAAAAACTTCTTGACTGTATTTCAACATGAGATGCTTTACTTAAACCTCTACTTAAACTTAAGGAAAACATTCTGTTTTAAAACAAATTGTGACAGGCAATGAAAATTGGATACTGTACAATAAGATAGAACAGAAGAGATCATGGGGTAAGTTTCATGTATGACCATCAGACACACGAAAGGCAAAACTACATCCAAAGAAGATGATGTGTGTATATGGTGGAGTTGGAAGAGAGTCTTTTATTATGAACTCCTTCTGGAAAGCCAAATGATTAATTTGGACAAGTACTGCTGCCAGTTAGACCAACTGAAAGCAAACTTCACAAAAAACCTCCAGAATTAGTCAACAAATAATGCATAATCTTCCATAAGGAGATTACAAGACCTCATGTTTCTTTGATGATCAGGCAAAAACTCTTGTAAGCTGTAGCTTAACCGGAAAGTTCTTTTTTGTTTTAAATTTTATTTTTACTTTATTCTACTTTACAATACTGTATTGGTTTTGCCATACATTGACATGAATCAGCCACAGGTGTACACGAGCTCCCAATCCTGAAAGCCCCTCCCACCTCTCACCCCATATCATCTCTCTGTATCATCCCTGTGCACCAGCCCCAAGCATCCTGTATCCTGTATCAAACATAAACTGGTGTTTCATTTCTTACATGATAGTATACATGTTTCAATGCCATTTTCCCAAGTCATCCCACCCTCTCCCTCTCCTATAGAGTCCAAAAGTCCGTTCTATACATCTGTGTCTCTTTTGTTGTCTCACATAAGGGTCATCACTACTATCTTTCTAAATTCCATATATATGTGTCAGTATACTGTATTGATGTTTTTCTTTCTGGCTTACTTCAATCTATATAACCGACTCCAGTTTCATCCATCTCATTAGAACGGATTCAAATGTATTCTTTATAAGAGCTGAGTAATACTCCATTGTGTATATGTACCATAGCTTTCTTATCCATTCATCTGCTGATGGACATCTAGGTATTTTCCATGCCCTGGCTATTAAAAACAATGCTGCAATGAACATTGGGGTACATGTGTCGTTTTCAACTCTGGTTTCCTCGATGTGTATACCCAGCAGTGGAATTGCTGGCTCATAAGGCAGATCTATTTGTAATTTTTAAGGAATCTCCACACTATTTTCCATAATGGCTGTACTAGTTTGCATTCTCACCAAAAGTGTAAGAGGGTTCCCTTTTCTCCACATCCTCTCCAGCATTTATTGCTTGTAGACTTTTGGATCGCAGCCATTCTGACTGGTATGAAATGGTACCTCATGGTGATCTAGATTTGCATTTCTCTGATAATGAGTGATGTTGAGCATCTTTTCATGTTTGTTAGCCATCCGTATGTCTTCTTTGGAGAAATGCCTATTTAGTTCTTTGATCCATTTTTGATTGGATCATTTAATTTTCTGGAGTTGAGCTGCATAAGTTGCTTGTATATTTTTGAGATTAGTTGTTTGTCACTTGTTTCATTTGCTATTGTTTTCTCCCATTCACAAGGTTGTCTTTTCACCTTACTTATAGTTTCCTTTGTTGTGGAGAAGTTTTTAATTTTAATTAGATCCCATTTGTTTATTTTTGCTTTTATTTCCAGTGTGCTGGGAGTTGGATCATAGAGGATCCTGCTGTGATTTAAGTCGGAGAGTGTTTTGCCTATGTTCTCCTCCAGGAATTTTATAGTTTCGGGTCTTACATTTATATCTTTAATTCATTTTGAGTTTATTTTTGTGTGTGGTGTTAGAAAGAGATCTAGTTTCATTCTTTTACAAGTGGTTGACCAGTTTTCCCAGCACCACTTATTAAAGAGATTGTCTTTACTCCATTGGATATTCTTGCCTCCTTTGTTGAAGATAAGGTGTCCATAGGTGTGTGGATTTATCTCAGGTCTTTCTATTTTGTTCCATTGATCTATATTTCTGTCTTTGTGCCAGGACCATACTGTCTTAATGACTGTGGCTTTGTAGTAGAGCCTGAAGTCAGGCAAGTTGATTCCTCCATAAGAAGTTCCATACTTCTTTCTCAAAATTGCTTTTGCTATTTGAGGTTTTTTGTATTTCCGTACAAATCTTGAGATTACTTGATCTAGTTATGTGAAAAATACTGCTGGTAGCTTGATAGGAATTGCATTGAATCTGTAGATTGCTTTGGATAGTATACTCATTTTCATTATATTGACTCTTCCGACCCATGAACATGGTATATTTCTCCATCTATTAGTGTCCTCTTTGATTTCTTTCATCAGTGTTTTATAGTTTTCGATATATAGGTCTTTCCTTCCTTTAGGTAGGTATATTCCTAAGTATTTTATTCTTTTCTTTGCAATGGTGAATGGAATTGTTTCCTTAGCTTCTTTTTCTACTTTCTCATTGTTAGTGTATAGGAATGCAAGGGATTTCTGAGTGTTGATTTTATATCCTGAAACTTTACTATATTCATTGATTAGCTCTAGTAGTTTTCTGGTCGAGTCTTTAGGATTTTCTATGTAGAGGATCATGTCATCTGCAAACAGTGAGAGTTTTACTTCTTCTTTGGATTCCTTTTATTTCTTTTTCTGCTCTGATTGCTGTGGCCAAAACTTCCAGAACTATATTGAATAGTAGTGGTGAAAGTGGGCATCCTTGTCTTGTTCCTGACTTTAGGGGAAATGCTTTCAGTTTTTCACCATTAAGGATAATGTTAGCTGTGGGTTTGTCATATATAGCTTTTATTATGTTGAGGAACGTTCCTTCTATTCCTGCTTTCTGGAGAGTTTTTATCATAAATGGATGTTGAATTTTGTCAAAGACCTACTCTGCATCTATTGAGATAATCATATGATTTTTATTTTTCAATTTGTTAATGTGGTCAATTACAATGATTGATCTGTGGATATTGAAGAATCCTTGCATCCCTGGAATAAAGCCCACTTGGTCATGGTGTATGATTTTTTTAATGTGTTGCTGGATTCTGATTGCTAGGATTTTGTTAAGGATTTTTGCATCTATGTTCATCAGTGATATTGGCCTGTAGTTTTTTTTTTTTTGTGGCGTCTTTGTCAGTTTTTGGTATTAGGGTGATGGTGGCCCCATAGAATGAGTTTGGAAGTTTACTTTCCTCTGCAATTTTCTGGAATAGTTTCAGTAAGATAGGTGTTAGCTCTTCTCGAAATTTTTGGTAGAATTCAGCTGTGAAGCCGTCTTGACCTGGGGTTTTGTTTGCTGGAAGATTTCTGATTACAGTTTCAATTTCCATGCTTGTGATGGGTCCGTTAAGATTTTCTATTTCTTCCTGGTTCAGTTTTGGAAAGTTGTACTTTTCTAAGAATGTGTCCATTTCTTCCAAGTTGTCCATTTTATTGGCATATAATTGCTGATAGTAGTCTCTTATGATTGTTTGTATTTCGGTGTTGTCTGTCGTGATCTCTCCATTTTCATTTCTAATTTTATTGATTTGATTTTTTTCTCTTTGTTTCTTGATGAGTCTGGCTAATGGTTTGTCAATTTTATTTATCCTTTCAAAGAACCAGCTTTCTGCTTTGTTGATTTTTGCTATGGTTTCTTCTGTTTCTTTTGCATTTATTTCTGCCCTAATTTTTAGGATTTCTTTCCTTCTACTAACTGTGGGTTTCTCTATTTCTTCCTTTTCTAGTTGCTTTAGATGTAGAGTTAGGTTATTTATTTGACTTTTTCTTGTTTCTTGAGGTATGCCTGTATTGCTATGAACTTTCCTCTTAGCACTGCTTTTATAGTGTCCCACAGGTTCTGTGTAGTTCTGTTTTCATTTTCATTCATTTCTCTGAATATTTTGATTTCTTTTTGATTTCTTCTGTGATTTGTTGATTATTCAGAAGGGTGTTGTTCAGCCTCCAAATGTTATAATTTTTAATAGTCTTTCTCCTGTAACTGAGATCTAACCTTAGTGCATTATGGTCAGAGAAGATGCTTGGAATGATTTCGATTTTTTTGAATTTATCAGGGTTAGATTTATGACACAGGATGTGATCTATCCTGGAAAAGGTTCCATGTGCACTTGAGAAAAGGTGAAATTCATTGTTTTGGGGTGAAATGTCCTATAGATATCAATTAGGTCTAACTGGTCTATTGTATCATTTAAAGTTTGCATTTCTTTGTTAATTTTCTGTTTAGTTGATCTGTCCATAGGTGTGAGTGGGGTATTAAAGTCTCCCACTATTATTGTGTTATTAGCAATTTCCCCTTTCATGCTTGTTAGCATTTGTCATACAGATTGCGATGCTCCTATGTTGGGTGCATATATATTTATAATTGTTATATCTTCTTCTTGGAATGATTGTTTAATCATTATGTAGTGGCCTTCTTTGTCCCTTGTCACAGCCTTTTTTTTAAAGTCTATTTTATCGGATATGAGTACTGCTATTCCTGCTTTCTTTTGGTCTTTATTTGCATGGAATATCTTTTTCCAGCCCTTCACTTTCAGTCTGTATGTGTCCGTTGTTTTGAGGTGGGTCTCTTGTAAGCAGCATATATAGGGATCTTGTTTTTGTATCCATTCAGCCAGTCTTTGCCTTTTGGTTGGGGCATTCAACCCATTTACATTAAAGATAATTATTAATAAGTATGCTCCTGTTGCCATTTACTTTATTGTTTTGGGTTCGGGTTTATACACCCTTTTTGTGTTTCCTGTCTACCGTCTATCCTTTAGTATTTGTTGGAGAGCTGGTTTGGTGGTGCTGAATTCTCTCAGCTTTTGCTTGTCTGTAAAGCTTTTAATTTCTCCTTCATATTTGAATGAGATCCTTGCTGGGTACAGTAGTCTTGGCTGAAGTTTATTATCTTTCATCACTTTAAGTATGTCTTGCCATTCCCGCCTGGCCTGAAGAGTTTCTATTGAAAGATCTGCAGTTATTCTTATGGGGATCCCCTTGTGTGTTATTTGTTGTTTATCCCTTGCTGCTTTTAATATTTGTTCTTTGTGTTTGGTCTTTGTTAGTTTGATTAATACATGTCTTGGGGTATTTAGCCTTGGGTTTATCCTGTTTGGGACTCTCTGGGTTTCTTGGACCTGGGTTATTATTTCCTTCCCCATTTTAGGGAAGTTTTCAACTATTATCTCCTCAAGTATTTTCTCATGGTCTTTCTTTTTGTCTTCTTCTTCTGGGACTCCTATAATTAGAATGTTGGAGCATTTCATATTGTCTTGGAGGACTCTGAGGTTGTTTGCATTTCTTTTAATTCATCTTTCTTATTCCCTCGCTGATTCATTTATTTCTACCATTCTATCTTCTATTTCACTAATCCTATCTTCTGCCTGTGATATTCTATTATTTGTTGCCTCCAGAGTGTTTCTGATCTCATTTATTGCATTATTCATTATATGTTGACTCTTTTTACTTCTTCTAGGTCCTTGTTAAACCTTTCTTGCATCTTCTCAATCCTTGCCTTCAGGCTATTTATCTGTGATTCCATTTTGATTTCAAGATTTTGGATCATTTTCACTATCAGTATTTGGAATTCTTTGTCAGGCAGATTCCCTATCTCTTCCTCTTTTGTTTGGTTTGGTGGGCATTTCTCCTGTTCCTTTACCTGCTGGGTATTCCTCTGTCTCTTCATCTTGGTTATATTGCTGCGTTTGGGGTGGCCTTTCTATCTTCTGGGAATTTGTGGAATTCTCTTTATTATTGAGCTTCCTCTCCGTGTTTGTGTGGGGTTTTATCAGTGGCTTGTCAAAGTTTTTTGATTAGGGAGGCTTGTGTTGGAGTTCTGGTGGATGGAGCTGTATTTCTTCTCTCTGGAGTGCTGTAAAATGTCTAGTAATGGATTATGAGACATCAATGGTTTTGGAGTATTTTGAACTGCCTGTGTATTGAAGCTCAGGGGCTTGTTCTTGTGTTGCTGGAGAATTTGCGTAGTATGGCTTGCTTTGGATCTTTTTGCCCCTCGGGTGGTGCTCAGTTTCAGTATAGCGATGAAGGCGGTTGATGAGCTTCTATTGGATAATGTTCCCTGTATTCAGGAATTCTCTGATGATCTCAGGATTTGGACTTAAGCCTCCTGATTCTGGTTTTCAGATTTATTTTTACAATAGCCTCATGATTTCTCCATCTATACAGCACTAATGTTAAAACATCTAGGTTAAAGATGATAGGATTCTCCACCTTGAGGGTCACCCCTAGAGGATCGCTGAGTTACTTGGAGGAGAGAAGAGGGAGGGGGTAGTTAGAGGTGAGTGGAATGGGATGAGGTCGAATCAGAAGAGGAAAGAGCAAGCTATCCCGTAACCACTTTCTTGTGTGCACTCCAAAGTCTGGACCTCTCAGAGGTGGTCACATAGTTATAAATGGAAGAGGAGAGGGAGGAAGTAGACAAAGGTGGCCAGGAGGATAAAAGAGGGAGATGCAAAGGAGGGATACAGATCCGGCCAGTAACCAGTTCCCTGAGAGTTCTCCACCTTCTGGAACACACAGAGATTCATAGAGATGGGTAGAGAAGAGGAGGGGGAGAGAGGAGACAGAAGCCACCTGGTGGAGACAAAGAGAGTCCAAAGGAGGAGAGAGTGGTCAAGCCAGTAATCTCACACTCATGTAAATTTGGGTACTGAAGATTAGGTTTTTAAAAGTACAAAATTGGCAACAAATACCAAAATGCCGAGATTAAAAATTGGAGTAGAGATTGGATTTTCAAAGATAAAATATTAGAGAAAAGAAGAAGAAGGAGAAAAATTAAAAATAATAATAATAAAAAGACTCCAGCATTATTAAAAGACAACAGCTTCCACCACCGAAATGACTATATACAGTGTTTGCTTTAAAGATAGGTTTTTTTTTTTTGAAAAGTAATATTAGGTATAAAAATAATAATTAGAAATATAGAGGACTTAAAAATTTAAGCAAGTTTAGAAAAAAAGATGAAAAAGAAAAAAAAAATAATTTTTTTCAAAAAAATTTAAAAGAAAAATAATTCTTAAAAAAATTATTCCTCATCAACCCTCCACTAAAAAAATTTGATCATAAAAGTAATAACGGTATATCTGGTGCTTTCTCTGTCATTGTGAGCTGTGTGGGGTCGCTACCAAGGCAGTTCCCTCTGTTTGACTTTCTCTGTTTGCTGGTCTCTTCCATGTCTGATTTTCATCTTGACCCAGGGAGGGTGGTGGTGGACTCTGCACTGGGCTTGCCCTTCTCACGACGCACACCACTCAGGCTGTCTGTTGCTCTGAGGGATAACCGTCTGGGGCCTGCCCAAGGCTTCATGTGCCTCCCCGGTCTAAGCCACTCAGGTTTGGCACTCAGGAAGCCCTCTGAGGCTCGGATATGGTTGTCCCTGGGCTTTGTTCCCTTCCAAGGTCCGCGTAGCTAGGAGTTTGGCACACGCAATTGATGCGACTTCTGGCCTTTCCGGGTTGCTCAATTTTCTGGGAGTACCACTGAGGCTCTTTCTCAGGCAGATGATGACTGTTCAGAACCCCCAGAAGTCTTAATTAGCAAAGAAACCTGCTTGCAATTTGGTAGGTAAATTCTCTCTTGAGCTGCGATTGCCCTCTTCCAGCACTTAAGGCTCTGGCTGCCTGTCACAGGAGGGGGATGATCTGCAGCTGACTATTTCAGATCCATCCTTTGTTCTGTGCGCGGGCCTATTGGTGTCTTATGTTCAAGCGTTTCGTGTGTTAGTTATCCCATAGTCTGGTTTGCTAGTCCAAGATAGTTCGTTCTAGCCACGCGTGGACCTGATTCTGGCCCCCGTTACGACCTGATTCTCGAGAAAAGCCCTGCAGCCTCTGTCTCCCACGGCCCAATTCTTAGAAAGCACTGTCGCTGGTGCCTCGTGCTCCTCCCTGCCCAACCCCCACTGCCACTGTCGGATGCAGGCCTTTGTGCTGCTTATCCGCTGGGGGTTTTACTGTTGAATTCGCAATCTGTTGGTTTTAATTATTTATTTATTCTTCCTTCCTGTTATGTTGTCCTCTGTGCTTCCAGGGCTTGCCCCCAAACATGGCTGTGAGAATGTTTCCTGATGTTATGAAACCTCTCTTTTTAAGAGTCTCTTCCTGGGACGGGATTCCCTTCCCGGGACGGGGCTCCCTCCCTACCTCCTTTGTCTCTATTTTCGTCTTTTATATTTATTCCTACCTTGTTTTGAAGCCAATGATCTGCTTTGCTGGATGCCTGATGTCCTCTGCCAGCAATCAGAAGTTGTTTTGTAGTATTTGCTCAGCGTTGAAATGTTCTTTTGTTGAAGTAGTGAGGGAGAAAGTGTTCTCCCCATCCTATTCCTCCACCATCTTTTTCTCTCTTCATTGCTACTTTGAAAGGGATTGTACTGAATCTATAGATTACTTTTGGTAGTATAATTATTTATTTATTTTTAATTAGTTTATATTAATTGGGAAATAATGACTTTAGAATATTGTAGGGGCTTTTTGCCATACATCAATATGGATTTGCCACAGGTATACATGTATCCCCCCATCCTCAACCCCTTTCCCAACTCCCTCCCCACCCAATCTCTCTGGGTTGTCCCAGAGCACCTGCTTTTAGTGCCCTGCTTCATGCATCAAATTTGCACTGGTCATTTATTTTACATGAGCATATGTACATCATGTTTCAGTGCTATTCTCTGAAATCATCACAACCTCACCTTCTCCCACTGAATCCAAAAGTCTGTTCTTTACCTCTGTGTCTCCTTTCCTGCCCTGCCTGTAGGATCATCAGTACTGTCTTTCTAAATTCCATTTATATGCATTAATATGCAGTATTTGTCTTTCTCTTTCTGATTTCCTTCACTCTGTATAATAGGCTCCAGGTTCATGCACTGCATTAGAACTGACTCAAATGCATTCCTTTTTATAGATGAGTAAGATTCCATTCTTTATATGTATTATAACTTCCTTATCCATTCACCTGCTGATGGACATCTGTGTTGCTTCCATGTCTTAGCTATTGTAAACAGTGCTGCAGTGAACATTGGAGTACATGTGTCTCTTTCAATTCTAATTTCCTCAGGGTATATGCCCAGCAGTGGGATTTCTGGGTCATATGGCAATTCTATTCCAAGCTTCTTAAGAAATCCCCACCCTGTTCTCCATGGTCGCTGTACCAACTTGTATTCCCACCAACAGTGTAAGAGGGTTCCCTTTTCTCCACACCTTCTCTAGTATTTACTGTTTGTAGAATTTTTGATGATGGACATACTGATGGGCATGAGATAATACCTCATTGTGGTTTTGATTTGCATTTCTCTAATAACGAGTGATGTTGTTGAGCAACTTTTCATGTGTTTATTCAGTTCAGTTCAGTCGCTCAGTCGTGTCTGACTCTTTGAGACCCCATGAATCACAGCACGCCAAGCCTCCTTGTCCATCACCAACTCCGGAGTTCACTCAGACTCACGTCCACCGAGTCAGTAATGCCATCCAGCCATCTCATTCTCTTTCGTCCCCTTCTCCTCCTGCCCCCAATCCTTCCCAGCATCAGAGTCTTTTCCAATGAGTCAACTCTTTGCATGAGGTGGCCAAAGCACTGGAGTTTCAGCTTAACATCATTTCTTCCAAAGAAATCTCAGGGCTGATCTCCTTCAGAATGGACTGTTGTAGTGAAGTGAAGTGAAGCGAAGTCACTCAGTCGTGTCTGACTCTTTGCGACCCCATAGACTGTATCCTACCAGGCTCCTCCCTCCATGGGATTCTCCAAGCAGGAGTACTGTAGTGTGTTGCCATTTCCTTCTCCAGGGGATCTTCCTGACCTAGGGATTGAACCCGGGTCTCCAGCATTCCAGTCAGGTGCTTTAACCTCTGAGCCACCAGGGATCTATATATCTTCTTTGGAGAAATGTTGGTTTAGGTCTTTTGCCCACCTTTTGATTGGATTGCTCATTTTATTGGTATTGAGCTGCATGAGCTGCTTGTATATTTTGAGATTAGTTCTTTGTTAGTTGTTTCAGTTGCTATTATTTTCTCCAATTCTGAGGTCTGTCTCTTCACCTTACTTATAGTTTCCTTTATTGTGCAAAAGCTTTTAAGTTTAATTAGGCCCCATTTGTTTCTTTTCTTTTTATTTCCATTACTCTTGGAGGACGGTCATATAGGTTCTTGCTGTGATTTATGTTAGGGAGTGGTCTGCCTATGTTTCCTTATGAGAATTTTGTTCTCTCTGGCCTCACATTTAGGTCTTTAACCCATTATGAGTTTATTTTTTAATTGGTATTATAAAGTATTCTAGTTCTTTTACATGCAGTTAACCAGTTTTCCAGATGTTCAAGCTTGTTTTAGAAAAGGCAGAGGAACCAGAGATCAAATTGCCAACATCTGCTGGATCATCAAAAAAGCAAGAGAGTTCCAGAAAAACATCTATTTCTGCTTTATTGACAATGCCAAAGCCTTTGACTGTGTGGATCACAATAAAAGTGGAAAATTCTTCAAGAGATGGGAATACCAGACCACCTGACTTGCCTCTTGAGAAGCCTTGCAAGTCAGGAAGCAACAGTTAGAACTGGACATGGAACAACAGACTGGGTTCCAAATAGGAAAAGGAGTACATCAAGGCTGTATATTGTCACCCTGCTTATTTAACTTATATGCAGAGTACATCATGAGAAATGCTGGACTGGAAGAAGCACAATCTGGAATCAAGATTGCCGGGAGGAATATCAATAACCTCAGATATGCAGATGACACCACCCTTATGGCAGAAAGTGAAGAGGAACTAAAAGTTTCTTGTTTGGCATAAAGCTCAACATTCAGAAAACTAAGATCATGGCATCTGGTCCCATCAGTTCATGGGAAATAGATGGGGAAAGAGTGGAAACAATGTCAGACTTTATTTCTCTGGGCTCAAAAATTACTGCAGATGGTGATTGCAGCCATGAAATTAAAAGATGCTTACTCCTTGGAAGGAAAGTTATGACCAACCTAGATAGCATACTAAAAATCAGAGACATTACTTTGCCAACAAAGGTCCGTCTAGTCAAGGCAATTGTTTTTCCTGTGGTCATGTATGGATGTAAGAGTTGGACTGTGAAGAATGCTGAGCCCCGAAGAATTGATGTTTCTGGAATGTGATGTTGGAAAAGACTCTTGAAAGTCCCTTGGACTGCAAGGAGTTCTAACCAGTCCATCCTAAAGAAGACCAATCCTGGATGTTCATTGGAAGGACTGATGCTAATGCTGAAACTCCAGTACTTTGGCCACCTCATGAGAAGAGCTGACTCATTGGAAAAGATCCTGATGCTGGGAGGGGTTGGGGGCAGGAGGAGAAAGGGACAACAGAGAACGAGATGGCTGGATAGCATCACCGATTAGAAGGACATGAGTTTGAGTGAACTCCGGGAGTTGGTGATGGACAGGGAGACCTGCTGTGCTGCAATTCATCAGGTTGTAATGAGTCCGACATAACTGAGCATCTAAACTGAACTGAAGTGAACCAGTTTTTACAGCACCACTTATTGAAGAGACTGCCTTTTCTTCATTCTGTATTTTTGCCTTCATTATCAAATATAGGGTGTCCACAGGTCCATGGATTTATCTCTGGATATTTTGTTCCACTGATATATATTTTTGTGTTTGTACCAGTACCAACACTGTCTGATCACTGGAGCTTTGTAATATAGTCTGAAGACAGGAGGGTCGATTCCCCCAGTTCTGCTCTTCTTTCTAAAAATCACTTTGGCCATGTTTTTTTCTTTTGTGATTCCATACAAATTTTGAAATTATTTTTTCTACTTTTGTGAAAAATGCCATTAGTAGTTTGATAGTAATAGCATTGAATCTGTAGATTGCTCTGTGTCTTATAGTCATTTTTACTATATTGATTCTTCCAGTCCAAGAACATTCTATATTTCACCATCTGTGTCACCTTTGATTTCTTTCATCAATGTTGTATAGTTTTCTGTATACAGGTCTTTCTTCTGCCTCAGTTACTCTACTGTTGGTTCCCTCCAGAGTGAGGTTTTTACTCACTTATTGCATTGTTCATTATTGATCGACTATTCTTTATTTCTTCTAGGTCCTTGTTAAAGATTTCTTGCATCTTCTCAATATATGTCTCTAACGTTTTTATCTGTTGATTCATTTTGTTTTCAAGATTTTGGATCATCTTTACTATCATCATTCTGAATTCTTTTCCAGGTATATTCCCTATTCCCTCCTCTTTTGTTTGGTTTGATGTGTTTTTATCATGTTCTTTCACCTGCTGGATATTTCTGTCTTTTCATTTTGTTTAGTTTGCTGTGTTTGGGGGTCTCCTTTCTGCATGCTGGAAGGTTGTAGTTCCTCTTAATTGTGAAGTCTGTTTTCTGTGAGTGTGGTTAGATCAGTGCCTTGTGAAGTTTTCCTGGTTTGGGGAACTTGTGTCTGTGTTCTGGTAGATGGAGCTTGATCTTGTCTTTCTGGAGGGCAATGCAGCATCCAGTAGTGAGTTTTGGGGTATCCGTGGTTTTTGTATGGCTTTGGGCATCCTGCCTTTTAATATTCAGTGTTGTGTTCCTGTTTTTCTTGAGGATTAGCATGGGTTGTCATGCATTGGATCTTGCTGGCTCTTGAGTAGAGCGTGGTCTCAGTGTAGGTATGAACGCTTTTGCATAGGCTCTCGTCTATTAATGTTCTCTGGGGTCAGGAGTTCTGTGGTTGTCCAACGTTCTGGAGTTGAGCATTCTGCCTCTGGGTTTTGGTGTCCCTCTTACAGTAGTATTAAGACTTTTCTGTCTACACAGCACAGAAGACAACCCCTCCCCCAGGTTAATGGTGGAACAATTCTCCACAACCAGGAACACCCAAATATATTAGCAGAGTTATGTAGAGAAGAGGTAGGAGGGAGATGGAGGTGACTAAGAGAAGAAAGAGGAGAGTCAAAAGGGAGGAGAGCAGTCAAGTCAGTAATCTAATCCCTAAGTGAATATGAAGAATAAAAAGTTATATTCTTAAAAGTACAAAACTAGTAACAGATATCAAAAAGCAAATATTAAAAACCTAGAATAGAGATTGGACTTTCAAAAGTACAATGTTCAGGACTGGGAACTCATGTACACCCGTGGTGGAGTCATGTCAATGTATGGCAAAACCAATACAGTATTGTAAAGTAAAATAAAAATAAAAATTAAAAAAATCAAACACAAAAATTAAAACAAATATTGTAGGGTCTGTTCTGTGTCAGATAATCCCTTGTTCTGGATTATACTTGTTCTCATAGTCTACAGTTACCCCTCAAATGCAGTCTCAGCTTAACTGCATGATTTTAATCCTTTGCACCTGTCACTTCCAGGACAATTCTCCTTTCTTTTCTTTGCTTAGACTGGCTTCTTCTGCTTGCAGATCTCTTCAGGGTCGAATCTCTGCACTGACATGATGGGACAAAAGTTGACATTTATTCAGGCTCACTTGCTTGGCTGTGTTATGTAGAGGGAAGAACATTGCAAACAAACAACAGAGAGCTGTGATAATTTTACTTCTTCCTTTCCAATTTGGATTCCCTTTCTTTATTTCTTTTGTTTGATTACTCGGACTAGGGCTTTCAATACTATGTTGAGTAAATTTTTTGAAGTGGGCATCCTTGTCTTGTTCCTAATCTTAGAGGAAATGCTTTTAACTTTTTATTGTTAAGATGACGATAGCTGTGACCCTATCATACATGGCCTTTATTATGTCGAGGTGTTTTGTTTCTATACCTTCTTTGTGGAGTTTTTATCATAACTGGATATTGGATTGCCAGAAAGTTTGTTTTGCATCTTTTGACATGATCATATCATTTTTATCCTTTTGTTATAGTGCTGTCTCACTCTGATGATTTGTAGATATTGTATACATTCTTGCATTCCTTCAATAAATTCCACTTGTTCATGGTGCATAATCCGTTTCAAGGACTGTTGAATTTGGTAGGCTATTATATTTAGTGGATTTTACATATATATTCACAAGTGATATTGGCCTATAATTTTATTTTTTGTGTGTTAAGTTTGATTTTGGTGTGAAGATGAATCTGGCCTTGTAGAATGTTTGCAGGCCTTATTTTCTTTACAGTTTTTTGGAATAGTTTAAGAAGAATAGATGTTAACTCTTCTCAAACTGATAGAACTCACCTATGTGGCCATCCTGGGCCTTTTTTGTTGAAATGTTTTTACTAGTTTCATTACTGGTAATTGTTCTGTTCATATTCTTTATTTTTTCTTGGTTTAGTGTTGGGAAGTTGTACGTTTCTAGGAATTTGTCCATTTTATTGGTATATAGTTGTTCATAGTGATTGCATTTCTGTGATGTTGGTTGTAAATTCTTTTCATTTTATTGATTTGAGCTCTTTTTTCTTAATGAGTCTGGCTAAAGGTTTATTCATTCTGTTTATCTTTTCAAAGAACCAACTCTTAATTCCATTGATCTTTTCTGTTATTTTATTTATCTATTTACTTTGATCTTTACTTCATTTATTTCTACTCTGGTCTTTATGTGATTTCTTTCTTTCTAAAAACTTTAGGGTTTGGTTTTTCCTTCCATTTCTTGTCTTTTAAGCGTAAAGTTAGGTTGTTTGAGTTTTTTTTCTTCTTTCTTCAGGAGGTCTGTATTACTCTACACTTCCCTCTTAAAACTGCTTTTGCTGAATCTCATAGATTTTGGATTGTTACATTTTCATTTGTCTCTAGGTAGTTTTTTAATTTCTTTTTATCTTTCTGATTTCTTAAGTGATTCATTGGTTGTTTTGAAACATACAGTTTAGCTTTCATCTTTGTGTGTGAGTGTGTGTTTTCCTCTTTTAATTGATTTCCAGTCTCATAAATATTTTGGACAGAAATATGCTTGGTATGATTTAAATTATCTCTCTCTCTCTCTCTCTCTCTTTTTAACTATTTTCTGCTGGAGTAGAGCCAATTACCAATACTGTGTTACATTCAGGTGAGCAGTGAAGGGATTCAGCCATACAGATATATGTGACCATTCTCCCCCATACTCCCTTCCCATTCAGGCTGCCGCATATCATTGAAAAGAGTTCCATGTGCTGTACTGTATGTTATGTTGGTTATCCATTATTTTTATTTATTTTACTTTACATTATTGTATTTGTTTTGCCATATATTGACTTGAATCCTCCATGGCTGTACATGTATTCCCCATCCTGAACTCCCCTCCCACCTGCGTCCCCATCCCATCGCTCTGGGTTATGCCAATGCACCATCCCCAAGTACCCTGTATCATGCATCAAACTGGGACTGGTGATTCGTTTCACATATGATAATTTACATGTTTCAGTGCCCTTCTCCCATATCATCCTGCCCTCACCCTCTACCACAGAGTCCAAAAGACTGTTCAATACCTCTGTGTCTCTTTTGCTGTCTCGCATACAGGGTTATCATTACCATCTTTCTAAATTCCATATATATGCATTAGTACACTGTATTGGAATTTTTCTTTATAGCTTACTTCACTCTGTATAATAGGCTCCAGTTTCATCCACCTCATTAGAGCTGATTCAAATGTATTCTTTTTAAAGGCTGAGTAATTCTCCATTTGGTATATGTCCCACAGCTTTATTATCCATTTGTCTCCTGATGGGCATCTAGGTTGTTTCTGTGTCCTGGCTATTATAAACAGTGCTGTGATGAGCACTGGGGTACATGTGTCTCAATTCTGGTTTCCTCAGTATGTATGCCCAGCAGTGGTTTTCTTGGGTCATATGGCAGCTCTATTTCCAGATTAAAGGAATCTCCACAGTGTTCTCCATAGTGGCTGTACTAGTTTGCACTCCCACCAACAGTATAAGAGGATTCCCTTTTCTCCACACCCTCTCCAGCATTTACTTCTTGTAGACTTTTGGATCACAGCCATTCTGACTGGTGTGAAATGGTACCACATTGTGGTCTTGATTTGCATTTATCTGATAATGAGTGATGCTGAGCATCTTGTCATGTGTTTGTTAGCCATCCGTATGTCTTTTTGGAGAAATGTCTGTTTAGTTCTTTGGCCCATTTTTTCATTGGGTGATTTATGTTTCTGGAATTGAGCTTCAGGAGTTGCTTGTATATTTTTGAGATTAATTCTTTGTCAGTCTTCATCTGCTATTATTTTCTGCCATTCTGAAGGCTGTATTTTCACCTTGCTTATAGTTTCCTTTGTTGTGCAGAAGCTTTTAATTTTAATTAGGTCCCATTTATTTATTTTTTTGCTTTTATTTCCAATATTCTGGGAGGTGGGTCATAGAGAATCCTGCTGTGATTTATGTCGGAGAGTGTTTTGCCTATGTTCTCCTCTAGGAGTTTTATAGTTTCTGGTCTTATATTTAGATCTTTAATCCATTTTGAGTTTAGTTTTGTGTATGGTGTTAAAAAGTGTTTTAGTTTAATTTTTTTACAAATGTTTGGCCAGTTTTCCCAGCAACAATTGTTAAAAGAGATTGGCTTTCCTCCATTGTATATTCTTGCCTCCCTTGTCGAAGATAAGGTGTCCATACGTTTGTGGATTTATCTCTGGGCTTTCCATTTTGTTCCATTGATCTATATTTCTGTCTTTGTGCCAGTGCCATACTGTCTTGATGACCGTGGCTTTGTATCAGAGCCTGAAGTCAAGCAGGTTGATTCCTCCAGTTCCATTCTTCTTTCTCAAGATTGCTTTGGATATTCGAGGTTTTTGTATTTTCATGCAAACTGTAAAATTATTTGTTTTAGTTCTGTGAAAAATATCAGTGGTAGCTTGACAGGTATTGCATTGAATCTATAGATTGCTTTGGGTGGTATATTCATTTTCACTATATTGTTTCTTCCGATCCATGAACACGGAATATTTCTCCATCTATTTGTGTCCTCCTTGGTTTCTTTGACCAGTGTCTTATACTTTTCTATATATAGGTCTGTTGTTTCTTTAGGTAGATTTATTCCTAAGTATTTTATTCTTTTCATTGCAATGGTGAATGGAATTGTTTCCTTAATTTCTCTTTTATTTTATCATTATTAGTGTATAGGAATGCAAGGGATTTCTGTGTGTTAATTTTCTATCCTGCAACTTTACTATATTCATGGAAGACTCCACCATTCATTTCTGGTGGAGTCGTTAGGGTTTTCGCTGTAGAGGATCATGTCATCTACAAACAATGAGAGTTTTACATCGTCTTTTGCAATTTTGATTCCTTTTATTTCTTTTCTTCTCTGATTGCTGTGGCCAAAACTTCCAGAACTATGTTGAATAGTAGCGATGAAAGTGGGCACCCTCGTCTTATTTCTGACTTTAGGGGAAATGGTTTTAATTTTTACCATTGAGGATAATGTTTGCTGTGGTTTTGTCATATATAGCTTTTATTATGTTGAGGTATGTTCCTTCTATGCCTGCTTTCTGGGGGGTTTTATCATAAATGGATATTGAATTTTGTCAAAGACTTTCTCTGCATCTATTGAGATAATCATATTTTTTTTTAATTTTTCAATTTGTTAATGTGGTGTATTACATTGATTGATTTGCGGTTATTGAAGAATCCTTGCATCCCTGGGATAAAGCCCACTTGATCATGATGTATGATCTTTTTAATATGTTGTTGGATTCTGTTTGCTAGATTTTTGTTATGGATTTTTGCATCTATATTCATCAGTGATATTGGCCTGTAGTTTTCTTTCTTTCTTTTTTTTTTTTCTTTTTGTGGCATCTTTTGAGGTTTTGGTATTAGGGTGATGGTTGCCTCATATAATGAATTTGGAAGTTTACCTTCCTCTGCAATTTTCTGGAAGAGTTTGAGTAGGATCAGTGTAGCTCTTCTGTAATTTTTGGTAGAATTCAGCTGTGAAGCCATCTGGACCTGGGCTTTTGTTTGCTGGAAGATTTCTGATTACAGTTTCAATTTCCATGCTTGTGATGGGTCTGTTAAGATTTTCTATTTCTTCCTGGTTCAGTTTTGGAAAGTTGTACTTTTCTGAGAATTTGTCCATTGCTTTCAGGTTGTCCATATTATTGGCATATAGTTGCTGATATTAGTCTCTTATGATCCTTTGTGTTTCTGTGTTGTCTGTTGTGATCTCTTCATTTCATTTCTAATTTTGTTAATTTGATTTTTCTTCCTTTGTTTCTTGATGAATCTAGCTAATGGTTTGTCAATTTTTTTTTTTTTTCAAAAGACCAGCTTTTGGGTTTTTTGATTTTTGCTATGGTCTCTTTTCTTTTGAATTTATTTCTGCCCTAATTTTTAATATTTCTTTCCTTCTACTAACCCTGAGGTTCTTCGTTTCTTCCTTTTCTAGTTGCTTTAGGTGTAGAGTTTTGTTATTTATTTGACTTTTTTCTTGTTTCTTGAGGTATGCCTGTATTGCCATGAACCTTACCCTTAGCACTGCTTTTACAGTGTCCCACAGGTTTTGTTTTGTTGTTTTCATTTTCATTCATTTCTATGCATATTTTGATTTTTAAATTTCTTTTGTGATTTTTAGTTATTCAGCAGTGTGTTGTTCAGCCTCCATATGTTGGGATTTTTAACAGTTTTTCTCCATTAATTGACATCTACTCTTACTGCACTGTGGTCAGAAAAGATGGTTGGAATGATTTCAATTTTTTTGTGTTTACCAAGGCTAGATTTATGGCCCAGAATGTGATCTATCCTGGAGAAGGTTCCTTGTGCACTTGAGAAAAAGGTGAAATTCATTGTTTTGAGGTGAAATGTCCTATAGATATCAATTAGGTCTAACTGGTCTATTGTATCACTTAAATTTTGTGTTTCCTTGTTAATTTTCTTTTTAGTTGATCTATCTATATGTGTGAGTGGGGTATTAAAGTCTCCCACTATTATTGTGTTATTGTTAATTTCCCCTTTCATACTTGTTAACATTTGTCTTACATGTTGTGGTACTCCTCTTTTGGGTGCATATATATTTATAATTATTTTATCCTCTTGGATTGATCCTTTGATCATTATGTAGTGTCCATCTTTGTCTCTTTTCACAGCCTTTCTTTTAAAGTCTATTTTATCTGATATAAGTATTGCTACTCCTGCTTTCTTTGGTCTCTATTTGCATGGCATATATATTTGTAGCCCTTCACTTTCAGTCTGTATGTGTCCCTTGTTTCGAGGTGGGTCTCCTGTGGACAATATATATAGGGGTCTTGTTTTTGTGTCCATTCAACCAGTGTTTGTCTTTTGATTGGCGCATTCAACCCATTTACATTTAAGGTAATTATTGATAAGTATGCTCCTGTTGCCATTTACTTTGATGTTTTCAGTTCGAGTTTATACGCCATTTTTGTGTTTCCTGTTTAGAGAAGATCCTTTAGCATTTGTTGGTTTGGTGGTGCTGAATTCTCTCAGCTTTTGCTTGTATGGAAAGCTTTTGATATCTCTTTCATATTTGAATGAGATCCTTACTGGGTACAGCAATGTGGGCTGTAGGTTATTTTCTTTCATCACTTTAAGTATATCCTGACATTCCCTCCTTTCCTGAATAGTTTCTCATGAAAGATCATCTGTTATCCTTATGGGAAGCCCCTTGTGTGTTATTTTTTTCCCCTTGCTGTTTTTAATATTTGTTCTCTGATTTTGATCTTTGTTAATTTGATTAATATGTGTTGTGGGGTGTTTAGCCTTGGGTTTGTCCTGTTTGGGACTCTGGGCTTCTAGGACTTGGGTGATTAATTCCTTCCCCATTTTAGGGAAGTTTTCAACTATTATCTCCTCAAGTATTTTCTCATGGTCTTTCTTTTGTCTTGTTCTTTCTGACTCCTATGATTCGAATGTTGGGGCATTTAACATTGTCCTAGAGGTCTCTGAGTTTGTCCTTATTTCTTTTAATTTTTTTTTCTTTTTTCCTCTTTCTTTTATTTATTTCTACCTTTGTATCTTCTACCTCACTAATTCTATCTTCCTCCTCCTTTTGTTTTCCTTGATTTTATTAGTTGTTTCCTAGTCTCTATTTCACTTATTTCCATTATAAACTTTACCATTTTCTCTCGTCTACTTGCTTTGGGGCTTGTTTGCTCTTCTTTTATCTGGTTTCATAAATTTGAAAGTTAGTTAGTTGTTTTGAGATCTTTTTGTTGTTGCAAAACATACATAATGTAAAGTTTAGAAGAATGAATGATCTATGTTCTTCTTTATTCTTGACCTCAATTATTGAATTTTTCTTTATATTTAAATTTGTAATTTATATATCTGTACGGTTCAGTTTCTCAGTCATATTCAACTCTTTGTGATCCCATGGACCACCGCATGCCAGGCTTCCCTGTCCATCAACATCTCCCAGAGCTTGCTCAAACTCACTTCCATGAAGTCAGTGATGCCATCCAACCATCTCATCCTCTGTTGTCCCCTTTATCCTCCTGTCTTTCCCAGCATTAGGGTCTTTTCCACTGAGTCAATTCTTCACATGAAGTTGCCAACATTCTGGAGCTTCAGCTTCAACATCAGTCCTTTCAATGAGTATTCAAGACTAATTTCCTTTAGGATTGGCTGGTTAGATCTCGTGGTAGCCTCTTAAGGCTCTCAAGAGTCTTCTCCAGCACAGCAGTTCAAAATCATACATTTTTGCTGCTCAGCCACAAATGCAAAAAGGAAAAATGGTTGTCTGAGGAGGCTTTACAAATAGCTGAGAAAAGAAGAGATGCTAAAGGCAAAGGAGAAAAGGAAAGATATACTGATTTGAATGCAGAGTAATGAAGAATAGCAAGGAGAGATAGAAAGCTTTCCTAAGTGATCAGTGCAAAGAAATAGAGGAAAACAATAGAATGGGATGACTATGAGATCTCTTCAAGAAGATTAGAGTTACCAAGTAATATTTCATGCAAAGATGAGCACAATAAAGGACAGAAATTGTATGGTCGTAACAGAAGCAGAAGATATTAAGAAGAGGTGGCAAGAATACACAGAAGAACTATACAAAAAGATCTTCATGACCCAGATAACCATGATGGTGTGATTGCTCACCTAGACCTAGAGATTCTGGAGTGTAAAATCAAGTGGGTTTTAGGAAGCATCACTAGAAGGAAAGCTAGTGGGGGTGATAGAATTCCATCTAAGCTATTTCAAATCATAAAAGATCATGCTGTTAAAATGTTGTACTCAATATGTCAGCAAATTTGGAAAACTCAGCAGTGGCCACAGGACTGGAAAAAGTCAGTTTTCACTGCAATCCCAAAGAAAGACAATGCCAAAGAATGTTCAAACTACCGCACAATTGTACTCATCTCACACGCTAGTAAAGTAATGCTCAAAATTCTCCAAGCCAGGCTTGAACAGTACATGAACTATTATTTATATATACCTACTGCTAAATACAATGTAAGATTACAATAGAGGATACATTTACTCTAATACTAGGAACATAGTAATAGAAAATTAGTATATGAAATTGATAAAAAAAAAAAAAGCTTACTAAAATCTGAGGTTAATAACATTGCAATATTTATGCTGAAGCATGGAATCTAATCATTCTTTTCAAATTTAGTGAATTCATGCATGTAAGGCCTAGGTCTACACTATATTAATAAAATGAACATTTTAGTTAAAGCTTGTGGGGGAATCATACAAATGAAAATATGTTTTAAAAGTCAAAGTTTACCAGTTTTAGCCATTGTGAAGTTTACAATTCAGGAACATTTATTGTAGTCACAGCATTGCACAATCACTGTGTTGCTACACAATTTTTTCATCATCCCAAAGTGGCATTTCCTACCCACTAAGCAGTCACTTTTCATACTTCTTCTTCCAGCCACTGGCCACCATTATTACACTTTCTTCTCTGTTGAATTGTCTGTTCATGATATTTTATGTGAAAAGAACAGGTGGCATTTTGCATCTGGCTTCTTTCACTAGCGTGTTTTCAAGGCTAATCTATGGTGTAGCATATATCAGTTTTCATTATTTTCTATATCTGAGTAATATTCTGTTTTATAGACAGACATATCTTGTTCATCCATTTATCAAGTGATGAACATTTGGGTTATTCCTTTCTTATGACTACGTGAATAGGGCTACTATGAACATCAGTGTATAAGCTTTTGCTTTATAATCTGTTTTCATTTATAGTATCTAGAAGTGCAGTTGCCTGCTCATATCATAGTTTTATGTTTAACTTTTTCAGGAGCCATAAAATTGTTTTCTACAGTGATTACACCATATTACAATACAACCAGGATTGCATATGGGTTAGAATTTCTCCATGTCCTCACCAACACTTACTTATTTTTTTCTCTAATGTGGTCATGCTCATGGATGTGAAGTGGCATCTCTTTTGGTTGTCAGTTGCATCTCACAAATGACTAATGACATTGAACAACTTTTCATATCCTTGTTGACTGTGTGTGTGTATCCTCTTTGGAGAAATGTCTATTCATCTCCTTTGCCCATTATGTAATGGTTTGTCTGGTTTTTTGACTATAAAATTTCTTTACATATTTTGGATAAAATAATTGTATCCAATATATGATTTGCTTCTATTTATGGGTTGACTTTTCACTATTTTGATAGTGCTTAATGCACAAAAATTAAAACTTAGTAAATTCCAATTAATCTAGTTTTTCCTTTTGTTCTTTTTGCTTTTGGTTTTATGGCTATGAAATCATTGCCAAATCCAAGATTATCAAGATTTACCTTTATAATTTTTCTGAAATTTTTAGAGTTAGCTCCTGTTGTCCTAGCATAACTTGTTGAACAGACTATCCTTTCCTCATTGAATGGTCTCTTCACCTTTGTGCTCATAGATGTATGGGTAATTTCTGGACACTCAATTCTATTCCATTGTTCTAGATATTTATCCTTAAGAAAGTTCCATCCTATCATGATTACTACAGCATTGTAGTAAGTTTTGAAATTGGGAAGTTTGAGTTCTTCAACTTTGTTATTGTTTTTCAAGATTTTGTTTTATTTCCATTTGAAGCCTTTTGCAATTCCATATGAATTTTAAGATTATATTTTTTATTTCTGCAGAAATAAAGAACTGTTAGCACACTGATAGTGTTTGCATTAAATCTATAGACTGCTTTGGAGAGTACTGCCATCTTAACAATATTAAGGCTTTTAATTCATGAACATGGGCTGTATGTCCATTTTCATATTTAACAGTCATTTATATCTACAAATTTCCTTTAAGCACATTTTTAGCAACATTCTCAGTTCTGATTTGTTGTGTCCTCATTTCATTCATTTGAAGCTACTGTCTAATTTCCCTTGTGATCTTCTCTTTCAACCATTGGTAATTTAGGAGCATGTGTTTTAGTTTCCTCACATTTTGAATTCCCCAAATTTCTTCTTTTTATTGATTTTAATTTAATGCCATAGTGTGGCTAGAGAATATACATTTCAAGTTTTTAAGTCTTTTAAATTTATTGTCTATTTTATTGCCTAGTGTATGGTTTATCCTGCAGAATGTTCTGTGTACTTGAGGAGAATGTTTTCTGCTGGGTTTGGGTGGAGTATTCTGTAGATGTCATTAAGGTCTCTTTCTTTGGAGTGTTGTTCAGTTCTTATATTTCCTTGTTGACATTCTGCATAGTTGTTCTGTTATTGTTAAGTGATTTGCTGAAGTCTCCAACTATGATTTGAATCATCTATTTTTACATTTACTATTTCAGCCTTTGCATTATGCATTTTAGAGCTCTGTTATATATGCACATGTATATATAATCATTATATCTTTGTGATGTATTGACCATTATTATTCTAAAAGTTCACTTTTTATCACTAGTAACATTTTTTGGTTCATTCTTTTATATAAAATAAATTTTATATAAATTTATTTATTTTAATTGGAGGTTAATTACTTTACAATGTTGTATTAGTTTTGCCATACATCAGCGTGAATCTGCCGCAGGTATACACGTGTTCCCCATCCTGGAAGCCCCTCCCTCCTCCCTCACCACACCATCCCTCTGGGTCGTCCCAGTGCACCAGCCCCAAGCATCCAGTATCATGCATCAAACCTGGACGGACGATTCCTATCATATATATTATACATGTTTCAATGCCATTCTCCAAAACCATCCAACCCACTCCCTCTCCCACAGAGTCCAAGATAGTTCTATACATCCAGGTCTCGTTTGCTGTCTTGCATACAGGGTTTTCATTACCATATTTCTAAATTCCATATATATGCATTAATATACTGTATTGATGTTTTTTCTTTCAGGCTTACTTCACTCTGTATAACAGGCTCCAATTTCATCCACGTCATTAGAACTGATTCAAATGTATTCTTTTTAATGGCTGAGGAATGCTCCATTGTGTATATGTACCACAGCTTTCTTATCCATTCATCTGCTGATGGACATCTAGGTTGCTTCCATGTCCTGGCTATTATAAAGAGTGCTGCAATGAACATTGGGGTACATGTGTCTCTTTGAATTCTGGTTTCCTCGGTGTGTATGCCCAGCAGTGAGACTGCAGGGTCATAAAGCAGTTCTATTTCCAGTTTTCTAAGGAATCTCCACACTGTTCTCCATAGTGGCTGTACTAGTTTGCATTCCTACCAACAGTGTAAGAAGGTTCCCTTTTCTCCACAGCCTCTTCAGCATTTGTTGCTTGTAGACTTTTGGATCGCAGCCATTCTGACTGGTGTGAAATGGTACTTCACTGTGGTCTTGATTTGCATTTCTCTGATAATGAGTGATGTTGAGTATCTTTTGATGTGTTTGTTAGCCATCCGGTATGTCTTCTTTGGAGAAATATCTGTTTAGTTCTTTGGCCTATTTTTTGATTGAGTTGTTTTTCTGAAAACAACAATTTTCTGAAAAAAACAAATTTTCTGAAATTGAGCTACAGGAGTTGTTTTATATTTTTGAGATTAGTTGTTTGTCAGTTGCTTCATTTGCTATTATTTTCTCCCATTCTGAAGGCTGTCTTTTCACCTTGCTTATAGTTTCTTTTGTTGTGCAGAAGGTTTTAATTTTAACTAGGTCCCATTTTTGCTTTTATTTCCAGTATTCTGGGAAGTGGGTCATAGAGGATCCTGCAGTGATTTATGTCGGAGTGTGTTTTGCCTATGTTCTCCTCTAGGAGATTTATAGTTTCTGGTCTTACCTTTAGATCTTTAATCCATTTTGAGTTTATTTTTTTGTATGGTGTTAGAAAGTGTTTTAGTTTAATTTTTTTACAAGAGTTCGACCAGTTTCCCCTGCACCACTTGTTAAAGAGATTGTCATTTCTCCATTGTATATTCTTGCCTCCTTTGTTAAAGATAAGGTGTACATTAAGTACATGGATTTATCTCTGGGCTTTCTGTTTTCTTCCATTGATCTATATTTTTGTCTTTGTGCCAGTACCATACTGTCTTGATGACTGTGGCTTTGTAGTAGAGCCTGAAGTCAAGCAGGTTGATTACTCCAGTTCCATTCTTCTTTCTCAAGATTACTTTGGCTATTCAAGATTTTTTTTGTATTTCCATACAAATTATGAAGTTATTTGTTCTAGCTCTGTGAAAAATACCGTTGGTAGCTTGATAGGGATTGCGTTGAATCTATAGATTGCTTTGGGTAGTATACTAATTTTCACTATATTATTCTTCCAATCTTTTTTCTCCATATATTAGTGTACTCTTTGATTTGTTTCACCAGCTTTATAGTTTTCTATGTATAAGTCTTTTGTTTCTTTAGGTAGATATATTCCTAAGTATTTTATTCTTTTCATTGCAATGGTGAACAGAATTGTTTTCTTTTTTTTTAATACTTTATTCTACATTACAATATTGTATTTGTTTTGCCATACATTGACATGAATCAGCCACAGGTGTCCACGATCTCCCAATGCCAAAGCCCCCTCCCACCTCCCACCCCATAACCTCTCCCTGAATCATCCTGTGCACCAGCCCCATGCGTCCTGCATCCTGTATTGAACATAGACTGGCGCTTCATTCTTACAAGATAGTATACATGTTTCAATGCCGTTCTCCCAAATCATCCCACCCTCTCCCTCTCCCTCAGAGTCCAAAAGTCCGTTCTATTTTGTTGAGTCTCTTTTGTTGTCTCACATAGAGGGTCTTCATTACTATCCTTCTAAATTCCATATATATGTGTCAGTATACTGTATTGGTGTTTTTCTTTCTGGCTTACTTCACTCTGTATAATTGGCTCCAATTTCATCCATCTCATTAGAACTGAGTCGAATTTATTCTTTTTAAGGGCTGAGTAGTACTCCATTGTGTATATGTACCACAGCTTTCTTATTTTCTCATTATTAGTGCATAGGAATGCAAGGGATTTCTGTGCATTGATTTTACATCCTGCAAGTTTACTATAATCATTGATTAGTTCTACTAATTTTCTAGTGGAGTATTCAGGGTTTTCTATGTAGAGGATCCTGTCATCTGCAAACAGTGAGAGTTTTGCTTGTTCTTTCACCATCTGGATTCTTTTATTTCTTTTTCTTCTCTGATTGCTGTGGCCCAAACTTCCAAGCCTATGTTGAATAATAGTGGTGAGAGTGGGCACCCTCTTCTTATTCCTGACTTTAGGGGAAATGCTTTCAATTTTTCACCATTGAGGATAATGTTTCTGTGGGCTTGTCATATATAGCTTTTATTATGTTGAGGTATGTTGCTTCTATTCCTGCATTCTGGAGATTTTTATCGTAAATGGATGTTGAATTTTGTCAAAGGCTTTCTCTGAATCTATTGAGATATTCATATGGCTTTTATTTTTCAATCCATTAATATGGTGTATTACATTTATTGATTTGCAGATATTGAAGAATCCTTGCATCCTTGGTATACAGCCCACTTGGTCATGGTGTATGAGCTTTTTAATATGTTGTTGGATTCTGATTGCTAGAATTTTGTTAAGGTATTTTGCATCTATATTCATCAGTGATATTGGCCTGTGGTTTTTTTGGGGGAGGGGGCATCTTTGTCATGTTTTGCTATTAAGGTAATGGTGGCCTCATAGAATGAGTTTCGGAGTTTACCTTCCTCTGCAATTTTCTGGAGGATTTTGAGTAGGATAGGTGTTAGCTCTTCTCTAAATATTTGGTAGAATTCAGCTGTGAAGCTCTCTGGACCTGGGCTTTTGTTTGCTGCAAGTTTTCTGATTAGAGTTTCAATTTCTGTGCTTGTGATGGGTCTGTTAAGATTTTCTAGTTGTTCCTGGTTCAGTTTTGGAAAGTTGTACTTTTCTAAGAATTTGTTAATTTCTTCCAAGTTGTCCGTTTTATTGGCATATAGTTTCTGATATTAGTCTTTTATGATCCTTTGTATTTCTGTGTTGTCTATTGTGATCTCTCCGTTTTCATTTCTATTTTTGTTGATTTTATTTTTCTCCCTTTGTTTCTTGATTAGTCTGGCTAATGGATTGTCAATTTTATTTATCTTCTCAAAAAACCAGCTTTTGGCTTTGTTGATTTCTGCTATGTTCTCTTTTGTTTCTTTTGCATTTATTTCTGCCCTAATTTTTAAGTTTTCTTTCCTTCTACTAACCTTGGGGTTCTTCATGTCTTCCTTTTCTAGTTGCTTTAGGTGTAGAGTTAGGTTATTTATTTGACTTTTTTCTTGTTTCTTGACGTATGCCTGTGTTGCTATGAACCTTCCCCTTAGCACTGCTTTTACATTGTATCGCAGGTTTTGGGTTTTTTGTTTGTTTGTTTGTTTTCATTTGTTTTTATGCATATTTTGATTTCTTCTGTCATCTGTTAGTTATTCAGCAGCGTGTTTTTCAGCCAATGTATTTTGGAATTTTTAATAGTTTTTTTCTCCTGTAATTGAGATCTAACGTTACTGCATTGTGCTCACAACAGATGTTTGGAAAGATTTCAGTGTTTTTGAATTTACCAAGACTAAATTTATGGCCCAGGATGTGATCTATCCTGGAGAAGGTTCTGTGTGCACTTGAGAAAAAGCTGAAATTCATTGTTTTCAGGTGAAATGTCCTATAGATATCAATTAGGTCTAACTGGTCTATTGTATCATTTAAAGTTTGTGTTTCCTTGTTAAATTTCTGTTTAGTTGATCTATCCATATGTGTGAGTGGAGTATTAAAGTCTCCCACTGTAATTGTGTTATTGTTAATTTCCCCTTTCAGACATGTTAGCATTTGCCTTATATATTACATTGCTCCTATGTTGGGTGAATATATATTTATAATTTTTATATCTTCTTTTTGATTGATCCTTTGATCATTATATAGTGTCCTTCTTTGTCTCTTTTCACAGCCACTCTTTTTAAGTCTATTTTATCTGATATGAGTATTTCTACTCCTGATTTCTTTTGGTTTCTATTTGCATGTAATATCTTTTTCCAGCCATTCACTTTCAGTCTGTATGTGTCCCCTGCTTTGAGGTTGGTCTCTTGTAGACAACATATATAGGGGTCTTGTTTTTGTATCCATTCAGCCATTCTTTGTCTTTTGGTTGGGACATTCCACTCATTTAAGTTTAAGGTAATTATACATAAGTATGATCCCATTGCCATTTACTTTATTGTTTTGGGTTAGAGTTTATACTTCCTTTTTGTTTTTCCTGTCTAGAGAAGATCCTTGAACATTTGTTGGAGAGCTGGTTTGGTGATACTGAATTCTCTCTCAGCTTTTGCTTGTCTGGAAAGCTTTTGATTTCTCCTTCATATCTGAATGATATCCTTGCTGGGTATAGTAATCTGAGCTCTAGGTTATTTTCTTTCATCACTTTAAGTATGTCTTGCCATTCCCTCCTGGCCTGAAGAGCTCCTTTTGAAAGATCAGCTGTTATCCTTATGGGAATCCCCTTGTGTGTTATTTGTTGTTTTTACTTTGCTGCTTTTAATATTTGTTCTTTGTGTTTGATCTTTGTTAATTTAATTAATATGTGTCTTGGGGTGTTTCACCTTCGATTTATCCTGTCTGGGACTCTCTGGGTTTTTGGACTTGGGTGATTATTTCTTTCCCTATTTTAAGGAAGTTTTCAACTATTATCTCCTCAAGTATTTTCTCATGGTCTTTCTTTTTGTCTTCTTCTTTTGGAACTCCTATGATTCAAATTTTAGGGCATTTAATATTGTCCTGGTGGTCTCTGAGATTATCCTCATTTCTTTTAATTCTTTTTCTTTTTTTCCTCTCTGATTAATTTGTTTCTACTATTCTATCTTCTACTTCACTAATTCTGTCTTCTGCCTCCATTATTCTACTATTTTTTCCCTCCAGAATGTTTTTGATCTCATTTATTGTATTATTCATTATATATTGACTCTTTTTTATTTCTTCTATGTCCTTGTTCAACCTTTCTTACATCTTCTCAATCCTTGTCTCCAGGCTATTTATCTGTGATTTCATGATTTTGGATCATTTTCACTATCATTATTCAGAATTCTTTATCAGGTAGATTCCTTATGTCTTCCTCTTTCGTTTAGTTTTGTGGGCATTTATCCTGTTCCTTTTCCTGCTGGGTATTCCTCTGTCTCTTCATCTTGTTTATATGGCTTTGTTTGGGGTGGCCTTTCTATATTCTGGCAGTTTGTGGAGTTTTCTTTACTGTGTAGTTTCTTCACTGTAGGTGGGGTTGCATGGGCAGCTTCTCAAGGTTTCCTGGTTAGGAAGCTTCCTGGTTAGGAAGCTTGTGTTGGTGTTTTGGTTTGTGGAGCTGGATTTCTTCTCTCTGGAGTGCAATGAAGTGTCCAGTAATGAGTCAGTGGGTTTGGAGTGACTTTGGGCAGCCTGTATATTGAAGCTCAAGGCTGTGTTCCTGTGTTGCTGGAGAATTAGTGTGATATGTCTTGCTCTGGAACTTGGCCCTTGGATGGTGCTTGGTTTCACTGTAGGTATGGAGGCATTTAGTGAGCTCCTATCGATTAATGTTCCCTGGAGTCATGAGTTCTCTGATGTTCTCAGGATTTGGACTTAAGCCTCCTGCTTCTAGTTTTCAGTATTATTTTTACAGTAACCTCAAGACTTCCCCATCTATACAGCACCATTGATAAAACATCTAGGTTAAAGATGAAAAGTTTCTACACAGTGAGGGACACCCAGAGAGGTTCACAGAGTTACATGGAGAGGAGAAGAGGGAGAAGGGAAATAGAGGTGACTGGAATGAGATGAGGTGGAATCAAAAGAAGAGAGAGTAAGCTAGCCAGTAATCACTTCCTTATGTGTGCTCCACAGTCTGGACCACTCAGAGATGTTCACAGAGTTATACAGAGAAGAGAAGAGGGAGGAAGGAGACAGAGATGGCCAGGAGGATAAAGGGGGTGGATCAAAAGGAGAGAAACAGATCCAACCATTAATCAGTTCCCTAAGCATTCTCCACAATCTGGAACACACAAAGAGATTCACAGAGTTGGGTAGAGAAGAGAAGGGGGGGATGAGATAGAGGCAACCTGGTGGAGAAAAAGGAGAGTCCAAAGGGGCATAGAGCAATCAAGCCATTAATCTCGCTCCCAAGTAAAAATGAATACTGAAGATAGGGTTCTTAAAGGTACAAAATTGATAACAAATACCAAAAATCAAAGATTAAAACTCTAGAGTAGATGTTGCAGTTTCAAAGATACAATATCAAGGAAAAGAAAAAAGAAAAAAGTCACAAAAATCGAAATATATATATATATGAAGTTTGCTTTAAAAATAGGGTCTTTTTTTTTTTTTACAAAGTATTAGTATGTTATAAAAATGAAAATTAAAGGAGTAATAGAGGACTTTAAAATTATAGTAAAAATAGTAAAAATATATTTAGGATTTACTCTGGTATTGCTGTGGGCAGTGTGGGGTCAGTTCACTTTCGGCTACTTCCTTGATCTGGCTTATATTTCTCAAGATCTATAGGCCCCTTCCTCTGTATTTGGTACTAAGTACAGGGTTTTAATCTGTTGCACCTGTCACTTCCAAGATGGTTCTCTTTGTTTTAGCTTCTTCTGTTTGCTGGTCTCTTCAGTGTCTGATTTCTGCCCTGACACAAGGGGCTGGTGGTGGACACTTTTTTAGGCTCACTTGTTCAGTCGTGCTGTGAGGGAGGAGGGATGCTGCAAACAAATAACACTGGAATGTGCTCGCAGTGTCTCAGCCATACTGGGCCTGCCCCGCTTACGGTGCATGTTCCCTCCCTTCCCACATTGCTCAGGCTCTAGGTTGCTCTGCTGGGGACAGCCCAAGGTCCCTCCCAGGTCTAAGCTGCTCAGGTTCAGACACTCAGGTAGTCCTCAGAGGCAAAGACTCTGTTGGGCCTGCGTTTTGTGCCCTTCCCAGGTCCGAGCAGCTCAGGTGATGTGGTGTTTGGCGAGCGTGGTCGCTGCACCTTATCACCTCCCTAGTCCCTGCCACTTGGTTTTCTGGGATTACAACAGGTGTGCCTTCTCAGGTGGATGCTGACAGTCCAGAACCCCAAGAAGTCTTAGTTAGCAAAGAAGCCTGCTTGCAGTTTGGTAGATAATGTCTCTCTGGGGCTGTGATTGCCCCCTTCTGGCACTGGCTGCCTGTCACCAGAGGAGGATGGTCTGCAGCTGACTGTCTCTGTTCAGTCGTTTGTTCTCTGAGTGGGCCTGGTGGTGTCTTAGGTTAGGGCTTTTTGTGTGATAGCTATCACACAGACTGGTTTGCTAGTCCAAGTTAGTTCCCTCAGATTGCTCATGGGGCATTCAGGCCTGGTCCTTACTCTAAACAATGCAGCATGTGCCTCCCTGCCCAATCCCCACTTGCTAGTGGCAGGTGCAGGTGTCTGTGATGCTCTCCACTGGGGGAGTTACCATTGGGCACATAATTTGTGGATTTTCATCATTTATTTATTTTTACTCCCGGTTATGTTGCCCTGTGTGGTTCCAAGGCTCATTATAGACTCAGCAGTGAGAATACTTCCTGGTGTTTGGAAACTTCTCTGTTTCTAAGACTCCCTTCTGGGAATGGAGCTCCATCCCTACCTCTTTTGTCTCTTTTTTTGTCTTTTGTATTTTTTCCTACCTCCTTTCAAAGACAATGGGCTGTTTTTCTGGATGTCTTATGTCCTCTGCCAGCATTCAGAAGTTGTTTTGTGGAATTTACTCAGCATTTAAATGTTCTTTTGATGAATTTGTGGGGGAGAAAGTGGTCTCCCTGTCCTATTCTTCCACCATCTTAAGACTGCTCTAGACAGTGTATCTTTAAAAATATCATATTACAAGACACATTTTATGAATTTAACAAATATTATTTTGGTATTTGTTGGTTTAGTGAAAAATGTAGTAGTATATTTTGCTAATCATAAATTTAAAAATGCAATAAAGTGTCACTATTTTAAAATGACTTTTCAGTGTTTGCTTTTGATTGTTTTTCTCTTTGATATTTAATATTTTAAGATATAAAATGGATACATATATCTTATACAATGCATAATACATATACCTGTTGAAATGTGGTAAGCTTAAATTGGATAAAATTTTCTAATATACATACATATACACACACACACACACACACACACACACACACACACACATTTATATAAGCTGAATGAAAGTTTGGGCTTCCCCGCTGGCTCAGCCTTAAATAATCACCTGCAATGCAAGATACACAGTGGGTGCAGGTTCAATCCCTGAATTGGAAAGATCTCCTAGAGGAGGGCATGGCAACCCACTCCAGTATTTTTGCTTGGAAGATCCCATGGATAGAGGAACCAAGCAGGCTACAGTCCATAGAGTCACAAAGAATTGTACATGACAGAAGCAACTAAGCACATGCACATGGAATTTCACAGAATTGGCTTACCTGCCATGTTCTACCTGAATCTATTTGCTCGTTTTTTTGAAGTTCCCTTAGCTTTTTTTTTTTTAAATTAAATTTATTTATTTTTTTAATTACAATACTGTATTTGTTTTGCCATACATTGACACGAATCAGCCATAGGTGAACACAATCTCCCAATGCCGAAGCCCCCTCCCACCTCCCATCCCACATCCTCTACTTGAATCATCCTGTGCATCAGCCCCATGCATCCTGCATCCTACATTGAACAGATTGGCGCTTCGTTTCTTACGAGAAAATATACATGTTTCATTGCCATTCTCCCAAACCATCCCACCCTTTCCCTCTCCCTCAGAGTCCAAAAGTCCACTCTATACCTCTGTGTCTCTTTGTTGTCTCACATATAGGGTCATCATTACTGTCTTCTAAATTCCATATATATGTGTCAGTATACTGTATTGGTGTTTTTCTTTCTGGCTTACTTCACTCTGTATAATCGGTTCCAATTTCACCCATCTCATTAGAACTGAGTCAAATTTATTCTTTTTAAGGGCTGAGTAGTACTCCATTGTGTATATGTACCACAGCTTTCTTATCCATTCATCTGCTGATGGACATCTAGGTTGCTTCCATGTCCTGGCTATTATAAAGAGTGCTGCAATGAACATTGGGGTACATGTGTCTCTTTCAATTCTGGTTTCCTTGGTGTGTATGCCCAGCAGTGGGATTGCTGGGTCATAAGGCAGTTCTATTTGCAATTTTTAAGGAATCTCCACAGTGTTTTCCATAATGGCTGTACTAGTTTGCATTCCCACCAGCAGTGTAAGAGGGTTCCCTTTTCTCCACATCCTCTCCAGCATTTATTGCTTGTAGACCTTTGGATCACAGCTATTCTGACTGGTGTGAAATGGTACCTCATTGTGGTCTTGATTTGCATTTGTCTGATAATGAGTAATGTTGAGCATCTTTTCATGTGTTGTTAGCCATCCATATGTCTTCTTTGGAGAAATGCCTATTTAGTTCTTTGGCCCATTTTTTATTGGATCATTTATTTTTCTGGAGTTGAGCTGCATAAGTTGCTTATATATCTTTGAGATTAGTTGTTTGTCAGTTGTTTCATTTGCTATTGTTTTCTCCCATTCAGAAGGCTGTCTTTTCACCTTGCTTATAGTTTCCTTTGTTGTGCAGAAGCTTTTAATTTTAATTAGATCCCATTTGTTTATCTTTGCTTTTATTTCCAGTATACTGGGAGGTGGATCATAGAGGATCCTGCTGTGATTTATGTCGGAGAGTGTTTTGCCTATGTTCTTCTCTAGGAGTTTTATAGTTTCTGGTCTTACATTTAGATCTTTAATCCATTTTGAGTTTATTTTTGTGTATGGTGTTAGAAAGGGGTCTAGTTTCATTCTTTTACAAGTGGTTGACCAGTTTTCCCAGCACCACCTGTTAAAGAGACTGTCTTTACTCCATTGTATATTCTTGCCTCCTTTGTCGAAGATAAGGTGTCCATAGGTGTGTGGATTTATCTCAGGGCTTTCTATTTTTTTCCATTGATCTATATTTCTGTCTTTGTGCCAGTACCATACTGTCTTAATGACTGTGGCTTTGTAGTAGAGCCTGAAGTCAGGCAAGTTGATTCCTCCAGTTCCATTCTTCTTTCTCAGGATTGCTTTGGCTATTCGAGGTTTTTTGTATTTCCATACAAATCTTGAGATTATTTGATCTAGTTCTGTGAGAAATACTGCTGGTACCTTGATGGGCATTGCATTGAATCTGTAGATTGCTTTAGGTAGTATGCTCATTTTCACTATAAAAATGTTTACTTATTTATTTTTGCTGCATTGGGTCATAGTTGCAATGTGCATGATCTTTAGTTGCAGCATGTGTTATCTAATTCCTTGACCCAGGATCAAACCCAGTCTCCCTGAATTGGGAGTATGGAGTATTAGCCACTGGACCATCTGGGAAGTCCCATATTGCTCATTTTTAATGTACACAGAGCCGTCTTTCATGTTTACATAGGTTCAGTTCTAGCTTTTTAAATCTTGTTCTTCTGTCATTTATTTCTCCCATATAATTCAGCTATGTATATCAGTTTTGTTTCCCACCCCCCCCCCGTGGGCTTCCTAGTTGGTGCTAGTAGTAAAGAATCCACCTGCCCATGCAGGAGACTCGAATGACACAGGTTTGATCCCCAGGTCGGGAAGACCCTCTGGAGGAGGGAATGGCAACCCACTCCAGTATTCTTGCCTGAAAAGTTCCATGGACAGAAGAGCCTGGCAGACCACAGTCCATTGAGCCACCATGATAACACGACTGAGCAACTGAGCACGTGAAAATACACTTGATAGTCTAAAATTAATTTCTTTCAGCTGTAAAATTACTGTTAATGCTGGGAAAGAAACTTGACCCTCAAGTGTAACTAAGAAGAAAAAGAAGAGAAAATGTAATAGTCAAATATCTGTTTGAATAAGCCTTTTAGGAACCCTACTACATAAAAGCATAAAATAATTTTATGTAAAATTTCCTTTGCAAAAGCAACATCTGTTGTATTTGAATATCTATGATTTAGACTTGAACAATTGAACTATGTCCTATTTTATTTTCTATACATTAATCAAATATTACTGGAAACCAGAAAAGCATCCCCAGGCAAATATTCTGTGTAAATTTACTTCTACTGAAATTAGCAGTGATAAAGGAGGATACGGGGAAATTGTTTTAATATAATGTCCTAAATACCAATGAAATGAATCAACCTATTGACCTCAAGATTATCTACCTATTAGGAAGAAACTGTTTTGAAAATTATCCTATGCTCTCTGTGGAATTAAGAATAAACAATTGGGAGTTAAGTCACAGATCCTGACTGGCATTGCTATTAAAGAAACCATGGTTCTCAGGATTTCAGATGCTGTATAACACCTACCTTTCATCTTTTCCCCACAGGAACTGTGTAAGTGAATTGCTGGATGAAAGAGAGATTGTGTATGTGCGTGTGTGTGCACGTGCACATCTCCTCTATTAATGATCTGGCCTAATTATTAATGTCAAATTATTTTCTGTCACCCAAGCACTAACTCATATAAAGATACATAATAGTGCTTTTGAACAAGATGGATATGGATCAGTTATGCTTGGGCTGATAATGCACTATTTTGCCTTAGTCATTGTACCTTGACATGTTGCATTTAAAATCAATTTATAGTATGATCACATTTAAAAATGAAAATACTTAGAGTTATGCTAATGTATGCATGCATTAAATATAATATCAATTCATTACAAACAAAAATATTGTAACGTTATTGAAAGGTAGATGTGAGGAGAAATGGTGTCCAATTTGTTAAGGCTCTAGCAGCTGAAATATCAAATATTTCAATTATATGTCAATCTAAAGATAAAAGACTTTTACTAGTCACAATTGTTATTGTAATTTTAACATTAAGAATCATTTTCAATACAAATCAACTTATTTTAGTCTTTGATATATGTATTTATGGAGTCTTCAAATGACTAGTTTTTTATTGAAAAAATTGCAACAAGAGCTTTTTTTTTTTTTCACTCAGTGACTTCTTTATGTAGGTTGCAAATTTTAACTCTGATAAGGGAAACATAACAATGATTATTTGAAAGATAATTTTTCAGACTTATTCAGTCAGATATCCATAGAATTAAAGTGGTTGAATTTAGCTTTATTCAGATCTTTATTGATTGAGATATTTCATTTCCCCTTGCCCCACCCCCCACCATTTAGCACTAAAGATAAAATCATTCCAGCCAACTGTTAACTGTTCCTTTATGGTCATAACTTTTAAAATGAAAAATCTAGTTACCTTTAAATTTGTACGTAGACAAAGGATATGAAACTGAATGGCCTGTTCTCATCAATCAAGTAACTGCTGAGACTGTCACTTGTGCTTGGCTCCCTGTCACTTTCTAAATTAGAGTTGGCTAAATGTTTTAAAATATGGAGAATAATTCTTCCTTCTCCATGGGCAACATAGATAGCAGCCTTTCCTAGCTGGCTCACCATCATTCTCATAAGAAAGGCATCAGAGAAGATAGCCGATAAATGTTAATGGTATGCTTTCTGTCTTTTACATCCTTCCCTCTACTAGAATTTATTCACCTTGAAGAGTGGGAGAAAAAAAAAAAAAACTCTCAATGATTCCTTGACCTATTAGTCTGTTATTCTTTGAAAATGGAATGCCAAACATTGTAATATCTGAGCTTCAAAAGTATTTTAATTTGAGCTTTGTATCCTTAGGATGTTTAAATTTCAATTTGTTCCAGAGAAGAATCAGAAAACTCTTTTGCTATTTTCTCCACTGTGCCTTCTGATTTGTGGTTGAGACGGACTATGAAAGTGCTAGGGTAGAGGACTGAGGAGTGCGGACTGTCAGGAGAGGAAAAAATGACACTGAATAATCTTTTGGCAAGTAAAGTAAATAAAAGAAGGGAGAGAAAAGAGAATATATTAATTCACTATATGTTTTTCAAAGACAAGTAGATTTGCAGGGACCTCCAATTCTGGGTAGCTGTCAATTTTCAGTACAGAGAGTCCTCAGTCTTTTTGATTGACATCCACCATTTTCGAGGTTAGTGTGACATAGGCTCTCTGGGTCTCTCTTTTAATAAAGTTCAGAAGTTTAAAATCTGTTAAAAAGAGACTATTGTATATAATATTTCATTTGGCTTTTGTTTCCCCTTCTAAAATCATTTGCTAATCTATTAATTTGGAAACTCAAGCTCCTTTTTACTGTAACTTATCTTTGTGGTGATCCTTTTCGTAAAAAGTATCCACTGAGTAAAGTCTTCTGATGGATTATGGGAAGCTGTCACCTACAAATCTCTCTCTTTTTTTAGAGCATTATGACATGTAGATATTTATAGACAGCTTGCACCTGCTAAAGAGAAATGGCACATTGAGAAAATTACTAGAATAATTAAATAAAGCACAATATCCTTAAACTTTAAGTGTGATAATCTGTAAGCCTTTGGCAAAAAAATTTTTCAAGGGCATGAATTATTTTGACAAGTGCTTGATAAACAGTATAACTCTTCCACACATCTCAAATAATGGCCCATATTTTATATACATATATATGGTGTAGTTTTAATTCACTTAATTCATGGAACTAAGAAAAATACATTTTTGTTTTATTACTTTCATAGTTAAAAAGCAGAATATAAGGCAGCTATCTTTACCACTGTAACAACAATGTTAAAGAGCAGAATGGAAATAATGGAACTTTGGAGTTAGATAAAACTTGATTCAAAGTTATGCCTTATCACTTATTCACTATATGATCTGACAAATCTAATCAGTTTACTTCACTCTCACTTTTCTCATTTTTATTATTAGTGTAATAATCCTTGCATTTTCACAGAGTTGTTTTGAAGATTAAATAAGATAATGTATATAATGTTCCTAAATGGTTCTTGATGTATATATGTAGTGGGTGTTCAATAATAACTTTTGTTTTTCTTTTACATTGGCATTGTCCAATGATGAGCTACGAAGTAACAATAAACCCATTCCAGTTCTGAAAAATGTACAATCACGTGTACTCAAAAATAAGAATATTTTTACTATTTACAAATTTGTGGTGGCTTCAATGATGCTTTTCTTTGAAGAGTATTTCATGGGAAAATTTGGATTTTGAGTTCTCTTTTACATTTTTGAAGATATATCATGTTTATCATATGATAGTGGCACGTATAGATGAAGAAAACATATTTGCAACTATTATTGCATTACCAGCTAAAAAAAAGCAGGAATATGTCTTACTAAACTTTGCTAAACGTCAAAGTAATACCAAGCTATTAAAGCCTCAAAAAAAAAAAAAAAAGCTAATTCATTTCAGTCATAATATCACCTAAAACTGAAGTATTATATAAAGGTAAACAATGCCAAATGGATTTGACTGAGATCAAAAACAAAACCTATTTCTTTTCCTTCATCTTCAGTGTTCCATTTCCTGGGAGTATGACCTTAGTCAAACATCTATTAAAGTTAGCTTTTGATCTCAACCCCCTTTTAGGGTAAAAAAAAAAAAAAAAATGTGCCAGTCTTAAAATTTTTCTTCTAGAGAGAATCACACTATTGTGTCTAATGTTACAGTAGTGTGTGAGTAAATAGGATTCTCTGATATATGTGATAGAATGCTGGTTAAATGGGACAATCATTTTTGTGTCAGAGACATGAATCAAAAGGAAGCATTTTTAAGAAACTATTAACAGGAAAAAAATCCCTCCAGGTTGGTGGAAGCATGTTAACTGGTCAGTTTGCTGCCTTTTTTAGGTCCTTTGATGAAGATGCCTTGTAATTTGATAACAGATAGCTGTTCATTTGTAATATAATTTATTCCTCACTAGTCATAGCTACTCCATGACTAATCAAGGGAAAACAATTTTTCTCCATAGATTTTTTTAGTAAAAACTTCGTTTAAAAAATATCTTAAACCCACTAGGAAGGATTATATGTTTTTCATTTTTATTTCATATTTTAAGTAAACTATAGGGGAATTTCCATGATACATAAAAGAAAAAGAGACATGAGAATACATGGTGATTAGCTGAGTTAAATAGAAAAAAGTGGTGTTTGAGGTCAATGTACATATGTGTGTATGTGAGTACTGTTTACCCATCTATATGACTACATTCTGAGTATCAAGGATCTTTATAATGCTTTTAATAAACCTCTTTCTATAGAATTATAAATTCATTAGACACATATTTATCAAGTACTGCCTACTGCAAGACAGCATTCTGTATCCTGCTATGAGTACAAAACCAAAACATCACAACCTTTTAGGTTGGGAAAATTTAGTTTTAGTTTTAGGTAGGAAAATGAGGGCTTCTTATAGACATACTCATAATAGGGCAGAAAGTAATAAGTATGTTCATATGAATGTGTCTATGTAAAGTACTGTGGGAACCTACAAAGAAGAGCTTTCCAGTAGTAGGAATTAAAGCTTTTGGAATGGCATTAAATTGTGCTTTAAAGATTTTTTAGGCTGCAGTTGTCAAGACAGGAATAAAAGCATTCTGGAGAAAACAATCTACAAAGACGTGAAGACGAGCTAGTACTGAGTTTGTATGGGCAACAGAGTGTTTAGTCTGATTATAATATGTGGTATATAATGGAAAAAAGTGGAGCTTTATCCATAGAGATGGGTCGGAACACACTGTGGGAAGTTGTAACTACCAGTTCTGGACTTTATTCTATAGGCAGTAGTGAACTTCTAAACATTTTTGGTGTGAGTGAGGAATGTGAAAATAATGCTATTAAAATATTACTTAGAAATAAGTATTGGATATACTGCGGGGGAAGAATTAGAGGCTGCGGTATCACTTAGGAAGTTCTTTACATAGTCAGGCTGAGAAGGAATGTAGAACTATAAAAATGTGAGTTGTGAAATTCTTAGTTCATTTAATGGACTCAAGATACCCCTTTTAGATTAATAATGTATGAGTTTGTAGTAACGCTGGTTAAACTCTGATGTGTTTGAAGTTTGGGGTAGCAGAAATTCTAACTAAAATATCTTATTATTTTATACAGAATATTTTAGAATTTTTATGCCCAGAGGAAACTTTTTTTTTTTAACGTGTCAGTCTTTCTAAGATGTATGGCAATTGTCAAAAATATATATATATATATACAGTACATGTAACTAAACTAAGATTCTTTTTCTTATTTTTTAAAAAGTAGAGAGTAATAACTTGTTAAAAGATGTTTAATTTGGAAGAGTTGAAGGGGCTTCATTACTGGCATCACTAAAGAATGATGGTACAAAGTGGTGGTACAGATCACATTGAAATGATGCTAGAGAAAGCCATGGTTTATGCCACTCTGTTTCTACAAATTACTACAGTATGGAAACACAGTCTTCCATCAATATAAAGATAAAGGAGGATAACAAAGAAAAAGGGAAAAAATAAATTGAAATGAAAGAGAACACATAGAACATAGTTTAGAGAATTGGAATCTGGGATGATGTTTCTGTTCTTTTTTGTTGGTTCTAGACATAGTATCTTATTCACAGGAAGAAAAGCTGTGGAAATTCACAGGCCCCCAAAAGACAGAGCTCCTTGTCTCATCATCAAGATGATATAGTATGCAGATGGCACCACCCTTATGGCAGAAAGTGAAGAGGAACTAAAAGCCTCTTGATGAAAGTGAAAGTGGAGAGTGAAAAAGTTGGCTTAAAGCTCAACATTCAGAAAACGAAGACCATGGCATCTGGTCCCATCACTTCATGGGAAATAGATGGGGAAACAGTGGAAACAGTGTTAGACTTTATTTTGGAGGGCTCCAAAACCACTCAAGTACTCTTGCCTGGAAAATTCCATGAATGGAGGAGCCTGGTAGGCTGCAGTCCATGGGGTCGCATAGAGTCAGACACGACTGAGGCGACTTAGCAGCAGCAGCAGCAGCAAAATCACTGCAGATGGTGATTGCAGCCATGAAATTAAAAGACGCTTACTCCTTGGAAGAAAAGTTATGACCAACCTAGATAGCATATTCAAAAGCAGAGACATTACTTTGCCGACTAAGGTCCATCTAGTCAAGGCTATGGTTTTTCCTGTGGTTATGTATGGATGTGAGAGTTGGACTGTGAAGAAGGCTGAGCGCCAAAGAAATGATGCTTTTGAAATGTGGTGTTGGAGAAGACTCTTGAGAGTCCCTTGGACCGCAAGGAGACCCAACCAGTCCGTTCTGAAGATCAGCCCTGGGATTTCTTTGGAAGGAATGATGCTAAAGCTGCAACTCCAGCACTTTGGCCACCTCATGCGAAGAGTTGACTCACTGGAAAAGACTCTGATGCTGGGAAGGATTGGAGACAGGAGGAGAAGGGGACGACAGAGGATGTGATGGCTGGATGGCATCACCGTCTCAAGGGATGTGAGTCTGAGTGAACTCCGGGAGTTGGTGATGGACAGGGAGGCCTGGCGTGCTGTGATTCATGAGGTCTTTAAGAGTTGGACATGAGTGAGTGACTGAACTGAACTGAACTGACATATGGCTTACAATATACAGCCTTGTCATACTCCTTTCCCAATGTGGATCCAGTCCATTGTTCCATGTCTAGTTCTAACTGTTGCTTCTTGACCCGCATTGAGGTTTCTCAGGAGACAGGCAAGGTGGTCTGGTATTCCCATCTCATTAAGAATTTACCAGAGTTTGTTGTGATCCATACAGTCAAAAGCTTTAGCGTAGTCACTGAAAGAGAAGTACAGGTTTTACTGGAACTCCCTTACATTCTACATGATCAAATGAATGTTGGCAATTTGATCTGATTCCTCTGTCTCTAGAAAACCAGCCTGTACTTCTGGAAATTCTTGGTTCACATAGTGCTGAAGCCTAGCTTGAAGGAATTTGAGCAAAACCTTGCTAATGTGTGAAATGAGCACAACTGTATGGTAGTTTGAACATTCTTTGACATTGTGTTTCTTTCAGATTGGAATGAAACCTGACTTTTCCAGTCCTATGGCCACTGCTAAATTTTCTGTTTGCTAACATATTGAGTACAGCCGTTAACAGAATCATCATTTAGGCTTTTAAATAGCACTACTTGGCTTCCATCATCTTCAGTAGCTTTGTTCATGGTAATACCACTTAAGGTTCACTTGACTTCACACTCCAGGGTGTCCAGCTCTAAGTGAGTGACCACATGATTGTGTTTATCCAGGTCATTGAGGCATTTTTTAAAATAGATTTTCTGTGTATTCTTGCCACCTCTTCTTAATCTCTTCTGCTTCTGTTAGATCCTTACTGTTTTGTCCTTTGTCATGCCCATCCTTGCATGAAGTATTCCCAAGATATCTCCAATTTTCTTGAAGAGATCTCTAGTGTTTCCCACTCTATTATTTTCCTCTATTTCTTAGCATTGTTCATTTAAGAAGGCCTTCTTATCTCTCTTTGCTATTCTCTGGAACTCTGCATTCAGTTGAGTATATGCTTCCATTTCTCCCTTGTCTTTCACTTCTCTTCTTTCCTCACCTATTTGTAAAGGCTCTTCAGACAATCATTTTGCCTTCTTGCATTTCTTTTTCTTTGGAATGATTTTCATCACTGCCTCCTGTAGAATGTAACGAACTTCTGTTCATAGTTCTTCAGGCCCTCTGGCTACCAGACCTAATCTCTTGAATCTATTCATTACCTCCACTATGTAATCATAAGGGATTTGGTTTAGGTAATGCATGAATGGCATAGTGGTTCTCCCTACTTTATTCAATTTAGGCCTGAATTTTTCAATAAGGAGCTCATGGTCTTTGCACAGTCAACTCCAGGTCTTGTTCTAACTGACTATATAGAGCTTTTCCATCTTTGGCTGCAAACAATATAGTCAGTCTGATTTCAGTGCTGACCTTCTGGTGATGTCCATGTGTAGAGTGGTCTCTTGTCTTGTTGGATGAGGGTGTTTGCTGTGATTAGTGTTCTCTGGATAAAACTCTGTTACCTTTTGTCTTGCTTCATCTTGTACTCCAAGGCCAAACTTGCCTGTTTTCCAGATATCTCTTGATTTTCTACTTTTTCAGTCCAATCCCATATGATGTAAAGGACATTTTTTTTTTTTTGGTGTTAGTTCTTGAAGGTCTTGTAGGTCTTCAGAGAACCATTCAGTGTCAGCTTCTTTGACAGTAGTGGTTGGGGCATAGACTTGGATTACTGTGATGTTGAATGGTTTGCCTTGGAAAGGAACTGAAATTATTCTATCACTTTTAGATTGCAACCAAGTACTGCATTTCAGACTCTTTGTTGACTATAATGGCTACTCCATTTCTTCTAAGGGATTCTTGCCCATGGCAGTAGATATGGTCATCTGAATTAAATTCACCCAATTCCCATCCATTTTAATTCACTGGTTCCTAAGGTGTAAATTTTCATTTCTCTGCTGGCTCAGTGATAAAGAATCTGCCTGTTAATGTGGGAGACACTGTTTCAATCCCTGGGTCAGGAAGATCCCCTAGACTAGGAAAAAGCAACCTACTTCAGTATTCTTGCCTAGCAAATCCCAGGCCAGAGAAGGCTGGTTAGCAGCAGTAAATGAGTCTGTACCACAAAAGTGTCAGACATGACTTAGTGTTTAAACAACAATATTCTTGTAGTAGCAATTTGATACCTTTTAATGAACACAAAATACATTTGAGTTTTCATTAACTGCTACACAGGAGTTAGCATTTAAGCTCAGTGTTAGACAAAAATACATTTTTGTTTGAGGCTAAATTCCCTTTTTTTCTATTTCTATAGGAAAATGGATAGGAAGTTTTCCTCTTGAATTTGCCTTCTAGACATAAAATATTTTACTTTATCTAACTCTTAATCATGTTGCTGGTTTTTCACATAGGCAAACTAGCTTTCCAAAATTCATCAGGAAGAAAAGTCTTATAGTTGCAGTGAGCAGAACAAACCATGTAAAGAAAATGAAATTCCATAGCAATCGTTGATCACTTTTTCATATTAATATCCTCAGTGATAAGTCTGTCTCTGCTAAACACATTCTGTGTTCCTGAAATACACATTTCAAAAATACATTTAGAAAACTGAATCTCCTTTTAATATGGAAGCTATCTTAAGGGAAAGTTGATTTTTGTTATAAATTTGAACTTGGCTAGGTTGGTTTCTCTTTCTCTCTTATTAATTCTGTTAATGCTTTCTTCTTTCTATTAATTGGTGATACCTGCTGCAGTGCAGTACCAAATCATTTAAATGCATGTTTCACTTTGATTGATTACTGTTATTATTGATTTGCAAATTAAAATTAAATTTAGTTAATGGATCAGTATTTGTTTTAGCTTTCTTCTAGGAATATGACTCGTGTGTGGCTGCATGTTTCTGTAAATTAAAGTTAAAGTTCAAATGGCCTTATGTTATATTGTATATATTCTTGCTGGCACCATTGTTAGAGTAAAGGACGTTTTAAAATAGAAGTTAATTTTGCCTAACATGCATGACTGTGGCTCAGATCATGAACTCCATATTGCAAAATTCAGACTCAAATTTGAAGAAAGTAGGGAAAACCACTGGGCCATTCAGGTCTGACTTAAATCAAATCCCCAGTGAATATACAGTGGAAGTGACAAATAGATTCAAGGGATTAGTTCTGATAAAGAGAGTGCATGAATAACAATAGATGGAAGTTTGTAACATTAGAGGCAATGATCAAAGCCATCCCCAAGAAAAAGAAATGCAAAGAGGCAAAATGGTTGTCTGAGGAGGTCTTACAAATAGCTGAGAAAAGAAAAGAAGTGAAAGACAAAGGACAAGAAGAAAGATGTACCCATTTGAATGCAGAGTTCCAAAGAATAACAAGGAGAGATAAGAAAGCCTTCCTCAATGATCAATCAAATAAATAGAGGACAACAATAGAATGGGAAAGACTAATGATCGCTTCAAGAAAATCAGAGATATGAAGGGAGCATTTCATACAAAGATGGGCACAATAAAGGACAAAAACGGTATGGTCCTAACAGAAGCAGAAGGTAAGAAGAGAGGGCAAGAATCCACAGAACTGTGCAAAAAGGTCTTAATGACCCAGATAACCGTGATGGTATGATCACTCACCTAGAGCCAGACATCCTGAAGTGTATAGTCAAGTGGGTCTTAGGAAGTATCACTATGAACAAATCTAGTGGAGGTGATGGAATTCCAGTAGATGTATTTCAAATCCTGAAAAATGATGTTGTGAAAGTGTTGCACTCAGTATGCCAGCAAATTTAGAAAACTCAGCAGTGGCCACAGGACTGGGAAGGTCAGTTTTCATTCCAATCCCAAAGAATGGTGATGCCAAAGAATGCTTATACTACTGTACAATTGCACTTATTTCACATGCCAGCAAAGCAATGCTGAAAATTCTCCAAGTGAGGCTTCAACAGCACATAAACTGAGAACTTCCATATGTACTAGTTGAATTTAGAAAAGGCAGAGTAACTAGAAATCAAATTGCCAACATCCGCTGGATCATAGAAAAAGTAAGAGAATTCCAGAAAAACATCTATTTCTTCTTCATTGACTACTTAAAGCCTTTGACTGTGTGGATCACAAGAAACTGGGAAATTCTTCAAGAGGGAATGCCAGACCACTTTACCTGCCTCCTATGTAATTTATATGCAGGTCAAGAAGCAACAATTAGAACTGGACATGGAAAAATGGATTTGTTCAAAATTGGGAAAGAAGTAGGTCATGGCTGTATATTGTCATCCTGCTTATTTAACCTACACAGAGTACATCATGAGAAATGCTGGACTGGATGAATCACACGCTGGATTCAAGATTGCCAGGAGAAATATCAGAAACCTCAGATATGCAGATGACCACACCTTTATGGCAGAAAGTGAAGGGGAACTAAAGAGCCTCTTGATGAAGGTGAAAGAGGAGATTGAAACAGCTGGCTTAAAACTCAACATTCATAAAACTAAGATTATGGCATCCGGTCCCATCATTTTATGGCAAATAGATAGAGCAATCACTGACAGATTTTATTTTCTTGGGCTCCAAAATCACTGCAGATGGTGACTGCAGCCATGAAATTATTAAAACACACTTGCTCCTTTGAAGAAAAGCGATGACAAACCTAAACAGCATATTGAAATGCAAAGACATTGCTTTACTGACAAAAATTCATCTAGTCAAAGCTATGGTTTTTCTGGTAGTCATGTATGGATGTCAGAATTGGACGATATAGAAGGCTGAGCCCTGAAGAATTGATGCTTTCAAACTGTGGTGTTGGAGAAGACTCTCGAGAGTCTCTTGGAGTGCAAGATCAAACCAGTCAATCCTAAAGGAAATCAGTCCTGAATATTCGCTGAAAAGACTGATGTTGAAGCTGAAGCTCCAATACTTTTCCACTTTATGTGAAGAGCTGACTCATTAGAAAAGACTGTGATTCTGGGAAAGATTGAAGGCAGGAGGAGATGGGGGACGGCAGAGGATGAGATGTTTTTATGGCATCACCGACTCAATGGACATGAGTTTGAGCAAGCCCTGGAGTTGGTGAAGGACAGGGAAGCCTGTTGTTCTGCAGTCCATAGGATCATAAAGTGCCAGACATGACTGAGCAGCTGAACAACAAACAGCACCATGCATAACATGAAACTTAAATTCTTTCTTTGAGCAACTATGGGAGAAAATAGCCACAAATTTTGCATTATCCCAGAAGTTAATAATCTTTTTCTTCTTTTACATCCATGTTAATCTGTTTTTAATTTGTAAGAGGTCACTAACTTGACCAATTATGTTTTCTCTTCCTCTGATAAAATACACATGGTATAAAGTCTACAGTTTTAACAATTGTACTACTACATTTGTATTGTAACAAATGACTACTATTCAGTAGCATTTAGTACAGTCACACTGTTGTGCAACTATCACCAAAAATATTGACCAATCCACAAATTCACATTTTATCTTTGTGCAGGGGCCATGGTAGTTTTCTCTGTTTTGTTCTAATTTTAGTATATGAGCTATTGAAGCTGACACCCAAATATATTTTTTAAAGTGTCAAGGATATCTATGAAATGAAATAGAAAAAGTAAAATAAGTAGACTAGTCCAATAGTTTTCAAGGTCATTCTGGTATATGAAGTGCTATCTTTTAATTATTTCTGTAGCTTTTTGAAGTTGACTGATATCTGAGAGTCTATATTTCATAGACTAGTAGGTCAGTTTCTTATTTGGTGAGATGGTCTATATGAGAAAATCCTGCACTTGAGGATGGAAGGGCTGTGGAAGGAGCTGCTTCAACTTGTCTTGGGTCCCTGCCTTCCTGGGAATAGCTACTCTTTGCCCTAATGTCAGAAATTTGAGGTGTTTTGTTACCATTAATCTATGTCTAATGCAACCCTCCCCTAGACTTACAATGGTATTTGCTGGATGTGCCAATTCTGGTTTGAAAATCAGACCAGTTGGAGGTCAGGGCTGCAAGACCTTAGAAACTATCTCGACATGTCTACTCTAGAATACTATATAAAAATGCTCAAATGAAGTACCTATGAACATGTATAACCTATAAGAACTTGTGTGTACCATTTGAAAAATTTTTATAGCTCAAATTTTCATGAAAAAGAAACAGTCTATTAAGAGGTACAAGCAATATAATTGTCAGTGACTATGCTTCAAACCTGGAACATTTCTAATTTAAAAGGATATCACCAAGGGGAAGTATAACCCAATGAGATAGTAGTTAATTGTATGTAAACTGTGAAAACTGAGATAGTAGTTAACATTATGTAAACTGAAAACTCCTGTTTAAATTTATAATTATGTACAAATTCCTGATATGTATTTATATAAATATATATTTCAAAAACAGAGAAATAAATAGTGTCAAAATAGTTTGTTAAGCATGCATCCAAGTTAAAAAAAAAAAATAAAGGTTTACAACAATATTTCTTTGCTGGGAGCCAGCACAGGAGATCCCACCCATGACAAGGTCATGTGGAAGAGGCCTGATGGGCAAAGGTGAGATCAGGCCTCGAGGGACCCCCCGGACCTGCTTGAGCATCTACCTCAAAACCAGAAACTATCTGTCTTACTATTTTATGCCTTTCACCAACTCTTCTGACATTAAGAGGGGCTATCCCAACCATCTTTCTCTGGAGAAAATCAACTTAGGGCTCTAGCTAATAAGTCTCTTGGGCATGAAAAGAGTATTTCAATTCAACCCCTGCTGTTAGCATTCTAGCTTGTCTGACAGGTTTATCCAGACTCTTGTAGCTACACATGTGATTATTCACAGCCTCTCAACTGTGACAGGCATGGGAATCCTAAAACATTCTAACAATATAGAGCCTTACAAAGAGTTAAAAAATATTAGAATAGTGCTGGTGTAGGATTTCATTGTTGAGCCAATTCTTCTGCTAAGTTCCCATATCTCTTATCCACTGTGCACCTGGGAGTACATTAGTTAACATAGTTGGCATGTAAGAAAAACAAGTGTAGCCTTAGAATTAACCACATCAGACCTTTGAGTTAATTGGTTCTTTCTTTGTTGTAACTCACTGCACCTTTGCTCCGTGAGAAATGTGACTGTTTAATACTTTCTGAGGCTGACATAGATTAGAAATATAAAGAAAAATCACTTCAAGGGACAATAAGTTTTCTGGTTGAGCAGCCTTTATCAAAAGAGGGTCATAAAATGTTCACAGGCCTCCAAGTCCAGAAGATAATGTACACAACATTGTTTATGGGAAAGGTATGCAGAAAACATCCTGGTTTCGATAAAGACAAAACAGATGTAATGTTTGAGCTGACTCTGTATGACTTTGCATCTTTCATTTCCCTCTATGTACAAGTCAAGGTATAAAAGCTTCCCTGAAAAATAAAGTGATGGGCCAGGACCAGTTTTACGAAAGCCTGGTTCCCCCGTGTCTTTCTTTCTTTCTCTCTTACTCTCTTTTTCAGGATGATCCCTTGGAGCATAGAGGCTCTCTGAGTTCACTTTCCTGTCTGGGCTTCTAAGACCTGAACGGGAAGGCACTCTGCGTCTTCACTCCCTCGAGAGACCAGGAGGGTGCCTGCAGCCTATGTGAACAGAGCAAGTCCCTCGTCTTGGGCCTTCATTGGCTTTCTGTGTAAACCAAGGAATATCAGCCTATTTCTCTCCTCTATTTTTTTAATCTGCAACATTCTTTCTTTATCTCTCTCTAAATCTCTCTGCTGATGCCATCTCTCCTGAGAGTACCCCTAGATCCTGTGGGGGCTGGACCCTGACATTCCTTAAACTTCATTCTATGGATTAGTGGTGTCTTTTGATTCTTTAATAGATATTCTGTAAAAACAAGTTCCATTATTGCAAAAGTTTAGAAAATAGTGTGCTCTCTACTTCTTTTGGAAAGTCACAGTAAATATTAGCATATTATAAACTTTAAAAATATCTGCATTAAAAAAACCTGGAGTCAATGTACCTGAGTTTAAATAATAAATTCAAGGCTTATTAGCTGTGAAGGTTAATTTTGACAGGTTTTTCATTTGACATTCAACAGGTTTTTCAGTTTCTGTGAATCAGTTTTCTCATCTGAAAAATAGAAATACTGATGCTACTTCCCTCTGAAGTGTTTTGTAAATATTAAATAAGCAAATATGTAAAGAACTTACAACTGTGTGGCATATGATAAGTGCTATATAAAGTTTGTTGTTTCCAACCTAGTGTTAACTCAATTGGTCATGAAACTCCCTCACCTTCCTAACTATCCTCACTTCTTTCAGCAATTCTCTTAACATTTCATGGAACAAGCAGGCAAATGGAAAATAATTTAAAAGATATTGGTATAAGTTCAATATGTTTATTTTTTGCCCTTAATCTTTTAACATTAGATGTAATTGGAGCATTTTAAATGTCTTTTTATTCATTTTCATAATAGTCTATAGGAAAATAAAAAGTTGCTTGGCAGCCTCAAATTTTGTTAGGCAGTTCAGGCTACAGAATAGCAGTCTGCTCAAAGCAGAAGTCAGCCTTCTCCTTGGTTCCTGATTTGGTTGCACTCTACTGTGCAATGCCACTTTCCCTCCCAATCCTTACTAATCATCATTTTCCTATCTCTGGCTCCATTCTGAATGACAAATTCACTGCCTTATTGTGCATTCTCCAACCTGATGTTTTTGTAGAATAAGCTGAACTTTAGCAAAGATTGAGTGTATCTTCTCTTCATATCTATCTGTGACTTAGCAAAATGTACAAACTTGAGTTGGACTATAAAGAAAGCTGAGTGCTGAAGAACTGATGCTTTTGAATTGCGATATTGGAGAAGACTCTTGAGAGTCCCTTGGACTGCAAGGAGATCCAGCCAGTCCATCCTAAAGGAAATCAGTCCTGAATGTTCATTGGAAGGACTGATGTTGAAGCTGAAATTCCAATAATTTGGCCACCTGATGTGAAGAGCTGACTCTTTTGAAAAGACCCTGATGCTGGGAAAGATTGAGGGCAGGAGGAGAAGGGGATGACAGAGGGTGAGATGGTTGGATGGCATCACCGATTCAATGGACATGAGTTTGAGTAAACTCTGGGAGTTGGTGATGGAGAGGGAGGCAAGTTACCAAGAGTCAGTCACCACTGAGTGACTGAACTGAACTGGAAAAAACTGTTCATGCCAATATAGGAGATTTCCAGTCTCACGCCATTTGATGGCTTTGCTGATGTCTAGCCCACATACAGCTGCAATTGTTTTGCAAACTCTGCATACACCTATGACAGTCTTTCCCTCATAGCCATGGTGCTGAGCTGAGTAGTTTTTAATTTTGTATCTATCCTTGAGTGGTGATTCCTAAGAATCACTGTAATATTTCCTCTTCATTTAAGTGGTCTGTAACTACTTGCCTGTGGCTTCTCTGCTCTTTCATTCTATTCTTATATTTGTATGGCCTTCCTGTTAGTTATGAATCTTTTGGAGTCCAAATATTTTTCCAAATAACAGAGTTCAGAGCATAAGCCTTTCCTGGAAATGAGTCTGAATACTACCTCTGAAAAAGCTTACATCTACCCAGTTGACTTATAGGGAATTTCAAAATTGTTTCCATTAGATTCAACATGATATACCACATTAACATGTCATATCTCCAGATGTTTCATTATTCATATTTTAGTACATCATTCTTAACCCAAAGTAGCTTTGAATGTAAAAAATAAACAAGCTAACATGCAGTACTTGACTGTAGAGAGACATAATGAGGGAGATATAAACTGCTTTTCATTTTTGGAGTGATATTATTAATGCAACACCATTAATTTAATTAAATGCTATTTTAATAACAAAACCATATTGCAATAAAATGACCCACCATTTCATTTAAGTAATTGCAAACCTCAAGATTTGATTACATAGTTCTCCTTTAGTTAATTTACTTATTCACAGTTTTGACAGAAAAGCTTTCAAACGTATGAAGAAATGGGCACAGTTCACCCAAATAGGAAACTATAAAATTGCCTCAAGATACTTGAGTGCTTATCTTAGTCCTACTGTCCATGTTGTATTGTCTCTCACTTATCCTTTTTAGGATCCTGTTTTTCATTTGTAAGATGGAGAGGTTGGTTTAGATATTCATTACAGTTCTTGTTACTCTTAAGAATTTTCTACACCACTCTAAATCTGCAGTTGGAGTTTGAATATCTGTATACTTACAGTGATAATAATCACACACAAGGGTCACATGTGCATGCACATGAATTTATGATATTTTGGGCATTTTCATATTGTTATGCTGAATTGTAGATTAGGGAGTGAATGTAAATGATTATAAGGGCTGTTTTTATGGCTTGGTCAATAATTATACTGACTAGCCATGAACAAGTTATGAAAGTAGGTGAACAAGTATGAAAGGTGCTATTGTTATAGGAGTAAATGTACAAGTATTAGAAAATGCAGAAGGTGAATATTTCCCTAGTATCAATGAACCTCTGCCTTTCCAAATCATTTTCAATCAGATAAATATATGTAATTTAAACATAATGTAAAAGTTACCACTTTCAAATTCAGTTACTGAAGACTTTTATGCTTCTAGATGTTTATGCAGATATTTACCTATAATTATAGCACTTTCATTTTTAAAAGGCATCTTTCAGTCTTATTCCAGTTCCAGTTCAGTTGCTCAGTTGTGTCCAACTCTTTGTGATCCCATGGACTGCAGCACACTTGGCTTTCCTGTCCATCACCAACTCCCAGAGCCTGCTCAAACTTATGTCCATCCAGTTGGTGATGCCATCCAACCATCTCATCCTCTGTCATCCTCCATCTCCTCCTGCCTTCAATCTTTCCTAGCATCAGTCTTTTCTAATGAGTTGGCTCTTCGAATCAGGTGGCTGAAGTACTGCAGTTGCAGCTTCAGCATCAGTCCTTCCAGTGAATATTCAGGACTGATTTCCTTTAGGATAGACTAATTTGATCTCTTTGCAGTCCAAGGGACGCTCAAGAGTCTTCTCCAATACCACAGTTCAAAAGCATCTGTTCTTCAACACTCAGCTTTCTTTGTATTCCAAATCTCACACCCATACATGACTACTAGGAAAACCATAGCTTTGACTAGATGGACCATTGTCAGCAAAGTTTTGTCTCTGCTTTTTAATATGTTATTCAAGTTGGTCATAGCTTTTCTTCCAAAGGGCAAGTGTCTTTTAATTTCATGGCTGCAGTCACCATCTACAGTGATTTTGGTGCCCCTCAAAATAAAATCTTTCGTGTTTCCATTGTTTCCCATCTGTTTTCCATGAAGTGATGGGACCAGATGCTATGATGTTTGTTTTTTGAATGTTGAATTTTAAGCCAGCTTTTTCACTCTCCTCTTTCACTTTCATCAAGAGGCTCTTTAGCTCTTATTCACTTTCTGCCATAATGGTGGTGTCATCTGTGTATCTGAGGTTTTTGATATTTCTCCTGGAAATCTTGATTGCAGCTTGTGCTTCATCCAGCCCAGCATTTCACATGATGTACTCTGCATATAAGTTAAATTTGCAAGGTAACAATATACAGTCTTGAAGTACTCCTTTCCAAATTTGGAACCAGTCTGTTGTTCAATGTACAATTCTAACGGTTGCTTCTTGACCTGTATACAAATTTCTCAGGAAGCAGTTAAGGTAGTCTGGCATTCCCATCTCTTATAGAATTTTTCACAGTTTTTGGTGATCTACATAGGCCAGGGCTTTGGAGTAATCAATAAAGCATAGTAGATGTTTTCTTGGGATTCTTTTGCCTTTTTGATGATCCAATGGATATTGGCAACTTGATCTCTGGTTCATCTACCTTTTCTACGTCCAGCTTGAACATCTGAAAGTTCATGGTTTACCTATTGTTGAAGCCTGGCTTGGAGAATTTGAAGCATTACTTTGCTAGCATGTGAGATGAGTGCAATTGATCAGTAGTTTGAACATTCTTTGGCATTGGAATGAAAACTGAGTAGTTCCAGTCCTGAGGCCACTGCCGAGTTTTCCAAATTTGCTGGCACATTCAGTTCTGCACTTTAACAGCATCATCTTTTAGGATTTGAAATAGCTCAACTGGAATTTCATCACCTCCACTAAATTTGTTTGTAGTGCTAAGGCCCACTTGATTTCTCATTCCAGAATGTCTGTCTCTAGGTGAGTGAGCACTCCATCATGGTTATCTGGGTCATGAAGATCTTTTCTGTATAGTTTTTATGTGTATTCTTGCCACCTCTTCTTAATATCTTCTGCTTCTGTTAGGTCCATCCAATTTCTGTCCTTTATTGTGCCCATCTTTGCATGAAATGTTCCCTTGGTATCTCTAATTTTCTTGATGAGATCTCTAGTCTTTCCCATTCCATTCTTTTCCTCTATTTATTTGCATAGATAACTGAGGAGGGATTTCATAGCTGTCCTTGCTATTCTTTGGAACTCTGCATTTAAATGGGTGTATCTTTCCTTTTCTCCTTTTCCTTTCACTTCTCTTCTTTTCTCAGCTATTTGTCAGGCCTCCTCAGACAACCATTTCGCCTCTTTTTTGCATTTCTTTTTCTTTGGGATGGTCTTGAGCACTGCCTCCTATACAACATCATGAACTTTCATCCATAGTTCCTCAGGCACTCTATCAGATCTAATCTCTTGAATCTTCAATGGTGTAGTGGTTTTCCATACTTTCTTCAACTTAACGCTGAATTTTGCAATAAGGAATTCATTTTCTGAGCCACAGTCAGCTCCCAGTCTTGTTTCTGATGAGTATAGAGCTTCTCCATCTTTAGGTGCAAAGAATATAATCAGTCTGATTTCAATATTGACTATCTGGTGATGTCCATATGTAGAGTCTTCTCTTGTGTTGTTGGAAGAGGGTGTTTGCTATGACCAGCGTGTTCTCTTGGCAAGACTCTGTTAGCCTTTGACCTACTTCATTGTGTACTCCAAAGCCAAACTTGCCTGTTACTCTGGGCATCTCTTGACTTCCTACTTTTGCATTCCAGTCCCCTATGACGAAAAGGATATTTTTCTTGGGTGTTAGTTTTATAATATTTTCTAGGTCTTCATAAAACTTCATTCTCATTAAGCTTACCATTTCATACATGTCTGATATGAGCTGAAATTCTGGTTCCTAAGTAAAATATAACTCAGCAATTCCTAAATCAGCTTGCTCTTTTTATGTTCTATTTCAGGACTATTTTTTGAGAACTTGATGTCTGGAACTAATTGTCTGTTCTAAATCCATCTGAACCATATCCTGAGGTTAAAAATTTAATTGATCATTTGAATGAGAGGAGAAATTGCTAACGAAATATCAAACATCTTTTCCACTGCTTTTCATGTGTTTATGGTTTTCCCTGAAGACAGATATTCAAATGATGTACTGAAAATTCAACAAGTAGGGTTTAAGATTTTGTTTAAGGCTAAAGTCACTGTAATATGAACTGTGAGGCAATACAAAACATGTGTTAGAGGCTAAGTCTGTAAACCTCAAATAAATTGTAAGGAGGTATAAAAATACAAGTATGAGACAGTGGTGTTATGAGGGGATCATATCCCTTTAGAGCTTTTCATTAATTCATATTTGAACAACTTTAATACTTAAATACATCTAGATCACATCAGGAAACTTGAGTTTTGCTCCATGTTTCCCCCTAAATAACTTATCTGTGACACATTACGGTGGGACAGTTTCCTCATCTTCAAATGAAGAGACTGAGCCAGATGGCTCTTAAATGTCTTTGTAGTGCTATTATACCATGATTCTTCACCACCTTAATATTACTTTCTGAATTTACTGATTTTTTTTTTTGCAATGACATACAGATAGCATTTTCTTGAAAAAAATGAATTGATATTGGAACTTACCATCTTTTTATAAAATAAAAAAAAATAGTAGGGGAGTCTTGTTCATTAATTCTTAGTGTCATTGTGTTAGATACACATTTACCTTATCTGACTATAAGATATTATATCAACTTTTATTTTTCATATTATAAGAATGCATATATTGTACACAAAAATACATTATTTATACTACTGATAATGAAACAATCAGTAATTCAATATTAGAGTTAAGATCCAGTTCTGAATTGGTAGTTAGGGAATCGGATATAAATTTTGGAAACTTTTCATGAAGCATTTTTAGTTTTGAGGCACTCAGCCCTGGCAGTTCTATGCAAGATCCCTTTGTTTAAATCATTGTCATTATATTTTCTGTTCATAGTAACACTTGGTTGTTGGATAGGCCTATTTGAGCAATTGGAATTCAGCAATGCTAAACATGACAAGAAAATCTCTAAAGCTATCTAGAAAATGCACAAATGTGTACCATCATTTCAGAGATTAAAGCAGTTTTCTTTCAGATCTTTTGCTTGGCATGATTCATAGACAAGCTAATGTGGGGACAAGTTTGGTTTATTTTGCGTTTTCCATGTATAGCAAAAAGTACAGAGTGGGAAAATAAGAGCTCATTGATTCCACCAAACATAGACAGATGTTCAAGGCTGTACTTACTCCCCTTATACCTTTGATAAGAATTCACCTGTCCCTTAGAATCTGTATTTATAATAATAGTAGCTATATTTTCTTTTTGCTACAATCAATACATGTGTTCTTTGATTTGCATTTGAGGGGGAGAATGGGTTTGACTGAATTCGAAAATACTGTTTTAAATTGGCAAGAACTCGTTTTCTTTTTGGCTCATGGCACCAGTGTGCCAGTAGATGGTTAGGGATTTTGATAATATCTATAAATAATTTAGGCACTTCCCTGGTGGTTCAGTTTTTAAGAATGTGGCATGGAAATGCAGGGGACGTGGATTGTGGATTTTTTTCCCTGGTCTGGGAGCTAAGATCCCACCTGCTGCAGAGCAACTGAACTTGCACACCCTGACTACTGGACATGCACTCTAGAGCCTGTGAGCCACAGCTACTGAAGCCCATAGGCTTTAGAGCCTGTGCTTCTCAATAAGAAGTAGCCTCTGCTTGCTTCACCTAGAGAAAGCCTTGTGTGTAGCAACAAAGACCCAGTGCCACCAAAACTAAATAAATTAATTAATATAAAATAAAAATAATGTAGTTGAAGTCACGAGATATTTTGGAGAGCATTGTTGAAGTATGGGTTGATCTATTTTTAGTACCTATTTCCTGATATATTTCTATGATTTAGCCTGATACAGACTTTGTAGAAGAAAAAATTTCAAACCTGAGCATTCATATTGTATCTTTGGGTTTTTATTCCTATCTCTTTTTACATAGAGTTAAAAATTGCTGTATATATATTATATTAGGTAGTTGTTGATTATTTTAAATGTAATAGTATGTACATGTCAATCTCAAACTTCCAGTCTATCTCCTAGCGCCCACATTCCTCCCTGGTAATCATAAATTTATTCTCTAAGCCTGTGAGTTTGTTTCTGTTTTGTAGAGAAGTTCATTTGTATTTTTAGATTCCACATGTAAGTGATATCATAACATTTCTCTTTGTATCCCTGACTTGCTTAGTATGATGGTCTCCAGATCCATTCATGTTGCTACAGATGGAATTATTTCATTCTTTTCTTTTATGGCTGAGTAATATTCTGTTATATTTATGTATCACATTTTCTTTATCCATTCATGTATAGAAGGGCATATATCTTACTTCCATGTATTGGCTACTGTAAAAAGTGCTTTGGTGAATATTAGAGTGCATGCATAACTTCAAATCAAGTTTTCTCTGAATATATGCCTGAGAGTGGGATTGCTCTATCATATGGTAGTTCTATTTTTATTTTTTTAAGGAACCTCCAAACTATTCTCCATAGTAACTATACCAATTTACATTCCTACAAACAGTATAGGAGAATTCCCTTTTCTCCACACCCTCTCCATCATTTATTTTTTGTAGATTTTTAATGGTGTCCATTTTGACAGGTGTGAAGTGATAGCTCATGGTGATTTTGATTTTCATTCCTCTAATTAGCGATTTTGAACATCTTTTCATGTGCCTCTTGGCCAATTGTATGTCTTCTTCAGAAAAATGTCTTTAGTTCTCCTGCCAATTTTTGATTAGGTTTTTTGTTTTATTGATATTGAGACACCTGATCTGTTTGTAAATTTTGGAGATAAATCCATTTACACTTGCATCATTTGAAAATCTCTTCTTCCTTTCTGTGGGTCGTCTTTTAATCATGTTTGTACTTTCTTTGCTGTGAAAAAGCTTTTTAATTTAATTAGGCCTCATTTGTTTATTTTTCTTCTTATTTTAATTACTCTAGCAGATGAGTCATAAAGGATATTGCCGTAATTTATATCAAAGAGAGTCTTCTTTCTGTGTCTTACTCTGAGTTTTATAGTATCCAAATGTACACTTAGGTCTTTAATCCATTTTAAGCTTAATTTTTGTGAGTGATCTTAAAAAATGTTCTATTTTCATATTTTTTTACATGTAGCTGTCCAGTTTCCCCAGTACCATTTATTGAAGAGACTGTCTTTTCTCCACTATATTAGTCTTGCCTCCATTGTTGTACATTAATTGATCATAGATTAGTGGGTTCATTTCTGGGCTTTCTTGTTCCATTAATCTATGTTTGTTTTTGTGCCAATACCATACCATTTTGATGACTATGGCTTTGTAGTACAGTCTGAAGTCTGGGAGCCTGATTCCTCCAGCTCTCTTTTTCTATCTCAGGTTTGTGCTATTTGGGGTCGTTTGTATTTCCATAGATATTTTAAGATTTTTTGTTCTAGTTCTGCGAAAACTACAATTGGTGATTTGATGGGGATTGCATTGAATCTGTAGATTGTCTTAAGTAGTGTAAACATTTTAACAATATTGATTCTGCCAATCCAAGAATGGGGTATAATTTTTTCCATCTGTTTGTGTTGGTATCGATTTCTTTCATGAGCATCAACATTTTCAGAGAACAGGCCTTTTGTCTCCTTAAGTAGGTTTATTCCTAAACACTTTGTTATTTTTATGCAATGGTACATGGGGTTGTTTCTTTAATTTCTCTTTGTGACTTTTCATTATTAGTATATAGAAATGCAATATATTTCTCTGTATTAATTTTGCCACTTAAACAAATTCATTGTTGAGCACTAGTATTTTTCTGGTAGCATCTATAGGATTTATTTGTCATTTGAAAACAGTGACAGTTTTACCTCTTCTACAATTTGGAGTCCTTTTCTTTTGCTTCTCTGATTGTCTTAGTTAGAATATTGAAAACTATCTAGGAATCAGCAAACTAAAATAGACTGGAATGGGTGAATTTAACTCAGATGACCATTATATCTACTACTGTGGGCAAGAATCCCTCAGAAGAAATGGAGTAGCCATCATGGTCAACAAAAGAGTCTGAAATGCAGTACTTGGATGCAGTCTTAAAAACGGCAGAATGATGTATGTTTGTTTGAAGGCAAACCATTCAATATCAAGTAATCCAAGCCTATGCCCCAACCAGTAAAGGTGAAGAAGCTGAAGCTGAAGAGTTCTATGAAGACATACAAGATCTTTTAGAACTAACAACCCCCCAAAAAAATGCCCTTTTCATTATAGGGGACTGGAATGCAAAAGTAGAAAGTCAAGAAACAGCTGGGGTAACAGGCAAATCTGGCCTTGAAGTAGGAATGTAGCAGGGCAAAGGTTTATAGAGTTTTGCCAAGAGAACACACTGGTCATAACAAATACCCTCTTACAACAACACAATAGAAGACTCTACACATGGACATCATCAGATGGTCAACACCGAAATCAGACTGATTATATTCTTTGCAGCCAAAGATGGAGAAGCTCTATACAGTCAACAAAAGCAAGACCAGGAGATGACTGTGGCTCAGAACATGAACTCCTTATTGCTAAATTCAAACTGAAATTGAAGAAAGTGGGGGAAAATCACTAGACCATTCAGGTATGACCTAAATCAAATCCCTTATGATTATACAGTGGAAGTGAAAAATAGATTTAAGGGAGTAGATCTGATAGAGTGCCTGATGAGCTATGGATGGAGGTTTATGACATTGTTCAGGAGACAGGAATCAAGACCATCCCCATGGAAAAGAAATGCAAAAAAGCAAACTGGCTGTCTGAGGAGGCCTTACAAATAGCTGTGAAAAGAAGAGAAATGAAAAGCAAAAGAAAAAAGGAAAGATATAAGCATCTGAATGCAGAGTTCCAAAGAATAGCAAAGAGAGGTAAGAAAGTCTTCCTCAGCAATCAATGCAAGGAACTAGAAGGAAACAACAGAGTGGGAAAGACTAGAGATCTCTACAAGAAGGTTAGAGATATCAAGGGAACATCTCATGCAAAAATGGCCTCGATAAAGGACAGAAATGGGACGGACCTAACAGAAGCAGAAAATATTAAGAAGAGGTGGCAAGAATATACAGAAGAACTATACAAAAAATATCTTCATGACCCAGATAATCACGATGGTGTGATCACTCACCTAGAACCAGACATCCTAGAATGTGAAGTCAAGTGGGCCTTACCGTCACTACGAACAAAGCTAGTGAAGGTGATGGAGTTCTAGTTGAGCTATTTCAAATTCTAAAAGACGATGCTGTGAAAGTGCTGCATTCAATATGCCAGCAAATTTGGAAAACTCAGCAGTGGCCACAGGACTGGAAAAGGTCAGTTTTCATTCCAACCCCAAAGAAAGGCCATGCCAAATAATGCTCAAACTAACCGCAAAATTACCCTCATCTCATATGCTAGTAAAGTAATGCTCAAAATTCTCCAAGCCAGGCTTTAGCAATATGTGAACCATGAACTTTTAGATGTTTAAGCTGGTTTTAGAAAAGGCAGAAAAAGCAGATATCAAACTGCCAACATTTTCTGGATCATTGAAAAAGCAAGAGAGTTCCAGAAATTTATCTATTTCTGCTTTATTGACTATGCCAGAACCTTTGACAGTGTGGATCACAGTAAACTGTAGAAAATTCTTAAAGAATGCGAATACCAGACCACCTGACATGCCTCTTGAGAAACCTATATGCAGGTTAGGAAGCAACAGTTGGAACTGGATATGGAACAATAAACTGGTTCCAAATAGGAAAAGGAGTATGCTAAGGCTGTATATTGTCACCCTGCTTATTTAACTTATATGCAGAGTACATCATGAGAAAAAGCTGGGCTGGAAAAAGCACACGCTGAAATCAAGATTGCTGGGAGATATATCAATAACCTCACATATGCAGATGACATCACCCTTATGGTAGAAAGTGAAGAGGAACAAAAAGTCTCTTGATCAAAGTCCAAGAGGAGAGTGGAAAAGTTGGCTTAAGGCACAACATTCAGAAAACTAAAATCATGACATCTGGTCCCATCCCTTCATGGGAAATAGATGGGGAAACAGTGGAAACAGTGTCAGATTTATTTTTTGTGCTCCAAAATCACTGCAGGTGGTAATTGTAGCCATGAAATTAAAAGATGCTTACTCCTTGGAAGGAAAGTTATGACCAATTTAGTTAGTATATTGAAAAGAGAGATATTTCTTTGCCAACAAAGATCTGTCTAGTCAAGGCCATGGTTTTTCCAGTGATTATGTATGGATGTGAGAGTTGTATTTGAAGAAAGCTGAACACCGAAGAACTGATGCTTTTGAACTGTGGTGTTGGAGAAAACCCTTGAGAGTCCCTTGCACTTCAAGGAGATCCAACCTGTCCATCCTAAAGGAGATTAGTCATGGGTGTTCATTGGAAGGACTGATGCTGAGGTTGAAACTCCAGTACTTTGGCCACCTCATGCAAAGAGTTGACTCATTGGGAAAGACTCTGATGCTGGGAGGGATTGTGGGCAGGAGGAGAAGGGGATGACAGAGGATGAGATGGCTCGATAGTATCACTGACTCGATGAACATGAGTTTGGGTAAACTCTGGGAGTTGGTAATGGACAGGAAGGCCTGGCGTGCTGTGATTCATGGGGTCTGAAATGGTCGGACACGACTGAGCAACTGAACTGAACTGACTGATACTGTATAATCATGGAGAGTGTAGACATCCTTGTCTTCTCGCTGATTGTAGAGGAAATGCTTTCAACTTTTACCATGTTATCTGTAGTTTTGTCTTATATGGACTTTACTATATTATGTTCCTGTAAGCCAGCTTTCTGGAAGTTTTTTTTTTTTTTTTTTTTTAATCACAAATGGTTACTGAGTTTTGTCGATCTTTTTCTGCATTTATTGTGATAATCACATTGTTTTTATTCTTCAGTACAGGGTTTTATACGTGTTTGTGGATATTGAAAAATCCTTGCATTCGTGGAATGATTCTTACTCAGTCATGCTGGATAATCCCTTTTCTATATTATTGAATTCAGATTGTAAGAATTTTCTTGAGGTTTTTCATGTTTAAATTCATCAGTGATATTGGCTTGTACTTTTCTGTTTTGTGAATGCTATCTTTGTCTAGTTTGTGTATCAGGGTGTTGGTCACCTAATAAACTGAGTTTGGAAGTTTCTTTCCTATGTAACTGTTTGGAATCATTTCAGAAATACAGGTGTTAACTCTTTTCTAAATATTTGATAGACATTGTTTGTGAAGCCATTGGTCCTTTAACTTTGTTTGTTGAGAGTGTTTAAATCATAGTTTCAATTTTAGTAGATTTGATTGCTCTGTTCATATTTTATGTTTCTACCTTTTTCTTTCTTGGGTGATTGTACCTTTCTAAGAATTTGTCCATTTCTTTCAGTTTGACCATTTAATTGATAAATAGCTGCTTGTAGTAGTACCTTATGATCATTCATATTATTATGATGTCCGTTGTAACATTTCCTTTTTATTTTCAATTATATTGATTTGAGCCCTCACCTTTATTTTTTGCTTCATGAGTTTTACTAAAGGTTTGTTGTTGTTTACCTGCTCAGTCATGTCCAACTCTTTTCAAACTCATGGGTTGAGTTTGATTTGAAGAAAGGCTTCCTTGTCCTTCACTGTCTCCTGAAGTTTGCTCAAACTCATGTCCATTCAGTTTATGATGCCATCCAACCATCTAATCCTCTATCACCCTGCTTCTCCTTCTGCCCTCAGTCTTTCCCAGTGTCAGGTCTTTTCCAGTGATTTGGCTCTTACATCAGGTGGCCAAAATATTGGTGCTTTAGCTTCAGCATCAGTCCTCCCAGTGAATATTAAGGATAGATTTCCTTTAGAATTGACTGGTTTGATATCCTTGCAGTCCAAGTGACTCTCAAGAGTCTTCAACACCACAGTTCAAAAGCATCAGTTCTTTGGCTGTCAGTCTTCTTTATGGTCCAACTCTCACATCTGTATATGACTGCTGGAAAGATAACAGCTTTGACTATATGGACCTTTGTCAGCAAAGTGATGTCTCTCTTTTTTTTAATATGTTGTCTAGGTTTGTCAAAGTTTTCCTTTTAAGGAGCAAGCGTCTTTTAATTTCATGGCTGCAGTTATCACCCTCAGTGATTTTGCAGCCCAAGAAAATAAAGTTTATTACTGTTTCCATTGTTTCTCCATCTGTTTGTCATGAAGTGATGGGACCAGATGCCATGATCTTAGTATTTTGAATGTTGAATTGTAAGCCAGCTTTTTCACTCTCCTCTTTCACCTTCATCAAGTGGCTTTTTAGTTCCGCTTCATTTTCTGCAATTAAGTTGGTGTTATCTGCATATCTGAGGTTATTGAAATTTCTCCTAGCAATCTTGATTCCAGCTTGTGATTCATCCAACCTGGCATTTTTCATGAATTACTCTGCATATAAGTTAAGTAAGCAGGGTGACAATGTATAGCCTTGATGTATTCCTTTCCCACATTTGAACCAGTTTCTCGTTCCATGTCCAGTTCTAATTGTTCCTTCTTGACCTGCATACAGATTTCTCAGGAGGCAAGTAAGATGGTCTGGTGTTCCCATCTCTTTAAGAATTCCCCACAGTTTGTTGTGATTCACACAGTCAAAGTCTTTAGCATAGTCAATGAAGCAACAGTAGATATTTTTGTGGAATTCCCGTGCTTTTTCTTTTAACAGTATGAAAAGCAAAAGTATTTGCTAATAGTTTGTCAGTTTTGTTTATCTTCTCAAAGAACCCGTTTTTAATTTCATTGATCTTTTCTATCATGTTCTTTCTTTATTTCTAATTAATTTATTTCTGCTCTGATTTTTAAATTTATTTCCTCATGTCCTCTTTTGGTTTTGTTAGGTTTTCTTTCTCTAGTTGCTTTAGGGATAAGGTTAGGTTGTTTATTTGAGATTTTGTTGTTTCCTGAAGTAAGAGTGTATTTCTATAAACTTCCATATTAGAACTGTTTTTACATAGCATTTGGAAGATGGAGAAGCTCTGTACAATCAACAAAAACAAGACCAAGAGCTGACTGTAGTTAGATCCTGAACTCCTTATTGCCAAATTCAGACTAAAATTGAAGAAAGTAGGGGCTTCCCTGGTGGCTCAAAGGTTCAAAGCACCTGCCTTCAATGCAGGAGACCAGGTTCAATCCCTTGGGTCAGGAAGATCCCCTGGAAAATGAAATGTCAATACACTCCAGTATTCTTGCCTGGAGAATCCCATGGACAGAGAAGCCTAGTAGGTTACAGTCCACGGGGTCGCAAAGAGTCAGACACGACTGAGCGACTTCACCTCACCTCACCTCACCTCACCTCAGGGAAAACCGCTAGACCATTCAGGTATGACCTAAATCAAATCCCTTATGATTATACAGTGGAAGTGAGAAATAGATTTAAGGGCCTAGATCTGAAAGATAGAGTGCCTGATGAACTATGGTATGAGGTTCATGACATTGTATGGGAGACAGGGATCAAAACCATCCTCATGGAAAAGAAATGCAAAAAAGCAAAATGACTGTCTGGGGAGGCCTTACAAATAGCTATGAAAACAAGAGAGGTGAAAAGCAAAGAAGAAAAGGAAAGATATAAGCATCTGAATGCAGAGTTCCAAAGAATAGCAAGAAGAGAGTAGAAAGCCTTCTTCAGTGATCAATGCAAAGAAATAGAGGAAAGGAACAGAATGGGGAAAGACTAGAGATCTCTTCAAGAAAATTAGCGATACCAAGGGAACATTTCATGCAAAGATGTGCTCGATAAGGGACAGAAAAGGTCTGGACCTAACAGAATCAGAATGTATTAATAAGAGGTGGCAAGAATACACGGAAGAACAGTACAAAAAGATCTTCAAGACGCAGATAATCATGATGATGTGATGACTCATCTAGAGCCAGACATCTTAGAATGTGAAGTCAAGTGGGCCTTAGAAAGCATCACTACAGACAAAGCTAGTGGAGGTGATGGAATTCCAGTAGAGCTGTTTCAAATCCTGAAAGATGATGCTGTGAAAGTGCTACACTCAATATGCCAGCAAATTTGGAAAACTTAGCAGTGGCCACAGGACTGGAAAAGGTCAGTTTTCATTCAAATTCCAAAGAAAGGCAATGCCAAAGAATGCTCAAACTACCGCACAATTGCACTCATCTCACATGCTAGTAAAGTAATGCTCAAAATTCTCCAAGCCAGGCTTCAGCAATACGTGAACTGTGAACTTCATGATGTTCAAGCTGGTTTTTGAAGAAGCAGAGGAACCAGAGGTCAAATTGCCAACATCCGCTGGATCATGGAAAAAGCAAGAGAGTTCCAGAAAAAACATCTTTTTCTGCTTTATTGACTATGCCAAAGCCTTTGATTGTGTGGGTCACAATAAACTGTGGAAAACTGTGAAAGAGATGGGAACACCAGACCACCTGACTTGCCTCTTGAGAAATCTGTGGGCAGGTCAGGGAAGCAACAGTTAGAACTGGACATAGAACAACAGACTGGTTCTAAATAGGAAAAGGAGTACGTCAAGGCTGTATTCTGTCACCCTGCTTATTTAACTTCTATGCAGAGTACATCATGAGAAACAATGGGCTGGAAGAAACACAAGCTGGAATGAAGATTGCCAGGAGGAATATCAATAACCTCAGATATGCAGATGACACCACCCTTATGGCAGAAAGTGAAGAGGAGCTAAAAAGCCTCTTGATGAAAGTAAAACAGGAGAGTGAAAAAGTTGGCTTAAAGCTCAACATTCAGAAAACCAAGATCATGGCATCCTGTCCCATCACTTCATCAGAAATAGATGGGGAAACAGTGGAAACAGCGTTAGACTTTATTTTTTGGGGCTCCAAAATCACTGTGGATGGTGACTGCAGCCATGAATTTAAAAGATGCTTAGTCCTTGGAAGAAAAGTTATGACCAACCTAGATAGCATATTCAAAAGCAGAGACATTACTTTGCTGACTAAGGTCCGTCTAGTCAAGGCTATGGTTTTTCCTGTGGTCATGTATGGATGTGAGAGTTGGACTGTGAAGAAGGCTGAGCGCCGAAGAATTGATGGTTTTGAACTGTGGTGTTGGAGAAGACTCTTGAGAGTCCCTTGGACTGCAAGGAGATCCAACCAGTCCATTCTGAAGGAGATCAACCTTGGGATTTCTTTGGAAGGAATGATGCTAAAGCTGAAACTCCAGTACTCTGGCCACCTCATGTGAAGAGTTGACTCATTGGAAAAGACTCTGATGCTGGGAGGGATTGGGGGCCAGAGGAGAAGGGGACAATAGAGGATGAGATGGTTGGATGGCATCATGGACACAATGGACGTGAGTCTGAGTGAACTCCGAGAGATGGTGATGAACAGGAAAGACTGGCGTGCTGCGATTCATGGCGTCACAAAGAGTCGGACACGACTGAGCGACTGAACTGACTGAAATGAACTAAATGTATCTAGTTTTTTTTTTTTCCTCTTTTATTTCTTTAGTGATCAGTGGGTTCTTGTGTACAATATCATTTAGCCTCCACGTTTGTGATTTTTAGAGTTTTTATTTTCTTGTAGTTAATTGCTAATTTAATAGTGTTTTGGTGAGAAAAGATGCTTGTTATAATTTCAGTTTTCTTAAATTTACCAAGACTCTTTTTGTGGCCCAGTATGTGGTTAATCTTGGAGAACGTTCATTGAGCTCATGAGAAGAATATGTATTCTGCTGCTTTTGGTTGGAAAGCTCTATAAAAATTAGTTAATTTGTCTGATCTAATGTGTCTTTCAAGGCCTGTTTTTCCTTATTGATTTTCTGTCTGGATGCTCTGTCTATTGGTGTAAGTGGGCTAAATCCCCTGGTATTATTGTGTTACTGTCGATTTCTCCCATTATAGCTATTGATACGTGCCTTATATACCGAGGTTTTCCTATGTTGGGTGCATATATATTTGTAATATCTTATTTTTAGCTTGATCTCTTGATCATTATAAAGTCTCCCTTTTATCTCTTATAAATGTTTTTATTTTAATGTATTTCTTCTGATTTTAGTACTGCAATTTAACTTTCTTTTGCTTTCTGTTTGCATGGATTATCTTTTCATACCCCCTTACTTTCTGTTTGTATGTGTCCCTAGGTTTGAAGTAGGTCTCTTGTAGCAGCACATATACAAGTCTTGTTTTTTGTATCCAGGCAGCCAATCTGTGTCTTTTGATTGGAGCATTTCATCTGTTTATGTTTAGGGTAATTTTCTATATGAATATTCTTATTGCCATCTTGTCAATTGTTTTGGATTTGTTTTTATAAGTATATTTTCTTCCCTTCCTCTTTTGTTTTTTTCTCTTGTGATTTGATAATTAATTTTAGGGTTGTATTTTGATTCCTTTGTGTGTGTGTGTATGTTTGTGTGTATCTATCTATTGCTGATTTTCAGCTTGCAATTAACGTGACATTTAAATATGGCAATGTGTATATGAATAAGATTGTTTTAAGTTGCTGGTCTTTTAATTTCAGATGCATTTCCCATATCCGACATTTGTGTTCTTCTCTTCTAACAATTTCTGGTTTTAATACCATATTTGTGTGTGGATGATTTCCTAACGTTACTATGTGGTTGTCTTTACTGATGAGATTTTCCATTCTTAAGTTTCTTGTTTCTAGTTGTGGCCTTTTCTTTTTCCAATTACCTTTAGCATTTGTTGTAAAGCTTGTCTGGTGGTGCTGAATTCACTTAACTTTGCTTGTCTGTGACGCTTTTGATTTTTCCATTGAGCTTGAATGATTATCTTGCTGGGTAGAGTATTCTAGGCTGTGGTTTCTTCCTTTTCATCATTTTAAATATATCTTGCCACTCCTCTCTCACTTGCAGAGTTCCTGCTGAGAAATCAACTCATAACTTTATGAGAGTTCCCTTGTATATTATTTGTTGCTTTTTCCTGGTAGATTTTTCATATTATTCTTTGTCTTTAATTTTTGTCATTTTGGTTACTACATGTCTTGGTATGTTCCTCCTTGGATTTATTCTGCCTGAAGCTCTGTGCTTCCTGGATTTGGGTGACTGTTTCCTTTTCCATGTTAGAGAAGTTTTTAGCTACTATCTTTTCAAGTATTTTCTCAGATCCTTTCTCTCTGTCCTCTACTTCTGCAATACCTGTAATGTGAATATTGATTCATATAATGTTCTTCCAGATGTTTCTTAGGCTGTTTTTCATTTCTTTTTCTTTATTCTATTCTGTGACAGTGATTTCTGTTATTCTGTATTCCATAGCCATTTTTCTGCCAAACTTATTCTGCTATTGATTCCTTCTAGTGTATTTTTCATTTCAGTTATTGTATTTTTCATGTTTGTTTTTAGTTCTTCTAGATCATTCTTCAACATTTATTGTGTCTTCTTGATCTTCGCCTTTATTCTTTTTCTGAGATCCTGGATCATCTTCACTGTCATTATTCTGTATTTTTTTTTCTGAAGGTTACCTACTTCATTTACTTATTCTGATAGTTGTCACTTTATCTGGGAGATACTTCTTTGCCATTTTGCTTTGTCTAACTTTCTGTGATTGTTCTTTCTGTTCTGCAGGTTGTAAGATTGTAGTTCTTCTTGCTTCTGCTATCTGTCCTCTGATTGATGAGCCTATCTAAGAGACTTGTGTAGGCTTCCTGAAGGTAGAGATTGGTGATGGATGGAGTTAGTTCTTGTCCTTCTGGTGGGCAGGGCTGTATTCAGTAAGACTTTTAGCCACTTTTCTATTGTTGGGTGGAGCTATGTTCCACACCCTTTTGCTTGTTTGGCCAGAGGCTTCCCAGTACTGGTGCCTACAGGCTGTTGGTGGGGCTAGTTGCAACCTGTGGGGTATCTCACACCAATGAGTGCCCCTGATAATTGTTGCTGCAAGTGTCTTTGCCCCCACAGTGGTCCCCAGCTCCACCACCCCATGAAAGACCCTCCAATACCAGCCAGTATGTCTGACCCAGTTTCTTATGGGGTCACTGCTTCATTTCCTGGGTCTTGGTGCACATGGGTCCTTGTGTGTACCCTCCAAGAGTAGAGCCTTTTCCCCCAGTCCAGTGTAATTCCTGCAGGCACACATTGCTAGCCTTCAAAACCAGATGTTCTGGGGTCATCTCTGCCTGCTGCCAGATGCTTATGCTGGGAAGCCCGAAGTGGGTCTCAGTACCTTTACTCCAGTGGGAGAAATTTTGTGGCATAATTATTTTCCATTTTGTGAATCTTCCACATGGCAGTTATTCGATTTGATTTTATTGTGATTGTGTCACCCTTCCCATCTTGTTGTGGATTTTTCTTTGGATGTAGGGTATCATTTTGGTACATTTCAGTGTCTTTTTGTGAATGGTTGTTTAGCAGTTAACTGTGATTCTGATGTTCTCATAAGAAGAGGTTAGCACACATTCTTCCATTTCTCCATCTGCACACATTCTTTCCTAAATTGGCAAATCTGATGTGTGAATGTATTACACACATATGTCTGTATCCATGAGTTCACATGCATATAGAAATGGGTGTGATGTTTGTGTGTGGAGGTTTATTTATGAATATAGGTGAGTTTACACAAGCATTGTAAAAATTGCTTTATATTAATAAAAGTATGTAATTATATTGCAAGGGCTGGCACACTTTCTGCAGTGATCTGCTACCTTTTCTCTTTTTATTTGTCTAAGCATATAAGAAGGAGGCCAGTAAAAGTGTGATGACTATTTAAGTGTTTACTCCACTTTATTCATTTTTTCTAAGGTAACATTCAAGGCAAAATAGCCCATTCTTCAGCAGAAGGGTCAACAAGGATATTTCCTAGAAAGTCATCCCCTCTAGAATTTCAGAGTGCGTCTTCTGACAGTGTTGTCTTAGATGGGTCTTTAGTGCATGGTAAGTTCTGTCTTAAACAACTATCAAGAGCTCTTACTAGACACCAGAAGACGTTAACAAGAGTTTTGGTATTTTCCCAAATTTTTCATGTTATGCTCAATGTTTCCTCTGTTTTGAATTGAGAATCAGACACATATTTAATGTTTTTTTTTCCAGATTTTCAACTTCTCCATTGTAAGATGAAGTTATTACAAGAGTAGAAAATTAAAATTTGAAAGGATATTGTTCATAAATTAGACTCGGGTTTCCTTTTGGCTTGTGCTGTGTAGTATAGGCCTATTAAATGTATCCTGTTTTCAATTACATTAAGAAATGATCCCTGTTTTAAAAGGAATGGTTCTGGTTTTAGGTATAGCAGCTGCAGCAATGGCTGAGGCAATGAAGCTGCAGAAAATGAAGCTTATAGCCATGAACACTCTTCAGGGAAAAGGAAGCCAAAATCGAAATGAATCAGAACCTGATGATCTTAATTCTAATACAGGTGAGTTTCTTTAGGAATCCAAGGCAGGTGACTCTCATTGACTTATTCTGGAAATGGAGAGAGGGGAAAGGGAGAGAATAATATGTGTACTTTATTATAAGCAGCTACTCCAAAAGGAGGGGTTTTCCGTGGTGGCTCAGTGGTAAAGAACCCACTTGCCAATGCAGGAGATGTAAAAGACGTTTGATCCCTGGGTCAGGCAGATCTCTTGGAGGAGGGCACAGCAACCCTCTCCAGTATTTTTACCTGCAGAATCCCATGGACAGAGGAGCCTGGCAGCCTACTGTTCACAGTGTCACACAGAGTCAGACACAACTGAAGCAATTTAGCACACATGCACACACAAAAGGAGGCTTAATCCTACCTCTAACTTGTACATTGAAATTAGAAAACTTATAGATCAAAACGTCATTTCAGGAAACATTTAGTATCTCCAATGTTTGTTGCGGTAGGTTTAAATTCTAATTTTTATAGTGCTACCTATTGCACCCTTTGCTTACTAAACGATGCCTCCTTCAGCTTCACCTCAGCCTTCTTCATTTTTTTTTTCTCTAAATTTAACACTGAAATGCAGCACTGAGAATCTACCTTTGTTTTGAGGTGCTGGGAGACAGGGCATTATCAGTAGGGGCTAAACAAATGTGGTAGAATAAGAAGAAAGGAAAGAAAAGATTGGGGGAAAAGGAGATGAGAAAAATGCCTGTGAAGTGGAATGTCCTCTTCCTTCTCAGTAACTTTTTTTTCCCATTACCCTGTAATAACTATACTTTGACTTTGATCATAAGATCACCCTCAAGATCTTTTAAGAAGTAGATGGGATTATAACAATCTGTGTAACCCATGTGAATGGATAAATACATAGACAAATAAAGTGTACTTTTAATAGGGAAGAATAAGGGGCAACCAATAATGGTCATTGGAGCCACAAGCTTCCAATATGTTTTTGCAGTTAAATTCAGTATAATTTGATAGGCAAATAGGTAGCAGCATTTTCTCTCTTCTATTAGACTCATAAAATTTCAAGCATTTTGGGACTTTCTTTTGAAGAGAAAAGGAAAGAATTTAAGAAATAAATCACTGAATCAAATCAACATAATAAACTCATCTAAAGTTGAAGTGTTCATGGAGAATTATGGAATGAGAATTGGTCTTCAACCAGTGTTCACAGTGGGGAATAAATGGAAACATGCTCATTTTTATGCTGTGTAAGTTTGAAGTGTACAGAGTTGATTGGATACACATATATTACGATATAATTATCAACAATAATGTTAACACCTCTATTATGTCATAACTATCATTTCTGTTTTGGTAGTGAGAACTTTTAGGATCAATTCTCTTTGCAACTTTTAAGTATATAATACCATATTGTTAATTCCAATCACTGTTGTGCATTAGATCTCTTGAAATTATCCATCTTCTATCTCTTATGTTAACTAATTCATTTCTTACCAAATTAATGGGAGAATGGAATTTTCAAAATTTCCATTTTGCAGAGGGTGAAAGAGAGGCGCAGAGTGTTTCAGCTTTGCTGATAATCACAAAGCTAGTAAGTGGCAGATATCAGTTTCAACTGTATATGGTTAAGTCCAAAGTATGTACCCTTTTCGCATTCTCCTCCACTCCAATGTTGTTTTGTAAGAGTAATTTTATTTTATTTAACCCTTGGAATAAATTTTTAATTTATTTAAGTTACTTAGAAGATAATTACTTTAAACTATTGTGGTTTTTCAATGACATGAATCAACCATGGATGCACATGTGTCCCCGACCCTGAACCCCTCTCCCACCTCCCTCCACATCCAATCCCTCAGGGACGTCTCAATACACTGGCTCTGAGTGTCCTGTCTCATGTATTGAACCTAGACTGGCGATCTATTTCACATATGGTAATATGCATGTTTCAATGCTATTCTTTCAAATCATTCCATCCTTGTCTTCTCCCAAAGAGTCCAAAAGTCTATTCTTTACATCAGTATCTCTTTTGTTATCTCACATGTAGGGTCATTGTTACCATCGTTTTAATGCCATATATATGTGTTAGTATACTATACTGGTGTTTCTCTTTCTGACTTGCTTCACTCTGTATAATAGGACCAGTTTCATCCACCTCATTAGAATGGGTTCTAATGCATTCTTTCAATACTGAGTAATATTCCATTGTGTATATGTACCACAAATTTCTTATGCATTTATTTGCTAATGGATATCTATGTTGCTTCCATGTTCTAGCTATTGTAAAGAGTGCTGCAATGGACATTGGGATACACGTGTCTCTTTCAATTCTGGTTTCCTAAGTGTGTATGCCTAGCAGTGGGAATGTGGGGTCATATGGCAGTGCTATTTCCAGTTTTCTAAGGAATCTCCACACTATTCTCCATAGTGGCTGTACTAGTTTGCATTCCCAGCAACAGTTTAAGAGGGTTCCTTTTTCTCCACACCCTCTCCAGCATTTATTGTTTGTTGACTTTTTGATAGCAGCCATTCTGACTGGGGAGAGATGGTGCATGATTGTGGTTTTGATTTGGATTTATCTGATAATGAGTAATGTTGAGCATGTATTCATGTGTTTGTAGCCATCTGTATGTCTCCTTTGGAGAAATGTCTGTTTAGTTCTTTGGCCAATTTTTGATTGGGTTATTTATTTTTCTGGAATTGAGCTGAAGGAGCTGCTTATACATTTCTGAGATTAATTCTTTGTCAGTTGCTTCATTTGCTATTATTTTCTCCCATTCTGAAGACTGTCTTTTCACCTTTCTTATAGTTTCTTTCGCTGTGCAAAAGCATTAAGTTTAATTAGGTCACATAGTTTATTTTTGCTTTTATTTACATTACTCTGGGAGGCGGGTCATAGAGGATCCTGCTGTGATTTATGTCGGAGAGTGTTTTCCCTATGTTTTCCTCTAGGAGTTTGAGGTTTCTGTTCTTACATTTAGATCTTTAATCCATTTTGAATTTACTTTTGTGTATGGTGTTAGAAAGCGTTCTAGTTTCATTCTTTTACAAGTGCTTGACCAGTTTTCCCAGCATGGATACAAAAATAAGACCCCTATATATGCTGTCTACAAGAAACCCACCTCAAAACAAGGGACACATACATACTGAAAGTGAAGGGATGGAAAAAGATATTTCATGCAAATGATGACCAAAAGAAAGGAGGAGTAGCAATACTCATATCAGATAAAATAGAATTTAAAACAATGGCTGTGAAGAGACAAAGAAGGGCACTACATAATGATCAAAGGATCAATACAAGAATAACATATAAATATTATAAATATATATGCTCCCAATATAGGAACACTGCAATATGTAATGCAAATGCTAACAAGTATGAAAAGAGAAATTAACAGTAATACAATAAGAGTGGGAGACTTTAATAAACAACTCACAACTATGGATAGATCAACCAAGCAGAAAATTAGAAAGGAAACACAAACTTTAAAAAATAAAATGGACCAGTTAGACCTAATTATATATCTTTAGGATATTTCACCCCAAAACAATGAATTCACCTCTTTTTCAACTACAAAAGGAACATTCTCCATGACAGATAACATCCTAGGCCATAAATCTAGCCTTGCAAAATTCAAAAAGATTGAAATCATCGGAAGCCACTTTTCTGATCCAAAGTGGTAAGATTAGAAGTCAACTACAGAAAAAAAAAAAAAAGCTATTAAAAATAACAACATATGAAGGCTAAACAAAGTGCTTCTAAATAAACAAAATATCATCAGTTCAGTTCAGTTCAGTTGCTTAGTCGAGTCCAACTCTTTGCAACCCCATGAATCGCAGCATGCCAGGCCTCCGTGTCCATCACCATCTCCCGGAGTTCACTCAGACACACGACCATTGAGTCCGTGATGCCATCCAACCATATCATCCTCGGTCATCCCCTTCTGCTCCTGCTTCCAATCCCTCCCAGCATCAGAGTTTTTTTTTTTTTTTCCAATGAATCAACTTTTCTCATGAGGTGGCCAAAGTACTGGAGTTTCAGCTTTAGCATCATTCCTTCCAAAGAAATCCCAGGGTTGATCTCCATCATAATGGACTGGTTGGATCTCCTTGCAGTTCAAGGGACTCTCAAGAGTCTTCTCCAACACCACAGTTTAACAGCATAAATTCTTCAGCACTCAGCTTTCTTACAGTCCAACTCTCACATCCATGCATGACCACAGGAAAAGCTATAGCCTTGACTAGACGGACCTTAGTCGGCAAAGTAATGTCTCTGCTTTTGAATATACTGTCTAGGTTGATCATTATTTTCTTCCACTGAGTAAGCGTTTTTTTAACTTCATGGCTAGAGTCACCATCTGCAGTGATTCTGGAGCCCCCCAAAATAAAGTCTGACACTGTTTCCACTGTTTAACCATCTATTTCCCATGAAGTGATGGGAACGGACGCCATGATCTTGGTTTTCTGAATGTTGAGATTTAAGCCAACTTTTTCACTCTCCTCTTTCACTTTCATGAAGAGGCTTTTTAGCTCCTCTTCATTTTCTGCCATAAGGGTGGTGTCATCTGCATATCTGAGGTTATTGATATTTCTCCTGGCAATCTTGATTCCAGCTTGTGTTTCTTCCAGTCCAGCTTTTCTCATGATGTACTCTGCATATAAGTTAAATAAGCAGGGTGACAATATACTGCCTTGACGTACTACTTTTCCAACCAATCTGTTCCATGTCCAGTTCTAACTGTTGCTTCCTGACCTGCATACAGATTTCTCAAGAGGCAGGTCAGGTGGTCTTGTATTCTCATCTGTTTCAGAATTTTCCACAGTTTATTGTGATCTACACAGTCAAAGGCGTTGGTATAGTCAACAAAGCAGAAATAGACATTTTTCTGGAACTGTCTTGCTTTTTTGATGATCCAACAGATGTTGGCAATTTGATCACTGGTTCCTCTGTTTTTTCTAGAACCAGCTTGAACATCAGGAAGTTCACGGTTCATGTATTGCTGAAGCCTGGCTTGGAGAATTTTGAGCATTACTTTACTAGCATGTGAGATGAGTGCAATTGTGCGATAGTTTGAGCATTCTTTGGCATTGCCTTTCTTTGGGATTGGAATGAAAACTTACCTTCTCCAGTACTGTGGCCACTCCTGAGTTCTCCAAATTTGCTGGCATATTGAATGTAGCACTTTCACAGCATCACCCTTCAGGATTTGAAACAGCTTAACTGTTTCATAACAGCTCAACTCGAATTCCATCACTTCCACTAGCTTTGTACATAGTGATACTTTCGAAGACTCACTTGACTTCACATTCCAAGATGTCTGGCTCTAATTATCATGTTATCTTGGTCGTGAAGATCTTTTTGTACAGTTCTTCCGTGTATTCTTGCCACCTCTTGTTAATATCTTGTGTATCTGTTAGGTCCATTCCATTTCTGTCCTTTATTGAGCTCGTCTTTGCATTAAATGTTCCCTTGGTATCTCTGATTTTCTTGAAGAGATCTCTAGTCTTTCCCATTCTGTTGTTTTACTCTATTTCTTTGCATTGATCACTGAAGAAGGCTTTCTTCTGTCTTCTTGCTATTCTTTGGAACTCTGCATTCAGATGCTTATATCTTTTCTTTTCTCCTCTGATTTTCACAGCTATTTTTAAGGCCTCCCCAGACAGCCATTTTGCTTTTTGCATTTCTTTTCCATTGGGGATGGTCTTGATCCCTGTCTCCTGGACAATGACTTGAACCTCATTCCATAGTTCATCAGGCACTCTGTCAGATCTACTCCCTTAAATCTATTTCTCACTTCCAGTGTATAATCGTAAGGGATTTGATTTAGATCATACCTGAATGGTGTAGCGGTTTTCCCTACTGTCTTCAGTTTCAGTCTGAATTTGGCAATACAGAGTTCGTCATCTGAGCCACAGTCAGCTCCTGGTCTTGTTTTTGGTGACTGTATAGAGCTTTTCCATCTTTGGCTGCATAGAATATAATCAGTCTGATTTCGGTGTTGACCATCTGGTGATATCCATGTGTAGTCTTCTCTTGTGTTGTTGGAAAAGTGTGTTTGCGATGACCAGTGCATTTTCTTGGCAAAACTCTATTAAGCTTTGTTCTTCTTCATTCCGCATTCCAAGGCCAAATTTGACTATTATTCCAGTTGTTTCTTGACTTCCTACTTTAGCATTCCAGTCCCCTATAATAAAATGATATCTTTTTTGAGTGTTAGTTCTAAAAGGTCTTGTAGGTCTTCATAAAACGGTTGACCTTCAGCTTTTTCAGTGTTACTGGTTGGGGCATAGACTTGGATAACTGTGATATTGAATGGTTTGCCTTGGAGATTAACAGAGATCATTCTGTCATTTTTGAGATTGCATGTGGACTCTTTTGTTAACCATGATGCCTACTCCATTCTGAGGGATTCCTGCCCACAGTAGTAGATATAATGGTCATCTGAGTTAAATTCACCCATTCCAGTCCATTTTAGTTTGCTGATTCCTAGAATGTTGACGTTCACCCTGGCCATCTCTTGTTTGACCACTTCCAAATTGCCTTGAGTCATGGACCTGACATTCCAGGTTCCTATGCAATATTACTGTTTACAGCATAAGATCTTGCTTTTATCACTAGTCACATCCACAGCTGGGTATTGTTTTTGCTTTGGCTCCATCCCTTCATTCTTTCTGGAGTTTTTTCTCCACTGACCTCCAGTGGCATGTTGGGCACCTAATGACCTGGTGAGTTCCTTTTTGGTATGCTATCATTTTGCCTTTTCATACTGTTCATGGGGTTCTCAAGGCCAGAATACTGAAGTGGCTTTCCATTCTCTTCTCCAATTGACCACATTCTGTCAGACGTTTCCACCATGACCCACTCATCTTGGGTTGCCCTGCAGGCATGGCCTGGTTTACTGAGTTAGACAAGGCTGTTGTCATTGTGTGATTAGACTGACTAGTTTTTGTGAATATGGTTTCAGTGTGTCTGCCCCTCTGATGCCCTCTTGCAACACCTACCATCTTACTTGGGTTTCTCTTATCTTGGGAATGAAGTATCTCTTCATGGTTGCTCCAGTAAAGCACAGCCACTACTCCTACCTTGGATGAAGGGCATCTCCTTACCGCTGATGTGGGATAGCTCCTCTAGGCCCTCCTGCGCCTGCGCAGCCACTGCTCCTCAGGTTCTCCTTCTGGCCACCGGCCCTGGCCTCGGGCATGGGTGGCTCCTCCCAGCCGCCTCCCTGGCCTCAGGCTCAGGGTGGCTCCTCAGGGTCAGTGGCCCTGGCCTCGGGCAGGAGGTGCCTTCTCATGGCCGACCCTGACCTCGGACATGGGGTATCTCCTCCCAGCCGCGTCTGACCTCAGATGCAGGATAGCTCCTCTTGACCACAACCCCTGACCTTGGATGTGGGGTACTTCCTCCTGGCCACCACCCTTGACCTCGGAGGCAGTGTAGCTCCTCTCAGCCACCGCCCCATATCATAGAAGAAATCAAAAAAGAAATCAAAATCTGCATAGAAGCCAATTAAAATGAAAATACAACAACCAAAACCTGTGGGATTCAGTAAAAGCATTGCTAAGAGAAAGGTTCATAGTAATACACGATTGCTTCAAGAAGCAAGAGAAAAATAAAAAACCTTACATTACACCTAAAGCAACTAGAAAAAGAAGAAATGAAAAACCCCAGGGTTAGTAAAAGGAAATAAATGATAAAAATTGAGGCAGAAATAAATGAAAAGAAACAGAAGAGATTATAACAAGACTGAAAGCTGGTTCTTTGAGAAGATAAATGAAAGAGACAAACCATTAGCCAGACTCATAAAGAAAAAAAAATAAAGAAGGACCAAATCAATAAAATTAGAAATGAAATTGGAAAAATCACAACAGACAACACAGAAATACAAAGGATTATAAGAGACTACTATCAGCAACAGTATGCCACTAAGAGACAACTTGCAAGAAATGGACGAATTTTTAGAAAAGTTTCAGTTCAGTTCAGTTCAGCTGATCAGTCATGTCCGAATCTTTGCAACCCCATGAATCACACATGTCAGGTTTCCCTGTCCATCACCAGCTCCCGGAGTTCACTCAAACTCAAGTCCATCAAGTTGTTTATGACATCCAGCCATCTCATCCTCTGTCATCCCCTTCTTCTCCTGCCCCCAATACCTCCCAGAATCAGGATTTTTTCCACTGAGTCACCTCTTTGCATGAAGTGATCAAAGTATTGGAGTTTCAGCTTCAGCATCAGTCTTTCCAATGAACAACCAAGACTGATCTCGTTTAGGATGGAATGCTTGGATCTCCTTGCAGTTCAAGGGACTCTCAGGAGTCTTCTTCAACACCACAGTTCAAAAGCATCAGTTGTTCAGTGCTTAGCTTTCATCACAGTCCAACTCTCACATACATACCTGACCACTGTAAAAACCATAGCCTTTACTAGACGGATCTTAATTGGCAAAGTAATGTTTTTACTTTTGAATATGCTATCTAGGTTTGTCATAAATTTCCTTCCAAGGAGTAAGCATCTTTTAATTTCATGGCTACAATCACCATCTGATTGATTTTGGAGCCCACAAAAATAAAGTCAACCACTATTTGAACTGATTCCCCATCTATTTACTATGAAGTGATAGGACCAGATGCAGTGATCTTAGTTTTCTGAATGTTGAGCTAAGCCAACTTTTAACTCCCCTCTTGCACTTTCATCAAGAGCCTCTTTAGTTCCTTTTCACTTTCTGCCATAAGGGTGGCATCATCTGCATATTTGAGGTTATTGATATTTCTCCCTGCAGTCTTGATTCCAGCTTGTGCTTCTTTCAGCCCAGCATTTCTCATGATGTACTCTGCATATAAGTTACATAAGCAGGGTCACAATATACAGCCTTAGCATACTCCTTTTCCTATTTGGAACCAGTCTGTTATTCAACGTCCTGTTCTAACTGCTGCTTCCTGACCTGCATACAAATTTCTCAAGAGGCAGGTCAAGTGGACTGGTATTCCCATCTCTCTCAAAATTTTCCACAGTTTATTGTGATCCACAGTCAAAGGCTTTGGCATAGTCAATGAAGCAGAAATAGATGTTTTTTCTGGAACTCCCTTGCTTTTCGATGTTGGCAGTTTGATCTTTTTTTCTTCTGCCTTTTCTAAAACCAGCTTAAATACCTGAAAGTTCATGGTTCCCAGACTTCTGAAGCCTGGTTTGGATAATTTTGAGCATTACTTTACTAGCATGTGAGATGAGTGCAATTGTGCGGTTAGTTTGAGCATTATTTGGCATGGCCTTTCTTTGGGGTTGGAATGAAAACTGACCTTTTCCAGTCCTGTGTCTACTGCTGAGTTTTCCAAATTTGCTGGCATATTGAATGCAGCACTTTCACAGCATCATCTTTCAGAATTTGAAATAGCTCAGCTGGAATTCCATCACCTCCACTAGCTTTGTTCATAGTGATGCTTTCTAAGGCCCACTTGACTTCACATTCCAGGATGTCTGGCTCTAGATGAGTGGTCACACCATCATGATTATCTGGGTCATGAAGATCTTTTTGTACAGTTCTTCCATGTATTCTTGCCACCTCTTCTTAATATCTTCTGCTTCTGTTAGGTCCGTCCCATTTCTGTCCTTTATTGAGCCCATCTTTGCATGAGATGTTCCCTTGGTATCTCTAACCTTCTTGCAGAGATCTCTAGTCTTTCCCATTCTGTTGTTTTCTTTTATTTCTTTGCATTGATTCCTTAGGAAGACTCTCTTACCTCTCTTTGCTATTCTTTGCAACGCTGCATTCAGATGTTTATATCTTTCCTATTTTCTTTTGCTTTTCACTTGTCTTCTTTTCACAGCTATTTGTAAGGCCTCCTCAGAAGCCAGTTTGCTTTTTTGCATTTCTTTTCCATGGGGATGTTCTTGATCCCTGTCTCTTGGACAATGTTACAAACCTCCATCCATAGCTTATCAGGCACTCTGCCTGTCAGATCTACTCCCTTAAATCTATTTCTCACTTCCACTGTATAATCATAAGGGATTTGATTTAGGTCATACCTGAATGGTCTAGTGGTTTTCCCCCACTTTCTTCAATTTCAGTCTGTATTTAGCAATAAGGAGTTCATGTTCTGAGCCACAGTCATCTCCTGGTCTTGTTTTTGCTAACTGTATAGAGCTTCTCCATCTTTGGCTGCAGAGAACATAATCTGATTTTGGTGTTGACCATCTGGTGATATCCATGAGTCGAATCTTCTCTTGTGTTGTTGTAAGAGGGTATTAGTTATGACCAGTGCGTTCTCTTGGCAAAACTCTATTAGCCTTTGCCCTGCTTCATTCTGTACTTTAAGGCCAAATTTGCCTGTAATCCCAGGTGTTTCTTGACTTCCTATTTTGCATTCCAGTAAGGAAAAGGACATCTTTTTCAGGTGTTAGTTCTAAAAGTCTTGTAGGTCTTCATAGAACCATTCAACTTCAGCTTCTTCAGCATTACTGGTTGGGTCATCGGCTTAGATCACCTTGATATTAAATGGTTTGCCTTGGAAATGAACAGAGATCATTCTGACATTTTTGATATTGCATCCAAGGTGATGGCACCCCCACTCCAGTACTGTTGCCTGGAAAATCTCATGGACAGAGGAGCCTGGTAGGCTGCGGTCCATGGGGTCGCAAAGAGTCAGACAAGACTGAGTGACTTTCCTTTCACTTTTCACTTTCATGTATTGGAGAAGGAAGGAAATGGCAACCCACTCCAGTGTTCTTGCCGGGAGAATCCCAGGGACCGGGGAGCCTGGTGGCCTGCCGTCTTTTGGGTCACACAGAGTCGGACACGACTGAAGTGACTTAGCAGCAGTAGCAGTAGCAATACATTTTGTACTCTTCTTGACCATGAGTGCTACTCCATTTATTCTAAGGGAGTCCTGCCACAGTAGTAGATATAATGGTCATCTGAGTTAAATTCACCCATTCCAGTCCATTTTAGTTCACTGTTTCCTGAAATGTCAGTGTTCACTCTTGGATCTTCTGTTTGACCACTTCTAATTTGCCTTGATTCATGGAGCTGACATTCCAGGTTCCTATGCAATATTGCTCTTTACAGCATCAGACCTTGCTTCTGTCACCAGTCATATCCACAACTGGGTATTGCTTTTACTTTGGCACCATCCTTGGTTCTTTCTGGAGTTATTTCTCCACTGATCTCCATATTGGACACCTACTGACCCAGGGAGTTCCCCTTTCAGTATCCTGTCATTTTGTCTTTTCATACTGTTCACGTGGTTCTCAAGGCAAGAATACTGAAGTGGTTTGCCATTCTCTTCTCCAGTGGGCCACATTCTGTCAGACCTTTCCACTATGACCCTCCCATCTTGGGTGGCCCCACAAGACATGGCTTAGTTTCATTGAGTTAAACATGGCTGTGGTCCATGTGATCAGATTGGCTAGTTTTCTGTGATTATGGGTTCAGTTTGTCTGCCCTCTGATGCCATCTCGCAATATCTACCATCTTACTTGGGTTTCTCTTACCTTGGACTTGAGGTATCTTTTCATGGCTGCTGCAGCAAGCACAGCTGCTGCTCCTCTCCTTACCTTGGATGAGGGGCATCTCCTCAAGGCTGCCTCTCCTGATCTTGAATGTGGGATAGCTCCTCTCGACCCTCCTGCGCCTGAGCAGCCACCGCTGCTTGGACATGGGTTTGCTCTTCTCAGCTACCTCCCCTGACCTCCCATGAAAAATATAACCTTCCAAAACTGAACCAGGAAGAAATAGAAAATTTTCAGAGACCCATCACAAGCCTGAATATCAAAACTGTAATCAAAAATCTTCTAAGCAACAAAGGCTTGGAAACAGATGGCTTCACAGGGGAATTCTACCAAAATTTTAGAGAAGAGCTAACACCTGTCCTACTCAAACTCTGCCAGAAAACTGCAGAGTAAAGTAAACTGCCAAAGTCATTTTATGCCACCATTACCCCAATAGGAAAACGAGACAAAGATGGAAAAAAAAAAAAAAAAAACTAAAGGCCAATATCAGTGGTCAACATAGATGCAAAAATCCTTAATTAATTTCTAGCAAACAGAATCCAACAACATTTTAAAAGATCATACATCCTGACCACCTGAGCTTTATCCCAGGAATGTAAGGATGCATTAATATTCACAAAACAATCAATGTAAAACACCACATTTACAAATTGAAAGATAAAAATTATTTGATTATCTCGATAGATGCAGAGAAAGCCTTTGACAAAATTCAACATCCATTTATGGTAAATAAATAAATAAATAAACCCTCCAGAAAGCAGGCAAAGAAGGAATATACCTCAACATAATAAAAGCCATATATGATATACCCACCGGAGAAGGCAATGGCACCCCACTCCAGTACTCTTGTCTGGAAATCCCATGGATGGAGGAGTCTGGTAGGCTGCAGTCCATAGGGTCGCTAAGAGTTGGACACGAGTAAGTGACTTCACCTTCACTTTTCACTTTCATGCATTGGAGAAGGAAATGGCAACACACTCCAGTGTTCTTGCCTGGAGAATCCCAGGGACAGAGGAGCCTGATGGGCTGCCATCTATGAGGTCACACAGAGTTGGACACTACTGAAGTGATTTAGCGGCAGCAGCAGCAGCATGATATACCCCCAGCAAACTTTATTTTTAATGATGAATTATTGAATGTATTTCCGCTAAAGTTAGGAACAAGCCAAGGGTGCCCACTCTCACCTCTATTGTTCAACATAGTTTTGGAAGATTTATACACAGTAATCAGAGAAGAAAAATAAATAGAATCTAGATTGGAAAAGAAGAAGTAAAACTCTCACTGTTTGCAAATGACATGAATCTTTTCATAGAAAACACTAAAGATACCACCAGAAAATTACTAGAGCTAATCAATGAATATAGTAAAATTGCAAGATATAAAATTAACACAGAGAAATCCCTTGTATTCTTATTCACTAACAATGAGAAAACTGAAAGAAAATGTAAGTAAACAATTCCATTCAACATTGCAAAGATAAGATACGTTGAAAAGATAAAATACTTCTGAATAAATCTACCTAAGGAAACAAAAGAAATATATATATATATATATATAATATATATATAACTATAAAACACTGATGAAAGAAATCAAAGATGGCACAAATAAATGTAGAAATATACTATGTTCATAGATCAGAAGAATCAATATAGTGAAAATGATTATACTACCCAAAGCAATCTATAGATACAATGCAGTCCCTATCAAACTACCAATAATATTTTTCACAAGACTAGAACAAATTATCTCACAGTTGGTATGGAAATACAAAAAAACTCAAATAACCAAAGCAATATTGAGGAAGAATGGAATCGGAGGAATCAACCTGCCTGACTTCAGACTATATTACAGAGCTAGTGTCATCAAAACTTTATGGTACTGGCACAAAGACTAAAATATGGATCAATGGAACAAAATAAAAATCCAAGAGGTAATTAACAAAGAACTATAAAGTATAAAAACTGACTGGTCAGAGCTGAAGAATACAATAACTGAAGTGAAAAGTACATTAGAAGGAATTAATAGCAGATTAGGTGATACAGAATACATAAGTGATCTGAAAGAATAATAGCAGCCATGCAATCAGAAGAAAAAAAAAAGAAAAGCAAATTTTAAAATATAAGGATAGTTTAAAGAATTTTTGGGACAACATCAAAGGTACTAATATTTATATTAAAGGGGTTCCAGAAGGAAAAGAGGGAAATAAAGTGGTCATAAATATGTTAGATTAAATTATAGATGGGCATTTCCCATATCTGAAGAAGGAAATATCAAGCTACAGAAAGCACAGAATTTCCAAACAAGATGACTGAAAAGAAACCCACACCAAGGCATTTAATTAAAATGGTAGAATATAAAGTGAAACGGCAACAAGAGAAAAAGAGAGTCAAATACAAGGGAACTCCTATAAGGCTATCAACTTATTTTTCAGCAGAAAATTGCAGAGCACATGGGAGTGGCATGATAGCATTAAAGTACTGAAAGGGAAAATCTTTCAACCTAACACACTCTAAGCAAGAAGGTTATAATTAAGAATGAAGAAAACATAAAAGAACTTCTCCAACTACCAAAGACATAAAAAGCTAATCAATAGTAAACCAACATTACAAAAAGTGTTAAAAGTTCTTTCTTCATTTAGATAACAAGTATCAACCCAGAGGGGTGAGATGGGGAGGAGATGGGAGGGAGGTTCAAAAGGGAAAGGATATATGTATGCTTATAGCTGACTCATGTTGAAATTTGACAGAAAACCATAAAGTTCTGTAAAGCTATTATCCTTCAGTGAAAAAAATAAATTAATTCAAAAAAATAAAGGACATGAAATAAAGAATTATAGGGAAGGAAAAATCCCACAGGTTAAAACAAATATATAGTGGAGGCTGTGAATCAAAAACTTAAATAAGCTAGTGCAAATGTTAAGACAAAATTGTAAAATTGATTATGGTTACAGTAAACAATTAAGGGGTAGACATGAATATGTAAAAAATAATATCAAGATCTCAAAAAGTAGAAAGGGAAAACAAATTGTAGATCTTTTACAGTGTGTTTGAAGAGAAATATTGGATTAAACCAGCAAAATATGGTGAGAGGGAAATGTATATGAACTCTATTGTAATCACAAATGAAAAAACCTTCAGTATATACACAAATACTAGAGAGAAAGAAATACAAAGCATCACATTAACGAAAATCATCATAGTTTGAAAGGAAAAGACTAAAGGAAGAAGAAAATAATGGAGAAGTACCACAGTAATGACCACAAAAAAAGCCCCCCAAAACAAACAAACAAACAAACAACAACAACAACAAAAAAAAAAACCCACAGTAACTACATGCCTATCACTATTCACTTTATAAGTCAGCGGACTAATTGCTCCAATCAAAAGACATTGGAGTGGTTTACTGAATAAAACACAAAAGATCAATCTATATGCTGCTTAAAAGAGACTCACTTCAAAGGTAAAGACATGTACAGAATGAAAGTGAGGTGTGGGAAGAGATATTCCATGCAAATGAAAATGAAAAAAAGCTAAGGTAGCAAGATGTATGTCAAAATGACATTGTTGCTGTTAAGTCTCTTCAGTCATGTCTAACTCTGTGTGACCCCATAGACAGCAGCCCACCAGGCACCCGTCCCTGGGATTCTCCAGTGAAGAACACTGGAGTGGGTTGCCATTTCCTTCTCCAATGCATGAAAGTGAAAAGTCAAAGTGAAGTTGCTCAGTCATGTCCGACTCTTAAGTGACCTCATCCTCTGTCCATGGGATTTTGCAGGCAAGAGTACTGGACTGGAATGCCATTGCCTTCTCTGGCAAAATGACATTAAAACAGTCTAAAACAAAAGATTAAGAATTGCATTAGTAATAATACATGTATCAATACAAGAAGAGGATATAATATTTATAAACATATGTGCACCTAATGTTCAGTTCAGTTCAGTCACTCAGTCTTGTCATACTTTTTTGAGCCCATGAATCGCAGCACGCCAGGCCTCTCTGTCCATCACCAACTCCCGGAGTTCACTCAGACTCACATCCATCGAGTCAGTGATGCCATCTAGCCATCTCATCCTCTGTCGTCCCCTTCTCCTCCTGCCCCCAATCCCTCCCATCATCAGTGTCTTTTCCAATGAGTCAACTCTTCGCATGAGGTGGCCAACGTACTGGAGTTTCAGCTTTAGCATCATTCCTTCCAAAGAAATCCCAGGGCTGATCTCCTTTAGGATGGACTAGTTGGTTCTCCTTGCAGTCCAAGGGACTCTCAAGAGTCTTCTCCAACACCACAGTTCAAAAGCATCAATTCTTCGGGTCTTAGCTTTCTTCACATTCCAACTCTTACATCCATACATGACTACTGGAAAAAGCACAGCCTTGACTAGATGGACCTTAGTCAGCAAAGTGATGTCTCTGCTTTGAATATGCTATCTAGGCTGGTCATAACTTTTCTTCCAAGGAGTAAGTGTCTTTTAATTTCATGGCTGCAGTCACTATCTGCAGTGATTTTGGAGCCCCCCAAAATAAATTCTGACACTGTTTTCCCATCTATTTCCCATGAAGTGATGGGACTGGATGCCATGATCTTCATTTTCTGAATGTTGAGCTAATACAGGAACACCTAAATATACAATGAAAATATTAACAAAAATAAAAGGAGAAATTAGCATAGCACAATATTGGTTGGGGATTTAACACCCTACTGATATCAACGGACAAATCATCCAGACATTAAATCAGTAAGTCAACAGTGGTCTTAAATGAAAAATTTGACCAGTTGGGCTTAATAGATTTCTTGAGGGACAAACCAGTAGTACATGGATTCTTTTACAGAGCACATGAAACATTATCCAGAATAGATCACAATAGATCACAAAACAACTTTCAACAAATGCTAAGAAGATAGAAATTATATCAAGCATCTTTTATGAAAAAAATTGTATCAAACATAGATCAATTAGTGGGAGAAAATGGGAGAAAGACAAACAGGTGGAGTATAAAAAAATACTACTAAAAATCAAATGTGCAAGTGAAGAAATCAAAGAGGAAATCAAAATATATTTGAGATAAATGAAAATGCAAGCATAACTTTTTAAAATCTATAGGGTGTAGTAAAAGCAGTTCTAAGAAAAACGTTTATAGGCCTATTTAAAGTGTCAGAAATCTAAAAAAATTTAAAAAAAGGAACCAAAAAATAACCTACCACATAATACAAATTAGAAAAATAAAAACAAACACAAAGAGAACAAAAGCAAGGAAATAATACAGATTACAGAAGAAATAAATAAAATAGAGACAAAAGAAGAAAACAGTTTTTTGTAATGTTAAAATTGACAAGCCTTTAGACTCATTAGGGATAAAGGAGAGAACACTAATAAACAAATTAAGAAATGATGGAGGAGAAATAGCACAGAGATATAGACAATAGAAGACAGCAAACTTGACAACCTAGAAGAAAGAATAAGTACCTAGAAACATACAAACTTCCAAGCCTGAACAGGAAGAAACTGGAAATCTAAAATCTAAACAGACAGTTATGAAAGATTGTTGCTGAACCATGAAAGACCCTGGCATTCTTGGCATCTGGAGAAGAATTCAATTCGGGGCCAGAGACGAGGCTTGATTGCTCACAGTTTTTGTGTAATAGAGTTTTATTAAAGTGTAAAAAGAATGGAAAATGCGTTTGACATAGACATCAGAAGGGGGCAGAAATAATGTACTCTTACTAGTGTTAGCAATCGAGTTATATACCTTTTCATTAGTTCTTACAATGAATCAAAAGAATGTCTCAAGTTTGTGAAAATTTTACCAGACATACTCCAGCAATTTATATTTTAGGATAACAAGATTAGAATTTAATAATAGAAAGATCTTCCAGACCAATTCCCATAATATACATGCTGTTCAAACTAGTTTTAGAAAAGGCAGAGGAACCAGAGATCAAATTGCCAACATCCGCTGGATCATGGGAAAAGCAAGAGAGTTCCAGAAAAACATCTATTTCTGCTTTATTGACTATGCCAAGCCTTTGACTGTGTGGATCCCAATAAACTGTGGAAAAATCTGAAAGAGATGGGAAGACCAGACCACCTGACCTGCCTCTTGAGAAATCTGTGTGCAGGTCAGGAAGCAACAGTTAGAACTGGACATGGAGCAACAGACTGGTTCCAAATAGGAAAGGAGTACGTCAAGGCTGTATATTGTCACCCTGCATGCAGAGTACATCATGAGAAACGCCGGACTGGAAGAAACATAAGCTGGAATCAAGATTGCCAGGAGGAATAGAAATAACCTCACATATGCAGATGACACCACCCTTATGACAGAAAGTGAAGAGGAACTAAAAAGCCTCTTGATGAAAGTGAAAGAGGAAAAGCGAAAAAGTTGGCTTAAAGCTCAACATTCAGAAAACGAAGATCATCGCATCCGGTCCCATCACTTCATGAGAAATAGATGGGGAAACAGTGGAAACAGTGTCAGACTTTATTTTCTTGGGCTCCAAAATCACTGTGGATGGTGACTGCAGCCATGAAATTAAAAGACGCTTAGTCCTTGGAAGAAAAGTTATGACCAACCTAGATAGCATATTCAAAAGCAATCACTTTGCCGACTAAGGTCTGTCTAGTCAAGGCTATGGTGTTTCCTGTAGTCATGTATGGATGTGAGAGTTGGACTGTGAAGAAGGCTGAGTGCCAAAGAATTGAATGCTTTTGAACTGTGGTGTTGGAGAAGACTCTTGAAAGTCTCTCGAACTTCAGTGAGATCCAATCAGTCCATTCTGAAGGAGATCAACCCTGGGATTTCTTTGGAAGGAATGATGCTAAAGCTGAAACTCCAGTACGTTGGCCACCTCATGCGAAGAGTTGACTCATTGGAAAAGACTCTGATGCTGGGAGGGATTAGGGGGCAGGAGGCGAAGTGGACGACCGAGGATGAGATGGCTGGATGGCATCACGGACTCGATGAACGTGAGTCTTGAGTGAACTCAGGGAGATGGTGATGGGCAGGGATGCCTGGCATGCTGCGATTCATGGGGTCGCAAAGAGTCGGACACAACTGAGTGACTGAACTGAACTGAAGATATCAGAATTAGTGAGAAGGTTTTCAGGAAGGCGAAATCCTCTTCCAGCCAGATACACTATTGTTGTATAATCCCTAATACAGTGTTTAAACTGAGTTATGTAATTGACTGAGAATCAATAACAACAAAAGAGTCTGAAATGAAGTACTTGGATGCAATCTCAGAAAGGACAGAATGATCTCTGTTCATTTCCAAAGCAAACCATTCAATATCATGGTAATCCAATTCTCTGCCCAGACAAGTAATGCTAAAGAAGCTGAGGTTTAACCATTCTCTGAAGACCTACAAGACCTTCTAGAACTAACACCCGAAAAAAATGTCCTTTTCTTTTTAGGGGATTGGAATGCAAATGTAGGAAGTCAAGAAAGACCTTGGGTAACTGGCAAATTTGGCTTTGGAGTAGAGAATGAAGCAGGGCAAAGGCTAATAGAGTTCTGCCAAGAGAACACACTGATTATAGCAAAAACCTTCTTCCAACAACACAAGAGAAGACTGTACCCATGGACATCCCCAGAAGGTCGACACCGATATCAGAATGATTATATACTTTGCAGCCAAAGATGGAGAAGCTGTATACAGTTAGCAGAAACAAGACTGGGAGCTGACTGTGACTCAGATCATAACTCCTTATTGCCAAATTCAGACTGAAATTTAAGAAGGTGGAGAAAACCACTAGATCATTCAGGTATGACCTAAATCAAATCCCTTATGATTGTACAGTGGAAGTGGGAAATAGATTTAAGGAGTAGATCTGATAGACAGTGTGGCTGATGAACTATGGACTGAGGTTCATGACACTGTCTAGGAGACAGGAGTCAAGACCATCACCATGGAAAAGAAACGCAAAAAAGCAAAATGTCTGTCTGAGAAACCCTTACAAATAACTGTGAAAAGAAAGGAAGCGAAAAGCAAAGGAGAAAAGGAAAGATATATGCATTTGAATGCAGAGTTCCAAAGAACAGCAAGGAGAGATAAGAAAGCCTTCCTCAGCAATCAATACAAAGAAACAGAGGAAAACAACAGAATGGGAAAGACTAGAGATCTTTTCAAGAAAATCAGAGATACCAATGGAACATTTATGCAAAGATTGGCTTGATAAAGGACAGAAATGGTATGGACCTAACAGAAGCAAAAGATATTAAGAAGAGGTGGCAAGAATACATGGAAGAACTGTACAAAAAGATCTTCATGACCCAGATAACTACGATGGCCTGTTCAGTCATCTAGAGCCAGATATCCTGGAGTGTGAAGTCAAGTGGACCTTAGAAAACATTACTACAAACAAAGCTAGTGGAGGTGATGGAATTCCAGTTGAGCTATTTCGAATCCTGAAAGAAGATGCTGTAAAAGTGCTGCATTCAATATGCCAGCAAATTTGGAGAACTCAGCAGTGGCTACAGGACTAGAAAAGGTCAGTTTTCATTCCAATCCCAAAGAAAAGCAATGCAAAGAATGCTCTAACTACCACACAGTTGCACTCATCTTACACAGTAGTAAAGTACTGCTCAAAATTCTCCAAGCAAGGCTTCAGCAGTAAAAGAACTGTGAACTTCCAGATGTTCAAGCTGGTTTTAGAAAAGGCAGAGGAACCAGAGATCAAATTGCCAACATCCGCTGGATCATTGACAAAGCAAGTGAATTCCAGAAAAACATCTATTTCTGCTTTATTGACTATGCCAAAGCCTTTGACTGTGTGGTTTACAATAAACAGTGGCAAATTCTTCATGATTTGGCAATACTAGACCACCTGACCTGCCTCTTGAGAAACCTGTATGCAGGTCAGCAAGCAACAGTGAGAACTGGACATGGAACAGTAGACTGGTTCCAAATAGGAAAAGGAGTATGTCAAGATCATATATTGTCACCCTGTTTATTTAACTTATATGCACAGTACATCATGAGAAACACTGGGCTGGAGGAAGCACAAGCTGGAATCAAGGTTGTCCAGAGAAATATCAATAACATCAGATATGTAGATGACAACACCCTTATGGCAGAATGTGAAGGAGAACTAAGGAGCCTTTTGAAAGTGAAAGAGAAGAGTGAAAAAAGTTGGGTCAAACCTCAACATTCAGGAAACTAAGATCATGACCTCTGGTCCCATCACTTCATGGTAAATAGTTGGGGAAACAGTAGCTGAGTTCATTTTCCTAGACTCCAAAATCGCTGCAGATGTTTTTTTTGCCACCATAAAATTAAAAGACGCTTATTCCTTGGAAGGAAATTTATGACCAACCTAGACAGTATATTAAAAATCAGAGACATTACTTTTCCAACAAAGGTCTGTGTAGTCAAGGCTATTGTTTTTCCAGTAGTCATGTATAGATGTGAGAGTTGGACTATAAAGAAAGCTGAGCACTGAAGAATTGATGCTTTTGAACTGTGGTGTTGGAGAAGATTCTTGAGAGTCCTTTGGGCTGCAAGGAGATCCAACCAGTCCATCCTAAAGCAGGTCAGTCCTGCATGTTCATTGAAAGGACTGATGTTGAGGCTGAAACTCCAATACTTTGACCACCTGATATGAAGAGCTGACTCACTGGAAAAGACCCTGATGCTGGGAAAGATTGGGGGGAGGAGGAGAAGGGGAATACAGAGGATGAGATGATTGGATGGCATCACCAACTCGATAGACATGGGTTAGGGTGGAGTCCGGCAGTTGTTGATGGACTGGGAAGCCTGGCGTGTTGTGGTTCATGGGTTCGCAAAGAGTCGGACATGACTGAGAGACTGAACTGTACTGAAGGAATGCAGAGGATAGAAAAACATTCATCCTTTGCTCCTCCTTGAGAATTCCAGACCCCCAATCTCCACTTCGAGAGCCCCAGACCCCTTTCTCCTCCATTGATATCCTGAACTTCTTGTCAGTCTGCCTAGGAATTGACTCTCTCAGTTACTATTATTAAAATTGAATCCATAAACAAAACTGTCAAAATCAAAGATGAGATAGATTCACAGGGGAATTCATATATATAAAGAAGGGTTAACACGCATCTTCAAACTATTCCAAAAATTGAAAATAAGGGAACACTCCCAATTAATACTATGAGACCATCATTACCCTAATACCAAATCAGAAAAAAAAAAGACACTACCAAAAAGAAAGATTTACAGAACAATATTTCAAATGAATGTAGATGGAAATATCGTTAACAATATATCAGCAAGCAGAATTCCACCATGTATAAAAAGAATCTATACCATGACAAATAAAATTTATTCCAGGGATGCAAACATGGTACAATAGCCACATTTCTATCTATATGATACACTACATTCACAAAATGCAGTCTAAATGTCATGATCATCTCCCTAGATGCTTTTCTTCAAAGGAGCAAGTGTCTTTTAGTTTCATGGCTGCAGTCATCATCTGCAATGATGTTTGAGCCCCAAAAGTAAAGTCTATCGATGTTTCCATTGTTTCCCCATCTATTTGCCATGAAGCGATGGGACTGGATGCCGTAATCTTAGTTTTATTAAATGTTGAGTTTTAAGCCAGCTTTTTCACTCTCCTCTTTCTCATCAAGAGGCTCTTCACTTCCTCTTTGCTTTCTGCATAAGGGTTGTGTCATCTGCATATCTGAAGTTATTGATATTTCTCCCAGCAATTTTGATTCCAGCTTGTGCTTCATTGAGCCCAGAATTTCACATGATGTTCTCTGCATATAAGATAAATAAACAGGGTGACAATATACAGCCTTTATGTACTCCTTTCCCAATGTGGACCACTCTGTTTCTCCTTGTCCACTTCTAACTGATGACTCTTGACCTGCATACAGATTTCTCAGGAGGCAGGTAAGGTGGTCTGATATTCCCATCTCTTTAAGAATTTTCTGCAGTTTATTGTGATCCACACAGGCTTTTATCAAAGGCTGTAGCATAGTGAATGAAGCAGAAGTAAGTGCTTTTCTGGAATTCTCTTGCTTTTTCTGAGACAAAGATGTTTGTAATCTGATTTCTGGTTCCTCTGCCTTTTCTAAATCCAGCTTGAACATCTGGAAGTTCTCGGTTCACATACTGTTGAATAATTGTGAGCATTACTTTGCTAGTGTGTGAAATGAATGCAATTTTGTGGTAGTTTGAACATTCTTTGGCACTGCCTTTCTTTTGTATAGATACAAATGACTAGCAAATGATAATGATAGACATACTCAGAGGTTCAGTATGTGAATGAAATATAGCTAGTGACCATTAACAGCCATTCCACAAGAATTAGCTTAATTTTTTAATTGATTTAATTGGAACCTAATTAGCTTAATTCTTATGTAGTTTTTTAAAAACAATATTCATTTATCTGCAATGTACAATATTTCAACAATGGAAAAAGCTATACATTGACACTATGAGGAGAAAAGACAAGGATTACTGGCTTTCAAATGCTTATGATCTAGGGAAAGAAACGTTAAAAATGAATAAATATGTAAAGGATCATACATTTATAAATGCATAGATAATCAGAATGCTGAGTGATGAAGAATTGAACTGTGGTTTTGGAGAAGACTCTTGAGAGTCCCTTGGACTACAAGGAGATCAAACTAGTTAGTCTTAAAGGAAATCAGTCCTGAATATTCATTGGAAGACCTGATGCTGAAACTGAAGCCCCAATATTTGGCCACCTGTTGTGAAGAACTGACACTGGAAAAGACCGTGACGCTGTAAAAATTGAAAACAGGAGAAGAGGGGGACAACAGAGACTGAGATGGTTGTATGGCAACACTGACTCGATGGGTGAGTTTGAGCAAGCTCTGGAAGTTGGTGATGGCCAGGGAAGCCTGGCATGATGCAGTCCATGTGGTCCAAAAGAGTCAGACACGACTGAGCAAGGGAACTGAAGTGAACTGATAAATGATCATACTCTGAGAAGAAATGTGATAAAAGTAATGAGAGGACAAAGGGCTGTGAGAATATAGAGAAAGGGGAAAATCTTCTGAATAACCAAATAAGGAAGGAATTCAAGCTTAGGATGTGACATTTGAATTGGTCTTTGAAGGATGTCAAAGTGAACATGAGAAAAATAAATAGTGTTAAATAATGCATTTTGGAGATTGTATGAGTGATTCCCCATGTCATTCATTTTCAAAGACTAGTTCCTAAAGCCCTCAGCTTGTCTCTAGTAGTCGGATAAGTGTTGACTATTTGCTTGAGGAAATATTACATTTGATAACTAGAAAGTTTTGATTAATTGCATTCTTAGGTTATCAATAAAACACATATAGTTTATATTCTTATTGGCAAGTATTTCTAAAATTAAATTTTAGAGATCTAAGTGACTTGAAATAATTAACACAATCTCTTCTTATTACAGATGGTACTTGCAGGATGAGAAATTGACTTATTTGTGGTCACACAGGTAATGAAAGAACTGGCAATGATTCTGCTATAACATTATACTTCTGATATTTCAATTGATTTTCCAGTATAGTCTAAGGTGTATAAGGAAATTCCATTCATTTATATCATATCAATCAATCAATAGGCCAGGAGATTGAGATAAAGCTGAAAGGGAGATTGTCCCTAATTCAGACTGACTATAGTTTGGTTTACAAGGTCAGACTTGACCTGACCTCAGGATCTACTGTGGGCATTATATTTTAACTATATTTCTGATAGATTTTCTTTCTTGATATTATCTTATTTCTCCTAAATTAATGTGGTATGGATAGAAAAGAAATGTTTATAGTTCTGAAACTGGGTTCAATTAATTAAGCCTTAAAATACTCTGGTTCCTTGGAAGAAAACTTATGACCAACTTAGACAGCATATTAGAAAGCAGAGACATTACTTTGCCAACGAAGGTCCTTCTAGTCAAAGCTGTGGTTTTTCCAGTAGTCATATATGGATGTGAGAGTTGGACTATAAAAAGTTGAGCACCAAAGAATTGGTGCTTTTGAACTGTGGTGTTTGAGGACACTCTTGAGAGCCCCTTGGACAGTAAGGACCTCCATCCGGTCCATCCTAAAGGAAATCAGTCCTAAATATTCATTGGAAGGACTGATGTTGAGGCTGAAACTCCAATACTTTGGCCACCTGATGCAAACAGCTGACTTATTTGAAAAGACCCTGATGCTGGGAAAGATTGAAGGTGGGAGGACAAGGGGACGACAGAGGATAAGATGGTTGGATGGCATCACTGACTCAATGGACATAGGTTTGAGTAAGCTCTGGGAGTTGGTGATGGACAGGGATGCCTGGTGTGCTGCAGTTCATGGGATCGCTGGACATGACTGAGCGACTGAAGTAAAATACTCTAAAACCACAAATATTACAAATGATGAAAAATTATTTATAATTTTCTATCATTTAAAAAATGTAGCTCAATAACTAAGATCTCAGCTTTCAAATCAATCTGAGTGAATGTGTTGATTTTCCCCTCCTGGGCAGCATTTTTTATAAGACAAAATTATAAATAGAAATGAATAATCTCTCAGTTCTGTTTATCTGTGGCCATGTGAGCATTTTACCTTAGAGGAAGATGTTTACTTCCTATAAGCCATTTCCACAATAATCTATATAACCAGAAATCTCAAAAAGGAGGAGAATTTATTTTTTCATTTCAGAAGGAACATACTCTATTTTAAATATCATATTGTAGCAGGATTACCATTCAGCTTTATCATTGTTACTAGTTCCTAAATCCCCAGAAGGTAAAGTATGAAAACTAAAAATGTAGTAGTCAATTACATTTTTGTATCGGTGTTAGTTCAGTTCAGTTCAGTCACTCAGTCATGTCCGACTCTTCGTGACCCCATGAATTGCAGCACGCCAGGCCTCCCTGTCCATCACCATCTCTCGGAGTTCACTCAGACTTACATTCATCAAGTCCGTGATGCCATCCAGCCATCTCATCCTCGGTCGTCCCCTTCTCGTCCTGCTCCCAATCCTTCCCAGCATCAGAGTCTTTTCCAATGAGTCAACTCTTCTCATGAGGTGGCCAAAGTACTGGAGTTTCAGCTTTAGCATCACTCCTTCCAAAGAAATCCCAGGGTTGATCTCCTTCAGAATGGACTGGTTGGATCTCCTTGCAGTCCAAGGGACTCTCAAGAGTCTTCTCCAACACCACAGTTCAAAAGCATCAATTCTTTGGCACTCAGCCTTCTTCACAGTCCAACTCTCACATCCATACATGACCACTGGAAAAACCATAGCCTTGACTAGACGGACCTTAGTCGGCAAAGTAATGTCTCTGCTTTTGAATATGCTATCTAGGTTGGTCATAACTTTTCTTCCAAGGAGTAAATGTCTTTTAATTTCATGGCTGCAGTCACCATCTGCAGTGATTGGTGTTTATATGTTTACAGTTTTGTCATTTTAAAATAATTACATTTTATTTTTTTGCACATTTCTCATAACTTCTCATTCCAATCCGCATTACATACTTGACCCTTGCCATTTAACTTTAAAAAAAAGTTTGTTTGTGATAAATTTTATCAAAATAAGGAATTAAACACAGCCTTCTCCGTACTTAACAGGAAAATGTGCAGAATGGAACATCTTCATCCATAGTATAGGATCAACTATTGCCTCTTTTGTTCTCCATACTTAACAGGAAAATGTGCAGAATGGAACATCTTCATCCACAGTATAAGATCAACTATTGCCTATTTTGTTTTGCATATAAAAAAAAAAAAAAACTAACAAAGGCAGTCACAGAACATGTGATCCTTAACCCAGGGTAATTTACAAATCTATTGATATATCCTGAAATAAGCAAAACAGGTAGCCTGTATTTAGTTGATATGTTTGAATGTAATAGGAATTTTCCTTCTGTGAATTCTTATATCTCCTTCTGTTTGGTTAATATTGATATTATTGGATGATTCTGAAAGAACAGAGGCAAGAAAAGTTGAAAACAAAATGTGTAAGTTTAAAAGGAAAAGCAGTCATAGAATTTAGAGGATTCTTTGGCAGGAAAAACAGTTTCTCTTTTGAACACCTATACTTTATTTGATTTGAGGTTTTGTTTAATAGCTTCTATAATAGCTGCACCATGACTCTGCATCAAGATTTCCATGAATAAAAACTTGTTCATGTTTCATTTCGCTCCAAATGAGAAATTCTGTCTTGTATTGTTTTAGAAAATTAGTCTGTGTACTATTGCTCCTGGAACTTTATAATTAATCACTAAAGGTAATGGCTGTGGAGAGTTTATGGGAAATAGATGCCTGAACGATTACGACTGTAGCTGTCAATTCAGAACTATAGTTATACATCAATAAATTTTTTTACTCTTAGAAAGATTTCAACACGTGCCCATTTACTTGTAGAAATAAACAGAGTATTTTTAACTGCATTGTTTTTTTCAGGAAGAACTGTGCACAGTGACTTTCACTGGAGAATCCAAGATGATAGTCATGGAAATCTTTAACTTCTGAGTTCCTACTTGTTCTGACTTTTTGTTGCTTTAGCTACTGAGCATATGTTTAATAGTTTGCCTTTTAGAAAATATCATTTATCGTGAAAATAATCAAAGTATATGTGATTCACTTGCAAAGCAGAGTTAGAAAATCTCAAGGTTACCTTCTTTATGTTATCTAAACACCCCACTGGATAAACAAGATGTTTCTAGAGAATCAAGTGAGGCATGCTTGTGTTCCTTAGATCCTAATAGTAAGAACTGTATCTTTGTTCCCCCTGGACTACCCCCACCAGGATCCTCTCTCCCTGGGATTCTCCAGGCAAGAATAATGGAATGGGTTGCCATTTCCTTTTTCAAGAAAGCTTCCCAACCCAGGGATTGAACCCAGGTCTCCTGCAATGCAGGCAGATTCTTTACCATCTGAACCACCATAGCTCCTTCAAAAGGATGTAAACAAGGAGAAATTGTACTTTCAAAGACACTTTTAAAAACTTACTCCAAGAATAAGTAACTCTCACTGTTGGAGAATTACAGTGTCTACTCTCAATAACTCATGCAGTGGATTAAGAACTTGTTTTGTCAGTGTTATTAAGATAGTTTGTATAATAATACCTCCAAGCTAAGCTAACGATTTCATCTTCTTTTCAGTAAAAAAATTGAAATAATGTGATCTTTCCTTATAGATCTTATTTGTCATACTATATTCATTCTGCTTTTTCTTAATCCCCCAACTTCCCCTTGCCCTCATATACAATATCAATAGAATAATGAGCAGAAATCTACTTCTGAAAAAGGATCTAACCAGTATTAGGTTTGTTGTCTTGATTCCTACACGTTGTATACTCCTTAAATATTTCTAATACTAAATGCTTAGCTCTGGTGCAGTTTTATCCTGTAATTTTGAATGAGTCCCTTCCTCTCTTTATGCCTTAGATGCAATACAGGAATTTGAAAGATCATTATTGCTTTTCAATTCTAATTTCATTCCTATGATTCTCAAACATTGTTTGTTCCCATAATCTGTTTGCATTATTTTTACTAAATGGTTGCTCTCTGAATCCAGTGCTCTGACTTTCTCTATCATTAATTTCTTATTGAATCTTCCTTTAGTGATGACACCTCAAATTCTAAACTGATCTTCAGAAGCTTTGGGCTAGTGTCACATGAACAAAATAATGCCTATGTCCATGTTCAGGGCACTGATCCAAGTATTTTCCTACCCTTGGCGATCTGGAAGACATTTTGATTATTAATACCAGACTGACATTGATCCATGGATGACCACTCTTAGAGTGTCCATTTCCTGCCTCCTGAGAACGCTTAAGAAAATGCACTGGTCATAGCAAACAGCCTCTTCTAACAACACAAGAGAAGAATCTACACACGGACATCACCAGATGGTCAACACCAAAATCAGATTGATTATATTCTATGCAGCCAAAGATGGAGAAGCTCTATACAGTCAACAAAAACAAGACCAGGAGCTGACTGTGGTTCAGATCATGAACTCCTTATTGCCAAATTCAGACTGAAATTGAAGAAAGTAGGGAAAACCGCTAGACCATTCAGGTATGACCTAAATCAAATCCCTTATGATTATACAGTGGAAGTGAGAAATAGATTTAAGGGAGTAGATCTGACAGGCAGAGTGCCTGATGAATTATGGAATGAGGTTCATGACATTGTATGGGAGACAGGGATCAAGACCATCCCCATGGAAAAGAAATGCAAAAAAGCAAAATGGTTGTCTGGGGAGGCCTTACAAATAGGTGTGAAAAGAATAGAGGCAAAAAGCAAAGGAGAAAAGGAAAGATATAAGCATCTGAATGCAGAGTTCCAAAGAATAGCAAAGAGAGATAAGAAAGCTTTCTTCAGTGATCAGTGAAAAGAAATAGAGGAAAAGAACAGAATAGGAAAGACTAGAGATCTCTTCAAGAAAATTAGAGATACCAAGGGAACATTTCATGCAAAGATGGGCTCAATAAAGGACAGAAATGGTATGGACCTAACAGAAGCAGAAGATATTAAGAAGAGGTGGCAAGAATACACGGAAGAACTGTACAAAAAGATCTTTAAGACCCAGATAATCATGATGATGTGATGACTCATCTAGAGCCAGACATCTTAGAATGTGAAGTCAAGTGGGCCTTAGAAAGCATCACTACAAACAAAGCTAGTGGAGGTGATGGAATTCCAGCTGAGCTATTTCAAATTCTGAAAGATAATGCTGTGAAAGTGCTACACTCAATATTCCAGCAAATTTGGAAAACTTAGCAGTGGCCACAGGACTGGAAAAGGTCAGTTTTCATTCCAGTCCCAAAGAAAGGCAATGCCAAAGAATGCTCAAACTACCACACAATTGCACTCATCTCACACACTAGTAAAGTAATGCTCAAAATTCTCCAAGCCAGCCTTCAGCAATATGTGAACCGCGAACTACCAGACGTGCAAGCTGGTTTTAGAAAAGACAGAGGAACCAGAGATCAAATTGCCAACATCCGCTAGATCATTGAAAAAGCAAGAGAGTTCCAGAAAAACATCTATGTCTGCTTTACTGACTATGCCAAAGCCTTTTACTGTGTGGATCGCAATAAATTCTGGAAAATTCTGAAAGAGATGGGAATACCAGATCACCTGACCTGCCTCTTGAGAAATCTGTGGGCAGGTCAGGAAGCAACAGTTAGAACTGGACATGGAACAACAGACTGGTTCCAAATAGGAAAAGGAGTACGTCAAGGCTGTATACTGTCACCCTGCTTATTTAACTTATATGCAGAGTATATCATGAGAAACGCTGGGCTGGAAGAAACACAAGCTGAAATCACGGTTGCTGGAAGGAATATCAATTACCTCAGATATGCAGATGACCCCACCCTTATGGCAGAAAGTGAAGAGGAGCTAAAAAGCCTCTTGATGAATGTGAAAGAGGAGAGTGAAAAAGTTGGCTGAAAGCTCAACATTCAGAAAATGAAGATCATGGCATCCGGTCCCATCACTTCATGATAAATAGATGGGGAAACAGTGAAAACAGTGTCAGACTTTATTTTTTTGGGCTCCAAAATCACTGTGGATGGTGACTGCAGCCATGAAATTAAAAGACGCTTAGTCCTTGGAAGAAAAGTTATGACCAACCTAGATAGCATATTCAAAAGCAGAGACATTTCTTTGCCAACTAAGGTCGGTCTAGTCAAGGCTATAGTTTTTCCTGTGGTCATGTATGGATGTGAGAGTTGGACTGTGAAGAAGGCTGAGCGCCGAAGAATTGATGCTTTTGAACTGTGGTGTTGGAGAAGACTCTTGAGAGTCCCTTGGACTGCAAGGAGATCCAACCAGTCCATTCTGAAGGAGATCAACCCTGGGATTTCTTTGGAAGGAATGATGCTAAAGCTGAAACTCCAGTACTTTGGCCACCTCATGCGAAGAGCTGACTCACTGGAAAAGACTCTGATGCTGGGAGGGATTGGGGGCTGGAGGAGAAGGGGACGACTGAGGATGAGATGGCTGGATGGCATCATGGACTCGATGGACGTGAGTCTGAGTAAACTCCGGGATATGGCGATGAACACGGAGGTCTGGTGTGCTGCGATTCATGGGGTCGCAAAGAATCGGTCAAGATTGAGCGACTAAACTGAGAATGCTTTGTAGGTGTAGCACCTGTTTGGATTTTCACAGTTTATTGATGAGCCAATATTTTAGACTGGTCTCAACAATCTTGATAAAGTCAAAATAAATTATGTCTATGACTTCCCCTTGATATCTCAGGCTGTCATTCTGTCACAGAAGGAGATTAGATTCATCTGACAATACTTGATCTTTAGGAAACCATGCGGGGTGTTACCCAGCAGACTTTTCTCTTCAAGGTATTTGCAAGTTTGTTTGCAGTATCATCTAGAAAATGTATGTTTTCCGTACAGATTTAGTGCAAACAGATGAAAAATAACAGGAAAGGAAAATGTAAGTGATAGTTCTTAAACTGGACAAAAATAAAATTTTAAATCCTTTCTCTAAAACCTTTGTAGAAATTATTGTAAATAATTGGTTCTTTATGTTACTAGAGAGATTGTGTTCATATACAGAGTTTACAATTAGCTGACTGTGGGTACACTTTATCTTTTTAAAGAAGGTCGTCTGTGAATTAATTGGAACTTGACAAAAAATTCAATAGTAATTTTGCTTATTGCAGAACCAGATTTCAAAAGCTGATTTACAGCATATATCTACCTCTTAAAATTATATGTGTAACTTAAAAATTAAAATAATTACTGTGCACTGTCATAATTGTTCCTGTTTCTTTTATAAATGGCAGGTTAATATCCATAAAGTTTTATATATAACTAGGCATATTAACTTTTCTCTCACATTTAATGAAGATTCACATATAGTGAGGCTTCCCCACTGGCTCACTGGTAAAGAATCCTGCAGTACAGGAGATACAAGAGACCTGGGGTTTATTTTTGCTTTAGAAAGATGCACTGAGGGAGGAAATGGCAACCCAAACAAATGTGTGTTTTTTTTTTTCCCATTTCTATCTTAAAAAGATTTATTATTATTATTATTTTTTACTTTACAATATTATATTGTTTTTTTTTTCAGGGACAATCCCATGGATAGAGGAGCCTGACAGGCTACAGTCCATGGGGTCACAGCGTCAGAAGCAACGGAGCACACAAATACACACATTTAGTGAACATATTAGTCTAAGGGACTTGGAAATAATCCCTAATCTTTCTAAACTCCATCCTTTATAGTTCTGTCATACTTGGATATCATCAGTACTGAAGTATGAATAAGACCAGTGTATGCAGTGAAACTAAATGCATGCACTGAATCTAAATTCAAAACATACTTGTATCTTTATTAGCAAGGTTAAAAGTTTTCTATTATCTAAAGTGAATTTTTATCTTGCAAAAGCAGCTTTTACTATACAAAAACAATTTTGAAAGAAATTGTTCAGAAAGCTATTATTTATGACTCAAATTAATGTTAATTTATCAACCATGAATACTCTTTTTGTATTTTGGGACTAGAAAACAGAATCATGTAACTTTTGTTAAATTGAGATGTAATTGATATTGTTGTTCAGTCACTCAGTCAGTCCAACTCTTTGAGACCCCATGGATGGAGCATGCCACACTTCCCTTTTCTTCACCATCTCCCGGAGCTTGCTCAAACTCATGTACAGTAAGTCGGTGATACCATCCAGTCATCTCATCTTGTCATTCTCTTCTTCTCCTGCCCTCAATCTTTCCCAGCCTCAGGGTCTTTTCTAATGAGTTAGTTCTTCACATCAGGTGGCCAAAGTATTGGAGCTTAAGCTTCAGCATCAGCATCAGTCCTTCCAATGAATGATTTCCTTTAGGATTGACTGGTTTGATCTTTTTGCTGTCCAAGAGATTCTCAAGAGTCTTCTCCAACACCACATTTCAAAAACATCAATTCTTGGATGGTCAGTCTTCTTTATGGTCCAACTCCCACATCCAGACATGACTACTAGACCTTTGTTGGCTTTTTTATATGCCGCCTAGGTTTGTCAGAGCTTTTCATCCAAGGAGCAAATGTCTTTTAATTTCATGGCTGCAGTCACCATCTGCAGTAACTTTGGAGCCCAAGAAAATAAAGTCTGTCACTGTTTCCATTGTCGTCTCATCTATTTGCCATGAAGACACGGGACTGAATGCCGTGATCTTTGTTTAATGGATGTTGAGTTTTAAGCCAGCCTTTTCACTCTCCTCTTTCACCTTAATCAAGAGCCTCTTTAGTTCCTCTTTGTTTTCTGCCATAATGGTAATGTCATCTGAATCTCTGAGGTTATTATTTTTCTCCTGGTAGTCTTGATTGAAACTTGTGCTTGATACAGCCTGGCATGTCACATGATGTACTCTACATATAAGTTAAATAAGCAGCGTGATAATAAACAACCTTGACGTACTCCTTTCCCAATGTGGACAAGTCTATTGTCCCATGTCTGCTTCTAACTGATGCTTCTTGACCTGCATACACATTATTCAGGTGGCAGGTAAGGTGGTCTGGTATTCCCATCTCTTTAATAATTTTCTGAAGTTTGTTATGATCCACACAGCCAAAGCTTTTAGCATAGTCAATTAAGCAGAAGTAGGTTTTTCCAGAATACTCTTCCCTTTTCTATGATCCAGTGAAGGTTGGCAAGTTGATCTCTGATTCCTCTCCCTTTTTCTAAATCCAGCTTGAACATTTGGAAGTTCTTGGTTCACATACTGTTGAACTCTAGCTTGAAGAATGTTGAGCATTAATTTGCTAGTGTGTGAAATGAGTGCAATTGGGCAGTAGTTTGAAGATTCTTTGGCATTGCCTTTCTTTGGGATTGGAATAAAATTGATATTTTCCAAGTTTTCTGGTGAAAAGTTGTTGTTGAATTACAATGCCGGGATTCTTGGCCCCTAGAGGAGAAGAATTTAATCCCGGGCCAGAGACGAGGCTTGATCGCTCAGAGCTTTTGTGTAACAAAGATTTATTAATGTATAAAGGAGATAGAGAAAGCTTCTGACATAGGCAACAGAAGGGAGCAGAAAGAGTACCCCCTGCTAGTCTTCAGCTGGATGTTATATAGTCATAAGCAACCTGTTAGTGAAAGAAAGGAATGTCTTAAAACTCAGAATGGCACCAGGCCCCTCACCTGTAAGATGCATTTTGGGATAATCTTGGCACCAAATAATTTATCTTGGGCCATAAAGTGATTAACTTGAATTTTGAAGAAGGGCAGATCACAAATAGTTTCATTTACATAGATTAGAGGAACAATATCGGAATATAACATACTGGTTTATCAAGTAGGTTCTGAGCCCAAAAGTTGGAACCAGACTTGAAGAGTTTGGGGTAAATGCATAGTACATTAGCATAGCTTAAGATAAACATTTCCATAAGAAAAAGGCATTGATTAACTATAGGTGAAACCAGGTGTCACTATGGCAACACAGAATTTTAAGATAAACCTCCTTTTAAATTTGTGTAAAGAAGGAAAAAGTATCTCTAGTTTGTTTCCTCCTTCCACTTAAGAGAGATAAAAATATCTGACACTTGCAGGCAATTTCCCCATTTGGAGACCCCTGGCCTTCCTGACTGTTACCCTCTCACTGGCATATTGAGTGTAGCACTTTAATTGCATCATATTTTAGGATTTGAAGTAGCTCAGCTGGAATTCCATCACCTCCGCTAGCTTTATTTATAGTGATGCTTCTTAAGGCCCACTTTATTTGGTACTCCAGGATATCTGGCTCTAGGTGAGCAATCAAACTATCATGGTTATCTGAGTCATTAAATTTTTTGTATGGTTTTTTCTGAGTATTCTTGCCACCTCCTCTTAATATCTTCTGCTTCTATTAGGTCCATAATCTTTCTGCCTTTTTTTGTGCCCGTGAAATGGGCATTGAATGTTCCCTTGGTATCTCTTATTTTATAGCATTGCATTAGTTTCAGGTACAAAACATAATTATTTAGGATTTGTATGTATTGCAAAATTATCACCATCATATGTCTAGTTAACAGGCTGTCACTGTCAGAGTTAAAAAGATTTTTTTCTAGCAATGAGGATTTTTAATACTCTAGCAACTTTCAAGTGTGCAGTATAGTATTAACTATAGTCACTATGCTATACATTATAACCGTATGACTAGTTATTTTATAATTGGAAGTTTTTACCTTTGATCCCCTTCACCCATTTTGCCCATTCCTCCACCTAGGCTCAGCAACTATTGATCTGTTCTCTATGAGCTTTTTCTTATTCGATATATGAGATCATAGCATTTTTTTTCCTCTTTCTGACTTATTTCACATAGCATAATGCCATCAAGGTCCATCTGTGCTGTCACAAAGTGATTTGTTATAAGCTTTATTAGAGTATAATTCATATACCACAAAATTCACCCTTTTAAAGTACACAGTTCTAATGAGATGGATGAAACTGTAGCCGATTATACAGAATGAAGTAAGCCAGAAAGAAAAACACCAATACAGTATACTGACACATATATATGGAATTTAGAAAGATAGTAATGATGACCCTGTATGTGAGACAACAAAAGAGACACAGAGGTATAGAACGGACTTTTGGACTCTGAGGGAGAGGGAGAGGGTGGGATGATTTGGGAGAATGGCATTGAAACGTGTATACTATCATGTAAGAAACGAAGCGCCAGTCTATGTTCAATACAGGATACAGGATGCTTGGGGCTGGTGCATGGGATGATCCAGGGAGATGATATGGGGTGGGAGGTGGGAGGGGGCTTCAGCATTGGGAGATCGTGTCATGTCAATGTATGGCAAAACAAATACAGTACTGTAATGTAGAATAAAGTATTAAAATAAAAGCAAAATTAGTAAAAAATAAATACATAAATAAAGTACACAGTTCAGGTGCTTTTGAGAGTTTAGATCTGTGAAATAATTACATTTATCCAATTCCAGAAATTTTTGTCACCCCTGAGAGAAACTCATACCTATTAAGAGTTACCTAACTTTTCTTCACTCTCCAGTCCTTCCAGTCCTCCACTAATCTATTAAGGCATTATATTGTCTCTATGGATTTGCCCACTTTAGATATTTCATATAAATGGAATTATGGAACATACAATCTTTTAAGTTTGACTTCTTTAACTTGACATTGAAAGGTTGTTGCTGAACCGCAAAGATGCTGAGATTCTTGGCCTCAGGAGGAGAATAATTCAATCAGAGGCCAGTGATGAATCTTGATCACTCAGAGTTTCTGGGTAATAAAGTTTTATTAAAGTGTAAAAGAGATAGAGAAAACTTCTCACATAGACATCAGAAGGGGGCAGAAAGAATGCCCCCCAGTTAGTCTTTAGCTTGATGATATATAACTATTAGCAGTCTGCTAATTAAAGAAAGAAAATGTCTCAAAACTCAGAGAATGGCACCAGGCCCCTCACCCACAACATGCATTGGAACCAGGTGAATCTTCCCGGGCCATAAAACTATTGATATGAATCTTGAAGAAAGGCAGATTTCCATACAAATATACAGTTTCATTAACATAGATTAGGAGAACAATGTATGAGTATAACATTGTGGTTTGTCAAGTCAGTTCTGAGCCTTTAGGTGGGACACACTTGAAGACAGAGTCTAGGGTAAATACATAGTACATTAACATAGCTTAAGACAAACATTTCCATAAGAACAATGCATTGGTTAGTTCAAGGTTAGAGAAAAGTTAAGTGCAGGTGGAACCAGGTGTCATTATGGCAACACAAAATTTTAAGAGAAACTTCTTTTTATATTTGTATAGAGAAGGGGAAAAATATAACACTAGTTTGTTTCCTCCTGCCACTTAAGAGAGATAAAAAATGTCTGACACTTGCAGCCTATTCCTCCATTTGGAGACCCCTGGTCTTCCTGCCTGTTACCCTCTCAACATGATGTTTTTAAGGCTCATCCATACTGTAGCATTTTTCAGTACTTAATTGCTTTTGATGCCTGAATAATATTCCATCATATGAACATTCTACATATTCTATTCTACATTTTGTTTCCCAGTTAAGGTGATGATGGCTATTTAGGTTGTTTCCACTTTTTGCTTATTATAAATAATGTTTAGGTGCAAATTTTTAGGTGGTCATATGTTTTCATTTATCTTCCATATATAAGTGGAATTGTTGGATTGAATGGTAACTTTATGTTTAACATTTTGAAGAAATCTCAAACTGTTTTCCAAAATGACTGCAACATCTTACATTCCTAAAGTACATTTGTGATTTATGTATCCACAGATTGTTTTCAAGAATTACACTTTGATAGACCATACATTTACTGGATACTCTTTACTCTGTGGTCTTCATTGTGTAATTTTCGTGATATTCTAACATTAACCACCCCCCCCCTTTAAATGGAAGCTGATCCTGCTGTGTAGCAGAAACTCAAGTACTCCTGTCATGCGAGTGTATGTTCCCTCGTTCTTTGTCTCGTTACAACAAAGATTTGGAGCAACGGACATTAGAGCCCTCGGCACGTCACAGCTCTCAGGTCTTGGACAAACCGTGTTACAGCTCTTAGGCAAATCATTGTTACAGCTCTTTTTATTTAGAAAATAGCAGGAGAATGGGAGAGAAAGAGAAAGAGCACATGCACATGGGAGAGAAAGAAAGAGAGAGAGAGAGACAAAGAGTGCACACACACACGCAGTAGAGAAAGAGAGAGAGAGAGATTTGGCTCTTCCTTTTATATGTTTTCTTCCTCTTGGGCCCGCCCTATGCAAACTGGGCTTAGCCAGGAGTGCTGTTTGTTCCACCTGAAGTCTTCACTCTGGTCCTCAGAACTTCCTTTGACTTTCCTTGTTTTTTATTTAGTCACCGCCATTTTGGACTCTGTTTCCCTATTCTACCTACCTAACATTCCCCCCTCAAGAGATGGGAGGCCCAATTCTTTGGGACTAGGGGCGTCAAGGTCTTTCTGGCTACTTCCTGCTGAACTGGGGTGGCGAGGGGTATTGGGCCTCCCCCTCTTGCTAGTCTCAAGCCTCAGAGTCCTTATAGCAGTGTCCATCTAAGGGTGTGATATTTTTCATGGTCGGCTGGAGTTTTATATCTTTGTTGAACTGGCACTGCATATTGTAGCTTGTTGACCTGGGCAGAGACAAAACAAGTTAGACAACTGACAGTACATGGGATAATCATAAGCATCACAAGAACTAGTAGGGGTATTAGTCAATTTTAAATTCACATTGCTAGGATGGCTCAAGTCCCTCCTTGTTCAGGGATCAGCAGATCTATTTCCTGTCTGTTTTAGAGTATAATCTTTGTCAAGCTGTGTTGGCTGTATAGAGCTATCCTGAGAAATCTTATCCCCAGAAACCAGATTTTGGGGGTGTTCATTAGAATGGCACTCATTGGTAGTCCTGAATAGGTATCTGAGATCTCCCAGGGGCTCACAGGTGTATTGAGTGTCCTCTTCTGTCTTCTTCCATGGCTTGACTCATGAGTAGTGAATCCAGGAGTCATGTCCTGGTACCTTGACTGCTGTGGGGGTAGAAAGTATTACAGGATAGGTGCCCTTCCATGAGGGCCGGAGTTGAGCATTTGGAGACCCATCTTTCCAGACTCTAATTAGGACTTGAGTCCCTGGAGCATACAGTGGTGACTCCTTAGAATCTTTTGGGTCCTGGTTTATACCCCACAAGTGTATATCCTGTTGGAATTCCCCAATGGCCAAGGTATAAGACTGGAGGGTCTGAACCTCTGGATCTAGGAAGAGGTCATTGATGTAAATAAAAGGTCTCCCATATAGCATCTCATAAGAACAAAGACCAAGCTGTTCCTTAGGGGCAATGCAGGTGCAGAGGAGAGCTATTGGTAAAACCTCCTTCCATCCTAAGGAGGTCTCCTGGGTTATCTTTTTATAGCTGATTTTAAGAATTGATTGGCTCTTTCCACTTTTCCTGAAGATTGAGGCCTCCAGGCACAATGGAGATAATAAGTAATGCCCAATGCTTTCGAGACCCCTTGGGTGACATTGGAAGTAAATGATGTCCCATTGTCACTTTGTAATGACCTGGGCAGACCAAATCTTGGAATGACTTCATGGAGCAGTTTTTTACCACCTTCTCAGCCTTTTCAGTGTGGGTGGGAAAGCCTTCAATCCATCCTGTGAATGTATCTATCATGAATAATAGGTATTTATACCCCTGAGAAACTGGCATCTGGGTGAAGTCCATCTGCCAGTCCTCTCCTGGGTAGGTTCCACATTGTTGGATGGGCTGGGCCAGCTGGGGTCTTCGAGCTCCTTGGGGGTTGTTTAATTGGAAAGTGGGACAAGAGGAGACCATCTGTCTTATAGTTGTTTTGAAGCCTGTTCCTCTGAAGGACCTTTCTAGTAGTCTTTGGAGGGCCTTTACTCCTAAATGAGTAGTGGCATGTAACTTCCATTGGAGGTTCCCAGGCAGAAAAAGGAGTCCCTCCTTTTGGAGCCACCCCATATGATCTTCTTGAAAGCCCTCACTCTTAGCTTTAAGAGTCTCACCTTCAGTATGTGAAGAAGTTTCTGGCAAATAAGTCTGTGGAACTAAGGTGGCAATCCCTATTAGGTCATGGTTCTGTAATGCTGCTCCCCTAGCCGCCTGATCAGCTGCTTGGTTCCCTCGTGCCACTTCTGTGTCCCCTTTTGGTGTCCTTTACAGTGGGAGACTGAAACCTCGGTGGGCAGATGGACTGCCTCCAAGAGTCGAAGAATCTGATCACCATATTTGATTGGGGACCCTCGTGTGGTCAAGTGGCCCCTTTCTTTCCAAATAGCTGCATGTGCATGTAGCACCAGAAAGGCACACTTGGAGTCAGTGTAAATGGCTATTCTTTTCCCTTTTCCCAGCTCTAAAGCTCGAGTCAGGGTTATGAGCTCAGCTAATTGGGCTGAAGTACCTGGTGGCAGAGGCTTAGCCTCTATGGTCTCAAAATTGGAGACTACTGCATACCCGGCTCTTCTTTTTCCATCCAAGACAAAGCTGTTTACATCAGTGTACCAGATTTCCTCAGGATTGGTCAGAGGATCTTCTGACAATCCTTCTCAAGGTTTTTTCCAGTGGTCCAAGGTTTCTAGACAAGAGTGAAAGGGGAGAGAGCCCTCGGGGGTAGGCAGGAGGGTGGCTGGGTTAAGAACCTCACAAGGGGATATAATGAGGCCTGGATTTTCCATCAGCATTACTTGATACCTGAGGATTCTTTGATCAGACATCAATAAATGGCCTCTCCCGTTTAGGGGTTGTTTTACTTGGTGGCTGGTAAAAATAGTTAGTTTGCCCCCAAAGGAGAGTTTCAAAGCATCTTCTATCATGATTGCAATAGCTGCAAGATTTCAAAGGCAGGGGGCCAGCCTCGGGTAGTTGGATCGAACTTTTTGTATAAGTAAGCTACAGGCTGGGGCTCAGATCCCAACCTTTGAGTTAACACTCCCAAGGCTATTTCCTCTCTTTCATGGACATAAAGTTGGAATGCTTTTTCTGGGTCTGGCAACCTCAAAGCAGGTGCCTGAGTTAAGGCCTGTTCTAGTGTACCCTCTGCCTTCTTTTGAGGAGTTCCCCATATCAGTGGGATTGAATCATCTCATCCCTTTAAGCTTTCATATAAGGGCTGGGCAATTAGACCATAGTTGGGTATCCAGATTCTACAATATCCAGTTAGCCCCAGGAAAGCTCACAATTGTTTTCGAGTCGTGGGGGAGGGCAACTGGAGGATTCCTTGTACCCGATCAGAGGACAGCCTCCTGGACCCGTGTGTAATCTGAATTCCCAGGTAAGTAACCTTTGTCTCGACCATCTGTGCCTTAGCACGGGAGACCTTATATCCTCTTTCTGCCAAGAAGTTTAGAACCTGAATTGCATGTTGTTGGGCATTTTTCTCGTCTGGAGAGCAGATTAGTAGGTCATCTACATATTGTAATATTTTCCCATTAGGTCCCAGGTCCAGATCTAGGAGATCCTGGCTAAGGGCCTGTCCAAACAGGTGGGGGCTATCTCTGAACCCCTGAGGTAATACTATCCAAGTCACCTGTTGGTGTTTTTCTCCTGGGGCCTCCCACTCAAAGGCAAAAGATATTGGGATTCTTTAGCCAGTGGTATGCAAAAAATGCATCTTTGAGATCCCAGACTGTAAACCACTTGGCACTGCGTGGGATTTCTCCCAAGATTACATAGGGATTGGGTACTATAGGATGGAGGGGGACTACAGCTTCATTTATGATCCAGAGATCTTGAACCATTCACCAGGTTCTGTCTTTTTCTTTACTGAGAGTATTGGGGTGTTACATGGTGAACTGGTGGGGACCAATAGCCCACAAGCAAGGAATTTATTTATTAAAGGCTGTAGTCCCTCCCGAGCCTCTCTTTTGAGAGGGTATTGTTTCTGGTTAGGAAACCGAGTGGGATCTCAGAGGACATTCAGCTTGGTGGGCTCGTCCAGGAATCCCCTGGTACCACACCTGGGGGTTAATTTTGTCCTCCCATAGTTTTTGGTCTCTCTCTATTGGAGAAGGTGTAATGGGTTCTTCAGTAGTAACCAGGAGCTGTAGAGCTCTAGGGGCTGAAAAACTTCCCATCACAAGGGTGGTCCCCAGTTTAGTGAGTATATCTCTTCCCAGTAAGGGAGTAGGACATTCAGGGACCACCAGAAACTGGTGGGAAAATATTTGTCCATCCCAGCAACAAAGAAGTGCTCGGGTGAATTTTTTAGTAGTTGCTTTTCCTGTAGCACCCAAAATGGTACCGGTTTGGGAGGAGAAGGCTCCGGAGTAGATCAAGACAGAGTAGGTAGCCCCTGTGTCAACCAAGAAATTTTCGGATCTACCTGCCACATCCAGTTGCACCCTTGGCTCCAGCCCCGTGATGGTTATCTGTGACAGGCGGGCTGGCTGGAACGGGCCACTTCAGTCCTCTTGAACCATCATGAGGGTAGGCTTGGCGCTTGACCTTGAGGCTCTTGGGTCCCAAGGGCAGAGTGCCACCCAATGTCCCAGTTGATGGCATTTGTGGCAAGCCCTTCTAGGAGACTTGTCACAGGTTGGACACTCTTTGGCCCAATGCCCTACCTGTCTACAGATCAGGCACTTGTCTCGTGCCTTGTCCTTCAAGGACTTGGTGTTTGCCATAGAGCTTCTCTGGAGGGCAGCCAGCATCTGGGCATGCCTTGTCTCTTTCTTTCTCTCCTTCTCCTGGGCTTTGGCCTCCTCCTCCTGTTCTGTTATAAAAGGTGTTGGTGGCTGTCTGGACCATCTCATCTAAAGAGGCAGCGGGGTCCTGCTGTTGTAGTTGTAACTTAATTAACTTTTGGAGTGCCTCTTTTAGCCTTTCCAGAAAGGTAATTGGGTTCTCTTTGGGCTCCTGAGTTATTGCTGAGACTAGGCACAGTCCCACAAGCAATAGGCTTCCTTCTGTTTTCATGGGTGGACTTTCTTAGGGGTGAGTCTTTCTGAAGCTTATCCTTCCCAGAACTGTTGCAACCTGAGAGCCAGGCGTCCCCAGGTCAGGGGTGCAGATCCCCAGGCAGGCTGAGGCGTGACAGCCTCCTAGAGATCGAATCCCTGAGCAGGCCGAGGAGTAATGGCCTCCTGAGAATTGAGTCCCTGGGCAGATCGAGGCATGATGACCTCCTGGGACCCCTGGGACTAGCAGATCCCCAAGCAGGTTGAGGCATGACAACCTCTCGAGGACCTGATCCCTAGGCAGTCCAAGGTGTGATGGCCTCCTGGGACCCCCGGACTTGAGTTTGGGCGTCCCCAAGGTCTCCAGTGTAACCAGTATTGGGTAGGATTAGGGGGTTGGATATTATAGAGTATTTCCCTCCCAAGGCCAGCTATTTTCTGGTTGTCTCTCCAGAAGACTGTGGAGGCAACCTTGTGGGTCTGGATGGGGCTCAGGCAAAGAGCATGAAACAGGAGGGAAGGGGGAAGAGCACAACCTTTGAAAGAATGACATAGCACAAGGGTATAATGTAAACCAATTAAAACCAATTGGGTCCAAGATGAAAAGTAAAATTCAAGTACTTAATCCCCAATCTATAAACCAACAGACACATCCAGAGGTGGCAGGACAGCTCCAAGGCAAAAGAGGGAGGAGTGGGTGGTTCCCCAATGGTAGGGATGATACTCCCACTCATTAGCATATGAATTCCACCACTTCACAAAACTTAGCCAGGCCTGATTCCATAGCCCCAGCCCTTGCCCTTGGGAATGGTTCATACCCTGAAGGGTGGCTTCCCTCTGGATCCTATCAAATCTACCTCTTAACACTTTGTACTCTCAATGAATTTTTGCAATGAGACATCAGGGCCTGAGTTTCATTAGTTTTGGCCGAGCTTGAATCCTGGAAGAGAGCTGAAGGACAGGAGGAAAAAGCAGTGGGAAAAACGTGCCAAGGAGTCCCCTTCATAGCCCGCTGGAAATTTTGCTAAATATCTGACTGGTGCTCACAATTTCATTGATCTGACCCTTGACACAGAGAAGAGAAAGTACAGAAGAATCCCCACCGGCTCGTGTAACAGCTATTGAGGCTCAGCAGATAGTGCCTTTGGGACATGCTGAGGAGTAGCCTCTCAGAGTCCCTCAATTGTGCCTCCTGCCGCCCACCTGTTTATAGGAGGTTCGAGGAAACAAGGAACGAGAGATTGTAAAGGAATTAAGATTCCGTTAGGCATGTCCCTCCAGTGAGGACCTCTTACCTTGACCGGAGGTCTTCTGGGATCTGAGACTGGGCCATGTGAGCTTTCTGCTGAGTTTGTTTCGCTGTCCCAGTTTCCAGCACGATGGGCCTTCCCCTGCCCTGGATTTTCTTCACGTTCCACCTCTACTGTAAGACCTCGCGGCCTTTTCTCGGGAACCGTCGCCCCAAAGACCACAGTGACTCGAATTCGATGCAATCAGCAAGAGGATTTATTAGGCCGGCGCGCCGGGGTTCGATCTCCTTAGGAGGAGCGAACCTCGAACGCCAGTCGTGAGGGACTTCTATACAAAAAAATCACAGGTAGGTGGGGATGAGGTCAGGGTATGGGATACAATGAAGTAGGGGCCATAGGTGAGGTGGAGACATTTGATTGGTGGGAAAAGTTTGCAGGTAATTAAGTTGAAACGGTTGGCTGATCACCCTGTAGAATTTGGTCAATTTTTACCCAGAAAAGTCCGACAGAGAGATACATTCTTGGGAGGGGGTTTCCTTGACCAGGTCATAAGTTATCTGTTAAGTATCGGTCAGGAGGCTCTGAGTCACCAGATAAGGAGTAAGCTATTTTCCTTGAGGCACAGCCTGCCTTCCGGGCTTAAATTTTAACCTAAGTCCTTCATTCCCCTCTTCTTCTTGTCCGTGATTTCAATCCTGAAATCATAGAGTGAGGGATTGTGGCATACCGTTACCTTGGCATGAGCACTGGCACGGTGCTTGTGCGTTTCTTGATAAAGGAGAGCAACTACTTAAAAATGCAAAGCTAAGAGATGAAGAAAGTTAGGATTACAAGAATAGTCATGGTATCATAAACAAACTTATATAACCTTTTTAACATCTATACCTTACAATCATTAAGAAAACAGCCACCAATCTTCCATTTTATTGTGTGCAGAGCATAGTGTCCCCGTCTCCGGAGCGTGACGGGTGCATTTTAAACGTCCATTGAGGGAGACCGGTCAGGGAGCCAAGGAATGCCCTGGGTTGTTACTTAGGTCAGGCGGCTTTCAAGATTTAACCCATTACAGGCAATTCTCTCACAGCTCCCTCTTCTTCATCTTTTAGGCGCTCTAAAAGATGGTGATGGTGCAGCATGTTATGGTAGACAAGCACCTTTATATGCAGAAATTCTTTTACAATGCCTTTAATAAGGCATGGTGCTAGGCACATCAGGGCAAGGATAGCAATTAACACGATGCCTACAGCCACCATGCTCTGCCACAAAGAATGAAGACTGGGAAAGTTAGAAACCAAATTCTTCACAAAATCTTCAGCAGTTTGAACAACATCTAAAGTGGCCGAAGGCGCGTTTTCTATATCTAATATTTCATTGTGTAACTGCAGTAAATCAAGAGAAATATTAGAATTATACCATATGCCTTGTAAATGTCTTTTGATCCTCTCCCACGGGAAGTCAGATATATTATAAGGTTTTTTTGTGACACAGATCCACTTGTAATTAACATGACATTGAATTTTCATTCTGAGTTCTAAGCTTTGAACCTCTTCTCCTAAGACTCTGAGAGTATCATATAAAGCAGACAGCCTATTTTCTATTTTTTTATCAATATCCTCTTGTGTTCCCATAACCCTTGTGACATTATAAGACAGAGAATCAACAATTTTGGCATCTTGCACGGATTGAGCAAGGAAACAGAGGCAGTAACAGCGGTCGCTATTAAGGAGATCAACGATATCACACCCAGAACAACTAATCCCAGGCCTCCTGGGGTCCGGGTTGTAGGCTGCAGCAAGCTGAGTCCACACCTCTTTCTGAAAAGCTGGAGTCCCTTTAGCCTAGCACACAGATCACCATTGTTAAAGTTTTGGGGTCGAATCCCTCTCTAAGTGTCAATATGGGAGGTGCTCCATACAAAATTTCAAAAGGGGTGAGACCAAGGTGAGAGGGCGTGTTTCTCAGCCGGAAGAGAGCCAGAGGAAGGAGCACCGTCCAGTCAGTACCGCCAGTCTCTAAGGACAATTTAGTTAGGGTCTCTTTTAGAGTTCTATTCATTCTTTCTACCTGCCCTGAACTCTGGGGTCTGTATGCACAATGTAATTTCCAATCGGTCCCCAGAAACTTAGCTAACTCCTGACTTATTTGGGCAGTAAAAGCCGGCCCGTTATCTGACCCTAACATCTTTGGCGCTCCGAAGCGCGGAAAAATTTCTTCTAGAATTTTCTTAGCTACTATGAGGGCACTTTCATTTTTGGTGGGGAATGCTTCCACCCATCCTGAGAAAGTATCCACAAAAACCAGCAGATATTTATTGCCGTACCGCGCAGGACATACCTCGGTGAAATCCACTTCCCAGTAGGCCCCCGGCCAGTCTCCACGCAGCCGCTTACCTTGGCCCGTCTTGTTTCGGCCGGCATTTACCTCTTGGCAAGGTCTGCAGTTCAGGACCACTTGCTCAGCCAATTTAAAAAGTCTCGGCACCTCATATCCTGCTTTAATTAAAGAGAGACTAGCTTTTTAGCCCCTAAGTGAGTCCAATGGTGCATTTGTTTTAACATTTATCTGGCTTCTCCTTCCGACGTAGCCTGTTTCCCTCTGGGCCATGGAGAGGGGCTAGAATTACTTTTATCTTCTGAGCATATTGCCAGCAATCTCGATAGCCCGTCTTTTGTCGCCGCCTCTCGCGCAGCTTGATCGGCCATATTGTTTCCCTCAGTTACCAGGGACCGATCTCGTTGATGTCCAGGGCAGTGGATTACACTAATCTTTTTGGCAACATCAGGGCAGCCAACAATGCCAGGATTTCGTTTTTGTTTTTAATCTCTTTGCTGGCCGATGTAAGTAACCCTCTCTGTTGGTAAATAGCTCCATGGACATGTGCAGTTGCGAAAGCATATCTACTATCAGTGTAAATGTTGGCCTTTTTCCCTCGTGCCAGTTCTAAGGCCTTTGTGAGGGCAATCAGCTCGGCTTTTTGGGCTGACGTACCTTGAGGGAGGGCAGCTGCCCAGATTACCTCAGTCCCATCGACCACCGCTGCCCCTGCCCGCCGCCTTCCTTCTTCAAGAAAACTGCTTCCGTCCGTATACCATGTCACCTCGGCATCCTGGAGCGGCTGGTCCGAGAGATCATGACGAACTCCATGTACTCCCGCCAGAATTTCTTGACAGTCGTGGGTCACCTCGGACTGGCTGGGGTCTGGCAGCAGCGTGGCAGGGTTAAGTCCGGTAGCAGGCATGAACCTGATTCGCTCAGAGTTTAGGAGCAACGTCTGATAGTGGGTCATCCTGGCGTTAGTTAGCCATCTCTCGGGGGTTGGCGAATCACACTTTCTAAAGCTTGGGCGCAGTGACAATTAAGTTCTGCCCCAGTGTCAGCTTGTCTGCATCTTTTACTAGGACTGTCACGGCAGCCACTATACGCAAACAATTCGGCCAGCCAGCAGCCACGGGGTCCAGTTTCTTTGACAAATATGCCACCGGCCGATTCCATGGTCCCAGCTTTTGGGTGAGGACCCCTTTGGCAATGCCATTATTTTCAGCCACATAGAGATGGAACGGCTTGTCCACATCTGGAAGTCCCAGGGCAGGGGCTGACAACAAGGCGCACTTAATGTTGTCAAAAGCCTTTTGCTCGCTCTTTCCCCAGACGAAGGGTGTACTGCCCTTGGCCAGGGAGTACAAGGGAGCGGCCATCTCTGCGAACCCCGGAATCCAGGGCCTGCAGAACCCTGCAGTGCCCAAGAACTCCCTAACTTGTCGGGAGTTTTCGGGGCCGGTATTCTGGCCACCGCCTCTTTTCTGGCCTCCGAGAGCCATCGCTTCCCATCTCTGAGTTGGTACCCCAGGTAACTAACCTGTTGCCAGCAGATCTGGGCCTTTTTGGCAGAAGCACGGTAGCCGAGGGTGCCAAGTTCGGTCAGTAAAGTCTCAGTCCCTTTCCTGCACTCCTCTGCGGTATCAGCGGCCAGAAGCAAGTCATCTACATATTGGAGCAGAGTTACCTGGGGATTTGTGGCGCGGAAGTGCGCGAGGTCCTGGTGGAGGGCTTCGTCAAAAGTTGTTGGCGAGTTCTTGAATCCTTGCGGCAGCCTGGTCCACGTTAGCTGTCCGGAGAGTCCTGTAAGAGGGTCTTTCCACTCAAAAGCAAAAATAGGCTGGCTAGCAGGGCTGAGTCGTAGGCAGAAGAAGGCATCTTTCAGGTCCAAGACAGTGTACCACTTCCGGCTGGGGGAAGGGTGCTCAGCAGGTTGTAGGGGTTGGGCACTGTTGGGTGTAGGTCGGATACCCGCTTGTTGACTTCTCTCAGATCCTGTACAGGCCGGTATTCGCCCGTTCCAGGCTTCCGCTTCCGGACGGGAAGCAACGGGGTGTTCCAGGCCAATTGGCACTTTATCAAAATTCCCAGATCAAGAAACCTTTGAATATGTGGGCGGATCCCATCTCGAGCCTCTTTACTCATCGGGTACTGGCGGACTGAGATGGGGGGTGGCAGAGGCCTTGATTTCTACCACCACTGGGGGCTGGTGGACAGCCATTCCCATGCCCGAGACTTCAGCCCAGGCTAGGGGGTCTTAGCCATCCAGTCCTGCATATTCATGGTCTCGGGGAAGGGCTCTCATATAGCCTGTATTCATCTTCTAGCCTCAGGGTCAAAACCTGCAACGGCCTTCCTTCCCCGTCTGTCACCGTGGTGCCCTCGGTGTGAAAGTGGATCTGAGCCTCCACTTTCATGAGCAAGTCCCGTCCCAGCAAGGGGTAAGGGCATTCAGGGATCACAAAGGAACGAGTGGGATACCCGGCCCATGCCAAGGTCCACTGTTCTTCGGGTAGTCCATGGGTATTGTCGATACCCTGTAGCGCCCTGTACCCATGCCTTTTTGTGGACAATGCCCCTCTGGATTGTAATAGGACGGAGTGTTGGGCTCCTGTGTCTACCAGAAACTGTACGGGCTTCCCCTCCACCTTAGAGTTACCCTAGGCTCGGGGAGGGTCCGAGCCCCGTCCCCTAACTTCTTCTCTATGGCCAGGATTTTGTTGGGGGTGGCGGACCTTCCCCTCTTCTTCTGAGGGCAGTCTTTGAGCCAATGCCCCTTCTCTTTCAGTACGCACACTGATTTTGTCTAGTGGTGGTTTGGTTCCTGTCCTGCTTTTACTGCGGTCTCTTGGCCCAGCTCTATCATCTCTCTTTCCTTCTTTAATCACTGTGGTCAGAATTTTTGCCAAGTCTTTTGCCTGTCTTTTTCTCTCTCTCTATCTCCCGTTCATTCTGCTCCCGGATCCTTCTTTCCTCCTTTTCTTCTTCTGTTTCCCTTTTATTAAACACCTTGTCTGCTTCTTTGATCAAATCTTGAAGAGAAAATCCCTGTAACCCATCTAGTCTCTGTAACTTTCTCTTAATATCTAGGGCTGATTGATCAATAAAGGCCATGGCCACTGTAGCCCTATGTTCTTCAGATGTGGGATCGTAGGGGGTAAATCTCTTGAATGCCTCTATTAACCTATCTAGGAATACAGTAGGTGACTCGGTAGGCCCTTGAGTCACTTCCCTTACCTTAGCCAAATTGGTGGGGCACCTTGCTGCCCCTCGGAGACCCGCCACCAGAGCCTGGCAATAGACCCTCAGGTGCTCCCTACCTGCCAGAGAACTGTAGTCCCAGTCAGGTCTCGTCAGGGGGAAACCAGCATCTATTTCATTAGGAAGCACTGTGGGACGTCCGTCATCTCCTGGCACATTTTTGCGAGCCTCCAATAGTACTCGCTGTCTTTCTTCTGTAGTGAGCAAGGTCTGCAACAATTGCTGACAATCATCCCAAGTGGGCTGATGTGAGAAAACAAGAGATTCTATCAAAGAGGTTAGCACCTGGGGGTTATCAGAAAAAGAGGGGTTGTTATTTTTCCAGTTGTAAAGGTCAGAGGCAGAGAATGGCCAATACTGGAGTGGCCGAACCCCACAGTCATCAGGGGGCCCATTCTCCCGGGGGGAGAGCGGTGGAGTCCGGGGTGACAGCTCTACGGCTCCGCATTCCTGCCGCCGGGCCCATTTCTTCCCCCTTCTTTTGGCTGCTCAGGCGAGGCGATTGCTTGTGCCCTCTGAGGTGCCGGAGGTGGGACCTGTACAGGCGGGTAGAGTGGGGAAGAATCTAAAAGTAAGAAGTCAGTTTGCAGGTCTGGATATATATTTTTGACGGGAGCCTTTGTCTCTTCTTTCTTTGCCGTGGATTTTAGGGCAAAGATCTCTGCAGCAGGCTCCAACGGCTTTCCTGTGGGGAAAATGAAAGGCCGAACCCACACCGGGGTGAACGGACCAGGTCTTCCCAGACCATAATATATGGCACCTGGTCCGGGTGCTCAGTAGCAGGGGTGAAAATTACAGTTTTAACCTGTTTGACTTGTTCTGAAGAGAATGACCCTTCTGGCGGCCAGCCGGTATTAAAACTGGGCCAATCTACTGCGCATAAGCTCTGCCTTTTTCCTTTTTTCACTGTCATGGAAAGATCATGGGCCCGATTTTTCACTTCTGTCCAATGATCTACCGTCAGAGACAACGGGGTTGTCACAGTCTGTCCCATTGTCAGTTTGTCACAAAAATGAACACTTAACGAGTACAAAGTAAGACAAGTAGCAGCGGAAAAATCAGATAAAAGTGGCTGCTGTAAACTTTTGCCCTCGGCAAGTCTTGAGCAGATGAGCTTCCTAGCTCCACAGATACAGAATTCAGGCGGAGGGGAATCTCACGACCCCCACTCCCAGGTCGGCGTTCCAGGCGTCCCTGGCAAATGCCACAGATACAGGCGGAGGGAATCTCACGACCCCCACTCCCAGGTCGGCGTTCCAGGCGTCCCTGGCAAACGCCACAGATACAGACGGACAGGCGCGCCCCACAGATACAGACAGACAGGTGCGCGAGGGCACAGATCCTTGTTTCAGCAGCCGGAGAAGACCAGGGGAAGAAAAGAAAGATTACTGAGGATAGCCACCAAAAATCCTACCGGGAATGGTGGCGGCCAGAGAGGTGGACTTATGGCGTGCTTTGAGTTCACTCGTGTGCCTATGCCGTTGCACGGAAGTTTTCTTGCTGGGGGCGGGCGCCCTAGCGGCTTCTGGCCCGTTCCGTGACCCCCTTATCCTGTCACGGGAGTCTTCAAGTGGCAGGCGCCCTAATGGCTTTTAAGTGCCTGACCCGTGCCCACAAAAAGGTAATATTAGGCCATTTCCTCACAAGAAAGACAGGGAAGTTTCACCCAGCTGGGCGATAGTTACTGGGGCTCACCTGTCATAAGGCCTTCAAAGTCCACCAGGGAGTAGCCCTGGCCGGGACTAATCAGTTGCCTCACAACCGTTCGCCTGTTCACTGAAACTTCCGAAGGATTAAGTCAAGCAGCAGGAGAGAAAAGTGAGACAATACAGATTTAACACAGAGCAGACTAGTCACAGACCTTTTACAGACGTACACGGAGACACAGAATTGCTCGAGCATACCTCCGAATTCAAAAGCCAAAGGGTCTGAGTGAGCGAGGCGATCCCGGACGAGCCCCCAAATGTAAGACCTCGCGGCCTTTTCTCGGGAACCGTCACCCCAAAGACCACAGTGACTCGAATTCGATGCAATCAGCAAGAGGATTTATTAGGCCGGTGCGCCGGGGTTTGATCTCCTTAGGAGGAGCGAACCTCGAACGCCAGTCGTGAGGGACTTTTATACAAAAAAATCACAGGAGGGTGGGGATGAGGTCAGGGTATGGGATACAATGAAGTAGGGGCCATAGGTGAGGTGGAGACATTTGATTGGTGGGAAAAGTTTGCAGGTAATTAAGTTGAAACGGTTGGCTGATCACCCTGCGGCATTTGGTCAATTTTTACCCAGAAAAGTCCGACAGAGAGATACATTCTTGGGAGGGGGTTTCCTTGACCAGGTCATAAGTTATCTGTTAAGAATCGGTCAGGAGGCTCTGAGTCACCAGATAAGGAGTAAGCTATTTTCCTTGAGGCACAGCCTGCCTTCCGGGCTTAAATTTTAACCTAAGTCCTTCACTACCATGGGAGGTTCACTGAGTTGGGCTCCTGCTGTGCCTGGCCTCTTCCGCATGGAGGTTGTTTCAGCCAGGTTACATCCGAGTCACGGCACCATAGATGTCACGCAAGTGTATGTTACTCGGTTCTTTGTCTTGTTACAACAAAGATTTGGAGCAAGGGACATTAGAGCCCTCAGCACGTCACAGCTCTCAGGTCTTGGACAAACAGTGTTACAGCTCTTAGGCAAATCAGTGTTACAGCTCTATTTTATTTAGAAGATAGCAGGAGAATGGGAGAGAGAGAAAGAGCACACGCACGCACGTGGGAGAGAGGAGGGAGGGGGGGAGAGGGAGAGAGAGGGGGGGGGGAGGAGGGGGGGAGAGAGTGAGAGTGCACGCGCACGCACTCGGGAGAAGGAGAGAGAGAGAGCACGCGCTTTGGCTCTTCCTTTTGTATGTTTTCTTCCACCTGGGCCTGCCCTATGCAAATTGGGCTTAGCCAGGAGTGCTGTTTGTTCCACCTGAAGTCTTCACTCTGGTCCTCGGACCTTCCTTGTTTTTTAGCCACCACCATTTTGGACTCCATTTCCCTATTCTAGCTAACTAACACTCCCAAGACTGCTAAGAAGAGCAAATATTATGAATTGATTGATAGATAATTTAAGAAGTGAAATAGGATACTTTTGTTGACTTAGGGAGAATGGAATTGACCCCTAACTTTTCTAGTTTATAGCATATAAATACAAGAGAGAAATAAATCATACAACAACAAGATTATTATATCAGTTTGTCATCAAAATTGGTGATTTCATAGATAAAATATTCCTAGAATTAGTCTGGAATTCTAACTCTTGGCTACTGATTACAGGTGGAAGTAAGATTGTTCAGAGGGAAAACTGTTAGTCAAAGGACTGTGAAGAGTATTATTAGTCGGGATAAACTCACACATATTTGACTTGGAGGAGGTTGTACAACGCTTTCCTACTGAAATACCATGAAAGAGGAGAGAAGAATTCATATGCTAGGAGTTGTCACTGGCTGAATGTTTTAAGATACATTTTTCATGGGAGTTACTATATCTTCTTAGGGTTTTCCCATTCTCTCCCATTTTACCATGGAGTTAGGCCTGAATCTTAAGCCCTAAAACAATTAAATAAGACCCTTTCAAGGTAATTGTCACACCAAAGATCACACAAATATTTTTTATCTGTAAATAAGCACATATATCATCTTAATAATAAAAGGATAAGGTGTACACATCAGTTCAGTTAAGTTCAGTCTCTCAGTAATGTCTGAATCTCTGCGATCCCATGAACTGCAGCATGCCAGGCCTCCCTGTCCATCACCAACTCCCAGAGTTTACCCAAACTCATGTCCATTGAGTCAATGATGCCATCCAACCATGTCATCCTCTCTCATCCACTTCTCCTCCTGCCCTCAATCTTTGCCAGAATCAGGATCTTTTCAAACGAGTCAGCTCTTCGCATCAGGTGGCCAAAATATTGGAGTATCACCTTCAACATCAGTCCTTCCAAAGAACACCCAGGACTGATTTCTTTAACGACAGACTGGTTAGATCTCCTTGCAGTCCAAGGGACTCTCAAGAGTCTTCTCCAACACGATAGTTCAAAAGCATCAATTGTTTGGCATTCCAGCTTTCTTTATATCCAACTCTCACATCCATACATGACTACTGGAAAAACCATAGCCTTGACCAGCTAGACCTTTGTGGACAGAGTAATGTCTCTGCTTTTTAATATACTGTCTACGCTGGTCATAACTAGCCACTGTTTCCACTGTTTCGCCATCTATTTGCCATGAAGTGATGGGACCAGATGCCATGGTCTTCGTTTTCTGAATGTTGAGCTTTAAGCCAACTTTTTCACTCTCCTCTTTCACTTTCATCAAGAGGCTATTTAGTTCTTCACTTTCTGCCATAAAGGTGGTATCATCTGCATATCTGAGGTTATCGATATTTCTCCCAGCAATCTTGATTCCAGCTTGTGCTTCTTCCAGCCCAGTGTTTCTCATGATAAGGTATATAAGTTAAATAAGTAGGGTGACAATATACAGTCTTGACATACTCCTTTTCCTATTTGGAACCAGTCTGTTGTTCCATGTCCAGTTCTAATTGTTGCTTCTTGACGTGCATACAGGTTTCTCAAGAGGCAGGTCAGGTGGTCTGGTATTCCCATCTCTTTCATAATGTTCCACAGTTTATTGTGATCCATACAGTCAAAGACTTTGGCATAATCAATAAAGCAAAAATAGGTATTTTTCTGGAACTCTCTTCCTTTTTCAATGATCCAGTGGATGTTGGCAATTTCATCTCTGGTTCCTCTGCCTTTTTAAAACCAGCTTGAACATCTGGAGGTTCACAGTTCATGTATTGCTGAAGCCTGTCTTGAAGAATTTTGAGCATTACTTTACTAGCGTGTGAGATGAGTGCAATTCTCTGGTATGTACACATAAGTAATTATTAAAATACTGTCAGTGTATTTCTGCTTAAATGTTGTGAACAAATAATTAAGCAGTAGCATAGAAAGCCAAGAAAAAACAAATCACAAATCTTAGTATACACAGTAAAAATGAGTCGGTCTTCCGGAATAAAAGAAGAATATATTTGGAGAAACTTTCCAGAAATCTCAATTAAGACCACTGGTTCTTAGGGTAGAAGCTCAGGGTAGAAACTTAATATAAGTACTCACTGTAGTAAATATTTATTTCAATTACATGTGAGAGTTTTGTTTTCTGACTTACTGAGATAAATTGATTGTGCCTGGATTCTCATAGAACATGTTTATTTTAGCAAAATTTGATTATATTACTCAAGTAATATAAGACACTTCATCAGAGATGGCTTCATCTGTAATTGAGCTGATTTCATGGACTCTGGGAAATGACATCAATGTTTATGTAATTGCCAACACTCACAGTACCTGTCTAATGCAAAAGTATAAAGTTCATTTCAAAGCTCTCCAGGGTATTATAATTTTCACACTTATCTATTTTTTAAATCTTAATGAATGAAAGTTTGAGAATTGATGCTAATGAGGAGAGGGAGTTCTCTTGGTAAAGCCTGACAGAGATTTTGTGCAACCAGGAGAAGGGAGAATTGCAGGTTAGGGCCACAAACCCTTAGTGGCCTTTTTTAAATGACACTCACATTTTACCTCTTTCTTTTCTAAACCAACATGTCCCAAGAATAGTTATATCAGACGAGATCGGGCGCGTTCAGGGTGGTATGGCCGTAGACAGAATAGTTGTATCTAAATTTTAAAAAATTTCTAAATTTAAAAATGTCTCGCTTCTCTTTCCTGCCAAAAAACAAAAGTCTCTTCACAAGAATTGTCCTCTACATGCAACTGAGTCTATGTCTACTATACCTAATATATTCCCAGACCATGTTTTGTTTTGTTTTGTTTTGTTTTCTGTATGAGTCAAATTGTAGAGCCTCTCTAGCTGGATTATGAATGTTTACAAAAATTTTTTTTCTCTAGGTGATCATTATAAGTTCCTGAAGTGAAGTCATTCAGTCGTGTCTAACTCTTTGCGACCCCATGAACTACTATAGCCTATCAGGCTCCTCTGTCCATGGGATTTTCCAGGCAATAGTACTGTAGTGGATTGCCATTTCCTTCTCCAGAGGATCTTCCCGACCCAGGGATTGAACCTGGCTCTCCCGCATTGTAGACAGACGCTTAACCATCTGAGCCACCTTCCTAATATTTAGTTAAATGGCTTGCAGAAATTTGCAAAGCAACTTCTAGAAACCCCCAGGGCTTATTGCATCTAAATCATTCCTAGCCAAGAGGGAAAGGTTTCTTTCTTTCTTTCTTTCTTTCTTCTTTTTTTTTTTCGCTAGATACTCAAGCTTTGCATGGTACAAAAATTAGAGTGAAAATGCTCTTTCATTCAAATTTTCTGGCTTTTGGACTGCTTTATTCTTCTGGGTAATAATCAATGAAGCATTGATGCATTGTGCTAGAGATTGAACCTGCTTCCATAAAGAACTGAGCAATGAACAAAGCATTTGTTTTCCTTGTGTAGGCTCTGAAGTTAACATGAATGATTTAGTAAATGTGTTTCTACTTTTCCAGGTGAGATATTAAACAGTACTAAATATTTCAGTGGTGTTTCCTAATGAAGTTCAAATGTTTTGAATGTGAAAGTTTTCTGGAGAGGGTAAGAAGAGTGACATTTAAGGAATCCAGAGAACGGGGAGAAGTGTCCTGTTATAAAGTTTTGTTTTTGTTGTACCTTTTTTTCCAAATCTACCTGCCATGGAGTTTTCTCATAAATGCAAGCATCCTTCACAATCTGTTTTTTTTTTTTTAACACACAAATGTATCATTCAGAGGAATATTTAAGGAACCATCAGGAGGGAAAAACTAATTGGTTTAATGGAATGCTGTCAAGTCATAACAGCATCACCAATGACCCTGGGGCTGAATTGATACTTTAGCACTGACATGTTAAAAGAAAAGCCCATGCATTATTTAGAAAACCCAGAAATCTGTCAGCTGTATGATTGCTGAGTTAGCAAAAGCAGGAGGATGATGCTCGGGTTGAAAAGAAATGCATAGGCACAGATCCACATTGTAACCTTTCGTGTCTACACCCACCATGAATAGTGAGCTATTATGTGGTCAGCATTTTTTCTTTTCTTTTTTTTTTTCTCTTTTAAATTTTCAAGTGCTTCAAAAGGTAAAAAGAGGTAGGTCGTTTATTCTGAAAAAGCATATGTCTAGGCTATTATTTTACTGTTGAGTAAAGATGACAATACCAAGGAAAGAATTTTTAATCCTTATGAGTGCTATGCATGTTTCCCAGGAATGTTTTACAGTTGTTAAGGTAGACATTATTTTTACGCATTTATCTCATGGTTAAAATATTTTTAAGCTATTTTCCTTTCAAAGAACAGGAGGAAAAACTTCGTTTTAGTGCTTTAACCACACCAGCATGTCATTTATACAATTGGAAATTTTATCCTCTTTTCCGTATTAAAAATGAAAATGTAGATAGCATACGTGAAAGAAAGTGAAAGTGTTAGTCACTCAGTCGTATCTAACTCTTTGCGATTCCATGGACTGTAGCCTGCCTGTAGGCTCCTCTGACCACGGAATTCTGCAGGCAAGAATACTGGAGTGGAATGAAGCAACTGGCAAAGAATTAATCTCAAAAATATACAAGCAATTCCTCCAGCTCAATTCCAGAAAAATAAATGACACAATCAAAAAATGGGTCAAAGAACTAAACAGACATTTCTCCAAAGAAGACATACAGATGGCTAACAAACACATGAAAAGATGCTCACCATCACTCATTATCAGAGAAATGCAAATCAAAACCACAACGAGGTATCATTTCATGCCAGAGTAGCTGCTATCCAAAAGTCTACAAGCAATAAATGCTGAAGAGGCTGTGGAGAAAAGGGAACCCTCTTACACTGTTGGTGGGAATGTAAACTAGTACAGACACTATGAAGAACAGTGTGGAGATTTCTTTAAAAATTGGAAATAGAACTGCTTTAGGACCCAGCAATCCCACTGCTGGCATACACATCGAGGAAACCAGAATTGAAAGAGACACATGTACCTCAATGTTCATCACAGCACTGCTTAAAATAGCCAGGACATGGAAGCCACCTAGATGTCCATCAGCAGATGAAAGGATAAGAAAGCTGTGATACATATACACAATGGAGTATTCCTCAGCCATTAAAAAGAATACATTTGAATCAGTTCTAATGAGGTGGATGAAACTGGAGCCTATTATACAGAGTGAAGTAAGCCAGAAAGAAAAACACCAATATAGTATACAATATAGTATACTAACACATATATATGGAATTTAGAAAGATGGTAACGATAACCCTGTATGCAAGACAGCAAAAGAGACACAGATGTATAGAACAGTCTTTTGGACTCTGTAGGAGAGGGAGAGAGTAGGATGATTTGGGAAGATGGCATTGAAACATGTATATTATCATATGAGAAACAAATTTCCAGGCCAGTTTCGATGCATGACACAGGGCACTTGGAGCTGGTGCACTGGGATGACCCAGAGGAATGGGATGCAGAGGCAGGTGGGAGTGTGTTTCAGGATCGGAAACACATGTGCATCCATGGTGGATTCTTGTCAATGTATGGCAAAACCACTACAGTATTGTAAAGTAATTAGCCCCCAAATAAAATGAATAAATTTATATATATATAAATAATATATATATATATATATAATTATATATTTTCTAGGGAATCTTCCCAACTCAAGGATCAAACCCAGGTCTGCTAGCATCGCAGACAGACACTCCCCATTTGGGCCGCCAATGAAATCCACATTTAAATAATTCTATTATTATTAATTATTAAATACATAATTTAATAATTAATAATTTCATCTCTCTAGGTACTATATTGTAAAAGTATAGTTCTTGACCCACTCATGCCCTTGTATTACTCCTTTGAGACAGGTAAGAAGGCAATACTCTTCCTATTACTAAATAAAAGAAAGATACAACCAAATCCAGTACCTTCCTTAAAGTTACAAATGTTAATAGGAGAAAATGAATGGTAATAGAGACAAGATTTTATGTTTCAGTCTACTGAGCCTAGTGGACTTTCTATGCTATTGTTACACCCAGACTTTTCTCTCTGTAAGTTGCTGTGCATTTATAAGTGTTGAATTTGCCTCTGTGTCTTGTGGTTCAAAGAGTCATGTTCTACTACTTTGACCCCATGGACTGCAGCACACCAGACTTCCCTGTCCTTCACTATCTCCCAGAGTTTGCTCAAACTCATGTCCATTGAATCAGTGATACCTTCCAGCCACCTCATCCTCTGTTGCCCCCTTCTTTTCCTGCCCTCAATTCTTCTCTGCATCAGGGTTTTTTCAAATGAGCCTGCTCTTCTCATCAGGTAGTCAAAGTATTGGAGCTTCAGCCCCAGCATCAGTCCTTCTGTGAATATCCAGGGTTGATTTCCTTTAGGATTGACTGGTTATTAGCTGATAATTTATAGACAATGAAGAAAAAAATCCCACATAACGAGGTAACTGGTGATAATGGCATGAAACTGGAAAATATTTTCAGTGTCATCTATATTTTAGAAGTCTATGCAGATAGATTGTAGAAGTAAAATTGATAATGAGGTGGTCCAATTTAAAACTTTGCCTTACCTTGGTAGAAAATGATAAGCCTTTGATATTATTACCACTGGAAATAATGAATATGAGTAATTTATAAAGTGCATGATTTTCCATTTTCTGGGTCTCTAACCTTTCTATGGGGGCTTCCTTTGTAGCTCAGTGGTAAAGAATCCACTTGCCAATGCAAGAGACACAGGTTCGACCCCTGGGTTGTGAAGATCCTGTGGAGTAGACAATGGCAACCCACTGAAGTATTCTTGCCTGGAAAATGCCATGGGCAGAGGAGATTGGTGGGTTACAGTCCATGGGGTCGCAAAGAATCAGATATGACTTAGCGACTGAGCATGCATACATACAGCCTTTCTGTGGAGAGAGATGTGCATATTTTGACATATAGATGATTAAACTCTTTCCCATAAGTTCTTGTGGGTTTTGTGTTACAAAGAATCCTTTAAGAGGAGCATCAATTTGCATTTCTTATTTACAAAAAAATTCATCATCATTACCATTACCTGCTCTTTCTACTGACAAAATTGCAATAGTGAAATTTGTAGAGAGTTAACAATATTTCAGCTTTACCTATGGAATGTTCTAAGGTCTAAATTACCACTTTACCTGGCTCCTTTGTCTCTTGTTGATGTTTTCAGACTCTATCTCTTTTTCTTCTTCAACAATCTCTTTTACCCTCTTTCTGAGTTGTGTCTACCTTTGTAATTAACAACCATATACATTAATAAGAGCATTTCTTATCCTGTAGTAATATTTCTGAAGGCTTGTGTGAAAGAAAGGGAGAGAAAAGAGGAGAGAATGGTGTCCCTCCTAGGCAAAGTCTTCCTAATTGTTTCTGATTATTTTCCACTTTGAATGGTATCATTATCTGTTACAGTCACTTTAAAAAAGTTATTTGGTACATACTTCACTTTATCAAGTAGTTGTGTTAATTGAACATGAATGGATTATATTTGATCAAATTGAAGCTCTGCCCTCAAGCAAGAAACAAGAATTCCCAGGATGGTTTTGAAATGAACAAAAATAAGAGTATACATTTGAGGCTGAGTTGGAAAAGCCAGCAGATTACTAAATGTTAGGAGATATGGTTTCTAGAATCAACTCTGCCAACAAGTAGCTATGAGACCTTAATCAATTCTCTTCTTGTATTTGACCCTGTGTTTTTTGACATGTAAAAATAGAAAGTGGAACTAGATGACATTTAAGGGCAATTCCAGCTGTGGTGATTCTACCTTTGTGTACAGGCTAAGTGCTTATTTCTGGCACTGATTTCAGAAGTGGGCAAGGAAGGTGTTCTATGCATAGGTAAGTGTTGCTGATTAGTTCAGAGACTGCTTGAAAATGGATTTTAGAAAAGGAATAATTCAGATATGACTTTATTGTGAACCCTTTTTCTTTTCTAGAATTTGAGTGTAACTAGAATACATCTGAATTCATATGTATTAGATAATACTGAACTGCTATGTAATGCATCTCAGTAGTACATGATAAAGTGATCCTCACCAAAATCCTCCTGTACTCACAATAAAAAGGTACAAGGATTAATATAATTTATGCAGAAGAAGAACTGGGTTTGGCATTGTTCTTGAAAGAGTTAAGACTCAAGTAAGAAGCTATCCCCTTTCCTTGTAGAACCAGGTCAACTGTGTTTATCTCCTTCAGTTTAGAATAATTCTGATTTCCATGAACTGTATGGCTTAACATACTGTGGAGAGTAAAACTTTCAAGCTCTCTTTGAACTACCTGAACAGGCTTTCTGTAAGAAAAATTTTAGCTAGATAAAGCACACTAGATTGTGCATTTCAGTTATTCTGCAGTGCTTCAGGGTATACTCTTCCCTGAATGCATTAACGTTAATGGGAACTTCATGCACTCATTGAAGGAAAATATATAACTTTTAGCTTGTATTTCAGCAATTTAGGCATAATCAAATGATCTACTTTACTTGATTTATCTAGTTTGTAACCTTCCTTACATTTAAGAACTGACTCTGTGTTTTAATAGTATAAAAAATAACTTTGTCTCATTAAATCAAAATTACCTGCTTGCAAGTAATTTATTTTCATATGTAAGTTTTGTTCTACCAAATTTACTTTGAAGTGTAAGGAACACGTCTTTGTAGAGTACAAAGAAATACTCCAGGCACCTGCCAAGTAATAGGGAAGGAACCTCTTAGTTGCATGCTATATTTACTACAAGAACTAAATGCAGTGCAACAAAAACTAGTGATAAAAATGCAACTGTTTATAATAAACATTTTCACATGTCTATAACCTTGCTGATCTTCTATAAATTTATGTTCTCTGAGTACAGGGTCTAAATTTTCAAAGCTTAAAAACAGAGGTGCAGCATGAACTAATCTTCATTTTCCCCTCTATCTTCTTACAGCAGCACTAATGGAAATGTATTTTGTTTAATGACTCTGAAATCCTGTTTGTAATTAGATGTGGGAATTGGACTTACTTTGTAACAGATGATACTGGAAGAATAATATGAGAGATACTACGCTGAGACCACTGTCCTCCTAAATCTATATCATTTTTCATTTTATTGACAGGAGATATTTGCAAGGAGCAAAGAAATTGATTTTTAAAAAGAAAATAAGATCTAATGAAAACTTCCAATATAAATACTTTAGTTTTATTTTCAACATTTTGCAGAAAGGGAGGGAAAGAGCATGTAACTTGTTTTTAATTTTAGGGAACAAGAGTTTTAGGTTTGTTGTTCTGTTCCTGATAAAGATCTTTGAATGTTATTGCGAAGACTAGGTAGAGAAGCTTGATTAGGCTACAGAGATCATATCATTGCAGCATATCTTTGGTGTCAGGATAAATATACAAAATAATATCATCTAAAAACAAATTTTAGATTTATACAAAGAATTTAAAGAATGGGCAGAGTGAAAGCAGCAGCTCTTCTGTACATCATATTATTCATTGTCAGTAAATGCTACTGTCACAAATCATACTGGACACCGAAAATTTAGTAGTGTTTGTAGATATTAGATTCCAAGAACCAAAAAATACATACAAATAAATTAGTTGTGTCATGGATAGGGTTCATTGTCTCTTCAAACACATGTGTTATTGACATTTATAATAGTAAGTACACCCAGACACTTTCTTGGAGATTTTGATTAGTATGTCTGTGTGTGCTAAGTCACTCAGTTGTGTCCAATTCTTTGCAATCCTATGGACTATAGCCCATCAGACTCTTCTTTCCATGGGATTCTCCAAGCAAGAATACTGAAGTGGATTTCCATGCCCTTCTCCAAGGTATCTTCCTGACCCAGGGATCAAACTGGAGTCTCTTGTGTCTCCTGCATCTGCAGGCGGATTCTTTACCACTAGTGCCACCTGGGAAGCCCTGAATAGTATGTACTCGATAGTATATGTTCATCAGTTGAGGTGTTACTGCATTCCTTTGCTTTCTAATTCATTTGTTGGACTCAGTAGATCTAAGACTTTGCAAAAGAGAAAAAATATAGTGGATCATTTCCTCAGAAGCTCAAATTTGTTTAGTAATTTAGTTTACAAAGCAGTTTTCATATTTATTTATTTATTTCCTTTGGTTATTACAAAATTCCTATAAAGTAAGCAGAGCAGGTATTATCATATCCATTTTTTGTTATTGAAGAAACCAGAGCCATAAAAGGCTCAAAGATTTGGTTAAGTTCAAGCAGATAGTATACCATTAAATACATTACTTTTAATGCCAAAGCCAGCATTTTTCCTTGGTAAAATAACTCACTGTGAAGAAAAAAAAAAAAAAATCATGAGAATGCACTGAGAATGCATATGGTTCCATCAATATACCAGTTAATAGATCTTGGTGACTCCAACATGCATAAGAACACAGTGTAATTAAAATTGGAATACCCCCAAAGGTGAGTTCATAACTCTGCTCACATTTCAAAGTGATAGAGTGGATTTAGTTTGCTGTTGATGAACAGAATATTTTATTTGTCATGATAACTAGCATTTTTGCATGAAACATAGGATCACCACTAGATTGCTGACTCATTACTTGCAAAAGAAATTAAAGATCATATCAATGGCAAAACAACAATTATAAAATGCTTGTTTCATAAGATTAAAAATAAAGCATGTGCACTTTGCCACTCCTGTTGCAATTTATTGGAAACACCAACATATATGCATTGGAAGTTTTAATTTGATTTTCTTTTCCTACTTTTAAAATCAATTTATTTGTTATGTGTACACATAGTCAGTAAGCTATAAGGGCTAATAAAATGACCTGTTTGATCCCCAAAGTACAAATTAACTCTAGAGATTTGAGCTGCTACATTATTAAATATGAGAAAACTTTTTTTTACCTATGCAGCAATACAGCAATTGTCTAATTTTCCTATTTATATTCATTAACCTAAAATAATATCTTAATATAAAGTTGGTATGATAAATATATAAAAGATAGATCGATTATATCAAGCTTAATGTATGCTTCTAGCACATAGTAGGTTTACTGAATAATACCAAATATTTATTATATGCTGATAATGTAATGTACATCATATTTTATACATTACACTGGAGTCCTTTGGATTACTACACTGTATTGTCATTCTAGCTCTGTCTTCATTATTGACAAAGATATTTTTGTCAATAAAAACAAAAGATTGCACTTCCCTTTGAAGTCTGAAATAAGTACATAAATACAAATTTTATAACTAATGTTATTTTTCCTTCTAAACATCCTACAGAAAAAATATACTTAAAGGTAAAATAGCTATAATGAACAATTTTGTAATTAGTTTCAACTTAGAAACTTCAAAGGAAAAGTTGAATCTGTTGCTGTGATTTGCTACTGTAAACAAAGTCATGAGCTGCTTGTATATTTTGGAGATTAATTCTTTGTCAGTTGTTTCATTTACTATCATTCTTTCCCATTCTGAAGGCTGCCTTTTCATCTTGCTTATAGGTTCCTTCATTATGCAAAAGCTTTTAAGTTAGGTCATGTCGATGTATAGCAAAAACCACCACAATACTGTAAAGTAATTAGCCTCCAATTAAAATAAATTAACTAGTTAAAAAATAAATAACAACAACCACAGTAAAGCACAGTCAGTCACACAGTAATTACCAATGGATTATTGTGAGTCACTTCCAATTTGAAAGATAAGCTTGTCTTGGTGATTGGAAGCATTAGTACAGGAAAATTTAAGTATTAGGCATGGAAGATAACATAAAAGGACTTCCCTAGTGGCTGATATGGTAAAGAATCTGTCTGTGATGCGGGAAACCCAGGTTTGATCCCTGGATTGGGAAGAACCCCTAGAGAATGGAATGGTGACCCACTCCAGTATTCTTGCCTGGCGAATCCCATGGACAAAGGAGCCTGTACAATCCATAGGGTTCCAAAGAATCAGACATGGCTGAGTGACTAACACTATGTAACATAAAAAGCTGATCATAGAAAATTTGGGGAAAAAAAAATCACTGAGAGCACATGATTTTAATATATTTTGACCTGCTGCCGATAGTTTTGATAGCATGTGTCAGGGTAAATGGAGGAGTAAAGTGGTGTTGGCCAGTAGATACAATGCCAGAAAAATTGGAACAACTTAAACCAAACCAGTGGTGCCTAGCTATCTCAAAAGCAAAAATCAAGTGATGGTTGAAATGAAATCACTGGAAACCTGTGAAAAGTCATGATATTGAATATAAAGAGGCACAAATAAAATAAAATCCAGGAATATTGAGTTAGAATGGTCAGTAAAATAAGCAAGGAAAAAATAAGAACAAGTGTAGGCATATCTATATTTTTCATCCATTTATGGAAGCATTGAGATAATCTCATGTCTGAGTTAATTCAGTTATGCAAAGTATACTGAATTAGGATATTCCTAAAGATTAGAAGGCAATGTAAGTCAGAAAGGAAATAGACTTCAAACTATAATACTAAAGAAAAATAAAGACAAGATTGAATACTTAATCATATAAAACATTGTTACATATATAAAGTTGGAGAGACAGATTATAGATGCATTGCTAAGAAATAGAATAAAAATAAATAACTGCTTTTTTATTAATTTACACATCCATGAAACTGTTGGCTTAAAAAAAAACAAAAGAATCAATTATTTACTAGCAAAATAAATTTATTCAGAAATAGCAGAGAATTGCAATTTGGGACAAGCAAACTACGGTGCATTATAGGCAAGTCTGAAGAACAGAAGGAAAGGGCTTGTTGTTATAGAGAAGAGTAAGTTTGGAGTTGCTATTTCCAAGAGGGTGGTGAAAGTAGAAAGTGAAAATTGCTCAGTCGTGTCCAACTCTGCTTCCAATTGACTGGGCAAGAACAAATTCTTCTTTCCTCTTCCTGGTATCTGAGTGGTGGTGCCTGAAAGTTTCCCAATACTGGCTTGCTGACTTCATTTTAACTGAGATTTCCTTTGTTTTCACGCAATCCATCTATTCTTCTTTCCTTTAATTCATGTATTCTTTCAATAAATATTTATTGATTGCCTACTCTGTGACATTGATGTAAAGGAAAGTAAGAGTCTGTTTCCTAGAGATACCCATAGAACTGTTGTAAAGATAAATGAAATAATGGCTTTGAAGGTGCTTTCAAAAACTAAAAGTATTTTACAAATGCTAAGTATTTTTATCGCAAACTCCCAGTATGTGTGATGACTATTTCATAAACTTGGATAGTTCATATAGACAATTCATCTGAATGAATTAGGCCTCATGACTATATTTTTCTTATTTTTAAGGTACTTCTGGGAAATATAAGTGGGAGGAAAATGGGTATCAAGCTTTTCTGTATAGCTACAATATTTTTTTAGTTATATATGTTATATAAAACTTTTTAAATTTCAAGGCAGTTTTGTATCCATTGTCTTAAGAGTTCATTTTGTGAAAATCAAATAAGATTATGGATGTTAAATATACTTTACAGATTCTAATTATAAAATATGTATAAGTGGTAATTATTTACCTGAGAATGCAGATAGTTTTTCTCCAAGAGGAGAGGTACCACCTTCATATCCCCTATGAAATCTACCTACTTGCCAACCTAAGCTTGATTCCTATCCTGACCCTGCATCCTAGTACAGATATATTTATGTATTTATATTTTTTGACTGATGAACAGAAAGAGGTTTTAGCAGTAAATTATTAGTCCAACCACTAAGTGACAGTGGGATCTGTATGACTCTCAGTTTCTCCTATCTAAAACATGATTTTAAAAGTTCCTTCCAGCTGAAATATACTGTTACTATGAGTACAAATTAGAATTTGTTGTTTCTCTTCTTTACGTTTAATATGAAGGTATGCTGTAGTTTTTGAACTATGGTATTAGAGAAGACTCTTGAGACCCAACCAGTCCATCCTAAAGGAAATCAATCCTGAATATTCATTGGAAGGACTGATGCTGAAGCTGAAGCTCCAATACTTTGGCCATTTGATGAGAAGAGCCAACTCAGAAAAGACCCTGATGCTGGGAAAGATTGAAGGCAGAAGGAGAAGGACACGACAGGACAGGATGGTTGGATGACATCACTGACTCAATGGACATGAGTTTGAGAAAGCTCCGGGAGATAGTGAAGGACAGGGGAGCCTGGTGTGCTGTAGCCCATGGGGTCACAAAGAGTTGGACTGACTGACTGAACAACAGCAATATGATAGTTGGCTTCCCTGGTGACTCAGCAGTAGAGAATCCACCTGCAAATGTAGGAGACAAGAGTTCAATCCCTGATCTGGGATCCGCTGGGGAAGGAAATGACAACCTACTCCAGTATTCTTGCCTGTAAAATCTTCTGCCATGGACAGAGGCCCATTGGGTCTCCGAAGAGTTGAAAGTGACTAAACAAAAACAAATGCTATAGTTACAAAGCTAGCCAGTATATTTTAAATTACCCCTTATTATGACTCAGTTTTCTTTTCTGAGGAGTTAATGCTACTTGGTACAGATAGAACTGCTGGTGACAAAAATCAATGGGGATGGGGTGAGCTATATTAAATATTATATAGTAATTGCCTCACAATCAAAATTCTTAATGTGTATTAACTTGATTGAATTGTTTCATTTGTTTTAGTGACACAACCAATTGAATATCATTTGGTACAGTGACAAAAATCTCTGTATATCATATATACTATATGAGTACCAAATGGGTGGAATAAAGCAAAAAATAAAATAGATACATTTTTAAACACTATAGTTCTCAGTGATCTTAATTGTATACATACTAACTTCTATCACTTCATGGGAAATAAATTGGGGAACAGTGGAAACAGTGTCAGACTTTACTTTTGGGGGCTCCAAAATCACTGCAGATGGTGACTGCAGCCATGAAATTAAAAGACGCTTAGTTCTTGGAAGGAAATTTATGACCAACCTAGATAGCATATTCAAAAGCAGAGACATTACTTTGCCAACAAAGGTCTGTTTAGTCAAGGCTATGGTTTTTCCAGTGGTCATGTATGGATGTGAGATTTGGGCTGCGAAGAAAGCTGAGCACCGAAGAATTGATGTTTTTGAACTGTGGTGTTGGAGAAGATTCTTGAGAGTCCTTTGGATTGCAAGGAGATCCAACCAGTACATTCTAAAGGAGATCAGCCCTGGATATTCTTTGGAAGGAATGATGCTAAAGCTGAAACTCCAGTATTTTGACCACCTCATGTGAAGAGTTGACTCATTGGAAAAGACTCTGATGCTGGGAAGGATTGGGGGCAGGAGGAAAAGGGGATGACAGAAGATGAGATGGCTGGATGGCATCACTGACTCGATGGACGTGAGTCTGAGTGAACTCTGGGAGTTGGTGATGGACAGGGATGCCTGGCGTGCTGTGATTCATGGGGTCACAAAGAGTTGGACACACCTGAATGACTGAACTGAACTGAACTAACTTCTATTTCAGTTAAGCCCAGCTATATTCCATATTAGCTTGTTAAAATACATTCATTGTACTAGCATTAATTTAGCAATTAGCATTACAAAGCATTAATTTAGTAATAAGAATTTGATTAATTCTAGCTCATTAATATTGACACCAAGAGTGTTACTGTTGTTCATAAATCATATCTGACTCTTTGTGACCTCATGGACTGTAGCACACTAGGTTCCTCTGTCATCCACTATTTTCCACAGTTTGTTCAAATTCATATCCATTGTGTCAGTGATGCTTTCTAACCAACTCATCCTCTGTTTCCCTCTTCCGCTACTGTCTTCAGTCTTTCCCAGTACCAGGGTGTTTTTCAGTGAGTCAACTCTTCACACCAGGTGGGCAAAGTGTTGGAATTTTGGCTTCAACATCAGTCCTTCCAGTGAATATTCAGGGGTGATTTCCTTTGGAATTGACAGGGTTTTATCTCCTTGCTATCCAAAGGACTCTCAAGAGTCTTCTCCAGCACCACAATTCAAAAGCATCAATTCTTTGGTACTCAGCCTTCTTAATGGTCCACCTCCCTCATCCATACCTGATTTCTGGAAAAACCATACTGACTATACAGACTCTTGTTAGTAAAGTGATGTCTCTGCTTTTTAATACCCAGTCTAGGTTTGTCATAGCTTTTCTTCCAAGGAGCAAGCGTCTTTTAATTTCATGGCTGCAGTCACCATCTGAAGTGATTATAGAGCCAAAGAAAATAAAATCTGCCACTGTATCTACTTTTTTGCTGTCCGTTAGCCATGAAGTGATGGGACCAGAAGCCATGATCTTCATTTGTGAATGCTGAGTTTTAAGCCAGATTTTTTAGTCTCCTCTTTCAGCTTCATCAAGAGGCTCTTTAGTTTCTCCTCTCTTTCTGACATTAGGGTGGTATCATCTGCATATGTGTAGTTATTGGTATTTCTCCTAGCAATTCTAATTCCAGCTTGTAACATATCCAAGCTGGCATTTTGCATGATGTGCTCAGTGTATTAGTTAAATAAGCAGAGTGACAATATATAGCCTTGACTACTCCTTTCCCAGTTTGGAACCAGTCCATTGTTCCATGTCCATTTCTAACTGCTGCTTCCTGACCTGCATACTGGTTTCTCAGGAGGCAGGCAAGGTGGTCTGCTATCCCCATCTCTTTAAGAATTATCCACTTCAATCGTGACCGACTCTTTGCGATCCCATAGACTGTAGCCTACCAGGCTCCTCTGTCCATGGGATTTTCCAGGCAATAGTACTGGAGTGGATTGCCATTTCCTTCTCCAGGGGATCTTCCCAACCCAGGGCTTGAACCCAGGTCTCCCGCACTGTAGACAGATGCTTTACCATCTGAGCCACCAGGGAAGTTAAGAATTATCCAGTTTGTTGATCTATACAACCAAAGACTTTAGAATAGTCAATGAAGCAGAAGTGGATTTTTTTTTTTTTTGGAATTACCTTTGTTTTTCTATGATCCAAGGAATGTTGCCAATTTGATCTCTGATTCCTGTACCTTTTCTAAACCCAGCTTGTATATTGGAAGATCTTGTATCATGTACTGTTGAAGCCTAGCTTGAAGAATTTTTAGCATTACTTGGTAGCATGTGAAATTAGCACAATTGTACAGTAATTTGGACATTTTTTGGCATTGTCTTTCTCTGGGACTGGAAATAAATGACCTTTTCCAGTCCTGTGACGATTGCTGAGCTTTTCAAATTTCCTGGTGGGCTTCCCTGGTGGGTCAGATGATAAAGCGTCTGCCTGCAATGCAGAAGACCTGGGTTCAATCCCTGGTTGGGAAGATCCCCTGGAGAAGGAAATGGAAACCCACTCCAGTACTCTTGTCTGGAAAATTCCATGGATGAAGGAGCCTGGTAGGCTACAGTCCATGGGATGGCAAAGAGTCAGACATGACTGAGCAACTTCACTGGTTCACTGGTAGCATATTAAAAGTGCAGCACTTTGAGAGCATCATCCTTTAGGATTTTAAATATCTCAACTGGAGTTCTATTACCTCCACTAACTTTGTTCGTATTAATGCTTCCTAAGGCCCAGTTGACTTCAAACTGCAAGATGTCTCGTATTAGATGTGTGACCACATCAGCGTGGTTATCCTAGTTCATAAGACCTTTTGTCTTATAGTTCTTCTGTGTTTATAGTATAGTTTTTCTGTGTTTTTGTTACCTCTTTTTAATTTCTGCTTCTGCTGCAATTGCCATTTCTATTCTTTATTGTGCCCATATTTGCATTAAATATTCCTTTGGTATCTTGAATTTTCTTGAAGAGATATCTAGTCTTTCTCATTCTATTGTTTTACTCTTTCTTTGCACTGTTAACTTAAGGCTTTCTTATCTTTGCATGCTAGTCCCTGTATTCAGTTGGGTATATCTTTTCATTTCTCCTTTGCCTTTCATTTCTATTCATTTTTTAGTATAAATTTATTTATTTTTATTGGAGGCTAATTACTTTACAATATTGTATTGGTTTTGCAATGCATCACCATGAATCTGCCACGGGTGTATGCGTGTTCCCCATCCTAAATCCCCCTCCAACCTCCCTGCCAGTACCATCCCTCTGGGTCATCCCAGTGCACCAGCCCCAAGCATCCTGCACCATGCATCGAACCTGGGCTGGCAATTCATTACATATATGATATTATACATGTTTCAATGCCATTCTCCCAAATCATCCCATCCTCTCCCTCTTCCACAGAGTCCAAAAGACTGTTCTGTACATCTTTGTCTCTTTTGCTGTCTCGCATACAGGGTTATCATTACCATCTTTCTGAATTCCATATATATGCGTGAGTACACTGTATTGGTGTTTTTCTTTCTGGCTTACTTCACTCTGTATAATAGGCTACAATTTCATCCACCTCATTTGAACTGATTCAAATGTATTCTTTTTAATAGCTGAGGAATACTCCATTGTGTATATGTACCACAGCTTTCTTATCCTTTCATCTGCTGATGGATATCTAGATTGCTTCCGTGTCCTGGCTATTATAAACAGTGCTGTGATGAACATTGGGGTACATGTGTCTCTTTCAGTTCTGGTTTCCTCAGTATGTATGCCCAGCAGTGGGATTGCTGGGTCATAAGGCAGTTCTATTTCCAGTTTTTTAAGGAATCTGCAAACTGTTCTCCATAGTGGCTGTACTAGTTTGCATTCCCACCAACAGTGTAAGAGGGTTCCCTTTTCTCCACACCCTGTCCAGCATTTATTGCTTGTAGACTTTTGGATCGCAGCAGTTCTGACTGGTGTGAAATGGTACCTCATTGTGGTCTTGATTTACATTTCTCTGATAATGACTGATGTTAAACATCTTTCCTGTGGTTGTTAGCCATATGTATATCTTTTTTGGAGAAATGTCTATTTAGTTCTTTGGCCCATTTTTGATTGAGTCGTTTGTTTTTCTGGAATTGAACTGTATGTTAATTCTATATTTTTGAGATTAGTTGTTTTTCAGTTACTTCATTTGCTATTATTTTCTCCCATTCTAAAGGCTGTCTTTTCTACTTGCTTATAGTTTCCTTTGTTGTGCAGAAGCTTTTAATTTTAATTACATTCCATTTGTTTATTTTTGCTTTTATTTCCAGTATTCTGGAAGGTGGATCATAGAGGATCCTGCTGTGATTTATGTCGGAGATAGTTTTGCCTATGTTTCCTCTAGGAGTTTTATAGTTTCTGGTCTTACGTTTAGATCTTTAATCAATTTTGAGTTTATTTTTGTGTACGATATTAGAAAGTGTTCTAGTTTCATTTTTTTTTACAAGTGGCTGACCAGTTTTCCCAGCACCACTTGTTAAAGAGATTGTCTTTAATCTGTTGCATATTCTTGCCTCCTTTGTCAAAGATAAGGTGTCCATAGGTGTGTGGATTTATCTTTGGGCTTTCTATTTTGTTCCATTGATCTATATTTCTGTCTTTGTGCCTATACCATACTGTCTTGATGTCTGTGGCTTTGTAGTAGAGCCTGAAGTCAGGCAGGTTGATTCCTCCAGTTCCATTCTTCTTTCTCAAGATTGCTTTGGCTATTCGAGGTTTTTGTATTTCCATACAAATTGTGAAATTATTTGTTCTAGCTCTTTGAAAAATACCGCTGGTAGCTTGATAGGGATTGCATTGAATCTGTAGATTGCTTTGGGTAATATACTCATTTTCACTGTATTGATTCTTCCGATCCATGAACATGGTATATTTCTCCATCTATTAGTGTCCTCTTTGATTTCTTTCACCAGTGTTTTATAGTATTCTATATATAGGTCTTTGGTGTCTTTAGGTGTATATATTTCTAAGTATTTTATTCTTTTCATTGCAATGATGAATGGAATTGTTACCTTAATTTCTTATTCTACTTTCTCATTATTAGTGTATAGGAATGTAAGGGATTTCTGAGTGTTGATTTTATATGCTGCAAATTTACTATATTCACTGATTGGCTCTAGTAATTTTCAGGGGAGTCTTTCAGGTTTTCTATGTAGAGGATCATGTCATCTGCAAACAGTGAGAGTTTTACTTCTTTTCCAATTTAGATTCCTTTTATTTCTTTTTCTGCTCTGATTGCTGTGGCCAAAACTTCCAGAACTATGTTGAATAGTAGTGGTGAAAGTGGCACCCTTGTCTAATTCCTGACTTTAGGGGAAATGCTTTCAGTTTTTCACCATTGAGGATAATGTTTCCTGTGGGTTTGTCATATAGAGCTTTTATTATGTTGAGGTATGTTCCTTCTACTCCTGCTTTCTGTAGAGTTTTTATCGTAAATGGATGTTGAATTTCGTCGAAGGCTTTCCCTGCATCTATTGAGATAATCATATGGCTTTTTTTTTTAATTTGTTAATGTGGTGAATTACATTGATTGATTTGAGGATACTGAAGAATCCTTGCATCCCTGTGATAAAGCCCACTTGGTCATGGTGTACCATCTTTTTAATGTGTTGTTGGATTCTGATTGCTAGAATTTGTTAAGGATTTTTGCATGTATGTTCTTCAGTGATATTGGGCTATAGTTTTTTTTTTGTTTTTTTTTTTTTAATTTGGTGGCATCTTTTGTGAGGTTTTGGTACTAGGGTGACGGTGGCCTCATAGAATGAGTATGGAAGTTTACATTCCTCTGCAATTTTCTATAAGATTTGAGTAGGATTGGTGTTAGCTCTTCTCTAAATTTTTGGTAGAATTCAGCTGTGAAGCCGTCTGGACCTGGGCTTTTGTTTGCTGGAAGATTTCTGATTACAGTTTTAATTTCCGTGCTTGTGATGAGTCTGTTAAGATTTTCTATTTCTTCCTGGTTCAGTTTTGGAAAGTTGTACTTTTCTAAGAATTGTCCATTTCTTCCACATTGTCCATTTTATTGGCATATAATTGCTGATAGTAGTCTCTTAGATCCTTTGTCTTTCTGTGTTGTCTTTTGTGATCGCTCCATTTTCATTTCTAATGTTGTTAATTTGATTTTTCTCTCTGTTTCTTGATGAGTCTGGTTAATGGTTTGTCAATGTTATTTATCCTTTCAAAGAACCAGCTTTTGGTTTTGTTGATTTTTGCTATGGTCTCTTTTGTTTCTTTTTCATATATTTCTACCCTAATTTTAAGATTTCTTTCCTTCTACAAACCCTGGGGTTCTCCATTGTTTCCTTTTCTAGTTGCTTTAAGTGTAGAGTTAGGTTATTTATTTGACTTTTTATTTGTTCTTGAGGTATGCCTGTATTGCTATGAACTTTCCTCTTAGTACTGCTTTTATAATGTCCCACAGGTTTTGGGTTGTTGTGTTTTCATTTTCATTCGTTTCTATGCATATTTTGATTTCTTTTTGATTTCTTCTGTTATCTGTTGGTTATTCAGAAGCATGTTGTTCAGCCTCCAGATATTTGAATTTGTAATAGTTTTTCCCCTGTGATTGAGATCTAATCAAAATGCATTATGGTCAGAAAAGATGCTTGGAATAATTTCAAATTTTTTGAATTTATCAAGGTTAGATCTATGGCCCAGGATGTGATCTATCCTGGAGAAGTTTCCATGAGCACTTGAGAAAAATGTGAAATTCATTGTTTTGGGATGAAATGTCCTATAGATATCAATTAAGTCTAACTGGTCTATTGTATCATTTAAGGTTTGCGTTTCTTTGTTAATTTTCTGTTTAGTTGATCTGTCCGTAGGTGTAAGTGGGGTATTAAAGTCTCCCACTATTATTGTGTTATTGTTAATTTCCCCTTTCATACTTGTTAGCATTGGCCTTACATATTGTGATGCTCTGCAATATGTTGGGTGCATATATATTTATAATTGTTATATCTTCTTCTTGCATTGATCCTTTGATCATTATGTAGTGGCCTTCTTTGTCTCTTTTCACAGCCTTTGTTTTAGTCTGTTTTATCTGATATGAATATTGTGACTCTTGCTTTCTTTAGGTCTCTATTTGCGTGGAATATCTTTTTCCAGCCCTTCACTTTCAGTCTGTGTGTGTCCCTTGTTTTGAGGTGGGTCTCTTGTAGACAACATATAGAGGGGTCTTGTTTCTGTGTCCATTCAGCCAGTCTTTGTCTTTTGGTTGGAGCATTCAACCCATTTACGTTTAAGATAATTATTGATAAGTATGATCCCATTGCCATTTTCTTTATTGTTTGGGGCTTGGGTTTATTCACCCTTTTTGTTTCCTGTCTAATGAATATCCAAGTCAGGCGGTTGATAGTGGAGAGGGCTGACAGAACGTGGTCCACTGGAGAAGGGAATGGCAATCCACTTCAGTATTCTTGCCTTGAGAACCCCATGAACAGTATGAAAAGGCAAAATGATAGGATTTTGAAAGAGGAACTCCCCAGGTCATTAGGTGCCCAGTATACTACTGGAGATCAGTGGAGAAATTACTCCAGAAAGAATGAAGGGATGGAGCCAAAGCAAAAACAATACCGAGTTGTGCATGTGACTGGTGATAGAAGCAAGATCTTATGCTGTGAAGAGCAGTACTGCATAGGAACATGGAATGTCAGGTCCATGAATCAAGGCAAATTGGAAGTGGTCAAACAAGAGACGGCAAGGGTGAACATCGGCATTCTAAGAATCAGTGAACTAAAATGGACTGGAATGGGTGAATTTAACTCAGATGACCATTATATCTACTACTGTGGGCAGGAATCCCTCAGAAGAAATGGAGTAGCCATCATGGTCAACAAAACAGTCTGAAATGCAGTACTTGGATGCAATCTGAAAAACGAGAGAATGATCTCTGTTCGTTTCCAAGGCAAACCATTCAGTATCACAGTTATCCAAGTCTATGCCCCAACCAGTAATGCTGAAGAAGCTGAAGTTGAACGGTTTTATGAAGACCTACAAGACCTTTTAGAACTAACACCCGAAAAAGATGTCCTTTTCATTATAGGGGACTGGAATGCTAAAGTAACAGGAGAAACACCTGGAGTAACAGGCAAATTTGGCCTTGGAAGGTGGAATGAAGAAGGGCAAAGACTAATAGCGTTTTGCCAAGAAAATGCACTGGTCATAGCAAACACCCTCTTCCATCAACACAAAGAAGACTCTACACATGGACATTACTAGATGATAAACACCAAAATCAGATTGATTATATTCTATGCAGCCAAAGATGGAGAAGCTCTATACAGTCAACAAAAACAAGACGAGCAGTTGACTGTGGCTCAGATCATGAGCTCCTTATTACCAAATTCAGACTTAAATTGAAGAAGGTAGGGAAAACAGCTAGACCATTCATGCATGACCTAAATCAAATCCCTTATAATTATACAGTGGAAGTGAGAAATAGATTTAAGGGCCTAGATTTGATAGACAGAATGCCTGATGAACTATGGAATGATGTTCGTGACATTGTATGGGAGACAGGGATCAAGGCCATCCCCATGGAAAAGAAACGCAAAAAGCAAAATTGCTGTCTGGCGAGGCCTTACAAATAGCTGTGAAAAGAAGAGGGGTGAAAAGCAAAGGAGAAAAGGAAAGATATAAGCATCTGAATGCAGAGTTCCAAAGAATAGCAAGAAGAGAGTAGAAAGCCTTCTTCAGTGATCAATGCAAAGAAATAGAGTAAAAGAACAGAATGGGAAAGACTAGAGATCTCTTCAAGAAAATCAGAGATACCAAGGGAACATTTCATGCAAAGGTGGGCTCGATAAAGGACTGAAATTGTATGGACCTAACAAAGGCAGAAGATATTAAGAAGAGGTGGCAAGAATACATGGAAGAACTGTACAAAAAGATCTTCATGACTTAGATAATCATGATGATGTGATCACTAATCTCGAGCCAGACATCTTGGAATGTGAGTCAAATGAGCCTTAGAAAGCATCACTACAAACAAAGCTAGTGGAGACGATGGAATTCCAGTAGAGATGTTTCTGAATCCTGAAAGATGATACTGTGAAAGTGCTACACTTAATATGCCAGCAAATTTGGAAAACTCAGCTGTGGCCACAGGACTGGCAAAGGTCAGTTTTCATTCCAATCCCAAAGAAAGGCAATGCCAAAGAATGCTCAAACTACCACACAATTGCACTCATCTCACATGCTAGTAAAGTATTCTTCAAGCCAGGCTTCAGCAATATGTGAACCATGAAATCCCTGATGTTCAAGCTGGTTTTAGGAAAGGCAGAGAAACCAGAGATCAAATTGCCAACATCCGCTGGATCATGGAGAAAGCAAGAGAGTTCCAGAAAACATCTATTTCTGATTTATTGACTATGCCAAAGCCTTTGACTGTGTGGATCACAATAAGCTGTGGAAAATTATTCAAGAGATGGGAATACCAGACCACCTGACCTGCCTCTTGAGAAATCTGTATGCAGGTCAGGAAGCAATAGTTAGAACTGGACATTGAAAAACAGACTGGTTCCAAATAGGAAAAGGAGTACGTCAAGGCTGTATACTGTCACCCTGCTTATTTAACTTATATGCAGAGTACATAATGAGAAACTCTGGACTGGAAGAAACACAAGCTGCAATCAAGATTGCTGGGAGAAATATCAATAGTCTCAGATATGCAGATGACACAACTCTCATGGCAGAAAGTGAAGAGGAGCTAAAAAGCCTCTTAATGAAAGTGAAAGAGGAGAGTGAAAAAGTTGGCTTAAAGCTCAACATTCAGAAAACGAAGATCATGGCATCCGGTCCAACTACTTCATGGGAACTAAATGGGGAAACAGTGGAAACAGTGTCAGACTTTATTTTTGGGGGCTCCAAAATCACTGTGGATGGTGACTACAGCCATGAAATTAAAAGACGCTTAGTTCTTAGAAGAAAAGTTATGACCAACCTAGATAGGATATTCAAAAGCAGAGATTACTTTGCCGACTAAGGTCCGTCTAGTCATGTATGTATGTGAGAGCTGGACTGTGAAGAAGGCTAAGCGCTGAAGAATTGATGCTTTTGAACTGTAGTGTTGGAGAAGACTCTTGAGAGTCCCTTGGACTGCAAGGGAGATCCAACCAGTCCATTCTGTAGGAGGTCAGCCCTGGGATTTCTTTGGAATGAATGATGTTGAAGCTGAAGCTCCAGTACTTTGGCCACCACATGCGAAGAGTTGATTCATTGGAAAAGACTCTGATTCTGGAAGGGGTTGGGGGCAGAAGGAGAAGGGGTCGACCGAGGATGAGATGGCTGGATGGCATCACTGACTCGATGGATGTGAGTCTGAGTGAACTCCGAGAGATGGTGATGAACAGGGAGGCCTGGCATGCTGCGATTCATGGGGTTGCATGGAGTCGGACACGACTGAGCGACTGAACTGAACTGAACTGAATTTGGTCCAGCTTCTATTTCTCAAATCTATAGGCCCCCTTCTTATGTAGTTGGTACTAACTACAGGTTTTTAATCTGTTTCACCTGTCACTTCCAAGACAGTTCCCTCTGTTAGCTTCCTCTGTTTGCTAGTTTCCCCAGTGTTTGTTTTCTGCCCTGACAAAAGTGGGCTGTGGTGGACACTTTTTAGGCTCCCTTGTTTAGTCGCGCTGTGGGGAGGAAGGGATGCTACAAAGAAGTAACACTGGCGTGTGATCACAATGTCTCAGCCATACTAGGCTTGCCCCCTCAAGGCACATGTGCCTTCCCTGCCCACACTGCTTAGGCTCTATGTTGCTCCGCCAGGAATGTCTGAGGCTGGTCCTGGACTGCCTGCACCTCCCAGGTCTAAGCTGGTCAGGTTCAAGCACTCGGGTAGTCCTCAGATGCACAGACTCTGTTGGGCCTGCATTTTGTGCCCTTCCCAGGTCCAAGCAGCTCAGGTGATGAAGTGTTTGGAAAGCACGGTCACCATGACTTATTGCCTCCCCCATCCCTGCCACTCAGTTTTCTGGGTGTACAACCAGCACACCTTCTCAGGTGGATGTTTACTGTCCAGAATCCCAAGAAGTCTTAGTTAGCAATGAAGCCTTCTTGTAGTTTGGTAGATAATGTCTCTCTGGGGCTGCATTTTCTCCCTTCCATTTCTGGCTGTCTGTCACCAGAGGGGAATGGTCTGTAGCTGGCTACCTTTGTTCAATTCTTTGTTCTGTGAGTGGGCCTGGCAGTGTCTTAGGTTAGGGCTTTTCACATGGTAGCTATCCCACAGTCTGATTTTGCTGGCCCAAGTTAGTTCCCTCAGATTGCCCTTGGGGCATTGAGGTTGGGTCCTTACTCTAAGCAATGCAGCCTGTGCCTCCCTGCCCAACCCCCGCTTCTAGTGGCTGGTGCGGGTGTCTGTGCTGCTTCTCTGCTGGGGCAGTTACCATTGGACATGTAATCTGTGGGTTTTGATTATTTATTTATTTTTTCCTCCCCGTTATGTTGCCCTCTCTGGTTCCAAGGCTCACCACAGACTCGGCAGTGAGAGTGTTTCCTGGTGTTTGGAAACTTCTCTCTTTTTAAGACTCCCTTCCCAGGATGGAGCTCCATCCCTACCTCTTTTGTCTCTCTTTTGTCTTTTATATATTTTCTTACCTCCTTTCAAAGAGAATGGGCTGCTTTTCTGGGTGCCTGTTGTCCTCTGCCAGCATTCAGAAGTTGTTTTGTGGAATTTACTCAGTGTTTAAAGAAATGTTCTTTTGATGAATTTGTTGGGGAGAAAGTGGTCTCCCCATCCTATTCCTCCACCATCTTAGGACTGCTTCCCGCTTCTCTTCTTTACTCAGCTGTCTGTAAAGCTTTGTCAGACAACCACTTTATCTTCTTGTATTTCTTCTTCTTTGGGGTTGTTTTGGTCCTTGCCTCTTTACCATGTTATGAACCTCTGCCCATTGATCCTTAGGTACTCTGTTTACCAGATCTAATTCCTTGAATCTGTTTGTCACCTCCACTGTATAACCATAAAGGATTTGACAACTTTGGAAGTCACAATTAATTAGACCTTACTGGACACAGGGCTCAAGAAATGTGTGACTAGAAATTAGGAGCTGTAAATGTCCAAGTGTTCTACTAGCAAAGAAGGCTGTGACTTCAGTGTTAAACTTGTTCTATCTAAATTGATTTTTATTGGTGTATATGGACGGTTGATTTTGATCTTTTACAGCTGAATTGTCCAAAATGATAAATAGAATCAAGTTTAATATAAATCAGGACTCACTCATTAAGATGTAGTACATCTTAAGGATAAGCAACGTCATTGTGAATACAAATCTTTTGGATTTTTAGTGTTTATCTTCTCTGGCTCAGGAATGACATTCCACAAATTAAAAATCTGTTACTCTTACACATTTTGGCTTGTCTTAATTGATAAAAATATAAGATTTCTATCTTATAAGAAAATGCAATTATTTTAAATTAGTTTTGCTCACTCTTTGATATCTGGACATATCTACTCCTCTCCCATCAATATTTCAGAGGCCAGTGTGTATTTTCTCTTTATTATTTTAAAAATATTTAAAATATAGAAAACAAATATATAACATATATACAATTACAAAACATAATAATATAAATATCAATAAACCCACCAATCAATCCAAGAACTAAAATGTCCAAAACTTGAATTTATTTATTTGCCTATATCTTTCCCCAGCCTTTTACTTTTCTCCTTATAGAATAACAGAGCTACAATGCTTCTTAAAAGAAAACTCAACTTCACAGAAGATAGAATGAGAATATCTATCTTTTAAGTGAGTCCTGTCATCATCTGGAGGTTGGAAAATACTAATATTCTGTGAATCCACTATTCATTCAGTGATAACCCCATCATAATAATTGATATTGAATACTTAGTAAAGCTAGGTGTTAATATTTCTCAAATTAGAAATCTTTGTATGTTAAAATATATAAACTATATAAAGACTTATTTACAGAAAAGCTGCTTATAAATTAAAGTTGTATATATTATATATTAGTCTATTATTTATATATAAACATAGTCTCCATCTCATTTGATTATAGCAAACTTTAAAATGTGTAGTAAATTCTTATAGAATAAATATCTCAATGAAAAATAATTTCTGATGAAAATATTAATCTATGCTGATTTTCTTTAAATTATAACACTGCACACATTAAAACAGTGTGGTGAGCTAGTGAACTAATGTTATGAGTTCAAGTATATGTGTATATTCTCAGACCAGCAAACTAGAATATTAATTTCCAAAGCAGTTCCTAGAAATTGTAACACATTATTACATCCCAGTCATCTCCTTATAGAATTGATAATCTAAGACTTATTTCTGATCCCTTTTCCTTTTATCATTCCATATATTGGCTTTTGGGTTCATTTAAGGGGCATTGTGGTTAAAATGGCACTGATTTTGCTAAATAGTCTTGCTATAGTTTTCTGAAAACTTAAAAAGACACTGGTGTTTTAAAATCAGATTGTAATGTTTGCCCACCTCCCGAGGAAAGGAATTCTGAATACTTTTGCAAATTGAATTTTCAGTTTTTGGTATATTTTGTCTTAAAATCATAGTTATGCCTAAAGTTCAACATCACCATTTTGTATTAATAGGGAGGTAGTAAGTCTGAAATGTAGACCAACACTGACCAATAGGTTTCCCTTGTGGCTCAGCTGCTAAAGAATCCACTTGCTTGCTATGTAGGAGACAGGTTCAATCCCTGGGCTGGGAAGATCCACTGGAGAAGGGAATGAGTTACCCACTCCAGTATTCTGGCCTGGATAATTCCATAAACTGTATAGTCCATGGGTTTGCAAAGAGTTGGACACAACTGAGTGACTTTCGCTCTGATTGACCAATAGAAATTTCTTTGATGATGCAAATGTTTTTACATACCCAGAAACATGGGACTCTATAGCACTTAAAATGTGGTTAGTGTGGTTGAGGCATTGAATTTTTAATTTATTTGAATATCTTAGCAACATGTGGCTTATGGCTACTGCATTGGGCATATCAAATGAAAGTGATAGTTGCTCACGTGTGTCCGACTCTTTGTGGGCTTATGGACTGTAGCCTGCCATGCCAGGCTCTTCTGTTCATGATATTCTCTACTCATGAGTGCTGGAGTGGGTTGCTATTCCATTCCCCAGGGAATCTTCCCAACCCAGGGATGGAACCCAGGTCTCTTGCATGGCAGGCAGATTCTTTACATCTGAACCATCAGGAAATATCAGATAAAAATTAATAAAAGGCTAATTGGTAGCTATGCAAGAAATAAGGTTATAAAGATGCATCCTACTGGGCATGTTTGTCTAAGTTGATATGCATTTGTAATCAACATGATTTTTTTAATAAATAAATTTAGGTTAGTTTCTCATGTAAATAAAATAAAAATTGAAGATGTGTTTATTTTCTTCTTTCTTGTATATTTGGGAGATTAATTCTTTATAATTTGCTTCATTTGCTATTATTTTCTCCCATTCTGAAGGCTGTCTCCTCACTTTGCTTATCGTTTCCTTCATTGTGCAACAGTTATTCAGTTTAATTAGGTTCCATTTGTAAAGTTTTGCCTTTATTTCCATTGCCCTAGGAGGTGGATCATTAGAGGTTCTTGCTGTGATTTATGTTAGTGAGTGCTCTGACTATGTTTTCCTCTAGGAGTTTTATAGTTTCTGATCTTACATTTATATTTTTAATCCATTTTGAGTTTACTTTCATGTATGGTGTTATAAAGTGTTCTAGTTTCATTCTTTTACAGGTGATTGACCAGTTTTCTGTGAAAAGAGAGAAGTAAAAGCAAATGAGAACAGGAAAGATATAAGCATCTGAATGCAGAGTTCCAAAGAATAGCAAGAAGAGATTAAAAAAAAAAGCCTTCCTCAAAGATCAATGCAAAGAAATAGAAGCAAACAACAGAATGGGAAGGACTATAGATCACTTCAAGAAAATTAGAAATACCAAGGGAATATTTCATGCAAAGATAGGCTCAATAAAGGACAGAAATGGTATGGGCCTAACATAAGCAGAAGATATTAAGAAGAGGTGGCAAGAATACACAGAACTGTACAAACAAGATCTTCCTGACCAAGATAATCACGATGGTGGAATCACTCACCTAGAGCCAAACATCATGGAATGTGAAGTCAAGTGGGCCTTAGAAAGCATCACTACGAACAAAGCTAGTGGAGGTGATGGGAATTTTAGTTGAGCTATTTCAAATTATGAAAGTTGATGCTGTGAAAGTGCTACACTGAATATGCCAGCAAATTTGGAAAACTCAGCAGTGGCCACAGGACTGGCAAAGGTCAGTTTTCATTCCAATCCCCAAAAATGCAATGACAAAGAATGCTCAAACTACCACACAGCTGCACTCATCTCACATGCTAGTAAACTAATGCTCAAAATTATCCAAGCCAGGCTTCAGCAGTGCGTGAACCATGAACTTCCTGATGTTCAAGCAGGTTTTAGAAAAGGCAGAGGAACCAGAGATCAAATTGCCAACATCCGCTGGATCATGGAAAAGGCCAGAGAGCTCCAGAAAAACATCTATTTCTGCTTTATTGACTATGCCAAAGCCTTTGTGTGGATCACAATGAACTGTGGAAAAATCTGAAAGAGATGGGAATACCAGACCACCTGACCTGCCTCTTGAGAAATCTGTATGCAGGTCAGGAAGCAACAGTTAGAACTGGACATGGAACAGACTGGTTCCAAACAGGAAAAGGAGTATGTCAAGGCTGCATATTGTCACCCTGTTTATTTAACTTATATGCAGAGCACATCATGAGAAACACTGGGCTGGAAGAAGCACAAGCTGGAATCAAGATTGCCAGGATAAATATCAATAACCTCAGATATGCAGATGACATCAGCCTTATGCAGAAAGTGAAGAGAAACTAAAAAGCCTCTTGATGAAAGTGAAAGTGGAGAGTGAAAAAGTTGGCTTAAAGCTCAACATTCAGAAAACGAAGATCATGGCATCTGGTCCCGTCACTTCATGGGAAATAGATGGGAAATCAGTGGAAACAGTGTCAGACTTTATTTTTGGGGACTCCAAAGTCACTGCAGATGGTGACTGCAGCCATGAAATTAGAAGACGCTTACTCCTTGGAAGAAAAGTTATGACCAACCTAGATAGTATATTGAAATCAGAGACATTACTCTGCTGATAAAGGTGGCTCCTATGTTGGGTGCATATATATTTATAATTGTTATATCTTCTTCTTGGATTGATCCTTTGTTCATTATATAGTGTCCTTCTTTGTCTCTTTTTACAGTGTTTATTTCAAAGTCTATTTATCTGATATGAGTATTGATACTCGTGATTTCTTTTGATCTACTTTTGCATGAAATATCTTTTTCCAGCCCTTCACTTTCAGTCTGTATGCATCCCTTGGTTTGAGATGAGTCTCTTGTAGACAGCATATAATAGCAGTCTTGTTTTGTGTCCATTCAGTCAGTCTTTCTCTTTTCTTTGGGGCTTTCAACCCATTTATATTTAAGGTAATCATTGATAAGTATGATCCCATTTTCATTTACTTTGTTGTTTTGGGTTCAAATTTATAAAACTTTTCTTTGTTTCCTAACTAGAGAAGATCCTTTAGCATTTGTTGCAAATCCTTTAGTATTTGTTGCAGGTTTGGTGGTGTTGAGTTCTCTGAGCTTTTGCCTGTCTGAATTTTTTTTTTTTTTTTATTTCTCCTTCATATTTGAATGAGATCCTTGCTGGGTATAGTAATCTGGGTTGTAGGGTTTCCTCTTTCATCACTTTAAGTATGTCCTGCCATTCCTTTCTGGCCTGAAGAGTTTCTAGTGAAAGATCAGCTGTTATCCTTATGGGGATCCATTTCTGTGTTATTTGTTTCTTTTCTTTTGCTGCTTTTAATATTTGGTAGATGTTTGTTAGTTTGATTAATATGTGTCTCGGGGTGTTTCACCTTGCTTTTTCCTATTCGGATCTCTCTGGGATTCTTAGACCTGGGTGGCTACTTCCTTCCCCATTTTAGGGAAGTTTTCAACTATTATCTCTCAAGTATTTTCTCATGCCCTTTATTTTTGTCTTCTTTTTCTGGGACTCCTATGATTTGAATGTTGGTGTGTTTAACATTTTTCCAGAGGTCTCTGAGGGTCTCCTCATTTCTTTTAATTCTTATTTTTTCTCTTTGCTTCATTTATTTCTACCATTCTATCTTCCACTTCACTGATCCTATTTTCTACCTCAGTTATTCTACTGTTGGCTTCCTCCAGAGTGCTTTTGATTTTAGTTATTGCATCCCTTATTATTGATTGACATTTCTCTATTTCTTCTATGTCCTTGTTAAATATTTCTTGCATCTTTTCAATTCTTCTTTCTAGTCTATTTATCACTCCATTTTGTTTTCAAGATATTGGATCATCTTTACTATCATTATTCTGAATTCTTTTTCAGGTAGACTCCCTATCTCCTCCTCTTCTGTTTGGTTTAGTGGGTACTTATCATGTTCCTTTACCTGCTGAATATTTCTGTCTTTTAACTTTGTTTAGATTGGTTTGTTTTGGGTGCCCTTTATGTTGGCTGAAGTTCGTGCTTCCTCTTTATTGGGGAGGTTGCTTCCTGTAGGTGGGGGTAGACTAGTGGCTTGTCAAGGTTTCCTGGTCAGGGGATCTTGCATCTGTGTTCTGGTGGGTGGAGCTGGATCTCTTCTCTCTGAAGTGCAGTGGAGTGTACAGTAGTGTGTTTTAGAGTGTCTATGGGTTTGGCATGGCTTTGGGAAGCCTGTCTTTTTATGGTCAGGGCTGTATTCCTGCTTTCCTGGAAAATTAGCATGGTATGTATTGCTCTGGAAGTTTTTGGCTCTTGGGTGGAGCTTTGTTTCAGTGTAGGTGAGCTTTTGTCTATTAAGGGCTTCCCTGGTTGCTCAGAGGTTAAAGTGTCTGTGTACAACACGGGAGACCTGGGTTCAATTCCTGAGCTGGGAAGACCCCCTGGAGGAGGAAATGGCAACCCACTCCAGTATTCTTGCCTGGAGAATCCCATGGACAGAGGAGCTTGGTGAGCTACAGTCCACGGGTCGCAAAGAGTCGGACACAACTGAGCGACTTCACTTCACTTTGTCTATTAATGTTCCTTGGAATCAGGAGTTCTCTGAGGTTCTCAAGTGTTGAAGTTAAGCCTCCTGACTCTGGCTTTCAGTCTAATTCTTAAAGTAGCCTCAAGGATTCTCCATCCATTCAGCAAAGATGATAAAACATCTAGGTTAAAGGTGAAACAATTCTTCACAACAAGGGACACCCAGAGAGGTTCACAGAGTTACACATAGAAGAGAAGAGGGATGAAGGAGACAGAAGTGACCAGGAGAAGAGAGGTAGTCAAAAAGGGAGAGAGTGATTTAGCCAGTAATCAGTTCCTTAAGTGTTTTCCACAGCCCAGAACACCCTCAGAGGTTTACAAAGTTTAGTAGAAAAGAGAAGGAGGAGGGAGGAGATAGAGGTGACTTGGGGGAGAAAAGGAAGAGTCAAAACAGGGAGATAGCAATCAGGCCAGTAATCAAAGCCCTAGCTGAAAGTTGATACTGAAGATTAGATTCTTAAAGGTACAAAATTGATAACAAAAACCAAAAAGCAAAGATTAAAATTATAGAATAATGGTTAGACTCTCAAAAATACAATATTAAAAATACAAAGCAAAATCAGTCACAAAAATTGTAAATATAAATATATATATGAAATTTTCTTTATAAATAGGATTTTTTTGCAAGGTAATAGGTTGTAAATGAAAATTAAAGGAGTAATAAAGAATATATTAAATAATTAAAAAGTGATAGTAGTAAAAATATATATGGGAATTTCTCTACAGCTGTTGTGGGCAGTGTGGATTCTGTTCAGTTTCAAATAGTTCTTGTTCCAGCTTATACTTGTTCTCAAGGTCTATAGCCTCCCTCCAGTTCTTAGTGAATGTTAACTATAGGTTTCAATCTGTTGCACCTATCAGTTCCAGAGTGGTTCCCTCTTCCTTGTTTATTTTGGTTTCCTCTGTTTGCAAGTCTCTTCAGTGTCTAATTTCCTTCCTGACACAAGGAGGTGGAGGTGGTCACTTATTTAGGCTCACTTGTTCAGTTGTGTTGTATGTAGGGAGCAACAATGCAAGCAAATATCACTAGCATGTGTGAGGAGTGCTTTCAGTGTACACACCACACTGGGTTTGCCCCAGCTCGTGGAGTGTGCTTTTGGGTCCACACTCCTCAGGCTCCAGGGTGGTCTTCAGGGGCACCATCCAAACTGGCTTTGCATTTTGTGCACTTCCCAGGTCTAAGCCACTCAGGTTCAGGTTCTCTGGTATGCCGCAAGGGAACAGACTTGGTTGCTCGTGTGTTTTGTGCCCTTCCCAGGTCCGAGCAGCTCAGGCGACCAGGTGCTTGGCGACCACTCTGTCCCAGGTGGGCCATGCATCTTAAACACCTTCCCAGTCCTGGCCGCTTGGTTTCCTAGGTGTGTGGTGAGAGCACCATTTCAGGTGTGCCATGTGTCTCTCCTGGTGAGCTGATCTTAGGCTGTGACTCTCCTGGGAGCCTGCTCGCAGTTTGGTGGAGGATGCTGGTCTCTTGGGTGGAGATTGCCCCTTACCTTCTGGCTCTGGCTGTCTCATGCCTGCCTTTCTGCCTCCAGCAAGGGGGAGGGGCCTGTATGCAGCTAGCTAGCTCTCCTTTGGTATTCACTCTATCCTTTGTTCTGTGAGTAGGCCAGGATGAGCATTAGAGCCTTTCACAGGGAGGTTTTCTCTCTCTCTCTTTTTTTTTTTCTTTCTGGCGATCCCATTGTTTTTGTTGCTCTCTCATGTTAGCTCCCTCAGATTGTCATGGCATTTAGGCCAGGTCCTTACCCTATAGCACTGATGATGCAGCCCCAGCCTCCCTGTCCAGCTCCCACCTGCTGGTGTGGATGTGAGAGTCTGGGCTACTTCTCTGCTGGCAGTTGGGATTAGGTGCATCTTCTGTTTTTTGTTTTGTTGTTTTTTTTCCCCCTCCGGTAATGTTGCCCTCTGAGATTCCAAAACTCCCCACAGACCCACCTGTGAAAGGGTTTCCTACTGTTTGGAAACTTTTCCTCCTTCACCACTCCCAGCCCAGGATGGATCTTTGTCCCTAACTCTTTTGTTTCTCCTTTTTCCTTTAATATTTTGTTCTATCTCCTTTTGAAGAAAATGGGCTGCGTTTCTGAGTGGGTGCCTGGTGTCCTCCGCCAGCATTCAGAAGCTGTTTTGAGGAAGTTGCTCAGCATTCAGATGATCTTTTGATGAATTTGTGGGGGAGAAAGTGGTCTCCCCATCCTATTCCTCTGCTGTCTTAGAACCGCCCTCTGAAGAAGTGTTTATTTTCATGCATTTCTTTTTATATAATGAGGAGAGACATCCATCATCTCACACTTTATTATTTATTAATGTAGATTTGTTATTCTTGTGTAAAAAGTAACAACTGAGAGACACACAGTGATATGATTCCCAGTTAAAACAAGGAGTATTGTAAAGTAGAATAAAGTAAAAATAAAATTAAAAAAAGAAAGTGACTTTCATAAAACAAGGAGTAATAATAATTTCAAAAACAAAATAGAGGAAAAGCTGTCAATAGAAATATGGACCTCAAAATATTTAGTTCCTATGATAGCATCCTTAACTAAATACCCTGCATAATCATTTCTGTGGTTAGAAAAAGGGATCTTAGAATTAAGTTTATTAGTGCCTAAACATTTTATTGGCTAGCTTTGTACTAATGTGTTTTTTTTTCCATTTAGGAAACATATTAATAATGACAATAATTATTTTTATATGGATATGCAAAATTTATCCTCAGAAATACTGGTTTTGCCAGTCTTTAAAGATCCCTTAGAGCTTCTTTGTAAAGCTATCGCTACCATTTCGTTGAAAACTATAAAAAGAATTTATTTATAGACTATTTCCTAAAAGTAATGAGAAGCTTTTTTTCATTGACTAAAGAGTTCTCTTGGCTTCTAATCATCTAAAAATGAAAACATTGACACTCTGTCTTAAACTCTGGATTAAAATTAAGGTAATTCAGTGTTTGGGTCTTCAATGTACTCAGGTTGAAAGTAGTAGCCAGAGAGCAGCTAAAATATAGTGTGTGTGTGTAGGGCTGGGACATGATTCCTGAAATAGAGCAGGTGCAGTAGTCCTGTGTTATAAGGACTTTAGGAGACTGTTTTAAAACAAATTTGCCAAACAACCAACTCAGTTTTCAGAAGTGAAAAGTGAATTCTCAAGTTTTCAAGAGTACAAGAGCTTTGTGAAGTGTGTGTTTGTTATTATGGTTAATTTGCACAACCTCATTGAAGAAAAGGCCAGGGAAGCAAGGCCGAGAACACAGCTGTACAGGGAGCGCAACTAATTGCCTCTGCATCCTCAACCTCATTTATCTTAATTTCTTCCCAATTATACCAAATTATCAATAGTCTCTGTTGCATCAGAGTCTTAATCCCCTTTATTCAGACAGCATTAGGTAGTGGCAGATGAATTCTTGGAGGGAGTTAGGGTAAACAGCCATGAAATGCCACCTCTGGCAGATGGCATTGCTCACAAGAAATGAGATAAAATATTTGGAATTTGTAACTGGGCACTGGAATGAGTAGGCAAGTTGTTAATATTTTTTAATAGATAATGAAGGTGGTACATGATAAAAAAATATAACCCATATTTTAAGGGGAAAATACAAAGGTGCAGGTTTTCACATTTCAGATAATTAATACATTTTTAGATGTTATATTCCTACTGATCACTGTAGCCATGAATCCTTTCAGACTATGATATTTTATGATAAGAAGTGACCTATTTTCATTTGAAGGAAAGTACACACATTCTCTATTCGAAGACAAACTATTGTTTATTTTTCTTTACAATCAGATAACAGAATGTGAAATATTTATTGTTTATGTTGCCAAACTGAAAATATGCTTCAAAATTGGAAAATGAACTTAATATAAAAAGAAAACATATTAGTGAGAAAACAGTGTTTCAAAACTTTAAACTTTTTACTTCGTAAAAATGAGACAGAATAACAAACCATGTTTCACATCATTTACAAAATATCAGTAGCAGAAATTTAAATAACTTAATTTCATCAACACATTTGTTGACTGGTAGCTATAATTACTGGAGAAGGCTATGGCAACCCACTCCAGTATTCTTGCCTAGAAAATCCCATGGGCAGAGGAGTGTAGTAGGCTGCAGTCAGTGGAGTCGTTAACAGTCAGACACGACTGAGTGACTTCACTTTCACTTTTCACTTTCATACATTGGAGAAGGTAATGGCAACCCATTCCAGTGTTCTTGCCTGGAGAATGCCAGGGACGGGGGAGCCTGGTGGGCTGCCATCTATGGGGTCACACAGAGTCGGACACGACTGAAGCAACTTAGCAGCAGCAGCAGCAGCAGTAATTGCATAATGAGTACATTTTATAAATTTAACATTCAGATACATCCAACCAGTCCATTCTGAAGGAGATCAGCCCTGGGATTTCTTTGGAGGGAATGATGCTCAAGCTGAAACTCCAGTACTTTGACCACCTCATGCGAAGAGTTAACTCATTGGAATAGACTCTGATGCTGGGAGGGATTGGGGGCAGGAGGAGAAGGGGACGACAGAGGATGAGATGGCTGGATGGCATCACTGACTCGATGGACACGAGTTTGAGTGAACCCCAGGAGATGGTGATGGACAGGGAGGCCTAGTGTGCTGTGATTCATGGGATTGCAAAGAGTAGGACACGACTGAACAACTGAACTGAACGTATGATCTATAGACATTTTTACATAGGTGTAATGGTGAAACAAATAAGAGTAACCTTTAGAATATAAAATAGTAAAATAGACCACTTAAGTGTGTTTTATTAAGTTGAAAACATATGTACAAGAGCTAGTTCCAAAACCAATACAATATTGTAAAGTAATTAACCTCCAGTTAAAATAAATAAATTTGTATTTAAAGAAAGAAAAAGAAATAAAGAGCTATTGGATTTATCTTTGAACTTTTCTGACCTCCTTAAGGAGTAGGTGTCTCTTTCATATTTGTCACCTGCATACTAGATGCTAAATTTAACTAAATGATTGCAAATTAGATCCCTCTCGTCAGTGAAAAAGAAGAGGGAATAAGGACAAATATATGGAGTTACCTGCTCCCTTGGCATCAAAGGTTTCTGATCTCTATGTCCTTTTCTTAGATTACTCTTGGGCATAAATCTTACATCATCATCCATCTCTTACAGTCTTATGCAAGTTACACCCCAGGTATGTTCTTTCTGATCTCACTTTCTACAGTAATTTAAATTTTTCAGGCTTACTTTCTAAATTGTGTCTGAACTATCTAGACTGCATGAAGTAAACAGATATGAATTGAGCTATTAATAAAGCTTGGGAAATAATAACTTCTACCCTTTTAAAAACACATGTTCTTGTGGCTCCTTAATTTGAAACCCATTTTTGAAAGCTACTTTGTAATGTTCAGTGTTAGGTTGGGAGTACTAAGGAAATTTGTGTGAATACACAGGGATAAATTGCCCTCCCACAGATCTAACAAGAGCTCATTCCACTCTTTATTTGGAGATCCTATCTGTGCTGTTTTCTGTTCTAAAATCTGGGGAAAATATATATTACTACTATTCACAACTTAATGCAAAATTTTAGACAAATTCAAACATTAAAAAGTAATTAATTTATTTTAATTGGAGAACAATTACTTTACAATATTGTAATGGTTTTTGCCACATATCAACATGAATCTGCCATAGGTATAGACACCTATAAATTGATGTTAATAAGTTTGAATCTACTATTATTTTATAAAGCTTCAAAGAGTTAGTTCTAAAATTTAACATATGGACATTGCTTACAGTGCCAGGCATCAGTGATATATTGTTTTCTTCCAATTGTATTCATCACATCAGATTATCAGCCTTGGAAATGGACGTCTGTAAATAGGCCAAAAGTACTAGACATTCTTTAGCTATAAGCCTTTGCTACCTTTGCTGCTTTCACTTCAGTTCAGTCACTCAGTCATGTCTGACTCTTTATGACCCCATGAACTGCAGCACGCCAGGCCTTCCTGTCCATCAACTCCTGGAGTCCACCCAAACCCATATCCACTGTGTTGTTGATGCCATCCAACAATCTTATCCTCCATTGTCCCCTCTTTCTCCTGCCCTCAATCTTTCCCAGCATCAGGGTCTGTTCAAATGAGTCAGCTCTTCACATAGGTGGCCAAAGTACTGGAGTTTCAGCTTCAACATCAGTCCTACTAATGAACACCCAGGACTGATCTCCTTTAGGATGAACTTGTTGGATCTCCTTGTAGTCCAGAGGACCCTCAAGAGGCTTCTCCAACACCACAGTTCAAAAGCATCAATTCTTCGGCACTCAGTTTCTTAACAGTCCAACTCTCACATCCATACGTGAATACTGAAAAACCATAGCCTTAATAAGATGGACCTTTGTTGACAAAGTAATGTCTCTGCATTTTAATATGCTCTCTAGGTTGGTCATAACTTTCCTTCTAAGGATTAAGCATGTTTTAATTTCATGGCTGCAATCACCATCTGCCGTGATTTTGGAGACCAGAAAAATAAAGTCAGCCACTGTTTCTACTGTTTCCTCATCCATTTGCCATGAAGTGATGGGACCGGATGCCATGATCTTTGTTTTCTGAATGTTGAGCTTTAAGACAACTTTTTTCACTCTCCTCTTTCACTTTCATCAAGAGGCTATTTAGTTCTTCTTCACTTTCTGCCATAAGGCTGATGTCATCTGCATACCTGAGGTTATTGATATTTCTCCTGGCAATCTTAATTTCAGCTTGTGCTTCCTTCAGCCCAGCACTTCTCATGATGTACTCTGCATATAAGTTAAATAAGCAGGGTGACAATATACAGCCTTGATGTACTCCTTTTCCTATTTGGAACCAGTCTGTTGTTCCATGTCCAGTTCTAACTGTTGCTTCCTGACCTGCATACAGATTTCTCAAGAAGCAAGTCAGGTGGTCTAGTATTCCCATATCTTGAAGAATTTTCCACAGTTTATTGTGAGCCACACAGTCAAAGGCTTTGGCATAGTCAATAAAGCAGAAATAGATGTTTTTCTGGAACTCTCTTGCTTTTTCCATGATCCAGCTATTGTTTGCAATTTGATCTCTAGTTCCTCTGCCTGTTCTAAAACCTGTTTGAACATCTGGAAGTTCATGGTTCACATGTTGCTGAAGCCTGGCTGGGAGAATTTTAAGCATTACTGTACTAGCGTGTGAGATGAGTGCAATTGTGCAGTAGATTCAGCATTCTTTGGAATTGGAATGAAAACTGACCTTTTCCAGTCCTGTGGCCACTGCTGAGTTTTCCAAATTTGCTGACATATCGAGTGCAGCACTTTCACAGAATCATCTTTGATGATTTGAAATAGCTCAACTGGAATTCCATCACTTTCAATAATTTGTTCACAGTGATGATTCCTAAATCCCACCTGACTTCACATCCAGGATGTCCAGTTCTAGGTGAGTGTGAGTGATCACACCTTCGTGATTATCTGGGTCATGAAGATCTTTTTGTGCACTTCTTCTGTGTATTCTTGCCACCTCTTCTTAATATCTTCTGCTTCTCTTAGGTCCATACTATTTCTGTCCTTTATTGAGTCCATCTTTGCATGAAATGTTCCCTTAGTATCTCTAAGTTTCTTGAAGAGATCTCTAGTCTTTCTCATTCTTTTTTTTCCCCTCTATTTCTTTGCATTGATCACTGAGGAAGGCTTTCTTATCTCTCCTTGAAATTCTTTGGAACACTGCATTCAAAGAGGTATATCTTCCCTTTTCTCCTTTGCCTTTCACCTCTATTGTTTTTACAGCTATTTTTAAGGCCTCTTTTGAGAGCCATTTTGCTTTTTTGCATTTCTTTTTTCTTGGGAGTGGTCTTGCTCCTTGTCTCCTGTACAATGTCACAAACCTCCGTCCATAGTTCATCAGGCACTCTGTCTATCAGATCTAGTCCCTTAAATCCATTTCTCACTTCCACTGTATAGTCATAAGGGATTTGATTTAGGTCATAGCTGAATGGTCTATTGGTTTTCCCCACTTTCTTCAATTTAAGTCTGAATTTGGCAATAAGGAGTTCATGGTCTGAGCCACAGTCAGCTCCTGGTCTTGTTTTTGCTGACTTTATAGAGCTTCTCCATCTTTGGCTGCAAAGGACGTAACCAATATGATTTCAGTGTTGACCATCTGGTAATGTCCATGTGTAGAGTCTTATTTTGTGTTGTTGGAAGAGAGTGTTTTCTATGACCAGTGTGTTCTCTTGGCAGAACTCTCTTAGCCTTTGCCCTGCTTCATTCCATACCCAAGGCCAAATTTGCCTGTTACTCCAAGTGTTTCTTTACTGCTACTTTTGCCTTCCAGTCCCCTATAATGAAAAGGATATCTTTTGGGCATATTAGTTCTAGAAGGTCTTGTGGGTCTTCATAGAACTTTTCAACTTCAGCTTCTTCAGCATTACTGGTTGGGGCATAGACTTGGATTACCGTGATATTGAATGGTTTTTCTTGGAGATTGCATCCAAGTACTGCATTTCAAACTCTTGTTGATTATGATGGCTACTCCATTTCTTCTAAGGGATTCTTGCCCACAGTAGTAGATATAAGGATCATCTGAGTTAAATTTACCTGTTCCAGTCCATCTTAATTCACTGATTCCTAGAATGTTGATGTTCATTCTTGCCGTCGCCTGTTTGATCACTTCCAATTTGCCTTGATTCATGGACCTAACATTCCAGGTTCCTATGCAATATTGCTCTTTACAGCATCGAACCTTGCTTCTATTACCAGTCCTGTCCACAACTGGGTGTTGTTTTTGCTTTGGCTCCATCCCTTCATTCTTTCTGGAGTTATTTCTCCACTGATCTCCAGTAACATATTGGGCCCCTACTGACCTGGGGGAGTTCCTCTTTCAGTATCCTATCTTGCCTTTTCATACTGTTCATGGGGTTCTCAAGGCAAGAATACTGAAGTGGTTTGCTATATCCTTCTCCAGTGGACCACATTCTGTCAGACCTCTCCACCATGACACGTTCATCTTGGATGGCCCCACATGGCATCGCTTAGTTTCATTGAGTTAGACAAGGATGTCGTCCATGTGATCAGATTGGCTAGTTGTCTGTGATTGTGGTTTTAGTCTCTCTGCTCTCTGATACCCCTCTCTCAGCGTTTACCATCTTACTTGGGTTTATCTTACCTTGGACATTGGGTATCTCTTCACGGCTGCTCCACAAAGTGGAGCCACTGCTCCTTACCTTGGACATGTGGTAGCTCCTCTCAGCTGCTGCCCCTAACCTTGGACGTGGGGTAGTTCCTCTCAGGCGTGCTCCTGTGCTGTTACAGCTGCTGTGCTCCTGCACCATCGCAGCTACCATGCTGCTTTGCCAGCCCTAATAAGCTGAACCTCTGTGGTGTGCTGGTGCATATTGAACCTTTCATTTTAACAGGAATGAGTCTGAGCTTAATAGTGGTTATGTATTGGGATTTAGTAGCCTGTCCACAATAAATAGAAAATATCATACTGAAGTATATTATGTAACTGGATAAGGGCTTGCATGTGAAAAATATATGGTCTACTAATAATTCATGTTTATATATATATATATATATATATTATGCAAAATAAATGCATTAGTTTTAATTCTACTGTCTTCTCTGAACATACCTTACATATATGAAGAGATCAAGTCAAAGAACTTAATGATGGTATAATATTAAATTTTTAATTGAAAAATTCCAAACGTACTAAATTGCATTATTTTTATTTTGAGATCAATTTCACCCTTCCAAATCTTGCTGAATTTTGAAAATGAGCATTGAAACATAACTGAAATCTTCTAAAACTTTTCTAATTATTGCACTGCTCCTGTGTAACTAAAATGTGTTAAAGTTAACTAAGGACCATCCAGCCATTAATATAAAACATATAATAATATTTTTGAAACATCTACCTACTACATTTATGTATGTTAGTAAACAATTATGCTAAACTATTAACATATTAAGTATTTTTATGTAATGTTTTGTTTCTTTCTTTGAAAAATGTATTCAAAGGATTATCTAGAATCAGAACAAACTATAAGATACTTGTTTTTACTGTCAGGAAGATCCTCTGGAGAAGTAAATGTCAACTCCCAGTATTCTTGCCTGAGAAATCCCATGGACAGAGGGAACCTGGTGGACCATGGAGTTGTCCATAGGTCCATGGGGTTGCAAAGAGTCAGACACAACTTAGGAACTGAGCACGCACACATACCTATGGTCCAGTGAATGGCCATTTGGAGAGAAAATAGTAGTGCTTCTTCTAATGGCTTGAAAATGTAGTGAATGTCTTGACTACACTCATCATTATTTTCTTTAAAAAATTTTTAGCAGCTTTAAAGCCAGTAAATGACTCATTTCCCCTTGATTTTAAAATAGGACATTTATTTATCTAGGACTCAGTTTGCAGGGAATTGGGGAGACATATTTCAAACTCATAAATTCATGTGTATGTCTGACTCCATTCTGTCATGCTTCATATGATTTTCTTGAATTTATTTCTTTATGATATGCTTAGATATATTGAAAGAATGCAGCTACTAAAAGGATGTATTCTCTTATTTGTTTCTAATATCTGTCTTGTATACTTCTTGAAAAATAATTCCTGTTGGTTAAATAGAGGTTGGGAATTGAGGTTAAAAAACAAAACTATCAAGATATTCTCTCTACTTATGGCATTTTTATTGTATTTTGAATTTGATGTATTTTCATTACTTTAAACTCATGGATTTTTTCATTTTTTCATTTTTCCTGAAAATTAAATAAGTGTTGACAATCATATTGAATGTAATAATGCTGCCTTTTCCATTTGAATTATATTTTTCAGTTGTGGTATTAGCTCTTATATGTTCTGTCCTCTTTTCAATGATTGACTTTCAAGAAATGCCATTATTTTTACACTCTTTTGTTTCCTCTTCAGGCATCAAGATGGCCTTTTTATTCTTGATGCTTTGCAGTCTCCCTTGTTTTCAAAAGACAGAGAAAATACTACTCAGAGTCAGCCCATATGATTTGTATTTTTAAGACTTGCTTTTAAAAGAGAGACCTGAATACACATGTAGCTTTCCTGCTTACTTGCAATTGAGAGGTTTTCTGTAAAGTTTTTGTACTTCATGACTCATGGGTCTGCTCACTACAGATCTTGTCCTAGTCTAGTAAGCATGTCTCTCTCTTTAAAATTTTATTGGAATATAATTCATTTACAGTGTTGTGTTAGTTTCAGGTCTACGGCATAGTGATTTAGCTATAAATATACATATGTTCATTCTTTTTCAGTTTCTTTTCCAATATAGATTGTTACATAACATTGAGCAGAGTTTCCTGTGCTATGCAGTAGGTTCTTATTGGTTATCTGTTTTATATATAGTAATACATACATGTTAATCCCAAGCTCCTAATTTATTCCTCCCCTCACCCAAGTTTCCCCTTTGGTAACCATATGTTTGTTTTCAAAGTCTGTGCACTTGTTTCTGTTGTGTAAATAGGTTCATTTGTATAATTTTAAATTAGATTCCACATGAGTAAGCCTGTCTTAAAACCCTTACTTTCTCAGTTCTCTTCACCAAGTGCCTCATTTTGTTCCTCAGAGTTGAAACAGGGAGCACATGTAAAAATAGTTTCAGTTAAAAGTATTTACATCAATATGCCTTATATTAACAACAGTTGATGATGGTGGTTTGGTGTGTGCATTCTGGAGCCCATTTTGGTTCAATTCCTTCTTGGATGTGTAAGCTTGGGAAAATTACAAAATCTTTTTCAGCCCAAGTTTTCTCTATAACATGTGACTGATTATAGTACTAACCTACAGGGCTGTTCTGAGTACTAGATGAATAGTTTTTGGTACATATCATGTACTCAATGTTCTTTGAACATTTTTCTTGTGCATAATAAGCATTTAATAAATGTGATTCCCACAGATATTAGATATACGTTATATTTATTCTAAGTAGTATAGTTATAAAACTATAACTGTTAATAACTTTTAACATAATAATAAAGTACATTTATGAACTTATTTGGTACCATCAGCAGTAACTCACAAATCCCCTCATAATAAAAGTGAAAGACTAATGCCATGTATCTGTAAGAATTAATAACTCAGACCTAGTAAATGTCTCCTGTCAAATTCATAATTGTTATGTACTGTTATGTTACTTTGATTATATTCCATTCATTTCTTTTCTCCTACTCTATTTCCTTCTCCTTTCTATTTTTCCCTTTTAAAAAGCTGTGTTCTATCATCTCTTTTTTTCCATCTAAAATAAATTTTTGTGTATTCACTCTAATGTCTCCAGTTAACAAAATATGTTTTTCTCTTTGTATTTGTTAGCCTAGATTCTGCCTTGTATTTCAATTTATTATATTTTGCCCAACTTTATAGCTTTCTGTGAAATTTGATCTTTAGCTAAAAGCCCTAAATGTGTTATCTCATTTCTTTAGTGGAGACTTTGTCTTTATTTAAGTAAAATTATGGTTTTATTCCTGGTGAAATTCTCCTTTCCTGTAGATCTTGTAGTTTTACATTTTTGATGATTCTTTCCTCTCTTATCTTTTATTATACTTTGCATTTCTTTAGAGTGACATGAAAAAACTTTAAAAGGTCATAATCCACTTTTTCTACCAAGATTATTTTCATATTAGTGCTTATTTTATCTTATTAAGTATGTAAGTATGTTGCTGTTTCTTATGATTTTTCTTTCAGGAAATTCTAGGATTAATATCAACTTTCTGCCAACCAAACCTAGTCTCCTGTGTACAGAGAGAGAAAAACAAACAAACAACTTGCTTCTGCTTTCCCAGTTCAGTCACTCAGTCGTGTCCGATTATTTGCGACCCCATGAATCACAGCACACCAGGCCTCCCTGTCCATCACCAACTCCTGGAGTTAACTCAAACTCACGTTCATCGAGTCAGTGATGCCATCCAGCCATCTCATCCTCTGTTGTCCCCTTTTCCTCCTGCCCCTAATCCCTCCCAGCATCAGAGTCTTTTCCATGAGTCAACTCTTCTCATGAGGTGGCCAAAGTACTGGAGTTTCAGCTTCAGCATCATTCCTTCCAAAGAACACCTAAGGCTGATCTCCTTCGGAATGGACTGCTCCTTGCAGTCCAAGGGACTCCTGAAGAGTCTTCTCCAACACCACAGTTCAAAAGCATCAATTCTTTGGCGCTCAGCCTTCTTCACAGTCCAAATCTCACATCCATACATGACCACAGGAAAAACCATAGCCTTGACTAGACGGACCTTTGTTAGCAAAGTAATTCTTTCCCAAGAGGACACCAACATACAAGTGGTTGTTTAGATGTTATTCAACCTCAGCACATTCAGTTGTTTTGTGAATAACTCTTTGAACTGCTCATTATTTTCAGTATCTCTTTTTGTACCTGCTCCTGAGACAAAGATTGATTTTGCTAATGGGATTTTTTAAAGAAAAAGTTTGGAGTATATATTGAAATATTTAAGACGATTTTATTGTATAATAATCAATAGATTCCTTCACCTACATCGTGAGAGGCATATTTTTAAAGTATGACTGACTGATTAACAGATTGGGAATTGCTAATTAATGGGCACATTTCAAAATCTTGGCAAGGTTTGGTAGTAATTATGTCTGCTGAACCACTTGATATGTTGTTGGAAGTAGCCCAGTAAAATCATATCTGGAGTTCTTGGTTTTCAGTGTTTTAACATACCTGATTATACAGATCGTTTTAAGGACAATATGTTAAAATGCATATGGCCATGCAAATAAACATTCTACCTGCAAAAATAATTAAATTTTACCTTTATGGATGATTTATTCAGTCTTTGGGGTCACTGGTGCTCTTCATCATATTGGTATTATTGTTAAAAATATATTTACCCTATAGATAATTTAATGCTATTAATAAGTAAAATGACATTTTATTTTTATTTTATATTCTAAAATAATTGAAATGGTAACTGGTTTCACTTAATTTAGTGCTTATTATATCCAGATAGTGTGCTGTTTTACATGTATGAGTGAGTGTGTGTGTGTTTGAGCTCAATTGTGTCTGACACTTTACAACCAAGTGGACTGTAGCCTACCAGACTTCTCTGTCCATGGGATTCTCCAGGCAAGAATACTAGGGTGAGTTGCCGTTTCCTTCTCCAGGGGATCTTCCAGACTCGGGAATTGAACCTACGCGTCTTCTGTTATATCTCATTTCATCCTTATACCAACCGTTAATTAGGTAGATATAATGATCGCCATACTAGATATAAAAACAACATAGCTATTAATTGGAGAAGCCAAGATTCAACCTTAAGTCTGCTTGATGTTGTTTTTAGTGTATTCTAGTTTGGGGAGGATACAGTCCTTCATTCTCTATTTAGTGTCTGTCTCTATCTGCCACTATTTTTTCTTAAACTCTCACTAGTTTTCAACTGCCAGTCAAGTAAGATCACTCTAGTCTCACATGCAAAGGCATAAAAGTCCCAACAAGAAAAGTAATTGTGTGAGTAGTATTTAAATCTCCTTATTATCTGCAAACAGTCATAATGGCTTCACTTCAGTTTCCTGGGATAAATTAATTCTATTATCTAGAAACCACTTTATGGTTCTCCCAAATAATTATTGACAATTATAAGGATTATTCTGACAGAAAAATAGTATTACTTGTAGAGATAATATTAATACATATATATTATACATACTGGGCCCTCTCAGGTGGCAATAGTGGTAAAGAACCCACCTACAAAGGCAGGAGATACAAGAGACATAAGATCCCTGGAGTAGGAAATGGCAACCCATTCCAATAATTTTGCTTGGAGAATCCCATGCACAGAGGAGCCTGGCTGGCTATAGTCTATAGGGTCATAAAGGGTAGGACATGACTGAAGTGACTTAGCATGTATTCATTATACATATTAATCAATATATATACATATGATAATTATGTATAATATATCACCATTGAGGAGGGATAAAAACCAGAAAAGATGAATTCTCCTTCCTTAATCCACGTGGCCAGTTGTGTCTTATGCCTTTAGATGTAGCTCATTGTCTTCAAAAAAGTGGCTCATTTAATTAAATTAATAGTGTAATAGAAACAGTACTTAAATTATGTAAATGGAAGGTTTGTAGACCATAGTTCTATTGTATAAAAAAATGAAAAATAAAAGTAGTAAAACCGAGGATCCTTAATGTATATTTTTAGAGAATTTCTGATAGACTGTGAAAAGAAATTTAAGTTTCTACTTCCTTTTAATTGTTTTTCAATTTAAGGCAATTTTCTGAAATCTTTTGTTCATATACCCTATCAGATAAATAATAAGCATTCTATTTTCATAGTATACATTGAAATGTAAGCTATATATATATATAAAAATATATAAATAAATATATATAAATATATAAATAAATATATAAATAAATATATATAAATATATATATATATATACAAGGCAGAAATTAGATATTTAGACTAAGATTTTAAAAGATTCTAACCAATACATTTATCAATGATATAAAAATTTTAAAATATATTATTGATAGCAATAAGAACAATACTACTAATATATCTTATCTTATGACCCTGAAAATAAAGTTGACAAAGAGTTCCTACTAAAAGAAGACATATCAGCTCTCCTCTTTTATTGTTTTACCTCTGTGCTTCCATTATGTTAAGTCTGTGGTTGTGTTATCCATTAAATAATATGGCTTGGTTAAAAATAAATAAGGTAGCCCATTTATCCACTCAGTGGGGCATATGTAGATAACATTACAATGAAGTAAGCGTAAGACTGGAGTAGCTAATTGCCAACCAATTGCTCTGCTTCAAACTCCCACTTTTTCTTTGAGATATTTTTAGTACTTGACTGATGAGGGCATTGGTGGTTATCCATATCTCAAAAATTAGTGAAATATAATGTTGTACTTTCTTTTTAGTTAGAAAATAAAATCTGCATATCTTGCTTTATCTTCATCTTTTGTATTTCCTGGGATATGCATGCCTCACTCTTGGGACCTCTAATTTAAAATATATTTCACAAAAGAATATGTCAAAATTTAGGAATTCTAGTACCCATATCTTTAAAATAAACTTTTAGAATTTATTCTCAACAGTAGATATTCAGTATTTTCATATTTCTTAAAATATGACAGAGAAGGGATAAGATATATACTGGTATTATATGATCATTTATTAAAACGTGACAGTAATAAGGTTGTCATTTAGACAGACCACATGCCTTTAGGGTGACAGAGAAAACTCAAATTCAGATAAGAAAGTACTGTCAGTGGCTTAAAATTATATTAATTTTTGATGATCTTTCTATGTGTTGTACTTACATTAGCAAGAGATGAATCCAAATTTCAAAAAAACTGTTATTGTGTATACCTGTGGCGGATTCATGTTGATGTATGGCAAAACCAATACAATATTGTAAAGTAATTAGCCTCCAATTAAAATAAATTTATATTTTTTAAAAGCCTGTTGTTGTTGTTCTTCAGTCAGTAAGTCATGTCAGACTCTTTGTGACCCCATGGGCTGCAGCACACCAGGCTTGCCTGTCCTTCACCATCTTCTGGAGTTTGCTCACACTCATGTCCATTGAGTCAGTGATGACCATCCAGCCATTTCATCCTCTGTCATCCCCTTTTCCTCCTGCCCTCAATCTTTCCCACAGTCAGGGTTTTACCAGTGAGTCAGCTTTTCGTATCAGGTGGCCAGAGTATTGGAGTTTCAACCTCAGAATCAGTCCTTCCAATGAATATTCAGGGTTGATTTCCTTTAGGATTGACTGGTTTGATCTCCTTGCAGTCCAAGGTCACATCACAGACAAAAATTTTCTGTACTAGCCATAGCATACATTTTTTTTATGAAATTGCAGGATTTTTTTAAAAAAGTTTGGCTCCAGGAAATGCAAAGTTACACCAGGAAACATTTCCTGGAGAAGAGAATGGCTGCCCAATCCAGTATTCTTACCTGGAGAATTTCATGGACAGAGGAGCCTGATGGGCTATAGTCCATAAGGTCACAAAGAGGTGGACTGAGCGACTAACATTTCCCCTTTTCACTTTCATGGTGAACTGAAGATGCTGTGGATACCTCTGTGTATTTGTTTTACACAAACTGCTGACTCCTTATACTCTAGAATAATGCTATCTAATATAACTTTCTGCAGCAAAGGGAATAATATCTGCACCTTCTAATATGGTAGTCACTAGGCACATATGGCTTTTGAACATTTGAAATGTGACTTAGTACAACTAAGAAGCTGAGTTTTTTATTTTATTCCATTTAAATTTATTAAAACTAAAATTTAAATAGCCTCATGTGAAGACTGGCTACTATATTTGAGACTACAGCCCTAGAAATCTGAACCACCAATTTTTCCTCTGAGGAAACTTGAAACTCCTAGCCTATATCCCCAGGACGTAGTTGTTCCTATAGACAACATTTCAAATCATATAGAAGACAAGCTTCAACATTTAAATATCAGTTGAAAGTCCAGAAACAGTGCATATTTTGCATTACCAATCTAGACCAATCTAGAAAATTACTAAATGTTCACTTTTGTGAAGCATGTAAGAATGCCAGATAAAAGTATAATAACAAAATGTGTATATTATAGCAGGTCTGCACACATACTCCTAACTTTCCATTCATATATTGGTACTTTTTAAAATTAGGAATACTTGATGTATAGCAATATATTAGTTTCAGGTGTACACATTAATAATTTCATATTTGCATGCACTGCAGAATGTTCACCACAAGTCTAGATACCACTCATTGCCATTCAAAGCTACAAAATTTTTTGAGAACTTTTACTCTGTTAGCAACTTTCAAATATGCAATAAATTATTATTGACTATAGTCACCATGCAGTCCATTACATTCCCATGACATTTATTTTATAACTGGAAGTTTGCACCTCTTGAACCCTTTCAACATGCTTCCTAAGCCCTCCTGTCTAGCAGCCACTAAACTATTCTCTGTATATATAACTTTTATTTTATTTTTCTGTTTTCATTTGTTTTCTTTTATAGTTTCCATATATAAGTGAAATTATACTGTATTTATCTCTTTCTGCATGACATAATACCCTTTAGATCCATCCGTGTTGTTGCAAATTGTAAGATCTCATTTTTTCTGGCTAGTATTCCATTGTATATGTATACCAATCTTTTTTATCCATGAATCTACAAATAGACATGAAGGTTGTTTTCTGTCTTGTCTATTGTAAGTAATGCTACAATGAACAAGAGTTTATGTATCTTTTCAAATTAATGTTTTTGTTGTCTTCAGATGAATATCATAAATGGAAATTTTGAATCATGTGGTAGTTCTAATTTTTTGAGGAACATCTATAGTGTTATCCATACTGGCTACACCAGTTTACATTCCTACCAATTTACCATTCCTACCAATGCAGGACAGTTGGCTTTTCTTAACATCCTTACCAGCACTTGTTATTTGATATCATTTTGAAAATAACATTTCTGACTTGTGTGATGTGATATCTCATTGTGGTTGTGATTTGCATTTCCCTGATGAATAGTGAAGTTGAACATCTTTCCATGTGTATATTGGGCATCTGTATACTTTCTCTGGAAAAAAATATCTATTTAGGTCCCCGGGATCCAGTTTTTTTTTTTTTTCAGGTTTAGTTTTATCAGTTCTTTGTATACTTTGTATATTAAACACTTATCAGATATATGATTTCCATTTTTCCATTCAATAAGTTGCCATTTTATTATTTATATAATTTTTGTATAAGCTGTAAGATAATAGTATAATTTTATTCTTTTCAATGTGGCTGTCCACTTTTTTTCAGCATTATTTATAGAAGAGACTGTTCTTTCCCCATTGTGTGTTCATGACTCCTTTGTCATAAATTAATTGAACACATATGCATGGGATAATTTTTATACTCTTGATTTTGTTCCATTCATCTATGTATCTGCTTTTATGCCAATATCAATTTTTTTATTATTATTGTAGCTTTGCAATATAGTTTGAAATCAGGGTGCATGATACCTCCAACTTTGTTCTTCCTTTTCAAGATTGCTTCAGCTATTAAGGGTCTTTTGTGTTTCCATAGAAATTTTAGGATATTTTGGTTCTATTTCTGTTTTTAAAAGTCATTGATTTTGATAGGGAATGTATTGAATCTGTAGATTTCTTTGAGTAATATAGATATTTTAACAGTATGAATTCTTCCAGTCCATGAGCACATAATTTATTTGTGTCTTCTTCAGTTTCTTTTATCAGTGTATTAGTTTTCAGTGTACAGATCTTGGTTGAATTTACTTCCAGCTATATTATTCTTTTTCATGCATTTGTAAGTGAAATTGTTTTCTTAGTTTCTCTTTCTCATAGTTATTTGTTACTTATAGAAATGAAAAAAGTCAATGTTTATATATTGATTTTGTGTCCTAAAACTTTACTGATTATTTTATTAATTCCTGCAGTTTTTCTGTAGAGTCTTCAGAATTTTCTATATATAAAATTATGTCATCTGCAGACATTGGTAGTTTCACTTTGTCCTTTCTAACTTTGATGTCTTTTATCTCTTTTTCTTGACTATTTGCTCTGACTGACTATTACTACTATGTTGAGTTAAACTGTCGTGGTTCTAATTTTAGAGGAAAACCTCTGAGCTTTTCAACACTGGGTGTGATGTTAGTTGTGAGCTTGACTTATATGACCTTTATTATGTTGAAGTGCGTTCCTTCTATATGCATTTTGTTAAGAGTTTTTAATCATAAATTGGTGTGGAATTTTGTCAAATGCATTTTCTGCATCTATTGATATGATTTTTATTCTTCAATTTTTTTTTAAAATTTATTTATTTATTTTAAAAATTACAATACTGTATTTGTTTTGCCATACATTGACACAAATCAGCCATAGGTGAACACAATCTCCCAATGCTGAAGCCACCTCCCACCTCCCACCCCACATCCTCTACTTGAATCATCCTGTGCATCAGCCCCATGCATCCTGCATCCTACATTGAACATAGATTGGCGCTTCGTTTCTTACAGGAAAATATACATGTTTCATTGCCTTTCTCCCAAACCATCCCACCCTTTTCCTCTCCCGCAGAGTCCAAAAGTCCACTCTATACCTCTGTGTCTCTTTGTTGTCTCACATATACGGTCATAATTACTGTCTTCTAAATTCCTTATATATGTGTCAGTATACTATATTGGTGTTTTTCTTTCTGGCTTACTTCACTCTGTATAATCGGTTCCAATTTCATCCATCTCATTAGAACTGAGTCAAATTTATTCTTTTTAAGGGCTGAGTAGTATTCCATAGTGTATATGTACCACAGCTTTCTTATCCATTCATCTGCTGATGGACATCTAGGTTGCTTCCATGTCCTGGCTATTTATAAACAGCGCTGCAATGAACATTGGGGTACATGTGTCTCTTTCAATTCTGGTTTCCTCGGTGTGTATGCCCAGCAGTGGGATTGCTGGGTCATAAGGCAGTTCTATTTGCAATTTTTTAAGGAATCTCCACACTGTTTTCCATAATGGCTGTACTAGTTTGCATTCCCACCAGCAGTGTAAGAGGGTTCCCTTTTCTCCACATCCTCTCCAGCATTTATTGCTTGTAGACTTTTTGGATCGCAGCCATTCTGACTGGTGTGAAATGGTACCTCATTGTGGTCTTGATCTGCATTTCTCTGATAATAAGTGATGTTGAACATCTTTTCATGTGTTTGTTAGCCATCCGTATGTCTTCTTTGGAGAAATGGTTATTTAGTTCTTTGGCCCATTTTTTTATTGGATCATTTATTTTTCTGGAGTTGAGCTGCATAAGTTGCTTATATATCTTTGAGAATAGTTGTTTGTCAGTTGTTTCATTTGCTATTGTTTTCTCCCATTCAGAAGGCTGTCTTTTCACCTTGCTTATAGTTTCCTTTGTTGTGCAGAAGCTTTTAATTTTAATTAGATCCCATTTGTTTATCTTTGCTTTTATTTCCAGTATACTGGGAGGTGGATCATAGAGGATCTTGCTGTGATTTATGTCGGAGAGTGTTTTGCCTATGTTCTGCTCTAGGAGTTTTATAGTTTCTGGTCTTACATTTAGATCTTTAATCCATTTTGAGTTTATTTTTGTGTATGGTGTTAGAAAGGGGTCTAGTTTCATTCTTTTACAAGTGGTTGACCAGTTTTCCCAGCACCACCTGTTAAAGAGACTGTCTTTACTCCATTGTATATTCTTGCCTCCTTTGTCGAAGATAAGGTGTCCATAGGTGTGTGGGTTAATCTCAGGGCTTTCTATTTTGTTCCATTGATCTATATTTCTGTCTTTGTGCCAGTACCATACTGTCTTAATGACTGTGGCTTTGTAGTAGAGCCTGAAGTCAGGCAAGCTGATTCCTCCAGTTCCATTTTTCTTTCTCAAGATTACTTTGGCTATTCGAGGTTTTTTGTATTTCCATGCAAATCTTGAGATTATTTGATCTAGTTCTGTGAAAAATACTGCTGGTAGCTTGATGGGAATTGCATTGAATCTGTAGATTGCTTTGGGTAGTATACTCATTTTCACTATATTGATTCTTCTAACCCATGAGCATGGTATGTTTCTCCATCTATTAGTGTCCTCTTTGATTTCTTTCATCAGTGTTTTATAGTTTTTGATATATAGGTCTTTAGTTTCTTTAGGTAGGAATATTCCTAAGTATTTTATTCTTTTCGTTGCAATGGTGAATGGAATTGTTTCCTTAACTTCTTTTTCTACTTTCTCATTATTAGTGTATAGGAATGCAAGGGATTTCTGAGTGTTGATTTTATATCCTGCAACTTTACTATATTCATTGATTAGCTCTAGTAGTTTTCTGGTCGAGTCTTTAGGATTTTCTATGTAGAGGATCATGTCATCTGCAATCAGTGAGAGTTTTACTTCTTCTTTTCCAATTTGGATTCCTTGTCTTTCTTTTTCTGCTCTGATTGCTGTGGCCAAAACTTCCAGTACGATGTTGAAGAGTAGTGGTGAAAGTGGACACCCTTGTCTTGTTCCTGACTTTAGGGGAAATGGTTTCAATTTTTGCCACTGAGGATAATGTTAGCTGTGGGTTTGTCATATATAGCTTTTATTATGTTGAGGTATGTTCCTTCTATTCCTGCTTTCTGGAGAGTTTTTATCATAAATGGATGCTGAATTTTGTCAAAGGCTTTTTCTGCATCTATTGAGATAATCATATGATTTTTATTTCTCAGTTTGTTAATGTGATGAATTACATTGATTGACTTGTGGATATTGAAGAATCCTTGCATCCCTGGGATAAAGCCCACTTGGTCATGGTGTATGATCTTTTTAATGTGTTGCTGGATTCTGATTGCTAGGATTTTGTTGAGGATTTTTGCATCTATGTTCATCAGTGATATTGGCCTGTAGCTTTCTTTTTTGTGGTGTCTTTGTCAGGTTTTGGTATTAGGGTGATGGTGGCCTCATAGAATGAGTTTGGAAGTTTACCTTCCTCTGCAATTTTCTGGAATAGCTACAGTAAGATAAGTGTTAGCTCTTCTCGGAATTTTTGGTAGAATTCAGCTGTGAAGCCATCTGGACCTGGGCTTTTGTTTGCTGGAAGATTTCTGATTACAGTTTCAATTTCCATGCTTGTGATGGGTCCGTTTAGATTTTCTATTTCTTCCTGGTTCAGTTTTGGAAAGTTGTACTTTTCTAAGAATGTGTCCATTTCTTCCAAGTTGTCCATTTTATTGGCATATAATTGCTGATAGTAGTCTCTTATGGTTCTTTGTATTTCTGAGTTGTCTGTCGTGACCTCTCCATTTTCATTTCTAATTTTGTTGATTTGATTTTTTTCTCTTTGTTTCTTGATGAGTCTGGCTAATGGTTTGTCAATTTTATTTATCCTTTCAAAGAACCAGCTTTTTGCTTTGTTGATTTTTGCTATGGTCTCTTTTGTTTCTTTTGCATTTATTTCTGCCCTAATTTTTAGGATTTCTTTCCTTCTACTAACTCTGGGGTTCTCTATTTCTTCCTTTTCTAGTTGCTTTAGGTGTAGAGCTAGGTTATTTATTTGACTTTTTTCTTGTTTCTTGAGGTATGCCTGTATTGCTATGAACTTTCCTCTTAGCACTGCTTTTAAAGTGTCCCAAAGGTTCTGTGTTGTGTTTTCATTTTCATTCGTTTCGATGCATAATTTGATTTCTTTTTGATTTCTTCTGTGATTTGTTGATTATTCAGAAGCGTGTTGTTCAGCCTCCAAATGTTGGAATTTTTAATAGTTTTTCTCCTATAATTGAGATCTAACCTTAGTGCATTATGGTCAGAGAAGATGCTTGGAATAATTTCGATTTTTTGCATTTATGAAGGTTAGATTTATGACCCAGAATGTGATCTATCCTGGAAAAGATTCCGTGTGCACTTGAGTAAAAGGTGAAATTCGTTGTTTTGGGGTGAAATGTCCTATAGATATCAATTAGGTCTAACTGGTCAATTGTGTCGTTTAACGTTTGTGTTTCTTTGTTAATTTTCTGCTTAGTTGATCAGTCCATAGGTGTGAGTGGGGTATTAAAGTCTCCCACTATTATTGTGTTATTATTAATTTCCCCTTTCATGCTTGTTAGCAATTGTCTTACATATTGTGGTGCTCCTATGTTGGGTGCATATATATTTATAATTGTTATATCTTCTTCTTGGATTGATCCTTTAATCATTATGTAGTGGCCTTCTTTGTCCCTTTTCACAGCCTTTGTTTTAAAGTCTATTTTATCGGATATGAGTATTGCTACTCCTGCTTTCTTTTGGTCTTTATTTGCATGGAATATCTTTTTCCAGCCCTTCACTTTCAGTCTGTATGTGTCCGTTGTTTTGAGGTGGGTCTCTTGTAGGCAGCATATATAGAGATCTTGTTTTTGTATCCATTCAGCCAGTCTTTGCCTTTTGGTTGGGGCATTCAACCCATTTACATTTAAGGTAATTATTGATAAGTATGGTCCTGTTGCCATTTACTTTATTGTTTTGGGTTCGGGTTTATACGTCCTTTTTGTGTTTCCTTTCTAAAGTCTATCCTTTAGGATTTGTTGGAGAGCTGGTTTAGTGGTGCTGAATTCTCTCAGCTTTTGCTTGTCTGTAAAGCTTTTAATTTCTCCTTCATATTTGAATGAGATCCTTGCTGGGTACAGTAGTCTTGGCTGAAGGTTATTATCTTTCATCACTTTAAGTATGTCTTGCCATTCCCTCCTGGCCTGAAGAGTTTCTATTGAAAGATCTGCAGTTATTCTTATGGGGATCCCCTTGTGTGTTATTTGTTGTTTTTCCCTTGCTGCTTTTAGTAATTGTTCTTTGTGTTTGGTGTTTGTTAGTTTGATTAAAATATGTCTTGGGGTGTTTCGCCTTGGGTTTATCCTGTTTGGCACTCTCTGGGTTTCTTGGACTTGGGTGATTATTTCCTTCCCCATTTTAGGGAAGTTTTCAACTATTATCTCCTCAAGTATTTTCTCATGGTCTTACTTTTGTCTTCTTCTTCTGGGACTCCTATAATTCGAATGTTGGAGCGTTTCATATTGTCTTGGAGCTCTCTGAGGTTGTCCCCATTTCTTTTAATTTGTCTTTCTTTTTCCCTCGCTGATTCATTTATTTCTACCATTCTATCTTCTATTTCACTAATCCTATCTTCTGCCTCTGATATTCTACTATTTGTAGCCTCCAGAGTGTTTCTGATCTCATTTATTGCATTATTCATTATATGTTGACTCTTTTTTATTTCTTCTAGGTCCTTGTTAAACCGTTCTTGCATCTTCTCAATCCTTGACCCCAGGCTATTTATCTGTGATTCCATTTTGATTTCAAGATTTTGGATCATTTTCACTATCAGTATTCGGAATTCTTTCTCAGGTAGATTCCCTATCTTTTCCTCTTTTGTTTGGTTTGGTGGACATGTCTCCTGTTTCTTTACCTGCTGGGTATTCCTCTGTCTCTTCATCCTGGTTATATTGCTGCGTTTGGGGTGGCTTTTCTATATTCCGGGAATTTGTGGAGTTCTCTTTATTATAGAGTTTCCTCTCTGTGTTTGGGGTTATATCAGTGGCTTGTCAAAGTTTCTTGATCAGGGAGGCTTGTGTTGGAGTTCTGGTGGGTGGATCTGAATTTCCTCTCTCTGGAGTGCTGTGACGTGTGAAGTAATGGGTTATGAGACATCAATGGTTTTGGAGTATTTTGAGTTGCCTGTGTATTGAAGCTCAGGGGCTTGTTCTTGTGTTGCTGGAGAATTTGCGTGGTATGTCTTGCTCTGGAGCTTGTTGGCTCTTGGGCAGTGCTCAATTTTAGTATAGGTATGAAGGCGTTTGATGAGCTCTAATTGGATAATGTTCCCTGTATTCAGGAATTCTTTGATGATCTCAAGATTTGGAATTACGCCTCCTGATTCTGGTTTTCAGATTTATTTTTAGAATAGCCTCATGATTTCTCCATCTATTCAGCACTAATGTTAAAACATCTAGGTTAATGATGATAGGTTTCTCCACCTTGAGGGTCGTCCCTAGAGGATTGGTGAGTTACTTGGAGGAGAGAAGAGGGAGGGAGTAGTTAGAGGTGAGTGGAATGGGATGAGGTGGAATCATAAGAGGGAAAAGCAAGTTAGCCCATAACCACTTTCTTGTGTGCGCTCCGAAGTCTGGACCGCTCAGAGGTGGTCACAGAGTTATACATGGAAGAGGAGAGGAAGGAAGTAGATAGAGGTGGACAGGAGGATAAAAGAGGGAGATGGGAAGGAGGGATACAGATCCGGTCAGTGACCAGTTCCCTTAGAGTTCTCCTCCTTCTGGAACGCACAGAGGTTCATAGACTTGGGTAGAGAGGGGGAGGGGGAGGGAGGAGACAAAAGCCACCTGGTGGCGAAAAGGGAGATTCCAGAGGTGGAGAGAGTGGTCAAGCCAGTAGTCTTGCACTCATGTAAAACTGGGTACTGAGGATTACGTTTTTAAAAGTACAAAATTGGCAACAAATACCAAAATGCCAAGATTAAAAATCTGGAGTATAGATTGGATTTTCAAAGGTAGATTATTGAAGAGAAGAAGAAGAAGTAGAGAGAAATTTTTAAAAACAAAATAGAGAAAAAAAAAAAAAAAGTAAAATATAATAAAAGACTCCAGAATTATTAAAAGACAGCTTCCTTCACCAATAAAACTATATACGGCGTTTGCTTAAACGATAGTTTTTTTTTTTTTAAGTAATATTAGGTTCTAAAAATAATAACTAGAAATATAGAAGACTTAAAAATTTAAGGAAGTTTAGGGGAAAAAAGGATGAAAAAGAAAGGGATAAACAAATTTTAAAAGGAAAAAAATAATTTTTAAAGAAAGAAAACAAAATTCTTTAAAAAAAAATCACGCTTCCACATCATCCCCCCACCAAAAATTTTTTTTTTTGATCATAAAAGTAGAAACGCCATATCTGGCACTTTCTCTGTCGTTGAGGACTGTGTGAGGTCACTACCAAGGCAGTTCCCTCTGTTTGACTTCCTCTGTTTGCTGGTCTCTTCCTTGTCTGATTTCTGTCTTGCCACAGGGAGGGTGGTGATGAGCTCTGCACTGGGCTTGCCCTTCCCAATCCATGGGATAACCGTGTGGGGCCCGGCCTATGTTTCATGCAATTCCCCGGTTTAAGCCGCTCAGGATTGGCGCTCAATAAGTCCCCTCCCGGGTGCCGGGTTTGGTTCCAAGTCCGAGTGGCTAGGGAGTTTGGCGCGGACTATTGTTGCAGAAGTCTCAATAAAGAAGCTTGCTTGCAATTTGGTAGGTAATGTCTCTCTTGAGCTGCGACTTCCCTCTTCCAGCGCTTAAGGCTCTGGCTGCCTGTCGCCAGTGGGGGATGGTCTGCAGCCGGCTATTTCCGATCCGTCCTTTGTTCTGTGCGTGAGGCTGAATGTGTCTTATGTTCGAGTGTTCCGCGTGTTAGTTATCCCCCAGTCTGGTTTGCTAGTCTGGGATAATTCGTTCTATCCACGCGCGGACCCGATTCCTGGCCCGGTTACGCCCCGATTCTCGAGAAAAGCCCTGCAGCCTATGTCTCCCGCAGCCCAATTCTTAGAAAGCACTGTCGCGGGCGCGCTCCTCCCTGCCCAACCCCCACTGCTGTCGGACGCAGGCGTTTGCGCTGCTTGTCCGCTGGGGGTTATACTGTTGAATTCGTAATCTGTTGGTTTTAATTATTTATTTATTCTTCCTTCCTGTTATGTTGCCCTCTGTGCTTCCAGGGCTCGTCCCATGCACAGCTGTGAGAAAGTTCCCCAATTTTAGGGAACCTCTCTCTTTAAGAGTCTCTTCCTGGGATGGGATTCCCTTCCCGTGCCGGGATTCCCTCCCTACCTCCTTTGTCTATATCTTCGTTCTTTAAAATAAAATAAAATATTCCCTACCTGGCTTTGAAGCCAATGATCTGCTTTGCTGGATGCCTGATGTCCTCTGCCAGCAGTCAGAAGTTATTTTGTGGAATTTGCTCAGTGTTGAAGTGTTCTTTTGATGAGGTAGAGAGGGAGAAAGTGTTCTCCCCATCCTATTCCTCCACCATCTTTTTTCCTCTCCTTCTTCAATTCTTTAATGTGGTTTATCACAAGGATTGATTTGTGAATACTGAAACACCTTTGGAACTCTGTGATAAAACACACTTAATTGTATTGTATGAGAATTTTAATGTATTCTTGAATTTAATTTGTTAGTATCTTGTTGAGGATTTTTCATTTATGCTTCTCATCAATAATGGCTTGTAGCTTTGTGTGCATATGTGTGTGTGTGTGTGTGTGTGTGTGTGTGTGTATGTGTGTGTGTGGTGTCCTTGTCTGGCTTTGGTATCAGGGTAATGTTGACCTAGTAAAATGAGTATGGAAGCATTTCTTCTTCTTTAGTTTTTAAAATAATATAAGAAGGATAGGTATTAAATTTCTGAACATTTGGTAGAATTCACTAGTGAAGTTGTACTGTCCTGGACTTTTGTTTGTTGAAAGATTTTTAATTACTGATTCAACCTCTTAACTGGTAATCACTCTATTCAGATTTTCTATTTTGTCCTGATTCAGTCTTAGATGACTATATGTTTCTAGGAATTTGTTAATTTCTTTAGCTGGTTCAATTTGTTGGCATATAATTGCTCAAAGCAGTACTTTATGTTAATTCACATTTCTCTGGGGCCAATTAAAAATTTTTTTTTTTTCTTATTTATTTATTTATTATTTTATTTTATTTTACTTTACAATACTGTATTGGTTTTGCCATACATCAACATGAATCCACCCTGGGTTTTAATTTCTGATTTTATTTAAGTTCTCACTCTCTTTATTAAATAGTGAGTCTAGCTAAATTTTTCATATTTTCTTTTGCTGTTCCACTGCCCTGTCTTCCAGATCAATGATTATTTCTTCTGCTTCATCTAGTCTTCTGTAGAACTACTCTTGCGTATTTTTTTCAGTTTATTTATTGTATTCTTTAGTTATGTGATTTCTGTTTTGTGCTTTCTTTAATTTTCTGTCTTTGTTGAGGTTTTCACTGTGTTCATGCATTCTTCTCCTGAGTTTGGTGAGCATCTTTACGATCATTACTTTGAACTCTTATCATGTAATTTATGGCTGTTTCTTTAGGATTTTTTCCTGCTGTTTTATTTTTTCCTTTTATTGTTGCATATTCCTGTTCCCTCATTTTGCTAGAATCTCTGTTTCTGTGTAATAGGTGAAACAGCTACATCTCCCAATCTTGAAGGAGTGTACTTGTATAGTATATGAACCTATGAACCTTGATGTTCAACCTTGCTCTAGTTCTTGGTTGTCTTCTGAAATCTTGTGATTGTCTAAGCAGCTTGTTTTATTCTTGATGGTTCTTGGTTATTGAGTGTGTGCCAATACTTGTCAGTGTTGCAAAGGGAGGAATCTCAGTCAGAACCTAGATTCAGGTTGAATGGAAGTGATTCTCAGGCTGCAACTTTTAAACTATGCAAATATGCAAACTGTGAGTCACAGTTATAAATCCTGCTTGCCTCCTCACTAGGTTATCTGGAGGTGTTTCCTGAGTGACAGTTTCAAAAATTGAGGTGAATTGTTCCACGTGAAAACTTGTGCACTCCTTTCTGGGAGCTGCCAAGCTGTAGTGAGGCCAAGGAAAAAATGAAAAGATGGCGTTTCCTAGCCTGTTTCCTGAGAGCTCCTCTCTAGCCTCTAGAAATGTGGCAAACCTGAAACCTGCCACTTAGGTTAGTAAATAAATTTTTTCACAGGAAAATTGGGGATGTGTCAGTCTGCTCTGAAGTGTCCTGTAGGTGGTACCTCACCAAGAACTGTCTCTCCAATTGTTTAAGTCATGTCTATCTTGGCAACACAAATTCCCTTGGCCAAAAGAGCCAGGTGAGCAAGGAGCATCCCGTGTGTGGACTCTGTGTGCCTGCTGGCTTTACCAAGACACAGAGAGATTTCAGGGCTTGGGCATGTCTGCTGGCTTTAGCTTTAGTGAGGGAGCAGAAAAGCATAGAGTCAGGGTGCATCTGCTGGCTTTAGCAAGGCATCCAGAGTGTGCAGGGCTAGAGCTTAATAAGCACGGGCTGCCACCTGTTTCAATAAGCAACTGGGAGAGTACAGAGGCAGGGCATACCCACAGGCTTAAGTGGGACATTGCAAGAGTGCTGTGACTCAGAATCCCAGTTGGTGCTACCATGGAAGAGGAACAGTGCAAAAATGGTGCCTGTCAGTGTCAGTACTAGCCAGATAAGAGTGCAAAAATGGTACCCTCCAGTGTCTCTGCTTCTCAAGACAGTCCCAACAGACCCTTACTCTTTCACCATATGCTTTAAATTAGCAACTGAATCTCCTTCACACATAGCTTAGGCTCTATTCAAACTGCTGCTTTTGTGCTGAGTTCCGAGGTAATTCAGACCGTGAGTGAGTGCTTTAAGAGTAGAATCTCAGTTCCCAACTTCCCTTTGGTTATCCTGCATGTAAACTTCATTGGATTTTAAAGGTAAACATGTTGAGGGCGCATCTCTTCAGTGTAATTCTCAATGTTTGGGATGCTGATGTTGAGTACAAACACCTTACTACTCAGGAAAAACTCCATATTTAATTATGACTTTTATTTTTTTAATTCTAAAGGCTACATGCTATTTAGATTCATCAAGCAATGTACATTCATTTAAGACTCTATCTAAACAAAATATCCTATGAATAAGAAAACAAACTCAACTTAGGTCATATGCTACAGAGAGTTTTCTTTTCTATTTGACTGCTTACTTTTGCCTTACATATACAAGATTACTGGAAACGTGATTAATTTAGATCCATATTGAAAATAATCAGAGTTATATGTTTTGTTGTAGCAATAATACTCTGAAAGTAAGGGTAGCTTGTCATAAATGTTTACATTTTTGATACCTGGTGTGCTGCTATCCATGGGGTCACAGAGTCGGACATGACTGAGCAACTGAATAGCAAGAGCATACTGTTACAATTAATAATTTATATTTTCTAAAAAGTAGGTTTTATATTTTTGCTTTCCAATTTATAATAGCAACTCCTACTATATTATTCCTTTAAACTTCAAGACACATTCAATATTAGTCAGAAGACAGAGATCCTTTTTAAGTATAAATTCCTTATAGATATCTCACTTAAATCTAGTAGTCTTAAAAACTCAAACCCACAGTAGTAGTTTATGCATTTATAGAGGATTACTCACTCTAAGGGGGGAAAGTGATCACTGACTACTAAACTATTCTGAGACTCTTCACTGTGATTTCTTTCAATGTTTTATTAGCTCTTTTCATTCTTAAGAGTAAAGCACATTAAGTGAAGACCAGTAATCTGGTAAAATGAGAGCGTTAAGGTTAAGACTGATATTTTGTAATGATCTTTAGGGCCTTACTACTGGATTTCTTTTATACTTATTTGAAATAAGTTGAGGGTTTTGGCTTGTAGGCCTATGTTGATTTGTTTGAAATATACACTATTTTCCATTACTTTTCATGGACCTGACCACAGAAAGCATTCAGTTATTAAGTGTATCGAAAGAACAGGGTTGAAAGAATATCAGTTAGGCAAAATTTTGGTGAATTAAAACACTTCCTTGGGCCCTATTTATGGTCATTCTCCTTGTCAAATTTATTATTTTTAAGTAAGTGAATATAAAAATCTATATATCTCTGAAATATTATGTATCTATCACAAAGTCTGCATGGTTCAGAAGTCTCCTTCTTCTGGCCACTTCTCCCACAAAGAAAAAGCAGCAAAAATAAACAATCCTCTGGGAACCCTAACATTTTGCAATGGGTCTTGAAGGAAAAAATAAATTGCAACTTAAGAGTTTTTAACTGTGGCAATGAAAGTTTGTCAAATGGTTTTTCAAATTAATATTCCTTCATCGTTCATCACAATTATTCTTACATTGATTCTAATTAATAATAACTTTCTACTAAGTGGAACCTTATAAAAATGTAGTTCTCTCTTTCTCATTGGAAAGACTGTGACCATATTAATTAGTTAAGTATAGTATTAAAGTAGCAACAGTCCCTGTCCTTCTTATTTCCTAGTTTTAGTTTTTCTAAACATCGAGCTAAAGTAGTGATAATGAGACGATATGGAAAAGCTTGTCATGTATTCATTTCTTAAGAATTTTCTATGTTTTATACATTATCTTTTTCTACTTAAGGCTGTGTTATATTAGTTTTATACCTAATAGTAAGTTTCTTGAAGTAAAGGTGAAGCCTTTGGTGAGCCTTCTTTGTTTGCCTTAACCTACTGTGTACTTTGTTTCTTAGACTTGCCTTGTTGAAATGTTATCCAGTTTTTCTTCTCTTTATTAGAGGGATTCCTTCATAAAGCTAACATTTGAGTCAGTAAATGGTACATACTCTAGGGTTACTGCTTGAATTGTACGCATCCAAAATTCATATGTTGAAGGCACCCAGTGCTTCAGAATGTGCCCGTATATAGAAATAGCATCTTTAAAAGGTGATTATGTTAAAATGAAGCTCTTAGAGTTTCCCCTTATCCAATCTGAATGGTATCCTTATAAGAAGATGAAATTTGAACACACAGAAGAAAGACCATGTAAGGACACAGGGAGAAGAGAAGCTTCAGGAGAAATCAAATCTACTGACATCTTAATTTTGGGCCGCTAGCCTCTAGAACTCTAATAAAAATAATTTTGGTTGTTGGTTGTTTAATCTATGCACTGTATGGTATCTTAGTCCATTTGGTCTGCTATAACAGAAATGCCATGGAGTTGATGACTTACAAACAACAGGAATTTATTTCTTATTATTCTGGAGGCTGGAAGACCAAGATCAACATCATGGCCCTTTTAGTATCTGATGAGGACCCAGTTCTTAGTTCACGGAGAACCAAATTCTTGCTGTGTCCTCACAGGCTCAGAAATTCTGTGAGATTTCCTTTATAAAGACACTTATCCCATTCATGACCTCATCACCTCCTAAAGGACCCATCGTGAAATACCACCACATCATGAATATGTATTTAATATATGAATTTTGGGGGGTCACAAACATTCAGTCTATAGTATATATTTTCTTTTGGCAGCCTTAGCCTTAGATAGAAAAAAGAAGATGAATACCCAAGCCCGTCACATAGTAATAACAAAAAGTTTTACTCTAGATTAGATTGGTAAAAGATTTTGTTAACTTTAAGTTCAGTGGATGTTATTACAGATTGGCACAAAGGCCTAGGTAAATATAAAGTTTCAAGCTAGCAAAGCCTCAATACTGATTCTTAAGTCAATTTGTATAGACTTTAAAATGGTAAGTGTTTTAGGTCAAAAGACAAAAACGTGTCCAGAGCTTCTTATGCAAGCATCAAGGATGTCCCATACTCTGCTTTCACTTGCTTCATATATAGTTACCTTAAGAATGCAGGATAGTTTCATATATTTATACTTGGCAAAGATGGACATACCCAGTAACCAGCCTCCTTGTATTATTTTTAACACAGTAGTTAAAAAGATGAGAGTTGTTGGGAAAAGTTCATCTAAAGCTCTCATCAAAGCAGACACTATAACACCTGGAATCTTTTAATGCAGTTTAAAAATCATTTATATTTAAGTTATTTGGAATATATAATATATAAAATATTAAACTAATACTAATGTACATTTGTTATTAAAAATTGACTAAAAGATTTTCACTGTATAAAATAAATATTGACAGTCTCAGCCCTAGTATTGCTATAATCTGTTGCTGTTGTGATGGTACAATACCATGTTAATATCAAAGGTATAATATTAGTGTCTTCAAAATGTATCTCTTTGTCAATGTATTGCTCATCATTTTACAAATTACAGTTCTGTAATGGTGAGGTAATTCATATTTTGGACATAGTACTAAAATGATGAAGTGGTTCTGTTTTTTGCTCAGCAATTGATCTTTCAAAATTTTGCATTTTCTGGTATTAATCAAGTTTATTGGCCCAATGTTACTATACAGAATCTCAGTGTTGCAATGTGGTTACTTTCATCATTTATTAAGATATTATCCTCATTCCCCTCCACCATTTCTGTTCATTACAGCATAACAATATCATATTGATTTTAATTGGAATTTCAAATTTGTGAATGCTAAATTATGTCAATGCACCAACCATGAAATATCTCACTGCTATATTAACGCATATATATATATAGAATTTAGAAAGATGGTAACAATGACCTTATATGTGAGACAGCACAAGAGACACAGATGTAAAGAACAGACTTTTGGACTCTGTGGGAGAAGATGAAAGTGGGATGATTTGAGAAAATAGCATTGAAACATGTATATTACCATATGTGAAATAGATCGCCAGTCCAGATTTGATGCATGAGACAGGGTGCTCAGGGTTGGTGCACCAGGAGGACTCTGAGGGATGGGATGGGGAGGGAGCAGGGAGGGGGGTTCAGGATGGGTACACACATAAATGTACACACATAAATCAGAAACTGAACAATTAGCTACTTATATCTTCCCCATTTTATTGGAATTACTTTGACTTTATAATCATGGCCAGGCACCCCTCAGCCTTTATAATATGCTGATGGAGAATCTGGTATTTCCTTCTCTGGAATTTACCTAGTTGGAGGTTAGCCAAGACTCCCACTTTGGGATTAAAATTTGACTCTGGACTCAAGAGGGATTGAAAGAGTCCTGCAAAAGTGATTGAATCCCAGATCTGGGGAAAGAGTAGATGGATAGGTAGAATAGTTGAAAAAAAAAAAAAGCAAATGAACAAAAACCTCTCAGAGATTTAGCAGTTTGCTTAAATAAATTTAGAATCTTCAGGGGGAACTCCAGTTTGCCTTGAAAACATTTCCCTAAAAAGTTTGCAATACTAAAATCTGATTTTTACAAATGGGATTCTAGAAAGAAGAAGTATAAAATAAATAAATACTTTATAAATTAAAAAAAAATATTTTCTTTGACCCAGAAATCCCACTCTGAGTTGTTTAAGTCTAAGAAAATATTCAAATGAATGCTTTTATTATAATAGTGACAAATTTAAAAGAAAACCCAATTTTTAATAAATTATATTACATTAACTCAGTAGACTACTATATAGCCATTATACTTTTAAAATATAATACCTGAAGCAAAATGGCAGAGATGTTTGAGGGAACTCAAAGAAGTGAAAAAGTTACAATGTTTAATGTTAAGGATGTGAGCACATTTTTTTTTTTTTTCTTAGACCAGTAGGTGTAAGATTTTCAGACCTAACTTTTCCATACAACAGGATATATATTTTGGGCAGCAGATGGGACAGAGTCAGCCAAGTAGAGATCCTAATGTCACAATTCCAGTATGGGAATAAGAACAAAAGCACGGATCTCTCAAGCAATGAAACACATCAAGTGAATCAATAGGGCTGCCTACACAACCACCTTGTTTTCTAAAGCCAGATTGTCTGCTACTGGTACTGCAATTCAATCCCTGACCAGTCTGTTTAAAGTATTCCTCTTAAAAGGACACCCTGGAAATATTTTTTTTCTGTTTCTTATATGCTTTTAAGCAGTGATTCTGTCCCATAATATGCTAAGTGCCAGATGTAATAGCTATGCCACTATAATTTATTATGATAATATAATAGTCTGCATTTATGCATACTTTACTTCACTCTATAGTGTGGATGATCAAAGTAAAGCACAGTTTCAAGCTGAGAGCCATGGTTTTATGTTTTATCCAGTTTATTTTGCATAAAAGCCTGCTGTGTATAAAGAGATTAGCTTTTTGAGGGCTGTATCTCAGAACAAAAAAACTGAGCATTTTGTTTCTTACCATATATTTTTGCATGTCATCATGCTCTTATAAATGTGTTATTTTTGAGTGAATAGCAACTGCTTGTCATTAAGATATAGTGCATGTATGTTAGAGGGTTGCAGGAGGAGGCAGTAGTATTCAGTTAATGGCCTTCAACATATACATGCTTTCTAAAGTTATTCATTATGTTTCCAGACTTGTTTAAACTACCTGTAGGCAAATGAGCCTATATTATTAGTGAGAGTTGTTTAGTCTTCCCAGAGTCAGCTTAAATCCAAGGCTATTGAAAGTTTTGAAATCATGATAAAAATGAGTCACTTTATTTAGTAATAATTTTCTATTAATAATTAGAACCTTACAAAGGGAGTTTATAAATCCTTCTCTTAGAAAGTTGTCAACTTGCAATCTGTTTATATGAATGTTTTCCAGGTGGAAGTGAATCCTCCTGGGATAAAAATAAGATGCAGTTTCCTCTTGTTGCTCCTGGACCCCAACATGGAATTGCTCATGCATCGCTGGCTGGACAGCCAGGCCTTGGAGGTACTCCTACCCTCAATCCACTGCAGCAGAACCTCCTGCTGACCAATAGTATGTATACTGTCCTCCCAGAATTTGGTAAGAAAAATACCACCCAAGACCCACTGGACAACTTGGGATATCAGGGATAATTTTTTTCTCTTCAATAAGATTTAACAATTTGAAGTTAGGAGGTATATATAGAGAGATTCATTTGACAGGGTGAGGTTTTTGAGAAATAGATTGAATGGCCATGTAGCAGAGTAGAGGTACATAGGAGGGTATGTAATATAGTAATTAAGAATTCTGGTTATAGTCACATAAACTTGGATTTGAATTCTACATCTTTTGAATCCTGTATCACTGTTTGGTTTGGAGAAGTCAGATAACTTTTTCAAGTTTCAGTTTCCACAACTGTAAAATAGGAAGGCAAATATACCCAATCATTAAGGCTATTGAGAGGGCTAAAAATAATAAAGGAATAACTGATAGCAGTGACTTGCATATAGTAAGTACTTATTACTCAGTAGTCAAACTACAGCTGAATTATAGAAATTCATGTTTAGAGATGTTTTAGAAACTTCAAAACTCAGAAATCTTTCTATAAGAAAGCAGGCCTTATATATATTACTTGGACAAACTCTTACTTTTCCTACAGACAGGAAATATAACAGAAAAGTTTCATTATTCCTTTCTCTAAAACTTTGTGTCTCTCACTAGAATGAAGAAAACAGGAATTCTGAGAAACTTTAACATAATCTAAATTGTAATGAAATTCATCAGTTATTAATTATATAAAATAAGTTATAGCATCATGCTTTAAGGATATTATAATCTAAAGAGTTAAATGTCTCATAAAAATGTAATGTTAACAAAAGCAAATAAAATGAATCCCCGAAAAGTTGTAAATTTTATGTTACGAGAAGTCAAAACCAGCTGATTTAGAAGTAGCCATATCATAAACAAAGGGGAACCTAGAAAACTTCTGATTTCTTGTTTGACATGTAAAGAGCTTATAAACTGCCATTCTTGTTCACACAACAAGAAAAATGTGGAACAATCTGAAAATCAACAACTCTTTTAAATTCATCAAAGATTGAGTACAGAGGACACAGCTATCCCCCAAACTAAATAGATAGGCAGATACAGAGAATCACAGCTTATTGGGAAAAGAAGCCAGAGTTAGAGACTGGTAGAAGCATTTAAAGGGTAATTGAGTTATTTCTGAAGATTCAGTGTGGCTCTAGCTTGAGAAGTAAACTTTCCTAGGAGGCCATTCTTTAAGGATTCTCTACATTTTCATGAATTTTACTTCCAGAAGCCCCATGAGGTTCTCAGATATAAATTTGAGAAAATTGTCCTCATGTTCTGGAAAAGGGAAAGAAAAGTAACCATTTCAAAATATGTCCAGAATATTCTATTCTCCTTAACAGAGAGGCCCATCCTCAAAGGAAACTATTTTCCCAGAGCTTAAGCTATTTGGTTTTACCACAGCATGACCTGGAGGAAGGGATACACTAAACTCCAGTATCCTGTAGCTGTTAATATGAGGGAACAGGGTTACAAAATTCCAGCCCCTTTAGTTCTCACGTGGAGAATTAGAAATAAAGTTCATGATGGGGAACACATGTACACCTACGGAGGATTCATGTCAATGTATGGCAAAACCACTAAATATTGTAATTAGCCTCCAATTAAAATGAATAAATTTATATTAAATAAGAGAAATAGTCACCTATAGTCCCATCTAGCCTTCTTGGCCAACCTAAGAGGAGGGGGATGCTGAAAAGCACTTGTGAAAGTCATAACCCAAGGACACTCAGTCTCAATAGGAGACTGAGACTTAATCATAAAATTATAGGCTGCTGCATCTCTCTACACATTGTACTAATACCACACTGGGGCTCTACATAATACCAGGAGGTAACTATTGAAGGAACACAAAGCCTCAAACCCTATTTAATATGGAATCTCAAGGAAAAAGAAAAGGCAACAAGGAATATAGGGAAATACAGTTACTAATATGACAGCTACACCAAACATCCTAACTCATTGCTAGAAAACATAATATTTCCCACTAAATGATTATGTCACTTCCTAATACACACAATATACATTTTCTAGCTTCAAACAAGATGTGCAAGACATAAATAGGGTGGGGAACATAATATGAAGATATAAAGCAAACAACAGAACCAGAATTAGATATAGTCGATATTTTAAATGATCAGATTAGGAATTTTATATAATTATGACTAATATGGGTTTCCAAGGAAGCACTAGTGGTAAAGAACCTGCCTGCCAATGCAGGAGATATGAGACATGGATTCAATCTCTGAATTGGGAAGATGCCCTGGAAAAGGGTATGGCAACTCACTCCAGTATTCTTGCCTGGAGAATCCTATGGGCAGAGGACCCTGGCAGGCTACAGTTCATAGGTTTGCACAGAGTTGTACACGACTGAAGTGACTTAGCACAGTATACTAAGAGAATAGAAAAACTGGAAATCAAAATTATTCATGGAAATTTTAATCAGAGAAAGGGAAAATCCAACTATTAAAAGGAAATACTAAAAATCAAAAGCACTCCAGCAAAATGAAGAATGCTTAAGATGGGCATAGGTAGACTGGCCAGGGTCAAAGCAAGGATTAGGAAACTTAGAGATATATCAACAGAAATTTTTCTAACTGAAAAAGAAAAACAGAAATGAATGCAAAAACAATACAACAGAATAGCCAAAGAACTGTGTGGTAAGTAAAAAGATGTAGTACATATGTAATAGAGATACAAGAAGGATAAGACAAGAATGGAACAAAAGAAATATTTGAAATAACAATGATTGGAGAGGTAGTCCTAAGATGGCAGAAGAAAAAGACAGGGAGACCACTTTCTCCCCTCAAAATTCATCAAAACAATATTTGAACGCTGAGTAAATTCCACAAAGCAACTTCTGAATGCTGGCAGAACATCAGGCACCTAGAAAAGCAGCCCATTGTCTTTGAAAGAAGATGCTTTATCACTGGTGCTGTATAGATGAAGAAGTCTTGAGGCTACTGTAAAAATAAGACAGAAAACCAGAAATAGGAGGCTTAAGTCAAAATTCTGAGAACACCAGAGAATTCCTGACTCCAGGGAACATTAGTCAACAGGAGCTCATCAAATGCCTCCATACCTATACTGAAACCAGGCACCCCCAAGGGCCAACAAGTTCCAGAGCAAGACATACCATGTAAATTCTCCAGCAACACAGAAACACAGCACTGAGCTTCAATTTACAGGCTGACCAAAGTCACTCCACACCCACTGACATCTCATAACTCATTACTGAACACTTCATTGTACTCCAGAGAGAAGAAATCCAGCTCCACCCACCAGAACACTGACACAAGCTTCCCTAAACAGGAAACCTTGACAAGCCACCAGTAAAACCCACCCACAGTGAGGAAAGTCCACAATAAAGAGAACTCCACAAACTGCCAGAATACAGAAAGGTCACCACAAACACAGCAATATAAATAAGATGAAGAGACAGAGGAATACCCAGCAGATAAAGGAATAGGATAATTGCCCAACAAACCAAACAATAAAGGAAGAGATAGGGAATCTATCTGAGGAAGAATTCAAATAATGATAATTAAAATAATCCAAAATCTTGAAAACAAAATGGAATCACAGATAAATAGCCAGGAGACAAGGATTGAGAAGATGCAAGAAAGGTTTAACAAGGACCTAGAAGAAATAAAAGAGTCAATATATAATGAATAATGCAATAAATGATATAAAAAAACACTCTGGAGGGAAAAATAGTAGAATAATGGAGGCAGAAGATAGGATTCATGAGGTAGAAAGTAGAATGGTAGAAATAAATGAATCAGAGAGGAAAAAGAAAAATGAATTAAAACAAATGGGGACAATCTCAGAGACCTCTGGACAATGTGAAACGCCCCAGCATGTAAATCATAAGAGTCTCAGAAGAAGAAGACAGAAAGGCCATGAAAAAATACTTGAGATAATAGTTGAAAACTTCCCTAAAATGGGGAAGGAAATAGTCACCCAAGTCCAAGAAACTCAGAGAGTCCCAAACAGGATAAACCCAAGGCAAAACACCCCAAGACACATGTTAATCAAATTAACAAAGATCAAACACACACAAAATCAAATATTAAAAAGCAGCAAGGGGGAAAACAACAAATAACACACAGGGGGATTCCCATAAGTATAACAGTTGATCTTTCAATAGAAACTCTTCAGGCCAGCAGGAAATGGCTGGACACACTTAAAGTGATGAAAGAAAATAATATATAGCCCAGCAAGGATCTCATTCAAATATGAAGGAGAAATCAAAAGCTTTACAGACAAGAAAAGTTCATAGAATTCAGCACCACCAAACAAGCTCTCCAACAAATGCTAAAGGATGCTCTTGAGACTAGAAACACAAAAGGGAGTATAAACTTGAACCCAAAACAATAAAGTAAATGGCAATGGGATCATACTTATCAATAATTACTTTAAATGTAAAGAGGCTGAATGCCCTCAACCAAAAGGCAAAGACTGGCTGAATGGATACAAAAACAAGACTTCTATATATGCTGTCTACAAGAGACCCACCTCAAAACAAGGGACACATACAGACTGAAAGTGAAGGGCTGGAAAAAGATATTCTATGCAAATAGGGACCAAAAGAAAGCAGGAGTAGCAACACTCATATCCGATAAAATGACCTTAAAATAAAGCCTGTGAAAAAGACAAAGAAGGCCACTACATAATGATCAAAGGATCAATCCAAGAAAAAGATATAACAATTATAAATATAGATGCACCCAACATAGAAGCACCACAATATGTAAGACAAATGCTAACAAGTATGAAAAGGAAATTAACAATAACACAATAAGTGGGAGACTTTAATACACCACTCACACCTATGGAGAGATCAACTAAACAGAAAATTAACAAGGAAACACAAACTTTAAATGATACAATAGACCACTTAGACCTAATTGATATCTATAGGACATTTCACTCCAAAATAATGAATTTAACCTTTTTCTGAAATGGACACAAAACATTCGTCAGGATAGATCACATCCTGGGCTATAAGTCTAGGCTTGGTAAATTAAAAATTGAAATCATTCCAAGCATCTTTTCTGACCACAATGCAGTAAGATTAAATCTCAATTACAGGAGGAAAAACTATTTAAAATTCCAACATATGGAGGTTGAACAACACGCTGCTGAATAACCAACAAATCACAGAAGAAATAAAAAAAGAAATCAAAATATGCATAGAAACGAATGAAAATGAAAACTCATCAACCCAAAATCTGTGGGACAGTGTAAAAGCAGTGCTAAGGGGAAAGTTCATAGCAATGCAGGAATATCTCAAGAAAAAAGTCAAATAAGTAACCTAACTCTACACCTAAAGCAACTAGAAAAGGGAGAAATGAAGAACCCCAGGGTTAGTAGAAAGAAAAATAATGAAGAACCCCAGGGTTAGTAGAAAGAAAAAATATCTTAATAATTAGAGCAGAAATAAATGCAAAAGAAACAAAAGAGACCATAAAAATATCAACAAAGACAAAAGCTGGTTCTTTGAGAAGATAAATAAAATTGAAAAACCATTAGCCAGACTCATCAAGAAACAAAGGGAGAAGAATCAAATCAATAAAATTAGAAATGAAAATGGAGAGATCACAACAGAAAACACAGAAATACAAAGGATCATAAGAGACTACTATCAGCAACTCTATGCCAATAAAATGCAATGCAATCCCTATCAAGCTACCAACCGTATTTTTCACAGAGCTAGAAGAAATAATTTCACAATTTGTATGGAAATACAAAAACCTCGAATAGCCAAAGCAATCAAGAAAGAAGAATGGAACTGGAGGAATCAACCTGCCTGACTTCAGGCTCTACTACAAAGCCACAGACATCAAGACAGTATGGTACAGGCACAAAGACAGAAATATAGATCAGTGGAACAAAATAGAAAGCCCAGAGATAGATCCATGCACCTATGGACACCTTATCTTTGACAAAGGAGGTAAGAATATACAGTGGAGAAGAGACAATCTCTTTAACAAGTGGTGCTGGGAAAACTGGTCAACCACTTGTAAAAGAATGAAACTAGAATACTTTCAAACACCATACACAAAAATAAACTCAAAAATAGATTAAAGATCTAAATGTAAGACCAGAAACTATACACTCCTAGAGGAGAACACAGGCAAAACACTCTCCGACATAAATCACAGCAGGATCCTCTATGACACACCTTCCAGAATATTGGAAATAAAAGCAAAAATAAACAAATGGGACCTAATTAAAATTAAAAACTTCTGCACAACAATGGAAACTATAAGCAAGGTGAAAAGACAGCCTTCAGAATGGAAGAAAATTATAACAAATGAAGCAACTGACAAAGAACTAATCTCAAAAATATACAAGCAACTCCTGCAGTTCTAAATGACCCAATCACAAAACTGGCCAAAGAAGTAAATGGACATTTCTCCAAAGAAGACATACACATGGCTAACAAATACATTAAAAGATGCTCAACATCACTCATCAGAGAAATGCAAATCAAAATCACAATGAGGTACCATTTCACACCAGTCAGAGTGGCTGTTATAAAAAAAGCCTACAAGCAATAAATGCTGGAGAGGGTGCAGAGAAAAGGGAACCCACTTACACTGTTGGTGGGAATGCAAACTAGTCAGCCACTATGGAGAACAGTGTGGAGTTTCCTTAGAAAACTATAAATAGAACTGCCATATAACGCAGCAATCCCACTGCTGGGCATACACACTGAGGAAACCAGAATTGAAAGAGACATGTGTACCCAAATGTTCATTGCAGCACTGTTTATAATAGCCAGGACATGGAAGCAACCTAGATGTCCATCAGCAGATGAATGGTTAAGAAAGCTGTGGTACATAAACACAATGTAGTATTTCTCAGCCATTAAAAAAATACATTTGCATCAGTTCTAATGAGGTGGATGAAACTGGAGCCTATTATACAGAATGAAATAAGCCAGAAGGAAAAAAAACACCAATACAGTATACTAACACATATATATGGAATTTAGAAAGATGGTAAAGACAACACTGTATACAAAACAGCAAAAGAGACACAGATATATAGAACAGTCTTTTGGACTCTGTGGGGAGAGGGTGATGGTGGGATGATTTGGGAGAATGGCACTGAAAGATGTATAATAGCATATGTGAAACAAATCACCAGTCCAGGTTCAATGCACAATACAGGATGCTCAGGCCTGGTGCAGTGGGATGACCCAGAGAGATGGTATGAGGTAGGAGGCGGGAGGGGGGTTCAGGATGGGGAACTCGTGTACATCTGTGGCAGATGCATGTTGATGTATTGCAAAACCAATACAATATTGTAAAGTAAATAGCTTCCAATTAAAATAAATAAATTAATATTAAAAAGAAAGAAATAACAATGATTGAAAAGTTTTGTAAATTAATGAGAGATACCAAACCACAGATCTAGAAAGCTCACAAAGCACTATGAAGGAGAAATATTTTAAATCTACAGATATGAACATTATATTTAAAATGGAAAATTAAAAAGAAAAATCTTGAAGGAACGTGAAGGGGAAATCTCTATTTATGCATATGGGAATGAACAGAAGAATTACTTATTTTATACCAGGTTGGATGAAGCACAAACTGGGATCAAGATTACCAGGAGAAATATTAACAACCTCAGATATGAAGATGATACCACTCTAATAGTAGAAGGCAAAGAGGAACTAAAGAGCCTCTTAATGAATGTAAAAAAGGAGTGAAAAAGCTGGCTTAAAACTCAACATTCAGAAAACTAAGATCATGCATCTGGTTCCATCACACCATGGCAAATTGATAGGGAAAAAGTAGAAACAGTGACAGATTTTATTTTCTTGGGCTGCAAAATCACTGCAGACTGTGACTGCAGCCATGAAATTAAAATATGCTTCTCTTTGGAATGAAAGCTATGACAAACCTAGACAACATATTAAAAAGCAGAAACATCACTTCACTGACAAAAGTGTCTCTAGTCAAAGCTATGGTTTTTCCAGTAGTCATGTAGAGATGTGAGTTAGACCATAAAAAAGCTGAGCACAGAAAATTGATGCTTTTGAACTGTGGTGCTAAAAGGACACTTAAGAGTTCCTTGGACAGCAAGAAGATCAAACCAGTCAATCCTAAAGGAAATCAACCCTGAATATTCCTCATAAAAACTGATACTGAAGCTGCTACTGCTGCTGCTAAGTCACTTCAGTCGTGTTAGACTCTATGTGACCCCATAGACGGCAGCCCACCAGGCTCTGCCATCCCTGGGATACTGAAGGTGAAGCTCCCAATACTTTGTCCACCTGGTGAGAAATGCTGACTCATTGCAAAAGACCCTGATGCTGTGAAAGACTGAGGGCAAGAAGAGAAAAGGAAGACAGAGAATGGGATGGTTGGATACCATCACCAAATCAATGGACATGAGTTTGAGCAAACTCAGGAAGATAATGTAGGACAGGGAAGTCTGGCATAATGCAGTCCATGGGATCACAAAAGGGACAGACAGGACTTATCAACTGAACACAAGCTTTTTTTTTTTTTTTTTAATTGGAGTATAGTTGCTATACAGTGCTGTGTCATTTTCTGCTATACAGCGAAGTGAAAAAGCCATATACACAGATGCCCTCTATTTCAGATTTCCCTCCAATTTAGGTCACCACAGAACACCAAGTATAGTTTCCTGTTCTATAAAGTATGTTCTCATCAGTGATCTATTTTAATACATCATCTTCCAACAACATAAGAGATGACCCTACACATGGACATCACTAGATGGTCAGTACCAAAATCAGATTGATTATAATCTTTGTAGCCAAAGATGGAGAAGCTCTATATAGTCAACAAAAATAAAACCAGGAGCTGACTGTGCCTCAGATAATGAACTCCTTATTGCAAAAATTAAATTGAATAAAGTAAGGAAAACCACTAGACCATTCAGGTGGGACCTAAATCAAATCCCTAATGATTATTCAGTGGAACTGACAAATAGATTCAAGGGATTAGATCTGATAGACAGAAAGCCTGGAGAACTATGGATGAAGGTTAATGATATTGTACAGGAAGTGGAGATCAAGACCATCCTCAAGAAAAAATAAATGCAAAAAGGCAAAGCAGTTGTCTGAGGATGTCACGCAAATAGCTGAGAAAAGAAGAGAGGCAAAAAGAAAAGGAAAAGGGGAAAGGTATAGAAATGTGAAGGCCTTCCCTTGTGGCTAAGATGGTAAAGTGTCTGACTGCAATACGGGACACCTGAGTTTGACACCTGGGTTGGGAAGGTACCCTGGAGAAGGAAATGACAACCCATTTCAGTATTCTTGCCTGGAGAATCCCATGGACAGAAGACCCTGGTAGGCTGCAGTTCATGGGGTTGCAAAGAGTCAGATACAACTGTGCGACTTCACTTTCACTTTCTATAGATATCTGAATGCAGAGTTCCAATGACTATCAAAGAGATATAAGAAAGCCTTCCTCGGTGATCAATGCAAAGAAATAGAGGATAAAATAGAATGGGAAAGACTAGAGATCTCTTCAAGAAAATTAGAGATACCAAGGGAATATTTCATGCAAAGATGAGCACAATAAAGGACAGAAACAGTATGAACATAACAGACATAGAAGTTATTAAGAAAAGATGGCAGGGATACACAGAATAAATATGCAGAAAACATATTCATGATCCATATAACCACGATGATGTGATCACTCACCTATAGCCAGACATCCTGGAGTGTGAAATCAAGTGGGCCTTAGGAAGCATCACTAGAATCAAAGCTAGTGGAAGTGATGGAATTCCACCTGAGCTATTTCAAATCCTAAAAGATCATGCTGTTAAAGTGCCATACTCAACATGCCAGCAAATTTGGAAAATTCAACAGTGGCCACAGGACTGGAAAGATCAGTTTTCATTCCAATACCAAAGAAAAGCAATGCCAAAGAATCTTCAAAGTACCACACAATTGCACTCAATTTACATGCTAGCAAATTAATGCTCAAAATTCTCCAATCCAGGCTTCAACAGTTTGTGAACTAAGAAGTCCCAGATATTCAAACTGGATTTAAAAAGGGCAGAGGAACCAAAGATCAAATTGCCAACATCCATTGGATACTAGATAAAGCAAAAGAATTCCAGAAAAACAAAAAAAAAAAAAAAAAAAAAAAAAACCCATCTACTTCTGCTTCATTGACTATGCTAAAGCCTTTGACTGTATGAATCACAATAAACTGGAAAAATTATTATTAAAGAAATGTGAAAAACATACCTCCTTTCCTGCCTCCTTAGAAACCTGTATGCAGGTCAAGAAGGAACAGTTAGAATGGGAAATGGAACAATGAACTGGTTGAAAATTGGGAAAGGAATACGTCAAGGTTGTATATTGTCACCCTGTTTATTAGAGTACATCATGCGAAACGCTGGATTGGATGAAGCACAAGGTGGAATCAAGATTGCTGGAAGTATCAATAACCTCAGATATGCTGATGACACAACCCTTAAGGTAGAAGGCAAAGAGGAAGTAAAGAGACTCTTGTTGAAGTTGGAAAAGGAGAGTGAAAGACGGCTTAAAACTGAACATTTAAAGAGGAATTCATGGCATATGGTTCCATCACTTCATGGCAAATAGTTGTGGAAACAATGAAAAAGAGTGACTGACATTTTTTTCCCCTTGGTCTCCAATATCACTGCAGATGGTGACTGAGCCATGAAATTAAAAGATGCTTACTCCTTGGAAGAAAAGTTATACAAAAGTAGGTAATGTTTTAAAAACATTGATATTACTTTGCTGAGAAATGTGTGTCTATTCAAAGCTATTGTTTTCCCAGTAGTCATGTATGGATGTGAGAGCTGGATCATAAACAAGGCTGAGCAATGAGTGCTTTTGAACTGTGGTGTTGGAAAAGACTCTTGAAAGTCCCTTGGACTGCAAGGAGATCAAACCAGTCAGTCCTAAAGCAATCAGTCCTGAATATTCATTGGCAAGACTAATGCTGAAGCTGAAACTCCATTGTTTGGCCACCTGATGTGAAGAGCAGACTCATTAGAATAGACTCTGATCCTGGGAAAGATTGAAGGCAGGAGAAGAAGGGGATGGCAGAAGATGAGATTGTTGGATGGCATCACGGACTCAATAGACATGAGTCTGAGCAAGCTCTGGGAGATGGTGATAGGCAGGCAAGCCTGGTGTGCTTCAGTCCACGGGGTCACAAAGAATCAGACATGACAGTGCCTGAACAACAATATATATTTCAATTTCAATCTTCCAATTCATCCCACCACCCCTGCTTCTCTCTTGGCATCCATACATTTGCTCTTTGCATCTCTATTTCTGCTTTGAAAATAAGAGAAAATAAGATCATCTATACCATTTCTCTAGATCCCACATATGTGCCTGAATATAAAATAGTGTTTTTTCTCTTTCTGACTTACTTCACTCTGTCAGATGGTCTCTATGTCCATTCATGCCTCTGCAAATTACACAGTTTAATTACTTTTGATGCTGAGTAATAGCTTTGACTGTGTGGATCACAATAAACTGTGGAAAATTCTGAAAGAGATGGGAATACCAGACCACCTGACCTGCCTCTTGAGAAACCTATATGCAGGTCAGGAAGCAACAGTTAGAACTGGACATGGAACAACAGGCTGTTTGCAAAGTTATGACCAACTTAGATAGCATATTCAAAAGCAGAGACATTACTTTGCTAACAAAGGTCTATCTAGTCAAGACTATTGTTTTTCTGGTAGTCATGTATGGATGTGAGTGTTGGACTATGAAAAAGCTGAGCGTTGAACAATTGATGCTTTTTTTTCTTTTTGATGTTCAGGCTGGTTTTATTTTTTTTTTTAAATACTTTATTCTACATTACAATACTGTATTTGTTTTGCCATACATTGACATGAATTAGCCACAGGTGTCCATGATCTCCCAATGCCAAAGCCCCCTCCCACCTCCCACCCCACATCCTCTCCCTGAATCATCCTGTGCACCAGCCCCATACGTCCTGCATCCTGTATTGAGCATAGACTGGTGCTTCATTCTTACAAGATAGTATACATGTTTCAATGCCGTGCTCCCAAATCATCCCACCCTCTCCCTCAGAGTCCAAAAGTCCGTTCTATACCTCTGAGTCTCTTTTGTTGTCTCACATAAAGGGTCTTCATTACTATCCTTCTAAATTCCATATATATGTGTCAGTATACTGTATTGGTGTTTTTCTTTCTGGCTTGCTTCACTCTGGCTTACTTCACTCCAATTTCATCCATCTCATTAGAACTGAGTCGAATTTAAGGGCTGAGTCTTTTTAAGGGCTGAGTAGTACTCCATTGTGTATATGTACCACAGCTTTCTTATCCATTCGTCTGCTGATGGACATCTAGGTTGTTTCCATGTCCTGGCTATTATAAACAGTGCTGCAATGAACATTGGGGTACATGTGTCTCTTTCAATTCTGGTTTCCTTGGTGTGTATGCCCAGCAGTGGGATTGCTGGATCATAAGGCAGTTCTATTTGCAATTTTTTAAGGAATCTCCACACTGTTTTCCATAGTGCCTGTACTAGTTTGCATTCCCACCAGCAGTGTAAGAGGGTTCCCTTTTCTCCACATCCTTTCCAGCATTTATTGCTTGTAGACTTTTGGATCACAGCCATTCTGACTGGTGTGAAATGATACCTCATTGTGGTCTTAATCTGCATTTCTCTGATAATAAGTGATGTTGAGCATCTTTTCATGTGTTTGTTAGCCATTCATATGTCTTCTTTGGAGAAATGCCTATTTAGTTCTTTGGCCCATTTTTTTATTGGTTTGTTTATTTTTCTGGAGTTGAGCTGCATAAGTTGCTTGTATATCTTTGAGATTAGTTGTTTGTCAGTTGTTTCATTTGCTATTGTTTTCTCCCATTCAGAAGGCTGTCTTTTCACCTTGGTTATAGTTTCCTTTGTTGTGCAGAAGCTTTTAATTTTAATTAGATCCCATTTGTTTATTTTTGCTTTTATTTCCAATATATTGGGAGGTGGATCATAGAGGATCCTGCTGTGATTTATTAAAGGATCAATCCAAGAAGAAGATATAACAATTATAAATATATATGCACCCAACATAGGAGCACCACAATATGTAAGACAATTGCTAACAAGCATGAAAGGGGAAATTAATAATAACACAATAATAGTGGGAGACTTTAATACCCCACTCACACCTATGGACAGATCAACTAAACAGAAAATTAACAAAGAAATGCAAACTTTAAACGATACAATACACCAGTTAGACCTAATTGATATCTATAGGACATTTCACCCCAAAACAATGAATTTCACCTTTTACTCAAGTGCCCACAGAATCTTTTCCAGGATAGATCACATCCTGGGTCATAAATCTAACCTTGATAAATTCAAAAAAATCGAAATTATTCCAAGCATCTTCTCTGACCATAATGCACTAAGGTTAGATCTCAATTACAGGAGAAAAGCTATTAAAAATTCCAACATTTGGAGGCTGAACAACACCCTTCTGAATAATCAACAAATCACAGAAGAAATCAAAAAGAAATCAAATTATGCATTGAAACAATTGATGCTTTTGAACTGTGGTGTTGGAGAAGACTCTTGAGAGTCCCTTGGGCTGCAAGGAGATCCAACCAATCCATTCTAAAGGAGATAAGTCCTGGGTGTTCTTTGGAAGGAATGATGCCAATGCTGAAACTCCAATACTTTGGCCACCTCATGCGAAGAGTTGATTCATTGGAAAAGACTCTGATGCTGGGAGGGATTGGGGGCAGGAGGAGAAGGGGACAACAGAGGATGAGATGGTTGGATGGCATCACTGACTCGATGGACGTGAGTCTGAGGGAACTCCAGGAGTTGGTAATGGACAGGGAGGCCTAGGGTGCTGCAATTCATGCGGTCGGAAAGAGTCGGAAATGACTGAGCAACTGAACTGAACTGAAATGAAGTGAATATTCCACTGCATATATGTACCATTTTTTTTTCATCTACTCTTTTGTTGATGTAAATTTAGGTTGCTTCAATCTCCTGGCTATTGTAAATATTGCTGTAATGAACATTGGGCACATGTATCTTTTGAATTGTCATTTCCTCTGGGTATATGCTCAGGAGTGGTGTTGCTGGGTAATATGGTAGTTTTATTTTTAGGTTTTAAAGGAACTTTCATACAGTTATTCATCGTGACTGTCTGAATTGCATTCACACCAACTGTACAAGAAGGCTCCCTTTTCTCTACATCCTCTCCAGGACTTATTATTTGTAGATTTTTTGGTGATGGCCATTCTTATGAGTCTGTGGTAATACCTCGTTTTATTCTTTTTTGTTTGTTGTTATTGTTGGCCATGCTGTGTGGCATGTGTAATCTTAGCTCCATGATTAGAGATTGAGCCCATGACCCTGTAGTTGAATTAAAGAGTCAACCACAGGACCACCCTAATTGTGGTTTTGATTTGTATTTCTTTCTCTAATAATTATGTTGAGTATCTTTTCATGTGTTTGTTGGCCATTTGTATATATTCTTTTGAAAAATATCTTTCTAGGTCTTCTGCCTAGTTTTTGATTGGGTTGTTTGTTTTCTTAATATTGAGCTGCATAAGCTGATTTTATATATTGGAGATTAATTCCTTGTGAGTTGCTTCATTTGCAAATATTTTCTCCATTTGATGGTTTATTTTCACCTTGTTTATGGTTTCCCTTTTCTGTGCAAAAGCTTTTAAGTTCAATAAGGTTACATTTGTTTATTTTTGTTTTTATTTTCATTATTCTAGGAGATGGGTCAAAAAAGATGATTTTGTGATTTATGTGAAAGTCTGTTCTGCTTGTTTTCCTCTATGAGTTTTATAGAGTCTTGACTTATATTTAGATTTTTAATCCATTTTGAGTGTATTTCTTGTGTATAGTGTCAGTGAGTGTTCTAATTTCATGTTTTTACATACAGCTCTTCAGTTTTCCACAATAAGCACCACTTATTGAAGAGATTGTCTTTTCTTCATTGTATATTCTTGACTTCTTTTTCATTGATTGGGTGACCATAGGTAGTGTGGGTTAATCTATGGGCTTTCTATCCTGTTCCATTGATTTATATTTTTTATTCTTGTGTCACTGCCAGACTGTCTTGATGGCTGTACTCTGTAGTACAGCCTGAAGACAGGGTGCCTGATTCCTCTAACTCCATTTTTCTTTCTCAAGATTATTTAGCTATTTGGGCTTTTTGTGTTTCCATACAAATTGTATAACTTTGGTTGAATTTTGCAAAAAATGCCATTGGTGATTTGAAAGGGATTGCATCGAATATGTAGATTGCTTTGGGTTGTACAATCATTTTCACAATAATGATTCTTCCAATCCAAGAACATGGTGTATTTCTCCATCTGCTTGCATCATCTGTTATTTCTTTCATCAGAATACTACAATTTTCTGAGTGTAGGTCTTTGCCTTCTTAGGTAGGTTTACTCCTAGGTATTTTATTCTTTTGTTGCAGTGGTGAATGTGTTTGTTTCCTTAATTTCTCTTTCTGATCATACATTGTTAGTGTATAGAAATGCAAGATATTTCATTTTATTAATTTTGTATCCTACAACCTTTGTAAATTCATTAATTATCTCTAGGAGTTTTCTGGTGACATCTTTAGTATTGTCTATGTGCTGTTATCATTTCATCTGAAAAAAGTGACAGTTTTACTTCTTCTTTCTAACTTGGATTCCTTTTCTTTTCTTCTGTTATTGGCATGGCTAGGACTTACAAAACTCTGTTGAATAATCATGGTGAGAGTCATTAAATTTTTCTTTTTTTCTGATCTTTGAAGAAATGCTTTCAGTTTTTAATCAAAAGAGATTATTGTTTGCTCTGGGTTGGTCATATATGGCCTTTATTATTGAGGTAGGTTCCTTCTCTGTCCATGCTCTGGAGAATTGTTATCATTGTTATCATAAGTGGGTGTTGAAATCTGTCAATAGCTTTTTCTGCATCTATTTAAATGATATGATTTTTATTCTTCAGTTTGTCACTATCATTAGATAGGGTGTGTCATATCAATTGATTTGTACATATTGAAGAATTTTGCATCCCTGGGATAAATCCCATTTGATCATAATTTAGGATCATTTTAATGTGTCGTTGGATTTGGTTTGCTAATATTTTGTTGAGGATTTTTACATCTATGTTCATCAGTGACAAAGGCTTGTAATTTTCTTTTATTGTGATATCTTCCTTTAGCCTTGATATCAGGTGATGGTGGCCTCATAGAAATAACTTTGGAGTGTTCCTTCCTCTGTCATTTTGGGGAAGAGTTTGAGAATGATGTGTGTAAATTCTTCTCAAAATATATGCTAATATTCGCGTTTGAAACCCTCTTGTCCTGGTTGTGGAATTTTGTTTGTTGAGTCTTTTATACTCATAGTTTTAAATTTATTACTTGTGATTGGTCTGTTCATAGTTTCTATTTCTTCCTGGTTCAGTCTTGGAAGGTTGCAGTTTTCTAAGATTTGTCCATTTTTCCCATGTTTTCCATCTTACTGGCATATAGTCACTTGTAGTTGTCTCTTTTTAAAAAAATGCTTATTAATTTTTGACTGTACTGGGTCTTTGTACGTTGCTCAAGCTTTCCCTAGTTGCAGCAAGTTGGAACTACTTTCAAGTTGTGGTGCTCGTGCTTCTCATTGCAGGCACTTCTCAGGTTGTGGAGCACAGACTCTAGGACATGTGAGCTCCAGCAGTTGTCTGTCTTGGACTCAGCAGTTGAGGATTTTGGTTCCTAGAGCTTGGCCTCGGTAGTCATGATGCACTGGCCTAGCTGCCCCAATGCATGTGGAATCTTCCCAGAGCAGGTATTGAACCTGTGGCCCCTGCATTGGCAGGCAGATTCTTAACCACTGGACTACCAGGGAAATCCTAGTTGCTTGTAGTGGTCTTTTATGATCATTTGTATATCTATGATGTCAGTTGTAATTTCTCTTTTTTCATTTCTAATTTTGATTTGAGTCCTTTTCTCTTTTTTCTTGATGAGTTTGACTAAAGGTTTATGAATTGTGTTTATCTTCTCAAAAAACTACCTTTTAGTTTCATTGATCTTTGCTTTTGTTTTCTTCATCTCTATTTCACTTATCTCTGCTCTGATCTTTATGATTTCTTTCCTTAAACCCATTTTGTTGTTGTTGTTCTTCTTCTTCTTTCTCTAGTTGCTTTCAATTCAGTTCAGTCACTCAGTCATGTTTGACTCTTTGCAACACCATGGACTGCAGCATGTTAGGCCTCTCTGTCCATCACCAACTCCCAGAGCATGCTCAAATTCATGTCCAACAAGTCAGTGATGCCATCTGACAATCTAGTCCTATGTCATCCCCTTTTCCTCCTGCCTTCAATCTTTCAAAGAATCAGGATTTTTTCCAGTGAGTCAGTACTTCACATTAGGTAGCCAAAGTATTGGAGCTTCAGCTTCAGCATCAGTTCAGTTCAGTTCAGTTGGTCAGTCATGTCCGACTCTTTGCAACCCCATGAATCGCAGCATGCCAATCCTCCCTATCCAACACCAACTCCCAGAGTTCACTCAGACTCACGTCCATCGATTCAGTGATGCCATCCAACCATCTCATCCTCTGTCATCCCCTTCTCCCCCTGCCCTTAATCCCTCCGAGCATCAGAGTCTTTTCCAGTGAGTCAACTCTTTGCATGAGGTGGCCAAAGTACTGGAGTTTCAGCTTTAGCATCAGTCCTTCCAAAGAAATCCCAAGGCTGATCTCCTTCAGAATGGATAGGTTGGATCTCCTTGCAGCCCAAGGAACTCTCAAGAGTCTTCTCCAACACCACAGTTCAAAAGCATCAATTCTTCGGGTGCTCAGCCTTCTTCAAAGTCCAGCTCTCACATCTATACATAAGTCCATCCAATTAATGTTCAGGATTGATTTCCTTTAGGATGGACTGGTTTGATCTCCTTGCACCCCAAAAGACTCTCAAGAGTCTTCTTCAACACTACAGTTCAAAAGTATCAGTTCTTCACCACTCAGCTTTCTTTATGGTACAACTCCCACATCCATACATGACTGCTGGAAAAACCATAGATTTGACTAGCTGTACCTTTGTCAGCAAAGTAATGTCTCTGCTTTTTAATATGCTGTCTATGTTGGTCATAGCTTTTCTTCCAAGGAGCAAGTGTCTTTTAATTTCATGGCTGCAGTCACCATCTGCAGTGATTTTGGAGCTCAAGAAAATATAGTCTGTCACTGTTTCCATTGTTTCCCCAACTATTTGCCATGAAGTGATGGGACTGCATGCTATGATCTTAGTTTTTTAAATGTTCAGTTTTAAGCCAGCTGTTTCACCCTCCTCATTCACTTTCATCAAGAGGCTCTTCAGTTCTTTGCTTTCTGCCATAAGGGTGGTATCATCTGCATATCTGAGGTTATTGTAATTTCCCCCAGCAATCTTGATTCAAGCTTGTGCTTCATTCAGCCCAACATTTTGCATGATGTACTCTACATATAAGTTAAATAAGCAGGGTGACAATATACAACCTTGATGTACTCCTTTCCCAAGTTGGAAACAGTCTGTTGTTCCATGTCCGGTTATAACTGCTACTTCTTGGTCTGCATACAGATTTCTCTGGAGGGAGGTAAATTCGTCTGGTATTTCCACCTCTTCCACAGTTTGTTGTGATCCACACAGTCAAAGACTTCAGCATAGTCAATAAAGCAGAAATAGATGTTTTCCTGGAACTCTCTTGCCTTTTCTATGATCCAACAGATGTTGGCAATGTGAACTCTGGTTCCTCTGCCTTTTTAAAACCAGCTTGAACATCTGGAAGTTCTTGGTTCACATACTGTTGAAGCCCTGTTTGGAGAATTTTGAGCATTACTTTGCTAGTATGTGAGATGAGTGCAATTAATTGTGTGGTAGAGTGAACATTATTTGACATTGCCTTTCTTAGGGATTGGAACGAAAACTGACATTTTTCAGTCCTGTGGCCACTGCTGAGTTTTCCAGATTTGCTGGCATATTGAGTGCAACACTTTAGCAGCATCATATTTTAGGACATGAAATAGCTCAGCTGGAATTCCATCACCTCCACTAGCTTTTTCACAGTTATGCTTCCTAGGACCCACTTGACTTCAGGCTCCAGGATGTCTGGCTCTAGCTGCTTTAGATGGAAGCTAAGGTTGTTTATTTCAGGGTTTTCTAGTTTCTTGAGGTAGGATTATACTGTTATAAACTTCCTCTTAGAACTACTTTTGCTGTGTCTCATGGCTTTTTAATTATTGTGTTTTCATTTTCATTTTTTTCTAGGTATTTTTTATTTCCTCTTTAATTTCTTCAGTGATCTCTTGGTCACTTAGTAGCATATTGTTTAGCCTCCTTGTGTTCATAGTTTCTGCAGTTTTATTTTTCCCTGCCATTGATTTCTAATTTCATAGCTTTGTGGTCAGAAAAGATGCTTGATACAATTTCAATGTTTTTAAATTTACCAAGGCTTTATTTGTGACCCAAGATGTAATCTGTTAGATAAAAATGTTTTTGGTGAAGTTGAGAAGAAAGTGTATTCAGATGCTTTAGGGTGGAATGTGCTACAAATATCAATTAATTCTATTTAGTCTAATATGTGGAGAAGGCAATGGCACCCTACTCCAGTACTCTTGCTGGGAAAATCCCACGGGCGGGGGTGCCTGGTAGGCTGCAGTCCATGTTGTCTCGAACAGTCGGGCACAACTGAGCGACTTCACTTTCATTTTTCACTTTCATGCATTGGAGAAGGAAATACAACCCACTCCAGTGTTCTTGCCTGGAGAATCCCCGGGACAGGGCAGCCTGGTGGGCTGCCGTCTATGGGGTCACACAGAGTTGGACACGACTGAAGTGACTTAGCAGCAGCAATCTGATGTGTCATTGAAGACTTGTCTTTCCTCATTAATTTTCTGTCTGTATGTTCTGTCCATTGGAAACTGCCATGCAAATGTCTCCCACTATTTTTGTATTGTGGTCAATTTCCCCTTTTATGACTATTGTGTTCAATTCAGTTCAGTTCAGTCACTCAATTATGTCCAACTCTTTGCAACCCCATGGACCACAACACGCTAGGTTTCATGGCTATTAACATGTGCTTTATATATTGAGGTACTTTTATATTGGGAAGCATAAATATTTACAGTTGCTGTATCTTCTTGGACTGATCTCTTGATTATTATTTAGTGTCATATCTTGTCTATTATAACTGTCTTTATTTTAAAATCTATTTTATTTTCTGATATGGGTATTGCTACTCCTTTATTTTAATTTCCATTTGCATGGAAAATCTTTTCATCCTTTCATTTTCAGTCTGTATGTGTCCTTCGATCTGATGTGGGTTTCTTGTAGCAAACATATTTATGGATCTTGTTTTCATATCCATCCATCCAGTCTGTGTCTTGGTTGGGGTATTCAGTCTATTTTCATCAATATATATGTTCCTATTACCATTTTCTTAATTGTATTTTGTTTGTTTTATAGGTATTTTTCTTCTTTTCTGTTTCCTGCCTAGAGAAGTTCCTTTAGTATTTGTTGTACTGCTGGTTTGGTGGTGCTCCATTCTCTTAGCTTTTGTTGGTTTGTCTGTAAAGCTTTTGATTTCTCTGTCAAATCTGATTGAGATCCTTGCTTGTTAGAATCATCTTGGTTGTTGGTTTTTCCCTTTCATCACTTAAATATGTCCTGTGACTCCCTTCTGGCCTGCAGAGTTTGCTGAAAATCAGCTGATAACCTTATGCAGGTTACCTTGAATGTTTTTGTTGCATTTTCTTTGCTACTTTTAATATTTTTTCTTTGTGTTTAATTTTTATTATTTTGATTAATATGTATCTAAGTATGCTTCTCCTTGTGTTTATCCTGTATAGGACCTTCTGTGCTTCCTGGACTTGGGTAACTGCTTCCTTTCCCATATTATGGACGTTTTTGTCTATAATCTCTTCAAGTGTTTTTTCAGGTGTTTTCTCTTTGTCTTTTGGGGAGACCTGTAATTTGAATGTTTCTGTGTTTATTGTTGTTACAAAGGTCTCTGCTGCCCTCCTCATTTATTTTTCTTTGTTTTTTCTTTACTTGCTCCCCAAAAGTTATTTCCACCAATCTATCTTGCATCTCATTTATCTGTTCTTCTGCCTCAGTTATTCTGTGGTTGATTCCTCTAGGGTGTTTTTCATTTTAGTTATTGTATTGTTCATCACTGATTGTTCTTTGGTTCCTGTAGATCCTTGTTAATCATTTCTTGTATCTTCTTGATCCATGTCTCCATTCTATTTCCAAGATCTTGGATCTTCTTTACTATCATTACTCTGAATTCTGTTTTAGGTAGATACCTTATTTCCTTTTCACTTTTTGGTTTTGTGGGTTTTTACCTTGCTCTTTCTTCTGCAACATATTTCTCTGTCACTTCACTTTGTCTTACTTTTTATGTAATCTCTTTTCCAAAACCCTCAGGGTCATAGTTCCACTTGTTCCTGATGTCTGTCCCCTGGTGAGTGAAGTTGATCCAGGGTTATGTAGGTTTCCTGGTGGGCAGGTCTGGTGTCTGAACTCTGGTGGGTGAAGCTTACTGTGTTCCTTCTGATGGGCAAGGCCACATCAGTTTGTGTGTTCGGGGGTTTCTGTGAGCTTAGTACAACTTTGGGCAGCCCATCTGCTGATCATGGAGCTGTGTCCCTGTCTTGCTGGCTGTTTGTGTCTAATGTCCAGCACTAGACCCTCTAGATAGGTTTCTGGAACCACTGTGGGCAGTGTTGGGGTAGCTCAGATTCTGATTTGTGCCAACTCCCACATGTATTTCCCCACAAAGTACACTGCTACTAAAGCTAGACTGGTCTCAGGTGTGGGAACACTCTGTCTATTAATACATTTCAAAGAAACAGAATTTACCATGCCAATCATAGGGATTTAATCTGCAGCTTGTGAAGCTCAGAGAGATTTCCATTCCTCTTCTTTAGTTGCACTACTTATGGGGCTCAGCTTTGCTTTGAGGATCATCTCTTTGTGTGTACCACCCTCATATGTCTGTTCCTTGATGCACTGAGAGGGAGAGAAAGCAGTGACTGATTGGGGTACACTTTACTCATTTAGGCTAGGGAGGGGTATGAGAAGAATTACTTTAGTATTACCTTCAGAAACCAGACACTAAAGAATAGAGTGGTATGAAATACTCGATAATGAAAGAAATAAACCCACCAACCTAGAATTTTCGATTTACTGAAATTTTCCTTTTGAAGTGAGAAAATAAAGAGTTTCTCAGACAAAATGTAAAGGAATTTGTGCCTATACCATCAGTGCTGCCTTGCAAAAATGTTAAAAGAAAGTCTTCATAGAGAAGAAAAATGATATAGGTCAGAAATTTGGATCTACATAAAAAAGGAGAGAGTTAGAAAAGCAATGAATTAAAATATCTATGTCTCTGTTCTTAATCTAGCAAATACACTGTTCCAAATAATAACAGCAATGATAATATGGATGATTATACATCATAGATAAGTGTTAAAAGATGAGATTGATGCTATAAAACACAAAAGTGAGCTATGGAGATAATCTGCTCTAAGTTAACTTTCACTACCCATTACGTTGTTGGTGTTCAGTTGTTAGGTCATGTCTGACTCTTTTGTGAACCACACGGACTGCAGCACTCAAGGCTCTTCTGTCTTCCACTATCTCCAGGAGTTTGCACAAATTCATGATCATTGAGTTAGTAGTGCTATATACCCATCTCATCTTCCACTCCCTCTTTGACTTCAATCTTGTATTTTCCAATGAGTTGGCTCTTCACATAAGGTGGCCAAAGCATGAGACCTTCAGCACCAGTCTTTCCAATGACTATTTTGGGTTGATTTCCTTAGAATAGACTGGTCTGATCTCCTTGCAGTCCAAGAGACTCTAAAGAGTCTTCTCTATTCAGCTCAGTTCAGTCACTCAGCCATGTCTGATTCCTTGTGACCCCATGAATTGCAGCATGCCAGGCCTCCCTGTCCATCACCAACTCCTAGAGTTTACTCAAACTCATGTCCATTAAATCGGTGATGCCATCCAGTCATCTCATCCTCTATTGGCCCCTTCTCCTCCTTCCACCAATCCCTCCAAGCATCAGGGTCTTTTCCAATGAATCAAGTCTTCACATGAGGTGGCCAAAGTATTGGAGTTTCAGCTTTAGCATCATTCCTTCCAATGAACACCCAGTACTGATCTCTTTTAAGATAGACTAGTTGGATCTCCTTGCAGTCGAAGGGACTCTCAACAGTCTTCTCCAACACCATGGTTCAAAAGTATTAATTGTTTGACACTCAGCTTTCTTCACAGTCCAACACTCACATCCATACATAACCACTGGAAAAGCCATAGCCTTGAATAGACAGACCTTTGTTGGCAAAGTAATGTCTCTGCTTTTGAATGTGCTATCTAGATTGGTCATAACTTTCCTTCCAAGGAGTCTTTTAATTTCATGGCTACAATCATCATCTGCAGTGATTTTGGAGCCCCCCAAAATAAAATTTGACACTGTTTCCACTGTTTCCCCATCTATTTCCCATGAAGTGATGGGACCAGGTGCCATGATCTTAGTTTTCTAAGAGAAGTGAAAAGCAAAGGAGAAAAGGAAAGATATAAGCATCTGAATACACAGTTCCAAAGAATAGCAAGGTGAGATAAGAAAGGCTTCCTCAGCAATCAATGCAAACAAGTAGAGGAAAGCAACAGAATGGACTAGAGATCTCTTCAAGAAAATTAGAGGTACCAAGGGAACATTTCATGCAAAGATGGGCTCAATAAACGACAGACATGGTATGTACCTAATAGAAGCAGAAGATATTAAGAAGAGGCGGCAAGAATACACAGGAGAACTGTACAAAAAAGAGCTGCACGTCCCAGATAATCACGATGGTGTGATCACTCACTTAGAGCCAGACATCTTGGAATGTGAAGTCAAGTGGGCCTTAGAAAGTATCACTATGAACAAAACTAGTGGAGGTGATGGAATTACAGGTGAGCTATTTCAAATGCTGAAAGATGATGCTATGAAAATCTGCACTCAATATGCCAGCAAATTTGGAAAACTCAGCAATGGCCTCAGGACTAGGAAAGGTCAGTTTTTATTCCAATCCCAAAGAAAGGAAATGCCAAAGAATGCATTTGACTACACCAAAGCATTTGACTGTGTTGATCATAATAAACTGTGGAAAATTCTGAAACAGATGAGAATACCAGACCATGTGACCTGCCTCTTGAGAAACCTTTATGCAGGTCAGGAAGCAACAGTTAGGAAGAAACAGTTAGAACTGGACATGGAACAACAGACTGGTTCCAAATAGAAAAAGGAGTATGTCAAGGCTGTATATTGTCTTCTCTATTACCACAATTCAAAAGTATCAGTTATTCCATGCTCAGCCTTCTTTGTAGTCCAACTCTCACATTTGTAAAGAACTACTTGACAAACAACTTTGGCTATATGGACTTTTGTCAGCAAAATTATTTCTTGCTTTGTAATATGGTGTCTAGTTTGTCAAAGTTTTTCTTCCAAGGAGCTAGCATCTTTTAATATAATAGCTTTAGTCAACATTCGCAGTGTTTTTGAAGCCCAGGAAAATAAAATATGCATTTCCAATTTTTCCCTATTTGCCATGAAATGATGAGCCTAGATGCCATGATCTTATTTGAATGTTGAGTTTCAACCAATTTTTCACTCTCCTTTTCCATCCTGATCAAGAAGCTCTTTACTTCCTCTTTACTTTTTGCCATTAGAGTGGTATCTTCTACATATTTGAGGTGGTTAGTATTTCTCCCAGTAATTGAGATTCCAGCTTGTAATTCAACCAGCCTGTCATTGCACATGATGTACTCTGCATATGAGATAAATGAGAAGGGTAACAATAAATAGACTTTTCATACTCCTTTCCCAATTTAGAACCAGTCAGGTTTTCCATGTTCGATTCTAACTATTGCCTCTTGACCTACATACAAGTTTTTCCAAAGACAAGTAGGATGTCTGGCAATTCTATCTTTAATAATTTTTCATTTTTTTTTGTGATCCAAACAATCAAAGGCATTTCTCTTTAATAATTTTTCAGTTTCTTTTTTTGATCTACACAATCAAAGGCCCTAGAGTAGTCAGTGAAGCAGAAGTATATGATTTTCTGTAACTTCCTTGCTTTCTCCATTAACCAATTATTGTTGGCATTTTTTTTTCTCTCTAATTCCTCTGCCTTTCAGAAACCCACCTTGTCCATCTGAAAGTTCTCAGTTCATGTGCTGCTGAAATCTAGCTTCAAGGATTTTGAGCGTAGCCTTGCTATCATGTGAGATGAGCAAAATTGTATGTTAGTTTGAATATTCTTTGGCATTGCCCTTCTTTGGGATTGGAATGAAAACTGACCTTTCCTAGTCCTGAGGCCATTGCTGAGTTTTCCAAATTTGCTGGCATGTTGAGTGTAGCACTTTATAAGCATCATCTTTTAGAATTTAAAATAGCTCAACTGGAATTTTGTCATCGCCACTAACTTTGCTCATGATAATGCTTCCTAAGGCTCACATGAGTTAATGATTCAGGATGTCTGGCTCTAAGTGAGTGAGTATACCATCGTTGTTATCCAGATCATCAAGACATATTTTGTACAGTTCTTCTGTGGACTTTTGACATTTCTTTTTAATCTCTTCTGCTTCTGTTAGATCTTTACTGTTTCTATCCTTTATCATGCCCATCCTTGCTTGAAATGTTTCCTAGATGTCTTCAAGTTTGGTGAAGAGATTTCTAGTCTTTTCTATTCTACTGTTTTCCTCTATTCATTTGCATTGTTAATTTAAGAATGCCTTCATATTTCTCCTTGCTTTGTCTAGAACCCTGCATTCACTTAGCTATATCTTTCCCAATCTCCCTTGACTTTCACTTCTATTCTTTCCTCAGCTATTGGTAAAAGCTCCTCAGAAAATCACTTTCCTTGTTGCATTTGTTTTTATTTGGGATGGTTTTAATGACTGCCTTCTGTATAATTTTATATACTTTTTTTCTATTTTAAATTTTTATTTTTACTTTATTTTGCTTTACAATATTGTATTAGTTTTGCCATACATTGACATGAATCCGCCATGAGTGTACATGAGTTCCCAATCCTGAACCCCCTCACACCCTCCCACCCCATATCATCTCTCTGGATCTTCCCTGTGCACCAGCCCCAAGCATCCAGCATCGAACCAGCACTGGTGATTCGTTTCATATATGATAGTATACATGTTTCAGTGCCATTCTCCCAAATCATCTCTCCCTCTCCCACAGAGTCCAAAAGTCTGTTCTATACATCTGTGTCTCTTTTGCTGTCTCGCATAGAGAGTTATCATTACCATCTTTCTAAATTCCATATGTATGTGTTAGTATACTCTATTGGTGTTTTTCTTTCTGGCTTACTTCACTGTGTATAATCAGCTTCAGTTTCATCCACCTGCTTAGAACTGATTCAAATGTATTCTTTTAATGGCTGAGGAATACTGTATTGTGTAAATGTACCACAGTTTTCTTATCCTTTTGTCTGCTGATGCACATCTAGGTGGCTTCAATGTCCTGGTTATTATAAACAGTGCTGCGATGACCATTGGGGTACATGTGTCTCCTTCAATTCTGGTTTCCTCAGTGTGTATGCCCAGCAATGGGATTGCTGGGTTATAAGGCAGTTTTATTCGCAATTTTTTAAGGAACTTCCACACTGTTCTCCAAAGTGGCTGTACTAGTTTGCATTCCCACCAAAAGTGTAAGAGGGTTCCCTTTTCTCCACACCCTCTCCAGCATTTATTGCTTGTAGACTTTTGGATCGCAGCCATTCCGACTGGAGTGAAATAGTACCTCATTGTGGTTTTGATTTGTATTTCTGTGATAATGAGTGATGTTGAGCATCTTTTCATGTGTTTGTTGAAGGTGAAGGTGAAGGTGAAGTCGTGTCCAACTCTTTGCGACCCCATGGACTGTAACCTACTAGGCTTCTCTGTCCATGGGATTCTCCAGGCAAGAATACTGGAGTGGATTGCCATTTCCTTCTCCAGGGGATCTTCCCGACCCAGGGATCGAACCCACGTCTCCCACATTGGAGGCAGACGCTTTAACCTCTGAGCCACCAGGGAAGACGTGTTTGTGTTTGTTAGCCATACGTATGTCTTCTTTGGAGAAATGTCTACTAAGTTCTTTGGCCCATTTTTTGATTGGGTCGTTTATTTTTCTGGACTTGAGCTGCATAAGTTGCTTGTATATTTTTGAGATTAGTTGTTTCTCAGTTGCTTCATTTGGTATTATTTTCTCCCATTCTGAAGGCTGTCTTTTCACCTTGCTTATTCTGGAAGGCTGTCTTTTCACCTTGCTTATAGATTCCATTGTTGTGCAGAAGCTTTTAATTTTAATTAGATCCCATTTGTTTATTTTTGCTTTTATTTTCAATATTATGGGAGGTGGATCATAGAGGATCCTGCTATGATTTATGTCAGAGAGTGTTTTGTCTATGTTCTCCTCTAAGAGTTTAACAGTTTCTGGTCTTACGTTTAGATCTTTAATCCATTTAGAGTTTATTTTTGTGTATGGTGTTAGAAAGTGATCTAGCTTCATTCTTTTACAAGTGGTGACCAGTTTTCCCAGCACCACTTGTTAAAGAGATTGTCTTTTATCCATTGTATATTCTTGCCTCCTCTGTCGAAGATAAGGTGTCCTTAGGTGTGCAGATTTATCTCTGGGCTTTCTATTTTGTTCCACTGATCTATATTTCTGTCTTTGTGCCAGTACCATATTGTCTTGATGACTGTGGCTTTGTAGTAGAGCCTGAAGTGAGGCAGGTTGATTCCTCCAGTTCCATTCTTCTTTCTCAAGATTGTTTTGGCTAGTTGAGGTTTTTTGTATTTCCATACAAATTGTGAAGTTATTTGTTCTAGCTCTATGAAAAATACTGGAGCTTGATAGGGATTGCATTGAATATATAGATTGCTTTGGGTAGTATACTCATTTTCACTATATTCATTCTTCCGATACATAAACGTGGTATATTTCTCCATCTATTAGTGTCCTCTTTGATTTCTTTCATCAGTGTTTTATAATTTTCTATATATAGCTCTTTAACTTCTTTAGGTAGGCATATTCCTAAGTATTTTATTCTTTTGGTGCAATGGTGAATGGAATTGTTTCCTTAATTTCTTTTTCTACTTTCTCATTATTACTGTATAGGAATGCAAGGGATTTCTGTGTGTTGATTTTGTATCCTGCAAATTTACTATATTCATTGATTAGCTCTAGTAAGTTTCTGGTGGAGTCTATAGGGTTTTCTATGTAGAGGATCATGTCATCTGCAAACAGTGAGAATTTTACTTCTTCTTTTCCAATTTAGATTCCTTTTATTTCTTTTTCTGCTCTGATTGCTGTGGCCAAAACTTCCAGAACTATGTTGACTAGTAGCAATGAAAGTGGGCACCCTTGTCTAGTTCCTGACTTTAGGGGAAATGCTTTCTATTTTTCACCATTGAGGATAATGTTTGCTGTGGGTTTGTCATATATAGCTTTTATTATTTTGTGGTATGTTCCTTCCATTTCTGCTTTCTAGAGAGTTTTTATCATAAATGGATGTTGAATTTTGTCAAAGGCCTTCTCTGCATCTTTTGAGATAATGATATGGCTTTTGTTTTTCAATTTGTTAATCTGATGAATTACATTGATTGATTTGTGGATATTGAAGAATCCTTGCATCCCAGGGATAAAGCCCACTTGGTCATGGTGTATGATCTTTTAATGTGTTGCTGGATTCTGATTGCTAGAATGTTGTTAAGGATTTTTGCATGTATGTTCATTAGTGGTATTGGCCTGTAGTTTTCTTTTTTTGTGGCATCTTTGTCAGGTTTTGGTATTAGGGTGATGGTGGCCTCATAGAATGAGTTTTGATGTTTACCTTACTCTGCAATTTTCTGGAAGAGTTTGAGTAGGATCGGTGTAAGCTCTTCTCTAAATTTTTGGTAGAATTCAGCTGTGAAGCCCTCTGGACCTGGGCTTTTGTTTGCTGAAAGATTTCTGATCACAGTTTCAATTTCCGTGCTTGTGATGTGTCTGTTAAGATTTCTATTTCTTTCTGCTTCAGTTTTGGAAAGTTGTACTTTTCTAAGAATTTGTCCATTTCTTCCACGTTGTCCATTTTATTGGCATATAATTGCTGATAGTAATCTCTTATGATCCTTTGTATTTCTGTGTTGTCTGTCGTGATCTCTCCATTTTCATTTCTAATTTTATTGATTTGATTCTTCTCTCTTTGTTTCTTGATGAGTCTGGCTGATGGTTTGTCAATTTGATTTATCCTTTCAAAGAACCAGCTTTTGGCTTTGTTCATTTTTGCTTCGGTCTCTTTTGTTTCTTTTGCATTTATCTCTGCCCTAATTTTTAAGATTTCTTTACTTCCCCTAACCCTGGGGTTCTCCATTTCTTTCTTTTCTAGTTGCTTTAGATGTAGAGTTAGGTTATTTATTTGACTTTTTTCTTGTTTCTTGAGGTATGCCTGTATTGCTATTAACTTTCCTCTTAGTACTGCTTTTATAGTGTCCCACAGGTTTTGGGGTGTTGTGTTTTCATTTTCATTCATTTCTAGGCATATTTTGATTTCTTTTTGATTTCTTCTGTGATTTATTGGTTATTCAGAAGTGTGTCGTTCAGCCTCCATATGTTACAATTTTTCATAGGTTTCCTCCTGTAATTGAGATCTAATCTTAATGCATTATGGTCAGAAAAGATGTTTGGAATGATTTCATTTATTTTTTTTTTTAATTTATCAAGGTTAGATTTTTGGCCCAGGATGTGATCTATCCTGAACAAAGTTCTGTGAGCACTTGAGAAAAAGGTGAAATTCATTGTTTTGGGGGTGAAATGTAGTAAGATATCAATTAGGTCTAACTGGTCTATTGTATCATTTAAAGTTTGTGTTTCTTTTTAATTTTCTGTTTAGTTGATCTGTCCATAGGTGTTAGTGGGGTATTAAAGTCTTCCACTATTACTGTGTTATTGTTAATTTCCTTTCATACTTGTTAGCATTTGTCTTACATACTGCAGTGTTCCTATGTTGGGTGCATATATATTTATAATTGTTATATCTTCTTCTTGGATTGATCCTTTGATCATTATGTAGTGGTCTTCTTTGTCTCTTTTCACAGCCTTTGTTTTAAAGTCTATTTTATTGGATATGAGTATTGCTACTCCTGCTTTCTTTTGGTCTCTATTTGCGTAGAATATCTTTTTCCAGCCCTTCACTTTCAGTCTGTATGTGTCCCTTGTTTTGAGATGGGTCTCTTGTAGGCAGCATATATAGGGGTCTTGTTTTTGTATCCATTCAGCCAGTCTTTGCCTTTTGGTTGGGGCATTCCACCCATTTACATTTAAGGTAATTATTGATAAGTATGGTCCCATTGCCATTTACTTTATTGTTTTGGTTTGGGTTTATACACCTTTTGGGGTTTCCTGTCTAGAGAATATCCTTTAGCATTTGTTGGAGAGCTGGTTTGGTGGTTCTGAATTCTCTCAGCATTTGCTTGTATGGAAAGCTTTTGATTTCTCCATGAAATTTGAATGAGATCCTTGCTGGGTACTCTAATCTGGGCTGTAGGTTATTTTCTATCATCACTTTAAGTATGTCCTGCCATTCCCTCCTGGCCTGAAGCGTTTCTATCGAAAGATCTGCAGTTATCCTTATGAGAATCCCTTGTATATTATTTGTTGTTTCTCCCTTGCTGCTTTTAATATTTGTTCTTTGTGTTTGATCTTTGTTAATTTGATTAATATGTGTCTTGGGGTGTTTCTGTCTTGGGTTTATCCTGTGTGGAACTCTCTGGGTTTCTTGGACTTGGGTGATTATTTCTTTCCCCATTTTAGGGAAGTTTTCAACTATTATCTCCTCAAGTATTTTCTCATGGTCTTTCTTTTTGTTTTCTTCTTCTGGGACTCCTATGACTCAAATGTTGGGGTGTTTCATATTGTCCTGGAGGTCTATGAAATTGTCCCCATTTCTTTTAATTCATTTTTCTTTTTTTCCTCTCTGATTCATTTATTTCTACTATTCTATCTTCTATTTCACTAATCCTATCTTCTGCCTCCGTTATTCTACTATTTGTTGCCTCCAGAGTGTTTCTGATCTCATTTATTGCATTATTCATTATATATCGACTCTTTTTATTTCTTCTAGGTCACTGTTAAACCTTCCTTGCATCTTCTCAATCCTTGTCTCCAGTCTATGTATCTGTGGTTCCATTTTGATTTCAAGATTTTGGATCATTTTCACTGTCATTATTTGGAATTCTTTCTCAGGTAGATTCCCTATCTCTTCCTCTTTGGTTTGGTTTGGCGGGCATTTCTCCTGTTCCTTTACCTGCTGGGTATTCCTCTGTCTCTTCATCTAGGTTTTGTTGTTGCATTTGGGTTGGCCTTTCTGTATTCTGGGAATTTGTGGAGTTCTCTTTATTAAAGAGTTTCCTCACTCTGGGTTGGATTGTATGTGTGGCTTGTCAAGGTTTCTTGGTTAGGAAGCTTGTGTCGGAGTTCTGGTGAGTAGAGCTGGATTTCTTCTTTCTGAGTGCAATGAAGTGTCCAGTAATGAGTTATGAGACATCTGTGGTTTCAGAGTAACTTGAGCTGCCTGTATATTGAAGCTCAGGGTTGTGTTCCTGTGTTGCTGGAGAATTTGCATGGTATGTCTTGCTCTGGGAATTGTTGGCCCTTGGGTGGTGCTTAGTTTCAGTGTAGGTATGGAGGCGTTTGATGAGCTCCTGTCAATTAATGTTCCCTGGATTCAGGCATTCTTTGATGTCCTCAGGATTTAGACTTAAACCTCCTGCTTCTGGTTTTCAGTTTTATTTTTGTAGTAGTCTCAAGACTTCTCCATCTATATAGCACCAATGATAAAACATCTAGGTTAAAGATGAAAAGTGTCTCCACAGTGAGGGGCACCCAGAGAGGTTCACTGAGTTACATGGAGAAGAGAAGTGGGTGGGGGTAGTTAGAGGTGACTGGAATGAGATGAGGTGGGATCAAAAGAGGAGAGAGCAAGCTAGTCAGTAATCACTACCTTATGTGCGTTCCTTAGTCTGGACTGCTCAGAGATTGTCATGGAGTTATACAGGGAAGAGGAGAAGAAGGAAGGAGACAGAGGTGGTCAGGAGGATAAAAGAGGGAAATGAAAAGGAGAGAGAAAGATCCAGCCAGTAACCAGTTCCCTAAGTGTTCTCCATCGTCTGGAATACACAGAGATTCACAGAGTTGGGTAGAGAAGAGAAGGGGGAGTGAGGAGACAGAGACAACCTGGTGGAGAAAAAGAAGTGTCTAAAGGAGGAGAGAGTGGTCAAGCCAGAAATCTCACTCTAAAGTAGAATTGGGTACTGAAGATTGGTTTTTTAAAGGTACAAAATTGATAATAACTACCTAAAGCAAAGATTAAAAATCTAGAGTATAGGTGGATTTTCAAAAATACAATATTAAATAAAAGAAGAAGAACAAGAAGAAAAAAGGAAAACAAAGTCACGAGAATTATTAAAAAACAACAAAAACAACTACTATATATATATATATATATATATTAAAAATAAGGTCTTTTTTTGAAAAGTGATAGTAGGTTATTAAAATTAAAATTAAAGGAGAATTAGAGGACTTAAAAATTTAAAAAATGTTAAAAATAAAGGAGAAGAAAAATAAGGGAAAAACAATCAAACAACAACATCAACAACAACAGTGGAAAAGAAAATGGTCGTAAAAATATTAAATATATTTCTGGGACTTTCTCTGGTGTTGTGGGCAGTGTGGGGCACTTCCAAGGCAGTTCCCTCTATTTAGATTCTGCTGTTTGCTGGTCTCTTCAGTGTCTGATTTCCACCCTGACACAAGGTGGGCGTTGGTGGACACTTTTTTTTTTTTTTTTAGGCTCACTTGTTCAGTTGCACTTTGGGGAGGAGGGATGCTGCAAACAAATAACACTGGGTGTGTACTTGCAGTGTCTCAGCCATGCTGGACATGCCCTGTGCATGGCACACACCACTCAGGCTTTACATTGCTCCACCGGGAACCGCCTGAGGCCAGCCCTAGGCTGCATGCACCTCCCCGGTCTAAACCGCTCAGGCTCGGCTTTCAGGTAGCCCTCAGAAGTGCAGATTCGGTTGGGCCTACATTTTGTGCCCTTCCCAGGTCCAAGTATCTCAGGTGTTTGGTGAGTGCAGTTGCTGCAACTTATCGCCTTTTCCTGCTGCTCAGTTTTCTGGGTGTACCACTGGTGCCCCTTGTCAGGCAGATGGTGACTGTCCAGAACCCCAAGAAGTCTTAGTTAGCAAAGAAGCCTGCTTGCAGTTTGTTAGGTAAAGTCTCTCCAGGGCTGTGATTGCCCCCTTCCAGCCCTTATGGCTCTGGCTGCCTGTCACTGGCAGGGGATGGTCTGCAGCTGGCTATTTGTGTTCCATCCTTTGTTCTGTGCCTGGTCCTGGCGGTGTCTTATGTTAGAGCTTTTCACGTGGTAGCTATCCCACAGTCTGGTATGCTAGCCCAAGTTAGTTTGCTCTGGTTACATTCGGGACATTCCAGCCTGATTCTTAAAAAGGACTGCAGCCCCTGCCTCCCTGCCCAGTCCCCACTTGCTGGTGGCAGATGCAGGCGTTTGTGCTGCTTCTTTGCTGGGGGAGTTACCGTTGAGCTCATAATCTGTTGGTTTTAATTAATTATTTATTTTTCTTCTCTGTTATGTTGCCCTCTGTGCTTCCAAGGCTCGCCACAGACTCGGCAGTGAGAGTGTTTCCTGGTGTTTGGAAACTTCTCTCTTTTAAGACTCCCTTCCCGGGACGGAGCTCCCTCCCTACTTCCTTTGTCTCTTTTTTTGTCTTTTATATTTTTCCTACCTGCTTTTGAAGACAATGATCTGCTTTTCTGGGTGCCTGATGTCCTCTGCCAGCATTCAGAAGTTGTTTTGTAGAATTTACTCAGCGTTGAAATGTTCTTTTGATGAATTTGCTAGTGAGAAAGTTGTCTCCCTGTCCTATTCCTCTGCCATCTTAGCTAACCTCCTCCAGTCCAAGTTTTATGCATAATAGGGCACTTAAAGCTGGTGCACTGGGACAACCCTGAGGGTTGGGATGGGGAGGAGTTGGGAGAGGGGTTCACAGTGGGGAACACATGTACACCTATGGCTGATTCGTGTAAATGTATGGCAAAAACCACTATAACATTGTAAAGTAAATAGCTTCCAATTAAAATAAATAAAATAATAATGAGAAAAAAAAAAAGTGAAAGCTAAGATGAATTAAAATTTTGGAGAACTGCAGCTGGCCCAGAGGGGGTATAGTGGAGCATGCATAGAAGAATATAATGAGATATCAAAGCTAGAAAGTTAAATTCATATGAAATCAGAGAGCTTCTGTTTTATTCTGGAGATAATGAGTAGCCACTGAAAGTTTTACATATTGAAGTGGAAAGGCAAATTCAATGGTACAGGAAAACCAACCAGGAAGACAGTTTACCATGTAGGCATGACAAGATTGGTACCTGACTGTAGAATACAAGGTATTACCTATGACAATGACTTGGAAATCAAATGTCAGTGTAATTTTAGAGGAAAGATCAGAGTATTATGAAATTTATAGCCTTGATTCCTGAAAGGAGATGGTGCCATGCACTTACATAAAAGTTATACGAGTTGCCACAATACCAAGATTCATTAGAAAGAGTGCTTATAGTAATACACCTGATGTTCTTGTGATTGACAAGAAAGAAAAAAATTACATTTTGGTGATTTTTGAAAATAGTTTGTCTTCATTACCATTCTATTAAAAGTCTCTGTACATTTCTAATATGTAACTCAATGAGCCAGATTGCTGGAATTTTATATACTATTGATGGCTCTTAATTTAATGTTTTCAGCTTTTGGAAAAATTTGACTTGCATAACAGTATTTGCATATGTTTTGCATGTACATCTCAAATAGGGTCACTGTTAAAGTCACGTGTAATATAAATATTAGCTTAAATTCCAGGATATTATAGTCAATTGATGGCTGTTTATTGTAGGTCATGATCTGAAGTTGTGGCCTTTAAGTCCTTCATGGTTATTTGAAATGTTTGAATGAATTATATTTTAAAACTGTCAATGGGCTGTTACATTCTGTTTGTGGTTTGCATGTAGTTTGCACGTCAATTGGACTTTCAGTAGCCATATGACTTGATATGGTCAAATGGTATCTGAATAATGATGGAAACCTTTCAAGGATGAGGAAAGATTATTATACTGTTAACAGAAGTGTAAATTCAACAAAAGTTTAAGCATTTGAGTGATAAATGGAGGCGCTAATGAATGGCTACTTTTCATCTATAGTTTGATCAATTTTCTATTAAATTACTGACTATACAAAGAAGAGTTGGAAGTCCACAATTATCTTGGGTTTGTGGTAAATGTTAACCTTATATAAATGGATTATTGATAGTTGTTATTATGTTGAGCATAAGGTGAAGGTTTTTGATAGTTGGTATTATGTTGAACATGAGGTGAAGATTTTAGGGAGAGATAAATAGTGATTAATTTATGTTATGAAATATCCCATCATTACAGCAAAGCTGCATGATGGGTAAAGCATAAAATACATATATATCTACGTAATTTTGTAAAGTTAACTGAAAATAAACTAATTTAAAAAGGTGGCACAGAAATCCAGTTTTAGTTCAGTGTTTGCACTATATTGAGACTTTAGTAATCACAGGAAAAAGGTTTCAAAAGTGCAAAATCTGTTTTAATAGATTGCTCCTAAAAGTGATTCAGAGGGTGAGCCATAAATGAAGTGATGGGGAAAAGTTTAGAATACTTTATTAATACTCTTTGGGTATTTGGAGTCTTCGGAAGTGTAGAATATATTTCCCTTCTTGGATTCCACACAAAATTTGTTTCCAGCTTTTTTATCCTTGAATAATTCTGATAACAGTACGTTTTGTGTCTGTATCAGACATACTGATGACTGTTGTATCCCTAATTTAGGAATTTATTTAATAGAGTGATCATTTTAATGTCATATCTAGGAGTCTGTTTCATTGTGCTACTTTTGAATACTTTGTTAATGACTTTAACTCAACCATCTTTGTTGAGCCCAGGAGATTTAGTTACAGCATTCTTCATTCTAATCCTGTTTGTGTCCTAAAATTATGTTTTGAGTCTTTGTATTACCTTTACTGTTGTTTTGAGGAATGAGATTTAAGAGGCCTCTGAACATATTTCCTACAGATTCATTGTACACTTGCTGTTGTGATATTGGAAATAAGAAAAAATGTTGAGATGCAGAGAGGATAAAGGGATGTTATTAAAATTTGATAGTTGTGTGTAAGATGAACATAAACATTGCCCATAGTAGAATTTCAATAGCCTATAATAATTTAGGAAAATTACAGAGGAGCACATTTTAGAACATCTGTTAAATATTAATGGTTTCTGAGATTATGTCCAAAAAAGGCAAGATTACTGTCAAAGCAATAGTTTAAAATACATTATAAAGTCTATGCCTGTGGCGGATTCATGTTGATGTATGACAAAACCAATACAATATTATAAAGTAATTAACCCCAATTAAAAAAAATTATATTAAAAATAAATAAAATTAAAAATTTTTAAAAAGTGCTATGGTTTACATATTCTAGTCATGTTAACATCTGTAATGTTAGGTCAACTTTCCCTAGCATCTACAAAAAGGTGTTTCCTCACAAATACCAAACTTATGAAGGATAAAAAGACAACTATTTCAATTTGTTACTTTTTTTTCATAATGACATATCTGTGACTACCACAATAGTTATATGGATAATACTTGAAAGATATTCTTTCAGAAATTTAAAACATGTGAAAAATATTTCACTTTGCATAATAAAACAAATAGAATTATTGAGACTACTCAAATATATGGATATTTGTTATTAAAACTGGAAAACAGGTTGATATTTTGATAGATGACATATTCCTTATGGACAAAGTCTTCAAATTAGAACTATAAACATTCACTTTAGAGATTTGTAGCTAAAAGACTAGGATGTATTCCAGTCTTATTTTCTTCAATAATTCTGAAGCCTAAAGAATCTACATCAAATCACACCAGTACCACTGTTCAGTTCAGTTCAGTTGCTCAGTCATGGCCAACTCTGTGACCCCATGAATTGCAGCACACAAGGCCTCCTTGTCCATCACCAACGCCCAGAGTTCACTCAAACTTATCTCTATCGAGTCAGTGATGCCATCCAGCCATCTCATCCTCTGTCGTCCCCTTCTCCTCCTGCCCCCAATCCCTCTAAGCATCAGAGTCTTTTCCAATGAGTCAACTCTTCACATGAGGTAGCCAAAGTACTGGAGTTTCAGCTTCAGCATCATTCCTTCCAAAGAAATCCCAGGGCTGATCTCCTTCAGAATGGACTGGTTGGAGCTCCTTGTAGTCCAAGGGACTCTCAAGAGTCTTCTCCAACACCAGAGTTCAAAAGCATCAATTCTTTGGCACTCAGCCTTCTTCACAGTCCAACTCTCACATGCATACATGACTATGGGAAAAACCATAGCCTTGACTAGATGGACCTTAGTCAGCAAAGCAATGTCTCTGCTTTTGAATATGCTATCTAAGTTGGTCATAACTTTTCTTCCAAGGACTAAGCGTCTTCTAATTTCATGGCTGCAGCACCGTCTGCCATGACTTTGGAGCCCCCATAAATAAAGTCTGACACTGTTTCCACTGTTTCCCCATCTATTTTTCATGAACTAATGGGACTAGATGCCATGATCTTCGTTTTGTGAATGTTGAGCTTTAAGCCAACTTCTTCACTCTCCTCTTTCACTTTCATCAAGAGGCTTTTTAGTTCTTCTTCACTTTCTGCCATAAGGGTGGTGTCATCTGCATATCTGAGGTTATTGATATTTCTCCTGGCAGTGTGGATTCCAGCTTGTGCTTCTTCCAGCCCAGCATTTCTCATGATGTACTCTGCATATAATTTAAATAAGCAGAGTGACAATATGGAGCCTGGACGTACTCCTTTTCCTATTTGGAACCAGTCTGTTGTTCCATGTCCAGTTCTAACTGTTGCTTCCTGACCTGCATATAGTTTTCTCAAGAGGCAGGTCAGGTGGTTTGGTATTCCCATCTCTTTCAGAATTCTCCACAGTTCATTGTGATCCACATAGTCAAAGGCTTTGGCATAGTCAGTAAAGCAGAAGTAGATGTTTTTCTGGAACTCTCTTGCTTTTTCCATGATCCAGCGGATGTTGGCAATTTGATCTCTGGTTCCTCTGCCTTTTTTTAACCTGCTTGAACATCAGGACGTTCACGGTTCACATATTGGTGAAGCCTGGCTTGGAGAATTTTGAGCATTACTTTACTAGCATGTGAGATGAGTGCAATTGTGCGCTAGTTTGAGCATTCTTTGGGATTGCCTTTCTTTGGGATTGGAATGAAAACTGACCTTTCCCAGTCCTGTGGCCACTACTGAGTTTTCCAAATTTGCTGGCATATGAGTGCAACACTTTCACAGCATAATCTTTCAGGATTTGAAATAGCTCAACTGGAATGCCATCACCTCTACTCACTTTGCTCCTAAAGAAAGAGTTAAGCTAGAGACTATAAACATAATATTTAAAAGGAACGTTGCTTTTTTTTTTCTATTAAGCACAATGATGTTCAGCTTAAAATTTCTTGTTTTTTTTTATGAGTAAAAAATTGAACATTACAAATAAATATTTTGGAAGTGAGAACAAGAACAAGGAATATTGTTAAATAAAAGTCTGAATATAGGTGCATTTTTAAATTATAAAACCATGTTAAATTCCATAGATACTATTAATTGCTCAAGGAGATACTAGGATATGATAAAATCACTTAAAATTCAATAAGAGTGAAGGCTTTTTTTCTTAACTATTTAATAGCATCAATTTTGATGTGATTTCCCTTTGTCCAAATAATGTAACTAATATAATAATTTAACATGCACTGCCTCTTTTAGGACTGGATCTGCCCTTTGTGATGATGCCTCATCCCCTACTTCCAGTCAGCTTACCGCCTGCATCAGTTGCCATGGCAATGAATCAGATGAACCATCTTAATACTATTGCCAACACGGCTGCTGCCCCCAGATTCACAGTCCACTCTCCAGAGTGGAGGCTTCAGTTATAAAGGTAAGAATCGTAATTTAGAAGAGGATAATGTTGGTAATAACATGTGAATTTTGATAAAATGATAATAATTTCATGAAATCTTAAGTATAAGCATATAGCTCATTGTCTCAGTTGCTTAGCATTAAGTACTGATGAGTTTGATTTCTGACTAGGCCTGCTAAGATGTTTTTGTTATTGTCATTTTTTTCATTCAATGACCACAGATACTACCTTTAATTCTAGCATCCTGTCTTGTATTCCTGAGTACAGTGTGTGGGAGGCATGCCCAGCTACAGAGAGAGCAGAAGAATGTGCAAAATCCATTTCCATTGCTGGGGTGAAACAAAGTAAACACTGCATCTTCTTGGTGTTTGTGAGGCAGTTGTGGAATAGTATATATCATAAAAGATTTATAGTTAAAAAGACCTGCATTTCAGTTCTGATTCTGCTACTTAATATATGAATGACCTTGGATATAGCAATCGACCTTCCTCAACTTTTCCTCAAGTATAAGATAAAACTCATAATCTATCTCACCCATTTCATTGGCCGTCTGGAGGTAATATGAGTAAAAATACAGTTTAAAATTGTGAAATATTAAACAAATCCTTATGATAATTTGTAGTATTCAGTTCAGTTCACTCAGTGATGTCCAACTCTTTGCGACCCCATGGTCTGCAGCACACCAGGCTTCCCTGTCCATCACCAACTCACGGAGCTTACTCAAACTCATGTCCATAGAGTTGGTGATGCCATCCAACCATCTCATCCTCTGTCATCCCCTTCTCCACCTGCTTTCAATCTCCCCCAGCATCAGGGTCCTTCCCAATGAGTCAGTTCTTTGCATGAGGTGGCCAAAGTATTGGAGTTTCATCATCATATTCTAGAATAATTTTTTTTCCAAAATTTTAGCACCATTGTGTAATGAAGCACAAATATTTTATAATCTTCCTTATGTCTCCTATTAGTTTGTCACATGATACATTTGCCCTCCAAGTATAACATGAACTAAGTTTTGTAATACATTTTCCTTTTGTGGAGATGATAATATAGGGGAGTATAAAATCAAATAGTATAGTTAATCAGGGCAACCCTTGATTTCTTCCTTTGTTCCTCCATTTATTCAACAAATATTATACTCAATATGGGCAATATGGGAAATAATTAGGATGTAGTTCCTGACTTCCAGGACCCACAACCTAAATTCTAGATGAATAACAGATGCACATTTAACTTGCATAACAACACAGACTGTGATGCACAGCAATCCATCACGCATTATGTGAATTTAGAGTAGGGAGAGAGCAAATCTAGGTTAGAGAAGAGAGAGAACAGGAATTACAAATGGCATTAAAGTTGATGGATTTGAGCTGGGCCTTGCAATACTGATATTATTGTAATAGGTGAACATGGGAGAAAAAGAACTGAAGGCAGAAGAAATGTGAGATTCTAGACATATTTGTTCAATTTTAAATTAGCTTCTAGTTTGGTGAACTTCTAAAGCAATGGAGAAAATTTAAAACATAACCTTTATCAGAAAGGGAAAGAACTGATAAATTTTTATTAAACTCCATTTATATTTTCATGGCCAAGTAGCAGTATGCTTTCTGTAAGGACTGTGGCCCTCAGTGAATTAGGCTGTTTTGACTAAAAGTGATGAGAGTGTGGACATCTTTATCTTGTTACTAATCTTAGGGTAAATGCTTTTAGCTTTTTACAGTTGAGTATATTAGCTGTCAGTTCAGTTCAGTTCTGTCGCTCGGTCGTGTCCGACTCTTTGTGACCCCATGAATCACAGCACGCCAGGCCTCCCTGTCCATCACCAACTCCCGGAATTCACTGACACGTCCATCGAGTCAGCAATGCAATTCAGCCATCTCATCCTCTGTCATCCCCTTCTCCTCTTAGCTGTTATATTGTCATATATGGCCTTTATTATGCTGAAATACATTCCCTATATGCTCACTTTCTGGAGAATCAGAATAAGACACTGATATCTGGTTTAAAAACATTGTGGGTCCATCTGTATTTTTGTCTTCTATTGATTGAGTCCCTATTATGCATCATGTGATTTTTAAGGCTTGTGACCTAATATGGAGAGACAAAAAATAAACAAAGTTTTTGATTTAACATGTAAACAGATAAAATGAACTAATTTGTACTATTTTGAAAACATGATTTTGCTGATTTTGTTTTATACTATCTGAAGCCAGGATTCCTGAGTCATGTGAAAACTACATATATTGCTTTAAGTTTTCCTATTTCCTATGTGCTTAAAATTTTAGTAGTAAATGATTATCAATGTGTTATGTTTCTTTTTTTTTCAGGTTCTTTAAAAGGACCAATATAAAATGCATACAACTATGATTGCATGTTCATATAATATCTATTTATATAATGTGACAGTATACTTTTGTTTGTTTGAATGCTCATAGACTCAAATGAATGCACCACTTAGTGTACTTATTCATAATATCATTTGACTAGTCTGATAATATTGCATATTAGAATGAAATAAAAACCTTCAGATTCCTGTAATAGGCTTAAAAGTCCAGTGTTTTAGAGTCTGTATTTGGGCCAACATCCAGTGGTATGCTTATAGATCAGAAAAAAAATAATAATAATAAAGAAAATAAAGTGAAAACCTCTGATTTATAACATTTGCCCATTTCTGTGGTATAAGTAATTCCCACCATAGCTGATTTGATGCTAACAGCATCTTAACACCTGACTCACAGAATTACTGTGTATTTAATAATTAGCTTTAATTTGAACAAGATAATACTCTCCTTTAAAGCGTTATATGAAATATGAACTGTTTATCAAATCAACTTCTCTGCACCAATATTCCCCCATATCCAGTAAGTCAAACAAAATATTTTCAAAGTAGTTTACCTCTTATATTTATTCAGAAAAGCATAACATGTAACTCAAGTTTCAAGATCCCTATAAAAATGACTAAATGTTTTTTTTTTCTGTTATTGAAATTATGCCACTTTAACATAAAATAAAGTCACATTGGAAAGAGCATAATTGCATTTATGCCTTCTTCTTCTACCAGTGTGTAAAGATTTCCACCCCAATGTGAAAAAAAAAAATGGTGAATAGAGGTGTTGACTTCTACAAATGCTCTTAAACAGAAAAATTAGCACAGGGGAGACTAGACCTGGTTTCATCATTTGAATTTCCTTCTCACAGGTAGAAAAGAAAATCACAGCTTTTAGAGGTTTGAGACGTGATGTGACTTTTTGAATCTTAGATATCTAAAGAAAATATGTATTTATTTAGGTTTTAATAAATTTCCCACCTCCGTGGTGGTAAACAATCAACAAATAATCTTAGATGCATAGCACATACCTACTACAGCAATACTATTTAATATAGTAGCCATTAGCCACATGTGGCTATTTCAATTTAAGTTAATTAAATAAAACAAACATTTCAGTTCCTCAGTGGCTACTAGTTACATTTCAAATTCTAATTAGATAGTACAGATAGGGAATATTTGCCTATTTACAGAAAATTTAATCAGACAGCAATGTTTCTAAGACGTTAGATAGGATGGTTGCAAAGTTCAGGACACTCATAATCTTTGGGGAAAAGAGATAATACACTTTGAAAAATCAGCAAGTGTATTGCAATTAGCCTTGAATTTGGCCAAAAAGGATAGTTGTTGCTTAATATTGCCTTATTGTTGTTCAGTTGCCCAGTTGTGTCTGACTCTTTGCTATCCCATGGACTGCAGCACACCCAGGCCTCTCTGTCCCTCGCCATCATGTCCATTACATTGTTGGTGTAATCCAGCTGTCTCATCCTCTGATTCCCTCTTCTCTTTCCGCCCTCAATCTTTCCCAGCATCAGGGACTTTTCCAATGAGTCAGATGTTTGCATCTAGATGACTAAAATATTGTAATTTCAGCTTCAGTATCAGTCTTTCCAATTAAAGTATTCAGGGTTGATTTTGAAAGGTTGTTGTTGAACCATGAAAAGATGCTGGGATTCTTGGCCTCCAGAGGAGAATTCAATCTAGAGCCAGAGATGAGGCTTGATTGCTCAGAGCTTTTGCATAATAAAGTTTTATTAAAGTATAAAGGAGATAAAAAAGGCTTCTGACATAGGCATCAGAAGGGGGCAGAAAGAGTACCCCGCTTCTAGTCTTCAGCTGGATGTTATAGAGTCACTGGAAGTCTGTTAATGAAAGAAAGGAATGTCTTAAAACTCAGAATAGCACCAGGCCCCTCATCCATAAGATGTATTTTGGGATAATCTTGGCACCAGACGATTCATCTTGGGCCATACAAACAATCTTTTGAATCTGGTAGAAGGGAAGATTACCATACAAATAGTTTCATTTACATAGATTAGGGGAACAATGTCTGAGTGTAACATAGTGATTTGTCAAGTAGGTTCTGAGCCATTAGGCAGAACCCACTTGAAGACAAGAGTTTGGGGTAAATGCATAATACATTAACATAGCTTAACACAAACATTTCCATAAGAAAAATGCATTGGTTAACTCAAGGTTTGAGAATAGTTAACTTCAGGTGAGAGCAGGTGTCATTATTGCAACACTGTATTTTAAGAGAAACCTTCTTTTAAATTTGTATAGACAAGGAAAAGAATATTGCTAGTTTGTTTCCTCCTGCCACTTAAAAGAGTTAAAAATGTTTGACATTTGCAGCCTATTTCCCCCTTTTGGGGACCCTTGGCCTTCCTGCCTGTTACCTTCTCAATTCCCTTAAGATTGACTGTTTGATCTCCTTGCTGTCCAAGGGACTCTCAGGAGTCTTCTCCAGCACGATAGTTTGAAAGCATCAATTCTTCAGTACTCTACCTTCTTTATGGTCCTGCTCTCACAATCATATGTGACCATTGAGAAGACCATAGCCTTGACTATATGGACATTTGTCAGCAGCTTATTGTCTCTTCTTTTCAACACATTGTCTAGGTTTGTCATAACTTTCTTGCCAAGAAGCAAATGTCTTCTGATTGCATAGCTACAGTCCCCATCCACAGTGACTGTAGAGCCCAAGAAAAGGAAATCTGTCACTACTTCCATCTTTTCCCTTCTACTTACCATGAAGTAATGGGGCTAGATGCCATAATCTTATTTTTTTTAATTTAGTTTTAATAATTTAGTTTTAAGCTGGCTCTTTCACTCTCTTCCTTCACTTTCACTCCCTTCACCCTCATCAAGAGGCTTACTCCATTATTATTGTCATCATTTTCTATTAGAAAACAGAGAGCAAGAACAGAATTAACTGATTTAGCATAGGTCCAATATGTGCAAATAATCATGTTACATTGCTTTATCAAACCAAAAAAAAAAAAATAAAAGAAAGAAACAGATACCCCATCCCCAAAAGAGTTTATAGAATTATATACTGTTTCTCTCTAGAGATATCATAATTTGTCAGTTAAGTAAGATGTATTAAGAAGAAGATTTCAGTGGAGGAATATGGCATGATGGGTAAGAGCATGAGCTCTGAAGTCAGATTGTATGCCTGTATTTAAATTCTGATTGCAGCATTTCTTGTTATGTGAATTCAGGAAAATGAATTAACCTGTCCATACTTGCTTATTAGTTTGCCTTATTTTGCAGTCAAGTGGGGAAGATAATTGTATCTACCTCATTATATGGGGTGTTAAAATAGACTTAAATGAGACAAACTTGTTAACACACTTAGTGCGTTTATACTTAGTAAATACTCATAAGCTAATTATATTTTATTATGTTTTATACTCAAGAATTCATATAGAAATAGTAATAAGTGGAAACCAAGATCATGGCAGACAGCTAGACTGAGAAAGTAATAGCTTTTCCTATCTACATTTGTCTGTGCAAATTCTTATCAGTAATAGGACTAAGGGGTCCCCACCATTAGATGCATATACAGGTATTGGACTCTCCCTCTGCAGAGAATCTGTTAACTTGTAGTACTTTGATCTTGATGTCACAAAAGGAAGGTTAGGGATCTGGTGGGGACTGGAGAGAGATGCCCATTTTAATATCAAAATTTATCTGATTTATATTCTATTTTAAAAGACCTTTCAATGTTTCAGTTCAGTCAGTTCAGTCACTCAGTAGTGTCTGACTCTTTGCGAACCCATGGACTGCAGCACACCAGGTTTCCCTGTCCATCCAGTTGGTGATGCCACCGAACCATCTCATCCTCTATCATGACTTCTCAAATTCATGTCCATCTAGTCGATGTTGCCATCCAACCATCACATCCTCTGTCATCCCCTTCTCCTCTTGCTTTAATCTTTCCCAGTATCAGGGTCTTTTCAAATGTGTCAGCTCTTCACATCAAGTAGCCAAAGTATTGGAGTTTCAGCTTTAGCATCAATCTTTCCAATGAACACTGAGGGCTAATTTCCTTTAGGATGAACTGGTTGGATCTCCTTGCAGTCCAAAGGACTCTCAAGAGTCTTCTCCAACACCACAGTTCAAAAGCATCAATTCTTCAGCACTCAGCTTACTTTATAATCCAACTCTCACATCCATACATGACTACTGGAAAAATAATAGCTTTGATTAGATGGACATTTGTTGGCAAACTAATGCATCTGCTTGTGAATATGCGATCTAGGTTGGTCATAACTTTTCTTCCAAGGAGTAAGTGTCTTTTAATTTCATGGCTGCACTCACCATCTGCAGTGATTTTGGAGCCCCCAAAATAAAGCCTCTCACTATTTCCGTTGTTTCCCCTTCTGTTTGCCCCATCTATTTGAATCTTTTTATGTGGATTATTTAGTCTGTAGTCTGAACTACGCATATATACACACCATATGAGGACACCTGTAGGATTTTCTGTCATTTTCAATGGGTACATTACACACTCCATAAATGTTTGTTGCATAAATGAATAAAAACTAATGATTCATTGGATATTAAACATTGGAGAGTATTTTTAACATGATGATCATTAATGATATAGATGTTAATTCCAAAACTGACAAAAAAATCGTAAGTTGTACAAGTTTTTTTTTTTTTTTTTAAGTTTTGTTGTTATTTCTGTTTTTTGGTTAAAAATAGTTTGAGAATATCACTGTGCCTGGGCCGAAAGTCCTTAGGGCTGACTCAGATCTAACTGTTGGCTCAGCTATTAGCATTTGTAGCTAATAATTAATAGAGCTATAATATGAATTAGAAATTATATTATAATCATTAGATATTTAAGACGTCTTTCTGTTATTACACAATGTGGCAAAATCCTGAGAGCAGAATAGGTAAAATACCTGACTGATATGAACACAGATTTTCTTACATTAAAGTATATCATAATACATTTTTTTCTATATTTGTGGGAAAGTTCATCATAGTTTTCTCTGTAACAAATTTAAGATATTTAAGTAGGAAGCTATTATTTGGCTGTTTACCGATACCATCTGATTAGTTGTGTTTTTGCTTGCCTGAGCAGCTGGCAATTAATGAATTGATTGGAAATGGTCACAGGGCAATGGCATTAGCATGTGAACATCTGGCATTAAAATTACTCAACATAGAGAGCACTTTTTGTGATAATTCAAATTCACTGAAAAAAATTACTAGTTGAATCTTATTCTAAGTGCTCTGTGGAAAGGAAAAGCTATTACTATATTTTAGAACATGAGATGAAGGTGTATTGTGTGAGAATTCAGGGCTGTTTGCTGTGTATGTGTGTATGTGTTTGGGTGGGTGGCAGAGGCCCAAGCCTACAACATAATTTGCAAGCCATACATACTTCCACTGAACTATCCATTCTCCCACTTGAAGGCATTTACATGCTATGAACAGATATTATAACTGATTCCCTTTAAGCTGTCAGCCTCTTCCAGAACAAGTTGATCACATTGAAGCGGTGAGACGGCACTTTGTCCACCTATCACATAGGTCACAGAGAGGGCATGCTTATGATTTTGGACTCTCTCATATGAAAATTCATGAAAACTTGCCATATCCATCTGTGTTAACCTAAATGCAATTGTAAATTGATGATTGTGGAATATATATTAATTCTTAAACTGATTCATAAAATTCATAAAGTGTCATGCATCCAATAATATTCAAAGACAAAACAGAACATGTAATTCTTTCTCAGTAATAGTGGTAAGCCAAGTTAACAAAATCAATTAACAATCTTATAGTCTTATTCCTGATTTTATTATTTAAATTTGTCAGGTTATAATCTATTCTGTTTCCTTAGAGCTCTGGTGACAGTACAGAAGGATCACATCAGTTATACAAAATACCACAAGTGCATGAATAAAACATATAGTATCAGCTAAACTTCCAAAATCCACTACTCATCAGTGAAATGACATTAAATCCTTTAGGAACTTATTAAGAGATTAACATTTGGAAGATTAATTACAGTGAGAGTTGAACTGTAATTAAATTAAAAAGACGAATTATATATTACATAACCCTGCCAAATGCTTGAGAAGAATCAACATAAGAGAATATCATAGATACAACACTGAGATAGGTGTTCTTAAAAGGCAACTATACACAGTACAATTCAGTTTGGTCGCTCAGTCATGTCTGACTCTTTGCGACCTCATGAATAGCAGCACTCCAGGCCTCACTGTCCATGATCAACTCCCAGAGTTCACTCAGACTCACATTCAATGAGTCAGAGATGTCATCCAGCCATCTCATCCTCTGTCGTCCCCTCTCCTCCTGCCCAGAGTCCCTCTCAGCATCAAAGTCTTTTCCAATGAGTCAACACTTTGCATGAGGTGGCCAAAGTACTGGAGTTTCAGATTTAGCATCATTCCTTCCAAAGAAATCCTAGGGCTAATCTCCTTCAGAATGGACTGGTTGAATCTCCTTGCAGTCCAAGGGACTCTCATGAGTCTTCTCCAACACCACAGTCCAAAAGCATCAATTCTTTGGCATTCAGCCTTCTTCATAGTACAACTCTCACATCCATACATGACTACTGGAAAAACCATAGACTTGACTAGACAAAACTTAGTCATCAAAGTAATGTCTCTGCTTTTGAATATGCTATCTAGGTTGGTTATAACTTTTCTTCCAAGAAGTAAGCGTCTTTTAACTTCATGGCTGCAGTCACCATCTGCAGTGAATTTAGAGCCCCCAAAATAAAGTCTGACACTGTTTCCACTGTTTCCCTGTCTATTTCCATGAAGTGATGGGACCAGATGCCATGATCTTCGTTTTCTGAATGTTGAGCTTTAAACCAACTTTTTCACTCTATTCTTTCACTTTCATCAAGAGGCTTTTTAGTTCCTCTTCACTTTCTGCCATAACGGTGGTGTCATCTGTATATCTGAGGTTATTGATATTTCTGCCAGCAATCTTGAATCCAGCTTGTGTTTCTTCCAGTCCAGCATTTCTCACGATATATGCTGCATATAATTTAAATAAGCAGGGTGACAATATACAGCCTTGACATACTCCTTTTCCTATTTGGAACCAGTCTATTGTTCCATGCCCAGTTCTAACTGTTGCTTCCTGACCTGCATACAGATTTCTCAAGAGGCAGGTCAGGTGGTCTGGTATTTCCATCTCAGAATTTTCCACAGTTTATTGTGATCCACACAGTCAAAGGCTTTGGCATAGTCAATAAAAAGATATATGTTTTTCTGGAACTCTCTTGCTTTTCCCATGATCCAGCGGATGTTGGCAATTTGATCTCTGGTTCCTCTGCCTTTTCTAAAACCAGCTTGAACATCAGGAAGTTCACAGTTTGCGTATTGGTGAAGCCTGGCTTGGAGAATTTTAAGCATTACTTTACTAGGATGTGAGATGAGTGCAATTGTGCGCTAGTTTGAGCATTCTTGGGATTGCCTTTCTTTGCGATTGGAATGAAAACTGACATTTTTCAGTCCTGTGGCCACCACTGAATTTTCCAAATTTGCTTGCATATTGAGTGTAGCACTTTCACAGTGTAATCTTTCAGGATTTGAAATAGCTCAACTGGAATTCCATCACCTCCACTAGCTTTGTTTGTACCGATACTTTCTAAGGCCCACTTGACTTCACATTCCAGGATGTCTGGCTCTAGATGAGTGATCACGCCATCATGATTATCTGGGTCGTAAAAATCTTTTTGTATAGTTCTTCTGTGTATTCTTACCAACTCTTGTTAATATCTTCTGCTTCTGTTAGGTCCAGACCATTTCTGTCCTTTTTGAGCCCATCATTGCATGAAATGTTCTCTTGGTATCTCTAATTTTCTTGAAGAGATCTCTAGTCTTTCCAATTCTGTTCTTTTCCTCTATTTCTTTGCATTTATCACTGAAGAAGGCTTTCTCATCTCTTCTTGCTATTCTCTGGAACTCAACAGTCAGATGCTTATATCTTTCCTTTTCTCTTTTGCTTTTCACCTCTGTTCTTTTCACAGCTATTTGTAAGGCCTCCCCAGACAGCCATTTTACTTTCTTGCATTTCTTCTCCATGGGGAGAAGAAATGATCCCTGTCTCCTGTACAATGTCATGAACATCATTCCATAGTTCATCAAGCACTCTATCCATCAGATCTAGGCCTTTTAATCTATTTCTCACTTCCACTGTATAATCATAAGGGATTTGATTTAGGTCATACCTGAATGGTGAAGAAGGCTAGTGCCAAAGAATTGATGCTTTTGAACTGTTGTGTTGGAGAAGACTCTTGAGAGTCCCTTGGACTGCAAGGAGATCCAACCAGTCCATTCTGAAGGAGATCAGCCCTGGGCTTTCTTTGGAAGGAATGATGCTAAAGCTGAAACTCCAGTACTTTGGCCACCTCATTATGAGTTGACTCATTGGAAAAGACTCTGATGCTGAGAAGGATTGGGGGCAGGAGGAAAAGGGGACGACTGAGGTTGAGATGGCTGGATAGCATCACGGATTCGATGGACATGAGTCTGAGTGAACTCTGGGAGATGGTGATGGACAGGGAGGCCTGGCGTGCTGTGATTCATGGGGTCGCAAAGAGTTGGACACGACTGAGTGACTGAATTGAACTGAATGATCTAGCAGTTTTCCCTACTTTCTGCAGTTTAAGTCTGAATTTGGTAATAAAGAGTTCATGATCTGAGCCACAGTCAGCTCCTAGTCTTGTTTTTGTTGACTGTAGAGCTTCTCCATCTTTGGGTGCAAAGAATATAATCAATCTGATTTTGGCGTTGACCATCTGGTGATGTCCATGTGTAGAGTCTTCTCTTGTGTATGTGGTTGGAAGAGGGTGTTTTCTATGACCAGTGCGTTTTCTTGGCAAACCTCTCTTAGTCTTTTCCTGCTTCATTCTGAATTCCAAGGCCAAATTTGCCTGTTACTCCAGGTTTTTCTTGACTTCTTACTTTTGCATTTCAGTCCCCTATAATGAAAAGGACATCTTTTGGGGGGGGGTGTTAGTTCTAAAAGGTCTTGTATGTCTTCATAGAACTGTTTAAATTCAGCTTCTTCAGCGTTACTGGTTGGGGCATAGACTTGGATTACCATGATATTGAATGGTTTGCCTTGGAAACAAACAGAGATCATTCTCTCGTTTTTTAGATTGCATCCAACTACTGCATTTTGGACTCTTTTGTTGACCATGATGGCTACTCCATTTCTTCTGAGGGATTCCTGCCCGCAGTAGTAGATATAATGGTCATCTGAGTTAAAGTCTCCCATTCCAATCCATTTTAGTTCGCTGAATCCTAGAATGTTGACATTCACTCTTGTTTGATCATGGACCAGACATTCCAGGTTCCTATGCAATATTGCTATTTACAGCATTGGGCCTTGCTTCTTTCACCAGTTACATCCACAGCTGGGTATTGTGTTTGCTTTGACTCCATCCCTTCATTCTTTCTGGAGTTATTTCTCCAGTGATCTCCAGTAACATATTGGGCACCTACTGACCTGGGGAGTTTCTCTTTCAGTATCCTATCATTTTGCCTTTTCATAGTGTTCATGGGGTTCTCAAGGCAAGAATACTGAAGTGACTTTCCATTCCCTTCTCCAGTGGACCACATTCTGTCAACCCTCTCCACCAGGACCCGCTTGTCTTGGGTTTCCCTTTGGGCATGGCTTAGTTTCATTGAGTTAGACAAGGCTGTGGTCCTAGTGTGATTAGATTGACTAGTTTTCTGTGAGTGTGGTTTCAGTGTGTCTGTCCTCTGATGCCATCTTGCAACATCTACCATCTTACTTCGGTTTCTCTTACCTTGGGCGTGGGGTATCACTTCACGGTTGCTCCAGCAAAGTGAAGCTGCTGCTCCTTACCTTGAATGAGGGGTATCTCCTCACCACCGCCCTCCCTTACCTTCAATTTGGGATGGCTCCTCTAGGCCCTGCTGTGCCCAAGCAGCCACCACTCCTTGCATGTGGGGTTGCTCCTCCCGGCCGCCGTCTCTGACCTCAGACGCTGGGTAGCTCCTCTCGGCCGTTCCTGTGCTGTCGCAGCCTGGCACTCTTGGCCACTGCCCCTGACCTCGGATGTGGGGTAGCTCCTCTCAGCCGCACGTAGTGCACCAGGTGCAACCTCCTGCGCATAGTGCTCTGGGCGCATGTATGCATAAATGTGAACACGTATAATATGCATGCATTAGTACAAGTTCTGTGTTTTGCCATATTTAGGGATGTAAAGAAATACATTGAGGTGAAATAAAGATCTCCATTAAAAGGGTGGATTTGATACCTTAGTGCCAATAAACTAAATTCTATACTCTATTTACTGTGTTCAACCATATAAAGCTAATTTTCCTTAGCTTTAACCCTGCCCTTTATTCAAGGTTCAAATGTACTCTTAAATGATTTCATATGAGGTGTATGTCCTTTGACCATATGTACCTGCCAAAAATGTAAATAGTATGATAGAAGAGGGAGTAATAACATGTACTGATTAGAAATATTTTCTACAATGTCTCTTTCTTCTTAGGCATAAGCCTTGAACTATATAAGTATATGCTAGAATTTGAATTATTATTGAAGTTAACTTTACTAATTGCAAGGCAAAGTGAGATTTCATTGGGTAAGTATGTGTCAGTTTTGGAAATCTCCCTCCTCTGATTTCTCCAGTGATTTAGAAGAGCTACAGCTGTTTTTGAAGGGGCTTCAATGAAATATATGAAAAGTAACAGGGTTGTAAATGTCATAAATGCCAAATAAAATTATGTCATGAATGAGTAAAATGATTTGGGTTTTAGATTTCAATTTCCATTTTAATGCCCTTACTGATTTGTTGCAAATACTGTTAATCCTGTATTTGGCAAGTGGTGAAGACATTATCCTTGTCTTCTCATTTGTAATAAAACAGAGTAACTTGCTGTGAAAATTTAACTAGGCTGAGACACAACAGTAGTCACCTAATGACCCGAAGCACATTGCAGTTAAGTAGCTAAATAGATGCATACTGATTACAGGGCTGAAAAATGGATCTGTTTACTTGCAAAGTAGAAATTGCTTATATAACTATTCATTATTTTAGAAGAAATTAATGTTTCCAGTTCCATATAGATATTTTAAAAACCCGCCTAATTCTTAATCAGTGTAAGGCATTGGATTCATCTAATGTTTACATGGTGGAAAAAAATGTTGCCTCTGTGATGCCTTAGGAAACAATAACAATGAATTGAATCTTGATTTAATTTGATAAGTGAAGACTACAAATCTTAGATATGAACTGTGGTTTTATGCAAAATGTTATTGTAACTCTAAATCATGTTTTCAAAGTTATTTGAAATAATATCCATCTGATATGCTGTTGAAAATGGAAAAGGATGAATTTACATATAAATTATTTGAGTTCATAGTATTTGATCATGTGTACTTTTAAAACATTTTGGAGGATTCCTCTTTATAGCATTGTAAATTTTCTTCATTATTTATAGCATTTTTATTTGTGTGGATATTCTTTCAATTAAAAAATTTCAGAATGACCATTCATTTTTTTAAGCAGAGTGGGCAAGGTCAAATCACTTGAGTTCCCTTTTTTTCTAAACCATCAACTTTATTTTTTTAATTAATTAATTTTAATTTGAGGCTAATTACTTTACAATAATGTAGTGGCTTTTGCAATACATTGGCATGAATCAGCCATGGGTGTACATGTTTTCCCCATCCTGAACATCCCTCCACCTCCCTCCCCATCCCATCCCTCAGGGTCATCCTAGTGCACCGGCCCTGAGTGCCCTGTCTCATGCATTGAACCTGGATTGGTTGTCCATTTCACATATGGTAATATACATGTTTCAATGCTATTCTCTCCAATCATCCCAACCTTGTCTTCTCCCACAGAGTCCAAAAATCTGTTTTTTACATCTGTGTCTCTTTTGCTGTCTTGCATATTAGGTCATTGTTACCATCTTTCTAAACTCCATATATGTGTTAATAAACTATATTGGTGTTTTTCTTTCTGACTTACTGCACTCCATATAATAGGCTCCAGTTTCATGCACTTCATCAGAAATGATTCTAATGCATTCTTTTTAATAGCTGAGTAATATTCCATTGTGTATATTTACCACAACTTTCTTATCCATTCATCTTCTGATGGATATCTAGGTTGCTTCCATGTCCTGGCTATTTTAAACAGTGCTGCAATGAACATTGGGGTACACGTGCCTCTTTCAATTCTGATTTCCTCAGTGTATATGCCCAGCAGTGGGATTGCTGGGTTGTATGGGAGTTCTGTTTACAGTTTTCTAAGGAATCTCATGCTATGAGTTGACTCATTGGAAAAGACTCTGATGCTGGGAGGGATTTAGGGCAGGAGGAGAAGGGGACGACAGAGGATGAGATGGTTGGATGGTATCACCGACTCAGTGGACATGAGTTGAGTGAACTCTGGGAGATGGTGGTGGACAGGGAGGTCTGGCATGCTGCGATTCATGGGTTTGCAGAGTCGGACATGACTGAGCGACTGAGCTGAACTGAAAGAATCTCCACACTGTTCTCCATAGTGACTGTACTAGTTTGCATTCCCACCAATAATGTAAGAAGGTTCCCTTTTCTCCAACCCCTCTTCAGCATTTATTGTTTGTAGACTTTTGATAGTAACCATTCTGACAGGTGTGAGATGGTACCTCATTGTGGTTTTGATTTGCATTTCTCTGATAATGAGTGATATTGAGCATCTTTTCATGTGTTTATTAGCCATCTGTATGTCTTTGGAGAAATGTCTGTTTAGTTCTTTGGCCCATTTTTGATTGGGTCGTTTATTTTTCTGGAATTGAACTGCATGAGCTTCTTGTATATTTTTGAGATTAATTCTTTGTCAGTTGCTTCATTTGCTATTATTTTATCCCATTCTGAAGGCTGTCTTTTCACCTTGCTTAGAGTTGCCTTCATTGTGCAAAAGCTTTTAAGTTTAACTAGGTCCCATTTGTTTATTTTTGCTATTATTTCCATTACTCTGGGAGGTGAGTCATAGAGGATCCTGCAGTGATTTATGTCAGAATGTGTTTTGCCTATGCTTTCCTCTAGGAGTTTTATAGTTTCTGGTCTTACATTTAGATCTTTAATCCATTTTGAGTTTGTTTTTGTGTATGGTGTTAGAAAGTGTTCTAGTTTCATTCTTTTACAAGTGGTGTACCAGTTTTCTCAGCACCACTTTTAAAGAGATTGCCTTTTCTCCATGGTATTCTTGCATCCTTTGTCAAAGATAAGGTGTCCATAGGTGCATGGATTTACCTCTGGGCTTTCCATTTTGTCCCGTTGATCTATATTTCTGTCTTTGTGCCAGTACCATTCTGTCTTGATGACTGTAGCTTTGTAGTAGAGTCTGAAGTCAGGTAGGTTAATTCTTCCAGTTCCATGCTTCTTTCTCTATATTGCTTTAGCTATTCGAGATTCTTTGTATTTCCATACAAATTGTGAAATTATTTGTTCTAGTTCTGTGAAAAATACCGCTGGTAGCTTGATAGGGATTGCACTGAATCTATAGATTGCTTTAGGTAGTATACTCATCTTCACTATGTTGAGTCTTCCAATCCATGAACATGGTGTATTTCTCCATCTATTTGTGTCATCTTTGATTTATATAGAAAGCTATAAAACACTGATAATAGCTTTTATCTTAAAGATAGATAACCTTTTTTACCCTTTTTAAATTTTTTTAAATTTTGCTTTACAATACTTTATTGGTTTTGCCATACATTGACATGAATCAGCCACGGGTGTACATGAGTTTCCAATCTTGAACCCCCCTCCACCTCCCATCCCATATCATCTCTCTGGATCATCCCCATGCACCAGCTCCAAGAACCCTGTATCCTGTATTGAACATAGACTGGCGATTCGTTTCTTACCTGATAGTATACATGTTTCAATGCCATTCTCCCAAATCATGCCATGCCCTTTCCCACAGAGTCTAAAAGTCCGTGCTATACATCTATGTCTCTTTTGCTGTCTTGCATAGAGGGTTATCATTACCATCTTTCTAAATTCCATATATATGTGTTAGTATACTGTATTGGTGTTTTTCTTTCTGGTTTACTTCACTCTGTATAATAGGCTCCAGTTTCATCCACCTCATTAGAACGGATTCAAATGTATTCTTTTCAATGGTTGAGGAATACTCCATTGTTTGTAGGTATCACAGCTTTCTTATCCATTCATCTGCTGATGGATATCTAGGTTGTTTCCATGTCCTGGTTATTATAAACAGTGCTGCGATGAACATTGGGGTACACGTGTCTCTTTCAATTCTGGTTTCCTCGGTGTGGATGCCCAGCAGGGGATTGCTGGGTCATAAGGCAGTTGTATTTGCAATTTTTTAAGGGATCTCCACACTGTTTTTCATAGTGGCTGTACTAGTTTGCATTCCCACCAACAGTGTAAGAGGGTTCCCTTTTCTCCACACCCTGTCCAGCATTTATTGCTTGTAGACTTTTGGATCGCTGCCATTTTCACTGGCATGAAATGGTACCTCATTGTGGTTTTGATTTGCATTTCTGTGATAATGAGTGATGTTGAGCATCTTTTCATGTGTTAGTCATCCATATGTCTTCTTTGGAGAAATATCTATTTAGTTCTTTGGCCCATTTTTTGATTGGGTCGTTTATTTTTCTGGAATTGAGCTGCATAAGTTGCTTGTATATTTTTGAGATTAGTTGCTTGTCAGTTGCTTCATTTGATATTATTTTCTCCCATTCAGAAGGCTGTCTTTTCACCTTGCTTATAGTTTCCTTTGTGCAGAAGCTTTTAATTTTAATTAGATCCCATTTGTTTATTTTTGCTTTTATTTCCAGTATTCTGGGTGGTGGATCATATAGGATCCTGCTGTGATTTATGTCGGAGAGTGTTTTGCCTATGCTGTCCTCTAGGAGTTTTATAGTTTCTGGTCTTACGTTTAGATCTTTAATCCATTTTGAGTTTGTTTTTGTGTATGGTGTTAGAAAGTGATCTAGTTTCATTCTTTTACAAGTGTTTGACCAGATTTCCCAGCACCACTTGTTAAAGAGATTGTCTTTAATCCATTGTATATTTTTGCCTCTTTGTTGAAGATAAGGTAAAACCATCAACTTTATAATTCACTCCCAAATTTTCCATTTTCATTATGGCAGGATATATTGCTATGTATGATTCTTATTTACCACTACACAGTGATTTTGTTTGTTCAGTTTTATTTTTGCTCAAAAACTGCTGTGCTTTGTTCCTATCCATTCACTTACCGGTCCATTAAAAATAAAAGTAGTTCATTAAATTATATATTTTTCAGTAAATATCCAATGTTAGAATTCAAAGACTGTTCCACAATTTATATACATATTTTAGCATAGAATCATTGAGACTACATAACAGTGAAAAGTAAAAAAATAATTTTGACTTCATATATGAAATTCCTTTCATTGATGTGTGTGTACATATGCTATTTAGGGATTATACTTTTAATCACTGCACTTTAGGTTGAATTTCACAACTGATGAACTTTAAAAAAAAAATTAAAAATGCTTTATAAAAGTTATATATAATTTGCTATCCATGCCCCTACTATTCCTCTAAACAACAAATATAATTATTTGGAAAAAATGATTCTCTTCTGCTTTGTTTATATGTATCTTTTATTTTTCCCTGTATATAGATTATTGCAACTGTATATTTAACTGCATACTAAATATAAATGCATGTATATTTCTCTGTCATAAAGTATTGTGTTTGAAGCATATCAAAATTATAAAGCCTTTCAGATGTAATATATTTACAATTAATAGTATTTAATAACTATACGATACTGCAGCTAATATGCACAAAGTCCACTATTCATTTCATTAAAATTATCAGATATTTACTGAATACTAAATAATACTATACATCATTTAAAAATGAACATACTACACTGATGACTGTATTAGTTCTTTATTACTTCTGGAACAAGGTATGATACATTTAATAGCTTAAAATGGTACAAGTTTATTAGCTTACAGTTCTGTAGGTCAGATGTCTGACATGGGTGTCACTGAGCTAAAATCAAAGGACTGTATTTCTTTTGTAAGCTTCCAGGAAAGTGTCAGTTTCCTTGCCATTTCCAGCTTATCTCTCTGATCATTCTTCAATAATCATATCTTCTTCTGACTTTCCTTTCTACCCTCAAGTTAATCCATGTAATAGCTCTATCTCCAGGTTCTCAATCATATCTGAAAAGCCATTTTGCCATATAAGATAACATATGCACAGGTTCAACTATTAAGACGTGGACTAAACATTTTTGACTGAGCTGATGAGATTATTCTGTCTTCCATAATGATAAACTTTGGAAAATCTTAACACCTACTAAAGAAATAATAGACTTTAACCTCTCTTATTAATTTTGCATTAAGCAAACTGTCTTTCTTTAAAGAATTTATCAGTTTGGGCTTCTTATGCAAAATCAATGTGACAATATGTAAACACGTGTTTGGCAAACTAATTTTTAATGGTATGGTGATTAGAATATTGATGTTGTAATTGCATATAAATACACAGAACTTTAAATTAAGAAATTCATTATGAAAGAGTTATATAATAAAACAAATATTCTCTGTCCAAGAATGTCTATTACTCGGTCACTTTTATTGCATATGTGGATAAACAATAATTTGTTTTTAACTGATCAAATTAACTAAATGTCAGATTTATTCATCAGTTTGTAATTCATAAACATAGTGAATAACTTCAGAGTTTTATAGCAATATTAATTATGACAAAAATCCTGAGAACCATAACAGTTATTGTAAAGCTATATAAAATAAATACTTTATTTTATTTTTTATCAATAATTTTACAGCCACAGGACTGGAAAAGGTCAGTTTTCATTCCAACCTCAAAGAAAGGAAATACCAAAGACTATTCAGACCACTGCACAATTGCACTATTCTCACATGCTAGCAAAGTAATGCTCAACTTTCTCCCAGCTAGGCTTCAAAAGTATGTGAACTGAGACCTTCAGATGTTCAAGCTGGATTTAGAAAAGACAGAGGAACCAGAGATCAAATTAGTAACATCCATTGGATCATAGAAAAAGCAAGAGAATTATAGAAAGAAAGAAAAAAAAAGCCATCTATTTCTATTTCATTGACTATGCTAAAGTCTTTGACTGTGTTGATCACAACAAACTATGGCAAATTCTTAAAGGGATGGGAATACCAGACCACCTTACCTGCCTCCTGAAAAATCTGTATGCAGGTCAAGAAGCAACAGTTAGAACAGGACATGGAAAAATGGACTGGTTCCAAGTTGAGAAAAGAGTACATCAAGGCTGTATATTGTCACCTTGCTTATTTAACTTATATGCAGAGTACATCATGCAAAATTCTGGGCTGGATAAAAATAAGTTGAAATAAAGAGTGCCTGGAGAAATATCAATAACCTCATATATGGAGATAACAGCACCATTATGGCTGAAAGCAAAATGGAACTAAAGAGCCTCTTGATGAAAGTGAAAGAGGAGAGTGAAAAAGCAGGCTTCCAACTTAAACCAGTTTAGCATCAGTAGTGTTAGTGTATGAATAAGACAAATAAATGATACAGTAAGTGCTTTAGGAATGCAAAAAAAAAAATCAGAAAACAAAGATCTCGGCATCCAGTCCCATCTCTTCATGGTAAATAGTTGGGGAAACAATGGAAACAGTGACACACTTTATTTTCTTGGGCCAGATTGCAAATGATGACTGAGACCATGAAATTAAAAGACACTTGCTCCTTGGAAGTTCACGGTTCATGTATTGTTGAAGCCTGACTTAGAGACTTTTGAGCATTACTTTACTAGAATGTGAGATGAATGCAGTTGTGCAGTAGTTTGAGCATTCTTTGGGATTGCCTTTCTTAGGGATTGGAATGAAAACTGACCTTTTCCAGTCCTGTGGCCACTGCTGATTTTTCCAGATTCACTATCAGATGTTCAAGCTGGGTTTAGAAAAGGCAGAGGAACCAGAGAAAAAATTGCCAACATGTGCTGGGTCATCAGAATAGCAAGTGGGTTCCAGAAAAACATTTATTTCTGCTTTATTGAATATGCCAAAGCCTTTGACTTGTAGATCCCAATAAACTGTGGAAAATTCTGAAAGAGACAGAGTCATGAGACCACCTGACCTGCCTCTTGGGAAATCTGTATGCAGGTCAAAAAGCAACAGTTAGAACTAGACATGGAACAACAGATTGGTTCCAAATAGGAATAGGAGTACATCAAGGCTGTATACTGTCACCCTGCTTATATAACTTCTATGCAGAGTACATCATGAGAAACCCTGGGGTGGAGAAAGCACAAGCTGTAATCAAGATTGCTGGGAGAAATATCAATAACCTAGTTTTGCAGATGATACCACCTTTATGGCAGAAAGTGTAGAGAAACTAAAGAGCCTCTTGATGAAAGTGAAAGAGGAGAATGAAAAAGTTGGCTCAAAGCTCAACATTCAAAAACAAAGATCATGGCATCCAGTCCCATCACTTCATGGAAAATAGATGGAGAAACAGTGTCAGACTTTCTTAATTTTTTTTTTTTTTTTTGCTCCTGTATCACTGCAGCCATGAAATAAAAAGACACTTACTCCTTGGAATAAAAATTATGACCAACCTAGACAACATATTAAAAAGCAGAGATATTACTTTGCCAATGAAGATACATCTAGTCAAGGCTATGGTTTTTTCCAGAAGCCATGTATGGATGTGAGAGTTGGACTATAAAGATAGCTGAGTGCCAAAGAATTGATGTTTTGAAATGCCGTGTTGGAGAAGACTCTTGAGAGTCCCTTAGACTACAAGGAGATCCAACCGGTCCATCCTAAAGGAAATCAGTCTTGGGTGTTTATTGGAAAGACTGATGTTGTTGCTGAAACTCCAATACTTTGGCCTTCTGATGCAAAGAGCTAACTCATTAGAAAAGATGCTGGGAAAGATTGAGACAAGAGGAGAAGGGGATGACAGAGGATGAGATGGTTGAATAGTATCACCGACTCAATGGACATGAGTTTGAGTAAACTCCTCGAGTTGGTGATGGACAGGGAGGCCTGGCATGATGCAGTCCATGGGGTCACAAAGAGCTGGACAAGACCGAATGACTGAATTGAACTCAACTAGTCCTTGGAAGAAAGACTATGGCAAACTTAGAAAGCATGTTAAAAACAGAGACATTACTTTGTTGACAATGGTCCATCTAGTCAAGCCTTTTTTTTTTTTCCCAGTAGTCATGTATGGATATGAGAGTTGGACCATCAAGAATGCTGAACACTGAAGAACTTTTGAATTGTGGTGTTGGAGCAGACTCCTCAAACTGCAAGGAAATGAAACCAGCCAATCCTAAAGGAAATCAGTCTTGAATATTCATTGGAAGGACTGATGTTGAAGCTGAAGCTCAAATATTTTGGCCACCTGATGCAAAGACCTGACTCATTAGAAAATACTTGGATGCTGAGAAAGATTGAAGGCGGGAGGAGAAGAAACCTGGCATACTACAGTCCATGGAGTTGCAAGGAGTCATACATGAGGGGGAGTAACTGAACTGAACTGATTTTTATCAAATTTGTAATTTTAAACTACAAAAATTTAAAAAATATTAATGAACATTCTTTTAATATTTAATTTTTATAGTTTTAAATCATAAATTTGATGGAAATCAGTTCAGTTCCAAAATCACTGTAGATGGTGACTGCAGCCATGAAATTAAAAAACACTTGCTCCTTGGAAGAAAAGCTATGACCAACCTAGACAGCATATTAAAAAGTAGAGACATTCATTACTTTGCCAACAAAGGTCCATCTAGTCAAAACTGTGATTTTTCCAGTAGTAATGTATGAGATTAAGAGCTGAACTATAAAGAAAGCTGAGCACTGAGGAACTGATGCTTTTGAACTGTGGTGCTGGAGAAGACTCTTGAGAGTCACTTGAACTGCAAAGAGATAAAACCAGTCCATCCTAAAGGAAATCAGTCCTGTATATTCACTGGAAAGATTGACGCTAAAGCTGAAACTTCAATACTTTGGCTACTTGATGTGAGAACTGACTTATTGGAAAAGACTCTGATGCTGGGAAAGATTGAAAGTAGGAGGAGAAGGGGATGACAGAGGATGAGATGGTTGGATGGCATCACCCACTATATGGACATGAGTTTGAGTAAGCCTGGGGAGTTGGTGATGGACATGGAAGCCTGGTGGGCTACAGTCTATGGGGTTGCAAAGAGTCAGACATGATTGAGCGACTGTACTGAACAAACTGATAACAGGTATTAGTGTTAGTTTCAAACACCCATCATTGTGTCTTGTGACCATCAAACAGTTTTGTTACCAACATTAAAAATGAATTCCTAAGATGTGATAGATTACAAATATATTATTACCATAATGATTTCAGTGCAGAAAGACACAACATGTACCGGGTCCTCCCCACTGTTTTGGGGTTTTATTCCAAGGTTCCAAGTGTTTATCTTTGGGAGATCTTACCCAGATAGTAGGCTCACCCTCCAAGTTATGGCTTGAACGTTATATCAATGTAGAAGCTTATAATAACAAACCTTCACTAATAATAATCACTTCACTTCATAAATTCATTTGGTGGATTTCCTAGGAAAGGAAGCGCAAGCTAACTTTTCTTGAGCTCTGCCATGTATTTGGCATAGCACTGAGGCCTTTCACTTTCTTATTTTATTTAAACCTCATAATATCCCATTAATTTCCCAAGATCCAAAAACTATGGTTTTGTTTAAAGATACATGTTTATGATCAGGTATTGTAAAATCAGGTATGTACTCGGTTTAAAGATGAGAGGTCAACATTTCGAATGTTATGGACTCCACCAACATGAAAAACTCGGTGTGAGATGACATTTGCTTTTGTATTTCCTTTTATGTAAGGAACGGATTCCACAGAGTCCTTCTCCTGCTCCCTCTCTGGAAGAGAGTCATTGCCCTGGGAGCCAGACCTCCCTCCCACCCCAGCAGCATCATGTCCAGCTCTCCCTCTCAGATGGATTACCATTCAGAGAGAATAGGTAAGTATCTCACCCGAAGCAAGGAACTGAAAGATAATCTTGAGGGAAATTCTTCATTAGGCAATAGTGAAGGGAAAAAAATCTGGGGGAGCTGATGCCTCCTTGATTTAAATGGTTTTTTAAAATTGTGAATTCTTATTGGGGAGGTCATATGAACAACAACAAAAAAGTTAGTAGTTTGTTCTCTGGAAGAGTCTTAACTTAATGTATCACTGGATCTGATGGGAACAATTTGATGGGAGTTTTACAGAATATAGGTTAATTCAATATGTTGGTATTTAGCAGCTAGCGTGACACAAATCACTTGCTATATTCACAGCACCCCTTAAATAATGGATGATAAAATATATTTTGTGCAGATGATTATGTAAGCATAATTAAAAAGTGAATTAATATATTATTTTCAATAATCTCAACAATTTAAATGTTAACAGAGGATGAGATGGTTGAATGGCATCACTGACTCAATGGACATGAGTTTGAGCAAACTTTGGGAGATAGTGAAGGACCAGGAAACTGGTGTGCTGCATTCCATAGGGTCACAAAGAGTCAAATATGACTTAGTGACTGAACAACAATAACAATAATTTAGATAAAAATATTTGGCATGATAATTTACACATTTTTTTTTATTTTTTCAGAAGTCTTACACCAAGGACATTGTTCCATAAATAGTATAGTATTATTTTCAGTGATCTGGCATACTGGAGACTCTAATCTAGCCACAGTCTGGCACTAACTAGCTATGAGATCTTGGGTATATCACTTAACCACCATGAGTATCTTTACCTAATATATGAATATGATTGAGCTTCTTGGTGGCACTAATGGTAAAGAACATGCCTGACAATTCAAAAGACATAGAGATGTGTGTTTGATCCCTGGGTCAGGAAGATCCCTTGGAGGAGGGCATAGCAACCCGCTCCAGTATTCTTGCCTGGAGAATCCCATGGACAGAGGAGCCTGGCAGGGTACAGTCCAAGGCGTTGCAGAGTCAGACACTACTGAAGTGACCTGGAACCCACACACATGCATAGATATGATTATTGCTCTGCCTATTGCACTGCAGTTTTGTGAGGTCAGAAATTTAAAGCACTAAGGAAATGTGAGGGATAATCTTTTTTTTTTTTTTCTGTGTGGCTTTACCTTGATTGCTTATCAACTGCTATCTGATCCTACTCAGGTATACAGATATTACCCAGTGCATTCAGTTATAACAAATTCTCATATAATATATGATAATTATAAGTCTGGTGAGCTAAGTAAAATCTTTGTTAATCTTCTATACCTACACAAGTCCAATTTTGTAGGTATCCATTTCCTCTAGGGAAAATAATTTCTGCTCTTCTTTTAATCTTATTATAGGGACATTTTTTTCATGTAAACTCTACATTTTTACACTTCATAATAATGATCATCTTAAGTCTCTCTAAAATAATGTTTTTATGGGGGAAGAAAGGAATTTGAGGGATTAGGGAAGGTTTTACATTCTGGATTTGTTCTGGGAAAGGACAAAGATAATTTCACTCTTGTGGAAATTCATCCAAGTCTCATTTAACTTGTCAATATTACATATTGTTTGTAGCTACTTAGCTTCATAGTGAGCTCAGTGAGTCACAAATTTGTCTCCCCATTATAATCACCTATGAAGAGTTTACAAATATGGATGCCCAGGCCACACGCTCAGTCTTACGTACCTGGTCTAGTATAGAGCCTAACAGCAGTGTTCTCTTTTGCTTTTCAATATATCCTCAGAAGATTCTAATGTGCAGCCAGAGTTAAGAAACACTGAATTAGAACTTTTAGCTAATATCTATACTAGAGTAAATTTAATTCCAGGAAGAATTGACAGAATCTATCCTCTGTTCTGTGGATAAAGCCTAATTTACTTGTTACAATATTGTGTGCAACTGATTCAAAGGAGTCTTAAGATACAGCCAGATGACTATTAAGCAATCAAGAAACACATACTCTTCTATTAGAATAATCTCTGTATTGATAAGGGAGGGGGTGGAAAGGAAAAGGAGAGAGAGAATTATTTAGAGTACTGGTTATAAGCAGAGCACATAGGAAATATTGGTACTCTGTGATATACATATTTTAAAGGATATCTTAGGCTTAGAAATAAAATATATCAAAGCAATACAGTATTATAAAAAAAATTCTTGACAACATAAAGCATTTCTAATTCCACTGACATTAATTATACTCTTTATGTACATTCAACAATTGTCGAAGCATGATAAATGAGATTGTCTATAACTGAATAAAAAGTCTTGATGATTTTTGTTTTAAAGTGACCATATTTATTGATGGTGCTATATAATATTTTAATAAAGTATAAAAGAAAATTAATTGATAAGCTGAAATTGGCATGATTTTCCTCTTTCAATATAAATGTTTTGTGAAGTAATTACAACAATGACCAGAAAATTATATCATATCTATTAATTTTGCTATATATTTGCAAAAACTCTGTAAGGTAAATTAAAATCATAATCATTTTAAACGCATAAGATTAAATGCAAAATTCATTTCAGAAGTATTTTTGGAATTATTGATTATAGAAGTAAATAGCTAATTTGCACATGATTTTTAAAAGAGAAAATATTTTAAATGATTTAAATAAATATGTTACAAACTATATATGGACTATGCATTAATTATACTTTAAAAATCATGTGATTAAGCAGCTTATTGATTTTTAAATTGCATGATCATCATACCAACAAAAATCTTTTCAGTGGTTCAGAAGTAGAAGTGTATAAAATTCATGTTAGTTATTTAATGGAGTAAAATAGCTATTTATGCAATGCTTTTCTGCTTTTCTTTTGGGTGTTTTGCAAGAAAATTACTCAGTTAAATTTTTAATTATAGTTATGATGCCCAACAATAGAGAGGACCTTATTGTTGACCAGGATACTGGACCAACTAGCAAAACATTCCAAAGGGAAAATAAAGGTAAAATAATTTTTGCTTATTTAATGTACATATAAAGATTGGACACTAACTCACTTAACACCTTATTGCTGTATAGTGTATACACATCTCGCTCAGTCAGAATAGATCTATACTGACTCTGGATGAATTCTTCTAGTAGTAAAAATTAATATTTACCTGAATTTTATTTGATATTATAAATAAAATATTAACTCAAAGTTTCCTGGTGCCTGTGGTTGGAAGTTTTACCCTAAGCTCTTTATATTATGCCTGATTAGAGACATCTGATTCTCTTATTATGTTTGTACTTTGTTGACTATATTTAAATTAATCACCATTTTATGCTTATGTTTGAAAAACTTGAGTTGCTATCATGCAGGAGAGATGTTCCCCTCAACATGCAAAAGTGATTTTTAAAGTATATGCTGATTTGGAAATTTCAAATGAAATTTTAGCAAGCGACTCCAATCAGGTATTTACCTAGAATGATGATAGATATAACATCAGTCTGGCTTGTAATCAACTGACAAATGTGTAATTTCTCACAGCATCCAACTTTTTCTTAGGATATCTGTTTGAAGAAGGTAGGGAGAGTAAGAATTTCAGTAACACTACCTTGATATGAAAACTGGGTACAACTTTATTTAAAAGACAAGACCAGGAGCTGACTGTGGCTTAGATCATGAACTTCTTATTACCAAATTCAGACTTAAATAGAAGAAAGTAGGGAAAACCACTAGACCATTCAGATATGACCTAAATCAAATCCCTTATGGTTATACAGTGGAAGTGAGAAATAGATTTAAGGGACTAGATCTGATAGATAGAGTGCCCGATGAACTATGGAATGAGGTTCGTGACATTGTACAGGAGACAGGGATCAAGACCATCCCCATGGAAAATAAATGCAAAAAAGCAAAATAGCTGTCTGGAGAGGCCTTACAAATAGCTGTGAAAAGTAGAGAGGTGAAAAGCAAAGGAGAAAAGGAAAGATATAAGCATCTGAATGTAGAGTTCTAAAGAATAGCAAGAAGAGATAAAAAGACTTCTTCAGTGATCAATGCCAAGAAATAGAGGAAAAGAACAGAATGGGAAAAACTAGAGATATCTTCAAGAAGATTAGAGATACCAAGAGAACATTTCATGCAAAGATGGGCTCAATGAAGGACAGAAATGGTCTGGACCTAAGAGAAGCAGAAGATATTAAGAAGAGGTGGCAAGAATACACAGAAGAACTGTACAAAAAGATCTTCATGAACCAGATAATCATGATGGTGAGATCACTAATCTAGAGCTAGACATTCTGGAATGTGAAGTCAAGTGGGCCTTAGAAAGCATCACTACAAACAAAGCTAGTGGAGGGAATGTAATTCCAGTGGAGCTGTTTCAAATCCTGAAAGATGATGCTGTGAAAGTGCTGCACTCAATATGCCAGCAAATTTGGAAAACTCAGCAGTGGCCACAGGGCTGGAAAAGGGCAGTTTTCATTCCAATCGCAAAGAAAGGCAATCCCAAAGAATGCTCAAACTACTGCACAATTGTACTCATTTCACATGCTAGTAAAGTAATGCTCAAAATTCTCCAAGCCAGGCTTCAGGAATACGTGAACCAAGAACTTCCAGATGTTCAAGCTGGTTTTAGAAAAGACAGAGGCACCAGAGATCAAATTGCCAACATCCACTGGATCATGGAAAAAGCAAGAGAGTTCCAGAAAAACATCTATTTCTGCTTTATTAACTATGCCAAAGCCTTTGACTGTGTGGATCACAATAAACTTTAGAAAATTCTGAAAGAGATGGGAATACCAGACCACCTGACCTGCCTCTTGAGAAATCTGTATATAGGTCAGGACGCAGCAGTTAGAACTGGACATGGAACAACAGACTGCTTCCAAATAGGAAAAAGAGTACATCAAGGCTGTATATTGTCACCCTGCTTATTGAACTTATATGCAGAGTACATCATGAGAAACGCTGAACTGGAAGAAACACAAGCTGGAATCAAGATTGCCAGGAGAAATATCAATAACCTCAGATATGCAGATGACATGACCCTTATGGCAGAAAGTGAAGAGGAACTAAAAAGCCTCTTGATGAAAGTGAAAGAGGAGAGTGGAAAAGTTGACTTAAAGCTCAACATTCACAAAATGAAGATCATGGCATCCAGTCCCATCACTTCATGGGAAATAGATGGGGAAACAGTGGAAACAGTGTCAGACTTTATTTTGGGGGCTCCAAAATCACTGTAGATGGTGACTTCAGCCATGAAATTAAAAGACACTTCTTGGAAGAAAAGTTATGGTAGCATATTCAAAAGCAGAGACATTACTTTGCCAACTAATGTCCGTCTAGTCAACGTATGGTTTTTCCTGTGGTCGTGTATGGATGTGAGAGTTGAACTGTGAAGAAGGCTGAGCACTGAAGAATTGATGCTTTTGAACTGTGGTTTTGGAGAAGACTCTTGAGAGTCCCTTGGACTGCAAGGAGATCCAACCAGTCCATTCTGAAGGAGATCAACCCTGGGATTTCTTTGGAAGGAATGATGCTGAAGCTGAAACTCCAGTACTTTGGCCACCTCATGTGAAGAGTTGACTCATTGGAAAAGACTCTGATGCTGGGAGGTATTGGGGGCAGGAGGAGAAGAGGACAACAGAGGATGAGATGGCTGGATGGCATCATGGACTCGATGGATGTGCGTCTGAGTGAACACTGGGAGATGGTGATGAACAGGGAGGCCTGGTGTGCTGCGATTCATGGTGTTGCAAAGAGTCGGACACGACTGAGCAACTGAACTGATCTGAATTGAACTGAAGGTAAGAGTAAAGGAAAATATATCAGCATATATTATAGGCTATGCTCTATGGTTGTCATCATAAATTTATTAACGCCAAGCTAAAGAACATAAGCTAATAGGTAATTTGTCAGATCACCAGATGGTCTGATTGTATTTCACTACTAGGATGCATTTTTTCTGTCTTTAATAATGATGTTCATAATACGTAGAAAAAAAAAACAACTCTCCATAAACAGCTGAGGAGTTGATGGAGAATTTTCTTTTACTTTTTCTCTAGACTTTACTTGCTTTCTAATTTCCTAGATGAGCATTTTAGTTAGAATTTGCAATAGTCTAGGATTTTAATTTCATTGAACCATGTTTGGTTTCCTTGCCACATGTTTAGTCTTTTCTTATTCAAAGTCTATGCTCTCTGAGGCTAAAGTTGTAAATGCTTGATTTTAGAAAAGTTGTCAGAGTGGAAGAAGTCAAGTTTAGTATATTAAACTATGCAAACACTTACAGATGTAATGGAACTGTAGTTGAAGATGAAACTTCATTCATAACTCAGCAACAATTTGTTACTGAAACCTCTCCCCCAGCAAGTCATGACAATTTGAAGGACAGCTTGGTAGTAAAGCAGACTTTCTAGGAAAATCTCAAGCTATACATGATATATATGATTCCATCAAAACTGCAAATCCAATAAGTCACAGTGGCATTTAGGACTGGCTTGTGTACTGCAATGCTCAAGGACACACTGCTATGTCTTATGAAAAATCAGCTGGAGTGCTAGTACAGATGTACAGTAACTGAATTTCATAAAATACACAGTGGTATGCACTGGCATTTCTGAGTCTCTTGCTGTGGAACGGCACAGTTATACTCATTTGAAATAGACTGGTCACACATCCTGATGGAGATATTAATAGACAGGAGTGACCTACTCAGCCCTTAAAAAGAATAAATTTGATTCAGTTCTAATGAGATGGATGAAATTGGAACTGATTATACAGAGTGCAGTAAGCCAGAAAGAAAAACACCAATACAGTATACTGACACATATATATGGAATTTAGAAGACAGTAATGATGACCCTATATGTGAGACAACAAAGAGACACAGAGGTATAGAGTGGACTTTTGGACTCTGAGGGAGAGGGAAAGGGTGGGATGGTTTGGGAGAATGGCAATGAAACATGTATATTTTCGTGTAAGAAACGAAGCGCCAATCTATGTTCAATGTAGGATGCAGGATGCATGGGGCTGATGCACAGGATGATTCAAGTAGAGGATGTGGGGTGGGAGATGGGAGGGGGCTTCGGCATTGGGAGATTGGGGTCACCTATGGCTGATTTGTGTCAATGTATGGCAAAACAAATGCAGTATTGTAATTTAAAAAATAAATAAATTTAATAATTAAAAAAATAAAAGATAAAAAAATAAACTGCATTTCTTCAGTTATAATGGAAAACTTTTTTTTTTCTGATTTATTTATTCCTTGATTTATTTGGTTTAGGGTCATTGTTTTATTTTATTTTTTGTTTCTTAAATTTTTATTTCTCTATTTTAAAAATTTATTTATTTATCTTAGTTGAAGGCTAATTACTTTACAATATTGTAGTGGCTTTTGCCATAAAGTGACATGAATTAGCCATGGGTGTACATCATGTGTTACCCATCCTGAACCCCACCCCCCACTTTCTTCCCTATTTTTTCCCTCGGGGTTGTCCCAGTACACTGGCCCTGAGCACCCTGTCTCATGCATCGAACCTGGACTGGCAATCTATTTCACATATGGGAATCTGAGTGAACTCTGGAGTTGGTGATGGACAGGGAGGCCTGTGTGCTGTGATTCTTGAGGTCGCAAAGAGTCGGACACGACTGAGCAACTGAACTGAACTGAACTGAATATACATGTTTCAAAGCTATTCTCTCAAATCATCCCATCCTTGCCTTCTCCTACAGAGTCCAAAAGTCTGTTCTTTACATCTGTGTCTCTTTTTGCTTTCTCACATAAAGGGTTATCATCACCATCTTTCTAAATTCTGTTTATATACATTAATACACTGTATTGGTGTTTCTTTCTGATTTACTTCACTCTATATAACAGGCTCCAGTTTCACCCACCTAATTAGAACTGATTCAAATGCATTCTTTTAAGAGCTGAGTAATATGCCATTGTATATATGTATCACAGCCTTCTTATACACTTGTTTGCCAATGGACATCTAGGCTGCTTCCATGTTCTAGTTATTGTAAACAGTGCTGTGATTAACATCGGGGTACACGTGGTTTGCTTGGTGTATATGCCCAGCAGTGGGATTGCTGGGTTGTATGGCAGTTCTATTTCCATGTGTTTAAGGAATCTCCAAACTGTTTTCCATAATGGCTGTACTAGTTTGCATTCTAGCCAATGGTATAAGATGGTTCCCTTTTCTCCACACCCTCTCCAGCATCTATTGTTTGTAGACATTTTGATAGCAGCCATTCTGACTGGTGTGAGATGGTACTTCGTTGTGGTTTTGATTTGCATTTATCTGATAATGAGTGACGTTGAACATCTATTCATGTGTTTGTTAGCCATCTGTAGGTCTTCTTTGGGGAAATGTCTGTTGAATTTTTGGCCCATTTCTTCATTAGGTCATTTATTTTTCTGGAATTGAGTTGCATGAGCTGCTTGTATATATTTGAGATTAATTATTTGTCAGTTGCTTCATTTGCTATTATTTTCTCCCATTCTAAAGGCTGTCTTTTCACCTTGCTTATAGTTTCCTTCGTTTTGCAAAAGCTTTTAAGTTTAATTGGGTCCCACTTGTTTATTTTTGCTTTTATTTCCATTACTCTGAGAGATGGGTCATAGAGGATCCTGCTGTGATTTATGTCAGAAAGTGTTTTGCCTATGTTTTCCTCTAGGAGTATGATAGTTTCTGGTCTTACATTTAGATCTTTAATCCACGTTTAATTTATTTTTTGTGTATGTTATAACGTGTTCTAATTTCATTCTTTTACAAGTGGTTGACCAGTTTTCCCAAAACCACTTGTTAAAGAAATTGTCTTTTCTCCATTGTATATTTTTGCCTTCTTTGCCAAAGATAAGGTGTCCATAGGTGTGTGGATTTATTTCTGGGCTTTCTGTTTTGTTCCATTGATCTATATTTCTCTTTGTGCCAGTACCATACCATCCTGATGACTGTAGATTTGTAGTATAGTATGAAGTCAGACACATTGATTCCTTCAGTTTCATTCTTCTTTCTCGAGATTGCTTTGGCTATTTAAAGATTTTTGTATTTCTATACAAATTGTGAAATCATTTGTTTTAGTTCTCTGAAAAATACATTGGTATCTTGATAGAGACTGCATTGAATCTATAGATTGCTGTGGGTAGTATACTCATTTTCTCTGTATTGTTTCTTCCAATCCATGAACATGGTATATTTCTCCATCTGTTTGTGTCATCTGTGATTTCTTTCCTCAGTGTTTTATAGTGCTCTGTATATATAGGTATTTTGTTTCTTTGGATAGATTTATTCCTAAGCATTTTATTTTCTTTTTGTTGCAATGGTGAATGGAATTATTTCCTTAGTTTCTCTTTTGTTGCAATGGTGAATGGAATTGTTTCTTTAATTTTTCTTTGCACTGTTAGTGCATTGTTAGTGTATAGGAATGTTAGTGTACAGGAATAAAAGGCATTCCTGTGTGTTAATTTTATATCACACAACTTTGCTATATTTATTGATCAGCTGTAGTAATTTTCTGGTGGAGTCTTTAGGGTTTTCTCTGTAGAGGATCATGTCATCTGCAACCAGTGAGAGTTTTGCTTCTTCTTTTCCAATCTCGATTCCTTTTATTTCTATTTCTTCTCTGATTTATATGGGTAAAACTTCCAAAACTATTTTGAATAATAGTGGTGACAATGGCACCCTTGTCCTGTTCCTTACTTTAGGGGAAATGCTTTCACTTTTTCACCATTGAGGATAATATTTCCTGTGGGTTTACCATATAAGCATTTTATTATGTTGAGGTATATTCCTTCTATGCATGATTTCTGGAGGTGTTTGTTTGTTTGTTTGTTTGTTTTTTAATCCTAAATGGATATTGAATTTTGTCAAAGGATTTCTCTGCATCTATTGAGATGATCATATGGTTTTTATCTTTCAATTTGTTAATGTGGTGAATCACATTGATGATCTGCAAATATTGAAGAATCCTTGCATCTCTGGGATAAAGCCCCCTTGGTCACGATGTAGGATGTTTTTAATATGTTGTTGGATTCTGTTTGCTAGAATTTTGTTAAGGATTTTTACATCTATGTTCATTCGTGATATTGGCCTTTAGTTTTCTTTTTTGTAGCATCTTTTTCAGGTTTTGGTATTAGGGTGATTGTGGCCTCATAGATTGAGTTTGGAAGTTTACCTTCCGTTGCAATTTTCTGGAAGAATTTGAGTAGGATAGGTGTTAGCTCTTCTCTAAATTTTTGGTAGAATTCCCCTGTGAAGCCATCTGGTCCTGGGATTTTGTTTATGGAAGATTTCTGATTACACTTTCGATTTCTGTTCTTATGATGTGTCTGTGAATATTTTTTACTTCTTCCTGGTTCAGATTTTAAAGGTTATATTTTTCTTTTTTTTAATATAAATTTATTCATTTTAATTGGAGGCTAATTACTTTACAGTATTGTATTGGTTTTGCCATTCTTAAAATTTGCTCATTTCTTCCAAGTTGTCCATTTTATTGACATATAATTGCTGATAGTAGTTTCTTATTATCATTTGTATTTCTGTGTTGTCTGTTGTGATTTCTCCATTTTAATTTCAAATTCTGTTGATTTGATTCTTGTCCCTTTTCACTTGAAGAGTCTGGATAACGGTTTGTCTATTTAATTATCTTCTCAAAGAATCAGCTTTTAGCTTTGCTGATTTTTGCTATGGTCTCCTTTGTTTTTGGATTTATTTCTGCTCTAATTTTTATGATTTCTTTCCTTCTAATAACCTTAGGGTTCTTCAATTCTTCCTTTTCTAGTTGATTCATGTGTAGAGTTAGGTTCTTTTTTTATGTTTCTCTTGTTTCTTGAGATAAGCTTTTATTGTTATGAACCTTCCCCTTAGCACTGCTTTTACTGAATCCCATAGGTTTTGAGTTGTCATGTTTTCATTTTCATTTATTTCTATACATATTTTTATTTCTTTTTGGATTTATTCTGTTATTTTTTTATTCAGAATAATGTTGTTTAGCCTCCATATGTTTGTATTTTTAATGGTATTTTTTCCTATAGTTGACATCTAATCTTACTGCACTGTGATCAGAAAAGAGGCTTGAAAATATTTCAATTCTTAAGGCTAGATTTATGGCCCAGGATGTGGTCTGTATTGGAGAAGGTTCTGTATGCACTTGAGAAAAAGGTGAAATTCATTTTTGGGGTGAAATATCCTATAGATATCAATTAGGTCTAACTGGGTCCATTGTATCAGTTAAAGTTTGTGTTTTCTTGCTAATTTTCTGTTTAGTTGATCTATCCATAGTTGTGAGTGGGGTCTTAAAGTCTCCCACTATTACTGTGTTACTGTTAATTTCCCCTTTCATACTTGTTAACATTTGCCTTACATAGTGCAGTGCTCCTATGTTGGGAGCATATATATGTATAATTGTTATATCTTCTTCTTGAATTGATCCTTTGATCATTATGTAGTGTCCTTTGTCTCTTTTCATGGCTTTTATTTCAAAGTCTATTTTATCTGGTATGAGTATTTTTACTCTTTCTTTCTTTTGGTCTCCATTTGGATGAAGTATCTTTTTCCAGCCCTTCACTTTCAGTCGGTATATGTCCCTTGTTTTGAGGTGGGTCTCTTGTAGACAGCATATATAAGGGTCTTATTTTTGTATTCATTCAGCCAGTCTTTGTCTTTTGTTTTGGGGCATTCAACCCATTTACATTTATTTATTTATTTATTTATTTTCCTTCAGTAGACATTTTATTTTTAAAATTTTTATTTATTTATTTTTTAATTACAATACTTATTTGATACATTGACATGAATCAGCCACAGGTGAATACAATCTCCCAATGCTGAAGCCCCCTCCCACCTCCCACCCCACACCATCTACCTGAATCATCCTGTGCACCAGACCCGTGCATCCTGCATCCTGCATTGAACATAGACTGGCACTTCGTTTCTTACAAGATAGTATACATGTTTCAATGCCATTCTCCCAAACCATCCCACCCTTTCCCTCTCCCCAAGAGTCCAAAAGTCCGTTCTATACCTCTGTGTCTCTTGTTGTCTCACATATAGGGTCATCATTACTATCTTCTAAATTCCATATATATGTGTCAGTATACTGTATTGGTGTTTTTCTTTCTGGCTTACTTCACTCTGTATAATCAGCTCCAGTTTCATCCATCTCATTAGAACTGAGTCAATTTTATTCTTTTTAAGAGCTGAGTAGTACTCCATTGTGTATATGTACCACAGTTTTCTTATCCATTCATCTGCTGATTGACATCTAGGTTGTTTCCATGTCCTGGCTATTATAAACAGTGCTGCAATGAACACTGGGGTACATGTGTCTCTTTCAATTCTGGTTTCCTCGGTGTGGATGCCCAGCAGGGGGATTGCTGGGTCATAAGGCAGTTCTATTTGCAATTTTTAAAGGAATCTCCACACTGTTTTCCATAGTGGCTGTACTAGTTTGCATTCCCACCAGCAGTGTAAGAGGGTTCCCTTTTCTCCACATCCTCTCCAGCATTTATTGCTTGTAGACTTTTGGATTGCAGCCATTCTGACTGGTGTGAAATGGTACCTCATTGTGCTCTTGATTTGCATTTCTGTGATAATGAGTGATGTTGAACATCTTTCCATGTGTTTGTTAGCCATCTGTATGTCTTCTTTGGAGAAATGTCTATTTAGTTCTTTGGCACATTTTTTTTATTGGATTGTTTATTTTTCTGGAGTACATTTAAGGTAATTATTGATAAGTGTGCTACCATTGCCATTTACTTTGTTGTTTTGGGTTCGAGTTTATAAGCCTTTCCTGTGTTTGTTGTCCAGAGAAGATCCTTTAGCATTTGTTGAAGAGCTGGATTTGTGGTCCTGAATTCTCTCAGCTTTTGTTTGTCTGTAAAGCTTTTGGTTTCTCCTTCATCTTTGAATGAGATCTTTCTGGGTACAGTAATCTGGGTTGTAGGTTTTTATCTTTCATCACTTTCAGTATGTCCTTCCATTCCCTTCTGGCCTGACGAATTTCTATTGATAGATCAGCTATTATCATTATGGGAATCCCCTTGTGTGTTATTTGTTGCTTTTCTCTTGCTGCTTTTTATATTAGCTCTTTGTGTTTGATCTTCTTTAGTTTGATTAATATGTGTCTTGAGGTGTTTCACCTTGGGTTTATCCTGTTTGAGACTCTCTGGTTTCTTTGACTTGGGTAGCTATTTCCTTCAGTCCCTTCATTTTAGGGATGTTTTCAACTATTATCTCATCAAGTATTTTCTCATGGTGTTTCTTTCTGTCTTCTTCTGGGAGTCCTATGATTCAAATGTTCTTGCATTTACCATTGTCCGAGAGGTCTCTGAGGTTGTCCTCATTTCTTTTAATTCTTTTTCTTTTTTCCTCTCTGCTTCATTTATTTACACCATTCTATCTTCCACCTCACTCATCCTCTCTTCTGACTTAGTTATTCTACTGTTGGTTCCCTCCAGAGTGTCTTTATCTCAGTTATTTTATTATTCATTATTGGTTGACTTTTTTTTTATTCCTTCTAGGTTTTTGTTAAACATTTCTTGTATCTTCTCCATCCTTGTGTCTAGTCTCTTTATCTGTACCTCCATTTTGTTTTCAAGATTTTGGATCATCTCTTCTATCATTATTCTGAATTATTTTTATGGTTGACTCCATATGTCCTCCTGTTTTGTTTGGTTTGGTGGGCACTTATCATGTTCATTTACCTGCTGAATATTTCTCTGTCTTTTCATTTTGTTTAGGTTGATGTATTTAGAGTGGCCTTTCTGTGTGCTAGAATTTTGTGGTTCTTCTTATTGTGGAGGTTCCCTCCATATTTGTGGCATTGAACGAGTGGCTTGTCAAGGTTTCCATGTTAGGGAAGCTTTCATCAGTGTTATGATGGGTTGAGCTGGATCTCTTCTCTCTGGAATGCAATGAAGTGTCCAGTAGTGAGTTCTGAGGTGTCTGTGGGTTTGTTGTGACTTTTGGCCACCTGTATTTTAATGCTCAGGGTTATTTTCCTGTGTTTTGGGGGAAATAGTTTGGTATGTCTTGCTCTGAAACTTGTTGGCACTTAGGTGGAGCTTTATTTCAGTATAAGTATGGAGGCTTTTGGATGAGCTCTCGTCAATTAATGGTCCCTGGAGTCAGGAGTTTTCTGGTGTTCTCAATTTTGGATTTAAGCCTCCTGCCTCTAGCTTTCAGTCTTATTCTTAACAGTAGCGTCAAGACTTCTCCATCCATACTGCACTGATGATAAAACAGATAGGTTAATGGTGAAAAGATTCTTGACAGTGAAGAACACCCAGAGGGGTTCACAGAGTGACATAGAGAAGAGAAGAGGGAGGAAGGAAATAAAGTTGGCCAGGAGGAGAAGAAGGGGAATCAGAAGGAGAGAGACAAATCTAGCCAGTAGTTAGTTCCCTAAGTGTTCTCCACAGCCTGGGACATCCAAAGATATTCACAGAGTTAGGTAGAGAAGAGTAGGAGTGAAGAGATAGAGGTGACCTGAGGGAGAAAAAGGAGAGTCAAAATGGGAGAGAGCAGTCAAGCCAGTAATCACACCTCTAAGTAGAAATGGGTATTGAAGATTAGATTCTTCATGGTACAAAGTTGATAACAAATACTAAAAAGCAAAGACTAAAAATCTAGAATAGAGTTTAAACTCTCAAAAATACAATATTAAAAAAGTCACAAAAATTATAAAAATATATACATATAAAATTTGGTTTAAAAATAGGGTCTTTTTTGCAAGGTAATAGTAAGTTGTAAAAATGAAAATTAAAAGAGCAAGAAATAATTTTAAAATTTAGATATTAAAAAGTGATAATAGTAAAATATATCTAGGAATTTCTCTGGAGCTATTGAGGGCAATGTGGGGTTAGTTCAGTTTCAGATAGTTCCTTGTGCAGCTTATACTTCTTCTCAAGGTCTATCAGCCCCTTCTAATGTAGTCAGTGCTAACTACAAGGTTTTAACCTGTTGCACCTTTCACTTCCAAAGCAGTTCCCTCTTTGTGTATTTCAACTTCCTCTGTTTGCAAGTTTCTTCAGTGTCTAATTTCTGCCCTGACACAAGGGGGCAAAGGTGGTCACTTATTTAGGCTCACTTGTTCAGTTGTGCTTTGGGGGAGGGAATTCAGTTCAGTTCAGTCGCTCAGTCATGTCCGACTCTTGTGACTCCATGAATCTCAGCATGCCAGGCCTCCCTGTCTATCACCAACTCCCGGAGTTCACTCAGACTCACGTCCATCAAGTCCATGATGCCATCCAGCCATCTCATCCTCTGTCGTCCCCTTTTCCTCCTGCCCCCAATCCCTCTCAGCATCAAAGTCTTTTCCAATGAGTCAACTCTTCGCATGAGATGGCCAAAGTGCTGGAGTTTCAGCTTTGGCATCATTCCTTCCAAAGAAATTCCATTCTGATCTCCTTCAGAATGGACTGGTTGAATCTCCTTGCAGTCCAAGGGACTCTCAAGAGTCTTTTCCAACACCACACTTCAAAAGCATCAATTCTTCGGCACTCAGCCTTTTCACAGTCCAACTCTCACATCCATACATGACTACTGGAAAAACCATAGCCTTGACTAGGCGGACCTTAGTCAGCAAAGTAATGTCTCTGCTTTTGAATATATCTAGGTTGGTCATAACTTTTCTTCCAAGGACTAAGCGTCTTTTAATTTCATGGCTGCAGTCACCATCTGCAGTGATTTTGGAGCCCCCAAAATGAAGTCTGACACTGTTTCCACTGTTTCCCCATCTATTTCCCATGAAGTGATGGGTCCGGATGCCATGCTCTTCATTTTCTGAATGTTGAGCTTTAGGCCAGCTTTTTCACACTCCACTTTCACATTCATCAAGAAGCTTTTTAGTTCCTCTTCACTTTCTGCCATAAGAGTGGTGTCATCTGCATATCTGAGGTTATTAATATTTCTCCCAGCAATCTTGATTCCAGCTTGTGTTTCTTCCAGTCCAGCTTTTCTCATGGTGTACTCTGAATATAAGTTAAATAAGCAGGGTGACAATATACAGCCTTGACATACTCCTTTTCCTATTTGGAAGCAGTCTGTTGTTCCATGTCCAGTTCTAACTGTTGCTTCTTGACCTGCATACAGATTTCTCAAGAGCAGTTTAGATGGTCTGGTATCCCCATCTCTCTCAGAATTGTCCACAGTTTATTGTGATTCACACAGTCAAAGGTTTTGGCATAGTCAATAAAGCAGAATAGATGTTTTTCTGGAACTCTCTTGCTTTTTCCATGATCCAGTGGATGTTGGCAATTTGGTCTCTGGTTCCTCTGAATTTTCTAAAACCAGCTTGAACATCTGGAAGTTCTCGGTTCACATATTGCTGAAGCCTGGCTTGGAGAATTTTGAGCATTACTTTACTAGCATGTGAGATGAGTGCAATTGTGTGGTAATCTGAGCATTCTTTGGGATTGCCTTTCTTTGCGATTGGAATGAAAACTGCACTTTTCCAGCCCTGTGGCCACTGCTGAGTTTTCCAAATTTGCTGGCATATTGAGTGCAGCACTTTCACAGCATAATCTTTCAGGATTTGAAACAGCTCCACTGGAATTCCATCACTTCCACTAGCTTTGTTTGTAGTGATGCCTTCTAAGGCCCACTTGACTTCACATTCCAGGATGTCTGGCTCTAGATGAGTGCTCACACCATCATGATTATCTGGTTCATGAAGATCTTTTTTGTACAGTTCTTCTGTGTATTCTTGCCACCTCTTCTTAATATCTTCTGCTTCTGTTAGGTCCAGACCATTTCTGTCCTTTATTGAGCCCATCTTTGCATGAAACGTTCCCTTGGTATCTCTTATTTTCTTGAAGAGATCTCTATTCTTTCCCATTCTGTCCTTTCCCTCTATTTCTTTGCATTGATCGCTGAAGAAAGCTTTCTTATCTCTCCTTGGTATTCTCTGGAAAAAATATCACTGGCCTGTGTGGGGAGTGCTCACAGTGCCTCGGCCACACTGGGTTTGACCCCACTCACAGCATGTGTGCTTTCCTGGTCTACACTGCTCAGACTCCCAGTTGCTCCCCAGGTGATCTGTCCAAAGCAGGCTAAGGGTCGCATGTACTTCTTAGGTCTAAGCCACTAAGGTTCAGGTTCTCGGGTACTCCACAAAGGCACCGATTCATTTGGGCCTTTGTTTTATGCCCTTCCCTGGTCCGGAGCAGCTCAGGTGACCAGGTGCTTGGCAAGCGCACTGTTCCAGGTATACAATGTGTCTTATCACCTCCCTGGCCCCAGCTGCTCGGTTTCCTGGTTGCACCATGAGAGTGCTGTCTCAGGTGTGCCATGTGTCTCCTCTGGGGAGTTGATCTTGGGCTGTGACCATTTGGCAGATATTCACTGTCCAGAAGGCCTGGAAAACTTAGTTAGCAACTCAGAGCCTGCTCACAAGTTGGTGGAGGATGCCTTCTCTGGGGTCAAGATTGCCCCTTGCCTTCTGGCTCTGGCTATTGCCTGCCTGCCTCATTTCTTCTGCTGGGGGAGATATGCTAGTCTACAGCTGGCTAGCTTTCCTCTGGTATTCACTCAGTACTTTGTTCTGTGAGTGGACCAGGCTGTGCCTTAGGCTAGAGCTCTTGTGGGGATGTTTTCTCCCTCTCTCTTTTATTTGTTGCTCTGGCTATCCCACAGTCTAAGTTGCTGTCTCATGTTAGCTCCCTCAGATTGTCCTCAGGACACTCAGGCCCCATCCTTACCCTAAGCATTCAACCCATGCCTCTGTGTTCAACTCCTGATCTCTTCTGGTGGCCACGAGCATTTAGGCTACTTCTCCACTGGGAGTTGTGATTAGATGTGTATTCTGTTTTTTTTTTTTTTTTTTCTCCTGGTTAGCCCTCTGAGATTCCATAACTCAACACAAACCCACTGGTGAGAGGGCTTCCTGGTGTTCGGAAACTTCTCCACCTTCATGACTCCCTCCCTGCATCCAGGTCTCCATCCTTAACTCTTTTGTCTCTCTTTTTGTCGTTTATGTTTTGTCTTACCTCCTTTCAAAGAGAATGGGCTGCTTTCTGGGTGCTTGGTGTCCTCTGCCAGTGTTCAGAAGTTGTTTTGTGGAATTTTCTCAGCATTCAAATGGTCTTTTGATGAATTTGTGGGGAAGAAAGAGTTCTCCCCTTCCTATTCCTCCATCATCTTATGACTCCCCCTCAGGGTCATTCAAAAGGTTTCTTTTAAATGAGATTTTCTATATCAAGTTCTACCAGCTGCATTTGTGGTATGAAGATCAAATATATTTTCCTGAATGAAATAGATTTTCGTTCTTAAAAGGGAATGCAGTTTAAAGTAGAAGTCTCAACATTCATTAAGTTTGACAAGTAGGCAGTTTATATAACAGTGGCAAACATATGTTTTCACATCTGTTTTGAGTAATGTCATCATGATTTTATTGAGTAATATCATCCATGGCTCTGGAAATTAGAAAATGACAGCTTTGCTGTTCTGTCTAAATTTTCAGAAAATGAAGAAATACCATTAGAATATGCTTCATGTAGCCTGCCTCCTGCTCTATTTTATAAAATTAGGTGACAGTTTGATATATATCTCAAATGATAATCTACATTTTGCCTTGAGTTTCCATATGCAGACATTTCATAGTCTATATGATCTAGTCTTTCCTGGCAGTGATGTCCCTTTATATTGTATCCAATATGAATGATCAAAATTGATATTTTAGTTTGGCTCAAGTATTAATATTTTGACTAAACCTACTGGTCAGTTAAAGACTTTAATTTTATTTTTCCACGTATATTCAAACAAACTGACCAAATCAATTACATGTTATGACACTGTGTTTCACAGTTTTTGGCAATCAGTTTTGGGATTCGATTGCTAAAAACTGTGTAACACAACGTCATAACATGCAATTGATTTGGTCAGTTTGTTTGAATATAACACCCCAGTCCAGTACTCTTGCCTGGAAAATCCCATGGATGGAGGAGCCTGGAAGGCTGCAGTCCATGGTGTCGCTGAGGGTCAGACACGACTTCACTTTCACTTTTCACTTTCATGCATTGGAGAAGGAAATGGCAACCTACTCCAGTGTTCTTGCCTGGAGAATCCCAGGGACGGGGGACGGGCTGCCGTCTATGGGGTCGCACAGAGTTGGACACAACTGAAGTGACTTAGCAGCAGCAGCAGCAGCAGCAGAGTAGAGACTTTGGGACTATCTACTCTACTTTACCCATGTGGAAGCAAAGGCACAAAGAAAGGCCCTCTGGCCTTGGCAGCCATTGGTTTTCCTAGCACCACTTTTTAAAGAGATTGTCTTTTCTCAATTGTATATTCTTGCTTCCTTTGTCAAAGATAAGGTGTCTATCGGTTCAGTCGCTCAGTCGTGTCCGACTCTTTGCGATCCCATGAATTGCAGCATGCCAGGCCTCCCTGTTCATCACCATCTCTCGGAGTTCACTCAGACTCACGTCCATCGAGTCAGTGATGTCATCCAGCCATCTCATCCTTTGTCGTCCCCTTCTCCTCCTGCCCCCAATCCCTCCCAGCATCAGAGTCTTTTCCAATGAGTCAACTCTTCACATGAGGTGGCCAAAGTACTGGAGTTTCAGCTTCAGCATCATTCCTTCCAAATAAATTCCAGGGCTGATCTCCTTCAGAATGGACTGGTTGGATCTCCTTGCAGTCCAAGGGACTCTCAAGAGTCTTCTCCAACACAACAGTTCAAAAGCATCAATTCTTCAGCACTCAGCCTTCTTCACAGTCCAATTCTCACATCCATACATGACCACTGGAAAGACTATAGCCTTGACTAGATGGACCTTAGTCATCAAAGTAATGTCTCTGCTTTTGAATATGCTATCTAGGTTGGTTATAACTTTTCTTCCAAGGAGTAAGCGTCTTTTAATTTCATGGCTGCAGTCACCATCCACAGTAATTTTGGAGCCCAAAAAAATAAAGTCTGACACTGTTTCTACTGTTTCCCCATCTAAGATGTCCATAGGTGTGTACATTTATCTCTAGGATTTCTATTTTGTTCCATTAATCTATGTTTTTGTCTTTGTGCCAGTACCATACTTTCTTGATGACTGTAGCTTTGTAGTAGAGCCTGAAGTGAGGCAGGTTGATTCCTCCAGTTCCAGTTTTCTTTCTCAAGATTGCTTTGGCTACTTGAGGTTTTTTGTATTTTCACACAAATTGTGAAATTATTTGTTCTAGTTCTAAGAAAAATACTGCTGGTAGGTTGATCGGGACTGCATTGAATCTACAGATTGCTTTGGGTAGTATGCTACTTTTCACTATATTGATTCTTTGGATCCATGCACATGATATATTTCTCCATCTATTTGCATCATCTTTGATTTCTTTCATCAATGTTTTATAGTTTTCTGTGTATATAAGTCTTTTGTTTCCTTAGGCTTTCTGGAGCTTTTCTTTGTTTTAATCATAAATGAATGTTGAATTTTGTCAAATTCTTTCTCTGCATCTACTGACATAATAATATGGCTTTATCTTTCAATTTGTTAATATGGTGCATCACATTGATTGATTACTGAATCTTGAACAATCCTTGCTTCCTTAGGATAGAGCCAACTTGGTTGTGATGTATGATGTTTTTAATATGTTGTTTGGTTCTGTTTGCTAGAACTTTGTTAAGAATTATTGCATCTCTGTTCATCAATGATACTGTCCTGTAGATTTTTATTTGTGTGTGTGTGTATGTGGCTTCTTCGTCTGGTTTTGGTATTAGGGTGATGATGTCCTCATAGAATGAGTTTGGAATTTTAAATTCCTCTTCAATATTCTGAAATAATTTGAATAGAATATGTGTTAGCTCTTTTCTAAATTTTTGGTAGAATTCCCCTGTGAAGCCATCTGGTCCTGGGATTTTGTTTGTTGGAAGATTTCTGATTACGGTTTCGATTTCTGTGCTTGTGATAGATCTGTTAAGATTTTCTATTTCTTCCTGGTTCAGTTTTGGAATGTTATACTTTGCTAAGCATTTGTCCATTTCTTCCAAGTTGTCCATTTTATTGACATATAATTGCTGATAGTAGTCTCTTATGATCATTTGTATTTCTGTGTTGTCTGTTGTGATTTCTCCATTTTCATTTCTAATTTTGTTGATTTGATTCTTCTCCCTTTTTCTCTTGATGAGTCTGGCCAATGGTTTTTCTTATTTATTTACCTTCTCGAAGAATCAGCTTTTAGTTTTGTTGATTTTTGCTATGGTCTCCTTGTTTTGGATTTATTTCTGTCCTAATTTTTATGATTTATTTCCTTCTAATAACCCTCAGTTTATTCATTTCTTCTTTTCCTAGTTACCTCATATATGGAGTTATGTTCTTTATTTGATTGTTCTCTTGTTTTTTGAGGGCAGCTTGTATTGCTATGTACCTACCCTTTAGCACCACTGTTACTGAATCCCAGAGATTTTTGGTAGTTGTGTTTTAATTTTCATTTGTTTATATGCATACTTTGATTTCTTTTTTATTTCTTCTGTGGTTTGGTTATTGGTTATTCAGAAGCATGTTGTTTATCTTCCGTATGTTGGTACTTTTAATAGTTTTTTTTTTTTTCTGTAGTTGACATCTAATCTTACCACACTGTGATCAGAAAATAGGCTTGATATAATTTCATTTCTTTTCTAAATTTATCAAGGCTAGATTTATGGCCCAGGGTGTGATCTATCTTGGAGAAGGTTTTCTGTGCAGTTGAGAAAATGGTGAAATTTACCGTGGAGTGAAATAGTCTTTAGATATCAATTAGGTCTAACTAGTCCATTGTATCATTTAAAGTTTGTGTTTCCTTGCTAATTTTCTGTTTAGTTGATCTATCCATAGTTGTGAGTGGGGTTTTAAAGTCTCCCACTATTATTGTGTTACTGTTAATTTCCTTTTCATACTTGTTAGCATTTGCCTTACATAGTGCAGTGCTCCTATGTTGGGTGCATATATATTTTTAATTGTTATATCTTCTTCTTGTATTGATCCTTTGATCATTATGTAGTGTCCTTCTTTGTCTCTTTTCACAGCCTTTATTTCAAAGTCTATTTTATCTGATATGAGTATTTCTACTCCTGCTTTCTTTTGGTCTTCATTTGCATGAAATATCTTTTTCCAGCCCTTCACTTTCAGTCTGTATGTGTCCCTTGTTTTGAGGAGGGTATTTTCTCAATAACATATATAGAAGTCTAGTTTTTGTTTTCCATTCAGCCACTCGTTGTCTTTTGGTTGGGGTGTTCAACCCATTTACATTTAAGGTAATTATTGATAAGTATGATATCATTGCCATTTACTTTGTAGATTTGGGTTATAGTTTATAAACCTATTCTGTGTTTGCTGTCTAGAGAAAATCCTTTAGCATTCGTTGAAGAGCAGGTTTGATGGTGTTGAATTATCTCAGGTTTTGCTCATCTATAAAGCTTTTGCTTTCTCCTTCATCTTTGAATGAGACCCTTGCTGAGTATAGTAATCTGGGTTGTATGTTTTTCTCTTTCATCACTTTAAGTATGTACTGCCATTCTGTTCTATTCTGAAGATTTTCTATTGACAGATCAGCTATTATCTTTATGGGAATCCCCTTGTGTGTTATTTGTTGCTTTTCTCTTGCTGCTTTTAATATTTGCTCTTTGTGTTTGATCTTTGTTAATTTGATTACTATGTGTCTCATGGTGTTTCACCTTGGGTTTATCTTGTTTTGGGACTCTGGGTTTCTTGGAGTTTAGTGACTATTTCCTTCCCCATTTTAGGGAAGTTTTCAACTATTATCTCCTCAAGTATTTTCTCAGAGCCTTCCTTTTGTCTTTTTCTTCTGGGACTCCTATGATTCGAATTTTGGTGCATTTAACATTGTCCCAGAGGTCTCTGAGTTTGTCATTATTTTTTTTAAATTCTTTTTGTTTTCTATTTTCCTCTCTGCTTCATTTATTTCCACCACTCTATCTTTCACCTAGCTTATCCTCTCTTTTGCCCCAGTTATTCTACTGTTGGTTCCCTCCAGAATAATTTTGATCTCAGTTATTGCATTATTCATTATTGATTGACCTTTTATATTTCTTCTAGGTCCTTGCTAAATATTTGTTTCATCTTCTCAATCCTTGTCTTCAGACTTTTTATCTGCACCTCATTTTTTTTTTTTAAGATTTTGGATAATTTTTACCATCATTTCTATTTCAGGTAAACTCCCTATGTCCTCTTTTGTTTGGTTTGGTGGATATTTATCATGTTCCTTTTCCTGCTGAATATTTCTCTGCCCTTTAATCTTGTTTATATTTTTGTGTTTGACATGGCCTTTCTGTTTTCTGGAAGTTTCTGGTTCATCCAATTATGGAAGTTCCTCCATATGGATAAGTTTGGACGAGTGGCTTGTCAAGGGAAGTTCTCAATTTTGGATTTAAACTTCCTGCCTCTGGCTTTCAATCTTATTCTCTACAGTAGCCTCAAGACTTCTCCATCCATACAGCACTGATGATAAAACATATAGGTTAATAGTGAAAAGACTCTTGACAGTGAGGGATACCCAGAGAGTTTGACAGAGTTATATGGAGAAGAGAAGAGCAAGGAGAGAGAGAGAGGTGACCAGGAGGAAAAAAGGCAAATCAAAATAGTAGAGAGCAGTTTAGCCAGAAATCATTTATGTGCTCTCTACAGTCGGGAATACTCAGATTCCCTCAAGGAATTAAATAATGAAGAGAAGAAGGAGAAAGGTGATAGAGGTTACCAGGAGAAGAGTGGGAGTCAAGAGGAGAGAACAAGATCTAGCCAGTAGTCAGTTCCCTAAGTGTACTCCACAGCCCAGAACATTCAAAGAAATTCACATAGTTGGGTAGCAAAGAGAAGGGGGAGCAAGAAGATAGAGGTGAGCTGGAGAAGAAAAGGAGAGTCAAAAGGGGAGAGACCAATCAAGCCAGTAAGCACACTCCAAAGTAAAAATGGATACTGAAGATTGGATTTTTAAAGGTACAAAATTGATAACAAATACCAAAAAGCAAAGATTAAAAATCTAGAGTAGAGGTTAGACTCTAAAATATACTATTAAAAAACCAAAACAAAATCACAAGAATTATAATAAATAGATATATGAAATGCACTTTGAAAATTGGTTCTTTGGTGCAAGTTAACAGTAGGTTATAAAAATGAAAATTAAAGTAGTAAAGAACTAAAAATTTAAAAAATAAATAAAAATGATAGTAGTAAAATATATCTAGGAATTTATCTGAGGCTGTTGAGGACTTTGAGGGGTCAGTTCAGTTTCATATAATTCCTTTTTCCAGCGTATCCTTCTTTCCAAGGTCTATAAGCTCCTTCCAATATAGTCAGTGCTAGCTACAGGGTTTTAATCTGTTGCACCTGTCACTTCCAAAGTGGTTCCCTCTTCTTTGCTTAATTTGGCCTCCTCTGCAAGTCTCTTCAGTGTCTAATTTCCACCCTGACACAAGGGGGAGAAGGTGGTCATTTATTTAGGCTCACTTGTTTAGTTGTGCTGTGGGAAGGGAGGAACACTGCAAACAAATATCACTGGCATGTGTGGGGAGTGCTTGCAGTGTCTAGGCCACAGTGGGTTTGACTGTGCTCTCAGTGTGTGTGCTTTCTGGGTCTACACTGCTCATGCTCCAGGTTGCTCTGCAGGGGAACTGTCTAATGCGGGTCCTGGGTTGCATGCACTTCCCAGGTCTAAGCCACTCAGCTTCAGGTTCTCTGGTACTTCACAAAGGAACAGACTCATTTGGGTCTGTGTTTTGTGCCCTTCCCAGGTCCAAGCAGCTCAGACAATCATGTGCTTGGCTAGTGCACTGTCCCAGGTGTGCTGTGCCTCTTATCACCTCCCGGGTCCCAGCCCCTTGGTTTCCTAGTTGCGCCACCAGAGCACCGTCTCACGTGTGTTGTGTGTCTCCTATGGGGAGCTGATCTCTGACTGTAACCCTCCTGGTGGATGTCAGCTGTCCGGGATCCCAGGAAGACTTGGATAGCAACTTTGAGTCTGCTCACAATTTGTTGGAAGATGCCATCTCTGGGGTCGAGATTGCCCTCACCTTCTGGCTCTGGCTGCCCCCTCCACCTGCCTCTCTACCTCCAGTGGGGGAGGGGCCGGCTCGCAGCGGGCTAGCTCTCCTTTGGTTTTCACTCATTCCTTTGTTCTGTGAGCTGGCTGGGCAGTGCCTTAGGTTAGAGCTTTTCATGGGAAAGTTATCTCTCTCTCTCTTTTTTGTTTCTCTCTCTTTTTGTTTCTCTCTCTCTCTGGCTGTCCCACACTTTGCATTGCTAGCTCATGTTAGCTCCCTTAGGTTGTCCTCAGGGCATTCAGGTCCCATCCTTACCCTAAGCATGCAGCCCACGCCTCCCTGTTCAACCCCTTATCACTGCAGGTGGACGTGAGTATCTGGGCTACTTCTTTACTGGGAGTTACCATTAGGCCTGTATCTGTGGGTTTTTCTTTCTTTTTTTTTTTTTCCTCCTGGTTATGTTGCCCTCTGATATTCCAAAACTCCCCACAGACCTGCCAGTGAGAGGGTTTCCTGGTGTTTGGAAACTTCTCCTCCTTCACGACTCCCTCCCTGAGATGGGTCTCCATTCCTAACTTTTTTCCTCTCTTTTTATCTTTTATAGTTTGTCCTACCTCTTTTGAAGAGAATGCGTTGCATTTCTGAGTGCCTGGTGTTCTCTGCCAGCATTCAGAAATTGTTTTGTGGAATTTGCTTAGCGTTCAAATGATCTTTTGATGAATTTGTGGGGACAAAGGTGATCTCACCATCCTATTCCTCCACTATCTTAGCAGAAATCCTAAGTCTCTTTTTGAAAGTGTTTGGAAATGATTGTGACCCTGGCTAAATAGGATAATATATCTGATGGATATTATATTTTTGAATAAGAGAGACTATATTTGACCAAAAAAAAATACAAACATCATTACAAATAAACTTTACAGTGGCTTTAAGATACATAAAGAAAGTGGATAATATAATTTTGCGCTTCTTATCCTCAGTTCAGTTCAGTCACTCTGACTCTTTGCAACCCTGTGGACTGCAGCACGCCAGGCTTCCCTGTCCATCACCAACTCCCGGAGCTTACTCATACTCATGTCCATCGAGTCAATGATGCCATCCAACCATTTCATCTTCTGTCTCCCCTTCTCCTCCTGCCTTCAATCTTTCCCAGCATCAGAATCTTTTCCAGTGAATCAGTTCTTCGCATCAGTTGGCCAAAGTATTGGTGCTTTAGCTTCAGCATCAGTACTTTCAATGAATATTTAGGATAAATTTCCTTTAGGATTGACTGGTTTGATCTCTTGTAATCCAAGGGACTCTCAAGAGTCTTCTCCAACACCACAGTTTAAAAGCACCAATACTTCTGCACTCAGCTTTCTTTATATTTCAACCTCACATCCACACATTACTACTGGAAGGGACATATCTTACTGGAACTTCTCTCTGAATTACTTTCATTTTTAAGCTTTTTTATTTAGAAATAATTGTAGACAGAGGGGCTTGCCAGGCTACAGTCCATGAGATTGCAAAGACTCAACAGAACTGAGTATGCACGTGTTAATACAGACTCAAAATAAGTTGCAAAAAGAGTATATACAGATTTTTTGTGCCCTTCAACCAGTTTCCCTGATGTCTTAATCTTACATAATTATATAACCTAATGTAGAAATCAGAAATTTTACATAGGTGTGTCCAAAGACTTTAATAAAAAATTCACAAATATTATATGAATTCATTGATGTGTATGTCTGCATGTATCCTTCTTTTCTTTCCCCAAATGGTACAAATGGCCTTTATTGTTTGCAATGGGACATGGAAGAGGGGATACTGCAGGTACATCTCCTGGGGAGGCTCCACCGAATCAGTTGTCACCCTCAAAAAGCTCTCCTGCTATTATTTTATTGTCTCCTTCCCCATTCTATTATCCCTGACCTTTAAAACCACCGTTTTCCATGTGTATAATTCCATCATCCTAAGAATATTCTAAAACTGGAGTGATACAGTATATGACATTTTGAGAATGACATTTTTTTCACTTAGCAAAATTTCCTTAATAATAATTCAGATTATTGGATGTGTCAGTAGTTTTCCCTGTTTTGTTTTATTACTGTAGTACCCCATGGTATGCATGTACCAGAATTTGTTAATATTTATATATTTTACTATATCTTGCTGTTTCTAGTTGTCTGTTATTAGCATATATATGGAATTTAGAAAGATGATAACGATAACCCTGTATGCAAGACAGCAAAAGAGACACAGATGTATAGAACAGTCTTTTGGACTCTGTGGGAGAGGGAGAGGGTGGGATGATTTGGGAGAATGGCATTGAAACATGTATAATATCATATATGAAATGAATCGGCAGTCCAGGTTCAATGCATGATACTGGATGCTTGGGGCTGGTAGACTGGGATGACCCAGAGGGATGGTACAGGGAGGGAGGAGGGAGGGAGGTTCAGGATGGGGAACACATGTATACCTGTGGTGGATTCATGTTGATGTATGGCAAAACAAATACAATATTGTAAGGTAATTAAACTATAATTAAAATAAATAAATTTATATTAAAAAATAAAGCTTCTGGGAAAACTTATGTACAAGTTTATTATGTATATAACTTTATTTCTCTACGACAAATGCTCAAAAGCTGGGTCATGTAATAAGTGTATGTATAGTTTTATAACAAAATGCCAAACTATCTCCCAGAGTGGCCAGATTTTTTTTTCTTGAAGTGTTTTTTTTTTTTAATTCAACATCAGCTTTATTACAAAAGTTTTGTAATTTAATTACTTGACATATTCAAATTTTGTAAATTTGACATGTTAGTTTCCATTTCAATTGGTAAAATAATGCAACTTCTTTGGATGAAATTATTACTTTTTTTTGAAATTATTACTTTTATATAGGTCCAAGTTCTCCACATCTTCATCAGCATTGTGTGTTGTCCTTTTGTAAAAAAACAAATTAGCTCTGCTCAGAGGTGTGTGTAGCAATATCTCCTTGCATTTTTTGCTCTTATATTGGTATTATTCATTTTTATTATAGTGTTTTACACTGTTGTGTTATTTTTTGCTGTACAGAATAGTGAATCAACTACATATATACATCTATCACCACTTCCCTGTGTTTCCTTCTGATTTAGATCACCACAGAGTATTAAGCAGAGTTCCCTATGCTGTAGTTTATTCTCATTAGTTATCTACCTATACATAGTAACGTATATTTGTCATCTCAACTTCCCAATCCATCCCACACCCTTTCCTACTTTGGTAGCCAAATGTTTGTTCTCTATTTCTGTGTCTCTATTTCTGCTTTGCAAATAAGATCATCTGTATCATTTTTCTAGATTATATGCATTAATATAAAACATTTTTTTTTTTTACTTACTTTACTCTGGATGACCATCTCTAGGTTTCTTCACATCTCAGTAAAGGGCACAATTTTGTTATACAAATGTAGAATCTTTTGTCATAGTTCCACAAACCTCTGTAGTTTCGGTCTCTCTCTGTTTAATCAAAGTGTGTTTTCTCCCTCTTTTTCAGATTCATTTCAGTCTCTCAGTCTTGTCCGATTTTTTGTTATCCTATGGACGGTAGTATGCCAGGCTTCCCTGTCCATCACCAACTCCTGGAGCTTGGCAACTCATGTCCATCGAGGCAGTGATGCCATCCAACCATCTCACCCTCTATCATCCCCTTCTTTTCCTGCTTTCAATCTTTCCAAGTGTCAGGGTCTTTTACAGTGAGTCAGTTCTTTGCATCAGGTGGCCAAACAATGGAGTTTCAGCTTCAGCATCAGTCTGTCCAATGTATATTCAGGACTGATTTCTTTTAGGATTCGCAGGTTTGATCTCTTTGCAGTCCAAGGGACTCTCAAGAGTCCCAGTATTATTGATATCTCTGTATTATTAATATCTCTATATTGTTGATGAAAAATTTTTTTTAACTTTGAAGCAGTTCAATTTATTTGTTTTTCTTTTGCCACATAAACTTTTCTTGTCATATCTAAGAATTCTTTGCTAAAACCAAAGGACAAATTTTGAAGATATACTCCTGTCATTTGATCCTTGAAAGCTGAACTATACTACTTAAATATATATGCCTAGTTATTTGATCTAGTACACTTGAGCCTATGATCTCTGTTAACTGTATTTGGTATTAGTCAGGGAATCACTTTTATTCTTTTGCAGGTCGGTATCACAGTGTCCCAGCACAATTTATTGAAAATACTATTGTTTCCCTGTTGAGTTGGCACCCTTGTCAAAAAAACACATGACCATGAAAGTTAAAGGCTTATTTCTAGACTTTGAATTCTGTTCCATGACTATCATCATGCCAGTATTACAATGTTTCTTGCTTACTGTAAACTTAGGGTAAGTTTGAAGTGTGTGAATATGAGTCTGCTATTTTTTTCCCTTTATTTTTTGAGATTATTTTGTAAATTATAGGTCCCTTATGTTTCCATAAGAACTTCATAATAAATTTCTATTAAAAAGTCAACAAGAATTTCTATAGGGAGTATGATGAATCCATAGTCCAGCATGAGGTGTATTGTCATCATAAAAACATTAATATTTTAATTCAGTTCAGTTCAGTCACTCAGTTTTGTCCGACTCTTTGCAACCCCTTTGACTGCAGAACGCCAGGCCTCCCTATCCATCACCAACTCCTGTACTTTACTCTCAAACTCGTGTCCATTGAGTCAGTGATGGAATCCAACCATCTCATCCTCTCTCATCCCGTTCTCCTCCCACCTTCGATCTTTCCTAGCATCAGGGTCTTTTCAAATGAGTCAGTTCTTCGCATCAAGTGGCCAAAGTTTTGGAGTTTCAGCTTCAGCCTCAACCCTTCCAGTGAATAGTCAGAACTGATTTCCTTTAGGATGGACTTGTTGGATCTCCTTGCTGTCCTAGGGGCTCTCAAGAGTCTCTTTCTATTTATTATAAGTTCTCTTTAATTTCTTCAATAATATTTTGTAGTTTTCAAAGCATAGTTTTGTACTTTTGCTTGAGTGAGTGAAGTCACTCAGTCTTGTCCGACCCTTTGCAATCCAATGGACTGTAACTTATCAGGCTCATCTGTCCATGGGATTTTCCAGGCAATAGTACTGGACTGGATTGCCATTTCCTTCTGCTTAGTTTATTCATATTTATTTTTAATGTTTTGAATTCAATTGTACATGAAATCATTTTAAATTCAATTTTGAATTGTTCACCACTACTGTATAGAAATACATTTGTTTTTCAATACTTAATTTGTATTTTTCAACCTTGCTAAACTTGACTATTAGCTGTATGGTTTCTTTGTAGATGTTTTAAGATTTTCTATGTATAAAATCATGATATCTGAAAATAGATAGTTTTATTGCTTTGTTTTCCAAGCTGCATGCTTTTTCTTTATCTTACCTAATGCCCTTGCATAGAACATCCAATGAAATGTTGAGTAGAAGTAGTGAGAGTGGAAACTCTTGTCTTTCTTTCCAGAATTAGGGAGGAGGCATTCAGTCTTTCATCACTGAGTGTAATTTTATCAATGTCTTTTTTTCTTTTTAAAAACATTTTTTTTATTGAAGCATAATTGCTTTACAGAATTCTGTTGTTTTCTGTCAAACCTTAGCATGAATCAGCTATAGGTATACATATATCCCCTCCTTTATGAACCTCTTTCCCATCTCCCTCCCCATCCCACCCCTCTAGTTTGTGGCTACCTACTTTACATATGGTGAAAGAGATGGGAATACCAGGTCACCTGACATGTCTCTGGAGAAATCTGTATGCAGGTCAGGAAGCAACAGTTAGAACTGGACATGGAACAACAAACTGGTTTCAAACAGGAAAAGGAGTACATCAAGGCTGTATATTGTCACCCTGCTTATTGAACTTATATGCAGAGTACATCATGAGAAACACTGGGCTGGAAGAAGCACAAGCTGGAATCAAGATTGCCAACAGAAATATCAATAACCTCAGATATGCAGATGACACCACCCTTATGGCAGAAAGTGAAGAGGAACTAATAAAAAGCCTCTTGATGAAAGTGAAAGTGGAGAGTGAAAAAGTTGGCCTAAAGTTCAACATTCAGAAAATGAAGAGCATGGCATCCGGTCCCATCACTTCATGGGAAATAGATGGGGAAACAGTGGAAACAGTGTCAGACTTTATTTAGGGGGCTCCAAAATCACTGCAGATGGTGACTGCAGCCATGAAATTAAAAGGCACTTACTCCTGGGAAGAAAAGTTATGACCAACCTAGATAGCATATTCACAATCAGAGACATTACTTTGTCTACTAAGGTTCATCCAGTCAAGGTTATGGTTTTTCCTGTAGTCACGTATGGATGTGAGAATTGAACTGTCAAGAAGGCTGAGTGCTGAAGAATTGATACTTTTGAACTGTGGTGTTGGAGAAGACTCTTGAGAGTCCCTTGGACTGCAAGGAGATCCAACCAGTCCATTCTGAAGGAGATTAGCCCTGGCATTTCTTTGGAAGGAATGATGCTAAAGCTGCAACTCCAGTACTTTGGCCAACTCATGCAAAGAGTTGACTCATTGGAAAAGACTCTGATGCTGGGAGGGATTGGGGGCAGGAAGAGGAAGGGACGACAAAGGATGAGATGGTTGGATGGCATCACTGACTCGATGACCGTGAGCCTTAGTGAACTCCGGGAGTTGATGATTGACAGGGAGGCCTGGCATGTTGCTATTCATGAGATCACAAAGAGTCGGACACAACTGAGTGACTGAACTGGACTGAGCTGAACTGAATGTAAGTTTCATGTTACTTTTTCCATAAATCTCATCCTCTCCTCCCCTCTCTCCATGTTCATAAATCTGTTTTCTATGTCTTTTTCTCTACTGTAGCCCTGTAAATAAGTTCTTCAGTGCCATTCTCCTACATTCCATGTATATATATATATGTGTGTGTGTGTGTGTGTGTGTGTGCATGCTAGAATACGATGTTTTTCTTTCTCTGATTCACTTCACTCTGTATAATATGTTCTAGGTTCATCGACTTTATCAGAACTGACTCAAATGTTTTCCATTATATGGCTGAGTAATATTCCACTGTGTATATGTACCACATCTTCTTGATCCATTCATCTCTTGAAGGGCATCTATGTTTCTTTTATGTTCTAGCTATTGTAAGAGTGCTGCAGTGAACAAATGGTGTACATGTGTCTTTTTTTTTATTTTTCTTTTTTAAAATACTTTATTCTACATTACAATACTGTATTTGTTTCACCATACATTGACATGAATCAGCCACAGGTGTACACAATCTCCCAATGCCAAAGTCAATTTTGTTTTTTCAGGGTATATGCCTAGGAGTGGGAATTCTGGGTCATATGGTGGTTTTATTCCTAGGTTTTTTTTTTTTTTTTTTTTAAGGAATCTCCATACTATCTTCCATAGTGGCTGTATCAATTTACATTACCACCAGCAGTGCAAGAGCATTCCCATTTCTTCACACTCTTTCCAGCATTTATCGTTTGTAGTCTTTTGATGATGGCCATTCTAACCAGTGTGAGATGATATCTCATTGTAGTTTTGATTTGTGTTTCTGTAATAATGAGTGATGGTTAATATCTCTTCATGTGTTTGTTAGCCATCTGTATGTCTTCTTGGATAAATGCCTGTTTAGGTCTTTCCCCAGTTTTTGACTGGGTTATTTGATTTTCTGGCATTGAGTTTTATGAGCTGCTTGTATATTTTGAAAATTAATCCTTTGCCAGTTGTTTAATTTGCTATTATTTTCTCCCATTCTGAGGGTCGTCTTTTCACCTTGCTTATAGTTTCCTTTGCTCTGCAAAAGGATTTAAGTTTAATCATGTCCCACTTGTTTACTTTTGTTTTTATTTCCATTACTCTAGGAGGTGAGTCATAGAGGATCTTCCTTTGATTTATGTCATTGAGTGCTATGCCTATGTTTTCCTCCAAGAGTTCTATAGTTTCTGGTCTTTCATTTATGTCTTTAATCTATCTTGAGTTTATCTTTTGTGTATGGTGTTAGGTGCCATCTCTTCATGGCAAATAGATGGGGAAACAGTGGAAACAGTGACTGACTTTGTTTTTCTGAGCTCCAAAATCACTACGGATGATGATTTCAGCCATGAAATTAAAAGATGCTTGCTCCTTGGAAAGAAAGTTATGACCAACCTAGACAACATATTAGAAAGCAGGGACATTACTTTGCCAACAAAGGTCCGTCTAGTCAAGGCTATTGTTTTTCCAGTATTCATGTATGGATATGAGAGTTGGACTATAAAAAGCTGAGCACCGAAGAACTGATGCTTTTCAACTGTGTTGTTGGAGAAGACTCTTGAGAGTCCCCTGGACTGCAAGAAGATTCAACCAGTCTCTCCTAAAGAAACTCAGTTCTGGGTGTTCATTTGAGGGACTGATGTTGAAGCTGAAAGTCCAATACTTTGGCCACCTGATGCGAAGAGCTGACTCATTTGAAAAACCCTGATTCTGGGAATGATTGAGGGCAGCAGAAGAAGGGTACAAAAGAAGATGAGATGGTTAGATGGCATCACTGACACAATGGCCATGGGTTTGGTGGACTCCGGGAGTTGGTGATGGACAGGGAGGCCTGGCGTGCTGTGGTTCATGGAGTCACAAAGAGTCTGACAGGACTGAGAGACTGAACTGAACTGAATAGTGTTAGGAAGTGTTCTAATTTCTTTCTTTTACATGTAGCTGTCAAGTTTTCCCAGCACCATTTATTGAAGAGGTTGTCTTTTCCCCATTGTATATTTTTGCCTCCTTTGTCAAACATAACTTACCAAAATGTGCATGAGTTTATTTCTGGGCTTTCTCTCTTGTTCCATTGGTCTATATTTCTGTTTTTGTGCTAGTACCATACTGTCTTGATGGCTGTAGCTTTGTAGCATAATCTGAAGTCAGGAAGGTTGATTCCTCCAGCTCCAATCTTTGTATTCGATGTCTTTTATGTTTCCATATAAACTGTGGATTTTTTTGTTCTAGTTCTGTGAAAAATGTCATTGATAGTTTGATAGAGATCACTTTTAATCTGTAGATTGCATTTGATATTGTAGTCATTTTCACAATATTGATTATTTCTACTGAGGAACATGGAATATCTCTCTTCTGTTTATGTCATGTTTGTTTTTTTCATTACTGTCTTATAATTTTCTGAGTACAGTTCTTTTATCTCCTTAGGTAAGTTTATTACTAGATATTTAATTATTTTTTTACACTGGTGAATGGGATTGATTCTTTAATTTCACTTTCTGATTTTTCATTGTTACTATAAAGAAATGCAAGTGACTTCTGTGTCTTGATTTTGTATCCTGTAACTTTTCTAAATTCCCTGATTAGCTCTAGTAATTTTGTGATAATATCTTTAGGGTTTTCTATGAACAGTATCATGTCATCTGCGAACAATGAGAGCTTAAATTCTTTTCCAATCTGGATTTCTTTTCCTTCTCTGATTGCTGTAGCTAGGATTTCCAGACTACATTGAATAATAGTGGTGAAAGTGGACACCTTCGTCTTGTTCCTGATATTAGGGAGAATGCTTTCACTTTTTCACCACTGATAATAATGTTTGCTTAAGTTTATCATATATGGCCTGTACTATGTTGAAGTAGGTTTCTTCTATGCCCATTTTTTCAAGAGTTTTAATCATAAATGGGTGCTGAATTTTGTCAAAGGCTTTTTCTTCATCTCTTGAGATTATCATATGGTTTTTATCTTTCAATTTGTTAACATGGTGTATCATATTTGTGTGTGTGTGTGTGTGTGTGTGTGTGTGTGTGTGTGTATTGAAGAATCCTTGAATTCCTGGAATAAACTCAACTTGATTATGGTGTATGAGCTTTTGATGTGTTGCTGAATTGTGCTTACTAAAATTGTGTTGAGGATATGTTTCATCTATGTTCATCAGTGATATTGGCCTGTAGTTTTCTTTTTGTGTGTTGTCTTTGGTTTTGGTATCAGGGTGATGGTGGCCTTATAGAATGAGTTTTGAAGTGTTCCTTCTTCTGCCATTTTTTGGAAAGAATTTTAGAAGGATAGGCATTAGCTCTTCTCTAAATGTTTGACATAATTCTCCTCTGAAGCCATCTGGTCCTTGGCTTTTGTTTTTGGGGAGATTTTTTTTTTTTATCACAGCTTCAATTTCATTTCTTGTAACTGGGTTGTTCATAATTTCTATTTCTTCCTGGTTCAGTCTTGGAAGATTGAACTTTTCTAAGAAGCTGTGAATTTCTTCCAGGTTATCCACTGTACTTCCATATAGTTGTTCATAATAGTCTTCTATAATCCTTTGTATTTCTCCATTATCAGTTGCAACCTCTCCTTTTTCATTTCCAGTTCTGTTGATTTGTTTTGTTCCTTTTGTATTTTTCTTAATGCATCTGACTAAAGGTTTGTCATTTTTTTTTATCTTCTCAAAGAACCAGCTTTCAGTTTTAGTAATCTTTAGTATTGCTTCTTTCATTTCTTTGTCATTTATTTCTACTCAGATTTTATGATTTCTTTCCTTCTATTAATTTTGGGTATCTTTTTGTTATTCTTTTTCCAGTTGTTTTAGGTGTAAAGTTAGTTTATGCACTCAATGTTTTTCTTGTTTCTTGAAGTAGGATTGTATTGCTATAAACTTCCCTCTTAAAATTGCTTTTGCTGCATCCCATAGGTTTTGAGTTGTCACATTTTCATTGTCATTCGTTTCTAGAAATTTTTTGATTTCCCATTTGATTTCTTCAGTAACCTACTGGTTATTTAGAATCATGTTGTTTCATCTCCCTGTGTTTGTATTTCTTATATTTTCTCTTATAATTGATATCTAGTCTCATTGCATTGTGGTTGGAGAAGATGTTTGATATGACTTCAATTTTCTTAAATATACTGAGGTTTGATTTGTGACCCAAGATGTTGTCTATCCTGGAGAATGTTCCATGTGCACTTGAGATGAAGGTGTATTCTTCCACATTTGGATGGACTGTCCTGAAGATATCGATGAGATCCATCTCATCTAATAAATCATTTAAGACTTGTTTCATTATTAATTTTCTATTTTGATGAGCTGTCTATTGGTGTAAGTGGGGTGTTAAATCTCCTACTATTATTGTGTGACTGTCAATTTCTCATTTTACGTCTGTTAGTGTTTGTCTTATGTATTGAGGTACTCTTACATTGAGTGCATAGATATTCACAATTGTTATGTCTTCCTCTTGGATTGCTCCCTTAATCATTATGTAGTGTCCTTACTTATCTTTTGTAATCTTCTTTATTTTAAGGTCTATTTTGTCTGATATGAAGATTGCTACTCCAGCTTTCTTTTGCTTCCCATTTGCATGGAATATATTTTTCCATCCTCTAACTTTCAGTTTATATGTATCTTTAGGTATGAAGTGGGTTTCTTGTAGGCAGCATATATATGGGTCTTCTTTTTGTATCCATTCAGCCCCTGTGTGTCTTTTGTTTGGAGCATTTAATCCATTTACATTTAAAGTAATTATATATATATAATCTCCCTATTGCCGTTTTCTTAATTGTTTGGGGTTGATTTTATAGATCTTTTATCTTCTCTTGTATTTCTTGACTATATAAGTACCTTTAACATTTGTTATAATGCTGATTTGGTGGTACTTAATTCTCTTAACTTTTCCTTGTCTGAAAAGCTTTTGATTTCTCCAAACAATTTTGAATGAAATCCTTGCTGAGTAGACTCATCTTGGTTGTTGTTTTTTCCCTTTCAGTACTTTAAATATATCCTGCAATTACTTCTGGCCTGCAGAGTTTCTGCTGAATGATTAGCTGTTAAGCATATAGGGTTTCCCTTGAATGTTACTTATTGCTTCTCCCTTGCTGCTTTTAATATTTTTTTCTTTGTGTTTAGTCTTTGTTAGTTTTATTATTATGGGTCTTGGCATGTTTCTCCTTTGGTTTATCCTGTATGGGACTCTTTGTGTGTCTTGGACTTGACTGACTATTTCACTTTCCATGTTGGGGAAATTTTCTACTGTAATCTCTTCAAAAAAATTTTTATACACTTTCTTTTTCTATTCTTCTTCTGGGACCCCATAATTAGAATGTTGGTGTGTTTGATATTGTCCCGGAGGTCTCTGGGGTTTCCCTTGTGTCTCAGCTACTAAAGAGACCACCTGCAATGCGGAAGACCTGGGTTTGAACTCTGGGTTAGGAAGAACCCCTGGAGAAGGGAAAGGCTACCCACTCCAGTATTTTGGCCTGGAGAATTCCTTGGATTGTATAGTTCATGGGGTTGCAAAGAGTCAGACACGACTGAGAAACTTTCCCTTTCTGAGGTCTCTGAGACTATCATCAGTTCTTTTCATTCTTTTACTATATTTTGCTCTTCAGAAATTATTTCTACCATTTTATATTCCAGCTCGCTGATTTGTTCTTCTGTTTCAGTTATTCAGGTATTGATTCCTTCCAGAGTATTTTTAATTTCATTAATTGTGTTGTCACTGTATGTTTATTCTTTAAATTGTCTATATCTTTGTTAATTGATTCTTGCATTTTCTCCATTCTGTTTTCAAGGTTTTTGATCATTTTTACTATCATTATTCTGAATTCTTTTTCAGGTAGTTTGCCTATTTCCTCTTCATTTATTTGGACTTCTGTGTTTCTGGTTTGTTCCTTCATCTGTGTAGTATTTCTTTGCTTTTTCATTATTTTTTAAACTTATTTTATTTGAGGTCTCCTTTTCTCAGGCTTCAAGGTTGAATTATTTCTTCCTTTTGGTTTCTATCCTCCTAAGTTTGGCCCAGTGGTTTGTGTAAGCTTCCTGTAGGGTCAGATTTGTGCTGAGTTATTTTGTTGTTTGTTTTTGCTCTTATGGGCAAGGCTGAGTGAAGTGTTAATCAAGTCTGCTGATGATTAGGTTTGTGTTTTGTTTGTCTGTTTTTTAGCTGAGGTGTCTGGCACAGGTTGCTACTGGTGGTTGGACAATGCTGGGTCTTATATTCAAGTGGTTTCCTTTGTGTGAGTTCTCACTATTTGATACTCCCTAGGGTTATTTCTCTGGTAGTCTAGGGTCTTGGAGTCAGTGCTCTCACTCCAAAGGCTCAGGACTTGATCTCCTGTCAGGAACAAAGATTCCACAAGTGGTTTATTATGACATTAAGTGAAATTTTACAAAAAATTGAAAATGAGAAACCAAGATGAACCCCAGACAAATGGCCATTATAAAATCAGGCAAATAATAATTAAATATGAGTATACACATATACATATACACCCATGAGCAAAGTCACAACAGTCAAACAAAAATAAGTACAGTAGATTGATCTGGTGAACAAAGAAAATTAAAAAAAATAAACGTATATTTACCAATTAAGAGCAAAACTAACTAAAGAACAAACTGGAAGACAAAGCTAAAGCAATGTGCCATGTGGGGAATAAAGCAATGAGAATAAAAGTAACAAATACATTAAGAGGAAAGGAAATAAAGAAAAGAAAGAATGGATATGCAAAGTTAAATAGAGGTAGATGAAGAAGATTTATATACATTAAAGATTAGCTGTAAGGGGAAAATAACAGTAAGAAAGGCAAACAAAGGAATTCATGTATAAAAATATAATAGGTTTTAAAAATTAAAATTCAAATTATAAAAAGAGAAAAGGGAAAAAAGGAAGAAGAAAGAAAAAAGTGTAAAAAAGGAAAACTCGACAGAACTTCAAAAGCCCAATGTAGAAGCAGAGGTTTATAACACCAATAAGTGTAACTGAATATACACATATACATATACACCCATAATCAAAGTCAAAACCGTCCAATAAAAATAAAGTACAATAGGTTGATCTGGTGAACAAAGGGAACCAAAAATTATATCTACCAGAACAAAATTAACTAAAGCACAAACTGGGAAACAAAACTAAAGCAAAGTGCCAAATGAGGAATAAAGCAGTTAAAACAAAACTAACAAACATGTTGGGTAAAGGAAGGAAAGAAGAGAATGAAAGAAGAGATATGTGAAGTTAAATAGAGGTAGGTAAAGGAGATTTATATACAATAAAGATTAACTGCAAGGGGAAAATAAGAGTAGGAAAAGCAAACAAATGAATGTGTAGAAAAAAATAGTAAAAGGTTTTAAAAGTCAAAATTTAAAAGAGAAAAAATAAGAAAAAAAGGAAAACTCCACAGAACGGCAAAAGCCAACTGTAGAGGCACATGTTTATAACAATAAAAAACATGTGACTGAAGGGAAAAAAAAGCTCATAAGCTTAATTAGATTTCATAGCATCAATAAAATTAACAACTACAACAGAGGTTTAAAAAAACAAAAGAATCCAAAAGAAGAAGAAAAGAGTCCAAAAGAATTTATAGAACAAGTCAAAATATAAGAATAATAAATGTTTTTCTTGAGTCACTACTCTCAGAGTCCTTTCCCTCACTGGGAGTCACAGTCCACCTCACCTCCCTAGGATGCTCTCCAACACTGTGCTGATCTCTGGACCTGCTCTGGAGGCAGTTCAGATTCTAATCTGGTTCTACTCCTATGTGTTCTTGCCTCCAGTGTCCACAGCTATCAGAACTAGTGCGTTTTCTTTTGTAGGAGCTCTTAATGACCTTTTATATATTCCATAGTCACAGATTCTGCCTAGTTGATCCTGTGGATTTAATCTGCAACTTGTACAGCTGGTGGGAAGGTTTTGTATCTTTTTCCTTAGCCACACTGCCCCTGGCTTTCAATTGTGGTTTTATTTCCCCCTCTGCATGTGGGTTGTTCACTGGGATTTGCTCCTGAGGCTGCACTGGTGCACTCGGGTTTGCCCCTGTGAGGGCCAGGTGTAGAGCTGGTATAGCTGCCTGGGTTGCAGGGTTTCTGGCAGCACCAGGTACTCAGGGGAGTTGGCGGCTAGGGTAGTAAAAAATACAGTGCTCTAGAAGGGTATGAAAAATAATATTGCCCATATGCTCCAGTATTCTTGCCTAGAGAGATCCCCTCCCTGAGAGAGAAGCCTGGCAGCCCACAGCCTACAGGGTCGCAAAGAGTCAGACACGACTGAAGCGACCCTGTGTGCATAGACACAAGACTTTTTTTTTTTTTGCCTGTGTCAGCTCCTCCCCAGTGAGAGTTGAGCATGAAAGTGGCACAGCTGCTTGGCTTGTGGGGACCTGGTGGCACCAAGTGTGCAGGGATGTGGACTGCCTCGGCTACAAGAATTATGGCCCTATCAGAGTATTTTTTTTTTTTTTTTTTTTGAGCCTCTTGTAGCTGGCAATCAGATGGCCTCTTTGGCCAGTATTTTTCTATAGCTCCACCTGTTCAGGCACTTAGAGGGCTTCCTTGCTTGGGGTCCTTCTCTGTTGTTTGGTGCATCAAGCACATAGAGGGCCCCCCCTGGCTGGCACGTGAGGCACTTAAAGGGGCACCCTCAGTGGGGTCCTACTCTAGTTCAGTGCATCAGGCGTTTGATGGGCCAACCTCTCTACTGTTCAGCTGCCAATGCTGGCATGTGGGGAAAGAGAGGCTACTGTGATGGCTCCACCGCCTATGTATGACTCAGCAGTATCGCCTTGCTTTCATGGCAGCCTGGCCTTCTTCCTCAGACATTTCACACCATAATCTCCTCCCTCACATCCCCTTGATCCATCTCTCCTTGTCTACAGCAGCTCTTGCCCTTGGATTGTTCCAAAATCCCTAAACTCCAGCTCCCAGCTGCTGTGCCTTCCAGGGTCCCTCTGTCCCTGTCCAGGATATGTATAGCTGTGGCAAGGACTGTCTGATTCCCATTCCATTTAGGTTGCCACAGATCACCTGTTTCACTTTCAGCCTTAAATGTTTCTCCTCTGACTCAGACAATTGACCTGATGTGGGGATCAGACTGCTGCTTCAGTTCCCCTACCAGCTGAAAGCAGGTCCAGTCCTATGAACACTCCAGTTTTTCCCCCTAGTTCCTTCCTCCTACCGAGTGTTACATGGTTCTATATATTCTTTTCCTTTGGTCAGGTACTCCTATCCATTCTCAGCTCATGTTCAGCGTGCACTTCTGTCTGTCAGAGGGTTTTTCATAGATGTTTTTATCAGGTTAAGGAAGTTTCTTTTTAGGTCTTATTCATTGTACATGCACATTTATCATGAATTCATGTTAAATATTGTCATTATTTGTCTGCTTCAATTGAGATGATCATGTGTTTTTATACTTTATTCTACTGACAAAATGCTTTACATTGATTGTTTTCATTTTTAAAATTTATTTATTTTTTAAATATAAATTTATTTAATTGGAGGTTAATTACTTCACAATATTGTATTGGTTTTGCCATACATCAACATGAATCCGCCACAGGTATACACATATTCCCCATCCTGAAACCCCTGCCTCCTCCCTGCCTGCACCATCCCTCTGGGTCATCCCAGAAAATCTTATCTAAAATAATAATAAGTATAATTGTTTTATTTTGATAAGAACATTTAACGTGAAATCTATCCTCAACAAAATTTTAAGTGCACAGAACACTATCTTTAATTGTAGGCACACTGTTTATAGCATATCTTTGAAAGTTATTCATCTTGCATAACTGAAACTTTGTGTCTAATGAGCAACAGCTTCCCACTCATCTGTCTCTATCCCCTAACAAACCACAATTCTCCTCCCTGTTTCTATTGGCTTAACTATTTTAGATATCTCATATTGTGAAATCATAAAATATTTTTGTTTCTGTGACTGACTTATTTCACTTAGCATGATGTCCTCCATTTTCATCCAGGTTGTTGCATATGGCAGAATTTTCTTATTTATGACTAAATAGTTCATTATGTATACATACCACCTTTTCTTTATTGATGAGGATTTGTGTTGTTTCAATTTCTTGGTTGTTGTAAATAATGATGCAATGAATTTGGGGCTTCAGATATCCCTTCAAGTTCCTGATTTCAATTCTTTTTGGTGTATACCAAGAATCCATCACTTGGCAATTATTAAAATAAATGTTTTAAAGACCTTCCATACTATTTTCCATAGTGGTTGCCAAATTTTATATTCTCACTCAACAATGTACAAGTGTTTCAATTTCTCTATATTTGAACAAACACTTCTCATCTTTTAAAAATAACTATCTCATAATGTTATATTCGATTCTGCCATACAACAACGTGAATAAGCTGTAGGTATACATATAGCCCCTCCCTCAAGTCTCCCTCCAACCTCCCCATCTCACCCCTCTAGGTTGTCACAGGGCACCATGTTAATGTCCATGTGTAATACAACAACATTCCACTTGATATATATTTTACATATGGCAATGTATATGTTTTAATGTTACTGTTTCATTGTAAAGCAATTATCCTCCAATTAAAAATTGATTAAAAACCTAAAGAAACCAATTCAAAAATGGACAAAGGAATTGCACTAACATTTCTCTAAAGATATATGATGGCCAAAAGCATGATAAAGTCATTCAACATTACTAATGATTCAGTTCAACTCAGTTCAGTTCAGCCGCGCAGTCATGTCTGACTCTGTGACTCCATGAATCGCAGAACGCCAGGCCTCCCTGTCCATTACCAACTCCCGGAGTTCACTCAGACTCACGTCCATCGAGTCAGTGATGCCATCCAGCCATCTCATCCTCTGTCGTCCCCTTTTCCTTCTGCCCCCAATTCCTCCCAGCATCAGAGTCTTTTCCAATGAGTCAACTCTTCGCATGAGGTGGCCAAAGTACTGGAGTTTCAGCTTTAGCATCATTCCTTCCAAAGAAAGCTCAGGGCTGATCACTTTCAGAATGGACTGATTGGATCTCCTTGCAGTCCAAGGGACTCTCAGGAGTCTTCTCCAACACCACAGTTCAAAAGCATCAATTCTTCAGCACTCAGCTTTCTTCACAGTCCAAATCTCACATCCATACACGACCACTGGAAAACAATAGCCTTGACTGACAGACCTTTGTTGACAAAGTAATGTCTCTGCTTGTGAATATGCTATCTAGGTTGGTCATAACTTTTCTTCCAAGGAGTAAGCGTCTTTTAATTTCATGGCTGCAGTCACAATCTGCAGTGATTTTGGAGCCCAGAAAAATAAAGTCTGACACTGTTTCTACTGTTTCCCCATCTATTTCCCAAGAAGTGATGGGACCAGGTGCATTATCTTCGTTTTCTGAATGTTGAACTTTAAGCCATTTTTTTTTCACTCTCCTCTTTCATCAAGAGGCTTTTTAGTTCTTCTTCATTTTCTGCCATAAGGGTGGTTTCATCTGCATATCCGAGGTTATTGATATTTCTGCCGGCAATCTTGATTCCAGCTTGTGCTTCTTCCAACCCAGAATATCTCATAGGGAAATGCTAAGCAAAACTACAATGAGATACCATCTCATACCCATTAGGATGATAATTATTTAAAAATAAACAGAAAACAAAATAATTGGCAAAGATGTCAAAAATTGGAATCTTTGTACACTGTTGTTAGGAATATAAAATTGTGTAGCTTCTGTGGAAAACACTATGGAGGTGTCTCAAAAACTTAAAGTAGAGTTGACATATGACTCTGAATTCCAGATATATATTCAAAAGAATTGAAGCAGTGTCTTAAAGAAATATTTGTTTACCCATATTCATAGCAAAATTTTAGACTTGCTAAAGTATGGAAACATTCCATCTCCACTGAAAGATGAATGGATAAAGAAAATAGGATTTATGCATATCTTGGTAGCTGTATATATAAGCAAAAAACAAGACCTGAAGCTGATTGTAGTTCAAATCATGAGCTTCTTATTAAAAAAATTCAGACTTAAATTGAAGAAATTAGGGAAAACCACTAGACCATTCAAGTAGGACCTAAATGAAATAACTTAGGGTTATACAGTGAAAGTGACAAATAGATTGAAAGGATTAGATCTGACAGATAGAGTCCCTGAAGAACTATGGACAGAGGTTCATAGCATTCTACAGGAGGTAGCGATCAACACCATCCCAAAGAATAAATGCAAGAAGGTAAAATGGTTGTCTAAGGAGACCTTAAAAATAGCTGAGAAGAAAAGTTAAAGACAAAGGAGAAAAGGAAAGATATACCCACCTGAATACAAAGTTCCAAAGAATAGCAAGGAGAGCTAAGAAAGCTTTCTTAAGTGAACAATGCAAACAAATAAAGGAATACAATAAAATTGGAAAGACTAGAGATCTCTTCAATAAAATTAGAGATACCAAAGGAACATTCCATGCAAAATTGGGTACAATAAAGGACAGAAACAGCAAGGACCAAAGGGAAGCAGAAGAGATGGGAAGAATCCATAGAAAAACTATTAATAAAAAAATCTTCACGACCCAGATAATCATGATGGTGTGATCACTCACCTGGAGCCAGACATCCTGGAGTGTAAAATTCAAGTAGGGCTTAGGAAGCATTAAAGGGCTCCCCTGATATCTCAGTTGGTAAAGTATCCACCTGCAATGCAGGAGACCTGGGTTTGATCCCTGGGTTGGGAAGATCCCCTGGAGAAAGGAAAGTTTACCCACTCCTGTATTCTGGCCTAGAGAATTCCATAGGATTGCAAAGAATCAGACACGACTGAGAGACTTTCACTAGGAAGCATTACTATTAACAAAGCTAGCAGAAGTGATGGAATTCCAGTTGAACTATTTCAAATCCTAAAAGACGATGTTGTGAAAGTACTGCACTCAATATGCCAGCAAATTTGGAAAACTCAGCAGTGGCCACAGGACTAGAAAAGCTCAGTTTTCATTCCAATCCCAAAGAAAGGTAATGCCAAAGAATGTTCAAATTACTGTACAATTGCACTCATGTCACATGGTAGCAAGGTAATGCTCAAAATCCTTGAAGCTAGACTTCAGCAGTACATGAACTGAGAACTTTCAGACGGACAAGCTGGGTTTAGAAAAAGAGAGGAACCAGAGATCACATTTCCAACATCCTTTGGATCAAAGAAGAAGCAATAGAATTCACACACACACACACACACACACACACACACACACACACACACGCCCTTCTGCTTTATTGTGATAAAGACTTTTTGTGGATCACAACAAATTGTGGAAAATTCTTAAAGAGATGGGAGTACCAGACCACCTAACCTGCCTCCTGAAACCATATGCAGGTCAAGAAGCAGCAGTTAGAACTGGGCATGGGACAACAGACTGGTTAAAAATTGGGAGAGGAGTACATCAAGGCTGTATATTATCATCCTGCTTATTTAAGTTATATGCAGAATACATAATGCAAATGCTAGGCTGGATGAATCACAAGCTAGAATCAAGATTGCCTGGAGAAATATCAACAACCTTCATTTAAAAGGTGATACCACCAGAATGGCAGAATGATAAAAGGATTCAAAGAGTCTCTTGATGAAGGTGTAAGAGGAGAGTGCAAAAGCCTTGCTTAAAACTCAGCATTTGAAAAACTAAGATCATGGCATCCAGTCCCATCACTTCATGGCAAATAGATGGGGAAAAATGGAAACAGTGACAGACTTTATTTTGGGGGCTCCAAAATCATTGCAGGTGGTGACTCCAGCCACAAAATTAAAAGACACTTGCTTCTTGGAAGAAAAGCTATGACCAACCTAAACAGCATATTACAGAGCAGAGACATCACTTTGCTGATAAAGGTCCATATAGTCAAAGCTATGGTTTTTCAAGTAGTCATGCATGGATGTGAGAGCTGGACCATTAAGAAGACTGAGCATTGAAGAATCCATTCTTTCAAATTGTGGTGCTGAAGAAGACTCTTGTGAGTCCCTTGGTCAACAAGGAGATCAAACCAGTCAATTCTAAAGGAAATCAACCCTGAATATTCACTGAAAGGGCTGATGCTGAATCTACAATACTTTGGCTACATGATGCCAAGAGCAGAGTCATTGGAAAGGACCCTGATGCTGGGAAAGAGTGAGGTCAGAAGGAGAAAAGAGGTGACAGAGAATAAGATGGTTGCATGGTGTCACTGACTCAATGGGCATAAGTGTGAGCAAACTCTGGGAGGTACTGAAGGACAGAGAAGCCTGGGGTGTCTAGGAGGTCACAAGAGTCAGATATGACTTAGTGACTGAACAACAAAGAAAAAGGAAGGAAATTCTGATATATACTACAACATGTATGAAGCTTAAGGACATTATGCCAAGTGAAATAATGCAGTAAAAATGGGCAAATATTGTACAGTTCCACTTCTGCAAAGTAATTAGAATATTTAAAGTCATACAGACAGAAATCTAATTGTGGTTACCAAGAGCTAAGGAAAGGATAAATGTGGTGTGCTCTGTGATTAGGCACTCGGTCATATCTGACTCTTTGTGACCCTTTGGAATGTAGCCTGTCAGGCTACTCTGTCCATGGGATTTTTCAGTCAAAATACTGGAATGGGTTGACATTTCTTCTTCCAGAGGATCTTTCTGACTCAAGGATTGAACCCACCCCCTCCTGTGTTTACTGCATCGCAGGTGGATTCTTTACCCTCTTTGCCATCAGGGAGTTATTATTTAATGGATACAGTTTCCGTTTTCAAGATGAAAATAATTATGGAGATGGATGGTGGTGATGGTTGCACGACAATGTGAGTGCATTTAATATACTGAAGTGTACACTTAAAATTGTTAATATAGTAAATTTGATGCTATGTTATTCCTATATTAAAAAAATAACTATCTTAACAGATGTAAGGTTATATCTCACTTTGGTTTTGAATTTCCCTGGTAATTATATTAACACCTTACCACATAATCTAGTTGGTAAATATTTTCTCCAATTCTACAGGTTGCCTTTTGACTACATTTATTTTTCCCTTGCTATATAGATGCTTTTTCTTATGATGCATAACTACTTACCATTTTTGCTTTTGTTGCTTGCACTTTTGGTGGCATATAAAAGCAATTATTCCCCAGACCAATGTTATGAATATTTCCCTCTTTGCTTTAAGTTAGGTGTTTTACAATCTCAGGTCTTTAATCCAGTTTGAGTCAGTTTTTGTGTATGTTATAAGACAACTTTATTATTTTTCATATGAATATCCAGTTTTCCCAGCCCCTTTTTGTTGAAGACACTATTTCTCATTATGTATTCTTCTCACCTTTGTCAAAGATCAGTTTACCATATATGCATGGGTTTATTTCTGTGTTCCTTTGGTTCATATGTTTATTTTTAAGCTAGGACCATGCTATTGATTACTTACAGCTTTGGGATGAGGTTAGTGTTAGAGCTGGAGTTAGGGTTAATTTTAAATCAGGACGTATGATGCCTCCATCTTTATTCTTTCTTTTGCAATATGGGGTCATTTGAACTTTTATTTTATACTTTTTTTTCTTATTTATATAAAATACTATTAATATTTTAATGATAATTGCATTAAATTTCTAGATCATTTTAAGTAGTATGGACATCATAATAATATTAAATCTTTTGACTCCTGAACATGAGATTATTTTTCTATTTATGCTTTTAATTTCTTTCTTCAATATTTTTTTAATTTTCAGTGTTCAAGTCTTTCGCCTTCTTGGTTCAGTTAATGCTAAGTGTTCTTTTCTTCTTGATGCAGCTGTACTTAGAATTGATTTCTTAATTCTTCTTTGTTATTGTTTTTTATTAGTGTATAGAAATAATAAACAGCTGATTTTTGTATGCTGATTCTGAATTCTCCAACTTTAATAAATTTGTTTACTAGTTCTAATAAGCTTTCTGTAGAGTATTGAACATTTTTTACATGACATATCATGTCATCACAAAAAGAGATATTTTTAATGTTTTTTTTTTTTTTTAATGTTGAACTAAACTTTTGTTCATAAAGTCTTCTTGGTCATAGTATATACTTATTTTTCTGTTTTTGAGTTTCACTTTCTTATATATTTTGCTGAATACTTTTTGCACTTATATTCATAATTTATATTGTTTCATAGATTTTTTTTCTTTCTAGTAATGTCTTTGTCTACTTTTGTCATCTTTGTCTACTTTTTAGCGGGGAATTACTGCTTCATAGGATAAATTGGGAAACTGACTTTATAGAATTATTTGGGAAGTATTATGTTACTTCATTTTAATCTAACATATATTAGTGGAAATATATATCGTACACTTGGAGATACTCCTTTGACAAAAGAGAATTAATTTTTTAAAAGTGATGAAAGGATGGGAAAAACAACGGGTGCACAAGACCTGAAAAAGCAATAAGCAAAAGTGATATAAGGATTAAGTCTCCAGAAGTTTTCTAACAGTTAACCTGAAAGCATACAGATGAAGTGAACAAAGCACAAACAGTTAGCTGAGAAACCAACATACACATTAAATCCAAAGATTTTTAAAGGCAATGTTATTTTATAACACCTGTATATTGTTTGACCTATTACAAGTTTGAATCAGTCATGACCTGTGAGCTAGACTTTTTTCATACCATTTTAACGTAAATCATTCAAGGCATGATTTTACATGCATCATCAGTGAAGTTTTTGCTGGTAAATAAATAAATATATATATATTTATGTGTGTGTGTGTATATGTGTGTATATATATATATACACATATATACATATATATATGATCAGCCATTAATTTCTCCCATTTTGTAATATCATGAAAAATACATCTTTAATAATAATAATTTAGCATTCCAGATTAAAATGACATAGTTTTTTTAATAAACTATGTTTTAATAAACTAGTTTTTAAACTAGTTTTATCTCAATTTCTATTGCCCATATCTGAAAATCATGTTAGAACAGAGTCTGATTCTGCTTATAAAGATGTAATACCTATAATAGTACTTCTGGGAGTAATTTGACAAATATCAAATCAGACAGATCAAACTAGTAGTTTATATCTTTTAGAAACTCCTCTTTTTTTTTTTATTCTTTATCCCTTCTTATCAAAATTTTTCAAGAGAAGCTACAACACTTTTGACACTGTCTGAGCTGCTTTGATCATTATGACTGGATTTCTCTTTTTATAAATTATTTGAACCTGATGTAGAGATTTGTTATAATTCTAAAATGTTCCTATTTAAACCATCAGTTTAAAAGCCAAAAATAACACATAAAAAAACTGGATGTAATGAAAATGTACTTCTGTTATTTTTAACCAAGAGCTTTTCTTAAATAATGAATAAGCCATGGTGTGTGTTTGTGTGTGTGTCTGTGTGCAAACTCACTTTTTTAAGGGAGCTAAATTCTAAAAGAAGTATTTGAGATTGTGTTGAATTTAACTGTGAGACCTCAAATAATAGAAACTTGCTTGATATTACAAGTTCTACATTAATAATCTCATAGTCATATTCATGAAGCTCTGGTCTAAGAAACTTTCTAGTATGCTATTAGAGTAGCATTATTAGTCTACACAATCTACATTCATGTTTAACCTAAATGAAAATATAATTATTTGAATATAAATATAAAGGAGAGTTTGGTTTACTTGATTCTTATCTATTGTAACACAGCACTTTATAAATATCTTGGGACGACCTAGAGGGATGGTTCAAGGAGGGAGGAGGGAGGGGATTCAGGATGGGGGACATGTGTATACCTGTGGCGGATTCATGTTGGTGTATGGCAAAACCAATACAATATTGTAAAGTAATTAACCTCCAATTAAAATAAATAAATTTATATTAAAAATACATGTAATAAGAGCGTTCCCAAGATGGTAGAGGAATAGAATGGGGAGAACACTTTCTCCCTCACAAATTCATCGAAAGATCATTTTAATGTTGAGGGACTTCCACAAAACAGTTTCTGAATTGTGGCAGAGAACACCAGTCACCCAGAAAGGCAGCCCATTCTCTTTGAAAGGAGGGGTGTGATTACTGGATTGAATGTTATTTCCCCCTTTGATTCTCCCTTTTCTCCCCCAGGTCACTTCTATATTCTTCCTCCCCCTTCTCTTCTCTACTTTACTCTGGGAACTCTCTGGGTGTTCTGGGCTGTGGAGAGCACTTAGCGAACTGATTACCAGCTAGATTGTTCTCTCCTCTTTTGACTCCAACTCTTCTCCTCCTGGTCAATTCTATCTCCTTCCTCCCTCTTCTCTGCTCTGTGTAACTCTGTGAATCTCTCTGGGCTTCCCTTGCTGTGGAGAACTGTTTCACCATTAACCTAGATGTTTTATCATCTGTGCTGTATGGATAGAGAAGTCTTAAGGCTACTGTGAGAGAATGACTGAAATAAAGAGGCAGGAGACTTATCTCCAACACTTGAGAACATCAGAGAACTCCTGATTTCAGGAAACGTTAATATACAAAAGGTCACCTAAAAGCCTCTATACCTACACTGAAACCAAGCTTCACCCAAGAGCTAAAAAGTTGCCATACAAGACATACTAGAATAATTCTCCAGCAAAGCAGGAACACAACACTGAGCATTAAAAGACAAGGTGCCCAAAGTCATGCCAAACCTGTAAACAACCCAAACTCACTATTGGACACTTCACTGCACTCCAAAGAGATACAGCTCCACGCACCAAAATACAGATGTAAGTTCCCACAACCAGGACCTTGACAAACCACTAGGCCAAACCAACTGTCAAAGATCAGGTTCCACAATAAAGAGGAACAAACACCTTCCAGCTTACACAAAGGGCACCAAAAACACAGAAATCTAAACAAAATGAAAAGGCAGAGAAATATTCAGAAGAACTTGTGACTGGACACTTCATTGCACTCCAGAGAGAAGAGAACCAGCTCAATGCACCAGAACACTGATGCAAGCATCCCTAACTAGGATATCTTGACAAACCACTCTTCCAATCCCACACATTTGGAGGAACCTCCACAATAAGAAGAACCACAAAATTCCAGCACACAGAAAGGCCATCCCAAACACACAAATCTAAACAAAATGAAAAGACAAAGAAATATTCATCAGGTAAAGAAACATGATAAATGCCCACCAAACTAAACAAAAGGGGAAGACATAGGATAGGGAGTCTACCTTAAAAATAAATCAGAATAATGATAGTAGTTCAGTTCAGTTCAGTTGCTCAGTCATGTGCAACTCTTTGTGACCCCATGAACCACAGCACTCCAGGACACCCTGTCCATCACCAACTCCTGGAGTCTACCCAAACCCATATCCATTGAGTCAGTGATGCCATCCAACCATCTCATCTTCTGTCATCCCCTCTCCTCCTACCCTCAATCTTTGCCAGCATCAGGGTTTTTAAATGATTCAGCTCTTCACATCAGGTGGCCAAATTATTGGAGTTTCAGCTCCAGCATCATTCCTCCAATGAATTTTCAGAACTGATTTCCTTTAGGATTGATTGGTTTGATCTCCTTGGAGTCCAAGGGACTCTCAAGAGTCTTCTCCAACACCACAGTTCAAAAGCATCAGTTCTTCTGTGCTCAGCTTTCTTTATAGTCCAACTCTCACATCCATACACGACTACTGGAAAAACCATAGCCTTGACTAGATGTACCTTTGTTGGCAAAGTAATGTCTCTGCATTTTAATATGCTGTCTAGGTTGGTCATAACTTTCCTTCCAAGGAGTAAGCATCTTTTAATTTCGTGGCTGAAATCACCATCTGTAGTGATACTCCAAAATATTGAAAACAAAGTGGAGGTACAGATTAAGAGACTAGGCACAACGATTGAGAAGATGCAGGAAATGTTTAACAAGGACCTAGAAGAAATAGAGAAGAGTCAATCAGTAATGAACAATGCAATAACTGAGATCAAAACCACTCTGGAGGGAACCAACGGTAGAATAACTGAGCAGAAGATAGGATAATTGAGGTGAAAGATAGAATGGTGGAAATAAATGAAGCAGAGAGAGGAAAAAAAGGTAAAAATAATTAAAAGAAATGAAGACAACCTTAGAGACAACACGAACCATGTTAAACACCTCAACATTCGAATCATAGGACTCCCATAAGAAGAAGACAAAAAGAAAGGCCATGAGAAAATATTTGAGGAGATAATAGTTGAAAACTTCGCTAAAATGCAGAAGGAAGTAACAACCCAGGTCCAAGAAACCAAGAGAGTCCCAAACAGGATAAACCCAAGGTGAAACACCCCCAAGACACATATTAATCAAATTAATGAAATTCAAACACAAAGTGCAAATATTAAGCGCAGCAAGGGAAAAGCAACAAATAACACACAAGGGGATTCCCATAAGGATAATAGCTGATCTTTCACTAGAAACTCTGCAGTCCAGAGAGGAATGGCAGGACATACTTAAAGTGATGAAAGAGAAAAACCTATAACCCAGATTACTATACCCAGCAAGGATTTTATTCAAATATGAAGGAGAAATCAAAAGCTTTACAGACAATCAAAATCTGAGAGAATTCAGCACCCCCAAACCAGCCCTTCAACAAATGCTAAAAGATCTTCTCTAGACAGAAAGCAAAGGAAAGGTTTATAAACTGGAATCCAAAACAAAACAAAACCACAAACAAAGTAAATGGCAAAGGGATCATACTAACCAATAATTACCTTAAATGTAAATTGGTTAAATGCCCCAACTAAAAGACAAAAACTGGCTGAATGGATGCAAAAACAAGACCCCTGCATATGCTGTCTACAAGAGACCCACTTCAAACCAAGAGACACATACAAACTGAAAGTAAAGGGCTGGAAAATGATATTTCATGCAAATGGAGACCAAAACAAAGCAGGAATAGCAAAACTCATATCAGATAAACAGACTTTGAAATAAATGCCATAAAAGAGACAAAGAAGGACACTGCATGATGATCAAAGGATCAATCCAAGAAGAAGATATAACAATTATAAATATATATGAATCCAACATAGAAGCATCTCAATATGTAAGGCAAATGCTAGCAAGTATGAAAGGGGAAATTACCAGTAACACAATAATATTGGGAGTAACAAAATAATACCCACTCATACTTATGGATAGATCAACTAAACAGAAAATTAACAAGGAAACACAAACTTTAAATGATAAAATGGACCAGTTAGACCTACAGGACATTTCACCCAAAACAATGACTTTCAACTTTTTCTCAATTGTACATGGAACATTCTCCAGTGTAGATGACATCCTGGGCCAAAAATCTAGCCTTGGTAAATTAAAAAAAAAAAAAAGTATAATCACATCAAGCATCTTTTCTGATCTCAATAGGTAAGATTAGTTGTTAACTACAGGGAAAAAAAAAACTATTAAAAATACAAACATATGGAGGTTAAACATCATGCTTCTGGATAATCAAATCACAGAAGAAATAAAAAGGAAATAAAAATATGCATAGAAAACACAATCTAAAATCAATGTGATTCAATAAATGTAGTGCTAAGAGAAATGTTCTTGTGATACAAATTTACCTAAAGAAACAAGGGGAAAATCAAATAAATAACCTAACTTTACACATAAAACAATTAGAAAAAGAAGAAATGTATAACCTCAGAGTTGGTAGAAGGAATGAAATCATAAAAATAAGAGCAGAAACAAATAAAAAAGAACAAAAGAGGCCATAGCAAAAATCAGCAAAACTAAAAGTGGGTTCTTTGAGAAGATAAATTAAATAGACAAACCGTTAGGCAGACTCATGAAGAAAATAAGGAAGAATCAAATCAATAAAATTAGAAATGAAAATGGAAATCACAGTGGACAACACAGAAATACAAAGGCTCATAAGAGACTACGATCAGCAACTATAAACCAATAAAATGGACAACTTGAAAGAAATGGACAAATTTTTAGAAAAGTATAACCTTCGAAAACTGAACCAGGAAGAAATAAAAATCTTAAAAGACTCATCACAAGCACAGAAATCAAAACTGTAATAAAAAAAAATTGTCAGAAAAACAAAGCTCAGGATCAGATTGCTTCACAGGTGAATTCTACCAAAAATTTAGAGAAAAGCTAACACCTATCCTACTCAAACTCTTAGAAAATTGCAGAGGAGGGTAAACTCCCAAATTCATTCAATGAGTTCACCATCACCCTAATAGAAAAAGTAGACAAAATGCCACAAAAACTACATGCTAATATCACATGAATATAGGTGCAAAAATCCTTAGCAATATTCTACCAAACAGAATCCAACAACATATTAAAAAGGCCATACATCAGGACCAAGTGGGCTTTATCCCAGAGATGCAAGGATTCTTCAGTATTCACAAATCAATTGATCTGATATTTCACATTAACAAATTGAAAGATAAAAACTACATGAGCATCTGAATAGATGCAGAGAATGCCTTTGACAAAATTTAACACCCATTTATGATTAAACCTCTCCAGAAAGCAGGCATAGAAAGAACATAACTCAACACAATAAAAGGCACATAGGATAATCCCACAGCAAACATTATTCCAATGGCAAAAATTGAAAGCATTTCCCCTAAAGTCAGGAACAGTACAAGGATGCCCACTCTCATCACTACTGTTTCTCATAGTTTTGCAAGTTTTCGCCATAGCAATCAGAAAAGAAAAAGAAATGAAAGGAACCCAGATTGGAAAAGAAGAAATAAAACTCTCACTATTTGCAGATGACATGATCCTCTACATAGAAAAATCCAAAGACACCACCAGGAAAGTGCTAGAATATAGTAAAGTCACAGGATATAAAATTAAAACACAGAAATCCCTTGCTTTCTGATACACTAACAATGAGAAAACATAAATAAATTAATGAAACAATCCCATTCACCATTGCAATGAAAAGAATAAAATACTTAGGAATAAATCTACCTATAGAAACAAAAAATCTATAATAGAAAAATATAAAACACTGACAAAAGAAATAAAAGATGATACAAATAGATGGAGAAATATACCACGTTCATGGATCAAAAGAATCAATATAGTGAAAAGGAGTATGCTACCCAAAGCAATGTATAGATTCAATGCAATCCATATCAAATTATAAATGGTATTTTTCACAGAAATAGAACAAATAATTTCACAATTTGTATTGAAACACAGAAACCCTCAAATAGCCAAAGCGATCTTGAGAAAGAAGGATGGAACTGGAGGAAGCATCCTGCCTACTTCAGACTATACTACAAAGCTACAGTCATCAAGAGAGTATGGTACTGGCACAAAGACAGAAATATAGATCAGTGGGATAAAATAGAAAGCCCAAACATAAATCCACATACCTATGGACACCTTATTTGCAGTGGAAGAAAGACAATCTCTTTAATAAGTGATGCTGTGGGAACTGGTCAACGACCTGCAAAAGAATGAAACTAGAACACTTTCTAACACTATACATAAAAATAAACTCAAAATTGATTAACAATCTAAATGTAAGACCAGAAACTATAAAAGTCCTAGAGGAAAACATAGGCAGAGCACTCTGACATACATCACAGAAAGATCCTCTATTCACCTCCCAGAGTAATGGAAACAAAAGCAAAAATAAACAGATGGGACCCAATTAAGCTTAAAAGTTGTTGCACAATGAAGAAAACTATGAGCAAGGTGAAAAGACAGCCTTCAGAATGGGGGAAAGTAATAGCAAATGAAACAACTGACAAAGAATTAATCTCCAAAATATACAAGCAGTTCATGCAGCTCAGTACCAGAAAAATAAGTGACTCAATCAAAAAAATGAGCCAAAGAACTAAACAGACATTTCTCCAAAGACATACAAATGGCTAACATATGAAAAGATGCTCAACATCACTTTTTATCAGAGAAACACAAATTAAATCCACAATGAGGCACCATCTCACGCTGGTCAGAATGGCTACTATGAAAATGTCTACAAACAATAAATGCTGGAGAGGGTGTGGCAAAAGGGAACCCTCTTACACTGTTGGTGGGAATGCAAACTAGTACAGCCACTATGGAGAACAGTGTGGAGATTCCTTAAAAACCTGGAAATAGAACTGCCATACAACCCAGCAATCCCAGTGCTTGGCATACACACCAGGGAAACCAGAATAGAAAGAGACACATGTATCCCAATGTTCATCGCAGTACTGTGATAGCTAGGACATGGAAGCAACTTAGATGTCCATTGGCAGATGAATGGATGAGGAAATTGTGGTACATTTACACAATGGAATATTACTCAGCTCTTAAAAAGAACTATATGGAGTTTAGTAAGATGTTAATGATGACCCTATATGCAAGACAGCAAAAAGGCACAGATATTCAAAACAGACTTTTGGACTCTTTTGGAAAAGGCGAGGGTGGGATGATTTGAGAGAATGGAATTGAAACATGTATGTTACCATATGTGAAATAGCTGACCAGTGCAAGTTTGATGTGAAACAGGGCACTCAAATCCGGTGCACTGGGACAACTCAGAGGGATGGGTTGGGGGAGGGGGTAGGAGGGGAGTTCGGGATGAGTAGGATACATGTACACCCATAGCTGATTCATCTCAATGTATGGCAAAAATCTACCACAATATTGTAAAGTACTTAGTCTCCAGTTAAAATAAATAAATAAAATTAAAAATAAATGGAGAGAATATGAGCCTCTCCATGTTGTGAAAAAACAGTACACTTCATCTCTTTTTCTTTTTCCCCAAATTCTATAGTGATCCAGACTCAGAATTTAGGTATAATCTTCTAATAATAAATAGCTCTGTCAAGGTTTTATTTTTTTTTCAATTTTTTATTGTGATAAAATATACATAGCAAAATTTATCACTTTAAAAATTTTTCAGGGTACAGTTCAGTGACATTAAGGACACACAGTTGTGTAACCATCACTGCTAACTGTCTGCAGAACTTTTTTCATCTTGTGAAACTAAAGCTCTGTAACTGTTTAACACCTCCCAACCCCACCTTCCCTTCAGCCTCTGGCCACCAGAGGTCTACTTCGTTTATCAAAGAATTTCATTCTGCAAGATTCCTTATATGGGTGGAATCATGTAGCAGTTTTCCTTCTGTGACTGGCTTATTTCATTCAACATCATATCCCTAAGTTTCATCCATGTTATAGCATGTGTCAGAATTTCATTATTTTTGGACTAGATATTTATTGTAACGAACATGCTACATTTTGTTCATTCATTCATAATCAATTCTAAGCAGAGGAGTCGTCTGTCCAGTGAACTAATGACCATTGACTTGGCAGAAAATATTGTTTTATTTTTTCCAATGAAAAATAAAATTATTTCTTCCAGTAAAAAGAATGGTTCGTAGAGATCCAAACTTGATCAAGCCAACAGATTGTTCAGTGAAGAGCATTAAATTTCAGTATCACTGTCATGTGAAGGACTTTTTTTTTATTATTAGACATCTGATACTTTATTTTTTAATACTTTATTCTACGTTACAATACTGTATTTGTTTTGCCATACATTGACACGAATCAGCCACAGGTGTACATGATCTCCCAATGTCAAAGCTGCCTCCCACCTCCCACCCCACATCATCTATCTCCCTGGATCATCCCATGCACCAGCCCCAAGCATCCTGCATCCTGCATTGAACATAGACTGGCACTTCGTTTCTTATATGATAGCATACCTATTTCAATACCATTCTCCCAAATCATCCTACCCTCTCGCTCTCCCTCAGAGTCCAAAAGTCCATTCTATACCTCTGTGTCTCTTTTGTTGTCTCAATACAGGGTTATCATTACTATCTTTCTAAATTCCATATATATGTGTCAGTATACTGTATTGGTGTTTTTCTTTCTGGCTTACTTCACTCTGTATAATCAGCTCCAGTTTCACCCATCTCATTAGAACTGAGTCAAATTTATTCTTTTTAAGGTCTGAGTAATAACTCCATTGTGTAAATGTACCACAGTTTTCTTATCCATTCATCTACTGATGGACATCTAGGTTGTTTCCATGTCCTGGCAATTATAAACCACCAGGGTCCAGCCCCGCAGGATCCAGGGAAACCCAAAGGAGGAACGGCGTTGGTGATTGATTTAGAGAGGGAGAGAGACAGATGAGAATGTTGTAGATAAGAAAATAGAGGAGAGAAGAAAAGAGGCTGATGTTCCTTGGTTTATACAGAAAATCAATAAAGTCTCAAGACAAGAGACTTGTACTGTCTACGTGAGGCCGCAGGTGCCTTCCTGGTCTCCCGAGGGAGTGAAGGCACAGGGGCCTTCCCGGTCAGGTCTTAGAAACCCAGGCAAATAAGTAGACACAGCAGATCTCTGTACTCCAGATGGGAACCAGCCTGAAAGAGAGAGTAAGAGGAAGAAAATGATTGACACGAGGAGATCAAGCTACTTTGGCGAGCAAGATCGTAGCTTTATTTTTAAACAGTACTTATATACCTTTTTGCACATAGAGGGAAATAAAAGATGCAAGGTCATACAGAATCAGCCCAACATTCCAGCAGTTTTGCCCTTATCAAAACCATGATATTTTTTGCATACCTTTCCCACAAAAACTGTTGTGTTCAGTATCTTCTGGCCTTGGAGGCCTGTGAACATTGTATGACCCTCTTTTGATAAAGGCTGCTCAACCAAAAACTTATTTTCCCTCAAAGTGTTTTTTTCTTTATATTTCTAATCTATGTCAGCCTCAGAAAGTGCCAAAAGAGTTACGTTTTTCACAGAGCAAAGGTGCAGCGAGTTACAAGAAAGAATCAATTAGCTCAAAAGTCTGATATGGTTAAATTCAAGGCTACATGTGTTTTTCTTGCATTCTCACTATGTTAACTAACACATTCCCAGGTGCACAGTGGATAAGAGATATGGGAACTTAGCAACAAGCATTGGCCCAATAATGAAATCCTACACCAGCACTAGCACTACTCTAATAACTTTTAACTCTTTCAAAGACTCTGTGTCTTAGGCTTTGCGTACTTTTCATAGTTGGGAGGCTGTAAATAATTGTATGCATAGCTGCAAGAGTTTGGCTCTATGTGCCAAGCAAGCTAGAATGCTAACAGAGGGGTTGGATTTGAGATATTTTTCTCAAGTCCAGGAGACTTATTAGCTATAGCCCTAAGTTGATTTTCTTCAGAAAAGGTGGTCAGGGTCAGCCCCCTGTTAATGTCAGAGGAGTTGGTGAAAGTCATGAAACAGTAAAACAGACAGATGCTGGTTTTGGGGTAAAATGCTCGAGAAAGCCTAGAGAGCCCCTTGAGCTCTGAAGCCTTGCTTAACAGTTCTCTTCCACATGACCTTGTCATGGGTGGGATCTCCCGTGGCAGCTCCCGGCAATAAACAATGCTGCAATGAACATTGGGGTACATGTGTCTCTTTAAATTCTGGTTTCCTCGGTGTGGATGTCCAGCAGTGGGATTGCTGGGTCATAAGGCAGTTCTATTTGCAATTTTTAAGGAATCTCCACACTGTTTTCCATAATGGCTGAACTAGTTTGCATTCCCACCAACAGTGTAAGAGGGTTCCCTTTTCTCCACATCCTCTCCAGCATTTATTGCTTGTAGACTTTTGGATTGCAGCCATTCTGACTGGTGTGAAATGGTACCTCATTGTGGTCTTGATTTGCATTTCTCTGATAATGAGTGATGTTGAACATCTTTTCATGTGTTTGTTAGCCATCTGTATGTCTTCTTTGGAGAAATGCCTATTTAGTTCTTTGGCCCATTTTTTGATTGGATCGTTTATTTTTCTGGAGTTGAGCTGCATAAGTTGCTTGCATATCTTTGAGATTAGCTGTTTGTCAGTTGCTTCATTTGCTATAGTTTTCTCCCATTCAGAAGGCTGTCTTTTCACCTTGCTTATAGTTTCCTTTGTTGTGCAGAAGCTTTTAATTTTAATTATATCCCATTTGTTTATTTTTGCTTTTATTTCCATTATACTGGGAGGTGGATCATAGAGGATCCTGCTGTGATTTATATTGGAGAGTGTTTTGCCTATGTTCTGCTCTAGGAGTTTTATAGTTTCTGGTCTTACATTTAGATCTTTAATCCATTTTGAGTTTATTTTTGTGTGTGGTGTTAGAAAGAGATCTAATTTCATTCTTTTACAAGTGGTTGACCAGTTTTCCCAGCACCAACTGTTAAAGAGACTGTCTTTATTCCATTTTATATTCTTTCCTCCTTTGTCGAAGATAAGGTGTCCATAGGTGTGTGGATTTATCTCAGGGCTTTCTATTTTGTTCCATTGATCTATATTTCTGTCTTTGTGCCAGTACCATACTGTCTTAATGACTGTGGCTTTGTAGTAGAGCCTGAAGTCAGGCAAGTTGATTCCTCCAGTTCCATTCTTTCTCAGGATTGCTTTTGCTATTTGAGGTTTTTTTTTATATTTCCATACAAATCTTGAGATTATTTGATCTAGTTCTGTGTAAAATACTGCTGGTAGCTTGATAGGAATTGCATTGAATCTGTAGATTGCTTTGGGTAATATACTCATTTTCACTATATTGACTCTTCTGATCCATGAACATGGTATATTTCTTCATCTATTAGTGTCCTCTTTGATTTCTTTCATCAGTGTTTGAGGTACTTTCCTTCTATTCCTGCTTTCCGGAGAGTTTTTTTTTTTTTTTATCATAAATGGATGTTGAATTTTGTCAAAGGCCTTCTCTGCATCTATTGAGATAATCATATGACTTTTAGTTTTCAATTTGTTAATGTGGTGAATTACATTGATTGATTTGCGGATATTGAAGAATCCTTGCATCCATGGGATAAAGCCCACTTGGTCATGGTGTATGATCTTTTTAATGTGTTGCTGGATTCTGATTTCTAGGATTTTGTTAAGGATTTTTGCATCTATGTTCATCAGTGATATTGGCCTGTAGTTTTATTTATTTATTTTTTTGTGTGGCATCTTTGTCAGGTTTTGGTATTAGGGTGATTATGGCCTCATTGAATGAGTTTGGAAGTTTACCTTCCTCTGCAATTTTCTGGAATAGTTTCAGTAAGATAGGTGTTAGCTCTTCTCGAAATTTTTGGTAGAATTCAGCTGTGAAGCCGTCTGGACCTGGGCTTTTGTTTGCTGGAAGATTTCTGATTACAGTTTCAATTTCCATGCTTGTGATGCATCTGTTAAGATTTTCTATTTCTTCCTGGTTCAGTTTTGGAAAGTTGTACTTTTCTAAGAATTTGTCCATTTCTTCCAAGTTGTCCATTTTATTGGAATATAATTGCTGATAATAGTCTCTTATGATCCTTTGTATTTCTGTGTTGTCTGTCATGATCTCTCCATTTTCATTTCTAATTTTATTGATTTTTTTCTCTTTGTTTCTTGATGAGTCTGGCTAATGGTTTGTCAATTTTATTTATCCTTTCAAAGAACCAGCTTTTTGCTTTGTTGATTTTTGCTATGGTCTCTTTTGTTTCTTTTGCATTTATTTCTGCCCTAATTTTTAGGATTTCTTTCCTTCTACTAACTCTGGGGTTCTCTATTTCTTCCTTTTCTAGTTGCTTTAGGTGTAGAGTTAGGTTATTTATTTGGCTTTTTCTTGTTTCTTGAGGTATGCCTGTATTGCTATGAACTTTCCTCTTAGCACTGCTTTTATAGTGTCCCACAGGTTTTGTGTAGTTGTGTTTTCATTTTCATTCATTTTGATGCATGTTTTGATTTCTTTTTGATTTCTTCTGTGATTTGTTGATTATTCAGAAGGGTGTTGTTCAGCCTCCAAATTTTGGAATTTTTAATAGTTTTTCTCCTGTTATTGAGATCTAACCTTAGTGCATTATGGTCAGAGAAGATGCTTGGAATGATTTCAATTTTTTTTGAATTTATCAAGGTTCGATTTATGTCCCAGGATGTGATCTATCCTAGAAAAGGTTCCATGTGCACTTGAGAAAAAGGTGAAAGTCATTGTTTTGGGTGAAATGTCCTATAGATATCAATTAGATCTAACTGGTCTATTGTATCATTTAAAGTTTGCATTTCTTTGTTAATTTTCTGTTTAGTTGATCAGTCCATAGGTGTGAGTGGGGTATTAAAGTCTCCCACTATTATTGTTTTATTATTAATTTCCCCTTTCATGCTTGTTAGCATTTGTCTTACATATTGTGGTGCTCCTATGTTGGGTGCATATATATTTATAATTGTTAAATCTTCTTCTTGGATTAATCCTTTAATCATTATGTAGTGGCCTTTTTGTCTCTTTTCACAGCCTTTGTTTTAAAGTCTATTTTATCAGATATGAGTATTGCTACTCCTGCTTTCTTTTGGTCTCTATTTGTATGGAATATTTTTTCCAGCCCTTTACTTTCAGTCTGTATGTTTCTGTTGTTTTGAGGTGGGTCTCTTGTAAGCAGCATATATAGGGATTTTGTTTTTGTATCCATTCAGCTAGTCTTTGCCTTTTGGTTGGGGCATTCAACCCATTTACATTTAAGGTAATTATTGATAAGTATGCTCCTGTTGCTATTTATTTTATTGTTTTGGGTTCGGGTTTATACACACCCCTTTTGTGTTGCCTGTCTAAAGTCTATCCTTTAGCATTTGTTGGAGAGCTGGTTTGGTGGTACTGAATTCTCTCAGCTTTTGCTTGTCTGGAAAGCTTTTGATTTCTCCTTCATATTTGAATGATATCCTTGCTGGATACAGTAGTCTGGGCTGAAGGTTATTATTTTTCATCACTTTAAGTATGTCTTGCCATTCCCTCCTGGCCTGAAGAGTTTCTATTGAAAGATCTGCAATTATTCTTATGGGGATCCCCTTGTGTGTTATTTGTTGTTTTTCCCTTGCTGCTTTTAATATTTGTTCTTTGTGTTTGGTCTTTGTTAGTTTGATTAATATATGTCTTGGGCTGTTTCGCCTTGGGTTTATCCTGTTTGGGACTCTCTGGGTTTCTTGGACTTTGGTGATTATTTCCTTCCCCATTTTAGGGAAGTTTTCAACTATGATCTCCTCAAGTATTTTCTCATGGTCTTTCTTTTGTCTTCTTCTTCTGGGACTCCTATAATTCAAATGTTGGAACGTTTCATATTGTCTAGGAGGTCTCTGAGGTTGTCCTCATTTCTTTTAATTCATTTTTCCTTTTTTCCTTGCTGATTCATTTATTTCTACCATTCTATCTTCTATTTCACTAATCCTATCTTCTGCCTCTGATATTCTACTATTTGTTGCCTCCAGAGTGTTTCTGATCTCATTTATTGCATTAGTCATTAAATGTTGACCCTTTTTATTTCTTCTAGGTCCTTGTTAAACCTTTCTTGCATCTTCTCAGTCCTTGATTCCAGGCTATTTATCTGTGATTCCATTTTGATTTCAAGATTTTGGATCATTTTCACTATCAATGTTCGGAATTCTTTCTCAGGTAGATTCCCTATGTCTTCCTCTTTTATTTGGTTTGGTGGGCATGTCTGATGTTCCTTTACCTGCTGGGTATTCCTCTGTCTCTTCATCTTGGTTATATTGCTGTGTTTGGGGTGGCCTTTCTATATTCTGGGAATTTGTGGAATTCTCTTTATTATTGAGCTTCCTCACTGTGTGTGGGATTGTATCAGTGGCTTGTCAAGGTTTCTTGATTAGGGAGGCTTGTGTTGGAGTTCTGGTGGGTGGAGCTGGATTTCTTCTCTCTGGAGTGCTGTGAAGTGTCTAGTAATGGGTTATGAGACGTCAATGGTTTTGGAGTATTTTGAGCTGCCTGTATATTGAAGCTCAGGGGCTTGTTCTTGTGTTGCTGGAAAATTTGCATGGTGTGTCTTGTTCTGGAACTTGTTGGCCCTTGGGTAGTGCACAATTTCAGTGTAGGTATGAAGGCGTTTGATGAGCTCCTATTGGATAATGTTCCCTATATTCAGAAATTCTCTGATGATTTCAGGATTCGGACTTAAGCCTCCTGTTTCTGGTTTTCAGATTTTTTTTTTTTTTACAATAGCCTCATGATTTCTCCATCTATACAGCACTAATGTTAAAACATCTAGGTTAAAGATGATAGGTTTCTCCACCTTGAGGGTCATCCCTAGAGGATCACTGAGTTACTTGGAGGAGAGAAGAGGGAGGGGGTAGTTAGAGGTGAGTGGAATGGGATGAGGTGGAATCAAAGAGGAGAGAGCAAGCTAGCCCATAACCACTTTCTTGTGTGCGCTCCAAAGTCCGGACCTCTCAGAGGTAGTCACAGAGTTATACCTGGAAGAGGAGAGGGAGGAAGTGGAAAGAGGTGGCCAGGAGGATAAAAGAGGGAGATGAAAAGGATGGATACAGGTCCAGCCAGTAACTGGTTCCCTGAGTGTTCTCCACCTTCTGGAACACACAGAGGTTCATAGAGTTGGGTAGAGAAGAGGAGGGGAGGGAGGAGACAGAGGCCACCTGGTGGAGAAAAAAGAGAGTCCAAAGGAGGAGAAAGTGGTCAAGCCAGTAATCTCACACTCATGTAAAATTGGGTACTGAAGATTAGGTTTTGAAATGTACAAAATTGGCAACAAATACCAAAATGCAAAGATTAAAAATCTGGAGTAGAGATTGGATTTTCAAAAATAAATTATTAAAGAAAAGAAGAAGGAGAAAAAAAAATAAAAGACTCCAGAATTATTAAAAGACAACAACTTCCACCACCAAAAAGACTGTATATGGCGTTTGCTTTAAAAATAGGGTGTTTTTTTGAAAAGTAATAATAGGTTATAAAAATAATAAATAGAGATATAGAGGACTGTTTTTGAAGCCAGTGATCTGCTTTGCTGGATGCCTGATGTCCTCTGCCAGCAATCAGAAGTTGTTTTGTGGGATTTACTCAGCGTTGAAATGTTCTTTTGATGAAGTAGTGAGGCAGAAAGTCTTCTCCCACCCTATTCCTCAGCCATCTTTTCTCTAAGCCCTCTGTCAAGGTTTTATTTATTCTGGATTTTTTTTTTTTTGACAACTGTATTATACAAGTCCATAGGTAAAATTAAGAAAAAAGTATTTAAGAATTATTTTATGAATGAAAGCATAGTTATATATATTTATTTACTTTGTAGATTTCCATTAAGAGGAATCTTGATGATTTCCATGGTTATAATAGATCAGAGCTAATCTTGTTAAAGTACTATAGTAGGGAACACTATAAAAATCAAATTAATATTTGATGTAGCAGTGACAGAGTAACAAAAAGAGTTCACACGTGCATAATTTTCTCAGGGCCATAATTTAGGCCCTTAATATGATTTGAATTAATTACTTTTGTCAATAATGTTTTCTGTGCTCCACATTATTTTTCATGTGCTAGGAATATAATGATGACAGGATCTTTTCATGTCCTCTGATAGTTCACAAATAATGTCATAATTCTATTGAAATAAATTGTGATGTATTCTTTAAATAGAGATAGTTTTCTGTGAGTTCAGTATTTTGCATAAAAATCTATACAATTACACAAATGTTTCTAATATATTAGTATATTTAATGGTGTTTATTATTAAAGTATATGTTTCTCCAGCATTTTGATATTTATATTCTAAACTAATATTTGCATAAATGTGCTATACTGTACAGTAAGCTCAGATAAACAGTGACACATGTTTATTCATTCATCGTAAACATGTATTGAGAATTCTGTTTTCAACAATATCAAATTAGTTACCCCGAAAGGCTCTCCTGCTATAGTTACATCTTCATTAAAGGAATATGTATTTTAATATATTGTGGAATTCACAAGAGATAAATCACTGTGAACCAAATAGAGAGACAGATAGACAGGAAGAAAAAGGGAGGGATGAAGAAAGGGGAAGAAAGAATGAACAAATAAAGGAAAATATGCACAGAATTGAAAACCAAGAGTTCAAAATTATGGCTGTACACAGTAAGTAATAAATTAATAGGAAAGGTGGGTTAACATAGGAATAAATATCCATTCTGAGGTGATATCAAGAGACAAAGCTTTGAGCTAAAAGCAAGATGAAGAGGCTGAACTTAAACTCCTGCATTTTTCTAGGACCCTTATGTCATTAGCATTTCCTGGCTCCTAGTCTAAGCCAATACATATTTTTCGCTAAAGAAATGCATCTTCCTTTTAGGTCCTTTGGATTCTTATAATTAAATTTAACCAAATGTGATCTCACAAGGAGAGAGAGAGAGAGAGAGAGAGAGAGAGAGAGAGAGAGAGAGAAACTATTCAAACATCTAAGGAATCAACCCAGTGTAAGAGAATCACAGAAACAAACAAACAAACAAAACCAGAAACCCCCATAGATTTAGACACCTAAGGAACCCAGATGTATAGTCATTTTATACTTTATATGAACTCCTTAAAGAAACGAAAAATGAGATTAAATTGATATTTTTCAGTACAATATATTTTAAAGTACAAAACAGAGTTGTTAAAAATAAATATAATATTTAAAATTAAAAGCTTGATGAATAGGTTAAACAACAGAGTAGACAAACCTAAAGAGAGAAATAGTGGACTGGGAGATATATTTGAAGAAATCATGCACTATGCAGTATAGACAGACAAGGAGATGGAAGATATGATAGTTTAAAAGAAATGAGGGTAAGGCAGGAAATTACAACACATATTTAGGTGAATTCTCTGAAGAAGGGGATAAAGCAAGGAAATACTCAAAGAGAAAATGGCTAAGAAATTTTCAAGAACTTATCTCTGGAACCATAATTAATATAATTAAATATCTGTGTTGTATTTGCAATTGGAAACAGCATGTTCAATTACCTTTCAGAGTTTAACAGTCATGGGAAGGGGCGAGTGAATAGTGGCATTAGGGTAACAGACTTCAAGAGTGCTTTCTATAAAACATGGAGAATTTTTTGATTGAAGGTTAGAAGCCATTGTGAAAATTTCATATGTCACATCTCCTAGGTAATGAAACTGTGTCCAGTAGATTTGTATAACCAAAATTCCTGGGTAGAAAAGAAATCCCATGATTTGTTAATAGCCTGATTGGATTAGGCTATATTAAGTAAGGTTACAATATCTTTTCATCTGTGCATTAATTATCCTCTATATTTAGAACTTTTATCTTGTTGAATACAGTAACTTCTACATGGCTAATGGTATACTTCTATGAATACAGAATACATTTAAGATATCTCTTGGATTTATGCACTGAAATCTTTACAAAATAGACAATACATAGAGAAATGAAAAATAAAAAAAAATATGAAAAGCTAACGTTTACTGTTCTGAAAAAGATGTAGAAATTGAGAGAGCCACTGAAGAGAGAAGCTAAAATGCCAATTAGTGTTTCAACTACTTTAATTTCTAACATACTCCTTTCACTAAATTTGTACCCAGCATGCCACTTTGAAAGCACTATCTAATTTGTTTGCTTCTCTTGCTGTTTTAGTCCATACAGGACTTTAACACCAATTTCTTATTTGACAGAGTGCATTTCTTCTCATAGAAAGCAATTAATAGTTTAATGAAAGGTAATAAAGCAAGAACAGCATTAAACAAGGGTTCTATTAAGCTACTTTATTTGAAGATATAGGATGTTATGAGAAAAGAATGTTTATATAGATGTATTTTGGTACATACTTATTATAAATACTTACTTATTATACATAAATACATACTTATTAATAAATACATACTCATTATAAATCTGTGTTAAGCCTGATATCAATATATATATACATATACATACATATATATATATATATATATATATATATATATACACACACATACATACATGTATATGAAGTGAAGTGAAGTCGCTCAGTCATGTCCGACTCTTTGCGATCCCATGGACTGTAGCCTACCATGCTCCTCTGTCCGTGGGATTCTCCAGGCAAGAGTACTGGAGTGGGTTTCCATTTCCTTCTCCAGGAGATCTTCCCAACCCAGGGATAGAACCTGGCTCTCCCGCATTGTGGGCAGATGCTTTACCATCTCAGCCATCAGGGAAGACTCATACATGTATATATTATATATACATGTATATACACAATCATATATATCCATATAGCTAATATCCTGCCTTCCAAGCAAAAGAAAGAGAGTATATATTTAAAGATAATTGCAAGATAAATGGCTTATATCTCTAAATTAGAATCTATAAACAGTTAATCTCAAATAAACAGTTTTTTTTTAATAAATATCTGTAAATCTTGTACTACTCAGTAAGTGTGGAAATGAGATAAAGGTGAGATGATTTCCCACCCTTTCATATTTTTTTTTCTTTTAGAGTCTTCTATTGGTAAGGTGCTTTGCTAATTTCTGGAATCAGGAAGCCAGCTCCTAATAATGGGGAAATTGAATACTTTTATTCTCTATAATGTGTAGAAAGAGTAGAGCTCTATCTGAATACTGCTAATTCAGATTAAGGAATTCACTTTTTTTTTTTTAACATGTCAACTTCCCACTTAAAAAAAAAATATTATCACAAGCAAAATAGTAGAATGAGAAGCATATTTGGAAATAAAAGCTGTAAGTCCTTTGTCTTTTCCAACATACTATCTAATGTATCTTGTAGACAATTGACCTTTGATAATATAAATGAATTAAGTAATTAATCAATGACAAATTAGATAAATTAAGTGCTTTGAGTCTTAGTTTCCTTATTTGTAAGATGGAAATAATATCTAACCTCTCAGTGTTGTTCTGAAGCCTGTTGTATTAATGAATATGAAACTAATTTTTGCATTGTCAATTTAGAATTATTTGTATGTAGGGTAATTTTGTTTGTTTTAAAAATGAAAATGTTAAAGATAAAATTTTTCTATAAATATTTTTGAATTCTTTCATAATTATTAGTAAAATGATTAAAATCAAATTTTTGAGCCCTAAAGAAACCAATGGAAACAGATTCATGTCTGTTAAGATCTCCTTTCCATCTGTCATATGCCTTCAGTTCAGTTCAGTCACTCAGTTGTGTCCGACTCTGCAGTCCCATGGACTGCAACACGCCAGGCCTCCCTATCCATAACCAACTCCTGGAATTTACCCAAACTCATCTCCATTGAGTCGGTGATGCCATCCAACTATCTCATCTTGTCATCCCTTTCTCCTCCCGTTTTCAATCTTTTGCAGCATCCAGGTCTTTTCCAGTGAGTCAGCTCTTTGCACCAGGTGGCCAAAGTATTGGAGTTTCAGCTTCAACATTAATCCTTCCAATGAAATCTCAGGACTGATTTCCTTTAGGATGGACTGGTTGGATCTCCTTGCAGTCCAAGGGACTCTCAAGAGTCTTCTCCAATGCCACAGTTCAAAAGCATCAATTCCTCAGCAGTCAGCTTTCTTTGTAGTCCAACTGTCACATCCATACATGACTACTGGAAAAACCATAGTCTTGATTAGATGCACCTTTGTTGACAAAGTAATGTCTCTGCTTTTTAGTATGCCGTCTAGATTGGTCATAACTTTTCTTCCAAGGAGCAAGTGTCTTTTAATTTCATGGCTGACGTCACCATCTGCAGTGATTTTCAGTTCAGTTCAGTTCAGTCAGTCAGTCATGTCCAACTCTTCGCGACCCCATGAATTGCAGCACGCCAGGCCTCCCTGTCCATCACCATCTCCTGGAGTTCACTCAGACTCACGTCCATTGAGTCAGTGATGCCATCCAGCCATCTCATCCTCGGTCATTCCCTTGTCCTCCTGCCCCCAATCCTTCCCAGCATCAGAGTCTTTTCCAGTGAGTCAACTCTTCGCATGAGGTGGCCAAAGTACTGGTGTTTCAGCTTTAGCATCATTCCTTCCAAAGAAATCCCAAGGCTGATCTCCTTCAGAATGGACTGGTTGGATCTCCTTGCAGTCCAAGGGACTCTCAAGAGTCTTCTCCAATACCACAGTTCAAAACCATCAATTCTTCGGTGCTCAGCCTTCTTCACAGTCCAACTCTCACATCCATACATGACCACAGGAAAAACTATAGCCTTGACTAGACGGACCTTAGTCGGCAAAGTAATGTCTCTGCTTTTGAATATGCTATCTAGGTTGGTCATAACTTTTCTTCCAAGGAGTAAGCGTCTTCTAATTTCATGGCTCCAGTCACCATCTGCAGTGATTTTTGAGCCCAAAAATAAAGTCTGATACTGTTTCCATTGTTTCTCCATCAATTTGCCATGAAGTGATGGGACCGGATGCCATGATCTTCATTTTCTGAATGTTGAGTTTAAACCAACTTTTTCACTTTCATCAAGAGGCTGTTTAGTTCTTCTTCACTTTCTGCCATAAGGGTGATATCATCTGCATATCTCATGTTATTGATATTTCTCCAAGAAATCTTGATTCCAGCTTGTGTTTCTTCTAGTCCAGCATTTCTCATGATGTATTCTGCATATAAGTTAAATAAACAGGGTGACAGTATACAGCCTTGAAGTACTCCTTTTCCTATTTGGAACCAGTCTGTTGTGCCATGCCCAGTTCTAACTGTTGCTTCCTGACCTGCATACAGATTTCTCAAAAGGCAGGTTAGGTGGTCTGGTATTCCCATCTCTTTCAGAATTTTCCACAGTTTATTGTGGTTTTGGAACCCCCAAAATAGAGCCTGCCACTGTTTCCACTGTTTCCCCATTTATTTGCCTTGGAGTGATGGGACCAGATTCCATGATGTGCCTTACATCAATACAATTAAATATCTCCAATTTCTAGTCAGTGTAGTTGTTTCTGCTTTGAAATACTTAACTAAGATTATGTTTCCAGATATGTAATCTGAATTTGAATTTCAGAAAATCAGAAAATCTTAAAATTTAGGCCTACAGATTAGATTATTACTTGATACAAAATATCTGTTGCTTCATACATTTCAATTGACCTAACTCAGATAATTATATGTTTTATTTTCCTTAGTGAACCAGATAATGAATAAGAATGGCTGTGATTTTTATAGTCACATATAACAGGTGATCCTTATGGGGTCCCATTTTTATTTATTTTATTCATATATTCAAGAAAAATTAAAATCTGTAGAAACTTCTGTATAACAGAATTTATTATAAAAGTATTAGTTTTCTATTGCTACAAGATTACCTCAAAGTTAGTGGTAAAACAATATAAATTTATTATCATTTCTCAGTAGGTCATGGAGGTCTGATGTGGGCCTTAGTAGACCAAAAATCGAAGTGTTGGCAGTAGATTTTCCTTTCTGGAGGCTCTAGTGGAGAATCTGTATCCTGGCCTTTTGGACTGTTGGCAGAATTCAGTTCCTTGTGATTGTAGAACTAAGGTCCATGTGTTCTCACTAGCTGTTCCTTGAATACTATTCTCAGTGTCTAGAGGCCATCTCAGCCCACTCCAGTGTTCTTGCCTGGAGAATCCCAGTGACAGAAGAGCCTGGTAGGCTGCTGTCTTTGGGGTCACACAGAGTCAGACACGACTGAAGTGACTTAGCGGCAGCAGCAGAGGCCATCTACATTCCTTAGTTCACATCCTCCTTCATCCATCTTCAAAGTCAGTAATGGTGGGTTTGAATCTTCTTATGTTGTATCTCTCTGGCCCACTCGTCTCCCTTCCTTTTTAGTTATTCATGCAGTTACCCTGAAGTGAAGTCACTCAGTCATGTCTGACTTTTTGTGACCCCATAGACTGTAGCTAGGTCTATCCTAATAACCAAGAATATCTCCTGATCTCATGCTCTTAAGCTTTATCACATCTACAAATTCCCTTTTGCCTTGTAAGGTAATGTGTTCACAAGTTTTAGGAAATAGGATCTGGGCATCTGTGGAGTAGGGTCATTATTCTGCCTCTCACAGAGAGAGAAAAAATGATTCTTATTTTGAAGACATGATAAAAATGGACAATCATACCCTAATATTAGATTGGGCATCTAAAAACAAAGACAAATTATACCACAGTGTGAGGGTATATATAAAATATAGGAATAGAAAATGAAAAAATGAAGTAGCTGTTGTTTCTTCAGTTTTTTGAGTTCATTTTTGTTATATGCAAAATTAAGTAGTAAAAAGGGATGGTAACAGACAATCAATGTTTCCTCTTTTTTTTTTTTTTGTTTAAGAAAATCCACCATGAGGAAATCATTAGAAACAGTGTATAATGATTTCTGAAAAGTATGTTAATAGTGCTTGAGCTTTGAAATAAAAACTTGACAAATGTGTAAATCTGATGCAAACCTGCATTTGAAAAGGGGAGAGATTGCCATTATTTTTGTTGTGTGCCAAGATTTGTGCATTTCCACTGTTAATATTTGGTCTGATTTCAAAACTGATGAATAATGCTTTCTATGGAAACAAATTTGCTAAAATAATTTTAAAAGACTATCTTTTGTGTTTCTTATAATGGTCATATTTAATTTATTGAATATGTATTATGTGCCTATTAAATAGAAAGATAGTAATGATGACCCTCTATGTGAGACAACAAAAGAGACAAAGAGGTATAGAACGGACTTTTGGACTCTGAGGGAGAGGGAGAGGGTGGGATGATTTGGGAGAATGGCATTGAAACATGTATACTATCTTGTAAGAAACGAAGCGCCAGTCTATGCTCAATACAGGATGCAGGATGCATGGGGCTGGTGCACAGGATGATTCAGGGAGATGATATGGGGTGGGAGGTGGGAGGGGGCTTCAGCATTGGGAGATCGTGGACACCCGTGGCTGATTCATGTCAATGTTTGGCAAAACAAATACAGTATTGTAATGTAGAATAAAGTATTAAAAAAAAAAAATGAGAAAAAAACACCTTTGCTTGCATCTGTAAAACATATTTTAAAACATTTTAAAGTATTGATGTTCACAGAAACTCCTTATTTTGTTTGAAATTTTATTCCTGTTGTTTCTGAATATAATTTGGATTATCATGACATCTGTTACAGTTATTTCAAAAACTTATGAACACTATATTTTAGATGGTGGCACTTTATAGGGAGGGGTTATTTACATTTAGTTAAGGCAGAATGTACTATGATGAGCACAATCATTGATTTATCTTTGAAACTTACTGTTTCACCTTACATGGGACAATTTTAGTAAATTCCAGCCTTTACTTATCAGCGTGCCATCAATCCAGAAAGATCCCAGCCCCACACAAAAACACATTTAACCATTTAATATTAGTAAGTGGCTCTTGCTTTCTACAATGCTGTGATCTAAGTACATGTTCCGTTATCTGCAGTTTTACTTTCCTTGTTTCAGTTAACCGAAGTCAATCACAGTCTGAAAATATTAAATGAATAATCCCAGAAATAAACAATTGATAAGTTTTAAATTGTATGTCATTTTGAGTGTCATGATGAAAACTTGTGCCACCCTACTCCATCATGTTCAGGATTCACAACCATCAACATTTTCTGCTCCTGATATCCAGCCATCCACACTGTCATGCCTGGATGACCCAAGATCAATCAAAGCAGATGATCCCCCTGATATATTATAAGAAGGTCAGTAGTAGCCTAATACTATGTCACAATGTTTATGTCATTTATCTCATTTCATCTCATCATCTAGGCATTTTGTCATCTCACATAATTACAAGAATTGTGAGTACAGTACAATAAGATATTTTGAGAGACAGAGACCATATTCACATAACTTTTATTATACTGTATTATTGTAATTGTTCTATTTTATTATTAATTGTTGTTATTAATCCATTCCTATACCTAATTTGCAAGTTACACTTTATCATAGGTATGTATGTATAGGAAAAAATATAATATATGGGGTTTGGTTCTATCTCTGGTTTCAGGCATCCACTCAGAGTGTTGAAATGTATTGCCCACAGATAAGGGGGCTACTGTATCGAGCATTTATGTATTTAGCATTTATGACCAACTTATTGCCGTATATTTTTATAAATGCTTTGAAAGGATTGTCTCATTAAATATTCACATTAAATTTCTCATTTACACTTGAGAAAATTGAGACACAGAGAAGTAAAATTTCTTGCAAAAGTCATATGCAAGAGCAACTAGGTTTCATATCTAAGTCATTGAACACATTCTTTTTCACTATGTCTTAGTCATTCCTCGTATATCAAGACATTGTACCAAATCATTAAGTTTAGGTGTTAATTCAATTAAGGAGCATGACTTTGCAATTTAATAAGTACTAAGATAAGTGGAATATGTGAGCCAACTCATGTAGGAAGAATAAATCTGGTCTTGGAATCAGAAACCCTGGGTGCTAGTCTCACATTCTTCTCCAGCACCACATCAATTCTCAGTAATGCATTATTCAAAAGCATCAGTTCTTTAGCACTCAGCCTTTATGATTTAACACACATCTGTATATGACTACAGGAAAAAAAACAAAGCTTTGACTATATGGACCTTTGTCAACATATGTCTCTTCTTTTAAAAACACCATCTAGGTTTGTCACAGATTTCCTTCCAAGGAGCAAGCGTCTCTTAATTTCACGGCTGCAGTCACTATTCACAGTGATTTTGGAGCCCAAGAAAATAAAATCTGTCACTGCTTCTGCTTTTTCCCCTCCCTAACATTCTTTCCTCAGAACTCTTCTTTCTCTAAATAATTTATCTTTTAAATATCCTATCCATATCTGTGGCTTTAACTTTCAGATCAAAGGAAGTGACTCATAAGTTATATCATTTCTCTGCTAAAATTTCCAAGGTTTCACAGTTCCTTCCTATGATAAATATTTTCCTAACCCTGGCGTTCAAATTTTTAAGCACAGTAGCATCCTGGAAAGGGTTTGTTACTTGGCTCTTAATAAATAAATAAATAACAGTGTTGACTTGGAGACTTTGCCAAATTTTGTGATATAAATTCTTCTATTGTTGTCAGTTTCAAGCTAAAAACAGGATGTCACTGAAAGCAGACATGGAAAGAGATGCTAATAGTCTCCTCTGGCAAACTAGTGTGAACCATCTCCAATACATCACTGTGTTTACCAAGTCCTCAAACTTTATGTCCAGCTTTATCTTCTCTTTCTGCACTGAATTAGCTTAAACTACTGTTTGCTGAGTGTTCACCACACATTTCTACCTGTATCTTCATAAACTGCTATATTCATGTTATTGACTAAATTTGGAAAAACCTCACACTCCACCTTTACCTAACTGAATCCTAATCAGCTTTTCAAGGTCCAGTTCCTTGAAGAATTTTCTGATATTCACACTAACTTACTCAATGTTGTATTCTTTTGTGAATTGCTTTCATGAATTCCATACCTCTATCTCTTTTTCATAATCAAGGTTCTTTGTATCTTTTGTATGCTTTCATGATATTTTTAATATTTTGATTGTCTCTTTACATTGCCTTTCTTTTTAATTAATTTAATTGGAGGATAATTACTTTACAATATTGTGATGATTTTTAACAGACATCATCTTGAGTCCAGGGATTTGCTCTTCCTCCCAGAAGTACTCAGCCCAGTTTTGCTTATATCCTCAATACCTACAGTTGAAACAAATTGATAGCTGGTGGACAAACCAGTCACTCACTTGCAGCTAATCAATATGGTTTGATGTATTTTAGTGATGCATTTAAACTCTCTTCTTCTGCATTTTGTAAAGTGACAAGAACAAGTTTCCCTGAAACAGATCACCATACCAAAAAATCTAGTTGTTTAACTTTGTGTAGACTTGACTTATGTCTAATTAATCATTGAAGTAAACAATTGCCTTTAATAGTTAAAAATTAGAGATTTAACAGACCACCGAATTTCGCTTTTGTAAGAAAATTAATACTACCAAATACCTGTGCTTTAACTACTTTTGGGCTGCAAAGTATTTGAATGGGGGTAAACTCATTGGCTAGAACCTCTGAGCAATATTTATTTTCTATAATGATAATTTGTATTTTACTTATAAGTGAAGATGAACTAAAGAGCCTCTTGATGAAAGTGAAAGAGGAGAGTGAAAAGCTGGCTTAAAATTCAACATTAAAAAATGAAAATCATGGCATCCAGCCCCATCACTTTGTGGGAAGTAGATGGGGAAACAATTGAAACAGTGACAGACGTTTTATTTTATTGAGCTCCAAGATCACTGCAGGTGGTGACTGCAACCATGAAACTAAAAGACACCTGCTCTTTGGAAGGAAAACTATAACAAAACTAGATACCATGTTAAAAAGTAGAGACATTGTTTTGGGACAAAGGTCCATCTAGTCAAGCTATGGTTTTTCTAGTAGTCATGCATGGATGTGACAGTTGGACCATAAAGAAGACTGAGCACCAAAGAATTTATGCTTTTGAACTTTGGTGTTGGAGAAGACTCTTGAGAGTCGCTTGGACTGCAAGAAGATCCAACCAGTCCATTCTAAAGGAGATCAGTCCTGGGTGTTCTTTGGAAGGACTGATGCTGAAGCTAAAACTCCAATACTTTGACTACGTGATGTGAAGAGCTGACTCATTTGAAAAGACCTTGATGCTGGGAAAGATTTAAGGCAGGAGCAGAAGGGGACAACAGAGGATAAGATGGTTGGATGGTATCACTGACCTGATGGACATGAGTTTGAGGAAGCTGCAGGAGTTGGTGATGGACAGGGAAGCCTGGCATGCTGCAGTCCATGGGGTTGCATAATTTGGATACAACTGAGTGACTGAACTGAACTCAACTGAGCTTATACCTTTATTTAAACATGTATTTCTCTCCTCCCTCCATAGTTTAAACAAAGTATCACAGAGAAAGGTATGCCCTTTAAGTATTCAAATGATATTTTTTTCTAGAAAGCATCAAATTGGAGGCCACCTGCCAGAAGTGTGGGTGAGTAGTTACTCTGAGAATCTATGGACATCATTAGACTATAGGCTCTTAAAATTTTGTCCTCCAGTTACTATTAACTAAATTATACCTGATGTCAACTCTTAATTTGCTTTTTTCTGTTATTTGACACTTTGTGAAATCTCTATCACAAATTTATATCTCAGGCTAACTCAAATGGCCTAGGATATATTTATCTATATTTAATGAATTAAATAATTGACAAATTCAGTGTTTAATATATGGGCTCTACTCTAAGAACTTGGTGAGAAAATTGGGGAACAGAAAGAGTGTGCAATTTGGCCACTTTGACACAGCTAGTAAGCATTACACCAAAATATGAACACAGGTGTGCACCTTCTTTGACTGCACCTTTCTAGACTGACCACCTTCACAAAATATCTTCTAGACACAGTCTGCTGTTTTTTTCATGTTAAAAAGGGTTCCTCCATTAGAGACTTCTAGACGAAATGGTAGGAAAACCAGTGGGATCTAGTTGTAGATCAGGTGTTTTCAGGATAAAGTGTTAATATTTTATTTTACAGGTCTTAGAGTAGTGTGATGAAAACATTGTTTTGAAAGGTAAATCTATTGTCCTTTTGCAGGATGGATTAGAATAGGGGAAAAGTAAGTCCTATTTTGCTCAGAAAATTGAGATTTGGGAACATGTAGTAGTTTAAGCAAAGCAATTAGGAAGGAAAGTTAACTTAAAACCATATAACATATTTCATAATCAAATGAATTATTCCCTGTATTAGATTTTTCCTTTCTTTGCCATCTTCTGTTTGTATAGATAATTAAGAATTGGTTCTATTTTTGCTATAATATGTCATGACAACTATTTTTCCTGTATGGTAGTATATGGAATAGTATTTCTAACAAACAAATCATTCACAGCTTTAAGCCAAACTTAAACATGAATTCTCTCATCACATTTGATGTTTCTGAAATGATTAATGGATTTTGTTGAAAAGCAATAAATTATCAATATAAAAAAATAAAAAGAAAGATTGAGTGTTTGACAGAGCTTCATGATTAGTAATGTCTCGGGAGATTGGTTCAAGATGGCAGAATAGGAAGACATGCATTCACCTCCTCCTGCGGGAGCACTGGAATTACAACTAACCATTGAATAACCATCAACAGGAGGACACTGGATCCCACCCCAAAAAAAAAAAAAAACCTACAAGAGAAGTCACAATGAGATGGTAGGAGAGGCATAATAATGACAAAATAATATCCCATACCCACTGTGTGGGTAACTCACAAACTATAGAACAATAATACCATTCTCCCGCTATTGTAAAGGTTGTCAGACTGTGTCAGGCTTCTCAGTCTGTGGATCCAGCAAAGGGACTAAGAATACCCAAGGGATCTAACTTTGAAGGCCAGTGATATTTGATTGCACGTCTTCCACCGGACCAGGGGAAAGAGACTCCACTCTTGGAGGGCACACACAAAATCTTGTGCACACCAGGACCCAGGGGAAAGAAGCAGTGACCCTACAGGAGACTGAATCAGACCAACCTCCTAACACTGGAAGGTCCCCTGCAGAGGTGTGTGTCAGCAGTGACTACTACAAAGACACTGGCAGCAGCAGTCTTAGGAAGCACCTGTTGCCATGAGCCCTCCTGGAGGTCATTACCATTAGCCCTACCATAGAGACTATAGACTCCAGGGCTGGATCACTTCAGGTCTAATAGGGAGGGAATACAGCCCCACCAATCAGCAGACAAGTGGATTAAAATTTCATTGAGCCCTGCCCACCAGTGTGTTTGTGATAAGTTGCTTCAGTTGTGTCTGACTCTTTTTGATACCATGGACTCTAGCCCACCAGGCTCTTCTGTCCTTGGGATTCTCCAGACAAGAATGCTAGAGTGGATTGCCCAGTGGTAAAGAACCCGTCTGCCAATGCAGGAGATATGAGACGTGGGTCGATTCCTGGGTTAGGAAAATCCCCTGGTATCTCCTGCATTGGCAAGCGGGTTCTTTACCACTGGCCCACCCTGAGCAAGACCTAGTTCTATACACCACCAGTCCGTACTATCAAGAAGTTTGTATAAGCCTCTTAGATAGCTTCTGCCACTGGAGGGCTGATAGCAGAAGCAAGAAACACAATCTTGCAGCTTCCAGGACAAAAACCACAATCACAGAAAGTAGGCAGAGGACTGTCTCTCAAATGAAGAAATAAGGCAAAAACCCAGAAAAACAACTAACTGAAGTGGACTTAGGCAATCAATCAGAAAAAAGTATTCAGAATAATGATAGTGAAAATGATAGAAAAAGATGAGACAGAAAAAAGAATGGAGGTGAAGATTGAGACTATGAAATAAGGGTTTAACAAAGACTTAGGACAACTCAAGAATCATTATTAATATCTACTTTTAAAAGTAATTATACTTACATTTCCCTTTTAACTCTGCCAGTTTTTCAAATTTGTTCTAGGTAAAGCACTGAAGTTATGCTAGTGGTAAAGAATCCATCTGCCAATGCAGGAGACATAAGAGATGTGGGTTTGATCCCTGGGTCAAGAAGATCCCTTGGAAGAGGGTATGACAACCCACTCCAGTGTTCTTGCCTGGAGAATCCCCATTTATTGAACAGTGGAACCTGGCGAACTACAGTCCATGGAATTGCAAAGAGTCAGACACGACTGAAGTGACTTAGCAAAACACTGAAAACTGTCAATTGTGTTTAAATTAGCATCCATGTCTTTTAAACTATCTCTATGTGTAAGAAAACTTCAACAGAATCTAGAGAGTTTTCTTGCAATTATTTGAAAATAATTGATCTTGGAGAGGGTTCAGTAGCCTTATGATAAAGTTAATTTAAATGATAAATCTATATCTTTAAAAGTTTATTTTGCATATATTCCAACAAATTTTTAGAAAAATGCCAAGACGTGTATATCACTAACTCATTTGCTATAGCTTGGAGTGTTATAACATGACTTTATGATTTTTTAAAAATCCTAAAACATATATATGTAAGTATATAGTCATATAGAAATCAAGAACATAGACCTTCTCATATTCTTGAGAGTATCACAGGTTAAGGTAAAGTCATTTCACCTTAAGGGTCACATTTAGTATTTTAATGACAGGATACTATTATGAATTCTGGCACCACAAATAATACCAGAAGCTCTGTTAGATTCTTCTGGTATACCAGTAGTAGAAGACTGTAATTACAATGATCATTTACGCTACCCTCATTTTATATGGGGAATATTCAGTGAAGTCACCATTAATTTTGGAGTACACATACACACACAAACACATACCCATCAGTGACTATATATGAGCCACTTTTTATTCAAGCATCAATATGCCCAATATTCATGTGGATGCATACAATTTCACAGGAAAATTATTGTGGATCCAAAGAATCATAAGTTCATCATGTCAAAGACTTTTCAAATGCCAGTCCCTTGGCTTCAGAAACATCTTTTGAAGAATCATGAAGAACTCTTCCCTACTTTAGACTTGATGTAGTCGTAAGCAATTCACTTGAATTGTGTCACTTTTGCCCACATTGATTAGCTCATTTTCCCCCAGACAATTGCAAACATAAAACAAAATTTTTCCTTTGCTTTCTGACCAACTCTCATCACCAAATGGTACCTGGGGATAAAGGATACATTTATAAATCCATCAATTCCTTTACTCAAAAATGGCTAGAGAGGTGTCTCACCTGACAGTTTCTATCACTAGGTGATAATAAGGTGACAAGGTCAAACTCTCAAATGTGGCCGAATACCTTATTTTTCAAAGGAAATTAACATGTTTTGTTTATAATAAACATAACCAAATACTGTAATATTATTTTAGTTCTGAAATGTTCTCAGTTCAGTTCAGTAGCTCAGTCGTTTCCGACTTTTTGCAACCTCATGAATAGCAGCACGCTAGGCTTCCCTGTCCATCACCATCTCCCAGAGTTCACTCAGACTCATGTCCATCGAGTCAGTGATGCCATCCAGCCATCTCATCCTCTGTTGTCCCCTTCTCCTCCTGCCCCCAATCCCTCCCAGCATCAGTCTTTTCCAGTGAGTCAGCTCTTCACATGAGGTGGCCAAAGTACTGGAGTTTCAGCTTTAGCATCATTCCTTCCAAAGAAAGCCCAGGGCTGATCTCCTTCAGAATGGACTGGTTGGATCTCCTTGCAGTCCAAGGGACTCTCAAGAGTCTTCTCCAACACCACAGTTCAAAACCATCAATTTGGTGCTCAGCTATCTTCACAGACCAACTCTCACATCCATACATGACCACTGGAAAAACCATAGCCTTGACTAGACAGACCTTTGTTGGCAAAATAATGTCTCTGCTTTTGAATATACTATCTAGGTTGGTCATAACTTTTCTTCCAAGGAGTAAGCGTCTTTTAATTTCATGGCTGCAGTCACCATCTGCAATGATTTTGGAGCCCCCAAAATAAAATCTGACACTGTTTCCACTGTTTTCCCATCTATTTCCCATGAAGTAATGTGACCAGATGCCGTGATCTTTGTTTTGTGAATGTTGAGCTTTAAGCCAACCTTTTCACTCTATTCTTTCACTTTCATCAAGAGGCTTTTTAGTTCCTCTTCACTTTCTGCCATAAGGGTGGTGTTATCTGCATATCTGAGGTTATTGATATTTCTCCTGGCAATCATGATTCCAGCTTGTGCTTCTTCCAGCCCAGTGTTTCTCAGGATATACTCTGCCTATAAGTTAAATAAGCAGGGTGACATTATACAGCCTTGACATACTCCTTTTACTCTTTGGAACCAATCTGTTGTTCCGTGTCCAGTTCTAACTGTTGCTTCCTGTCCTGCATACAGATTTCTCAAGAGGCAGGTCAGGTGGTGTGGTATTCTCATCTCTTTCAGAATTTTCCAGTTTGTTGTGATCCACACAGTCAAAGGCTTTGGCATAGTCAATAAAGCAGAAATTGATGTTTTCCTGGAACTCTCTTGCTTTTTTGATAATCCAGGAGATGTTGGCAATTTGATCTCTGGTTCCTCTGTCTTTTCTAAAACCAACTTGAATAATAATAAGGACAACTAAAATGTAAAGCATTCCTTAATACTATGTTATTTTCAGGCTTCCATGGTAGCTCAGCTGGTAAAGAATCCACCTGTAATGCAGGAGACTGCACTTCAATTCTTGGGTCAGGAAGATCCCCTGAAGAAAGGATAGGCTACTCACTCCAGTATTCTTGGGCTTTCCTGGTGGCTCAGATGGTAAAGAATCCACTTGCAATTCAGAGACCTGGGTTCTATCCCTGGATTGGGAATATCTCTTGAGGAGGGCATGGCAACCCACTTCAGTGTTCTTGCCTGGAGAATTCCCATAGACAGAGGAGAGTGGCAGCTTACATTCCATGGGGTTGCAAAGGGTCAGACATGAATAAGAAACTAGGGACACACACGTTATTTTCAGCTGACATATTGGTGCCTAATACAGCATTATATTTCTAGTGGTTTACAGAAAATGCTAGTTCAGTAGAGAGTTTTGTAAAGTGATCACTGAAGATGGCTAATGTTCTCAAACATTAATCCCTTAATATATGGCATCAGTATGTGTTTACATTGTGTACATTAACTAGCTTATTCTTGTAGTAGATTTTGAGGTTTACAGTGACATTTACCAGGTAACACTTTTGGAAGACCAAACAAAATATTATGGTCTTTGCATTTGAGTATCATTTGAGCTTGCTTAAAACTGAGGTTTATAGTGACATAGTATCCAGGAGTTGGGCTTAGAGTTACTTACAAGTCAACTTGATGATGAGGCTGCTACTGTTGCATTTGCACTGCTTTGGTATGCTGAATTTGTTTGCTTATTAAATTGGTTTTTGATGTCTTTCATTTTTATTGATCTAAAGTGAGAATGAAAATTATTATATTCCACATTTAACTGTACTATCTTTTACTACTAAACAAAATATACAAAATATTTAAAGATAAACACTGAAAAGACTTTCTAAAATACAATTCCTTAGAAATGTAAGTTCAAGCTACTATTTCACAAAAATCTGAAGTTGATCTACAAATTATGGTTTCCATGAGCAAGAGAAGTACTAAAATTTGTATCATCTTGTTTGCTTTGAAAGAATACCTTGAATTTAATATTGATGCTAGAGTATGAAAGTGCTTATGTGGGAAGATAATATTAGCTCAGCAGTATCATTTCTTTGATCTTTGTTTAAAGTCTTATATAATCAAATTGCTATATGATTGACAACTTTGTCAAGAGTGATTGAAGACTGACACAGTAATATTGAAAATGCAAAGTTTATAAAACTTGAAACCCAAGATTTCTCATGATACTGCTTCTTTTGTAGAAGACTGAATTTTACATTGTTTTTAAATAAGTGTGTATGTTGCTAGGTACAGCTAAACCTGATTAGGCTTCATATCGTGGTTTCTTGAATCCTATTCACCAACATAAACACATAATTTAGGCATGTTCCTATTAGCAAATATGACTGAGAATCTTTGCTGTAAGGAAAACTTAAAACCAAAGCTTCATCATCCTAACATCTATTCTTTTTCTGAGTATGACTTTTGGGGTTTGTGAAATGGTTACATATTAATATATTTTTATCACAAGCCAAGAATTATGCTACATAGTTAAAAGACAACAGGTAAGATTTTGGAATGTGATGTCAGTCGGAGCTTTGTTGTGTGATTTGATCAAGCATCTTTAACCTCTCAAAGCCTGTTTCCTCAACTAGTTTGGAAAACGATAGTACCAATATTATGATGTTGATATGAGGATTAATTGAGATAATAATTATAAAGTGCTTAGCATAATACTCGGGACTTGTATAGCTATTACTGTTCGTATAGTGTTTTTGTTGTTCCTAATTTCAAACTTATAGTAATATTCATGCTTTTCAAGAAGAGTGCAAAACCCACTTAGTTCACATGCTCAATCGTGTCCAACTTTTGCGACCTCATGAATCACAGCATTCCAGGCCTCCCTGTCTATCACAACTCCTAGAGTTCATTCAGACTCACATCCATTGAGTCTGTGATGCCATCCAACCATCTCATCCTCTGCCGTCCCCTTCTCCTCCTGCCCCCAATCCCTCCCAGCATCAGAGTTTTTCCAGTGAGTCAACTCTACGCATGAGGTGGCAAAAGTACTGGAGTTTCAGCTTTAGCATCATTCCTTCCAAAGAAAGCCCAGGGTTGATTTCCTTCAGAATGGACTGGTTGGATCTCCTTGCAGTCCAAGGGACTCTCAAGAGTCTTCTCCAACACCACAGTTCAAAAGCATCAATTCTTCGGCACTCAGCCTTCTTCACAGTCCATCTCTCACATGCATACATGACCACAGGAAAAATCATAGCCTTGACAAGACGGACGTTAGTTGGCAAAATAATGTCTCTGCTTTTGAATATACTATCTAGGTTGGTCATAACTTTTCTTCCAAGGAGGAAGCGTCTTTTAATTTTATGGCTGCAATCACCATCTGCAGTGATTTTTGAGCCCCACAAAAATAAAGTCTGACACTGTTTCCACTGTTTCCCCATCTATTTCCCATGGAGTGATGGGACCAGATGCCATGATCTTAGGTTTCCGACTGTTGAGCTTTAGGCCGAATTTTTCACTCTACACTTTTACTTTCATCAAGAGGTGTTTTAGTTCCTCTTCACTTTTTGCCATAAGGGTGGTGTCATCTGCATATCTGAGGTTATTGATATTTCTCCCAGCAATCTTGATTCCAGCTTGTATTTCTTCCAGTCCAACGTTTCTCATGATGTACTCTGCATATAAGTTAAATAAGCAGGGTGACAATATACAGCCTTGACGTACTCCTTTTCCTATTTAGAACCAGTCTGTTGTTCCATGTCCAGTTCTAACTGTTGCTTCCTGACCTTCATACAGATTTCTCAAGAGGCAGGTCAGGTGGTCTGGTATTCCCATCTCTCTCAAAATCTTCCACAGTTTATTGTGATCCACTCAGTCAAAGGCTTTGGCATAGTCAGTAAAGCAGAAGTAGATGTTTTTCTGGAACTCTCTTGCTTTTTCCATGATCCAGCGGATGTTGGCAATTTGATCTCTGGTTCCTCTACCTTTTCCAAAACCAGCTTGAACATCAGGGAGTTAACAGTTCACGTATTGCTGAAGCCTGGCTTGGAGAATTTTGAGCATTATTCATTAGCATGTGAGATGAGAGCATTTGTGCAGTAGTTTGAGCATTCTTTGGCATTGCCTTTCTTTGGGATTGGAATGAAAACTGACCTTTCCCAGTCCTGTGGTCACTGCTGAGTTTTCCTAATTTGTTGGCATGTTGAGTGCAGCAATTTCACAGGATCATCTTTCAGGATTTGAAACAGCTCCACTGGAATTCCATCATCTCCACTAGTGAAAGTGAAGTCCCTCAGTTGTGTCCGACTATTTTTGATGCCATGGACTGTAGCCTACCAGGCTCCTCCCTCCATGGGATTCTCCAAGAAAGAGTACTGGAGTGGGTTGCTGTTTCCTTCTCCAGTCATTCCCATTAGCTTTGTTCATAGAGATGCTTTCCAAGGCCCACTTGACTTCACATTCCAGAATGTCTGGCTCTAGATTAGTGATCATACCATCATGATTATCTGGGTCGTGAAGATCTTATTTGTACAGTTCTTCTGTGTATTCTTGCCAACTCTTATTAATATCTTCTGCTTCTATTAGGTCCAGACCATTTCTGTCCTTTATCAAGCCCATCATTGCATGAAATGTTCCCTTGTATCTCTAATTTTCTTGAAGAGGTCTCTAGCCTTTCACATTCTGTTGTTTTTCTCTATGTCTTTGCATTGATCACTGAAGAAGGCTTTCTTATCTCTTCTTGCTATTCTCTGGAATTCTGCATTCAGATGCTTATAGTTTTCCTTTTCTCCTTTGATTTTCACCTCTCTTCTTTTCACAGCTATTTGAAAGGACTCTCCAGACAGCCATTTTGCTTCCTTGCATTTCTTTTCTATTTGGATGGTCTTGATCCCTGTCTCCTGGACAATGTCATGAACTTCATTCCATAGTTGATTAGGCACTCTATCTATCAGATCTAGGCCTTTAAATTTATTTCTCACTTCCACTGTATAATTATAAGATATTTGATTTAGGTCATACCTGAATGGTCTAGGAGTTTTCCCTACTTTCTTCAATTTATGTCTGAATTTGGTAATAAGGAGTTCATGATCTGAGCCACAGTCCACTACAGGTCTTGTTTTTACTGACTGTATAGAGTTTCTCCATCTTTGGCTGCAAAGAATACAATCCATCTTATTTTGGTGTTGACAATCTGGTGATGTCCATGTGTAGAGTCTTCTCTTGTGTTGTTGGAAGAGGGTGTTTGCTATGACCAGTGCGTTTTCTTGGCAAAACTCTATTAGTCTTTGCCCTGCTTCATTCTGCATTCCAAGGCCAAATTTGCCTGTTACTCCAGGTGTTTCTTGACTTCCTACTTTTGCATTCTAGTCCCCTATAATGAAAAGGACATCTTTTTGGGTGTTACTTCTAAAAGGTCTTATAGGTCTTCATAATACAGTTCAACTTCAGCTTCTTCCTCATTACTGGTTGGGGCATAGACTTGGATAACTGTGATACTGAATGGTTTGCCTTGGAGATGAATAGAGATCATTATGTCATTTTTGAGTTTGCATCCAAGTCCTGCATTTGGGACTTTTTGTTGACCGTGATGGCTACTGCATTTCTTCTGAGGGATTCCTGCCCGCAGTAGTAGATATAATGGTCATCTGAGTGAAATTCACCCATTCCAGTCCATTTTAGTTCACTGATTCCTAGAATGTCGACATTCACACTTGCCATCTCTTGTTTGACCACTTCCAATTTGCCTTGATTCATGGACCTGACATTCCAGGTTCCTATGCAATATTGCTCTTTACAGCATTGGACCTTGCTTCTGTCACCAGTCACATGGACAGCTGAGTATTGTTTTTGCTTTGGCTCCATCCCTTCATTCTTTCTGGAGTTATTTCTCCACTAACCTCCAGTAGCATATTGGGCACCTACTGACCTGGGGAGTTCCTCTTTCAAAATCCTATCATTTTGCCTTTTCATTTTGTTCATGGGGTTCTGAAGGCAAGGATACTGAAGTGGTTTGCCATTCCCTTCTCCAGTGGACCACATTCTGTCAGACTTCTCCACTATGACCCTCCCATCTTAGCTTGCCCCATGGACATGGCTTGATCTCATTGAGTTAGACAAAGCTGTGGTCCTAACATGGTTAGATTGACTAGTTTTCTGTGAGTATGGTTTCAGTGTGTCTGCCCTCTGATGCCCTCTTGCAACACCTACCATCTTACTTGGGATTCCCTTACCTTGGCCATGCAGTATCTCTTCAAGGATGCTCCAGCAAAGCATAGCCACTGCTCCTTACCTTGGCAAAGTGTATCTCCTTCCCACGGCCCTTCCTGACCTTCAACATGAGATAGCTCCTCTAGGCCCTCCTATGACTGCACAGCCACTATTCCTCAGGTTGCTCCTCCCAGGCACCACCCCTCGCCTTGGGCACGAGGTGGCTTCTCCTGGCCACCCCTGACTTCAGACATGGGGTAGCTCCTCTCGGCCACCACTGACCTCGGACGTGGGGTATCTCCTCTTGGCCGCTGCCCCTGGCCTCGGACACAGTGTAGTTCCTCTCAGCCATTGTCCCTGACCTTGGACACGGGGTGTCTCCTCCCAGCCGCCACTGACCTCGGACCTGGGGTAGCTCCTCTCGGCCACTGCCCCTGGCCTCAGACACAGGGTAGCTCCACTTGACCATTGTCCCTGACCTCGCATGTGGGGTGTCTCCTCCCAGCTGCCACTAACCTCGGACGTGGGGTGGCTCCTCTTGGCCACTGCCCCTGGCCTTGGATGTGGGATAGCTCCTCCCAGCTGCCACCCCTGACCTCGGAGTTGGATAGCTCCTCTTAGCTCTTCCTGTGCCATTGCAGCCTGGCACTCTCAGCCACTGCCCCTGACCTCGGACGTAGGGTAACTCCTCTCAGCCGCACTTAGTGTGCTGGGTGGCAGCCGCCCGCACTTAGTGTGCTGGGTGGCAGCTGCCCATTCCTACTAGTCTTCATTATATATATCTGACAAAAATGTGAAAAAAAATGAGTTTATGAGATCATTATAACAATAAGGCCTGGGTGTTTTTTTTCCTTCATCTGAGAATAGTTCTGATAGAACATCATGCTTGAATAGGTTTAGACACATAAATGAAAAAGACACTTTTAAGGTTGTTATTTCAATTTTAATTGTCAGTAATATACCCTATATTTCTACCCCCGTTGTATAGAATTGATGTTCTGAAATAGCTCTCCTAACCACACATTATGAAATGAAATCTTGGGTTGAGTTGCCTTAATGGAGTCACATCATCATCAGTAAAAGACATTTATAGAATCCCTAAGGACATATCTTCCCTGCTTGTAAAAGACATTCATGTTTGATTATTGTTTTTAAGGAAATTATAAGCTCACCCACAAGAACTATGTAAGTCTATATTCAACTTTCCAGAAGCTTAAAATCTGAGAAAGCTAAAATTTCCTCTACACATCCAACCTCAAAGTACTTCTACCTATAATAATTATTTTTTCTAATCCAAAGGACAATTTATATGGGTAACCAGCTCATCATATTTTTAGCTTTTTAAACTGCTATAACCCACTTTGTGCTCTAAAAAGGATTCCGGTTTTTATTCTAACTTAGTAGAACCTGACAAGAGTTTCTCACAGTGTTTAAGACAGAGTCATAAATCTTGACTAGAAATTTGAATGCCTGGTATACAAAAATACCTAGGTAATTTGCTTAGTTTTCATTACTTGCATTTTCTGTGTGGAATTTTCAGAGTAAAATTTGGCTATTGGTTTCAGTGCAACAAAATTACATTGTTTCTGAAAGAAATAATTCTGATAGAATGAAGTCCTGAAATAATTTTGTTTATATATAATACATATGCTTTAGGCTTGGTTTACCATGAATCTGATTTTAGCCCAGTATATTTTATTAGCAAATAATTGTTCATTTTCTTTCAAAGTACTTTTCAATACCATGATTTGATTATTTTTACACTTTCATGATTTAAATTTACAACTTCAAATATCCACTTTTAAATATCAACACAGAAATAATGAGAGCAATTTCATGTCCATATTTTTCAGCATTTATTTTCTTTGCCTCTTTAATACTTGAACACGTTCTCATAGTCACCCATTGGTGGCACTGGAAACAGTCAACAAAATTCTTACATCTCGCTGTCAGCTCCTTTACCACCACGTATCAGAACCTTTCAGGATCAGCTTTTGTAATTTTCTTTCACTTTTCTGATTATGCTCATTTTATCTCTTTGTAATTTATTCTTATTTCTCATCATTATGGAAAACTAGAAAATTTTCAAAATTAGGCATTTAGAAACTAATTAAGTTTTTCTTTGAAAACAAATATTCACCCATATTTACAAAAGCTGTTAATTTTTTCAAATCCTATTCCAATTTGCCTTGATTCATGGACCTGACATTCCAGGTTCCTATGCAATATTGCTCTTTATAGCATTGGACCTTACTTCTATCACCAGTCATATCCACAGCTGGGTATTGTTTTTGCTTTGGCACCATCCCTTCATTCTTTCCACAGTTATTTCTCCACTGATCTCCAGTAGCATATTGGGCACCTACTGAGCTGGGGAGTTCCTCTTTCAAAATCCTATCATTTTGCCTTTTTATACTGTTCATGCAGTTCTGAAGGCAAGAATACTGAAGTGGTTTGCCATTCCCTTCTCCAGTGGACTACATTCTGTCAGACATCTCCACCATGACCAGCCCATCTTGGGTTGCCCTGTGGGCATGGCTTGGTTTCATTGAGTTAGACAAAGCTGTGATGCTAGTGTGATTAGACTGCCTAGTTTTTTGTGAGTATGGTTTCAGTGTGTCTGCCCTCTAATGCCCTCTTGCAACACCTACAAGCTTACTTGGGTTCTTTTACCTTGGGGGTGTGTATCTCTTCATGGCTGCTCCAGCAAATCGCAGCTGCTGCTCCTGTCCCAGAATTCAAATAAAAAATGTATTTTAAGAAAGATGTACTCCCATGGCTAATTCATGTCAATGTATGGCAAAATCACTACAATATTGTAATTAGCATCCAATTAAAATAAATAAATTAATTAAAATGAAAGATGGCATAATCAATTGTGCTAAAAGTTGATATATCAGATTGGGGCTAATAATTGATCTTTGCATCAGTTCAGTTGCTCAGTCGTGTCCGACTCTTTGTGACCCCATGAATCACAGCACGCCAGGCCTCCCTGTCCATCACCAATTTCTGGAGTTTACTCAGACTCACGGCCATCTAATCAGTGATGCATTCCAGCCATCTCATCCTCTGTCGTCCCCTTCTCCTGCCCCCAATCCCTCCCAGCATCAGAGTCTTTTCCAATGAGTCAAATCTTTGCATGAGGTGGTCAGAGTACTGGAGTTTCAGCTTTAGCATCATTCCTTCTAAAGGAATCCCAGGGTTGATCTCCTTCAGAATGGACTGGTTGGATCTCCTTGTAGTCCAAGTGAATCTCAACAGTCTTCTCCAACACCACAGTTCAAAAGCATTAGTTCTTTGAGGCTCAGCTTTCTTCACAGTCCAACTCTCACATCCATATATGACCACAGGAAAAATCATAGCCTTGACTAAATGAACCTTTGTTGGCAAAGTAATGTCTCTGCTTTTGAATATACTATCTAGGTTGGTCATAACTTTTCTTCCATGGAGTAACCGTCTTCTAATTTCATGATTGGAGTCACCATCTGCAGTGATTTTGGAGCCCCCCCAAAAAAAAAAGTCTGACACTGTTTCCACCGTTTCCCTATCTATTTCACATGAAGTGATGGGACTGGATACCATGATCTTTGTTTTCTGAATGTTGAGCTTAAGCGCACTTTGTCACTCTCCTCTTTCAGTTTCATCAAGATGCTTCTTACTTCTTCATTTTATGCCATAAGGGTGGTGTCATCTGCATATCTGAGATTACTGATATTTCTCCTGGCAATCTTGATTCCAGCTTGTGCTTCTTCCAGTCCAGCGTTTCTCATGATGTACTCTGCTTATAAGTTAAATAAGCAGGGTGACAATATACAGTCTTGACATAACTCTTTTCCTATTTGGAACCAGTCTGTTGTTCCATGTCCAGTTCTAACTGTTGCTTCCTGACCTGCATATAGATTTCTCAAGAGGCAGGTCAGGTGGTCTGGTACTCCCATTTCTTTCAGAATTTTCCGCAGTTTATTGGGAGCCACACAGTCAAAGACTTTGGCATAGTCAATAAAGCAGAAATACATGTTTTTCAGGAACTCTCTTGCTTTTTTGATGATCCAGCAGATGTTGGCAATTTGATCTCTGGTTCAACTACCTCACAATTGCACACATTTCACATGCTAGCACGTGCATGCTCAAATTCTAACAAGCTATGCTTCAAGAGTTTGAGAACTGAAAGCATCCAGATGTACCAGCTAGATTTAGGAAAGGCAGAGGAACCAGAGATCAAATTTCCAACAATCACTGGATCAAATAAAAAGAAATTGAATTCCAGAAAAGTATTTATTTCTTCTTCAATGACTACTGTAATTCCTTTGACTCTGTGTATCACAAAAAAACTGTGGAAAATTTCTAAAGAGATGGGAATATCGTATCAGTTTTCTGCCTCCTGAGAAACCAGTGTGGAGGTCAAGAAGCAACAGTTAGAACTGAACATGGAGCAACAGAGAGGTTCAAAATTGAGAAAGGATTGCATCAGGCTGTATGTTGTCACCCTGCTTATTTAACATATATGCAGAGTACATCATGTGAAAGGCTGGGCTGGATGAAGCACAAACTGGAATCAAGATTGCCAGGAGAAATATCAATAACCTCAGATATGCTAATGACACAATTCTTCTGGCAGAAAGTGAAGAGGAACCAAAGAGCCTCTTGATGAAAGTGAAAGAGGAGAGTGAAACAGCAGGCTTAAAACTCAACATTCAAAAAAAATGAAGATAATGGCATCCAGTCTCATAACTTCATGGCAAATAGATGGGGAAACAATGGAAACAGTGTCAGACTTTATTTTTGGGGGCTCCAAAATCACTGCAGAGGATAATTGCTGCCATGAAATGAAAAAACACTTGCTCTTTGGAAGAAAAGCTGTGACACAGCTTGACAGCATGTTAAAAAGCAGAGACATTACTTTGCCAACAAAGATCTGCCTAGTCAAAGCGATGGATTTTCCAGTAGTCATGTACTGATGTGAGAGTTGGACCATAAAAAAGCAGAGTGCCACAGAACTGATGATTTTGAACTATGGTTTTAGAAAATAGTCTTGAGAGTCACTTCGACTGCAAGGAATTCAAACCAGTCAATCCTAAAGGAAATTAACCCTGAATATTTCTGCAGGGCAACCCAAGATGGGCGGGTCATGGTAGAGAGGTCTGACAGAATGTGGTCCACTGGAGAAGGGAACGGCAAACCACTTCAGTATTCTTGCCTTCAGAACCCCATGAACAGTATGAAAAAGCAAAATGATAGGATGCCAGAAGAGGGACTCCCCAGGTCACTAGGTGCCCAATATGCTACTGGAGATCAGTGAAGAAGTAACTCCAGAAAGAATGAAGGATGGAGCCAAAGCAAAAACAATACCCAGTTTTGGGTGTAACTGGTGATAGAAGCAAGATCCGATGCTGTAAAAACAATATTGCATAGGAATCTGGAATGTCACGTTTATGAATCAAGGCAAATTGGAAGTGGTCAAACAAGAGATGGCAAGGGTGAATGTCGACATTCTAGGAATCAGTGAACTAAAATGGACTGGAATGGGTGAATTTCACTCAGATGACCATTATATCTACTACTGCGGGCAGGAATCTCTCAGAAGAAATGCAGTAGCCACCATGGTCAACAAAAGAGTCCAAAATGCAGTACTTGGATGCAATCTCAAAAACGACAAAATGATCTCTGCTCATCTCCAAGGCACACCATTCAATATTACAGTTATCCAAGTCTATGCCCAAACCAGTAACATGGAAGAAGCTGAAGTTGAACTGTATTATGAAGACCTATAAGACCTTTTAGAAGTAACACCCAAAAAGATGTCCTTTTCATTATAGGGGACTGGAATGCAAAAGTAGGAAGTCAAGAAACACCTGGAGTAACAGGCAAATTTGGCCTTGGAATGTGGAATGAATCAGGGCAAAGACTAATAGAGTTTTGCCAAGAAAATGCACTGGTCATAGCAAACACCCTCTTCCAACAACACAAGAGAAGACTCTCCACATGGACATCACCAGATGGTCAACACCGAAATCAGATGGATTATATTCTTTGCAGCCAAAGATGGAGAAGCTCTATACAGTCAACAAAAACAAGACCAGGAGCTGATTGTGGCTCAGATCATGAACTCCTTATTACCAAATTCAGACTTAAATAGAAGAAAGTAGGGAAAACAGCTAGACCATTCAGGTATGACCTAAATCAAATCCCTTATGATTATACAGTGGAAGTGAGAAATAGATTTAAGGGCCTAGATCTGATAGATAGAGTGGCTGATGAACTATGGAATGAGGTTTGTGACATTGTACAGGAGACAGGGATCAAGACCATCCTCATGGAAAAGAAATGAAAAAAGCAAAATTGCTGTCTGGGGAAGCTTTACAAATAGCTCTGAAAAGAAGTAAAGGAGAAAAGGAAAGACATGAGCATCTGAATGCAAGATTCCAGAGAATAGCAAAAGAGATAAGAAAGCCTTCTTCAGTGATCAATGCAAAGAAATAGAGGAAAATAACAGAATGGTAAAGACTAGAGATCACTTCAAGAAAATTAGAGATACAAAGGGAACATTGCATGCAACGATGGGCTCGGGCTCGATAAAGGACAGAAATGGTCTGGACCTAACAAGCAGAAGAAATTAAGAAGAGGTGGCAAGAATACACAGAAGAACTAAACAAAAAAGATCTTGATGACCCAGATAATCATGATGATGTGATCACTAATCTCGATCCAGACATCTTGGAATGTGAAGTCAAGTGGGCCTTAGAAAGTATCACTATGAACCAAGCTAGTGGAAGTTATGGAATTCCAGTTGAGCTGTTTCAAATCCTGAAAGATGATGCTGTGAAAGTGCTACACTCAGTATGGCAGCAATTTTGGAGAACTCAGCAGTGGCGATAGAACTGGAAAACATCAGTTTTCATTCCAATTCCAAAGAAAGGCAATGCCAAAGAATGGTCAAACTACCACACAATTGCACTCATCTCACATGCTAGTAAAGTAATGCTCAAAATTCTCCAAGCCAGGCTTCAGGAATACGTGAACCGTGAACTCCCTGATGTTCAAGCTGGCTTTTGAAAAGGCAGAGGAACCAGAGATCAAATTGCCAACATCCACTGGATCATGGAAAAAGCAAGAGAATTCCAGAAAAACATCTATTTCTGCTTTATTGAGTATGCCAAATTCTTTACCTGTGCCGATCAGAATAAACTGTGGAACATTCTGAAAGAGATGGGAATACCAGCCCACCTGACCTGCCACTTGAGAAATCTGTATGCAGGTCAGGAAGCAACGGTTAGAACTGGACATGGAACAATGGACTGATTCCAAATAGGAAAGGTAGTATGTCAAGGCTGTATATTGTCACCCTGCTTATTTAACTTATATGCAGAGTACATCATGAGAAACGCTGGGCTGGAAGAAGCACAAGCTGGAATCAGGATTGATGGGAGAAATATCAGTAACCTCAGGTATGCAGATGACACCACCTTTGTGGCAGAAAGTGAAGAGGAGTTAAAAGCCTCCTGATGAAAGTCAAAGAGGAGAGTGAAAAAGTTGGCTTAAAGCTCAACATTAAGAAAACGAAGATCATGGAATCCGGTCCCATCACTTCATGAGAAACAGATGGAGAAACAGTGGAAACAGTGTCAGACTTTATTTTGGGGGGCTCCAAAATCACTGTAGATGGTGACTGCAGCAATGAAAATAAAAGATGCTTACTCCTTGGAAGAAAAGTTATGACCAACCTTGATAGTATATTCAAAAGCAGAGACGTTACTTTGCCAACTAAGTTCTGTCTAGTCAAGGCTACGGTTTTTCATGTTGTCATGTATGGATGTGAGAGTTGGACTGTGAAGAAGGCTGAGCGCAGAAGAATTGATGCTTTTGAACTGGAGTGTTGGAGAAGACTCTTGAGAGTCCCTTGGACTACAAGGAGATCCAACCAGTCCATTCTGAAGGAGATTAGCCCTGGCTGTTCTTTGGAAGGAATAATGCTAAAGCTGAATCTCCAGTACTTTGGCCACCTCATGCAAAGAGTTGACTTATTGGAAAAGACTCTGATGCTGGGAGGGATTGGTGGCAGGAGGAGAAGGGGATGACCGAGGATGAGATGGCTGGATGGCATCATGGACTCGATGGATGTGAGTCTGAGTGAACTCCGAGAGATGGTGATGGACAGGGAAGCCTGGCGTACTGCCATTCATAGAGTCGCAGAGAGTCGAACACGACTGACCGACTGAACTGAACTGACTGATTCATTGGAATTGTGATGCTGAAGCTGAATCTACAATGCTTTTTCCACTTAAAGAGAAGAGCTGACTAATTGGAAATGACCCTGATGTTGAAAATATAGAAAGCAAGAGGTGAAGGGGACGACAGAAGATGAGATGGTTGGATGGCATCACAAACTCAATGGACATGGGTTTGAGGAAGTTTTGGGAGATAATGAAGTACAAGGAAGCCTGGCGTACTGCAATCCAAGGTATTGCAAAGAGTTGGATAAAACTGAGCAACTGAACAACAGCAGTTTTTGATAGGGAATTGTATTTAATCTGTAGATTTCTTTGAGTATTATGAACAGTTTAACAATCCTATTTCCTCTAAGTCAAAATCATAGAATATTATTCAATTTCTTTGTATCATTTTCAATTTCTTTCCTCATGTATAGTTTAGTTTTCAAAGTATATGTCTTTAACCACCTCAGTTAAGTTTCTTCGTAGATATTTTAAACTGTATGGTACATTTTTAAAATTAATTTATTTTAAATGGAGGCTAATTACTTTACAATATTTTATTATATTTTTGCCATATATTGACATGAATCAGCCACAGGTGTTCATATGTCCCACATCCTGAACCCCACTCCCACCTCCCTATCCATCCCATGTCTCAGGGTCATCCCAGTATACCGGTCCTGAGCACCCTGACTCATGCATCAAATCTGGCCTGGCGATTTGTTTCACATATGGTAATATACATGTTTCAATGCTATTATCTCAAATTATCCTACCTTCACCTTCTCCCACAGAGTCCAAAAGACTGTTCTTTACCTCTGTGTCTCTTTTAGTATCATATAGGGTTATTGTTACCATCTTTCTAAATTCCATATATATGCATTAATATACTGTATCGGTGTTTTTCTTTTTGACTTACTTCACTCTGTATAATAGGTTCCAATTTCATCCATGTCATTATAACGGATTCAAACATGTTCATTTTAATAGCTGAGTAATATTCCATTGTGTATATGTACAAAACTTTCTTATCTATTTCTCTGGTGATGGACATCTAGTTTGCATGAATGTCCTAGTTATTGTAAACAGTGCTGCAACAAGCATTTGGATACACTTGTCTCTTTCAATACTGGTTTCCTTCGTGTGTATGACCAGGAGTGGGATTGCTGAGTCATATGGTGGTTCTATTTCCAGTTTTTTAAAGAATCTCCACACTATTTCCCATAGTGGCTGTACTAGCTTGCATTCCCACTAACCATGTAAGAAGGTTCCCTTTTCTCCACACTCTCTTCAGCATTTATTGTTTGTAGTCTCTTTGATGGCAGCCATTCTGACAAGCATAAGATGGTACCTCATTGTGGTTTTGATTTGCATTTCTCTGAAAATGAGTGATGTTAAGCATCTTCTTATGTATTTATTAGCTATCTGTATGTTTTCTTTGGAGAATTATCTGTTTAGTTCTTTGGCCCATGTTTTGATTGGGCCTTTACTTTTTCAGGAATTGAATTATAGGAACTGCTTGTACATTTTTAAGGTTAATTCTTTGTCAGTCACTTCATTTGCTACTATTTGCTCCCATTCTGAAGACTGTCTTTTCACCTTTCTTATAGTTTCCTTCATTGTACAAAAGCTTTTAAGTTTAATTAGGTCCCACTTATTTATTTGGGTCATAGAGGATCCTGCTGTGATTTATGTCAGAGAATGTTTTGCCTGTATTTTCCTCTAGGAGTTTTAGTTTCTGGTCTTACATTTAGATCTTTAATACATTTTGAGCTTATTTTTGTGTATGATGTTAGAAAGTATTATAGTTCATTCTTTTATAAGTGGTTGACCAGTTTTCCCACCACCACTTGTTAAAGTGATTGTGTTTCTCCATTGTATGTTCTTCCCTCCTTTGTAAGGATAAGGTGTCCATAGGTATGTAGATTTATCTCTAAGCTTTCTGTTTTGTTCCATTGATTTATATTTCTGTCTTTGTGCCAGTACCATACTGTCTTAATGATTATAGCTTTGTAGCATACTTTGAAGTCAGGCATGTTGATTCCTCCAGTTTCATTCTTCTTTCTCAAGATTGCTTTGGCTATTCGAGGTTTTTTTGTTTTGTTTTGTTTTTTTTTTTTTTTTTTAATTTCCATACAAATTGTGAAATTATTCGTTTTAGTTCTCTAAACTATACCATTGGTATCTTGTTAGGAATTGCATTGAAATTATAATTTGCTTTTGATAGTATGTTCATATTCACTATATTGTTTCTTTCAATCCATGAACATGGTATGTTTCTCCATCTATTTGTGTCATACTTGATTTCTTTCATCAGTGTTTTATAGTTTTCTATATATAGGTCTTTAGTTTTTAGGTAGGTTTATTCCTAAGTATTTTAGTTTTCATTGCAATAGTGAATGGAATTGTTTCCTTAACTTCTTTTATGTTTTTCCATTGTTAATGTAGAGGAATGCAAGGGATTTCTGGAGGGTTTTCCTCATAAATGGATGGTGAGTTTTGTCAAAGGCTTTCTCTGCATCTATTGGATAATCATATAGTTTTTATCGTTCAATTTGTTGATGTGGTGTATCACATTGTTTGATTTGTGAATATTGAAGAATCCTTGCATCCCTGGGATAAAGCCCACTTGGTCATGATGTATGATCTTTTAATATGTTTTTGGGTTCTGTTTGCTAGAATTTTGTTAAGGATTTTTGCATCTATGTTCATCAGTGATATTGGCCTGTAGTTTTCTTTTTTTGTGTGGCATCTTTGTGAGGTTTTGGTATTAGGGTGATAGTGGCCTCATAGAATGCGTTTGGAAGTTATCTATCCTTTGAAATTTTCTGGAAGAAGTTGAGTAGAATAGGTTTTAGCTCTTCTCTAGATTTTGGTAGAATTCCCCTGTGAAGCCTTCTGGTCCTGGGCTTTTGTTTGTTGGAAGATTTCGATTACAGTTTGATTTCTGTGCTTGTGATGGGCTTATTAAGATTTTCTATTTCTTCCTGGTTCAATTTTGGAAAGTTGTACATTTCTAAGAATTCGTCCATTTCTTCCATGTTGTCCCTTTTATTGGCATATAGCTGCTGTTAGTAGTTTCTTATGATCCTTTGTATTTCTGTGATTTCTGTTGTAACTTCTCTATTTTCATTTCTAATTTTTTTAATTTGATTCTTCTCCCTTATTTCTTGATGAGTCTGGCTAATGGTTTGTCTATTTTATTTATCTTCTCAAAGCACCTGCTTTTAGTTTTGTTGATTTTTGCTATAGCCTCCTTTTTTTCCCCATTAATTTCTGCACTGATATTTATAATTTCTTTCCTTCTTTTAAACCTGGGGCTCTTCATTTCTTCTTTTTCTAGTTGTTTTAGCTATAAAGTTAGATTCTTTATTTAATTTTCCTCTTGTTTATTGTGGTAAGCTTGTATTGCTATGAAACTTCTCTTCAGCATTGCTTTTAATGAATCCCATAGGTTTTGGGTTGATTTTCATTCATTTCAGTGCATATTTTGATTTTTTTTTAAATTTCTTTTGTGATTTGTTAGTTATTGAGAAACGCATTGTTTAGTTTCCATATGTTTGTATTTTTCATAATTTTTTTCCTGTAGTTGACATGTAATCTTACCACGTTGTGATCAGAAAAGATGCTTGAAATGATTTCAATTCTTTTGAATTTATCAAGGCTAGATTTATGTCCCAGGATGTGATCTACATTGGAAAATGTTCCCTGTGCTTTTGAGAAAAAGGTGAAAATCATTGTTTTTGGTGAAATATTTTATACATATCAATTAGGTCAAACTGGTCCATTGCATCATTTAAAGTTTGTGTTTGCTTATTAATTTTCTGTTTAGTTGATCTATCCATAGATGTCAGTTGGGTATTAATGTCTCCCACTATTACTGTGTTACAGTTAATTTCCCCTTTCACACTTTGTAGCACTTGCCTTACATATTCCACCACTCCTATGTTGGGTGTATATATATTTATGATTGTTATATCTTCTTCTTGGATTGATCCTTTGATCATTATGTAGTGGCCTTCTTTGTCTCTTTTCATGGCTTTTATTTTAAAGTCTATTTTATATGATATGAGCATTGCTACTTCTGATTTATTTTGGTCTCTATTTGCGTGAAATATCTTTTTCCAGCCCTTCACTTTCAGTCTGTATGTGTCCCTTGTTTTGAGGTGGGTCTCTTGTAGGCAGCATATATAGGGGTCTTGTTTTTATATCCATTCAGCCAGTCTTATTTGTTTATTTATTTGGCTAGGGCATTCAACCCATTTGAATTTAAGGTAATTATTGATAAGTATGATGCCTTTGCCATTTACCTTGTTGTTTTGGGTTTGAGTTTATACTCGTTTTCTGTGTTTCCTGTTTAGAGAAGATCCTTTGGTATTTGTTGAAGAGCTGGTTTGCTGCTGCTGAATTCTCTCATCTTTGGCTTATCTGTAAAGCTTTTGGTTTCTCCTTCATATTTGAATGAAATCCTTGCTGGGTATAGTAATCTGGGTTGTAGGTTTTTCTTTTTCATCACTTTAAGTATGTCTTGCCATTCCCTTCTGGCCTGAAGAGTTTCTTTTGAAAGATCAGTTGTTATCCTTATAGGGATCCCCTTGTGTATTATTTGTTGCTTTTCCCTTGCTGCTTTTGATGTTTGCTCTTTGTGTTTGATCTTCATTAATTTGATTAATATGTTTCTTGGGGTTTTTCACCTTGTGTTTATCCTGTTTGGGACCCTCTAGGTTTCTTGGACTTGGATGGCTCTTTCCTTCCCCATTTTAGGGAAGTTTTCAACTATTATCTCCTCAAGTATTTTATCATGGCCTTTCTTTTGTCTTCTCCTTGTGTGACTCCTTTTAACATTGTCCCAGAAGTCTCTGAGGTTGTCCTCATTTCTTTTAACTCTTTTTTCTCTTTTCCTCTCTCCTTCATTTATTTCCATCATTCTATCTTCCACCTAACATATCCTATCTTCTTCCTCAGTTATTCTACTGTTGGTTCCCTCCAGACTGCTTTTGATCTCAGTTATTGCATTCTTCATTACTGATTGACTCTTTTTATTTCTTCTAGGTCCTTCTTAAACAACTCTTACATCTTCTCAATCCTTGTCTCTAGTCTGTTTCTCTGTAACTCCATTTTGTTTTCAATCTTTTGGATCATCTTTACTATCACTGTTCTGAATTAATTTTCAGATAGACTCCTTATCTCATCCTCTTTTGTTTGGTTTGGTGGACATTTATCATGTTCCTTTCCCTACTGAATATTTCTCTGCCTTTACATTTTGTTTAGATTGCTGTGTTTGGGCTGACCTTTCTGTATGTTGGAAGTTTGTGTTTCCTCTTCATTGTGGACATTTCCCCCTGTGGGTGGGGTTGGATGAGTAACTTGTAAAGTTTTCTTGGTTAGGGAAGCTTCCATCAGTGTTCTGGTTTGTGGGGCTGGATTTCATTTCTCTGGAGTGCAAGCAAATGTCTAGTAGTGAGTTTTGAGGTGTCTGTGAATTTGGTGTGACTTTGGGCCGCCTGTATTTGAATGTTTGGGGCTATGTTGCTGCATTGCTGGAGAATTAACTTGGTATGTCTTGCTCTGGAACTTGTTGACTCTTGGGTGGAGCTTGGTTTCAATGTAGGTATGGAGGCTTTTGAATAAGCTCTTGTTGATTACTGTTCCCTAGAGTTAGGAGTTCTTTGGTGTTCTCAAGTTTTGGATCTAAGCCTCCTGCCTCTGGCTTTCAGGTTTATTCTTACAGTAGTCTCAAGACTTCTCCATCCATATATCACTGATGATAAATCATCTAGGTTAAAGATGAAAAGATTTTCCATAGTGAGGAACATCCAAAGAGGTTCACAAAGTTACATGGAGAAGAGAAGAGGGAAAAGGGAGATTGAGGTGACCAGGAGAAGAAGAGGGGAAATCAAAAGGGGATAGAGCAATCTAGCCAGTATTCAATTCCCTATGTGCTCTCCACAGTCTGGAACACCCAGAGAGGTTCACAGAGTTACATAGAGAAAAGAAGAGGGAGAAGGGAGATAGACATGGCCACGAGGAGAAGAGAAGCAGTTAAAAGTAGAGAGAACAATCTATCCATTAGTCAGTTCTCTAAGTGTTCTCCACAGCTCAGAACACCCAGAGTGATTCACAGAGTTCAGTAGAGAAGAAAAGAGGTAGGGAAGAGATAGAGGTGACCTGGGGGAGAAAAGAGATAGTCAAAAGGGGAGAGAGAAATCAAGTCAGTAATCATACCCCTAAGTAAAAATAGGTACTGAAGACTAGATTCTTAAAGGTACAAAACTGATAACAAATACCAAAAAGCAAAGATTAAAAATCTAGAGTAGAGGTTAAAGTCTCAAAAATATAATATTAAAAATACATAACTAATTCAATCACAAAATGTATAAAAATATATATGCAAATTTACTTTAAAATATGGTCTTATTCTACAAAGTAATAGTAGGTTATAAAAATGAAAATTAAAGAGGTATTAAAGAACTTAAAAATTAAAAAAGTAAAATGATAATAGTAAAAATACATCTAGGAATTTCTCTGGAGCTGTTGAGCACAGCATGGGGTCAGTTTGGTTTCAGATAGTTCCTTGTTCCAGCTTATACTTCTCAAGTTCTATAGGTCCCTTCCAATGCTTAGTCAATGCTAACTACAGGGTTTTAATCTGTTGCACCTGTCACTTCCAGAGCAGCTCCCTCTTCTTTGCTTATTTTGGCGTCCTCAATTTGTAAGATTCTTCAGTGTCTAATTTCCTCCCTGACACAAGGGAGTTAAGCTGGTCACTTATTTAGGCTCATGTGTTCAATTGTACTATTTGGAGGGAGGAACATTGCAAACAAATATCATTGGCATGTGTGGGGAGTACTCATAATATATAGACCACACTGGGTTTGCCCCAGCTCATGGCACGTGTGCTTTCCAGGTCTGCTCAGGTTCCAGGTTCCCCTGAAGGGCAACTGTCCAAAGCGGGCCCTGGGTTCCATGCACTTCCCCCGTCTAAGCTGCTCAGGTTCAGGTTCTCAGGTACTCCACAAAGGCACAGACTTGGTTGGGCCTGCATTTTGTGCCCTTCCCAGGTCTGAAGAGCTCAGACAACCAGGTGCTTGGTGAGTGAACTGTCTCAGGAGTACAGTGTGTTTCAATCACCTCCCTGTTCCCAACCACTCGGTTTCCTATCTGGTGTATTTTTAAATGGTATTATATTCTTGCTTTCTCTTTCTGATACCACATTATTAGTGCAGAGAAAAGAGATACTGATCTTGCATTGTGAAATTTACTAAATTCATTTATCAGTTCTAACACTTTCTTTGTGGATACTTTAGAGTTTTCTTAACATAGTAGCATATCATCTGCAAATAGTGACTGTTGTACTTTCCTCTAGTTTTTACTAATTCCCTGTTTTCATGTTTCTCCTTACCAGTTTAGATGCCTTTTATTTCTTTCTCTTGGCTGACAGCTGGGTTTGGACCTTCAAGACTGTTGAATAAAGTGGAGAAGAAAGTAACATCTTTAACTTGTGTATGATTTTAGAGGAAATAATTTCAGGTTTTCACAGCTGAATATGATAACTGTAAATGTGTCATAAGTAGGCCTTCTTACATTAATCTATATTCCCTTTCTGCCTGTCTTGAGAAGAATTTTTATTGTGAATGGTTGCTGAGTTTTGTCAAATGCTTTTTATGCATCTTTTGAGATAATCATGTGATTTGTGTAGTCCATTTTGTTAATGTGGTAATATTATATTGATAGATTTTCAAGTGTTGAATCATTATTGCATCTCTGGAATAAATCCCATTTGATCATGGTTGTTGATCCTTCTTATGTATTGCTGAGTTCCATTTGCTAATATTTTGTTGATAACTTTTACATCTATTTGCATTAAATGTATTGGACTATAATTTTCAATTTTTGTAGTATCATTGTCTGATTTTTATATGATATGGTGGCCTTATAGGTTGAATATGAGTATATTCTGTCCACTGGGGAATGGAATGGCAAACAACTTCAACATTCTTGCCATGAGAACACCATGAGCAGTATAAAAGGCAAAAAGATATGACACTGATCAATGAACCCATCCAGATTGGTAGGTGTCAAATATGCTACTGGAGAAGAGCAGAGAAATAGCTACAGAAAGAATGGAAAGGCTGAGCCAAAGCAGAAATGACATTCAGTACTGGATGTGTCTGGTGGTGAAAGTAAAGTCTGATGCTGTAGAAACAATATTGCATATGAACCTGAAATGTTAGGTCTGTGAATCAAGATAAATTGGAAGTGGGCAAACAGGAGATGGCAAGAGTGAACTTTACTATTTCAGAAATCAGTGGACTAAAATGGATGGGAAAGGGCAAATTTAATTCAGATGACCATTATTTCTACTACTGTGGGCAAAAATACTTAGCAGAAATGGAGTAGCCCTCATAATCAACAAAAGAGTCTGAAATGCAGTATTTGGGTACAATCTCAAAAACAACAGAATGATCTTGGTTCATTTCCAAGGTAAACCAATCAATATCATAGTGGTGGTTGTGGTGGTTTAGTTGCTAAGTCACGTCTGCCTCTTGTGACGACATGAACTGTCTCCTGTCACGATCTTCTGCCCAAGAGATTCTCCAGGCAAGAATATTGGAGTGGGTTGCCATTTCCTTCTCTAGGGGATCTTCCCAACCCAGGAATCAAACCTGGGTTTCCTGTATTGCACACAGATTCTTTACTGACTGAGCTATGAGGGAAGCCCCCAATATCACAGTAATCCAAGTCTATGACTAAACACCAATACCTAAGATGAAGTTGAACAGTTCTCTGAAGACCTACAAGACCTTCTGAGACTAACAACAAAAATAGAGGTTCTTTTCATCATAAGGGACTGGAATGCAAAAATAGAAAGTCAAGGGGTACCTGAAGTAACAGGCAAGTTTGGCCTTGGAATACAAAATGAAACAGGGCAAAGGTGGAAAGAGTTTGGCCAAGAGAATTTCACTGGTCATAGAAAATACACTCTTCCAACAACACAAGAGATAACTTTACACATGGACATCATTAGATGGTCAGTTCAAAATAATATTGGTTGTACTTTTTGCAGCAGAAGACTGAGAAACTCTATAGTCAGCAAAAACAAGACCAGGAGCTGACTGTGTCTCAGATCACAAGCTCCTTCTTTAGGTATGGGAAATTTTTAACTGTATTTTTCGCAAATATATTATCAATGCTTTTCTCTCTGTCTTGTCCTTCTGAGGAACCAGAATGTTGGTACAGTCATTGTTATTCAAAGATTTCTTATACCGTACTCACTTTAATTTTTTTTTCTTTCTGCTGTTCCCTTTGGATGATTCCCATTATTTTATCTTCCAGATCACTTATGTGTTCTTGTAGATCAGCTAGTCTGCTGTTAATATCTATTTTTCATTTCTGATGGGTTATTTTTTATTTCCTAGTTTCTTATTAAAATTCCTACTAATATTTAAATTATTTTCCCTAATTTTCAGTTAGCATACCTATAATTAGTGCCTTGGATTATTTACCTGGTAAATTATTTATTTCTACTCCGTTATTTGATTTTTCAGGCTTTTTGTTAATGTTGTTTTTCAGTTGAAAACAATTCATCTGTCATTTCACCTTGCTTAACTTTCTATGTCTCTGTGAAGTTAGGTAAAATATTTGCTTGATGAGGTCTTAAAGGGTGTCCTTATGTGGGAGCATCCTGATACTCTCTGCTTGTGTCCAGTAGCTTTGTTGGGAGAGTTGGATATGATATGAATGTGAGTCACGTTTTCTCCCCAGGGTGTTCTGGCAGCTCTTGCCTTGATAGAAGATGAAGCTGGGGCTTCCCTTCTATTTAGTGCACTACTAGGTTTAGGGGAAAGTTTCAAGTTGCTGGATTAGAAGCCCTGAGGTTCAGGTCTGAACTTACTCTGTTCCCCTTAAGTATATGCTCTCTCTCTTCCCAGTCCTAGCCCCCTTGAGTCTGAGGGAATCAGTGCTGGAGCAATAGAGGCTCATGTGGTGTCTCATGTTGCATGGCCAGTAACAGTCAAGCTGCAAACAAGTCAGGGCTATTTTTGATGCACTGCCTTGGTAAGCACCTACAGTGTCTGCCCTGCCAAACTAGATGTCATTTTTTGGCCTGAGCCCCTTTGTCCTTCACAACCAATATTTCCCATTGGCCTCTGTTGCCTCTGCTCTTGTATGGAACTGTGCTGCAGAGTAGTCAGGGCCTGTGTGAGCTTTCAGTATGTGTTAAGGCTTGGGCTGTGTATGTTCTGCCACAGAGGTTGGGCTGCTTCTGATGTATTCCCTCTGTAAGTGTCAATAATGGCTGCTCTCATCCTTGTCATACACTACCTTTGGTCTTTATCCCTTCTTTGTCCACAGCCGAGCTCTTTTCTTGGTCACATAGCTCTTGCTTCAGTGTGGATCTGCAAAATGAAGATGCAGAGCTAGTTCTCTCTCTTGCCTCAAGCTAGGGCATGTGCCAGTGCTGTTACAGGAAACCAGTCAGCCACCTGTTCAATTTTAATCTACTCTCCGCCCTCCTTCAGCAACAAGTTTATGTGTATGTGTTCCTCACAAGCAGAGTTCAAGCTTCCCACAGCCCTCCTATTACTCCCACCAAGACTAGTTCTCCAAGTGACCAAGGGGACTCATCTTTCCTATGTCAAATCCCAGGACTCAGTTGCCCAATATGTGACTTGAACTGCTCATTCCCCAGGGAAAATATCCACTTGCTTAATCTCCCTCTCCCTCTGCATCCTCTCCCTGGGGCACAGGTTCCAATCTGATTCTCATTTCTCTTCCCTTCCTATCTTATGTGTGTATCTTTCTTGCAACCTTGCTTGTACAGGAGTCCTTCTCTCGGTTTCCAGTTTTCAGTGAGAATTCTTCCACATGGAGACGTATTTGTGATGTGTTTGTAGAGAGAAGTGAGTTCCACATCCTCTTACTAGACAATTTTGATCTCTTCACTGAATGGTAGTGGAGAATATGTGCATACATATGCAAACACAAATATGGAAATGAAATTTATGACACCTGAACAGGGACAACATGTAACAGTGAAGAACTTAATTTTTTAATAACTTATTGAAAAATCTTGTAAGTAAAAGCATATACTGCAAAATTCAACTTTCCAAATCCTGAATTTAGGATTAGACTGCCTTTGCTTCTTAGTTAAACTCTATTACCATGAGGAATACATAGGTCATTTTTCCCTACTTTCACTCATGTCAACCTTACAAAAGCATACATAGCACAGTGGATATGTAAAATGTCAATCTTTTCTAAATTATAGTCCTCAAACAAGGAACAGTAAACAGTAAACAGTAAACACAATGCAGAGGGGAAAATGCAATTTTTGGCTTTATTTTGGTAAATATTTTAATGTTACAAATTGGCAGCCAGATTATTCACTATCATATTGACATACAGATTGCATTGCACTTAAAATGTGTTTAAATTAATGAACAAAGTCTGAGAAAAATGAAGGAAATTGAAAGAGTTTGAACTGTGATATATGAGATCTATTCTAGCTCTTAAAATTATTTAAAGAAGTACTATGGGAAGCCATTGCCTTTATAAGGCTTTTAAGATATTTACAGCAAAATATTTTTCCCTGTGATTGAATTTTTCAAAGTACTAAACTATTTTGGAGAAATATGTTTTTACCAGCTTTATGACTCCCTAGACATTATATTCCCTATAAGCATTGGATCTGCTTGGACTTAAACTGTGTTACAAAAAGGCTATGTCATTTGAACAAGGTATATAGCTTTGAAAGTGTATATGCAACATACTCATAGGAATGTCAGTATCACTAGTATAATACAGTTTTAAGGCCTGTCTTTTATTATAGTAGACCTGAGTAATTTGCTCCAATTTTATATCTCTATTTTATTAGGGTATTTTACATCTGTGTAATACTCCTACTACTGCCTTTCTATGGCATGGGATATACTATTTAAGAAGACTAAGCAAGGAAAGAAAAGATTTATCTTTATAAGATGTTTTATTTCACTAGAAAAGTAAATAATAAATATTACCTGGGAACTGAAAATTTGGCCTCTATTACTTTAAATGTTTGGAAGGGTTGGCAAAGTTTAAAAAGCTATGAAGTATTTTTAATAGAATTTTGCTAACCATAGAGCTCACTTTTTTAGTAAGTGGGAAAAAATAATACATATTGTAAGTGTCCAGATAGCTCAGAGGACGTTGCAAGTAATAATTATATTGATGCATTAATGTCCAGGCTAGAATAGCATATTGTGTAGCCTTTACTCTCTGAAGTTTTTTTTTTTTTTTTAAAAATCAGATTTTCTCAGAGACAATGTCAAATTAAATTAGATATTTATTTGGTTTATTAAAACATTCTCCCAAGAATCTGTGATGTAGATTGTGCTTTAAAATACAGGCTAACTATGGCACATTTCATTATCTGTTAACATAGGTTTTTTAACTGAAGGTAGGATGGACTGCACTGTCAGCAACTAATAGTAGGCAGTAATTTCCAACATTATATAAAAATATGGTTTTTTTTTAACACTGGAAAAATGCTAAATGGGAGCTGAATGTTGGCTGAGAGGTGACAGTCAACATAGAAGGAGTGAGAAAAGTAATTTTCCATACTGATCAATTCAGATTGGGAAACTGACAATCTCTGAGGAAACTAGATAAACACATCTGACCAGGATAAAAAAATCATGCTCCTTAAAGTAAACCAAAGGAATATGAAGACAGGTACAGGTCATATGCAGAAATGATTGATATATGGTCCTAAAATGAATACAATGTCATTGGAATCTAATGTTATAATGTTGCTACTTAAAGCACTTTAGCCAAATAAATGAATCATAAAAACATAGAAATGGAATCTAGTATAAAGTTTGGGTGATATATTCAAGTGTGATTGTTGTTATTGTTCTATTACTAGGTCTTGTCTGACTTTGTAGCCTCATGGTTTGCAGCATGCTAGACTCCACTGCCCTCTACTATCTCCAGGAGTTTGCTCAAATTCATGTTCATTGAGTCAGTGATGCTATCTAGCCATCTTCTACTTCCTTCTCCTTTTGTCTTCATTCTTTCCCAGCATTAGGGTCATTTCCAGTGAGTTGACTCTTGGTACCATGTGGCCAAAGTATGGGAGCTTCAGCATCAGCCCTTGCAATGAATATTCAGGACTGATTTCTTTAATGATTGACTGGTTTCATCTTCTTGCAGTCCAAGGGACTTTAAAGAGTCTTCTCCAGCACCATGATTTGAAAGCATCAATTCCTCAGTGCTCAGCCTTTTATTTTTAACAGTCCAACACACACATCCATACTACTACTGAAAAAGTCATAGCTTTGTCTATACAGACCTTTGTTGGCAAAGAGAGGTCTCTGCTTTTTAATACACTGTGTAGGTTTGTCATAACTTTCTTTCCAAGGTGCAAATGTCTTTTAATTTCATGGCTGCTGTCACCATCTGCCATGATTTTTAACCCAAGAAAGGAAAATTTGTCACATCTTCCACTTTTCTCTTCTATTTACCATGAGGTGATGGGATCAGATACCATGATCTTAATTTTTTTGAATGTTGAATTTCAAGCCAGCTTTTTCACTTGCCTCTTTCACCCACATCATGAGGCTCTTTGCTTCCTCTTCACTTTCTGGCCATTAGAGTAGTATCATCTGCATATCTGAGATGGTTGCTATTTCTCCCAGCTATCTTGATTACAGCTTGTTATTATTCCAGTCTGGCATTTTGCATGATGTATTCTGCATATAACTTAAATAAATAGAGTGACAATAAATGCTTTGTCATATTCCTTTCCCAATTTGGAACCAGTTAGTTAGTTGTTCCATGTCTGGTTCTAATTGTTGATTTTTGACTCGCATACAGGTTTCTCAGGAGACAGGTAAGGCTGTCTGGTACTTACATCTCTTTGAGAATTTAGCACAGTGTGTTGTGACCTGCCGGGGTCCAGCCCCAGTGGATCCAGGGTAATTCGAAGGTCAGGGCGGAGTAGGCATCCTAGAAAAACTATTTAATTACAGATAGAGAAGGATTAGGAAATTAGCAGAGAAAAAGAGGCCGAATAACTTGGTATACACACGGTACCAATCACCACCTACATAAGCCGCAGGCATATTCCCATTCTCCTGAAAGAGAGGAGGCACTGAGGCCCCCCACCCCGGTCTGATCTTAGAAGCCCAGGCAAAATTAGTAGGCTTGGTGGGTCCTATGTGCCAGATGGAAATTCGGCCAGAAAATAGTAGGAGAGAGAGAAAGGGGCTGAATAACTTGGTTTACGTGGGGTACCAATAAAATTCCAGACAAGGAATTTGCACCATCTACATTGAGCCACCGGTGCCACTTGAATATCAGAAGGTGCCCTTCCTTGGGCACCTTCTCATGTGGGCTTGAAAACTGGGGCAAATAAGTAGACCTGGAGGGCACCCACAATCCAGATGGGAATTCAGCCAGAAAATTGGGGAGCAGAAAAGAACGACATTAGGGAATCAGTCTTTCTGGAACTGATCCGATTTCTTTATTTTTCAGGTTTGTTTATATACCTTTTGTTACAGATAGGGATGAATACAGAGTCACGTGGGGGTCAGCAGACCTGACCCTTATCACAATCAGGTGCTTCATATAAAATTATACAAAGGTCTTATGAGTTTTTACATCATCTTCTGACCATGAGATCTGCTGACATTTTATGGCCCTTTCTGATACCAGTCTGTTAACCAGAAAACTTATTTTTCCAGGAGTGATTTTTTCAGGCACCACCCTCCAAATAAAGTTGCATTCCTATAGGGTGAGGGTGTAGTGAGTTACAATCAAGAAAGGAATTTACTTAACCTAAGGTTTAACATGATTAGTCTTAAAGGTTAATACTTATTTATCTTCTATGACTAAAGGTTAATACTTATTTCTCCTATGTGCTAGTTATATTCATTATAAGGGCAGGGAATATGAAGATTTAGCAGCAAACATCAGCCCAACAAATGAAAACCCTTCACCAATGTTCCCTTTACAATCTATTTAGTCTTGAGATAGTGATAAGGTTACATTTTTGCATAGCAAGGACACAGTGATTTATAACAGAGTACAGTAGTCTATAACAAAAGAGAAAATTCATTAACTCAAAAATCTAATATTGCTAACATCAAAAACTACTATATTTCCTTTTCTATATTCCAAATGCATTGATTAATATATCCCAGGTGCCTAAAGATATGGAGGCCTGGCGACAATCAAATGAGAAAAGACCTATGCTAATACTCCAAACTCTCTGTGCTGTTTATGGTTGAGAGGTTGTCACATAAGCTAGTCTGTCAGCAGAGAGGTTTGACCTGAGCCACCTTTGTCACACCCAAGGCAGGGATTAGCAGTAATTATTGGCATGACAAATGAAAAACCCTTCACCAATATAATTCTTAATCAACCCAATAATGCTATACTAATGATCTTCTAACTTCTCAAAAGAATCTATATTTAGAAAGTTTTAAAGCATCTTGTGCCTCTCACAGTTGAGGGGGTTGTAAACAATCACATGTGGCCAGACGAACCTGATCAGGCAGGCTAGAGAACGTTCAGAGTTCGTAAGTTGAAACACTCTTGTCACGCTCAGGAATTTTTATTAACTGGGGCTGCAAGTTAACTCCTTCTCCGAGAGAAATGGTTATGGGGGAGAGCTCCCTGTAAAGTACTCTGGTTTTGGGGTAGATGCTCGGGAACAAGGGGTTTCTTTAGGCTTGATCACACCTTTGCATATGCCAAGCATCCTTCCTCATACCTTTGCCATGGGCGGAGTTCCTCACGCTGGCCCCCAGCAGTGACCCACATAGTCAAAGGCTTTACCATAGCCAATGAGGCAGAAGTATATGTTTTTTCTGGAATTCCCTTGGTTTCTCTATGATCTAGCTAATGTGGACAATTTGATCTCTGGTTCCTCTGTCTCTTCAAAACCTGACTGCACATCTGCAAGTTCTCAATTCATACTGGTGAAGCCTAGCTTGAAGAATTTTGAGCATAACTAGTGTGTGAAATGAGCCCAATTATATGGTAGTCTGACCATTCTTTGGCATTGTCCTTCTTTAGGATTGGAATGAAAAATGACCTTTTCTAGTTCTGTGTCATTGCTGAGTTTTTCAAATTTGCTGACATATTGAATGCAGCACTTTAACAGCATCATCTTTTAGGATTGGAAATAGTTCAGCTGGAATTCCATCACCTCCACTAGCTTTGTTCATAGTAATGCTTCCTGAGGCCCACTTGACTTTACACTCCAGGATGTCCAGCTCTAGCCGAGTGACCACACCATCGTGGTTATCCAGGTCATTGAGACCTTTTTTTTTTGTATAGTTATGTGTATTTTTGCCACCTCTTCTTAATCTCTTCTACTTCTGTTAGATCCTTACTGTTTCTGTCATTTATCATGCCCATCTTTGTATGAAATATTCCCTCAATATCTGCAATTTTCTTGAAGAGATCTCTAGTCTTACCTATTATATTGTTTTTCTCTACTTCTTTGCATTGTTCATTTAAGAAAGCCTTCTTATCTTTCCTAGCCATGCTCTGGAACTCTGCATTCATTTGGGTATATTTTTCCCTTTCTCTCTTGCCTTTTACTTCTCTTCTTTATTCAGCTATTTGTAAAGCCTCCTTAGACAACCACTTTGCCGTCTTGCATTTCTTCTTCTTTGGGATGGTTTTGATTACTGCCTCTTGTACAATGCTATGAACCACCAGACATTGTTTTTCAGTCACTCTACCTACCAGATCTAATCCCTTGAATTTATTTGTCACCTCTACTGTGTAATTATAAGGGATTTTATTTAGGTTATGCCTGAATTGTCTTGTGTTTTTCCCTACTTTCTTCAATATAGGACTGAATTTTGCTATACAGAACAGATGATCTGAGCTAAAGTCAGCTCAAAGTCTTTTTTTTTTTTTTTTGCTGACTATATAGAGTTTCTCCATCTTTGACTGCAAGGAATATAATATATTTGCTTTCAATCCTGACCATCTGGTGATGTCAAGTTTTAGAGCTATCTTTTTGGTTATTGGAAAAGTGTTTATTTGTTCTCACTACATGATTCCTCTGGATGAATTCATAATATTTAAACATTCATAGATACAGAAAAGTTTAGATAATTACACTTAATATTAATTACTGTTTTTTTTTGGTTGGGCTTTTTACAAAGTAAAGTTTAAAAATAAAAATTAAAAAAAAAAAAAATGTATTTTTTCCTCATTGGAAATATCATTGATTATGAGTATGTATAAATATGGGATCAGATAAGTAAAGAAAATGGAGAAAATCAGAGGAATCTAAGCTGCCACTGGATGTTGAGAGCTAAGAAATTACCTGGGTAGTTCTAATCAGTTTGTATAGTACTAAAGTAATTTAGATCGTGCAAACAATTTTTTAATATGTGCTTTTAATAGGATATATGTATATGTATGTATATATATATATATATCCCTGCAGGAGATATATATGTATCTCCTGCAAGGAGATCCAACCAGTCCATCCTAAAGGAAACCAGTCCTGAATATTCATTGGAAGGATTAATGCTGAAGGTGAAACTCCAGTACTTTGGCCCCCTGATGCTGAGAACTGACTCATTTGAAAAGACCCTGACGCTGGGAAAGATTGAAGGCAAGAGGAGAAGGGGATGACAGAAGATGAGATGGTTGGATGGCATCACCAACTCAATGGACATGAGTTTGAGTAAACTCCGGGAGTTGGTGATGGATAGGGAGGCCTGGTGTGCTGCAGTCCATGAGGTCACAAAGAGTCAGACATGACTAAGTGACTGAACTGACTGACTGACTGACTGATACACACACACACACATATGTGCTCAGTTGTTTTCTATTCTTTGTGACTCCATGGACTATAGCCACAAAGATCCTCTGGAGAAGGGAATGGCTATCCACTCCAATATTCTTGCCTGGAGAATTCCATGGACAGAAGAGCTTGGCGAGCTGCAGTCCATGGGGTCACAAAGAGTTGGACACGACTGAGCGACTAACACTTTCATTTTTTTCACCTCGTATGCTATGTACAGCACTATGTGCTTCCATGTTTGTTTTTCCACTTAAACCTTCCACAACCACTTTTCAGGTAATTCTTCCTATTCTACAGTTAAGGCCATTGAAGTTAAGAGATATAACATTCCAAGACACAGATTCAGGCAACTTTGTTGTGTTTTTTTTTTTTTTTTAATTTAATGCTTTAATATTTTTGTATTTGTTTTTTTTTAATTAAATTTATTTTTTTTTAATTACAATACTGTATTTGTTTTGCCATACATTGACACGAATCGGCCATAGGTGAACACAATCTCCCAATGCCGAAGCCCCCTCCCACCTCCCACCCCACATCCTCTACTTGAATCATCCTGTGCATCAGCCCCATGCATCCTGCATCCTACATTGAACATAGATTGGCGCTTCGTTTCTTACAGGAAAATATACATGTTTCATTGCCATTCTCCCAAACCATCCGACCCTTTCTCTCTCCCTCAGAGTCCAAAAGTCCACTCTATACCTTTGTGTCTCTTTGTTGTCTCACATATAGGGTCATCATTACTGTCTTCTAAATTCCATATATATGTGTCAGTATACTGTCTTGGTGTTTTTCTTTCTGGCTTACTTCACTCTGTATAATCGGTTCCAATTTCATCCATCTCATTAGGACTGAGTCAAATTTATTCTTTTTAAGGGCTGAGTAGTATTCCATTGTGTATATGTACCACAGCTTTCTTATCCAGTCATCTGCTGATGGACATCTAGGTTGCTTCCATGTCTTGGCTATTATAAACAGCGATGCAATGAACATTGGGGTACATGTGTCTCTTTCAATTCTGGTTTCCTCAGTGTGGATGCCCAGCAGTGGGATTGCTGGGTCATAAGGCAGTTCTATTTGCAATTTTTAAGGAATCTCCACAATGTTTTCCATAATGGCTGTACTAGTTTGCATTCCCACCAGCAGTGTAAGAGGGTTCCCTTTTCTCCACATCCTCTCCAGCATTTATTGCTTGTAGACTTTTGGATCGCAGCCATTCTGACTGGTGTGAAATGGTACCTCATTGTGGTCTTGATTTGCATTTCTCTGATAATGAGTGATGTTGAACATCTTTTCATGTGTTTGTTAGCCATCCGTATGTCTTCTTTGGAGAAATGCCTGTTTAGTTCTTTGGCCCATTTTTTTTATTGGATCATTTATTTTTCTGGAGTTGAGCTGCATAAGTTGCTTGTATATCTTTGAGATTAGTTGTTTGTCAGTTGTTTCATTTGCTATAGTTTTCTCCCATTCGGAAGGCTGTCTTTTCACCTTGCTTATAGTTTCCTTTGTTGTGCAGAAGCTTTTAATTTTAATTAGATCCCATTTGTTTATCTTTGCTTTTATTTCCATTATCCTGGGAGTTGGATCATAGAGGATCCTGCTGTGATTTATGTCAGAGAGTGCTTTGCCTATGTTCTCCTCTAGGAGTTTTATAGTTTCTGGTCTTACATTTAGATCTTTAATCCATTTTGAGTTTATTTTTGTGTATGGTGTTAGAAAGGGGTCTAGTTTCATTCTTTTACAAGTGGTTGACCAGTTTTCCCAGCACCACCTGTTAAAGAGACTGTCTTTACTCCATTGTATATTCTTGCCTCCTTTGTCGAAGATAAGGTGTACATAGGTGTGTGGGTTAATCTCAGGGCTTTCTATTTTGTTCCATTGATCTATATTTCTGTCTTTGTGCCAGTACCATACTGTCTTAAGGACTGTGGCTTTGTAGTAGAGCCTGAAGTCAGGCAAGTTGATTCCTCCAGTTCCTTTTTTTCTTTCTCAAGATTGCTTTGGCTATTCGAGGTTTTTTGTATTTCCATACAAATCTTGAGATTATTTGATCTAGTTCTGTGAAAAATACTGCTGGTAGCTTGATGGGAATTGCATTGAATCTGTAGATTGCTTTAGGTAGTATACTCATTTTCACTATATCGACTCTTCCGATCCATGAACATGGTATATTTCTCCATCTATTAGGGTCCTCTTTGATTTCTTTCATCAGTGTTTTATAGTTTTCGATATATAGGTCTTTAGTTTCTTTAGGTAGGAATATTCCTAAGTATTTTATTCTTTTGTTGCAATGGTGAATGGAATTGTTTCCTTAACTTCTTTTTCTACTTTCTCATTATTAGTGTATAGGAATGCAAGGGATTTCTGAGTGTTGATTTTATATCCTGCAACTTTACTTTATTCATTAAATAAAACAGCAGAAGCATGCAGTTCAGAAAAGAAAGCAATAAAATAAGAAAGTGAGGTATTTGGTGATTAACCTTTGAATAGCTATTTAAGTTACCCCAAATGATACATTTGTGAACATTTTGTAATTGAGACGTCTAATATGATTGTTAAAAGAAATCACTGCAATACGTTTCAGTTTGCAAATATGTGAACTCATTTTAATTGGCACAACAATACCAGGCACAACTGAATACTCAATAAATGCTTCTGATAAGTCACAATGTTAGATGTGAATATTGAAATAGAAGTGAGTAAAACTGAAATAAGCATACAAACTAACTCGAAACATAGTTGAGAAAGAGGTAATGTGCAACATGAGAGAGAATGGCATATTAACTTGTTCTGTTGATGATGTTTAGCCCTCCTTTCTTCCTTGGCTATATCTTATGAAATATTTTATTATTATTGTTATCATTTATTTAAATCATTTTCTAAAAGAATTTGTTCAGCAGATAGTGTAAGCTATCGTGGCAATAGACACTATCTAAAAATAGGATTGTGCATTTGGTGAAGATTGTTGAACTGAGCATTATTAATGGATACTTGCTTCTTTGATAAAACTTCAGAGATTTCCAAAAGAGAAGCAACAGTTTTGATGGTCTTAATACCAACATTACACAGAAATTTTTCAAAATGTGAAAATTGCTCTGTTTTGCTCTAGTAATTAAATTGTGTTTTAAAGAAAATTCAGTTTTGTAAAATAATTAAATGATTGGACCATAAACAAAGCTGAGCACTGAAGAATTGATGCTTTTGAACTGTGATGTCAGAGAAGACTCTTGAGAGTCCCTTGGGCAGCAAGGAGATCAAAGAACTGACTCATTGGAAAAGACCTTGATGCTGGGAAAGATTGAAAGCAGAAACAGAAGGGGATGACAGAGGATGAAATGGTTGGATAGCATCACTAACTCAATGGACATCAGTGTGAGCAAGCTCTGGGAGTTGGTGATGGACAGGGAGGCCTGGTATGCTGCAGTCCATGAGATCACAAAGAGTCAGACAAGACTGAGTGACTGAACTGAACTGAACTGATTGGCATAATTTTGAATTGGCGAGATCTACAATAGTGTTTTGATTATGACTTCAAGACTCATCTATTAGAAAAAGCACTTAATTGTTTTCAATTATAAAAATATGATGTCTCAATACCTCAGTTTTTTTTTAATTTACTAGCTAAAACAGAAAGATCAGTATATATTCTCTTCAACATGTGTGCATACATTTTTCTATGTCTGCGAGAGACACACAGAGAGGAGCGGAGAGAAGAGAGAGTTAATTAATGAGTAAAAGAATGTTTTCAATTTTATATCATTTGTACTGTGGTAACATTAAAAGTATAAATATTTCCAGGCTATAAGTGGGTGCAATTGCAGTGTTATTAGTGATAATGTCAATATAAGTGTCATACCTGTATAATTATCTACAGATTCCTCATCACAGAATTTATACAAGGTGACAAATAATAATCCATAACATAGACTGTTCTTGCCAAAATGTCATTGTCATTCAAATGACAGTGTAATTCTAACTTTAACTCATCTTTAATTTTTCATCTTGATCCTACCAAAATATCCAACTTCTATCTTTCACAAATACAATGAAATAGTACTCAAGTATTAATCCATATAACTGCTGTTTTTCATACTGAATATTTGCTTATGTTAAATTCATTCTTGGAAAAGTATTTCACTTTTACCTGTTCAGTTCAGTTCAGTGGCTCAGTCATGTCCGACTCTTTGCGACCCCATGAATCACAGCATGCCAGGCCTCCCTGTCCATCACCATCTCTCGGAATTCACTCAGACTCACGTCCATCGAGTCAGTGATACCATCCAGCCGTCTCATCCTCAGTTGTCCCCTTCTTCTCCTGCCCCCAATTCCTCCCAGCATAAGAGTCTTTTCCAATGAGTCAACTCTTTGCATCAGGTGGCCAAAGTACTAAAGTTTCAGCCTTAGTATCATTCCTTCCAAAGAAATCCAAGGGTTGATCTCCTTCAGAATGGACTGGTTGGAGCTCCTTGTAGTCCAAGGGACTCTCAAGAGTCTTCTCCAACACCACAGTTCAAAAGCATCAATTCTTCGGTGCTCAGCTTTCTTCACAGTCCAACTCTCACATCCATACATGACCACAGGAAAAACCATAGCCTTGATTAGATGGACTTTAGTCGACAAAGTAATGTTTCTGCTTTTGAATATACTATCAAGGTTGGTCATGACTTTTCTTCCAAGGAGTAAGTGTCTTCTAATTTCATGGCTGCAGTCACCATCTGCAGTGATTTTGGAGCCCCAAAAATAAAGTCTGACACTGTTTCAACTGTTTCCCCATCTATTTCCCATGAAGTGATGGGACCAGATGCCATGATCTTCGTTTTCTGAACGTTGAGCTTTAAGCCAACTTTTTCACTCTCCTCTTTGACTTTCATCAGGAGGCTTTTAGTTCCTCTTCACTTTCTGCCATAAGGGTGGTGTCATCTGCATATCTGAGGTTATTGATATTTCTCCCGGCAATCTTGATTCCACCTTGTGTTTCTTCCAGCCCAGCATTTCTCATGATGTACTTTGCATATAAGTTAAATAAGCGGGGTGATAATATACAGCCTTGATGTACTCCTTTTCCTATTTGGAACCAGTCTGTTGTTCCATGTTTCGTTCTAACTGTTGCTTCCTGACCTGCATACAGATTTCTCAAGAGGCAGGTCAGGTGGTCTGGTATTCCTATCTCTCTCAGAATGTTCCACAGATTTCTGTGATCCACACAGTCGAAGACTTTGGCATAGTCAATAAAGCAGAAACAGATGGTTGTTTTTTTGTTTGTTTTTTTTTGTTTTTTTTTTCTGGATCTCTCTTGCTTTTTCCATGATCCAGGGGATGTTGACAATTTGATCTCTGATTCCTCTGCCTTTTATAAAACCAGCTTGAATATCAGGGAGTTCACAGTTAATGTATTGCTGAAGCTGTATAGACTCACTTTTTAAAAACTGTTGTTTCTTGATCCTTTGCTACAAAAAGATTTCATTATGCACTTTTTTTTTTAGTGCAGTGAAAATTGGTCTTCAGAACCTCTATGTCTGTAGAACAGTCTAGTTGATGTGTCTCCAATTTTACACAATTTCTTGAGGCTGTGAAAATACATGTTTAAAATTAGGTATCATTTTTAAATTTCTTAAAGTAGTGGAGGCCAGTATTTTAAAAAGATATTGTAATAAGCAATATTAATCATCTTTAAATGTAGCAAAATTGACTTTTATATAGTTCAGTGGTTTCTCAAACTGTGATCTCCACACCAGGAACATAAAACATCAGCTGGGTGCTTAGTAATTCCAGTTGCTAGGCCCTACCCTAAACTTACTGAATCAGAAAATTTGGGAGTTGGAAACGATTTTTAAAGAACTTCAGGACATTGAAGTGCATGTTAAAGTTTACGAACCACTGATGTTAAGGTACTGGATTAATAATTTGTTCTACAGTACCTTCCACTGATATACTTGTATATGTTAACTAAGTGGAAAAACAAACAAACAAACAAACAAACAGTGATTTTAAAGTTAGCAGGACTGCCAGATTAGAGAAGTAAAGTTTTTTTTTCCTGATTTGTGCCAGATTAAGAAGAGAATTTTCCTCCCTGGTTGATGGAAATGATTGCATGTTCCCTGGCAGGGAAGCAAAATGAAAAATCTGCTTTATAGCATCTGCGGTCAGCTAGATGACTGAACCTCCAGTAAGTGTTTAAAATCAGGGTTATATTAGAACCCTGAGGCTATTTTGCAGATAAGCCCGGGCAATGAAACATTATCAACTGGAAGGATCAATTGATTGATGGAAATATGTGCCCTCTCCCTCATTTTTCCTAAACACATCTCTTTAAAACGTCAGCTTCCTTCCCACTTTACCTCTGTGACCACACCTGCCTCCTGTTTGCCAGTTTCTAATGCAGACTCCTACATATTAGCTTTCCACTCATTTATTGCTCTCCTGTTTGCAGCCTTTTTCAGAGACGCAACTGGGCTTGTTTTCTGAAGCAGAGACTTGTACTTGTCTCTAGTGCTGTTTGATTGTATATTGAAAATTCTTGTCTCTCTTGAAGTTTTTAGATCAAATTCTATTCTCTGTATGAAATTTCTTTCTATTCGAAGTCCTCAGCTTTTTTCGGTTTCTATGTTCTAGAAACTACAGATGTACTTTAAAAAAATTAGTCAGATTTGCTTTAATACAATAATACATCTCAAAGATGAAAGAAAAGTATGTATATACTATTACTCTTTTTAGTCCTCAAAGGACTAGGATATGCAGACTGGTTCAATAAATATACAGTAGGCATGTTTTGATAACTATATCAACTATTTTTTGAAATTGCAAAATTTCAGTTTATCGTAACATCTGTGAAAGTGAAGTCACTCAGTTGTGTCTGACTGCAATCCATGGACTGTAGCCTCCCAGAAACTGCCATGCATTGGATTTTAAAGGCAAGAGTACTGGAGTGGGTTACCATTTCCTTCTCCAGGGGATCTTCCTGACCCAGGGATCTAACCCAGGTTCCCTCACTGTAGGGAGACACTTTACCATCTGAGCCAACAGGGAAGGCCATAATATCTGTTCAGTTCAGTAGCTCAGTCGTGTCTGATTCTTTGCAATTCCATGAATTGCAGCACACCAGGACTCCTTGTCCATCACCAACTCCCGGAGTTCACTCAAACTCATGTCCACCGAGTCAGTGATGCCATGCAGCCATCTCATCCTTGGTTATCCCCTTCTTCTCCTGCCTCCAATCCCTCCCAGCATCAGAGTATTTTCCAATGAGTCAACTCTTCCCACGAGGTGGCCAAAGTACTAAAGTTTCAGCTTCAGCATCAGTCCTTCCAAGGAACACCCAGGACTGACCTCCTTTAGAATGGACTGGTTGGATCTCCTTGTAGTCCAAGGGACTCTCAAGAGTCTTCTCCATCACCACAGTTCAAAAGCATCAATTCTTCAGTGCTCAGCTTTCTTCACAGTCCAACTCTCACATCCATACATGACCACTGGAAAAACCATAACCTTGACTAGGTGGACCTTTGTTGGCAAACTAATGTCTCTGCTTTTGAATATGCTATCTAGGTTGGTCACATCTTTCCTTTCAAGAAGTAAGCGTCTTTTATTTTCATGGCTGCAGTCACCATCTACAGTGATTTTGGAGCCCCCAAAAATAATCTGACACTTTTTCCACTGTTTCTCCATCTATTTTCCATGAAGTGATGGGACCAGATGCCGTGATCTTCGTTTTCTGAATGTTGAGCTTTAAGCCAACTTTTTCACTCTCCTCTATCACTTTCATCAAGAGGCTTTTAGTTCCTCTTCACTTTCTACCATAAGGGTTGTGTCATCTGCATATCTGAGGTTATTGATATTTCTCCTAGCAATATTAATTTCAGCTTGTGCTTCTTCCAGCCCAGCGTTTCTCATGATGTACTTTGCATATAAGTTAAATAAGCGGGGAGATGATATACAGCCTTGACATACTCCTTTTCCTATTTGGAACCAGTCTGTGGCTCCATGTCCAGTTCTAATCGTTGCTTCCTGACCCTCATATAGGTTTCTAAAGAGGCAAGGTAGGTGGTCTGGTATTCCCATCTCTTACAGAATTTTCCACAGTTTATTGTGATCCACACAGTCAAATGCTTTGGCATAGTCAATAAAACAGAAATAAATGCTTTTTCTGGAACTCTTGCTTTTTCCATAACCCAGCAGATGTTGGCAATTTGATCTCTGGTTCCTCTGCCTTTTCTAAAACCAGCTTGAACATCTGGAAGTTCATGGTTCACATATTGCTGAAGCCCGGTTTGGAGAATTTTGAGCATTACTTTAGTAGCATGTAAGATGAGTGCAACTGTGTGGAAGTCTGAGCACGTTTTGGCATTGCCTTTCTTTGAGATTGGAATGAAAACTGACTTTTTCCAGTCCCGTGGCCACTGCTGAGTTTTCCAAATTTGCTGGCATATTGAGTGCAACACTTAAACAGCATCATCTTTCGGGATTTGAAACAGCTGAACTGGAATTCCATCACCTCCACTAGCTTTGTTCATAGTGATGCTTTCTAAGGCCCACTTGACTTCACATGCCAGGATTTCTGGCTCTAGGTGAGTGATCACACCACTATGATTATCTGGGTCATGAAGATCTCTTTTTTTAGTTCTTCTGTTTATTCTTGCCACCTCTTCTTAATATCTTCTGCTTCTGTTAGGTCCATACCATTTCTGTCCTTTATCGAGCCCATCTTTGCATGAAATATTCCCTTGGTATCTCTAATTTTCTTGAAGAGATCTCTAGTCTTTCCCATTTGGTTGTTTTCCTCTATTTCTTTGCATTGATCACTGAGGAAGGCTTTCTTATCTCTCCTTGCTCTTCTTTGGAACTCTGCATTCAGATGGGTATATCTTTCCTTTTCTCTTTTGCTTTTCACTTCTCTTTTCACAGCTATTTGTAAGGCCTCCTCAGACAGACATTTTGCTTTTTGCATATCCTTTCCATGGGGATGGTCTTGATTCTTGTCTCCTGTACAATGTTATGAACCTTCGTGTGTAGTTCATCATGCACTCTATCAGTTCTAGTCCCTTAAATCTATTTCTTGCTTTCACTGTATAATCATAAGGGATTTGACTTAGGTCATACCTGAATGATCTAGTGGTTTTTCCTGCTTTCTTCAATTTAATTCTGAGTTTGGAAATAAGGTGTTCATGATCTGAGCCACAGTCAGCTCCTGGTCTTGTTTTTGCTGACTGTGTAGAGCTTCTCCATCTTTGGCTGCAAAGAATATGATCAATCTGATTTCAGTGATAACATCTGTAGACTATAATAATTGTTTATTCTATTTGAAAGGCTGAGAATTGAAAAGAAACTCTACTTCAGTCCCCTATTTATTCTGTCCTTTCACCACATATTTGTACAAAAAAAAACCACAAATTTTATAATTATGTATTCATGTACTATATTACCTTTTTAAATAGAAAAAAAGGAATAAATCTGATGATCTGAAGTTTTACCTCATGGTTTAAGATTATTGGTATGTATTCAAAATCATTACAACTGTTGTAGATACCTGATAGTTAATTAAATACCAGATAGCAATAGAAAAAAACCATAAAGTTCCCCACTCTCATGGAGAGTATTCTGTAATAAAATGAAATGTAACCACTGCTATCACATGCATGCTCAGTCATGTCCAACTCTTTGTGACCCCATAGATTGTAGCCCACCAGACTCCTCTGTCCGTGGAATTTTCCTGGCAAGGATACTAGAATGCATTGCCATTTCCTCCTCCAGGGGATCTTCCTGACGCAGGGATCAAACCCATGTCTCCTACATTGGCAGGCGGATTCATTACAACTGAGCTAGCTGGGAATCCTTGAAACATGTAACAAAAATAACAAACCAGTTATGTTGTATATTAAATGGTGATCCATTTTATAGGAAAAAATCATGTAAAGGGGATGGAAATGGGGTTCAGGCTGCAATGTTAAATCAGATGGTTCGCATAAGTTTCACTAATAAGGTGATATTTGATGAAGTCAGGAACCTGAAATTAAATGTCTAAGAACACTAAAGCATACCATGTAAACTACTGTGTTAGTTCTAAATCACTGACTTGACCTTATTGTCTTATTAAGCATATTAAACTCTCTAGAAGTTTAGTACAGAAAGAGAGATCTAGTTAACTGCTCATTCATTGAGATTTTCCTATATAATTTTGAAACAGTTTTGGTTCTCAACCAGTATTGACATTTGGGCCAGATAATTATTTGGTGGGGATGGAGGAGGGGGCTGGGTATCCCTGGCCTCTACCATTAGATGCCAGTTACACATACCCTCGGAGAAGGCAATGGCACCCCACTCCAGTACTATTGCCTGGAAAATCCTATGGACGGAGGAGCCTGGTGGGCTGCAGTCCATGGGGTCGCTAAGAGTCAGACACGACTGAGCAACTTCACTTTCACTTTTCACTTTCATACATTGGAGAAGGAAATGGCAACCCACTCCAGTGTTCTTGCCTGGAGAATCCCAGGGGCGGAGCCTGGTAGGCTGCCGTCTATGGTGTCGCACAGAGTCGGACACGACTGAAGTGACTTAGCAGCAGCAGCACATACCCTTACCTCCTCAGTTTTGACAGTCATAATTATCTGCAGCTACTGCCAGCTGTCCTCTGGGCAGGAAAATTGCTCCCAGCTGAGAACCACTGGTCTTGGCTTAGGAAGTTTTCTCAGACCTTTGATAACTGAGAAAGTAACATTGGCCTAATTTAGAGTGAAGCCAGACTCATCCAACTATTACCAAAAGAGTTTTTTTAACATGTCATTTCATGAGGTGTTAGTGGATGCTTAGTTGATCAAATACATTACTGTAGTCTCCTCTTCCACTCCTGGGAATTATCAATAAACTATTTAACAAGCACGTATATTGCCTTTACTTTGAATAACTTTATAAATATTACTTCATTAATATTATAACAGCCCTTAATATAAATATTATTATTATCTTAACTTTACAGATGAGTAAATTGAAGCACAGAAAGATTAAGGAAATTTTCCAGGGGCTAGCAAATCACAGAGCAGTATTGGAAACATAGAAAGTCAAGTTCTATCATCTTTTACTCTTTGTCACTATGGTCTCAGCTATCTGTTTTAACTTGTAACTATGTTAATATTTATAATTAGCATTTTAAAGGTTCTGATATGTTTTGTTTTGATAGATTTAGCAAATAAAAATGAAAATAATATGCTCAGTAAAATTTAATTTCAGCTAAACAAATCATTATTTAGCATAAGAATGTCCCATAGAATGTTTTGCATACTTATTAATATAGTAAACAAATAATTTGTTCTTTATTTTAAATTCAAATTTCACTGAGCACCCTGTAACTTATCTGACTGCTCTTGCTTTAAAGAGAACTGTTTAATAGTGTTCAGAGCAATTTTTTTCAACACTAGTTTGAGCAAGGAAACTTTTTCTTATTGGGACACTTATCCTAGAGAAGGTCCATGGGAGTTTATTCTAAGGACACTGGGAACACTTTTCAACTAGAGTCAATAGATTAGTTTGAGTACTTACTCCAGACCACAGTGATCTCTCATTCTTTGAACTCACAGGGGCACTTAATCTATGCTACATGATTTCACACATAATTGTACACTTCTTTTACTTGTTGACTTTTCTCCAAAATGTGTCAGTTTCTTAATGACAGGGACTGAGTATCATAATTCCTCCAAATCCTTCACTAAATATAATATTTATTATCAGTATACTATTTTATCTGAAAGATGATTTATTTCTAATTAATAATTTATAAAGGGAGTCTGTTTTACCAAATTGCTAACCTAAGCATCTAGAGCAATACAGGGCCATAATTGGTTTAAAAGTATTTTGCCTCACTTTCGCAGGCTGGTGACCCTTCATTCCTTTGCTACTAACTCTGTTTTCATTTGTCAGCATTATTATTTTTTTGATTCCCTAAAGAAATGAAACAATTTGGGGATCAAGTTTTTCTTTTCAAATTTGATAATGCAACACTTCAGTCATTGTCCAACTCAAACCATGAACACTTCCTCATATTCATGCAGGTCAGATCATTTCACAATAGTTAGTCATTTTGTTGTTATTGTTCCTCATTTTGGAAGAGGGAAGCAGGTGTCTTGCTTGTGCCAAATATAATACTAGTGACACCAACAAAAGAGAGTCCCCCAGGCTAGATCTATTTAGGGGAAAGCTCTCAAATAATGAAATTTAATATTTGTTAAAGAATGAAAACTGCATTTTTCACTGCTAAGTGATTCAGCTGTGTTCAATTTCTATTCCTGTACCACAATCCTCAAAGCCCAGAGGAAAGAAGAAACATCCCCATGAAAAGTGGAAAAACACTAGTCAAGTAGAAAGTCTCAAGTATCCTTGACTTTAATTTTTAGAACAACTTTTCCATCCTGAGCGTTTACCATATGTTTATATTTTTTTCTATGAATTAAACTTCTTGTCAACTTTTGTATCTACTCATCTGAGCCCTAAAAGTAAGATATTAAATTAACAGCTTGTTCTCTAAATGGATTTCCAAGTGCTATTGCAAAGTATGGCAGGTTTAACCAAAATGTTCAATAAAGATAGTCTCCAATTTGCTTCAGTAAATTCAGGCATTGCTCATATCCTCAGCTAGATAGCAGTTGTTCTATCTTTATCTTTTAGTTTATGCCATTGCATCATATGTTTTGCTAAATATTTTAATACATGTATCTTGAACACTAGCCTTTTAAATAAAATTGTTCAATCAAAACACTTTCTCCCTGGATTACAAAGAGATTCTTCTATTTCACTAACAGTATATATTTCTAGTACTTGTTATATTTAATTTCATTGGCAATTAAGATTTTCCAATCCTACCTAATAAATTCCTGCATAAAAGTACATCTATTCAAACTCAGGGAAAAATGTAAGTGCTATTCAGATAATTCATTTTTATAGCCTGTGATTTAAATCAGAAAAAAAAGTGATGAATGATTTGACAGTTTTCACTTATATACACCAAAATATAATACATTTCAACTAGTTTTTGGCTATTATGGACCTTAAAATGCAATATGACCTTGGTCAGGAAAAGCGTGTTTGGTTTGCACAGAACCTTAATCATAAGAAGTCATAAATAGAATCCTTCTTCTTTATTGCCCTTTTCTAGGACTAGGAAATACGTTGCTTGTGGGACAGATAGGATATGAACAATGGGCCAAATAGAGTCCAGGGTTATCTCATCGATGTGAAAACTGCTGCTGAAAATCGATATGATCTCTGCTCTACTGTCATCTCAGTTCCCACCCTCTGTGTCCTATTTGTCTTTTAGTAGAAGCTTAGATCTGTGTGCTGTCTCTGTGTGTCTCTCTTGGGCAAGATTATCAAAATGAATCATTGCCTGCATACCTCTTATATTTCTATTTATTTTCCTGGTGTTGACTAGGTCTGATGAAATATGATTCTTTTGCATTTGATCCTCACTGCAGCAAGTAGCACCTAATTCAGCTGTGTTTGTCTCTTTAAAGAAGAGCAATACCATTTTGAAACTTCAATCTACTGTACAGCAACATTACAAACCATAGACCATGCAACCTGTCTTCATAGTCAATAATAATTTTCCTTTCAGTCAATCTAATGGAATTCCATTAATCTTCAAATAGATTTCTAGTGATTTTAACGTAATTTTAATTTTGTTTTATGCATACTTAATTTACTGTTTCCCTTTTCAGATTTTTGTTAATAGAATACCCCTCCGATTTTGACCACTGAGGTTACATGTGTGTGTAGAGTAAGAAATGACAAATAATCCATATTTTTAAGAACTCTGCCTTGATACAAAATATTTATTCAGGAGAAACATTATGTTATCTATGAATCATCAGGAAGTCAACATTCTAACTTTGTAGTGATTCATTTTGTAAAAATAAATCTTCTACGAGGCTACATAAATTCATCTTGAAGATTTATAAACATCAATATAAATATGTTGAAATTCTAATTACTGTTAATATTGATAGATCATTGTGAAGTGATTCTATCTAGCCACTTAATGCATTCATATGCAGAAGACAAAATGCTAGCTAAATCAAGACTTTGATAAATAAGCATAATGTTGCTTCATTAGTTGTTGAGAAATAAGCCTTTTGAGATATTACAGCTGCTATATAAGACATATTTTATAAATTGGATTTTTAATGAGATACTTCCAATGTTCAAACCTTGTAGTTGAAATAGTTCACAGAATTTGTGTTCATTCTCTCTGGAATACTTTGTCTCTTCCAAAGCTACTACTGACAAAGAAGGAAGAAAGAAAGGAGGGAGAGAAGGAAGGAAGAAAGACAAGTTCTGTAAGAGGTTAGGGTTAATTTACAAGCAAGTTCTATAAAACACATGCATCAAGCATTTAGGTTCAAAATATTATTTGTTAGTTTTACTAAAAAACAATTCCTGGGAATATGTTCCTTTAAAAAAAGTTTATTTTAATTGGAAGATAATTATTTTAAAATATTGTGGTGGTTTTTGCCATACATTGACATGAATCAGCCACATATGTCCCCCCTTTCTGAACCCCTCTCTCACTTCTGTCCCCACCCATCCCTCTGGGTGGTCCCAGTCTAACAGCTTTGAGTGCCCTGTTTCACACATAGAATTTGGACTGGTCATCTATTTCACATCTGGTAATATACACGTTTCAGTGTCATTCTCTCAAATCATCCCACCTTCACCTTCTCCCACAGAGTCCAAAAGACTGTTCTTTACATCTGTGTCTCTTTTGCTGTCTCACATATAAGGTCATCATGACCATCTTTCTAAATTCCATATGTATGAGTTAATATACTGTATTGGTGTTTCTCTGACTTACTCTGTATAATAGGCTCCAGTTTCATCCACCTCATTAGAACTGACTCAAATGCATTCTTTTTTATAGCTGAGTCACATTCCATTGTGTATATGTACAACTTCCTTATCCATTCGCCTGCCAGTGGACATCTAGGTTGCTTCTATGTCCTAGCTGTTGTAAGCAGTGCTGCGATGAACATTGGGGTACATGTGTCTCTTTCAATTCTGGTTTCCTTGGTATGTATGCCCAGCAGTGGGATTGTTAGCAGTTCTGTTTCCAGCTTTTTAAGGAATAGCCACACTGTTCTCCATAGTGGCTGTACCAGTTTACATTCACACCAACAGTGTAAAAGGGTTCTTTTTTTCTCCACACCCTCTCCAGCATTTCTTTTTTAATAGCCTTTTTGATGGCAGCCATCCTGACTGGCATGAGATGGTACCTCATTGTGGTTTTGATTTGCATTTCTCTGATAATGAGTGACGCTGGGCATCTTTTCTGTATGTCTTCTTCAGAGAAATGTCTGTTTAGTTCTTTGGCCCACTTTTTTGTTTGGGTCATTTATTTTTCTGGTATTGAGCTGCTTGTATATTTCTGAGATTAATGTTCTGTCAGTTGCTTTATTTGCTATTATTTTCTCCCATTCTAAAAGCTGCCTTTTCACCTTGCTTATAGTTTCCTTCATTGTGCAAAAACTTTTAAGTTTAATTAGGTCCCATTTGTTCATTTTTGTTTTTATTTCCATTACTCTGGAAGGTGGGTCACAGAGGATCTTGCTGTGACTTATGTCAGAGAGTGTTCTGTCTGTGTTTTCCTCTAAGAGTTTTATCGTTTCTGGTCTTACATTTAGAGATCTAATCCATTTTGATTTTATTTCTCTATATGGTGTTACAAAATATTCTAGTTTCACTCTTTTACAGATGGTTGACCATTTTTTTCCCAGCACCACTTGTTAAAAGAGTTTGTCTTCCTCCATTGTATATTTTTGCCTCCTTTGTGTTTGATAAGGTGTTCATAGGTGCATGGATTTATCTCTGGGCTTTCTATTTTGTTCCATTGATCTATATTTCTGTCTTTGCACCAATGCTATAGATATGTTCCTTATACTTTCCTGTGTGAAAATAAAATTAACAGTTTATTTTATTTATATTATTGAATTCTTTAAAACAAATATTCAAATGCCCTGAAACATTTTGGATTCAAATAATGTAAAACTTTATTCTCTAAAATAATTGTTTGCATTTTTATCTCTATAGGCTTTAGAAAATTATAAATTGTAAAGGTGATCTACATAAGAGTACTTCATTCATAGATAATGCTATCCCATTAAGTAATCCCACAGAAGTTCCCACAATTGTATGCCACAGGTTTCCACATAGGGAATCCCACAGCAAACCATGATGACTGAAATCAATGGGGTTCAAGACTCTGCACACTAAGTATATAAGCTGCTTGGACAATTGAAAAATGAGGTCTGTGACAAATCCATATTTCTATCCTTACAAGGACCAGAACCAATAGGTAGAGTTTTGTTTTCAAACCATGAGAAAATTCTAGATTTCTAGTCTAGATTCAAGTCTAGTTTTTGTTGTTGTTGTTGTTTTTCAATAAGTCTCAATATATATAGGGTCACTGAAATTGTTTATGACCAGAGAGATGCGTATTTTCAAAGTGTGCGTGTGCTCAGTTACTGATATAAAGAAACTGTGGTGAATAGAATAATTTTGTTTGAGGTGCTGTAATTCAATTCACTGTACACTGCTATCAAAGCCATTTAAGAATATCAGACTTTGATTACTTTCCATGATTACCTCTGTAGCAGTTTGTTTTTATATATGTCAAAAAATCTCCAATTCCTAATTGCAGAGAAAATTTTGCTACCTGGTTCACACATCTCACACAAAGATTTTCTACCAGAATTCAAGTAGATAATCAATTAGTTAGCTTCTCAAAGTAACAGGAGACTCCTTTTGTAACTAGATGTATCTGTGCCAAACCTGGCACTAATACATTTTATTAGATAAAAATTCTATTTCTGTCTCTTCATAAGAAGCTTTAAAGAAATCTCATTAAAGTCATGAGTGTGTAGAACTTAATATACAAATAAAAGAGAGAAAATATACACTTTGTGGCTTTACACCATAGGTTATTATTTTTTTCTTAAAAAATAGTCTTCAAAATGAGAGGTAACACTGGAAAACTGTCCAGATCCTAAACTAGTGAATGATTAAACACAAAGTAATGTATCCATGAAATAAAAACTTTTCAGCATTAAAAAGGAAAAAAAAATCCACTGATACATGCCACAACATAGGTGAACCTCAAAAATATATGCTAAGCAAAAGACAGACAAAAATACCACTTACTATATGATTCTCTTTATGTAAACACCTAGTAAAGGCAATCTTATAGAGACAAAAATTAGTAGTTGTCAGGAGCTTGAAGTGGGAAAGGAGATTAATATAAATGGACATAAGGATTATTTTGGGGGTGAATGAGGTATTCTGAAGTAGAGTTTGGGTAATGGTTGTGCAATGTAAAAAATAGTGATGCATACATTGAAACAGGTGAATTTTATTATATGTAAATTATACTCCAATAAATGTGTTAAAACATGGAGATAATGATGCATACATTGAAACAAGTGAATTTTTATTATATGTAAATTATACTCCAATAAATGTGTTAGAACATGGAGGTAGATGGATATGGACATAGATATATAGATACATTTAAAGAGAAAAATATAAAGCAATCTATGTTTTACTAAGAAATGATTGGATTATTTAATTTATAGATAGTAATGAAGATATCTTAAATTTGGTTTTAAAACTTTATGCCTGTTAGCAGTAAATGTTGCTTCATTTTCACAGATTCTTTACTGAAGTATTTATTCTTGAGAAATTAGAGTCAGGTGGAAAATAGGTATGTCTTTCAATTATGAGTTTTCCATCAGCTTTATAAACAATCTTTATAGATGCTATTAGAGGTGAAGGAAACATAGTGAAAAATTTGAGCTATTACTTTATGAACCTTCTGATATTAGTTTTTTTTTTTTTTTTTTTTTTTTTTTCAGAAGAAGTACCTGTTCAAATTCCAATGATGAAGTCACCCTTGGATAAGATCCAACTGACTCCTGGGCAGGCACTGCCTCCTGGATTTCCTGCACCATTCATTTTTGCTGATAGTCTGTCCTCTGTGGAGACTCTGTTGACCAACATTCAGGTCAACAATATTTCTATAAACAAAATAAATGTAATACAAGACATTAGCACCTACATCAATTATTTTACATTTCAGAAATTAAAACAGATAAGATGAACTGTATGTCATTTGCTGTACTTTGACAGGGTTTACTGAAAGTGGCCTTGGATAATGCTCGCATTCAAGAGAAGCAGATTCAACAGGAAAAAAAAGGAACTGCGACTGGAGCTCTATAGAGAGAGAGAAATTAGAGAAAACCTTGAAAGAAAACTGGCAGTTGAGCTTCAAAGCAGAAGTAAGTTTAACAAGCTTACTATAACTGAAAAAGTTAACATTTTATTGGAAATATTTTCAGTAGTAATAGAAATATTCTCAGATATATCCTGGAACTGCTGTAAAGGGCACAATCATGATAAAATTAAATCCCATACCCACTAGGTGGATGACCCACAAACTGAGAACAATAATACCAAAGAAGTTCTCCCAATGTTGTGAAGACTCTGAATCACATGTCAGGATTACCAGCCTGAGGATCTATAACGGAACTGAGAATCCACAGGGAATCCAGGCTTCCAGGCCAGAGGATTTGATTATAGGACTTCCACAGGACTGGCAGTAAAAGAGACTCTAGTCTTGCAGAGCACAAACAAAATCATACATATACCAAGACCCAGAGGAAAGGAGCAGTGAGCCCACAGGTTGTTCATTCACTGTCATGTTCAACTCTTTACAACCCCATGAAATGCAGTATACCAGGCTTCCCTGTCCCTTACCGTCTCCTGGAGTTTGCCCAAGTTCATGTCCATTGAATCAGTGATGCCATCTAACCATCTTTTCCTTTGCCTCCCTCTTCTCCTCCTGCCTTCAATCTTTCCCAGTATCAGGGTCTTTTCCAAAGAGTGGACTCTTTCCCTCAGGTGGCCAAATTATTGGACATTCAGCATCAGTCCTTCCAAAGAGTATTCAGGGTTGATTTCCTTTAAGATTGACTGGTTTGATCTCCTTGCTTTACAAGGGACTCTCAAAAGTCTTCTCCAGCACCACAGTTTGAAAACATCAATTCTTTGGCATTCTGTCTTCTTTATTGTCCAGTTCTCACATCCATACATGACTACTGGAAAGACCATAGACATGACTATATGGATCTCTGTTGGCAAAGTGACACACTGTCTAGGTTTTTCATAGCTTTCCTGCCAAGAAGCAATCGTCTTCTAATCAACATCCTCAGTGATTTTAGAGCTCAAGAAGAGGAAATTGTCACTGCTTCCACCGTTTCACCTTCTATTTGCCATGAAGTTAAGGGACTGGGATGCCATGATCTTAATTTCTTTAATATTGAGTTTTAAGCCAGGTTTTTCACTCTTCTTCACCTCATCAGGAAGCTCTTTAGTTCCTCTTCACTTTCTGCCATTAGAATGGTATCATCACCATATTTGTGGTTGTTGTTTCTCCCAACAATCTTGATTCCAGCTTGAAGCTCACCTAGTCTGGCATTTTTCATGATGTGCTCTGCATATAAGTTAAGCAAACAGCGTGACAGTAAACAACTTTGTCATACTCCTTTTTCGATCCTGAACCAGTCATTTGTTCCATGTAGTGTTCTAACTGTTGCTTCTTGTCCTGCATACAGGTTTCTCAGGAGACAGGTAAGATGGTCTGTTGTTTCCATCTCTTTAAGGTTTTTCCAGTTTGTTATGATCCACATAGTCAGAACCCACAGGAGATTGAACAAGATCTACCTGCTAGTGTTGAAGGGTCTCCTGTGAAGGCACAAGTTCACAGAGACTCACCACAGGGGGTGGGGGGCACTGGCAGCATCAGACCAGGTATGTCCCCCTTGTCTTAAAACCCTTATGGAGTTCACTATTAAGCCTAGATATAGAACTCATAGACCCCAAGGCTGGCTCGTCTCAGGCCAAACAATTAACAGTGAGGGAATGCAACTCCACCCATAAACAAGAAACTGGTTTAAAGCTTTACTGAGCAATGCCTTGCCCACCAGAGCAAGACCTAGTTTTTCCCATCATCAGTCCCTCCCAGCAGCAAGCTTGCACAAGCCTCTTAGCCTTATCCATCAGAGTGCAGACAGAAGAAGCAAAAAGAAGCAAAGTTTCACAGTGACTAAAACAAAAACCATATTATAGAAAGTAATCATGATGAAAAAGCAGAAAGTTATGTCCCAGGTGAAGTGACAAGAAAAAAAAAAAAACAGAAAAACAACTAAAAGAAGTGGAAATAGGCAATCTTTCAGAAAAAAGAATTTAGAGTAATGATAGTGAAGATGAGCCAAAATCTCAGGCAAACAATGCAGAAGATGCAAAAATGTTCACCAAAAACCTAGAAGAACTAAAAAGAAACAGGAATGAATAATACACCAGAAGGAATTAATAGAATAACTGAAGTTGAAAAACTGATAAATAACCTGGAAGAGAGAATGGAGGAAATCATTGCTGCAGAACAGAATATAAGAAAAGAATGGAAAATGAAGATAGCCTAAGAGACCTCTGGGACAATATTAAATGCACCAACACTCACGTTATAGGGGTCCCAGAGGGAGAAGAGAGAGAAAGGACCTGAGAAAATATTTGAAGATATAATAGCTGAAAAGTTCTCTCACATGGGAAAGGAAATAATCAACCAAAGAAACCCAAGGAAGAACACATTAAGACACATAGTAATTAAACTGACAAAAATTATAGACAAAGTTAAAATATTAAAAACAACAAGTGAAAAATGACAAACAACATACAAGGAAACTCCCTTCAGGCTATCAGCTGATTTATCAACAGAAATTCTACAAGGCAGAACGGAATGGCAGAATATACTTAAAGTGATGAAAGGGAAGGAACTGCAACCAAAACTACTCGACCCAGCAAGACTCTTATTCAGATTTGATGAAGAAATCAAAAGCTTTCCAGATAAGCAAAAGTTATGAGAATTCAGCACCACTAAACCAGCTTTACAACAAATGCTAAAGGAATTTCTCTTCCCTGGTGGCTCAGAGGTTAAAGCATCTGCCTCCAATGCAGGAGACCCAGGTTCGATCTTTGGGTTGGGAAGATCCCCTGGAGAAGGAAATGGCAATCCATTCCAGTATTCTTGCCTGGAGAATCCCATGGACAGAGAAGCCTAGTAGGTTACAGTCCACGGGATCGCAAAGAGTCGGACACGACTGAGCGACTTCACCTTCACCTCACCTCTAGGCAGTAAACACCAGAGAAGGAAAAGACCTACAGAAAAATAAATCCAAAACAATTAAGAAAATGGTAATAGGTTCATATAATTATCTAGGAAAATTACCCTAAATGTAAATGGTTAAATGCACCAACCAGAAGACATAGACTGGCTGGGCGGATGAAACCATATGCATGTATGCGCTTCCACTTGTTGACACCCAAGATTGTATGTAATTATTTATATAGTTGTTAATCATGTTCCTATTATGGCTTGCAATTTTATTTTATTTTTATTTTTTGGCTTGCAATTTTAATTAACCTTTAATTTTTGTCTGGCTATTGATTGTGAAAACTGATAAACATCTTTCACTATTTAAAAAAAAATTCCTTATGTATGAAATGCTTACTCTTTGGCAAGAAAAGCACTAGATTCTGAAGGTAGAAGATAAATAACACTCAGTTCCTATCCTTGAAAGATTTATATTTCAAAGGACTAGCACAGCCAATCAGTTAATTTTAAGACAAAGTGGCAAGAGCAATGATGTAGTTCTATATGTTTATATAGAGAGAGGATAGTTAGTTCAACTTGGTGCTCTGGGGATTTGATGGTTGAGAAAGGCTTTCTGATGCTGCCACTTGAATCTGAGTTTTTAAGGATCAATAAGCCAAGAAAGAAAAGTTATGAAAGTATCTGAGTGATTTGTTAATTCTACACCAATGAGCATGACTACACAGTCCATGGACTTCTCCAGGTCAGAATACTGGAGTGAGTAGCCATTCCCTTCCCCAGAAGATCTTCCCAGCCCAGGGATCAAATCCAAGTCTCCCACATTGTAGATGAATTATTTACCAACTGAACTACCAGGGAAGCCCAAGCATGGAGGCAAGAAGTCTCAAACATGGGGAACTATATGTTTTTTTTGTGTGTTTTTTTTTTTGTCACTGTGGCTTTGACTTTTATAAAGTAAATGTTGAGAGATGATGCAGAAAGTTGAGGCTAAATTATAAAGGAGATTTTTAATTATGGAAATATTACCTTGGATTTTGAACTGTAGGTTATGGGAAGTATTAAAAGATAAACAGGGGAATGAGCTGGTCTGATTTTAATTAGATAGAAGACTCCAGTGTTGGGAATAGATTAGAAGGGGACTTAGAGTAAGGTTAGAAACAAGGAAGCTATATAAAAGGAGATTGCCCTCATCTAGACAGTGGTGAAGAGAACTGAAATAGGGTAGCATATGGATACAAAAGGGAGAGGATGAAGAACTACTGTTCAGAAATAGAAATAACTTTCCAACAATGGGTAGACATTTGATAATCTGCAGACATGGATAATGAGACTAGCTTGTATCAAAATCGAAGAAAATTCAAAATTTTACTTTAACCAATCATTTCCAACTCTTCCTTATAGTTTCCATAAAATACTATACAGCAGCAAGTGGTTATTGTGTTTTTAGCTTCTTTCCTTTCTTTGCTTAATCTTCTATAGAATGATCACAAAGCAAACGTTAAGTAAGAGTTAAAGAGTATGAAGGAGAGGCAAAAATGGGAGAGAAAATTTACAACGCACATGCTGCTGCTGCTGCTGCTGCTGCTGCTAAGTCGCTTCAGTCGTGTCCGACTCTGCGACCCCATAGAAAGAAGCCCACCAGGCTCCCCCGTCCCTCGGATTCTCCAGGCAAGAACACTGGAGTGGGTTGCCATTTCCTTCTCCAATGCATGAAAGTGAAAAGTGAAAATGAAGTCGCTCAGTCGTGTCCGACTCTTTACGACCCATGGACTGCAGCCTACCAGGCTCCTCTGTCCATGGAATTTTCCAGGCAAGAGTACTGGAATGGGGTACCATTGCCTTCTCCGACAACCTACCTAATACTTCCCTAAACAAGGAAGGATTACTCCATTTGAGTAAAATCCACTAACTTTATATTATTCCAAAATACCATTATGTTCAGAAATTTGTATCAAGAAGTTGAAATTTTGCTAGATATTTTCCTTAGAGCCTAGAAATTATAAGCTTAGTTCAAAACGGAAATTTAACCATTGTATTTCAGAAGAATTAAACATTATCTTATCTTGCTGAAGTCATTAAATACTAGAAACCAAAGGCTAAATTGTCTTTCTAAGGTTTGGAGAAATTAGTACATTTTGATATTTGGTATGCAATGTGTATTATTATGATTGCTGTTCAGTCAATAAGCCATGTCTGACTCTTTGCGACGCCATGGACTGCAGCATACCAGGCTTCCTTGTCCTCCACTATCTCCCAGAGTTTGCTCAAATTCATGTACATTGAGTTGGTGATGCTATGTAATCATTTCATCCTGTGCCTCACTCTTCTCCTTGTGCCTTCAATCTTTCCCACCATCAGGGTCATTCCCAATGTGTTGGCTTTTCACAGCAGGTGGCCAAATTATGGGAGCTTCATCTCCAGCATCAGTCTTTCCAATGAATGTTCAGGGTTGTTTTCCTTTAGGATTGACTGGTTTGCTCTCCTTTTAGTCCAAGAGACTCTCAGGAGTCTTCTCCAGCAGCACAATTTGAAAGCATCAATTCTCCTACACTTAGCCTTTTTATGGTCCAACACACACATTCATATATGACTACTGGAAAAACCATAGCTTTGACTATATGGAACTTTGTTGGCAAAGTGATGTCTCTGCTTTTTCGTATACTGTCTAGGTTTGTCACAGCTTCCATTCAAGGAGAAAGCTTCTCTTAATTTCATGACTGCAGTCACCCTCTGCAGTGATTTTGCTGCTGCTGCTGCGAAGTTGCTTCAATTGTGTCCGACTCTGTGCAACCCCATAGACTGCAGTACACTAGGCTCCCCAGTCCCTGGGATTCTCTAGGCAAGAACACTGGAGTGAGTGGCCATTTCCTTCTCCAATGAATGAAAGTGGAAAGTGAAAGTGAAAGTGAAGTCGTGTCCGACTCTTCACAACCCCATGGACTGCAGCCCACCAAGCTCCTCCATCCATGGGATTTTCCAGGCAAGAGTACTGGAGTGGGGTGCCAATGCCTTCTCCGGCAGTAATTTTACAGCCCCATAAAAAGAAAACCTGTCACTGCTTCCACTTTTCCCCTTCTATTTGCCATGAAGTGGTGAGGACAGATGCCATGATCATAGTTTTTGAATGTTGAGTTTCAAGACAGCTTTCACTCTCCTCTTTGATCCTCATCAAGAGGCTCCTTAGTTCCTCTTCACTTTTTGACATTAGGGTGGTGTTATCTGCATATCTGAAGCAGTTGAAATTTCTCCTGACAATCTTCATTCCAGCTTGTGGTTCATCCAGCTGGTATTTCACATGATGTACTCTGCTTATAAGTTAAATAAGCAAGGTGACTAATCTGCTACTGTGAAAGAGTAGAGGGCAATTATGGATTATTATGATTAAGAGTCATAAAAGCACATTCCTTTTATAGGGAAATTATTTATACTAAAGTAACAAATAATTATGGGCTTCCGTGGTGGCTCAGTGATAAAGAATCCACCTGCAGTGCAGGAGACATGAGTTTGATCCCTGGATCAGGAAGATACCCTGGAGGAGGAAATAACAACCCACTCCAATATTCTTGTTAAAAAATCCCATAGACAGAAGAGACTGTCAGGTTGCAGCCCATGGGGTCTTAAAAGAATCAGACATGACAGTGATTAAACAACAATAAAATCCAAATAATTATATGTTTAATATACTAACACTCACAAAATGATTTATGAAAAACTACATACATTAAAATTTACATCTAACTTTTAGAGATCTACCCATACTGATTTCTGTTTACTCCTTACAGACTCTTTTGGTCAATTGATACCGCATCTATTTTCTTTTAAAAATTCCTAGACATAGTAGATGTAATATTGTACAATTATAATAGTAAAATCTTTTTTATGTTTATCCTTATTTATCAGCCTTTTATTAAAAATGGAACAAGAGCCATACATTCTCAGTGTCTTTATTTCAAGATTTTCATCTTATTACCTTAGTCTTCTGAAATAAGCACACATTTAGATGAGTAACTGACTCTTTTCAAATTGTGAAGGTCATTTATATGAAAAGACATTGAAATGTGAGATAAAACAATTGAAATTCAAATTAGCATAATATTCAGTTTACTGTGATGGAAATATTTTAAATGTATATGAATATTTTAATTTTATATATTATATAATAATATTTTAATTTTTATATAATTTATAATTTTGCTTAATGTTCCTTGAATAATTTTCTATTGCCATGATATTAATGTCTTAATTTTTAAAAACTGATTTTGGAAGAATGTGAAGGTCGGTTTGCTTAAAACTCTGTTAGAGCCCTGCTGTGTACCAATATAATTACTAGAGTTAACTAATTCCATTTGAGAAATTATCACAGATTTCAAGGTTTCAGAGTATAGTAACAATTATACATTAGGGCAGTTAAAGTTTCTTGTTAGGATATAAATCTTTGAGAGTTGAGTTATAATTGTTTGTAACTCTTCATTTCCTTTACTGTTTATGAAAAATGTTCTTGTGCTTTTATAGTTTGCTTAATAAATGATTGCTCAATATTATTCTCTTTAAAATGTGTAGATAGGTTCAAATATTAATATATGGAGGGATGCAGAGTCTGATGATATGTGCATATACTTAAAAAGATTTTTCCTTTAAAAGTAGTAATAGCTCAGAGAAATAGACCCTGAACATTGTAAGTTTTAAAAACACACCATGTTTGAAACTCAATAAATATTTTCAGGATTTTTTTCTATTTTTAAGTATGTACAGGAATAACCTGATGAATAATAAGAATACTTTTCTTAACAAGTTTATAAAATATTTCATGTTATCACTAAATTCATGTAGTCAAAGTAGAAAACAGTTTTCCAGTACTACCACCAACATTGTACAAATGCATGTGTATTATAGAGCTTACTGGAAATGTGAAAGCAATAACAAATCATTGGGAGATTGTGTTCACCTATGGCTGATTCGTGTCAATGTATGGCAAAACAAATACAGTATTGTAATTTAAAAATAAATAAATTAATTAATTAATTAAAAAAATACTCTTTGGTTGGGTCTAATGATAATTGGAATCAAAAGAAGCTAATCATACATTTATATATCTACCTGAATCTGTGTCTATTTTTTTGTAATTCATCAAAACTGGCAACTTGATTTCAATGACCAAGTCTTTGAAAACTACTTCCCTTTCCATATTTTAGCTACCATGCAAAAGCGTCTAAAGAAGGAGAAAAAGCAAAGAAAAAACTACAAGAAGCCTTGGAATTTGAATCAAAGTGCAGGGAGCAAGTGGAGCAAGCACTTAAGCAAGCCACTACTAGTGACAGTGGACTAAGGATGTTGAAAGGTAATGTGTGAATTGGAACTTCACAATCAGGGTACACAATGGGGAGGTTTTGGGGAAGGGAGATGGAGTGGGAGAGACTTTGTCCAGGAACAATTAATACATCAGGGCTTCCCAAGTGGCTCAAATGGGAAAGAGAACTGGGTTCAATCACTGGGTTCGATCGCTAGGTTGGGAAGATCCCCTGAAGGAGGGCATGGTAATCCACTCCAATATTCTTGCCTGGAGAATCTCCATGGAAACGGGATCCTGGAGGGCTACAGTCCATTGGGTCACAAAGAATTGGACATGAATGAGTGACTAAGCACACAATTAAGACATCAATTTGAAGCCAGGTGTTTTAGGTTATTAATTAAATCTGTCAAAATAATCCCTGTTCTGGGAGATATAGATATAATGGCTTAGGAATAACAGGAAATCCGTCTGGTTTCTGCAGAAGTAATATTGATAACTTCCCTACACTTAAAATGAATTTTATCTCCATTCATGTTAAAATGTGCTAATGTTTGTTTTAATGTTTCATTTATTTTAATGCACTTTGGAAGTCTGGTTCATTTAATGCAGATTGTATCAGTGATGAGGGCTTCAAGAGTGCCTGGTTGAAAAAGAATGTTCTAAATAAATTACTGGAGCTCCTGTGTGAAGAGGCGCTTCTCATGAAATCTCTTAATTCCAAATTTTTCTGATTCTGTTTTAAATTATGAAAGTCTACAACATAATTTTATTTCATAGGCTATTCAAGTTTTTCTTTCATAGCGTATTAACAGCCGGTATATTTAACTGATATGTGTATATAATAAGGATAAGCCTAAGAATTTTATACATGCATGTATACATATTCCATACATGATATGACACAAGCATGAACTGAGTATTTCTTCAAGTGCCATATTCTAGGAATGAATAGAGAATTCCATACAAATGTTCAATCGTATTTTTACTTCCTAAAAATTCAATTCCATTTTTGCTGTCACTATCTTAAATCATTGTCATCACAATCAATAGGAATACAGAACTATATTATTAGCTCATGACAGCCATGCCTCATTGAGACACAGAAGAGAGAGGATAAATAATAATACATCAGTATCTCATACTGTGGAACATCTTAGACAATGGCAACCAGAAATGGAGCAAATGTTTAGTACACTCAGTATTTGAAGCTCTGAAGATGTAATTCTGAGGACCCTTGAGTTTTTTAATATATTTGAAATCCACCCATATGTGAATTCCACTGTAGCTCCAGTGTTCTCTGTTATAAAGGAAAAGTGGCTGTCTTTATAACATGTGGGTAACTTGTATTCAAATCATTTCTTTCCCACATTAATCCTTGATGACATTGGATGATACATAGGCTTCTGTTATCATATTACCCAAGGGTGTCTCAGCAATTTATATACAGAAATGGACATATTGAACTGTGTTTCGTGAATATGAATAACTTTTAGATAATCATATTTAAAATTGAAAATAAACTCATCTCCTTGTTTCTTCTCCTCAAGTTTTTTTGTTTTAAACAATTCATTTATCTCTTGGCCCCAAAAGCCAGTACTAAATAAAGACTAAAAATCATAGTTTGTGTTTTAATGTTCATGTACATTTACCATAGAGATAATCATCATCTACCACATGTCACAGTGGAAAATATACATAAAAATTGGGTAATTATATTAATTTTTCCTTATTCCATAGTCAGGGCATATTACCTGATAGTCTGAGGGGGTTTTTATGGAGAGATTATTTTCCTGAGATTTATCTCTAGAGAGAAAAATGAATAAAGAAGTATTTACTATATACCTGGAAGTATGTGCCCAACTGTAGAATTTAGCTAAGGTTTATAATCCTCCTTCTTGCTATTATAGGAAAGGGACCCCTTCCAGGGTATAAGAGTGAGCTCTTGCCTAACACTTGGCAATGGACTGTCCAAGGGGGCACAAGTTACTTTATTGGGAAGGGGTCCCCTTGGTGGAAAGCAGAAGGGTAAGGGAATCTAGGAGAACTGCTTTGCCATGTGGCTCACATTCTTGGATTTTATGATGGTTAGATTAGTTTCCAAGTTGTCTCTGGCCAATCACTCTTGACTCAGGTTCCTTTCTGGTGGCATGCACATCACTCAGCAAAGATAGATAGATTCCAGTGAGAAGGACTCTAGGAGGTTGGTAAGACATATGGACTAGTATTTCCTCTCTCCTTTTGACCTTTCCTGAATTCTTCGAGTTGGTAGTAGCTTGTTAGTTCTGCATTCCTTACCAAGACCATTTTTGGTTACTATAGTGTCTGGCCAGGCCAGGAAGTTTCAGTCAGTGGTTCTCTAAACACTACCATTAAAGATATATTGACATAAATTTAAAAAAATTAAAATGCCACTCAAAGTCTCGTGTTTACTATAGGACCAAGATCCTGGCCAGCTGAGAATTTTTACTCAAATGGAGTCACAATAAATAGAATATACCTTAATCTTGAGTGTCACTTCTTTCAGATACTGTTATTCCAGATATTGAAATAGAAGACACTGGAACTCCACATGACAGTACTGCTATGCAAGGTACAGTAAATAGCATGCATGTTTCTACAACTGCTTAATATGTGATCCCAGAGGGTTAGATTGGGATGAGCTCCTTTGTTGATACTTTTCATATAAGTAATGTAAATAAATAAGTTAAACTTTTCTTACTTCATGATAGGGTAAAAGTCTATAGTGTTTATTGAGACTATGTATTTAGGGACTAATAATTTTACATATACAATGTGAGCAAATTTCTTGTATGTTCACTTGTTAAAAGAATGTATATTTATAAGTTAGGGATATTCTAAAAATACAAAATGTGAATATAATTTACCTTTTAAGAAGTGTACAATAATACAGTTTTTAAATCTTGCTTCTTTACTGTTTTTAAAAGACACTGGTACAATAATCATAACCTATCAATATTTGCAAAGTATTCTAGGCAACATTTTTATTAATATTTAAGTTCTGATGCCAAGTTTAGATATTTTAGAAACTGACTAAATATGAAAATAAGAGCAGGATTTATAATTCATAATTTGTAGGATTCCCATAACTGCTTAGATACTTTAAAATATTTAAAAGTATTTAGTACTAAGAAAACAGACAAAACAAATTAATATAGTCTCAGTGGAGTGCAAACACGACTAAAAATAAAAATTAAATTTGACCACTGGAGTTTTTCTGTATCTTTCTAATGCATTTTTCTAGCCCTCTGTATACAGATTACATTTATTTTCATATTCATGTCTCACTCTAATAAAAAAAAAAGTAAAGAAGAACAGCTACCTAACTTTCAGAAAGGAAACAACCATAGAAATGTTGCCTTTTGGAGGTTTAACTAATCAGTGCCTTTCCATGGTGTAATGTCTGGATCAATATGAAGAAACAGAACCAGATATGACCAAAAGATCCATGTGGGTTTTTCTGTAGATCACCATTTTATGTGGCAGTTTCAGAAAATTTAGAAATTCTCACTTATGAAGTTTTGTACATCATCTTTGCAAATCCAGGAGTGTCAAAGTTCATGGATCTTCTGGGAATGCCTGATTTTGCTGCAGCTGGATAGACTTAACTAGTGTATTAACTTTGCTAGGTGTGGAAACATGCATGTGTAACTCATAAAGCTTTTGCTTTGTCTTAGGTCTCTTTAGCTTACCTACTTTCTTCTCTCAACTTAAAAGCTGTGTCTGTGTGAGCAAAGCCAATTTGAATGAGACTCAGTGTTTATCCAATCAATTTCCCACTGTGAAATTTATAAATAACTCCCCTCTAGTTGTGGGCTACCACTATTTAAGGTTGCCACCAAAGGACCAAGGTAGGACTGAGCAAGTCTGAAGCATATGATCTGTTGTGAATCTGTAAAACACAAATATACACTGAGTCTTTAAGGAGTGTTGAGCTTGATTGAGCCCTTCTTTAAGTGAGATATAAGGTCATCTTTGGAAATGTAGAAGGTAGAAGGTAAACCATCAGCAGGATGTATCTTCATTATTCTTTAATCTTATACTCATCAAGAGGCTTTTTAGTTCCTCTTCACTTTCTGCCATAACGGTGGTGTCATCTGCCTATCTGAGGTTATAGATATTTCTCCCAGCAATCTTGATTCCAGCTTGTGTTTCTTTCAGTTCAGCATTTCTCATGATGTACTCTGCATATAAGTTAAATAATCAGGGTGACAATATACAGCCTTGACGTACTCCTTTTCCTATTTGAAACCAGTCTGTTGTTCTATGTCCAGTTCTAACTGCTGCGTCCTGACCTGCATACAGATTTCTCAAGAGGCAGGTCAGGTGGTCTGGTATTCCCATCTCTTTCAGAATGTTCCACAGTTTATTGTGATCCACACAGGTAAAGAATTTGGCATAGTCACTAAAGCAGAAATAGATGTTTTCCTGGAACTCTCTTGCTGTTTCCACAATCCAGTGGATGTTGGCAATTTGATCTCTGGTTCCTCTGCCTTTTCTAAAACCAGCTTAAACATCAGGAAGTTCACAGTTCACGTATTGCTGAAGCCTGACTTGGAGAATTTTGAGCATTATTTTACTAGCATGTGAGATGAGTGCAATTGTGTTGTAGTTTAGGTTATGTTAAATAGTATTCTTGATAAATATGGTAAAAATGAAAAAGTTTACATTCTCACCTTCCTTAGCACAATATATAAGTATGATAAATTATAAAGTTCATATCATCAATATATGAAAAACTAGAGTAAATGCCTTATATTAATGTGATAGTATAATCACAGTTTAATATCAAAAAGAAATTACTTTATGAGCAAAAATTGAGTTATTCTGTTAACTAGGTGAATAGATGCCTGAAAATATTATCAGAATTAATCTTAAAAATAGTTCATTGAATCAATCAATTCAAATAATTATTAAGACGTCCAATAATATTACTTTTTTGTTTAAGATGCTCAGAATCGAGAAATTACTTCTATATATACCTATGAACTTGAGACAATGTGTAATCATTGGTGGACATTAATGCCATTTTAACCACTATTTTTCTTTTCTGCCTGCTAATTTTGCTCTTTTGTGTTATCTTTCTTTTCTTTTGTGACTACTTTGATACTATGTTCATCTTTTTCACTTCCCTCCCTTCTGGTTCCTGGTAGCTTGTTCCACATTCTTTAACAGGAAATGTTTTAACTTGGATGATTATTTCCTAGCATTATCTGTGAGGGTCAATTCATGCATGCTAATACAATGCTATTTTCACAACCTATCTCCATCACAGCAAACAATTCCAGCATCAGTGAAGTCTTTTTCTTTCTATTGTCAATATCTCTGTTGGATAGAAATCATCATTCACTTAGTGCTCTTTCTTTGAAATTCAATTAGTTGCATTGTGACATTTCCTTAAGAGAGCTTAAAGAGGATTTGGAAGAATGTTGCTTGGCTATCATTCGAAGTGATAAAGTCCTGTATAGTTTTATGATAATTTCCACAAACTGTCCATGTACTGCTATACTTATATGTATTCTAAATCTCTTCAGCTTAGTTATTTTATGTATTTTATGCTTTGAGTGCTGTTTGACAGACAAGTTATTGTGCATAGTTCACCTTCTGATAGAAGGATTTCTGTATTCCTTATATTTTAATGGTCTATATAGCAACTCCTCCTGTATACTATAAGGTGATCAAAAAATTACTACACACCCATTCTGATAGCAGTGTCCACTATTTCTGGAAGTGAAGGATGTATCCTCCAACCCAGATTCTCATAACAAAGCTAGAGGCCTGCAAGACACACATCAACCGTCTTATCAACTAATCTTTTCACATAAAATAAACATATCCGTTCTTATTAAGTGTACCTTTAGATCAATGATTTTTGCAAATGACACTCAAATACCATTTTGCGTAGTGCATTTTTGTTGATTAAAGCAAATTAAATTAGCATACCTACAAGTGAGATGGTAAAAACTAAAGCCAAACTGCAATACCATGAGCTAACAAAGTGATATCTTCTCTTTACTGCATTCTGCCATTTAGTTATTATCCTATTGGAAATCTAATTATAATCCTTTTACTCCCTAGTCAGACTTCACAGTTTTCACAAGCTTAGCACTGACAAGTGATTTCATTACATTTGATTGCGTGTGCCAAGACTGACTTAACTTCACTTGGAGATCTAAAAGCCCTCTCAGTTTCTCAGATTTCCTGTTTGCATATTACAGCAATAGCTCCTTTAATTAATTAGCATGAACAGCAGTAACATGAACTGCTGAACAGAAAATAACATCACTTTATGATTGAAAGGAGACTTCTCCTTCTGCATGTTTATACCTTAGTTAACCTTTGTATGACTGTATTTCATTGTTTAGAGCTACTGGTACAGTGCATGTTTCCTAAATGTTAAAAATTGATATTGTCATCTTAATAACAGATAAAACAAATCCAGAACATGAAGCTCCTAAATTTTGGAAAACAAATAACCTTCATGAACTGGCTTTCTAGTAACAAAATAAAATATTATTTTTAAATATTTATTGCAATAACATCATAAAATACAAAGGCACAGTGACACATTGCTCTCTTTTCTGCCAGTGCATTTGTTTGAGGAAGAAAACAAAACAAAACAAATCTAGGAACTGCTTTTTCAAAAGGAATGTCAATCTCTTTGAATAATTTTCATATTTACTTTTTTGCCTACATGTTTGATAATGACAAAACATGATTTAACGTTGGAATATATTTTTCATCTGATATTTTTCAATAAATAGGATGAAATCTTAAATAATTTTCCTTTCTTTTTGATACTAACACACCAGAAGTGGATATTAAATCCAACCTAAATGTCAAAAATAAACCAAACTTTGGTATAAAAGACAAACGTATTCAATGTCCCTTTTCCCTCTGTGAACAATTTTTGTTCAGAAAAAATGTGAGAGCTTATTCAAAGAATTTAAGCTTACCATTTTAATATGTAAAATTCATGATCTCATCTATGCAGTGTTTGGTGAAGATGTCACTGAAGAATTAAAAGCAAGGTGAATAAAATGTTGTTTGACTATAAAAGTAGCAGACACAATCTTGATGTCTCTATGTTAAAAAGAACACATATTTTATGATGTAATTAATATATGTATATATGTTTATAATACAGAATTTTAAATATATTTATACTATGAAATATATATATATGAATATTTTATTCTTATTTATTTTCTCAAAATCAATTTGAGCATTGGTCTTTCCTTCCTTGACCTTTTATACCTCATTATTGTCTCTCTTTGCTGCTCACTTGGTAACCAAAACAACACTTTTCCAAAGATCTTAAGGTGACATAACAATATTTATTGAAAACAATTACCCTTGAGCTAAGATTGTCATTGAAGAATTTGATAAAGTATCAAGGAAAGTGACAGTAGGAGCAAGTAAGTGGACTGGAAAAGAGAAATTACATATAATTTCTTGCCACATAAGTGATATGACAAGAAAAAAAGGAGAACAGATAGAATTTCCCTATAGTCGTTTCTACTAACTCCCACCAGAGTGTGGTCTACATCTTTCTTTTTATGGACTATTTCCTGCCCTACCCTCATAATCATTAGTTTCCCTCCCCTTTGATGTCTTGTACTGTGTTGGAAGATATACACAGGCACTCTAGTATTCCCATTGTTAAGTAGAAATGTTCTCTTGTAAAGCAGAAATGCATAGCTCGTTAGAAATTAGAAGGATTGTGAGAAATGGGTCCTCTTTCCTCTTAAATATTTCCTTTAAGAATGGGAGACTATTACCAGCCAGAGAAACTTTACTGCAACTGCCTTTATAAGTGGAAAAAGGTTGTAGCACACACCCCACAGAAAAAATCCTAGCATAGCATCTTTATTTAAAGCAGTATTTTTCCTTGTACAATTCATTAAACAGACACCTTCTTTTTACTTTCTTTCCCACGAAGTATTTGTCTCTAATTTTCTCCATCCTCCAAAGGATCATTATTTAAACTGATAGTACTTCCCAACTCATATCATACTTCTTTCCTGTGAAATACTTGTCAGATTATAGCATATATTATGCTTCTATTTATTTCTTAGGAAGATGTGACAAACACTACTTTATACTTTAGGGCCTGATTTTTGTGAATTGGTTTATACCACTTACCACTGCATTTTTAAAAGAATATTTGCAGTGACTAAAAGCTGTCATGCTAAATATTATAATGTAAAATCTCATCTACAGATCTAAGAATTTCAGCTATATGTCACTCACATAATAGGTGAAATTGTAGTTGTAGGGATAGAAAGATAGTGAGATTTACAAACCAAAATAGGTTGATCTGCCACTAAGCATTTTAGAGTCTACAGGCCTAATTCATTAATTAACATATCTTTTTGACTATAATCTAGGGAGGGTTAACGCAATGCACATAACTATTTAACGACTCACTTTATGTTCCATCTTATTTACACGTGCAAAACAATTTTTATTTTTAGCTTAAGAGTCACCCTATCCCAGTTGGCAAGCCAAATACACCTGAGAAACATGCAAAAGGAAAGCCTTTCTTAAATTAAAACTTTAAGTTTTATTTTTCACTTTCACATTTGTGTTTTACTCAAGAAAACAGCCAGCATTCTCAGAGAAGTCTGGAATCATATGTCATTATTGTCACATCACTTAAAAATAAAATTATTTTATTGCTGATATGCAAATATACGGTGGCTCTACACCAAGATGCTTATCACTCTTGGAATGAGGGTTGATGCTATAAAAGTGGAACAAAAAGAATAGAAAGGCACTACCTAGTATTTGTATAACCTGGCGATCTTTGTGTCATTTTTTTTTCTTTTATGGGGAACTTAATTTTGAAAGGTAACTTATGGAGTGACTTAATTGACACTTCAAAGGGTAGATTCAGGTATGGCTGAATCTAGAAACCCAAATAACAAATCCATTCAATGTTTCTCCCTTCTCAGTTCTCACCAGTCTCCCTTCCCTTTGAAGACTTAGGTTTTTTTTTTTTTTTTTGTGGACTGGCTAAGTTTTCCTGTTCCTTTTCACAAAATGTTGCAAGTCCAGGCTTAATGCTAGCTCACCCATTAGTAACACATTCCATTAGAAAGAGGATTGTGTATTTGTGCCATTATTAATGCACAGATCTGCTAACAGGATTATTTCTGTGTAATATTTGATTAACCAAAATAAACTAAAGCCAACTATAATTTAATAATCACTTCTGCATTAAAAGTTTGCATAGATTGGGGTCATACTTAAAATTACACAATCTCTCTTTTTTGAAACTGTGAAGAGAAGCTTAAGTACTAATACAAAGAAATTTTCTATTCATGGCTAAATTCACAAATCCATATTGGAACTAGACCTTAACAGATTTTTATTTATTGTTACACTAGGATTCCTTTCTGTGGGACAGTAGCATAAAGGTTTATTTGTTACTCATAGGAACATTTTTTGCATTTTTGACAGCCATATAGCATTCTATTTGGAAATTAAATAATGAGAACCCTGTATGCGAGACAGCAAAAGAAACGCAGATGTATAGAATAGTCTTTTGAACTCTGTGGGAGAGGACGAGGATGGGATGATTTGGGAGAATGGTATCATATGTGAAACGAATCGCCGGTCCAGGTTCAATGCATGATACTGGATGCTTGAGGCTGGTGCACTGAGATGACCCAGAGGTCAAACCAGAGGGGAGGGAGGTGGGAGGGGGTTTCAGGATGGGGAACACGTATATAACTGTGGCAGATTCATATTGATGTATGGCAAAACTAATACAATATTGTAAAATAATTAACCTCCAATTAAAATTAAAAAAATGTATTTAAAGAAAGATATTGTTTAGAATTTTTACAGACCTCCTTGATGCTCCTTAATCCATTAACCTCAAAGTTTATGACTTACATATTTAATACTTGAACACTAGTAATAACCTGTATATTAAAGTTGGATACTACCTCAGTATTACAAACGGTTATTTGAACAAGTTCACCAAATCCTCTATTACCTTTAAAGGAAGCATCTTTTTGTTTTTCTTCTCTATTTCCCTATTCTTCCAAATTTAAGTGCTCTTACTTTCTTCAAAACAATACAAATGAGTGTCTAGTTGATCCCACCATTGATAAGTAACTAAAATGAATAAGTCAAAACCTGCAACTGAAATCTTACAATCTCCTGGTAATTGCATTTCAATGGGAAATGTTGGAAGTGGTCATTTTTAATGTTCAAATAAATATTTAATGTTTTTACATTACTCTCATTATCATTTCTCCATATTTTGATTTCATATTATGATTACTTTGAGTTTTATAGTGTTTTTCTAACAATTAAGCATTAAAAGTAAATAGTTAAAAGTTATGAAAAGAACATAGTTGTACTTTTACATGTTGCATTAAAATATCGCCAATGTACATCCTATACAAAACACAAGTAAATTTGACTTTTGCAAAGAATTTTTAACTTACATATGTATAAAAGTTGGGTTATATGACCCTAGAATTTTTACTGAAATAGCATAGAAACATAAGCAGCTTACTTCTTTTACCATGGTATGATCTACAATAAGAAGTAGTAAAAATATAGCATCTCACATGTGACATAAATGCTTAGAATGGCTTAGTATGCCTTTTAACATAGTCAGCATCCCATGAATAGTAGTTTTTATTTATTCTCCTTTCCCTTTCTTTCTCTTCCTCTCTGGAAAGTAAAATTTAAAAACTTTTAGAACTCTTAGTGTAGCTCAAAATTTTCAGGTGTGTTGAACACATGAACGTTTATTGCTATTTTTAACTCATCTATAGGAGGCGCAATGAAGTAGTGGGAAGAAGACTGGTCTAGTAGTCAGGGTTTCTCAGTTACTAACTGGCTAACTCAGTTACTAACCTTGAGAAGTCATGCAATATCTCTGCCATAATTTTAATAAAGTTATGTTTGCCTGATCTTCCTCATCAATAAGTTAGATCCATATTTTTGACAAATATAAGGTATCATTACTATGCCGTATAAAATACATTTGAAGTTAGCATTTCTGTTTGTGTATATAGATTTTAACAGGAGTGAAATATTTAGCATTCTATAACTGATATATAAAACATCTGTTCTTTAGTATATAGTTGCGGTAAACATAATTTTATATATTATCCCCATAGGGAGAATAAGAGGTATCCATATCCCTTTTGAGGATATTTCTTACAAAAACTAGAGATTAAATAAAGGAGAAAATGGTATATTAAAGAATTCATTCTCAAAAATAAAGTGAGTTAAGTACAAGTGAGAGAGATTGATACTCATTATGATACCGTTTACAATAAAAAGATGACTTGTATTTGTTTTGACTAACGTGCAAGTCAGAAATTTTAGGGCTAATAAGCCTAAGTGGTTATAATTTTCATTAAATCTCCATTTTTTTCGCAGAACCACCACATGATTAAAATAAGCACTACACCATTCTGAAAATTATTCTAAAACAATGCTTTTCTCTAGAGAAAGAGCAATCAAATGCTACTTTTTTTTTTAATCTGCCATTATCTTGTAATGGCCTACTTTTCCTACTTTTTTTTTTTTTTTAATATGCCACTATCTTGTTCAGTTCGGTTCAGTTCAGTCACTCAGTTGTGTCTGACTCTGCGACCCCATGAATCGCAGCATGCCAGGCCTCTCTGTTCATTACCATCTCTCGGAGTTCACTCAGACTCACGTCCATCGAGTCTGTGATGCTATCCAGCCATCTCATCCTCTGTCGTCCCCTTCTCCTCCTGCCCTGAATCCCTCCCAGCATCAGAGTCTTTTCCAATGAGTCAACTCTTCCCACGAGGTGGCCAAAGTACTGAAGTTTCAGCTTTAGCATCATTCCTTCCAAAGAAATCCCAGGGTTGGATCTCCTTGCAGTCCAAGGGACTCTCAAGAGTCTTCTCCAACACCACAGCTCAAAAGCATCAATTCTTCGGTGCTCAGCCTTCTTCACAGTCCAACTCTCACATCCATACATGACCACAGGAAAAACCATAGCCTTGACTAGATGGACCTTAGTCGGCAAAGTAATGTCTCTGCTTTCGAATATGCTATCTAGCTTGGTCATAACTTTTCTTCCAAGGACTAAGCGTCTTTTAATTTCATGGCTGCAATCACCATCTGCAGTGATTTTGGAACCCCCAAAAATAAAGTCTGACACTGTTTCGGCCTACTTTTCCTACTCTCAGATTAGAAGCATTGTTTTTATATTACTGTACTATTATCTAACTGGACCTCAAAGTAACCTCATTACTGTTGCTTATTTATTACATTCTGAACACATTTCAGAATTGGAGTTGATTTCATACAAATAACTGTATAAAATTAATTTGGATTGAACCTAAGACTAAAGTGGAACATTGACCAGCATGTTTTATATCTCTCTTATTCAAGTTAAGATTACATGATCTTTTAATGTGATCTTATTTTAGTATCAAAGTGTATAAATTTGCAAATTAGAAGCATATGACTAATTAAACAAATTTCAAGAAAATAGAAATGTAATATTTAGCAGGGTAAATCATTTATAAAATATTGGCATTTGTTCATGAATAGGTTAGCTACCCACAAAAAGAAAGATTCGGTAGCTCAAAATAAGTCTAGTAGTTTTTAAGGCAATCTGTTTCTATTATATAAGTGAATAAGATTTGAGGCAACACTTGGAAGAAAATATGAGTCCTGCATAGAAAAAAGAATTTTATACACTTAAAGTTAGCTTTCAAAAACATCATATACATGTGCTTTAGCTAGTTTTTTTTTTTTTTTAAGTGAGAGTTCCATTTTAAATGTTTCTTAGCAGGTTTTTTTTTTTTTTCAAGTGAGAGTTTACTTTTAAATAACCATCCTGTTGGGGAAAGAAATCTCATCCTGAAAAGAAATTGCAATCATTAACAAAGATTTTGATTCAGAGAAAATGGTGTGAATCTTTACTCATGTTTTAGATTGTAAAGGGTAAATAAATATGTTTTTGTAATATCTTGCTTATTAAGCTAGTCATGCATTTCACTACAGGTAGTAAAACAGTAGAACATGCACAAGGGGCTCATAATGCATATTTTAGAGTTAGGGAATATCATTTAAGCCATTTTTATATTGTCAATATCACACCCAGATAATTTGATTGAGCTTTAAATTATGCAAATCTACAATTTTGCTCACCTTTGTATAATTTTCCTTTTAATAAAATGACTGTCACATCAATGAACATATGATTAAGGGATATTTGTAATGAAGTAATACATTTATTGCACACAGCTTTATTCAAATCTTGAAAATGTATAGTTCAGCAAAATACTAGAAAGTCAGTTTGTGTTTTTAGTGAAATTAAGTATGGATTTTTTTTTTTTTTTGATTTGGAGTAGATTTTGGATTTCGTTTGTTGGAATGAAATTTTGACCAGGTTTTATTATTTTTTCTGTGCAGCCTGAACACTGATGCCGGAACTCCAACTGATCATAGGCACGAATAGGGTGCTCTAGCAGTTACCTGCTTATCTAGTGTTGTAATTATTTGAAATTCATACTCAAATTCTTAAAATATGGAACCATTAATTACTATGTGTTCATTGCTGATAATTAAAACCTTGCATTACAGGAAAAAAGTTAGAGATTGGGCTTCACAATGTTTAGGGAATAATCATAATGATGATTGAATATGATACATTACACTTTCATAACCATTTTCTTCCACGGAGTTCATAGTGCTTCATAAACATTATCACATTAAACCTGGATCATCCTAGTGGAGTAAGTAGGTGGAAGAATTTTTAAGACACAGAAAATGCTATTTCTAAATGGTGTGACAAAATGCAGACTAACCCAGTTTACACTGTAATTGCTATGAAATAGCTTTATATTTGGATGACCTGAGATTTAATAGGAATTAATGTGAAGAGGTAATTCATATGTGCAAATAATCAATATTTATTATCATTGCATTGAAGATCACCTTTCTGAAAAAGCACATTCCCTGTAGAGTTCTCTAAGGAAACATAGAGAGCTCTAGTTTGTAAGTTTTACCACACCTAGTTCTTCCTTTGATTTGTTGATGGTAGAGCAAGTTATTTAATACCTTTATACTAGTTTGTTCCTTACATATAAAGAAGGCAACAATAAAAACACATACCTAAGCAGCAAAAAAAAAAAAAAAGAAAACTTTTTTATTTTCTGCTCTCCTTCCATCTTCAATTCTCTTCATTAAGCTATCAACAGTTAAACAGACCAAGATATATATATATATATATATGAAAGGAGAAAGGCAGATTATGGGTCAGTCACATCATGGATAGTTTCCATTGCTCATCCTCTGTCTAGACATGGCCAGATACCTAAGCTGCTCCACTGATTAGAAACAAATGGGCCATTTTGCTTGAAATGGCCTCAAGTATATTTAACTGTTTACTTAATGGATATCCACCAAAGGCTGGTGACAAATACCTATCATTATTTTCATGCCTCCTAGTAATCTAATCAGAGAAGGCAATGGCACCCCACTCCAGTACTCTTGCCTGGAAAATCCCATGGATGGAGGAGCCTGGTGGGCTGCAGTCCATGGGGTCGCTAAGAGTCGGACATGACTGAGCAACTTCACTTTCACTTTTCACTTTCATGCATTGGACAAGGAAATGGCAACCCGCTCCAGTGTTCTTGCCTAGACAATCCCAGGGACGGGGAGCCTGGTTGGCTGCCGTCTATGAGGTCGCACAGAGTCGGACACGACTGAAGCGACTTAGCAGCAGCAGCAGCAGCAGGAACCTAATAGGACTTCCCTGGTGGCCTACTGATAAAAAATCCACCTGCCAATGCAGGAGATGTGAGTTCAGTCCTGGGTCAGGAAGATTCCCTGGAGAAGGGAATGGCAACCCACTCCAGTATTCTTACCAAGGAAATCCCATGGACAAAGGAGCCTAGAGATCTGGGGAGGAGCTACAGTCCATGGTGTTGCAAAAGAGTTGGAAATGACTTAGCAACTAAACAAGAACAACAAAAGAATCTAATACAACAGTAGGCCAATGTGCTAAATAATCTAAAAAAAAAATCAATTCCCCTCCTAAAGTGCTCTCTTTACCCAAGCAAAAACTAATCCATTATGTTATTTTTACATCTGCCCTAGAATTAAGTTCTGATATGACAGAGGTACCACACATTCTATACAAAATTCCAACTGAATTTTTATGCTTCCCCCAATAACCAGTTCCCTGTGGCAGTACATGCAATTTCTACTGGAATTGCCACTTTCCCCTACACATTATAAAACATCACATTAATTCATATCACTGTAATATTCCAGTCATTCCATGCTCTGAAGGATTTTTAAGGCTTCTGATGCTCTCGTTATACTGTAGAAGATCTATTTGTATGGAGCAGGTATGTTGCTTTAATCCAATTTAGTGAAATAGTGCCGGGAAGGTTCAGGATGGGGGATACATGTATACTCGTGGCTGATTTATGTCAATGTATGGCAAAACCACCACAATATTGTAAAGTAGTTAGCCTCCAATTAAATTAAATAAATTAATTTTTTAAAATATAAATTTTTTTTTTACTTGGAGGTTAATTATTTTACAATATTGTATTGGTTTTGTCATACATCAACATGAATCCACCACAGGTATACACATGTTCCCCATCCTGAACCCCCCTCCGTCCTCCTTCCCCGTATTTAAAAAAATAAATCATGGAGAAGAACTGAGGCAAATACTTTTTAAGAAATTTATTAATATCAATTATTTGAAATGAATAACAAAGAAGCGTTACTTAAAAATAACATCCTGGAATGTTTCATTATTTGATATTCAAACAGCTTATATTGAATGATAGGGGAAATTGAACAGCATTTTTAAATTAACTGCTACTTAAAAATAAACTAATTATATCTTTTTACAAATAGACATGTTTAATTAACTTCAATTGAACTATAAGAAATCCCCATGTATTTTCTTCTGGACTTTTGCCACATATCAACCTTCTTTATGATGCCTGACTTTAGGTTTTTATTTTTCATAAGCATCAGATATGTACCACAGAAGGCAAATCTCACACTTACTTGAGTTTGGAACAACCAGGTATGTCCCTTTAAAGAAGACTGATGAGTAAAGGCTCATCTCCTATATGGAGGACACACTAGACTCCTGTGTCATGGGGTATGCACATGTCAAGCAGTGCTGTACTAAGCAATGGACTGTATGGGTCTTTATTTTTATTATTATAATGGTCAATTTTGTATGTATTTGAATTCCCCCTTTTAATTATGTTATAAATCTTAAAGCAATAAACTCTGCCAGCTCTCCTGAAATGTCAGTGTGTCACCCTGTGTAAGTTCCCAAACTCCCTAACATTCCTCTGGAGAGGCTATGTTTATTGCTCTTCCTGATCTTTAATCTTGTTTACCTCCAAAATGCATATTAGCTCATCTCTGTTTGGAGCTAAAGTACAAACCTTTTTAAAAACATGAAGCATTCAAATACTAATTAGCTGTTCCCTGTTCCTAATTAACTGAGAATGCCAGGTCTGGATTAAAATTCAGCTACTGTTCTCCTCTGTTTATGATTCCAGATGTTTTTGTTTTATCTTGAGTTTATTTTGACAGCTACTACTATGTGATAAATCACTCATATTATAGCTGAAATTTATTTTGAGATTGAAAAGTGGCAAAGTTTGAGATTGCTCAAGGGATCAGTGTCAGTTAGCAGGTCAGTATTGTCTCCTTCCCTATGATCATAGTATTGGCATATGTAAAAGAGTAACAATCTATGTCAACATTGGATAGCAAGCTGCACAGGAGTCTATTTTGCTACTAACCTCTAAATTAGGAGAAAGAAAGTTTTACTACTGTGTATCATCAACTTACTGTATTCTAAGTTAAAAAAAAATCATATTAATACTATCTTTTGCTGGCTTAGTTTTTCTTTGGATTTTTGAACTTCTGTGAAAACAATTCCTGATAAGCCTTATAAACTGGAACATTTAATGAAGAGTGTGGGTAAATATGTTTGTCTTTTTAGTAAAGACAAAAATTAAACATTAAAGGAGGGAGATTTTTTAAAAACTGCATTTTGCTAAAGGACAAATGGTGATTGCTTTTTGCCATTTGTTACTGTGTTTATGTATTTTTTTTCTTTTAACAGGATATTATTTTGTTTACTATTTGCTTTCAAATTTGTAATGTTCACAATTTGTATCGCATGATTTAAGTTTTAGTTATATTGTATAAGTTTTATGTCTGGTAAAATGAGTGTCTGCTGTTGAATGTTGAAGTGCTTTCCTTTGACACTTAGGCTATGTAAACAGAGAATGAGATAGATTGGAAAACCAAGTAACTATCTGGTGAATTTCGTTAAAATAAATATTATCGACACCATAAAGGAGTCTAAGCAAATCTCTAGAGTGACAGATTACTAGATATTTTCCCAAAATTCAAGCTTTGTTTTCTTCTTCCCTGGAAAAGTTCAAATGAATTCCATGGGATCTAAGGCGAAATGCTTGGTTGCCTTCCAATGAAGTCTGACCCTTCAGGTGGTCTGATTAACATAGAACCACATTCTTTATTCTTCTATTACCTTACCTTTGAAAATATTTTAAAGAGTTTATACATTAGAAGGGTATATTATCCTCCTGACAATTCTCAGCTTTGACTAGATTGAATTAATATTTTACACGAGATATATCAGTCCAGCAATGATAATGTATTTTGCTTTATATGTGAAGAAGATGCAAACATAGACTTTTAAGTGTTTTTAAGCCTGGGTGATGGATTTGTACTGATCATCCACACCTTCTTTTCTTTTCTTTTTGTCACCAAAAGCCAATTTTTATGAGGTAGCTGAATAGATATTGGGGCTATAAGTCATGGTTATGGAAAAGAGGAAGGTTAGACAAAGAGGTGGAATTGTTGAAAGTTGTTTCCAACTATAACGTTTACCATGAAATATTTTTCTAACTCTAGGGTGGAATGGATTCTTTTGATCATCAATATTTAAACAGATACCAGTTTGACTAAACACTATGGTTTAAATGATATTCACAATTTGTCTCTTTTCATGCAGTATACATGGTCTCATTTAACCTGGGGAGAGGAAACAAAATGTTTCTTTAAAGCTGTCATCACCTTTAAATCATAACCAGATATTCTCTTTTCCTTGTTTTGGTAAATAAAAGGGTCTCAAAAATGGCATTCTGTACAAAAGGAAAAGTAATGTTGATAACCATAGACATAATAGTTTTTGAAAATTCTTTTCGGTCTTTGATGTCTTCAGTGCTGTGGAAAAACCAGGAGCATGCAACTTAAAGGATCTTTGAAAATTGACACATTAGCATATAGAAATGTTAAGAAATTTTAATTTTACCAATATTAAATCAAGCCTGTTACATCAGATCATTTAAGTTCCTGAAGATAGAAATTTAGTATTTTAAAGCACGTATTACGATTATTCCTCAGAAAAAACTAACTTGTTTTCTTTTTTTTTAAAGGAGGTAACTATTACTGTGTAGCAATGGCACAGCAGTTTTATTTGGCCGGGAAAGGTCCTCACTGGCTTTACATAAATGAAGATGCTTGTGATTCCAGTTTATCTCTGAAACTATTCAACGTGGAGTTATTTTAATTGTTTTTATCAGCAAAGCTTTATTTACTAAAGGAGTTATTCAATCTAATCTATATTACATTTTTTATAAAAAATAATGTGTGTACATTTTAAAAACAATGATGGAAGCTTTGTTTTTGCATTAGATTACCAGTTTAAGAATATGAGCTAAATATTAATGTCTAAAGTAACTTGACCATATTTTATGCTTTTCTATGCTCACTTCAGCTTGGCTTTTTGTCTTTTAAGGGAAAAAATGCGGTAGTGTGTTAGAGACTAGAAACATGTATGGTTTCTCTGTTCTACCATATATTAAGTTAAAGTACATCTTCTTTGTTAAAAATGTACTTGCTAAACTTCAGTAAAATAAAAGCATTATGACTTTGTCAACTGAACTGAGTGTTTATTTTCAAGTTGCCAACTGCAGTTATTGAAACAGAGTCGTAGTACAAATCAACTTATTCCATTTAACTTATTTAAACTGGCCAATATTCTTGTCTGCAATTGTTCTTATTGAATCACACCAGATTTCTTTTTCCTGGCTGTGTGTGCTTAGTAAACTTGCTTCCAGGTTGTACTAGGAAGCAGGAAATATGTGGTGAATTGAGCTGGAAAATATTTTCTGAATATCTATTATTTCAAAAGAACTTCTCCCACTTTCAGTGAAGAACAGAAATATAAAGGACATATATCTACTCGGGCCCAAAGAAAATCCAAGTATCCTTGTATCTCCAAATAATAAGCATTGTAGGCTAATGAAAAAACAAAGCAAATTTTTTTAAAAGTAACCTAATCATAAGCCAAAACCATAGCCCTGCCCTACAGTTTATCTAGTCTGTCTCTACCTTCTCCTCGGCTCATTTCCACTAAAATCCTGGAGCTCATCCAAATTCTGGTTCACCAAGGAACCCTCAGTTTTTCCTGTACAGTGCCACTTCCACTCCTCATCCTTTCTTATAAAAGCTGTGTTGTATCTCACAGTAGTTCTAGCTTGTCAGCCAAAGACTGTAGGTCTTCTGTTTGCGAACCAGATTGCTTTCTTCCACAAATATGTCCTCTTAGTATCCCCTCATCACCATCCTTATTGATAGAATTTTTAAGAGTCCTAAAAGGTTACAGCTTTTCCTCTGCTCTAGAGGAAAACGATTCGTAAGGATTTTGTTAATTAAACAGGTTTGCTCTGGTAGTATGTCCTGTCTTCACCATAGCACAATAAGCAGGGTACCAAATAGTTAATCATATGATATCTAGGGTCACATTATTTAAAGTTTAATGTCATGATCAGAGAACATCTATGACATTGGCTGCCCATCTTTCAGGGATCCAAGTGCTCAATATTGTCCATAGTTTAGCTTATTCAGAAGTTACCCACCTTGGCTTAAGATTGATGGGGGTGATTTGATTCAGGGTTGCATAGATAATCAGACTTATTAGCCGAGCAACTATAGGAATCTCCTGGTTATATGAAGCCCGCTTAATTGGTCTATCTGGAGAGAATGAAACCCACCCTCCACCACCATGTTTCCTGGGATAAAACTGCTTACAATTTCAAGGCAAACCCTTAACTACCCTTCCACAGTCTCCTCCTTACTACTTATTTTCTTCTCTACAACATAAGAATCTTAAGAAAAGAAGCCAGGTATAAGATAGGAATTCATTCATTGCAGGGCAGTGGTTTCACTGTATGTCAATTTTTTTCTCAGGTATATACCTTCTTCTAGAGTTGGGAGGATCAGTATTACATCACTCTCCTTGCACTCTCTTTGGAAAACATACAGATTATATTTAGACCATGGCTAAAGGAACTAGATCAGTCTTATATAAATTTAAGGGACTCTAACCTCAAGTTCACTTCTTGTGCATTAATGATGGGAGAACACAACTGCTCTCACCTCCACACATATTCATAGTGCCTTCATGTATAATTACAGTCTTAGTATAAGTGTCTTACCATACCCTTCCAAGCAACTAACCTTTTAGGGGGTCCAATTGTTGTCACTCTGCCCAACTAAATAATACATATATAAACGAACCCCAAGGGATCTGGTCATAAAGGTCCCCTCCACCAATACCAACACTGTGCCTTCTTACTTAGGAAAAAGTGTGTGTATAGCATTGCAAAAATAACTTAGGATGTTAGGTTAGGGAATGAGTGGGAGTGTCGTGCCTGACTTTTCAAAGATAAACACACAATTACTATTTGAACAATTATAATGTCATGGAACTATTATTTGTTAGACAGCTCTCAATATCAGAAAGGTCAAAGGTGATACCCAAAATTTTGCCACCTGAACTTGGATTTGGTGAAGGAAAACCACTCCCAATTATACACGTAGCTAGCGGGTTCTTATTTAAAATGACAGCAATCCATCTGTTGTTACAGGTAATAGAAAATGATTCAGCATAGCTTCATTCTTCTTTTCATTCATTTGTATGCATGTGTGCACACACACAGTATATACACACAAAGCATGTCTTCTTTTATCAATGAATTATTAAAATCAACTTTGGAAATTAAAAAATTCTCTCCCTTGAAGTCTATGAGCAACTAAATTATGAAATATAAAAACAAAGTCATGTATAAAGGTAGTTGAATATCACTGAGAAGAGTAGTAATTATTTCAAATATAAAATGCCTAAATAATGATGATAATTCTGAATCTTGACCCTTTAAAAGTTTTTAAAAAGTCACCTTTCTTAGCCCCACACTAGCCATATAAAATTTCTCCTTTTTATACATTATCTAGGTGTATTGCAACCCTTCTCTAATGTTTATAGTTTTAAAAGAAATGATAGCAGAACTGAGAAAACAGACCTGGAACCCTGTTTTAAACCTTGATAGACGTACAGGAGGCAGAAATTCCAGGAAGGCAAATGTACTGATTTAGCAATGGCAAGGCTATTTATTAAAGGCATTTATTAATAATAAAGGCATTTATTAATGGCAATGGCTATTTATTAAAGGCATATTTATTAAAATTTTTGGAATAGACCTATCAACAACTTCCATCACTTATTTTAATCAGATGCCTCTGCTGACCCAGTATGCACTACGATAAACACAAATCCAATTGACTTGAAGTAATGAACTTCCAGATGTTCAAGCTGGTTTTAGAAAAGGCAGAGGAACCAGAGATCAAATTGCCAACATCTGCTGGATCATCAAAAAAGCAAGAGAGTTCCAGAAAAATATCTATTTTTGCTTTATTGACTATGCCAAAGCCTGTGGAAAATTCTGAAAGAGATGAGAATGCCAGACCACCTGACCTGCCTCTTGAGAAACCTATATTCAGGTCAGGAAGCAACAGTTAGAACTGGACATGGAACAACAGACTGGTTCCAAGTAGGAAAAGAAGTACGTCAAAACTGTATATTGTCACCCTGTTTATTTAAAGTATATGCAGAGTACATCATCAGAAACGCTGGGCTGGAAGAAGCACAAGCTGGAATCAAGACTGCTGGGAGAAATGTTAATAACCTCAGATATGCAGATGATACCACCCTTATGGCAGAAACTGAAGAGGAGCTAAAGGGCCTCTTGATGAAAGTGAAAGAGGAGAGTGCAAAAGTTGACCTAAAGCTCAACATTCAGAAAACAAAGATCATGGCATCTGGTCCCATCACTTCATGGGAAATATATGGGGAAACAGTGTCAGACTTTATTTTGGGGGCTCCAAAATCACTGCAGATGGTGATTGCAGCCATGAAATTAAAAGACACTTAACTACTTGGAAGGAAAGTTATGACCAACTTAGATAGCATTACTACCTAGGTTGCTTACTACTAGTAAGCAGAGACATTACTTTGCCAACAAAGGTCCGTCTAGTCAAGGCTATGGTTTCTCCAGTAGTCATGTATGGATGTGAGAGTTGGACTGTGAAGAAAGCTGGGCACTGAAGAATTGACACTTCTGAACTGTGGTGTTCGAGAAGACTCTTGAAAGTCCCTTGGACCACAAGGAGATCCAACCAGTCCATTCTAAATGAGATCAGTCCTGGGTGTTCTTTGGAAGGAATGATGCTAAAGCTGAAACTCCCGTACTTTGGCCACCTCATGTGAAGAGCTGACTCATTGGAAAAGACTCTGATGCTGGGAGGGACTGAGGGCAGGAGGAGAAGGGGACAAAAGAGGATGAGGTGGCTGAATGGGATCACTGACTCGATGGACGTGAGTCTGAGTGAACTCCGGCGATGGACAGGGAGGCCTGGTGTGCTGTGATTCATGGGGTCACAAAGAGTCAGACACAACTGAGTGACTGAACTGAACTGAACTGGATGAATTTTTTCAGACTATGCCATGGTAATTCATTGCATTTTGATGATGGATGGTATTTCTTCACTTTTGGATGACATTTTTTTTTTTAATAAAACAAGTTAAACTCAAAACACTTTGGATACAGTTTATGTTTTAAAAGATGTTAGAGCTTGACTCTTGGATTGCCATGCCATCTGAGAATAGCACACTGTGAAGATTTTGAAATTCCAAAGCGACATGAACATGCCAAAGAAAAAGTCTATCTTAATTAGTCAAGGTGAAGAATGAAAATTTAAAAAGTATTTAGGTATAATTCAATGTCTAACATTGAAAATAATTTTTATGTAAAAAATTCCAATAGAGTTGAAGCAACAGGGTTTACATTATAAATAATTAGAAATCACTATAAAAGCTATAGTTAAATATTGATATGCATGGTTCAAAGGCTAAAGGAGAAATAACACATTGTATGCAAGAATAATGGACAGTCTTTATAAAACTTTTATAGATCTCTAAAGAACAAGTAAAACTGAAGGAGGAAGTTGAACATAAGAGATTAGCACCAGGTGAACCAAAGAGTAAGAAATTGGAGTGTAGATACTGTTCATGAAACACTGCTGCTGCTGCTAAGTCGCTTCAGTCGTGTCTGTCTCTGTGCGACCCCCATAGACGCAGCCCACCAGGCTCCCCCATCCCTGGGATTCTCCAGGCAAAAATACTGGAGTGGAGTGCCATTTCCTTCTCCAATGCATGAAAGTGAAAAGTGAAAATGAAGTCGCTCAGTCATGTCTGACTCAGTGACCCCATGGTCTGCAGCCTACCAGGCTCCTCCATCCATGGGATTTTCCAGGCAAGAGTATTGAGGTGAGGTCCCATTGCCTTTTCCATCATGAAACACTGAGGAATCAACTAAAAGGAAACACAGAATTCGTGGGAGATAAGGTTTGATAGTTAATATGGAGGGCTTCCCTGGTGGATCAGACTATAAAGAATCTACCTGCAATGCAGGAGACCTGAGTTCCATCAATTAATATGGGACTAAATCACAGACCACAGTGAATGGGTAGGCAATAAGCATACAATAGGAACCAATTTGAGAGATTAATCTGAAAGTAGTATAGAATGATTTAAATGGAAATAATACAGGAAGAAAGAGTAACGAGCCTTAAAATAGATTTCATATTTCCTCTACATATTTCTAATTTGTAAACAGTGTTTATTGTAATTAAGGTAATTAAGGATATCACACTTACTGTCAGTTTTCACCAGTGTTTAAAATTCTAGTCAACTGTGAAAATGTGAGGTATGTTGTGGGTCAATCAAAGTGAAGAAAATATTCTTAGCAAGATCTAATATTTGGATTTAAGCTTCTGCAAAAATCAAGAAAATCATAAACTGAATTTTATTTGAAATAAACATTTCAACTGAAGACTCAATCTAATTATTTCACTTTTACTAATACTAGTAACTCTTTAATTCTACATAGCATAACAATGTGTGAAAATGGCTCCAGATTTCTGTCATCTCCTTTCCTACTATCCAAAGTTTCATGGTTTTTGCTACTTTTAGATGTAGGCTGTTTTACCACCTGAGAAGACATGCTCTGACTTTGTCTGACTTGTCCATCCCCCACCACCTGTACCTCTATGTTCAGGGTAACCTAAAGTCAGGGCCTTTACAACATTCCCAGTCCAATGAAACCCCTTGCTTCCATAACTATCAATAATTTCCATATCCTGCTACTGAATATGCACGGATGGCTATATCCTTTAGGTCTAATATAGAACTCAAAATGAAGCTGATTTTCCCCATGGACAAGATTGTTAGTAATTGGGAGTTTTAAAGGACATGTGGTTCTACCTACAGTTCGGATATCCTATTGGTTTAATTCTATTTTTGTTGGTTTAAGAAGATAGACATTATAAATGACAAGACCGATAGGGAAAACGCGTTTTTCATTTGGAAAAACCTACTTACCAATGAAACTTTAAACACATTCCAGGTGGAAATCAAAGGTTGTTTAATAGTAATACCACTTTCACAGGCAACAAGGTGGAGTCATAAATAAATTCTCCCAACAAATAGAATTATTATTTTTAGTCACTATGCTGTACATTGCATCTCCAGAACTTATTTATCTTATATCTGGAAGTTTTTATATTTTCACTACCTACCCATATTTCATCTACCTTCCACCCCCATCGTGGCAACTGCTAATAATACTCTCTCTAACTATCAGTTCAAGTTTTCTAGATTCCACATATAAGTGAGATAGTACAGTATTTGTCTTTCTCTGTCTGACTTTTATCAATTAACATAAGGTCACTTGCCATCAAGGTCCATCCAAATTGTCTCAAATGGCAGAGTTTCCTTTTTTATGGCTGAACTATATCACGTTTTATTTTTCCATTCATTCTTTGATGAAAACTTAAGTTGTTTTTATGTCTTGTCTACTGTAAATAATAATGAAATGAACATAGAGGTGCAGGTATCTTTTGAAGATAGTGCTTTCATTTCCCTCATATACTCAGAAGTGGAATTGCTGAATCATATGGTAGATCTAATTTTTATTTTTTGAGGACATTCCACACTGGTTTCCATAATGACTGGAAACATTCTCACCAACAATGGATAAGCATTCCTTTTGTAAGTCACATCCTCTCCAATATATTTCTTATCTTTTTGATAATAGCTATCCTAATAGGTGCTGGGAGGGATTGGGGGCAGGAGGAGAAGGGGACGACAGAGGATGAGATGGCTGGATGCCATCACCAACTTGATGGACATGAGTTTGGGTGAACTCCAGGAGACAGTGACAGACAGGGAGGCCTGGTGTGCTGCAATTCATGGGGTCGTAAAGAGTTAGACACAACTGAGTGACTGATCTGAACTGATCCTAACAGATATGAGGTGATATCTCATTGTGGTTCTGATTTGCATTTCCCTGATGCTTAGTGATGTTGAGCATAGTTTTATGTACCTATTAGCCATTAGGATATCTTCGGAAAACTATCTATTCAGTTCCTCTGACCATTTTTTAATAAAAATTTTTTTTTTTTTGCTGAGTTATATGAGTTCTTTATCTATTTTGGATATCAATCCCTTATCAGACATGATTTGCAAATATTTTCTTCCATTCCACAGGCTTTGGTGGTGGTTTAATCACTAAGTCCTCTTCAGCTTTTGCAACCCCATGGACTGTAGCCCACTGGGATCCTCTGTCCATGGGATTTCCCAAGCTAGAATACTGGAGGTGTTGCCATTTTCTTCCCCAGGGTCATTTCCAACCCAGGGATCAAACCTGCTACTCCTGCATTGCAGGCAGTCTCCTGCACTGCAAGCAGATTCTTTACCACTGAGGCACCAGGGAAGCCCTATTGCACAGAATGCTTTTTATTTTCTTGTTGATGGTTTTCTTTGCTATACAGAAGCTTTTTACCTTGATGTAGTCCCATTTATTTTTGCTGTTGGTGTCAAATCCAAAATATCATTGGCAAGACCAATGCCAAAGAGCTTACACTATATGTCTTCTTATAGGAATTCTGTGGTTTAAAGTCTTACAGTCAAATCTTTAATCCATTTCTTGTTGCCTTTTTTGTATTGTGTAAGACAGTGGTCGAGTTTCATTCTTTGTATTGGTTGTCCAGTTTTCCCAACACTATTTATTGAAGAACCTATCCTTTCCTCATTGTATACTCTTATCTCTTTTGTTGTAAATTGATTGATCCTATAAATGTATATTTATTCCTGTGCTCTGTATTCTATTCCATTGATATGTATGTCTCTTTTAGGTAAAAATGTACTGTTTTGATTACTAAAATTATTTTAAACACTAAAATATTGGGGGAAAGACTATTTGAGGTAAAAAAGCAGTCACATACAAACCATACATGTCCTACTTCCACATCTTCATCTTCTAAGGCCTAGTTTTTTTTTTTATGATTCAGGATCATAATTATTTTTCTTATGGGCTAACTTGGGCTTCCCTGGTGGCTCAGATGGTAAAGAATCCATCTGTAATGTGGGAGACCTGGGTTCGACCCCTGGTTTGGGAAAATCCCCTAGAGATGGGAACAGCTATACAGTCCAGTGTTCTGGCCTGGAGAATTCTGTGGACAGAGGGGTCTGGCAGGCTACAGTCCATGGGATCACAAAGAGTTGGACAAAACTGAGTGGCTTTTTATTTTTTTAATGGGCTAACTTGCTGGGAAATCCGCATTTTAGTTTTCTTTACTCTTCCTTCTATATCTAGTAGACAACTATACTTTTTACTGTCTCTGTGACTGCTTTTAATAATGTCCATTCTCTCCTACCTACTTTTTGATGGTTGAAATCTGTTCCATTATGATCTTCTGCTGTGGTCTCTAACTGTTCAATATGCCCATTTACACAAAGACTCAGATTCTTCCAAAATAGACCATTTACTCACTCATTTCTTCCATTCATCTATTCATGCTTTCATACAACAAATACTTATAGAGCTCTTTGGTGTATGTGGTGATGTTGTAATGGATAAGACAATAATGGCCATTTCTTCAGGAACCTCACAATACTTTTATACATTATTACACATTTTTGTGTGATCTGAGGGTGAGGAATAAAGGTTTCTTGGGGAACACTTCTAAAACCTGGAGTTCAAGGAGAACTTCCTGGAAAAAAATGACATCTCATTTGCAACCTGAAGGATGAACACCATTAGCTAGGTGTTAGAGCAGAGATAAAATTTATTTCCAGAAAAAAAAACAAACAAACAAAAAAAAACTCTACTTCTGTTCCTTAAAATCCTTCTCTTTTCAGTATCTTACTATTCTAGGATAAAATAAGACTGAAATATTCTTATCTCTATTTTCCCTTTGGTTTTCTCTTCTCTGTGATCCACTGTTTTTCAACTATTAGAGATGACTCCAAATACAAGGTACTCAATCTAAAGTCCATAGAGCTTGAAGGTTTCTGAAGTCCCTGAAAGCTTCCAATTCTTCAACGCTCAAACATCTTCCCAGACTAAGTCATCCTTCCTTATTTCTTATGATATTTGCAACTGTGGAGAAGAAAAATATGTGTTTTATCCTCTATTCTCAATGATGATGACCAGTTTTACCTTAAATGACTATTACCATAGCAGACATTTGTATAAGCATTTGATAAGTTGTCTTTACCTTTTCATTTAATGTTAACTATCCAACATGCTTATAAAGGAACGTTACTTCTTTTACTTCTATATCAGTTCAGTTCAGTTCATTTCAGTCACTCAGTTGTGTCTGACTCTTTGCGACCCCATGAATTGCAGCACGCCAGGCCTCCCTGTCCATCACCAACTCCCGGAGTTCACTCAGACTCATGTCCATCAAGTCAATGATGCAATCCAGCCATCTAGCCCTCTGTTGTCCCTTTCTCCTCCTGCCCCCAATCCTCCCAGCATCAAAGTCTTTTCCAGTGAGTCAACTCTTCAGATGAAGTAGCCAAAGTACTGGAGTTTCAGCTTTAGCATCATTCTTTCCAAAGAAATCCCAGGGCTGATCTCCTTCAGAATGGACTGGTTGGATCTCCTTGCAGTCCAAGGGACTCTCAGGAGTCTTCTCCAACACCACAGTTCAAAAGCATCAATTCTTTGGCACTCAGCCTTCTTTACAGTCCAACTCTCCCATCCATACATGACTACAGGAAAAACCATAGCCTTGAGTAGATGGATCTTAGTCGGCAAAGTAATGTCTCTGCTTGTGAATATGCTATTTAGGTTGGTCATAACTTTTCTTTTCTTTTCTTTTATTTTTACTTTATTATATGTTACAATACTGTATTGGTTTTTCCATACATTGACATGCATCAGGCACAAGTGTACATGATCTCCCAATGCCGAAGTCTCCTCCCACCTCCCACCCCATATCATCTCTCTGGATCATCCCATGCACCAGCCCCAAGCATCCTGTATTCTGTATTGAACATAGACTGGCGCTTCTTTTCTTACATGATAGTATACATGTTTCAATGCCATTCTCCCAAATCATCCCACCCTCTCCCTCTTCCTCAGAGGCCAAAAGTCTGTTCTATACCTCTGTGTCTCTTTTGTTGTCTCACATACAGGGTCATCATTACTCTTTCTAAGTTCCATATATATGTGTCAGTATACTGTATTGGTGTTTTTCTTTCTGGCTTACTTCACTCTGTATAATTGGCTCCAGTTTCATCCATCTCATTAGAACTGATTCAAATTTATTCTTTTTAAGGGCTGAGTAAAACTCCATTGTGTATATGTACCACAGCTTTCTTATCCACTCATCTGCTGATGGACATCTATGGCTATTATAAACAATGCTGCAGTGAACATTGGGGTACATGTGTCTCTTTCAATTCTGGTTTCCTTGGCGTGTATGCCCAGCAGTGGGATTGCTGGGTCATAAGGCAGTTCTATTTGCAATTTTTAAAGGAATCTCCACACTGTTTTCCATAATGGCTGTACTAGTTTGCATTCCCACCAACGGTGTAAGAGGGTTCCCTTTTCTCCACATCCTCTCCAGCATTTATTGCTTGTAGACTTTTGGATCGCAGCCATTCTGACTGGTGTGAAATGGTACCTCATTGTGGTCTTGATTTGCATTTCTCTGATAATGAATGATGTTGAACATCTTTTCATGTGTTTGTTAGCCATCCGTTTGTCTTCTTTGAAGAAATGTCTATTTAGTTCTTTGGCTCATTTTTTGATTGGGTCATTTTTTTTTTCCTCTGGATTTGAGCTGCATAAGTTGCTTGTATATTTTTGAGATTAGTTGTTTCTCAGTTGCTTCATTTGCTATTATTTTCTCCCATTCAGAAGGCTGTCTTTTCACCTTGCTTAGTTTCCTTTGTTGTGCAAAAGCTTTTAATTTTAATTATATCCCAATTGTTTATTTTTGCTTTTATTTCCAATATTATGGGAGGTGGATCATAGAGGATCTTGCTGTGATTTATGTTGGAGAGTGTTTTGCCTATGTTTTCCTCTAGGAGCTTTATAGTTTCTGGTCTTACATTTAGATCTTTAATCCATTTTGAGTTTATTTTTGTTTCTTCCAAGAAGTAAGCGTCTTTTAATTTCATGGCTGCAGTCACCATCTGCACTAATTTTGGAGCCCCCAAAATAAAATCTGACACTGTTTCCACTGTTCCCTCATCTATTTCCCATGAAGTGATGGGAGCGGAAGCCATGATCTTCGTTTTCTGAATGTTGAGCTTTAAGCCAACTTTTGCACTCTCTTCTTTCACTTTCATCAAGAGGCTTTTTAGTTCCTCTTCACTTTCTGCAATAAGGGTGATGTCATCTGCATATCTGAGGTTATTGATATTTCTCATGGCAATCTTGATTATATAGTCCTTCATTATATATACTTGATGCTTTTCAGAACTTTTTTTCTAAAAAGTACGGCATGAGTGACATGAGTCTCAGGGTTGGATTCTCAACCTGATTAAATATTATTAATACTAAGAGTAAAACTTTAGATCACATTCTAAAGGAATACACACTATGGTTTAAGTCCAGAGAGTTTGTGAACAATATTTTATTATTTCAAGCTGATTTTATTATTTCTGGAATTAGAAACTACTTCTGAAGAATGTGAATGACCAGAAATCAGAGACAGATAATTCATGATTATTGCTGAAGGCTTAACAGAGAGTCTTCCTGGAACACAGCTATTTTGGATTCATATTTGCAAGTGTCTGTTGGACATATCCATTTGAACATTACATATCAGTTCTATCTCAGAAATATCTTTCAAAATCATTTTCTTTCAAATTGCCACTTTATTACTTCAAATCCCTATTTTCTTCTACCCAGAGAATTTCAGGGCATATCTGGTCTTTCAGCTTCTAGTCTTTCTTATTCATTCCATCATTAATCCACTTACTAGAGAGATTTTACCTGGACCTTATTTGGGTTATGTTGTTATTAATACTAATTTTTCAATACATTTTCCTTAATAGTGGGTAGCATTCAAGGCAGTCTTACTTCTTCCACCCTAATTCCTACTACATTCCCTCACATACCAAACATGCACAGACAATCTATGCAAGATATAAGATTTAATGCCTACATTTCCCTGTATCTCTCATATACTTTCTGCCTAAAATGATTAGTATTTAAGGCCAGCTACATAATTTGCAAGGCCTAGTGAAAAATGAAGATGTATGACCTTGTTCAAAAAAGGGGGAAAGTGTCATTAAATGTACATATAAAGGTTTTTCCTTTCTCCCATGGCCTCTCTCTTATCTGGACATGATGTTTTTATTTGCTATTTAATATCATTCGTGGCTAATTCATGTCAATGTATGGAAAAAACCACTACAGTAGTGTAATTAGCCTCCAATTAAAATAAGTAATTTAAAGAAAGAAAAAAAACTATTATTAATATAGATTTTAACATTCAGTTTTATTGTGTGTGTTGACAGTTTTCAATACAAAAGTCAGCCTTGCCAGTTAATTCTTCTCCATTGGGTTAATTCCTACCTGGTCTTTAAAACTTAGCATAATTATATTCCTCTCTGTAAATTCTTCACAACGTCCATTTTTTTTATTGACTATATAACTCTTTGCATTTTTCCCAGTTAATATACATAGGCTTTGGAACCATACAATTAAGTTTGAGATCTGACTCTGTCTCTGTGTCATTAGACACAATATTTACTCAGTCTGAGATTTAATTTACTTGTATGAAATATATATTTCAGTACCCACAAGATTGTATGAGGCTTAAAATTATTTAAATAATTTGAACAGTGTCTAGCACTCAATAAATTGTAACTTTATTGTCATTATTAGCAGGTGACACTATACTGACTATTTGTATTCCTCTCCTCACTATACTAGAGATCATCTATACTCTATATTCCCCTCAGTATCTACCATAGCTCTCAACACACTCAAAGGAAGTATGCTGAATAAATGAGCTAATTCTTTTCTTGAGCTCTTAATACAACACCTGGCACACAGTACACATTCTTTTAATGTGTGTTGTATTATTTTGAAGGAATCATTGTTTTAACCATCATTATGTACATTTCAGTTGAAACTGACATCCACTGCTACAAATACACAGCAAACTGCAATTGTGTCTCCTGTTAAAACCAGATTTTTCTAGAATTCCATAAAAGTAATTATTCTTTTATATCCTAGATTTAGCTAAAGTCACAGTTCTCAGTTGCAGCCAAAATTAGGAAAAATTTTGCTGGATATTGCTGGTGAGGCTGAAAGCATGAAATGTTCCTTCCCAATCCAGAGCAATAAATTTATATTAAAAGGAAACTATTGGAACTTCCCTAGTGGTCCAGTGGTTAAGACTTCATGATTCTAATGCACAGGGTGGGTTCAGTCCCTGGTCGGGGAATTAAGATCTCACATGCCATGTTGAGTTGTCAAAAAGGGAAAATATTAGAGAGAGGAGATTTTCTATCAAATGTGTCCAGTCATTCTTGTCTTAGGGGATGCTGGAGTTTTCAAAAGGTTTCTGACTTAGGCCAAGTTTTTTTTTTTGTTTGTTTGTTTGTTTTAATACCATAGTGCAAGATGACCAATAAAAAGCTTTATTTTTGTTTTCTTGTTGAGACTAGCTCTTAGAATTCCACAGTAAATTAAATAAAGAGGGTAAACCATCCTTCAGAATTTCAAGCTATGATCCTGCTATGCTTTAGTGGTAAAAGAAAATGTTGATGGAATGACATCTGATGTTCTGTCACAATGCAGCCAACATTTCAACACACCTAGAATGTCAATTCAGACTCATCAATTTGATATCATTAACATTCCATGACCTGTTAGCATGAAGCCTTTGGGAATAAGTTTGTCAGTTCCTCAGTGTTGACAGAAGTAGTACTATTTTCTCTTACAACTAAATTCTATGTGAAATTACAACAGTATAATATAAGGACTAAAAGTAAAGTTTAATTGTAGGCATTTCATAAAGAACTTCAGGAGCCACCTGCCTGAATTTTCTTTAACTTCCCACAATTTTAATTTTAGTGGGCTTCCCTGGTAGCTCAGACAGTAAAGAATCTGCCTGCAATGCAGAAGACCAGAGTTCCATCCCTAGGTCAGAAAGATCTCCTGGAGAAGGGAATGGCTACTCACTCCAGTATTCTTGCCTGGAGAATTCCATGGACAGAGGAGCCTGGAAGGCTGCAGTCTTTGGGACTTTCCTTCAAACCTTGCTTTACATTTCTCTAAACTGCACAGATATTAGCCTGTTGAGTACAATATTGATTTCTAGTTTACCATTCCAAGAATTTTAAACATCAAGGTACTGGCAAATGACATTAATATTTTGTTTTGCTTAATTTTTTCATACATTCAATATGAGCAAAGGATTATCATCAAGTAAACACTGATTCCTAAATGTGATATTAAAATTAATTAAAAAGAATCCAAACATTGCCTTTGTGTAACTCTCATGTGAAACAAGCTGCCAGAAAATATCTCTACGTGATAAATATTTCTATTTCAAGGATACCAAAAGCTCCATAATAGTAATGTTTCTCAGTGGAAAGTTCTTTCATGTTGTATATATCCTATATCTGAGGGAGCCCTCAGTGATGAACACAGAAAGGAGCAAAATGTGTATCTGTGCCTGCAGTCCAGAGAAATTATTTGTAGGGGACCTAAGGCATTGCAGCAACTTTCATGCCATAGAAGCATGACTCCAACAGGCATCTACACAGAATTACCTATTATACAATTTAATGTTCAAAATATTCATTTATAACATGGCCTATCTCACAATACCTAATGACAAGTGTTAATAATGGATTGCTACTGAATGCATTTTGATTTATTGAATGTTTTTAGATAGGAGTTTATTCACGGGATAACAATCGCCTGTGAAAAACTGATGACAGAGCACATTATTTTTTTTTCAGTATTAAATGACTCCACTTTGAAAATTAAAATGGCTCCAGTTATGTACAGATTAAAAGCCACAAGCATTTATTTGATATTAATTTTCTCTAACTAAATAGCTAAAAGTCATCTTCAGGATTATCATCAGGACAGGCTTACTGAATTTAGAAGCTATCTAAAATAGTTACTAAAGGAAATTTTAGTTGATAATCAGTATAGAAGATGTATGGCAGCTAACAAGAGTACAGTTACTGATTATTAATATATGGTCTGCTTTGACTATATGGAATATTAAGTGAAGTGAAGTGAAGTCACTCAGTCGTGTCCGACTCTTTGTGACCCCGTGGACTGTAGCCCACTCAGGGTCCTCTGTTCATGGTATTCTCCAGGAAGAATACTGGAGTGGGTTGCCATTTCCTTCTCCATATGGAATATAACAATATATATAAAAATGTTACTATGACTTTAAATTTTTGTTTAGTGGCTAAGTTGTGTCCAACTCTTCGTGACCCCATGGGCAGAGTATCCTGGAAGGCTACTATAGTACTATACTATGATTTTAAATTGGCAGTCCTCAAATGTATGTAAGTGGATTAATGCCAGACTGAGTGTGTAAATCAAGCAATGTTTTGAAAAACAGCCACTGTAAAATATTTTAGGATATAGTCATGATAGCAAGTAAAAAATTAGAGCTAAGGCATCAATTATTTGGTGAAAACACTTGTCATTAACATGTATGTACACATATTTTTATACAGACAATATAGATACTCATAAAGGAAAGGACAAGAGTTTGTTTGTCTACAGATATGCAAATGGATATGTATATCTGTACCTATGCAGAAAATTATGTTTGTAGTTGTAGAGTGGTAGTGGTTATGATTACAATATAAGTAATAAATTATATTAAATTTCAAATATACGAAATATGGTTGATCTGAACAACAGAAGTTTGAATTATGAAGGTTGATTTATAATATTTTTTCATAAAAACATATTATAACACTACTGGACCAAGTTCTGTTGAATTCATTGATGAAGAATTTTAGATAGGGAGGAATAACTGTAAAGTTTCACATGATTTTCTGCTGTGTGGTGGATCAGGGCCCCTGAGTTTCAATGTTTTTTGAGTTTCAAGTGTAAAAGAGATATAAATCTTTTACTGCCCATTACCAAAATTCAGAAGATTAGCTATTATGCTATATATTATTAAAGTCCATTTGAGAAAACAAAGCAATTATCAACACATCATTATTATTATATGAGGTAATCTGGCCAATCTGAAAACAAAAATATTCTGAATTTTTCTTCTTCCTTTACTTCTTTCCTTCTTACCTTTAGTCTTTTTTTCTCTAAATATTTGTTGAATATTTATATACTAGTGGGCCTTAGAAAGTAGTGATGCCTTAGGAAGCATCACGATGAACAAAGCTATTGGAGGTGATGGAATTCCAGCTGAGTTATTCAAATCCTAAAAGATGATGCTGTGAAAGTGCTGCACTCAATATGCCAGGAAATTTGGAAAACTTAGCAGTGGCCATAGTTCTGGAAAATGCCAGTTTTCATTCCAATCTCAAATAAGAGCAATGCCAAAAGATGTTCAAACTACGACACAATTGCACTTATTTCAAGTGCTAACAAAGTAATGCTCAAAATTATGCAAGCTAAGCTTCAACAGTACATGACTTCAGAACTTCCAGATGTAAAAGCTGGATTTAAAAAGGCAGAGGAACCAGAGATCAAATTGCCAACATCCATCAGATCATAGAAAAGTCTAGAGAATACCAGAAAAAACATCTACTTCTACTTCATTGACTATGCTAAACCCATTGACTGTGTATATCACAACAAACTGGAAAATTCTTAAACAGATGGGAATACCAGATGACCTTACCTGCCTCCTGCAAAACTTGTAGGCAAATCAAGAAGCAACAGTTAGAATTAGACATGAAACAATGGGCTGGCTCAAAATTGGGAAAGGTTACTTATTGTCACCCTGCTTATTTAACTTATATGCAGAGGTCATCATGTGAAATGCCAGGCTGGATGAAGCACAAGCTGTAATCAAGATTGCAGGGAGAAATGTCAACAACCTCAGATATGTGGATGACACCGCCTTTATGGTAGAAAGTGAAGAAGACTTAAAGAGCTTCTTTTTTTTTTTTTTTGAGATCTCAAGTGTTTATTCTTTTCAACTATTATTTGTTTTACACCATAACATTCAATATATATTAAATGACACTTTATAACTAAAGCAATAGGACAATGTTAAATACATATGGCTTAAAATTGTACAATACTGTATTGTTTTGGTGGTAAGATACTTAAAAATATATTTTTTGTTTGAAGGAAAACTGCTTCACAGAATTTTGTTTTCTGTCAAACCTCAAAGTGAATCAGCCATAGGTATATATGTGTCTGCTCCCTCTTGAAAGAAATATGAATGCTGATGATTTTGCATTTCATCATTGCACAAGGGCCGTGCTAATCTTCTCTGTATCATTTCAGTTTTAGTATATGTGTTGCCGAAGTGAGCAAAGCGCCTCTTGATGAAGGTGAAAGAGGAGAGTGAAAAAGCTGGCTTTAAACTCAACATTCAAATGCTAAGATTATGGCATCTGTTCCCATCACTTCATGGCAAACAGATGGGAAAACAGTGGAAACAGTGACAGACATTATTTTCTTGGGCTCCAAAACCACTGCAGATGGTGACTACAGCCATGAAATTAAAAGATGCTTGCTCCTTGGAAGAAAAGCTATGAACAACCTAGACAGCATATTAAAAAGCAGAGACATTATTTTGCCTAAAAGGTCCATGCAGTTAAAACTATGTTTCTTAAATAGTCATATATGGATGTGAGAGCTGGACAATAAAAAAGCTGAATGCTGAAGAACTAATACCTCAAACTCTAGCGTTGGAGAAGACTGTTGAGAGCACCTTGGACTGCAAGATCACATCAGTCAATCCTAAAGGAAATCAGTCCTGAATATTCACTGAAAGGACTGATGCTGAAACTGAAGCTCCAATAATTTGGCCACCTGATTCAAAGAGTTGACTCATTGGAAAATACCCTGATACTGGGAAAGATTTGAAGACAGGAGGAGAAGGGGACTACAGAGGGTGAGATGGTTGGATTGAATCAACAACTCAATGGACATGAGTTTGACCAAACTCCAGGAGATGGTGAAGAACAGGGAAGTCTGATATTTTATTGCACTTATATGTGTTCTATTTGCAATTTGAGCATATCCATTAAAAAATTGCATTTTAATATATAAGCTTTGGCATAATATTATATTTAACACCATATCTCTGTAATATATTAGATATCATGTTGTTCTTCAGTTGCTCAGTCATATCCAACTCTTCGTAACTACATGGACTGCAGCATGCCATGCTTCTCTGTCCCTGACCATCTCCATGCCATCCAACCATCTTAACCTCTGTCACCCTTTTCTCCTTCTGCCTTAAATTTTCCCCAGTATCAAGGTATTTTCCAGTGAGTCAGCTGTTCGCATCAGGTGGCCAAAGTATTGGAGCTTCAGCATCCTTCCAAAGTGTATTCAGGGTTGATTTCCTTTAAGATTGACTGGTTTTATCTCTTTGCTTTCCAAGGTACTCTCAAGAGTATTCTCCAGCTCCTCTGTTCAAAAACATCGATTCTTCAGTGCTCTGCCTTCTTTATTGTCCAACTCTCACATCCATACATAACTACAAGAAAGACCAAACCCTTGACTATATGGGCCTTTGTCAGCAAAGTGATCTTTTTTTAACACAGTCTCTTAGTTTGTCAGGGTGTTCCTACCAAGAAGCATATCTGAGATTGTCAATAGTTCTCTTGGAAATCATGATTCCGGTTTGTTGCTCATCCAGCCTGGCAATTCACATGATGTGCTCTGTGTTAAGTTGAATAAACAGGGTGATGATAAACAGCCTTGTTGTATTCCTTTCTCAGCCCTGAACCAGTCAATGTTCTAACTGTTGCTTCCTGGCCCACATACAGTTTTCTCAGGAGACAGGTAATATGGTCTTGTATTCTCATCTCTTTAAGAGCTTTCCAAACAAAAATAGTTTATTATGATCCACACAAAGGCTTTAGCATAGTCAATGAAATAGAGATATATGTTTTTCTGGTATTCCTTTGCTTTCTCTTTGATTCAGCAAATTTTGGCAATTGGTCTCTCATTCCTCTTCCTTTTCTAAACTCCCCCTTGAACACTTGGAAGTTCTTGGTTCCTGTAATGCTGAAGCATAGCTTGGAGGATTTTGAGCATAAACTTGCTAGCACTGAAATGAGTGTAATTGTGTGAATTGAATATTCTTAGGCTTTGCTGTTTTTTGGGTTTTGAATGAAAAGTGACCTTTTCCAGGCCTGTGGCCACTGCTGAATTTTCCAAATTTGATGGCATATTAAGTGCAGCACTTTAACAGCATCATCTTTTAGTTGCAGATTAAGTCCACACAATCAAATAGGTAGATTCTGTGTCTCTGGAATATATAAAAGGACAATGAATGTTCCCACAAAAGGAAACACTCAACTCTAGTAGCTATGGACATCAGAGGCAAACACATATGGGAGTAGAGTCATATTAAAGTATGAATTGTCCTTACAACAGCTATAGAAACCAGTCCTCCCTAGCATTGGAGGGCCTGCTGAGGAGGTGAAGTTGGACTGTGTCACACAGCAGAGGAAAAGACATTAACAGCTGAGACTTTAGGAAAAAAATTTTTGTTATTATTTAGAAGTTTTAATTTGTTGTTTTGTTGGTTCTATTTTTTCTCTTTTTTCTCTGTTGTTGTGGCTATTGTTTTTATTGTTATTATTTCTATTTAGGCTTTTAAATTTTGAAAAAAATTTTTTTGTTGTTTTGGGGGTTCCTTTTTGTTATTTTTCTTTAATATATATAGATCTTTTGTGTACTTCTATTTTAACTTTGCTTTTCTAATCTTTCACCATTTTTGTCCGTTTGTTTTGTTTTCTTTGTTTCCTTCACTGGGTGGCATTTTGCCTTTTTTTTTTTTCTTTCTGTTTTATGTTTTAACTAATTTTGTTCTTAATTGATTGTTTTCATTTTTTGTTTTATTTGTTCATTATATCACTTTCTAATACTCTTTTGTCTTGGTCTATTTTGGCTTTATGTGCATTGAGTGCTTTGGTTTTGTTTCTGTTTGCCTGATTTTGCTTTAACCATCTGTCTGGATTTCATATTTCATCTTTCTGTGTGTGTGTTGTAGTTGTTGTTGTTTTTTAAATCCCCTTTATTGCATGACAAATGGCTTATGGAGTCTTGCTTTCCTGACCAGAAGTTTGACCTGAGCCTCTAGGGTGGGAGCACTGAATTCAGGATGCTAGACAGCCAAAGAACTTACGACCCAAGAGTATTAATTGATGTGAACTCCCATGATAGCTTCCCACCCAAATCTAAGACCTAGTGCCACCCAACTGTCTGCAGCACCCAGTGTTGGATGTCTCAACCAAACAAGGCAGGGATACAAACCCAATCATCAGCAGACAGACTGCCCATAGACACCCCAAAACACATCACATACTCTGCCCTTCAGAGGGAAAAAACTTATTTCCACCAACCAGAATATAGGCACAAGTGTTTCCCAACATAAAGCTTACATAAGCCACTGGGCTAAACTTCCCCACTGAGGGCAAAGACCAGAAGTAAAATGAACCATGACCTTATAGCCTGGGGAAAGGAGAACTGTAACAGTAAGTTAGAAAAAGGAAAAGACAGAGAAATATCTAACATATGAGGGGATGAGGTAAAAACACACAAGGCGAAATGAATTAAGAAGAAATAAGCAAACTCCCTCAAAAATTCAGAGTAATGAGATTAAAGATAATCTAAAATCTTGAAAATAGAATGGAGATAATGCAAGCAGTCTCTAACATATTTTACAAGGACCTAGAAGAAATAAAGAATAAACAAACTGTGATGAACAACACAATTAGTGAAATTAAAAAATATTTTAGATGAGTCAATAGCAGAATAACTGAGGCAGAAAAATAGATAAGTGACTTGGAAGATAGAAAGGTGGAAATAACTGCCAAAGAACAGAATAAATAAAAAAAAATTGAAGGACTTTAGGGACATTTTATATATCCCTAGAACAATACTAAACACACCAAAAATCAAATTACATGGGTCCCAGAAATAAAAGTTCTGAGAAATTATTTGAAGAGGTTATAGTTGAAAACTTTCTTAACATGGGAAAGGAAATAACCACCCAAGTCCAGAAATGCAGACAGTCTTGCACAGAATGAACACAGAATATTAAAAGCAGCAAGGGAAAAGCAACAAATAGCATACAAGGAAATCCCCATAAGGTTAACAGCAGATCTTTCTGCAGAAATGCTGCAGTCTAGAAGGGAGTGACAAGATACATTTAAAGTAATGAAAAGGAAAAACCTACAACAAAGGTTATTCTACCAAGCAAGGATCTCACTCAAAATTGGAAAAATCAAAACATTTTACAGACAAGCAAAAGTTAAGAGAATTCAGCACCACCAAACCATCTTTAAAACAAATGTAAAAGGGCTGTCCTAGGTAGGAAACACAAGAGGAGGAAGATTAAAAGGAACATGCATATCAATAATGACTTTAAATGTAAAGGAATTAAATGTTTCAACCAAAAGGTACAGACTGGCTGAGTAGATACAGAACCAGTATATATACAAGACCAGTAAATATGCTGTTTGCAAGAGACCCACTTCAGATGTAGGGACACATATAGACTGAAAGTGAGGGGATGGAAAGATATATTCCATGCAAATAAAAATCAAAAGAAAGGTGCAGCAGTAATTTTCATAGAAGACAAAATAAACTATAAAGAATATTACAAAAAATGAGGAAAGACATTAAATAACAATCACAGGATCAATCCAAGAAGAAGACATACCAATTGAAAATATTTATGCACCCAACATAGGAGTTCCACAATCCATAAGGAAAATGCTAAGCAGAAATAGAGATCAACACAATAATAGCAGGGGAGTTTAACACTTCACTTACACCAAGGGACAGATCGTGCAGACAGAAAAATTGTAAGGAAATTCAAGACTTAAATGATACATTAAATCAGATGTACCTAATTGATATCTACTAGACATTTCAGTCAAAAGCAGCGGAATACACTTTTTTTTTTTTTCCCCCTCAAGTGCACATGAAACATTTGCCAGGATAGAGCACACTGGATCACAAGTTTGGAACAAATACATTTAAGAAAATTGAAATGTATCAGGTACTTAGTTTGGCCCCAAAATGCTGACTCAGACAGTCAGTTTAGTCGCTCAGTCATGTCCGACTCTTTGAGACCACATGGACTGCCGGATGCCAGGCTTCCTTATCCATCATTAGCTCTTGAAGCTTGATCAAACTCATCCCCATTGAGTTGGTGATGCCACCCAACCAACTCATCTTCAGTCATTCTCTTCTCCTCCTGCCTTCCTGCCTTCAATCTTTCCTAGCATCAGGGTCTTTTCCAATGAGTCAGTTCTTCATGTTAGATGGCAAAAGTATTGGAATTTCAGCTTCAGCATCAATCCTTCCAATGAATATTCAGGACTGATTTCTTTTAGGATTGACTGGTTTGATCTCCTTGCACTCCAAGGGACTCTCAACAGTCTTCTCCAACACCAAAGTTCAAAAACATCAATAATTTGGTGCTCAGCTTTCTTTATAGGCCCTCTCACATCCATACATGACTAACGGGAAAACTATAGATTAGAAGGACCTTTCTTGGCAAAGTAACATTTCTGCTTTTTAATATGCTCTGTAGGTTGGTCAGATATTTTATTCCCAGGAGCAAGGTTTTTTAAATGTCATGGCTGCTGTCACCATCTGCAGTGATGTTGGATTCCCCCAAAATAAAGTCTCTCACTGTTTCCATTTTTTCCCTATCTATTTATCATGAAGTGATGGGACCAGATGCCATGATCCTAGTTTTCTGAATGTTGAGTTTTAAGTCAACTTTTTCACTCTCCTCTTTCATTTTCATCAAGAAGTTCTTTAGTTCTTTGCTTTCTGCCATAAAGGTGGTGTCATCTGTGTATCTGAGGTTAAATATTGATATTTCTCCTGGAGATCTTGATTCCAGCTTGCATTTCATCTAACCTGGCATTTCTCCTGATGTACTCTGCATATAAGTTAAATATGCAAGGTGACAATATACAGTCTTGTACTCCATTCCCGATTTGGAACCAGTCTGCTCTTTCATGTCTAGTTCTAGCTATTGCTTGTTGACCTGCATACATATATCTCTGAGGCAAGTAAAGTGGTCTGCTATTCTCAGATCTTGAAGAATTTTCCATAATTTGTTGTGATCCACAAAGTCAAAGACTTTGGCGTAGTCAGTAAAGCAAAATTAGATATCTATCTGGAACTCTCTTGCTTTTTCAATGATCCAGTGGATGCTGGCAATTTGATCTCTGGTTCCTCTGCCTTTTCTAAATTCAGCTAGAAAAACTGAAAGTTCACAGTTCACATACTGTTGAAACCTGGCTTCAAGAATTTTGAGCATTACTTCGTTAGCATGTGAGATGAGTGCAACTGTGCAGTAGTTTGAACATTCCTTGGCATCACCTTTCTTTGGGATTGGAATGAAAACTCACCTTTTCCAGTCACGTGGCTACGGCTATTTTCCAAATTTGCTAGCATATTGAGTGCAGCACTTTCACAGCATCATCTTTTGGATTCAAAATAGCTCAATTGGAATTTCATCACCTCCACTAGCTTTGTTTATAGTGATGTTTCCTAAGGACCACTTGACTTTGCATTCCAGGATGTCTGGTTCTAGGTGAATGATCACACCATGGTGGTTGTCTGGGTCATGAACAATTTCTTTTTTTTTTTTTTTTTTTGGTATAGTTCTTTTTTTTTTTGGACTTTATTTTTGTTCGTTTATTTATTTTTTTAATTACAATACTGTATTTGTTTTGCCATACATTGACATGTATAGTTCTTTTGTGTATTCTTACCACCTCTTCTTAATATCTTCTGCTTCTGTTAGGTCTATACAATTTCTGTCTTTTATTGTGCCCATATTTGCATGAAATATTCCCTTGGTATCTCTAATTTTCTTGAAGAGACATCTAGGCTTTCCCATTTTCTTGTTTTCCTCTATTTCTTTGCATTGATCACTTAGGAATGCTTTCTTATCTCTCCTTGCTATTTTTTGGAACTCTTCATTCAAATGGGTATATATTTTCTTTTCTCCTTTGCTTTTAATTTCTCTTCTTTTCACAGCTGTTCTTAAAGCCTCCTCAGACAACCGTTTTGCCTTTTTACATTTCTTTTTTGGGGATAATCTTGACCCCTGCCTCCTCTACAATGTCATGAAACTCCATCCGTAGTTCTTCAGGCAGTCTGTCTATCAGATCTAGTCTGTTAAATCTATGTCTCATGTCTACTATATAATGGTAAGGGATTTGATTTAGGTCATACATGAATGGTCTAGTGGTTTTCCCTACTTTCTTCACTATAAGTCTGAATTTGGCAATAAGGAGTTCATGATCTGAACCACAGTTAGCTCCTCTTCTTGTTTGTGCTGACTCTATAGAGCTTCTCCATCTTTGGCTGCAAAGAATATATTCAATCTGATATCTGTATTGACCATCTGGTGATGTCCATATGTATAGTCATCTCTTGTGTTGTTGGAAGAGGGTGTTTGCTATGACCAATGCACTCTCTTGGAAAAACTCTATTATCCTTTGCCCTGCTTCATTTTGTACTCCAAGGTCAAATTTGCCTGTCACTTCAGGTGTCTCTTGATGTCCTACTTTTGCATTCTAGTTCCTATAATGAAAAGGCCATCTTTTTAGGTGTTAGTTCTAGAAGGTTTTTCGGGTCTTCATAGACCCATTCAACTTCAGATTCTTAAGCAGTGCTTCCTGGGGCATAGACTTGGATTACTGTGATATTGCATGGTTTGCCTTGGAAGTTAACAGTGATCATTCTGTCACTTTTCACATTGTAACCAAGTTCTGCATTTCGGACTCTTTTGCTGACTATGAGGGCTACTCCAATACAGTGGTCATCTGAGTCAAATTCATCCATTCCAGTCCATTTTAGTTCACTGATTCTGAGAATGTTGATGTTCACTGTTGTCATCTCCTGTTTGAACATTTCCAATTTACCTTGATTCATGGACCTAACATTTCAGGTTCTTACAGCAATATTGTTCCTTACAGCCTCAGATTTGCCTTCCATCACCAGTCACATTCACAGCTGGGAGCTGTTTTTGCTTTGGCTCTGACTCTTTACTCTTTCTGGAGTTATTTCTCCTCTCTTCTTCAGTAGCATATTGAGCACCTACCAACCTAGGGAGTTCATCTTTCAGTGTCGTATCTTTTGCCTTTTCATACTGTTTATGGGACTCTCAAGGAAAGGAGAAGGAAATGGCAACCCACTCCAGTATTCTTGCCTAGAGAATTCCATGGACAGAGGAGCCTGGTGAGCTGCTCTCCATAGGGTCACACAGAGTCGGACATAACTGAAGCAACTTAGCATGCGTGCAAGCATTGAAGAAGGAAATGGCAACCCACTATAGCATTCTTGCTTGTAGAATCCCAAGGACAGGGGAGCCTGGTGGGCTGCCATCCATGGAGCCGCACAGAGTCAGACATGACTGAAGTGACTTAGCTGAAGCAGCAGCAGCAGCAAGGCAAGAATATTAAACTTGTTTGCCATTGCCTTCTCCATTGGACAATATTTTGTTAGAAATCTCCATCATGACCCATCCATCTTGGGTGGCCCCACACAGCATGGCTCATAGTTTCATTGAATTAGACAGGCTGTGGTCCATGTGATCAGTTTGAATAGTTTTCTCTGATTGTGATTTTAATTTTATCTGCCTTCTGAGAGATAAGGTAAGAGACTCATGGAAGCTTCCTGATGGGAGAGACTGACTGTGGAGGAAACTGGGTCTTGTTCTGATGGCAGGACCATGCTCAGTAAATCTGCAATCCAATTTTCTGTTGATGAGTGGGTCTGTATTCCATCCCTGTTGTTTGACCTGAGACCAAACTATGGTGGAGGTAATGAAGATAATAGTGACCTCCTTCAAAAGGTTCCATGGATACACTGCCACACTCAATGCTCCAACCCTGCAGCAGGCCACCACTGACCTATGTCTCCAATGGTGACTCCTGGGCACTCACAGGCATGTCTAGGTCAGTCTCTTGTGGGGTCACTGCTCCTTTCTTCTGAGTCCTGGTTGCAGAAAGTTTTGTTTGTGCCCTCCAAGAGTCTGTTTCCCCAGTCCTGTGTAAATTCTGGTGGCTCTGTGGTAGTGTTAATGGAAACTTTCTACAAGAAAGCTTATGCCACACCCAGGTCTGCTGCACCTGGAGCCCCTGCCCCTGCAGCAGGCCACGGCTGACCTGTACCTCCACAGGAGACACTCAAACACTCAAAAACAGGTCTGGCTCAGTCTCTGTGGGGTCTCCTGGTGTGCACAAGGTTTTGTTTGAGCCTTCTGAGCATTGCTGGTGGGTATGGGGTTTGATTTGAAATGCTATTTTGTCCCTTCTAAAGTCTTGCTTGGTCTTCTCCTTTGACTTTGGATGTGAGGCATCTTTCTTGGTGGGATTCAACATTTTCCTGTCATGGTTGTTTAGTAATGAGTTGTAATTTTGGAGTTCTCACAGGAGAAGATGAATGCAAGTCCTTCTACTCTGCCATTCTGTGAATGCTATGAGATTATATATAAACAATGCTATGAAATCAGGTGTAAATTACAGGAAAAGGAAACAGTAAACAACAACAACAACACTTGGTGGCTAAGCAATACACTTGTAAATAAGCAAGTTATCACTGAAAAAAAATCAAGATTTTTATAAAAAAAATCTAAAAGCAAATTATAATGAAAACATGAAGAACAAAAACTTAGGTTATGTACCAAAAGCAGTTGTAAGAGGGAAGTTTTTAGAAATACAATCCTACTGCTAAAATTCTTCTGCAAGAAAGAAGAAAAACTCCAAGTAGAACCTAAAATTCAACTAAAGCAAATAACAAAAGAATAGTAATGAGAAAAACACCAAAGTTACTAGAATGAATGAAATAATAATGATCAGAACAGAAATAAATGGAAACAAATGAAGAAAACTATAACAAAGATCAATAAAAACTAAACGCTGCCTCTTTGATAAGTTAAACAAAACTCACAATCCATTAGCCAGATTCATCCAGAAAAAAGGAAGAATAATCAAATAAATAAAACTAGAAATGAAAAAGTAGAGGTTATAACAGATAATGCAGAAATACAAAGCATCAAAGGAGACTACTACAAGTCATTACATGCTAATAAAATGTAGAGTTTGGAAGAAGTTGACAAATTCTTAGAACAGTGCAACCTTCCAAGACTGGACCAGGAAGAAATATAAATTATGAACAGATCAGTCGCAAGCACTGAAATCGAAACTGTGATAAAAAATCGTCCACAAACAAACACCAGATGGATTCACAGGCTTCTAACAAATGTTTAGAGAAGAGCTAATACCCATCTTTCCTAAACTCTTTCAAAAGATTACAGAGGAAGGAACATTCCAAAACTCATTCTATGAGGCCACCATCACCCTGATATCAAAACATGGCAAATATATCACCCAAAAAAGAAAATTACAGGCCAATAATCACTAATAATAGATGCAAAATTCCTCAAAAATTATAGCAAACATAATTAAACAACATATTTAAAAGATCATGTATCATGATCAAGTGATATTACCCCAGGGATGCAAGGATTTTCCAACATATGCAAATCATTCAATATGATACTCCATATTAACAAACTGATGAATAAAAACCATACTATCAATTGAGGTAGCAAAATGTTTCACAAGTTCAGTATCCATATATGATTAAAACCTCTCCTGAAAGTGGGCAGAGAAGGAATCTATCTCAACATAAGAAAGGCCAAATATGAGAAACTCAGAGCAAACATTATTATTGATAGTGAAGGAAAGAAAACATCTCCTCTAAGTTGAAGAACAAGACAGGGATGTCCACTCTCATCACTATCATTCAACATTATTTTGTGAGTCCTGGCCAGAGCAATCAGAGAGTAAAATGAAATCCAAACTGGAAAGGAAGAATCAAAATGTCACTGTTTGCAGATATATGGTACTATATGTAGAAAGTCCTAGAAAAGCTACCTGAAAACTACTGGAGGTCATCACTGTATTTGGTAAAGTTGCAGGATACAAAATTAATATGCAGAAATCTCTTGAATTTCTATACACCACAATAAAAGTTCAAAAAGAGAAATTTTAAAATTTACCATCAAAACAAAAGAGAAAACATACTTTGGAATAAACCTACCCAAGGAGGAAAAAAGACTTGCCCTCGAAAGCTCTAAGATTGTAATAAAAGAAATAAAAGATGACTCAAAAATGTGGGGGAGAATATACCAGTTTCTTGAATTGGAAGTATCAATTTTATGAAAGTGACTATACTACTTAAAGCAATCTGCAGATTCAATACATTCCCTATCAAACTACCAAGGATATTTTTCAAAAATTAGAAGAAAAATACTACAACTTGTACAAAACACAAAAGACCCCAAATAGTCAAAACCATCATGAGAAAGAAAAACACAGCCAGAGGAAACAAGCTCCCTGTCTTCAGACTATAAATACAAAGCTCCTGTAATCAGATCAATTTGGTACTGGCACAAAAACAGAAATATAGATCAATGCAAGTGGACATAAATTCTAGAGATAACCCCACGTACCTATGGTCACCTAATCAATAATAAATAAGCAATAATATACAGTGGAGAACTGCAACTTCTTCAATAAGTAATGTTGAGAAAACTGACCAGCTACAGTTGAAACAGAGAAATTAGAACACTCTATAACATCATACACAAAAATAAACTCAAAATGGATTAAAGACCTAAGTGTAAGTCAGGATACTATGAAACTCTTAAAGGAAAACAGGTAGAACAGTCTTTGAAATAAATTGCAGCAAAGTTTTTTTTTTTTTTTTAATCCATCTCCTAGGGTAATGAAAATAAAAGAAAAAATAAACAAATTGGACCTAATTAAACTTAAAAAGTTTTGCATAACAAAGGAAACCATAAACAAAACAAATAGAGAACCCTAAGAATGGGAGAATCTATTTGCAAACAGAACAACTGACAAGGGATTAACCTTCAAAATACACAAACAGCTTAAGCAGCTTAATATCATAAGAACAAACAATCCAATTTGATAATGGGCAGAAGATCTAAATATACGTTTCTCCAAAGAGGATATACAGATGGCCAAAACACACATGGAAAGATTCTCAGCACTGCTAACTATTAGACAAATGCAAATCAAAACTACAATGATGTCACTTCACACCAGTTAGAGTAGACATCATCAAAGAATATACAAATAATAAATGCTGGAGAGGGTGTGAAGAAAAGGGTACCCTCCTACATTGTTTCTGGGAATGTAAATTGGTAAAGACACGTTGGAGAACAGTATGGAGCTTACTTAGAAAACTAGGCATGCAACTACCATTGTAGTTGTTCAGTCGCTCAATCCTGTCTGACACTGTGACCACATGGACTACAGCACACAGTGACTCCTTGTTCCTCACTATCTCTCGGAGTTTGCCCAAGTTCATGTTCCTTGCATTGGTGATGCCCTCCAGACACCTTATCCTCTGACAACGTCTTCTTTTTTGCCCTCAACCTTTCAAAGCATCACGGACTTTTCCAATGAATATCTTTTCACATTAGATGACCAAAATACTGGATCTTCAGCTTCAGTATCAGTACTTTCAGTGAATATTCAGGGTTGATCTCCCTTAAGATAGACTGAGATTGCAATGAAAACTGACCTTTCCCAGTCCTGTGGCCACTGCAGAGTTTTCCAAATTTGCTGGCATATTGAGTGCAGCATTTTCACAGCATCATCTTCCAGGATTTGAAATAGTTCAACTGGAATTCCATCACCTCCACTAGCTTTGTTTGTAGTGATGCTTTCTAAGGCCCACTTGATTTCACATGCCAGGATATCTGGCTCTAGGTGAGTGATCACACCATCATGATTATCTTGGTCATGAAGATCTTTTTGTAAAGTTCTTCTGTGTATTCTTGCCACCTCTTCTTAATATCTTCTGCTTCTGTTAGGTCCATATCATTTCTGTCCTTTATCGAGCCCATCTTTCCATGAAATGTTCCCTTGATATCTCTAATTTTCTTGAAGAGATCTCTAGTCTTTCCCAATCTGTTTTTTTTCCACTATTTCTTTGCAATGATCGCTGAGGAAGTCTTTCTTATCTCTTCTTGCTATTTTTTGGAACTCTGCATTCAAATTGGTATATCTTTCCTTTCTCCTTTGCTTTTCACTTCTCTTCTTTTCACAGCTATTTGTAAGGCCTTCTCAGACAGCCATTTTGCTTTTTGCATTTCTTTTCCATGGGGATGTTCTTGATCCCTATCTCCTGTACAATGTCATGAACCTCCGTCCATAGTTCACCAGGAACTCGATGTATCAGATCTAGTCTTTGAAATCTATTTTTCACTTCCACTGTATAATCATAAGGGATTGATTTAGGTCATACCTGAATGGTTTAGTGGTTTTCCCTACTTTCATCAATTTGAGTCTGAATTTGATATTAAACAGTTCATGATCTGAGCCACAGTCAGCTCCTGGTCTTGTTTTTGCTGACTGTATAGAACTTCTCCATCTTTGGCTGCATAGCATATAATTAATCTTATTTCAGTGTTGACCATCTGGTGATGTCCACGTGTAGAGTCTTCTCTTGTGTTGTTGGAAGGGAGTGTCTGGAAAAGGTCAGCTTTCATTCAAATCCCAAAGAAACGCAATGCCAAAGAATGTTCAAACACACAATTGCACTCATCTCATGTGCTAGTAAAATAATGTTCAAAATTCTCCAAACCAGGCTTCAGCAGTATGTGAACCGTGAACTTCCAGATGTTCAACCTGGTTTTAGAAAAGGCAGAGGAACCAGAGATCAAATTGCAAACAATAGATGGATCATTGAAAAAGCAAGAGAGTACCAGAAAAACATCTATTTCTGCTTTATTGACTATGCCAAAGACTTTGACTGTGTGGATCACAATAAACTGTGGAAAATTCTGGAAGAGATGGTAATACCAGACCATCTGACCTGCCTCTTGAGAAATCTGTATGCAGGTCAGGAAGCAACAGTTAGAACTGGACATGAAACAACACACTGGTTCCAAATAGGAAAAGGAGTATGTCAAGGCTGTATATTGTCACCCTGCTTACTTAATTTATATACAGAGTACATCATGAGAAACACTGGGCTGGAAGAAGTACAAGCTGGAATTAAGATTGCCAGGAGAAATATCAATAACCTCACATATGCAGATGACACCACCTTTATGGCAGAAAATGGAGAACTAAGAAGCCTCTTGAGGAAAGTGAAAGAGGAGAGCGAAAAAGTTGGCTTAAAGCTCAACATTCAGAAAATGAAGATCATGGTATCTGGTCCCATGACTTCATGGGAAATAGATGGGGAGACAGTGGAAACAGTGTCAGACTTTTTTGGGGGGTGGGTGCGGGGGCTCCAAAATAACTGCAGATGATGATTGCAGCCATGAAATTAAAAGACGCTTACTCCTTGGAAAGAAAGTTATGACCAAACTAGATAGTATATTCAAAATCAGAGACATTGCCAAATAAAGTCCATCTAGTCAAGGCTATGGTTTTTCCAGTGGTCATGTATGGATGTGAGAGTTGGACTGTGAAGAAAGCTGAGCACCAAAGAATGATGCTTTTGCACTGTGGTGTTGGAGAAGACTCTTTTTTTTTTTTTTTTTAATCTTTTCAGTTTATATTTAGCAGGTAATACATTCACATGGCTCAAAAATCAAAATGAAAGAATAGGCACATCAGAGAGATTTCCATCCTACCTCTGTTCCATCCACCCATATACCACCACCACCCACATCTTTTTTTTTTTTTAAGTATCTTTCCAGAGTTTGTTTGTGCAAATACAAACCAATGTGAAGAAATAGTTTATTTTTTTCTTTCTCATGTAAAAGTAAGGTGCTAGATTAAACTGTTCTGCACCTTGCTTTTTTCACTCATTTATCTTAGAGAGTCTTTCAGATCAAATCTGAGAGATCTTCATTTTTTTCCTAGCTAGAAAATATTCCGTTGTGAGTATGTATCAGTGTTTATTAACCAATCCCCAGCTGATGGATGCTTGTATCATTTCCAACTTTTGCTATTATAAACATGGCTGCAACGAATACCTTCTGCAAAAGTCACTTCTGCAAAAAGCTGGACATGACTGAGCAACTGAGCATGAGCATGGAGGGAGGAAGCTTTCTAAGAAGGGGAAACAACCGCTCAAAGGCCTTCAGGTCGGAATGAGTGAGGGTCTGAGCAACAGAAAAAGTGCCACATGGCTAGAGGCAAGCCAGAAGGGTGGACAAGGTTGGAGAGGTGGATGGGGTTCTGGCCACAGAAGGCTTTGCAGACATGGGTGAGGCAGGGGTTTTATTCCAAGTCCAATGTAGAACCACTGGAGGGTATTTTGTTTAGCCAGAACAGTGATATGCTCTGGTTTACACTGTTAAAAGTAGTCTTGGTGGCTGGATGGAGAGTGAATGGTTGTCAGGAAGTCAGACAGGAGGCTACTGCAGTGGTAAATGGCAAGATGATGGCTTATGGACTAGAATGGTAGCAATGGAGACAAAAGCCAGTAGGTGGATTGGAGAAGACTCTTGAGAGTCCCTTGGACTGCAAAGAGAGCCAACCAGTCTATCCTAAAGGATATCAGTCCTGGGTTTTCTTTGGAAGGACTGATGCCAAAGCTGAAATTCCAATACTTTGACCACCTCATGTGAAGAGTTGACTCATTGGAAAAGACTCTTACCTCATGCGAAGAGTTGACTCATTGGAAAAGACTCTAAGGCTGGGAGGGATTGTGGGCAGGAGGATAAGGGGACGACAGAGGATCAGATGGCTGGATGGCATCACCGACTCCATGGGCATGAGTTTGGGTGAACTCTTGGAGTTGGTGATGGACAGGGAGGCCTGGCATACTGCAATTCATGGGGTCACAAAGAGTCATACACGACTGAGCGACTGAACTGAAGTGACTGAAGATAGACTGGTTCGATTTCCTTGCTGTCCAAAGGACTTTCAGGAGTCTTCTTCAAGACCACAGTTTGAAGGCATCAATTCTTTGGCATTCTGCCTGCTTTATGGTCCGGCTCTCACAACAGTATGTGACCACTAGAATGGCCATAGCCTTAACTATATGGACCTTTATTGGCAGAGCAATGCCTCTGCCTTTCAACACACTCTCTAGAGTCTCATTGCTTTCCTGCCAAGAAGTAATCATCTTCTGATTTCATGGCTGCAGTCACAGTCCACAGTGGTTTTGGACCCTAAGAAGAGGAAATTTGTCACTATTTCCACATTTTCCCCTTCCATTTGCCATGCAGTGATGGGACACAATGCCGTGATTAGAGGTTTTTTTTTTTTTTTTAAATCATTTAGTCTTAAGTGGACTCTTTCACTCCCCTCTTTCACCCTCATTGAGAAGCTCTCTAGTTCCTCTTCACTTTCTGCCACTAGAGTAATATCATCTGCATGTCTGAGGTTGTTGATATTTCTCCCACCTATCTTGATTCCAGCATGTCTCATGATGTGCTCAGGATATAGGTTAAACAATCACGGTGACAGAAAACAGCGCTGTTGTATTCCTTTCTCAATCTTGAACCAAACAGTTGATCTATACAGGGTTCTAACAGTTGCTTGTTTACCTGGATACTGGTTTCTCAGAAGACAGGTAAGATGGTCTGGCATTCCCATCTCCGGACCGTTTCCCACAATTTGTCATGATCTACACAGTCAAAGGCTTTAGATTATTTGATTAAACAAAGATAGGTGTTTTTCTGAAATTCTTTGCTTTCTCTATAATCCAGTGAAAGTTGGCAATTTGATCTCTAGTTCCTCTTCCTTTTCTAAATCTAGCTTGGACATCTAGAAGTTCTTGGTTCACATAATGCTGAAGCCTAGCAAGAAGTGGATCATGTTTTGTCAGAACTCTCTGCTATTACCCATCCATCTTGGGTGGCCCTCATGGCATGGCTCATAGCTTCATTAAGTTATGCAAGACCCTTTGCCATGACAAGCAGTGACCCATGAAGGGGAAAACTAGCATATGACCCAGCATTCCCACTCCTAGGCATATACCTGGAGAAATCATAATTGGAAAAGTCACACACACCTCAATGTTCTTTGCAGCAATGTTTGCTACAGCCAGGACATGTAAGCAATCTAAATGTCCATTAACAAAAGAATGGATAGAGAAGATGTGATAATACATTCAGTGGAATATTAATCAGATATTAAAAAAAAACAAAATAATGCCACTTTCAGCAACATGAATGGACCTAGAGATTGTCATAATAAATGAAGTGAGATGCAGAAGGATAGATATCATCTGATGCCACTTATATGTGAAATCTAAAAAAGATACAAATGACCTTTCGTACAAAACAGCAGAGTCACAGACGTAGGAAACCAACTTATGTTCACCAGGGGATGGAGGAGGTATAAACTGGGAGGTTCAAATTGATAATTACACACTACTATTTATAAAATAGATATGTAGTAAGAACCCACTGTATAAAAAGTGAACTCTACTCAATACTGTCATATATGGGAGAAGAATCTAACAAAAGAGTGGATATGTGTACAGGTATAATTTTTCCAGTGGTCATGTATGGATGTGAGAGTTGGTCTGTGAAGAAAGCTGAGAGCCAAAGAATTGATGCTTTTGAACTGTGGTGTTGGAGAAGACTCTTGAGAGTCCCTTGGACTGCAAGGAGATCCAACCAGTCCATCCTAAAGGAGATCAGTCCTGGGTGTTCTTTGGAAGGAATGATGCTAAAGCTGAAACTCCAGTACTTTGACCACCTCATGTGAAGAGTTGACTCATTGGAAAAGACTCTGATGCTGGGAGGGATTGGGGGCAGGAAGAAAAACGGGTTACAGAGGATGAGATGGCTGGATGGCATCACTGACTCGATGGCCGTGAGTCTGAGTGAACTCTGGGAGTCAGTGATGGACAGGGAGGCCTGGTGTGCTGCAATTCATGTGGTCGCAGAGTCGTACATGACTGAGCGACTGAATTGAACTGACTGATAGATAACTCATTCACTTTGCTGTACACCTGAAAAGACATGGAACTGTGGCTTCACTATACCCCATTAATTTTTCTGTAAATCTAGCACTAAATGGCCTTCAGTTCAGTTTAGTTCATTCACTCAGTCGTGTCTGACTCTTTGCGACCTCATGAATCACAGCACACCAGGCCTCCCTGTTCATCACCAACTCCCAGAGTTTACCCAAACTTATGTCCATCGAGTCGGTGATGCCACCCAGCCATCTCATCCTTTGTCATCCCCTTCTCCTCCTGCCTCCTCCCAGCATCAGGGTCTTTTCCAATGAGTCAACTCTTCACATGAGGTGGCCTAAATATTGAAGATTCAGCTTTAGCATCAGTCCTTCCAGTGAACACCCAGGACTGATCTCCTTTAGGATGGACTGGTTGGATCTCCTTGAAGTCCAAGAGACTCCCAAGAGTCTTCTCCAACACCACAGTTCAAAAGTATCAATTCTTTGGAGCTCAGCTTTCTTCACAGTCCAACTCTCACATCCATACATGATCACTGGAAAAACCATAGCCTTGACTAGATGGGCCTTTGTTGGCAAAGTAATGTCTTTGCTTTTGAATATGCTATCTAGGTTGGTCATAACTTTCCTCCCAAGGAGTAAGCATCTTTTAATTTCATGGCTGCAATCATCACCTGCAGTGATTTTGGAGTTACTGATGAATTTTACCAAACATTTAAAAATTAACATCAATACTTAGACTCTTGGAAAAAGTAGAAGACTGTAGACCATTTCTTAACATATTGTATGAGGCCAGTATTAACATGATAACAGGTCCATATGAAGACATCATTAAAATAATATACAAATCAATATCTCTTATGAACATAGATGGAATAATTCTCAACTAAATAATAGAAACTTTAATCCAGCAGCATACTAAAATGATTATACATCCTTACAAGTGATATTAATCTCAGACATGCAAGAGTGGCTCCACATAGGAAAATAAATCAGTGTAATAAAACATAATAGATCAAAGGTTAAAAAACACGATTATCTCAATTCATGCAGAATAGACTTTCATTTATTTATTTATTTTTATACAAAATGCTATACCTTTTCATGACGCAAACACTCGGAACTCTAGGAATAAAAGTGTACTTCTTCAGCACACTGTAGGGCACTAACAAAAAGCCCAAAGCTAACATCATACTTAATGATGAAAAATGAAAACCCATCTTATAATATCAGGAGCCAGACGAGAATGGTGCTGTTCTACATTGCGCTTTAAATTCTATCCAGATAAATTAGAAAAGAAAAAGTAACAAAAGGCATAATTTGGAAAGAAAGAAGCAAAACTATTCCTATTTTCACTTGACACTTTTATATACATGGAATGATCCAAAAGATTTCACGACAAAACTACTAGATTTAGTATATAAGTTCAATAAATTTGTGGTATACAATATCAACACAGAAAAATCAATTCTACTCTAAACAATGAATAATCAAAATGAATAATCAATGCATAATCAACAATGAATGATCAAAATGAAATTGAAGAAAGTAATCACAATACAATAGCACTTAAAAGATCCAAACACCTAGGGATACAATTAACCAAGGGGGTGAAAACATGTATACTGAAAACTAGACAATACTTTTTAACAAAACCAGAAACCTAAATGTATGGAAAGAAGGTCCATCGTCATGGTTAGGAATATTAAATTTTTGAAGTATTAGCAATATTCTGATAATCTACAAATTCATACATTCTATGTATATTCCAACAGACTATTTTTTTTAATATGGAAAAGCTAGTCCTCAAATTCATGTGGAATACAAGAGTCTCCAAATAGCCAAAACAGTGTTAAAAAGACGAAATTTGGAAGACTTTCTATTCCCAATTTCAAAACTTACTACAAAGTTACATTAATCATGGCAGTGTAGGAATGGAAAAATGATATATAGACCAATTAAATATATATGATAGTCCAGAAGTAAACCCATACATGCATGGCCATTTAACTTTTAACAAGGGTTACAAGTCCATACAGAGGGTAAAGAATAATGTTTTAAACAAATGGTGTTGAGATAGAAAGCTAATTTCTACATGAAAAAGGATAAATTTGAATCCCTAAGGTACATCATATAAAAAAAAATTAACTGAAAATTTATTGAAAACCTAAAAATAAGAGATAAAACTTTGAAATCTTATAAGAAAACTCAGGAGGCAAAAAATCACATAACTTTGATGTGGCAATGCATTCTTAGATATGACACAGTAATAGTGCCGTAACAGAATATCACATCCAAGGCAGCTAAAAAAACAGAAATTTATTTTCTACTATTCTATTTGCCAGAATTTTGAGATCAAGTTGTCACCAAGTTTGGCTTCTTCTAAAGCCCCTCTCCTTGAATTGTAGATGGCCATTTTCTCCCTGTGTTTTCACATAGTAAAATATTTTCAAATTCTTTGTGTGTGCCTCTGTATCATAATATCCTCTTTTTAAATGGCGTCAGTCATATGGGATTGGGGCCAATCCTAATGAATTCATTTTAACTTAATTTACCTCTATAAAGACCCTGTCTCCAAATATAGTCACATCCCAAAGTACTGGGAGTTGTGATTTCAGCATGTGAATGGTTGGGGGACACAATTCAGCCAGTAACAAAAGCACAAATAAAAATTTTTAAAATATATATAAGCTGGACTTCATAAAATAAAAAAACTGTTGTGAATCAAAGATATCAAGAAAATGAAATGCAACACATAAAATGGGGAAATATTTGCAAATCATATATCAGATGATGGCTTAAAACCCAGAATATATAAAGAATTACAACTCTACAAGATAAATATCCCAAGTACTAATCAGAGAAAGTACTTAAACAGACATTTCTCCAAATAAAATATAGAAATGATCAATTATGTGAAAAGATGTTCAACACTAGTAATTACACAAAGACATATAAATATCACATCACGTATACTAGAATGACTATAATTTACAACAGAAAAGAAAAATTAGTTTTGTTGGTTGAGATACAGAGAAATTGTTACCCTTGAACACTGCAAATGAAAATGTCAAAAAGACACAAATGCTGTGGATAACAGTTTATAATTTCCTCAGAAAGTTAAAAACAATTGCGGTATGAACCAGGGTGTGTGTGCATGCTCAGTTGTGCGTGCAAAGTAGTGTCTGACTCTTTGCAACCTTGTGGACTGGAGCCTGCTGGGCTCCTCTGCCCATGGGATTTCCCCAGGCAAGAATACAGGAATGGGTTGCAATTTCCTCCTCTAGGGAATCTCCAGGAACCAGGGATTGAACCTCTGTCTCTAGCATCTTGTGCATTGACAGGCGGAGTCTTTACAACAACCAGAAATTCCATTCAGTTCTGTATATTAATTTTCTCTTCCTTATAGTTAATTGGTGTACATACATGTAATAGATTCATGTACATTAATTTGTGTATCATGCAACTTTACTGAACTCATTGTGTGTTTTCTTTATGATTTTCAATGTATAGGATTATGTCCTCTAAAAACAGCGATATTTGTGTTTCTTCCTTTTTAATTTGGATTCCTTTTATTTCTTTTTTTTCTACGATTACTGTGGCTAGGACTTCCAAAAATATGTTGAATAAATGAGGCATCAGTGAGCTTCACTGTCTTGTTCCCTATCTTAAGAGGAAATGCTTTCAGAATTTTGCCATTGAGTATGATGTTAGCTGTGGGTTTGTCATATGTGGCCTTTTTATTTTTAGATCTTTGTGCTTTTTTTTTAGAAATAAAAAAAAATAAGTGAACTAAGCACTTGATTTAAAATTTTATGAAAAGTGTCAACATAAGAGGAAGTAGAAAATAACAAAAATGCAGAAATAAATCAGAAAATTTATATGGCCTTCTTTATGTTGCTATACTCTCTTGATACTAAAGTTCTGGAGAGTTTTTAGTCATAAATGGATGTTGAATTTTGTTAAAAATTTGTTTATGTATTCAATGAGATGATTACATGGTTTTTATCCTTCAGTTTGTGAATGTGGTGTATCACCTTGATTGATTTGTAGGAATTATAAGGTCCATTCATATTCAAGATATGATGATTTTAACATCCTGTTCGATTTGGTTTGCTAATAGGTTGAGGATTGTTGTGTTTGTGTTCAGGGAAATTGGCTTGTAATTTTCTTTTAAAAATATGTTTCTCTGATTTTTGTATAAGTATGATTCTGGCTCCATAGAATTTATCTGCAATTTTTGGAAATAGTTGAGAAGGATAGGTATTAAAACTTCCTTAAATGTTTGGTGAAATTCACCTGTGAAGCCATCTGGTCCTGGATTTTTATTTGTTGAGTGTTTTAAATTACTGGTTCAATTTTATTACTGGAGTAACAGGAAAATTTGGCCTTGGAATGCAGAATGAAGCAGGGCAAAGACTAATAGAGTTTTGCCAGGAAAATGCACTGGTCATAGCAAACACCCTCTTCCAACAACACAAGAGAAGACTCTACACATGGACATCACCAGGTGGTCAACACCAAAATCAGATGGATTATATTCTTTGCATCCAAAGATGGAGAAGCTCTATACAGTCAACAAAAACAAGACCAGGAGCTGATTGTGTCTCAGATCATGAACTCCTTATTACCAAATTAAGACTTAAATTGGAGAAAGTATGGAAAACTGCTAGACCATTCAGGTATGACCTAAATAAAATTCCTTATGATTATACAGTGGAAGTGAGAAATAGATTTAAGGGACTAGATCTGATAGATAGAGTGCCTGATGAACTATAGAATGAGGTTTTTGACATTGTACAGGAGACAGGGATCAAGACCATCCCCATGGAAAAGAAATCTAAAAGAGCAAAATGGCTATCTGGGGAGGCCTTACAAATAGCTGTGAAAAGAAGAGAGGTGAAAAGCAAAGGGGAAAAGGAAAGGTATAAGCATCTGAATGCAGAGTTCCAAAGAATAGCAAGAAGAGATAAGAAAGCCTTCTTCAGTGATCAATGCAAAGAAATAAAGGAAAAGAACAGAATGGAAAAGACTAGAGATCACTTCAAGAAAATTAGAGATACCAAGGGAACATTTCATGGAAAGATGGGCTCGATAAAGGACAGAAATGGTATCGACCCAACAGAAGCAGAAGATATTAAGAAGAGGTGGCAAGAATACATGGAAGAACTGTACAAAAAGATCTTCATGACCCAGATAATCATGATGATGTGATCACTAATCTAGAGACAGACATCTTGGAATGTAAAGTCAAGTGGCCTTAGAAAGTATCACTACAAACAAAGCTAGTGGAGGTGATGAAATTCCAGTTGAGCTGTTTCAAATCCTGAAAGAGGATGCTGTGAAAGCGCTGCACTCAATATGCCAGCAAATTTGGAAAACTCAGCAGTGGCCACAGGACTGGAAAAGGTCAGTTTTCATTCCAATCCTAAAGAAAGGCAATGTCAAAGAATGCTCAAACTACCGCACAAATTTCTCACATGCTACTAAAGTAATGCTCAAAATTCTCCAAGCCAGGCTTCAGCAATACGTGAACCGTGAACTCCCTGATGTTTAAGCTGGTTTTAGAAAAGGCAGAGGAACCAGAGATCAAATTGCCAACATGCGATCCATCATGGAAAAAGCAAGAGAGTTTCAGAAAACATCTATTTCTGCTTTATTGACTATGTCAAAGCCTTTGACTGTGTGTATCACAATAAGCTGTGGAACATTCTGAAAGAGATGGGAATAGTAGATCACCTCATCTGCCCCTTGAGAAATCTGTATGCACGTCAGGAAGCAACAGTTAGAACTGGACACGGAACAACAGACTGATTCCAAATAGGAAAAGGAGTATATCAAGGCTGTATATTGTCACACTGCTTATTTAACTTATATGCAGAGTACATCATGAGAAACGCTGGACTGGAAGAAACACAAGCTGGAATCAAGATTGCTGGGAGAAATATTAATAACCTCAGATATGCAGATGACACCACCCTTATGGCAGAAAGTGAAGAGGAGCTGAAAAATCTCTTGAGGAAAGTGAAAGAGGAGATTGGAAATGCTGGCTTAAGGCTCAACATTCAGAAAACAAAGATCATGGCATCCGGTCCCATCATTTCATGAGAAATAGATGGGGAAACAGTGGAAACAGTGTCAGACTTTATTTTGGGGGCTCCAAAATCACTGCAGATGGTGACTGCAGCCATGAAATTAAAAGACGCTTACTCCTTGGAAGGAAAGTTATGACCAACCGAGATAGTATATTTGAAAGCAGAGACATTGCTTTGCTGCCTAAGGTCCATCTAGTCAAGGCTATGGTTTTTCCTGTGGTCATGTATGGATGTGAGAGTTGGACTGTGAAGAAAGCTGAGGGCCAAAGAATTGATGCTTTTGAACTGTGGTGTTGGAGAAGACTCTTGAGAGTCCCTTGGACTGCAAGGAAATCCAATCAGTCCATTCTGAAGGAGATCAGCCCTGGGATTTCTTTGGAAGGAATGATGCTAAAGCTGAAACTCCAGTACTTTGGCCACCTCATGCGAAGAGTTGATTCATTGGAAAAGACTCTGATGCTGGGAGGGATTGGGGGCAGGAGGAGAAGGAGACAACAGAGGATGAGATGGCTGGATGGTATCACGGACTCGATGGACGTAAGTCTGAGTGAGCTCCTGCAGTTGTTGGTGGACAGGGAGGCCTGGCGTGCTGTGGGTTGCAAAGAGTCAGAAAAGACTGAGCGACTGAACTGAACTGAACTGACACTTGTATCTAAAAGGAAAAAGTATTCACTATAACAAAGAATAAAATCCTGCCACTTGTAACAATATAGATGAACCTTGAAAGTATTATGCCAAGTGCAAAAAAAACAAATACACGATTTCACTCATATGAGGGATCTAAACAACAAAATAGATGAAGAAACAAAATAAAACAAGAACAAACTAATACATAACCAAATTAGTGGTAACCAGAGAAGAAGGTGTTTTGGGATTGGCAAAATGAGTGAAGAAAGTCAACTGTGTGTTTATGGATGATGACATTCATGGTGGTGATCACTTTAAGTTACATAATTAAATACTAATAATACCAAGCAAAACAAAAATAAAGAAAATGCTATAAACATAGTTATAGTGCCATGTGTTCCTCTCATCTATGTTATTTGTCTTTCTCCTCATGAATGTTTGTTCTATTGAATATTATTCAATTTTATGCTTATTCATACATATGCGATTTTGTATAATCACTCACTGTATATCTGTTTATTGATTAGTAATATAGTGAATTGCTTTGATGTTGTAACTTTTTATATGTACTTAGATATGTAATGTATGTTTTATTTAATGTGGTAAAGATTTTTGCATATTGATATACCTAATCTAGTTCATTCATTTTCACTGTTGAATAGATTCTATTAAATGTATACCAAAATATATTTATCCACTTTTCAATTGATGCATATTTAGACTCAATTATTCTTTTATAATTTATTGATTTTTATTTTCATTTCTGTCACCACAAGGCTTAGTATGAACATTTTTATACATTTCATTCTATAAATGTTCAGCTTTTAAATATATTAAATTGCAATTCACTGATAAGTGAATAATCTCAGGTTATTAAATATGTGCATCCTGAAATTTAATAGATAATTGTCAAATTGCTCTTGAGAATAATTGTACCAAATTATAATCTCATGTTCATTATGTTAGACTCTCTGTTTCTCTATATCATTGCCAACATTTATTGTCTGATCGATATTTTGACTAGCATTAATGGATGTGAAATGATATCTTCATTTTATATTTTGCATTTGTTTGATTACTAAGGAAGTTAAACATTTTTATGCTCATTGGTCATTCTTTTTTTAAATTATCTGTTTGCAGACATTGCCCCTTTTATTGATTTATGTTTATCTTATTAATTTGGAAGTGTTCTTTCTGCATTCTGCCCCAGCAGTGCACATTGCTAATGTCACCTATTATCAATTTTGTTTTGATGTCTTATGGTGAAGAATATTTTAAGTTTAGAGTGGTCAACTTATCACTCTCCATTTTTTGTATGTGTACTTTTTGTGTGTATAATTAAATAAATCCTACCCAAACTAACGAACATCATAATGTTATCCTGAATCCCCCTGAAAATGTTATAAACCTTTCCCTCCACATCTAGTTTTTTAAAAATTTTTCTCAGCATGTTTATTTGTATGTAGGTTAGACATAATATTTTTAAGGGTTTTTAAAATTTATTTAATTTGTTTTGCTAACTTGGGTCTTTGTTGTTGCATGGACTTTTCTGTAGTTGTGGAGAGGGAGGCTACTCTGTAGTGTGTGGTCGTCTCATTGCCATGACTTCTCTTGTTGCAGACTATGGGCTCAAGGGCATGTGGGCTTCAGTAGTTGTGGCACATGGGCTCAATAGTTGTGACTCATGAACTTCGTTGCTCTACAGTATGTGGAATCTTCCTGAATCAGGGATTGAACCCATGTCTCCTGTATTGGCAAGAAGGTTCTTTACCACTAAGTCACCAGGGAAGCCCTAGGCATAATATTTACATACAAAATTTCTGTAAGAATTAAATGAGATAACATACATAAAAATATAACAAGAATCAGCATACCGGCTTTTGTTCATCCTCTGTGGCCCCAGAGAGCTTCCTGGGAAGAGCACTGCCTGGTTACAGGCACGAATGCAGCCCTAGCCTTTATTTAAAAAAAAAAAAAAAAAAGTCACTCTGTTGTGTTTGACTGTTTGCGACCTCATGGACTATACAGTCCATGGAATTCTCCAGCCAGAATGCTGGAGTGGGTGGTCTTTTCCTCCTCCAGGGGATCTTCCCAATCCAGGGATTGAACCCAGGACTCCCACATTGCAGGCATATTCTTTACCAGCTGAACCACAAGAGAAGTCTTTATAAGCACATCAGCAAAAATAAGTGAAGGGGAGAAGACACAAATGCCCAGTCAATGTTATAGCAAAATGAATGTCAAAATGTGTTTTCCTTTCTCACTCAATGAACTATTAAATTTTATGTTTTATAAAGATAAATTTTAATTTATCATATTGTTGTAAATGGTAAGAGTTCAACTATGTGCATTAAATTTTGCTATTCATAGAAACTTCCATATATGGTGAAAAATAAAATTGAAAAGAGATTTTCTAAAGAGCATTCATTGCAAAATGAGTAGGAGAGAGGGCAAGTGCTATGTGTATGTGGTAGGAGGTGGTGTTAAAGTCTTTGAAAATAGTACTAAGGGGATAAGGAAAATGAATAAACTGTTATTCAAGAAAATGTTCAGTAGGGTATAGAGGATCTGTGGCACTTAAGCTATGAGCTACATATTCTCTTTATATAGCCCAGTTCAGTGTGACAGAGATTACTCAAAACTGGTGTGCCCAAGAAAATTTGAGTCCCTATCCCATGTGCTCTAATTCTTAAGAAATCCTCTCATACACACAAAAATTATTAGAGCTAATATGAGTTCAGCAAATTTGCAGGACACAAGATCTATATACAATAAAAATTTTATTTCTACACACTATCAGCAAACAATGCAAAATGAAATTTAGGAAACCATTTTATTTAATATGATATCAACAATAATGAAAATATTCAGAAATACATTTAACAAACTACTAAATGCAAAACTTAGACTCCAAAAATAACAAAACTTTGTTGAAAGAAATTAAAGATCTAAATAACTAAGCAAACATACATCCCATTTTCATGTATTAAAGATAACATTGTTTTATGACAATACTTCTGAAACAGACCTACAGATTTTGTTAAATTCATATAAAATATCCCAGCTAATTTCTTTGATGATACTGACAAGCTGATCATAAAAATCATATTGAAATTGAAGGGACCCAGAAGAACTAAAACAATCTCAAGATAAAGAAATACAAAGAAGAGTTAATATTTTCTTTTCTTTTTATTTTTAATTCATATTAGAATAGAGCTGATTAACAGTTTTGCATTAGTTTTAGGTGTACAGCAATGTGAATACTATATGCATATGCAAGTATCTAATATTTTTCAAGTTATTTTCCCATTTAAGTTAATACAAAATATTGAATGGAGTTCCTTGCATTAGTAGGTCCTTGTTGATTATTGAAATACAGCAGTGAGTATACTTCAATCCCAAACTCTGAATCTATCCCAGCTCCTATCCTTTCCCACTGGTAGCCAAATGTTCATTCTCTAAATCTGTGAGTCTGTTTCTGTTTTGTAAATAAGTTCATTTGTATTATTTTTAATAGATTCTGCACATAAGTGATATCATACTACATTTGCTTTCTCTGCATGACTTACTTTGCTTTGTATGATAATCTCAATGTCATCTGTGTTGCTGCAAATGACATTATCTCATTCTTTTTAATAGCTGAGTAATATTCCAAGCTGAGTAATACTCTATTGTATATATGTACCACTTCTTCCTTATCTATTCCCCTGTTGATGGACATTTAGGTTGCTCTTTGCTATTGTAAACAACACTTCCATGGACATTGGGGCATATAATTTCAAACAATGACTTTCTCTGGACATATACCAAGGAATGGTATTGCTGGATTATTTACTAGCTCTATTTTTAGTTTTTGAGGAAACTCCATACTGCTGTCATTAGTGACAGTACCACTAATGCAAAGCATTTCCACCAACAGTGTAGGAGGTTTCCATTTTCTACACATTGTCTCCAGCATTTATTGTTTGTGGACATTTTGAAGATGGCCATTCTGACTGGTGTGAGGTAATATGTTATTGCAGCTTTGATTTGAATTTCTCTAATAATTAGCAATGATATGCACCTTTTCATGTGCCTCTTTGCTGTATGTCTTTTGTTTTTTTGAATTTATTTATTTATTTTAATTGGAGGCTAATTACTTTTTCAGTACTGTAGTGGTTTTTGCCACACATTGACATGAATCAGGCATCAGTGTACATGTATTTCCAATGCTGAACTCCCCTCCCCCCTCCCTCCCCATCCTATCCTTCAGAGTCATCCCAGTGCACTGGCCCTGAGCACCCTGTTTCATGCATTTATCCTTGACTGGCAATTTATTTCATTTTTATTAAAGACATGTCTGTTTAGGTCATCTGTCCATTTCTTGGTTGGATTTTTTTTTTTTTTTTACCTTGAGCTGCATGAGTTGTTTGTTCTTTAGTTCTTCTTGGTCTTTGTTAAACTTTTTTTTTTTTTTAATCTTCTTCTTGATCTGTACCTCCATTCTTTTTCTGAGATCTTGGATCATCTTCATTATCATTATCCTGAATTCTTTTTCTGGTAGATTATCTATCCCCACTTGATTTACTTATTCTTCTAGGGTTTTATCTTCTTCCTTCATCCAAGACATATTCCTCTCCCATCTCATTTTATCTAACATTCTGTGATTGTGGTTCTGCAGGCTTCAGGACTGTACTTCTTCTTCCTTCTGTTGTCTGTCCTTTGGTGCATGAGGTTGTCTAAAGGTTAGTGCAGGCTCTCTGTTGGGAGGTACTGGTTCCTATCTAGTGGTGCATGGTATTGGGTCCTGTCCCTCTGGTGGGCAGAGTTGTGTCAAGGGGTGTATTTAGGGCAGTAATGTGCTCAGGAAGATGTTAAGCAGTCTGTCTGCTGATGGTTGGATCTGTGATTCCACACTGTTGATTTTTGGCCTGAGTCATCCCAGTGTGTGGGATTCTTGTGATTAAACTCCAGTGGCCTACAAAAACAGGTTTACTGGGAACTCATCCTATTGCCAGATCCCAGGCTTGGAGCCTGATGTGTGGATCAGAACTTCCTGTGGGAGGACTTCAGTGATATAATTATTTACCAGTTCGTGGACCACCCAACAGGCAAGTGTGGGATTTGATTTTATCATGATTGTATCTCTCTTAAATTCTTGTTTTGGCTTCTTCTTTGTCTCTGAATGTAGGATATCTTTTTTATGGATTCCAGATTTTTTTCTCTTTCTTTTTTTTTTTGCCAATGGTTGCGCAGGCATTAGTTATTATTTTTGATGTTTTTGTAAGAAGAGGTGAGTTCATGTTCTTCTACTCTGCCATCTTGTCTGAGAAGGGTTTTTGCTGATCAGGCTGTGTCTGACTCTTTGCAACCCCAAGAACTGCAGCATGCCAGGTTTCCCTGTCCTGCATCATCTCCAAGAGTTTTCTCAAACTCATCTGCATTGAGTCAGTGATGCCATCCAACCATCTCATCCTCTATTGCCCCCTTCTCCTCTTACCCTCAACCTTACCTAACATCAGAATCCTTTCCAATGAGTCAGATCTTTGCATCAGGTGGCCAAAATATTAGAGCATCAGCTTTGGCATCAGTTCTTCTAATGAATATTCAGGGTTTATTTCCTTCAATATTGACAGGTTTGGTCTTACTGTCCAAGGGGCTCTCAATAGCCTTCTCCAGCACTGCAATTGGAAGCTATCAATTCTTTGGTGGTCAGTGATAGGACCTACATGGGATCTCATTGATAAGGTGGCTCATTATGTCGACTTTGCAAACAAAGAATAAATCACAGTGATCCTTGAGACTGACCAAATTGTCCAAATGGCATCCTGTTATCTCACTGGCGCCTATCTTCGCAAAGCTGTGAGACCGTTAGATTCCAGACCTCTGGCTACATGACATTACTTCAGAGAATTTTTCACTGGAGGGGTATAAGAAGGTCTCCAACAGAAAGGGAGGATGCAGGTTCTCCTTGAGGACCAGTCACCTTCTATTTTCCCTCTAATAAATTTCCCTTTTCTTGCCTGACTGCCCAGCTCACTCTCTCTTTCTCTGCACTCGCCTTACATTCTGATGCCAATACTGGGAAGGAAGATCCACCACAACTGGGTGGGCTCCTTTCACAAACCCACCTCTGGTGGTCCCCTCCCTGGACCTTGCCAAGAAACTGAGATGAGCTCCAGGACAAGATGCTCCACTTGCCTTGCGGGACTGACATCCACAAAACAGCTCACATTTCATCCATCAGTTACAAGGGTGAGTGAAATCCATTCTTTGGATCCTCTCTCTCTTGCCTTGTGTACAAGTCCCACCACTAGGCAGGAGGATCCCCATGGCCCTTGGGCTCTTGGCCTTGTGCCCCATCTGACTTTGAAGTAAGGGGTGCCCATTTCAAAGTAGCCTATTATTACTCTCTGAGAAGGTTCCTGAGAATGGGGACGCCTTTTGTCTTGGACCTTTCACCTCACTTTCCCTCACCCTTGTCTACCTTTCCTATTCTGCTGCAATGGGAAATTCTCAGTCTTAGCCCTCAAAATCTATTCCTCTAGGATGCCTTCTCTGCAACCTAAAAGCTTTGGGCTTCCAAGGGAGATAAGAGCAAAAGACTTTTTACTATTCTAACACTGTATGGCTGCAATACAGACTTGATAACAGTCCCAATTGCCAGAAAATGGAACTCTCAATTATAATACTCTACAGGGCCTCAATAACTTCTGCCACCACAATGGCAAGTGGGTAGAAATACCTTATGCTCAGGCTTTCTTTGCTCTTTGCTCTCGACCCTCTCTCTGTGATTCCTGTTCTACTTCTCAAATACTCTTAGCCCACTTTGGGCCACATCTTCCTAATACAGTGTCTCCTGATCCCTGTTCAGACTTTTCTTCTTCCTTCCACCCTTCCCACCAAAGACCCTAGCACTCCCAATTCCCTTGCAACCACTCCAGATCCAGTTCCACAACCTTCACCTTATGTCCCCTCTTCCCTCCCTCCTTCTCAAGAGCAGGTCTCAGCCACCACTGCAGCTTCCAACACCCCTCCCCAGCCTGTGTCTAAGATAAGTTCTGAGACCTCAGGCCTACCCTCTACCCTGAGAGTCTGAAGGCTCTACCCCAACCTTCTAGATCCCCTCCCTGTACCCAGTCCCAAACAACTTTAAAACAGGAAACTTCACTGAAGGACCCCACTCTTTCCCCTGTTCTATTCCTCCCTTTATGAGAAGAAGATGGAGCAGAAGACATTGTTCGGGTTCGTGTCCTAGTCTCCCTCACCGTTCTATCTCAGATTGAAAAGTATCTTGGTTCCTTCACCTCAGACTCTGACAATTATCTAAAAGAATTCAAGTATCTTACCCAGTCTTGCAACTTAACCTGGTATGATATTTACATCATCCTTTCCTCCATTCCTCTCCTAGGAGAGAAGAAAGAGGTATGGCATGCCTCTCAGGCGCATACTAATAAAATACACAGGACAGACAACACTAAGCCCTTAGGAGAAATGGTTGTCCCCCAAGATAATCCCAATTGGGGTTATCAGGCATGGAGACCTGGGTGAGCAGCCTGTAATCATATGATTGCTTGCCTCATTGTGAGCCTTCAAAAGGCAGGGCATAAAGCCATCAACTTTGATAAGCTTCAGGAAATAACTCAAAGACTAGACAAAAACTGGGCACAATTTCTAGCCAGGTTAACAGAAGCAGTACAAAAATATACAAAATTAGACCCCACTTCAGCCAAGGGCACCATTGTTCTTAACACCCATTTTATCTCCCAATCATCCCCAGATATAAGAAAGAGTCTAAAAAAGGCAGAAGGCCCTCAACCCCCTCAAAAAGACCTTTTAAATTTAGCTTTTAAGATTGTTAACAACCAGGAAGAACAGGCAAACCTAGAGAATGCCCAACAAGATCAGGCCAAATACCACATTTTAGCCACTGACTTACATGGGCTCCAAGCCTCCATCAACCAACAAAGAAAAGAAGCCTCCTGGGTCCTGCTTCAAATGAAGCAAAGAAGGCCACTGTACCTGCTCATGCCTGAAGCCAAGACCCCCTCCAGGTCCATGTCCCAGCTGTGGCATAAAGGGACATTGGAAGGTCAACTGCCCAAATAACCCTCTAGGGATCTGGACATACCCTCCTGGTCCCAAGCAGGAGATCTCTGACCAGGCTCTGCCCAGCCTCCTCAGACTCACCACTGAAGACTGGAGGTGCCCAGGGCCCCAGGCCCCAACTTACATCACCTCTACCTTACAGTGGCAGGTAAGCCAATCTCCTTTCTCACTGACAGGGGGACCACTTACTCTGCTATGCCTGCCTACTCCAGAAAAACCAGTCTCTCAGGTCTCCATTATAGGGGTTGACATTTTAATATCTATGCCACAAATAACTGAGACTCTACCTTGTACCTAACATCTACCTCTACCCATTTCCCAATTTTTTTTCTCATACTCCTAAAATGTCCCACTCTTATTCTTGGGAGAGGCCTTTTCTTGAAGTTCAAAGCCTCTATTACTATCCCAAGCCCACCCTCTGATCTGGCCTGGCTTATATTAATACACTGTCTATAACTCACCCTGCCCCAAACCTTGCTTACCTATTCAGAACTCTAAATCTGACCCACCATTTACTCAGTACCTCAAACCCAACTTTGGCCAGTGATTGCTGGATTTGCTTATTCACCTCCTTGCCCAGAGGATCAGCACTCCCCATTTCCACAGAAAAATGAACTCACATAAACACTTCTGTTTATCACACATATAGAGAAGAATGTATCTTTTTATCATACATATGTTATTTATGTTCAGTTGATCAAATTCACAATCCTGACAAGATACTGACCTCCCTTCTTACAAATCTCACTTCTATTCATAAAAGACCATCTATAGGAGGACCCACCACTTCTGACATTCATCTAGAACAACAAACATCTTTCTGATTTTCCAGACAAAACTCTATAAACAATTCTTACCCACAACTAGGAACTAAACCACCACAGCTCTGTAATCACACTTCACATTTCTCCTTCTCTCAGGCCGATCTGTCCATCATGTGTCAGGAACTGAAGGACATTCTCTTACTTTCTCGTGGAGACTTCCTTCTGCATATGATGTAACTACTCCTCTTCAAGGGGCTACACTGGTGAGTTCACTGTCTATTTCAGAGACTACTAACAAGTTCCGAGACTTTATTTGCTATCGATTTCAGCTGTTGTCTTCTTACTCCTAGAATATTTTTCTTATTTGGAACCACTACCTATTTATGTCTTCCCACTAACTGGACAGGAGCATGCACACTGGTACATCTGGCCCCAGATATTTCTATTGCTCTTAACAATAAGACCCTTCCTATCTCACTAACTTATAACTGACCCAGATGGGCAATTCAATATATTCCTCTGTTAATCAGTTTAGGAATAGCTGCTGGGATTGGGGCAGGGACCACAGCACTCACAACCTCTTTAAATTACTATCAAAGCCTTTGTAAAGACTTCACTGACAGCCCAGAAGAAATAGCTAATAGCCTTATCACTTTTCAAAACCAGCTAGATTCCCTGGCAGCTGTGATCCTCCAAAATAGAAGAGGATTAGACCTCCTCACAGAAGAAAAATAAGTCTATGCCTATTTTTGGAGGAAGCCTGCTGTTCCTACTTCAACATATCAGGCATTGTAAAGGAAGCAGCAAGAAATCTGACAAACAGGGCCTCGAGAATACACCAGCACCTCAGTAATTCATGGGAAAGCTGGTTAAGTAATTGGAATTGGATGCCCCGGGTCCTACCTTTTCTAGGCTCTCTCCTTCTACTTACCCTTAATCTAACTTTCAGCCCATGTTTAATGCATCTCTTTTCGAAATTTCTTCAGGACCGCTTACAAGCCTTCACCAAGCAAACTATCCATGAGTTTCTTCTAACTCACTCAGATTATCAAAAACTTTGACCCCACATGAATACCCTTGATGCACATACCAGACTTTTCTTATCTCACCCCCATGATGTCCCTGTCCCACAGGAGGCAGTTACAGAAGATTGACCTTTGGCCCTTATCCTAAATCAAAAGGCTGGAATGATAGGGCCCACTTGGGGTCTCATTTATAAGATGGCTCATTATGTTGACATCACAAACAAAGAATAAATTACAGTGATCCTTGAGACTGACCAAATTGCCCAAATGACATCCTATTATCTCACTGGTGCCTATCTTCTCAAAGCTGTGAGATGACCTTTGGTTATGTGACCATCCCTTCAGAGAATTTTTTCATTGGTGGGTTATAAGAAAGACTCCATTAGAAAGGGAGGATGCAGGTTCTCCTTAAGGGCCAGTCAACTCTTTTCCCTCTAATAAATTTCCTTTTTCTTGCCTGACTGCCCAGCTCACTCTTTTTTTCTCTGCAGTTGCCTTACAGTCAGCCTTACTTATGGTCCACTCTCTTGATTGCTGCAGCTTAGTAGTATTGTCTGAAGTCTGGAAGGATTATTCCTCTAGGTTCCCCTGACCTAAGATTACTTTATTAATTCTGGATTTTCTATCATTCCATATAAACTTTAGGATTATCTGTGGAAAATATCATCCCAGGTTCACAAAGGTGGTTCAAAATATGTAAACCAATCAATGTAATATAGTTTTCAACAAAAAGAAAAGAAAAGCTCACATAATCATCTCAATAAATGCAATAAAAAATTGGTAATATTCATGGAACAATGAACTAGTTCCAAATTGGGAAAGGGAATTGTCAAAGCTGTATGTTGTCACTCTGCTTATTTAACTTTTATGCACAGCACATCATGCAAAATGCCAGGCTAGAATCAAGATTTCTGGGAGAAATATCAATAACTTCAGATATGCAGATGACACCACCCTTATGGCAGAAAGCAAAAGGAACAAAATAGCCTCTTGGTGAAGATGAAAAAAGAGAAGAAAAAAAAAACTGGTTTAAAACTCAAGATTCAAAAAATTAAGATCATGGCATATGGTCCCATCACTTCATGGAATATAGATGGGGAAACAATGGAAAGAGTAACATACTGTATTTTCTTGGACTCCAAAATCACTGCAGATGCTGATTGCTGCCATGAAATTAATAGCCACTTGCTTCTTGGAAGAAAAGCTGTGACAAACCTAGACAATGTATTAAAAAGCAGAGACATTATGTTGCCAACAAATGTCTGTATAGTCAAAACTATGGTTTTTCTAGTAGTCATGTATGGATGTTGGACCATAAAGAAAGCTGAGTGCCAAAGAATTGATGCTTTTGAAATGTGGTGTTGCAGAAGACAATCGAGAGTCCCTTGGACTGCAAGGAGATCCAACCAGTCAATCCTAAGGGAAATCAGTCCTGAATATTCATTGATATTGAATGCTGAAGCTGAATCTCCAACACTTTAGCCACTTGATGCAAAGGCCCAACTCATTGGAAAAGACCCTTCTGCTGGGAAGGATTGAAGGCAAGAGGAGAAGGGGACAATAGAGAATGAGATGGTTGGATGGCATTACTGACTCAATGGACATGAGTTTGAGCAAGCTCTGGGAGATGGTGAAGGACAGGGAACCCTGGAGTGCAACAGTCCCTGAGGTTGCAGAGTCAGACATGAATGAACAACTGAACAACAACATTTATATATGATAATAAAATTTCTTATCACAATGTGTATATTTATGCAAATTTATAACTCACATAGTACTCAATTGTGAAAAGATGAAAGCTTTCTGGCTAAAATCTGAAATAAAATAAGGATGCCTACTCTCATCACTTCTATTAAACACTGTAGTGGCAGTCCTAGCCACAACAATCAGACAAGAAGTTATATCCAAACTGGAAGGGAAGAGATAAAATTGTCATTACATGCAGATGACATGATACTATACATGAGAAATCCTAAAGATTCTACATAGGGGTGGTCCTAAAAAGGCAGAGGAATAGGACAGGGAGACCACTTTCTCCCTCACAAATTCATTGAAAGAACACTTGAATGCTGAGAAAATTCAACAAAACAACTTCTGAATGTTGGCAAAGGACTTCACGCACTGAGAAAGGCAGCCTATTGTCTTTAAAAGGAGGTAGGGCAAAATAAAAAAGATAAAGAGAGACAAAAGAGGTAGTGATGGGGATCCAACCTGGGAATGGAATATTAAAATAGAAGTTTCCAAACACCAGGAAACACTCTCACCAGTGGGTTTGTGGGGAATCTTGTAATCTCAGAGGGCAACATATCTAGGAGGAAAACTAAATAAATTAATAATTAAAACCCACAGATTATGTGCCTAACAGCAACTTCCACCACTCGCAGCCACCAGCAGCAAGAGGGGGCTGAACAGGGAGGTATGGGCTGCATTGCTTAGGGTAAGGACTGGGCCTCAATGCTCTGAGAGCAATCTGAGGGAACTAACATGAGATAGCAACCCAAACTGTGGGATAGCCAGAGAGAGAGAGAGAGAGAATGATTTTATAAAAGCCCTAACCGGAGGCACTGCCAGGCCTGCTCACAGAACAAAGGACTGAGCGAATACAAGAGGAGAGCTAGCAGGATGCAGACTGGCCCATTCCCCACAGGAGACAAGCAGGTGGTGGGCAGCCAGGAGAGAAAAGGGGCAATCGTGGCTCCAGAGAAGCATCCTCTACCAAACTGCAAACAGGCTCCATTGCTAACCAAAAGTTCTTGGGATTCTGGATGGTTGACATCCGCTGGGAGGGTTGCAGCCAGTGATCAGCTCCTCAGAAGAGACACATGGCACACCTAAGAAGGTGTACTTATTGTACACCCAGAGAACCAAGCGGCTGGAATAAGGGAGGCGATAAGATGCACCCCCCAACTGGGGGCGACCGCTTTCGCCAAGCACCTGGTCACCTGAGCTGCTCAGACCTGGGAAGGGCACAAAACGCAGTCCCAACTGAATCTGTGACTTTGGGGAGTACTCAAGAACCTGATGGAGAAGGCAATGGCTTCCCACTCCAGTACTCTTGCCTGGAAAATCCCATGGATGGAAGAGCCTGGAAGGCTGCAGTCCATGGGGTCGCTAAGAGTTGGAAACGACTGAGCGACTTCAATTTCACTTTCATGCATTGGAGAAGGAAATGGCAACCCACTCCAGTGTTCTTGCCTGGAGAATTCCAGGGACAGGGGAGTTTGATTGGCTGCCGTCTATGGGGTCGCACAGAGTCGGACATGACTGAAGCGACTTAGCAGCAGCAAGAACCTGAACCTGAGTAGCTTAGACCTGGAAAGTGCATGCAACCCAGGGGCCACCTCAGACAGTTCCCAGCAGAGCAACCTGGAGCCTGAGCAGTGTAGATCAGGAAAGCACACACGCCAAGAGTGGGGGCAAACCTAGTGTGGCTGAAACACTGTGAGCAGTCCCCACACATGCCAGTGATATTTGTTTGTAGTGTTCTTTCCTCCCAACAGCACGGCTGAACAAGTGAGCCTAAATAAGTAAACATATTTACTCCTTTGTGTCAGGGCCTAAATTAAGCACTGAAGAGACCAGCAAACAGAAGAAGCTAAAATAATCAAAGGGAACTGCTTTGGAAGTCACAGGTGCAACAGATTAAAACCCTGTAGTTAGCACCAACTACATTGGAAGGGGCCTATAGATCTTGAGAAGTATAAGCTGGATCAAGGAACTGAACTGAACTGAACTGAAACTGAACTGACCCCACACTATTGCAACAGCTCCAGAGGAATTCCTAGATATATCTTTACTATTATCATTTTTTTAATTACATTTTTAAAGTCTTTTATCACTCCTTTAATTTTCATTTTTATAATCTACTGTTACCTTCCCAAAAAAGACCCTATTTTTAAAGCAAATTTCATATATATTTTTATAATGTTTGTGACTTTGTTTTGCTTTTTTAATATTGTATTTTTAAGGGTCTAAACTCTACTCTAGATTTTTAATCTTTGCTTTTTGGTGTTTGTTATCAATTTTGTATCTTTAAGAATCCAATCTTCAGGTTTGGTTCCAAGTCCGAGTGGCTAAGGAGTTTGAAACTAAAGACCTATATATCGAAAACTATAAAACACTGATGAAAGAAATCAAAGAGGACACTAATAGATGGAGAAATATACCATGCTCATGGGTCGGAAGAGTCAATATAGTGAAAATGAGTATACTACCCAAAGCAATCTACAGATTCAATGCAATTCCCATCAAGCTACCAGCAGTATTTTTCACAGAACTAGATCAAATAATCTCAAGATTTGTATGGAAATACAAAAAACCTCGAATAGCCAAAGCAATCTTGAGAAAGAAAAATGGAACTGGAGGAATCAACTTGTCTGACTTCAGGCTCTACTACAAAGCCACAGTCATTAAGACAGTATGGTACTGGCACAAAGACAGAAATATAGATCAATGGAACAAAATAGAAAGCCCTGAGATTAACCCACACACCTATGGACACCTTATCTTCGACAAAGGAGGCAAGAATATACAATGGAGTAAAGACAGTCTCTTTAATAGGTGGTGCTGGGAAAACTGGTCAACCACTTGTAAAAGAATGAAACTAGACCCATTTCTAACACCATACACAAAAATAAACTCAAAATGGATTAAAGATCTAAATGTAAGACCAGAAACTATAAAACTCCTAGAGGAGAACATAGGCAAAACACTCTTCGGCATAAATCACAGCAGGATCCTCTATGATCCAACTCCCAGTATAATGGAAATAAAAGCAAAGATAAACAAATGGGATCTAATTAAAATTAAAAGCTTCTGCACAACAAAGGAAACTATAAGCAAGGTGAAAAGACAGCCTTCCGAATGGGAGAAAACTATAGCAAATGAAACAACTGACAAACAACTAATCTCAAAGATATACAAGCAACTTATGCAGCTCAACTCCAGAAAAATAAATGATCCAATAAAAAAATGGGCCAAAGAACTAAATAGGCATTTCTCCAAAGAAGACATACGGATGGCTAACAAACACATGAAAAGATGTTCAACATCACTCATTATCAGAGAAATGCAAATCAAGACCACAATGAGGTACCATTTCACACCAGTCAGAATGGCTGCGATCCAAAAGTCTACAAGCAATAAATGCTGGAGAGGGTGTGGAGAAAAGGGAACCCTCTTACACTGCTGGTGGGAATGCAAACTAGTACAGCCATTATGGAAAACAGTGTGGAGATTCCTTTAAAAATTGCAAATAGAACTGCCTTATGACCCAGCAATCCCACTGCTGGGCATACACACCAAGGAAACCAGAATTGAAAGAGATACATGTACCCCAATGTTCATTGCAGCGCTGTTTATAATAGCCAGGACATGGAAGCAACCTAGATGTCCATCAGCAGATGACTGGATAAGAAAGCTGTGGTACATATACACAATGGAATACTACTCAGCCCTTAAAAAGAATAAATTTGACCAGTACCATTGCTAACATTGTTTTCTGGGGCAGTGCTGCTCACAGTTTCAGAGGCATGTGAAACTCATGGGACTTTATTAAAATACAGATTCTGGTCTCAGTGAGTCTGAGGTGGGGACTGAGACTCACCATTTCTAAGATGCTTCCCAGTGTTGCTGGTGCTTCTGGAGTCAGACCACACTTTGAGGAACAGGGTTCTAGAACATAAGGAACTTTATAAAAATTGACCCCTATATTTCATATGATTATATAAAATTGCATAAAACCCTAAACCCTGAAAACCCCTTTCCCTATTTGTCTGAAAACAGATATTGTAGGTCTGTATTCTCTCAAAGTTTCTTATGTCCTGTGTCACAATAGTGATATTTTTTCAAGATGGTTAATGTCTTTTTTTTTAATGATATTTTGAGCATACTTAAAATGAATAAATGGAATATTTATTATGTTTCTAATTGCCACTTGTATTTATGGATCTTGATGCTTTCATAGATGCTCACTGTTAGACTGTCAATGTTAGAAGAGCTCTGAGAATTTTCTAATACTTGTCCTTCATTAACTTATTTATTGAGGACTTGGTTTGTGACACATACTATACTAGGCACTTAGATACATTAGTGAACTAGGAACTTAGATACTTAGTGAACAAAGCAGATGAAAATTCTTGCCCACAAGGAGCTTATATTCTAGTTGGGAGTATAGATTTATTTTTATTAAAAATAAATATATAGTATGTTTAAAGGTGATAGATTGTAAATATAATTAATACCACTGAATTGTATACTTTTAATGGCAAATTTTATGTTATATATTTTACCACAATTAAAAAAAATCATTAAAGTCATATACCAAAAATAAAAATAAAAGAATCCAATCTTCAGTACCCATTTTAGTTGGGAGTGATATTCCTGGCTTGATTTCTATCTCCCCATTTTGACACTCTTTTTCTCCTCTAGGTCACCTCCATCTCCCCTCACACTTCTCTTCTTTACTCAACTCTGTGAATCTCTTTGTGTGTTCCGAGATGTGGAGAACACTTAGGGAACTGATTACTGGCTGGATCTGTCTCTCTCCTTTTGATTCCCACTTTTCTCTTCCTGGTCACCTCTGTCTCCTCCTTCCCTTTTGTGTAACTCTTTGGTCACCTCTGTCTCCTCCTTCCCTTTTTGTGTAACTCTTTGAACAACTCTGAGGTATCTAGACTGTGAAAAGCACATAGGGAATTGATTACTGGCTAACTAGCTCTCTCCCCTTTTGATTACCCCTCTTCGCCTCCTGGTCACTTCTATCTTCCACCTCTCTCTTGTCTTCTCCATTAAACTTTGTGAACCTCTCTGGGTGTCCCTCACTGTGGAGAAACTTTTCATCATTAACCTAAATGTTTTATCATTGGTGCTATATAGATGCAGAAGTCTTGAGGCTACTATAAGAACAAGACTGAAATCCAGAGGTAGGAGACTTAAGTTCAAAACTTGAGAACACCAGAGAACTCCTGACTCCAGGGAACATTAATTAATAAGAGCTCATCCAAAAGCCTCCATACCTACACTGAAACCAAGCACCACCCAAGGGCCAACAAGTTCCAGATCAAGACATACCATGCAAATTCTATAGCAACACCGAACAGGCTGCCCAAAGTCACACCAAACTCACTGACATTTCAAAACTCACTACAGGACACTTCATTGTACTCCAGAGAGAAGAAATTCAGCTCGATCCATCAGAACACGGACACAAGCTTCCCTAAACAGGAAACCTTGACAAGCCCACCCATCCAACACCACCCACAGCAAGAAACCTCCACAACAAAGAGGAACCACAAACTGCCAGAATACGGAAAGACCACCCCCAACACAGCAATATAAACAAGATGAAAATGCAGAGAAATACTCATCATGTAAAGGAACAGTATAAATGTCCACCAAACCAAACAAAGGAGGAAGAGATAGGGAATCTACCTGAAAAAGAATTCAGAATAATGATAGTGAAAATGATCCAAAATCTGGAAAACAAAATGGAGTTACAGATAAATAGCCTGGAGAAAAGGATTGAGAAGATGCAAGAAACGGTTAACAAGGATGTAAAAGAAATTTAAAAAAAAACAGTCAATCAATAATGAATAATGCAATAAATGAGATCAAAAACACTCTGGAGGGAACCAAGAGTAGATTAACAGAGCCAGCAGATAGGATAAGTGAGGTAGAAGATAGAATGATAGAAGCAAATGAAGCAAAGAGGAAAAAAGAAAAAAGAATTAAAAGTAATGAGGACAATCTCAGAGACCTCTGGGACAATGTTAAACACCCCAACATTTGAATCATAGGAGTCCCAGAAGAAGAAGGCAAAAGAAAGACCATGAAAAATACATGAGGAGATAATAGTTGTAAACTCCCTAAAATGCGGAAGGAAACAGTCACCCAAGTCCAAGAAACCCAGAGGCTGAAACGGGATAAACCTAAGATGAAACACCCCAAAACACATACAAATCAAATTAACAAAGATCTAACACAAAGAACAAATTTTAAAAGCAGCAAGGGAAAAACAGCCAATAACACACAAAGGGATTCCCATAAGGATAACAGCTGATCTTTCAATAGAAACTCTTCAGGCCAGAAAGGAATGGTAGGACATATTTAAAGTGATGACAGAGAAAAACCTACAAGCCAGGTTACTGTACCCAGCAAGGATTTCATTCAAATCTGAAGGAGAAATGAAAAACTTTACAGACAAACAAAAGCTGAGAGAATTCAGCACCACCAAACCAGCTCTCCAACAAATGCTAAAGAATCTCCTCTAGGCAAGAAACACAGAAAGGCAGTGTAAACTAGAACCTAAAACAACAAAGTAAATGGCAATGGGATCATTTTTATCAAAATTACCTTAAACGTAAATGGGTTGAATGCCCCAATCAAAAGACAAAGTCTGGCTGAAAGGATACAAAAACAAGACCCCTATATATGTTGTCTACAAGAGACCCATCTCAAAACAAGGGACACATACAGACTGAAAGTGAAGGGCTGGAAAAAGATATACCACACAAATAGAGACCAAAAGAAAGCAGGAATAGCAATACTCATATCAGACAAAATAGACTTTAAAACAAAGGCTGTGAAAAGAGACAAAGAAGGGCACTACATAATGATCAAAGGATCAATCCAAGAAGAAGATATAGCAATTAAAAATATGTATATGCGTCCAGCATAAGATCACTGCAATATGTATGGTAAATGCTAACAAGTATGAAAGGGGAAGTTAACAATAACACAATAATAGTGGGAGACTTTAATACCCCACTCACACCTGTGGATAGATCAACTAACCAGAAAATTAAAAAGGAAACACAAACTTTAAATGATACAATAGACCATTTAGACCTAATTGGTATCTATAGGACATTTCACCCCAAAACAATGAATTTCACCTTTTTCTTAAGTTCAAATGGAACTTTCACCAGGATAGATCACATCCTTTGTCATAAATCTAGCCTTGGTAAATTAAAAAAAAAAAAAAAGAAATCTTTCCAAGCATCTTTTCTGACCACAATGCAGTAAGATTAGATGTCAATTACAGGAAAAAAAAAAAAACTATTAAAAATTCCAACATATGGAGACTGAACAACACACTGCTGAATCACAAATCACAGAATAAATAAAAAGAAATCAAAATATGCATATAAATAAATAAAAAGGAAAACTCAACAACCCAAAACGTATGGGACACAGTAAAAACCGTGCTAAGGGTAAGATTCATAGCAATACAGGCTTACCTCAAGAAACAAGAAAAAAGTCAACTAAGTAATCTAACTCTACACCTAAATCAACTAGAAAAAGGAAGAAATGAAGAATGCCAGGGTTAGTAGAAGGAAAGAAATCTTAAAAATCAGGGCGGAAATAAATGCCAAAGAAACAAAAGAGACCGTAGCAGAAATCAACAAAGCTAAAAGCTTCTTCTTTGAGAAGATAAATAAAATAGACAAAACATTAACCAGACTCATCAAGAAACAAAGGGAGAAGAATCAGATCAACAAATTAGAAATGAAAATGGAAAAATAATAACAGACAACACAGAAATACAAAGGATCTTAACAGACTACTATCAGCAGCTATATGCCAATACAATGTACAACTTAGAAAAAATGGACACATTCTAAGAAAAATATAACTTTCCAAAACTGAACAAGGAAGAAATAGAAAACCTTAACAGACCTATCACAAGCACAGAAATTGAAACTGTAATCAGAAATTTTCCACCAAACAAAAGCCTAGATGTCTTCAGAGGTGAATTCTTCCAAAAATTTAAGAGAAGAGCTAACACATATCCTACTTTAACTCTTCCAGAAAATTGCAGAGGAAGGTAAACTTCCAAATTCATTCTATGAGACCACCATCACCCTAATCCCCAAACCAGACAAGGATGCCACACAAAAAGAAAACTACAGGCCAATACCACTGATGAACATAGACGCAAAAATCCTTAACAAAATTATAGCAATCAGAATCCAACAACATATTTAAAAGATAATACATCATGACCAAGTGTGCTTTATTCCAGGGATGCAAGGATTCTTCAATATCCAAAAATCAAACAACATAATACATCACATTAACAAACTGAAAGATGAAATCCATATGATTATTTCAATAGGTGCAGAGAAAGCCTTTGACAAAATTCAACATCCATTTAGGATAAAACCCTCCAGAAAGCAGAGACAGAAGGAACATACCTCAACATAATAAAATATATATATGACAAACCCACAGCAAACATTATCTCAATGGTGAAAAATTGAAAGCATTTTCCCTAAAGTTGGGAACAAGACAAGGATACTCACTCTCACCACTACTATTCAACATAGTTTTGGAAGATTTGGCCACAGAAATCAGAGAAGAAATAGAAATAAAAGGAATTTAGATTGGAAAAGAAGAATTAAAACTCTCACTGTTTGCAGGTGTCATGATCCTCTACATAGAAAACCCTAAAGACTCCACCAGAAAATTACTAGAGCTAATCAATGAATATAGAATCGTTGCAGGATATAAACTTAACAGACAGAAATCCCTTTCATTCCTATACAATAACAGTGAGAAAACAGAAAGAGAAATTAAGGAAACAATTCTATTCACCATTGCAATGAAAAGAATAAAATACTTAGGAATATATCTATCTAAAGAAACTAAAGACCTATACATAGAAAACAATAAAACACTGATGAAAGACATCAAAAGGACACTAATAGATGGAGAAATATACCATGTTCATGAACTAGAAGAATGAATACAATAAAAATGAGTATTCTAGCCAAAACAATCTATAGATTCAATGCAATCCCTATCAAGCTACCAACGGTATTTTTCACAGAACTAGAACAAATAATTTCACAATTTGTATGGAAATACAAAAATCTCGAATAGCCAAAGCAATCTTGAGAAAGAAGAATGGAACTGGAGGAATCAACCTGCTTGACTTCAGGCTCTATTACAAAGCCACAGTCATCAAGACAGTATGGCACTGGCATCAAGATAGAAATATAGATCAATGGAACAAAATAGAAACACCAGAGATAAATCCATGCACTTATGGACACCTTATCTTTGACAAAGGAGGCAAAAATATACAATGGAGAAAAGACAATCTCTTTAACAAGTTGTGCTAGGAAAACTGGTCAACGACCTAGAATACTTTTTAAAACCATACACAAAAATAAACTCAAAATGGATTAAAGATCTAAATTTAAGACCAGAAACTGTAAAACTCCTAGAGGAAAACCTAGGAAAAACACTCTCTGACATAAATCACAGCAGGATCCTCTAGGAACCACCACCAAGAGTAATGGAAATAAATGCAAAAATAAACAAATGGGACCTAATTAAACTTAAAATCTTTCGTACAATAGAAGAAACTATAATCAAGGTGAAAGGACAGCCATCAGAGTGGGAGAAAATAATAGCAAAGAAAACAACTGACAAAGAATTAATCTCAAAAATATGAAAGCAACTCCTTCAGCTCAATTCCAGAAAAATAAACGACCCAATCTAAAAATGGGCCAAAGAACTAAGTAGACATTTCTCCAAAGAAGACATACAGATGGCTAAGAGACACCTGAAAAGATGTTCAACATCACTCATTATCAGAGAAGTGCATATCAAAACCACAGTGAGGTACCACTTCACACCAGTCAGAATGGGTGCTATCCAAAATTCTATAAACAGTAAATGGTGGAAAGGGTGTGGAGAAAGGGGAACCCTCTTACACAGTTGGTGGGAATGAAAACTAGTACCACCACTATAGAGAACAGTGTGGAGATTCCTTAAAAACCTGGAAATAGAACTGCCATATGACCCAACAATCCCACTGCTTGGCATACACACCAAGGAAACAAAATTGAAAGAGACACGTGCACCCTTATGTTCATCATGCCCTGTTTATAATAGCTAATCCCTTATGATTATACAGTGGAAGTGATAAATAAATTTAAGGGTATAGAACTGATAGATAGAGTGCCTGATGAACTATGGAATGAACTAATGAACTATGGAATGTGTTCACTCACCTAGAGCCAAATATCCTGGATGTAAACTCAAGTGGGCCTTAGAAAGTATCACTAAGAACAAAGCTAGTGGAGGTGATGCAATTCTGGTAGACCTATTTCAAATCCTGAAAGATGATGCTGTGAAAGTGCTGCACTCAATATGCCTGCAAATTGAGAAAACTCAGCAGTGGCCACAGAACTGGAAAAGGTCAGTATTCATTCCACTCCCAAAGAAAGGCAATGCCAAAGATTGCTAAAACTACTGCACAATTGCACTCATCTCACATGCTAGTAAAGTAATGCTCAAAATTCTCCAAGCCAGGCTTCAGCAATACATGAAACGTTAACTTCTTGATGTTCAAGCTCGTTTTCAAAAAGGCAGAGGAACCAGAGATCAAATTGCCATAATTCGCTGGATCATGGAAAAGCAAGAGAGTTCCAGAAAAACATCTATTTCTGCTTTGTTGACTATGCCAAAGCCTTTGACTGTGTGGATCACAATAAACTGTGGAACATTCTGAAAGAGATGGGAATACCAGACCACCTGACCTGCCTCTTGAGAAATCTGTATGCAGGTCAGGAAGCAAAGGTTAGAACTGGACATGGAACAACATACTGGTTCCAAACAGGAAAAGGAGTACGTCAAGGCTGTATATTGTCACCCTGCTTATTTAACTGATATGCAGAGTACACCATGAGAAATGCTGGACTGGGAAAACACAAGCTGGAATCAAGATTGATGGGAGGAATATCAATAACCTCTGATATGCAGATGACACCACCCTTTTGGCAGAAAGTGAAGAGGAGCTAAAAAGCCTCTTGATGAAGGTGAAAGAGGAGAGTGAAAAAGTTGGCTTAAAGCTCAACATTCAGAAAACAAAGATCATGGAATACGGTCCCATCACTCCATGGGAAACAGATGGAGAAACAGTGGAAACAGTGTCAGACTTTATTTTGGGGGCTCCAAAATCACTGCAGATGGTGACTGCAGCCATGAAATTAGAAGACGCTTACTCCTTGGAAGAAAAGTTATGACCAACCTAGATCAATTCAGTCACTCAGTCATGTCCGACACTTTGTGACCCCATGAATTGCAGCACGCCAGGCCTCCCTGTTCATCACCATCAATGGGAGTTCACTGAGACTCACGTCCATCGAGTCTGTGATGCCATCCAGCCATTTCATCCTCGGTCTTCCCCTTCTGCTCCTGCCCACAATCCTTCCAAACATCAGAGTCTTTTCCAATGAGTCAACTCTTTGCATGAAGTGGCCAAAGTACTGTAGTTTAAGCTTTAGCATCATTCCTTCCGAAGAAATCCCAGGGTTGATCTCATTCAGAATGGACTGGATGGACATTGTTGCAGTCCAAGGGAAATCTCAACAGTCTTCTCCAAAACCACAGTTCAAAAGCATCAATTCTTCGGCTCTCAGCCTTCTTCACAGTCCAACTCTCACATCCATACATGACCACAGGACAAACCATAGTCTTGACTAGATGGACCTTAGTCAGCAAAGTAATGTCTGTGTTTTTGAATATACTATCTAGGTTGGTCATAACTTTTCTTCCAAGGAGTAAGTGTCCTCCTAATTTCATGGCTCCAGTCACCATCTGCAGTGATTTTGGAGCCCCTAAAAATAAAGTCTGACACTGTTTCCACTATTTCCCCATCTATTTCCCATGAAGTGATGGAATTGGATGCCATGATCTTTGTTTACTGAATTTTGAGCTTTAGGCCAACTTTTTCACTCTCCACTTTCACTTTCATCAAGAGGCTTTTTAGCTCCTCTTCACTTTCTGTCATAAGAATGGTGTCATCTGAATATCTGAGGTTATTGATATTCCTCCCATCAATCTTGATTCCAGCTTGTGTTTCTTCCAGTCCAGCATTTCTCATGATGTACTCTGCATATCAGTTAAATAAGCAGGGTGACAATATACAGTCTTGACGTACTCCTTTTCCTGTTTGGAACCAGTATGTTGTTCCATGTCCAGTTCTAACCTTTGCTTCCTGACCTGCATACAGATTTCTCAAGAGGCAGGTCAGGTGGTCTGGTATTCCCATCTCTTTCAGAATGTTCCACAGTTTATGTGGTCCACACAGTCAAGGCTTTGGCATAGTCAGTAATGGAAAAAAATAGATGTTTTTCTGGAACTCTTACTTTTTCCATGATCCAGCAGGTGTTGGAAACTGATCTCTGGTTCCTCTGCCTTTTCTAAAACCAGCTTGAACATCAGGGTGTTCACGGTTCACATATTGCTGAATCCTGACTTGGAAAATTTTGAGCATTACTTTACTAGCATGTAAGCTGAGTGCGATTGAGCGGTAGTTTGAGCATTCTTTGGAATTGAAATGAAAACTGACCTTTTCCAGTCCTGTGGACTCTGCAGAGTTTTCCAAATTTGCTGGCATATTGAGTGCAGCATTTTCACAGCATCATCTTTCAGGATTTGAAACAGCTCAACTGGAATTCCATCACTTCCACTAGCTTTTTTCGTAGTGATACTTTTTAAGGTCCACTTGATTTCACATTCCAGGATGTCTAGCTCTAGATGAGTGATCACATCATCATTAATTTCTGGGTCGTGAAGATCTTTTTGTACAGTTCTTCCGTGTATTCTTGCCACCTCTTCTTAATATCTTCTGCTTCTCTTAGGTCCATACCATTTCTGTCCTTTATCGAGCCCATCTTTGCATGAAATGTTCCCTTGGTATCTCTAATTTTCTTGAAGAGATCGCTAGTCTTTCTCATTCTGTTCTTTTCCTCTATTTCTTTGCATTGATCACTGAAGAAATCTTTCTTACCTCTTCTTGCTATTCTCTGGAACTCTGCATCAGATGCTTATATCTTTCCTTTTTTCCTTGGCTGTTCGACTCTCTTCTTTTCACAGCTATTTGTAGGGCCTCCTCAAACAGCCATTTTGCTTTTTTTTGCATTTCTTTTCCATGAGGATGGTCTTGATCCCTGTCTCCCGTACAATGTCACAAACCTCATTCCATAGTTCATCAGGCACTCTATCAGATCTAAGCCCTTAAATCTATTTCTCATTTCCACAGTATAATCATAAGGGATTTGATTTAGGTCAAACCTGAATGGTCTATCACATTTCCCTACGTTCTTCAATTTCAGTGTGAATTTGGCAATAAGGAGTGCATGATCTGAGCCAGAGTCAGCTCCTGGTCTTTTGTTGTTGTTGTTGTTGTCAATGACTGTATAGAGCTTCTCCAACTTTGGCTGCATAGAATATAATCAGTCTTATTTCGGTGTTGACCATATGGTGATGTCCATGTGTAGAGTCTTCTCTTGTTTTGTGGGAAGAGGGTGTTTGCTATGACCAGTGCATTTTCTTGGCAAAACTCTATTAGTCCTTGCCCTGCTTCATTCCACATTCCAAGGCCAAATATGCCTGTTACTCCATGTGTTTCTTGACTTCCTACTTTTGCATTCCAGTCCCCTATAAAGAAAAGGACATCTTTTTTGGGTGTTAGTTCTAAAAGGTCTTGTAGGTCTTCATAAAACTGTTCAACATCAGCTTCTTCAGCATTACTGGTTGGGGCATAGACTTGGATAACTGTGACATTGAATGGTTTGCCTTGGAAATGAACAGAGATCCTTCTGCCATTTTGAGATTGCATCCAAGTACTGCATTTCAGATTCCTTTGTTGACCATGATGGCTACTCCATTTCTTCTGAGGGATTCCTGCCCTCAGTAGTAGATATAATGGTCATCTGAGTTAAAGTCACCCATTCCAGTCCATTTTAATTCACTGATTCCTTCAATGTCGATGTTTACCCTTGCCATCTCCTGTTTGACCACTTCCAATTTGCCTTGATTCATAGACCTGACATTCCAGGTTCCTATGCAATATTGCTCTTACAGCATCAGATCTTGCTTCTATTACCAGTAACATGCACAACTGGGTATTGTTTTTGCTTTGGCTTCATCCCTTCATTCTTTCAGGATTTATTTCTCCACTGATCTCCAGTAGCTTATTGGGCATCTAATGACCTGGGGATTTCCTCTTTTGGTATCCTATCATTTTGCCTTTTCATAGTGTTCATGGGGTTCTGAAGGCAAGAATACTGAAGTGGTTTGCCATTCCCTTCTCTAGTGTACCACGTTCTGTCAGCCCTCTCCACCATGACCTGCCCATCTTGGGTTGTCCCATGGGCGTAGCTTGGTTTTATTGAGTTAGACAAGGCTGTGGTCCTAGTGTGATTAGATTGATTAGTTTTCTGTGAGTATGGTTTCAGTGTGTTTGCTCTCTGATGCCCTCTTGCAACACCTACCATCTTACTTACGTTTTGCAAGTGCAGGCGGCTGCAAGAGCCAGGATGGCACACCAAGCATGACCAAGAGGAGCTACCCCGCATCTGAGGCCAGTGGTGGCCGAGAGGGGACACCCCACGGCCGAGGTCAGGGGTGGCTGGAAGAAGCCACCTTGTGTCGAGGCCAGTGGCAATGACCTGAGGAGCTTCCCCAAGCCCAAGCCCGAGTTCAGGGGTGACAGCTGAGAGAAGCCACCCACACCCGAGCCCAGGGCCAGAGGCCAGGAGGAGCAACCCGAGGAGCAGTGGCTGCACAGATGCAGGAGGGCCTAGAGGAGCTATCCCATATTGAAGGTCAGGAATGGCGGTGGTAAGGAGATACCCCTCATCTAAGGTAAGGAGCAGTGACTATGCTTTGTTGGAGCAGTCCTGAAGAGACCTACCTAGAGAGCATACTCAAAAGCAGAGATATTACTTTGCCAAACAAGGTCCGTCTAGTCAAGGCTATGGTTTTTCCTGTGGTCATGTATGGATGTGAGAGTTGGACTGTGAAGAAGGCTGAGCACTGAAGAATTGATGCTTTTGAACTGTGGTGTTGGAGAAGACCCTTGAGAGTCCCTTGGACTGCAAAGAGATCCAACCTGTCCATTCTGAATGAGATCTACCCTGGGATTTCTTTGGAAGGAATGATGCTAAAGCTGAAGCTCCAGTACTTCGGCCACCTCATGCAAAGAGTTGACTCATTGGAAAAGCTTTGATGCTGGGAGGGACTGGGGGCAGGAGGAGAAGGGGACGACCGAAGATGGCATGGCTGGATGGCATCACTGACTCAATCAATGCGAGTCTGAGTGAACTCCAGGGGTTGATGATGAACAGGGAGGCCTGGCATGCTGTCATTCATGGGGTCGCAAAAAGTCACATATGACTGAGCCTCTGAACTGAACTGAAGACATGAAGCAACCTAGATGTCCATCAGCAGACAAATGGATAAGAAATCTGTGGTACATATACACAATGGAACGTTACTCAGCTATTTAAAACAACACATTTGAAAAAGTTCTAATCAGTTCGATTACAGTATACTAGCACATATATATGGAATTTAGAAAGATAGTAACAATAACTGTATATGCAGGACAGCAAAGAGACACAGATGTATAGAACAGTATTTTGGACTCTGGGAGATGGCGAGAGTGGGATGATTTGGGGGAGAATGGCATTGAAACAGGCATATTATCATATGTGAAATGGATCCCCATCCAGGTTCGATCCATGATACATGGTGCCCGTGGATGGTGCACTGAGATGACCCAGAGAGATGTGATGGGGAGGGAGGTGGGAGGTGGGTTCAGGATAGGGAACACATGTACATCCGTGGCTGATTCATGGCAATATATGGCAAAACCCCTCCAATATTATAAAGTAATTAGCCTTCATTTAAAATGAATAAATTTATTTAAAAATTGTAAAAATAATTCCACATAAAAATTACAAAAATTCATAAATTTATCAAGGTAGCAAGATACAAAATTAACACACAGAAATCTGTGCATTTCTTTATGCTACCAATGGAACATCAGAAAGTAAAAGTAAAAATGAAACAAAATAACCCTTTTTAAAATAGTGTCAAAGTACTAAAACCCTTAGAAATAAAGAGGTGAATGACCTATCTGCTATGAATTATGAAGCATTGATAAAGGAAATTAAAGAACTGGATATATGATTAGAAGAATTAATATTTATTTTGTTGTTGTTGTTCTGCTTGGGTCATTTACATTAGTCCATCTTTCAGGTCAGTTATACTTTCTTTTATTATTAGCTAGTAGGCTGCTAATTACTTCTATCATATTTTTCATTTCAGACTGGTTCTATTTGTATTTTCTAGTTCATTGATAAGATTCCCACTGATTTACTTTTCTTTTCCTTATTTCTGGTACCATGCTTACTACCTATGCTTGGAAATATTTTTCTGGAAAATTATTAATTTATGTTTATTAGTTTTTATTTCAGAGATTTTTCTTGTTCCTTCATTTTTGCATTCATCTCCATAACATTTATTTCATAACTGGGAGTTTATACCTTTGACCCCCTTCACCCATTCCACTCACACCACCCCCTTATCCCCTGCCTCTGGTAACCAACAATCTGTTCTCTGTATCTGTGAGCCTGGTTTTTCTTTCTGTTGTTCTACTTTTTTTGCTCTTTCTTGCTTTTAAGTTCCACATATATGGGAAAACATATAGCATTTGCTTTTATCTGACTTATTCACTTAGTGTAATTCCCTCAAGGTCCATTCAAGTTTTGGCAAATGGCAAGATTGCATTTCTTTTGTATTGATTAATAATATTCCAGAAGTATATCAATATAAAATAATATTTCATATATCAATACAAAATAACATTTTGTATTAATAGTATTCCAGAAATATATCAATACAAAATAATATTTTATATATCAATACAAAATAACATTTTGTATAAATAGTATTCATTAAATCAGTCCTGAATATTCATTGAACTGAACCTAATAATATTTCAAATATATATACATATATATCACATTTATATTCAGTTCCATTCAGTTGTTCAGTCATTCTGACTCTTTGTGACCCCATGAACTGCAGCACGCCAAGCTTCCCTGGCCATCACCAACTCCTGGAGCTTGTTCAGACTCGTGTCCATTGAGTCGGTGATGCCATCCAACCATCTTATTCTCTGTCATCCCTTTCTCCTCCTGCCTTCAGTCTTTCCCAGCATCAAGATCTTTTCAAATGAGTCCCATCTTCACATCATGTGGCCAAAGTATTGGAGTTTCAGCTTCAACCTCAGTACTTCCAATGAATATTCAGGACTGATTTCCTTTAGGATGGACTGGTTGGATCTCCTTGCAGTCCTAGGTACTCTCAAGAGTCTTCTACAACACCACAGTTCAAAAGCATCAATTCTTCAGCATTCAGCTTTCTTTATAGTCTAACTCTCACATCCATACATGACTACTGGAAAAACCATAGCCTTGAGTAGATGGAACTTTGTTGGCAAAATAATGTCTCTGCTTTTTAATATGCTGTCTAGGTTGGCCATAACTTTCCTTCCAAGGAATAAGCATCTTTTAATTTCATGGCTGCAATCACCATCTGCATTGATTTTTGAGGCCAAAAAGATAAAGTCAGCCACTGTTTCCACTGTTTCCCCATTTATTTGCAAGTGATGGGACCAGATCCCATGATCTTAGTTTTTGAATGTTGAGCTTTAAGCCAACTTTTTCACTCTTCTCTTTCACTTTCATCAAGAGGCCCTTTAGCTCTTTTTCACTTTCTTCCATATAGGTGGGGTCATCTGCATATCTGAGGTTATTGATATTTCTCCCAGCAATCTTGATTCCAGCTTGTGCTTCCTTCAGTCCAGTGTTTCTCATGATGTACTCTGCATATAAGTTAAATTAACAGTTTATATATAAATATATATCACTAACATCATTGGTTTCTTTGGAGTTCCCTTTCCTTGTTTTTTTGAATCCCATAGAAGGTATCAGTTCTCAACAATATGATTACCAAACAAGTTGTCTAATTTATTTTTAATTGAATGAAATTTGGTTACAATGTTGTGTTGGTTTCTGCTGTATAAAAGCATGAGTCAGCAATTAGTATACATATATCCCCTCCCTCTTGAACCTTCTCCATATCCCAACCCTCTAGGTCATCACAGAGCACTTGGCTAAGCTCTCTGTGTTGTCCCACTAAGTATCTATTGTACAAATGGCAATGTATATATTTCAATGCTACTCTCTCCTCTTCTTTCTCCTTGTCCCACTCTCTTCTTTCTCCTCTTTGTTCCAAATTTTTTTTCTCTATATCTGAATCTCTATTACTGTTCTTTCAATTGGAACATATCTTTCTGTCTTCTAATTTTCCTTAACTTTCTCAGTCTCTATAAAATTAGATGAAAGTGTTACCTTTTATGGTCTTGAAGGGGTATTTTTCTGTGGGATCATCCTAACACAGCCTGTATGTATGTACCCAGTAGCTTTGGTGAGAGACCTAGATTTAATGTGAACATGAGTCATGTCTTTCCCCAGGATATTCTGGCAGCTATCACTTTGGTAGGAGGTAGGTCTGGATATAGAGGGGCTAGGACCAGAGCCAGGTATGAGCTAGGACTTCTGCTCTGCTCATTGGCTACTACCGCCTTATTAGGTGTGTATAGGAGTCCCAAATTGCTATGGTTGAAGCCCTGAAGGTCAGGTCTGAGCTTCCTCCATTCCCTTTAACTGGGTGCACTCCCAACTCCCAGCACAAGCACCCCCACCCTAGAGGGGAGCAGTGTTGTGCCAAAAGGACCTAATGTTGGCCCTTGATATTGGTCTGAGCATAGACTACTGTTAACCAGGTGAAGCCAGGGTGTTAGACTGCTTCTGATGTGCTCCTTCTCTGTAAGTAGCATTAATGACTTCCCCCACCCAACTCAGATGTTGCTCTGAGTATGAGCCACCATCGTCCCTTACTACTGAGCTCTCCAGTTTTTTGACAGCAAACTTTATCGCACTGTGGAGCTGCATCAAGAAGCAAGTAGGCTTAGAGGGAGCACTTGGCCCAGGATGGGATACATTCCTGGGTGGTCACAGGAAATAGTTTAGCTCCATTCTGTTTCAGGAGTAGGCAAGCATGTGTACACTCTGCATAAGTGGAGCCCACGCTTCCCATAGCCATGCTGTCAGTACCAATGGTGTGCAGAGCAGTATTTGGCTAATAAAGCCAAGTGGTTCATCTTCTTTGTGTTGCACCTCAGGGGTGCTGCATCCAAAACATGGCTTAAACCACTTATTCCTCAAAGAGGATCTCTGTCCATGTAATTTCCCTCTTCTAAGTCTATCGCAGAGGCACAAGTCTAACCTGATGGCTTCTTTCCTTTCCCTAATATGATTCTGTGTGGATCTTTATTACAGCCATGGTTATAGATGAGACCTTTGCCAGTCTACAGTTATTTTTCAGTGAGAATAGTATCCACATATATATTTTTTAAAATGTGTTTTAGGTAATGTGATTTATGCGTACTCTTAATCTGCCATCTTGATCTCCCTCTCAGGGCATAAAAAGTTATTTTATTCATGTAATGGGAATTTCTGCGAAGAGCAACTTGGCTCCAAATCAAGTCTTAAAATGGCTCAAGAGAACAGAGAAAAGATATGGGCTCGGGATTTTTATGGTCTTTAGGCGATGGGGCTGGTATGAGAGTTCCTGTGTATGAGATACACTTCTTATAAGCACACGTGGAATGAAAATCCATACATTCTTATTTGTTTTCCCAAATGTGGAGCAGAACAAAGATACATAGAAATAAAGATACATAGAAATAAAGCTCATCATCTGTGGGCAGCTGAACATTAAAAAAAAGTGGAGCCAGACTCTAATTTGCTCCTGCTCTTTGATGGCTGTAAAGTGCTGTTTCGTTTCATTGAATTAAAATTTATTTAAGTAAGTCGTTATAGGACTCTATGAGTCCTGAGGCCGAGGCTTTTAGAAAGGTGCAAGTTCTTTTCTGGAAAAAGTCCAGTCCAGTTCAGTTCAGTTCAGTTCTTCAGACATGTCTGATTGTTTGCGACCCCATGAATCGCAGCATGCCAGGCCTCCCTGACCATCATCAACTCCCTGAGTTCACTCAGACTCACATCCATCAAGTCAGATGCCAGGAAGCCATCTCATCCCCTGTTGTTTCCTTCTTCTCCTGCCCCCAAGCCCTCCCAGCATCAAAGTCTTGCCAATGAGTCAACCCTTCACATGAGGTGGCCAAAGTACTGGAGTTTCAGCTTTGGCATCATTCCTTCCAAGAAACACCCATGGTTGATCTCCTTCAGAATGGACTGGTTGGATATCCTTGCAATCCAAGGGACTCTCAAGAGTCTTCTCCAAAACCACAGTTCAAAAGCATCAATTCTTTGGTGCTCAGCCTTCTTCACAGTCCAACTCTCACATCCATACATGACTACTGAAAAAACCATAGCCGTGACTAGATGGACTGTAGTCGGCAAAGTAATGTTTCTGCTTTTGAATATGCTATCTAGATCGATCATAACTTTTCTTCCAAGGAATGAGTGTCTTCTAATTTCATGGCTGCAATCACCATCTGCAGCGATTCTGGAGCCCCAAAAATGACGTCTGACACTTTTTCCACTGTTTAACCATCTATTTCCATGAAATGATGGGAGTGGATGCCATGATCTTCATTTTCTGAGTGTTGAGCTTTAAGCCAACTTTTTCACTCTCCTCTTTCATTTTCATCAAGAGATTCTTTAGTTCCTTTTCATTTTCTGCCATAATGGTGGTGTCATCTGCATATCTGAGATTATTGATATTTCTCCCAGCAATCCTGATTCCAGCTTCTGTTTCTTCTAGTCCAGCATTTCTCATGATGTATTTTGCATATCTATTAAATAAGCAGGGTGGCAATATACAGCCTTGACGTACTCCTTTTCCTATTTGGAACCAGTCTGTTGTTCCATGTCCAGTTCTAACTGTTGCTTCCTGACCTGCATACAGATATCTCAAGAGGCAGGCTAGGTGGTCTGGTATTCCCATCTATTTCAGAATGTTCCAAAGTTTATTGTAAGCCACACAGTCAAAGGCTTTGGCATAGTCAATAAAGCAGAAATAGATGTTTTCTGGAACTCTCTTGCTTTTGCCATGATCCAGCGGATGTTGGCAATTTGATCTTTGGTTCCTCTGGCTTTTCAAAAACCAGCTTGAACATCAGCGAGTTCACGGTTCACGTACTGATGAAGCCTAGCTTGGAGAATTTTGAGGATTACTTTACTAGCGTGCGAGATGACTGCAATCGTGCAGTAGTTTGAGCAATCTTTGGCATTGTCTTTCTTTGGGAGTGGAATGAATACTGACCTTTTCCAGTCCTGTGGCCACTGCTGAGTTTTCCAAATTAGCTAGCATATTGAGTGCAACAATTTAACAGCATCATCTTTCAGGATCTGAAATAGCTCAACAGGAATTTCATCACCTCCACTAGCTTTGTTCATAGTGATGCTTTCTAAGGCTCACTTGACTTCACATTCCAAGATGTCTGGCTCTAGAAGAGTAATCACACCATTGTGATTATCTGGGTTGTGAAGATCCTTTTTGTACACATCTATGTATTCTTACCATCTCTTCTAAATATCATCTGCTTCTGCTGGTCCATACCATTTCTGTCCTTTATCAAATCCATCTTTGCATGAAAATTTCCCTTAGTATTTCTAATTTTCTTGAAGAGATCTCTAGTCTTTCCCATTCTGTTGTTTTCCTCTATTTCTTTGCACTGATCACTGAAGAAGGCTTTCTTATCTCTTGTTGTTCTTTGGAACTCTGAATTCAGATGCTTATATCTTTTTTTTTTCCTCCTTGGTTTTTCACTTCTCTTCTTTTCACAGCTATTTGTACGTCTTCCCCAGAAAGCCATTTTGCTTTTTGCATTTCTTTTCCATGGGGTTGGTCTTGACCCCTGTCTCCTGTACAATGTCATGAACCTGGTTCCATTGTTCATCAGGCACTCTATCTATCAGATCTAGGCCCTTAAATCTATTTCTCACTTCCACTGTATAATCATAAGGTATTTGATTTAGGTCATACCTGAATGGTCTAGCTGTTTTCCCTACTTTCTTAAATTTAAGTCTGAACTTGGTAATAAGGAGTTCATGATGAGCCACAATCAGCTCCTGGTCTTCTTCTTGTTGACTCTATAGAGCTTCTCCATCTTTTGCTGCAGATAATATAATCAATCTGATATTGGTGTTGACCATCTGGAGATGTCCATGTGTAGAGTCTTCTCTTGTGTTGTTGGAAGAGGGTGTTTGCTATGACCAGTGCATTATCTTGGGAGAACTCTATTTGTCTTTGCCCTGCTTCATTCCACATTCCAATGCCAAATTTGCCTGTTACTCCAGGTGTTTCTTGACTTCCTACTTTTGCATTCCAGTCCCCTACAATGAAAAGGACATCTTTTTGGGCGTTAGTTCTAAAATGTCTTGTAGGTCTGGATAACTGTGATATTGAATGGTTTGCCTTGGAAACAAACAGAGATCCTTCTGTCATTTTTGAGACTGCATTCAAGTGCTGCATTTCGGACTCTTCTGTTGACCATTATGGCTACTCCATTTCTTCTGAGGGATTCCTGCCCACAGTAGTAGATATAATGGTCATCTGAGTTAAAGTCACCCATTCCAGTCCATTTTAGTTCGTTGATTCCTAGAATGTCGACGTTCACCCTTGCCATCTCCTGTTTGACCACTTCCAATTTGCCTTGATTCATAGACCTGACATTCCAGGTTCCTATGCAATATTGCTTTTTACAGCATCAGATCTTGTTTCTATCACCAGTCACATGCACAACTGAGTTTTGTTTTTGCTTTGGCTTCATCCCTTCATTCTTTCAGGATTTATTTCTCCACTGATCTCCAGTAGCATATTGGGCACCTACTGACCTGGGGAGTTCCTCTTTCAGTATTCTATCATTTTGCCTTTTCATACTGTTCATTGGGTTCTGAAGGCAAGAATACTGAAGTGGTTTTCCATTCCCTTCTCCAGTGGCCCACATTCTGTCAGGCCTCTCCACCATGACCCACCCATCTTGGGTTGCCCCGCTGGGCATGGCTTAGTTTCATTAAGTTAGACAATGCTGTGGTCCTAGTGTGACGAGATTGACTAGTTTTCTGTGAGTATGGTTTCAGTGTGTCTGCCCTCTGATGCCCTCTTGCAGCACCTACAATTTTACTTGGGTTTCTCTAGTTGCTCATAATGTATTATCCATTTTATATGCTTTTTGCTGGGGTCCACCCCCGGTGGATCCAGGGAATCTGAAGTGGGGATGGTGTTGGCATCTAGGAAAGTACTCTTTAGAGATATAAAGAGAAATTAGGAAACAATAGTCTAGTAGGAAAATTACTGGAGAAAAGATGCTAAATAACTTGGTTTACACATAGAACCAATAAAACTCCAAGACAAGAAGTTTGCACCACCTATGTAAGCCACAGGCATCTTCCCGGTCTCCAGAAGGAGTGGAGACGCAAAGTGCCTCCCCGTTCAGATCTTAGAAGCCCAGGCAAAATTAGTAGGCTTGGCGAGCCTCCACTCTCCAGATGGGAATTCAGCCAGAAAAGAAGAGAACGAGAAAAGACCACAAAGGGGAAACCAGTCTTTCCAGGAACTGGTCCATTTCTTTATTTTCCAGGTCCACTTTTATTTTTTAATTTTTATTATTTATCATTTATTTTTAATACTTTATTCTACGTTACAATACTGTATTGGTTTTGCCATACATTGACATGAATCAGCCACAGGTGTATACTTTTTGTTAAGCATAGAGATAAATGGAAGATACAAAGTCACGTGGGGTCAGCTGTCCTGACCCTTATTTAAACCATGCTTGCTTTCTGCATTCCTTCTGATATACAAAATTCTCAGGTGATTTACATCATCTTCTGGCCAAGAGGCTTGCTAACATTTTATGACCCTTTCTGATGATGATTAGTCAACCAAAAACTTATTTTCTCCAAAGGTGATTTTTTTTTAAGTCAGGCATCACCCTCCAAAGGCACCAGATAAAGCTGCATTCCTACAGGGCAAATGTGCAGTGGGCTATGAGCAAGAAAATAATTTACTTAGCCTAAGGTCTAACATGATTAATATCAAGGTTAATACTTATTTCTCCTATATGCTAGTTATATTCATTAATGTGTATATGGGGCAAGGGATATGGAGACTTAGCAGCAAATATTGGCTCAACAATGAAACCCTCCATCAATATAATTTCTAACTAACTCACTAATACTATACTAATAATTTTCTAACTTCTCAAGAGGATCTGTTTTTAGAAAGTTTAAAGCATCTCATACCTATCACAGTTGGGAGGCTGTAAACATGTGGCTGGATAAACCTATTAGGCAGGCTAGAGAGACATCAGAGGAGTTTTTGGACTGAAACACTCTAAGTTAGCTTTTTTTCAGAGAAGAGTGGTGGGGGATAGCCCCCCATAATGTCAGAAGAGTAGGTGGAAAGCATAATGCAGTGAGGTATGCAGACTCTGGTTTTGGGGGTACTCAGGAAAATCCAGGGGGACCTCTGAGGCCTGATCTCACCTTTACATATTATCAGGCCTCCTTCCTTATGACCTTTGCCATTGGTGGGATTCCTCACTCTGGCTCCTGGCACTTTTTCATTTAATTAGCTAGTATTTTTGATAGTAGCATTAGTATTTTTGTGTCTGTTTTCATGTGGAATATTTGTACTTTTATGTATATTTCATTAAAAAAATATTATTCTTGTTAGATATTGTTATCAGATAAATTGCAGAATAACATAATAGGTTGGGATAGTATCTCTTTTTCTGAAAGAATGAGGAAATTTTTTATTGTACCAATTGTATTGTATGTTTTTATTATTTCTTTTTAAATTTTCTGTAACTTGCTTTACGACCTAGCATTATTATTGGTCTTCTATGTGTATTTCAAATATTTTTTGAAGTTGTTTTATGTACATATTAACATGTCATATAAACAAGAAAAGTACGTTTTCTGCATTTGTTCCATGATGTTCTCTATCTATGTCAAGCAAATATTATTAAATCTTTTATATTCTTATTTATATATTTTCGACTTATTCTGCAAATTACTGAATAAAAGTGTGCTTATATGTCCAACCATTATTGGAAACAGGTCAGTTTTATCTTTTAGTATTTGTTTCATAATTCTTCATATTTCCCCCTTTTTCAGAATTTAAACACTGTATACACAGATTTTTGTTTTTTAACATAACTTTTACCATAATTTTGGCTCTTCCTGGGACTCAAGCCAGTTGACCAATTTTGTTTTTTCTTTAGGTCATGTAAACCAAATATTCATTTTATCTTATCCCCAGGACCAAGATACCACCTCTGGAAAACACCAATCTATCCTTTGTATCTAAGTATCCTTTGTATCAGTGAGCTTGATATTAAAAAAATATTTTTACATAATAGAAAGTTAATAACTATCTGACATTGCAGTTAACATTATGCCATCAAAATGCATCCAAGTTGTTAAAAATGTCAAGATTTTATTTTATTTAAAAGTTGAATAATATGTCTATCTGTCTATCTATACATTTCACAGTTTATGCATTCATTCATCAGTCAATGGATATGTAAGTTGTTTCCATATCTCAGTTATTGTCAGTAATACTTCAATGAACAAGGTGTGCACATATGATTTCAGAGGCTTCCCTGATAGCTAAGTCAGTAAAGAATCTGCCTGCAATGCAGGAAACCCAGGTTTGATTCCTAGGTTGAAAAGATCCTCTGGAGAAGGAAATGGCAACCCACTCCAGTATACTCACCTGGAGAACCCCATGGATAGAGGAGCCTGGCAGGTTACAGTCAATGGGGTCATAAGAGTCAGACACGATTTAGTGACTAAACCACAATATTATTTCAAGTTAGTGTCTTCATTTTCTTCAATACATACCAAAAGGTGGAATTTCTGGATCATATGTTAGTTTTCTTTTCAATTTTTGAGAAACTTCTAGCCTATCCTTTCTCCAGGGGATCTTCCCAACCCAGGAATTGAACAGTGGCCTCCTGCATTGCCTGCAGATTCTTTACCAGCAGATTCCTTACCAGCTGAGCTACCAGGGAAGCCCCAATACTGTTTTGCATAGTGGCTGTACTATTAACACCAACAGTACAGAAGGATCCCTTTCCTCCACATTGTTCACCAACACTTGTTATTTATTGTCTTTTTGATAATAGCAATGTCTTTTTGAATATCAAGCAAGTGTGAGGTGATACTTCACTGTGATTGTGATTTCCATTTCCCTAATAGTTACTGATACTGAGTACCTTCATGTACCTATTGGCCATCTATATGTCTTTTTGGAAAAAAGATATCCAAATCTTTTGCATAACTTCATTTACATTGTTTTGTTGTTATTGAGTTGTGCTAGTTAAGTATATATATCAGGTGAAATGAAATGAAAGTCACTCAGTCGTGTCCGACTCTGCAACCCCATGGACTATACAGTCCATGGCATTCCCCCAGGCCAAAATACTGGAGCATTTTCCTTCTGCATGGGATCTCCCTAGCTAGGAATCAAACTGGGGTATCCTGCATTGTAGGCGGATTCTTTACCATCTGGGCTACCAGGGAACCCTCATATATATCAGATACTAGCCACTTATCAGATATATGATTTGCAAGTATTTTCTGTCATTCAACAGGTTGCCCTTTCATTTTGTTACAGTTTCCTTTGATGTACAGAAGCTTGTTAGTTTTGTGTGCTCCCACTTATTTGTCTGTACTTTTGTTGCTTTTTCTTTAGGTTTCAGATTAAAAATCATCATCAAGACCTATGTAAAGTAGCTTACCATTATGTTTTCTTCTAACAGCTTTATAGTTTCAAGTCTTACAAGTCTTAAATCCATTTAAGTTAATTTTGAATATAATGTAAGATAGGGTTTGAATTTATTCTTTACATATAGCTGTCCAGTTTTACCAACACCATTTATTGAAAACACTATTCTTCCTCTATTGTATATTCTTGGGTCCTTTATTGTAAATTCAAAATGAAAGTGTTAGTTACTCAGTTGTGTCTGACTTGGCAATCCCACAGACTGTAGCCTGCCAGGTTCTTCTGTGCATGGAATACTCCAGGCAAGAATACTAGATTAGGAAGCGATTCCCTTTTCTGGGGAATCTTCCTCACCTATGGATTGAACCTGGATCTTCCACATTGCCAGCAGATTGTTTACCGTCTAAGCCACCAAATTATTTGACCATAAAGATCAATTAAGATAGCAGAGTAAAAGGATATGGGGCTCACCTCCCTCAAAAAACACATCAAAAATGTATCTACAGTGGAACAAGTCTCATGGAAAAATAACTGGAAACTGGAAAAGTACTCTAGTACAACTATGGCTGTAAGAAACACCTAAATCTACTTGGGTAGGACGGGAATAAAAGTAGTAGTTAGGTTGGGACCTGTGCCCCTAGAAGTAGACTCAGAGAAAAGGGGGAGGTTACATAGGCAACATGCACCTTTTGGATTAACAGTGAAAACCACATATTGAATACTGTAGTCTTGGGGTCTGACACTGGGGAGATGAATACCCCTGGCTGGTTGAAGGACTGCTAAGACTTTTAACAGGAGGACAATGGGAAGTTTGGATTCTTCCATGAAAAGCATATTTGCTGGCTGGCCTCCAAGGTAAGACAGGGAGAGTTCTCCTCTTGTTGCTTTTGGGTTTCCTATCACTGTCTCAGAGTGCTCACTAGCCTGAGTGAAGCAAGCATTATAACTACCCTTCCTTTGCTTCATGTCACAGCACAACACTAGATCAGAGGTAGACATGACTGAAGAGAAGAGTTAACTATGAGACACAGAGGTGACCAGGTCCTAGAGCAGAGCCTGGGTGGAGAAGTAGCAGCCATTCTTCTCACTTATTCTAACAGTAGCTGCTCCTCCACATCTCATATCCCAATACATGCTGAGAGCATGCAGGCCCTGAAAGACACTGCAGTGTGGCTCCACAATAAGGTAGGACAAGTGATGCTGGAAGCAGTGATTGGTTGCAAGGGATAAAGGGGATTTAAATTTGAAGCTACCTCTGAATGAAGCAAGGGAATCAAACACTGAAATCTACACAGGAGCACATTGGAGACAGATCAGACTTCTGTCTATGGCTGACACAAGCTAAGAGCTTGCACTGGAGGAAAGCTTCACCATTTTTTCCCTCTGCAGCAAGTGTCCTGATGTGGGAAGAGAGGAAAACATACCCTTAAAAGAAACAGAGACAGCTTGAGCCAGAACCTCAGTGCTTCTACTCTAGTAACTTGGGTTCAGACCCCATCTCTGATAGGGTGCTGAGAAAACTGGGCATTTACATGAAAAATAATGAAATTAGAACATCTCTGATGCTACAAACAAAAATAAACTCAAATGGATTAAAGACGTAAATGTGAGACCAGGTACTACAAAACTCCTAGAGGAAAACATAGCCAAAACACTTTTTGACATACATTGCAGCAATATATTTTTAAATTCATCTCCTAGAGTAATGAAAATTTTAAAAAATTAAAAAAAAATAGGACCTAGTTAACATAAAAGATTTTGCAAAGCAAACCATAAACAAAATGAAAGGACAACCTACAGAATAGAAGAAAATATTTGCAAATTATTCAACTAACAAGGTATCAAGCTACAAAATATACAAATAGCTCATTTAGCTGAATATATATATGTTAAAAAACAATTAAAAATGGCAGTATATCTAAACAGACATTTCTCTAAAGAAGAGATACAGATGGCCAAAAGCACATGAAAAGATGCTCAACATCACTAGATAGAGAAATGCAAATCAAAACTACAGTTAAGTATCACCTCACACAAGTCAGAATGACCATCATCAAAAATCTACAAATTATAAATGCTGGAGAGGTTGTGGTGAACAAGGAACCTTTCAACACTGTTAGTTGGAGTATAAATAGGCACAGAAACTATGGAGAATAGTATGGCGGTTCCTCAAGAAACTAGAATTAAAGCTACCATATGATCCTTAATTTTACTTCTTGGCATATATTAAGAGAAAACCATAACTGGAAAAAGATGAATGCGCCCCAATGTTCATTGCAGCATTATTTCCAAAGCCAAGACATGAAAGCAAACTAAATGTCCATTGACAGATGAATAGATAGAGAAAACATGGTAAATACATGCATGAAGACACAGATACACAGTAGAATATTACTCAACCATACAAAAGAATGAAATAATGCCATTTGCAGCAACATAGATAGACATACAGTTTATCATGTTAGGAGAAGTAACCCAGACCAAAAGACATATATCATATCACTTATATGTGAAATCTTTTTAAAATGATATAAGTGAAGTTATTTACAAAATAGAAATGGACCCACCCACAGAAATAGAAAACAAACTTATGCTTACAAAAAGGGAAGGGGGTGTGAAAAATTAGGAGTTTAGATTTAACATATACAAACTACTATGTACAAAATAGATAACCAACAGGAACCTACTGTATAGAAGGGGAGCTATACTCAATATTTTGTAATAACATCTAAGAACTATTATAATATTGTAACAATTTTCTATGGGAACAGATGTTTTTAGATTTACTAGAGTGGTCATTTCACAATGTATACAAATGTCAAATCACTATGTAGTACACTTCAATCTAGCATAATATTTTATGTCAATCCTATTTCAAGGAAAAACAAAAGAAAAAAATTGACAATCTAACAACCTTTCAAGATAAAAAATACTAGTCACACTAAGAATAGAAGGGAAATTTTCAACATGATAAAGTCATATATAAAAGTCCAAAGCTAACATCATACTTAATAATGATAATCTGAAAATTTTTCCTCTAAGATAATCTTGCTAATTCTATTTAACATAATATTTGAAATTTTAGCCAGAAAAAGCAGGCAAAAATGAAATAAATGCCATTCAGAGTTTAAAAGCAAGAAAAATTATTCGTGTCCTTAGATGACATTATTTTATATTTAGAAAATGTAAATAATCCACAAGGAAACTTGGAGAACAATGAATGATACAAAAAGGAAATTAAGAAAAAATTAATTTACAGTAAATGAAATGACATTCTTAGAAATAAAGTTAATAAGACAGGCAAAAGACTTGTGCAATAAAAGCTATCAAAGTGTTGAAAGATATTGAAAATAACTTACATAAATAGAGATACACCTGTATCCATGGAGTTGAAGTTAATATCATGAAGAAGTTGATGATCAAAACAATCTATAGATTCCATGAATTTACAGCAGCGTTCTTGAAGAAACATAAAAACCCATACTAAAATTTATATAAAGTATCAGTAGACTTAGAAAAACCAAATCAATCTTGAAGAAGAAGACTAAAGTTGGAGAATTTTTACATCCAAAATCAAAAATTATGTTAAAGCTGTTTTAATCAAACAAAACAAAACAAAAGATATGACACAGAAAGAAGAACTCCACAGGTTGGTAGGTGTCCAGTATGCTACTGGAGAAGAGTAGAGAAATAGCTCCAGAAGGAATGAAGAGACTGAGCCAAAGAAAAACAATGCCAGGTTTTGAATGTGGCTGGTAGTGGAAGTAAAGTCTGGTGCTGTAAAGAACACTATTGCATGGAAACCTGGAATTTTAGGTCCATGAATCAAGGTAAATTGGAAGTGGTAAAACAGGAGAAGGCAAGAGTGACCATTGACATTTTAGGACCAGTGAACTAAAATAGACAGAAATGGGTGAATTTAATTCAGATAACCATTATATCTACTACTGTGGACTACAATCCCTAACAAGAAATGGTGTGGACTTCATATTCAACAGAAGAGTCTGAAATGCAGTTCTTGGGTGCAGTCTCAAAAATGACACAATGATATCTGTTCGTTTCCAAGGTAAACCATTCAATATCAAAGTAATCCAAGTCTATGCCCCAACCACTAATGCCAAAGAAGCTGAAGTTGAATGCTACCATTAAGACTTACAAGACCTTCTAGAACTAACACCAAAGGGACATGTTCTTTTCATCATAGGGCACTGGAATGCAAAAGTAGGAAGTCAAGGAATAACTGGAGTAACAGGCAAGTTTGGCCTTGGAGTACAAAATGAGGCAGGGCAAATGCTAACAGAGTTTTGCCAGGAGAACACACTGGTCATAGCAAACACTTTCTTCCAACAACACAAAAGACAACTCTAGACATAGACATCACCAGATGGTCAATACCAAAATCTTTGTACTCAAAGATGGAGAAACTGTACAGTCAGCAAAAAGAAGACTGGGGAGTTGACTGTGGCTCAGATCATGAGTTCCTTACTGCCAAATTCAGAGTTAAATTGAAGAAAATAGGGAAACCACAAGACCATTCAGGTATGACCTAAATCAAAAGCCTTATGTGGAAGTGACAAATAGATTCAAGGGCTTAGATCTGATAGACAGAGTGCCTGAAGAACTATGGACAGAGGTTTGTAACATTGTACAGCAGATGATGATAAAAATCATACCAAAGAGGAAAAAAAATGCAAAAAGGCAAAATGGCTGTCTGAGGAGGCCTTACAAATACCTGAGAGAAGACGTGAAAGGCAAAGGAGAAAAGGAAAGATATATCCATCTGAATGCACAGTTCCAAAGACTAGCAAGAAGACATAAGAAATCATTCCCAAGTTATGGACATAAAGAAATAGTGGAGAACAATAAAACAGGAAAGACTAGAGATCTCTTCAAGAAAATCAGAGACACTAAGGGAATATTTCATGAAAAGATAGGCACTATAAAATACAGTAATATTATGGACCTAACAGAAACAGAAGATATTAAGAAGAGATGGCAAGAATGCACAGAAAAAATATGCAAAAAATATCTTCATGAACCAGATAACCATGATGGTGTGATTACACTCGTAGAACCAGATATCTTGGTGTACAAAGTCAAGTGGGCCTTAGAAAGCATCATCATGGACAAAGCTAGTGGAGGTGATAGAAAACCCAGGAGTGGCCACAGGGCTGGAAAAGGTCAATTTTCATTCCAATCCCAAATAAAGGCAATACCAAAGGATTTTTAAACTACCACACATTTGCGTTCATCTCAGATGCTAGCAAAGTAATGCTCAAAATTTTTCAAGCTAGGCTTCAACAGCATGTGAATTGAGAACTTCCACATATTCAAGCTGGATTTAGAAAAGGCAGAGGAATCAGAGAATCAGAGGAATCAAATTGTCAACATCCATCGGATCATAGAGAAAGTAAGATAATTCCAGAAAAACATCTACCTCTACTTCATTGTCTATGCTAAAGCCTTTGACTGTGTGGATCACAGCAGACTGGAAAACTCTTAAAGAGATGAGAATACCAGATCATGTTACCTGCTTTCTGAGAAACCTGTATGCAAGTGAAGAAGCAACTGTTAGAACTGGACAAGGAACCATGAACTGGTTGCAAATTGGGTAAGGAGAATGTCAAGGCCGTATGTTGTTGCCCTACTTATTTAACTTATATGCAGAGTACATCATGCAAAATACGAGGCTGGATGAAGCACAAGCTGGAATCAAAATTGCCAGGAGAAATATCAATAACCTCAGATATGCAGATGACATCCTTCTTATGGCAGAAAGTGAAGAGGAACTAAAGAGCCTCTTGATGAAGGTGAAAGAGGGGAAAATCCAGCTTAAAACACAACATTCAAAAAACGAAGATCATGGCATCTGGTACCATCACTTCATGGCAAATAGATGGGGAAACAATGGAAACAGTGACAGACTTTATTTTCTTGGGCTCCAAAATCACTGCAGATGCTGATTGCACCCATGACATTAAAATAGTCTTGTTCCTTGAAAGAAAAGCTATGACCAATCTAGATAGTATATTAAAAAGCAGAGGCATTGCTTTTCCAACGGATACCAGCATTTTCAAAGTCATGGTTTTTCCAGTAGTCATGTATAGATGTGAGAGTTGGAGCGTAAAAAGGCTGAACACTGAAGAACTGGTGTTTATGAGCTGAGATGAGAACATTCACTGTATCATTAATCCTTATGGAAATACACTTCAAAACTGCAATCTGACACTATTTCACACCCACTAGTGTGATCATCATTATCATGAAAGGGAAAAATAAAGTGTTTCTGGTGATGTGTAGAAGCTGTAATTGTCACGTTTTGTCAAAAGCAATAAAATATAGCTTCTGTTAAAAACATGTTGGCAGTTTAAGACACTGAGTACATCATCTTCTTTTGGACTATACACTTACCAGTGTTATGCTGAAGCCAGCTTACATCAGCTCTCAAGAGATGACTTAAATATTAAGGAATTTTGGCTTTTTGTTGATAAACCATTGCTAACTTCATCTTGACCGTGGTCTGAACTGTTTACATTTACATCATGAAATCAGCATACAATCCATATGGGAGATACATGCTTATTTTTAAGAGCAGGTTTATCAGAATACTACTTTAAATTTTTGATGAGCTTATTATTTGTCCAACTAAGATATATACTAGCTTCCCTCCTGAATATTTTCTTGACAAAGGCACTTATAGTACAGTTATATTTTATTTTATTTTTTTGTTTTCAATGTATTTTAATTGCATTTCAATATACAACAAAGGGGAAATACAATATACAATAATATTTTAAAATATTATTTCCTTTCATCCATATTCCTAACAAGTATAGAGGATCCATCACTTTTCTAAATAACCTTTAAAAATAAAAAAATAATAAATAATAAATAACCAACAGTGTGTAAAACTTTTATCCGTTCTTAGTCTTTCTTTTTTTTTTTAATTTATTTTTTTAATACTTTATTCTACATTACAATACCGTATTTGTTTTGCCATACATTGACATGAATCAGCCACAGGTGTACACGATCTCCCAATGCCAAAGCCCCATCCCACTCCCCACCCCATATCATCTCCCTGGATCATATTTATTTTTAATTGCATGATAACTGCTTTACAGAATTTTGTTGGTTTCTACCAAACATCAACATGAATTAGCCATAGATTTACCCATGTCCTCTCCCATTTGAACCTCTCTTTTGCCTCCTTCCTCATCCCACCCCTCTAGGTGGTTGCAGACACCTGATTTGATTTCCCTGAGTCATACAGCTAATTCCCATTGGTTATGTACTTTACATATTGTAATGTATGGTTACATGTTACTCTCTCCATACATTGCATGCTCTCTGTCCTACATCCACCCAGTTGTGCTCATAAGTCTGTTTTCACTGTTTGTGTCTACATTCAGTTCAGTTCAGTCAACTCACACCCCTGCCAGAGATTCATGGACATTCACAGGCAATTTTGGTTCAGTCTCTTGTGTGGTCACTGCTCCTTTCTCCTGGGACTTGGTGCACAGAAAGTTTTGTTTGTGCCCCCAAGCAGTCTGTTTTCACAGTCATTTGGAAGTTCTGTAGTCAAATTCCACTGGTCTTCAAAGTCAAATTTCCTGGGGGTTCTCAGTCCCTTTGCCAGATCCTCAGTTTGAGGACCCTATTGTGGGCCCTATAATTTTGACACAGTGTGAGAACTTATTTGATATAATTGTTTTCCAATTTGTGGGTCATCTGCTTGGTGGATCTATAGTGGGGCTTTATGCCACATGCAGTGCCTCCCAGGACTTTTGCAGCCAGACCCCCTATCTCCACGGTGGCCACTGGTGATCCATGTCTCCACAGGAGACACCCAAATACTAGAAGACAGGTCTGGCTCAGTATCCTGTGGGGTCTCTGTCTCTGGGTCCTGGTGTACACAAGATTTTTTTGAGCCCTCCAAGCGTCTCTGGAAGATATGGGGTTTGATTCTAAATGTGATTGTTCTCTCCTATCATCTTGTTAGGACTTCTCCTTTGCCCTTCTATGTGGGGTATGGTTGTTCAGCAGCTAGTTGCAATTTTAGAGTTCTTGCAGGAGAAGATGAGGGCACGTTCTTTTACTCTGCCACCTGCAAATAAGTTCATCAGTACCATCTTTCTGCTGCTATGGCTACTGCTAAGTCACTTCAGTCATGGTTGACTCTGTGTGACCCCATAGAGAGCAGCCCACCAGGCTCCCCCATCCCTGGGATTCTCTAGGCAAGAACACTGGAGTGGGTTGCCATTTTATTCTCCAATGCATGAAAGTGAAGTCACTCAGTCATGTCCAACTCTTAGCGGCCCCATGGACTGCAGCCTACCAGGCTCCTCCATCCGTGGGATTTTCCAGGCAAGAGTACTGTAGTGGGTGCCATTACCTTCTCCAAGTACCATCTTTCTAGATTCCATATATAGACCTAGTACATGATATTAGTTTTTTTCTCTTTTTGACCTACTTCACTCTGTATAATATACTTTAGGTTCATCCAACTCACTACAACTGACCCAAATACATTCCTTTTTATGCCCAGACCACCTGACCTGCCTCTTGAGAAATCTGTATGCAGGTCAGGAAGCAACAGTTAGAACTTCTTCATCCATTCATCTGTTGATGGACACCTACGTTTATTCCATGTTCTGCCTATTATAAGTAGAGCTGCAATTTTTGTTTCCTCAGGGTACATGCCTATTAGTGGGATTGCTGAGTAATATGGTGGTTTCATTTCTAGTTCTTTAAGGAATCTTCACACTGTTCTCCATCAATTTCATCAATTTACATTCCCACCAACAGTGCAGAGTTTTTGATGATGACCATTCTGACTGGTGTGAGGTAATATATCATTGTAATATTTATTTGCATTTCTCTAATAATGAGTGATGTTGAGCATATTTTCATGTGTTTATTAGCCATGTGTATGTTTTGTTTGGAGAAAGGTTTTTAGGTCTTTTGCTCGGTTTTTAATTGGGTTGTTCATTTTTCCTGTATTGATTGTATGCTTCTACATTTTGAAAATTAACCCTTTATCAGTGTTTCGTTTGCTATTTCTTTTCCCTTTCTGAGGGTTTTCTTTTCATCTTGTTTATAATTCTTTTTTTTTGCAAAAGCTTTTAAGTTTAATTAGGTCCCACTTGTTCATTATGTTTTTATTTCCATTACTCTAGGAGGTGGATCATAGAGAATTTTCCTGTGATAGATGTCATAGAGTGTTCTTCTTATGTTTTCCTATACGAGTTTTATAGTTTTTGGTCTTATATTTAGGTCTTTAATACATTTTGAGGTTATCTTTGTGCATGGTTTTAGGAAGTAGTCTAATTTCATGCTTTAACATGTAGGCATTCAGTCATCTCAGCACTGCTTATTGAGAAGGCTATATTTGCCCCATTGTATATTCTTCTCTCCTTTGTAAAAAATAAGGTATCCATAGGTGTGTGGGTTTATTTCTGGGCTTTCTACTTTCCATTGGTGTATATTTCTGGTTTTGTGCCAGTTCCATACTGTCATGATAACTACAGCTTTGTAGTATAGTCTGAAGTCAGGAAGGTTGAATCTCCAGCTCCATTCTTCTTTTTCAAGATTACTTTGGCTACTCAGGGTCTTTTTAAAATGAAGTGTATACTTAAAAAAATTTTTTGCTTTAGTTCCGTGAAAAATGACATTGATTTTTTTCATAGGGATTGCATTGAATTGAATCTTTAGATTACATTTGTAGATTACATTATATTCATTTTCAAAATATTGATTCTTCCAACCCAGGAGCATGGAATATCTCTCCATCTGTTTATATCATCTTTGATTCTTTCATCAATGTCTGATAGTTTTGTGTATACAGCTCTTTTGTCTCCTCAGGTAGGTGTAATGTCAAAATATTTTATTTGTTTTCTTATTATGGTCAATGAGATTGATACTTTAATTTCTCCTTCTGATACTTCATTTTTAGGGTATAAGATTGTGAGTGATTTCTGTTTATTGATTTTGCATCCTTCAGCTTTGCCAAATTCACTGTTTAGCTCTACTAATTTTTGATAGTATCTTTAGGATTTTCTATATATAGTATCACATCATCTGCAAATGGTGAGAGTTTTACTTCTTTTCCTATCTGGATTCCTTTTATTTCTTTTTCTTCTCTAACTACGGTAGTGAGGACTTCCAAACTATGTTGAATAATAGTGGTGAGAGTGGGCACCCTTGTCTTGTTCCTGATCTTAGAGGGAATGCTTTTAACTTCTCACCATTGAGAATAAATGTTTGTTGTGGATTTATAATATATGGCCTTTATTATGTTGAGGTAGGTTCCTTCTATGCTTATTTTTTGAAGAGCTTTTGTAATTATACATAAGTGTTGAATTTTGCTGAAAGTTTTTCTGCATCTATTGAGTTTGTCATATGGTTTTTATCTTTCAATTTGTTAATATGGTGCATCACATTGATTGATTTGCACATATAGAAGAATCTTTGCATCACTGGGATAAACCTGACTTGATCATGGTGTATGATCCTTTCAATATGTTGTTGAATTCTGTTTGCTAGAATTTTGCTGAGAGTTTTGCATCTATGTTGATCACTGATATTGCCCTGGAATTTTCTCTTTTTTTTTTTGTATTGTCTTTGTCTGGTTTTTGTATTAGGGTGATGATGGCCTTGGGAAATGAGTTCCTAAATGTTCTTTCCTTTTCGATTTTTAAAAAGCATTTTAGAAGAATAAGGATTAGTTTTTCTCTAAATGTTAGACAGAATTCAAGTTCCTGAGCTTTTGGGGGAGGTGTTTTTTTAATCACAGTTTTGATTTCAGTGCTTGCAGTTGGCTTTTTCCATAATTTATATTTCTTCCTGGCTCATTCTTGAAAGATTTAACTTTTCTAAAAATCTATCCATTTCTTCCAACTTGTCCATTTTATTGGCTTACAGTTGCTTGTAGTAGTCTCTTATAATTCATTATATTTCTGCATTATCTGTTGTAACCTCTCCATTTCTGTTTCTAATTTTGTTTGATCCTTTTTCCTTTTTTGTTTTTTTGGATGAATCTGGCTAATGGCTTGTTGATTTTGTATATCTTCTCAAAGAACCAGCTTTTAGTTTTATTAATTTTTATTATTTTTCCTTCATTTCTTTTTCATTTATTTCTTCTCTGATCTTTATCACTTTTCTCCTTCTACTACCTTTGGGTTTGTTTTCTTCTTCTTTATCCAGTTGTTTTAGATGTAAAGTTAGGTTGTCTATTTCTTGTTTCTTGAAGTAGGATTGTATTGCTATAAACTTATCTGTAGAAGTATTTTTGCTGCATCCCATAGGTTTTGAGTTGTCATGTTTCCCTTGTCATTTGTTTCTAGATTATTTTGGTTTTTTTCCTTTGATTTCTTCATTAACCTGTTCATTATTTGGAAACACATTTAATCTGCATGTGCTTATGTATTTATTGTTGTAATTGATATCTAGTCTCATAGCAATGTGGTCAGAAAAGATGCCTGATGATTTCAATTTTTTTTTTTGAAAATACCGAGGTTTGATTTGTGACCCAACATGTGGTCTATCCTGAAGAATGTTCTATGTATACTTGAGAAGAAAGTATATTCTGAATTTGGGCTAAAAGTCCTGAAGATATCAATTATGCCCATTTGGTCTAATGTTTCTTTTAAGGTTTGTGCTTCCTTATTAATTTTCTGTTTTGATGATCTGTCCATTGGTGTAAGTGGGGTATTAAAGTCCCCTAGTATTATTGTGTTGCTGTCAATTTTCCTTTTTATGTCCATTAGTATTTCCCTTATGTATTGAGGTGCTCTTATATTGGGTACACAAATGTTTACAATTGTTACGCCTTCCTCTTTAATTGATGCCTTGAATATTATGTAGTGTCCTTTATCTCTTGCAATATTGTTTATTTTAAAGTCAGTTTCATCTGAAATGAGAAATGCCACTCTAAATTTCTTTTGATTTCCATTTGCATGGAATATCTTTTGCCATCCTTTTCCTCTCAGTCTGCATGTGTCTGTAGGTCTGAAGTGGTTCTCTTTCAGACAGCATATGTTTGGGTCTTGTTTTTGTATCCACTAAGCCAATCTCAATCTTTGGATTGGAGCACTTAATCCATTCACATTTAAAGTAATTATTGATATATATGTTTCTATTGGAATTTTTAAAATTGTTGTGGGTTTATTTTATAGGTCTTCTTTTTTCCCCTCTTGTGTTTACCACCTATATAAGCCCCTTTCATATTTATTACAAAGTTGGTTTTGTGGTGCTAAATTCTCTTGACTTTTGCTTATCTGTAAAGTTTTTGATTTCTCCATCAGTTTTGAATAAGATGGTAGAGTAGCCGGGCAGAGTAATCTTCATTGTAGATTTTCTTCTTTCAGCATTTTAAATATACCCTGCCAATCTCTTCTGGCCTGCAGAGTTTCTGCTAAAAGGTCAGCTGTTAAACCTATGGGTTTGCCCTTGTACGTTGCTGTTGCTTTTAATATTCTTTCTTTGTGTTTAATCTGTTAGTTTGATTAATTTTTGTTTTGATGTTTTTCTCCTTGGGTTTATACTGTTTGGAACTGTCTGTGCTTCTTGGACTTGATTGATTATCTCCTTTGCCATTCTGGTGAAGCTTTGAACTATAATCCCTTAAAAATTGTTCTCACTGCTTTTCTTTTTTCTTCTTCTTCAGGGACACAAATAACTTGAAAGCTGGTATTTTTATTGTTTTTCCAGTGGTCTCCGAGGCTATCCTCAATTCTTTTCATGATTTTTCCTTTATTCTACTCTTCAGCAATTACTTCCACCATTCTATCTTCCAATTCACTTATCCATTCTTCTGCTTCTGTTAATCTGCTATTTGTTCCTTCTAGAGTATTTTTAATTTCAGCAGTTGTGTTATTCATCTCTGATTGTTTATTCCTTATTTCATCTATGTCCATAGTAATTGTGTTGTGTTGATTCCTTCTTGCATTTTCTTCATTCTATTTTTGAGGTTTTGGAATGTCTTTACTATCATTATTCTGAATTATTTTTCAGGCAGTTTGCCTATTTCCTTTTCATTTTGTTGGGGTTGTGTTTTCCCCTCAGACTTTCAGATCAAATTCCTTCTTCTTTTCATTTCTTGCCCTTGGTAAGTAATGTTCCAGTGCTTTGTGTAGGCTTCTGTAGGATGTGACTTGTGCTTGTGCTCTGGCAGGAGGAGGTAAGTTGTTTTTTCTTCCTCGGAAGTACAGAGCTGTAGGAGGTGGTAATCTAATTTGATAATGATTGGATTTGTGTTTTTCTCTTGCTTGTTTGCACTGGGTGCTTCCAGCAGTTTTGTGACACTGGGTCTTGTGTGCAGATGGAGGTCTTTGTGGGAGTTCTCATTAATTAATACTCCCTGGGGTTAGGAGCTTTCTGGCAGTCTAGTGTCTAACTGTCAGCACTCCCACCCCAATGGCTCAAGGCCCAATTTATACCCAGGGAGCTGATTCCACAGGTGATTTGTTATGGAATTAAAGGGTATTAAAACAAGCAGACTAAAACAAGAAACAAAAAACAAACCCCAAACAAATGGCATAAACAAACAGAGAAATACTAACAAAAGTAATGCAATATAAGCGGAAGTTGAACGGTTATATGAAGACCTACAAAACCTTTTAGAACTAACACCCAAAAAGATGTCCTTTTCATTATAGGGGACTGGAATGCTAAAGTAGGAAGTCAAGAAACACCTGGAGTAACAGGTAAATTTGGACTTGGAATGTGGAAAGAAGCAGGGCAAAGACTAAGAGAGTTTCGCCAAGAAAATGCACTGGTCATAGCAAACACCCTCTTCCAACAGCGCAAAATAAGACTCTACACATGGACATCATCAGATGGTCAACACCAAAATCAGATTGATTATATTCTTTGCAGCCAAAGATGGAGAAACTCTATACAGTCAACAAAAACAAGACCAGGAGCTGACTGTGGCTCAGATCATATTACCAAATTCAGACTCAAATTGAAGAAAGTAGGGAAAACCACTAGACCATTCAGGTATGACCTAAATCAAATCTTTATGATTATACAGTGGAAGTGAGAAATAGATTTAAGGGACTAGATCTGACAGATAGAGTGCCTGATGAACTATGGAATGAGGTTCGTGACACTGTATGGGAGACAGGGATCAAGACCATCCCCATGGAAAAGAAATGCAAAAAAGCAAAATGGCTCTCTGGGGAGGCCTTACAAATAGCTTTGAAAAGAAGAGAGATGAAAAGCAAGGGAGAAAAGGAAAGATATGAGCATGTGAATGCAGAGTTCCAAAGAATAGCAAGAAGAGGTAAGAAAGCCTTCTTCAGCGATCAATGTAAAGAAATAGAGGAAAAGAACAGAATGGGAAAGACTAGAGTTCTCTTCAAGAAAATTAGAGATACCAAGGGAACATTTCATGCAAAGATGGGCTCGATAAAGGACAGAAATGGTATGGACCCAACAGAAGTAGAAGATTTTAAGAAAAGGTGGCAAGAATACATGGAAGAACTTCACAGGAAAGATCTTCATGACACAGATAATGGTGATGATGTGATCACTAATCTAGAGCCAGACATCCTGGAATGTGAAGTCAAGAGGGCCTTAGAAAGCATCACTATGAAAAAGCTAGTGGAAGTGATGGAATTCCAGTTGAGCTGTTTCAAATCCTGAAAGATGATGCTGTGAAAGTGCTGCACTCAGTATGCCAGAAATTTGGAAAACTCAGCAGTGGCCACAGGACTGGAAAATATCAGTTTTCATTCCAATCCCAAAGAAAGGCAATGCCAAAGAATGCTCCAACTACCACACAATTTCACTCATCTCACATGCTAGTAAAATAATGCTCAAAATTCCCCAAGCCAGGCTTCAGCAATACATGAACCATGAACTTCCTGATGTTCAAGCTGGTTTCCGAAAAGGCAGAGGAACCAGAGATCAAATTGCCAACATCTGCTGGATCATGGAAAAAGTAAGAGAGTTCCAGAAAAATGTCCTGCTTTATTGACTATGCCAAAGCCTTTGACTGTGTGTATCACAATAAACTGTGGAAAATTCTGAAAGAGATGGGAATCCTAGACCACCTGACCTGCCTCTTGAGAAATCTGTATGCAGGTCAGGAAGCAACAGTTAGAACTGGACATGGAACAACAGACTGGTTCCAAATAGGAAAAGGAGTACGTCAAGGCTGTATATTGCCACCCTGCTTATTTAATAAATATGCAAAATACATCATGAAAAATGCTGGACTAGAAGAAACACAAGCTGGAATCAAAATTGCTGGGAGAAATATCAATAACCTCAGATATGCAGGTGACACCACCCTTATGGGAGAAAGTGAAGAGAAGCTGAAAAGCCTTTTGATGAAAGTGAAAGAAGAGAGTGAAACAGTTGGCTTAAGGCTCAACAATCAGAAAATGAAGATCATGGCATCCAGTCCCATCACTTTGTGGGAAATAGATGGGGAAACAGTGGAAACAGTGTCAGACTTTATTTTTGGTCTCCAAAATCACTGCAGATGGTGACTGCCACCATGAAATTAGAAGACGCTTACTCCTTGGAAGAAAAGTTATGACCAACCTAGATAGTATATTTAAAAGCAGAGACATTACTTTGCCGACTAAGGTCCGTCTAGTCAAGGCTATGGTTTTTCCTGTGTTCATGTATGGATGTGAGAGTTGGACTTTGAAGAAGGCTGAGTGCTGAACAACTGATATTTTTGAACTAAGGTGTTGGAGAAGACTCTTGAGAGTTCCTTGGACTGCAAGGAAATCCAACCAGTCCATTCTGAAGATCAGCCCTGGGATTTCTTTGGAAGGAATGATGCTAAAGCTGAAATTCCAGTACTTTGGCCACCTCAAGTGAAGAGTTGACTCTTTGGAAAAGACTCTGATGCTGGGAGGGATTGGGGGCAGGAGGAAAAGCGGAAGACCGAGGATGAGTTGGCTGGATGACATCACAGACTCGATGGACGTGAGTCTGAGTGAACTCCGAGAGATGGTGATGAACAGAGAGGCCTGGCGTGCTGTGATTCATGTGGTTGCAAAGAGTCGGACACAACTGAGCGACTGAACTTAAATGATTACACATAAACAAATCCAAAATAGTCCAAAAAGAAATTAAAAGAGAGTGATCTGAGTAAAAGAAAGTAAAACTTGTATTAATCCGCTAAAAACAAAACTTACTAAAAATATAAGCTGTAAAACAAAACCAACTGAGGAATAAAACAATGATAACAAAACAGACTAATAAACATGGTCAGAGAAAGAGAGAGGAATAAGAAAAGAAAGCATAAAAATCAAAGTTAAATGTAGGTAGATAAAGATTGTTAGTTTAAATTAAATAATAACTAACACAGGAAAAGAAAAAGAAAAGCAGACAAAAGAGTATATGTATAACATTAATAATGATTTTTTAATTAAATTGTTTTAAATAAATGGCAAAAAAAGCCAAATCAAAAAAAAAAGGGCCCCATAGAGGTTTAAGTAATTAAAGGAAATAAAAAGTGTAATTTAAAAAAAATTCTCAAAACACAAATAGATTTAATAGTACTAAGAAAATCAACAACTACAGCAACAGGGGTGGGGGAGAATGAAAAAGAAGAAAAAAATCCAGAAGCAACCACCAATCACATTAAACTATAATAAAAGTTTCTATTGGATGTCAGCTGTCAGCTTCCTTTCCCTCACTGTGAGTCACAGTCCACCTCACCTCCCTAGGATATCCTCCAATGCTGGGCTAGTCTCTGGATCTGTTGTGAGGGCAGCTCAGACTCTAACCTGGTTCCACTCCTGTGTGTTCTTGCCTACACACAGGAGTGGAACCAGGTCAGAGTCTGAGCTGCCCTCTACACCTGCCAATGTTACTGTGCTTTCTTTTTGCAGGACCTCTCATTGTCCTCTTACATGTTCCATAGACACAGTCTGTCTAATTGTGTGGAATTAATCTGAAGCTTGTATCACTGGTGGGAAGGTTATGAGTTAGCTTACTTTGCCACACTGCCCCTGGGTTTCAGTTGTGATTTGTCTCCACCTCTGTGTGTGAGTTGTCCACAGGGTGGAAAACTTGGGTCTGCCCCAGGGAGGACCAGGTGTGGAGGTAGTGCATCTGCTTGGATCACAGGGGCCCTGACAGTACCAGGTACTTAAGGGAGCTGGTGGCTAAGACAGCAGGGAATATGGTACTTCTAGTGTTTTTTCTGGAGGAGGCAATAACACCCCCACTCCAGTAGGCTTGCCTGGAAAATCCCATGGATGGAGGAGCCTGGCAGGCTGTAGCCAATGGGGTCGCTAAGAGTCGGGCATGACTGAGCAAATTCACTTTCACTTTTCACTTTCATGCATTGGAGAAGGAAATGGCAACCCACTCCAGTATTCTTGCCCGGAGAACCCAGGGACAGAGGAGCCTAGTGGGCTGCTGTCTATGAGGTCACACAGAGTCGGACACGACTAAAATGGCTTAGCAGCAGCAGTACTTTTTCTAGCCTCTGGTAGCTCTTTCCAATTGTGGATTGTGTAAGGGGTGGCACAGGAGCTTGGATCACAGAGACCCTGGCAATGCTGGATTTGCAGGGGTGTTTGTGGCTACTGTCACAGGAAGTATGGTGCTATTATGTTTTTTTTTTTTTTAATAGCTTCTGGCAGCTCTTCCCCCAGTGAGGACTGAGAGTGGAGGTGGCACAGCTGCTTGGATTGTGGAAACTCTGGCAGCATCAAGTCGGCAGGGACACCAAGCCTCAGCCGCAGGAGCTACAATCCTATTAGAGTCTTTTCCTAGCCTCTGGCAGCTGGTAATCAGAGGGCCTCTTTGGCTGGTCCTTCTCTTTAGTTCAGTACATCAGGCATTTAAAGGATCACTCTGGCAGGAGTCCTTCTCTGCTGTTTGGCATGTCAGGCACTTAAAGGGGCATCCTCTCTGGGTTTCTCCAGCTGTCCACTGCTAACATCTGTGGATAGAGAACCTATACAGATGGCTCAACCAAATCTGTGTGACTCAGCAGTGTCACCCTGTCTCCAGGTTTGCCTGGCTTTCCCTCACAAGCATTTCTCACTGTGATCTCCTCCCTCAGGTCCCCTCAGGCTGTTTCTCCTCAGTCAACAGCAGACCTTGCCCCGGTATTGTGCTCCAAACTCTATGCTCCAGCTCAGAGCTGCTGCACTTTCTAGGGGACTTGAATCCCTGTCTGGAGTACATATGGCTGTGCAAGGATTTTCTATGTGATTCTCATTCCATCCAGATGGTCATAGATCAACTACTTCATTCTCCAACAGCCTCAAATGCTTCATCATTGTCCCAAGTATTTCCCCCTGATGTGGGGATCTGACCCTTGCTTCGGTTTGCTCACTCCCCAGGTACAGATCCAGTCCTACTCACTCTCTTCTTTTTGTCCTCCTTCCTTTGTCCTACTGAGTTTTGTGTGGTTCTATATACTTCTCTGGTGCTCAGGTGCTCCTGCTGGCTCTCTGCTAGTGTTCCACAAGATCTGTGTCTCGAATTGTATTCCTGATATATTAATGGAGAGAGATGTACAAAAGGAGGGGGAATGTGGTGTCAAGGAAGTATTTTTCTTCAATAAAATAGATATTAGACTGTTTCCTTTTTATAGGCTAAATGAAATACACTGTAGAAAGGAAGACTGAGTGAGATTGAGTGATAACAATATAGGTGATGTAAGCTTTTGGTGTAAGAGAGATTTCCTGAAATATAAAAGAGAGGATGGTGATGATGATGATGATGATGATGTGATGACAATGATAGCTAACATACACAAGCATATAGTGCTTACTCCTACTCCTTGTCATGATATTGTTCAAGCAATGTACATGCACTACTTATTTAAACGTCATAGCTACTATTATTTCCCATATTACAGAGATGAAGAAAGTGAGACAGAGAAAGTTTAAGCAATTTCTCTGAGGTTGTAGAACCAATAAATGATATAACTGACATGAAGGAAAAACTGATTTGGATATAAAGGTTCTCATTTGATGCTGCAAACTGACAATATCTGATGTCTTCTGTTTTCTCAATAAAATTTTAACAAGGACTTCAGTTGAGAATGAATGAGCTGGTGGATATATCAGATATTTGAAAAATAACAAGTTTTAAAATAGCTATCTTAAAGAGTGAGAAAACGTTTTAACAGGGACATGAAATTTCTTGGCTTCATTCAGTGGCCCTTTGACGTATATGATCATGAATTTTAAATAAATCTAATCTGTATGAATCCCAATCTTGAGTAATTTAGGGAAGAAGATGGGTCATCAGGTGACCTTTAGGTTTTGTAAAATTCAACTAGATAAAGTGAATATTCCAGTAAATGTTTGAGACTATAAAAGATAGATGAAAAATACACCATCCTTTAGATATTCAGTATTAGCAACAATTAAAAGCAGCTGTACTGGAAACCTCCAGTCCCAATTAGAAAATTGAGGGCATTGTAGAGGAAACTCAAATCCCTCTCCCTCTCAAAATGTCAAGGTTTTTCTCTGCTATATTCAGAAACTTTTCTGGAGAAGGACCTGATCCAAATAAAAGCCTATCCTTTGGAACCATGGTTTCATCATTTATAGGTGAAACTAAGGGAACAGAGTGTTTTCTTTGTTCTGTTGACAATCATTGAAATAGTAAACACCTCTTCAAGTTTAAGATATAAAATAACATTTATACAGCATAGATGAAAATTATGAAAGAATTAATCAATCCATTCATACTATATTGGAAGCAAAACTCTGGCATTAATAAAATGTTCCTTATTCAAGTATGTATACATAAGTGGACTGAAAGGTAAACAACACAATTTTTGGGAAAATATAAAACATGCAGCAGGAAACAAAGGTGTATTTCAAGTGTATGTTATTTTAGCATTCTCAGTTAAACTGAAAAAAGAATGGTATCTGTGAAATAATAGATAAAAAGATTAAATTAAAATACAGAAGAGTAAGTCAAAAACAAAACCAATTGATACAGGAAAGAATAGAAAAAGGTAAAATAGCCAAGAAAATGCATTAAAATGAAATTTGTGATACTAGACTTTGAAAATGCCTAGAAGCCAACATAAAACAGCATACATTATGCAAAACCTGAATCAATGCTAATGAAGAGAAAATTTGAGAAGTTATGACCAGAATTTATAAAAAGAAAAAAAAAGATGAGAAAGAAATGAAAATTAGAGGAAAGGTGGCTGAGGTGAATGATAGAGAATAGAAAGCCAACACATAGAGAACTGGTGATGCTAATAAAGACATCTATCTATCTATCTATCTATCTATCTATCTATATAAAGATGTAATGGAAGAAATCTTACATTTAAGTGATCTGCAAGACACTAATTAAAATTATATTAAAAGAAACCAGCATTCAAACACATAATATACACATTGAAAAAAATTGAACTTCAGTGATAAAAAGAATCTTAGGAATATAGAGAAAATAATGAAATTACAAAAAGAACAAATTCTGGTTGATCTCAGAGTTATTCTATACAGTATTACATTTCAAAAGATAACGGATAAACATTTAAGATTTTAATTAAAAAGATTGACATTTGCAAATGATTCTCTGTCAAATGGAAAATCAGTTTATTTCAACAAAAATATATTCTAACTTAAAAGCACCTTTTTAGTGTGCCATTTCTGGAAAGAAAAAACTAATATTTTGAAAAATATCTTGTCACATGCAAGATTGGAGTCACAATAATAAATCAAAAATTAGTAAATTATAGTACAAAAGAGGATTATCCACATTAAGTGACAAAACGTGGTCCACTGGAAAAGGGAATTGCAAACCACTTCAATATTCTTGCCTTGAGAACCCGATGAACAGTATGAAAAGGCAAAAGATATAACACTGAAAGATGAACTCCTCGGGTCAATAGGTGTCCAATACACGACTGGAGAAAAGTGGAGATATACCTCCAGAAGGAATTAAGAGGTTGAGCCAAAGTGGATATAACACCCAGTGGTGGCTAAAGTAAAGTCTGATGCTTTAAGAACAATACTGTATAGGAACTTGCAATGTTAGGTCCATGAATCAAGATAAATTGAACATGGTCAAACAAGAGACAACAAGAGTGAACATCAAAATTGTATAAATCAGTGAACTAAAATGGAACAGAATGGGTGAATTTAATTCAGATGACCATTATATCTATTACCACTGGCAAAGAATCTCTTAGAAAAATGGAGTAGCCCTCATACTCAACAAAAGAGTCCAAAATGAAGTACTTGTGTGCAGTCTCAAAAATAATGGAATGATCTCACATCATTTCCAAGGCAAAGCATTCAGTATCACAGTAATCCAAGTCTATTCCCCAACCACTAATTCTGAAGAAGCTGAAGTTGTACAGCTCTATGAAAACCTACAAGACTTTCTAGGACTAACACCACAATAAAGATGCTATTTTCATCACAGGGGACAGGAATGCAAAAGTAGGAAGTCAAGGAAGTCAAGGGATACCTGGAATAACAGGTAAGTTTGGCCTTGGCCTTGAAGTGCAAAATGAAGCAGGGCAAAGGCTAATAGAGTTTTTCCAAGAGAACCCACTGATCATAGCTAACACCCTCTTCCAACAACACAGAAGACTCTACACATGGACGTCACCAGATGGTAAATACTGAAATCAGATTAATTATATTCTTTGCAGCCAAAGATGGAGAAGCTCTATTCAGTCAGCAAGAACAAGACGGGGAGCTGACTGTGGCTCAGAGCATGAACTCCTTATTGCTAAATTCAGGCTTAAATTGAAGAAGGTAGGGAAAACCACTAGACCATTCAGGTATGACCTAAATACAATGCCTTATGATTATACAGTAGAAGTGACAAATAGATTCAAGGTATTAGATGTGATAAACAGAGTGCCTGAAGAAATATTGATGGAGGTTCATGTTATAGTACAGGAGGCAGTGATCAAGAACATCCTCAAGAAGAAGAAATGCAAAAAGGCAAAGTAGTTGTCTGAGGAGACCTTGCAAGTCCCTGAGTAAAGAAGAGAAGCCAAAGGCAAATGAGAAAAGAAAAGAAATACCCATTTGAATGCAGAATTCCAAAGAATAGCAAGGAGAGAAAAGAAAGCCTTCCTCAGGGATCAATGCAAAGAAATATAGGAAAACAATAGAACTGAAAAGACTAGAGATCTCTTCAAGAAAATTAGAGATACCAAGGGAACATTTCATGCAAAGATGGGAATACCAGACCACCTGACCTGTGTCTTGAGAAATCTGTATACAGATCAAGAAGCAAAAGTTAGAACAAGAACAATGGACTTGTTCAAAATTGGGAAAGAAATTTGTCAAGACTATATTTTGTCACCTTGCTTATTTAACTTATATGCACAGTACATATGCATATGAGACTCTTGATGAAAGTGAAAGAGGAGAGTGAGAAAGTTGGTTATAAACTCAACATTCAGAAAACTAAGATCATGGAATCTAGTCCCATCACTTCATGGCAAATAGATGGGGAAACAGTGGAAATGGTGACAGTCTTTAGTTTTTGGACTCCAAAATCACTGTAGATAGTGACTGTAGCCATAAAATTAAAAGACTACTCCTTATAAGAAAAGGAGCCACAAATTCATCGAAAGATCATTTGAATGCTGAGAAAATACCACAAAACAACTTCTGAACCCTGGGAGAGGACACCAGGCACCAAGAAAAGCAGCCCATTCTCTTCAAAAGGAGATAGGAAAAGTATACAAGAAAAAATAAATGAGAGACAAAAGAGTTAGAGATGGATACCAATCCTAGGGAGGGAGTTGTAAAAGAGAAGAAGTTTCTAAACACTAGGAAACCCTCTCACCGGTGGGTCTGTGAGGAGATTTGGAATCTCAGAGGGCAACATAACTGGGAGGAAAATAAAGAAATAAAACCCCACAGATTACTGGCCTAACCACAACTCCCAGTGGAGAAATAGCCCAGATGCTCACGTCAGCCACAAGCAAGTGGGGGCTGAACAGGGAGGCATGAGCTGCATTGCTTAGGGTAAGAACCAGACCAGAATGCCTTGAGGGCAATCTGAGGGAGCTCATGTGAGACAGCAACCCAAACTGTGGCATAGCCAGAGATAAAAAAGAGAGAGAGAGAGAGAGAGAGAACTTTCCCGCAAAAAGTTCCAACCTAAGGCACTGCTGGGCCCGTTCACAGAATAAAGGACTGAGCAAATACCAGAGGAGAGCTAACTGGCAGCAGACAGGCCCCATCCTCCACCAGAGTCAGGGAGGCAGACAGGCGACAGCCAGAGCCAGAAGGCAAGGTTCAAACTCTGCCCCAGAAACAGCATTCTCTACCAAAATGCAAGCAGGCTCCCAGTTGCTAAGCAAGTCTTCCTGGGGTCTTTGATGGTTTACATCTACCAGGAGGGTCACAGCCAGATATTAGCTCCCAGAGGAGGCACACAGCACACCTGAGATGGTGCTCCTGCTGAGCACCCAGGAAACTGAGCACCTGGGACAAGGGAAGTGATAAAACCCACCAACCAGCTGGGGAGTGTGTGCTTTCCAAGCACCTGGTGGACTGAGCTGCTCAGACCTGGGAAGGGCACAAAACGCAGGCCCAACTGAGTCTGTGCCTTTGTGGTATACTGGAGAACCTGAACCTGAGTGGCTTAGATCTGGGAAGTACACGCAACCCAGGGCCTGCTTTAGACAGTTCCCTTGCAGAGCATTCTGGAGCCTGAGCAGTGTAAACCAGGAAAGCACACACGTCATGAGTGAGGGCAAACCCAGTGTGGCCTAGACACTGTGAGCACTCCCCACACACGCCAGTGATATTTCTTTCCAGTGTTCCTCCCTCCCCGCAGCACAATTAAACAAGTGACCTTAAATAACTGACCACTTTCACCCCCTTGTGTTAGGGCAGAAGTTAGATACTGAAGAGACTTGCAAACAGAGGAAGCCAAAATAAACAAAGAAGAGGGAATCGGTTTGGAAGTGAAAGGTGCAGCAGATTAAAACCCTGTAGTTAGCATTGGCTACCTTGGAAGGGACCTATAGACTTTGAGAAGAATATAAGTTGGAAAAAGGAACTATCTGAAACTGAAGTGACCCCACACTGCCCTCAATAGCTCCAGAGAAATATTTAGATATATTTAACTATTACAATTATTACAGCTTTAAAATATTTTTATTTTTAAGGTCTTTATTAATCCTTTACATTTCATTTTTAAAACCTATTATTACCTTGAAAAAATGACCCTATTTTTAATGCAAAATTCATATATATTTTCATAAATTTTGCATTTTTATATAGTATTTTGAGAGTCTACACTTCCAACAACACAAGATAAGACTCTACACATGGACATCACCAGATGGTCAACACCAAAAATCAGATTGATTATATTCTGTGCAGCCAAAGATGGAGAAGCTCTATACAGTCAACAAAAACAAGACCAGGAGCTGACTGTGGCTCAGATCATGAGTTTCTTATTGCCAAATTCAGACTTAAATTGAAGAAAGTAGGGAAAACCACTAGACCATTCAGGTATGATATAAATAAAATCCTTTATGATTATACAGTGGAAGTGAGAAATAGTTTTAAGGGCCTAGATCTGACAGATAGAGTGCCTGATGAACTATGGAATGAAGTTCATGACATTGTACAAGAGACAGGGATCAAGACCATCCCTATGGAAAAGAAATGCAAAAAAGCAAAATGGCTGTCTGAGAAGGCCCTACAAATAGCTGTGAAAATAAGACAAGTGAAAAGTAAATAAGAAAAGGAAAGATATAAGCATCTGAATGCAGAGTTCCAAAGAATAGCAAGAAGAGATAAGAAAACCTTCCTCAGTGATCACTGCAAAGAAATAGAGGAAAAGAACAGAATGGAAAAGACTAGAGATCTCTTCAAGAAAATTAGAGATACAAAGGGAACATTTTATGGAAAGATGGCTTGATAAAAGACAGAAATGGTATGGACCTAAGAGAAGCAGAAGATATTAAGAAGAGGTGGCAAGAATACACAGAACTGTACAAAAAGATCTTCACGACCAAAATAATCATGATGGAGCGATCACTCACCTAGAGCCAGACATCCTGGAATGTGAAGTCAAGTGGCCCTTAGAAAGCATGACTACAAACAAAGCTAATGGAGGTGATGGAATTCCCGTTGAGCTATTTCATATCCTGAAAGATGATGCTGTGAAAGTGCTGGACTCAATATACCAGTAAATTTGGAAAACTCAGCAGTGGCCACAGGACTGGAAAGGGTCAGTTTTCATTCCAATCTCAAAGAAAGGCAATGCCAAAGAATGCTACAACTACCACACAAATGCATTAATCTCACACACTAGTAAAGTAATGCTAAAATTCTCCAAACATGGCTTCAGCAATACGTGAATCGTGAACTTACAGTTGTTCAAGCTGGTTTTTAGAAAAGGCAGAGGAACCGGATATCAAAATGCCAACATCCACTGGATCATGGAAAAAGCAAGAGAGTTCCAGAAAAACATCTATTTCTGCTTTATTGACTATGCCAAATCCTTTGACTGTGTGGATCACAATATACCATGGAAAATTCTGAAAGAGATGGGAATACCAGACCACCTGATCTGCCTCTTGAGATACCTATATGCAGGTCAGAAAGCAACAATTAGAACTGGACATGGAACAACAGACTGGTTCCAGGTAGGAAAGAAGTACGTCCAGGCTGTATATTGTCACCCTGCTTATTTAACTTATATGCAGAGCACTTCATGAGAAACGCTGGACTGGAAGAAGCACAAGCTGGAATCAAGATTGCCAGGAGAAATATCAATAACCTCCTAAATGCAGATGACACCACCTTTATGGCAGAAAGTGAAGAGGAACTAAAATGCCTCTTGATGAAAGTGATAGGAGAGTGCAAAAGTTGGCTTAAAGCTCAACATTCAGAAAACGAAGATGATGGCATCTGGTCCCATCACTTTATGGGAAATAGATGGAGAAACAGTGGAAACAGTGTCAGATTTTATTTTGGGGGGCTCCAAAATCACTGCAGATGGTGATTGAAGCCATGAAATTAAAATAAGCTTACTCCTTGAAAGGAAAGTTATGACCAACCCAGATAGCATATTGAAAAGCAGAGACATTACTTTGCCAACAAAGATCTATATAGTCAAGGCTATGGTTTTTCCTGTGGTCATGCATGGATGTGAGAGTTGGACTGTGAAGAAAACTGAGCACTGAAGAATTGATGTTTTTGAACTGTGGTGTTGGAGAACACTTTTGAGAGTTCCTTGGACTGCAAGGAGATCCAACCAGTCCATTCTAAAGGAGATCAGTCCTGGGTATTCTTTGGAGGGAATGATGCTAAAGCTGAAGCTCCAGTACTCTGGCCACCTCATGTGAAGTGCTGACTAACTTGAAAATCTCTGATGCTGTGAGAGATTGGGGGCAGGAAGAAAAGGGGACGACAGAGGATGAGATGGCTGGATGCCATCAGTGACTCGATGGATGTGAATTTGAGTGAAATCCAGGAGTTGGTGATGGACAGGGAGGCCCAGAGTGCTGTATTTCATGGTGTGGCAAAGAGTCGGACATGACTGAGTGACTGAAGTGAAGTGAACTGAACTGAACCTCTTCTCTAGATTTTTAATCTTTGCTTTTTGGTATTTGTTATCAATTGTGTACCTTTAATAATCCAATCCTCAGTACCCATTTTTACTTAGGAGTGTGCTTACTGGCTTGATTGCTCCGTCCCCTTTTGACTTTCCCTTTTCTCTCCCAGGTGACCTCTATCTCCTTTCTCCCCCTTTAAAAAAATCTACTTATCTCTGTGAATCTCTTTGGGTGTTCTGGCCTGTGGAGAGCACTTAGGGAACTGATCAAAGGCTAGATTGGTCTCTCTCCTTTTTATATTCCTTCTCCTCTCCTTCTGGTCACATCTATCTCCTTCCTACCTCTTCCCTTCTCTATGGAACTCCATGAATCTCTCTGAGTGTTTCAGAATGTGGAGAGAAAATAGGGAATTGATTACTGGCTAGACTGCTCTCTCCCCTTTTGATTCCCCCTCTTCTCCTTCTCATCACCTCTATTTCCCTTCTTCCTTTTCTCTTCTTCATGTAACTCTGTGACCTCTCTGGGTAAAGATTCCATGGGGAATCTTTTCACCATTAACGTACATGTTTTATCATCAGTGCTGTATGAATGGAGAAGTCTTGAGGCTACTGTAAGAATAAGACTGACAGCCAGAGACAGGAGGCTTAAATCCAAAACTTGAGAACACCAGAAAACCTCTGACTCAGGGAACATTTATCGAGAGGAGCTCATCCAAAAGCCTCCATACCTACACTGAAACCAAGTTCCATCAGAGAGCCAAAAGTTTGAGACCAAGACATCCAAGCAAATTCTCCAATAATGCAGGAACATAACACTAAGAATTAAAATGCAGGAGGCCGAAAGTCCCACCAAACCCATATGTATCTCAAAACTCATTACTGGACACTTCATTGCACTCCAGAGAAAAGAGACTGGCTCCACTCGCCAGAACACAGATGCAAGCTTCCCTTACAAGGAAACCTTCACAAGCTATTCACCAACCTCACCCACAGGGAGGAACCTCCACAATAAAGAGGAACCACAAACTTCCAGCATACAGAAAGGCCACTGCAAACATAGCAAACTAAACCAGCTTAAAAGGTAGAGAAATATTCAGCAGGTAAAGGAACATGATAAAAGCTCACTAAACCAAACAAAAGAGGAGGAGATAAGGAGTCAAACTGAAAGAGAATTCAGAATAATGATAGTAAAAATGATTCAGAATCTTAAAAAGAAAATGGAGTTACAGTAAATAGTCTGGAGACAAGGATTTAGAAGATGAAAGAAACGATTAACAAGGACCTAGAAGAAATAAAAAAAAAAGTCAATCAATTATGAATAATGCAATATCTGAGATCAAAAGCACCCTGGAGGGAACCAACACTAGAATAACTGTGGCAGAAGATAGGATAAGTGAGGTGGAAGATAGAATGGTGGAAATACATGAAGCAGAGAGGAACAAAGGAAAAAAAAATTTAAAAGAAATGAGGACAACCTCAGAGACCTCTGGGAGAATGTTAAACGTCCCAACATTCGAATCACAGGAGGCCCAGAAGAAAAAGACAAAAGGAAAGGCCATGAGAAAATACTTGAGGAGATAATAGTTGAAAAATTCCCTAAAATAGGGAAGGAAATAGCTTCTCAGTCCAACAAAGCCAGAGAAACCCAAAAGGATAAACCCAAGGTGAAATACCCCAAGACATATATTAATCAGATTAATGAAGATAAAACACACAAAATAAATATTAAAAGCAGCAAGGGAAAAACAACAAATAACTCACAAAGGGATTCCCATAAAGATAACAGCTGATTTTTCAACAGAAACTCCTTAAGCCAGAAGGGAAAGGCAGACATAGTTAAAATGATGAAACGGAAACAACTATAAGCCAGATTACTGTATCCAGCAAGGATTTATTCAAATATGAAGGAGAAATAACAAACTTTCAGTTTAGTTCAGTCACTCAGTTGTGTCCGACTCTTTGTGATCCCATGAATCCCAGCACGCCAGGCCTCCCTGTCCATCAGCAAGACCTGGAATTCACTCAGACTCACGTCCATCGAGTCAGTGATGCCATCAGGCCATCTCATCCTCCGTTGTCCCCTTCTCCATTAGAGTATTTTCCAATGAGTCAACTCTTCCCATGAAGTGGCCAAAATACTGGAGTTTCAGCTTTATCATCATTCCTTCCAAAGAAATCCCAGGGCTGATCTCCTTCAGAATGGACTGGTTGTATTTCCTTGCAGACCAAGGGACTCTCACGAGTCTTCTCCAACACCACAGTTCAAAAGCATCAATCCTTTGGCGTTCAGCCTTCTTCACAGTCCAACTCTCACATCCGTACATGACCACAGGAAAAACTATAGCCTTGACTAGATGGACCCTAGGCAAAGTAATGTCTCTGCTTTTGAATATGCTATCTAGGTTGGTCATAACTTTTCTTCCACGGAGTAAGCATCTTTTAATTTCGTGGCTGCAATGACCATCTGCAGTGATTTTGAAACCCAGAAAAATAAAGTCTGACACTTTTTCCACTGTTTAACCATCTATTTCCATGAAATGATGGGAGTGGATGCCATGATCGTCATTTTCTGTGTGTTGAGCTTTAAGCCAACTTTTTCACTCTCCTCTTTCATTTTCATAAAGAAGTTCTTTAGTTCCTTTTCATTTTCTGCCATAAGGGTGGTGTCATCTGCATTTCTGAGGTTATTGATATTTCTCCCAGCAATCTTGATTCCAGCTTGTGTTTCTTCCAGTCCAGCGTTTCTCATGATGTACTCTGCATATAAGTTAAATAAGCAGGGAGCCTTGACGTACTCCTTTCCCTATTTGGAACCAGTCTGTTGTTCCATGTCCAGTTCTAACTGTTGCTTTCTGACCTGCATACAGATTTCTCAAGGGGAGGGTCAGGTGGCCTACTATTCCCATCTCTTTCAGAATTTTCCATAGTTTATTGTGATAAACACATTCAAAGGCTTTGGCATAGTCATTAAAGCCGAAATAGAGGTGTTTCTGGAACTCTTTGCTTTCTCCATGATCCAGCGGATGTTGGCAATTTGATCTCTGGTTCCTCTGCCTTTTCTAAAACCAGCTTGAACATCAGGAAGTTCACAGTTCATGTATTGCTGAAGCCTGGCTTGGAGAATTTTGAGCATTACCTTACTAGCATGTGAAATGAGTGCAACTGTGCAGTAGTTTGAGCATTCTTTGGCATTGCCTTTCTTTGGGATTGGAATGAAAACTGATCTTTCCCAGTCATGTGGCCACTGCTGAGTTTTCCAAATTTGCTGCCATATTGAATGAAGCACTTTCACAGCATCAGCTTTCAGGATTTGAAATAGCTCAACTGGAATTGCATCACCTTCACTAGCTTTGTTCGTAATAATGCTTTTCTAAGGCCCACTTGACTTCACATTCCAGCATGTCTGGCTCTAGATGAGTGATCACATCATCATGATTTTCTGGGTCATGAAGATAGTTTTTGTACAGTTCTTCTGTATATTCTTGCCACCTCTTCTTAATATCTTCTGCTTCTGTTGGATCCATACCATTTCTGTCCTTTATAGAGCCCATCTTTGCATGAAATGTTCCCTTGGTGTCTCTAAATTTTTTGGAGAGATCTCTAGTTTGTTCCATTCCGTTCTTTTCCTCTATTTCTTTGCATTCCATGAAGAAGGCTTTCTTATCTCTTCTTGCTATTCTTTGGAACTCTGCATTCACATGCTCACATCTTTCCTTTTCTCCTTTGCTTTCCACCTCTCTTCTTTTCCCAGCTATTTGTAAGGCCTCCCCAGACAGCCATTTTGCTTTTTGCATTTCTTTTCCATGGGGATGGTCTTGATCCCTGTCTCCCATACAATGTCACGAACCTCATTCCATAGTTTATCAGGCACTCTATCTGTCAGATCTAGGCCCTTAAATCTATTTCTCACTTCCACTGTATAATCATAAGGGATTTGATTTAGGTAATATCTGAATGGTCTAGTGGTTTTCCCTACTTTCTTCAATTTGAGTCTGAATTCAGTAATATGATCTGAGCCACAGTCAGCTCCTTGTCTTGTTTTTATTGACTGTATAGAGCTTCTCCATCTTTGGCTGCATAGAATATAATCAATCTGATTTTGGTGTTGACCATCTGGTGATGTCCATGTGTAGAGTCTTCTCTTGTGCTGTTGGAAGAGGGTGTTCGCTATGACCAGTGCACTTTCTTGGCAAAACTCTCTTAGTCTTTGCCCTGCTTCATTCCACATTCCAAGGCCAATTTTGCCTGTTACTCCAGGTGTTTCTTGACTTCCTACTTTAGCATTCCAGTCCCCTATAATGAAAAGGCCATCTTTTTTGGGTGTTAGTTCTAAATGGTTTTGTGGGTCTTCATATAACCGTTCAACTTCAGCTTCTTCAGCATTACTGGTTGGGACATAGACTTGGGTTACTGTGATATTGAATGGTTTGCCTTGGAGACGTTTTTGAGATTGCATCCAAGTACTGCATTTCGGACTCTTTTGTTGACCATGATGGCTACTCCATTTCTTCTGAGGTATTCCTGCCTGCAGTAGTAGATATAATGGTCACCTGAGTTAAATTCACCCATTCCAGTCCATTTTAGTTCGCTGATACCTAGAATGTCGACGTTCACCCTTGCCATCTCTTGTTTGACCACTTCCAATTTGCCTTGATACATGGACCTGACATTTCAGGTTCCTATGCAGCATTGCTCTTTACCGCATCGGCCCTTGCTTCTATCACCAGTCACACCCACAACTGGGTATTATTTTTGGCTCCATCCCTTTATTCTTTTTGGAGTTATTTCTCCACTGACCCCCAGTATCATATTGGGCACCTACTGACCTGGGGAGTTCCTCTTTCAATATCTTATCATTTTGCCTTTTCATACTGTTCATGGGGTTCTGAAGGCAAGAATCCTGAAATGGATGGTTTACCACTCCCTTCTCCAGTGGACCACATTCTGTCAGACATTTCCACCATGACCTGCCCATCCACTTGGTTTCACTGAGTTAGACAAGGCTGTGGTCCTAGTGTGATTAGATTGACTAGTTCTGTGAGTATGGTTTCAGTGTGTCTGCCCTCTGATTCCATCTTGAAACACCTACCATCTTACTTGGGTATCTCTTATCTTGGGCTTGGGGTATCTCTTCACAGCTGCTCCAGCAAAGCACAGCCACTTCTCTTTACCTTGGATGAGGGGTATCTCCTTACCGCCATCCTTCCTCACCTTCAACATGGGATAGCTCCTCAAGTCCCTCGTGCATCCATGCAGCCACTGCTCCTTGTGTTGCTCCTCCTGGCCACCGCCCCTGGCCTCAGGCATGGGGTGACTCCTCAGATCCACTGCCCCTGGCCTTGGGCGTGAGGTGGCTTCTCCCCACCGCCCCCTGGCCTTAGACGTGGGGTGGCTCCTCTTGGCCACCGCTCCTGGCCTTGGATGCGGGGTAGCTCTTCTAGGCCGTGCTTAGTGTGCCGGGTTGTAGCCACTCGCACTTAGTGCACCAGGTCACAGTTGCCCATGCTTAGTGTGCCAGGTCACAAACTTTACAGACAAGCAAATCAGAGAATTCAGCACCAGCAAGCCAGCTCTTCAACAAATGCTAAAGGATCTTCTCTAGACAGCAAGCACAGAAAAGGTTTATAAACTCAAACCCAAAACAACAAAGTAAATGGCAACTGGATCATGCTTATCAATAATTACCTTAAATGTAAATGGGTTGAATGCCCCAACCAAAAAGACAAAGACTGGCTGAGTAGATACAAAAGCAAGAGCCCTATATATGCTGTCTATAACAAACCCACTTCAGACCTAAAGACACATACAGACTGAAAGTGAAGGGCTGGAACAGGGTACTTTACAAAAAATTGAGACCAAAAAAATCAGGAGTAGTAATATTCATATCAGAAAAAGTAGACTTTGAAATAAAAGCCATGAATAGAAAAAAAAAAGGACAGTATATAATGAACAAAGGATAAATCCAAGAAGAAAATATAAAAATTATAAATACATATGCACCCAACATAGGAGCACCGCGATACGTAAGGCAAATGCTAACAAGTATGAAAGAGGATATTAACAGTAACACAATAATAGTTGGAGAGTTTAGTACCCCACTGAGACCTATGGATAGATCAACTAAACAGAAAATTAGTAAAGAAACACAAACTTTAAATGATACAATGGACCAGTTAGATCTAATTGATATCTTTAGGGCATTTTCCTCTAAAACAATGAATTTCACTTTTTTCTCAAGTGCACACAAAACCATCTCCAGGATAGATTACATCCTGGGCCATAAATCTAGCCTTGGTAAATTTAAAAAAAAAATGAAATCCTCTCAAGCATCTTTTCTGATCACAATGTGATAAGATTAGATGTCAACTACAGGAAAAAAATTATTAAAGATACAAATATATGGAAGCTAAACAACACAGTTTTGAATAACCAACAAATCACAGAAGAAATTTTAAAAAAATCAAAATATGCATAGAAACAAATGAAAATGAAAACAGAACAACCCCCAATATGGGATTAAGTAAAAGCAGTGCTAGGGGGAAGATTCATAGCAGTACGAGGCTACCTCAAAAAACAGGAGAGAAATCAAATAAACAATCTACCTCTACATTTAAAGCAACTAGAAAGGGAAGAAATGAAGAACTCCATGATTAGTAGAAGGAAATAAATCATAAAAATTCTGGCAGAAATAAATGCAAAAGAACTAAAGGAGACTATAGTCAAAATCCACAAAGCTAAAAGCTGGTTCTTTGAGAAGATAAATAAAACAGACCAATCATTAGCTAGGCTCATCAAGAAAAAAAGAGAGAAGAACCAAATGAACAAAATTAGAAATACAATAGACAACACAGTAATACAAAGGATCATAAGAGACTACTATCAGCAATTATATGCCAATAAAATGGACAAATTAGAAGATATGGACAAATTCTTAGAAAAGTACAACTTTCCAAAACTGAACCAGGAAGAAATTGAAAAATTTAACAGAACTATCACAAGCACAGACATTGAAAATGTAATCAGAAATCTTCCAAATAACAGAAGCCCAGGACCAGATGGCTTCACAGATGAATTCTACCAAAAATCTAGAGAAGAGCTAACACCTATTTTATTCAAACTCTTCCAGAAAATTGCAGAGGAAGATAAACTTCCAAACTCATTCTATGAGGCCACCATCACCCTAATACAAAACCAGACAAAGATCACACACACACACACACACAAAACACTAAAGGTCAATAACACTGATGAACATAGATGAAAAAAATCCTTAACAAAATTTTAGCAAACAGAATCCAACAACATATTTAAAAATCATACATCATAAACAAGTGGGCTTTATCCCAGGGATGCAAGGATTATTTAATATTCACAAATAAATTAATGGAATACACCACATTAAAAAATTGAAAGATAAAAACTATATGATTATCTCAATAGATGCAGAGAAAGCATTTGACAAATTTTTTTTTTTTTTTTGTCAAACACTAGCACGCCCCATCCCCCTTTATTGCTTGTTTTGCTTAATACTTCTTAAAACAAAAATAAGAATCTCGAATTCAATGTTCAACTGCCAAAGAAACAACAACAACAGGGCACATACTCAGGGCTTGAATGAAATTGTAAACACTAGCTGGCGCAAAACAGTAGACATTGATTTTATATATATATATATTATATATATATATATATATATAATATATATGTGACCTTGTTATCTGAAACTTTTCTCAACAAGGATCTTCCAAACAAATTGTTAACTCATACCAACATGATTTAGGTTCAAGCATACACATGAGTAACAGCGTGTTCTTTGGGATTTTAAGTGAGTACAAGCTGACTATTCAAATTTGAATTCAGGTCTCAGAGAAGTGAAAAGCTTCTTTGTACTAAGCAACTGTGCTGCAAGTCTACTGCAGTTAAGTATCTGGGATGATTTCCATCTAGACTATCCTTGGTTTTCACCCAGTAAAATGCAGAGAGTACAAACAGGAAAGCATGCCAGCCAGTTAATGGTTCAACAGTGCATGATTTTTATTCCCTTGCTCTGAGAGCTTATATCAAAAAAATATTAAACCAAGGAAATATAACTGAAGATTTACGGGCCTCTTGTGCTTTAAAAGGCAAAAAAAGATAGCCACTAATTTGCTCAGATACAGCAGGCTTAGTGGTCTTGTATTTTCAACTTTTATGATAAAAACCCTCCAGAAAGTAGGCATAGAAAGAATATACTTCAAAATAATAAAAGCCATACAGATAAACTCACAGCAAACATTTATCCTCAAAGGTGAAACACTGAATGCATTTCCCCTAAAGTCAGGAACAAGACAGGGATGCCCACTCTCACCACTACTATTCAACATAGTTTTGGATGTTTTAACCACAGCAATCAGAGCAGAAAAAGAAATAAAAGGAATTGAGATTGGAAAAGAAAAGTAAAACTCTCACTGTTTGCAGATGACAAGATCCTCTACATAGAAAGCCCTAAGGACTCCACCAGAAAATTACTAGAGCTAATCGAAGAATCTAGTAAAGTTGCAAGATACAAATTCAACACACAGAGATCCCTTGCTTTCCTATACACTAACAATGAAAAAGAGAAAGAGAAATTAAGGAAACAATTTCATTCACGATTGCAATGAAGAGAATAAAACACTTAGGAATAAATCTACCTAAAGAAATAAAAAACCTACATATTGAAAACTATAAAACACTGAAGAAAGCAATCAAAGTTGAGACAAAGAGATGGAAAAATATACCCTGTTCATGGATTGGAAGAATCAAGATAATGAAAATGAGTGTACTACCCAAAGCAATTTATAGATTCAATGCAATACTTATCAAGTTACTAATGGTATTTTTCAGAGAACTAGAACAAATAAGTTCACAATTTGTATGGAAATACAAAAAAACTTGAATAGCCAAAGCAATCTTGAAAACGAAGAATGGAACTGGAGGAATCAACCTACCTGACTTCAGGCTGTACTACCAAGTAACAATCAAGACAGTATGGTATGGAACAAAGATGGAAATATAGATCAATGCAACAAAATAGAAAGACCAGAGATAAATCCACACACCTATGGACATCTTTTCTTTGATGGTGGAGGCAAGAATATACATTGGAGAAAAGAAAATATCTTTAACAAGTGGTGCTGGAAAAACTGGTCAACCACTTGTAAAAGAATGAAACTAGAGCACTTTCTAACACCATCAGTTCAGTTCAGTTCAGTTTAGTCGCTAAGTCGTGTCCAACTCTTTGTGACCCCAAGAATCACAGCACACGAGGCCTCCCTGTCCATCACCTACTTCTCAGAGTTCACTCAAACTCGTGTTTATCGAGTCGGTGATGTTATCCAGCCATCTCATCCTCTGTCATCCCCTTCTTCTCCTGCCCCCAATCCCTCCCAGCATCAGAATCTTTTCCAATGAGTCAACTCTGTGCATGATGTGGCCGAAGTATTGAAGTTTCAGCTTCAGCATCAGTCCTTCCAAAGAACACCCAGGACTGATCTCCTTTAGGATGGACTGCTTGGATCTCCTTGCAGTCCAAGAGACTCTCAAGAGTCTTCTCCAACACCATAGTTCTAAAACATCAATTCTTTGGTGCTCAGCTTTCTTCACAGTCCAACTCTCACATCCATACATGACTACTGGAAAAATCATAGCCTTGACTAGACGGACCTTTGTTGACAAAGTAATGTCTCTGCTTTTTAATATAACACCAAACACAAAAATAAATTCAAAATGGATTAAAGATCTAAATGTAAGAGAAAAACTATAAAAATTATATAAAAAACATAGGCAAAACCCTCTCTGACATAAATCATGGCAGGATCTTCTGTGAACCACCTCTGTGAGTAATGGAAATAAAACAAAAATAAACAAATGGAACCTAATTAATTGAACTTAAAAGAGATATGGTATAGGGAGGGGGGGGGGGGGGTTCAGGATTGGGAACATGCATACACCTGTGGCAGATTCATGTTGATGTATGGCAAAACCAATACAGTATTGTTAGGTAAAATGAAGTAAAATAAAATAGAAAGCTTTTTCTCAACGAAGGAAACTATAAGCAAGGTGAAAAGAAAGCCTTCTGAATGGGAAAATAATAGTAAATGAAACAACTGAAAAGAATTAATCTCAAAAATATACAAGCAACTCCTGCAGCTCAAATCCAAAAAAATAAGTGACCCAATCAAAAAATGAGCTAAGGAAATAAACAGATATTTCTCAAAAAAAAAAAAAACAAACATACATATGGCTAACAAACACATGAAATGATGCTCATTATGAGAAATGCAAATCAAAACCACAATGAAGTACCATCTCACGCCACTCAAAATGGCAGCTATCAAAATGTTTACAACCAATAAAGGCTGGAAAAGGTGCAGAGAAAAAGGAACCCTCTTACATTGTTGGTGGGAATGAAAACTAGTACAGCCACTATGGAGAACAGTGTGGAGATTCCTTAAAAACCTGGAAATAGAACTGCTATATGAGCATGCAATCCCACTGCTGGCCTTACACACCAAGGAAACCAAAATTGAAAGAGACACATGTGCCCCAATGTTCATCGCAGCACTGTTTACAATAGCCAGGACACGGAAGCAATCTAGATGTCCATCGGCGGACGAATGGATAAGAAAGCTGTGGTACATATACATAACGGACTATTAGCTATTGAAAAACATGCATTTGAATCAGTTCTAATGACGTAGATGAAACTGGAGCCTATTATATAGAGCGAACTAAGTGAGGAAGAAAAACACCAATACAGTATATTAATGCATATATATGAAATTTAGAAAGATCTTAATGATAATCCTATATGCGAGATAGCAAAAGAGACAAAGAGGTAAAGAACAGACTTTTGGACTATGTGAGAGAAGGTGAGGGTGAAATTATTTGAGAGAATAGAATTGAAACATGTATATTATCATATGTGAAATAAATCTCCAATCTAGTTTCATTGCATGAGACAAGGTGCTCAGGACTGGTGCATTGGGATGACACTGAAGGATGGGATGGGGAGGGAGGTGGGAAGGCGGTTCAGGATGGGGAACACCTGTACACCAATGGCTGATTCATGTGAATGTATAGCAAAAACCACCACAATATTGTAAAGTAATTAGTTTCCAATTAAAAAAAAGAAAAAGCAGAGATACTACTTTGCCACTAAGGTCCATCTAGTCAAGGCTATGGTTTTTCCTGTAGTCATGTATGGATGTGAGAGTTGGACTATAAAGAAAGCTGAGCACTGAAGAATTGATTTTTTTGAGCTGTGGTGTTGGAGAAGACTCTTGAGAGTCCCTTGGACTGCTAGGAGGTCCATGCAGTCCATCCTAAAGGAGATCAGTCTTAGGTGTTCATTGGAAGGACTGATATTGAAGCTGAAACTCCAATACGAAATGCGAAGAACTGACTCATTTGAAAAGACCCTGATGCTGGGAATGATTGAAGGTGGGAGGAGAAGGGGATGACAAAGGATGAGATGGTGGTATGGCATCACCAAATCAATGGACATGAGTTTGAGTGTTGGTAATGGACAGGGATGCCTGGCATTCTGCAGTCCATGGGGTTACAAAGAGTAATTCTATTATCATTGATGTGTCAATTATTCTTTTGAAATAAAAATGAGGTGCTAGGTTACTGGTGTGACATATTAAATTGTATTTTGTATTACAGAATATTTATAAATGGTAATAACAAGATAATGTTTACTGCATTTTTAAAATAGCCCAGGAAATAAATGGTTTTCAATAAAACAAGAAAGTATATGAGTACTCTCATTAGCAAGCAAAATTATGAAATATTTTTTTTGACTGCGTTCTGGGTATCTTCCAGTATAAGGAGATTAGTTTTCCAAACAGCTGCATAATTGGCCAGAAGAAGAAAAAGAAACTCATGTTTCCACTAACATACTTTAAAATAGAATTTTTTGATAGAAAAATTTAGTTTTAAAAGTGATTTGTGTTTCATTCAAGTGGTACCAGCTGATGATAAAAAAGTTGACCGATTGTATTTCTTAAGCTTCATCAGAAATGTCATGTGTAAGAGAGATTTTTGTTTTTATATCTAGAAATGAACACAGAAATTTTTACAAATCTTTTTCTCAACACCTCCAGAAAAACTTTGTACAAGAGTATTATATATATTTGTATAGAGAAAATATGGGTGATTATATTCACATTCAGGAATCAGTTTATGAAAAAATCTTATTTAAAATCCAACTTAATTTTTCCTCATTTATTTTGTCTCTATGTCTGCTGCTTCCATTAAGTAGATTCTAAAAATTTTTATTTCAAATTGCATTTATTATAGCTGCTGTTCAGTCCATAAGTTTTGTCCTCCTCTTTGAAACCTCATACAATGTAGCACACTGGGCTCTTCCATCCTCAAGTATCTCCCAGAGTTTGCTCAAATCCATGTCCTTTGAGTCAGTGATGCTGTGTAATCATTTCCTCCACTGACACTCCCTCTCTTTTTGCCTTCAATCTTTCCCAGCATCAGAATCTTTCCAATGAGTCTGCTCTTCGCATCAGGTGGCCAAGTATGAGAGCTTAAGCTTCAGCATCACTCCTTCTAGTGAATATTTGGGGTTGATTTGCTTTAGTATTGACTGGTTTGATCTTCTTACAGTCCAAAGGACTCTCAAGAGTCTTCTCCAACACTGCAGTTCAAAAGCATCATTTCTTCAGTGCTCAGCTTTCTTTATGGTCCAACTGTCACATCCATACATGATTACTGGAAAAACATTAGCTTTGACTATATGGGTCTTTGTCAGGAAAGTGATGTTTCTGCTTTGAATATGTTGCTTGTTTTGTCATAGCTTCCCCCAAAGAAGTAAGCATCTTTTAATATCTTCAGTCACCTTCTGCAGTAAATTTGGAGCCGAATAAAGGAAAATATTTCATTGACTTCACTCCCCCCCTTCTATTTTTTATGAAGTGATGGGACTGGATGTCATGATCTTAATTGAATGTTGAGTTTCAACCAACATGTTCACTCTCCTTTTTCATTCTCATCAAGAGACTGTTTAGTTCCTCTTCATGTTTTGCCATTCGAATGGTATCTTGTGCATATTTGAGGTTGTTGATATTTCTCCTGGCAATCTTGATTCCAGCTTGTGAGTCATGCATTCTGCATGTAAGTTAAATTAGGATGGTGATGATATACAGCATTGTCATACTCTTTTTCCCAGGTCTGAAGCAGTCAACTGTTTGATGTCCAGTTCAAATTGTTGCTTTTTGACTTGTGCATAGGTTTGTCAGGAGAAAGTAAAGTGGTCTGATAGACCCATCTCTTTAAGAATTTTCCAGTTTGTTGTTATCCACACAGTCAAAGGCTTTAGTTTTGTCAGAGAAGCAGTAGATACTTTTCTGGAATCCTCTTGATTTCTCCATAATCCAATGAAAGTTGTCAGTTTGTTACCTGGTTTCTCTGCTTCTTTGAAGTTCAGCTTGTACATATAGAATTTCTCAGTTCACATTCTGTGGATGCCAAACTTGAAGGATTTTGAGCATAAATTTGCAAGTCTGGGAAATGAGTGCAATAGTGTGGCAGTTTGAACTATTTTTGGTATTACCCTTCTTTGGGATTGAAATGAAAACTGAACTTTTCCAGGCATGTGGCCACTTCTGAGTTTTCCAAATTTACTGATATATTGAATGCAGCACTTTACCAGCATCATTTTTGAGAACTTCTCCACTAAGTTTGTTCATAATAATACTTCCTAAGGCCCACTTGACCTCACACTCCAGGATGTCTGGCTCTAGGTGAATGACCACACCATAGTCGTTACCCAGGTAATTAAGACATTTTTGGTATAGTTTTTCTGTGTATTCTTACCTCCTCTTCTTAGACTTTTATGCTTCTGTTAGGTAAAGACCATTTATTTTCTTTATCGTGCACATCATTGAAATATTCTTTGATATCTCTAATTTTCTTGAACAGATTTCTGGTCTTTTCCATTCTATTGTTTTCATCTATTTCCTTCCACCTTTCACTGAAGAGTGCCTTGTTATATTTCCTTGCTATTCTCCGGAAATATGCATTCAGTTGGGTATATCTTTCCCTTTCTCCCTTGCCTTTTGCTTCTCTTCTTTTCACAATGATTTGTAAAGCCTCCTCAGAAAACCCCTTTGTATCCTTGTATTTAATTTTGGGGGATAGTTTTGGTCAGGATGTAGATCCTGTACAATGTTAGGTACCTCTGTCCATGGTTCTTCAGGCGCTCTATCTACCAGATCTAATCTCTTGAATCTATTTGTCACCTTCACTGTATAAGGGATTAGACTTAGGTCATAATTGAATGACCTAGTGATTTTCCCTACTTTCTTCAATTTAAGTCTGAATCTTGCAATAAGAAGTTCATGTTCTGAGTCATAGTTGAAGAAGGAAGTAAAATGTTTCCCAGGGAGTTGAATACTAGGTCAGCTTTGCTGGGACAGAAAGCCCCAAAATTTTAAAGGGAACAATGGATACCAGATGTGTCACTGCAATGTTTGCTCTGCAACCTAAGAAACAGGATCTAGCTCTAGGAAACAGGAACTCGACGCTAACTGCAAATTGTCACCAATAGTTACATAAACCTTACCTGCCTGCCCACCAATCATGCTCTGCCGAGTAGCCTAGTCCCCCTCCTCCCCTGCACAATAGGATAAAAGGCTCCCAAAGTGGGTGTTCAGAGCTCCCCACCTTTGATTGGCTTGGTGGGGGCCCGGATCCGAAATTGCCAATAAACTGCTTTTCTCTGAACTCCGACTGGTGGTCTCTATTGGCAGCTAGTCTCCCACAATAGTCATCTCCAGGTATTGTTCTGTTGACTGTATAAAGCTTCTCCATCTTTGCCTGCAAAGAGCATAATCACCCTGACTTTGGTATTGACCATCTGGAGAATCTTCTCTTGGCCTCTTCAAAAAGTGTTTTACTATGAGCAGTGCATTTTCTATTATATATATATATATATATATATATATATATATATATATATATATTTAAATTAAGAAATTATGATAACACATTTACAGGAGACTTGGAAAATAAAGAACAAAGTTTCATATAGTTCCACTCTATACAATTACTTTTTAAATAGATAAATTGGAGTTTCAATATCAAACTCTCAAAACTTAACAGAATGAACACATAGAAAAATAGACGGTTATAGTATCCTGAAAACCACCATGAACTAATTCAAAATAATTAAGCTTTATACAATTTTTACACAGTAATAGGATGTAAATTCTATTCATGTTCCTGTATACAATAAAAGACAACTGGAACATATCCAGCAACATAAAACACAGTGCAAAAATATCACGGTCTAAGGGTAATGAAATAATACAGAATCTATTTTCTTATCTCTGTGGAATTATGTTGTAAATCAATATCAAAAGATATTTGAAAATACCCCACATATTTTCAAGTGCAATGTGACATTTACCAACAGAGATCTTAGACTTAGCTGTCATAAGCCTCAAAAATGTTAAAAGACTGAAAAACACAGAAGGTGATTGCAGGAGGAAAACATTTAAATGAAAAATGTCAAAATGAGAAATTAATATCAAAAGCATGTTTAAAAACTTATGTATTTGAAAATTAAATGTCCACTTTTAAATGATGCCATAAAATTGTTAATGAAGCCATAACAAGGAATAATATAAAATATTTGTAACAGAATAAAAAGAAAATTTACCAGAATCTGTTGCATGCAGCTGAACTCACTCAATGCAACTAAATGCAGTATGGAATTTTGAATAAGTTATGAAAATAAATAATGGACACTAGCATAAAATCTTGTGAAATTTGAACAAAATCTATATTTTAATTAATACTGTATCATGTTATTTTTTTTGTTTAGTTTTTACAACCTAGTATTTCTTTATATTCTCAAAATTGGGTTAGAAGTTTTAAGCCACATTCCAAAAAATTTTTAATAACTAACATAATAAACTTTCTAAACTTTTGACAGTAATACTAGCTGCCAAAATACAAGAACTATATACATAGATCAGGAGAAGGCAGTGGCAGCCCACTCCAGTACTCTTGCCTGAGAAATCCCATGGATTGAGGAGACTGGTAGGCTGCACTGGGGTCGCTAGGAGTTGGACGCGACTGAGCGACTTCTCTCACATTTCACTTTCATGCATTATGGCAACCCACTCCAGTGTTCTTGCCTGGAGAGTCCCAGGGACGTGGGAGCCAGATGGGCTGCTGTCTCTGGGGCTGCACAGAGTCACACACGACTGAAACGACTTAGCAGCAGCAGCATATACATATTGTCTAGTTGTTTTTAAACATGACTGCCCACTAGAAACACATCTGGAGTTTTGGAGAAAAAAATGTAGTACCTGGATATTTGTATTTTTCAAAAAATTCTAAGATAATTATGATATGTATCTTGATTTTAAAGAGTGATCACAGGCTTTTCCTATTAAATGGTAGCTTTAGTGATAAAGAATTCAATTATGTTCTGTAGACCAGTCATGATATGATGGTATTAAGCAAGTAATAGTTACATTATCACAATAATAAAAGATGTTTGACAGTTTTCACAATTAATAGCAAACTAAAAAGAAAAGATAATTAAAATTACAAGCCATAATGGAAACATTATAAACAAAACAATATAAAGTAATTGCATAAAATTAGGATGGTTAAATAGAATGGGCTTGATAAAGGACAGAAATGGTATGGACCTAACAGGAGCAGAAGATATTAAGAAGAGTTGGAAAGAATACAAAGAAGAAATGTACAAAAAGATCTTCACTACCAAGATAATCATGATGATGTGATCACTCATCTAGAGCCAGACATCTTGGAATGTGAAGTCAAGTGGGCCTTAGAAAGTATCACTACAAACAAAGATAGTGGAGGTGATGGAATTCCAGTTGAGCTGTTTCAAATCCTGAAAGATGATACTGTGAAAGTGTTGCACTCAATATGCCAGCAAATTTGGAAAACTCAGTAGTGGCCACAGGACTGGAAAAGGTTAGTTTTCATTCCAATCCCCAAAAGGCAATGCCGAAGAATGCTCAAACTACCACAAAATTGCACTCATCTCACATGCTAGTAAAGTAATGCTCAAAATTTTCCAGGATAAGCTTCAGCAATATGTGAACCGTGAATGCCCTGATGTTCAAGCTGGTTTTAGAAAAGGCAGAGGAACCAGAGATCAAATTGCCAACATCTGCTGGATCATGGAAAAAGCAAGAGAGTTCCAGAAAAACATTTATTTCTGCTTTATTGACTATGCCAAAGCCTTTGACTGTGTATTACAATAAACTGTGGAAAATTCTAAAACAGATGGGAATACCAGACCACCTGACCTGCCTCTTGAGAAATCTGTATGCAGTCCAGGAAGCAACAGTTAGAACTGGACATGGAACAACAGACTGGTTCCAAGTAGGAAAAGGAGTACGTCAAGGCTGTATATTGTCACCCTGCTTATTTAACTTTTATGCAGAGTACATCATGAGAAATGCTGGACTGGAAGAAACACAAGCTGGAATCAAGATTGCTAGGAGAAATTTCAATAAACTCAGATATGCAGATGGCACCACCCTTATGGCAGAAAGTGAAGAGGAACTAAAAAGTGTGTTGGTGAAAGTGAAAGAGGAAAGCAAAAAGTTGGCTTAAAGCTCAACATTCAGGAAACGAAGATCATGGCTTCCACTCCCATCACTTCATAGGAAATAGATGGGGACACAGTGGAAAAAGTGACAAACTTTATCTTTTGGGCTCCAAAATCACTGCAAATGGTGACTGCAGCCATGAAATTAAAAGACGCTTACTCCTTGGAAGAAAAGTTATGACCAACCTACATAGCATATTCAGAAGCAAAGACATTACTTTGCCGACTAAGGTCCGTCTAGTCAAGGCTATGGTTTTTCCTGTGGTCATGTATGACTGTGAGAGTAGGACTATGAAGAAGGCTGAGTGCTGAAGAATTGGTGCTTTTGAACTGTGGTGCTGGAGAAGACTCTTAAGAGTTCCTTGGAGTGCAAGGAGATCCAACCAGTCCATTCTGAAGGAGATCAGCCCTGGGATTTCTTTGGAAGGAATGATGCTAAAGCTGAAGCTCCAAATTGCCAAGTACTTTGGCCACTTCATGCGAAGAGTTGATTCGTTGGAAAAGACTCTGATACTGGGAAGGATTTGGGGCAGGAGGAGAAGGGAACAACAGAGGATGAGATGGCTGGATGGCATCATGGATTCAATGAACGTGAGTCTGAGTCAACTCCAGGAGATGGCAATCAACAGGGAGGCCTGGCATGCTGCAATTCATGGCGTCGCAAAGAGTCGGACACGACTTAGTGACTGAATTGAACTGAACTGAACTGAAATAGAATGAAGTGGTAAGTGGGAGTGCATGCATGCCCATGTTTTCATCACACCAACCAACCTATATCTTTTGGTTGGTGCATATAATCACTTATATAAGGTAATTAACCATATGCACAATCTTGTTATAATTTTCTTAATTGTGTTGAGTTTATATTATGTAGGTCTTTTCGTTATATTTTGTTTCCTGCCTAGAGAAGTTCCTTTAGCTTTTGTTATAAAGCTGGTTTGATGGTGCTAAATTCTCTTAGCTTTTGCTTGTCTGCAAAGCTTTTGACTTATCTGTCAAAGCTGGACAAGAGTCTTGCTGGGTAATGTCTTCTTGATTATAGGTTCTTTCCTTTCATCACTTTAAATATATTCTGCCATTCCCTTCTGGACTGTAGAATTTCTGTTGAGAAATCAACTGATAACCTTATGGGAGTACCCATGTATGCTGTTGCTTTTCCTTTGTTGCTTTTAATATTTTTGCCAATTTTGATTTATGTGTGGTTCTCAGTGTGTACCTCCTTGGATTAATTTTCCCTGGGACACTCTGCCCTTCCAGAACTTGGTTGATTGTATCCCATGTTAGGGAAGTTTTCAGATTTTAATATACCTTCAGATATTTTCTTGAGCCATTTACCTCATCTGCTTTTGGGACCCATATAATGTAAATGTTGGTTCATTTAGTGATGTCCCAGAGAACTCTTAGACTGTCTTTTTCGTCTTCTTTTTTTTTAATTCCTTTTTCTATATTCTGTTCTGTGGTTGTGATGTCTACCATTTCATTGTCCAGGTCACTTATCTGTTCTTCTGCTTCTGTTATTCTGCTATTGATTTATTCTAGTGTATTGTTCATTGTTGTTTGTACTTTAGTTCTTCTAGGTATTTGGTAAACATTTATTTCATCTTCATTCTACTTCTGAGATTCTGGATCATTTTTACTATTATTATTTTGAATTATTTTTCTGGAAGTTTGCCTGTCTTCACTTCATTTAGTTCTTTTTCTGGGTTTTTTCCTTGTCCCTTCATCTGGGACATAATCCTCTGCTTTTTCATTTTAATTAACTTTTTGATGTGGTTTTCTATCCAGCTGCTGTGGGATTGTGGTTCTTCTTGTTTCTTTTGTTTGCCCTCTGGGGGATGAGGCTAAGAGACTTGTATCCACTTTCTTATTGGAAGGATTTCAGTTCAGTTCAGTCACTCAGTCATGTCCAACTCTTAGGGTCTCCATGGACTGCATCACACCAGGATTTCCTGTCCATCATCAATTCTAGGAGTTTACCCAAACTCATGTCCATTGATTTGGTGATGCCATCCAACCATCTCATCCTCTGTTATCTCCTTCTCTTCTTGCCTTCAATCTTTCCCAACATAAGGGAGGGACTAGTGGTGGGAAAAACTGGGTCTTGCTCTGGTGGGCAGGGCTTTGCTCAGTAAAACTTAAATTTTAACTTTTACTCACCTCAGTAAAAATGACTGAGATTGGGCTCCCTCCCTGTTAATTGTTTAGCCTGAAGTGACTCATCCCTGGGGTCTACAGGCTCTGTTGTAGGGTTAATGGTGATCTCTAAGAGGGCTTATGCCAAAGGGCACCTTCCAGGACTGCTGCTTCCATTGCCCTAATCCCCATGCTGATTCATTGCCAACCCACACCTCCACTAGAGACTTTCCAACACTGGCAGTAAGGGCTGGTTCATACTTCAGTAGGGCCACTGCTCCTTTTCCCTGGGTCTTGGTGTGGACCAGATTTTGTGTGTGTTCTCAAGAGTGGAGTATGTATTTCCTCCAGTACTTTGTAAGTCCTGTAATCAAATTCTTCTTGCCTTCAATGTCAGATTCCCTGGGGATTCCCAGTCTCTTTGCCAGATTCCCATGCTGAGAAGGCTGATGTGGGAATCAGAACCTTCAAACTTTGGTAACTTTGTTCTCCAGTTTGTGAGTCTCCCACCTAATCCGTATACAATTTTATTTTATAGTGATTGCATCCCTCTTGTTGTAGCTTCTTCTTTTTCTTTGGATATGGAATTTTTTTTTCCCCATGGGTTCCAGCATCCTTCTGTTAATGGTTTTTCAATAGCAAGTTGGGATTTTGGTGCCCTTGCAGGAAGAGTTGGACATGCTTCCGTCTACAATGCCATCGTTCAACCAACGGGTTCTCTTGGTAAAATTCTGTTAACAATTGTCCTGTTTCATTTTGTACACGAAGGCAAAACCAGCCTACTCCAGATATCTCTTGACTTCCTACTTTTACATTCCTATTCCCTATGATGAAATGGACATCTTTTTGGTGTTAGTTCAAGAAAGTCTTGAAGGTCTTCATAGCTTCACCTCTTCAGTATTAGTGGCTGGGGAATCAGTTCATTTCAGCCACTCAGTCCTGTCCGACATTTTGCGACCCCATGAATTGCAGCAAGCCAGGTCTTCCTGTCCATTACCAACTCCTGGAGTTCACTCAGACTCACGTCCATTGAGTCAGTGCTGCCATCCAGCCATCTCATCTTCTGTTGTCCCCTTCTCCTCCTGCCCCCAATCCCTCCCAGAATCAGAGTCTTTCCCAACGAGTCAACTCTTCGCATGAGGTGGCCAAAGTACTGGGGTTTCAGCTTTAGCATTATTCCTTCCAAAGAAATCCGAGGGTTGATCTCCTTCAGAATGGACTGGTTTGATATCTGTGCAGTCCAAGGGACTGTCAAGAGTCTTCTCAAACATCACAGTTCAAAAGCATCAATTCTTCAGCGCACAGCCTTCTTCACAATCCAACTCTCACATTCATACATGACCACAGGAAAAACTGTAACCTTGACTGGACGAAACTTATTTGACTAAGTAATGTCTTGGCTTTTGAATATACTATCTAGGTTGGTCATAACTTTTCTTCCAAGGAGTGTCTTTTAATTTCAAGGCTGCAGTCACCATCTGCAGTGATTTTGGAGCAAAAATAAATAATAACAATAAAATAAAATCTGACAATGTTTCCACTATTTCTCCATCTATTTCCCATGAAGGGAATGGACCAGATGCCATGATCTTCACTTTTGGAATGTTGAGCTTTAGGCCAACATTTTTTACTCCCCACTTTCACATTCATCAAGAGGCTTTTTAGTCCTCTTCACTTTCTGCCATAAGGGTGGTGCCATCTGCATATCTGAGGTTATTGATATTTCTCCCAGCAATCTTGATTCCAGCTTGTGCTTCTTCCGGTCCAGCATTTCTCATGGTGTACTCTGCATAGAAGTTAAATAAGCAGGATGAAAATAAACAACCTTGACATACTCCTTTTCCTACTTGGAACCAGTCTGTTGTTCCATGTCCAGTTCTAACTGTTGCTTCCTGGACTGCATACAGATTTCTCAAGAAGGAGGTTAGGAGTTCTGGTATTCCCATCTCTTTCAGAATTTTCCACAGTTTATTGTGATACACACAGTCAAAGGCTTTGGCATAGTCAATAAAGCAGAAATAGATGTTTTTCTGGAACTCTCTTGCTTTTTTGATGATCCAGTGGATGCTGGCAATTTGATCTCTGGTTCCTCTGCCTTTTCTAAAACCAACTTGAACATCAGGAAGTTCACAGTTCACATATTGCTGAAGCTTGACTTGCAGAATTTTGAGCATTACTTTACTAGCATGTGAGATGAGTGCAATTGTGTGGTAGTCTGAGCATTCTTTGACATTGCCTTTCTTTTCGAATTGGAATGAAAACTGACCTTTCCCAGTCCTGTGGCCACTGCTGAGTTTTACAAATTTGCTGGCATATTGAGTGCAACACTTTCACAGCATCGTCTTTCAGGATTTGAAATAGCAGATCTGGAATTCACCTCCACTATCTTTGTTTGTAGTGATGCATTCTACGGCCCACTTGACTTCACATTCCAGGATGTCTGGCTTTAAGTGAGTTGTCATACCGTCGTGATTATCTTGGTTGTGAAGATCTTTTTGTACAGTTCTTCTGTTTATTCTTTCCACCTCTTCTTACTATCTTCTGCTCCTGTTAGGTCCATACCATTTCTGTGCTTTATCAAGCCCATCTTTGCATGAAATATTTCTTCTGTATATCTAATTTTCTTGAAGAGATCTCTAGTCTTCCTCATTCTGTTCTTTTCCTCTATTTCTCTGCATTGATCACTGAAGAAGGCTTTATTACCTCTTCTTGCTTTTCAGCTTTTTCAGCGTTACTGGTTGGGGCATAGAATTGGACTCTGTGACATTGAATAGTTTGCCTTGGAAACAAACAGAGATCCTTCTGCCGTTTTTGAGATTGCATCCAAGTACTGCATTTCGAACTCTTTTGTTGACCATGATGGCTATTCCATTTCTTCTAAGGGATTCCTGCCCGCAGTAGTAGATATAATGGTCATCTGAGTTAAAGTCACCCATTCCAGTCCATTTTAGTTTGCTGATTCCTAGAATATCAGTGTTCACTCTTGCCATATCCTGTTTGACCACTTCCAATTTGCCTTGATTCATGGACCTAACATTCCAGGCTTCTATACAATATTGCTCTTTACAGCATTGGACCTTGCTTCTATCACCAGTCACATCCACAGCTGGGTAGTGTTTTTGCTTTGTCTTCATCCTTTCATTCTTTCTGGAGTTATTTCTCCACTGACCTCCAGTAGTATATTGGGCAACTGATCACTTACATCGTTTCTTTATTTTTTCAAAATTTTTAAAGAAATTACATATGAATATCTTTGATATTTCTACCAAGCCCTGAGCAGTCAGTAAATATTTGTAACTGGTTTAATTCATCACTCAAGAAACTTGTAGAAATGTGAGAATTAAAAAGAAAAATAACTATGAGTTACCTACTCAAGTGGCAATATCTGTGAGACAGTGTATTTCTAAGAATTATTTGAATTCTCATAATTTTGTTTTTGAGCCACAATTTTCTAGTTCATTATTTCACAAGATGTTGCCTGTACAATATTAGTTTTCTATGGGGGAAATAAGTAAGAAAATTTGTGTATCTGGATCTAAGGAGAAAAATCCAGTAACATTTGTTTTTGTATATCACTGATTAAAATTAGCTCCTATCTTTTGCTTAGGTGATTTTATTTTGTTATTACTTCCTTCAACCACTGTTTCAGTCTTTTTTTTTTTATTAAAACTTTTGGATCCATAGTTTATTTATTTTTTTTAATTAAATTTATTTATTTTTTAAATTACAATACTGTTTCAGTCTTATATGTAGACGTTATTACTTGCTTGACCTTTCTTCCCTAAATTCTTCACCTGGCTTATATCTCTTCATTCTTCAAAATCATACCATTTATTCTTTCATAGCCTTTTGTTTTCTTCTGGAATAGTAAAGCCTATGTATCACATATTCTCATAGCACCTTGTATTGTTTACTCATAACATACATCAAAATAGTAATTTTTTTTGATGTAGGAAATTAATTGTTTCTTTATCTAAGCTCTAAGGTCCAGGAGATCAAGTACATAATATATTTTCCCTGGTGTAGTCTTATTATATATCTACCATGGCACCCAGAACAGAGTGTGTCAATAACTCTTTGTTCTATGAGTAAATGAAAAAAAAAATGCATGAATGGAAGGATGAAATGAGTGAAAACAAATTAGTAGGATGTTTGTCAAATAAGCCAATCAAATAATTTACTTACTTAACCAGTGCTAAATCTCTTATTTACTTTCTTTCATAGATTAATATCCAATTTCTGCTTTAAAACAATCATTTACATCTTGAATGAGTTAAAATTAAAACAAAGGTATATATTTTTATGTGAATATGTCTCATGAATTCTCACTAGGGTTAATGCTGACAGGTTAAAAAAATATTCTGTAAATTGTCTGTGTCTGCTGATATATTTAACGCAAGTGTTTTTAAACTTTACATATTTAAATGCATTTGAATCTTTCTACAAAGTGTACTATTGCTTTGTTAACATAAACACACACATATATGCATAGGTCTACGTTACCAACTCTAAATAATTTTCACAGCTCATTGAAGATAAGATTGAAGTATTTCTTTATTGTGAAAACACAAATTGAATTGTATTAAGAAACACACTAAATTAATTTTATGTAAATAGCAGGCATTTAATACATAAACTTTAAATTGATTTTTAGACTGTCAATGGAAAAGATTTTAATTAAAATTTCCTTTCATTTTCAAATGCATTAACAGGGTCTTACACAATCTGCATTTTTTCTAAAGTAATGAAAAACATCACTTTGATGAAATAGCTTTTGGAAACTTGATTTCAGTAAAATATTAAGGTGTTGATGCTATCTTCAACAATGTGAAGAGTATGTTTTCTTCATGATTATATATATATATATAATACATATGTTAATATATATGTTTTTTTCATTATTATATATATATTTTTAATTGGAGTATAATTTCTTTACAATATTTTGTTGGTTTCTGCTGTGCAACAATGAATCAGCTATATGTATACATATATCCACTCCTTCTTAAGCCTCCCTCCTACCCAACATACCCCTGTAGGCCAAAACAAAATGGTAATATTTGTTTTAAAAATTAAAATAAAAGAAAGTTTTTTTAAAATATAAATTTATTTATTTTAATTGGAGGTTAATTACTTTACAATATTGTATTGGTTAAGAAAGCTTTAAACCAAAGGAAGACAGGAAAAATGTCTGCTAATTAACCAAACATAAAATTGTTGTTTTGAGGAAAGAAAAACACATTTTGGGGGATAGTAAATATCTTTATTAGAAATTAATGATAAAATATTTAAATGTTTTAACTTAAAAAAAAATCACTATTATGCTGATGCCCAATTACAGATACTTCTGATTTTTAATTATTTATTTTTTTCATTTTAAGTTTTATAAGCATAGATAAACATAGCATACTATTAGGTTAGTTAATTATATTCATTTGTTGGGATCCAAATATGTTTATGGTTATTATATTTTAGCATACTAATACTGCATGTTTAAATGCAAAACTGTTTTTCTACTTAAAGAACAAAATACTCTTTAGATCTTGCCTTTATTATATACATTTGGCAAATGCTGAGAAATGCTTACTTTCTTTTAACAGTGTGCTAAGACATATAGACTAGGCAGAAATAAAATCAGCATGAAGATATTTTAAAAGATTTGAATCCTCTGGCGATTCTCCCTCTATTCTGTATTTAATAAGAAAAATCACCCTTTGTAAATTTAATAAAAATTGAGGCTCTCACAAAGATTTATATCATATTACACAATGAAATCCCATGTACAATGATTTTTATGTGTACTCAATTATCAGAATAGTGTTCTTAGACTCTCCAATTTGCTTGCATTTTATGCCAACAAAAGAAGATTTAATATTAAGTGCTGTAGAAGCAATGAAAATATTTATTTACATGTCCATTTGACAACATCTTAAATAGGCTAAGGACAAAAATTTGGATATTTACATTTGCTTCTAATGCATAATAGGATTTTCTAAACCAATGATTAAACTTTATCATCTGTTTACATTTTAGTGTAGATTTTTTTGAGTGAAACAGTCTCTGTATTGCTACAAACATAACTTTGAGTCAGCTAATTGGTATGTGAGTTATGACTATCAGTTTACTTTTATATCAATGGTCTTCAAAAACATAATAATTTTTGTTATTTATTTTTAAAAATCTTCTTAAAATTGAGATAGTCACTGATCTCATGGACCCTCTCATACATTTTCTTAAATACTCATTACTTAAATTAGAAAGACACACCTACAAATGTGCTGAAATGCAATTTGCTTCCTAGGAAAATACACTAATTGCATACATGAGTCATATGTGTATATCGAAAGTGCTTGATCTGAGATACTATAATGCCTGATATCTGTAGAGTTTTGCTTGCACAACACATATTTGTGGTTTATTAGCTGATCAGCTGTTTGTTTACAGTAGTTGCATTTATAGCTGTTGCGTGAAAGGGAAAGTGAAGTCACTCAGTCATGTCTGACTCTTAGCGACCCCATGGACTGTAGCTTACCAGGCTTCTCCGTCCATGAAATTTTCCAGGCAAGAGTACTGGAGTGGGTTGCCATTTCCTCCTCCAATGCATGAAAGTGAAAAGTGAAAGTGAAGTCGCCCAGTCATGTCTGACTCTTAGCAACCCCAAGGACTGCAGCCTACCAGGCTCCTCTGTTAAGACACTATAAATTATGTTATTGAACAACTGTGTTCCAATTGATTCCAGAGATCACTCTCTGACAGTTCCAACATATACACACATGTGGACTTGCAAGAAAAAAATTGTAGCCACACAATTATACAGAATTCAATTCTGGTGAATATAATTATTCTGTATATTAAAAAATATCCCTGTGAAATAACTAGGAATGGCAGAGAGAAAAATATATAAACCATATATAAAATATATAAACCATACTAATATTACTGTTATTATAATTATTGGCATGGCTTAAATGCAAATTGTAAACATCATTAAAATTGTACTGTTAGTTGTTTAGCATTGAGAATGTAGACAGCTTGGGAGAAATAGAACAGAAATTCCAAAATTGTAACTAGAAGACTTGGAAGTGTATATGTTTGCTACCAAAAATGACTTTTTTTTTTCTTCATGTCATGTGAAGACTCAAGTGTATTTATTTAAGGAAAAAAATTATGAATTATGGTGCTAATAATATCTATTGTTTTAAGAAACCCACATGATTAGCAAGTATGAATGAGTGAGTGAAAGTCACTCAGTCGTGTCTGACTCTTTGTGACTCCATGGACAGTAGCCTCCAGGCTCATCTGTCCATGGAATTTTCCAGGCAAGAATACTGGAGTGGGTTGCCATTCCCTTCTCCAGGGCATCTTCCTGACCCAGGGATCAAACCGGGGTCTTCTGTATTGCAGGCAGACTTTTTACCATCTGAACCACCAAGGTCTCAATAGGTATAGTAGCAGGAAGGTATAGTAGCAGGAAGGTATAGTAGAAAGTTAGAAGGCAGGTATAGTAGAAATCAATCAAAATAAAGTTTTTCTTAGACATAAAATGAAAGTGCATTTAAAATAATGTGCCCAGAGCGGTATCCTCCCAATACTGGGGGAAGAAAAGTAAAGATGAAATCTTCAACTGAAAAAAGAGATTTCATATATTTATCTAAAAATACATTTAAGGAATTAAATTGCTAATGGATATTTGAAAGTACTTCTATAAACTGGTGACCATTGTCATATATTTGACTAATAAGCAAACAGTAGAATGGTAAACACTTTTACAGAGGAATCATATCCAAACACTGACCATTATAGCATCTTGTTTGTTATAATGAGGCTATTTCCATGTTTTAGCAGGTGGGCCATAATCAGTGCGAGGAGATGTGAGACATTCACAAAGTTTTCCTGTAAAATTATAAACAATATTTCCATTTGGGTACTATTTAAAAATTTTTCTAATGTAAAAAATAATTTAATGGCCCATTGAAATTGTTAAAATGAAATTCTTCTAGCTTAGTTACTGTTATTACTTCTATATCTATATATGTCATCTGATTGTTTGCAGTGAAATATATATTTAAATGTTGTTTCTAATTATTTTGCATGATCAAACAATGGTTAAGAAAACAGGTGTAACTGGTTTTTATATTAAATGATTCTGTAGAATCATTTTTCCAATATTCAATGATTACTGCTTCTTAATCAAAAACTAAATTTTACTCTTGCTTCGATTGTTAGGACATTTATGGATAAAGTATGGGGGTTTTATGAAGGTTAACCATGTAAATAGATCAGAGTTCCTCTTTGTCACCAAAGTGTCCTGGCAACAATGCATGAGGCAGAGTTGGTAAAAGAGTATCTTTAAATTAGTCAATATACTAGTAATTTTTTTATATTTATGATTTTTTTATTGCCTCCCTTTCCCACACCTTCTTCCAACTACTTTTTGAATACAATAAGAATAGGAGTCTGTTGTTACTTTTGTTAATGTTCACTGGTAAATCATCAACTTCTATAGCAGTGCCTGACACAATATAAGTATTCAATAAATATTTATCAAATAAATGAATGTTTAAAACCACATTCTGAGATTTCAATAAAAGTGATGAGTAGTATCTAGAAATAGATTATTCAAGTACCCTCTCACTAAGACATATTATTGGTTTAGAGGAAAATAATACAGTGTTTTTTCTCCTTTTACTAGAGTAGAAAAGAAACACAAAATGGAATGTAAAGGAATATGACTAGAACATTCCACTTTAGTAAGGGGAATATTGATATCAAAACTAAAATTCACCCAAAAGCCAATTTGCTCACTTATAATTCAGGTGATTTGACCAATTATGACAATACACTGATTTCAAGTAACTGAATTGCAATTAATTCTTAACAACACACATAATTAATGTCATATATGCAGGTGATTAATATTTGTTTTTAAGAACACAGGGACAAAGCATAATATTAAGGCAATACACATTTTAAACAATGAAAAACAACTGTTCTTTTGGGAAAATAATGTTTTAAAATTGTTTATTTATTTTTTAATTAAAGGATTATTGCTTTACATAATTTTGTTGGTTTCTGCCAAACATTAATATGAACCAGACATAAGTATACATATGTCCCCTCTCCCCTCCCCATCCCACCCTTGTACATTGTGACAGAGATAAGGTTTGAGTTTGTTAAGTCATACAGCAAATTCCTATTGGCTATATAGTTTACATATGGTAATATAAGTTTCCATGTTAGACTTTCCATACATTTCACTCTTTCTTTCCTACCTTGCCCCCCACTGTGTCCATAGTCTGTTTTCTTTGTCTGTGTTTCCATTGCTATCCTGGAAATAATTTTATCAGTACCATCTTTCTAGATTCCGTATATACGCGTTAGTTATAAGGTATTTTTCTTTCTCTTTCTGACTTACTTCACTCTGTATAATGGGCTCTAGGTTCATCTACCTCATTAGAACTGACTCTAATGTGTTCATTTTTATGGCTGAGTAATATTCCATTGTATATATGTACCACAGTTTCTTTATCCATTCATCTGTTGATGGACATCTAAGTTACTTCCATGTTCTAACTATAGTAAATAGAGCTATAATGAGCATTGAGGTACATGTGAATCTTTTCAGCTTTGGTTTCTTCAGGGTATATGCCCAGGAGTGGAATTGCTGGGTCATATGGTGATTTTACAGAGAAGGAAATGGCACCCCACTCCAGTACTCTTGCCTGGAAAATCCCATGGACGGAAGAGCCTGGCAGGCTGCAGTCCTTGGGGTCGCTAGGAGTCAGACACAACTGAGCGACTTCACTTTCACTTTTCACTTTCATTCATTGGAGAAGGAAATGGCAACCCACTCCAGTGTTCTGGAGAATCCTAGGGATGGGGGAGCCTGGTGGGCTGCAGTCTATGGGGTCACACAGAGTCGGACATGACTGAAGCGACTTAGCAGCAGCAGCAGCAGCATGGTGATTTTATTCCTAGTTTTTTGTTTTGTTTTGTTTTTTTAAGGAATCTCTGTACTATCTTCCATAATGGCTGTATAAATTTACATTCTCACCAGCAGTGTGAGAGTGTTTCCCCTTTTCCACTTTCTCTGCAGCATTTATTGTTTGAACAGTTTTTGATGATGGCCATTCTGACTGGTGTGAGGTGGAATCTCACTGTAGTTTTGATTTGCATATATCTAATAATGAGCAATGTTGACCATCTTTTCATGTGTTTGTTAGCCATCTGTATATCCTCTTTGGCAAAATGTCTGCTTATGTATTTTTCCCACTTTGTGATTGGTTTGATGGTTTTCCTGGTATTGACTTGTGTGAGCTGCTTGTACATCTTGGAAATTAATCCTTTGTCAGTTGTTTCATTTGCTATTATTTTTACCAATTCTGAAGGTTGTTTTTTTCTTATTGTTTATAGTTTCCTTTGCTGTGCAAAAGCTTTTAACTTTAATTAGGTCTCACTTGTATATTTTTGTTTTATTTGTATTATTTTAGGAGGTAGATCATAGAGGATCTTGTTTTGATTTATGTCATTGAATGTTCTGCCTATGTTTTCCTCTAAGAGTTTTACAGATTCTGGTCTCACATTTAGGTCTTTAATCCACTGTGAATTTATCTCTGTGTATGGTATTATATAATGTTCTAATTTAATTGTTTTAACCTTGGCTGTCCAGTTTTTCTTTTGGGAATATAATCTTTTAACTTTTCCACATGCTATAAATAAGGATGTACTAGAGCATATAAATACTATTTGATCAGCAATTTCCTTATGGATGTTCTACATATTAAGATGAACAAAATTCATTGGAAATATTATTAAGCTTTAGATAGATTGTTTCATGTGGATAAGGCAATGGCACCCCACTCCAATACTCTTGCCTGGAAAACCGCATGGATGGAAAAGCCTGGTAGGCTGCAGTCCATGGGGTCACTAAGAGTCGGACACGACTGAGCAACTTCACTTTCACTTTTCACTTTCATGCATTGGAGAAGGAAATGGAAACCCTCTCCAGTGTTCTTGCCTGGAGAATCCCAGGGAAGGGGGAGCCTGGTGGGCTGCCGTCTATGGGGTCACACAGAGTCGGACACGACTGAAGTGACTTAGCAGCAGCAGCAGATTACATAATAGATTTGATACTTTCCAGCTGAGCTCTTTATGAGATGATAAAGAGAGTTAAAAATACTGGATTATTTAAAATGTAAAAGGTATAAATGAATTATCATCAAATATATTTATACTTTCCATTTTCATAGAATTGTGGTTAATACATTCTCACCACCACATAGCACTTGAAAAAAAAATTAGTCCTCAGTTTCTTTGGCTAGCTACTTTTAATTAGTGTATCAACTTTGACACCTTTGTCCCAGCATCAGTATTTAAGTAAAGGAAAGTGGAACAATTACTTACAAATCTTGTGAAGCACGTAAGAGAATGATTGTATATTTTAAGAATATTACAAAATGAGCTAAAAATATTTGACATGTTCTGAGTTTACATGTTATTACCATGAAATTTCATTTTATATAGATTCCCCTAAATAGTATGAAGTAATGCAAGGTGTGTTCACTGTAATTTGTTCTGTGTTAGCTTGCTCTTTTGCTTCTAAAACCTAAATGTCTCTAGCTAGCTTTTGAGATCTGTACTGACACATTATCATTTACAAGGTTATATACGTACAGTAGTGGCAACTCCAAGGTCAGGTGATAGATCCTCAAAAGACTTAAAAACATATCTGACATTTAGTGCTAAAAAGTGAACTTTATGCTGAATTTAGCGTGAACTTTAGTTTAACAATATGGAGTTGTTTTTATTTATCTAGATCAAGAGAGATATAATTTATTGAAAACAATTTTAAAGTTTGAATTGAGGTGTAGTGACCAAGTGGGACCAACTGTGAGCCATTTATCATTTTTTAGTATACTGATAATAACTACCATTTATTAATTAATTATTGATAGATCATACTTTAATTATATTAATTTATTTAGTCATTACAACAGCTCTATGATGTCTTTATATGTATTATTCTTATTTGACAAATGAGAAAATTAATGGATAGTAAATTTAAGCAATTTGTTTAACATTATAGAGATAGTAAGTAACTAAGATAAAAACAAGAAACAAAACAACAACAACAACATGTTGTGGGACTTCAGATCATGCCTTCTTAACCACTATGGCATACTGCCCTCCAACAGTATGCTTAATCGTTCCAAACTTGATTATTACAGATATTGTTCTCTGAAATCTTATTAAGGTAGTTGCTTGATATTTTGTAGTTAATGTTACACGAATGGCGGTTCTATAACTAACAAGTTTCCTTCATAAACTTTCTTAAATATTTTGAAACTTAGGAATCCTTTGATTTCTAAAACATTCAAATTTGAAACTAAAATAGTAGTGTAAGTAAGGCAAGATGTTTTTTCTGAATTTAAGCCAACTCCAGAAAAATTACCTTTTATTAATTTGGATCCTCCTTAATTTATTTTATATTTTAATTTCAATATATGTTTTGCAAATTTATACATTGTTACAAATTACGAAAATCTTTTGCATTTCCATTTAGGTATAGTCTTGAGTCTTTTAAAATACTGTCACACTTTTCCATATATTTTCTTTAACTTATTTATTTGAAGTTTTTTTTGTAATTTTCACATTAATGCCTTTGATTTTATGTTGTTTTACCTATGTAGCTAATTTGTAATTTAGTTCTTCACAAAAAGAAAGGCAAGAAATTGGTTAATTTATATGACTTACTAAGGTCATCTTCAGTACTATGTTCCTGAAAAACTATTTCAGAGAATATCATAAGCATGAAATTTTTGATGAGATTAAAATTTTTCGTTTATCATGTACACATTTTTTTCCTTAAGGCAACTCTAAAGTGTGTGAATTTTTGTGGAATCCAGTCTCACTCACAAATTATGCATACAGGGAGGAGACCCAAAGAATTATAATAAAGGATTTGAGTATTGATGCTAATTTCCACTTAAGTATCAGAAACTTTCTTTATGACACATACCATATGCAGAGCAAAATACTATAACAAAATTTAAGAATTGAACTGATACTGGAACAATTGCCTACAAAAATTCAGACAGAACTTGAAGACTGACTCCAACAAGAGATATTTTTCTGGTAAAACAACAAAAACAGAAGGATTTATCTTCTATACACAGACACTTACACCATAATATTCAAAACGTTTAGAATATAGTGCAAAATTACTTGATATTAAAAAAAAACAGAAAAAAATCTGAATCCTCAAATGAAAAAGATAATACCCGAAACTGTAAAGAAAAACCAGATGCTAGAATTATGAAATAAAATCTTTAAAATAGCTGTCATAACCATGTTTCATGAAATGAAGGTTAGCACTCTTGAAATGCATTAATAACTGTAAGGTCGTCGCATAAAATAGAAAAACAACTATTGAAAGTAAAATTAACCTTTAAAAACTTAAAATGGAAATATTTGAAAGAAAATCGCTGACTAGGCTCAAAAGCAAAATGTAGCAATGGAGGAAACAGTAAATGCGAAGACAGATTAATAAAAATTTTCCAAGCTTAAGAACACAATGAAATAAAAAAGCTGTGGTACATATACACAATGGAGTATTATTCAGCCCTTAAAAAGAATAAATTTGAATCAGTTCTAATGAGATAGATGAAACTGGAGCCGATTATACAGAGTGAAGTAAGCCAGAAAGAAAAACACCAATACAGTATACTGACACATATATACGGAATTTAGAAAGATAGTAATGATGACCCTGTATGTGAGACAACAAAAGAGACACAGAGGTATAGAACAGACTTTTGGACTCTGAGGGAGAGGGAAAGGGTGGGAAGATTTGGGAGAATGCATTGAAACATGTAGACTATCATGTAAGAAACGAAGCACCAGTTTATGTTCAATACAGGATACAGGATGCTTGGAGCTGGTGCACGGGATGATCCAGGGAGATGATATGGGGTGGGAGGAGGGAGGGGGCTTCGGCATTGGGAGATCATGTACACCTGTGGCTGATTCATGTCAATGTATGGCAAAACAAATACAGTACTGTAATGTAGAATAAAGTATTAAAAAAAAATAACACAATGAAAAATGAACAAAAGAGTCAAGAAAATACCAGTGTCAAACATCTTCATCATTGAATTGCATCTAATATGGCATCATTAGATTCTCAAAAGCTAAGGTGAAAAAGATTGGTGTAGAAAATATTTGAAAAAGTATATAGTTAAGGCTATCTCAAGTTAACTGAAGTTTACTGAAAATTTTAAAATGTAAGATGCTTGGGGAACCCAAACATGAAATTAAAATGCTAAAGCCCAGGATCAGATGGCTTCACAGTTGAATTCTACCAAAAATTTAGAGAAGAGCTAACATCTATCTTACTCATTCTCTTCAGGAAATTGCAGAAGAACATAAACTTTCAAACTCATTCTATGAGGTCACCATCACTTTAATACCAAAACCAGACAAAGATGCCACAAAAAAGAAAACTACAGGCCAATATCACTGATGAACATAGACGCAAAAATCCTTAACAAAATTCTAGCAAATAGAATCCAACAACATATTAAAAAGATCATACATCATGAGCAGGTGGGCTTTATCCCAGGAATGCAAGGATTCATTAATAACTGCAAATCAATCAATGTAATACACCACATTAACAAATTGAAAGATAAACACTATACAATTATCTCAATAGATGCAGAAAAAGCCTTTGACAAAATTCAACATCTGTTTTTAATAAAAACTCTCCAGCAAGAATAGAAGGAACACACTGCAACATAATAAAAGCTATATATGACAAACCCACAGCAAACATCATCCTCAGTGGTGAAACATTGAAAACATTTCCCTTAAACTCAGGAACAAAACAAGGGTGCCCACTCTCACCACTACTGTTCAACATAGTTTTGGAAGTTTTGGCCACAGCATTCAGAGCAGAAAAAGAAATAAAAGGAATTCAGATTGGAAAAGATGAAGTAAAACTCTCAGTGTTTGGAGATGACATGATCCTCTATGTAGAAAACCCTTAAGATTCAAGCAGAAAATTACTAGAGCTAATCAATGAGTATAGTAAAGTTGCAGGATATTAAATGAACACACAGGAATCCCTTGCATTCCTACACGCTAACAATGAGAAAACAGAAGGAGAAATTAAAGAAACAATTCCATTCACCATTGCAACGAAGAGAATAAAACACTTAGGAATAAATCTACCTAAAAAAAACAAAAGACCTATGTATAGAAAATTATAAAACACTAATGAAAGACATCAAAGAAGACACAAATAGATGGTGAAATTTACCATGTTCATGGATTGGAAGAATCAATATAGTGAAAATGAGTATACTGCCCAAAGCAATCTATAGATTGAATGCAATCCCTATCAAGCTACCAATGGTATTTTTCACAGAATTAGAACAAATATCTTCACAAAACCTTCAATAGCCAAAGCAATCTTGAGAAAGAAGAATGGAACCAGAGGAATCAACCTGCCTGACTTCAGGTTCTATTACAAAGCTACAGTCATCAAGACAGTATGGTACTGGCACAAAGACAGAAATATATATCCATGGAACAAAATAGAAAGTCCAGAGATAAATCCACAAGCCTATGGACACCTTATCTTTGACAAAGGAGGCGAGAATATACATTGGAGAAAAGACAATCTCTTTAACAAGTGGTGCTGGGAAAACTGGGCAAAAACTTGTAAAAGAATGAAACTAGATCACTTTCTAACACGACACACAAAAATAAATTCAAAATGGATTAAAGATCTAAACATAAGACCAGAAACTATAAAAATCCTAGAGGAAAACATAGGCAAAACACTCTCTGACATAAATCACAGCAGGATCCTCTATGACCCACTTCCCAGAGTAATGGAAATTAAAGAAAAATAAAGAAAGTAGAGATAGTTAAACTTAAAAGCTTTTGTGCAACGAAAAAAACTATAACCAAGTGAAAAGACAGTGTTCAGAATTGGAGCACATAATAGCAAATGAAGGAACTGACAAAAACTTAATCTCAAAAATATACAAGGAACTCCTGCAGCTCAATTTCAGAAAAATAAATGACCCAATCAAAATGTGGGCCAAAGAACTAAACAGACATTTCCCCAAAGAAGACATACAGATGGTTAACAAACACATGAAAAAATGCTCAGCATCACTCATTATCAGAGAAATGCAACTCAAAACCAAAATAAGGTACCATATCACGCCAGTCAAAATGGCTGCTATCCAAAAATCTACAAACTATAAATGCTGGAGAGGGTGTGGACAAAAAGGAACCCTCTTACGCTGTTGGTGGGAATGGAAACTAGTACAGCCACTATGGAGAAGAATGTAGAGATTCCTTAAAACACCGGAAGTAGAACTACCATATGACCTAGCAATCACACTGCTGGGCATACACACCAAGGAAACCAGAATTGAAAGAGACACATGTACTATTCATCCCAGCATTGTTTATAATAGCCAGGAAATGGAAGCAACCTAGATGGACAAATGGATAAGAAAGCTGTGGTACATATACACAATGGAATATTACTCAGCCATTAAAAAGAATACATTTTAATCAGATCTAATGATTCAGTGCAATCCGATGCAATCACTATGCAATATAGGTGGATGAAACTATAGCCTATTATACAGAGTGAAGTAATCCAGAAAGAAAAACACCAATACAGTATACTAACACATATATATGGAATTCAGAAAGGTGGTAACGATAACCCTAGATGTGAGACAGAAAGAGAGACCCAGATGTATAGAATAGTCTTTTGGACTCTGTGGGAGAAGGCAAGGTGGGATGATCTGAGAAAATAGCATTGAAACATGTATATTATCATATGTGAAGCAGATTGCCAGTCCAGGTTTGATGCCTGAAACAGTGTGCTCAAGGCTGGTGCACTGTGATGACCCAGAGGGATGGGATGGGGAGGGAGGTAGGAGTGGCGTTCAGGATGGGAAACACATGTAAACCCATTGCTGATTCATATCAATGTATGGCAAAAGCCACTACAATATTGTAATTAGCCTCCAACTAAAATAAATAAATTAAATAAATACATAAATTCTAAAAAAACAAAACAAAACAAAAACAAACTGCTAAAGACCAAAAATGGGAAAAAAAAATCCTTGAAAGCAATTAGAGGAAAACAAAACATTACATGTAGATAAAAAGATTCAAAAGATTATCTCTTTTCAGAAAACATGAAAATGAGAAGACAGTGGTGCTTAAAGGAAAAAAAAAAGCTGTCAATCTATAATTCTATATCAAGTAAAACTGTCCATTAGAAATATTTAAATTATTTAACTGCTTATTTAACTTATATGCCGAGTACATCATGCAAAATGCTGGGTTGGATGAAGCACAAGCTGTAATCAGGATTGCCAGTAGAAATATCAATGACCTCAGATATGCAGATGACACCACCCTTATAGCAAAAAGCAAAGAAGAACCAAAGAGCCTCTTGATGAAAGTGAAAGAGGAGAGTCAAAAAGCTTTTTAAAACACTCAACATTCAGAAAACTAAGATCATGGCATTTGGTCAAATCACTTAATGACAAGTAGATGGGGAAATAATGGAAACAGTGAAATACTTTATTTTGGGGGATCCAAAATCACTGCAGATGATGACTGCAGCCATGAAATTTCCTTGCTCCTTGCAAGGAAAACTATGTCAAAACCAGACAGCATATTAAAAAGCAGAGACATTACTTTGTCAACCAAGATCTGTCTAGTCAAAGCTGTGGTTTTTCCAGGAGTCATGTATGGATGTGAGAGTTGGACTATAAAGAAAGCTGAGCACTGAAGAATTGATTTTTTTGAGCTGTGGTGTTGGAGAAGACTCTTAAGAGTCCCTGGGGTTGCAAAGATATCCAACCAGTTTATCCTACAGGAAATCAGTCCTGAATATTCATTGGTAGGACTGATGCTGAAGCTGAAGCTCCAATACTTTGGTCACCTAATATGAAGAACTGACTCACTGGAAAATACTCTGATGCTGGGAAAGATTGAAAGCAGAAGGAGAATGGGTCAATAGAGGATGAGATGGTTGGATGATGTAACCACCTCGATGGACATGAGTTTGAGTAAGTTCCAGAAGTTGATGATGGACAGAGAATCATGGCGTTCTGCAGTCCATGGGGTTGCAATGAGTCAGACATGACTGAGTGACTGAATTGATACTGACGGACTGATCCTTTAGAATGACAGCAAGATAAAGGCGTTCTCAATTGCATGAAAAGCAGGAAAATTCAGTGTGAGAATAATTGCTCTAAAAGAAATGATAAAGTTCTTCAGGTTGAAAGAGCTTATCAAAGGGAATTTGAAACTTGAGAAATAAAGAGGAAAAAATCATAAATAGCAAACTCCTGGTAAATATAAAAGGCTCAATTTTTCTCTTAAATTATTTAAAATATGCATGACTGCTGAATGAGTAATTATAATTTTATTGGAATACAGCTCAAAGTTTACAGGTGTAATGCAAGTGAATGTAACATAAAGGAGAGAGGGAAAGTCTTATATGATTATAAGGTTTTGGCAAAAAGAGGTAAAATATTCATTCTAAGTAGAAAATGAAATGATGATATATTGTAATTCTAAAAGCACCCAGCAAAATGGTAATAAAAGATGCAATAGAAAACAATAGGTAATTTACATGTTTCAACATGTAAATTATCATATGTTAAACAAATTGCCAGTCCAGTTCGGTGCATGATACAGGGTTCTTGGGGCTGGTGCACTGGGATGACCCAGAGGGATGGGATGGAAAGAGATGTGGGAGGAGGGTACAGGATGGGGAACACATGTACACCCATTGTGGATTCATGTCAATGTATGACAAAACCAATACAATATTATAAAGCAAAATAATAATAATAATAAAATAATTATTATTTTAATAAGCAATAGGTAATTAGAATTTAATGCTGAAATAATATAATAATTCAAAAGTGGAAATATAAGAAATAAGAGAGAAAAAACAAAACAAACCATAAAATCATAAAATTAAATTCCAACACATTAATAATTACAGTAAATATATATCAACCAAATATACAAACTAAATGCCAAAGATTTTTAAATGAATGAAAAATAAGACCCAGTTTAAAGCCTACCAGAAATCTAATTTGAATATGAAAATACATGTGAGTGAAAAGAACTGGAGAACATTATACTGTGCAAACATTAATCAAAAAAAAGTTCAAATAGATGTATTAATATCAGATAAAGTATACTTCATAGCAAGTTAAACTATCAGGAATAATATGGATATTACACAATGATAAAAGGATCACTTTACCAAGAAGGCATGAAAATCCTATATGTGTATATACTCTTAAGAATAAGACTCCAAAATACATAAAACAAAAACTGGTAGAACTAAAAAGAGACATATAAATCTCAATAAATATAATTGGAAATATGAATATTAGTTTCTTGGCAATTGATAGAGAAAGTAAGCATAAACTCAGCAAGAATTACACTATACAATAACAAACCATCAACTGATGACATAATTGGCATATCCAGAGCCCTCCAGCTAAAAGCAGCAGCATATTCATTGTTTTCAAGTATCTGTGGCACATTCACCAAGATAGACCATAATTCACCATGGTTAGGTGAAAATATCAAATAATAATTTAGATGCAGAACAAGCATGTGGGGAAATTTTATATATATTCTTGATAAAAATGATTAACAAAAATGTCTTTACTATCAATATGACATAGATTCAACTCAGTTTCAATAAAATCCCTGTAGATTTTTGGTAGACAGAAATAGCTGCTGCCGCTGCTGTGTTATATACAATTGTGTCTGACCTTTTGTGACGCCATGGACTGCAACCCACCAGGCTCCTCTGTCCATGGAATTTTCCAGGTAAGAATACTGGAGCAGCCTGCCATTTCCTACATCAAGGGATCTTCCTAACTGAGGGATTCAACCCACACCTCTTGGGTTTCCTGCTTGGCGGGCAGATTCTTTACCACCTGGGAAGCCCAGATATGAATAGGCTGATTATAAATTTTATATGGGGCTTCCCAGGTGGCTCAGTGGTAAATAATCTGGTTTCCAATGCAGATGTGGGTTCGGGAAGATCTTCAGGAGAAAGAAATTGTAACTTACTCCAGGGTTCTTGCCTGGGAAATCCCATGGACAGAGGAGCCTGGCAGGCTACAGTCCATGGGGTCACAAAAGAGTCAGATATGACCTAGTTACTAAACAATAATAACAACAAAATTTATGTAGAAAGATAAAAAAATTAATTAGAGTATCCAAATGATTTAGAAAAAAACAAAGTTGCTGGACTTGATTCTAATATATACTATAAACGTATAGTAATCAAATATTGGTGAAAATACAGACATATAGATCAACCGAACATAATACAAAGCCAAGGTTTCACAATATGAAACCTTGAAATATGAAAGCTTGAAAAGGATGTAAATATAACTCAAAGGGAAAAGGATAGTCATTTCAACTAACACTGGGACAATTGGACATGCATATGCAGAAAAATGGATCACAATTCTAACATTATAACTTATACTTATTTACTCAGAATATATTATGGATCTAAATGAATATTATAAAACTACAAAATTGGAGATTACATTTTTATTTTGCAATGAGCAAAGATTCATAGGAAAAAAAGACCAAAACATAATGTATGAAACAAAAATTATTGCATGGACTAAATATTTTTTTAATAATTGCTTTACAAAATGTATTAAGAGAATGAAAAGATCTATGACAGAGATCTTTAATGCAGAATATATAAAGAATTCCCCAAACTCAACTATATTAAAATCTAATTAAAACAGGCAAAAGATTTTAAAAGACATTGCATCAAAGATTACATAGGGAGACATTTTTTGCTATCATTAGCTATTGGGAAAACTCAAATTAAAACTACAAAGACATAGTGCTACACATATATTATGATAAATACAATACTCCAATAAACACTAAACCAACCCTGGTAAATACCAGTTGTTGACAGGGATGAAGTACAACTGAAACTCTTAATCTTTCTGGATTCTTTTGGAATTCAAGATGACTCAGCCACTTTGGAAAAGAGTTTGGAAATTTCTTATTAAGTTAATCATACCTACAAAGGGCTTTCCTGATAGCTCAGCTGGTAAAGAATCACCTTCAATGCAGGAGACTCTGGTGCAATTCCTGGGTTAGGGAAATCTGTGGGAGAAGTCATAGGCTATCCACTCCAGTATTCTCGGGCTGCCCTTGTGGCTCAGCTGGTAAAAATCTGCCTGAAATGCGGGGGACCTGAGTTCAATCCCTGGGTTGGGAAGATCCCCTGGAGAAAGGAAAGGCTATCCAAACCAGTATTCTGGCCTGGAAAATTCCATGGACTCCATGGTGTCACAAAGAATCAGACATGACTGACATTACTTGTACATACTTACAAAATGACCCAACAATACTTTTACTAGCTATTTACTCAATTGAAATGAAAACTTATGTTCACATCAAAATCCATATTTAAATAGAAATAGCAACTCCACTTATTTAATTAGTAAGTAGAAACAGGTGAAACATTCTTCTATTTGTGATTTGATAAATTAGTAAACCAATACAATGGTGAAACATTATTCTATTTATGATTTGATAAATTAGTAAACCAATACAATGGAATATTATGCAATAATAAAAATGAACAAAATAAAGCTTAAATACAGAAGAGACAGAGAAGAGGTGACAAGAATACACAGAAGAAATATATAAAAAAAGTCTTAACCACCTGGACAACTGCAATGGTGTGGTCACTCACCTAGAGCCAGACATCTTGGCATGTAAAGTCAAGTGGGCCTAAGGAAGCATTACTATAAGCAAAGCTAGCAGAGATGATGGAACTCCAGCTAAGCTATTTCAAATCCTAAAAGATAATGCTGTTAATGTGCTGCAAAAAATATGCCACCAAATTTGGAAAACTCAGCAGTGACCACAGGACTGACAAAGGTCAGTTTTCATTCCTATCCTAAGGAAGGGGATTGTCAAAGAACATTCAAACTCTCATACAATTGCACTCATATCATATGTGAGAAAATTTATGATCAAAGTCCTTCAGGCTAAGCTTCAGTAGTATATGAACTAGGGAATTATGGATGTACAAGCTAGATTTAGAAAAGACAGAGGAACCACAGATTAAATTGCCAACATTCACTGGATCATGAAGAAAGCAACAGGATTATAGAAAAACATATACTTCCGCTTCCTTGACTACACTAAAGCTTTTTGACAGTATGGATCACAACACATTGTAGAAAACTTTCAAAGAGATGGGAGTACCAGACCACCTTACCTATCTACTGATAAACTTATATGAGAGACAAGAAGCATCAGTTAAAACTGGCCATGGAAAAAATGGTTCCCAATTGGGAAAGGAGTATGACAAGCTATACATTGTGACCCAGTTTATTTAACTTATATGCATCCTGAAAACTGCTGGGCTGGATGAATCACAAGCTTGAATCAATGTTTCCCGGAGAAATATCAATATCAAATATGCAGATGATACCTTTTTAATGGCAGAAAGTGAAGAGGATCTAGAGAGCCTCTTGATGAGGGTGAAGGAGGAGAGTGAAAAAGCTGACTCTAAGCAACATTCAAATAACTTAGATAATCGTATCTGGCCCCATCACTTCATAACAAATAGAATGGAAAAAACTGGGAGCATGACAGATTTTATTTTCTTGGGCTCCAAAATCACTGTGGATAGTGACTGTAGCCATGAAATTAAAAGGTACTTGATCCTCAGAAAAAAGCTATGACAAACCTAGACAGCATATTCAAAAGGAAAGTCATCACATTGCCAACAAAGGTCTTTGTAGCCAAAGTTATGATTTTTTCAGTAGTCATGTACAAATGTGATATATGGACCCTAAAGAAGGTTGAGCACTGAAGAATTGATGCTCTCAGATTGTAGTGTTGTAAAAGACTCTTAGAAGTCCCTTGGATTGCAAGGAGGTCAAAACAGTCACTCCTAAATTAAATCAACTCTGAATATTCATTGAAAGGAGTGATCCTGAAGTTGAAGCTCTAATACTTTGACCACTTCGTGTGAAGACCGTAATCTTTGGGAAAGACCCTGATGCATGGAAAGATTGAGGGCAAGAGGAGAAGTGATGACAGAGGATTAGATGGTTGAACAGCATCATTGACTTAATTTCCATGAGTGTGAGCAAACTGCAGGAGATTCTGAAAGACAAGGAAGCCTGGTGTGCTGCAGTCCATGAAGTTGCAAAGAGACAGACACAACCGAATAACAAATAATAAGTGATGCTGAGCATCTATTTTGTGTGTTCATTGACTATCTGAGTATCACTAATTTCTTCTTGGAGAAATTTCTGTTTAGTTTTTTATGTACATTTTTTGATTGGGCTTTTTTCTGATATTGTGCTGTATTAATTGCTCATATATTTTATAGATTAACCCTTGTTCAGTTATCTTGTTTGGGATTATTTTCTTCCATTTTGAAGGTGCTCTTTTCCGCTTCTTTGTAGTTTCCATCAGTGTGTAATATTTTTAAGTTTTATTAGGTAACATTTATCTATTTTTGTTTTCATTTCCATTACTCTAGGAGATGGGTCAGAGAGAGTCTTGCTGTGATTTATCTCAAAGATTGTACTGCCATAGTGGTTGTATCAATTTTCATTCCCACTAATAGTACAAGAGAGTCCAGTTTTCTCTACATCCTATCTAGCACATATTATTTGTAGATTTTCTACTGATGGCCATTCTGACCTGTGTAGGGTGATACTTCATTGTAGTCTGATTTGCATTTCTCTAAGAATGAATGATTTTGAGCATCTTTTCGTGTGTTTGTTGGCTATCTGTATGTCTTCTCTGTAGAGATGTCTGCTTAGGTCTTCTGCCATTTTTTTTGAATGGGTTGTTTGTTTTTCTGGTATTTAGCTGCATGAGCTGCTTGTATATTTTGGATATTAATTCTTTGTCAGTTATTTCATCTGCAATTATTTTCTCCCATTCTGAGGGTTGTTTTTAAATCTTGTTTATTATTTCCTTTGCTGTGCATCCCCAGTGGCTCAGAGAGTAAAGCATCTGCCTGCAATGCAGGAGACCTGGTTGTGATCCCTGGATCAGGAAGATCCCCTGGAGAAGGAAATGGCAACCCACTCCAGTACTTTTGCCTGGAAAATTGCATGGACAGAGAAGTCTAGTAGACTACAGTCCATGGGATCGCAAAGAGTTAGACATGACTGAGTGACTTCACTTTTTGCTGTGCATGAGCTTTTAAATTTAAGTCCCATCTTTTTTTAATTATTATTATTAAGAAACTAGGAATAGAACTACCATATGATCCAAAAATCCCACTATGAGGCATATACCCTGAGACTATCATAATCAAAAGAGACACATGTATCCCAATGTTTGTTGCAGCACGTCTTACAATAGATAGGGCATGGAAGCATCCTAGATGTTCATTGACAGATGAATGGATATGGAAATTTTAGTACATATATACAATGGAAAGTTACTCAGCTTTTAAAAAGAAAGCATTTGTGTCCGTCCTAATGAGGTGTACCTCTTGCGTAGAGTGAAGTAAATCAGAAAGAGAAGGACAAATACTATGTACTAACACATATGAATGGAATCCTGGAACATGGTGGTGAATTGAGAGAGTAGAATGGAAACATATACATTATCATGTGTAATTTGCTCTGTGATACAGGGAGCTCAATCCAGTGCTCTGTGACAAGCTAGAGAGGTGGGATGTTGGAAGGAGGTTCAAGAGAGAGAGTATATATGTATACCTCTGGCTGATTCAGGGAGGCCTAGTGTGCTGCGATTCAAGGGGTCGCAAAAAGTCGGATACAATTGAGCAACTGAACTGAATTTAACTGAATTGGCTGATTCATGTTGATGTATAGCAGAAACCAGCACAATTATCTTATCTTCCAACAAAATTTTTAATTTATTTTAATTGGAGGTTAATTAGTTTGTGGAGGTTTTTGCCATACATTCACATGAATCAGCCATGTGTGTACATGTGTTCCCCATCCTGAACACCCCTCCCACCTCCCTCCCCATCCCATCCCTCAGGGTTATCCCAGTGCACCAGCCCTGAGCACCCTGTCTCATGCATCGAACCTAAACTGATGATCTATTTCACATATATATACATGTTTCAATGCTATTCTCTCAAATCATCCCACCCTCGCCTTCTCCCACAGAGTTCAAGAGTCTGTTCTTTACATCTGTGTCTCTTTTGCTGTCTCACATATAGGGTCATCATTACCATTTTTCTAAATTCCATATATATTCACCAATATACTGTGTTGGTGTTTTTCTTTCTGACTTACTTCACTCTGTATAATAGACTCCATGTTTATCCACCTCATTAGAACTGGTTCAAATGTATTCTTTTAAATAGCTGAGTAATATTCCACTGTGTGTATGTACCACAGCTATATTTTCCTCCAAGAGCTTTATAGTTTCTGGTCTTACACTTAAATCTTTAATTATTTTGAGATTATTTTTTGTGATTAGTGTTAGGAATTGTTCTGATTTCATTCTTTTACACATAGCTGTCAAGTTTTCCCAGCACTGCTTACTGAAAACTGCCTTTTGTTCATTATATATTCTTGGCTCATTTTCCAAGATAAGGTGCTCATAAGTGTGTGGGTTTATCTCTGGGTTTTCTATCTTGTGCCATTGGTCTGTATTTCTATTTTGTGTCAGCACCATACTGCTTTGATAACTGTAGCTTTGTAGTACATTCTGAAGTCTTGAAGGTGGATAACTCCAGTTCCATTTTTCATTCTCAAGATTGCTTTGGGTATTTGGGGTCTCTTGTGTTTACACACAAATTTTGAAAACTTTTGTTCTAAGTCTGTGAAAAACGTCATTGATAATTTGATAGGGATTTCATTGAATCTGTAGATTACTTTGGGTAATACAGTCATTTTGACAATATTGATTCTTCTGATCCAAGAACATAGTATATTTCTCCATCTGTTTATGTCATCTTTGTTTATTTTCATTATTGTCTTAAAGTTTTCTGCATACAGGCCTTTTGTCTCTTTAGGTAAGTTTATTCCTAGGTATTAATATTTTATTCTTTTTGTTGTAATGGTGAATGGTTCAGTTCAGTTCAGTTCAGTCACTCAGTCGTGTCTGACTCTTTGCGACCCCGCATGCCAGGCCTCCCTGGCATCTCTCAGAGTTCACTCAGACCCAGGTCCATCGAATCCATGATACCATCCAGCAATCTCATCCTCGGTCGTCCCCTTCTCCTCCTGCCCCCAATCCCTCTCAGCATCAGAGTCTTTTCCAATGAGTCAACTTTTCGCACGAGGTGGCCAAAGTACTGGAACTTCAGCTTTAGCATCATTCCTTCCAAAGAAATCCCAGGGTTGATCTCCTTCAGAATGGAATGGTTGGATCTCCTTGCAGTCCAAGGGACTCTCAAGAGTCTTCTCCAACACCACAGTTCAAAAGCATCAATTCTTTGGTGCTCAGCCTTCTTCACAGTCCAACTCTCTCATCCATACATGATCACAGGAAAAAACCAAAGCTTTGACTAGACGGACCTTAGTCAACAAAGTAATATCTCTGCTTTTGAATATACTATCTAGGTTGGTCATAAGTTTTCTTCCAAGGAGTAAGCATCTTTTAATTTCATGGCTGCAGTCATCATCTGCAGTGATTTTCATTCCAATTCCAAAGAAAGGCAATGCCAAAGAAGGCTCAAACTACCGCACAATTGCACTCATCTCACATGCTAGTAAAGTAATCTCAAAATTCTCCAAGCCAGGCTTTGGCAATACTTGAACTGTGAACTCCCTGATGTTCAAGCTGGTTTTAGAAAAGCAGAGGAGCCAGAGATCAAATTGCCAACATCTGCTGGATCATGGAAAAAGCAAGAGAGTTCCAGAAAGACATCTATTTCTGCTTTATTGACTATGCCAAAGCCTTTGACTGTGGATCACAATAAATTGTGGAAAATTCTGAAAGAGATGGGAATCCCAGACCACGTGACCTGCCTCTTGAGAAATCTGTATGCAGGTCAGGAAGCAGTTAGAACTGGACATGGAACAACAGACTGGTTCCAAATAGGAAAAAGAGTACGTCAAGGCTGTATATTGTCACCCTGCTTATTTAACTTATATGCAGAGTACATCATGAGAAACACTGGACTGGAAGAAACACAAGTTGGAATCAAGATTGCTGGGAGAAATATCAGTAACTTCAGATATGCAGATGATACCACCCTTATGGCAGAAAGTGAAGAGGAGCTAAAAAGCTTCTTGATGAAAGTGAAAGAGGAGAGTGAAAAAGTTGGCTTAAAGCTCAACATTCAGAAAATGAAGATCATGGTATCTGGTCCCATCACTTCATGGGAAATAGATGGGGAAATAATGGAAACAGTTTCAGACTTTATTTTGGGGGCTCCAAAATCACTGCAGATGGTGACTGCAGCCATGAAATGGTGAATGGTATTGTTTCCTTAATTTATCTTTCTCATTTTTAGTTGTTAATGTATAAGAATGCAAGGAATTTCTGTGTATTAATTTAATAGCTTATGACTTTACTAAATTCATTTATTAGCTCTAGTAATTTTCTGGTGGCAACTTAGGGTTTTTATATAGGAATCATCTGCATACTGTGAGAGTTTTACTGTTTCTTTTTCAGTATAGATCCCTTTTATTTATTTTTCTTCTCTGATTGCCATGTCTAGGACTTCAAAGATTATGTTGAATAATGGTGGTGAGAGTCTTGTCTTGTTCCTGATCTTAAAGAAAATGATTTTAGCTTTTCACCATTGAGAATAATGTTTGCTCTGGGTTTATCCTGTATGGCCTTTATCATGGTGAAGTAGGTTACTTCTATGCCTATTTTCTGGATTTTTTTTTAATCATAAATGGATATTGAGTTTTGTCAAAAGCTTTCTCTGCATCTATTAAGATGAACATGTGATTGAGCCAGAAAAGATGGCAGAGGAGTAAGATAAGGGAGATTACCTTACTCTCCCAAAATACATTAAAAGTTACTCTGAGTATAGAATAACTCTCACAGAACAACTTTGGAAAGACAGCAGCAGGCCCTAAACTTCCAAAAAGGCAATTCAATCTTCTTAGAAGGAGATAGGGCAAAAGATAAAGACATAGAAAGAGACAAAGGATTTCAGGATGGACTTGCATTGAGAGGGAGGAAGTTGTGATAGAGGAACAGTTTCAAAACACTAGGAAATCCCCTCACAAGCAGGGGCAGAGGGAAGCTTTGGAACCTCAGAGTGGAGTGCAATAGTGGGGGCTCATATGCAAAACAGAGAAAATTCACCACAGAAATCATTTCTGAACAGCATTTCTCAACTGAGAAGTGGCTTGCAAGCCTCTGCTTGAAGCAGAGGGTTGGGGCAGGGTGCAAAAGCTCAGATATAGGTGTCAGATCCCAGGGAGAGGTTAGGGATTGGTTGTCATGAGGGCTACTTTGACACAGTGGAAGGAGTCCCAAGAAAAGGCTGGACATCCCAGAGTGACAATAAGTCCTTATCTCCCAGACACTAATGCCACACTGGAAGACAGTGGCTGAGTGCCTACTGGAAGCAGCCAAAACTTGCAAAACAGGTGAGAGGGACAGCCAAGGAATTAGACATAACTGTCGTTATTAAAGTGGGGAAAAGTGCCTATGTCAGGCAACAAAACACTTCTAATGCAGTCCCAACCCCAGAGCTGGCAGCTACTTCCAAGCTGTGAGCAGGCACAGGTTACTGCCCACACCTAGCTGGGAGCTTAAATTGCTTGGCTCTTCCTAGGGACCCATGATCTGGGGCCAATTTCTCTGGGAGAGCACACAACCCATCTCAGACTATAACAACACCTGAAAGATCTCTATTGCTGTAGGCATTCCTTGGTACATCACAATTGTGGTTGCCATATTCTCCTCTCTCCCCAGCCTGAGTGTGCCAATGAGCACTAATAAGCCTCAGTATTCACCTCTCATGTCTGGGTGGGGAATAGACTGCAGACTTTGGGGGAACTGTGAATGCAGACTTTGGGGGAACTGTGAACTTTAGGCACAAGTAAAAGCTGCAGTAAGGCCAGATTTGAGACTAAACTGACCCCCATCCTGCACATAACCAGTCCAGAGACATTCTTAGAAATATTTTAGGAGTTTGGTGTGAGTCTCACTCAGTGTTCTCAGCTATCTAGTGTTGCCTTCACTAAGTGTCTTGGAGTTTTGTCTTCAGTGCTGTGTGGCTTGTGAGGTCTTGGTGCTACATTAGGGGTCAGAACTTAATCCTTGAGATGGGAGATCAGAGCCCAAGATTTTGATCTACCAGAGACCTCCTGAACCTAGAGAACATTAACAAGTGAGAGTCCTCCCAAAGGTCACCTCAACACTAAAACCAGGCCCTATCCAAAGGCCAGCAAACTCCAGTGCCAGAGGCCCCATGCCAATCTTTCAGAAATAAAGGCATACAACCTTGCACATGAGCAGAGAGGATGCCTAAACCCACTGACACCCCAAAACACTACTGGACATGGCACTGCCTTTCAGAGAGATGAGATCAAGCTCAATACAGCAGAACAGAGGTATAGTTCCCCCAACTAGGAAAAAAAACCCACCCACAGGCAGTAGACTCCTCAATTATGAAGAACTGTGACCTTCCAGCCTGAAGAAAGGAGACCCCAAACACAGTAAATTAAACAAAATGAAAATACAGAGAAGCGTGCAGCAGATGAAGGAATATTGTAAAATCCCATAAGACTAAATATAAAGAGGAAATAGACAGACTACCTGAAAAAGAATTGATGCTAATGATAGGTAAGATGATCCAAAATGTGGAAAATAAAATGGAGGCAAGAATAAATAGACTGGAGACACAGATATAAAAGATACAGGAAATGTTTAACAAGAACAAAAATTAATTAAAGAATAAACAATCAATAATAAATGACACAATCACTTAAATTAGCAATACACTGCAGAGAAACAGCAGTAGAGTAATTGAGACAGAAGAATGGATAAGTGAGCTGGAAGATAGAATGATATATAATGGAAATAATGGAAGCAGAATGCAATAAAGAAAAAAATAATAATAAATAATGACAGTCTCAGAGACTTCTGGGATAACATTAAGTGTAACATTCGAATTGTAGGGGTTTCAGAAGAGGAAGACAAAAGGAAAGGGCATGACAAAATATTTGAGGAGATCACAGTCAAAAACTTCCCTAAAATGGGAAAGGACATAGCCATCCAGGTCCAGGAATTCTAGAGAGTCCCATATAGGATAAACCCAAGTAGAAACATGCTAAGACATACTAATCAAACTAACAAAAATTAAACACAAAGAAAAAAATATTAAAAGCAACAAGGGAAAAACAAACAAACAAAAATAATATACAAGGGGATCCCCATAAGGTGAATAGCTGATCTTTCAATAGAAATCCTGCAAACCAGAAGGGAATGGGAGAATATACATAAAGTGCTGAAAGGGAAAAATCTACAACCTAAAATACTCTACCAAGAAAGGATCTCATTCAGATTTGAAGGAGAAATAAAATCTTTACTGATAAGCAAAAGCTAAGTGAATTCAGCATCTCCAATCCAGCACTACAACAAATATAAAAGGAATTTCTCTAGACAGGAAACAAAAAATGGAAAGGCTTACAAAACAAACCCAAAACAATTAAGTAGATGATAGAAGGGTCATATATATCAACAATTACCTTAAGTGAAAATGGGCTAAAGGTCCAACCAAAAGATCCACACTAGCTGAATGAATGCAAAAACAAATCTACATATGCATTCTATAAGAGACCCACATCAAACCTAAAGTGAAGTGAAGTCGCTCAGTCGTGTCTGACACTTTGCGACCCCATGGACTGTAGCCCACCAGGCTCCTCCACCCATGGGATTCTCCAGGCAAGAATACTGGAGTGGGTTGCTATTTCCTTCTCCAGGGGATCTTCCCGACCCAGGAATCAAACCCAGGTCTCCTGCATTGTAGGCAGACACTTTAACCTCTGAGCCACCAAGAGTTCTCCCCACACATGTACAGATTGAAAGTGAGGGGATGGAAAAATATATTCCAAACAGAAATCAAAAGAAAGCAAGTGTACCAATACTCATGTCAGATAAGATAGACTTTAAAATAAAGGCTAAAATAAAGACTGTTGCATGACACAAAGAAGGACATACATAATAATCAAGGTATAAATCTATAAAGAAGATATAGCAATTATAAATATGTATTCACCCAAAATAGGAGCACATCAATACATAAGACAAATACTAAGGGGAAATCAACAATAACACAATAATCAGTTCAGTTCATCAGTTCGTTGCTCAGTCATGTCCGACTCTTTGCAACCCCATGAACCACAGCACGCCAGGTCTCCCTGTACATCACCGACTCCCGCAGTACACCAAAACTTATGTACATTGAGTCGCTGAAACCATCCAATCATCTTATCCTCTGTCATCCCCTTCTCCTCCTGTCCACAATCTTTCCCAGCATCAGGGTCTTTCAAATGAATCAGCTCTACGCATCAGGTGGCCAAAATATAGGAGTTTCAGCTTCAGCATCAGTCCTTCCAATGAACACCCAGGACTGACCTTTAGGATGGACTGGTTGGATCATCTTGCAGTCCAAGGGACTCTCAGGAGTCTTCTCCAAAACCACAGTTCAAAAGCATCAATTCTTCTGTGCTCAGCTTTCTTTATAGTCCAAATCTCACATCCATACATGACCACTGGAAAAACCATAGCCTCGAGTAGATGGACCTTTGTTGGCAAAATAATGTCTCTCCTTTTTAATATGCCATCTAGGTTGGTCATAACTTTCCTTCCAAGGAGTAAGTGTCTTTTAATTTCATTGCTGCAATCACCATCTGCAGTGATTTTGGAGCCCAGAAAAATAAAGTCAGCCACTGTCCATGGCTTCCTATCTATTTCCCATGAAGTGGTGGGAATGGACGCCATGATAGCTTTCTGAATGTTGAGCTGTAAGCCAACTTTTTCACTCTCCTTTTGCACTTTCATCAAGGGGCTCTTTAGTTCTTCTTCACTTTCTGCCATAAGGGTGGTGTCATCTGCATATCTGAGGTTATTGACATTTCTCCTGGCAATCTTGATTCCAGCTTGTGCTTCTTCCAGCCCAGCATTTCTCATGATGTACTCTTCATATAAGTTAAATAAGCAGGAAGACAATATACAGCCTTGACATATTCCTTTTCCTATTTTGGACAAGTCTGTTGTTCCATGTCCAGTTCTAACTGTTGCTTCCTGACCTGCATACAGGTTTCTCAAGAGGCAGGTCAAGTGGTCTGGTATTCCCATTTCTTTCAGAATTTCCCACAGATTATTGTGATCCACACAGTCAAGGCTTTAGCATAGTCAATAAAGCAGAAATATATGTTTTTCTTGAATTCTATTGCTTTTTCTATGATCCAGTGGATTCTGGCAATTTGATCTCTGGTTCCTCTGCCTTTTCTAAAATCAGCTTAAACATGTGGAAGTTCACAGTTCACACGTTGCTGAAGCCTGGCTTGGAGTTGAGATGAGTGCAATTATGCAGTAGTTTGAGCATTCTTTGGCATTGCCTTTCTTTGGGAGTGGAATGAAAACTGACCTTTTCCAGTGCTGTGGCCACTGCTGAGTTTTCCAAATTTGCTGGCATATTGAGAGCACAGTAATAGTGGGAGACTTTAATACCTGACTCACACCAATGGAAGAAAATCCAATGGAAACTTTATAAGGAAGCAGATGCTTTATACCATACATTGAATGAGTTGGATGTAATTGACATCTATAGGGTAATTCAACCAATAACAGTAGATTACACTTTATTCTCAAGTGTATATAGAATATTCTCCAGCATAGATCAGATCCTGGGACATTAATCAAGCCTTGGTAAATTAAAAATAGAGTTGAAATAATCTCAGGCATCTTTTCTAATCACAAAACTGTAAGATTAGACATCCTCTACAGGGAAAAAAAAACTATATAAAACACAAACACATGGAGGCTAAGCAATATACTTCTGAACAACCATACCTCACTGAAGAAAACAAAAATACATAAAAATATTCCTAAAACCAAATGACAGTGAAAACACAGCAACTCAAAACTCTGGAATGCAGCTCTGTTAAGAAGGAGGTTTGTAGCAACACAAGTCTAACTCAAGAAACAATAATGTAAAATGAAATGCTTAACCTTACACTAAAATCATTCCAGTTACCTAAGATGAAAAGGACATTTTTGGGGTGTTAGTTCTAAAAACTCTTGTTAGGTATTCATAGAACCATTCAATTTCAGCTTCTTCAGCATTACTGGTTGGGGCATAGACTTGGATTACTGTGATGTTGAATGGTTTGCCTTTGAAACAAATAGAGATCATCCTTTTGTTTTTGAGACTGCACCCAAGAAATGCATTTCAGACTCTTTTGTTGACTATTAAGACTATTCCAATTCTCCTAAGGGATTCTTGCCCACAGTAGCATATGTAATAGTCATCTGAGTTAAATTCAACTATTCCAGTCCATTTTAGTTTACTGATTCCAAAATGGCAATGTTTACCCTTGCCATCTCCTGTTTGACCACTTCCAGTTTACCTTAATTTGTGGACCTAACATTCTAGGTTCCTATGTAATATTGTTCTTTACAACATTGGACTTTACATCCATAACCAGTCACATCAACAATTGGGCATTGTTTTTGCTTTGGCTCTGTCTCTTCATTCTTTCTGGAGCTATTTCTCCACTCTTCTACAGTAGCATATGGGGCACTTACCTACCTGGGAAGTTTGTCTTTCAGTCATACATTTTTGCCTTTACATACTGTTCATGGCGTTCTCAAGACAAAAAATACTGAAGGGGTTTTCCATTTCCTTCTTCAGTGGACCACATTTTGTCAGAACTCTCCACCATGACTTGTCTGCCTGAGGTGGCCTTATGTGGCATGACTCATAGTTTCATTGAGTTAGACAAGACTGTAGTTCATGTGATCATTTGGTAAGTTTTCTATGATGGTGGTTTTCATTCTGTCTGCCCTCTGAAGGATAAGAATAAGAGGCTTATCAAAGGTTCCTGATGGGAGAGAATGACTGTGGGGAAAATTGGTCTTTTTCTGATGGTCATGCTCAGTAAATATTTAATCCAATTTTGTGTTAATGGGCTGAACTGTGTTCCCTCCTGTGTTCCCTCCTTATAAGACCTTTTAGAACTAACACCCCCAAAGATATCCTTTTCATCATATGGGACAGGATGCAAATGGAGGAAAACAAGAGATACCTGGAGTAACAGGCAAATTTGGCCTTGGGGTACAAAATGAAGCAGGGCAAAGGCTAACAAAGTTTTGCCAAGAGAATACACTGGTCATGGCAAACACCCTTTTCCAACAACACAAGAAAAGACTCTACACATGGATATCACCAGATGGTCAGTCCTGAAATCAGACTGATTATATTCCTTACAGCCAAAAATGGAGAAGCTCTATACTGTCAGCAAAAACAAGACTGGGAGCTGACTGTGGTTCAGATCATGAACTCCTTACTGCTAAATTCAGACTTAAATTGAAGACAGTAGGGAAAACCAGTAGACCATTCAGGTATGACCCAAATTCAATCCCTTATGATTATACAGTGGAAGTGACAAATAGATTCCAGAGTGCCAAAGAACTATGGATGGAGGTTTGTGACATTGTTTAGGAGGCAGTGATTCATAATCAACCCCAAGAAAAAGAAGTGCAAAATGGCAAAATGGTTGTCTGGGGAGGCCTTAAAAGACAGCTGAAAAAAGAAGAGAAACAAAAGGCAAAGGAGAAAAGGAAAGATATATCCATTTGAATGCAGAATTCTGAAGAACAGCAAAGAGAAATAAGAAAACCTTTCTCAGATATCAATGCAAACAAATATAGGAAAACAATAGAATGGGAAAAACTAGATGTCTCTTCAAGAAAATTAGAGATACCAAGGGAACATTTCATGCAAAGGTGGGAATACCAGACCACCTGACTTGTGTCTTGAGAAATCTGTATGCAGGTCAAGAAGCAACAGTTAGAACTGAACATGGAACAACAGACTGGCTCCAAATCAGGAAAGGAGTACATCAATACTGCTTATCGTCACCTTGCTGATGTAATTTCAATGCATCATGTGAAATGCCATACTGGATGAGGCACAAACTGGAATCAAGATTGCTGGAAGAAACACCAATAACCTCAGATATGCAGATGACAACACCCTTAAGGCAGAAAGTGAAGAACTCAAGAGCCTCATGATGAAAGTGAAAGAAAAGAGTGCAAAAGTTGGCTTAAAGCTCAACATTCAGAAAATAAAAATCATGGTATTCTTTCCCATCAATTCATGGGAAATAGATGGGGAAAAAGTGGAAGCACTGAGACATTTTATTTTGGGGGCTCCAAAGGAGAAGACTCTACACATTGACATCACTAGATGGTCAACATTGAAATCAGACTGATTATATTCTTTGCAGCAAAAGATGGAGAAGCTCTATACAGTCAACAAAAACAAGACCAGGAGCTAACTGTGGCTCAGATCATGAACTCCTTATTGCCAAATTCAGACTGAAATTGAAGAAAGTAGGGAAAACTACATCCATTCAGGTATGACCTAAATCAAATCCCTTATGATTATACAGTGGAAGTGAGAAATAGATTTAAGGGCCTAGATCTGATAGACAGAGTACCTGATGAACTATGGAAGGAGGTTCGTGACATTGTACAGGAGACAGGAATCAAGACCATCCCCATGGAAAATAAAAGAAAAAAAGCAAAATGGCTGTCTAGGGAGGCCTTACATATAACTGTGAAAAGAAGAGAAGTGAAAAGCAATGGAGAAAAGGAAAGATATAAGCATATGAATGCAGAGTTCCAGAGAATAGCAAGAAGAGATAAGAAAGCCTTCTTCAGTGATCAATGCAAAGAAATAGAGGAAAACAACAGAATGAAAAAGACTAGAAATCTCTTCAAGAAAATTAGATACACCAAAGAAACATTTCATGAAAAGATGGGCTCGATAAGGCACAGAAATGGTATGGACCTAACAGAAGCAAAAGATATTAAGAAGTGGCAAGAATACACAGAATAACTGTACAAAAAATATCTTCATGACCAAGATAATCATGATGGTGTGATCACTCACCTAGAGCCAGACATCCTGGAATGTGAAGTCAAGCGGACCTTAGTAAGTATCACTATGAACAAGGCTAGTGGAGGTGATGGAATTCCAGTTGAGCTGCTTCAAATCATGAAAGATGATGCTGTGAAAGTGCTGCACTCAATATGCCAGCAAATTTGGAAACTCAGCAGTGGCCACAGGACTGGAAAAGGTCAGTTTTCATTCCAATTCCAAACAAAGGAAATACCAATGAATGCTCAAACTACTTCACAGTTGCACTAATTTCACATGCTAGTAAATTAATGTTCAAAATTCTCCAAGCCAGGCTTCAGCAATACGTGAACTGTGAACTCCCAGATGTTCAACCTGGCTGTAGAAAAGGCAGAGGATCCAGAGATCACATTGCCAACATCTACTGGATCATTGAAAAAGCAAGAGAGTTCCAGAAAAACATCTATTTCTGCTTTATTGACTATGCCTAAGCCTTTGACCGTGTGGATGACAATAAACTATGGAAAATCCTGAAAGAGATGGGAATACCAAACCACCTAACCTGCCTCTTGAGAAACCTATATATAGGTCAGGAAGCAACAGTTAGAACTGGACATGGAACAGCAGACTGGTTCAAAATAGGAAAAGGAGTATGTCAAGGCTGTATATTATCACTCTGCTTATTTAACTTATATGCAGAGTACATCATGAGAAACGCTGGGCTGGAAGAAGCACAAGCTGTATTCAAGATTTCCGGGAGAAATCTCAGTAACCTCAGATATGCAGATGACACCAGCCTTATGGTAGAAAGTGAAGAGGAACGAAAAAGCCTCTTGATGAAAGTGAAAGTCAAGAGTGCAAAAGTTGCCTTAAAGCTCAACATTCAGAAAACGAAGATCATGGTATCTGGTCCCATCACTTCATGGGAAACAGATGCAGAAACAGTGGAAACAGTGTCAAACTTTATTTATTTTGGTTCCAAAATCACTGCAGATGGTGATTGCAGCCATGAAATTAAAAGACGCTTTCTCCTTTGAAGAAAAGTTATGACCAACCTAGATAGCATATTCAAAAGTAGAGACATTACTTTGCTGACTAAGGTCCGTCTAGTCAAGGCTATGGTTTTTCCAGTGGTCATGTATGGATGTTAGAGTTGGACTGTGAAGATAGCCGAGCACCAAAGATTTGATGCTTTTGAACCGTGATGTTGAAGAAGACTTGAGAGTACCTTGGACTGCAAGGAGATCCAACCAGTCTATTCTGAAGTAGATCAACCCTGGCATTTCTTTGGAGGAAATAATGCTGAATCTGAAACTCTAATACCTTGGCCACCTCATGTGAAGAGTTGACTCACTGCAAAAGACTCTGATGCTCAGAGGGATTGTGGGCAGGAGAAGAAAGGGATGATAGAGGATGAGATGGCTGGATGGCATCACTGAGTCTGAGTGAACTCCGTGAGTGGGTGATGGACAGGGAAGCCTGGCATCCTGCTATTCATGAGGTTTCAAAGAGTCAGACACGACTGAGCCCCTGAACTGAACTAAACTGAACTGAAAATCACTGGATGTGGTGACTGCAGCCATGAAATTAAAGACACTTGCTCCTTGAAGAAAAACTATGATCAACCTAGATAACACATCAAAGAGCAGAGTTGTTACTTTTCCAACAAATATCTGTCTATTTAAAGCTGTGATTTTTCCAGTAGTCTTGTATGAATGTGAGTGGTAGACTGTAAAGAATGCTGAGCACCAAAGAATTGATGCTTTTGAACTGTGACACTGTAGAGATCCTTGGACTGCAAGGAGATCAAACAAGCAAATCCTAAAGGAAATCTGTCCTGAATCTTCATTGGAAAGACTGATGCTGAAGCTTAAACGCCAATACTTTTTCCACCTTATGTGAAGAACTGACTCTGGAAAATACTGTGATGCTGGGAAAGATTGAAGTCAGGAGGAGCAGGGAGTGATATTGGATGAGTTGGTTGAATGACATCACTGAGTCAATGGACATGAGTTTGAGGAAGTTCTGGGTGTTGGCAATGGACAGGAAACCTGGTGTGCTACAGTCCATGGAGTCGCAAAGAGTCAGACATGAAATGTGACTGACACTAAAATTAACTAGAAAAAGAACAGAAAAAAACCCTAAAAGTTTTTAGAAGCAAAGAGGAAGTTCTGGGTGTTGGCAATGGACAGGAAGCCTGGTGTGCTACAGTCCATGGAGTCACAAAGAATCAGACATGAAATGTGACTGACACTAAAATTAACTAGAAAAAGAACAGAGAAAAACCCTCAAAGTTTCTAGAAGCAAAGAAGTCCTGAAGATCAGAACAAAAATATTTGAAAAATAAGTCAAGTAGGCAATACCAAAGATCAATAAAACTAAAAGATGATTATTTGAGAAGAAAAATAAAATTGACAAACTATTAGCCAGATACATCAAGAGCAAAAGTGAGAAGACTCAAATCAATAAAGTTATAAGTGAAAAAGGAGAAGTTACAACAGACAACCCAGAAATACATAGAGCCATAAGGATCTACTATGAGCAACTATATGTCAATAAAATGAACCACTTGGAAGACATGGACAATGTCTTAGAAAATTATAACTTTCCATATGTGAACTAGAAAGAAATAAAAATCTGAACAGACCAATCACAAGCAAGAAATTCAAGACTGTAATAAAAGTCTTCCAACAAACAAAATTCCAGGGCTAGATGACTTCACAGGCGAATTCTGTCAAACTTTTAGAGACTAATTAACTAACACTTATCCTTCTCTTTCAGAAAATTGCAGAGGAAGGAAAATTCCCCAACACATTCTACAAGGCCATCATCAGCTTAATATCAAAACCAAAATGCCACTATAAAATAAAATTAGAGGCCAATATTATTGATGAACATAGACACAAATATCCTCAATAAAATTTCAAAAGAAGAATCCAACAGCATCTTAAAAAGATCACACATCATGATGAAGTAGGCTTTATCTTAGGAATGGAAAGATTCCTCATTATACACAAATCAATTAATGTGATACACCATATTAAAAGCCATATTATCACCTTAATAGGTTCAGGGAAAGTTTTTACAAAATTCAACACCAATTTATGATAAAACTCTTCAAAAAGTAGTTACAGAAGGAACAAAGTCAACTTAATAAAGACCATATACAACAAACATACAGTAAACATAATTCTCAATGGTTAAAAACTGAACTCATTTCCTCTAAAATCAGGAAAAATACAAGGCTTCCCACTCTTTCTACTATTATTCAATAGTTTTAGTAGTCCTAGCTAGGGAAATTAGAGAAGAAAAAGAAATAAAAGGAATACAGTATGGAAAAGAGGAAGTAAAACTCTCACTGTTTACAGATAACATGATTATTTATATAGATAACTCTAAAGATGCCACCAGAAAATTTCTAAAGCTAATCAATGAGTATAGTAAAGTTCAAGGATTTAAAATTAATACACAGAAATCCCTTGCATTCAAGGTGGCAAGAATAAACAGAAAAACTGTACAGAAAAGATCTTCATGACCCAGATAATCATGATGATGTGATCACTAATCTAGTGATCACTAATCTAGAGCCAGACATCTTGGAATGTGAAGTCAAGTGGGCCTTAGAAAGAATCACTACAAACTAAGCTAGTGGAGTGATGGAATTCCAGTGGAGTTGTCTCAAATCCTGAAAGGGGATGCTGTGAAAGTGCTGCACTCAATATGCCAGCAAATTTGTAAAACTCAGCAGTGGCCACAGGACTGGAAAAGGTCAGTTTTCATTCCAATTCTAAAGAAAGGAAATGCCAAAAAATGCTCAAACTACTGCACAATTGCACTCATCTCACACACTAGTAAAGTAATGCTCAAAATTCTCCTAGCCAGGTTTCAGCAATATGTGAACCGTGATCTCCCTGATGTTCAAGCTGGCTTTAGAAAAAGGAGAGGAACCAGAGATCAAATTGCCAACATCCGCTGGATCATGGAAAAAGCAAGAGAGTTCTAGAAAAACATGTATTTCTGCTTTATTGACTATGCCAAAGCCTTTGACTGTGTGGATCACAATAAACTATGGAACATTCTGAAAGAGATGGGAATACCAGGTCACCTGACCTGCCTCTTGAGAAATCTGTATGCAGGTCAGGAAGCAACAGTTAGAACTGGACATGGAACAACAGACTGGTTCCAAATAAGAAAAGGAGTATGTCAAAGCTGTATATTGTCACCCTGCTTATTTAACTTATATGCAGAGTACATCAAGAGGAATGCTGGACTGGAGGAAACAGAAGCTGGAATCAAGATTGCCGGGAGAAATATCAATAATCACAGATATGCAAATGACACCACCCTTATGGCAGAAAGTGAAGAGGAGCTAAAAAGCCTCTTGATGAAAATGAAAGAGGAGAGTGAAAAAGTTGGCTTAAAGCTCAACATTCAGAAAACGAAGATCATGGCATCCGGTCTCATCACTTCACAGGAAATAGATGGGGAAACAGTGGAAAAAGTGTCAGACTTTATTTTGGGGGCTCCAAAATCACTGCAGATGGTGACTGCAGCCATGAAATTAGAAAACGCTTAGTCCTTGGAAGAAAGGTTATGACCAACCTAGATACTATATTCCAAAGCAGAGACATTACTTTGCTGACTAAGGTCCGTCTAGTCAAAGCTATGGTTTTTCCAGTGGTCATGTATGGATGTGAGAGTTGGACTGTGAAGAAGGCTGAGCACCGAAGAATTGATGCTTTTGAACTGTGGTGTTGGAGAAGACTCTTGAGAGTCCCTTGGACTGCAAGGAGATCCAACCAGTCCATTCTGAAGGAGATCAGCCCTGGGATTTCTTTGGAAGGAATGATGCTAAAGCTGAAGCTCCAGAACTTTGGCCACCTCGTGCGAAGAGCTGACTCATTGGAAAAGACCCTGATGCTGGGAGGGATTGGGGGTAGGAGGAGAAGGGGAAGACTGAGGATGAGATGGCTGGATGGCATCATGGACTCGATGGACGTGAGTCTGAGTGAACTCCCAGAGATGGTGATGAACTGGGAGGCCTGGTGTGCTGCGATTCATAGGGTCACAAAGATTTGGACACGACTGAGAAACTGAACTGAATTGATCACAGAAATCCCTTGCATTCCTACATAACAGCAATTAAAAATCAGAAAGAGAAATTAAGGAAAAAACTCCCACTCACCATTGTAACAAAAAGAATAAAATACTTAGGTATAAATTTAACTGAAGAGACAAATGAGTATGCAGAAAACTGTAAGACACTAATGAAAGCAATAAAAGATGATACAAAATGGAAGATATACCATATATTCATGTATTGAAATAATCAATACTGTGAAAATGACTATGCTACATGCAGACATTAATAAATTCAATAAAACCCCTATAAAACCACTAATGTTATTTTTCACAGAACTAGAACAAATAATATTACAGTTTGTATGGAAACACAAAAGATCCCAAATAGCCAAAGCAATCTTGAGAAAGAAGAGTGAGCCTGAAGGAATAAAACTTCCTGACTTCAGTCTATACTACAAAACTACAGTTATCAGACAGTATGGTTATTGGCACAAAAATAAGAATATAGATCAATGGAATAAGAGAAAGCTCAGAGATAAACATACACACCTATGGGCAATTAATCTATGACAAAGGAGTCAAAAATATAAAATAAAGACAAGACAGTCTCTTTATCAAGTGGTTCAGTTAAAACTGGTCAACTTCATGTAAAAGAATTAAATTAGAACACCTCTTAATACCATACACAAGAATAAATTCAAAATGGATTAAAGATCTAGATATTATACCAGAAACTATAAATCTCTTACAGGAAAACGTGGGCAGAACACTCTCTGATATAAATCACTGAAAGTTCCTCTATAGCCCACCTACAAAGAATAATAATATTGGATATAAAAACAAAAATAAACAAATGGGACCTAATTAAACTCAAATCAATGAAGAAAACTGTAAGTAAGGTTAAAAGGCAACCCACAGAACTGGAGAAAATAAAAGAAAATCAAACACTGACAAAGGATTAAATTTCAAAATATACAAGCAGCTTATGCAACTCAAAAACAGAAAAACAAACAACTTGATGAAAAACAGCACAAGACCTAAACATACATTTCTCCAAAGAAGACATACAGATGGCTAATAAACACATGAAAAATTATTCAACATCACTCATGTGTGGAGATTCTTTCAAAAACTAAGGATAAAATTACCATATGACCCAACAATTCCACTACTGGGCATATGTCCTTCAAACCATAATTGAGAATACACATATACCACAATATTCATTGTAGCATTATTTACAATAGGTGGCTTCCCTGGTGGCTCAGATGGTAAAGCGTCTGCCTGCAATGTGGGAGACTTGGGTTTGATCCCTGGGTCGGGAAGATCCCCTGAAAAAGGTAATGACAACTCACTCCAGTATTCTTGCCTGGAGAATTCCATGGATGGAGGAGCCTTGTAGGCTACAGTCCATAGGGTCACAAAGAGTTGGACATGACTTCACTCACTCAGGGCATGAAAGCAACGTAGTTGTCCACTGACAGACGAATGGGTAAGAAAGTTTTGGTACATATACACACTGGAATATTACTCAGCCATAAAAGGGCACATTTGAGTCAGTTCTGATGAGGTAGATAAACCTAGAGCCTATTCTACAGAGTGAAGTAAGTCAGAAAGAGAAGGGCATTTATCCTATATCAATGCATATATATGGAATCTAGAAATATAGTGATGACAATTCTACATTCAGGGCATCAAATGAGATGCAGATATAAAGAATGGACTTGTGTACACAGTGGAGTAAAGAGAGGGTAGGATGATTTGAAAGAATATCACAGAAAGTATCGCACTGAAACAAATACATTACCATATGTAAAACACATAGCCAGTGGGAATTTGATGTATGACACAAGGAATCCATAGTTGGTGCTCTATGACAACTTAGAGGGGTGGGGTGGGGAGGGAGGTGGGATGGGTTTTCAAGGCAGGAAATATATATACCTGTGACTGATTCATGTTGATGTATGGCAGAAGCCATCACAATATTGTAATTTTTCTCTAATTAAATTTGTTTTTTAAATAAACAAAATTTTAAAATAATGAGCATTTGGTTTTTTTTTTCAATTTGTTAATGTGTTGTATCACACCAATTTATTTCTGTTTACTGAAGAATCCTTGCATCCCTGGCATAAACCCCCCTTGATCAAGATGTATGATTCTTTTATTATGTTGTTGGATTCAGTCTGTTTGCTAGAAGTTTGTTGGGGATTTTTGTATCTATGTTCATTAGTGATATTGGCCTTTTATTTCCTTTTTGTGTGATATCTTTGCTATATCCTGGTACTCACTTCTTGCCTGAAGAGTTTCTGCTGAATGATCAGCTGGTAACCTTTTAGGGATTCCCTTGGATGCTATTTTTGCATTTCCTTGCTGCTTTTAATATTTTTGTGTTTAATTTTTATTCTTTGATTAATATGTGTCTTGGTTTCTTTCTTTTTGATTTATCCTGTATGATATTCTCTGGGATTCCTGGACTTGGGTGACTATTTTCTTTCCCATGTTATGGGAGTTTTCATCTATAATATCCTCAAATATTTTCTTATACCATTTCTTCTTGTACTCTTCTGAGACCCCTATAATTCAAATGTTGGTGCTCTTAATGTTGTGTTGTCTCTGAGATTGTCCTCATAACTTTCACTCTTTTTTCGTTATTATGCTTTGCTTCAGTTATTTCCACCATTCTATCTTCCAGCTCACTTCTTACCTATTCTTATGAAACAGTCATTCTGCTATCAGTTACTTCTTAGTGTACTTTTTATTTCAGTTGTGTTGTTCTTTGCTGATTGTTCTTTATTTCTTCTAGGTCCTTGTTAAACATTTGTAAACATTGATAAACATTGTATCTTCTCAATCCATGTCTCTATTCTATTAATCTGTGCCTCCATTTTATTTCTGAGTTTTTTATCATCTTTACTATCATTACCATAAATTCTTTTTCAGATGGCCTGCCTATTTCCTTTTTATTTGTTTGGTCTTGTGTGGTTTTTTGTTTTTGCCTTTTTACAGTGCTCCCTCATCTGCTGTATATTTTTCCGTCTTTTCATTTTGTTGAACTTACTGTTTCTGTAGTCTCCTTTCCAAATGCTGCAAGGTCATATTTCCATCCATTGGTGGAGTCTGCCCCCAGTGTGTGTGGAACTGGGCAAGTGACTTGTGAATCTTTCCTGGTATGAGAATTGGTGCCGGTGTTCTGGTGGGAAGAGCTGGATCTCGTCTCTCTGAAGTGCAGTGTCACACCCAGTAGTGTTTTACGGTGTCTGTGAGATTGGTATGAGTTTGTGCTGCCTGTCTCTTAATGGTAGGATTGTAGTCCTATTTTTCTAGTTGTTTGGCATGAGGCATCCCACACTGGAACTTCCTGGCCTTTAGGTGGAGCAAGGTCTTAGTGGTGAGATGGAGGCCTTTAAGGCAGCTCTCACTAAATAATATTCCATGGGGTCAGTAGTTCTCTGTTGGTCCCATGTCCTGGCTTCTGGCTCCCACCTCAGAAGTTCAGACCTCCACAAGCCACACAACAGAGAAGAGAAAAAGAAAAGAAAAATAGAAAGAAAAAAATCAAACAAACATACAAACAAAAATCAAATGGATAGACAAAACACCAAGGCAAATCATAAAAGAAACGTTAACCAGATGGGAACACAGAAAGTCACATACTCACACTCATAAAAAGAAAAGCAGAAATAAAGAAAAAACAAAAAGAGGAACCAAAAAAGAAGAGAGCAATCAAACCAATGATCAAACCCATAAATGAAAACAAACACTAAAAACTAGAGTAGCAAAAACACAAAACCAAAGTCATGGGAAAAATGCAATATAACAAAAGATACTGTAGAAATAGGAAGATACATTAAAAAGGAAAAAGTAAGTACCTAAACTTAAAGGATTAATTAAAAAGGGGCAATACTAGAACAAAATGAAAAAGAAATAAAGACAAATATATATAGAGAAAAAGTGGTAGTAAAAATAATATTTTCCAATGTCAGTTGCCTTCACCACACAGTGAGCTCCAGCCATTCTTCCTACTTGAAAAGTCCTCCAGTATATCTAGGAAGTTCTCTGCACTTACTGTGGGCACTGTGAGGTCATCTTTGACTCATATCTGGTCTTAAAACAGCTGTACTTTCTTCCAAATTTTAAAATTGCCCCTAAAGTCCACAGCATCAAGACAATTGTGTAGATTTATTCTGTTGCACACGTGGCTACAGGAGTATGTTCCCTTCTTATTCTTTGGTCACACAACCCCTGGTAATCAGGTTTTGTTTTGTCCCCACCTCTGTTTGTAGGCCACCCTCTGGCTTCTGTTCCCTACCCAGACAAGAGAGGGTGAAGGCAGTGGCTTATTAAGATTCACTTGCTCAGTTGGCCTGGGATTAGGAGAGGTATGGCAGACACAGCTGGGATGTATAGGAAATGCCTGCTACTGTAGAGGCCTGCAGGAAAGTGCTACAGTCTGAGGTGGGTTGTCTTCTTCCGTAGGGGAATTGGCCCAGAGTTTTCTGTCCATTTGCAGTGCCAACCTCCACAGGCTCCCAGAAAGGTGTGGGCAGTGACTGTCACCTTCCCACAGTTTAGCAGCCACTGTGGTGGCCATCACACCAAACTCGGGGGTCACAGACCACAGCCTCATCTTGCCCCCCCACCTCTGGCACTTGCCAAGGTTTCGCTGGTGGCCAGCCAGAATGCCCACTGGCTGCACTCTGGGTTGCACTCTGCAGCTGGATCTTATTCCTCCTATGGCACTTGCACAGGTGGGGTCTTACAGTTTGCAAGCATGTAGAGTTAGAGGGTACCTACAGCAATGATTTCTTGCTTCTCTTGCTAGCCCAGGCTTTTCCTGGACTCCCTCAGCTGTGTTGTACTAGCCCCCTCAGAATATCTTCATGGCAGTCAATTTCAATCCTCTTCCTGAAGCTCACCCTCAAAGCTTGAACCTTAGGCCCCAGCACCTCACTATCCATGGCAAGTGTACAGACAATTGTCTCAGCCTGGGAAGTGATGGTCAGCACTGATCTCTGTGCTGAAATCTCTGCACTTTGCCTCCTGCTCACCTGTTACTGTGTTCCCCTCTGAAGTTCCAAAGCTCTTCCCTGTCCCCACCTATGAATGAGTTTCCAAGTGTGTAGAAACTTTTCCTTCCTCATAGCTTCCTCCCTGAGGAAAGGTCCCATTCTATTTCCTATGTGTCTCTCTTTTTCTTGCCTCTTTTTCCCCTACCCCTTTATATGTAGATTAGCTAGTCTTTTTGGAAGTCTTAGATCTACTGCCAGTGTTCAGTAGACGTTCTGTAGGACTTGTTATACATGTATATATACATTTGATGTATTTGTGGTGAGAAAGATGATCTCCATGTCTTGTTCTTATGCCAACTTGAAAGTCTCCAGAGAAAGAGTTATTAAAGAGCTACCACCACCAGGGCACAACAAGATGGAAAAAACCTAGAAACTCTTTCTGTGAAAGAGTTATTAGCTTATCATAGCTGCAGCAGAATGGAAAGTTTCTAATTAAACTTACATCTAATTGCTTCCCTGGTGACTCAGACGGTAAACCGTCTGTCTATAATGCGGGAGACCCAGGTTCGATCTCTGGGTTGGGAAGATCCCCTAGAGAAGGAAATGGCAATCCACTCCAGTACTATTGCCTGGAAAATCCCATGGACAGAAGGGGCCTGGTAGGCTAAAGTCCATGGGGTCACAAAGAGCCGGACACGACTGAGTGACTTCACTTCAAACTTACATCTAAGGGCTGATGGTTAATATATTCAGAGAACATAGAGGATGAACACCATTTCTCCCTCTGCCATGCTCTAGAGCACCATTATCTCTCAGTGCAGAGCCCTTATATATGTCTTGATCACCTGGCCTTAATGGTCAGAGGGGCTTGCATTCTTGAGTCCCACAGAAATGTAACAGTCAGAGAGATAGTTCTTACCATGCTACCTTAAGGCACTGAAGATTATAGACTGAAACACACTCCTAGTTTCTTTGTGAAAAATGCCTATTTGCTTGTAATGGAGCTTTAGTTTGAAGGGTAGGCTTCAGGTTCAGGACATAGTTAAGAAACTATGGAGGTACTCAAGGGAATGTAGGTCAGGGGACACCATCTTTGTACCTTCTGCCTCACTAGTACCCATTGATATTTCCCAGAAATGAACTTATACACTGGTCTGGACCCTGGATTTTTGTGACTATTTTCCAAAGGACACCTTTATGTTGCCTAGCTCTGTTGGCTAGTTGGACATTATTGTAATCCCATAGGACTGTATATACTTGTGAGTTTTAAAAGCTGCTATCTGAGAATCTGACTTCTATCCAGGCAGAATCTAGATTCTGTCTAAAATTCTTCCCTTTGGGAAACTGATAAATCTTGGGGTACCCTCAATAACTGTGTATGTATGTGCTCAGTCACTTCAGTCGTGTCCAACTCTTTGTGACCCTATGGACTATAGCTTGCAAAGTTCCTCAGTCCATGGGATTCTTTAGGAAAGAGTACTGGAGTGGGTTAACATGCCCTCCTCCAAGGGATCTTCTTGCCCCAGGGATCGAACTTGCGTCTCGTGCATTACAGGTAGTTCTTTACTGCTGAACCACTGAGGAAGTCCGCCCTCAAAAACTAATAGATACTAAAAACAAAATAGGATGCTTAGACAACACAAAGTTTAAGAAACAATCAAGTGCTAGGGCCAGATTAAAGACTGTGATTCATATCAAACACAAGGCCACTTCTTCAAAACTGAATTTTATTTTATTTATTTTTTTTACCTAATGCATAGAAACCAACACAGAGCATCAAGCAAAATGAAGAAAGAGAGGAAAATGATCCAAATGAAAGAACAAGATAAAACCTTGGAAATAAACTGTAATGAAATGGAGATAAATTACCTGATGAGAAGTTTAAAGTAACAGTCATGGAAATGCTCATCAAACTCAGGATAAGAATGAACGAACATAGTGATGTCTTCAACAGAAAGAAAATATAAGAAAATACCAAATACAAGTTACAAAGCTGAAGAATACAATAACTAGAATGATAAAATAATGACGAATTATTAAAAATAGTTTGAAGGACTTTAAGGAACAACATCAAGCAGGCTAACATTTATTAACAGAAAGGAGATGAGGGAAACAATAGGGCAGAAAATTTGTTTGAAATATTTGAAGAAATAATGGCTAAAAATATTTCTGACCTGGGAAACAGATGCAGAACCAGAAAGCCCAGAGTTACAAATGAAATAAATTCTAAGAGACTCATAGCAAGACACATAATTAAAATGTCAAAAGGCAAAGACATCTAGATGTCCATCAGCAGATGAATGGATAAGAAAGCTGTGGTACATATACACAATGGAATATTACTCAGCCATTAAAAAGAACACATTTGAATCAGTACTAATGAGGTGGATGAAACTGGAGCCTATTGTACAGAGTGAAGTAAGCCAGAAAGAAAAACAACAATACAGTATACTAACATATAAATATATAAATATAAATATAAATATATATATATATATATATATATATATATATATATATATACTCCACATAAAATACTCAAAAGTGATGAAATGAAAAAACCTACAGCCTACAGCCAAGAATACTCTTCCTGGCAAGGTTATTTGGAGAGAGTTTTCTGACAAAGTAGAAGTTAAAGGATTTCATGTTAACTAAAGCAGCTTTACAAGATATGTTGAAGGTAGTTCTTAACCTGAAAAGAAAAGATATACATAATAACAAGAAAAGATGAAATTATAAGTCTCTCTGGTAAATGTAATATATTGTGATGGTAGTGGTTTAACCATGTATCATGCTAGTATGAAAATTAAAAGAAATAACGAAAGCATCCCCAAGAAAATGAAATGCAAAAAGCAAAATGGCTGTCTGAGGAGGCCTTACAAACAGCACTGAAAAGAAGACAAACAAAAAGCAAAGGAGAAAAGGAAAGATATACCCATTTTAATGCAGAGTTCCAAAGAATAGCAAGGAGAGATAAGAAAGTCTTCCTAGGCGCTCAACACAAAGAAATAGAGGAAAACAGCAGAATAGGAAAGACTAGAGCTCTCTGCAAGAAAATTAGAGATACCAAGGGAACATTTCACACAAAGATGAGCTCAGTAAAGGACAGAAATGGTATGGACCTAACAGAAGGAGAAAATGTTAATAAGTGGCAAGAATACACAGAAAAACTGTACAGAAAAGATCTTCACAACCCAGAAAATCACGATGATGTGAACACTCACATTCACCTAGAGCCAGACATCCTGGAATGTGAAGTCAAGTGGGCCTTAGAAAGCATCACTATGGACAAAGCTAGTAGAGGTGATGGAATTCCACTTGAGCTATTTCAAATCCTAAATGATGATGCTGTGAAAGTGCTGCACTCAATATGCCAGAAAATTTGGAAAACTCAGCAGTGACCACAGGACTGGAAAAGGTCAGTTTTCATTCCAATCTCAAAGAAAGGCAATGCCAAAGAATGCTCAAACTACCACACAACTGCACTAATCTCACACGCTAGTAAAGTAATGCTCAAAATTCTCCAAGCCAGGCTTCAGCAATATGTGAACTGTGAACGTCCAGATGTTCAAGTTGGTTTTAGAAAAGGCAGAGGAACCAGAGATCAAATTGCCAACATCTGATGGATAATCAGAAAGCAAGAGAGTTCCAGAAAAACATTTATTTCTGCTTTATTGGTTATGTCAAGCCTTTGTGTGGATCACAATGAACTGTGGAAAATTTTAAAAGAGATGGGAATACCAGACGATCTGACCTGCCTCTTAAGAAACTGTATGCAGGTCAAAAAGCAACAGTTAGAACTGGACATAGAACAATAGACTGGTTCCAAATAGGAAAGGAGTACATCAAGGCTGTATATTGTCACTCTGCTTAGTTAACTTATATGCAGAGTACATCATGAGAAACGCTGGGCTGGAAGAAGCAGAAGATGGAATCAAGATTGCCAGGCGAAATATCAGTAACCTTAGATGTGCAGATGATACCATCCTTATGGAAAAAAAAAAAGTGAAGAAAAACTAAAGGACCTCTTGATGAAAGTGAAAGAGGAGAGTGAAAAAGTTAGCTTAAAACTCAACATTCAGAAACCTAAGATTATGGCATCCGGTCCCATCACTTCATGGCAAATGAGCGGGGAAACAGTGGAAAGAGTGGTTGACTTTATTTTGGGGGCTCAAAAATTACTGCAGATGGTGATTGCAGCCATGAAATTAAAGATGCCTACTCCTTTGGAGGAAAGTTATGACTAAGCTAGACAGCATATTAAAAAGCAGAGAGATTACTTTGTCAACATAGGTCTGTCTAGTCAAGGCTATGGTTTTTCAGTAGTCATGTATGGATGTGAGATTTGAACTATAAAGAAAGCTGAAGGCTGAGGAATTGATGTTTTTGAGCTGTGGTGTTAGAAAAGACTCTTGAGAATCTCTTGGACTGCAAGGAGATCCAAATAATCCATCCTAAAGGAGATCAGTCCTGGGTGTTCATTGGAAGGACTGATGTTGAAGCTGAAACTCCAATACTTTGGCCATCTGATGAGAAGAGCTGACTCATTTGAAAAGACCCTGATGCTGGGAAAGACTGAGGGCAGAAGAAGGGGATGACAGAGGATGAGATGGTTGGATGCCATCACTGACTCAATGGACATAGGTTTGGGTGAACTCTGGGAGTTGGTGCTAGACAGGGAGGCCTGACGTGCTGTGGTTCATGGAGTCACAAAGAGTCGGACACGACTGAGCAACCGAACTGAAATGAACTGAACTTAACCACAGTTTAAGGGCCTCCCCAAATTTCTTGGCTTTTCCATTAGGATGGTGAATACAAGAAATATACCCTGTAAACTCTGGTGGAAAACAGGAATATTAATCATTGTCAAATATGAAGTAAACTGGTCTTTTTTAAATAAATTCCCTTTATCTTATTAAGAAAGTTTCTTCTGCTTCTTATGTTCTGAGTGTTTATATCATGAACAGATTTTGGATTTTGTCAAATGCCTTCTGTGTGTATTGTGATGACCATGTGGGTTTATTTATTTTTCACCTTCATTTTCTTATTTTGGTGTATTACACTGAGCAATTTTCATGTGTTGAACCACTTTTACATAACTAGGCTAGATAGCAATTTGTTATTGTGTTTAATCCTTTCAATATGCTGCTGGATTCTATTTGATACTATTGAGAATGTTGGCGATTAAATTCATAAAGGATAGTATTTTGTAATTTTTTTTGTGATATCTTTACCTGGCTTTGGTATTAGTAGAATACTCACCACAGAGGATGAATCAAGAGGTTTTTCCTATTTGGAGGATTTTTGGCAAAAATTGAGAAGGATTACTCTTAATTCATCTTTAAATGTTTAACAGGATTTACCAGTGAAGCCATTTGGTCCTGGACATTTATTTGTTGACAGATTTCTCATTACTAAATCAATCCCTTTACTTGAGATGTCTGCCAATATCTTCTATTTCAATTCTATTTCTATTTTCTAATTCTTCTTGAATCAGTTTAATAATTTATATATTTCCAGGAACTTCTACACTTCAACAATATTCTTTAATTTGTTCATACACAATTATTCATAGTATTATCTTATCATCCTTTTGAAATATCTGTAGCAGTGGTACTAAAGTCTCAGCTTTCCTTTCTGATTTCAGATGTTTGTATCTTCTTTCTATTTCTTTGTTAGTTTAGGTATCCACATCTCCTACATTGTAGGGAGATTTTTATCAACTGAGCCACCAAGGAAGCCCCAATATAGATATAGCTTTATTAATTATGTTGAAGTTTTGAAATAACCAATCTGGTTTTATTGATTCTATTATTTTTCTATTGTCTGTGTATTTGTCTCTGCTACAGCATTTATTATTCTTTTCCTTCCTCCTTTCATTGGAGGATACTTGCTTTACAATGTTGTGTTGGTTTCTACTGCACAGCATCATGAATCAGCCATAATTGTGTGTGTGTGTGTGTGTGTGTGTGTGTGTGTATGTATATACATATTCCCTCCTTCTTGAGGCTCCCTCCCACCCCCATCCCACCCCTCTAAATTTTCACAGAGTGTTGAGCTGGGTTCTTTGTGTTAAATAGCAGTTTCTCATTAGCTATCTGTTTTACACATGGTAGTATACATAGATCAATGCTACTATCTCAATTTGTGCCATCCTTTCCTTCCCCTGCTGTATCCACAAGTCCACTCTCTATGCCTGCATCTCTATTCCTCCCTACAAATAGAGTCATCAATGATATTTTCTAGATTATATATAGATATAGATACAGGTATAGATACACAATATTTGTTTTTCTCTTTCTAATTTACAGTTCAACTGACTCACATTTGTTCCTTTTATGATTGAGTAAATTACATTGTATATGCTACTGCTGCTGCTGCTGCTAAGTCGCTTCAGTTGTTTCTGAATCTGTGCAACCCCATAGGTGGCAGCCCACCAGGCTCCCCCATCCCTGAGATTCTCCAGGCAAGAACACTGGAGTGGGTTGCCATTTCCTTCTCCAGTGCGTGAAAGTGAAACGTGAAAGTGAAGCCGCTCAGTCGTGTCCAACTCTTAGCGACCCCATGGACTGCAGCCTACCAGGCTCCTCCATCCATGAGATTTTCCAGGCAAGAATACTGGAGTGGGGTGCCATTGCCTTCTCCATCCATTGTATACACATACCAAATTTCTTTATCCATTCTTCTGTTGATGGGCATATGGGTTGCTTCCATCTCTTAGCTATTTGAATATTACTGCTATGAACATTGGAGTATATGTGTCTTTTTGAATTATGGTTTTCTCAGGATATATGCATAGGAGGAGGGTTTTTGGATCATATAGCAGATTCATTCCTAGTTTTTAGAGGAATATCCATAGCGTTTTTGATAATGGCTGTATCTGTTCACATCTCCATCAACAGTGCAAGAGTGTTCCTTTTCTGAAAATCCTCTCCAGGATTTATTGTTTGTAGATTTTTTGAGGATGGCCATTCTAACTCGTGTGAAGTGATACTTCACTATAGTTTTGACTTGCATTTCTCTTATAATCAGCCATGTTGAGCATCTTTTCGTGTTTTTGGCCATCTATATGTCTTCTTGGGGGAAATGTCTGTTTAGGTCTTCTGCCCAAGTGAGCTGCTTGTATATGAATTTACTTATGTTATAATTAATCATATACTAAAATTAATATATGTGTTAATTATATTAGCAAATTAATACCCTTTGTCAGTTACTTTCTTTGCAATTATTTTTTCTCATTCTGATGCTTATCTTTTCATCATGTTTACATTTGCTTTTTCTGTGCAAAAGCTTTTAAGTTTTATTAAGTCCCATTTATTTATTGTTGTTATTTTCATTAATCTGGGGATGGGTCAGAGAGAATCTTTCTGTGATTTATGTTAAAGAGTGTACTGACTGTTTTCCCCTAAGAGCTTTATAGTTTCTATCTTTACACTTAAGTCCTTAATTCATTTTTAGTTTATTTTTGTGTATGGTGCTAGCAAGTTTTCTAATTTGATTCTTTTACATGTGGGAGTACAGATCTCCCAGCACCACTTATTGAAGATGCTATCTTTTCTCCATGGTATATTATTGGCCTCCTTTGTAAAAACTAAAGTGCCCATATATGCATTGTTCCATTGATTTATATTTCTTTTTTCATGCCAGTACCATACTGTCTTGATGACTGCAGCCTTGTAGTATAGACTGAAGTCAGGAAGTTGATTCGTCGAGCTTGTTTTTTTCTTTCTCAAGATTACTTTTGCTATTTAGGATCTTCTCTGCTTCTATACAAATTGTGATATTTCTTATTTTAGTTCTGTGAAAAATGCCATTGAAATTTGATAGGGATTGCATACTATCTGTAGATTGCTTTGGGAAGTATAGTCATTTTGACAATATGGATTTTTCCAATCCAAGAATATGGTATATCTCTTCATCTGTGTTTGGAGTCTTCGATTTCTTTCATCTTCTAGTCGTAGCTTTCTGCATATGGGTCTTTTGTCTATTTATGTGAGTTTATTTCTAGGTATTTTATTATTTTTTTTTGCATTGGTAAATGGGATTGGTTCCTTAATTTCTCTTTTTGATTTTTCATTGTTAGTGTATAAAAAGGGATTTCCATGTATTAATTTTTAATATTAATTTTATATTCTGCTATTTCACTAAACTTCTTAGCACTAGTAGTTTTTTCCAATGGAAATTTTAAAAGTTTTCTCTGGATAGTAACAGGTCATCTGAAAATAGTGAGAGTTGTACTTCTTTAATTTATTTTTCTTCTCTAAAAGCTTTTGCTAGGAATTCCAAACCTATATTGAATAACAGTGATCAGAGTTGTTACCCTTGTTTGGTTCCTGATTTTAGAGGAAATGTTTTCAGCTTTTCACCATTGAGAATAATGTTTACTGTGGGTTTGTCATATATGGTCTTTATTATGTTGAGATAGGTTCATTATATGACTATGTTTTGGAGAGTTTTTTAAATCTTAAATGTGTGTTGAATTTATCAAAAGCTTTATCTGCATCTATTTAGATTAACATATGGTTTTTAATCTTTCCATTTGTTTGTATGGTGTGTCACATTGACTGATTGATACATATATATTGAAGAATTCTTGCATTACTTGGATAAACTCCAGTTGATAATGGTATATGATTCTTTTAACATGTTGTTAGGTTCTATTTGCTAAATCTTTGTTGAGGGTATTTGCATCTATGTGTATCAGTGATATTGGCCAGCAATTTTCTTTTTTGTGTGATATCTTTGCCTGGTTTTGGTATCACTGTGATGGTGGTTTTGTAGAATGAGTTTGGGAGTTTTTCTCTCCTCTGCAATTTTTGGAAAAAATTGAGTAGGATAGGTATTAGATCTTCTCTAAATGTTTGATAGAAATTGCTTGTGAATCCATCTGTCCCTGGTCTTTTATTTGCTGAAAAAAATTGATCACAGTTTATTTATTTTTAACATAAATTTATTTATTTTATTGGAGGCTAATTACTTTACAATATTGTATTGGTTTTGCCATACATCAACATGTATCTGCCATGGGTGTACACGTGTTCCCCATCCTGAACCCCACTTCTCTCCCCATACCATCCCTCTGAGTCATCCCAGTGCACCAGCCCCAAGCATCCTGTTTCATGCATCTAACCTGGACTGGCAATTCGTTTCATATATGATATTATACATGTTTCAATGCCATTCTCCCAAATCATCCCACCCTCCCCCTCTCTCACAGAGTCCAAAAGACTGTTTTATACATTTGTGTCTCCTTTGCTGTTTTGCTTACAGGATTATCATTACCATCTTTCTAAATTCCAGTTGTTGTGATTGATCTATTCATATTTTCTAAGTTCTCATGCTTCAGTCTTGAAAGTTTGCACTTTATCAAAATTTTGTCTATTTCTTCCAGGTTATACATTTTATTTGCATATTGTTGCTCATAGTAGTTTTCTTATGATCTTTTGTATTTCTGTGTTGTCCACTGTAACTTCTTCCTTCATTTCTAATGTTATTGATTTTATTATTCTCTCCTTTTTCTTGATGAGTTGGCTAATGGCTTGTCAGTTTCTTTATCTTCTCAAATAACAAGTTTTAGATTTATGATTCTTAGCTATTGTTTCCTTGATTTCCTTTTCATTGATTTCTGCTCTGATCTATTTCATTCTACTAACATTGAATTTTCCTGCCCTTCTTTTCCTACTTGCTTTAGGTTTAAGGTTAGGTTGCTTATTTGATGTTTTACTGATTTTTAAGTGCAGGCAGCTGCGAGAGCCGGGCCGGTGCACTAAGTGCGGTCGAGAGGAGCTACCCCATGTCTGAGGTCAGGGACAGCAGCCTAGAGTGCCAGGCTGTGATGGCACAGGAACAGCTGAGAGGAGCTACCCTGTGTCTGATGGCGGAGTGGTGACCGAGAGGAGCTACGCAGCATCCAAGGTCAGGGCAGTGGCCAGGAGGAGCTACCCCACATCTGAGGCCAGTGGTGGCTGGGAGGAGACACCCCACGTCCGAGGTCAGGGGCAGCTGGGAGGAGACACCCTGCATCCGAGGCCAGGGGTGGCAGCTGAGAGGAGCCACGTGGTGCCCGAGGCCAGGGGCAGTGACCCTGAGGAGTCACCTTGAGCCCGAGCCCAAGTCCAAGGACAGGGGCAACAGCTGGGAGGAGCCACCCGAGGAGCGGTGATTCTGCAGGCGCAGGAGGGCCTAGAGGAGCTATCCCACATTGAAGGTCAGGAACGGCAGCAGTAAGGAGATACCCCTCGTCCAAGGTAAGGAGCAGCAGCTATGCTTTGCTGGAGCAGCCATGAAGTGATACCCCACACCCAAGGTAAGAGAAACCCAAGTAAGATGGTAGGTGTTTCAAGAGGGCATCAGATGGCAGACACACTAAAACGATACTCACAGAAAACTAGTCAATCTGATCACACTATGACCACAGCCTTTTCTAATTCAATGAAACCAAGCCATGCCTGTGGGGGCAACCCAAGACGGGCGGGTCATGGTGGAGAGGTCTGACAGAACTTGGTCCACTGGAGAAGGGAATGGCAAGCCACTTCAGTATTCTTGCCTTGAGAACCCCATGAATGGTATAAAAAGGCAAAATGATAGGATACCAAAGGTGCCCAGTATACTACTGGAGATCAGTGGAGAAATAACTCCAGAAAGAATGAAGGGATGGAGCCAAAGCAAAAACAATACCGAGTTGTGCATGTGACTAGAGATAGAAGTAAGATCCGATGCTGTAAACAACAATATTGCATAGGAACCTGAATCAGGTCCTGAATCAGATCCATGAATCAAGGCAAATTGGAAGTGGTCAAACAAGAGATGGCAAGGGTGAATGTTGACATTCTAGGAATCAGTGAACTAAAATGTACTGGAATGGGTGAATTTAACTCAGATGACCATTATATCTACTACTGTGGGCAAGAATCCCTCAGAAGAAATGGAGTAGCCATCATGGTCAACAAAAGAGTCTGAAATGTAGTACTTGAATGCAATCTCAAAAATGACAGAATGATCTCTGTTCGTTTCCAAGGCAAACCATTCAATATCACAGTTATCCAAGTCTATACCCCAACCAGTAATGCTGAAGAAGCTGAAGTTGAATGGTTTTATGAAGACCTACAAGACATTTTAGAACTCACACCCAAAAAAGATGACCTTTTCATTGTAGGGGACTGGAATGCAAAAGTAGAAAGTCAGGAAACACCTGGAGTAACAGGCAAATTTGGCCTTGAAATGTGGAATGAAGCAGGGCAAAGACTAATAGAGTTTTGCCAAGAAAATGCACTGGTCATAGCAAACACCCTCTTCCAACAAGATAAGAGAAGACTCTACACATGGACATCACCAGATGGTCAACACCGAAGTCAGATTGATTATATTCTATGCAGCCAAAGATGGAGAAGCTCTATACAGTCAATAAAAACAAGACCAGGAGCTGACTGTGGCTCAGATCATGGACTCCTTATTACCAAATTCAGACTTAAATTGAAGAAAGTAGGAAAAACAGCTAGACCATTCAGGTATGACCTAACTCAAATTCCTTATGATTATACAGTGGAAGTGAGAAACGGATTTAAGGGCCTAGGTCTGATGGATAGAGTCCCTGATGAACTATGGAATGAGGTTCGTGACATTGTGTGGGAGACAGGGATCAAGACCATCCCCATGGAAAAGAAATGCAAAAAGCAAAATGGCTGTCTGGGGAGGCCTTACAAATAGCTGTGAAAAGAAGAGAGGTGAAAAGCAAAAGAGAAAAGGAAAGATAAGCATGTGAATGCAGATTTCCGAAGAATAGCAAAAAAGGTAAGAAAGCCTTCTTCAACGATCAGTGCAAAGAAATAGTGGAAACCAACAGAATGGGAAAGACTAGAGATCTCTTCAAGAAAATTAGAGATACCAAGGGAACATTTCATGCAAAGATGAACTCAATAAAGAACAGAAAGGGTATGGACCTAACAGAAGCATAAGATAGTAAGAAGAGGTGTCAAGAATACATGGAAGAACTATACAAGAAAGGTCTTCACAACCCAGAGAATCATGATGATATGATCACTAATCTAGAACCAGACATCTTGGAATGTGAAGTCAAGTGGGCCTTAGAAAGAATCACTACAAACAAAGCTAATGGAGGAGATGGAATTCCAGCTGAGCTGTTTCAAATCCTGAAAGATGATGCTGTGAAAATGCTGCATTCAATATGCCAGCAAATTTGGAAAACTCAGCAGTGGCTGCGGGACTGGAAAAGGTCAGTTTTCATTCCAATTCCAAAGAAAGGCAATGCCAAAGAATGCTCAAACTACCGCACAATTGTGTTCATCTCACATGCTAGTAAAGTAATGCTCAAAATTCTCCAAGCCAGGCTTCAGCAATACGTGAACCGTGAACTTCCAAATGTTCAAGCTTGTTTTAGAAAAGGCAGAGGAACTAGAGATCAAGTTGCCAACATCCGCTGGATCATGGAAAAAACAAGAGAGTTCCAGAAAAACATCTATTTCTGCTTTATTGACTATGCCAAAACCTTTGACTGTGTGGATCTCAATAAACTGTGGAACATTCTGAAAGAGATGGGAATACCACACCACCTGACCTGCCACTTGAGAAATCTGTATCCAGGTCAGGAAGCAACAGTTAGAACTGGACATGGAACAGCAGACTGGTTCCAAATAGGAAAAGGAGTACGTCAAGGCTGTATATTGTCACCCTGCTTATTGAACTTATATGCAGAGTACATTATGAGAAATGCTGGATTGGAAGAAACAGAAGCTGGAATCAAGATTACCGGGAGAAATTTCAATAACCTCAGATATGCAGATGACACCACCCTTATGGCAGAAAGTGAAGAGGAAATAAAAAGCCTCTTGATGAAAGTGAAAGAGGAGAGTGAAAATGTTGGCCTAAAGCTCAACATTCAGAAAACGAAGATCATGGCATTGGATCCCATCACTTCATGGGAAATAGATGGGAAACAGTGTCAGACTTTATATTTTTGGGCTCCAAAATCACTGCGGATGTTGACTGCAGCCATGAAATTAGAAGACACTTACTCCTTGGAAGAAAAGTTATGACCAATCTAGATAGCATATTCAAAAGCAGAGACATTAATTTGCCGACTAAGGTTCATCTAGTCAAGCTATGGTTTTTCCAGTGATCATGTATGGATGTGAGAGTTGGACTGTGAAGAAGGCTGAGTGCCGAAGAATTGATGCTTTTGAACTATGATGTTGATGAAGACTCTTTAGAGTCCCTTGGACTGCAAGGAGATCCAACCAGTCCATTCTGAAGGAGATCAACCCTGGGATTTCTTTGGAAGGAATGATGCTGAAGCTGAAGCTCCAGTACTTTGGCCACCTCGTGCAGAGTTGACTCATTGGAAAAGACTCTGATGCTGGGAGGGATTGGGGGCAGGAGGAGAAGGGGATGACCGAGGATGAGATGGCTGGATGGCATCCCTGACTCGATGGACGTGAGTCTGAGTGAACTCCGAGAGATGGTGATGAACAGGGAGGCCTGGCGTGCTGCAATTCATGGGGTCACAAAGAGTCGGACACGACTGAACTGAACTGAACTTGTTTAGCTATAAATTTCATTCAGCACTGTTTTTACTGAATCCTATAGGATTTTAGTTTGTTTTCATTGTCATTTTCTTGTACTTTAAAATTTCTTTTTGATTTATCCAGTGATCACTTGGCTATTTACAAGTGTATTTTGTGGCTTCTATGTGTTTGTCTTTTTTATAGTCTTTTTCTTAATTGATATCCAATCTTATACCTTTATGATTAGAAACAATTCTTGATACAACTTCAGTTTTCTTTAATTTATCAACACTTGATTTGTGATCCAAGATGTGATCTATCCGGAGAAGGCAATGGCACCCCACTCCAGTACTCTTGCCTGGAAAATCCCATGGATGGAGGAGCCTGGTGGGCTGCAGTCCATGGTAGTGAAGAGTTGGACACGACTGAGCAACTTCATTTTCACTTTTCACTATCATGCATTAGAGATGGAAATGGCAACCCACTCCAGTGTTCTTGCCTGGAGAATCCCAGGGACAGGAGAACCTGGTAGGCTGCCATCTATGGGGCCACACAGAGTCAGACACAATGGAAATGACTTAGCAGCAGCACGTGATCTCTCCTGGAATATATCTCCACAAAATCTCACAATATCCAAAGTGCACTGGAGAAAGTGTATTCTGCTATTTTTGGATGAAATGTCTGATAGATATGAGGTTTATCTCATCCAATGTGTCATTTAGGGCTTGTGTTTCCTTATTAATTTTTTGTCCAGATGATCTATCTTTTGGAATGAGTGGTGTGTGGAAATTCTCCATGTATTGTGTTACTCTTGATTTCTGATTTTACATATATATTTTTAGCTTTGCATTATGCATTTTGGTGCTCCTATGTTGGGTGCATATATATTTATAATTGTTATATATTATTGGATTATTCCTTGATCATTATGTAGTGTTTTTCCTTTTCTCTTGTAACAGTGTTTATTTTGAAGTTTATATTATGTGATATGAGTACTGCTACTCTTCTTTATTTGATTTCCATTTGCATGGAATATCTTTTTCCAGCCTCTCTTTTTCAGTGGGTATGTGTTCCTAGATCTGAGGTGGGTTTCTTAAGACTGCATACATAGGGATCTTGTTTTTATATCCATTCAGCCAGTCTGGTTGAAACATTTAATCCATTTATATTTAAGGTAATTACTGATATATTTGATACTATTACCATTAACTTTATTAGTTTGAATTTTCTTTTATAGGTTTTTCCTATCTCTTGTGTTTCCTGCCTAGAGAAGCTCCTTTAGCATTTGTCATACAAGTGATTTGGTGGTGCTGAATTCTCTTAACTTTGGCTCATATGAAAAACTTTTGATTTCTCCCTCAAATCTGAATGAGATCCTTGTAGGTTAGAGTAATGTTGGTTTCAGAAGCTTCCTTTCACCATTTTAAATATATCCTGCCACTGCCTTCGAGACTGCAGAGTTTCAGCTGAAAGATCAGCTGATAACCTTATAATGATTTCTCAGTAAGATATTTGTTGCTTTTCCCTTGCTGCTTTTAATATATTTTCTTTGTGTTTAATTTTTGTTAGTTTGATTAATATATGTCTTAGCATGTTTCTCCTTGGGTTTATCCTGTATAGGACTCTCTGGCCTTCCTAAATTGGGTGGCCATTTCCTTCCCCATGTTAGGGAAGTTTTTGACTATAATCTCCGCAAATATATCCACATACTCTTTCTTTTTCTCTTCTTCTAGGACCCTTATAACTCAAATATTGTTGCACTCAATGTTGTCCTAGAAGTTTTTGAGGTCTTCCTCATTTTTTTCATCCTGTTTTCTGTTTGATTCAATTATTTTCACCATTTCATCTTCTAACTCACTTCTCCATTTTTCTGCCTGAGTTGTCCTTCTATTGTTTCCCTCTAGCTAATTTTTATTTTAGTTATTATGTTGTTCAATGTTGATTGTTTATTCTTCTAGGTCCTTGTAAAATATTCCTGGCATCTTCTCAATCTGTGCTTCTATTCTGTTATTCCTTACCGCCATCTCATCTCTGAACTTTTGGATCAACTTTGCAATCACTACTTTGAATTCATTTTCAGGTAGGCTGCCTATTTCTTCTTCAATTGTTTGGTCTTGTAGTTTTTTCTACCATGCTCTTTTATCTGCTGTATGTTTCTCTTTCAATTTTGTTGACTTTACTGTGTTTGGGCTATCCTATCCACAGGATGAAATACTTTAGTTCCTCTTACTTATGGAGTCTGTCCCCAGTTGGTCGGGTTGGGCAGTGCCTTGTGAACATTTCCTGGGGAAGTGGTGGGGGAGGCAGGGACTGGTGCCTATGTTCTTGTAGGTGGAGGCACATCTCATCTTTCTATAAGAAGTTAGTTTCACACTCAGTAATGTGTTATAGGGTGTCTGTAAGCTTGGTATGACTTTGGGTATCCAGTCTGCTAATGAGTGGGGTTGTGTTCCTGTTTTGCTAGCTGTTTTGCATAAGGCATCTGACATTGGAACTTGCTGGCCTTTGGGTGGGATCAGGTCTTAGTGTTGAGATGGAGGCCTTTGGGAACACTCTCACTGATTAGTATTCCATGGGGTTGGGAGTTCTTTGGTGGCCCAAATCCTTGACTCAGGTTTCTCATGACAAAGGTTCTGGCCAGACTCCTTGCTGGAGCCCCAAGACTTTGCAAACCACACAGCACAGAAGGGAAAAATAAGGAAAGGAACAGGGAAAATTTCAAACAAACATACAAACAAAAAATAACAGAAAAAGCCCCAAGACAAATGGTGAATGCAACATTAATCAGACAGGAATCCACAAAGAAACTCACAAACTCACACGCACACAAAAATAAAGAAATAAAGAAAAATGAGAAGAATCAAGAAATTAGAGTGAAAACTAATAAAATATGTAAATAAAAGCAAACATTAAAGATTAACAAATAAACATGGGGAAAAATGTAATGAAAAGGCAATGCAGAAATAAGAAAAAATAAAATTGAATGCACTTATTAAAAAATAAAGACATTAATATATATGGAATCTAGAAAGATGGTAACAGTGACCCCATATGCAAGACAGCAAAAGAGACGTGAATATAAAGAACATACTTTTGCACTTTGTGGGAGAAGGCGAGTGTGGGACGATTTGAGAGAATAGCATTGAAACATTTATATTGCCATATGTGAAACAGATGACCAGTCCAAGTTTGATGAATGAAACAGGGCACACAAAGCCAGTGCACTGGGATTACTCAGAGGGAGGGAATGAGGAGGGAAGCAGGAGGGGTTTTGGGATGGGGGAACACATGTACACCCACAGCTGATTCATGTCGACGTATTGCAAAAACCACCATAATATTGTAAGGTAATTAGCCTCCAATTAAAATAAATAAATAATTTAAAAAAAAACAAAAACAAAAGCATCAACAAAGCCAAAAGTAAACAATAAAAATCAAAGGATTAATAAAAAAGGAACAAGAGAACAAGACAAAAAAGAAAAAAAAAACAGAAAATTTTATAGAGTGGGATTAAGAACATTGTGCTGTGATATTAGTTGTCCGCACCATGCAGTGAAATTCAGCCAATCTGCCTATTCAGAAAATCCTCCAATATTTATTGGAAAGTCTCTGAATGTGCTGTGGATGCTGTGGGGTCGGCTTCAACTCAGATCTTGCCTTAATCCAGCTTGTACTAGATTCCCAAGTCCACAAGTGCTCCCAAAGCCCATAGTTTTAAGCTAATTGTGGGGATTTAATTTACTGCACCTGCAGCTACAGGAGTGAATTCTCTTATTTGTTCACACAACTGTTGGTTCTGTGCATTGTTTTTGGCCCAGTCTTTGCTTGTAGGCCTCCCTCTGGCATTTGTTCCTTCCCAGACAAGAGAGATTGAAGGCCAAGGCTTATTAAAGCTCGCTTAGTCTGGGGAGAACGAAGGGTAAGGCAGACACAACTGGAATGTGTGGAGAGTGCCTATGCTGGAGAGACCTGCTGGAAATTGCTAGTTGGAGATGAGTTTTGCAGTTTCTCGGGGAACTGGACCCAAGACATGGGTCCCTCAGAAGTGCCAAACTTCATAGGCTCCCAGGAAGTTGTGGGTAGTGACCTGCACTTGCTCACAGCTTGGTGACCACTGTGGCGACCATCAATCATGACCACCTATGTGGTAGTAGACCATATCCCCTTGTCACCTCTCCACATCCAGAACTCATGCCAACCTTGGTTGTGTAAGGTCTGAGGGCATGCCCACCCATGGGCTCTCAGATCACAACCATCTTGTCCCACCTATGGCACTTATGAATGCAAAGTCCTGTGATCTGCACACATGCAGATTTAGAGGATCCCTGTAACAATAATCTCTTGCTTCTCTTGTAGGCCCAGGCTTTTTCTGGGACTCTGCAGTGTTGTACTAGCCTGCCCAGATATCTTCATAGCAGTCAACCCAAGTCCTCTCCCTGAGGTCCAGTCTCCAAATCTTGAGCTTCAGCATCCAGTTACCCTTACAGCAGAGGTATGCAAACTGTCTCAGCTTTGAAGTGTTGGTCGACAATAATCCCTGTGCTGAATTCTCTCCATTTTGCCTTCTGAGCACCTGTTGCTGTGCTCCCCTCTGAGATTCTGAAGATCACTGCAGTCCACACCTGTGAGGGGTTTTTGAGCATGAAGAAAAATTTTCCTCCTTGACAGCTTTCCCTCTGAGGTGAAAGACCCAACTCTTTCTCTCTCTCTCTCTCTCTCTTTTTTTTTTTTTGCTGTCTCCTTACTGTTTAATGTGGAGATTATGATGCCTTTTGAAAGTATGAGGTCTTATTTCAGCATTCAGTAGGTGTTCTGTAGGAGCTGTTTCACATGCAGCTATATTTTTTTCTGTATTGGTGGAGAGGGAGGTGATCTCCACATCTTACTCCCCCACCATCTTTCATGATCTCCTTCTGTTTTATATACTGTTAAGTTCTGTTTGATAACATTTTGTTGAGGATTTTTGCATTGATTCGTTTCAGATATTGGCTTATCATTTTCTTTTTTGTAATGTCATTATTAGTTCGTGTCAAGATAATGATGACATCATAGAATGAATTTGTAAGTGTTCCATTCTTGAACTTTTAAAAGAATTTGAGAAGGATAGATATTAGCTATTCTTTATACATTTGATGTAATTCCCCTGTGACACAGTGTAGTCTGGGACTTTAGTTTGCTAGGATTTTTGGTTACTGATTCAGTTGCACTTCAAGTGATCAGTCTACTCAGCTTATCATTTTTTTTTTCCCAGTTCAGCATTGATATATTGTTTATTTCTAGAAATATACTTTTTTTTGAAGTTGCCCCTTTTGTTGGCATGTAACTGTTTATAGTATGTCTTATGGTTTTCTTTTTGTATCTCTGTGATAGGATATGGAATTTCCTCTTTCATTTTTTTATTTTTTTTGGTGAAGGAGGGGATGGAGCCCTCACTCTCCTTTTCCTTAATGGCCTGGCTAAAGGCTTATTCACTATATTTACCTTTTCAAGAAAACAGTTTTTAGTTTCATCATTTTATTTTTCATTTCGTGGAGTCCCTATTTTGTTTATTTCCAGTCTCATATTTATTATTTCCTTCTTTCTCCTGACTTTGGGCTTTGTTAGTTCTTTTTCGAATTCTTTTATATGTCAAGTTAGGTTGTTTATCTGAGACTTTTCTTGGTTCTTGAGGTAGGCTTGTATAGTAGTAAACCTCCCTCTTAGAATTGTTTTTGCTGCATCCCTTAGGATTAGTCTAATTATTTTCATTTTCTGATTTCCGCTTTGATTTCTCCTTTGACCCCTTGGTTTTTAGTAACATGTTGTTTGGTTTCCACAAGTTTGTGGTTTCCCCACTTTTCTTTCTATAATAGATTTCTACTTTCATGCCATTGTCATTAGAAAAATATGCTTAATATGATTTTTTTTCCTCTTAAATTTGTTTAGACTTATTTTGTGGCCTAGCATGCAGTCAATTCTGGAGAATATTTTATGTCCAATTGAAGGTAATGTGTATTTTCCTGATTTTGAGTGGAACGTCCTGTAGATATCTATTAGTCCTACTGACCTAATGTGTCTTTTAAGGCTATTTCTTCTTATTGCTTTTCTATACAGATGATATGCCCATTTTGTTAGTGTCAATTTCTCACTTTACGTTTTTAATATTTATTCTATATATTTAGGTTATTCTATATTATATGCATATATGTTTACAAATGATACATCATTTTATTGGATTGACCCCTTAATTTCCTTCCTTGTTTTTTATTATATAGTTTGGATTAAAGTCTATAAGTCTGGCATGTTTATCACTATCCTATCTTTCTTTTTATGTTCAATTGCATTGCATATCTTTTTGTATCTATTCACTTTCATTCTGAGTTTAGACTGAAATACTCACTGTGAAGTGAGTCTTTTATAGGAAACGTAGAGAAAGGTCTTATTTTCTTATCCTATCTGCCATCCTATATCTTTTGATTGGAGGATCATTTAGCTCTCACTGACATTTAAAGTGATTAAAGTGAATATTGATAGTACTTATTGTCATCTTATTACTTGTTTTCTGTTTGTTTTTGTAATTATTTTCTGTATTTTCTTCTTGTTTCTTTCCTTGTGGTTTGAAAATTTTTTGGTACTATGTTCATGCTTCTTTCTTTAAGATTTTTGTGTGTCTATCACAAGTTTTGGTTTTTTATTACCATGAAGTTCTTATATGTTGGTCTATAACTATATCTGCTTATTTTAAACTGATAGTCATTAAGTCGAACACATTCTTAAAAAATCTACATATTTTTACTCCTCTCATCAGTTTTGTGTTTTTGATGTCATATTTTACATCTTCATAGCAGATCCCTCAAGTGTTTCTCATTGTTATATCTGTATATACATTTTTGCCTTTTAATCTTTGTACTGGTTACCTAAGTGTCCTTAGTATACATTTACCTTTCCTGGTGATTTTTTTTTCCTATAAGTAATTACTTGTTTTCCTCTTACAGAACCTTTAACATTTTTCTAGGGTAAGTTTAATATTGATACATTTTTTAGTTTTTCTTGTCTGAGAAGTTATTTCTCTCTCCTTCTATTCTAAAAGTTAATCTTCTTGGATAGAGTTATTTAGGTTGCAGCTTTTTCCCTTTCAGCACTTTGAATAAATTATGCTAATTACTTCTGGTCTACAAAATTTCTGCAGAAAACAAAGCTGATAGCCTTATGGGAATTCCCTTTTATATGACTGTTTTCCTCTTGCTCCCTTTGGAATACTTCCTTTATTTATTTATTTATTTATTTATTTATTTATTTATTTATTTTTGCTTTTAATTAAATTTATTTATTTTTTTAATTACAATACTGTATTTGTTTGATTTGGGACAACCAGACTACCTTACCCGCCTCCTCAGAAATCTGTATGCAGGTCAAGAAGCAGCAGTTAGAAACAGACATGGAATAACCACCTGGTTCAAAATTGAGAAAGGAGTACCACAAGGCTGTGTATTGTCACCTTGCTTATTCAGTTTATATGCAGAGTACTTCATGTGAAATGCCAGGTTAGATAAATCACAAGTTGGAATCAAGATTGCCGAGAAAAATATTGACAACCTCAAACATGCGGATGATACCACCCTAATGGCAGAAAGTGAAGAGGAACTAAAGAGCCTCTTGATGAAGGTGAAAAAGGAAAGTGAAAAAGCTGGCATAAAACTCAGCATTCTAAAAACTAACATCATGGCATCTACTCCTATCACTTCATGTCAAATAGATGGAGAAAAATGGAAACAATGACAGACTTTATTTTCTTGGGCTCCAAAATCATTGCAGATGGTAACTATAGCCATGAAATTATAAGACATTTGCTCCTTGGAAGAAAGCTATGACAAACCTAGAGAGTGTATTAAAAAGCAGAGATATCACTTTGCTGACAAAAGTCTGTCTAGTCAAAGCCACGGTTTTTCCAGTAGCCAGGCAAGGATGTGACAGTTGGGGCATAAAGAAGATTGAGCACCAAAGAATTGATGCTTTTGAACTGTGGTGTTGGAGAAGACTCTTGAGAGTCCCTTCAGTAAGGAAATCAAGGACAGCAAGGAGATCAAACTAGTCAATTAAAGAAAATCAGTCCTAAATACTCATTGGAAGGACTGATGCTGAAGCTGAAGCTTCAATACTTTGGCCACCTGATTCAAAGAACTGACTCACAGGAAAAGACCCTAATGCTGGGAAAGATTGAAGAAAGGAGGAAAAGGGGATGACAGAGGATGAAATATGTGGATGACATCATCGAGTTAATGGACTTGAGTTTGAACAAACGTCAGGAGATGAAGGACAGGGAAGCCAGGCATGCTGCAGTCCATGGTGTCACAAAGACTCAGATATGAGTTAATGACTAAACAACAACAACAACTGCCATTTTAATTATGATATGTCTTGATATGGGTCTGTTTGTATTTATCTTGTTTGGGGCTCTCTGTTATTCCTATCCCTAGATATTTATTCCTTACTCAGGTTTGGAATGTTTTTGAACATAATTTCCTCAAGTATATTTTTCATCCCCCTCCCAATTTCTCTTTTCTTGTGCCCCTATTTTGCAAATGTTGGTATGCTTGTTGTTATCCCAGAGTTCTTTTAGATTGTTTTAATTGATTATAAATTATTTTTCCTTGTTGCTCCTCTAATTGGATAATTGACATTATAGCACCTTCCATATTGCTTAAACATTCTTCTGTATCACTTAAACTTTTGTTAGTTCCTTCTAGTGTGTTTCTTATTTCAGCTTTGAATATTAATTTATCTTTTTAACATTTTCTAGTTCCTTATTTAAATACTCTCTGTGCTTATATGTTCCATTACAAACTTCAGTTAACATTCTTATTACTATCACTTTGAACTCTGGTAAATTATTTCTGTTTCATTAGATGTCTTTTTTTTTTTTCAGCTATTTTGTTCTCTCATTTGAAACATATCCTCTGACTTCTCATCTTGTTTAACTTTCTTTGTCTATAAGAAATTAGGTAAAGCAATTTCTATCCCAGTCTTGAATTGATTTCATTATGTGAAAGTATCCCTATGCAGTCTGCATCTGCCCAGTGGCTTTGGTGGGAGAGCTGCCTCTGAAATTGTTGCAGTGAAAAGGAACAAGAGGAATGAGTTTTTGTTTGTTTGTTTGTTTCCTTTCTGGTTCCCGAGAACAAATAAGATAAAGAGAACAGTGAGCAGGCCTGAACATTTCTATTTTTTTTTTAAACTGTAACTGCTACTAACTCTACATGTCTGTAACTAAGTTTGCTTTTCTGCCCTCTAACTCTGCTGGAACTATACTTTGCACCTATTCTTCTTTGACTATATGCTAGATACACCCTGTATCTGGTGTATACCCTTAAAAACCTTGCCCCTTATAGTTTTTCTTTTTACGTATCAGGAAGAAGGCCGCAGAGGCACAGAACTACAAGACTCAATTACTGGGTTACTGATGCCAACCTATGAGTGTCTTTGAAACAATGCAAAAGGAAGAAATCAGCATACCTTTGTTCCTCATTGCCAACACTTGGAGGGCAAGCCCTCATCTTATATAAGCCCCTAGACTTCTCATGGAGAGGACACAGTTTTTGAGCCCTGAGCCTACTGTGTTCCCCTCTCTGCCAGCTGGAAATTAAAGGCACCTTTCTATTTCCTCCAAACTCAGTATTTTTATTCAGCTTTAGTGGGCAAAGAGAGCCAAGATTTTTGCCAGCAACGAAATAAATATGAGTCTATATCTATATAACTGGAATGCACCCAATACCATCTAAAATGAACTTGAGTCACATCTTCCAGGTGAGCTGGCAGCTTTCACCTTGGTGGGAGGTTGGGCTGGAGTTGGAAGGGTGGTGAGGTTTAAGCTATCTGTATTCTGTGTGAGCCTTGGCTTCTTCTGTGATTAGAGACAGATACAACTTTATTGGGGGCAAGACTGAGGCCCATGGTGCTGGAGCAGAAGCTCTTAGGTTTGCTGCTAAGTCACTTCAGTCATGTCTGACTCTGTGCGACTCCAGAGATGGTAGCCTACCAGCCTCCTCTGTCCCTGGGATTGTCCAGGCAAGAACACTGGAGTGGGTTGCCATTTCACTTCTCCAATGCATGAGAGTAAAAGTGGAAGTGAAGTAGTTCAGTCATGTCTGACTCTTTGCAACCCCATGGACTTCAGCCCACCAGGCTCCATCCATGGGATTTTCCAGGCAAGAGTACTGGAGTGGGGGTGCCATTGTCTTCCCTAAGAGCAGAAGCTCTTAGGTTTGAGTCTGAGCTAATTTTATTCTCTCTATATGTGTACACTCTCTTTGGCAATAACAGCCTCTGCCTGACTGGAAAGCAGTGCTCGAGTGAGAGGGACTGGACTGAGTGCATGGCTCATGCCAGTGTGCATATGAGATGAATGGCCCTGGGAAGTTGATAAGAGTCCTAGACAGTTTTTCTCCTGCCTTTGTGTGTTGACTATTAATGGCTTCCTTTGTCCTATTTAGAGATAGGGTCAGGTCCAAGCTGGTTCTGTTCTCTTCCAGTTTACACACTCACCTTACCAATAAAAATTTTGCCTTGCTAGAGAGCTGTGCCAAAAAAGGAGAGTTTGAGCAAATGCCCCAAACAGGCTGGGTTGCATGCTGTGGTGGCCATAGGGACAATCTTCTTCCTGTGCACTATTCTCAGGATTAAGCAAGTGTGTGTGAGCAGAGTCTTGGTTTCTTATTTCCCTCTAGTAAGACTCACTGTTCTTCAAACTAAGTAAAGGAACTCACATTTCCTATGTTGGATCTAGGACTGGCATGCTTACTATGTGGCTCAAACTCCCCATTCCCCAGAGTAAAATCCTGGGCCTGTAACATATCCTTCCTCTTTATGTTCCCTGCTAAGTGCACAGCATTGTCACTTCTCCTCATTTCTTACCTTACTCACTGTAGATCTTTACAAACTTGGTGGTAGAAGAACATTTCTGCCAGTCTCCAGGTTGTTTTCAGAGAAAGTTGCTCCCCATATACATATATTTTTGATGTGTTAATAGAGGGATGTGAAGTCAGTGTATTCCTACTCTGTAAACTTGATCTTTCTCCTCTAAGAAAAAATCTTCAAACTTTAAACACAGTTTTAGAAAGATATATTTTTGAGTATTAATGTCTAATATTTTATTAAAAACAAAACATTTAATAATTAATATTTAGAAAATAATGCTGATACAGATAGCCAATAGACTCATGAAAAGATTATCAACATCACTCATTATTAAAGAAATGCCAATCAAAACTACAGTGATGTATCACTTCACACCCATCACAGTGGCCATTATCTAAAAACCTGGAGGGAGAGGGTGGGATGATTGGGAGAATGGCATTGAAACATGTATACTATCATGTAAGAAACGAAGCGCCAGTCTATGTTCGATACAGGCTACAGGATGCTTGGGGCAGGTGCACAGAGATGATCCAGAGAGATGATATGGGGTGGGAGGTGGGAGGGGGTTTCAGGATTGGGAGCTCGTGTACACCTGTGGCTGATTCATGTCAGTGTATGGCAAAACCAATACAGTATTGTAAAGTAGAATAAAGTAAAAATTAAAAAAAAACTATAGACAATAAATGCTGGAAAGGATGTTGAGAAAAGGAAACTCTATAGAAAAGTTATGAACAACCTAGATAATATATTCAAAAGCAGAGACATTACTTTGCTGACTAAGGTCCGTCTAGTCAAGGCTATGGTTTTTCCTATGGTCATGTATGGATGTGAGAGTTGGACTGTGAAAAGGCTGAGTGCCGAAGAATTGATGCTTTTAAACTGGTGTTGGAGAAGACTCTTGAGAGTCTCTTGGACTGCAAGGAGATCCAACCAGTCCATTCTGAAGGAGATCAGCCCTGGGATTTCTTTGGAAGGAATGATGCTGAGGCTGAAACTCCAGTACTTTGGCCACCTCATGCAAAGAGTTGACTCATTGGAAAAGACTCTGATGCTGGGAGGGATTGGGGGCAGGAGGAGAAGAAGATGACAGAAGATGAGATGGCTGGATGGTATCACGGACTCAATGAACGTGGGTCTGAGTGAACTCCGGGAAATAGTGATGGACAGGGAGGCCTGGTGTGCTGCGATTCATGGGGTCATGAAGAGTTGGACACGACTGAGCAACTGAACTTAACTGATAGCACTGTTTGTGGTAATGTAAAATGATACAGTCACTATGGAGAACCATATGGAGATTTTTTAACAAACAAGAAATAAATCTGTCATATAGCCCAGCAATCCCACTACTGGGCATATATCCTGATAAAACCACAATTCCAAAAGATACATGTACCCCAATATTTTTTTCAGCACTATTTAAATAGCCAAGACATGGAAGCAACCTAAATGTCCATTGATACATGAATGGAAAAAGAAGATGTGATACATATATACAGTGAAAAGTTGTCCAGCCATAAAATGGAATGGATTTGAGTCAGTTCTAGTGAATCTAGAGTCTGTTATACAGAGTGAAGTCAGAAAGAGAAAAATAAATATCATATATTAATGCATGTACATATGCATATGGAATCTAGAAAAATAGTACTCATGAAGCTATTCACAGGGAAAAAATGCAGATGCAGACCTAGAGACAGACTTGTGGACACAGTGGGTATGAGGAGAGTGTAGGATGAATTGAAAAATTTGCTTTGACATATACATACTATCATGTGTAAAATATGTAACCTAGTGAGAAGTTGCTATATAACACAGGGACCTGGTCTGACACTATGATGACCTGGAATGGGGTGGCATGGAGGAAGTCAAGAGGAGCTTCCCCACTTCCTTCCTACCCCCTCTAGGTTAATTATGACTGATTAGCATTGCTGTATGGCAGAAACCAATGCAACGTTGTAAAGCAGTTGGTTTCCGATTACCAAAAAAAAAAAAAAAAAAAAAGGCAAGCAAACAAACAAAAAACACTTTCTAACACCACACACAAAAATAAACTCAAAATGGATTAAAGATCTAAATGTACGACCAGAGATTATAAAACTCCTAGAGGAAAACAAGGCTTCCTTGGTGGCTCAAAGGTTAAAGTGTCTGCCTGTAATATGGGAGACCAGGGATTGATCCCTGCATCAGGAAGATCCCCTGGAAAAGGAAATGACAACCCATTCCAGTATTCTTGCCTGGAGAACCCCATGGACAGAAGAGCCTGGTGGGCTACAATCCACAGGGTTGCAGTCAGACACGACTGAACGACTTCACTTTCACTTTAGAGGAAAGCATAGGCGAAACACTCTCTGACATAAATCACAGCAGGATCCTCTATGAACCACCTCCCAGAGTAATGGAAATCAAAGCAAAAATAAACAAATGGGACCTAATTAAACTTAAAAGCTTTTGCACAACAAAGGTAACTATAAGCAAGATGAAAAGCTATTCTTCATGAAGCAACTGACAAATAATTAATCTCCAAAATATACAAGCAGCTCCTGCAGCTCAATTCCGGAAAAATAAATGACCCAATCATAAAAATGGGCCAAAGAACTAAAAAGACATTTCTCTAAAGAAGACATACAGATGGCTAGCAAACACATGAAAAGACACTCAACATCACTCATTATCAGAGAAATGCCAATCAAACCACAATGAGTTACCATCTCATTCAAGTCAGAATGGCTGTTATCAGAAAGTTTACAAACAATAAATGCTGGAGAGGGTGCAGAGAAAAGGGGATCCTCTTACACTGTTAGTGGGAATGCAAACTAGTACAGCCACTATGGAGAACAGTGTGGAGATTCCTTAAAAACGGGAAATAGAACTGCCATATGACCCAACAATCCCACTGCTGAGCACAAACACCAAGGAAACCAGAATTGAAAGAGACATGTGTACCCCAATGTTCATTGCAGCACTGTTTACAATAGCCAGGACATGGAAGCAACCTAGATGTCCATCGGCAGACGAATGGATAAGAAAGTTATGTTACATATACACAATGGAATGCTACTCAGCCATTAAAAATAATGCATTAGAATCAGTTCTAATGAAGTAGATGAAACTGGAGCCTATTACACAGAGCGAAGTAAGTCAGAAAGAAAAACAACAGTACAGCATGGTGCTGCTGCTGCTGCTAAGTCGCATCAGTCATGTCCAGCTCTGTGCGACCCCATAGATGGCAGTCCACCAGGCTCCTCTGTCCTTGGGTTTCTCCTGGCAAGAATTCTGGAGTGGGTTGCCATTTCCTCCTCGATCAATACCGTGTACTAATGCATATATATGGAGTTTAGAGAGATGGTAACAATGAGCCTACATGAGAGACAGCAAAAGAGACACAGATGTAAAGAACAGTCTTTTGGACTCTGTGGGAGAAGACGAGGGTGGGATGATTTGAGAGAATAACATTGAAACATGTATATTATCCTATGTGAAACAGATCTCCAGTCCAGGTTTGGTGCATGAGACAGGGTGCTCGGGGCTTGTCCACTGGGATGAACCTGAGGGATGGGATGGGGAGGGAAGTGGTAGGGGGTTCAGTATGGGGAACACATGTACACCCATGGTTGATTCATGTGAATGTATGAGAAAAACCACTACAATATTGTAAAGTAATTAGCCTCCAATTAAAACAAATTCATTAATATTAAAAAACAATGCTGATAAACCAATCTGAATATTTTCTTGAGTAATGCAATATTTAACCCAAAATGTAATCATTAATAAAAATGATACCTCCAAACTTATCCTCATTGATTGTCAGTTCAGTTCAGTAGTTCAGTCGTGTCCGACTATTTGCAACCCCATGAATCGCAGCACGCCAGGCCTCCCTGTCCATCACCAACTCCCGGAGTTCACTCAGATTCACGTCCATCAGTCAGTGATGCCATCCAGCCATCTCATCCTCTGTCGTCCCCTTCTTCTCCTCCCTCCAATCCCTCCCAGCATCAAAGTCTTTTCCAATGAGTCAACTCTTCGCATGAGGTGGCCAGAGTACTGGAGTTTCAGCTTTAGCATCATTCCTTCCAAAGAAATCCCAGGGCTGATCTCCTTCAGAATGAACTGATTGGATCTCCTTGCAGTCCAAGGGACTCTCAAGAGTCTTCTCCAACACCACAGTTCAAAAGCATCAATTCTTTGGTGTTCAGCTTTCCTCATAGTCCAACTCTCACATGACTACTGGAAAAACCATAGCCTTGACTAGACGGACCTTAGTCGGCAAAGTAATGTCTCTGCTTTTGAATATGCTATCTAGGTTGGTTATAACTTTTCTTCCATTGATTGTACTCTGTTGTAAATAAAAATGTACGGTTAAAAGATGAATAAATAAATAAATAATTAGATATATACAGAAATAAATGAAGGAAGAAGGTAAAAAAGAAAAGAAAGATAATATTTAGATATGGGATGACAAAGGTTTCAGTAAAGACATTATAATGTGGCATTTGATGTTCTAGTGGGATTTCAATAAGTTTTGCATGGTCAAATCCATTAATAAGCTGGCTTTCTTCCAAGGATATGTGTGTCCCTCTCATCTGCCACGGTGTCCTCAGTGTGAGAAAACTTCACCTCACCTGCTCAATTGTAGCACAACATTTCTAATTGCTTCTTTTTGCTCATTAGCACTAAAACCCTTTATATTAAATCAGAGTTTTAAATTCAGTGTTACTTATCAATAATAGAAAGAAAAAACTAAAGGACAAAAGCATAATTCTACATTCTCTTAAGAAAATAATAAATTTTTATTTAAAGTTTTTGCTATTTACCTCATCTTTTTCAAATAGAATTTGAATTTTAAATAAGAGATCGATAGATTCTGTTGATTTGTGTAACCAACTGTGCCTTGTCTACAGTAATATTTGTGATTTAAACAAATGAATTTTAATAATGCTATAACTTCTGAATTCACCCTGAACTATTTAGAAGTTACTGTCTACTTTTGTTCTATATAAGCAAGATACACAATGTATTTCCATCAATAATAGATGCTCAATAGACAGTAATTTGCATGTATGAAAAATAAAGTTACAAAAAGATGACACAAGGCCTCTGTGGGTACATCAGAATATGGAAAAGTAGCATTATGTAGTTGCAAAACCTCTTCCTGCCAATTTTTTTCTGAAATGTTTTTCACATCCCACCTCTGTGTACTAATTTTAGAATCATCATTCTGCTGATTTGTCCATTTTGAGAAAGATAAACTCAATTCACAAGGAACAATATCATTTAAAATGTCCATTACATTAAATTGAAGGCTTAAAATATGTCAGAATAGTTCAAATTAAGATTTAAATGAATACCTGACCCAAGGAAAGAAGGAGACAGTAGGAAGGGAAAAGAAGCTACAGGCTTGGGCATGGGTTTAGGATTATGGTTCTCAAAGTACTGTTAGCAATAGTGAAGGACAGGGAATCCTGGAATGCTGCAGTCCATGGGATTGCAAAGAGTTGGACACAAATTAGCGGCTGAACAACAACTCTATTTTATACATAAAGTGTGCTAAGAGGATTGATCTTATGTTCAGTATTCTTAACAAAAATGAAATAAAGTAATACTAAAAGTAATAATGGTAAACAAAGTGTATGGAAACTTTAGGAAGCTTGATATGCATTTATATCCTGATGGCGGTAATGGTTTCACAGGTAAAACCTGAAACACATTGAGAATACACATTAATACATACAACTTTTGTATTTCAGTGATACCTCAATGAATTGGTTCTATAAATAATGAATAATTGAAAGACATATTATTAATATTAGAACTTGATGAAAAGAATTGCACTCTAGGTATAATTTACAGCACTGTGAATGTCTTTAGTGCTGGGAATTGTACACTTTATATTTAAAGTGGAAAATCTTGTGTTAAATATGAAAATGAAGTCACTTAGTCATGTCTGACTCTTTGTGACCCCATGGACTGTAGCACACAAGTTCCTCCATCCATGGAATGTTCTAGGCAAGAGCACTGGAGTGGGTTGCCATTTCCTTCTCCAGGGGATCTTCCCACCCAGAGATCAAACCCAGGTCTCCCACATTGTGGGCAGACGCTTTACCATCTGAGCCAATATATTTTCCTACAATAAAAAAAAATATCAAAAGGAAATATAGTAACACTGCAAGTGATAGATATTAACTTATAATAGTAATTATTTTACAATATTAATATATATCAAACTATGTTGAAAACCTAAAAACAAAAATGTTACATATTAAATACATTTCAATGAAAAAAAAGTAAAAATTCAAAAAAATAAAATAAATGAATTAAAAATTAAGTTTAAGGAATGACAGGGACCTTAAACATCTTTTTGACCTTTTGCAGTAAATGTCTAATAAAAATTTAAATTACTTAAAAAAAAACAGCAGCAATATATCAGAAGCCATCAAATTGTACATTTTAAATGTGTGACTTTAAATTGTGTCATATGTGAATTATATCTCAATACAGCTGTTAAAATATTTATAAAATATGGTATTTAGTGAAAACTATATTAAGTGAAAGCAATTAAGACTACACTGAAGTAGCATTTATTTATTATAAGACACTAAAAATTCTGAAAATTTAATAAAACATTCTATTGTTTAAATTTGGGGAAATTTACACTTATGAATTGTGAGTAAGAATGTACTTTAGTGCAAAATTTATGAAAGATATTTAATAGTAATTATCAAGTTGCAAAATCATTTAATTTGATTGAGTTTTACACTTGAATGAATTTATTGCACATTTATAGCACACATAAAATATGGCATCTGTATTGAATTTTTCATTGAAGCCTTCTTTCTAATAGTAAAATATTGGAAATAATGGAAATTTAAATCAAAGGAAGACTTTTAAGACTTTATTACATACATACAATGGAATATTATTCACCAATAATAGAATGAAGATGCTGTCAATTCAGTGCATAGAAAGTGAAAACAAGACATTAAAAGAAAAAAAAACTTACAAATCAATGTTTGATATGCTACATTTTGTGTAAAGAATAAGCAAAATGAGGATATCTTTTCATCTTTGTATGGACAAAAATCTTTGGGAGTACACAAATTAATATAAATGGTTACTTTTGTAAAAATGTTACTTTTGTCTGATTGAGAGTCGGGTAAAAATGAGCAGATGTGGAACAGAAATGGTAGGGAGACTTCATTGTATATCTTAAATGTTTTATTCAAGTGAAAGGTAACTATGAACTATTCAACATATTCAAAAGAATAAAATATTTGATAAGCTATAGTTATGGCAATAAAATTTTGAACTTCTTTAGTTATAAGGATGATAATCATGTTGACCAAGGCAGAAAATAAAATTGTACAGGAAAATTTGGCTGTATGGAGAAAAGCTGACTGAGTTCTGCTTTGAATTTGTTGATTTGTGATATCTAGGTCAGAAGATAGCTAAAAATAGGTGTCACATGAGATTTTAATTTGAAAGAGGAAAATGTGAATATAGAATCAGAAAATACAAAATATTCATGCTTGTTATCTCTGTCAGCATTATGTAAGAGTAGTTGATGAAGTCATTTGAGAGGATGAAGGTATTTTAGTAAAGTCTTTTTAGAGGTATTAGTAGGTGAATCCCATGAGGCTACTATAAAATCAATGGCTGTCTCAAGAGCATTTCTGTAGTTTCTCACATTTGTGATTGTTTAGACAGTTTGAACATTTCAGGTCAAGTTCAAAATAACATATTAGAAAAAAATGAAGACAACAGGGCATATTAGTGATTTCTTTGAATGATGTATCCTCCTCACAAAAACAAAACAAGAAAGTTAGCTTATTGGATTTTATATTTGGTCCCACATTTCTTGGATTCGAAGTAAATTGCATTGGCCAGAGGAAACATTCTAGAGATGTATAAGAATAAGCAACATTTACAATGTGCCAATTTCTATCAGACTTGGTTATTTAACAATTAAGACACCCATCAAAAAAAAAATACCTTATAGTATGTCAGGTATTAAGTGGGGAAACATGATCATAAAAGTATGTGTGTGTGTGTGTGTGTGTGTATATATATATAATTTTATATTGCTGCATAATAAATAACTACCATCTCAGCAGCTTAATATAGCACAAGTTTATTATCTTCTGTGAGTCAGGTGTCTGGGCATTGGTTAGCTGGATCCTCTGTTAGGATTTCATTAGGCTGCACTCAAGATGTTGGCTGAGGCTGTAATCTTATCTGAATTTTGGAGTCATCTTCCGAGTTCACTGGTTCTCAGAGGAACTCAATTCTTTGTGGTTGTAGGCCTGAAACTCTTAGTTCCTAGGGCTGCACATTGCTCCGTACCAGATCACCCTCTCAACAAAGTGGCAGTCTTCTTCAAGATAAGTGAAAAACCTCCGTTGCTTATTCTCTTTTATGAGCTCCTCATATTTGGTCAAGATTATTTTTCTTTAATTAATTCAGAGTCAAATGATTATAAACATTGTTAACATATTCAAAATCTCTTTTCAATATAATGTAACACAATCATTGGAGTGATACCTATCCCATTTATTTCTCACTTAAAGTTAAATGGAGGGGTAATACAGGTTGTGTGCAATAGGAGGGCAAGAATCTTGGCAGTCATCCTAAAATCTGCCTGTCACAATGCATGCAAATGCATGCATGTCTGTATGTATTTGTATGTGGGTATGTGGATTTGCACTCATCTCACACGCTAGTAAAGTAATGCTCAAAATTCTCCAAGCCAGGCTTCAGCAATACGTTAACTGTTAACTTCCAGGTGTTCAAGCGGGTTTTAGAAGAGGCAGAGGAACCAGAGATCAAATTGCCAACATCCGCTGGATCATTGAAAAAGCAAGAGAGTTCCAGAAAAATATCTATTTCTGCTTTATTGACTATGCCAAAGCCTTTGACTGTGTGGATCGCAATAAACCACGGAAAATTCTGAAAGAGATGGGAATACCAGACCACCTGACTTGCCTCTTAAGAAACTTATATGCAGGTCAGGAAGCAATAGTTAGAACTGGACATGGAACAACAGACTGGTTCCAAATAGGAAAAGGAGTACGTCAAGGCTGCATATTTTCACCCTGCTTATTTAACTTATATGCAGAGTATATCATGAGAAACGCTGGGCTGGAAGAAGCACAAGCTGTAATCAAGATTGCCAGGAGAAATCTCAGTAACCTCAGATATGCAGATGACACCACCCTTATGGCAGAAAGTGAAGAGGAACTAAAAAGCCTCTTGATGAAAGTGAAAGTGGAGAGTGCAAAAGTTGGCTTAAAGCTCAACCTTCAGAAAACGAAGATCATGGCATCCGGTCCCATCACTTCATGGGAAACAGATGGGGAAACAGTGGAAACAGTGTCAGACCAGACTTTATTTTGGGGGCTCCAAAATCACTGCAGATTGTGACTGCAGCCATGAAATTAAAAGACACTTTTCGGAAGAAAAGTTATGGCCAACCTAGATATAGATAGCGTATTGAAAAGCAGAGAAATTATTTTGCCAACAAAGGTCCTTCAAGTCAAGCCTATGGTTTTTCCTGTGCTCATGTATGTATGTGAGAGTTGAACTGTGAAGAAAGCTGAGCACCGAAGAATTGATGCTTTTGAACTGTGGTGTTGGAGAAGACTCTTGAGCATCCCTTGGACTGCAAGGAGATCCAACCAGTCCATTCTGAAGGAGATCAGCCCTGGGATTTCTTTGGAGGGAATGATGGTAAAGATGAAACTCCAGTACTTTGGCCACCTCACGTGAAGAGTTGACTCATTGGAAAAGACTGATGCTGGGAGGGATTGGGGGCAGGAGGAGAAGGGGATGACAGAGTATGAGATGGCTGGATGGCATCACTAACTCGATGGACGTGAGTCTGAGTGAACTCCGGGAGTTGGTGATGGACAGGGAGGCCTGGCGTGCTGCGATTCATGGGGTCGCAAAGAGTCAGACACGACTGGGCGACTGAAATGAGTGAACTGATGTGGATTCAAGAATCCACAAGCATGCTCATCTGGGATTGGGAAATGGCCAAACTATAGAATGTTTCCATTTCTCAAGTGTTATAGCTTTTGTCAGACATTTTGAGCGATAAGACAGATGTATTTCTGATTCTACTTACCATTTTCCTCATGGAATCGTAACTTTGAGTCAGCACATGTACTACTTAATGTATCATGTAGAAAAACTGCTTTATCATCCCTGCTGCTAAGTCACTTCAGTCGTGTCTGACTCTGTGCGACCCCATAGACAGCAGCCTACCAGGCTCCCCTGTCCCTGGGATTCTCCATGCAAGAACACTGGAGTGGGTTGCCATTTCCTTCTCCATTTCATGAAAGTGAAAAAGAATGAAGTCGCTCAGTTGTGTCCGACTCTTTGCGACCCCATGGACTGCAGCTTACCAGGCTCCTCCACCCATGGGATTTTCCAGGCAAGAGTACTGGAGTGGGGTGCCAGTGCCTTCTCCATTATCATCCCTGATATTACTCTATTCTCCATCAGGTAGTAATGAATAAGGCTTAAATAATAGTTAATATATTTCATAAATAAGCTTGTATTTTTTTATCATTCTCATCTCTGGATTTGCTTGATAACATTAACTGTCAACTAAGGGGAGAACATTCAGTTAATCTTGGTCACAGTCTTGCTTTATAAGACACTGAGTGTGAGAGGAAATGAAGGCAGCTGTGAGGCAGCTGTGAAGCAGTTGTGGAATCACTGGGTATATCTCATAGTTGCAATATCTGTGCAAAACCAAAGGAAAAGTCATAGGATCTCTGCTCTCAGGCTTGAAAGTTAAAGTGTTCGCTGCTCAGCCAGGTCCTACCCTTTGTGAGCCCATGGAGCTTAGCCCCTGCCAGGTTCCTTTGCTCATGGAATTCTCCAGGCAAGAATTGTAGAGTGGTAAGCCATTCCCTTCAACAGGGGATCTACCCAAATCCAGGGCTCCTGCCCTGCAAGTGGATTCTTAGCCATTTGAGCCACCAGGGAAGTCTCTCATGCCTAGTGGCCTCCAACAGCGAAGGTGATTAACAATTAGTTGATGAATGATCTTATGGTTTGAACTGCACTTTATAGATTATTGAACTTCATAATGAAAAGATGCTAAGTGCCACTTGTTGATTATAAATGTTATTGTTAGCTTTAGTTTTGATACACTTGAATTGTTTTTCATCTTGAATTTAGGAATAAGTATCTTCTTATATTAATATAAAGTATATACAAAGCTTAACACCAAAATAGAGTATTATAATTTCATAATTTTATTTCATGCTATATGCTATTGTACAATATTGTGATCATTATTATAATCATAATGTAATGATGTGCCTCTAATTTTTTTGGCATGGATTTTTAAATAATCATATTTGTGGGCTGGGACAAAATAACATGAAACTGAAAGGCTAATATAATAGTATGTTCTCATATTATTCATTATGCAGACAGTGGAAATTAGAGCATAATCTAAGCATTCTTGCTCACAATTTTATAGCAGATGACCTTTAATTAGTGTGAAGATATTCTATTCATATTATATTTGTTCACTTGTCTTACTGGACAGTTGATGTCTGCTGAAGATGCTTAAGCTTTTATTACTTTCATAAAGAAAAGAAAAACACACTTAGAGAAATATTATTTAAAGTTATGGTTAATATTTTCTGTACCTTCTTTCTATATCAGATATCTTTCCTCTTGTTGAGTGTGTTGGGTCTCAAGCATATTCTTGTCCAAGTGAAGGTTTTAGTACATATGTACTCATAGTATCTGTACTCATGTACTTATTACATTCTTACATATCAAAATGAATGCTTATAGGCTATAGCTGTTGATCTTCCATCTACAATCAGCTTGCATATTAGGCAAGCAGTCTGACACATAAATTGTGACTTGCTTAAGTGTATGTCAGAGATGTTCACCTTTTTCATATTTTTATCAAAACATAAAAAGAAATTCAAACTTTTTCAATTTATTTAGCGTTAAATTATTGCATATTGTGCACAACTTGCAGAATGAGGACTTATTTTCAAAGCTCTTTATCCTTTTTAAATTTTACCCTGAGGCTGTGTACCACAAAATCTTTTTCTTCTCAACATTATTTAATGTGACTCATAAAAAGAAAGAAAAAAATTATCTGAATTTTATCAGTAAAAATCACCTCTAGTAAAAGTTTGAAATACAATCTTCCTGCTTAGATGAATTGTAAGCAATTACAAAATGTCCTTATAATAGTTTTAGAGAGACTAGAAAATTTAAAACATTTACAGTCTTTTATTTTAAAGAATTGCCCTTGTATATAATGAACTCTTAGAAAAGTTTAAATTTGACAATTTCTACTGTTTTGCAGATTAGAAATAAAAGGGGAGTAGATGAAATTTAAATCATTAAAATTTCAAAAAATGATTATAATTTATGTAGAATTCCTGCTAAAGACTATAGATACCATGGAAGTAGCTCTAAAAGCAGGCTTACAGGTGGAGAAAGCCACAGAGTACATTTGAAAAAGACTTTAATTCTAATGTGTCATCTTTGCTCTTATCATTCATTAATATTTCCCCTGTGTCCATTTAAATTCTTTCAATATTAAGATATCCAAGAAATATTTGCTCCCACATCATACAGAAACTGTCATTGGTATTGTATTTATTATCACTAGTCAAGAATGTGCTAATTAATATTTTTCCCTTTAAATATTTGTCCTCATTTCTCCTTTTATAAGTAAAATATATAGATAATAAATGCATTACAGGATGAAAAGATAGGTTATCTTCTTCATTTCACTACTTTTCATTATTGATCACCACTATGTATTTTCTGTATCCTTTTTAGGTTTATCTGCAATGTCTCTAAAAAGAATGCTCTTCTTGTTCACTCAGTTGTGTTTGACTCTTTATGGCCCCATGGACTACAGCATGCCAGGCTCCCTGTCCTTCACCATCTCCGGTAGCTTACCCAATCTCATGTCCATTGAGCTGATGATGCCATCCACCATCTCATCTTCTGTCATTCCCTTCTACCCCTGCCTTTAATCTTTTCCAGCATCAGGTTCTTTTCCAATGAGTTGGTCTTCCATCATAGTACTATTCAATAGTTGGTTCTTCAACAACACAATAGAGATCTTTGTATGGTTAAGCTGTCTGTCCCTGGGAACTACCTCCTTCCTTTCCCACATGGCCCATTCCACTCACATATATACAGAATTATTTACAAATACTTTAATAATAAATATAAGTTTAATTTTGTTTTCTTTACTCTCAGAGTCATCACCCCTCGTGGAATTAGAAAGAAGAGAAATGTGGTTATCATGAATTTTGAACCTTTGTTATCATTTTTAAAAGGATATTTGTATTTTTACTTGATACTTTATCTTCAAGTGAGATATCCCATAGTTAAATCAGCATTTAAGGTTTATAGAGTCTAATCAATCTCTTTGAACTTAACAGATGTAACCTACCTGATTTGTTTTTATATATATATATATATATATATATATATATATATATATATATATATAATTGTCTTAGCTAAAATTCAGCTGTATATTTTTATACATAAGACTGCTTTTAATCAACAGTAAAATGATATTTAACACTGATACAAGTAGTGGTATATCTATTGTGAAATTCCTTAAGATAACATTTCAAAAGGACAATGTTGAAAATCAGCACTGCACTTATCTTGCTCATAATGTTAATCTATAGCAGTACCTTCCAAAGTTAGAAATATACTTGAAGTGAAGTGAAAGTCGCTTAGTTGTGTTTGACTTTACACAACCCCATGGACTCTTGCCCACCAGGCTCCTCTGCCCATACAACTGTCCAGGCAAGATGACTGAGGTGTGTTGCCATGTCCTTCTCCAGGGGACTTTCTGTACCCAGGGATCGAACCTAGGTCTACTGCACTGCAGGCAGATTCTTTACCATCTGAGACACCAAGGAAGCCCAGAACTATATTTACAATGTACTAAAAGTATCCATTGTTCTTCTACCATTTGGCCTTTGGGCTAAATCTAACCTGTTGCCTTTACTTGTAAATAAAGTTTTATTGGGACACATTCATGCTATTCTGATAGAGATGGCATGGCCCACAAATCCAGAGTTATCTACTATCTGCCAATTACATAAAATGTTTTCAGCTTTACTAACCTTTGCTTCAATGAGAAAATAATTAAGGTTCGATAATTGGACAACTTAAAACAACTCATATAAACATAAACTTTACTGACTATCAACCTATCAACTCATATTTCGTTAGGCTAATTTACAATAAATGTAGAATCTGGTTTTTCATTTTTCATTTAACTAAGAAAATGCACATCCTAAAGTGCATATTATTTTGTACTTGAAAGATAATGCATTGTCGCAAAACACATTGACTCATTATTTCTTCTCTATGAGTTCTCTTTTAAAAGGTCCTAGTTAGAAGATTTTTGGTTGTTTTAACCTTTACCCAAAAAAACCCAAACAACTGTTAATGAATGGAGACAGGGGAAATTGTTAAAAGGTCAATTTCTTGAGCATACTTTTGTATACAAGGCCATTTTATCTCCTTTGCAAACTGAGTGCCTAGTATTACACTGTTTTTGCAGATGATTGCATATATAAATACACACATCCCTCACATGCACATAGTTAAACTGTAATATATTTGGCAGCAAAATAATTAGAGTGATCTCTTAGGCACAACCACCTTTATGCATTCATATCAAACAGAAGCTTTGGAGAATCCTGGGACTGCCAATACTTCCCCAATGCTTGCCTGAAGTGGGGTTATTCTTTCTTGGATCAATCTGAACAAAGTGTGGAGACACCAACAATATGCAGCCACTGCAAAACTTTAAAAGGCAGTCTCAGGAAGGTATATCTAATACTGAAAAGTAAAGGATAAATATGAAAGAAAAAAGAAAACATACAGAAATAAATTTTCACAACAGATCTTTTGCAAACAATATATTTAATTTGTAAAAATTTAAACACTGTATGCATGATACATTGAGGAAGGCTTTCTTATCTATCCTTGCTATTCTTTGGAACTCTGCATTCAAATAGGTATATCTTTACTTTTCTCCTTTGATTTTAGCTTCACTTCTTTTCTCAGCTATTTGAAAATAGAAGAAAATATAGGAAAATGATAGAATGGAAAAGACTAGAGATTTCTTCAAGAAAATTAGAGATACCAGGCAACATTTCATTTAAAGATGGGCACAATAAAGGAGAGAAATGGTATGGACTTAACAGAAGCAGAAGATATTAAGAAGAACTGGCAAGAATACAGAGTTATACAAGAAAAGATCTTCATGATCCATATAACCACGGTGGTGTGCTCACTCACCTAGAGCCAGACATTCTAGAATGCAAAATCAAGTGGGCCTTAGGAAGCATTACTATGAACAAAGCTAGTGGAAGTGATGTAATTCCAGTAGAGCTATTTCAAATTCTAAAAGATGGTGCTGGGGAAGTGCTGCATTCAATATACCAGAAAATTTGGAAAACTCAGCAGTGGCCACAGGACTGGAAAAGGTCAGTTTTCATTTCAATTCCAAAGAAGGGTAATGCCAAAAAATGTTCAGACTACTGCACAATTGCACTCATCTCACATGCTAGCAAAGGAATGCTCAATATTCTCCAAGTGAGGCTTCAATAATATTTGAATCATGAACCTCCAGATGTTCAAGCTGGATTTTAAAAAAGCAGAAGAACCAGAGATCAAATTGCCAAAACCTATTGAATTATCAAAAAAGCAAGAGAGTTCCAGAAAAACATCTACTTATGCTTTATAGACTACACCAAAGCATTTGACTGTGTGGATCATAACAAACTGTAGAAAATTCTTCAAGAGACTGGAAAACAAGATCACCTTACTTGCCTCCTGAGTAATCTGTATGAAAGTCAAGAAGTGACAGTTACCAAGAAAGCCAGAGAGTCCCAAATAGGATAAACCCAAGGTGAAATGCCCCAAGACACATATTATTCAAATTATCAAAGATCAAACACAAAGAGCAAATATTAAAACCAGCAAAGGAAAAGCAACAAATAACACACAAGGAGGTTCCCATAAAGATAACAGCTGATCTTTCAAAAGAAATTCTTCAGGCCAGAAGGGAATGGCAGGATGTACTTTAAGTGAAAAAAGAGAAAACTCTACAACCCAGATTACTACGCCCAGCAAGGATCTCATTAAAATATGAAGGAGCAAAGATAAACAAATGGGATCTAATTAAAATTAAAAGCTTCTGCACAACAAAGGAAACTATAAGCAAGGTGAAAAGACAGCCTTCTGAATGGGAGAAAACAATAGCAAATGAAACAACTGACAAACAACTAATCTCAAAGATATATAAGCAACTTATGCAGCTCAACTCCAGAAAAATAAATGATCCAATAAAAAAATGGGCCAAAGAACTAAATAGGCATTTCTCCAAAGAAGACATACGGATGGCCAACAAACACATGAAAAGATGCTCAACATCACTCATTATCAGAGAAATGCAAATCAAGACCACAATGAGGTATCATTTCACACCAGTCAGAATGGCTGCGATCCAAAAGTCTACAAGCAATAAATGCTGGAGAGGGTGTGGAGAAAAGGGAACCCTCTTACACTGCTGGTGGGAATGCAAACTAGTACAGCCATTATGGAAAACAGTGTGGAGATTCCTTAAAAAATTGCAAATAGAACTGCCTTATGACCCAGCAATCCCACTGCTGGGCATACACACTGAGGAAACCAGAATTGAAAGAGACACATGTACCCCAATGTTCATTGCAGCGCTGTTTATAATAGCCAGGACATGGAAGCAACCTAGATGTCCATCAGCAGATGAATGGATAAGAAAGCTGTGGTTCATATACACTATGGAATACTACTCAGCCCTTAAAAAGAATAAATTTGACTCAGTTCTAATGAGATGGATGAAATTGGAACTGATTATACAGAGTGAAGTAAGCCAGAAAGAAAAACACCAATACAGTATACTGACACATATATATGGAATTTAGAAGACAGTAATGATGACCCTATATGTGAGACAACAAGAGACACAAAGGTATAGAGTGGACTTTTGGACTCTGAGGGAGAGGGAAAGGGTGGGATGGTTTGGGAGAATGGCAGTGAAGCATGTGTATTTTCCTGTAAGAAACGAAGCGCTAATCTATGTTTGGTGTAGGATGCAGGATGCATGGGGCTGATGCACAGGATGATTCAGGTAGAGGATGTGGGGTGGGAGGTGGGAGGGGGCTTCGGCATTGGGCGATTGTGTTCACCTATGGCTGATTCGTGTCAATGTATGGCAAAACAAATACAGTATTGTAATTAAAAAAATAAATAAATTTAATTAAAAAAAAAAAAGAAATGAATCGCTAGTCTAGGTTTGATACAGGATACAGGATGCTTGGGGCTGGTGCACTGGGATGACCCAGAGAGATGAAATGGGGAGGGTGATGGGAGAGGGGTTCAGGGTTGGAAACTCATGTACACCTGTGGTGGATTCATGTCAATGTATGGCAAAACTGATACAGTATTGTAAAGTAAAAAAATAAAATTAAAAAAATTATGAAAAAAAAATATGAAGGAGAAATCAGAAGTTTTACAGACAAGCAAAAGCTCGCAAGACTCAGCACCACGGAACCAGCTCTTCAAGAAATGCTAAAGGAGCTTCTTTAGACAAGAAATACAGAAAAGGTTTATACACTTCCAAAACAACAAACTAAACAGCAACAGGATCGTACTGATCAATAATTACCTTAAATTTAAATGAGTTGTATGTCCCAACCAGAGACAAAGACTGGATGAATGGAATACAGAAACAACACCCCTATATATGCTGTCTACAAGAAACCCACCTCAAAGCAAGAGACACATACAGACTGAAAGTGAAGAACTGGAAAAAGATATTTCATGCAAATAGAGACCAAAAGAAAGCAGGAGTAGCAATACTCATATCAGATAAAATAGACTTTGAAACAAAGGCCATGAAAAGACACAAAGAAGGACACTACTTAATGATCAAATATCATTCCAAGAAGAAGATATAGCAATTTATATATATATATATATATATATATATATATATATATATAATCTCCAACATAGGAGCATTGCAATATGTAAGGCAAATGCTAACAAGTATGAAAGGGGAAAATAACAGTAATACAATAATATTGGGGGACTTTAATAGTCCACTCACACCTAAGAACAAGTCAACCAAACAGAAAAATTAGCAAGGAAACACAAACTTTAAATGATATAATGGGCCAATTAGACCTCCTTGATATTTATAAGACATTTCACCCTAAAACAACAAATTTTACTTTTTTCTCAAGTGTATATGGAACATTTTCCAGGATAGATGACACCCTGGGCCATAAACCTAGCCTTGGTAAATTCAAAAAACTTGAAATCATTCCAAGCATCATTTCTGATCACAATGCAGTAAGATTAGATGTCAACTACAGGAAAAAAAAAAGAAAAAAAAACTATTAAATACAAACATATGGAGGTTAAAAACTAGCTTCTGAATAACCAACAAATTACAGAAGAAATTAAGAAAGAAATCAAAATATGCATAGAAACAAATGAAAATGAAAACACAACAACCTGAAACCTATGGGATTCAGTAAAAGAAGTGCTAAAGGGAAGGTTCATAGGAACAAAACCTTAGCTCAAGAAACAAGAAAAAATAAATTAATAACTTAAACTTAGACCTAAAGCAACTAGAAAAAGAAGAAATTAAGAACCTCATGATTAGTAAAAGGAAAGAAATCATAAAAATTAGGGCAGAAATAAATTAAAAAGAAACAAAGCAGGCTATAGCAAAAATCAACAAATCTAAAAGCTGGTTCTTTGAGAAGATAAAAAAAATAAACAAAACATTAGTCAGACTCATCAAGAAAAAAAGGGAGAAGAATCAAATCAACAAAATTAGAAATGAAAATGGAAAAATCACAACAAACAACAAAGAAATACAAAGGACAATAAGAGACTACTATCAGCAACTACATGCCAATAAAATGGACAACTTGGAAGAAATGGACAAATTCTTAGAAGAGTATAGCCTTCCAAAACTGAACCAGGATGGAAAATCTTAACAGACCCATTACAAGCACACAAAAAGAAACTGTAATCAAAATTCTTTGAACAAACAAAAGCCCAGGACCAGATGCTTTCACAGGGGAATTCAACCAAAAAATTAGAGAAGAGCTAACAACTATCTACTCAAACTCTTCCAGAAAATTCCAAAGGTAAACTTCCAAACTCATTATATGAGGTCACCATAATCCTAACTCTAAAACCAGACAAAAATGCCACACCAAATTAAAAAAAAAAAAGAAAGAAGAAAGAAAGAAAAGAAAACTACAAGCCAATATAACTGATGAACATAGATGCAAAAATCCTCACCACAATTCTAGCAAACAGAATCCAACAACATATTAAAAGATCATACATCATGACCAGGTGGGTTTAATACCAGGAATGAAAGGATTCATTAATATCCATCAATCAATCAATATAATATACCATATTAACAAATTGAAAGATTAAAAACCATATGATATCAATAGATGCAGAAAAAGGCTTTGACAAAATTCAACTTCCATTTATAATAATAATAAAAAAAAATTCTCCAGAAAGCAGGAAGGAACATGCATGTAGAAGGAATGTAGAAGGAACATACCTCAACATAATAAAAGCTATATATGACAAACCCACAGCAAACATTATCATTATCCTCAATGGTGAAAAATTGAAAGCATTTTCCCTAAAGTCAGGAACAAGACAAGGGTGCCCACTCTCACCACTACTATTAAACACAGTTTTGGAAGTTTTGGCCACAGCATTCAAAGCAGAAAAAGAAATAAAAGGAATCCAGATTGGAAAGGAAGTAAAACTCTCACTGTTTGCAGATGACATGATCCTCAACATACAAAACCCTAAAGACGCCACCAGAAAACTAGAGTTAATCAATGAATATAGTAGCAGGATATACAATTAATACACAGAAATCTCTTGCATTCCAGACACTAACAATGAGAAAACAGAAAGAGAAATTAAGGAAACAATTCCATTCACCATTGCAACAAAGAGAATAAAATACTTAGGACTAAACCTACCTAAATAAACAAAGTCCTATATATAGAAAACTATAAATCACTGATGAAAGAAATCAAAAATAACACAAATAGATGGAGAAATATACCATGTTCATGGATTGGAAGAATCCATATAGTGAAAATGAGTATACTACATAAAGCAATCTATAGATTCAATGCAATCCCTATCAAATTACCAGTGGTATTTTTCACAAAACTAGAACCAATAGTTTCACAATTTGTATGGAAGTACAAAAAACCTCGGATAGCCAAAGCAATCTTGAGAAAGAAGAATGGAACTGGAGGAATCAACTTGCTTGAGTTCAGACTATAGTACAAAGCTATAGTCATCAAGACAGTATAGTACTGACACAAAGACAGAAATATCGATAAGTGGAAAAAAATAGAAAGGCAAGAGATAAATTCATGCACTTATTGACACCTTATCTTGGACAATGGAGGCAAGAATATACAGTGGAAAAAGACAATTTCTTTCAAAAGTGATGTTGGAAAAACTGGTCAACTGGTCAACCACTTGTAAAGGAATGAAAGTAGAACACTTTTTAACAACATACACACACACAAAAAAAAATTCAAAATGGATTAAAGATCTAAATGTTAGAGAAGAAACTAGAAAATTCCTAGAAGAAATCATGGACAAAACACTCTCTGACATAAATCATAGCAGGATCCTCAATGACCTACCACCAAGAGTAATGGAAATAAAAATAAACAAATGGAGCCTAGTTAAACTTAAAAGCTTTTGCACAGTGAAGTAAACTATAATCATAGTGAAAAGACAGCATTCAGAATGGGAGAAAATAATAGCCAACAAAGCAACTGACAAAGAATTAAACTCTAAATTATACATGCAGTTCCTGCAGCTCAATTCCAGAAAAATAAATGACCCAATCAAAAAATGGGACAAATAACTAAACAGACAGTTCTCTAAAGAAGACATACAAACACATGAAAAGATGCTCAACACCACTCATTATCAGAGAAATGCAAATTAAAACCACAATGAAGTACAATTTTACACTGGTGAGAATGACTGTTATCAAAATGTCTACAACAATAAATGCTGGAAAGGGTGTGGAGAAAGAGAAGCCTCTTACACTGTTGGTGGGAATGCACACTAATACAGCCACTATGGAGAACAATGTAGAGATTCCTTAAAAAACTGGAAATAGAACGCCATATGACCCAGTAATCCAACTTCTGGGCATATACACCAAGGAAACCAGAATTGAAAGAGATATGGGTACCCAAATGTTCATCACAACACTATTTACAATAGCTAGGATATATAAACAACCTAGATGTCCATTGGCAGATGAATGGATAAGAAAGCTGTGGTACATATACACAATGGAATGTTATTCAGCTATCAAAAAGAATGCATTTGAATCAGTTCTAATGAGGTAGATTAACCTGGAACCTATTGTACAGAGTGAAGTAAGTCAGAAAGAAAAGCACCAATACAGTATATTAGTGCATATATATGGAATTTAGAAAGATGGTAATGATGACACTGTATGAGAGATAGCAAAAGAGACACAGATATAAAGAACAGACTTTTGAACTTTGTGGGAGAAGGCGAGGGTGGGATGATTTGAGAGAATAGCATTGAAGTGTGCATATTACCATATGTGAAATAGATGACCAGTCCAAGTTCAATGCATGAAACAGGGCACTCAAAACCGGTGTACTGGGACAACCCTAAGGGATGGGATGGAGAGGGAGGTGGGAGAGTGGTTCAGGATTGGGGGCTGATACATGTTAGTGTATGGCAATAAAAACACTACAATATTATAAAATTATCAGCCTCCAATTAAAATAAATATTTTTTTTTTAAAGAAGCAACAGTTAGATAGAACTGGACATGGAACAACAGACTGGTTCCAAATTGGGAAAGGAGTACTTCAAGTCTGCATATTATCTCTCTGATTAGTTAACTTATATGCAGAGTACATCATGCAAAATATCAAGCTGGATGAAGCTCAAGATGGAATCAAGATTGCTTGGAGAAATATCAATAACTTCAGACATCACCCTTGTGGCAGGAAATGAAGAAGAACAAAAGAGCCTCTTAATGAAAGTGAATGAGGAAAGTGAAAAAGTTGGCTTAAAACTCAACATTCAAAACAGTAAGATTATGGGATATGGTCCCATCAGTTCATGGCAAATAGATGGGGAAACAATAGAAGCAGTGACAGACATTATTTAGGGGGCTCCAAAATCACTGCAGATGGTGAGTGCAATCATAAAATTAAACTTTGCTCCTTGGGAGAAAAGCTATAACCAACCTGGACAGCATATTAAAAAGCAAGAGAGAGATTAGTTGCCAACAAAGTCAGTCTAGTTAAAGCTGTGGTGTTTCCAGTAGTCATATATGGATGTGGGAGTTGGACCATAAAGAAAGCTGAGGGCCAAAGAATTGATGCTTTTGAACTGTGGTGTTGTAGAAGACTCTTGAGAGTCCTTTGGACTGCAAGGAAATCCAACCAGTCCATCCTAAAGAAAATCAGTCCTGAATATTCATTGGAAGTATTGATGCTGAAGCTGAAACTAATACTTTGGCCACCTGATGCAAAGACTTGACTCATTGGAACAGACTTTGATGCTTGGAAAGATTGAACGCAGGAGGAGAAGAGAATGACAGTGAATGAGATAGTGAGATGGCATCATCAATTTGAAGGACATGAGTTTGAGCAAGCTACAGGACGTGGTGATGAACAGGGAAGCCTGGCGCGCTGCAGTCCATGGGGTCACAAAAAGTCAGACACAACTGAACTGATGCATGATACAACCATTATTTTTAAACCAGTCTTTTTCCATAAGTGAAATTAGAGTATTTTTCCTAACATTTATGAACTAGTTACAGTGGTAGATAAAAGTAAACGATTAAGCAAATTGCAAAATTAACTTTAGGCATTAGATAAAGGAGAAGATCTTGTTTGAAATAATAAAGGTCAAGTTACAGTTGAAATAAAGATGTTCTTGATGAGCAGATAATTGATTTAAAACTTTTCATGTCATATGCATGATATAAATGAATGGTAATCATCTGTCCCAGAGTAAGTCATATTATTAGAATAACCTTAAAAATTCATAGCCATTACTTAAATAGCCTTACTTAAATCTTTAATAGATTTATTACAGTTTCATATTTATGTATCCCTTTTTGTGCTGGGCTTTAAGTCAGGCTAATAAAGCTATTCAAGTGCCAAAATGTAATAAGGCAATCCATTTGCACAGCTGTCCAGTTCATATTGTTAATAAATTACTATATTAAAAAACTTTTTAATGAAATAAAATTTTTCAAATGAGAAAAATACAGGAAATAAATAGAATGTGTAAGCAACAAACATGAGTGTCTCTATATTTAAATGTACTAAAAATATAACACAATTTTATTAAAAAAATTTTTGTATATTAGAAAATTCTTTTTATTAAAGACAAAAATATAAGGCATTTCAATTTGTGAAAGAATAGCATGCTTTCTTATTCATGTCAAATTCAGAATTGTAATTATATTCAGTAGAAAACAAGATGAATTCCTTATTCCATGATAATTTTGTTGTGAGATGAAAAATCCACAGATTATATTTGCCATAAAGTGATAAAGGAAAAGCAAATAAAATAATCTTACTGTCTAATCAAATTTTAAATATTTTGACTGGAATATCTATATTTTAAAAATTACAACTACTAGAGTCTGAAATTTGGTAAGTAGACCAAATGAGTAGACCAAGTGCTCTAGTCATAAACAAAAGTGCTTAAGTTGTATTTTATAATACTTATAAAAATTTATTGAGGTACAGTTGATGTATTAAATAACATTATTCTTCTCATGCAATACATCATTTCTAACATTCAAAAAAATTACATCATAAGAGAAAGCAAAACAAACAAACAAAGAAAAACACATACCAAATTCGGTCGCTGTTCAGTCACTTAGTCATTCAGTTTCTTGCACTTCCATGGACTGTAACATGCCAGGCTCCTCTGTCCTTTACTATCTCCTGGAGTTTGCTCAAATTTGTATCCATTGAATTGGTGATGTTCTCTAACCATCTCATCCTCTGCCACTTCATTCTCTTTTGCCTTCAATCTTTCCCATAAACAGGGTCTTTTTTAGTGTCAGCTCTTCGAATCAGTGGCCAAAGTATTGGAACTTTGATTTCAACAGCAGTCCTTTCAATTAATATTCATGGTTGATTTCCTTTAGGATTGACTGCTTTGATCTTCTTGAGGAGCCTTCTCCAAGAGTCTTATCTCAAGAGCCTTCTCTAGCACCACAATTTAAAAGCATCAATTATTTCATACTCAACCTTCTTTATGATCAAACTTTCATATTTGTACAGAGCTACAAGAAACACCATAGCTTTGACTGTATGGATTTTTGTCGGTAAAATGATGCCTCTACTTTTTAATGCACTGTCTAGTTTTTTATAGTTTTTCATCCCAGGAGCAAGTGTCTTTCAATTTCATGGCTGCAGTCACGATTCACAGTGATTCTGGAGCCCAAGAAAAGAAAATCCGTATTGCTTCTCCTTTTGTCCTTTCTATTTGCCACGGAGTGATGGAATTGAACGCCATTATCTTAGTTTTTTAAATGTTGAGTTTTGGGCCAGCTTTTTCCCTCTCCTCTTTCAGCCTCATCAAGGGGCTCTTTAGTTCTTCTTCACTTTCTGCCATTAAAATGGTATCAGCTGCATATCTAAGGCTGTTGATATTTCTCCCAGCAAACTTCATTTCAACTTGTAACATATCCAGCCTGGCATTTTGCATGATGTACTCTGCATGTAAGTTTATAAGCAGGGTGACATTATAGACCCTTGACATACTCCTTTCCCAATTTTGAAACAGTCCATTGTTCCATGTCTGGTTCTAACTGTTGCTTCTTGACCCACATATAAGTTTCTCGGGAGACAGGTAAGGTGATCTAGTACTCCCATCTCTTGACTATTCTACAGTTTGTTGTGATCCACAAGGTCCAAGGTGTTAGTGTATTCAATGAAGCAGAAACACATGTTTTTCTGGAATTCCATTGCTTTCACTATGATCCAATGGATGTTGTCATTTGATCTCTGATTCTTTTGTCTTTTCTAAACTTAACTTGTACATCTAGAAGTTCTTGGTTCACATACTGCTGAAGCCTAGCCTGAAGGATTTTTAGCATAAACTTACTAGCATGAGAAATGAGTGCAATTATCTGGTAGTCTGAACATTCTTTGGCATTGCCCTTCTTTGGGATTGGAATGAAAACTGACCTTTCTAGTCCTTTGGCCACTGCTGAGTTTTCCAAATTTGCTGGCATAGTGAATGTAGTGCTTTAACAACATCATCTTTTAGGATTTGAAATAGCTTATCTGGAATTCCATCACATACACTAGCTTTGTTAGTAGTATTACTTACTAAGACCCACTTGACCTCACACTCCAAGATATCTGGCTCTAGATGAGTGACAACACTATCGTTGTTATCTGGTGCAGGGGTGCTCCGCAGAGAGAGTAGAGGCAGTGGAACTTCCCTTAGCAAAGCCGAGGGGTAGAGGAGAGGTGAGCCTGCTGTCGGCCAACCCAGCCTCTTGGTGAGCGAGAGACAATCAGATGAGACAGGGGTTTCGTCGAAGCAGTTCTGCTTTATTGCCGCAAGCTCCCAGCTTACAAAGGCAATGGGGGGGTTGTGAGGGACTTTCCATAGTTGCACCAATCACGTTAAAGGTCAAATCGTCATGCGCCTTCATTATAACAGGAGTCTATGGTGATCAAGTGCTGTCCACCTGCACGGAAATCAAGAGAGCCAATCAAAAACTTTGACAAACAACATAAACCCTGCCCCCATCTCTTCCTCCAGGCACCATCTTAGTTTCTGACCGCAGAGCTAGCCCCTTTGTTTTTAAGGTTTCCCATTTAGGGCCCCACAATCTAGGTCATTAGTCTGCTTTTGCATAGTTCTGTGAACAGGTGACTATTCTTGTCACCTCTTCTTAATCTCTTCTGCTTCTCTTAGGTCCTTTCAAATTCTGTCCTTTATCATACCCATTCTTGCATGAAATTTTCCCTTGATGTCTTCAATTTTCTTGAAGAAATCTCTCTTTCTCATTCTCATGTTTTTCTCTGCTCCTTTACATTGTTCACTGAAGAAGGCCTTCTTATTTCTCCTTGGTATTCTCTGGAACTCTGCTTTCAGTTGGGTATATGTTTCCCCTTTCCCGTTGCTTCTCACTTCTCATCTTTCCTCAAGTACTTGAAAATCCTCTTCAGACAGCCACTTTGCCTTCTTGCATTTCTTTTTCTTTGGAATTATTTTGGTTACTGCCTCCTATACAATGTTATGAACCTTTGTCCATAGTTCTGCAGGTACTCTATCTACCAGATCTAATCCCTTGAATCTATTCATCACTTGTACTGTGTCATGATAAAGAATTTTATTTTGGTCATGCCTTAATAGCCTAGTTGTGTTCCTTACTTTCTTCTGTTTAAGCCTAAATTTTGCATAAGGAACTAATGATCTGAGGCAATGATCTAAGTCACCTGCGTGTCTTGTTTTTGCTGACTGTATAGAGTTTCTCCATCTTTGGCAGCAAAAAATATAACAATCTGATTTTAGTATTGACCATTTGGTGATGTTAATATGTAGAGTTGTCTCTTGTGTTGTTGGAAAAGGGCGTTTGCTATGACCAGTATATTCTTGAACTCTGTTAGCCTTTGCCCTGTTTCGTTTTTACTCCAAGGCCAAACCTGACTGTTATTCCAGGTATCTCTTGACTTCCTACATTGCATTCCAATCCCCTATGGTGAAAATGATGAGAAAATATATACACAGTGCATATGAGAAACCACTAATTGAAAGATATCAAAGAAGAAACAGATAAATGGAGAGAAACTAATTATTCATGAATAGAAGAGTCAATATCATCAAGATATCCATCTTCATAACATAATTTTATAATTTATAAATCCAATGCAATTCTAATCAACATCCTACCAAGTTATTTTGTGGACATTAACAAAATATTTCCAAAGTTTATATGAAGAGACAAAAGATATAGAGTAGCCAGTTCAATATTATAGAAGTATAAAGTTGAAAGGCTGTCTCTATCTTAGGCTGACTTACTCTAAAGCCTCAGTAATCAAGACAGACTGATCAATGGAACAGATTAGAGAATTTAACTATAGATCCTTATAAATGTAGTATACTCATCTTTGACAAAGTGGCAAAAGCAACAAGTGCAGTAAGTGTATTCAATAGCAAATGTTGATGGATAAACAGGATATTCATATGCCAAAAAAATGAAAAGTAAAAATAACTTAAACATAGACATTATTTCCTTCACAAAAATGACTCAAATGGATCATAGACAATAAACAAAACTGTGAAACTCCCAGAAGTCAGCATGAGAGTAAACCTAGATGACTCATTATTGTAGTAATTTTGATATATTGCAAAATTTATGATCCTTGAAAAAAACAGTTGATGGATTAGATTTCATTAAAGTGAAAAACTGACCTGTGACAATGTCAGAAAAATGAGAAGGTAAACAACAGGTTCAAATAAATTATATGCAAATCCCCATTTGATAAAGTACTCTTATCCCAATATAGAAGGAAATAAGCTGGAAGACATTATGCCACGTGAAATAAACCAGATACTGAAAGAAAATTAATGCACGGATTTATGTGTGGAAAATAAAAAAAGTTAAATTCATAGAAGTAAAGAGTAGATGGTGGTTACCAGGGGTGGGGACATAGAGAAAATGAGATGTTGGTTAGAGGTACAAAGTTCCAGTTATTGAAGATAATAAGTTCTAGAAATCAAGCATATATCATGATGACTAGAGTTAATGCTATATTATATACAGGAAATTTTCTATGAGGGTATATTTCACATGCATTCAGCACACACACACAAACAAAAATAGTAACTATTTTGATATATGTGAGGACATATATATATGTAAATTACCTTGTTATAGTAAGTATTTTACTATCTATATGTATAAGAAAGCATCACACTTTTAAAATAATATAATTTTTACTGATAACCAAATTAAATAAATGAAACATTTAACCAAAAATTACAAAAAACTCAAAAATTCAGGGGAAAAAAAAACAATTATAAAATGGGAAAAGGAATGTTGTGAAAGATTACAGAGGAGTAGGACAGGGAGACCACTCTCTCTCTCACTACTTCATCAAAAGAACATTTCAACGCTGAGTAAATTCCACAAAACAACTTCTGAACGCTGGCAGAGGACATCAGACATCCAGCAAAGCAGATCACTGGCTTCAAAAACAGGTAGGAATAAATATGAAAGACGAAAAAACAGACAAAGGAGGTAGGGAGGGAGCCCTGTCCCAGGAAGGGAATCCCGTCCTGGGAAGAGACTCTTAAAAAGAGAGGTTTCCAAACAGCCAGGAAACATTCTCCCAGCCAAGTCTGGGAGCACAGAGGGCAACATAACAGAAAAGAAAAATAAGTAAATAATTAAAACCAACAGATTACGAGCCCAACAGAAAATCCCCAGCAGATAAGCAGTGCAAACACCTGCATCTGACACTAGCAAGTGGGGGTTGGGCAGGGAGGAATGGGACTCGCCAGCGGCAGTGCTTTCTAAGAATCAGGCCGTGGGAGACGCACGCTGCAGGGCTTTTCTCGAGAATCGGGTGGTAACGTGGCCAGAATCGGGTCCGTGCGTGGCCAGAACGAACTAATTTGGACTAGCAAACCAGACTGTGGGATAACTACCATGTGAAATGCTTGAACATAAGGCACCGACAGGCCCATGCACAGAACAAAGGATGGATCAGAAATAGCCAGCTGCAAACCATCCCCCTCCGGTGACAGGCAGCCAGAGCCTTAAGTGCTGGAAGGGGGCAATTGCAGCTCAAGAGAGACATTACCTACCAAATTGCAAGCAGGTTTATTTGCTAACTAAGACTTCTGGGGGGCTCTGGACAGTCATCATCTGCCTGAGAAGGAGCCCCAGCGGTACTCCCAGAAAAATGAGCAGCCCGGAAAGGCCAGAAATCACAATTGCGCTCACCAAACTCCCTAGCAACTTGGACCTGGGAAGGGCACAAAGCACAGGACCAACCAAATCTGCGCCTCAGAGGGCTTCCTGAGCGCCGATCCTGAGTGGCTTAGACGGGAGAGGTGAATGAAGCCTAGGGCAGGCCCCAGACGGTTATCCCACGGAGCAATGTAGTGTGCGCCATCAGCAGGGCCAAGCCCAGCATAGAGTCCATCACCGCCCTCCCTGTGTCAAGACGGAAATCAGACACAGAAGAGACCAGCAAACAGAGGAAGTCAAACAGAGGGAACTGCCTTGGTAGAGACCCCACACAGCCCACAACACCAGAGAAAGTGCCAGATACACCTTTAATACTTTTATGATCAATTTTTTGGGGGAGTTGATGTGGAAGTGTGATTTTTCTTTTTTCTCTTTTTAAGAATACTTTTTTAATTTTTTGAAAACATATTTTTCTTCTTTTTGCCTTTTTTAAAACTTGCTTAAATTTTTAAGTCCTCTATATCTGTATTTATTATTTTTATAACCTATTATTACTTTTCAAAAAAAAAAACCCTATTTTTAAAGCAAATGCCATATATAGTCTTTTTGTGGTGGAGGTTGTTGTCTCCTAATAATTCTGGTGGCTTTTTTTTTTTTCCTTTCTCCTTCTTTTCTTTCCATTAATATTTTATTTTTGAAAATCCAATCTCTACTCCAGATTTTTAATCTTTACATTTTGGTATTTGTTGCAATTTTGTACATTTCAAAACCTAATCTTCAGTACCCAATTTTACATGAGTGTGAGAATACTGGCTTGACCACTCTCTGCTCCTTTGGGCTCGCTTTTTCTCCACCAGGTGGCCTCTGTCTCCTTCCTCCCCCTCCTCTTTTCTACCCAACTTTATGAATCTCTGTGTGTCCCAGAAGGTGAAGAACACTCAGGGAACTGGTAACCGGCCGGATCTGTATCCCTCATTTTCATCTCCCTCTTTTATTCCCCTGGCCCTCTCTGTCTACTTCCTCCCTCTCTACCTCCTCCCTCTCTTATTACCTGTATAACTCTGTGACCACCTCTGAGATGTCCAAACTGTGGAAAGCACACAAGAAAGTGGTTAAAGGCTAGATTGCTCTCTCCTCTTTTGATTCCACCTCATCCCATTCCAGTCACCTCTAACTACTCCCCCTCCTCCAAGTAACTCAGTTATCCTCTAGGGGTGACCCTCAGATGGAGAAACCTATCATCTTTAACCTAGATGGTTTAATATCAGCACTGTATAGATGGAGAAGTCATGAGGCTATTGTAAAAATAAATCTGAAAATCAGAATCAGGAGGCTTAAGTCCAAATCCTGAGATCATCAGAGAATTCCTGAATGCAGGGAACATTATCCAATAGGAGCTCATCAAACGCCTTCATACCTACACTGAAATCGTGCACCACCAAGGGCCAACAAGTTCCAGAGCAAGACATACCACACAAATTCTCCAGCAACACAAGAACACATCCCTGAGCTTCAATATACAGGCAGCTCAAAATACTACAAAACCATTGACGTCTCATAACCCATTACAAGACACTTCACAGCACTCCAGAGAGAAGAAATCCAGCTCCACCCACCAGAACTCCAACACAAGCCTCCCTAAACAAGAAACCTTGACAAGCCACTGATACAACCCCACACACAGTGAGGAAGCTCAATAATAAAGAGAATTCCACAAATTCTCAGAAGAGATAGGGAATCTACCTGAGAAAGAATTCCGAATACTGATAGTGAAAACGATCCAAAATCTTGAAATCAAAATGGAATCACAGATAAATAGCCTGGAGTCAAGGACTGAGAAGATGCAAGAAAGGTTTAACAAGGACCTAGAAGAAATGAAAAGAGTCAACATTTAATGAATAATGCAATAAATGTGATCAGAAACACTCTGGAGGCAAACAAATAGTAGAAAAATGGAGGCAAAAGGTAGGATTAGAGAAATAGAAGATAGAATGGTAGAAATAAATGAATCAGCAAGGAAAAAAGAAAAACGAATTAAAAGAATAGAGGACAACCTCAGAGACCTCCAGGACAATATGAAATGCTCCAATATTCGAATTATAGGAGTCCCAGAAGAAGAAGACAAAAAGAAAGACCATGAGAAAATACTTGAGGAGATCATAGTTGAAAACTTCCCTAAAATGGGGAAGGAAATAATCACCCAAGTCCAAGAAACCCAGAGAGTTCCAAACAGGATAAACCCAAGGCAAAACACCCCAAGACATATATTAATCAAATTAACAAAGACCAAACACAAAGAACAGATATTAAAAACAGCAAGGGAAAAACAACAAATAACACACAAGGGGATCCCCATAAGAATAACTGCAGATCTTTCAAAAGAAACTCTTCAGGCCAGGAGGGAATGGCAAGACATACTTAAAGTGATGAAAGATAATAACCTACAGCCCAGACTACTGTACCCAGCAAGGATCTCATTCAAATATGAAGGAGAAATCAAAAGCTTTACAGACAAGCAAAAGCTGAGAGAATTCAGCACCACCAAACCAGCTCTCCAACAAATGCTAAAGGATAGGCTTTAGACAGGGAATACAAAAAGGGCATATAAACCCGAACTCAAAACATTAAAGTAAATAGCAACAGGAGCATACTTATCAATAATTACCTTAAATGTAAATGGGTTGAATGCCCCAACCAAAAGGCAAAGACTGGCTGAATGGATACAAAAACAAGATCCCTATATATGCTGCCTACAAGAGATCCACCTCAAAACAACGGACACATACAGGCTGAAAGTGAAGGGCTGGAAAAAGATATTCCATGCAAATAGAGACCAAAAGAAAGCAGGAGTAGAAATACTCATAACCGATAAAATAGACTTTAAAACAAAGGCTGTGAAAAGAGACAAAGAAGGCCACTACATAATGATTAAAGGATCAATCCAAGAAGAAGATATAACAATTATAATATATATGCACCCAACATAGGAGCACCGCAATATGTAAGACAATTGCTAACAAGCATGAAAGGGGAAATTAATAATAACACAATAATAGTGGGAGACTTTAATACCACACTCACACCTATGGACAGATCAACTAAACAGAAAATTAACAAAGAAACGCAAACTTTAAATGATACAATAGACCAGTTAGACCTAATTGATATCAATAGGACATTTCACCCCAAAACAATGAATTGCACCTTTTTCTCAAGTGCACACGGAACCTTTTCCAGGATAGATCACATCCTGGGCCATAAATCTAACCTTGATAAATTCAAAAAAATCGAAATTATTCCAAGCATCTTCTCTGACCATAATGCACTAAGGTTAGATCTCAATTACAGGAGAAAAACTATTAAAAATCCAACATTTGGAGGCTGAACAACACCCTTCTGAATAATCAACAAATCACAGAAGAAATCAAAAAGAAATCAAAATATGCATCGAAACGAATGAAAATGAAAACACAACTACACAAAACCTGTGGGACACTATAAAAGCAGTGCTAAGAGGAAAGTTCATAGCAATACAGGCATACCTCAAGAAACAAGAAAAAGCCAAATAAATAACCTAACTCTACACCTAAAGCAACTAGAAAAGGAAGAAATAGAGAACCCCAGAGTTAGTAGAAGGAAAGAAATCCTAAAAATTAGGGCAGAAATAAATGCAAAAGAAACAAAAGAGACCACAGCAAAAATCAACAGAGCAAAAAGCTGGTTCTTTGAAAGGATAAATAAAATTGACAAACCATTAGCCAGACTCATCAAGAAACAAAAGAGAAAAAAATCAAATCAATAAAATTAGAAATGAAAATGGAGAGATCACGACAGACAACACAGAAATACAAAGGATCATAAGAGACTACTATCAGCAATTTTATGCCAATAAAATGGACACCTTGGAAGAAATGGACAAATTCTTAGAAAAGTACAACTTTCCAAAACTGAACCAGGAAGAAATAGAAAATCTTAGCAGACCCATCACAAGCATGGAAATTGAAACTGTAATCAGAAATCTTCCAGCAAACAAAAGCCCAGGTCCAGATGGCTTCACAGCTGAATTCTACCAAAAATTTTGAGAAGAGCAAACATCTATCTTACTGAAACTCTTCCAGAAAATTGCAGAGGAAGGTAAACTTCCAAACTCATTCTATGAGGCCACCATCACCCTAATACCAAAACCTGACAAAGATGCCACAAAAAGAAAACTACAGGCCAATATCATTAATGAACATAGATGCAAAAATTCTTAACAAAATTCTAACAATCAGAATCCAACAACACATTAAAAAGATTATACATCATGACCAAGTGGGCTTTATCCCAGGGATGCAAGGATTCTTCAATATCTGCAAATCAATCAATGTAATTCACCTCATTAACAAATTTAAAAATAAAAGCCATATGATTATCTCAATAGATGCAGAGAAGGCCTTTGACAAAATTCAACATCCATTTATGATAAAAACTCTCCAGAATGCAGGACAAGAAGGAACATACCTCAACATAATAAAAGCTATATATGACAAACCCATAGCAAACATTATCTTCAATGGTGAAAAAATGAAAGCGTTTCCCCTAAAGTCAGGAACAAGACAAGGGTGCCCACTTTCACCACTACTATTCAATATAGTTCTGGAAGTTTTGGCCACAGCAATCAGAGCAGAAAAAGAAATAAAAGGAATCCAAATTGGAGAGGAAGAAGTAAAACTCTCACTGTTTGCAGATGACATGATCCTCTACATAGAAAACCCTAAAGACTCGACCAGAAAACTACTAGAGCTAATCAGTGAATATAGTAAAGTTGCAGGATATAAAATCAACACTCAGAAATCCCTTGCATTCCTGTATACTAATAATGAGAAAGTAGAAAAAGAAGTTAAGGAAACAATTCCATTCACCATTGCAACGAAAAGAATAAAATACTTAGGAATATACCTACCTAAAGAAACTAAAGACTTACATATAGAAAACTATAAAACACTGATGAAAGAAATCAAAGAGGACACTAATAGATGGAGAAATATACCATGTTCATGGATTGGAAGAGTCAATATAGTAAAAATGAGTATACTACCCAAAGCAATCTACAGATTCAGTGCAATCCCTATCAAGCTACCAACAGTATTTTCCACAGAACTAGAACAAACAATCTCAAGATTTGTATGGAAATACAAAAAAAAAAAAAAAACTCGAATAGCAAAAGCAGTCTTGAGAAAGAAGAATGGAACTGGAGGAATCAACTTGCCTGACTTCAGGCTCTACTACAAAGCCACAGTCATTAAGACAGTATGGTACTGGCACAAAGGCAGAAATATAGATCAGTGGAACAAAACAGAAAGCCCTGAGATAAATCCACACACCTATGGACACCTTATCTTCGACAAAAGAGGCAAGAATATACAATGGAGTAAAGACAGTCTCTTTAACAAGTGGTGCTGAAAACACTGGTCAACCACTTGTAAAAGAATGAAACTAGATCACTTTTTAACACCACACACAAAAATAAACTCAAAATAGATTAAAGATCTAAATGTAAGACCAGAAACAATAAAACTCCTAGAGGAGAACATGGGCAAAACACTCTCCGACATAAATCACAGCAGGATCCTCTATGATCCACCTCCCAGTATAATGGAAATAAAAGCAAAGATAAACAAATGGGGTCTAATTAAAATTAAAAGTTTCTGCACAAGAAAGTAAACTATAAGTAAGGTGAAAAGACAGCCTTCTGAATGGGAGAAAACAATAGCAAATGAAGCAACTGACAAACAACTAATCTCAAAAATATACAAGCAACTTACACAGCACAACTCCAGAAAAATAAACGACCCAATCAAAAAATGGGCCAAAGAACTAAATAGGCATTTCTCCAAAGAAGACATACGGATGGCTAACAAACACATGAACAGATGCTCAACATCACTCATTATCAGAGAAATGCAAATCAAGACCACAATGAGGTACCATTTCACACCAGTCAGAATGGCTGCGATCCAAAAGTCTACAAGCAATAAATGCTGGAGAGGGTGTGGAGAAAAGGGAATCCTCTTACACTGCTGGTGGGAATGCAAACTAGTACAGCCATTATGGAAAACAGTGTGGAGATTCCTTAAAAAATTGCAAATAGAACTGCCTTATGACCCAGCAATCCCACTGCTGGGCATACACACCAAGGAAACCAGAATTGAAAGAGACACATGTACCCCAATGTTCATTGCAGCATTGTTTATAATTGCCAGGACATGGAAACAACCCAGATGTCCATCAGCAGATGAATGGATAAGAAAGCTGTGGTACATATACACAATGGAGTATTACTCAGCCCTTAAAAAAATAAATTTGACTCAGTTCTAATGAGATGAATGAAACTGGAGCTGATTATACAGAGTGAAGTAAGCCAGAAAGACAAACACCAATACAGTATACTGACACATATATATGGAATTTAGAAAGATAGTAATGATGACCCTGTATGTGAGACAACAAAAGAGACACAGAGGTATACAACGGACTTTTGGCCTCTGAGGGAGAGGGAGAGGGTGGGATGATTTGGGAGAATGACGCTGAAACATGTATGCTATCATATAAGAAACGAAGCGCCAGTCTATGTTCAATACAAAATACAGGATGCTTGGGGCTGGTGTACGGGATGGTCCGGGAAGACTGTGTGGGGTGGGAGGTGGGAGGGGGCTTCAGCAATGGGAGATCGTGGACACATGTGGCTGATTCATGTCAGTGTATGGCAAAACCAATACAGTATTGTAAAGTAGAATAAAGTATTAAAAAAAAATTAAAGTACTGAAACCTATGCTACATCAAAAAAAAAAAATAAAATAAAATAAAATGGGAAAAGGACCTTAATAAACACCTCACCAAAGAAAATATACAGATGACAATTAAGTATATTAAAAGATGTCCCAAATCATATGTCATCAGTATAATTCAGTCGCTCAGTCGTATCTGACTTTCTGTGACCCCACGGACTGCAGCATGCCAAGCTTCCCTATAAATAACCAACTCCTGGAGCTTACTCAAACTCATGTCCATGGAGCCAGTGAACGATCCAACCATCTCAGCTTCTTTCATCACCTTCTCCTCCTGCCTTCAATCTTTCCCAGCATTAGGGTCTTTTCAAATCAGTCAGCTGTTTGCATGAGGCGGCCAAATTATCGGAGTTTCAGCTTCAGCATCAGTCCTTCCAATGAATATTCAGGACTAATTTCCTTTAGGATTGACTGGTTGGATCTCCTTGGCAGTTCAAGGGACTCTGAAGAGTCTTCACCAACACCACAGTTCAAAAACATCAATTCTTCGGGGCTCAGCTTTCTTTATGGTCCAACTCTCACATTCATACATGACTACTGGAAACACCATAGCTTTGACTAGATAGACCTTTGTTGGCCAAGTGATGTCTCTGCTTTTTAATATGCTATCTAGGTTTGTTATAACATTTCTTCCAAGGAGTAAGCATCTTTTAATTTCATGGGTGCAGTCACCATCTGTTTCTTGGGAACACAAGAAAATAAAGTCTGTCACTGTTTCCATTGTTTCCCCATCTATTTTCCATGAAGTAATAGGACCAGATGCCATGATCTTAGTTTTTTTTTTTTTTTAATGTTGAATTTTAATCCAGCTTTTTCATTCTCCTCTTTCCTTTTCATCAAGAGGCTCTTCAGTTTTTCTTCACTTTTTGCCATAAGGGTGGTGTCATTTGCATATCTGAGGTTATTGATACTTCTCCCAGCAATCTTGATTCCAACTTTTGTTTCATCCAGCCTGGCATTTCGCATGATGTACACTGAATATAAGCTAACTAAGTAGGGTGGCAATATACAGCCTTGACGTACTCCTTTCCGTATTTGGAAACAATCTATTGTTCCATGTCCAGTTCTAACTATTGCTTCTTGACCTGAATCCAGATTTCTCAGGAGGCAGGTAAGGTAGTCTGGTATTCCCATCTCTTTTAGAATTTTCTGCGGTTTGTTGTGAACCACACAGTAAAATGCTTTGGAGCAGTCAATGAAGTAGAAGTTGATAGCTCAGCTGGAATTCTACCGCCTCCATTAATTTTGTTCATAGTGTCACTTCCTAAGGCCCATTTGACTTGGGACTCCAGAAAGTCTGGCTCTAGTTGAATGACCACACCATTGTGGTTATCTGGGTAGTTAAGATCTTTATTGTATAGTTCTTCTGTGTATTCTTGCCACCTCTTCTAAGTATACTCTGGTTCTATTAGGTCCATACAGTTTCTGTCCCTTATTGTGCCCATGTTTGCATGAAATATTCCCTTGGTATCTCTAATTTTCTTGAACAGATCTCTAGTCTCTCCCATTCTATTGTTTTCCTCTATTTCTTTCATTGGTCACTGTGGAAGGCTGTCTTATCTCTCTTTGCTATTCTTTGAAACTCTGCATTCAGATGGATATGTTTCCTTTTCTCCTTTGAGTTTAGCTTCTCTTCTTTACTCAGCTATTTGTAAGGCCTCTTCAGACAACCATTTTCCCTTTTTGCATTTCATTTTCTTGGGGATGGTCTTGATCACTGCCTCCTGTATAATGTCTTAAACTTCTGTCCATAGTTCTTCAGGCACTCTGTGCATCAGATCTAATCTCTTATCTACTTGTCACTTCCACTGCATACTCATAAGGGTTTGATTTAGGTCATACCAAATGGTCTAGTGGCTTTCCCTACTTTCTTCAATTTCAGTCTGAATTTGGTAATAAGGAGTTCATGATCTGAGCCACAGTCAGCTCCCAGTCTTGATTTTGCTGACTTTATAGAGCTTTTCCATCTTCAGTTGCAAAGCATATAATATATCTGTTTTTGCTATGTCCATGTGTAGAGTTGTCTCATGTTGTTCAAAGAGGATGTTTGCCATGACATATGATGATCATTTGTCATCAGTAAAATGTGAATTAAAACAATAACAAAATACCACTAACTGTTTATGAGAATAGTTAACATGAGGAACACTAATAACTTCAAAAGTTGACTAGGATGTGGAGTAACAGGAATTATCATTCATTGTGCGTGGGGATGCAAAATCACACAGGTTCTTCAGAAGACAGTTTGATGGTTTCTTACAACACTAAATATACTCTAGCCATATGATCCAGATATCACTCTCTTTGATATATACCCAAAGGAGCTGAAAACTTATGTTCACACAAAACCTGAGCAAAATGTTTACAGCAGCCTTATTTAAAATTTCCCAAACTAGGAAGAAACCAGCATGTTCTCCAGAAGAGGAAAGGATAAATAAACTGTGAAACATCCAGAAAATAGAATATTGTTTAGCACTGAAAAGAACTGTACTTTCAAGCCATGAAAAGATATAGAAGTATCAATGCATACTACTTAGTGAAATAAGCTAATCAAAAAAAGCTTCACACTGTATTAATGCAAAATATTACATCTGAAAATTGCAAAACAATGAAAGCACCAAAAGAGAAATGCTTTCCAGGAGATAGGGATAGGGCAAGCATGATGAATAGGTGGAACAGAAGATTTTTAAAGCTATGAAAATTCTCCATATGATGCTATTGAATATTAGGATGAATACACTCCATTAAAAATTTGTCCAGAGTCTTAGAATTTACAACACCAAGAGTGAAACCTAACACTAAATGTGGACTTTGGGTGAAAATGATGTATTAGTATAGGTTTATCAATCATAAAAAAATCTACATGTATGGAAGAGTATGTTGAAAATGGAGGAAAGTAAATGTTTGTAAGAGCAGGGGCAGTTATAGGAAATTTATATACTTCCATGAAATTTTATTGTAAAACAAAAACAGTGTTAAAAATAAAATCTTTAAAATATTTAATATAATGGTCAAAACATTTGAAACAGACTTCATCAAAGAAGCTGTATGAATGGATAATAATTGCATGAAAAGATGCTCCACATACATGTTCTAGGAAATACATATTAAAAATCACAAAGAGATATATCTACAAACTCACTAGAAGGACTGTGATCCAAAAGACTAACTATGTATTATAAGGCAAATTGAGAAACTGAAATGCACATATATTGCTGGTGAAAATTAAAAAGTAGAACACTCCTTTTCAGAAATTATTTGGTAATACCTTAAAAAGTTATTCATAAATTTGACATGTGATTCATCAATTATATTCCAAAGTACATACCCTCCAAAATAAGAACATGTGTTCAAGGGAAGAAGTGAAACTGTAACTATTTGCAGATTACATGATGCTGTATTATAGAAGACCCTTAAAGTCACCACCAAAAATCTACCAGAATTAATGAATGAATTAAGTAAAGTTTCAGGATACAAGATTTATACAGAAATCTATTCATTTTCTGTAGAATAATAATGAACTTTCAGAAAGAGAAAGGAAGTACACAACTTTGTTTAAAGTTGCATTATAAAGAATAAAACACCTAGTAATAAAAACCAAGGAAATAAAAAAAACTATACTCTGAAAACTATAAAGTATTGATGAAGTAAACTGGGGAAGATACAAAGAAATGGAAACATATCCCATACTCATGGATTGTAAGAATTCATATTAAAACACATATGCTATACAATCTACAGGTTTAATGCAATCTGTTCCAAAGAACTAAAACAAATAGTCTTAAAACTTGTATGGTATCACAAAGATGCTGAAGCAATCTGGAGGAAAAAAAAAGTGTCATGCTACTTAATTTCAGATGATATTACAAGCTATAGTAAATAAAGCATTATGGTCCTGGCACAAAAATAGAAATATGAATCAACTGAACAGAACAGAGACCCCAGAAATAAACCCATGCACTTATAGATTACTATGATAAAGGAAACAAAAGTATACAATGGGGAAAAAACTCTCTTCAATAAGTAGTGCTGAGAAAATTCGACAACTACATGTAAAATAATGAAATTATAACATTTTCTTACATCATAATCATATACAAAAAGAAACAAAAAATGGATTAAAAACTTGAAGGTAAGACTGAAAACCATAAAACTCTCAGACAAAATTATAGACAGAATTTTGTCATAAGTCAGCAATAGATTTTGTATCTTCCTCTTCAGACAAAAGAAACAAAAGCAAAATAAATAAAATGCATCTAATGAAAAGACAACCTACTGAATAAGAGGAAACGTGCAAATGATATGTCTATCAGGGAGTTAATATCCAAAATATATAAAGAGCTCATACAACTCGCAAAGAGCTGGACAAAACTGAGCAACTGAACAACATACAATTCATTATTTTAAGTAACTATTAAAAATTTAAGTAACTATTAAAAATTTGACTCAGTTCTAATCAGATGGATGAAACTGGAGCCAATTATACAGAGTGAAGTAAGCCAGAAAAAGAAACACCAATACAGTATACTGACACATACATATGGAATTTAGAAAGATAGTAATGATGACCCTCTATGTGAGACAACAAAAGAGACACAGAGGTATAGAATGAACTTTTGGACTCTGAGGGAGAAGGAGAGGGTGGGATGATTCGGGAGAATGGCATTGAAACATGTATACTATCATGTAAGAAACGAAGTGCCAGTCTATGTTCAATACAGGATACAGGATGCTTGGGGCTGGTGCACGGGATGATCCAGGGAGATGATATGGGGTGGGAGGTGGGAGGGGGCTTTGGCATTGGGAGATCGTGTACACCTGTGGCTGATTCATGTCAATGTATGGCAAAACAAATACAGTATTGTAATGTAGAATTTTAAAAAAAAAAAGAAAAAAAAATTGACAGAAGATTTCAACAGACATTTTCTAAGGAAGGCATACAATGGCTGGCCAAAAAGCACATGAAAAGATATTCAGCACTGAAAATCACCAGGATATGCAAATTAAAACCGGAATGAGATATCACCTCACACCTAGCAGAATAGCGATCCTCAGTATGACCACTGATAACAAATGTTGATGAGGACGTGGAGAAAGGGAACTACAGTACACTGTCGATGTGAATGTAAATTGGTGAGGTCACACAAAAAATATGTAGGTTCTTTGAAAGAAGTAAATATAGAACCATCATTGTTGCTGTTGCTCAGTCGTGTCTGACTTTTCATGACCCCATGGACTGTAGCACACCAGGATTCCCTGTCCCTCACCATTTCTCAGAGTTGGCTCAAACTCATGTCCATTTAGTTGGTGATACCATCCAACCATATCATCCTCTGTCACCCCCCTTCTCCTCCTGCCTTCAGTCTCTCTCAGCACCAGGGTCTTTTCTAATGAGTTGGCTCTTCATATCAGGCAGCCAAAGTATTGGAGCTTCAACTTCAGCATCAGTACTTCCAATGAATATTCAGGATTGATTTTCTTTAGGAGTGAATGTTTTGACTCTCTTGCTGTCCAAGGGACTCTCAAGGGTCTTCTTCAACACCACCTTTGGAAAGCATCAATTCTTCAGTGCTCAGCCTTCTTTACGGTCCAACTCTCCCATCCATACATGACAATTGGCAAAACCATAGCTTTGACTAAATGGACCTTTGTTGGCAAAGTAATGTCTCTGCTTTCTAGTATACTGTCTAGGCTTGTCATAGCTTGTCTTCCATTGAGCAAGTGTCTTTTAATTTCATGGCTGCTGTCATCATCTATAGTGATTTTGCAGCCTAAGCAAATAAAACCTATCACTTCTTCCACTTTTCCCCCTTCTATTTGTCATGAAGTGATGAAACTGGATGCCATAATCTTAGTTTTTTGAATGTTGTGCTTGAAACCAGCTTTTTCATTCTCCTCTTTAATCCTTATCAAGAGGCTCTTTAGTTCCTCTTCCCTTTCTGCCATTAGAGTGGCATCATCTGCATATGTGAGGCATTTGAAATAAAATGGATTGACCTTGAGAGTATTTTGCTTAGTGAAATCTGTCAAACAAAAATGACAAATACTGTAAGTTTTCAACTATATGAGAAATTTATGAAGAGAAACAAATCAAGAAATATTACAAAACAGACAGAGACTCTCACATATAGAGGACAAACTAGTGTTTGCCAGTGGAAGAGGAATGGGAGACCGTTAAAAGAGGAGTATTGGATTAAGAGGAACAACCTACTATGTGTAAGATAAATAAGATACAAGGTTGATAGTATAGCAAATGGAATATAGCCATTAATTTGCAATAACTTTAAATAGAACATTATCTATAAAAATATTGAACCACTATGTTATATAACTAAAATTAATTTAATTTTGTAAGTCAACTATATGCTAAGTAAGAACATACACTAATGCAAAATCTTGTATAAACTATTCATAGAAGCATTATTCATAATAGCTGTAAAATTGACATAATCCAAATTTTGGTTTAAAAAATGTGATTTTATATAGTGGAATACTGTTTAGCAATAAAAAGGAAGCAAACCACTAGTATATGTACAATATAGGTGAACCTTAGAAATATATTGAAGTTGAAAGAAGACATACAAAAAAATGTTTCTTGCATGACCTTATTTACATAAAATTTCTATAAAGGCAAATCTTTAGACACTGAAGCAGAACAGTACCTGGATTGGAAATGGGAGTTAAAATTGATCTCAAATAACCCTGAGAGAAATTTAGGGGTGATATACATGTCTTCAAACTGGATTGTAGTGACAGTTGCACAACTCCACAGATTAGCAAGGAGTATATGTGATGTCTCTTTACCTTCTGCTTGATATTTCTGTGAACCTGAAACTGCTATAAAACTGAAATATATTCAAAATTTAATTAATTCATATGATTAAATACACATGTGCAAAAAAAGCTATTCATATAATACATATATAAATATATATATGATACTTTATATTATGTGTATGTATTACTTTTTCAAATAAAACATTCAAAATATATTTAGGAGAACATAGCTAATGCTGCTAGTAATAAAATAAATTTATAACTCTTAGGATCCCATATATTAATATATATTTTAAAAAAGCTTAAAGTCTATCTGTGCTTGATACATTGACATTCTTAACAAGTGATAGCTCAGCCTTTACATGAACTCCTTAAATAACTGGGAAGAACTCGCCAACCCATACATAGTACATTGACACTGCTGACTATTACAGAATTGCTTTTTTAATGTTGAACTGTATTCTGTCTTCCTCTTTCATCCATTGCTCTCAGTTTTATCCTTTGGGGGCATAGAGAATAAGGTGTATTGTCTATCAACATGAAATAAAAATGTAACTGGTATTGTTTTTTTTCACTTGAGCCCATCTTAAAGAGGTCCATAGACAAAATAGCAATAATGAAAATTCTGTAAGTGATACCTTAATTTGTATACTATTAAGGCATCCTAATCATTTATAGTTGTAGCATACTTTTAAAGAAAAACTAATATTATTTCAAGCAAATAAATATACTGTTTATTCATATAATTTTCATTTTGTTTCACCCACAAAGAGATTATTAAAATAGAGGATAAGGAGAAATAATACAGTGGTATCACTCTAATAAAGTTAACACTTTGCATCATTGTTGCCACTGTTTTTCGAGTAATAGCAATCTGTGTCTTTCTAAAATCTCAAGTCCTCCCTTGTATAAATCCTCTGGAACCAAGTCAAAGCAGTTAGAACTGTATAGACAACAGTTTTATTTATTTATTTCTCACACTATGCCATCCCACTGGGCAAAAATAAAATTACTTTTGAATGTAAAAGGGACTTTATGGTAATTGTTCTGCAATTTTATAGATAATTCTAATCTTCAAAGAGTAAAACAACAACAACAAAAAAGTGAACATTTTTCCACACAATCATAAGCCCTGAAGAACTGTATAAGGAAATAAACCATACTTACACTTTTATTTAAAATCAACCCTTTGACTTGTAAAACAATGCAGATGTATGCTTTCTAAAATCCTAAGAAACAAGAAGGGAGATCTATTTTTCCTACAAAACAAAACCACTGGAGAAGTAAATAAGATTATAAAAACTAGCAAAAACAAGTAGGTAAGTACTTATTCTGGTGTCCACACATTGAAAGCTCTGGAGAGTGTGCTGCATGTAGATTTCTGAATCTATTTAGCTAAGAAAACTTTTGTTGCAGAACATGATTAGCAATTGAATAAACTGATATTTCTTGGACTTGACTTTAAGAAACTGTGCCTAAGCCTACTTCAAAGCTTACATATCTGGAAAATTTTCAAGAATTCCTTAGAAAAAGAAAATACTATGTTAAATATTTAAAAAATAAAGACAGATACTTTTATTTTCTGGTGAATAAGATAATTAAGCAAAAATGTTATACTTGTTTGCCTTCAAAAAAAATAATTGTCTCCTCTAAGCAAATAATTCAGAGGGAAAAAAATGGTGGCATGAAAAATAGTAAGGAGTGAAAAGATGAATGTGTACATAGTGGAAATATATGATTAACCTACTAGAGAAAATGTAGCCAATTTTGTGTATAATAATAGGATTGTTAAAAACTAAGCCAAAAATACATGATTTTTACCAACATTTTTAGAACAAGAGTTATGCCTTAAGACAATGAAATAACTGCAGTTTGCATAATGCAAATTGACACCAAACTCTCTGATGATTCTTTCCAGTTTTCATTGGCTTACCCTTTTTATCCTCAAATCTTAAATATGGACATTCTCCAAGCCCTAATAATAGGTCCATTTTTCTATTTATACACTATTACTCTCATAACTTGTTTTAAATACATTTTACTTTTCTGTAATTATAAAAATAATACATTATCAAAGCAGATAGCTTAAGAAACAAAATTCCCCCAGGAAAAAGACAACAAGATCTCCTCCACTCCAGTGTCTGGAGATGAGCACTGCTTCTCTCTGTGATGGAGGCACAGCTGAGGCAGTGTACCCATCGCAGCCTGTCCAAAACAGAGGAGGGGCTGGAGGACAGGAACACAAAGAAATGTATTGAGACAGCCAAGTGGGATGGAGCCGAGGTCTTGTCCTGCAGTCACTAGAAACTGTTCCTGCCTCCTTGGAACCTAAAAGGATTTTAAAATCTGGAATGGACTCACAGCTATCCCTGTGCTAATCTCATTCACGCCTTCCGGATCTGCTGCCTGGGGCACAAACAGGTGGGCAGAGGCCTCGGGTCAGGGTGTTCACAGGGCCTGGATGAAGGTATTCAGGCACAGAGATATTATGGGAGCCACGCATCTCAGGGAAACTTGCCTGCCAGTACCTCACTGAGTAAAGATGGAGCTCTCACTAAAAGGAAGGATGCAGTGAAGCACGAACATGTCTGCACATGGAGTGGTGGCCTTCAGATCACCTTTTGGGACCATTTTTGACTGCAGAGTCCCACCTCTTCACCCAAGGCCATGGAAAGAGCACATCCCAGTTCCCTAGGGTCAGGCTGGCCTCTCCTCCTCTCAACAGATGTCCACGTCCATGGCCACAGAACACCATAGAGCACAACAGAGACCCTGAGCCCATGGGTGCAAGCTTGCGTCCCAGAGTCATCCCATCTCACCAGACGATGTGGTGACAGCTGGAGCTGGGGCTGGAGTCCCAGTTCTGCCACCTGTGGCCCTTGGATCAGGCAGTCTCTTGGCCCTTAGTTTCCTTGTTTATTTATTTATTTTTAATAAATTTATTTATTTTAAATGGAAGCTGAGCTGTGGTGTTGGAGAAGATCTTGAGAGTCCCTTGGACTACAAGGAGATCCAACCAGTCCATTCTGGAGGAGATCAGCCCTGGGTGTTCTTTGAAAGGAATGATGCTAAAGCTGAATCTTCATTACTTTGGCCACCTTATGCAGAGTTGACTCATTGGAAAAGACTCTGATGGTGGGAGGGACTGGGGGCAGGATAGAAAGAGGACGACAGAGGGTGAGATGGCTGGATTGCCTTACCGACTCGATGGACGTGAGTTTGAGTGAAATCCGGGAGTTGGTGATGAACAGTAGGCCTGGAGTGCTGCAATTCATGGGGTTGCAAAGAGTCGGACACGACTGAGAGACTGAACTGAATTGAACTGAACTGAACTGAACTGAAGGAATCTCCCCACTGTTCTCTATAGTGGATATACTAGTTTGCATTCCCACCAACAGTGTAAGAGGGTTCCTTTTTCTCTGCTCCCTATCCATCATTTATATTTTGTAGACATTTTGATAGCAGCCATTCTGACCAGCAAGAGTTGGTATCTCATTGTGGTTTGATTTGCATTTCTCTGATAATGAGTGATGTTGAGCACCTTATCATGTGTTTGTTAGCCATCTGTATGTCTTCTTTGGAGAATTGTCTGTTTAGTTCTTTGACCCATTTTTTGATTGGGTTATTTAATTTTCTGGAATTGAGCTGCAGGAGCCGATTGTATATTGTTGAGATTAATTATTTGTCAGTTGCTTCATTTGCTATTGTTTTCTCCCATTCTGAAGGTTGTCTTTTCACCTTGCTTATAGACTCCTTTGCTGGGTAAAGCTTTTAAGTTTATTTAGGTCCTATTTGTTTATTTTTTTCTTTTATTTCCATTACTCTGGGAGGTGGGTCATAGAGGATCCTGCTGTGATTTATGTCAGAGAGTGTTTTGTATATGTTTTCCTCTAGGAGTTTTAGTTTCTGGTCTTACATTTAGATCATTAATCCATTTTGAGTTTTTTTTTGTGTATGGTGTTAGAAAGGGTTCTAGTTTCATTGTTTTACAAAGAGTTGATCAGTTTTCCCAGTACCACTTGTAAAATAGATTGTCTTTTCTCTATTTTATATTCTTGACTCCTTTGTCAAAGATAAGGTATTCATAGGTGCACAGATTTATCTCTGGGCATTCTAGTTTGTTTCATTGATCTAAATTTCTGTCTTTGTGCTGTTCCATACTGTCTTGATGACTGTAGCTTTGCAGTGTAGTCTGAAGTCAGGCAGGTGGATTCATCCAGTTCCATTCTTCTTTCTCAAGATTGCTTTGGCTATCTGAGGATTTTTGTATTTCCATACAAATTGTGAAATTATTTTTCTTGTTTTTTGAAAAATACCATAGTTAGCTTGACAGGGATTGCATTGAATCTGTCGATTGCTTTTGGTAGTATAGTAATTTTCACTATATTGGTTCTTCCAGTCCAAGAACATAGTATATTTCTCCATTTATTTGTGTCCTCTTTGATGTCTTTCATCGGTGATTTATAGTTTTCTATATATAGGTCTTTTACTTCTTTAGGTAGATTTATTCCTAAGTATTTTATTATTTTATATTGCAATGGTGAATGGAATTGTTTCCTTAATTTCTCTTTTTTTTCACTATTAGTGTATAGGAATTCAAGGGATTTCCGTGTGTTGATTTTATACCTTGCAACTTTACTACATTCATTGACTAGCTCTAGTAATTTTATGGTGGAGTCTTTAGGGTTTCCTATGTAGGGGATCATGTCATCTGCAAACAGTGAGAGTTTTACTTATTCTTTTCCAATCTGGATTCCTTTATTTCTTTTTCTTCTCTTATTGCTGTGGCTAAAACTTTCAAAACTATGTTGAATTGTAGTGGTGAGAGTGGGCACCCTTGTCTCGTTCCTGACTTTAGGGGAAATGCTTTCAATTTTTAACCATTGTGGATAATGTTTTCTGTGGGCTTATCATATATGGTTTTTATTATGTTGAGGTGTGTTCCTTCCAATCTTGCTTTATGGTGAGTTTTTATCATAAATGGATGTAGAATTCTGTCAAAGGCTTTCTGTGCATCTATTGAGATAATCATATGATTTTTATCTTTCAATTTGTTAATGTGGTGTATCACATTGATTGATTTGTGAATACTGAAGAATCCTTGCCTCCTGAGATAAAGCACACTTGGTCATGATATACAATCTTTTTAATATGTTGTTGGATTCTGATTGATAGAATTTTGTTAAGGATTTTTGCATCTATGTTCATCAGTGATATTGGCCTGTAGTTTTCTTTTTTGTGGCATCTTTATCTGGTTTTGGTATTAGGGTGATGGTGGTCTCATAGAATGAGTTTGGAAGTTTGCCTTCCTCTGCAATTTTCCAGAAGAGTTTGAGTAGGATTGGTTTTAGCTCTTCCCTAAATTTTTGGTAGCATTCACCTGTAAAGCCATCTGGTCCTGTTTTTTTTTTTTTTTTCCTGGAAGATTTCTGCTTAATGTTTTCATTTATGTGCTTTTGATGGGTCTGTTAAGATTTTCTCTTTCTTCCTGGTTCAGTTTGTTAAGTTATACTTTTCTATGAATTTGTCTAGTTCTTCCAAGTTGTCCATTTTATTTGCATAGAGTTGCTGGTAGTTGTCTCTTATGGTCCTTTTTGTTTCTGTGTTGTCTGTTGTGATTTCTCCATTTTCATTTCTAATTTTGTTGATTTGAATCTTCTCCATTTGTTTCTTGATGAATCTGGTTTGTCTATCTTATTTATCTTCTTAAAGAACCAGCTTTTAGCTTTGTTGATTTTAGCTATAGTCTCCTTTGTTTATTTTTCACTTATTTCTGCCCTAATTTTTATGATTTCTTTTCTTCTACTAACCCAGGGCTTCTTCATTTCTTCCTTTTCTAGTTGCTTTAGGTGTAGAGTTAGTTTATTTATTTTATTTTTATCTTGTTTCTTAAGGTAAGCTTGTATTGCTATGAACCTTCCCATTAGCACTGCATGTACTGAATCTTATAGGTTTGGGGTTGTTGTGCTTTCATTTTCATTTTTTTTTTTATGCTTATTTTGATGTCTTTTTGATTTCTTCTGTGATTTGTTGGTTATTCAGAAGAGTGTTGTTTAGCCTCCATATGTTTGTTTGTTTGTTTGTTTTTCCTCTTGTTGACATCTAATCTTACCTCTCTGTAATCAGAAAAGACGCTTGGAATGATTTTAATTTAAAAAAAAAAAAAAATACCAAGGCTAGATTTATGGCCCAGGATGTGATCTCTCCTGGATAAAGTTCCATGTTCACTTGAGAAAAAGGTGAAATTCATTGTTAGGTCCTAACTGGTCCACTATATCATTTAAAGTTTGTGTTTCTTTGCTAATTTTCTGTTTAGTGGGTCTATCTGTAAGTGTGAGTGGGGTATTAAAGTCTCCCATTATTATTGTGTTACTATCAATTTTCCCTTTCATACTTGTTAGCATTTGCCTTATGTATTGTGGTGCTCCTGTGTTGGGTGCATATATATTTATAATCGTTTTATCTTCTTCTTAGATTGATCCTTTGATAACTATGTAGTGTCCTTCTTTGTCTCTTTTCAGTTTCCTCATTTATAAAATGTGAAAAATCCCACTTCCTGGGACTAAACAAAACACAAGGAGCAGGTCATAAGGCGCTGGCACATCTCAAGGATCAGTACATGCCACAGTACAATCTCTTCGTCCCTTTCTCTCCTGCCATGTCAACCCTGTCCTCATTAAAACAAAACAAAAAGTCCCTCTTAGTGCTGACCAAAGACTGAGGGGTGACAATGGTATTTATTCTATGCAAAGCCAACCCAACTCTAGATCCAGCCAGGCCTGCCATGTGTCAAGAACCCATGAGCCAGAGGCCTGGACCCTGGATTAGAGACAAGCAGCTGCACAATATTCTGCCAGGACCATGTCCAGACCATAGAGTAGACAGGACCCAACAAAGGACAGCCTTGTGTGCAGGGGCCCCAGGGTGGGGAGAAAGGGAGGTGACTAGAGTGCACATTGGAGAATGGGGCCCTTTCACTAACCAAACTGGAACCATTCCTGAAAAACAATGAATTCCCCTCATTATCTTGCCTTTAATCATGTTTTTAAGCACAATCTATGAATATCTCTTCCTCATGAATCACCCCAGTGAAGGACTCTGACTTTTATCTTTTTGCTCAAATCTGATTTTAGCTCCATGTAATGTGTTGGGCTGTCTTCCTTCAATCATAGCCAAACTTCTTCCTTCTTAACCTTCCTAGTACCCTTCCCCATGAAACCGCACAACTGCCATCACCAGAGCTTTGAACATGTCTTGACTCCTGTCCCTGGCAACAGCCAGCCCATCCCCGCCCCTTGGGTTCACCTGCCCTTTGCTTAGGCCACAGACCCGTGATGTTAGTGCACACAGTCACAGCTTCTGGGGAGTTCAAGTCCCTTTCTTACATTCTTATTGTTTCAACCATTATTACTAACATACACAATCTATTTCCAAACCTAAATCTCTAGGCCAAATATGTTTTCAAACTTCAGTTTGGCATATAATGTACATGTAGAATATTTTTGTTTTATAGGTCTTAACATTAGGTACCTCAATCAAAGTATTTCTAAAACCAAACATCTTTATTTATTGCCCATATGGATTCTCTATCAGGTATCTTAATTTCTATCATTTTTTTTTCTCTTCCTTCTAACCTTTTTCCTGATCCCACTTTGTTTTAAGAGAATCACCTTATTTTGAGATTTTGTGGTCTTCTGCCTAGACCACTTCAATAGTCTTCGAACTGATATCACCATCTATATAATTTTCCCTAAATCCTTGTCTCTGATATCTCCAAATTAATGATGAAATTTTGTTTTGATAATATCAGTAATATCATTTTCCCATCTCAATTTATTCGTGACTGCTCACTGTTTATAGAATAATTAGAGCTCTCTATTAAATTAAGAAAATCTTTTAATACTCATTTTACACTTTATGACTAAATAAAATAAATAAAAATAAAATAAAATAGCCTGTTCATTCGCCTCTACCACTCCATTAAGCACCTTGTACTTGCACACTCTGATGGCTTTACAATCCCATTTTTACTCTTCTCTACATCTAAACTGCACTCATTTTTAGCCCATAATTCAAAAGTCTTCTCCTCTGTGAAATTATTTATTTATCCAAAATGATTTGGTTAGTCCTTACTCTGTACCAGGATCTATACTAACATCTAGGAATTCAATAAAAATAAATAGTTGTTATGGTCAAGAAGCTTAGGATTTTTCAGAAAGGCAATTTTCAGAGAGACAAAACTTCCCATATAATATAAGAAATGTAGTTACTAATTTATGTATCAGTTAGTAGATGCCATAGGATCAGGAATAACTTAATGAAAAAAGAGACACTTAACCAGAGCATTTAAAAATAAATGTTGAGTCAGTTGAACTGAAGTGGATGAACCTAGAGAATCCTGTACAGAGTGAAGTTAAGTCAAAAAGAAAAAGAAATATTGCATATTAATGCATATATATGAAATCTAGAAAAACGGTACTGAAGAACCTATTTCCACTGTAGGAATAGAGTAGCAAATGTAGAAAATGGACTTGTAGACACACTAGAGAAAGAAGATGGTGGGACAAAACGAGAAAATAGCATTGACATATATATATTACCATGTGTAAAATAGATAGCTAGTGGGAGGTTGGTGTATAGCATAGGGAGCTCAACCCAGTGCTCTGTGATAAACCTGAAGAGGTAGGAGGGAGGCTCAAGATGGAGGGGATATATGTATACTTATGGCTGATTCATGCTGTGGTACAGCAGAAACCAACACAACATTGGAAAGCGGTTATCTTGCAATTAAAAATAAATTTGTAAAAAAATATGAAAAACATAAAAAATTGGAAAAAAAACAGTTAAGTGTTTAGAAAACACCAGACAAAAATATTAAATGAGCTATTTTTAACCCAGAATAATTCAGATAGAAATAATGACTGTCTTCAAATATTTAAGTGATTATTGTGCAAAAGACAGACCTCTGGGCTTACCAGATGGTATAGTGGTAAAGAATCCATTTACCAATGCAGGAGACAAAAGAGATGCAGGTTCTATCCGTTGTTGGGAAGATTCCATGGAGTAGGAAATGGCAACCACCTCCACTGTTCTTGCCTGGAAAATTCCATTGACAGAGGAGCATGGTGAGGGAGAGTTCATGGGGTTGCAAAGAGTCGAACACGACTGAATGACTGAACACACACACACACACACACACACACACAGACCCATTTGTACTATATTGTGTGTCTTTGGCTCTACTTACTTCGAGGTTAGTGTGTGAAAAATATAGATTCCAGTAAATATTTAAACCTACAGTTCTAGAATTAAGGAGAATTTTATCATTAATCATGATAAAGACATGTTTTTTTATTAAACATAATTGAGCATCTACTCTGGGTTTGGTTATTTTAAAAATAGGGTGGGACGAATAGAGAGAGTAACACTGAAACATTACCATATGTAAAACAGATAGTTGGTGAGAATTTGCTCTATGACACAGTGAGCTCAAACCTGGTGCTCTGTAACTACTAGAGAGTGTGATAGGCTGGGAGGTGGGAGGGAGGTTCAAGAGGGAGGGGACATTTGTGTGCCTATGGCTAATTCATATTAATGTATGGCAGAAACCAACACAATATTGTAAAGCAATTATCCTCCAATTAAAAATAAATTTAAGAAAATGTAAAAAAATACTTGCATGTATTATTTTATTTTGTCACAATAATTCTATTTGGTAGATATTATCATTATTATATCTAACATGTGAGGAAAGCAAAGCATAGAAAACCAGATTTGGGAGTAGTCATGAACATCAGGTGAGACATTATGTAGACAAGATTGCTTAGACTACCTAGATAGACTGAAAGCATTGTCTGATAAAACTTTCAATAAATGATGGAAATGTCCCATAATCTACATTGTCTCATATGGAATTCACTACCTATATGTCATTATTGAGTACTTGAAATATGACTAATATGACTGAAGAGGTGAATATTTCATTTTAGTTAATTAACACTTAAATAACCACTTGAGATTATTGGGTAGCACAGGTAGAGTATGAAGTAAGTGGGTCAAAGTTGAAACTTAGCAACTGTCAACATCTTATCTGTAGTAATCTTCTACCTTCCTTTTCATCTACCATCTACTTTTTCACTTGGGATACACCTTATACTAATAAGTCTGTGTGTACATGAAATTACCAATAATCACAACATAATTATTAGTGAATCAAATAAGACAATTTAAAAATTATTTGGGTTTCAGGATTGGGAGCTCGTGTACACCTGTGGCTGATTCATGTTAATGTATGGCAAAACCAATACAGTATTGTAAAGTAGAATAAAGTAAAAGTAAAAAAAAAAAAAAGTTTAAAAATTATTTCTAATATTTAGTATATGATACATTGCTAGTATCTATAAATCATTGCTACTTAATTGATCTTCCATTGAAGTCATGTTTGCAATCACTTCTAAGGAGCTTTATAGCTTATATATATTTACAGGATGTTCTCAACCAAGGGAAGAACAATCTAACATAGTACAGAAATTACAAAGTTAAATTAACAATATTATAGTACAGACAACTGCATAAACTTTTTAAATTTTTAAAAGCTTTCAAAAGTAACATATATCAAACTTCTTCCTTCATTATAAATAATGATATAATTTTTCTGAATTTATATCACTGTATTAATTATAGTGAGACTTACTATTTAATAACTATATGAAACTGTGTTTATTCTGAGTTAATTTTTTGCCCCTTGGTACATTGTCATTCCTACTCTTTAATGACTCATAAAAGCAATTACATCTCTCATATCTTTGATGGAATTTCTATCTTGCAATTAATAAAGGGTTTAGTCCATTTTTAAATTTTTTCCTAGAGGGAGCGAGAAACTAAACATATTCTTCATACAAAATATTAAGATCAAGAGGAAGAACTCAGATTTCATTATGCTTTGCTGTTTAAAAATATATTGCTGTTGCCCTGAGCTTAAAATTTCAAAACTGAAAATTCAGCACATATATTGTTTGCTGGAATTAAATTGTGACAAGCGGTGAGTTGCAATAGTGTAACAGAATGCAAACATTCTTAATCTACCACATAAAGCTGGAAGTATTCAACAACTCCGTGCTGAACTGAACAAATTGTTTTTATTGCAATAGGAACATACCTTTAGGACAACTGTATTTAAATTTACATTATATTTATAGTTTATACTAACTGAAAGGTTTGACTAACAAATATACTTCTTTAGAACCTAATGATATCCATAACATTATTATAAACATTTGAAAATAAACTATACTCAACTTAGACGGCACACTTGATCTTTCTGCCTATGCCTACACAGCACAGATTACTCCAATAGGGAGATAAACAATAATTAGATTTGGTTTATATGGCAAATACATGACTATTTGTACAAATGTAAAGAATTGACTACATTGGTTAGTTTTAAGTTATTTGAGACCATATAATCATAGACTGAGCTTTGAAGAGAACAACATGATAAAAACATGTGGAGTGAGAATAAAATCAACTTAAAAGTAGTGCTGGGTGGTAGATGCACAAGCTGGGTTTAGAAAGACAAAGGAAGCAGAGATCAAATTGCCAACTTTCACTGGATCATAAAGAAAGCAAGGGAATTCCCAAAAAACATCTATTTCTGTTTCACTGACTATGCTAAAGCCTTTGGCTATGTAAATCATAACAAACTGTGGAAAATTCTTCAGATTTATGGGAATACCAGACCATCTTACCTGTCTCCTGAGAAACCTGTATGTGGGTCAAGAAGCAATATTTATAACCTTATGTGGAAAAAACAACTGATTCAAATTGAGAAAGAAGTATGACAAGGCTGTATATTGTCACCCCATTTATTTAACTTATATGAGGAGCTCATCATGTGAAATGCTGGGGTGGATGAGTTACAAGCTGGAATCAGATTGCTAGGAGAAATATCGACAACCTAAGTTATTCAGATGATACCATTCTAATGGCAGAAACCAAAGAAGAACTAAATAATCTTTTGATTAGGGTGAAAGAGAAGAGTGAAAAAGCCAGCTTAAACATCACTAATGATAAAACTAAGATCATGGCATTCAGTTCTATCATTTCTTGGCAAATAAAAGGGGAAAGGTGGAAACAGTAACAGATTTCCTCTTCATGGCCTCTAAAATCACTGTGGGTGGCAACTGCAGCCACAAAATTAGAAGATGCTTGCTTCTTGGAAGAAAAGCTTAAACAAAACTAAGCAGTGTATTTAAAAAAAAAAAAATCACTTTTCCTACAAAGGTCCTATAGTCAAAGCTATTGTCTTTCTAGTAGTAATGTACTGATAGGAGAGCTGGACCATAAATAAGGCAGAGCATCAAAGAACTGATGCTTTCAAACTGTGGTGCTGAAAAAGACTCTTGAGGGTCCCTTGGACAGTAAGGAAATCAAACCAGTCAATCCTAAAACAAATCAATTCTGAATACTCATTGGAACAACTGATGCTGAAGCTTAAGTTCCAGTGTTTTGGCCATCTGATGAGAACAGCTGACTCATTGGAAAAGACCCTGATGGTGGGAAAGATTGAAGGCAGAAAGAGAAGAGAGCAACAGAAGATGAGATGGTTGGATAGCATCATTGACTCAATGGACATGAGTTTGAGCAAACTCTGAGAGACAGAGAAGGACAGGCATCCTGTAGTCTATGAGGTTGCAGTCAGAAATGATTTGGTGACTGAACAACTTCAACAAAGCAATAGTGCAGGTTTTTCTACAAATGGATATGTGAACATAGTCAATCTTCTGAATCTCTTAAGAATCAAATTTCATCTGTGAAATGAGGTGACTGGAATATTGGACAATTTTCAGTTTGTCTTTTGATACTCTGAGTATATCAGAAAGCAGAACTGGTGATCAATAGTACAGATCATGAAATTTAGTGAAATCTATAGTAAGCATTTTTAGAGGTACTGTTGTCCAATGAACAAAGTACTGAATTCAGGCCTTCTAATTACCATACATATGGATATGGATTCTGCTATCTGTAAGGCTCGGAGAACTGCACCCTGAAAAGGACACTCAGGGACAGCTGCCAGTGGACTGACAAAGTCTATTATCTAACTGCACAGTTTATAATTCTCAGAGAATAGAGCATAAGGCAGACTGGCACGTAGCCATTCCAGATAAACATTAAAGCATTCAAGAATAAAATACAGTTCCCATTGCCCAAGACATAACATAGCTTTGGCGAAACTCTAAAGGAGTCTAATCATGAAACAACAGTCCTTGCTCTCAGAAACAGGTGGTCAGAAGGAAGCCTTCGAATGCCTCAAGGCTAGGTGTATAACCCTTCGTTATCCGTTCCCAGTCTCAGGCACTCGGTGAATGCTCATAAGTTTTTGTTATGCTCGTTCCAGCTTCCAACCTTCGTCATGAGTGAAGCAAATACATTTTCAGTGTTTGCTGAAAGCCTTCCAGCTTCTCCACATTTCCTCCCTTTTTCCTCAAGAGCAAGGACTGCTGCAGCCATGGTTACTCCTGCTTTTTGGGTAGTAGTGGCTCAAGCACATAACGTTTGGAAACCTATAAAAACAATGACAAACAATAAACAGATCAGTGCATAAGAAGCCATCGTATGAGGTACCCAACTTTTTGAATTTAGAAAGGAAGTACTAGCAAATAGTGTATTATAGAAGTCAGTGTTATATAACACAGAGGGAGTGCTGCTGAAGATAGACGTGATTTGTATTTATTGATCTATCTGAGCTTGTTGGGCCCAGAGATCATGAGAATCCTTCTTCCAAGCAGTAATGAAATCATGATTTTGAATAGAAGTATATAATGCCATTCCAGAAACTGTACCAACAGTTACAATTGAAATAATACCCACTATGGTAGCTATAATCCAGCCAATAAAACATTTGCTTCTTTTTAGGGATTCTCTCAGAACAAAAGACAACAACATGGAATCTGACCAAGGTTCAGAAATCTTAACTGGAACCCACAAATCAGTCCTTTGCTGGACTAAAAAAAACACTGTCTTTAGTAACATTAATTGGCACACTATGATCTAAACAAGTATACAAATGACAGTCAGTACAGGACAGAATTGAGCCATTACTCCTAACTTGTCCAATAGCAAAAAGATAGGGCGCATTTACACAAGCACGAACATAACTGGTATAATTATACTCAATAGTATAATTCTGTGGAATGGAAACATGTGCATAAGCATACAAGATGCTAAACCAGGACAAGCAAGCAGGAATTTTCCAAAGATGTCAGTGTTCAGGCCCCAGGATAGGACTGATTATCCCGGGTCTGGGAAGTGAAAGACTTCCGTTGTACCAGTTCAAAAGTTCATCGTGTTGATGCCAGAGTCCTGTTTGTGTTCTGTTAAAATGTGGTGCTGAAACATTATACCATTGGCAGGTGTTATTATTTTCTTGTGATTCTGAGCAATTCACAAAGAGTCCATGAGGCTCCCAATCAACAAGTCATGTTGGCGTGAACAGAACTTTTTAAACCTTCTTCTACAGGTGGACCAATCCATCCCTGGCACAGATGATTTTTTTCTTTCAAGATGCATTGTCATAATGAGGCTCAGAAGGCATCTGTTGCAATTTCCGTTTTAGTGCTGTGACGGGTCAGGGGATGTGGAGCAAGGTCTGTCCGTCTTCTGACTCTTTTGAGTGGGACCCACTGCTCGGTTCCATAATCTAATATGACAAGATAATATCACTTGCCTAGGAACTTAAGTGTTCCTGGCCACCATTGATTAAGACATTTAACCCAAAGAACAGTTTGTTCAGGCATATGCGAGGGTGAATTAGAAAAATGCTGCTCTGTTCGTGTTCCCTGACTGTGTAGAGGCAAATTAAAATAATTGATTGTTAGAAGGGCTATAGGCAAAATGGCTTTAGGTCCGTAGGGACCCCTTAGTTTATTCCCCCTGTTTTGTTTATTAAGAATGAGCTTGAGTATATGGTGGGCCCATTCAATGATGGCTTGACCTTGAGAGTTGTATGGGATGTCAGTAAGATGGCAAATATTTTATAGATATATGAAATCATGAAAAGCATTGGCTGTAAAAGCAGGACCATTGTTTGTTTTGATGGAGTCAGGGATCTCCATCATTGAAAAACATTGTAGAAGAGCTGTGATGGCAGCTTAAGTAGTCTTGGCAGTGGAAGGAACTGCCCAAATGAAGCCGGAAAAGGTATCTATGACTACAAATAACAATTTAAAGGGGGCAGTTTGTAGTGTGTAAAATCAGCTTGCCATAATTCATTTGCTTGTAAGCCTCTAAGATTAGTCTCTTGGGGATTAGTGGTCAAATGAAAGGGGGCACATGTAGCACAGTTCTGAACAATTTTTTCTAGTCGTTTGTAATGGTATCTTACATTGAATGTGTAGTCTATTAGCGTTAGTATGGAAGAGCTGATGTTCCTGTTCGGGGAAAGAAAATATAGGGGCGATGAGGCGATCAGCCAAATCATTGTTTAAATTGAGGGTCCTGGTAAATGGGAATGAGCACAAATGTGAGTAATAAAGAAGGGGTGCAGTCTGGCTCTTATTTTTTGTTGAATCAATAAGAATAAATGTATAAGATCACTTTCACTGGATATAAAATGAGCCATTACAAAGGATGGGAAAAGATGTGCCATGCAGCGAGAATCAGTTAAAACATTCAATGGGATTTTTATTAGAGTAAGTAAACAATATAATGTGAATAATTTTGTTTTTTTGAACAGATTGATAAGGACTTTTAATATTTTTTTTTCTTTTTGTAGGTAGGGACCTATTATGGCTGCCCATCTTGTCTTATTTTTATCTATGAAATAATTAGCTGCATTCATGAAAGGATGTTCAGAAATAATATTATTGATGATAAAGGAAGTATTTTGTAAGAATTCCATAATTTTCCTTTAGGTGGGTTGTCCAATAATTCCCCTGAATAATCATCAAGGGCTATCTGAATGGTAGTGGACACCTGGAGATCAATATCAATTTCTGTTTTTGTCAAAGGTAGGTAAATCTGAGTAGGGTCATATCCAGCTATAGTGCACGAGCGAGAGCGTGCAAGAAAAATGATTTTCCCTATTAAGTCTATATAGGAAACAATGCATTTAGTCTGTTTGGAATGGAGATATACCCATTCAATAGGGTGATTATCCTGCACTATAATGGCACCAGGAGATATTTTAGTACCAAAGACATATATCTGAAAAGGGGAATTATAATTAATACAGTAAACAAATGTTTGTTGAATTTTCTGTTCTATCAATTGTAATTTTTTCTTAGCATTAGGGATAAGTTGTTGGGGACTATTTAAATCAGGAGTACCTTCTAATAATTTGAATAAGTTTTGTAAAGCATATGTGGGAATTTCTAAGGTAGGTCATAGCCAATTAATATCTCTAAGAAGTTTTGGAAATCATTAAGTGTTTGTAAATTATCTCTTCTAATATAAAGTTTCTGTGGCTTTACAGTGGAAAGGTCCATAAGATATCCAAGATATTTAAAAGGGAATGGTGTTGCAATTTATCTTCTGCTATTAGTAGCTCACGATTAGTTTAGTTGTGACCTCATTACCTAATAAACTTTATTGAGATTCTGAGGAAGAAGCCAATAAAATGTCATCCATGTAATGAATGAGATATGCCTCAGGGAATTGCTGTCTGATGGGCTGCAAAATTTTATCAACAACGAATTGATAGGCCGTAGGGGAGTTCATCATACCTCAGGGCAGGGCCTTCCATTGATACTGTTGATTGATTATTAATGGAAGGTATTGAGAAGGCAAAGTGTTGCCTGTCATCTGGATGTAAAGGTATAGTGAAAAAGCAATCTTGTAAATCAATAATCATAATAGCCCAGTCCTTAGGGACCATAACAGGGCTTGGGAGTCCTGGTTGTAATGCTCCCATAGGAATCATTATAGTGTTAATATTTTTTCAATCTGTTAGCATTTTCTATTTACCTGATTTTTTTAAACCACAAAAACTGGTGAATTTCACGGTGATTGAGCAGTTTTTATTTTATTTTGTTGTAGTTCAGCCACCAAAGTATGCAAAGCGGACAGTTTTTTGTTTTGTTTTGTTTTGATAGGGGCCACTGAGCTGTCCAGATAGGTCTATTAGACTTTTATTTTAACTTTAGTGGTTTTATTTAAAGTTTCATTTAATTGTATAGTTGCTTGAGCTTGTTGTAGAAAGTCTCTTCCCCACAAATTTAATGCTAATGGGGCAATGTGCGGTTTAATGTAAGCTACTAATTGATTAGGGCCCAGGGCTTGTAAGTAAGATGAACTAACGTAAATTTGAGCTGCATCTGCAGTTCTTATTCCCACCAACTGGTGTGAAGCTAAAACTTGCCGAGGCAAGTGACACTGTTTCCCCATGTGTCTCAGCTTGCCACAGTTAAAACATTTAACTTTAGACTTTTGGGAAACATTTAAGGTTTTTAAAGCGGCTATTTTAGCTTTATGTTGAATCGTCCCCACATTCCTGCAGGCTTTCAAGTATTTCACAACTTCTCTTTGCCCCGTAATGGGTCTGAAAATAGCCTGACAGTCTTCATTAGCATTATCAAAGCCTAATTGTTTCAAAATGATTTCTTGCAAAGATGCATCCTTAAGACTGTGATCAATGGCCTCCTTCAATTTATTAATAAATTGAGTATATTTTTCAGTTGGTACCTGCAATATTTTTACAAAAGATCCATCAGAGATGGAACTGTCAATTTTAGCCCATGCTCTGATAGCTACTTCCTTAATCTAGTATAATATGAGCGGCTGTACAAATTGTAATTGCGCAGAAGTTTTAGCCATAGCTTTGGTGCCGGTGAGAATTTTAAAATTTAGTCCAGTAAGGTTTTCCCTGCTTTGCTGTTCTTGCAAGATTAATTTGACTTTATCTGTGATCCACATTTGCCATTGTAGTAGCTGTTGTGGAGTCATAAAGATCTTAACAACTGTAAAAAAATCTGCATGAAGCCATTGATGTGCCTAGCCCCTAAGAAATTCCATAGAATAGGGTGAAGTAGGTCCATATAATGTATGGTTTTTTGAATTGCATAAGCAAACCAAAATCAGGTGATTGCCATTGATTATGTCCAGGTTCAGTTCAGTTAAATTCAGTCCCTCAGTCCCTCTCTGTGACCCCATGAATTGCAGCACTCCAGGCCTCCCTGTCCATCACCAGCTCCAGCAGTTCACTCAGACTCACATTAATCGAGTCAGTGATGCCATCCAGCCATCTCATCCTCTGTCGTCCCCTTCTCCTCCTGCCCCCAATCCTTCCCAGCATCAGAGTATTTTCCAATGAGTAAACTCTTCACATAAGGTGGCCAAAGTACTGCAGTTTCAGCCTCAGCATTATTCCTTCCAAAGAAATCCCAGGGCTGATCTTCTTTAGAATGGACTGGTTGGATCTCCTTGCAATTCAAGGGACTCTCAAGAGTCGTCTCCAACACCACAGTTCAAAAACATCAGTCCTTCAGCACTAAGCCTTCTTCACAGTCCAATTCTCACATCCATACATGACCCCAGGGAAAAACATAGCCTTGACTAGATGGACTTTAGTCAGCAAAGCAATGCCTCTGCTTTTGAATATACTGTCTAGGTTGGTCATAACTTTTCTTCCAAGGAGTAAGCGTCTTTTAATTTCACCATCTGCAGTGATCTTGGGGCCCCCCAAAAATAAAGTCTGACACTGTTTCCACTGTTTCCCCATCTATTTCCCGTGAAGTGATGGGACCAGATGCCATGATCTTCGTTTTCTGAATGTTGAGCTTTAAGCCAACCCTTTCACTCTCCTCTTTCACCTTCATCAAGAGGCCCTTTAGCTCCTCTTCACTTTCTGCCATAAGGGTGGTGTCATCTGCATATCTGAGATTATTGATATTTCTCCCAGCAATCTTGATTCCAGCTTGTGTTTCTTATAGCCCAGCATTTCTCATGATGTACTCTGCATAGAAGTTAAATAAACAGGGTGACGTTATACAGCCTTGACATACTCCTTTTCCTATTTGAAACCAGTGTGTTGTTCCATGTCCAGTTCTAACTGTTGCTTCCTGGCCTGGATACAGATTTCTCAAGAGGCAAGTTAGATGGTCTGGTATTCCCATCTCTTTCAGAATTTTCCACAGTTTGTTGTGATCCACACAAAGGCTTTGGCATAGACAATAAAGCAGAAATAGATGTTTTTCTGGAACTCTCTTGCTTTTTCCATGATCCAGGTGATGTTGGCAATTTGATCTCTGGTTCCTCTGCTTTTTCTAAGACCAGCTTGAACATCAGGGAGTTCACGGTTCACGTATTGCTGAAGCCTGGCTTGGAGAATTTTGAGCATTACTTTACTAGCGTGTGAGATGAGTGCAATTGTGTGGTAGTTTAAACATTCTTTGGCATTCCCTTTCTTTGGGATTGGAATGAAAACTGACTTTTTCCAGTCCTGTGGCCACTGCTGAGTTTTCCAAATTTGCTGGTGCATTGAGTGCAGCACTTTCACAGCATCATTTTTCAGGATTTGAAGCAGCTCAACTGAAATTTACTAGCGTGTGAGATGAGTGCAATTGTGTGGTAGTTTAAACATTCTTTGGCATTCCCTTTCTTTGGGATTGGAATGAAAACTGACTTTTTCCAGTCCTGTGGCCACTGCTGAGTTTTCCAAATTTGCTGGTGCATTGAGTGCAGCACTTTCACAGCATCATTTTTCAGGATTTGAAGCAGCTCAACTGAAATTCCATCACCTCCACTAGTTTTGTTCGTAGTGATGCTTTGTAAGGGCCACTTGACTTCACATTTCAAGATGTCTGGCTCTAGATTAGTGAACACATCATCATGATTATTTGGGTCATGAAGATCTTTCCTGTACAGTTCTTCTGTGTATTCTTGCCACTTCTTAATATATTCTGTCTCTTTTAGGTCCATACCATTTCTGTCCTTTATTGAGCCCATCTTTGCATGAAATGTTCCCTTGGTATCTCTAATTTTCTTGAAGAGATCTCTAGTCTTTCCCATTTTGTTGTTTTCCTTTATTTCTTTGCATTGATCACTGAAGAAGGCTTTCCTATCTCTTCTTGCTATTCTTTGGAACTCTGCATTCACATGCTTATATCTTTCCTTTTCTCCTTTGCTTTTTGCCTCTCTTCTTTTCACAGCTATGTGTAAGGCCTCCCCCAGCGAGCCATTTTGCTTTTTGCATTTCTTTTCCATGGGGATGGTCTTGATCCCTGTTTCCTGTGCAATGTCACGAACCTCCGTCCATAGTTTATCAGGCACTCTATCTATCAGATCTAGGCCCTTAAATCTATTTCTCACTTCCACTGTATAATCATAAGGGATTTGATATAGGTCATACCTGAATGGTCTAGCGATTTTCCCTACTTTCTTCAATTTGAGTCTTAATTTGGCAATAAGGTGTTCATGATCTGAGCTGCAGTCAGCTCCTGGTCTTGTTTTCGTTGACTGTATAGAGCTTCTCCATCTTTGGCTGCAAAGAATATAATCCATCTGATTTTGGTGTTGACCATCTGGTGATGTCTTGTTTGAGGATTATTAAATTGGACCAGAAAAGCCCACGCACAAAGAGGCATGTCCAGAGGAGGAATGCTAGGAAATAGGGGAGCAGTAGCAGCAGCGGACAGCGTTGCAGCAGGCGGAAAAGCCAGTGTTAGAGGCTCGTTAATATGAGCTCATGAAAAGCAATGTAAAGGCGGATCAGGGGCCTCTGGCAAATTTGAATGTTTAATTGCTTTTAGCACCTGTAACTCTTGTTTGTCTGTAATCTACTCTAGCATGACATTTTTCTGATTTAAAATCTCTGATAGAAATTTCTCTTCTAATTTACATTCATGCAGGGATCCAACAGTTTCAACCTTCAAATCTCCTCCTGAGCCATCTAATTGTTCCATAATGGCCCATAAAAGAGACCAAGTTACTCACCATTGTGGGGGAATTTTTACCCCCTGTCTATAAGCTTTTAGAAAACTGTTTTTTACTCTGGTCTAAGTTTGTAAATCTAAGGTTCCGTCCTCCGGGAACCGTAGATTATATTCAACCACTATCTGGTAATAGCTAGTTAACTGCTCTTCAGGCAGATTAGCCCCGTATTTTTTCAAGAAATGATGCATGAGAACGAAAGGAAATTTACTTGTCTGATGTCCCATCCTGCTTACCTCGCTTCTGCAGGAGTGCAGCCCTTTTTCAAAATCAGTCTGCTGCTTCGAGCCCCACATTGGGTGCCATCTGTAAGGCTTGGAGAATCGCACTTTGAAAAGGACACTCAGGGACAGCCTCTAGTGGACTGACAAAGTTTATTATCTAACTGCACAGTTTTATAATTCTCAGGGAATAGAGCATAAGGCAGACTTGCACGTAGCCGTTCCAGGTAAACATTAAAGCATTCAAGCATAAAATACAGTTCCCATCGCCCAAGACATAACATAGCTTTGGCGAAACTCTAAAGGGAGTCTAATCATGAAACAACAGTCCTTGCTCTCAGAAACAGGTGGTCAGAAGGAAGCCTTCGAATGCCTCAAGGCCAGATGTATAACCCTTCGTTATCCATTCCCAGCCTCAGGCACTCGGTGAATGCTCATAACCCTTTGTTATGCTAGTTCCAGCTTCCAACCTTCATCATGATCAGAGCCTTCCAGCTTCTCCACAGGTATCTGAAGCAGTAACTAGTTTACAGCTGTTCTAGGTTACAACTCTAAAACAACAACAAAACCATTTTAAAATTAATTATCTCTTTAATCCATTTTGAGTGTATTTTTTGTGTATGGTGTGAGAAAGTGTTACAGTTTCATTGTTTTACAAGAATGTAAATCAAAACCACAATGAGGTAGCATCTCACACTGGTCAGAATGGCTGTTATCAAAAAGTCTACAAACAATAAATGCTGGAGAGGGTGTGGAGAAAAGGGAACCCTCTTACACTGCTGATGGGTATGAAAACTAGTACAGCCACTATGGAGAACAGTGTGGAGATTCATTAAAAAACTGGAAATAGAACTGCCATACAATCCAGCAATCCCACTGCTGGGCATACACACTGATGAAACCAGAATTGAAAGAGACATGTGTACCCCAATTTTCACAGCACTGTTTACAATAGCCAGGACATGGAAGCAACCTAGATGTCCATTGGCAGATGAATGGATAAGAAATATGGTACATATACACAATGGAATATTACCCAACCATTAAAAAGAATGCATTTGAATTAGTTCTAATGAGGTGGATGAAACTGGAGCCTATTACACAGAGTGAAGGAAGTCAGAAAGAAAAATACCAGTATAGTATGCTGCTGCTGTTGCTGTTAAGTCTTGTCAGTCGTGTCTGACTGTGCGACCCCATAGATGGCAGACCACCAGGCTCCTCTGTCCTTGAGTTTCTCCAGGCAAGAATACTGGAGTGAGTTCCAGTTCCTTCTCCAATGCATGCTTGCATGCTAAGTCATTTCAGTTGTGTCTGACTCTGTGCAACCCTATGGACAGCAACTTACCAGGCTCCTCTGTCCACAGGATTCTCTAGGCAGGAATACTGGAGTGGGTTGCCATTTCTTTCTCCACCAATACAGTATACTAATGCATATATATATACATATATATATATATATATATATGTTTAGAAAGATGGTAATGATGACCCTATATGTGAGACAGCAAAAGAGACACAGATGTAAAGAACAGTCTTTTGGACTCTGTGGGAGAAGCTGAGGGTGGGATGATTTGAGAGAATAGCATTGAAACATGTATATTATCATATGTAAAGCAGATCGTCAGTCCAAGTTCAATGCATGAAACAGGGTGCTCAGGGCTGGTGCACTGGGATAACCCTGAGGAATGGGATGGGGAGAGTGGTGGAAGAGGGATTCAAAATAGGGAATACATGTACACCCTTGGCTGATTCATGTCAATGTATGGAAGAAATCACTACAATATTGCAAAATAATTAGCCTATAATTAAAATAAATAAATTTTAAAAATAAAATTAAATTATCTCATTGTCATGCTAATGTTGTAAAGAAGAGTTGACAGGCCAGATTGACTAGCCTCTTAGTCCATAAAAAGCTGGTATAGTAGCTTAGGTACATTATTACAGAAAGTCCCATGCCTGTTTCTGGAAATAAAATATGAAGTGGATTAAATGATATCAATGCTATGCACAAAAACATTGCTACACTACCACTTAGTGGACTTCATATTAAACATAACTGCGTTAAAAGTGAATCAATAAAAGTGTGTTTTAAACAAATCTACATAGCCTTTACTTGACAGAACAGATGAAGTCCAACAGTATGCTATAAAGCATAGTTACACTAAAGCTATAGTATTTTATCAGTGATTGAGTTATAAAACTAAAGATATATTATCATGTGAAGTGTGATAGCAAGTGGGCATAACAAAAGGATAATTAAGGACAGAACATAATTTAAACATTATTAAAGGGATGCATATCATAAATCAGCAAATTAATAGCCTTCTATTCAAAAGTTACAAAATTAATGGTGAAAATGACATGTAAAACGCAATTCCAATTTCTACCTTAAAGTATCTTTATTATAGAAGCAATAATATCTAAAATAAAGATAGCAAAAACATTTTGGTGCTGGTCTTTAGCTAGTTTAATTTTACGTAATGCTATTTTTGTATTTGAAATATTTACATAAATTCATTGTACATTTCAAGTCTTAAATGTGGAATGGAGAGATTGATCAAACTAGTGGAGTAAGAATATGTATAACTCACCTCTGTCTATGAACACATCAAAAATATACCTATATGTGGAAAAAAGTATCATTGAAAACTAACTAGAGGCTGGCAAAAATATTTCTGTAACAAAGTTGTATGAAAGATACACATAGAATCAGGTAGAAGGGGAGAAAATGATGATGTTGAGACCTGTGACCTTGAGAGAAAAATGAGGGGAAAAAGGAGAATACATGGTTGTAAACTCACCCTGGGGATTGAGCAGTTCAAGCCACGTATTAGGTGAACCAGTTCTAGGGTTGGACAGTGGGAAGATGAGCCTCCATAGTGGATTGAAGGTCCACTGGGACTAACAGAAAGTATGTGGGAAAACTGTTTTCCACTTGTGAGTAGTACACAAGGTTGGCTTGCCCTTAAGGACAGAAATGGCTAATTGAGGACCACTGCAGTGCCTGCCCAGTTTCCCATACCCATCCTTGCACAAACCACAGCCTGAGCCTAGCAAATGCTCCAGCTCTGATTACTTCACTGTGCAGCTCCCTCCCCACTGGAGTGGGGAAGAGGAGACATGTCAGAGGCAGCCTAGATCTCTTCCTGGGGCTCACCTTCAGCAACTTGCATCCTGTTATAGCTAAGAGCTAGTTGAGTCTCACTTTCTCCAGCACTGCTTCTCTCTAGCGTAAAGGGACTGGTGTTGAAAGGAAAACACACATTTAAAGGGAACAGAGCCAGCTAAGACTCAACCTTCAGGGATTCTTATCCATTAGCTTTGTGTCTAAACTCACCCCTGATACTGACGAGATGACCACTTACCAAAGGGGAAGCCTTCCTTATACCTGGCCGCAGCCCTAACCACTACATCTCCAGCGCACCCTTCTATACAGGTGATAGCTGCCAGCACACTCTTAGGAAAGACATTACATCTGTTCACATAAAATACAGGTCTCCACCAAATGCACTGGGCACACACAGATTATATAATGATGCTTGCACATAAGGACAACTTTCCAAGACCACAGTAGGTAACTGCTTCACCTAATTTCATACAGACAAAGAAAGATAAGCAAAATGGAAAGAAAGATAATTTTATCAGCTGAAACTGCAAGAGAAAAGCCCTGAAAAAAGCAACTAATGAAGCAGAAATAAACAATTAGCCAGAAAAAATATGAAGTATTAATCTAGTCAAGGCTATGGTTTTTCCAGTAGTCATGTATAGATGTGAGAGTTGAACTGTAAAGAAGGCTGAGTGCTGAAGAATTGATGGTTTTGAACTGTGGTGTTGGAGAAGACTCTTGAGAGTCCCTTGGACTGCAAGGAGATCCAACCAGTCCATTCTGAAGGAGATCAGCCCTGGGATTTCTTTGGAAGGAATGATGCTAAAGCTGAAACTCCAGTACTTTGGCCACCTCATGCGAAGAGTTGACTCATTGGAAAAGACGCTGATGCTGGGAAGGATTGAGGACAGGAGGAGAAGGGGACGACAGAGGATGAGATGGCTGGATGGCATCTCGGACTCAATGGACGTGAGTCTGAGTGAACTCCTGGTGTTGGTGAAGGACAGTGAGGCCTGGTGTGCTGTGGTTCATGGGGTCACAAAGAGTTGGACATGACTGAGTGACTGAACTGAACTGAATAATAAGAATGATAGCAAAATTAGGGAAAATAGTAAACAAACAGTGAATTTTAATAAAGAATTAGGAACTATAAAATAGTAGATAGAACTAGAAAATAAAAACTGAAATGAAAACACATTAGGGGGAATAAATAACAAACTAAGTGTTGCAGAAATATATATATGTGATTTGGAAGATAGAATAATGGAAATCGCTCAGTTAGAACACCAAAAAAAAAAAAAACCTTTTCAAGTATACATATCCAGGGAGGAGAAAAAATAAGAAGTCAAAAATTTATTTGATTGAAAATATGGCTTAGAAATTTCCAAAACTAGAAAAAGGGAACAGATTTACATGTCTAAGAAGTGCAGAGGGTCTCAAATAGGATGAACCCAAACAGAAAAACACCACAAAATAGCAACTAAAAAGGCAAAAGTTAAAGAGAAGTATAAAAGTATAAAAATATAAAAGTAGCAAGAGCAAAAGAAGAGTCATATACAAGGGAACCCTGTTGAGGTTATTAGCTTATTTTTCTGTAGAAACTTTGCATGCCAGAAGAGAGTAGCATGATATATTCAGAGTTCCAAAAGGAACTCTGGATGCAAAAACCTGCATCCCAGAATATCCTATACAACAAGAACACAATTTAGAATTGACTGAGAGATATTGAACTTCTTAGACAAGTAGAAACTAAAGCAATTCAGTAATATTAAATCTACCCTGAAAGAAATGTTATTGAGTTTTCTCTAAAGTGAAAGTGAAGTCTCACAGTTGTATCCAACTCTTTGCTACCCCGTAGACTGTAGCCTACAAGGCTCCTCTGTCCATGGGATTCTCCAGGCAAGAATACTGAAGTGGGTTGCCATTCCCTTCTCTCGGGGATCTTCCTGACCCAGGGGTCGAATCCAGATCTGCATTGCAGGCAGACGCTTTAACCACTGAGCCACCAGGGAAGCCCACTGAGTTTTCTCTAACTGGAAATAAAAAAGCTATAACAACAAGTAAAAATCTGTAGGAAATAAAAGATCATACTAGGAAAGGCAAATACATATTAAGGGATGAAGGTGAACTACTTAAGTTGGCTAGTACAAAAATTAAGAGAACAAAAAAAATTGTAAAAACAATTCTAATAGTGACGAGGTAAAAATGAGATTAAAAATATGTCATCAAAAACACAAAGCATGAGGGAAAAGGGTAAAAGAGGTAAGTCATTTACAATGCATTTTAAGGTAAAAGAAAACAAATGTAAAACAATAGAGACCCCAAAGGTAAACCCATGCACCTATAGTAAAATAAGCTGTGATAATGGAGGCAAGAATATACAGTGGAAAAAGGCAATCTCTCTAGTAAGTGGTGCTGGGTAAACTGGACAGCTACAGGTGAAATAATGAGGTTAGAAAATTTCCTCACACCATATACAAAATATAGCTCAAAATGAATCAAAGACCTAAATAAATGTAAGACACACACACACACACACAAAGAAATACTAAGAGAACAGAACACAGTAGAACACCTTGAGATAAATTGTAGCTATATATATCTGAACTGTAGTGTTAGTCACACAGTTGTGTCTGACTCTGTGATTCCATGGACTGTAGCCCATCAAGCTCCTCTGTCCATGGAATTCTCAGATTCTCTTCTCCAGGAGTTCTTCCCTACCCAGGGAACAAACTCGGGTCTTCTGTATTGTAGGCAAATTCTTTATCATCTGAACTACCAGGGAACCCCCATATATACATAGGATCTGTCTCCAAGGGAGAGACAAATATAAACAAATATAAATAAATGAGACCTAATTAAACCCAACCCTTTTATGGATCACAGCCATGTCATACCAATGGGGCTTGCAGAGCTCAATGAAGCTATCAGCTATGCCATGTAGGGTCACCCCAAGACAGATGGTTCATAGTGAAGAGTTCTGGCAAAATGCAGTACACTGGATAAGAAATGACAACCCACTCCAGTATTCATGCCACAAGAACTCCATGAACATTATGAAAAGGCAAAAGAAGATATGACATCAGGAGATGAGCCTTGTAGGTCAGAATGTGTCTAATATGCTCTAGGGAAGAGTGGAGGGGGGAGTGGATGTGTTAAGCAGAAATGAGGGTCAGTTGAGGAAGTAACTGGTGAAGAAATTAAAGTCTGGTACTGTAAAGGACAATATTGCATAGGAAGCTGGATTGTTAGGTCCATAAATCTAGTTAAATGGAATGTGAGCAAGCAGAAGATGGCAAGAGAGAACATAAACATTGTAGGAATCAATGAACAAAAATGGACCAGAATGGGATAATTTAATTCAGATGACCATTATTTCTACTACTGTGGGCGAGAATCCCTTAGAAGAATTAGAATAACCTTCAGTCAACCAGAGAGTCCAAAATGCCATACTTGAGTGCAATATCAAAAATGACACAATGATCTTGGTTCCTTTCCAAAGCAAACCATTCAACAACACAGTATTCCAAGTCTATGACACAACCACTAATGCTAAGGAAGTTGAAGTTGATCGAGTCTATGAAGACCTACACCTTCTAGAATGAATGCTACAATAGATGTCATTTTCATCATCAGGGAATGAAATGTAAGAGTAGGTAGTCAAGAGATATTTGAAGTAACAGGGATGTTTGGTCATGGAGTAAAAAATAAAGCAAAACTAAGGTTAATATAATTTTGTCAAGAGAATGCATTGGTCATGGCAAACATCCTCTTCCAACAACACAAGAAACGACTCCACACATGGACATGACCATACGGTCAATATTGAAATCCAGATGGTAGTCAGTACTATGGATGGAGATTTTTTAACATTGTATAGAAGGCAGTGACCAAAATCACCCAAAAGAAAAAGAAATGAAAAAGAAAAAAAAAAAAAGGAAGGCAAAGTGGTTCTCTGATGAGGCTTTACAAATAGCTAAGGAAAGAAGAAAAGTGTAAAGTCAAGGGAGAAAGGGAAAGATATCCCAACTGAATGCAGAGTTACAGAGAAGAGGAAGAGATAAGAATGCCTTCTTAACTGAACAATGCAAAGAATTAGAGGAAACAATAGAAAGGGAAATAATAAAGATCTCTTCAAGAAAATATAGACATCAAGGAAATATTTCATGCAAGGATGGGCATAATAAGGTACAGAAATGGTAAGAATATAACAGAAGTATAAAAGACTAAGAAGAGGTGAAAAGAATACAGAAAAGAATTATATAGAAAATATCTTAATTACCTGGATAATGATGATGGTGTGATCACTCACCTAGAGCCAGACATCCTGGAGTGTGAAGTCAAGTGGGCTTTAGAAAGCATTACTACCAACAAAGATAATGGAGGTGATGGAATTCCAGCTGAGATATTTCAACTCCTAAAAGATAATGCTATCAAAGTGCTGCACTAAATATGCAAGTAAATTTGCAAAATTCAGCAGTGGCCACAAGATTAGAAAAGGTCCAGTTTCATTCCAATCCCAAAGAAGGGCAATGCCAGAGAACACTCAAACTACTGCACAATTGCACTGATTTCACATGTTAGCAAGATAATGCTCAAAATCCTTCAAGGTAGGATTCAACAGTACATGAACTGAGACCTTCCAGATGTTCAAGCTGGATTTAGAAAAAGCAGAAGTAACAAGAAATCATATTGCCAACATTTGTTGGATCATGGACAAAGCAAGGGACTTTCAAAAAAAAAAATCTACTTCTACACTAAACCTTTGACTATATGAATCACAACAAAGTGTGGAAAATTCTTCAAGAGATGGGAGTACCAGACTACCTTACCTGTTCCTGAGAAACCTGTATGCAGGTCAAGAAGCAGCAGTTAACTGGACATGAAAGAAAGGACTGGTTCAAAATTTGGAAAGGGGTACAACAAGGCCGTATATTGTCACCCTACTTATTTAAATCATATGCAAATTGCATCGTGTGAAATCCTGGGCTGCATGAATTACAATCTGTATTCACGATTTCTGGGGGAAAATATCAATAATCTCAGATATACAGATGATACCACTCTAATGGCAGAACGTGAATATGAGTTAAAGAGCCTATTCTTGAAGGTGAAAACAGAAACTGAAAAGGCTGGCTTAAAACTCAGTGTTCAATAAACTAAGATCATGGAATCTGGTTCCATCATTTCATGAAAAATAGATGGGAAAAAAAGTGGAAACAGTGGCAAATTTTATTTTCTTGAGCTGCAAAATCGCTGTGGATGGTGAATATACCCCTGAAATGAAAAGATGCTTGCTCCTTGGAAGAAAAGTTTTGACAAACCTAGTCTGTGTGTGCTTAGTCACTCATTCATGTTGAACTCTTTACAACCCTTTGGACTGTACAGGCTCCTCTGTACATGGGAATAGAAGGAGAAAAGTTGCAAACAAGAAGATTTTATGAAAAGTAAAGATTTTGTTTTCTCAGGCTTCAAAATCACTGCAGACAGTGACTGCAGCCATGAAATTAGGGAAGGAAAGCTCCGACAAACCTAGACAATATAGTAAAATGCAGAGACATCACCTTGCCTACAAAGGTATGTATAATCAAGGGTACAGCTTTTTCCAGTTAGTAATGTACAGATATGAGATTAGGTCCATAAAGAAGGCTGAGAACTTTTGAATTGTGGTGCTAGAGAAGAATCTTGAGATTCCCTTGGACATTGAGGAGATCAAACCAGTCAATCCTAAAGGAAATCAATCCTGAATATTCATTGGAAGGACTGTTGCTGAAGCTCTAATACCTTGACCACCTGATGCGAGGAGCCAACTCATTAGGAAAGACCCTGATTCTGGGAAAGATTGAAGGCAAAAGGAGAAGTGAGTGCCAGTGGATAAGGTGGTTACACAGAATCACCTACTCAATGGAAATGAATTTGAGCAAACTCCAGGAGACAGTGGAAGATAGAGGAACTTGATGTGCTGTGATCTATGGGATTACAATAACTGAGACACAACTTAGCAACTGAACAACAAAAGCAATGAAAGCTAAAAGCTTTTGCACAGCAAAGGAAACTGTTGACAGAAGGAATGGGAGAATATATATGTTAATGGTATGACCAAAAAGAGTTAACATCTAAAGTATCTAAATATCTTACACAACTCCAAGTCAAAAAATCAAACAACTTGATTAAAAATGAGCAGAAGGCCAGAAATGACCTGAGTTTTTCCAAAGAACATATACAGAAAGCCAATAAGTTCATGAAAAGATACTCAATATCACTATCAGAAAAATGCAAATAAAAACCACAATGAGATATCACCTCACACTTCTCAAAATGACTAACATCAGAAAGTTTATACAAATAAAACATCTTGCCAAGGATGTGAAGTAAAGGGAACTCTACTACACTGTTGATGGAGATGTTAATTGGTATAGCTGCTGTTGAAAATACTACAGAATTTTCTCAAACATTAATAACAGAATTGCCACATTTTCTATGAAATCCATTTCTTTTATATATCTGAAGAAAACAAAAACATTAAAAAGATACATGCACTCCAGTGTTCTTAGTGTTCTTATGCTCAGTGAAATATGCCAGAGAATAATGCAGTATTGTATCACAAACAAAAAATAATTACTATATATATATGCAGGCTAATAAATATTGACAAAAATTAGAGGTTGCCAGTGAGGAGAAGGTGGAGGGGCAAGAAAGGAGTGGAGGGGCAAGAAAGGGGTAGAGGATCAAGAGGTACAAACTGATCTGTATAAAATTAAAAAGCTACAAGGATATATTGTAGAACATAAGGAAATAGCCAGTATTTAATAACAAGCATGTTGCTCAGTCCCTAAGTCCTGTCTCTTTGTGACCCTATGAACTGCAGCATACCTGGCATTGACGCCCTTCACTATCTCCCGGAGTTTGATCAAACGCAGATGCATTGAGTCAGTGGTGCCATCCAAACATCTCATCCTCTGTCATCTCTTTCTCCTCCTGTCTTCTTGTTTTTCCTGACTCTGTAGAGCTTCTCCATCTTCGGCTTCAAAAATATAATCAATCTGATTTCAGTATTGTTGTCCATGGACATCTCATGATGTCCATGTGTAGACTCGTCTTTTGTGTTATTGGATGAGATGTTTGCTATAACCAGTGCATTTTATTGGAAAAACTCTGTTAGCCTTTGTCCTGCTTCATATTGTACTCTAAGGCCAAACTTGCCTGTTACTCCTCATATATAATGATTTGAATTATTATTTTGGTAATACATTCTTTAAATGTTTATTTCATATAAGGGTATAATTGATTTATAATGTCATGTTAGTTTCAGGTGTAGAGCAAAGTGATTCAGTTTGACATATACATATATCTATTTTACAGATTCTTTTCCCATTTAGTCTATTACAGAGTACTGAGTACAAGCCCCTGTACTATACAATGTGTCCTTGTTGGTTATCTATTTTATTTATAGTAGTATGCATATTAATCAAAAACTGTAAATTTATCCCTTCCCTCCACTTTCTTTCAAATTTATGGATAACAATACATTTGGTTTCAAAGTTTGTCAGTCATTTTCTGTTTTGTAAATAAATTTATTTGCATATTTTTTAAAATTTCACATATTAATGATATCATACAGTGTTTGCCTTACATCTCTTGGTATGATAGTCTCTATATTCATCCATGTTGATGCAAATGACATTATTTTATTCTTTCTAGTGGCTAATATTCCCCATTTTATATATATGTAAGACATTTTTTTATCACTTCATACATTGAAGGACATTTAGGTTGCTTCTATGTCTTGCCTATATAAATAATGCTGCAATGAACACTGAGATGCATAAATCTTTTTGAATTATGGCTTTCTCCAGATATAGGCCCAGGAATGGGAATGCTGCCTCATATAATAGCTCTATATTTAGGTTTTTTAATGTACCTCCATACTGTTCTCCATAGTGACTATGCCAATATACATTTCTACCAGTAGTGTAGGAGAGTTCCTTTTTTTTTTTTTCACACAGTCTCCAGCATTTATTCTTTGTAGGCTTTTTGATGGTGGTCATTCTGACTGATGCAAGGTGATTCCTCATTGAGGTTTTGACTTGCATTTCTTTAATAATTAATGTTGAGCATCTGTTTATGTACTTGTGGTCTTTTTCAATGTCTTCCTGGGAGAAATGTTTATTTATATATTTCCCAAACATTTTTTATGAGTTTGGTTTTTCTTGATATTAGGCTGTATGAGCTGTTTGTGTATTTTAGAGATTAACCATTTGTCAGTATCATCATTGCAAATGTTTTCGCCTATTCTGTGGGTTGTCTTTTCACTTTGCTTAAAGTTTCCTTTGCTGTGAAAAGACTTTTAAGTTTAATTAAATTTCACTTATTTTTGTTTTTATTTTCATTAATCTAGAAGGTACATCCAAAATGATAATGTTGCAATCTATGCCTGTGCTTTCATCTAATAATTTTACAGTATCAAATTTTATATTTAGGTCTTTAATAACTTTGATTTTTTGTGTATATGGTTACAGAGTGTTTTAATTTCATTTTTTACATGTAGCTGTCCAGTTTTCTGAGCAAAATTTTTTGAAGAGGTGGTTTCCCCATCATTGTGTAGTCTTCCCACCTTTGTTGTAGATTATTGATCATAGTTGTGTGGGTTTACTTCTGGGCTTTCTATCCTGTTCCATTGATCTGTATTTCTGTTTTTGTGTCAGTACTACACTGTTTTGATGACTGAGTTTGTACTGTACTCTAAAGTCATGGAACCTGTTTCTTTCAACTTCAATTTTCCTTTTGAAGGTTACATTGCTATTTGGGGTCCATTGAGTTTCAATACAAATTAAAAATTTTTCCCTTTTACTTACACAAAAAATGCCATTGGTAATTTACTAGAGTATGCATTGAATCTATAGATTGAATAGGACAGTTAGTCATTTTAACAATATCATTCTTTCACTTCAAAAATTATTGGATGGGAATGTCTTTCTATTTATTTATGTCATATTCTATTGTTTTCCATCTATTAATGGAAAATATAAATATCTTTTCATCTATTTATGTCACTTTCTATTGTTTTCAACAGTGTTCTATAGTGTTTGAAGTGCAAGATTTTTGACTCCCAAAGCCTTTGACTGTATGGATCACAATAAATTGTGTAAAATTCTGGAAGATATGGGAATACCAGACCACCTGACCTGCCTCTTGAGAAACCTTTATGCAGGTCAGGAAGCAACAGTTAGAATTGGACATGGAACAACAGACTGGTTCCAAATAGGAAAAAGAGTACATCATGGCTGTATATTGTCACCCTGCTTATTTAACTTATATGCAGAGTACGTCATGAGAAACGCTGGACTGGAAGACAAGCGGGAATCAAGATTGCTGGGAGAAATATCAATAACCTCAAATATGTAGATGACACCACCCTTATGGCAGAAAGTGAAAAGGAACTATAAAGCCTCTTGATGAAAGTGAAAGAGGAAAGCGAAAAAGTGGGCTTAAAGGTCAACATTCAGAAAACGAAGATCATGGCATCCGGCCCCATTACTTCATGGGAAATAGACAGGGAAACAGTGGAAATAGTGTCAGACTTCATTTTGCGGGGCTCCAAAATCACTGCAGATGGTGTATGCAGCCATGAAATTAAAAGACGCTTACTCCTTGGAAGAAAAGTTATGACCAACCAAGATAGCATATTCAAAAGCAGAGACATTGCTTTGCCAACAAAGGTCTGTCTAGTTAAGGCAATGGTTTTTCCTGTGGTCATGTATGGATGTGAGATTTGGACTGTGAAAAACTGAGCACAGAAGAATTAATGGTTTTGGACTTTGATGTTGGAGAAGACTCTTGAGAGTCCCTTGGACTGCAAGGAGATCCAACCAGTCCATTCTGAAGGAGATCAGCCCTGGGATTTCTTTGGAAGGAATGATGCTAAAGCTGAAATTCCAGTACTTTGGCCACCTCATGTGAAGAGTAGACTCATTGGAAAAGACTCTGATGCTGGGAGGAATTGGAGGCAGGAGGAGAAGGGGACGACAGATTATGAGATGGCTGAATAGAATCACGGACTCAATGGACGTGATTTTGAGTGAACTTCGGCAGTTGTTGATGGACAGGGGGCCTGGTGTGCTGGAATTCATGGGGTCGCAAAGAGTCAGACATGACAGAGCGATTGAACTAAATTGAAATGATGTATAATTCTTCTTTTTCATCTCATCCTCTGTTGTCCCCTTCTCCTCCTGCCCCCAATCCCTCCAAGCATCAAAGTATTTTCCAATGAGTCAACTCTTCGCATAAGGTGGCCAAAGTACTGGAGTTTCAGCTTTAGCATCATTTCTTCCAAAGAAATCCCAGGGCTGATCTCCTTCAGAATGGACTGGTTGGATCATCTTGCAGGCCAACGGACTCTCAAGAGTCTTCATCAACACCACAGTTCAAAAGCATCAATTCTTCGGCGCTCAGTCTTCATAGTCCAACTCTCACATCCATACATGATCACAGGAAAAACTATAGCCTTGACTAGACGGACCTTAGTCTGCAAAGCAATGTCTCTGCTTTTGAATACACTATCTAGCATGGTCATAACTTTTCTTCCAAGGAGTAAGCGTCTTTTAATTTCATGGCTGCAGTCACCATCTGCAGTGATTTAGGAGCCTAAAAAATAAAGTCTGACACTGTTTCCACTGTTTCCCCATCTATTTCCCATGAAGTGATGGAACCAGATGCCATGATCTTCGTTTTCTGAATGTTGAGCTTTAGGCCAACTTTTCACTCTCCTCTTTCACTTTCATCAAGATGCTTTTTAGCTCCACTTCCCTTTCTGCCATAAGAGTGGTGTCATCTGCATATCTGAGGTTATTGATACTTCTCCCAGCCATCTTGATTCCAGCTTGTGTTTCTTCCAGTCCAGCGTTTCTCATGATATACTCTGCATATAAGTTAAATAAGCAAGGTGACAATATACAGCCTTGTACTCCTTTTCCTATTTGGAACCAGTCTGTTGTTCCATATCCAGTTCTAACTGTTGCTTCCTGACCTGCATACAGATGTCTCAAGAGGCATCTGGTATTCCCATCTCTTTCAGAATTTTCCACAGTTTATTGTGATCCAAACAGTCAGAGGCTTGGCATATTCACTAAAACAGAAATAGATGTTTTTCTGGAACACTCTTGCTCTTTTGATGATCCAGCAGATGTTGGCAATTTGATCCCTGGTTCCTCTGCCTTTTCTAATCCAGCTTGAACATCAGGAAGTTCACGGTTCCTGTATTGCTGAAGCATGGCTTGGAGAATTTTGAGCATTACTTTACTTGCATGTGAGATGAGTGCATTTGTGTGGTAGTTTGAGCATTTTTTGGTGTTCCCTTTCTTTGAGATTGGAATGAAAACTGACTTCTTCTAGTCCTGTGGCCACTGCTGAGTTTTCTAAATTTGCTGGCATACTGAGTGCAGCATTTTCACAGCATCATCTTTCAGGATTTGAAATAGCTCAACTGGGATGCCATCACCTCCTCTACCTTTGTTCATAGTGATGCTTCCTATGGCCCACTTGACTTCACATTCCAGGATGTCTGGCTCTAGATTAGTGATCACATCATCAAGATTATCTGGGTCATGAAGACTTTTTGTACAGTTCTTCTGTGTATTCTTGCCACCCCTTCTTAATTTCCCCTGTTTCTGTTAGGTCCATACCATTTGTGTCTTTATCAAGCCCATCTTTGCATGAAATGTTCCCTTGGTATCTCTAATTTTCTTGAAGAGATCTCTAGTCTTTCCCATTCTGTTGTTTTCCTCTATTTCTTTGCATTGATTGCTGAAGAAGGCTTTCTTATCTCTTCTTGCTCTTCTTTGGAACTCTGCATTCACATGCTTATATCTTTCCTTTTCTCCTTTGCTTTTTGCTTCTCTTCTTTTCACAGCTATTTGTAAGGCTGCACCAGACAGCCATTTGGCTTTTTTGCATTTCTTTTCCATGGGGATGGTCTTGATGCCTGTCTCCTGTACAATATCATGAACCTCATTCCATAGTTCACCAGGTACTCTATCTATCAGATCTAGACCGCTAAATCTATTTCTCACTTCCACTGTATAATCATAAGGGATTTGATTTAGGCCATACCTGAATGGTCTAGCAGTTTCCCCTGCTTTCTTCAATTTAATTCTGAATTTGGTAATAAGGAGTCCAGAATCTGTGCCACAGTCTGGTCTTGTTTTTGCTGACTGTATATAGCTTCTCCATCTTTGGCTGCATAGAATATAATCAATCTGACTTCGGTGTTGACCATCTGGTGATGTCCATGTGTAGAGTCTTCTCTTGTGTTGTTGGAAGAAGGTGTTTGCTATGACCAGTGCATTTTCTTGGCAAAACTATAATAGTCTTTGCCTTGTCATTCCACATTCCAAGGTGAAATTTGCCTGTACTCCAGGTGTTTCTTGACTTCCTCCTTTTGCATTCCAGCCCCTATAGTGAAAAGGACAACTGTTTTGGGTGTTAGCCTAAAAGGTCTTGCAGGTCTTCATAAAACCTTTCAACTTCAGCTTCTTCAGCATTACTGGTAGGGGAATAGACCTGGATAAGTGTGATATTGAATGGTTTGCCTGGGAGACAAACAGAGATCATTCTGTTATTTTTGAGATTGCATATAAGTACTGAATTTCAGACTCTTTTTGTTGACAATGATGGCTACTCCATTTCTTCTGAGGGATTCCTGCCCGCAGTAGGAGATATAATGGTCATCTGAGTTGAATTCACCCATTCCAGTCCATTTTAGTTCACTGATTCCTAGAATGTCGATGTTCACTCTTGCCATCTCTTGTTTGACCACTTCCAGTTTGCCTTGATTTATGGACCTGACATTCCAAGTTCCTATGCAATATTGCTCTTGACAGCATCGGGTCTTGCTTCTGTCACCAGTCACATCCACAGCTGGGTATTATTTTTGCTTTGGCTCCATCCTTTAATTCTTTCTAGAGTTATTTCTCCACTGATCACCAGTAGCATATTGGGCACCTACTAACCTGGGGAGTTCCTCTTTCAGTACTCTATCATTGTGCCTTTTCATACTGTTCATGGGGTTCTCAAGGAAAGAATACTGAAGTGGTTTGCCATTCCCTTCTCCAGTGGATCACATTCTGTCAGACCTCTCCACCATGACCTGCCTGTCTTGGTTTGCCCCACAGGCATGGCTTAGTTTCACTGAGTTAGACAAGGCTGTGACAGCAGTGGCCACAGGACTAGAAAATTTCAGTTTTCATTCCAATCCCAAAGATAGGCAATGCCAAAGAATGCTCAAACTACTGCACAATTGCACTCATTTCACATGCTAGTAAAGTAATGCTCAAAATTCTCCAAGCCATGCTTCACCAATGTGTGAACTGTGAACTCCCTGATGTTCAAGCTGGTTTTAGAAAAAGCAGAGGACCAGAGATCAAATTGCCAACATACGCTGGATTATGGAAAAAGCAAGAGAGTTCCAGAAAATCATCTATTTCGGCTTTAATGACTATGCCAAAGCCTTTGACTGTGTGGATTACAATAAACCGTGGAAAATTCTGAAAGAGATGGGAATACCAGACCACCTAACCTTCCTCTTGAGACATCTGTATGCAGGTCGGGAAGCAACAGTTAGAACTGGACATGGAACAACAGACTGATTCCAAATAGGAAAAGGAGTATGTCAAGGCTGCATACTGTCACCCTGCTTATTTAACTTCTATGCAGAGTACATCATGAGAAACGCTGGGGTTGAGGAAGCACAAGCTGGAATCAAGATTGCTGGGAGAAGTATCAATAACCTCAGATATGCAGATGACTCCACCCTTATGACAGAAAGTGAAGAGGAGCTAAAAGCCTCTTGATGAAAGTGAAAGAGGAGAGTGAAAAAGCTGGCTTAAAGTTCAACATTCAGAAAACCAAGATAATGGCATCCAGTCCCATCACTTCATGAGAAATAGATGGGGAAACAGTGGAAACAGTGTCAGACTTTATTTTTTGATGCTCCAAAATCATTGCAGATGGTGACTGCAGCCATGAAATTAAAAGACGCTTACTCCTTGGAAGAAAAGTAATGATCAACCTAGATGGTATATTCAAAAACAGATACATTGCTTTGCCAACTAAGGTCCATCTCGTCAAAGCTATGGTTTTTCCTGTAGTCATGTATGGATGTGAGAGTTGGACTGTGAAGAAGGCTGAGCTCCAAATAATTGATGCTTTTGAACTGTGGTGTTGAGGACTCTTGAGATTCCTTTGGACTGCAAGGATATCCAACCAGTCCATTCTGAAGGAGATCAACCCTGGGATTTCTTTGGAAGGAATTTTGCTAAAGCTGAAACTCCAGTACTTTGGCCACCTCATGCGAAGAGTTGACTTATTGGAAAAGACTCTGATGCTGGGAATGATTGGGGGCAGGAGGAGAAGGGGACAACAGAGGATGAGATGGCTGAATGGCATCATGGACTAGATGAACGAGAATCTGAGTGAACTCCAGGAGATGGTGATGGTCACGGAGTCCTGGCGTACTGTGAATCATGGGATCACAAACAGTCGGACACGACTGAGCGACTGAACTATGTACAGTATTATATCATCTGCAAACAGTGCCATTTTTGCTTCCTCTTTTTCAATTTGGATATCTTTCATTGTTTTTCTTCTCTGATTGATATGGCTAGGACTTTCAAAGCTATATTAAATACAAGTGGCAAGAGTGGATATCCTTTGTTTGTTCTTGATCTTTGATGAAGTGCTTTTAACTTTTCGTCATTGACTTTGATATTAGCTTTTGTTTTGTCATGTGGGCCTTCATTATATTATGTTCCATTTATGCTCACTTTTGAAGAACTTTTTTTGTCATAAATTGTTGTTTTTTGTCAGTATCTGTGGAATTGATAATTTTTTCTTTCAGTGTTTTCATAACAACTATTTTAATTGGAGAATAATTACTTTACAATATTGTATTGGATTCTGCTGTACAGCAACATTAATCAGCTATATATATATATATATATATATATGACCCCTCTCTCTTGAATCTCCATTCAGTCTCCTCAACACAGTACTCTATCCAATGAGTTTTTGACCTAAATTCCCTGGTGGTCTAATGATCATATGGTTTTTATTCTTCAATTTGTTAATATGATGTGTCACACTAATTGATTGGCAAATGCTGAAAAATACTTGGGTCCCTGCAATAAATCCCCTTTAAATATTTTGTTGAACTCCTTTTGCTAGTGTTTTTGAGGATTTTTGCATCTGTTTCATCAGCAATGCAATGATGTTGGCCTGTAATTTTCTTTTGTGTGGCATCTTTGTCTGGTTTTGGCAGCAGGGTAATGGTATCCTCATAGAATGAGATTGGAAGTGTTCCTCTCTTGAAAAATTTGACATGCTTCAGAAGAATTGGTGCTACCTACAGGTTTGATAGAATTCACCTAAGAAGCCATCTGTTCCTGGACTTTGTTGGGAGGTTTTAAAATCACAGTTTCAATTTTAGTAATTGTGATTGTTCTGTTCATATTACTTATATTTTCCTGGATCATTCTTGAAACGTTGTGCCTTTCTAAGAATTTTTCCATTTCTTCTTGGTTGTCCATATTAGCATATAATTGTTTGTAGTCTTCTCTCATCATCCTTTCTATTTCTGTGGTGTCCATTGCAGCATCTCATTTTTCATTTCAAATATTATTTATGAGTCCTCTCCCTTTTTCTCTTTATGAATATGGATAAAGATTTATCAATTTATCTTTTCTGTGAACACATTTTAGCTTCATTAATCTCTACTATTTGTTTCTTTTTAATTTTGTTTAATTGAAGGATAATGGATTTACAGAGTTTTGTGGTTTTCTGTCACATCTCAGTAAGAATCAACCATAGGTATACCCGGGTCCCTTCCCTCCCAGACCTCCCTCCCATCCCTCCCCATCCCACCCTTCAGTTTGTCATGGAGCACCTGTTTGAGTTCCCTGAGTCATACTGCAAATTCCCATTGACTATCTATTTTACATATGGTGTTGTACATTTCTGTAACTGTCTTCATACATTTCCCTTCTCCCTCCTCTCCTATCCCAATGTCCATAGGTCTGTTCTGTATGTCTGTTTCTCCATTGCTGCCCTGAAAATAAATTCATCAGTACTATATTTTTAGATTCCATAAATATGTATCAGTATGCAATATTTATATTTCTCTTTCTGACTTACTATCCTCTTTATAAAAGGCTCTAGGTTCATCCACCTGATTAGAATGGATTCAAATGCATACGTTTTTCATAGCTGAGTAGTATTCCATTATATATATATATATCACAGCTTCTTTATTCACTCGTCTGTTGATGGACATCTAAGCAGTTTTCACATTTTAGCTATTGTAAATAGTGCTTTGATGAACATTGTGGTAGATGTGTCCTTTGCAACTTAGATTTCCTCAGAGTATATGCCTAGGAGTGGGATTTCTGGGTCATAAAGTGGTTTTATTCCTAGCTTTTAAAGGAATCTCAATACCATCTTCCATAGTGGCTATATCAGTTTACTTTCACACCAGCAATGCAAGACTGTCCCTTTTTCTCCATTTTCTCTTCAGCATTTATTGTTTGTAGACCTTTTGATGATGGTGATTCTGACTGGTGTAAGGTAGTATCTTATTGTAGTTTTGATTTGCATTTCTCTAATAATGAGTGGTGTTGAGCATATCTTCATGTGCTTGTTAGCCATCTGTATGTCTTATTTGGATAAATATCTCTTCAGGTCCCTGTCTCACTTTTCGATTGGCTTGTTTTCTGGTATTGAGTTTTTTGAACTTCTTATATGTTTTGGAAACTAATACTTTGTCAGGTGTTTCTTTTGCTATTATTTTCTCCAATTCTGAGGGTTGTCTTTTCACCTTGTTTGTAGTTTCCTTTGCTGTGCAAAAGTTTTTAGTGTAATTAGGCCCCACGTGTTTATTTTTGTTTTTATTTCCATTACTATAGGAGGTGAGTCATAGATGATCTTGCTTTGATTTATGTCACCAAGTGTTCTGCCTATGTTTTCCTCTAAGATTTTAATAGCTTCTGGTCTTACACTTAGGTCTTTGGTCCATTTTGAGTTTATCATTGTGTATGGCATTAATTAGTGTTCTAATTTCATCATTTTTCATGTAGCTGTCCAGTTTGCCCAGCACCACTTATTGAAGAGGCTTTCATTGTCTCATTGTATATTCTTGCCTTTTCTTGTTTTTTTTGAAAAATAAGGTACCCATAGTTTTGTGGGTTTATCTCTGGATTCTCTACATTTTTACAATGGTATATATTTTTGTTTTTGTGCCAGTGCCATACTGTCTTGATGACTGTAGCTTTGTAGTATAGTCTGAAGTCTGGACTCAGGTCAGGTGTTTCTTTTGCTATTATTTTCTCCAGCTCCTATCCTCCAGCTCCTTTCTTCTTTCTCAAGACTACTTTGGCTATTCAGAGTTTTTGGGTTTCCACATGAATTTTTTGTTCTAGTTCTGTTTTTAAAACGTCATTTGTAATTTGATAGGGATTGCATTAAATCTGTAGATTGCATTTGGTAGTATAGTTAATTTTTACAATATTGATTCTTCCTACCCAGGAACATGGAATATCTCTCCGTCTGCTTATGTCATCTTTGATTTCTTTCATCAGTGTCTTATCATTTCTGTTATAGAGCTCTTTTGTCTCCTTAGATAAGTTTATTCCTAGATATTTTATTTTATTTTATTTTATTTTATTTGTAGTTGCAATGATGAATGGTATTGATTCCTAAATTTCTCTTTCTGGTTTTTCACTGTTAATATATAGGAATTCAAGTGATTTCTGTGTATTGACCTTGTATCCTGTGACTTTGCTGATTTCACTAATTTGCTTTAGTAATTTTCTGATAGTTTCTTTTGGATTTTCTGAGTATAATATCATGTCATCTGCAAACAGTGAGAGTTTTGCTTCTTCTTTCCTAATCTGGATTCTTTTTATTTCTTTTCTTCTTTAATTACCATAGCTAGAACTTCCAAATCTATGTTGAATAATAGTGGTGAGAGTGGGCACCCTGTCTTATTCCTAATCTTAGAAGAAATGCTTTTAGTTTTGCATTATTGAGAATAATGTTTGCTGTGGGCTTTTCATATATGGCCTTTGCTATATTGAAGCTAGGTTCTTTCTATGCTCATTTTTTGAAGCTTTTTTTATATTAAATGGTTTCTGGATTTTGTTGAATGCTCTTTATGTATCTATTGAGATGAGCATATTGTTCTTATCTTTCAGTTTGTTAATATGGTGCATCACACTGATTGGTTTGCATATATTGAAGAATCCTTGCATCCCTGGAATGCACCCGACTTGATCATGGTGAATGAGCTTTCTGTTGTGTTGTTGAATTCTGTTTGCTAGAAATTTGTTGGGGATTTTTGCATGCATGTTCATCAGTGATATTAGCCTCCATTTTCTTTTTTTTCTTTCTTCTTTTTTTTTTTTTTCATGTTTTCTGTGCCTGGTTTGGGCACCAGGGTGATCATGGCCTTGTAGAATGAGATTGGAAGCTTTACTTCCTCTGCAATTGTCTGGAAGAGTTTCAGAAAAATAGGCATTAGCTTCCCCTAAATGTTTGATAAAATTACACTCTGAAACCATCTGACTCTGGGCTTTTGTATTTTGGGAGATTTTTATCACTGTTTTGATTTCAGTGTTTGTAACTGGGTTGTTGAGAACTTCTATTTCTTCCTGGTTCAGTCTTGGGAGGTAGACCTTTTCTAAGAATCTGTCCATTTCCTCTAGGTTGTCCATTTTATTATCATATAGTTGCTCACAATATTCTCTTATTATCCATTGTATTTCTATGTTGTCTGTTGGAACTTCTCCTTTTTCATTTCTAATTTTCTTGATTTTATTTTTCTCCTTTTTTTTCCTTGATGAGTCTGGCTAGTGATTTGTCATTTTTTTTAATCTTCTCAAAAATCAGCTTTTAATTTTATTAATCTTTGTTATTGTTTCCTTCATTTCTTTTTAATTTATTTCTACTCTGACTTTTATGATTTTTTTCCTTCCGTTGACTTTTTTGTTTTTGCTGTTGTTGTTTTTCTTCTTTTTCCAGCTGCTTCAGATGTAGAATTAGATTGTCTATTCAATGCTTTTCTTTTTTCTTGAGGCATGATTTTATCACTATAAACTTTACTCTTAGAACTGCTTTTGCTGTATCTCATAGGCTTTGGGTCATCATGTTTTCATTGTCATTTGTTTCTAGGAATATTTTGATTTCCTTCCTTATTTCTTCAGTAAACTCTTTGATATTTAGTAATGAATTGATTCACCTCCACGAGTTTTGTTTTGTTTTTTGTTTGTTTGTTTGTTTGTTTTTGCAGTCTTTTACCAGTAGTTGATAACTAGTCTCATAACATTGTGGTCACAGAAGATGCTTGACACAATTCCAATTTTCTTAAATTTACTGAGTCTTGATTAGTGGCCCAAGATGTGGTTTATCCTGGAGGATGTTCCATGTACACTAGAGAAGAAACTATATTCTCTGCATTTGGATTGAAAGTCCTGAAGTTATCAATTAGGTTCATTTGGTCTATTGTTTCATTTAAAGTTTCTGTTTTATTATTGATTCTCTATTTTGATGATTTGTCCATTGGTATAAGATGGGTGTTAATGTCCTCTATTATTACTGTGTTGCTGTCAGTTCCCCCTCTTGTGCCTGTTAGTTCATCTCTTATGTATTGAAATGCTCCTCTTTTGAGTGTATAGTATGTTTACAATTTTTATGTCTTCTTGGATTGATCCCCTGATCAATGTATTGTCCTTCTTTGTATCTTATAATATTCTTTATTTTAAAGGCTATTTTGTCTGAAATAAAGATTGCCACATAAGCTTTCTTTTGGTTTGCATTTGCATGGAATATCTTTTTCCATTATTTTATTTTTAGTCTGTATGTGTCTCTAGGTCTGAAGTGGTTCTCCTGTAGGCAGCATATCTATATATAGATATAGATATAGATATAGATAGATATACACACACACACAGGTCTTGTTTTTGTATCCAATCAGTCACTCTGTATCTTTTGGCTGATGCGTTTAATTCATTTACATTTAAGGTAATTATTGACATATATGTTCTTATTGTAATTTTCTTGATTTTTTTTTTAGGTCTTTCCTTTCTCTTATGTTTACTGGCTATGTAAGTCCCTTTAGCATTTATTGCTAGGCAGGTCTGTTGCTGCTGAATTCTCTTAATTTCTGCTTATATGTAAAGCTTTTGATTTTTCCATCAATTTTGAATGAGATCTTTGCTGGGTAAAGTAACCTTGTTTGTAGCTTTTTCTCTTTCAGTATTTTAAATATACCCTGTCATTTCTTTCTGGCCTGCAGAGTTTCTCATGAAAGATCCACTGTTAACCATATGGGTTTTCCCTTGTATGTTACTTGTTGCTTTTCCCTTGTTGTTTTCAATATTCTTTCGGGGGGTGGTCCTAAAATGGCAGAAGAATAAGACAGGGAGAATACTTTCTCCCCCACAAATTCATCAAAAGAACATTTGAACTCTGAGCAAATTTTACAAAACACCTTCTGAATGCTGGCAGAGGACATCAGGCACCCAGAAAGCCATCTGGTTGTCTTCAAAAGGAGGTAGGACAAAATATAAAAGATAAAAAGAGCGACAAAAGAGGTAGGGATGGAGATCCATCCTGGAAAGGGAGTCTTAAAAAGAGAGAAGTTTCCAAACACCAGGAAACACTCTCACTGGTGGGCCTGTGGCAAGCCTTGGAATCTCAGAGGGCAACATAACTGGGAGGAAAAACAAATACATAAACAAATAATTAAAACCCACAGATTATGTGCCTAATGGCAACTCTCAGAGGAGAAGCAGCCCAGATGCTTGCATCTACCACTAGCAAGCGGTGGCTGGACAGGGAGATGTGAGCTGCATTGCTTAAGGTAGGGACCAGGCCTGAATGCCCCAAGGGCAATCTGAGGGAACTAGCTCTAGATAGTAATCCAGACTGTGGGATAGCTATATTGTGAAAAGCCCTAACCTAAGACACTTCCAGGCCCACTCACAAAACAAAGGACTGAACAGAGCTAGCTGGATGTGGACTCACTCATCCCCCACCAGAGACAGGCAGGTGAGGGCAGCCAGAGCTAGAAGGGGGCAATCGTGACACCCAAGAGGCACCCTCTACCAAACTGCAAGCATGCTTCATTCTTAACCAAGACTTCTTGGGATCCTGGAGAATCGAAATCTACCAGGAGGGTCGCAGCCAGAGATCAGCTCCCCAAAAGAGACACATGGCACACCTGAGAAGGTGCTCCCATTGTACACCCAGAAAACCAAGTGACTGGGACAGAGGAGGTGATAAGATGCAGCCACCAACTAGGGTCGACTGTGCTCACCAAGCACCTGGTCACCTGGGCTGCTCGGACCTGGGATGAGCACAAAATGCAGGCCCAACCAGGTCTGTGCCTTTGTGGAATACCCAAGGTCCTGAACCTGAGTGGCATAGACCAGAGAAGTGCATGTAACCCAGGGCCCACCTTAGACTGTTCCCATCAGAGCAATCTAGAGCCAGAACAGTGTAGACTGGGAAAGTGCACATGCTGTGAATGGGGGTAAACCCAGTGTGGCTGAAACACTGTGAGCACTCCCCACACACACCAGTGATATTTGTTTGCAGTGTTCCTCCCTCCCCACAGCACGACTGAACAAATGAGCCTAAAAATGTGATCACCACTGCCCTCCTTGTGTGAGGGCGGAAATTAGACACTGAAGAGACTAGCAAACAGAAGAAGCTAAAATAAACAGAGGGAACTGCTTTGGAAGTGACAATGGCTATAGATTAAAACCCTGTAGTTAGCACCGACTATATAGGAAGGGGTCTATAGACCTTGAGAAGTATAAGCCAGATCAAGGAACTATCTGAAAATGAACTGACCGCACACTGTCTGCAACAGCTCCAGAGAAAGTCCTAGATATACTTTTACTATTATCATTTACATTTCCTTTTAATTTTTTATATTTTTAAGTCCTCTATTACTCCTTTAATTTTCATTTTTATAACCTACTTGCAAAAAAGACCCTATTTTTAAAGCAAACTTTATATATATATTTTTAATAATATTTGTGACTTTGTTTTGTTTTTGTAATATTGTATTTTTGAGAGTCTAACCTCTACTCTAAATTTTTAATCTTTGCTTTTGGGTATTTTGTGTTATCAATTTTGTACCTTTAAGAACCCAATCGTCAGTATCCATTTTTTTGTATATGTATTGTGATATATTCTTGGATTGAACAGTTGATTATTATATAGTGTTTTTCTTTGTGTCTTGTTCCTTTTTTGTATCTGTTTTTGGTACCCATTTAGCTAGCATATATATATAAAGGATTCACATATATGCTCTATAAAAGCAACTCACTTCAGATCAAGGGACGTATACAGACTGAAAATGAGGGCAATAAAAATGTATTCTGTGCAAATGAAAATTAAAAGAAAGTTGGAGTAGCAGCACTCATATTAGACAAAGTGGAATTTAAAATAAAGACTGCTATAAGACAAAAAGAAGGATGCTACATAATGATTAACTGGTCAATCCAAGAAGAAAATATCAAAATATATATGCACCAAACATCCTAGGACCTCAATATATAAAGCAAAATCTAACAGACATAAAAGGGGAAATCAACATCTGGTCCCATCACTTCATGGCACATAGATGGGGAAACAATGGAAACAGTGACAGTCCTTATTTACCTGGGCTCCAGAATTACTGTAGATGGTGACAGTAGCAATGAAATTAAAAGACTCTTGCTCCTTGAAAGAAAAGATGACTAACCTAGACAGTATATTAAAAAGCAGAGACATTACTTTGCCAACAAAGGTCTGTCTAGTCAAAGCTATGGTATTTAGAGTAGTCATGTATGGATGTGAGACTTGGACTATAAAGAAAGCTGAGTGCTGAAGAATTGAAGCTTTTGAACTGCAGTGTAGAAGACTTGAGAGTCCCTTGGACTGCAAGGACATTCAACTAGTCAATCCTAAAGGAAATGCATCTTGAATTTTCATTGGAAGGAATGCTGCTGAAGCTGAAACTCCAATACTTTGGCCACCTGATGTGAAAAACGGACTCACTGGAAAATACCCTGATGTTGGCAAAGATTGAAGGCTAGAGGAGAAGGGGACAACAGAGGGTGAGATGGTTGGACTTCATCACCAACTCGATGGACATGAGTTTGAGTAAGCTACAGGAGTTGGTGATGGACAGGGAAGCCTGGTGTGCTGCAGTCTATGGGGTCACAACTGAGAGACTGAACTGAACTGAACTGATGCTTATGCAAGATTATTTTAAGATGTTTTTCTTTTAATTTCAACAAATTTCCAATATCCTTCATTTTTACTCTCCTCATGATTGTTGGTTTTGATGTCATTGTGTGTGGATGATATTCTACCTTTACTCTATGTCTATATTTACTGGTTATGGTATTTTTCTATAGATGACTGTGCAGCAGTTATTTGTAAATTTGATGTTTTAATGAGACAAGATAAATTCAAGTCTTTCTACTCTTCCATTTTGTCTCCATCTTTCTGATGATTTTAAAAATCTCCTTTGCAAGCATCCTCTCAATTCAATACTTTACGAACTTTTCAAAGACACTTACTCAGAGGCCAATGGTCCGGTCCTCCTTCTTAACTCTATCTTACCATTCAAGCAATACATGACAAAACAGAGCATCTCTATTGAAAAGTAAAGTCTGATGGGTTATCCAGAATCCCTTATGCCAGCAAGTGTATCCCATCTTAATTCTTAATAGTTTTCACAAAATTAAGCTTTGGTTAGATTCTGAAAATTGTTGGCATAAAGTTATACATGGTGCAATTTTTAATTTTTTCCATAATTCTCATATGGTTTCCTTTTTCAAATGGCTTATTTCATTTTTTCCCAATTATTTATTCATCAAACTTGCCAGTTGTCTATTTATTGGTCTTTTTGTAAAAGTGAATTTTGTTTTCATTGATCTGCTCTGAATTTTTAGTCTTCTGTACTGCAAGTAATATTCTCTACTTATTTTGAAGTTTTTACTAACTTCTACATTTGCTGATTTTAGTTATTTTTCTCTGAATAGTTCTTTGGCTGTAAACTCAAAGACTTGCTATTTAAGTTCATTCATTGATACTGAAACATATTAAAGTGCTCTAAAAGTATTCTTGATAGATATTTGGGGATTTGTACAATGTACCTGTAAAACTTGTACACTATGCACATTAATTGGATGCTCTCCATCTAATTCAATTAATTTGTGGTTTAATATTTAAAAATTTGTCTAGTTACTTTCATATTTTTGAAACTCTTTTCAAATATTAGAACTTTTGTATTTATCTTTCAAAAGTCTTGAATCTCAATTACCATCAAACCAACTGTCTTCTTAGCTATGTCTATTCTGTTAAACTCATGTAATAAAATTTAATTTTGAATAAGTACTTTATTTTCAATATATTTTTATGGATATAACACACACTTCTCTTATGATATTTGATATATTTTTAAATGACTCTCCTTTCCTTACATGTTTTATTTTTGGCTATTTCAATATGGGATGGTATCTTTTATATGGCTTTGGCTTTACTCAAATATTTGGAGATTCGTATTTGTCTACAGATTTTTTTATTTCATAATAGTTTTTGTATATATTTTGATGATTATTATTTTTATGTGTATTCTATCCTCAGTAGTGCTCTGTTAATAACTTTGCCCTTTAATGGAATATTCTAGGAGTGTATTACGCATTCTGAAGGATACATTCAGAAGTATGTATGCATTTTGATCTTGTGAATCTTTGATTCTGACTTCGTGAATCAATAGCCATGTACAGTACTTTGATCTTGTGAATCTTTGATTCTGACTTCGTGAATCAATAGCCATGTACAGTACTTCTATGTGTTTATGTTTGAAGTCTCTACACTCACTGTTTTAGTTATAAACACACACATAGTGTCTTAGTCAGGGAAAGATACTATAACAAAATATCAGAGGTTGAGTAATTTAAACAACAGATATGTATTTTCGTACATTTTTGGAGACTGGAAGTCCAAGATCAAGGTGTCAGTATGGTCAAGTTCTGGTGAAGACTCCCTTCCTGACGTTCAGACTGTCATCTTTTTTCTATGTTATGTGGCCTTTCTTTAATGCAAGCATATACAGAGAGAGAGACAAATCTGTCTCATCTTATAAAGTTATAAATCCTATTGGATAAGGATGCTACTTATATGAGCATCCATTTAATTTTGATTATATCTCAAAATTCCTGTCTCCAAATATAATCAAACTGTGAGTTAGGACCTCAAAATATTAATTTTTAGAGACATAATTCAATACACAGCATGCATATACTTTACTAATTTCTTCTCATAATAAATATGGGGGTGCAAATATACTGATTTGCATAAGTATTTGTGCCTAATTGGGCAAATTTAGTCATAAATGGAGACAGTTAAAAACAAGGAGAGACACAGATGTATAGAACAGTCTTTTGGAAACTGTGGGAGAGGGAGAGAGTGGGATGATTTGGGAGAATTACATCAAAACAGGTATAATATCATATATGAAACGAATTGCCAGTCCATGTTTGATGCATGATACTGGATGCTTGGGGCTGGTGCACTGAGATGACCCAGAGGGATGGTACAGGGAGGGAGGAGGGAGGGGCGTTCAGGATGGGGAACACGTATATACCTGTGATGGATTCATGTTGATGTATGGGAAAAACAATACAATATTGTGAAGCAATTAACCTCAAATTAAAATAAATAAATCTATATTTTAAAAAAAAAACAAGGCACTGAATATACTAGCTGTACAAGTTGGATTCTGTAAGGGATTTGTAAGGGAGAGAAATCAATTTTAGTTGACATTGGGAATAGAAGAAAAAATGGTCACACAGAGACGAAAAAGTCTCTAGTATCGTGGGCAAATTAGAATTTTTGGTGGCAAATCCAGATGTATTAATGATCAATCCCCTTTGAAATACCCAGAAAGATATAAATGATGGCCTCATATTCCCAGGGCAATGCCAGAGTACAGGAAAGAAAGAGAAGAAGGGTTTCATGTTTAGATTAAAACGAGGTTTTAATCTGACATCTTGGGCAAAGTCAGTCTACCTCAATGTCTACTACTTCTCTTTCTTTTCAATTTGATTTGGAGGTCTCTAGCATTTGCAATGGAGAAGGCAATGGCTCCCCACTCCAGTACTCTTCCCTAGAAAATCCCATGGACAGAGGTGGGCTGCAGTCCATGGGGTCACAGAGTCGGATACCACTGAGTGACTTAACTTTCACTTTTCACTTTCATGCATTGGAGAAGTAAATGGCAACCCACTCCAGTGTTCTTGCCTGGAGAATCCCAGGGACGGGGGAGCCTGCTGGGCTTCCATGTATGGGGTCGCACAGAGTCGGACACGACTGAAGCGACTTAGCAGCAGCAGCAGCAGCAGCAGCATTTGCAAAGAACCAGATATAATGTGGCACCTTCTTAAGCTGTGGAATATGTATCCAAGGTTCAATATCTTCTAGTTTTTTTAAACAGTTTAAGTGGTAAATAACATTTGATAAAGTCCTATCTTTGAAATTCACTTTGGTAAAAACATTAGGGTAAAATCATAACTGTCTGTAAAGGACAAAATACTTTAAAATGCCCATTCATCTGATGACAATGGGCATTTTATAAGGGAGTGTAATTATTTCTGTAGTACACAACATTTAAGATAATGGATTCCCTGACATTGTATCTGGAAATGTCAGACTTCTAGGAATTTCATACAACTTATATAGTATATAATATTTACCTCTACAAATGCAACATTAAGAAGGTTTAGCATTACTTCTTATTTGACAACATTTCCCATTTAATTTAACATATCAAATAAGTCTAATTATTTTAAAATCTTTTCTTTTATAAGGAGAGAGAATAAATCATTTGAGCTGTTTGAGGGGTTGTCCAAAATAACAACAAATCACTTGCAGGATCAAAAGTTTCATTTAGAATTTTATTTGGGGGAATTTTATGAAAAATATCAGAAGATTTTGAAACATTTGATCAAATAGAATCATAGGTCACTGTGAAACTGTGATGTTTCACAGATGTCATGTGCATGCATGCATGCTAAGTAACTTCAGTCATGTCAGACTCTTTGTGTTCCTATGCCCTGTAGCTTGTCATTCTCCTCTGTCCAAGAGATTCTCGAGGCAAGAATACTGGGGTGGGTTACCATTCCCTCCTCCAGGGATTTTCCTTAACCAGAGATAGATCCCTTATTTTTTATATCTCCTGCACTGGCAGGCAGATTCTTTACTACTAGCACCACCTGAGATGCTGCACAGATGTCACAGCCAGATATAAAATGATAAGTAGTTGTAAAAAAAAAAAACTTCGCTTTTTCAACAGAGAAAACCCTGCCTCTTTACATAATGAAAATCTTGATAAAGACAACAAAAACACGGGAAATTATTTTAGTAAAACACGGAAGATTTGTTTTTCTTAGGCAGATTAATAGCTAAAGAATTTCTTTTCATAATTTCTTATTAACAGCAGTCCAATAATATAATAAAGCACATCCTATTAGCAGATGAAACAAAATTAAAGTTTAATTTTATGTAAGTATGGTATTGATATTAAAGGTTGTTTTAAAAATCCATGTAATTCACTCAATTTTATCCAGCTTGACCATGCATAAAATTTCTTTATTCAAGATTCTTTTTCTATAAAACTCCTACAATTTTTCCCCCTCTTATTGATTCTGAAATAACCAGCCTCACTTTAGGACAAAGTTACTTTTTGTCATTTGTTGGTCAGTGGTTAAATCCCATCCAACTCTATGTGACCCAATGGACTGCAGCACCTCAGCTTTCCCTGTTCTTCACTATCTCCAGGGTTTGTTCAAACTCAAGTTAATTGAGTCAGTGATGCCATCCAACCATCTCTTCCTTGGTCACCCCCTTTTCCCCCTGCCCTCAATCTTTCCCAGCAACAGGTTTTTTTGTGTTTTTTTTTTTTTTTTCCCCAATGAGCCAGCTTTTCACATCAGATGGCCACAGTATTGGAGCTTCAGCTTCAGAATCAGTTCTTCCAGTAAATATTCAGGACTGATTTTCTATAAGATTCAAAAGTTACTTTCTTTTCCCTCAAATATTCTGTCTTCATTCCTCATCATTTATTTTCCTGAAAACATACATTCTAAATTCTTTGCATACAAATATATCCCCCTTAAAGGGCTCCCCTGGTGGCTCAGTCAGTAAAGAATCTGCCTGTGATGTGGGAGACCTGGGTTCAATCCTGGATGGGAACATCCCTTGGAGAAAGAGTAACCCAATGCAGTATTCTTGCCTGGAGAATCCTATGGCCAGATAATCCTGGCTAGATACAGTCCATGGGGTCACAAAGAGTCAGACATGACTGAGTAATATATTAGAATTCTTATCCATTAAAACCTTAATTTATATTGAAAATTTAGGAGTATACAATTTGGACCCTTATACAAACATTTTAAAGGTTGAAAGATTTATAAAAGCATTGTATAATTTTAAACCTCTATTATTCCTCATAAAATTTTTAATGTGGCATTAAACTTAGTTATAAACCAAATGATCTTCAATTTCTCCATAATAAGAAGCCAAAATTTTAGATAATCTTACATTCACTAATTAATGTTTCAGTATTTTATTTTATTTGAAGATGTTCTAAATATTAAATGCCTCAGATCAGTTTAGTCTCTCAGCTGTGTCCAAATCTTGGCGACCCCATGGACTGAAGCACACCAGGCTTTCCCTGTCCATCACCAACTCTGAGAGCTTGCTCAAACTTACATCCATCAGTCAGTGATGCCATTCAACCACCTCCTCCTCTGTTGTTCCCTTCTCCTGCCTTCAATCTTTCCCAACATCAGGGTCTTTTCCAATGATTCACTCTTTGCATCAGGTGGCCAAAGTATTGGAGTTTCAGCTTCAGCATCAGTCCTTCCAATGAATATTCAGGACTGATTTCCTTTAGGATGGGCTGGTTTGATCTCCTTGCTGTCCAATAGACTCTCAAGAGTCTTCTCCAACACCACAGTTCAAAAACATCAATTATTCAGCACTCAGCTTTCTTTATGGTCCAACTCTCATACCAATAAATGACTACTGGAAAAACCATAGCTTTGACTAGACAGACCTTTGCCAGTAAAGTAATGTCTTTGCTTTTTAATATACCATCTAGATTTATCATGGGCTTCCCTTGTAGCTGAGTTATTAAAGAGTCTGCTGGCAATGCAGGAGACCCAGCTTCAATTCCTGGGTTAGGAAGATCCCCTGGAGAAGAAAATGGCAACCAACTCCAGTATTCTTGCCTGGAAAATCCCATGGACAGTGAAGCCTGGCAGGCAACACTCTATGGGGTCCCAAGAGTCCCACGACTGAGCAACTAAGCACAAAGCACACACACAGCAGCTTTATCATAGCTTTTCTTCCAAGAAGCAAGTATCTTTTAATTTCATGGCTGTAGTCACCATATGCAGTGAGTTTGGAGCCAAGGAAATAAAGTCTGTTACTGTTTCCATTGTTTCCCCCTCTATTTGACATGAGGTGATGGAACCGGATGCCATGATCTTAGTTTTTTGACTGTTGAGCTTTAAGCCAGCTTTTTCATTCTGCTCCTTCACTTTCATCAAGAGATTCTTTAGTTCCTTTTTGCTTTCTGCTATATGAATGGTGTCATCTGCATAACTGAGGTCATTGATATTTCTCCCAGCAATCTTGATTCTGATTGTTTTTCATGCAGTCCAACTTTTTGCATGATGTACTCTGCATATGAGTTAAATAAGCAAGGTAACAATATACAGCCTTGACGTACTCCTTTCCCGATTTGGAACCAATCTATTGTTCCATGTCTGGTTCTAACTGTTGCTTCTAGACTTGCACACAGATTTCTCAGGAGGAAGGTAAAGTGATCTGGTATTCCCATCTGTTGGAGAATTTTCCACAGTTTGTTGTGATTGACACAGTCAAATACTTAGTGCAGTCAATGAAGCAGAAATAGATGTTACTCTGGAATTATCTTGCTTTTTCTATGATCCAGTGGATGTTGGCAATTTGATCTCTGGTTCCTCTGTCTTTTCTAAATCCAGCTTGAACATCTGGAAGTTCTCGGTTCACATACTGTTGAAGTTTCGCTTGGAGAATTTTGACCATTACTCTGCTAGCATGTGAGATGAGTGCAATTGTGCGGTAGTTTGATCACTCTTTGGCATTGCCTTTCTTTGGGATTGGAATAAAACCTGACCTTCTCCAGTCATGTGACCACTGCTGAGTTTTCCAAATTTGCTCGCATATTGAGTGCAACACTTTCACAGCATCATCTTTTAGGATTTGAATTAGCTTAGCTGGAATTCCATCACCTCCCCTAGTTTTGTTTGTAGTGATGCTTCATAGGGTCCACTTGACTTCATGCTCTAGGATGTCTGGTTCTAGTGAATGATCACACCACTGTGGTTATCTGGGTCTTGAAGATCTTTTTTGGATAGTTTTTCTGTGTATTTTTGCCACCTCTTTTAATATCATCTGCTTCTGTTAGGTCCATAAAATTTTAGTCCTTTATTGAGTCCATCTTTGAGTGAAATATTCCCTTGGTATCTCTAATTTTCTTCAAGAGATTTCTAGTCTTTCCCATTCTATTGTTTTTCCCTATTTCTTTGCATTGATTCACTTAGGGAGACTTTCATATCTCACCTTTCTCTTCCTTGGAACTCTGCATTCAGATGGATATGGATTTCCTTTTCTCCTTTGCCTTTCACTTCTCTTTTTTTCTCAGCTATTTGTAAGGCTTCCTCAGACAACTATTTGCCTTTATGCATTTCTTCTTCTCGTGGATGGTTTTGATCACTGCCTCCTGTACAATGTTATGAACTTCTTTCCATAGTTCTTCAGGCACTCTTTCTATCAGATATAATCCCATGAATCTATTTGTCTTTTCCACTGTATAATAATCAGGGATTTGATTAAGGTCATACATGAATGGCCTAGTGGTTTTACATACTTTCTTCAGTTTAAGTCTGAATTTTGCAATAAGGAGTTCATGTTCTGAGCCAGTCAGCTCCCCATCTTGTTTTTGCTGACTCTATAGAGCTTTTCCATCTTTGGTTGCAAAGAATGTAATCAGTCTGATTTCAGTATTGACCATCTGGTGATGTCCACGTGTAGATTAGCCATGATTTAACTTCATAAACCTCTAAGGTTTCAAGTTACTAAAAAGATTTGGTGAAACTTTCTAAGTAGAAATACCCTAAAACACCATTATTGATTAAAAGTTCACCTAGAATATTTTATCCTGTTTACATCTGTAAATTCACTTGTACTCAACAATTATGTTTAGATTACTCATGAAAATTTCATCATAGCAAATTATTTTTCTCACTGATGAACTTTGTAGCAGAGGTAACATAAACTTATTTAATTAGCAAACCCAGGTAGAGTGAAAGCTGCATGTTTCCATTATTTGTAATGCTGAATACATACCCATTTTAATTAAATCAGCAGTTAAAATACCCTTTATTTTCTGAAGATTATTTCATATTAAATGTACTTGAAAAACATTTGAGTTAGTTTCTGTATCCTTGAGAGTTTTAGTAATCAATATAAGCACATTTTTTCTTATGCTAATTAAATAGAGTGCTTTTATAAATTAATTTTAGCAGTATCATCCAGAGTTGGAAAAAGGCACACATTTATAACATATGCACATAGGCATACATATACGTTCAGAAAAATACAAAAATATTTTATAAGCTTTCATTTAAAAATTTTAGCCATGTGTATGATAATGCAAAACTCACAAACATATAAAAGAACAGTTTGATTGAAACTCCTTTTTTTTTTTTTTTTTGCAATTGTAATCATTACATTTACCTGCCCAGATGGTTAAATTATTTTGTACCAGTATTTGTGGGGATATTACTAGGTAGGAAGTTAAGCATAAGCAACAAAGGGTGGCCTAGCCAAAAAGATGCCAGTTGATCTCTAAACTGCCCCCCCACTCTGACACACTTCAGTGTGGCCTAGGAGAGCTCACATATATACTACAAAATAACCACAGAGACTTTTCCAACTCTATCACATGTGCCTTGGGAAGGGGCATAGTGGATACACAGGGGCTTCTCTAACTTCAGTACATGTACCCTTGATGCACAGCTGTGTCCTCAAGTGACCTTAGGCAGCCAGGAGCCTCTTAAGGGTTCATATATATTCTATGCATACATACATTGGGTTATATCAGATTGAATTATAGAAAAGACATGTGCAGTAGGGCCTGTTGTTATGTAACTGGAAACTGTCAATCAAAAATGTCAGTCCACACCTATCTAAATGAATATGTAAAAGCCTTCTCTTTAAGCCCCCCCGCCCCCCCATACTTCATCATTCCAATGCCAGTGCTTCTCTTGGCTTGGCCCATCTCTCTTTTGAGGTGTTCTTTCCTGCTCATTCTTCAATAAACCCAGGGCCAATGCCTCTCTTGACTTTGCCTTGAGGTGTTCTTTCTGTTCTTTTTCAGTCAACCTGATGCCAGTGCCTCTCTTGGCTTGGCCCACTTCTTCCTTGAGGTGTTATTTCTTCAGTAAACTTGTTTTTGCCCCAGGTAAGACCTCAGATTCTTCTTTGTGTCCTTATCAAGAATCGAGGCCAATGAGGAAGGGTCCTTTTGACCCTCCCCAAAGCCACTAACATTTGAGTTCCATGACTTGGATTGCTGTATGTGACTTGGATAGCTGTAAGTATATGGCTTCCTTTTTCTTTCCTTTGCACAGGTGCAAAGAACAAACCTATTTTATTCTTCATGCACTCTTGATTTCTCTTTGACCTTTACCAGTGAAGCAACTCTGGGTTCCTGAACTCATCCACCTCTGACTGTCACCAGATCCTGAGGGTTTTTTTTTTTTAATATAAATTTATTTATTTTAATTGGAGGTTATTTACAATGATGTATTGGTTTTCCATACATCAACATGAATCCGCCACAGGTATACATGTGTTCCCCATCCTGAACTTCCCTCCCTCCTCCCTCCCCATACCATCCTTCTGGGTCTTCCCTTCTGACCAACTTCAGATTTCCAGGTAGGTCCTGCTCCCCCTTTGGAAAAGAATGTCCTAAACCCTGGCAAGCCACCAGATATCTGGGAAATTTATGGTTGGGTTCAAGTAGGAGACATCCTGCACAACTACTGTAGAGTGCTGCCAGACACAATTATTACCATAGGATGCTGCTGCTGCTGCTGCCGCCAAGTCACTTCAGTTGTGTCCTACTCTGTGTGACCCCATAGACGGCAGCCCACTAGTCTTCTCTGTCTCTGGGATTCTCCAGGCAAGAATACTGGAGTGGGTTGCCATTTCCTTCTCCAATGGATGAAAGTGAAAAGCGAAAGTGAAGTCTCTCAGTCGTGCTCAACTCTTTGTGACTCCATGGACCTGCTGGGTACTCTAATTATCCTTCTGTTTTCCAGATGGAAAATAGGCCATCCATTCCTGAAAGGACACCCCAGTGCTCCTACCCCCTTTATTCTGAGAACTCCTTATTTGTGTCTTTTAGTTTTATAATTGGTATCTTTGTGGTATAGTTTTTTCTGTCCCACTGCTCCAGCAAGTCCCTGCCAATGTTGTGTGTACAGTGGAACACTTAAAGCTTGAAATATAAATAGTTTACATTGCCTGAAATTCCAGCCTTAGGTTACTTAGTGGGATTTCAGAGGGGAAAAAAAAACACGAAAGACAGGGGCTTCCTTTTTCCCTTTTTTTTTCCCCTATCCTCTGCCTTTGGAATGTAATTATTCTGTTTGAGTTCTCAGGAACTTTCTGATTCATCTGTAATTTCCAGACTGGGAAAAAAAAAAGAGGGGGACATTTTAAAGTCAAGTGGGAAAACTATGAGATCGCTGGTTCTATAGAAATTGGTTTCTCTGGCTTAAGATTGTGGATTTAATTAATACAGACCCATCTTTAGAGTCCTCAATGAAGTATAATACTTTCATTGTACCTTTGGTTACTGAAAGTCAATAAGTGTATATAGCTTTTGTTATTGGAACATTAATTTCTTAATAGGTCTAAACTTACTTACTTTTGTCTTCTTGTGAGAGAGGAACTAAAGATGTTTGGTTCCACCTTGAGATGTCCATTACCAGTCTATAGAATGCTAATGTAGAAAACAGTGTTTGGTTGCTTAAGGAAAGTAGGATGAGTGTTTTCAGAAAAGAAGGTATGAGGAGTGGAAATATATTTTATTGAAAGGAAAAGGGCAATTTTGTCCTAGCACTGGCTATTTCTGAATGGAAGGAATAAGGGACAAATTATGGTTACAGAAAGTGTCAGAAGGATTGTGGAAGGGGAACGTTGAGAAAATAATTTTGTATGTGGCCAGGGTCTTCTAAGGTTGGATTAAATTTCATTCGGCAAATGGACTTTATTAATAATAGGCTGGTGCAGCACTGGATTTTGTTTTTCTCTCTCATAATAAAACAAAAGTATTCCTGGAGTATTCCTTTTGATATCATATTGAATGGCACCTATCACCTAGTCCAGGACTTAAGGCTTACTAATGAGGCCATCATACCTTTATATCCAATAGTCCTCAATCCTTATATTTTTCTGGGAAAAATATGTGCAGAGAGTACTTGGTTCTCAGTCCTAGATTTAATAGATGCTTTCTATTGAATTCCATTGGTAGCAGAAACAAAATACTTGTATGCATTTACATGGGAGTCCCCATCACTAATCCCTAAGCAGTTGACATGGACAGTCCTACTCCAGCACTTTAGAGATAACACTCATCTTTTTGGTCAGGACCTCGCCTGGGATCTACAGGAACTAATATTTGAGGAAGAACATTTATACAATATGTTGATGATCTCTTGATCTGATCTCCCACTCAATCCCATGCCATTATACACACTACCCAGGCCCTTAATTTCCTGGATGATTAGGGTTGTAAAGTGCCCAAATCTAAGGCCCAGTTTTTACAATAAGTGTCCTACCTTGAGATTATTTTGACCCCTGGTAGGCACAGACTTGCAGCAGACCATATGCAAGCAATATCAGATCTCCAGGACCCCAATACCTGTAAACAACTATGAACATTACTGGGCCAAATCAGGTATTGTAGAATCTGGGTTCCTAGCTAATGTCTCATTGTACAGCTGTTATCTAAGACACTTTAAGGAACCTCCTCCACAGTGCTCCTAACCATTCCAACTCTACATCCATGAAAAGGGGGAGTGTGGCCTTGGGAGTCTTCACTCAGAGACTAGGAAAAACCACAACGCTGATAATGTATCTCTCCAAACAGCTAGGTTCCACCACTAAAGACTAGTCTCCCTGTCTTAGGACACTAGGAGGACTGCCCTTCCTGGCCAAGCAAGCCCTCACATTTACTCTGGGAACACCCATTCAGATTTTAACTGCTCAGCAGGTACCAGACCTACTAAATAATCAAGCCTCTGCCTGGATATCAGACAGTAGATTCCTCAGTTATCAAATTATTTTATTTGAAAATATAGATATCTTTGGATATTTACAAATCTCTAAACTCAGCAATCTTACTGCTCATACCAGGAAAAGATGACCCTACTTTCACTTACTTCGAGGTCCTGACAATTTCTCCCAATGTCCCCCTGGACTTCTCAGAAGAACCCTTAGCCAATGCTGATGAAATATGCTTTACTGATGAAAGCCGTTATATAGCAGAAGGAAAAAAACAAGGCTGGATATGCTGCCACATCCCTTAATGGGATTGTTGAAGCCTAAGCATTACCCCAGGACTCATCTGCACAACTGGCTGAACTCATAACTTCACTACAGCACTAGAATTGGCTAAAGAAAAAAGCTTCACTGTACACGATCTACACTGATTCCAAATATGCCTTCTTGATCCTACATGCTTAGGCAGCCATCTGAAAAGAAAAGGATACCTAACCTCCAAAACAGCCCCATTATGTACAGGCTTCAGATTAATCAACTACTCAGGGCTATCCACCTACCCATAGAAGTGGCTGTAGTTCATTCTAAGGACCATTAATGGGACTCATCTCTCATTGCAAAAAGAAACCAATTTGTGGATCAGGCTGCTAAGCAGGCTGCTTCTCAAAGACACCCCTTCTAGGGAGCGCTCATCCTTATCCCAATGTCACTCCTACAGCTCACATCCACAGCAGAAGAAAAGGAATGGGCAACTGGAAGGGCTCACAATTGGACTCCTCTGGGTGATGTACTCTAATAGGACCCTTCTGGTGCCCAACCATCTTCAGTGGAAACTTGTTAAAACTCTCCATGAATCCACACATCTTCGAAGGGATGCCCTTTCTGCCCTGGTGTCTCAATTCCTAAAAGGTGGAAGACTTTAATCAAGTAATCCAATAGGTATATAGTTATTGTCCAATTTGCTTCTGTAATAACCCCCAAGGAAATAAATATCCCCCTTTATTTCAACTTATCCAAATACATAAGACTTATCCCAGAGAAGACTAGCAGATAGATTTCACTCAGATGCCTCCTTCCTGGGGCTTTAAATACTTGCTGGTTCTTGTGGACACTTTCACAGATTAGGTAGAGTCCTATTCAACCAGGGTGGAAAGGGCCCTGGACGTCACTAATAAACTCCTACAAGAAATCATTCTGCAGTTAGGCCTTCCCCAGTCTCTCCAAAGTGACAATGGGTCTTCCTTTATTTCCACCATAACTCAGTGTGTTGCGAAGGCTCTTGACTTAAATTCTGCATACACTGTTTTGGGAGGTCCTAGTCCTCTGGAAGAGTAGAAAAGACCAACGAATTTCTCAAAAATATCCTCTAAAAAATTGACCCATGAGACCTCCTTGTACTGGGTAACTCTCTTACCCATAGCCTTTCTCCACAGTAGAATGATCCCAAAGGACTCTCTTGGATTGAGCCCATACAAAGCACTGTATGGATGTCCCTTCTTGAATCAGATGTCCTTATGGACCAAGAAACCCTAGGGTTACAGTCTTATGTCATTCAGCTCTCCAAGTTCCAACAAGCCTAAAGGGAGTTAGCTCTAAAGACCATCCCCCCATGTCCACAGACACCTTTATTGTACCAATCAAGAGAAAAAGTCCTCATCAGGATCTGGAAAGATGGATTTCCCAAGTAGTCCTCCTTTCCTCATCAACAGCTATCAATATTCCAGGAATCTCCATCTGGATTCATCATTCCAGGGTAAAACCCTGGAAGCTGCCCACTGAAGACACAGACACTCCAACATCATTGAAGACCTCAAATTTCTCTTCAAGAAAAGATGTGTAGTGCCCAGGCGATGTTCCCTTCACATAGCCAAAACCAAAACAATAACCACCCACTTTTCAATCTTGTCCTTTTTATCCTCATGATTTGGGCAATACTGTTCCTATTTGCACTCCTCACTCTCCCTTGTACCGAAGTCTCATGGTATTAAAAAACTGTTCTGCCATTCTAGCAGAAATAGCACAACAGGTGGTACTAATCTTAAGTCAAATGTTACTAAAACTTACCTTTCTCCTATTCCTTATTCACTCCCAAATACTTACTATATCTTTGCAACCCCTTTCAGATTCAACACAGTACCTGCAAACGCTAGCCACTGCTCACAATGTATCCTCTTGCTGGTTATGCACCTTTAGCACCAACCTTCAAACAATACTACCTTTACAGATACAAGCTTGTCCCAATGTCTCAGGCTATCCAGATGCCCAGCTTAACCCAAGAACCACAACTTTTGGATATGACTATAGAATCCCTCTTTCTCCAGGTTTTAAAGGAATGTATAGAACTCATTCCTGGCAACTTATCACACCCATAGCCTAGGCATGTTCTAACTAATCTAATGGAGGCTATAACATACCCTCTCTGCTTTGAAGGGAGATACCCACAGGAGTATCCTTTTGGTTATATTTCCACACAGTGCAAGCACAGCATCACCCTGACTCATCCTCCAACATCAGAACAAAACTGGAAAACAACCAATATCACTGTCCAAACTGAGATCAAGAAGTACAAAATACTGCTACCCCTCCCAAGTATCATGACTTTTTTGTTTTCTATAATACAGGTACCACATAATGCCCTCTTTACTATGAATTCCAATAGTTCCTCATCCCCTACCAACTATGCAGGGTGGGACACAGTAAATATCTCTTATTGTTCTAACCTTCTCACACAATTATTAATCTTGGGGCAAGAAACACACATTTTAATGTTCTATGCAGCTTCCAGTGTCTACACAGGCAAATTTGGACCCCCTGTTGCCTATGAAGGTGACCTGGGAGTCCCACATGCCATCTGTGGGACATCCACTTACATATGCTTGCCCCTGAGGTGGAAAGGAAAATGTTATCCAGGCTACATCATACTCAATGCTATCTGGGTTAATGGATCTTCCCCAATGCCCCACAAAATGATCCAGTTTTGAACTAGCCATGTCGGACACTAGTAGAACCTATCCTCATTCTTCTTATCTCTGTTCTAACAGACATTACTGGAACTGTGACAGGGAGTACCTCAATTTATCCAACCACTTAACTCACCCAGGCCACATCCAAATTATCTACAAGCCTGAGTGAACTCAACACCCAAGTGAAACCCCTTGGCAGGCATAGTTCTCCAAAATGGACAACTACTCGAACCCTTGACTAATGCCTAAGGAGTCACAAGCACCTACTTAGGAACAGGACACTGCTTTTATATCAATAAACCAGGATTGATCACCAAAACTTATTTGAAACAAATCAAATCCTGGACAATGTCACCACAGTAACATTCTGGCTTCAGCCAATCGAGGATAAGCTCATGTGGTGACTCTAGCCTATAATTACCCCCTTTATATGTATCTTCTTAATTCTACTATTTGCTTCCTGTTTACTCATCTTACTCTCTTGCTTTAGTTCTTCTCAGGTCAAAAAGATACAGGCTTAACTTCTGATACAAGATGGATAACAACCCCAACCCCTCTGATGACTTTCTCATACCAAACCCCCTTGGATGGACATCAGCAGCCTTTACCGTCCCTTCTTGTTGACAGCTAGCAACAAGGACACTCAAGGCTACTCTTTGCCCAGGACAAGAGGAAGTAGCCAGAAGGAACGAAACCCATTTCCCAATGAATCGGGGGTCCATACACTTGAGGGAGAATGTTAAGTAGTATGTCAAGCATGAGCAATGAGAGGTGGCATAGCCAAAAAAAATTCAAGCTGATCTCTAAAACCCACCTCACACACATCCCAATGCTGGCCCAGGAGAGCTCACAGATACGCTACAAAATAACCAGAGACTTTTTCAACTCCAGTACATGCACTCTAGGCCCACAGTGGATATAAAATAACCACAGGGTCTTCTCCATCTCCAGCACGTGCATCTTTGAAGAACAGCTGTTTCCTCAAGTGACCTTAGGCAACCAGGAGCCTCTTAAGGGCTCATAAATATTCTATGCATACATACATCTGATTATAATGGAATTATGGGGAAAGCATGGACAACAGAGCCTGTTGTAACATAATTGGCAATTGTTAATCAAAACTATCAGTCCATGCCTACCAAAATGAATATGTAAAAGCCCTGTCTTTAAAAATTCATACCTTATCACTCCTGTACCAAGGCCTCTTTTGGCTTGACTCACCTCTCCCTTGAGGTGTTTTTTTCTGTTCTTTCTTCAATACATTTATTTTTGCCACAGGTGAGATTTCAACTTCTTCTTTGTGTCTTTACCAAGAACCAAGGCCTACGAAGAAGGGTCCTCTTGGACCCTCTCCATATTGACTAGCAGAATCATTTAATGTTTGTATTCATTCTCAATAAGAAATCTTATGGAAATGTGGACTAGACTTTGGGCAAGTGAGCTTCTGAAGTAATTTGTATTTTTGAAGAGCCTCTTTCTTTTTTTTTTTTTCCCCAGTCAGGAATTTATAAGTAGTTTTGAATTTTTATAGAGCTGGATTTCTGGTTTTACAAACATTGGCAAAATAAAAACAGTTGCTTTTAATTCCTCAAAAAAATTGGATTGTGGCTTAAATTACATCAAGAGGCTGATCTGCCAGTCTAATCACATTATTTTCAGTTTGTTTGTTTGTTTGTTTGTTTTGTAGCAGAGAGAGAGTTTCAAACTAAAATGGAAAGCAAAATATTTCTATACTCTGGGTTTAGAGCTTTTTGTCTTTGAAATGTTTTGGCAAATTCTTCCATAAAGTCTTTAAAATGTTCCCCGCTCCCCCTCCCCCCCTTCCCTGCCTCTGGTTACATAGCTTCAGTTTATCTTAGAGAAAACTGCCTAAAAATTATTCCTGTCAAGCTCTGAATATCAGCTTTCAATTTGCCCAGCTTCTGATCACAAAACTATTTTGAGAAAAATCCTTTCAAGTATCCTCTTAGATTTCAACTTGGATAAATAATAAACATTCTTGGAAGTATTGAACAATCCCATGGACTCAGGCAGGAGATATCTCCAAAGAAATTACAAAATTTATTACCACCTCTTCCCCAAGATCCAGAGCGACTCCCAAAGATAGGCAAAAGAAAGAAACACTTAGGTTTTCCCTGAAGGCTACCAGCAGTAAATGAGTTCACCTCAATTTGTGTCTAGTCATATCTAGCTACAAGTGAAGTGTAACCCACATTTCCATCCATCCATATTTTGTGACCCCAAATCTGGCAGCTGCCAAGCCAATTTCATAGAACACAAAATAAGAAGATAATTACTATCCCTAGGAAACAAAGGATTAATAACCAATGGACCTGAGTTTAGAAAGGATCAGACACAACAAAATTTCATTTTCTTCTCTTCAGTGGGTAGTACAGATATATTCGTGACAGTTGACTCAGGTACAAAATCTCACAGTTGACTGCCTGCCAGTTTTCCCAGGATCTTATCTGAACAATCTGGTATTTATTCTATTTTGGCAAGGTTTTACATTGGTTTAATTATAGTTTCCTCTTATATGTTTAAAGGAATATTGTAGACATTTACCAGAAAATTCCTTAAAGATCAGTCAACCTTGGGAGGGATGCTATGGCAGATCTAAAAGTAGAGATGGAGATGTCTTTAAGGCAGCTAACTTTGCAGACTTTTGTTTACAGTCTTACATTCTTTTCAGAGTGGAAAGACAATTCAGATATGGGATTAACAGAATTAATACTCAAGTAAGGAGGCATAGAGGGGGAGGTAGGAATTGCATTAATCTTATAGTCTTTTGTTTAGGTATAGCTTCTTTCTTTAGTTTTTAATTATCCTTTTATAATAAATTTTTCAGTGAAGCCATTTTTGAATCTAGAAGCCTTTCAGGAGTTTCTGCATACCAATTAAAATTGGTATCCTATTTTGTTTGATTTGGGAACACTGTTATGCCCAAGTCTCGAAATCTCCCAGTGACCACCAGGGAGCTGATATCCGATGCAAAAGCAAGAGTTTTTATTACCAAGCTCGAGCTGGGGCTCCCACCGATACCGACGCAGCTGCTATAGGGAGGAGCCCTGAGCTCTGGGTTACATTGCTTATATAGGGTATTCTCGCATGAGAAATTTGAAAAGTGGGAGTTTCCAGGTTGGGAAACATCTAATTGGTTATCCTCTGTGGAAGGGTTAGGTGTTGGGTTCTGATTGGTTCCCATTTTCCTGGGCTGGCCATGGGTCCTGATTGGTTCCTATTACCTAGGTAGACCACCAGTCCCTGAACGTCAAGTCAGGAGATTCTGGTCTGGGGTCCGATTGGCTCAAGGGTGGTGGGATGAGGTCAGGGGATTCCCAAAGGCTCTTGGATTTTCAAGGGCTCTTTTCCTGGAACCATACAAAATGGAGTTTTTCTGTTAACAAAGTGGAGTAGCCTAGGCCCTTCAACACTTGCTTTCAAAATTATTGAATAAACAATCTTGCCTAATCGAAATGTTCCCCATAATTGCTTAGGCTGTCTTTAGTAAGATTTTGCCACTTTTGTAGCTATTTATAGCTTCTAGGAATATAATCCTTAGGCATAAAATAAGCAATTGTGCCAGAAGTGGTGTGTTCAACTCTTTGAAACTTAAGGAGCCCTTTTAAGCTAAGTCTTGGGTCTCTTGGAACCAAATTAATGCCTAAGAGGGATGTGCCAGTGACTGGGCATTGTGTAGTTTTAAAGTGTATCTCATTGCATGAAAGTTTCCTGAGGGTTGTGCATGACCAAGTGCCAGTCTAACCCATTCAGTAACCAACTTATTCTAACATGGAATAAGTTAGAATTAGTTGTTAAGCACTTTGATTGAGTTAGTTGTCAAGCACTCTAACAATTTTTAAGTGCTTGATCGATTTTGCACCTTTTGGCTTTTAATATCCCATTGGCAATAGCCTTTAACACATATACATATTAAAAGGGCTTCCTTGGTGACACAGGTGGTAAAGAATCTGCCTGCAATGAAGGAGACCTGGGTTCAAACACTGGGTCAGGATGATCCCTTGAAGGAAATTGCAACCCACTCCAGAATTATTGCCTGGGAAATTGCAAGTGCAGAGGGGCCTGGAAGTCTCCAGAGAGTCCATGGAGTCACACACACTTGGACACAACTTAGCAACTGAGCACGTATGCACGCATGTGCATATTAACACACTAGCTGTAATCAAAGTGATGTTACTGCAAGTTGGCTGTGAGAAGGCCTTAGGTGTACATCATCAACTCTACATTCCCCAATGTAGAATTGCAGACTGAATCAGTAGACCTCAACAAACGAGGACTGTAGACCAGAAAAAGGCTATTAAGTTGTGTTCCAGGTGGAACTGTCAGCCGGCTCAAGCTGACCTGGACTGGGGTGACAAACTAGCCAAGGACTAAGGACTGGAACTCTGATAAAGCATCCTGTGAGTCCAGACTGACCCATTAACTCTGGATTGGAAAATTAAATTAGGAACTCAGAAAGAAAGCAGAGCTCAGAACTAAGGGGAACTTAGAAATGACAAGAAAGACAGAGAGTTCACAAAATCAGTGTTTGTGTTTCTCCTTGTTCCTGATACCATCAGAAGTTTCCTTTGGATTTCATTACTACCATCGAATCTGTTAATAAACAATATTCAACTGAGTAAATTTTAAAGATCTTATTGGCTTTATTCAAAGATTCATGAATTGGGCAGCATCCCATTTAGCAAATAGAAAGGAACTCCAAAGATCTGTATAAAATTAAAGACTTTTATAGGCAGAAATGGGTAGGACACAGGGATTATACTAGTAAAGATCTAATTGTTTGTGACAAGATCACTTTCCTTCAGGGAATTACAAGGGTGTATCAGGTAGATTACCTTACTAGTGTTGACCATGTAATTCCAAACTGACTGGTTTAAGAGTCCATCTCTGGGGGAGGCTGAAAACTGTAATTAAGCTAGGTATCAAGTCTCAGTTTGCTGATGTAATATTTAGCACAAATTACTCAATTTTGGGCTTGTTGTCTTGTTTTTAATAGAAGTAAGGATTTACTGACACAGCTGTTTCAAATGCAGTTTCTTATTTAATTTTGCTGATGATTATCTCACTATGCCTTTCTATTCATTCTATAAATTGACTCTTGAAAAGGAATTTTCCTGAAATCTGTTTTTATTTACACTGTTTGGGTATGACTGCAATTTCCTGTATACTTATTTCTTTATATATCTCATTTACTTCCAATCTGTTAAGTATTATTCAAAATGTTAGGTCTACTGTCACTCATACTTGTTTGTGTATAGTTTTACTTTTTATTTGTATGCATTAATTTTCTCACCATGAGCCAATTAAAAGATGTAATTGACAACTAATCCAAAATTGTCTAATGAAGATCTATCTTGTGTTTCCCTGGTGGCTCAGTGGTAAAAAATCTGCTTGCCAATTCAGGGGACACAGGTTCGATTCTTGGTCCCAGAACATCCCACATGTAACAGGACAACTATGCCTATGCACTATAACTCCTGAACCAGTGCTCTAGAGCCCATGAGCCACAACTACTGAGCCCACATGCCACAACTTCTGAAGACCATTTGCCTAGAACCAATGCTCTGGAACAACAGAAGCCACCTCAATTAGAAACCTGCACACCACAACTAGAGTAGCACCCACTCATCACAACTGGAGAAGGCCTAGACACAACAAAGACCCAATACAGCCATAAATTAATAAATAAATAATCTTAAAAAATATTTTTCAACATTAGCAACTAATTATACTTTAGACTCAAATTATCTGGGCATTCCTGGGTGTTGATGACAGCAATAAGTTAAAAGATAAAATCTCTACAAATTCAAGAGTTGTAAAAAATTCAGTGTTTTCCAGTTTTTTCAGTCAGTATCCATTTTTCTAGTGTCTATTCTAATTTTTTCCTTCCATGAAATCAAAATAATTCACTTTTATACTTTTGAAATGTATATTCATATTTCACTTATTTACTGCATTTTGTTTCCTCTTTCTTAAGTTACTTTGTTGCCAGAACACATTTCATTGGTGTGGTTAGGAGATTATGTGTCCATTTATCAATCATTCATTAAGTACTTCTCTTTTGTATGCAAGAAATTGTGTCATGCGCTGGAGATAAAGTCATGAGTATGTGGTCCTGCAGGATATCAGTTTCTTTATCCTCGAAAGAAAATGATAATCCATGTATTACACTACAGATGCCAAATTTTAGAATTATTAGAGACTAAAGAACAGTTTTCCTTTTAGCAACTTTTACTCAGAATTATTTCATTTATACACATACTTTCATTCTCATTTCATATTCCTACTTGCTACTGCAACAATCAAATATATGCTTAAAAGATCTTGATTATAAGCATAAAGCCATATTTTTAATATATCCAGGTAATAATTTTTATAATATAGCTTTGGAAGCAGCCTTAATATTAAATTAAACTCATCACTTCATAGATGATACAATTAAGTTCCCAGTGGTTATGTGATATACCAAAATTTACATGAATGAAAAATGCCAAGTCACTGTTACAGCATATTCTGATTCCCAGTTGAAAGTTTCTAAACTTGGCAACAGTTTTTAAATTTAGAAATTGGATGAAAACATTTTTGTATGTTTCATAAGTGTTATGTTTAAGTATTATATCTTTTTTTAGAAATATAAAGAAATCATATATTTGTTATTGTAAAAAAATGAAAGCGAATTTGTAAACAAATCTTTGTGAATACCCCTGTGGCACATTAATGTACAGTACTATGAGGTAAAGAATATGCCTGTAATGTGGGAGACCTGGGTTCAATCCCTGGGGTGGGAAGATCCCCTGGAGAAAGGAAAAGCTATTCACTCCAGTATTCTGGCCTGGAAAATTCCATGGAATGTATAGTCCATGGGGTCACAGAGAGTTGGACATGACTGAGTGAGTTTCACATATTTTTGACTTCCCTGGTGGCTCAGAGGTTAAAGCGACTGCCCGCAATGCAGGAGACCTGGGTTTGATCCCTGGGTCGGGAAGATCCCCTGGAGAAGGCAATGGCAACCCACTCCAGTATTCTTGCCTGGAGAACCCCACGGACAGAGGAGCCTGGTGGGCTACAGTCAACGAAGTCGCAGAGAGTCGGACACGACTGAGCAACTTCACTTTCACTTTTCATGAAGTGGCAATGTTCTAGTGACTTTGTAACATACCACTACATTTATTTAGAAAATCAAGATATTTTAGATAGACGTCAAAGCTAGTGGAGGTGATGGAATTCCACTAGAGCTGTTTCAAATCATGAAAGACGATGCTGTGAAAGTGCTGCACTCAATATGCCAGCAAATTTGGAAAACTCAGCAGTGACCACAGGACAGGAAAAGGTCAGTTTTCATTCCAATCCCAAAGAAAGGCAATGCCAAAGAATGCTCGAATTATTGCACAGTTGCACTCATCTCACATGCTAGTAAAGTAATGCTCAAAATTCTCCAAGCCAGGCTTCAGCAGTATGTGAACCATGAACTTCCAGATGTTCAAGCTGGCTTTAGAACCAGAGATCAAATTGCCAATCTCCAGTGGATTATGGAAAAATCAAGAAAGTTCCAGAAAAACATCTATTTCTGCTTTATTGACTATGGCAAAGCCTTTGACTGTGTGGATCACAACAAACTGTGGAAAATTCTGAAAGACATGGGAATACCAGACCACGTGAGTGGCCTCTTGAGAAATCTGTATGCAGGTCAGGAAGCAACAGTTAGAACTGGACATGGAACAACACACTGGTTCCAAATAGGAAAAGGAGTATGTCAAGGGTGCATATTGTCACTCTGCTTATTTAACTTATATGCAGAGTACCTCATGAGAAACGCTGGGCTGGAAGAAACACAAGCTGGAATCAAGATTGCTGGGAGAAATATCAATAACCTGAGGTATGCAGATGACACCACCCTTATGGCAGAAAGTGAAGAGGAACTAAAAAGCTTCTTGATGAAAGTGAAAGAGGAGAGCGAAGAAGTTGGTTTAAAGCTCAACATTCAGAAAATGAAGATCATGGCATCTGGTCCCATCACTTCATGGGAAATAGATGGAGAAACAGTGGAAATAGTGTCAGACTTTTTTGGGGGGCTCCAAAATCACTGCAGATGGTGACTGCAGCCATGAAATTAAAAGACGCTTATTCCTTGGAAGAAAAGTTATGACCAACCTAGATAGCATATTCAAAAGCAGAGACATTATTTTGCCGACTAAGGTCCATCTAGTCAAGGCTATGGTTTTTCCTGTGGTCATGTATGGATGTGAGTTGGAGTGTGAAGGCTGAGAGCTGAAGAATTGATGCATTTGAACCCTGGTGCTGGAGAAGAATCTTTAGAGTCCCTTGGACTGCAAGGAGATCCAAGCAGTCTATTCTGAAGGAGATCAACCGGGGATTTCTTTGAAGGAATGATGTGAAAGCTGAAACTCCAGTACTTTGGCCACCTCATTCGAAGAGCTGAGTCATTGGAAAAGACTCTGATGCTAGGAGGGATTGGGAGCAGGAGGAGAAGGGGACGACCGAAGATGAGATGGCTGGATGGCATTACCGACTCGATGGACGTGAGTCTGAGTGAACTCCAAGAGGTGATGGACAGGGCAGCCTGGTGTGCTGTGATTCATGGGGTCGCAGAGAGTCAGACACGACTGAGCGACTGAACTGAACTGTCTTTAGCTGATCTGTTATAGCAATCCAGCTTTAAGTAAATTTTATATAAATTATGATAACTTCTGTAGGAATCGACTCTGCAGAGTACATCATGCAAAATACTGGGCTGGTTGAAGCACCAGCTGGAATCATGATTGCCACAAGAAATATCAGTAATTCAGATATGCAGATGACACCACCCTTATGACAGAAAGTGAAGGAGAACTAAACAGCCTCTTGATGAAAGTGAAAGCAGAAACTGAAAAAGCTGGCTTAAAACTCAACAGTCAAAAAATGAAGATCATGGCATCCCATCCCATCATTTCATGGCAAATAGATGGGGAAACAATAGAAACAGTGACAGACTTTATTTCCTTGGGCTCCAAAATATTTGAAGACGGTGACTGCAGCCATGAAATTAAAAGATATTTTCTCCTTGGAAGAAAAGCTACGACCAACCTAGACAGCATATTAAAAAGCAGAAACATTACTATGCCAAAAACGGTCCATCTAGTCAAAGCTATGGTTTTTCCAGTAGTCATGTAGGGATGTGAGACTTGGACTATAAAGAAAGCTGAGTGTCAAAGAATTAATGCTTTTGAACTCTGGTATTGGAGAAGACTCTTGACAGTCCCTTGGACTGCAAGGAGATCCAATCAGTTCATCTTAAAGGAAATCAGTCCTGAAAATTCATTGGAAGGATTGATGCTGAAGCTGAAACTCCAATACTTTGGCCACCTCCTGTGAAGAACTGACTCATTGGAAAAGACCCTGATGTGGGGAAAGATCTAAGACAGGAGCAGAAGGGGACTACAGAGCATGAGATGGTTGGATGGCATCACCGACTCAACAGACATGAGTTTGAGTACATTCTGGAGTTGTTCATGGACAGGGGAGCATGGCATGCTGCAGTCCATGGAGTTGCAAAGAGTTGGACATGTCTGAGTGACTAAACTGAACTGAACCCATTTTCAAAATTGGATTGTGCTGTTACTATTGGGTTTTAGGAACTCTTTGTTATTTAGGGGAAAACAGTTGTTTTTTATATATATATATATATATATATATATATATATATATATATATATTAGATATGACATTTGGAAATATTTTCTCCCAGTCCGTGGCTTGTCCTTAATTTTTTAAATTATTTTTATTGGAGTATAGCTAATTTACATAGTTGTATTAGTTTATGCTGACACCAAAATGAATGTTACATATATACATATCTACCCTTTTTAAGATTCTATTTCTGTAATATATATTTTTTAATTTTAATTGGAGGCTAATTTCTTTACAATATTGCGGTGATTTTTGCCACACATTCCCATGAATCAGCCATGGGTGTACATGTGTTCCCCATCCTGACACTGCCTCCAATCTTCCTCCACATGCCATCCTTCAGGGTCAACCCAGTGCAACAGCCCTGAGCACCCTGCCTCAAGAATTGAAACTGGACTGGTGATCTATTTCACATATGATAATATACATGTTTCAATGCTAATCTCTCAAATCATCCCACCCTCGCCTTCTCCCACAGAGTCCAACTGTCTGTTCCTTACATCTGTGTCTCTTTTGTTGTCTCACATATAAAGATCATCATTACCATCTTTCTAAATTCTATGTATATGTGTTAATATACTGTATTGGTATTTGTCTTCTGGACTTACTTTGCTCTGTATAATAGGTTCCAGTTCCATCCGCCTCCTTAGAACTGATTCGAAAGCATTCTTCTTAATAACTGAGTAAAATTCCATTGTGTATGTGTATGAAAAATTTCTTACCCATTCATCTGCCTATGGACATTTGGTTGCTTCCATGTCTTGGCTATTGTAAACAGTGCTGCAATGAACATTGAGGTACACGTGTCTCTTTCAACTCTGGTTTCCTTGGTGTGTATGCCCAGCAGTGGGATAGCTGGGTCATATGACAGTTCTATTTCCAGATTTTTAAGGAATCTCCACACTGTTCTCCATAGTGGCTGTACTAGTTTCCATTCCCACCAACAGTGTAAGAGGTTTGCTTTTTCTCCATACCCTCTCCAGCATTTGTTGTTTGTAGACTTCTTGATAGCAGTCATTCTGACCTGTGTGAAATGGTACCTCATTGTGGTTTTGATTTGCATTTCTCTGATAATGAGTAATGTTGAGCATCTTTTCATGTGTGTGTTAGCCATCTGTATGTCTTCTTTGGAGGAATGTCTGTTTAGTTCTTTGGCCCATTTTTTTGATTGGGTCATTTATTTTTCTGAAATTGAGCTGCAGGAGTTGCTTGTATATTTTTAAGATCAATTCTTTGTCAGTTGCTTCATTTGCTATTATTTTCTCCCATTCCGAAGGCTTACTTTTCACCTTGCTTATAGTTTCCTTCATTGTGCAAAAGCTTTCAATTTTACTTAGGTCCCTTTTTTTTTTTCTTTTATTTCAACTACTCGATGTGGGTCATAAAGAATCCTGCTATGATTTATGTCAGAGAGTGTTTTGCCTATATTTTCCTCTAGGAGTTTTATAGTTTCTGGCCTTACATTTAGATCTTTAATAAATTTTGAGTTTATTTTTGTGTATGGTGTTAGAAAATATTCTAATTTCATTCTTTTACAAGTGGTTGACCAGTTTTCCCAGCATCACCTGTTAAAGAGATTGCCTTTTCTCCATAGTATATTCTTGCCTGCTTTGTCAAAGATAAGATAACATACGTAGGTGGATTTATCTATAGGTTTCCTATTTTGTTCCATTGATCTATATTTATGTCTTTATGTAAATACCATAGTGTCTTGATGACTGTTGTTTTGTAGCATAGTCTGAAGTCAGGCAGGTTGGTTCCTCCAGTTCCATTCTTCTTTCTCAAGATGGCTTTGGATAGATGAGGGGGTTTGTATTGCCATACAAATTGTAAAATTATATGTTCTATTTCTCTGAAAAATACTGTTTGTACTTTTATAGGGATTGCATTGAATCTATAGATTGCTTTGGGTAGTATACTCATTTTCACTATATTGATTCTTCCAATCCATGAACATGGTATATTTCTCCACTTATTTGTGTCATCTTTGATTTCTTTCATCATTGTTTTCTATATACAGGTCTTTTTTATTTCTTTAGGTAAATTTATTCCTAAGTATTTTTTTTCTATTCATTGCAATGGTGAATGGATTTTTTCCCTTATATTCTCTTTCTGTTTTCTCAGTAAGTGTACAGGAATGCAAGGAACTTCTGTATGTTAATTTTACATCTTGCAAATTTACTGTGTTAATTTCTTTGATTCAGTTCAGTTCAGTTCAATTCAGTCACTCAGTCACGTCTGACTCTTTGAGAACCCATGAATTGCAGCACGCCAGGCCTCCCTGTTTACTACCATCTCTGGGAGTTCACTCAGACTCACGTCCATAGAGTCCGTGATGCCATCAAGCCACCTCATCCTCGGTCGTCCCCTTCTCCTCCTGCCCCCAATCCCTCCCAGCATCAGCGTCTTTTCCAACAAGTCAACTCTTTGCAAGAGGTGGCCAAAGTACTGGAGTTTCAGCTTTAGCATCATTCTTTCCAATGAAATCCCAGGGTTAATCTCCTTCAGAATGGACTGGTTGGATCTCCTTGCAGTCCAAGGAACTCTCAAGAGTCTTCTCCAATACCAGAGTTCAAAAGCATCAGTTCTTCAGTGCTCAGCTTTCTTCACAGTCCAACTCTCACATCCATACATGATCACAGGAAAAAACATAGCCTTGACTATACAGATCTTAGTCGACAAAGTAATGTCTCTGCTTTTGAATACACTATCTAGGTTGGTCATAACTTTTCTTCCAAGGAGTAAGCATCTTCTAATTTCATGGCTGCAGTCACCATCTGCAGTGATCTTGGAGCCCAAAAAAATAAAGTTGACACTATTTCCACTGTTTCCCCATCTATTTCCCATGAAGTGATGGGACCGGATGCCATGATCTTCGTTTTCTGAATGTTGAGCTTTAAGTCAACTCTTGCACTCTCCTCTTTCACCTTCATCAAGAGGCCCTTTAACTCCTCTTCGCTTTCTGACATAAGGGTGGTATCATCTGCATATCTGAGGTTATTGATATTTCTTCTGGCAATCTTGAATCCAGTTTGTTTTTCTTCCAGTCCAGCATTTCTCACGATGTACTCTGCATATAAGTTAAATAAGCAGGGTGACAATATACAGCCTTGACATACTCCTTTTCCTATTTGGAACCAATCTGTTTTTCCATGTCCATTTCTAACTGTTGCTTCCTGGCCTGCATACAGATTTTTCAAAGGCAGGTTAGGTGGTCTGGTATTCCCATGTCTTTCAGAATTTTCCACAGTTTGTTGTGATCCACACAGTCAAAGGCTTTGCCATAGTCAATAAAGCAGAAATAGATGTTTTTCTGGAACTCTCTTACTTTTTCCATGATCCAGCGGATGCTGGCAATTTGATCTCTGGTTCCTCTGCCTTTTCTAAAACCAGCTTAAACATTAGGAAGTTCATGGTTCACATATTGCTGAAGCCTGGCTTGGAGAATTTTGAGCATTACTTTACTAGCATGTGAGATGAGTGTAACTGTGCAGTAGTTTGAGCATACTTTGGCATTGCCTTTCTTTGGGATTGAAACGAAAACTGACCTTTTCCAGTCCTGTGAGCACTGCTGAGTTTTCCAAATTTGCTGGCATGTTGAGTGCAGCACTTTCACAGCATCATTTTCCAGGATTTGAAATAGGTCAACTGGAATTCCATCATCTCCACTAGCTTTGTTTGTAGTGATGCTTTCTAAGGCCCATTTGTCTTCACATTCCAGGATGTCTGACTCTAGGTGAGTGATCATACCATCGTGGTTATCTGGGTCATGAAGATCTTTTTGTACAGTTCTTCCATGTATTCTTGCCACCTCTTCTTAATATTTTCTGCTTCCATTAGGTCCATACCATTTCTGTCCTTTATTGACCCCCATATTTGCATGAAATATTCCTTTGGTGTTTCTCATTTTCTTGAAGAGATCTCTAGTCTTTCCCATTCTGTTGTTTTCTTCTATTTCTTTGCATTGATCGCTGAAGAAACTTTCTTCTCTCTTCTTGCTGTTCTCTGGAACTCTTCATTCAGATGCTTATATCTTTCCTTTTCTCCTTTGCTTTTCACCTCTCTTCTTTTCACAGATATTTGTAAGGCCTCCCCAGACAGCCATTTTGCCTTTTTGCATTTCTTTTCCATGGGGATGGTCTTGGTCCCTGTCTCCTGTACAATGTCACGAACCTCATTCCATAGTTCATCAGGCACTCTGTCTATCAGATCTAGTCCCTTAAATCTATTTCTCACTTCCACTGTATAGGTCATACCTGAATGGTCTAGTGGTTTTTCCTACCTTGTTCAACTTAAGCCTGATTTTGGCAATAAGGAGTTCATGATCTGAGCTACAGTCAGCTCCCAGTCTTGTTCTTGCTGACTGTATAGAGCTTCTCCATCTTTGGCTGCAAAGAATATAATCAATCTGATTTTGGTGTTGACCATCTGGTGATGTCCATGTGTAGAGTCTTTTCTTGTGTTGTTGGAAGATGGTGTTTGCTATGACCAGTGTGTTCTCTCGGCAAAACTCTATTAGCCTTTGCCCTGCTTCATTCTGTACTCCAAGGCCAAAGTTGCCTGTTACTCCAAGTGTTTCTTGAGTTCCTAGTTTGCATTCTAGTCCCCTATAATGAAAAGGACTTTTTGGGTGTTAGTTCTAAAAGGTATTGTAGGTCTTCATAGAACCATTCAAATTCAGCTTCTTCAGTGTTATGGGTTGGGGCATAGTCTTGGATTATTGTGATATTGAATGGTTTGCCTTGGAAATGAACAGAGATCATTCAGTCGTTTTCTAGACTGTATCCAAGTACTTCATTTTGGACTCTTTTGTTGACCATGATGGCTACTCCATTTCTTCTGAGGGATTCCTGCTCACAGTAGTAGATGTAATGGTCATCTAAGTTAGATTCACCCAATCCAGTCCATTTTAGTTCGCTGACTCCTAGAATGTCGACATTCACCCTTGCCATCTCCTATTTGACTACTTCCAATTTACTTTGACTCATGGACCTAACATTCCAGGTTCCTATGCAATATTGCTTTTTACAGCATTGGACCTTGCTTCTATCACCAGTCACATGCACAGCTGGGTATTGTTTTTGCTTTGGCTCCATCCCTTCATTCTTTCTGGAGTTATTTCTCCACTGATCTCCAGTAGCATATTTGGCACTTACCGAGCTGGGGAGTTCCTCTTTCAGTATCCTATCATTTTCCTTTTCATACTGTTCATGGGTGTCCAAGGAACAGCAGCTGCACGGGCACAGGAGGCCCAAGAGGAGCTACTCCAAGTTCAAGGTCAGGAGGGGCGACCTCGTCCAAGGTAAGGAGCAGTGGCTGCGCTTTACTGAAGCAGCCATGAAGAGATACCCCACGTCCAAGGTAAGAGAAACCCAGGTAAGATGGTAGGTGTTGTGATAGAGCATCAGAGGGCAGACACACTGAAACCATAATCACAGAAAACTAACTAATCTGATTACATGGACCACAGCCTTGTCTAACACAGTGAAACTAAGTCATGCCATGTGCAACCACCCAAGACAGACAGGTTATGGTGGAGAGGTCTGACAGAATGCTGTCCACTGGAGAAGGGAATAGCAAACCACTTCAGTATTCTTGCCTTAAGAATCCCATGAATGCCTTGAGAACCCCATGCAAGGGATTACTGTGTATTAATTTTATATCCTCCAACTTTTCTATATTTATTGATTAGCTCTAGTAGTTTTCTGATGGCATCTTTAGGCTTATCTATGTAGAGGTTCATGTCATCTGCAAACAGTGAGATTTTTACTTCTTCTTTTCCAATCTGGATTCATTTTATTTGTTTTTCTTTTCTGATTGGTGTGACCAGGACATCCAAATCTATGTTGAATAATGGTGGTGAGAGTGTGCACTTTTGCCTTGCTCCTGATTTTACAGGAAATGCTTTCAATTTTCACCACTGAGGATAATGTCTGCTGTGGTTTTGTCGTAAATGGCTTTTATTATGTTGAGATATGTTCCTTGTTGCCTATTTCCTGGAGAGTTATTTTTATAATAAATGCATATTGAATTTTGTCAAAGGTTTTCTCTGCATCTATTGAGATGATCATATGGTTTTTGCTTTCAATTTGTTAATATGGTGTATTACATTGATTGATCTGTGAATATTGATGAATCCTTGCATTTTTGAGTAAGGCCCACTTGATTATGATATATAACTTTTAATATGTTTTTAGATTCTACTTTCTATAATTTTGTTGAAGATTTTTACATCTATGTTTATCAGTGATATTGGCCTATAGTTTTATTTTTTTTAATTATTAAATTTATTTATTTTTTAATTACAATACTGTATTTGTTTTGCCATACATTGACACGAATCAGCCATAGGTGAACACAATCTCCCAATTTTTGTGTTGCCTTTGTCTGGTTTTGGTAAAAGTGTGATGGCGGCCTCATAGAATGAGTTTGGGAAGTTTTCTTTCCTCTGCAATTTTCTGGAAGAGTTTGAGTAGGATACGTGTTAGGTTTTCTCTAAATTTTTGGTAAAATTCAGCTGTCAAGATGTCTGCTCCTGGGCTTTTGTTTGTTGGAAAATTTTTCATTACAGTTTCAATTTCCATGCTTGTGATGGGTCTGTACAAATTTTCTATTTCTTCCTGGTTTATTTTTGGAAGGTTATTGTTTTCTAAAAATTTGCCCATTTCTTGAATGTTGTCCATTTTATTGGCATATAGTTCCTCATAGTATTCTCTTATGATCATTTGCATTTCTGTGTTGTCTGATGTGATTTCTCCATTTTCATTTTTACTTTCATTGATTTGATTTTTCTCCTTTTTTTTCTTGATGAGTCTTGCTAACCGTTTGTCTGTTTTGTTTATCTTTTCAAAGAACCAACTTTTAGTTTTATTGATATTGCTATGTGCCTGCGTGTGTGCTCAGTGTGCTCTCTTCAGTCATGTCCGACTCTTTGTGACCCCACGGACTGTAGTGCTCCAGACTCCTCAGTCCATGAGGATTCTCCAGGCAGGAATACTGGAGTGAGTTGCCATGACCTTCTCCAGGGGATCTTCCCAACCCAGGGATCAAACCTGCATCTCTTATGTTTCTTGCATTGACAGACATGTTCTTTGCCACTAGTACCACCTGGGAAACCCTGATCTTTGCTACAGTCTCCTTCATTTCTTTTTCATTTGATTTTGCTCTGATTTTTTTTAATGATTTTTTTTTCCTTCTACTAACTTTGATAGTTTTTGGTTGTTGTTGTTGTTTATTGTTATTCTTCTTCATCTTTTCCTAGTTACTTTAGGTGTAAAGTTGAGTAGTTTATTTGATGTTTCTCTTGTTTCTTGAGGTAGGCTTATATTGCAATCAACTTTGCTTTTAGCACTGCTTTTAATGAATCCCATAGGTTTTGGGTTGTCATGTTTTCATTATCATTTGTTTCTATGTGTATTTTGATTTCCTTTTAGAGTTCTTCCATGATCTGTTGGTTATTCAAGAGTGTGTTGTTTAGTCTCCACATGTTTGTGCTAATCTTACAGCATCATGATCAGAAAATATGCTTGAAATGATTTCAATTTTAAAAATTTACCAAGGCTAGATTTGTGGTCCAAGATGTGATCTATCCTGAGAAATGTTCCATATGTGCACTGGAGGAAATTTTGAAATCCATTGCTTTTGGGTGAAATGCCCTGTAGATATCAATTAGGTCTAACGGGTCCAACATGTCATTTAAAGCTGGTGTTTCCTTGTTAATTTTCTGTCTGGATGATCTGTCCACTGATGTAAGTGGGGTATTAAAATAAAAGCCCTTCAGCTGTGTCCTATTCTTTGTGACCCCCAAAACTATACAATCCATGGAGTACTCCAGACCAGAATACTGGAGTGGGTAGCCTTTCCCTTCTCCAGGTTATCTTCCCAACCCAGGGACTGAACCCAGGTTTCCCACATTACAGGCAGATTTTTTTTTTACCAGCTGAGCCACAAAGGAAGCCCGGATATTAAATTTCACTGTTATCACTGTGTTATTGTCAATTTCTCCTTTAATAGTTGTTAGTATTTGTCTTATATATTGAGGTACTCCAATATTGGGTGCATACATATTTGTAATTTTTATATCTTCTCCTTCTATTGATCCTTTGATCATTATGTAGTGTCCTTCTTTGACTCTTATTGCTTAGTCGCACAGTCGTGTCTGACTCTTTGTGACCTCATGGACTGTAGCCCACCAGGCTTCTCTGCCCATGGCAATTCTCCAGGCATGAGTACTGGAGTGGGTTGTCATGCCCTCCTCCATAGGATCTTCCAATCCAGGGATTGAACTCAGGTTTCCTGCATTGCAGGTGGATTCTTTACCATCTGAACCACCAGAGAAGCCCACGAATACTAGACTGGGTAGCCTATCCCTTTTCCAGGGGATGTTCCCAACCCAGGAATCAAACTGAGGTGTCTTGCATTGTAGGCAGATTCTTTAACAGCTGAGCTACCAGGGAAGCCCCTTTGTTTCTTATAACAGTCTTTATGTTAAAGTCTATTTTATCTGATATAAATATTGCTACCTCCAATTTCTATGGGTCTCCATTTACATGAAAAATATTTTCCCCGCCCATAACTTTCAGTCTGTTTGTGTCCCTAGACTTGAAGTGGGTCTCTCGTAGACAGCGTATATAGAGGGTTTTTTTTTTTTTTTAATACATTCGGCAAGTCTTTATATTTTGGTTGGAGCATTTAACCCATTTATGTTTAAGGTAAATATTGATAAGTATGACCCTGTTACCATTTACTCTATTGTTTTGGGTTTGTTTTTCTAAACCTTTTTTATTTTTTTTTGTATTTTCTGTCTAGAGAAGATCACGTAGCATTTGTTGAAGAGCTAGTTTGGTGGTGCTGAATTCTCTCAGTTTCTGCTTGGCTGTAAGAAATTTTATTTCTCCTTTGAATCTGAATGAGATCATTCTTGGGTAGATAATCTTGATTATCACTTTAAGTATATACTGCCATTCTATTTTCACCTGCAGAACTTCTGTTGAAGGATCAGCTGTTATCCTTATGGGGATCACCCTGTATGTTATTTGTTGCTTTTCCCTTGCTGCTTTTAATATTTTCTCTTTGTGTTTAATTTTTGTTAGTTTGCTTAATGTGTGTCTTGCCATGTTTCACCTTGGGTTTATCCTCTATGGGACTCTCTGGGCTTCTTGAACTTGGGTGGTTATTTCTTTCCCCATTTTAAGTAAGTTTTCAGCTATTATCTCCTCAAATATTTCTCATGCCCTTTCATTTTGTCTTCTTGTTCTGTGACACTATTGTTTGTATATTGGTTTATTTGACATTGCCCCCAAAGGTCTATGGTGCTGTTCTCATTTTGTTTTGTTCCTTTTCCTGCTCTACTTCATTTATGTCCACCATTCTATCTTCTAGCTCACTTATCTTGCTTCTGCCTCAGTTACTGTACTGTTGGTTCCCTCAAGAGTGTTTTTTTTTCCATTTTTATTTATTTATTTTTTTAATATTTTATTCTACATTACAATACTGTATTTGTTTTGCCATACATTGACATGAATTAGCCACAGGTGTCCACGATCTCCCAATGCCAAAGCCCCCTCCCACCTCCCACCCCACATCCTCTCCCTGAATCATCCCGTGCACCAGCCCCATGCGTCCTGCATCCTGTATTGAACATAGACTGGCACTTCATTCTTACAAGATAATATACATGTTTCAATGCTGTTTTCCCAATTCATCCCACCCTCTCCCTCTCCCTCAGAGTCCAAAAGTCCGTTCTATACCTCTGAGTCTCTTTTGTTGTCTCACATAGAGGGTCTTCATTACTATCCTTCTAAATTCCATATATATGTGTCAGTATACTGTATTGGTGTTTTTCTTTCTGGCTTACTTCACTCTGTATAATCAGCTCCAATTTCATCCATCTCATTAGAACTGAGTCGAATTTATTCTTTTTAAGGGCTGAGTAGTACTCCATTGTGTATATGTACCACAGCTTTCTTATCCATTCATCTGCTGATGGACATCTAGGTTGTTTCCATGTCCTGGCTATTATAAACAGCGCTGCAATGAACATTGGGGTACAAGTGTCTCTTTCAATTCTGGTTTCCTCAGTGTGTATGCCCAGCAGGGGGATTGCTGGATCATAAGGAAGTTCTATTTGCAATTTTTAAGGAATCTCCACACTGTTTTCCATAGTGGCTGTACTAGTTTGCATTCCCACCAGCAGTATAAGTGGGTTCCCTTTTCTCCACATCCTCTCCAGCATTTATTGCTTGTAGACTTTTGGATCGCAGCCATTCTGACTGGTGTGAAATGATACCTCATTGTGGTCTTGATTTGCATTTCTCTGATAATAAGTGATGTTGAGCATCTTTTTAATCTCAAGATTTGTATGGAAACACAAAAAACCTCGAATAGCCAAAGCAATCTTGAGAAAGAAGAATGGAACTGGAGGAATCAACTTGCCTGACTTCAGGCTCTACTACAAAGCCACAGTCATTAAGACAGTATGGTACTGGCACAAAGACAGAAATATAGATCAATGGAACAAAATAGAAAGCCCTGAGATAAACCCACACACCTATGGACACCTTATCTTCGACAAAGGAGGCAAGAATATACAATGGAGTAAAGACAGTCTCTTTAACAGGTGGTGCTGGGAAAACTGGCCAACCACTTGTAAAAGAATGAAACTAGATCTCTTTCTAACACCACACACAAAAATAAACTCAAAATGGATTAAAGATCTAAATGTAAGACCAGAAACTATAAAACTCCTAGAGGAAAACATAGGCAAAACACTCTCCGACATAAATCACAGCAGGATCCTCTATGATCCACCTCCCAATATACTGGAAATAAAAGCAAAAATAAACAAATGGGATCCAATTAAAATTAAAAGCTTCTGCACAACAAAGGAAACTATAAGCAAGGTGAAAAGACAGCCTTCTGAATGGGAGAAAACAATAGCAAATGAAACAACTGACAAACAACTAATCTCAAAGATATACAAGCAACTTATGCAGCTCAACTCCAGAAAAATAAACGAACCAATCAAAACATGGGCCAAAGAACTAAATAGGCATTTCTCAAGAGTGTTTTTAATCTCAGTTATTGCTTTGTTCACTACTGACTGACTATTCCATATTTCTTCTAGGTCCTTATTAAAGATTTCTTGCATCTTCTCAATCTGTGTACTCTCATCTATTTATCTGTAACTCCATTTTTCTTTCAAGTTTTTCCATCATCTTTACTGCAATTGTTTTGAATTCTTTCTCATGTAGACTCCGTATCTCCTCCTCTTTTATTTGGGTGGTGGGTTTTTATTATGTTCCTTCACCTGCTGAATATTTCTCTCTTTTCATTTTATATAGATTTCTGTGTTTTGGGTCCCCTTTCTGTAGGCTGGAGAATCCTAGCTCCTCTCAGTTGTGGAGTCTCTTCCCTGTGAGTGGGATTGGATGAGTGGCTTGTGAAGTTTTTCTGGTTAGGGGAAATTGTGTCTGTGTTCTGGTGGCTATAGCTGGGTCTTGTCTCTTTTGAGAGCAATGTGGTGTCCAGTAGTGAGTTTAGAGGTGTCTATGGTATTGGTATGGCTTTGGGCAGCCTGTCTTCTAATGTTCAGGGTTGTGTTCCTCTTTTGTTGGAGGATTAGTGAGAGATGTCTTGTACTGGAACTTGCTGCCTCCTGGGTGGAACTTGGTGTCAGTGTAGGAATGTAGGCTTTTGGGTCAGTTCTCATTTATTAATATTCCCTGGGGTCGGGAGTTCTATGATGTTCTGAAGTTCTGGATTTGAGTCTCTTGCCTCTGGGTTTTGGTCCCCCTCTTACAGTATCATCAAGCCATCTCTGTCCATGCAGCGTGGAAAACAAAATGCCTAGGTTAATGGTGAAACCACTCTCCACAGCCAGGAACACTTGAAAAGATTCACAGAGTTATATAGAGAATAAATAGAATGGAAAGAGAGGTGACTAGGAGGATAAAATGGGGAGTCAAAAGTGAAGAGCACAATCAAGCCAGTAATCAAATCCTTAAGTGAAAATGGATACTAACAATTGGATTCTTAAAAGTACAAAATTAATAAAATATCAAAAAGCAAACATTAAAATCCTAGAATAGAAATTAGACTCTCAAAAGTACAGTATAAAAAATAGAGCACAAACATTTTAAAAAACGCATTATGGGATCAGTTTTCTGTCAGATAATGGCTTGTTCTGGCTTGTATTTGTTCTCAAAGTCTACAGTTGCCTCTCAAATGCACAGTCTTAGTTTAACTGCAGGACCTTAATCTCTTGCACCTGCCATTTCTGGGACAGCTCTACCTGTTTGCTTAGGCTAGTCTTCTTGCTAGTCTCTTCAGTATCTAATCTCCACCCTGAAATGAGGGGCAAAAGTGACCACTTCTTCAGGTTCACTTCCTGAGTTGTGTTATGTAGAGGGAAGGACACTTCAAACAAACACTGCACTGTGTGGGGAGCACTTAGAGTTGATGGACCACAGGAGGGTTGCCACATCCCAAGGTGGCATGCACTTCCCAGGTCCAAGCCACTCAGTTTCCCAAGTACTCTATGCTTTCAGTTTTAGGTGGTCTGTGCATCTTGTGCACTTCCCAGGTCCAAGCTGCTCAGGTTCCTGGGTGCTCTCTGAGGGCACAGTCCCAAGTGGGCTGTGTATCTCATGTACTTCCCAGGTCCAAGCCTCTCAGGTTCTAGGGTGTGCTAAGAGTGCACAGTCCCAGGTGGTGCCATGCATCTCTTCAGGAGAGCTGGTATCAGGCTGTGATACAGCTGAGAGATATGAACCATCCAGGATTCCAGGAAGACCTAGTTAGTGACTGGAAGCCTGCTCTCAGCTTGGGAGGAGATGTAGAATTTGGGGTTGATATTGCAGAGGCCCCTTGCCTTCCACTTCTGGCTGTCACACACCTACCTCTCTTCCTCCAAAGAGGGAGAGCCATAAAAGGCAGCAGGCTTGCTCTCCTTTTGTATTCACTAGGATGTGATCCTTGGTGCACCAGGGGTCACAATGCAGTGTTAGAGCCTTCCTGTGGGAGAGTTCGTTTGTTTTTCTTTGACTCTCTGGTATTCACACTATTTTGGTTGCAATGTCACATTAGACCTGGCATCCAACCGCAGTCCCTACCCCAAGGACTGTCAATGCAGCCCACATTTCCACACCCACCCACTTCTCTCTTGTTTGGGTCAGACCTGAGCATGCAAGCCTGCTTCTCCAATAGTAATGGCCACTCAGCACGAATTCTGTGCAAATGACACAACCCTAATGGCAAAATGTGAAGAAGAACTAAAGAGCCTCTTGATGAAGGTGAAAGAGGAGAGTGAAAAAGCAGACTTAAAAATCAACATTAAAAAAGCTAAAAAAATGGCATCTGGTCCTATTACTTCATGGCAAATAGTTGGGGGAAAATTGGAAACATCGGCAGATTTTATTTTCTTGGGCTCTAAAATCACTGTGAACAATAATTGCAACCATGAAATTAAGACATTTGCTCCTTGGAAGAAGAACTAAGAGAAATTTACACAGTGTAATAAAAAGCAGATTCATCACTTTGCTGACCAAGTTCTGTATATTCAAAACTATGTTTTCCCCAGTAGTCATGTATGGATGTGAGCTGGACCATAAAGAAAATTGAGAGTCTAAAAATTGATGCTTTCAAAATGTGGTGCTGGACAAGACTCTTGAGAGTCCCTTGGACAACAGGGAGATCAAGCCAGTCAATTTTAAAGAAATCAGTCTTGGGTCATAAGGCAGTTCTGTTTGAAATTTTTAAGGAATCTTCACGCTGTTTTCCATAGTGGCTGTACTAGTTTGCATTCCCACCAGCAGTGTAAGAGTGTTCCCTTTTCTCCACATCCTCTCCAGCATTTATTGCTTGTAGACTTTTGGATCGCAGCCATTCTGACTGGTGTGAAATGGTACCTCATTGTGGTCTTGATTAGCATTTCTCTGATAATGAGTGATGTTGAGCATCTTTTCATGTGTTTGTTAGCCTTATGACCCAGCAATCCCCCTACTGGGCATACACACCGAGGAAACCAGAATTGAAAGAGACACATGTACCCCAATGTTCACTGCAGCACTGTTTATAATAGCCAGGACATGGAAACAACCTAGATGTCCATCAGCAGATGAATGGATAAGAAAGCTGTGGTACATATACACAATGGAGTATTACTCAGCCCTTAAAAGAATAAATTTGAATCAGTTCTAATGAGATGGATGAAACTGGAGCCGATTATACAGAGTGAAGTAAGCCAGAAAGAAAAACACCAACACAGTATACTGACACATATATATGGAATTTAGAAAGATAGTAATGATGACCCTCTATGTGAGACAACAAAAGAGACACAGAGGTATAGCACGGACTTTTGGACTCTGAGGGAGAGGAAGAGGGTGGGATGATTTGGGAGAATGGCATTGAAACATGTATACTATCATGTAAGAAACGAAGCGCCAGTCTATGTTCAATACAGGATACAGGATGCTTGGGGCTGGTGCACGGGATGATCCAGGGAGATGATATAGGGTGGGAGGGGGAGGGGGCTTCGACATTGGGAGAACGTGTACACCTGTGGCTGATTCATGTCAATGTATGGCAAAAAAATACAGTATTGTAATGTAGAATAAAGTATTTAAAAATAAAATAAAATAAAATCAATCAATCTTGAATATACATTGGGAGGACTGATGCTGAAGTTGAAGCTCCAATGTTTTGGCCACCTCATGTGAAGAGCCAACTCATTGGAAAAGACCCTGATGCTAGGAAAGATTGAAAGCAGAAAGAGAAGAGGATGAGAAAATTTGAGATGTTTGGGTGGCATAAATGACTCAGTGGACAAGAGTATGAGCAAACTCTAGAAGACAGTGAAAGACAGGAAAGTCCGGGTTGTTGAAGTCCATGGGGTCAACATGACTGAGTGACAGAACAAAAAGAAAAGAAAATTCTATCACTTTCTGTGATGTGAGTTACTAGAGTACCATTCATAGTCTGAAAAAAATAAAAATATATATATGAAGACATTTTTAAAATATTTCTAGTTAGAAAATTATCAATTCCAAATAGCTAATTAATTGTAAGAAAATATCAGTTATGACTTTAACTTTTCTATGTTTTAAAGTATAAAAGTTCTTAGTTCTATTGAAAATTTAGGTTACCTATCATTTGCTTGAACAGATTTCTAGTTTTTCCCATTCTATTGTTTTCCTATTTTTTTTTTTTTTGCACTAATCACTGAGGAAGGCTTTCTTATCTCTCCTTGCTGTTTTTGGAACTCTGCATTCAAATGGGTATATGTTCCCTTTTCTCCTTTGCCTTTAGCTTCCCTTCTTTTCTTAGCTATTTGTAAGACCTCTTCAGACACCCATTTTGCCTTTTTGCATTTCTTTGTCTTGGGGATGGTCTTGATCACTGTCTTCTGTACAATACCAAGAACCTCCACTTATAGTTCTTCAGGCACTCTGTCTAACAGATCTAATCCTTTGAATCTGTCTTTCACTTCCATTGAACAATCGTAAGGGATTTGATTTAGGTCATATCCGAATGGCCTTGTGGTTTTCCATAGTTTCTTCAACTTAAGTTTGAATCTTGCAATAAGGAGTGCATGATCAGAGCCACAGTCAGCTCCTGGTCTTTTCTTTTCTTTCTTTCTTTCTTTCTTTCTTTTTTTTTTTTTTTTTGCTGACTGTATAGAGCTCGATTTTGTTTGTTTGTTTGTTTGTTTTGTTTTGACTTTATTTTTTTATAATCTTATAATCTATAATTTCTAATCTTAAAAAAAAACTTTACGATATTGTATTGGTTTTGCTCTACATCAACATGAATCCACCATGGGTGTACACGTATTCCCAATCCTGAAGGCCCCTCCAACCTCCCTCCTGTACCATCCCTCTGGGTCATCCCAGTGCACCAGCCACAAGCATCCTGTATCCGGCATCAAACCTGGACTGGTGATTCGTTTCTTATATGATATTATACATGTTTCAATGCCATTCTCCCAAATCCTCCCACCCTCGCCCTCTCCCACAGAGTCCAAAGGACTGTGCTATATATTTGTGTATCTTTTGCTGTCTCACATATAGGGATACCATCTTTCTAAATTCCATATATATGTGTTAGTATACTGTATTGGTGTTTTTTTTTTTTTTTTTTTTTCTGGCTTACTTCACTCTGTATAATAGGCTCCAGTCTCATCCACCTCATTAGAACTGATTCAAATTTATTCTTTTTAATGGCTGAGTAATACTCCACTGTGTATATGTACCACAGCTTTCTTATCCATTCATCTGCTGATGGACATCTAGATTGCTTCCATGTCCTGGCTATTATAAACAGTGCTGTGGTGAGGTTTGGGGTACACATGTCTCATTCAATTCTGGTTTCCTCGGTGTGTATGCCCAGCAGTGGGATTGCTGGGTCATAAGGAAGTTCTATTTCAAGGTTTTTAAGGAATCTCCACACTGTTCTCCATAGTGGCTGTACTAGTTTGCATTCCCACCAGAAGTATAAGAGGGTCCCCTTTTCTCCACACCCTCTCCAGCATTTACTGCTTGTAGACTTTTGGATCACAGCCATTCTGACTGGCGTTAAATGATACCTCATTGTGGTTTTTATTTGCATTTCTCTGATAATGAGTGATGTTGAGCATCTTTTCATGTGTTTATTAGTCATCTGTATGTCTTCTTTGGATAAATGTGTTTAGTTCTTTGGCCCATTTTTGGATTGGGTCATTTATTTTTCTGGAATTGAGCTGCACACATTAACAAGTTGAAAAATAAAAGAGCTCCATCTTTGGCTGCAAAGACTATAACAAATCTGACTTCAATATGTACCATCTGGTGATATACATGTGTAGAGTCTTGTGTTGTTAGAAGAGGGTGTTTGCTATGATCAGTGCATTCTCTTGGCAAAACTCTGTTAGCCTTTGACCTGCTTTATTTTTTTACTCCAAGGCCAAATTTGCCTGTTACTCCAGATATCTCTTGACTTCCTCCTTTTGCATTCAAGTTCTCTGTAGTGAAAAGGATATCTTATTTTGGCTTTAATTCTAGAATGTCTTGCATGTCTTCATAGAACAATTCAACTTCAGCTTCTTCAGCATTACTGGTTGGGGCATATATGTGGATTGCTGTGATACTGAATGGTTTGTCTTGGAAACGAATAGAGATTATTGTGTTGTTTTTGAGATTGTACTCAAGTACTGCATTTCATGATCTTTTGTTGACTATGATGGCTATGTGATTCCTTCTAAGAGATTCTTGCCTATCAGTTCAGTTCAGTTCAGTCACTCAGTTGTGTCTGACTCTTTGTGACCCCATGAATCACAGCACGCCAGGCTTCCCTGTCCATCACCAACTCCCGGAGTCCACTCAGACTCATGTCCATCGAGTCAGTGATGCCATCCAGCCATCTTATCCTGTGTCATCGCCTTCTCCTCCTGCCCCCAAGCCCTCCCAGCATCAAAGTCTTTTACAATGAGTCAACTTTTCGCATATGGTGGCCAAAGTACTGGAGTTTCAGCCTTAGCGTCATTCCTTCCAAAGAAATCCCAGGGCTGATCTCCTCCAGAATGGACTGGTTGGATTTCTTTGCAGTCCAAGGGACTCTCAAGAGTCTTCTCCAACACCAGAGTTCAAAAGCATCAATTCTTCAGCACTCAGCTTTCTTCACAGTCCAAATCTCACATCCATACGTTCCCACTGGAAAAAACTATAGCCTTGACTTTGGCCATCTCATGAGAAGAGTTCACTCATTGGAAAAGACTCTGATGCTGGCAGGGATTGGGGGCAGGAGGAGAAGGGGATGACCGAGGATGAGATGGCTGGATGTCATCATGGACTTGATGGATGTGGGTCTGAGTGAACTCCGGGAGATGGTGATGGACAGGGAGGCCTGGCGTGCTGCAACTCAGAATCGGACAGGACTGAGCGACTGAACTGAACTGACTAGAGAGACCTTTGTTGGCAAAGAAATGTCTCTGCTTTTCAATATGCGATCTAGGTTGGTCATAACTTTTCTTCCAAGGAGTAAGCGTCTTTTAATTTCATGGCTGCAGTCATCATCTACAGTGATTTTTTTTTCATTTTTTTAAATTACAATACTGTATTTGTTTTGCAATACATTGACATGAGTCAGCCACAGGTGTCCACGATCTCCCAATGCCAAAGCCCCCTCCCACCTCCCACCCCACATCTCTCCCTGAATCATCCCGTGCACCAGACTCATGCATCCTGCATCCTCTATTGAACATAGACTGGCGCTTCATTCTTACAAGATAATATACATGTTTCAATGCCATTCTCCCAAATCATCCCACCCTCTCCCTCTCCCTCAGAGGCCAAAAGTCCGTTCTATACCTCTGAGTCTCTTTTGTTGTCTCACATAGAGGGTCTTCATTACTATCCTTCTAAATTCCATATATATGTGTCAGTATACTGTATTGGTGTTTTTCTGTCTGGCTTACTTCACTCTGTATAATCGGCTCCAATTTCACCAATCTCATTAGAACTGAGTCAAATTTATATTTTTTAAGGGCTGAGTAGTACTCCATTGTGTATATGTACCACAGCTTTCTTATCCATTCATCTGCTGATGGACATCTAGGTTGTTTCCATGTCCTGGCTATTATAAACAGTGCTGCAATGAACATTGGGGTACATGTGTCTCTTTCAATTCTGGTTTCCTCAGTGTGTATGCCCAGCAGGGGATTGCTGGATCATAAGGAAGTTCTATTTGCAATTTTTAAAGGAATCTCCACACTGTTTTCCATAGTGGCTGTACTAGTTTGCATTCCCACCAGCAGTATAAGTGGGTTCCCTTTTCTCCACATCCTCTCCAGCATTTATTGCTTGTAGACTTTTGGATCACAGCCATTCTGACTGGTGTGATATGATACCTCATTGTGGTCTTGATTTGCATTTCTCTGATAATAAGTGATGTTGAGCATCTTTTCATGTGTTTGTTGGCCATCTGTATGTCGTCTTTGGAGAAATGCCTATTCTTTGGCCCATTTTTTTATTGGATCATTTATTTTTCTGGAGTTGAGCTGCATAAGTTGCTTGTATATCTTTGAGATTAGTTGTTTGTCAGTTGTTTCATTTGCTATTGTTTTCTCCCATTCAGAAGGCTGTCTTTTCACCTTGCTTATAGTTTCCTTTGTTGTGCAGAAGCTTTTAATTTTAATTGGATCCCATTTGTTTATTTTTGCTTTTATTTCCAGTATATTGGGAGGTGGATCATAGAGGATCCTGCTGTGATTTATGTCGGAGAGTGTTTTGCCTATGTTTTCCTCTAGGAGTTTTATAGTTTCTGGTCTTACATTTAGATCTTTAATCCATTTTGAGTTTATTTTTGTGTGTGGTGTTAGAAAGAGATCTAGTTTCATTCTTTTACAAGTGGTTGGCCAGTTTTCCCAGCACCACCTGTTAAAGAGACTGTCTTTACTCCATTGTATATTCTTGCCTCCTTTGTCGAAGATAAGGTGTCCATAGGTGTGTGGGTTTATCTCAGGGCTTTCTATTTTGTTCCATTGATCTATATTTCTGTCTTTGTGCCAGTACCATACTGTCTTAATGACTGTGGCTTTGTAGTAGAGCCTGAAGTCAGGCAAGTTGATTCCTCCAGTTCCATTCTTCTTTCTCAAGATTGCTTTGGCTATTCGAGGTTTTTTGTGTTTCCATACAAATCTTGAGATTATCTGATCTAGTTCTGTGAAAAATACTGCTGATAACTTGATAGGAATTGCATTGAATCTGTAGATTGCTTTGGGTAGTATACTCATTTTCACTGTATTGATTCTTCCAACCCATGAGACTGGTATATTTCTCCATCTATTAGTGTCCTCTTTGTTTTCTTTCATCAGTGTTTTATAATTTTCAATATATAGGTCTTTAGTTTCTTTAGGTAGGAATATTCCTAAGTATTTTATTCTTTTCGTTGCAATGGTGAGTGGGATTGTTTCCTTGACTTCTTTTTACTTTCTCATTATTAGTGTATAGGAATGCAAGGGATTTCTGAGTGTTGATTTTATATCCTGCAGCTTTACTATATTCACTGATTAGCTCTAGTAGTTTTCTGGTCGAGTCTTTAGGATTTTCTATGTGGAGGATCATGTCATCTGCAAACAGTGAGAGTTTTACTTCTTCTTTTCCAATTTGGATTCCTTGTATTTCTTTTTCTGCTCTGATTGCTGTGGCCAAAACTTCCAGTACGATATTGAATAGTAGTGGTGAAAGTGGACACACTTGTCTTGTTCCTGACTTTAGGGGAAATGGTTTCAATTTTTCACCATTGAGGATAATGTTAGCTGTGGGTTTGTCATATATAGCTTTTATTATGTTGAGGTACGTTCCTTCTATTCCTGCTTTCTGGAGCGTTTTTATCATAAATGGATGTTGAATTTTGTCAAAGGCTTTTTCTGCATCTATTGAAATAATCATATGATTTTTATTTTTCAGTTTGTTAATGTGATGAAGTACATTGATTGATTTGCGGATATTGAAGAATCCTTGCATCCCTGGGATAAAGCCCACTTGGTCATGGTGTATGATCTTTTTAATGTGTTGCTGGATTCTGATTGCTAGGATTTTGTTAAGGATTTTTGCATCTATGTTCATCAGTGATATTGGCCTGTAATTTTCTTTTTTTGTGGTGTCTTTGTCAGGTTTTGGTATTAGGGTGATGGTGGCCCCATAGAATGAGTTTGGAAGTTTACCTTCCTCTGCAATTTTCTGTAATAGCTTCAGTAAGGTAGGTGTTAGCTCTTCTCGAAATTTTTGGTCGAATTCAGCTGTGAAGCCGTCTGGACCTGGGCTTTTGTTTGCTGGAAGATTTCTGATTACAGTTTCAATTTCCATGCTTGTGATGGGTCTGCTAAGATTTTCTATTTCTTCCTGGTTCAGTTTTGGAAAGTTGTACTTTTCTAAGAATTTGTCCATTTCTTCCAAGTTGTCCATTTTATTGGCATAAAATTGCTGATAGTAGTCTCTTATGATTCTTTGTATTTCTGTGTTGTCTGTTGTGATCTCTCCATTTTCATTTCTAATTTTATTGATTTGATTTTTTTCTCTTTGTTTCTTGATGAGTCTGGCTAATGGTTTGTCAATTTTATTTATCCTTTCAAAGAACCAGCTTTTTCCTTTGTTGATTTTTGCTGTGGTCTCTTTTGTTTCTTTTGCATTTATTTCTGCCTTAATTTTTAGGATTTCTTTCCTTCTACTAACTCTGGGGTTCTCTATTTCTTCCTTTTCTAGTTGCTTTAGGTGTAGAGTTAGGTTATTTATTTGGCTTCTTTCTTGTTTCTTGAGGTATGCCTGTATTGCTATGAACTTTCCTCTTAGCACTGCTTTTATAGTGTCCCATAGGTTCTGTGTAGTTGTGTTTTCATTTTCATTCATTTTGATGCATATTTTGATTTCTTTTTGATTTCTTCTGTGATTTGTTGATTATTCAGAAGGGTGTTGTTTAGCCTCCAAATGTTGGAATTTTTAATAGCTTTTCTCCTGTAATTGAGATCTAACCGTAGTGCATTATGGTCAGAGAAGATGCTTGGAATAATTTCGATTTTTTTGAATTTATCAAGGTTAGATTTATGACCCAGAATGTAATCTATCCTGGAAAAGGTTCCGTGTGCACTTGAATAAAAGGTGAAATTCATTGCTTTGGGGTGAAATGTCCTATAGATATCAATTAGGTCTAACTGTTCTATTGTATCGTTTAAAGTTTGCGTTTCTTTGTTAATTTTCTGTTTAGTTGATCTGTCCATAGGTGTGAGTGGGCTACTAAGTCTCCCACTATTATTGTGTCATTATTAATTTCCCCTTTCATGCTTGCTAGCAATTGTCTTACATATTGCGGTGCTCCTATGTTGGGTGCATATATATTTATAATTGTTATATCTTCTTCTTGGATCGATCCTTTAATCATTATGTAGTGGCCTTCTTTGTCCCTTTTCACAGCCTTTGTTTTAAAGTCTATTTTATCGGATATGAGTATTGCTACTCCTGCTTTCTTTTGGTGTTTATTTGCATGGAATATCTTTTTCCAGTCCTTCACTTTCAGTCTGTATGTGTCCGTTGTTTTGAGGTGGGTCTCTTGTAAGCAGCATATATAGGGATCTTGTTTTTGTATCCATTCAGCCAGTCTTTGCCTTTTGCTTGGGGCATTCAACCCATTTACATTTAAGGTAATTATTGATAAGTATGCACCTGTTTCCATTTACTTTAATGTTTTGGGTTCAGGTTTATACGTCCTTTTTGTGTTTCCTGTCTAAAGTCTATCGTTTAGTATTTGCTGGAGAGCTGGTTTGGTGGTGCTGAATTCTCTCAGCTTTTGCTTGTCTGTAAAGCTTTGGATTTCTCCTTCATATTTGAATGAGATTCTTGCTGGGTACAGTAGTCTTGGCTGAAGGTTATTATCTTTCATCACTTTAAGTATGTCTTGCCATTCCCTCCTAGCCTGAAGAGTTTCTATTGAAAGATCTGCAGTTATTCTTATGGGGATCCCCTTGTGAGTTATTTGTTGTTTTTCCCTTGCTGCTTTTAATATTTGTTCTTTGTGTTTGGTCTTTGTTAGTTTGATTAGTATATGTCTTGGGGTGTTCCGCCTTGGGTTTATCCTGTTTGGAACTCTCTGGGTTTCTTGGACTTGGGTGATTATTTCCTTCCCCATTTTAGGGAAGTTTTCAACTATTATCTCCTCAAGTATTTTCTCATGGTCTTTCTTTCCTTCTTCTTCTTCTGGGACTCCTATAATTCGAATGTTGGAGCATTTCATATTGTCTTGGACGTCTCTGAGGTTGTCCTCATTTCTTTTAATTCATCTTTCTTTTTCCCTCGCTGATTCATTTATTTCTAACATTCTATCTTCTATTTCACTAATCCTATCTTCTGCCTCCGATATTCTACTATTTGTAGCCTCCAGAGTGTTTCTGATCTCACTTATTGCATTATTCATTATATGTGGACTCTTTTATTTCTTCTAGGTCCTTGTTAAACCTTTCTTGCATCTTCTCAATCCTTGACCCCAGGCTATTTATCTGTGATTCCATTTTGATTTCAAGATTTTGGATCATTTTCACTATCAGTATTCGGAATTCTTTCTCATGTAGATTCCCTATCTCTTCCTCTTTTGTTTGTTTTGGTGGGCATGTCTCCTGTTCCTTTACCTGCTGGGTATTCCTCTGTCTCTTCATCCTGGTTATATTGCTGCGTTTGTGGTGGCTTTTCTATATTCTGGGAATTTGTGGAATTCTCTTTATGATAGAGCTTCCTCTCTGTGTTTGGGGTTATATCAGTGTCTTGTCAAAGTTTCTTGATTAGAGAGGCTTGTGTTGAGACTCTGGTGGGTGGATCTGGATTTCCTCTCTCTGGAATGCTGTGAAGTGTCAAGTAATGGGTTATGGGACGTCAATGATTTTGGAGTATTTTGAGCTGCCTGTGTATTGAAGCTCAGGGGCTTGTTCTTGTGTTGCTGGAGAATTTGCGTGGTATGTCTTGCTCTGGAGCTTGTTGGCCCTTGGGCGGTGCTCAGTTTCAGTATAGGTATGAAGGCGTTTGATGAGCTCTTATTGGATAATGTTCCCTGTATTCAGGAATTCTTTGATGATCTCAGGATTTGGACTTACGCCTCCTGATTCTGGTTTTCAGATTTATTTTTACAATAGCCTCATGATTTCTCCATCTATTCAACACTATTGTTGAAACATCTGGGTTAATGATGATAGGTTTCTCCACTTTGAGGGTCGTCCCTAGAGGATCGCTGAGTTACTTGGAGGAGAGAAGAGGGAGGGGGTAGTTAGAGGTGAGTGGAATGGGCTGAGGTGGAATCAAAAGAGGAAAAAGCAGACTAGCCCATAACCACTTTCTTGTGTGTGCCCCAAAGTCTGGACCTCTCAGAGGTGGTCACAGAGTTATACATGGAAGAGGAGAGGGAGGAAGTAGATAGAGGTGGTCAGGAGGATGAAAGAGGGAGATGCAAAGGAGGGATACAGATCTGGCCAGTGACCAGTTCCCTGAGAATTCTCCACCTTCGGGAGCACAAAGAGATTCATAGAGTTGGGTAGAGAAGAGGAGGGGGAGGAATGAGACAAAAGCCACCTGGTGGAGAAAAGAGAGATTCCAAAGGGGGAGAGAGTTGTCAAGCCAGTAGTCTCGCACTCATGTAAAATTGGGTACTGAAGATTAGGTTTTTAAAAGTACAAAATTGGCAACAAATACCAAAATGTTGAGATTAAAAATCTGTAGTAGAGATTGGATTTTCAAAGATAAAATATTAAAGATAAGAAAAAGGAGAGAAAAATTTTAAAAAATTGAGAAAAATAATAAAAATAGAATAAAATAAAAGATTCCAGAATTATTAAAAGACAACTTCCACCAGCAATAGGACTATATACAGCGTTTGCTTTAAAGATAGGGTTTTGGTTTTTTTTTTTTTTGTAAAATAATAATAGGTTATAAAGATAATAAATAGAAATATAGAAGACTTAAAAGTTTAAGCAAGTTTAGAAAAAAAAAAAAAGAAAAGAAGAGAAAACAAATTTAAAAAAGAAAAAAATTTTTAAGAAAAAAAAATTCTTAAAAAAAAAAATCACGCTTCCACATCATCCCCCACCCCCCCATAAAAATTGATCATAAAAGTAGTAACGGTATATCTGGCACTTTCTCTGTCATTGCAGACTGTGTGGGGTCGCTACCAAGGCAATTCCCTCTGTTTGACTTCCTCTGTTTGCTGGTCTCTTCCATGTCTGATTTCCCTCTTGACACAGGGAGGGTGGTGGTGGACTCTGCACTGGGCTTGCCCCTTCTTGCTCCTTGGGATAACCTTGTGGGGCCTGCCCTATGCTTCATGCACTTCCCTGGTCTTTGGCGCTCAGGATTGGCGGTCAGGAAGCCCTCCGAGACTTGAATTTGGTTGAACAGGGGCTTTGTTCCCTTCCCAGGTCCGAGTGGCTTGGGAGTTTGGCGCGGGCTATTGCGACTTCTGGGCTTCCGGGTCGCTCAATTTTCTGGGAGCTCTGCCGGGTTTCTTTCTCAGGCCGATGATGACTGTTCAGAGCCCCCAGCAGTTTCAATAGCAAAGAAATCAGTTTGCAATTTGGTAGGTAACGTCACTCTTGAGCTGCGATTGCCCCCTTCCAGCACTTAAGGCTCTGGCTGCCTGTCGCCGGAGGGGGATGGTCTGCAGCCAGCTATTGCCGATCCGTCCTTATGTTTGAGCGTTCCGCCTGTTGGCTATCCCACAGTCTGGTTTGCTAGACCAAGATAGTTCTTTCTAGCCATGCGCGGACCCAATTCTGGCCCGGTTACGCCCCGATTCTCGAGATAAGCCCTGTAGCCTACATCTCCCGTGGCCCAATTCTTAGAAAGCTCTGTCGCAGGCGCGCTCCTCCCTGCCCAACCCCCACTGCTGTCGGACGCAGGCGTTTGCGCTGCTTATCCACTGGGGGTTATACTGTTGAATTCATAGTCTGTTGGTTTAAATTATTTATTTATTTATTCTTCCTTCCTGTTATGTTGCCCTCTGTGCTTCCAGGGCTCGCCCCATACACAGCTTTGAGAATGCTCCTCTATTTTAGGGAACCTCTCTTTTAAGAGTCTCTTCCTGGGATGGGATTCCCCTTCCCGGGATGGGGGCTTCCTCCCTACCTCCTTTGTCTCTGTCTTCGTCGTATGTATTAATTCCTACCTGGTTTTGAAGCCGATGATCTGCTTTGCTGGATGCCTGATGTCCTCTGCCAGCAGTCAGAAGTTGTTTTGTGGAATTTACTCAGCTTTGAAATGTTCTTTTGATGAAGTAGTGAGGGAGAAAGTGTTCTCCCCATCCTATTCCTCAGCCATCTTTTTTCGTCCTCTGACCATCTACAGTGATTTTGAAGCCCCCCAAAATAAAGTCTGACACTGTTACACTGTTTCCACTGTTTCCCCATCTATTTCCCATGAAGTGATGGGACCAAATGCTATGATCTTCGTTTTCTGAATGTTGAGCTTTAAGCCAGCTTTTGCACTCTGCACTTTCATTACGAGTCTTTTTGGTTCCTCTTTACTTTCTATCTTAAGGGTGATGTCATCTGCATATCTCAGGTTATTGATATTTCTCCTGGCAACCTTGATTCCAGCCTGTATTTCCTCCAGTTCAGCTTTTCTCATGATGTACTCTGCATAGAAGTTAAATAAGCTGGGTGACAATATACAGCCTTGACATACTCCTTTTCCTATTTGGAACCAGTCTGTGGTTCCATGTCCAGTTCTAACTGTTACTTCCTGACCTGAATATAGTAGCAGATATAATGATCATCTGAGTTAAATTTATCCATTCCAGTCTATTTTAGTTCACTGATTCCTAAAATGTTGATGTTCACTCTCGCCATCTCCTGTTTGACTACTTCCAATTCGTTTTGATTCATGGACCTACCTAACATTCCAGGTTCCTTTGCAGTATTGTTATTTACAGCATTGGACTTTACTTCCATCACCAGTCACATCAAAATCTGGGTGTTGTCTTTGCTTTGGCTCCAACTCTTCATTCTTTCTGGAGTTATTTCTCTACTGTTCTCCAGTAGCATATTGGGCACCTACTCACCTGGGAGTTCATCTTTCAGTGTCCTATCTTTTTGCCTTTACATAGTGTTCATGGAGTTCTCAAGTCAAGAATACTGAAGTATTTTGCCATTACCTCCTCTAGTAGACCACATTTTGTCAGATCTCTCAACCTTGACTTGTCAATCTTAAGTGGCCCTACATGGTATGGGTCATAGTTTTACTGAGTGAGACAAGGCTGTTGTCCATATGATCAATTTGATTAGTTTTCTGTGATTGTGGTTTTCATTCTGTCTGCATCTGAGGGATAAGGATAAGAGGCTTATGGAAGCTTCCTGATGGGAGAGACTGGCTGTGGGAGAAACTGAGTCTTCTTCTGATGGGCGGGGGCATGCTCAGTAAATCTTTAACCCAATTTTCTATTGATGGGTGGCATTGTGTTGCCTCCCTGTTGTTTGACCTGAGAGCAAACTATGTTGGAGGTAATGAAGATACTGGTGACCTCCTTCAAAATTTCTGGTATATACACTGCTGCATTCAATTCCTCTGACCCTGTAGTAGGCTACTCTCAACCCAAGCCTCCACTGGAGACTCATGGACACTCACAGGCAATTCTGGGTGAGCCTCTTGTGAGGTCTCTGCTCCTTTCTCCTGGATCCTGGTGTCTACAAGGTTTTGTTTGTGCCCTCCAGGAGTCTGTTTCCCCAGTCCTATGTAAGTTCTGTAATTAAATTCCACTGGCCTCCAAAGTAAAATTCCCTGGGAGTTCTCAATCCCTTTGCCAGATCCCCAGGTTGGGAAATCTGTTGTGGGTCCTAGAACTTTCTTAACAGTTCAAGAATTTCTTTGGTATAATTATTTTGCAGTTTGTGGGTCATCTGCTCGGGGGCTCAATGGTGGTGTTAATGGTAACCTCCTCCAAGAGGGCATATGCCACACCCTTGACTGCTGCACCCAGAGCCTTTGTCCCTGTGTCAGGCCAGTGCTGACACATACCTTGCAGGAGACACTCAAACACTTAAAGGCAGGTCTGGCTCAGTCTCTGGGATCTCCTGGTGTGCACAAGATTTTGTCTGAGGCCTCTGAGCATCTCTGGCAGGTATGGTGTTTGATTCTAAATGCAGTTTCACCCCTTATACTGTCTTTCTGGGGCTTCTACTTTGCCCTTGGATGTTGGATATCTTTTTTGGCGGAATCCAACATTTTTCTGCTGATGGTTGTTCAACAGTGTGTTTTAATTTTGGAATTCTTGCAGGAGAAAATGAGTGCTTGTCCTTCTACTCTGCCATTTATTATTATTATTTTATTTATTATTTTTTTAACTTTGCAATACTGTATTGGTTTTGCCATACATTGACATGAATCTTCCACAGGTATACATGAGTTCACAATCCTGAACCCCCCTCCCACTACTCTCCCCATATCATCTCTCTGGGTCATCCCAGTGCACCAGCCCCAAGCATCCTGTATTCTGTATCAAACCTAGACTGGCAATTCATTTCTAACGTGATAGTATACATGTTTCAATGCCATTCTCCCAAATCATCCCACCCTCTCCCTCCCCACAGAGTCCAAAAGTCTGTTCTATACATTTGTGTCTCTTTTGCTGCCATTTTGATAGCACACATCTCTTAAAAAAAAAAAAAAACTAGTGATATAAAGGGAATGTTTCATGCAAAGATGGCTACCAAGAAAGAAAAGAAATGGTATAGACCTAATAGAAGAAGAAGATATTAAGAAGAGGTGGCAAGTATATACAGAAGAACTATACAAAAAGATCTTCATGACCCAAATAACCACGATGGTGTGATCATTCACCTAGAGCCAGATATCCTGGAATGTGAAGTAAAGTGGATTTTAGGAAGCATCACTACAAACAGAGCTAGTGGAGGTGGTGGAGTTCCAGTTGAGCTATTTTAAATCCTAAAAGATAGTGCTGTTAAAGTGCTGCACTCAGTATGCCAGCAAATTTGTAAAACTCAGCAGTGACCATGGGGCTGGAAAGGTTAGTTTTCGTTTTAATCCCAAAGAAAGACAATGCTGCAGTCTATGGGGTTGCAAAGAGTTGGACACGACTGAACTGAACTGATCTGAACTTATCACTTGCTTATTCAACCCTTTTCTGAATTCAGTCATTTAAGAAAGAGCAGAGAATTCTCAATATATCACTTGTTATTCTGTAGAAGAGTGTCAATGGATATCTTCAAGCCTGAAACCAAATATAGATTCTGAAAACTACCTATAAAGTCATTAGAATTTGCAGAGCAGTTACATGAAAAATCACCCACCTGACAATTACACTCACCCTTAGAACAAATAGGGCAAGAATAAGAGAGAGTGCATGTATTTTTCAACACTGTGATTGTATTTCCTGAACAGTACAATAAGTCCCTTATACTTGAACCTTCCAAGTTGCAAACTTTCAAAGATGTGAATGTGCATTCCATCAAAGTCAGGTATGAGTTAAACTGCAGCTAGCCCTCCATCTCCTGTTGTTGAGGATCCTTCAGCTCTACCATTTCCCACCTCCTTTCCTCTCCAGTCAGAAACTTTTCTCGATTGTTCACTCGATGCTAGCACCTGTATGTCAGGTGTTGTGCTTTACTACTGTACTTTTTAAGATACTATACTGTAAGATTGATAACGGTTATTTTTTGTTTGTTTTTTATATATTATTCATGTGAAAAAGTATTATAACCCTATTACACTACAGTACTATATAGCTGACTGAGTTAGTTGGGAACTTAGGTTAACTTCGTTGGGCTTAGGAACATGCTCTCAGAACAGAACTCATTCTTATGTAAGGTACTTACTGTATGTCCTAATATATATATTTTGTTCCAGATTGCACAAGTTTATTCTCATACCTTAGGGAAAATTGAGTGAGAGAGAGATACTGAAACCTTTCACTCAAATATTAATCTTTCTTGTAGAACAAATAGAAAGTTATTTCTTGTCTCTGAAACTTTTAGAGTAGGGTAGTAAATGTCCTCCCTCAACTTTTGTAATTGTATCCATAAATAGTAATCAATAAAAATATCTTATTTAAAGACTATTGCGATAAAAAATCTATGTCAGTTAAAAACAAAGTGTAACTAGTTTTGCCACAATATTATCAGGTTCCTAATAATCACATATCAATTGTATGAATCATTATAATCTCTTTAGAGTAGACAATCTCTCATTTTAAAATTATTTAACTCATTCTAGTATTCACTGAGTGGCTGCTATTTAGTAGGCTTTATGTTCTACCCAGAGATGGAAATAGCACCCACTCCATTATTCTTTCCTGGAGAATCCTGAGTACAGAGGAGCCTGGTGGGCCATGGTCCATGAGGTTGCAGAGAGTCAGATATGACTGAAGTGACTAAGCACACATGCACATTCTACCCAGGGAGTAAAGATGAACGAAACACAGTTCTTTACTTGAAATTCTTTGCAGTATACTTCATAGTACAATAGGAAATGGGATATAATTGAACTACATGAGGAGTTGTTCTTTGTTCTCAATAAGTACTGAGAACTATTTAAAAAAATGGTTATATAGGTGCAAAATTTCTGATGGCCCCATCTTTGTAGAATAATTGAATAGTTAAAAGTTAAATTGCTTAGTCTTTAAAAATTTGAGGTATTTTTGTTTATGTTTTGGGGAATAAAATATTAAAAGTGAACATATTGCAACTTAAGTGATTTCTCTTAGTCTAACATTGCTCTCCATTACAATTTAGAGTATTTTTCACTTCCCCTGATGGGATATAATGTTGCCATTTTCCAGATTCTAAGTCTATGAGATTCTGCTCAAATTGAAAGGGACTTTTGTGGTTGTATATGGAGACTTTTAAAATGCCAAACACGTGCTTGAATGCCAAAGATATTTTGTTCAGAGGAAAATTCTTTACACAGTAAACAAAAGAAAAAAATAAACAAACAGGTATAAATAAATTTGTGGGTGTCTGTATGTGTTTTGGGGGCTGGGAGTGAGCTGATAGTATTCAGGAAGACATGTTAAAATTCTCATTTAGTGATTTTGTTTTCTAAATAAATCTACTGTCTGCACTTCCTGTTTCTGATTAATAATAAGGAAACATTTTGAATGGCGTTATTTTCCAATTTAACTTTCTTCACATCATTTTTCTATAGGTAAATAATCTTTGAGATAAATATACACACTGGTAACAAAATAATGGATTTTAAAGAATAATTTGAGAATTAGAGTCAAATGAGCACTGGATCCTGAAGTACACTTGGTTCCCACAAACACTTTGTGGTATTTATCCAATATTTTTTACAGTGAAGGAAAGATAATTTTTCTCAAATAAAATGGAGTGTATGTATAGTATGAATATTGGATAATAAGGTAGATTAAAAACCTCTTTTAAAAATAGAATTAAGGAGAGAGACAGAAAAGATGGTGGAGGAGTAAGACAGGGAGACACCTTCTTTCCCAAAAATACATCAAAAATCCATCTGAATATGGAGTAACTCCTACAGAAAAACTTCTGAACACTAGCAGAAGACTCCAAACTTCCAAAAAGGCAAGTCAATCTCTTTAGAATGAGGTAGGGCAAAATATAAAGATTAAAAAGAGACAAAGAATTTCAGAATTAAGATCTGCATCTTGGGGAGGGAGTTGTGAACAAAGAAAAGTTTTCTGACACTTGGAAACCACCTCACAGGTCAAGACAGGGGGAGTTTCAGAACCTCAGAGGAGAGGGCAATGACCAGTGCTCAGAAATCAAAACAGAGAATTCACCACAGAGATCAATGCTGAATACCACTTTCTTGCCAAGAAACAGCTTTCATGCCTGTGCCCGCAAAAAGATGAGGGTGGCATACGTAGGTTCAGGCATGGATGTTGGATCCCAGAGAGAGGACTGGGATAGACTGCCATGACGATACTCTGAGTGGGCTACAGTAACAGCATAGGGAGACCAGGGGAAATATCGGGCATCCTAGTTTTGAAAGAGGTCATTTTTACCCAGTTCATTCTAATTCCGCGTATTCATAGACAGAGGCTAAATACCCAACTGTGGCCTCTGTAACTGAAAACTGGTTGGAGCCCAAGCAGACAGAATTAGATGCCAGTGCGGTTTATGATTCCAGAATGAAAAACATAAGCCATAGCCATAGCCAAAACCAGGGAAAGTGCCAAAGACAGCAGACAAAATGTTACAGATGCAGTTCTAACCCCAGAGGTGTCAGCTATCATCCAGCTGTGATCAGGCACAGCTTACTGCCCACATTTTGATGGGAGCTCAAGCAGCTCGACTCTTCCTAGGGACCCATGACTGTGGCCAATTCCTCTGGGAGAGTTTACAGCCTGCCTCAGACTGTAACAAAATCAGTAGGTCTCTACCAGCACAGGCACTCCTCGATAAATCCCAATTGTGGCTACCAAGCCCCTCACTCTCCCAACTCTGAATAGGTGAGCCCTAATAAACCTCAGCCTTAACCCCCCTCATGTCTGGATTAGGTAACAGTCACCAGAGGGAGGAATATAAAGACAGCTAAGTCCAAAACCAAAACAGAAACCAGGGGCTCTGTAACCGAAAAAGAGAAAAGGAATTAGCTTAAACAGCTGCAGGTGCAGAATATTAAATAACCACAGTTAACCTGAGACTGGGACAGTACGGGGAACTGTGGACTTTGGGAGCAAGTAAAATCTGGAATAAGGCCAGATCTGAGACGGCATGGATTCCACACTGCCCACAGTAGGTCCAGAGACCTTCCTAGAAATATTGGAAGATTTTTGTGTCAGTTTCTCTAGGTGTTTTTGGCTAGTGAGTGTTCTTTTCAGTAATAATCTTCGGGTTTCGTCTTCTATGCTGCATGATTTGTGAGGTCCTTGTACTGCAGAAATGAATTGGGCCTGAACAGTCAAGGTAAAAGACCCAAGCCCAGGACACTGAAACGCCAGAGAAATCCTGACCCTATGAAAAACTGATGAAAGCACTCCTGAAAGCCTCCATCTCAACACTAAAACCAAGTCCCATCCAAAGGCCAGCAAGCTCCAGGGTTGGACAACCCATGCCAAGTCTTCAGCAAAACAGGAAGACAACCTTGCACATTGACAGGCTGTCCAAAGTTGTATCAAACTGATAGACACCACCAAACACACTACTGGACATGGCATTGCCCTTCAGAGAGACAAGATCCATCTGCATCTACCAGAACACAGGCCAAATCCCCAAACCAGGAAACCTTCACAAAGCACTGGTATAACCCCACTCACAGGGGCCAGAATCCACAAATAAGGAAATACAAACTTCCAGCGTGCAGAAAGGAAACCCCAAACCCAGAAAATTAAACAAACAAACAAAAAATACAGTGAAACATGCAATAGATGAAGGAAGATGGCAAAAACTCACAAGACCAAATAAATATAGAGGGAATAGGCAGTGTTCATGAAAAAGCATTCAGAATAGTGATAGTAAAGATGATCCAAAATCTTGAAAATAAAATGGAGGTACAGAGAAGTAGACTAGAGATATAGATTGAGAAGATGCAAAAATATTAAACAAAGACTTAAAAGAAATAGACAATAAATAATGAACAACACAACAACTAAGATAAAAAAATACATGAGGGAACCAATAGAGTAACTGAGGCAGAAGAATGGATAAGTGAACTGAAAGATAAAAAATGGTGGAAATAACTGAAGCAGAGAAGAATAAAGAGAAAATAATAAAAATAAATGATGACTGTCTTAGAGACCTTTGGGACAACACTAAGCATAACAACATTAGAATCATAGAGTCCCAGAAAAGACAAAAGGAAATGGCATGAGAGAATATTTGAAGATATTATAATTTAAAACTTTCATAAACTGGGACAGGAAATAGCCACCAAGTCCAGGAGACTCAGAGCATTCTGTATAGGATAAGTCCAAGGAGAAATATGTCAAGGCACATATTAATTAAACAAACAAAAAACACAAAGGAAAACACTAAAAACAGTGAGGGAAAGCAACAAATAATATACAACAGGGATCCCGTAAGGCTAACAGCTCATCTTTCAACAGAAACTCTACAAGCCAAAAGGGAGTGGCAGGATAAACTTAAAGGGATGAAAAGAAAAAACATATAACCAAGATTACTCTATCCAACAAGGATCTCATCCAGCTTCAAAGGAGAAATCAACTTTACAGACAAGTAAAAGTTGATAGAATTCAGCACCACTAAATCAGCTTCACAAGAAATGCAACAAGAACTTCTCTAGACAGGAAGCACAAGAGAAATAAAAGGCTTATTAAAAAAATAAAATGGTAATAAGATCATACATACCAATCATTCAGTTCAGTTCAGTTGCTCAGTCAGATCCGACTCTTTGTGACCCCATGAATCACGGCATGCCAGGCCTCCCTGTTCATCACCATCTCCCGGAGTTCACTCAGACTCACATCCATCGAGTCAGTGATGCCATCGAGCCATCTCATCCTTGGTCGTCCCCTTCTCCTCCTGCCCCCAATCCCTCCCAGTATCATTACATTACCTTATATGAAAATGAACTAAATGCTACAAAGAAAGAGTGGCTAAATGGATACAAAAACAACATCCCTATGTATGCTTTCTACAAGAGACTCACTTAAGGCCAAGAGACACATACAGACTGAAAGTGAGCGACTGGAAAAAGATATTTCATGCAAACAGAAATCAAAAGAGTAGCAATCCTTATATCAGATAAAATATAATTTAAAATTAAGACAGCTAAAAGAGACAAAGAAGGACACTGCATAATGATCGAAGAATCAATCTAAGAAGAAGATAAAACAATTATAAATATATATGCACCCAATATAAAAGCCAGAGAGGGCAATGAAACCCCACTCCAGTATTCTTGCTTGGAAAATCCCATGAATGGAGGAGCCTGGTAGGCTGCAGTCCATGGTGTTGCTGAGCTGGACACTACTGACTGAGCGACTTCACTTTCACTTTTCACTTTCATGCACTGGAGAAGGAAATGGCAACCCACTCCAATGTTCTTGCCTGGAGAATCCCAGGGATGGGGAGCCTGGTGGGCTGCTGTTTATGGGGTCACACAGAGTCAGACACGACTGAAGCAACTTAGCAGCAGCAGCAGCAGCAACATAGAAGCACCTCAGTGCATACAGGGCATTTCACCCAAAGACAGTAGACTGCCCTTTTTTCTTAATTTCCCCTGGAATATTCCCCAAGATAGATCACATCTTGGGTCACAAATCAAGACTTTGGCAAGTTTTAGAAACCTGAAATTATTTCAAATATCTTTTTCTGACTACAGAGCTATAACACTAGACATCAACTACAAGGGGGAGAAAAACTATAAAAATACAAACATTTGGAGGCTAAACAATATGCTTCTGAATAACCTAAAAATCAATGAAGAAATAAAAATATACATAGAAACAGATGAAAGTAAAAACATGACAACTCAAAGGTTATGGGATGCACTAAAAGCAGTGCTAAGAAGTAAGTTTATAACAATAAAAGCCTACCTCAGTAAACAAAAAAATATCAAATAAACAATCTAACCTTACACCTAAAGCAACTAGAATGAGAAGAACAAAAGCCCCTAAAGTTAGTAGAAGGAAGGAAATCATAAATATAAAAGGAGAAATAACTGAAAAATAAACAGAGACAATACATAGGTTAAGAAAACTAAAAGGTGGTTCTTTGAGAAGATAAAACTGACAAGCCATAAGTCAGATCCATCAAGAAAAAAAAAAAGGAGATGACTAAAATCAATAAAATTAGAAATTAAAAAGGGAAAGGTATAATAGTCAACACTGAAATGCAAAGGATCGTGAGAGACGACAATGAAAAAATATGTACCAAAAAATGGACAACCTGAAAGAAATGGAAAAATTCTTAGAAAAATATAACCTTCTAAAACTGAACCAGGAAGAAATAGGAAGTATGAGCAAACAAATCACAAGCACAGAAATTGAAACTGGGGTTAAAAACAGAAACCTTCCAACAGACAAAAACCCAAGGCCAGATGACTTCCTCGGGTGCATTCTATCAAAAGTTTAGAGAAAAGGTAACACCTATACTGCTCAAACTCTAACAGAAAATTGCAGAGGAAGGAAAACACCCAAACTCACTGGTGAGTACACCATCATCCTGTTACTAAAATCAGACAAAAATGCCACTGCTGCTGCTGCTGCTGCTAAGTCGCTTCAGTCGTACACAAAAGCAAAATTACAGGCCAATATCACTGATGAACATAGATGCAAAAATCCTCAACAAAATTCTATGAAATAGAATCTAATAACACATAAAAAGGATAAAGTGGGCTTTATCCCAGAGAGTCAAGGATTCTTCAATATGCACAAATCAATACCATATTGATAATAAATAATAATAACCAAATTATAAATAACAACCAAAATACTATAATACAAATAATAAAACATATGATTTTAATTGAAAGATTAAAATCACATGATCAGCTCAATAGATAGAGAGAAAGCTTCTGACAAAATTCAACACCCATTTATGATAAAAAAATAAGAGTCTCCAAAAAGTATGCACAGAGGATTATACCGCAACATAATAAAGATCATATATGACAAACCCACAGCAAATATTATTCTCAATAATGTCTCAAACATTATTCTCAATGAAAATGTTTCCTCTAAGATCAGGAACAAGACAAGAGTGCCCACTCTTGCCACTGTAATTCAACATAGTTATAGAAGTCCTAACCATAGCAATCAGAGGGGAAAAAAAAAAATTCAGATTGGAAAAAAGAAGTAAAAGTTTCACTGCTTGCAATTGATGTGATACTATACATAGAACATAGTAAAGATGCACTTAGAAAATTACTAGAGCTAATCAATGAATGCAGTTAAGTCACAGAATATAAAAATTAATACACAGAAATCCTTTGCATTACAATACACTAACAATGAAAATTCAGAAAGACATTAAGGAAACAATCTCAGTCACCATCACAACAAAAATAATAAAAACCTAGGAATAAGAATACCTAAATGCTGGGGGCCACCACGGGAGATCCCACCCATGACAAGGTCATGTGGAAGAGAACTGTTAAGCAAGGCTTCAGGACTCAATGGGTTCCCTAGGCTTTCTCGAGCTTCTACCCCCAAACCAGAATCTGTCTGTTTTACTATTTCATGACTTTCACCAACTCCTCTGACATTAGGCTATTCCTGACCACCTTTCTCTGGAAAAAAATCAGCTTAAGGCTATAGCTAATAAGTCTCCTGGACATGAGAGGAATATTTCCAATCAAAACCCCTCTGTTAGCATTCTAGTTTGCTTGGCAGATATATCCAGACTCTCGCAGCTATGCATATAATTATTTACAGCCTCCCAACTGTGAGAGGCATGGAAAGCCTAAAACATAGAGCCTTTTAAAGAGTTAAAAGTTATTAGAGTAGTGCTAATGTAGGATTTCATTATTGGGCCAATGCTTGTTACTAAGTTCCCATATCTCTTATCCAGTATGCACCTGGGAGTGCATTATTTAACATAGTTGGAACGTAAGAAAAACAAGTGTATCCTTGAAATTAACCACATCAGACTTTTGTGCTAGTTTGTTATTTCTTGTAACTCACTGCACCTTTACTCCATGAGAAATGTAACTTGTTTAATACATTCTGAGACTGACATAGATTAGAAATATAAGAAAAAACATTTCAAGGGAAAATTTTCTAGTTGAGAAGCCTTTATCAAAAGAGGATCATAAAATGTTCACAGGCCTCTAAGGCCAGAAGATAATGTACACAATATTGTTTATGGGAAAGGTTTGCAGAAAAAAATCCTGGTTTTGATAAAGACAAAACAGATGTATTGTTTGGGCTGACTCTGTATGACTTTGCATCTTTCGTTTCCCTCTATGTATAAGACAAGGTATAAAAGTACCTTTAAAAAATAAAGCTATGGGCCTTGCTTACTGAAGTAGCTTGGTCTCTTCATGTAAATCATTTCCTCCCTCTCTCTCTCCTTCCCTCTCTTTTTCAGGCTGATCCCTTGGAGCATAGAGGCTCCCTGCGTTCACTTATCTGTCCGGGTTTCTAAGACCTGAATGGGAAGACGTTCTGCATCTCCACTCCCTCGGGAGACCAGGAAGGCACCTGTGGCCTCCATGAACAGGGCAAACTTCTTGGCTCAAAGTTTTATTGGCTTTCTATGTAAACCAAGGAATATCAGCCTCTTTCTCTCCTCTATTTTCTTATCTACAATATTCTTTCCTTATCTCTCTCTAAATCATCTGCCAATGCCGTTTTTCCTTCAGGTTCCCCTGGATCCTGTGGGGGCTGGACTCTGGCACCTAAATAGACAAAAGTCCTGTGTGCAGAAAACTATAACACACTGATGAAATATTACATCAACAGATGGAGAGATACATGATGTTTTTGGTTTAGAAGAAACAATACTGTGAAGACGACTGTTTTGCCCAAAGCAATCTGCAGATTGAATGCAATCTGTATAAAATTATGAATGCTATTTTTCACACAACGATAGCAAAGTATTTCACAATCTGTGTGGAACCACAAAAGATGCCAAAGAGCCAAAGAAGTCTTAAGAAAAGAAGTGGAGCTGGAGGAATCAACCATTCTGACTTCAGACTATATTATAAAGCTACAGTCATCGAGACAGTATTGTACTGCCATGAGGAGGGGGAAGAAATATCGACCAATGGAACAAGATAGAAAGTACAGAAATAAACCCATCCACCTATGAACACCTTATCTTTGACAAAGGAGGCAAGAATATAAAATGGAAAAAAGAAAACCTTTTCCATGAGTGGTGCTTGGAAATCTGGACAGTTACATGTAAAAGAATGAAACTAGAACGTGTCCTAATTTCATGCACAAAAATAAACTCAAAATGATTAAAACTTAAATGCAAGTATAGAAAATATAAAGCTCCCAGAGGATAATATGGGCAGCAAACTCCTTGACATAAATCACAGAAAGATCCTCTGTGGCCTACCTACCAGAATAATGGAAATATAAACAAAAATAAATAAATAAATAAGTGGGGCCTACTTAAACTTAAAAGCTTTTGCACAGCAAAATAAACTATAATGTGAAAAGATAACCTTCAGAATGGGAGAAAATAATAGCAAATGAATCAGCTGACAAAGGATTAATCTCCAAAATATACAAACAGTTCATGAAGCTCAATAAGAGAATAACAAACAATCCAATCACAAAATGGACAGTATAGCAGACAGGAAGAGTAAAAGAAAAGTAGGCCCCAGCAAGAGCCACAAAATAAATTTATAATTTTTGATAAACTGGATGATATAAGGCATGAGACTCTTGGAAGTCCAGAAGGGACAGTTCATAATCTTGAAAACAAGATATGATCCTGGGGTCAGAAAACCGACCCCAAACTGTTTCTCAACTGGCATCTCAGAGTCACATGTTTTATATATCTGGTGGAAAATCTATAGCTAAGGATACTAGTCTGAGTTACTGATTTGTTATTGATTACTTTTTCTTAATTACTCAATGGTTAATGATCATTTTGTTCTTTGGCCCTGAAAGCCACATGAGTTATAGTTTAACTGCCCTCATATTCTTTCCTTTTTTTTTCTTTTTTTAAATTTATTTATTTTTTTAATTACAATACTGTATTTGTTTTGCCATACATTGACATGAATAAGTCACAGGTGTCCACGATCTCCCAATGCCAAAGCCCCCTCCCACCTCCCACCCCACATCCTCTCCCTGAATTATCCCGTGCACCAGCCCCATGCATCCTGCATCCTGTATTGAACGTAGACTGGTGCTTCATTCTTACAAGATAGTATACATGTTTCAATGCCGTTCTCCCAAATCATCCCACCCCCTCTCTCTCCCTCAGAGCCCAAAAGTCCGTTCTATACCTCTGAGTCTCTTTTGTTGTCTCACATAGAGGGTCTTCATTACTATCCTTCTAAATTCCATATATATGTGTCAGTATACTGTATTGGTGTTTTTCTTTCTGGCTTACTTCACTCTGTATAATCGGCTCCAATTTCATCCATCTCATTAGAAATGAGTTGAATTTATTCTTTTTAAGGGCTGAGTAGTACTCCATTGTGTATATGTACCACAGCTTTCTTATCCATTCATCTGCTGATGGACATCTAGGTTGTTTCCATGTCCTGGCTATTATAAACAGTGCTGCAATGAACATTGGGGTACATGTGTCTCTTTCAATTCTGGTTTCCTCAGTGTGTATGCCCAGCAGTGGGACTGCTAGATCATAAGGAAGTTCTATTTGCAATTTTTTAAGGAATCTCCACAGTTTTCCATAATGGCTGTACTAGTTTGCATTCCCACCAGCAGTGTAAGAGGGTTCCCTTTTCTCCACATCCTCTCCAGCATTTATTGCTTGTAGACTTTTGGATCGCAGCCATTCTGACTGGTGTGAAATGATACCTTATTGTGGTCTTGATTTGCATTTCTCTGATAATAAGTGATGTTGAGCATCTTTTCATGTGTTTGTTAGCCATCCATATGTCTTCTTTGGAGAAATGCCTATTTAGTTCTTTGGCCCATTTTTTGATTGGTTCATTTATTTTTCTGGAGTTGAGCTGCAGAAGTTGCTTGTATATCTTTGAGATTAGTTGTTTCCTTCATGGCTGAAAGTATAATAAAGCTGGCTTGGATTCAGTTTTGACACCTTCACTTTGGAGTGGTGTTGGTTCCCTGATCCTTGCTTTTCACTGAATTCTTGTGTCTTATTTCTCATTCTCTCGCCATATCACACTTTCAGAAACCCTGCTTGTCAAGCCAGTCTCAAGAGGCAAAAGACTAAACAGACATTGCTTCAAAGAAAACATACAAATGCCTAAGAAACACATGGAAAGACGCTCAACATCACTGATTATTCAGTTCAGTTCAGTCGCTCAGTCGTGTTCGACTGTTTGCGACCCCAAGAATTGCATGATTATTAGGCAAATGAAAATGAAAACTACAATGAGGTATCACTTCACACCAGTCAGAATGGCCATCATCAAAAGTCTACAAACAATAAATGCTGAAGAAGATGTGGAGAAAAGAGAACACTTGTACACTTTTGGTGGGAATGTAATTTGATTCAGTCACTATGAAGAATACTATGAAGATTCCTTAAAAACTAGGAATGAAACTAACATATGACCTAACAATTCCACTACTGGGCATATACCCTGAGAAAACCATAACTGAAAAGAACACATGTACCCCAATGTTCATTGTAGCACTATTTACAGTAGGAAAGACATCAAAGCAGCCTAGATATCCATTGACTGATGAATGGATAAAGAAGCTGTAGTACACATATATAATGGATTATTACTTATCCATGAAAAAGAAAAGGAATGCATTTAAATCAGTTCTAACGAGGTGGATGAACCTAGAGCTTATTATACAGAGTGAAGTAAGTTAGAAAGATAAGAAATATCATATATTAACACATACATATGGGATCTATAAAGATGATACTAATGAATGTGTTTGCAGAGCAGTGATGGAGATGCAGACATAGAAGACAGACATATGGACACAGTAGGAAAAGGAGAGGGAGAGACAAATTGAAAGAGTAACATTGAAACACATATATTACCATGTTTAAAATAGATTGCCAATGGGAATTTCTTGTATGGTGAGGGATCTCAAACCCAGTGCTCTCTGACAGTCAAGAGGGATTGGATGGGGTAGGAGGTGGGAAGGAAAGCTCTAGAGGGAGGAGATTATGTATACTATGGCTGATTCATGTTCATGTATGGCAGAAACTAACATAATATTGTAAAGCAGTTATCCTCCACTTGAAAAAAATTTAAATAGCGAAAAAAAAAAAAAAAAATTAGAGCAGGGGCTTCCCTGTTGGCTCATCAGTAAAGAATCTGCCTGTCAATGCAGGAAACACCGGTTCATTCCCTGGGTTGGGAAGATCTCCTGGAGAAGGAAATTGCAACCCACTCTAGTATTCTTGCTGGGAAATCCAATGGACAGAGGAGCCTAACAGGTTTCAGTCCATGAGGTCATGAAGAGTCAGATACAGTTTAGTGACTAAATAACAAAAGGGAATTCCCTGGTTGCCCAGTGATTAGGACTTCATGCTTTCATTGCCAAGGGCCCAGGTTCCATCCTGGTCAAGAAACTAAGATCCTACGAGGGACATGGTGTGCCTCTCCTCCAAGAAAGAAAAGCAGCCTTCATGGAAATTGTATTATATCATGAAAGATAGGTGATGAACATGGATGCACAATCTAAAGTGCTAGAATGGTAAAAATATCAGTTTCAGGAAACTGCACAAGAAAGTACAAATGTCAAATGTAGAGACAGAAAATTTCATGAATGAAAAAATGATTTTGCTTCATCTTTATCCTTGACTCATTAATTTTAAAGCTCATCTCTCTCTAACCCATAAAATGGATATAATTTATTCTCACTCACGTTACAAAGACCATTCCTTTAGTAACAGGATAATTTTTTCATGGTTTTTCATCTGCCGCTTCCATATAGTGTATTGGTTAAGTTCTAACTTTGCCTCAATGCATCCTGTATTTAAATCCTTGCCTTGTCGTGCCACATCTATGTAGCTGTACACAACTTATTAATACTTAATCCCTGAAAAAGCAAGGGAATTCCAGAAAAACATCTATTTCTGCTTTATTGACTATTCTAAAGCCTTTGACTGTGTGGATCACAATGAACTGTGGAAAATTCTTCAAGAATTGGGAACACCAGAAAACCTCACCTGCCTTCTGAGAAATCTGTATGAAGGTCAAGAAGCAACAGCTAGAACCAGACATAGAACAATAGACTGGTTCCAAATTGGGAAAGTAGTATGTCAAGGCTGTATATTGTCACCCTTATTATTTAATTTACATGCAGAGCACATCATGCGAAATGCCAGGCTGGATGAAGCATAAACTGGAGTCAAGATTGCAGGGAGAAATATCAATAACCTCAGATATGCAGATGATACCACTCTTATGGCAGAAAGCAAAGAGGAACTAAAGAGCCTATTGATGAAAGTGAAAGAGAAGATTGAAAAAGCTGACTTAAAACATCAGCAGTCAAAAAACGAAGATCATGGCATCCAGCCCCATCCCTTCATGGCAAATTGATGGGGAAACAATGGAAACAGAGACAGACTTTATTTTCTTGGGCTCCAAAATCACTGCAGATGGTGGCTGCAGCCATGAAATTAAAAGATGCTTGCTCCTTGGAAGAAAAAATTATGACAAACCTAGATGGCATATTAAAAAGCAGGGATGTTACTTTGCCATAATAGGTCTGTATTGTCAAGCTATGGTTTTGCCAGTAGTTATGTATGGTTGTGAGAGCTGGGCCATAAAGAAAGCTGAGCACTGAAAAATTGATGCTTTTGAACTGTGGTGTTGGAGAAGACACTTGACAGTCCCTTGGACTGCAAGATCAAACTAGTCAATCCTAAAGGAATTCGGTACTGAATATCCATTGGAAGGACTGAAGCTGAAACTGAAGCTCCAGTACTTTGGCCACCTGATGCAAAGAGCTGAGTCACTGGAAAAGACCCTGATGCTGGGAAAGATTGAAAACAGGAGGAGAAGGATACTACAGAGGACAAGATGGTTGGCTGGTATCACCGACTTGATGGACATGAGTTTGAGCAAGCTCCAGGTGTTAACAATGGACAGCGAAGCCTGCCATGCTGCAGTCCATGGGGGTCACAATGAGTTGAACATGACTAAGCCACTGACCTGAACTGAGCACCTGCATCAATTCCATATCCCTATAAAATGAGAATAATAATAGTTTATCACTCTCCATAGGGTTGCCATAAGGATTAGATTAGTTAACACATATTGTCAATATAGTTTTAGTTATTATTATCGATCTCTCTAGGTACATTTATATCACATGAACAAGACTTGGTGGATATTCATATTCCCTGCTTTTGGCACAATAATTGGACCAGGGATAAGCACATGACTCAAGTTTATCTCATCAAAATTAATGCTATAATATTTGCTTGAGTTACTGGAAATAGAAAGTTCACTTTCCAATGGTCTTCTGAGCTAGTGAAATACAAGTCAGAGATGCCTGTAAGCTTGTTGTCATTTTGTGGAAAGAATCAATCTGACAGTTAAGACAGCACAGAGGACAGATCAACCTTGAAAGGAAGAGGGAAATTATTCACTATTGAGAACTATTGAGAACTTGGGTCAAACAGTTTCCAACATCATATATTCCTGGACTTACCAAGTCCAGGAATTTATAGCTGATAAGTTATAAGCAGACCTATTGCTTAGAATTGCAAAAATTCCTACTATAGTGGAGTCTCGCTGTTTTCATCTATGCTGTTTCCACCATGTCTATGAACAGTAAAATATACAGATATTTAGCTGAAAAAGCTATAGAGGTATATGGTACAATCCAAAAAACTAAGAATATACATATGCTTTATGACCTTTACAATAAATCAATTATCCAAAATCTGAGCATAAACTAATTTTTGTTAGATTGTGTCTTATGTATGTGCATATAAGGCAGTCCCTCCTAATCTGAACTTTCTCCTTCCACAGTTTCAGTTCCCCACGGTCAAACATCTTTCAGAGATGTTAAATTAAATGGGAAATTCTAGAAATAAACCATTCATATGTTTTAAACTGATGGCTATAGTGAGTAGTGTGATGAAATCTCACACTGCCACAGTCCTTCCTGCCTGAGATCCCCAGTCATCCACAGCCTCTGTTCCTGACATCCAACTGTCAACACTGTCTAGGTGATCCAGGATAACCCAAAGCAAATGATCCTTCTGACAGACCCGAACGTCAATATTTATCTAATACTACCACACGATTCCTATATAATTCACCTCATTTCATCTCATGTAGGCATTTTGTCATCTAACATCACTATCAGAATGTTGAGAAGAGTACTATAAAATATTTTGAAAGAGAGAGGCACCACCACATTCATATAACTTTTATTATAATATGTTATTATAGTTGTTCTATTTTATTATTGTTTTTAATCCTTTGCTCTGCCTAATTTATAAATTAAACTTTATTATAGGTATTTATGTATAAAAAACTACATAGTGTATATAAGGTTTCGTACTAGCCATGATTTCAGGCATCCATTAGAGGTTTTGGAATATATCCCCTATGGATAAGGGAGATGACTGTATTTTACTTCAATGTGTCAGAACAACAACAACAACCACAACACTCTAGAGGAATTACTCCTGAGTGGAAAAATAAGCTTAAGAAAGTGGATTTCAATTATTGGACTGGACTATTTAAAATGCCAATTACTCTTGAGGCAAACTACATCACATATTAGTTTACTCCTTTTTTGTCTAGAGTGATTATCCAAGTCTATATGATAAAGAAATGACCACTAAGTAAGAAGATATACACATGAGTGTTCTTAAAACAGTAATTCTTAATTCTCTGAATATCAGAAAATCTTTGTTTTTGGAAACTGTTTTTAAATAGTTATTGAATGTCATACAGATTATAGCAAATATCACAGTTACAAATTCTGAGCTTCAGTCCTTCAGAGTGATCACTATCTGATTGTCAAACCAAAATGAAACAAAAACCCAAAATAATCTAAAACAATAAAACAAAACCAGATTTACACTAATACACACAAGTTAGGTCACAGGGCTTTCCAATCTTTACATTCCGTGCTGTGTTTTGAAACACCTATAAGATCTTTGATCAAACTAGTTGAAAGATACCAATCAAAGTTTTCTAATTATTATTTTAAATGTTTTTCTTTTAAAAACATGTGTTCCAATAAAATTTGTAAATCAAATTTCAACCTACAGATTAAAATGATTCAAGAAATACGAAATCATATGCAACACTCTCTAAGAGGGATGGTGCATGCAGCAAAAACAAGTTTCTCAGTCATGGATATGAAAACGGATGCAGATGTCTTCTAGTCAGGAGATGGAGTCAGGCCCTTGGGTAATTAAAGGTCACTAGAGGCAATTCCACATTGCTAGAGGCCTGGCCTTCCCTCCCCTTGGGTAAGAGCCGCAACTACATCACAGATCCAGATAAGCTAGCTGACCCAAGAAGGTGGTTTTTGGCTCGTCCCACTCTTTCCCTGACTCTGAGATATGAGGAGGAAAGCTGGAGTCTGGAGATGTTGGTCTTGCTGGGGTCAGGCCCAAGGATGATTTCACCCATTTAAGTCCTGTGGGCTGGTACTTATTGGCAAAGCTGTTATAACTGTTCTCTTCAGAAATGAAAATACACCCTCTACCATGAGCTGGACTAGCTATATGGCCTCACTGTCACAGCAAGAAGACCCAGGGACTATGGATGCAGCCATAGGGAAGCAAGTGTTCTAGTTTCCCTTTCTGACTTTGTGGCAGCTAGTCCTAATCACTTGGCCACTGGGCTGAACTCAACAGCACACAAGATAGAAAATACCCATTAGAGAAAGTGAGGGAGTGAGAGCCAAGACTGATTTAGGCAAGGTTGGTTATAGAATGTTGAAACTAGCCTGCCAGATTTGAAGGCTGGACCCTAGAGCCATGTCATGCCTAATTTCAGAAACAAGTTTTCTAGAAGGGAATGTGGACAGGTAAAAGACAAATCCTGCCACCAAACTGGTACACCCATAGGAGGCTGGGTTCTCAGAGGCTCAGATGTGTGGAATCTGATGTTAGCCTAGCTGAGTCTCCACTGTGATCGAGCTTTTGGAAGTAAGTCTATCCTGGATTCTCCTGGGGGCTGGACACCACAAAGGAGCCTGCTCCTTACCTGCCCCTCCACTGCCCAATCTACCCATTTGGATTCCCAAGCTTGCCAAACAACTGGGGACCACATGCCCTATAGTGCTATGGAATACAAGGTGGGGAAGCAGAGCTTCCATGTACTTCCATTCAACTGCAATTGAGGAGCAAACGCCACGGTGACATCTCAGTGACTAAGTTGCCACACTGCTGGAACTAAGACCAGGCTAAGAGCTATACCCTCTAAGCCTCCCTCTCTGGCCACAGAGCAGAGCTGAGGGTCTGACATGCAGGGCTATAAGGCTGATTCAGCCAGTGCCTCGCTGGACCTCTGGCTGAGTCCCATCTGCACAATGAGGACATCAGAACTTGGTGACCAAAGGATCTGCACTATTTCTACGCTCCATGTGATTCATTTCTGAAAGCTACTCAGAACAGTGATCCTCTCTGAAGACACACTTCCAGATCTCTGGGAATGGATTATCTCAAACTTGGAACACGTTGGGTGGCCAAGTAAGAGTTGGGATGAAGAGGAAGATGTGCAGTGTCTTTCTAGATTCTAGTCTTCAGTCATGGAAAAAACAAGCCAAGGAACTGGATTCAGATGTGCTTTTGGCCATTCAGGGCTATACCAAGTCCAGACCCAACTTACTAGGTCTGGACAGTGGGCAGGCTCTCCAGGGTCAGAAAGCAAGTGTATGCAGGCTTCCCAGGGACATGGGTCTTTCAATGTACAGGTGCCTGGAGATGCCCTGAAACATGTCATCCATCCTAGGCATCATGATCCAAAAGTATTTTGCTCAAGCTAGGACTTTTGTTGTAAATTCTCATCCTCTGGGTGCTGCCAGCTAGAAATATCTCTGGGTTCCCAGGGCTTCTCATAAAAATCCACTCAGCTGAGAAGAAGGTATTTCTCAGCTTCATGGAGCCTTCCTCTGTTTAGGGACAAATACCCCATTCCTTCTGCATGCTTGCCACCTAGGCCCAGCAGATGCCAACATAAAGAGCAGAAGATTTGAAGAGTTTAAATCTTGGCTCTTTCTCTGATGAGTTGTGTGATATTTGGCAAGTCTCTTAAGCCTTATGAGACAATTTTTTTTTCATCTATAAAATGAGAATTTTGGCAATCAATGTCAAAGTACTTCATACACAAACAAAACACTGGACCAGTGAGTGTTTTGTTTTTTTTTCAATATGAACTTTAGGGTCACTTCCAGGAGAGAAAGAGGAAGAGCAGCAACTGCCCTGTCCCATGGGGAAGAAATAAAATATATTTTTGCAAAATGTGGCAGAAAGACTAAACTTTAGACACTTACCACTTGGGGGCACTGCAGCTTACAGACTCCAGTTTCCTGGGTTCCAAGCTAAGGAAAGGGAAGCAGGTAGAAGTGGGGGAAGCCAAGAGGGTTGACTGGTGACTGGAACTACCTGTACCCCTAACCCTGCCCACCAAGCTTGTTGTACTAGTGAGAAGCAGTGGAGTGGGGGTGGAGAGCAGGCTTTTCTGGTGCCACACTGCAGCTCTCTATGTCATATGGGCATACCCCTTGTCCTCTCTGGCTTTCTGGCCTTCCCTAAAATGACAGGGCCCTTCAAGCTCTGACATTCTGTTCAGCTTGACGACTGCACCATCCAGTATCTCTGGATGATAGCCATGGTACCTCCTGACAGACCTTATCCTACCAGGTGTGCTCATCCTACCACAGCCGCATTACTTCCTTATTCTCCTGGGCTCAATCCTTCCGCAATGACTCCCCAAGCTTGGGCAAGCTTGAGGATGTCCATCAAAACAAGAGGGTAAGGCCAGCTGAATTGGAGTTCCAGTGCTCAGACTGTGAAAGGGGCACTAAGTCTGTGCTTTTCCAGACCACAGACCTTCCACACCTTATTTTTGCCTTGGGGTCTGTGTTTGATCTTAAATTACATACACGGGCTAGGAGAGGGTGTAGAGAATCGATGTTTCAGTTCACATGTCCTTGTGTGGAGTCAAACTGGAGGAAAAGTGGCCATAGAATGGGATTCAAATGGCTCTGCCACTTATGAGTATGCCACTCTTCTTTTCCAAGTCACAGTGTCCTTCTGGATCAAATAAGAAAATAATATATTTCACAAGGTTAAACTAGATGATAGATATGAAACTGCTTTGTGAAAAATTGTGAGGCACTAGATGTTAGTTTTTATTTATGGCATAGAATGAACAAAGGTAAAAGGTCATTCCTAGACTTCCTTTTCCCTCCTCTCTGTGGTTCTGCCCTGGCTCATCTGGAGGCATTAGAGTTCAAGGAAGCCTCTTGGGATACCAGCATTATGCTCACTTTGGGCAAGTTCCCTTTCTTTCTATTAAATAGAACCAGTTTTCTCATTTATCAAATGGGGAAATAACTTTAACCTTGTCTTTCTCTCAAGGCAAGCAAATTATATGCTGTGAAGTGCTCTGAAGTCTGTGAAGCACCTGACAAATGCAAAGGTTTCTTATTATCATTTTTATAATCATTATTATTATTATAGCATTTTCTAAACATACATGACATCATCTAAAACAACTATCACCCACCCTTATAAAACCAGAGAGTAGGAAGAGGTATTTGGAAAAATAAAAAGGATTAACACTGGAAAACTTTTTACTTTTTAAAAATGAAACCTCTCTAGCACTCCCAAGCAGACTGCTTAGAACAGTGGGGCTTATCTTGACTGGTTCTGTATTTCCACAGAAAACCTGGATCAAGGATGCTGCTGTGCTGTGCACCCCTAGCAACAGCCATATAGCCTATGAGGTCCTTCTGTCAGAGGGATTTCCTGATTATTTCCTCCTTTAGGGAGACATGAGCAATAGGCATAGGGATGCATGAATTTAAAATGAAGGGAGTTATTTAAGTTCTAAATATTATCAATGATCCCATTTTGTACAGTAAAATGTTCCTCTGACCCCACCCCCCACCCCCAAAGGGGCTGCCAGCCTAGCCAAGTGCTGGGTGCAGGCTGGGCAATGTTAGACAATTGGGATCCTGGCTGAGAGTAATATGCCCTCCTGTATCAGGGGTTCCTATTCTCTCAGGAGACCCCGTGTCTACTTCTCCTCTCCTCTCAGGATGAGGGACTACTGACTGTCTTAAAAGCATGGGCTACTTTCCAGCCCATCCATCTGCCTCCTTCTCCTAGGGCTGGAGTCAGATATAGAATGAAAGTTCCAGATGTCTTCACAGAATTTTTAAATGCTATTTCATCACTTGCAATTTCTGTTCCTTCAATTTGCCCTCATGTGACCTCTGCCTACACTTCAATCTGTGCCTTTGAAATCCATGGAGGAAGAGCAAAAGCAAAAGCCCAGAGACTGTTCCAGAGCTCACCAGGTGTGGGTGCTGCTGAGTTCATTTTACAAAACCAAGTCAATCCATCCCTAGGTAAATTTTCCTGGAAAACATGCTCCAGGCAGGAAGGCTGCATTTAATGCTAACTTACTGCATTGTCTAGGGAAGTCCTTTCCTCATTTCTGGGCCTCTGTTTTCTCATATCAAATAGGGGAATGGTTGAGATGATTGCTAAGATCCCTTCAGTTCCATGAGTCTATGACGTGTTTATTATTATTGCTTTTCCTTCACTATCCTGAACTTCAGAGCCACCAGCACTTACCTAGAATGAGATTCCTTCATTTTGATGGTGAATGGCACAAGGTAACCAAGAACTTGGTCTGTCTGCCAGTACCGTAGGCAAATGAGCCCCAGAGTGAGCCATGGCACTGGGAAAGGCAAAGGGAAAGGAGAGAAATGCCATAGGTTTCCATTCTAATCAGGAGCAAGCTCCTTATCAGTGTGGATCCATGAGGGCTCAAAGACTAAGGTCTGGACTACAGAGGGCAGCTGGCCTCCAAAGCTTTGGGAGGCTGGGATCCCACCATCTTGCAGCTGCTTGGCAGGTCTGAGGTCAAAATCACCTTCTGAGAAAGTGCCAGGTTAGTCAACATCACTGTGCAAACTAGAGTGTCCAGGCCAAGACAATTCTACCAGAGACCTTACAAACCAAAGCCAGCAGGTGAGTGCCTCTCGACCCTCTTCCCTCTGCCTTCCCACAGTGTCCCGCTTACCTCCCCCACGTTCTCCCCAAAAAGGATCTGGTTTTCCTAGGTTCTAGTCTGGGGTATTATTAAGCTACTATTAACACTCCTATGAAATCAGGTGGTTTTTTTTCTGGTCTGATATGATTGTTCTCAGAAGATATTTCATTTGTGTCAGGATATGGTAATGTCTTAAACTAATATTTCTTGAGAAAAATTAAAAATCCCCCTGCTTAAAGGCTGAGTTCCTACCCTGGACCTGAGGGTCACATTCATTATGCTCTTCCATGTAAATCATGGCTTCAGGTGAACCACTGCAACAGACCCTACTCTCTGCATTCCACTAAACTAGGCTTCTAGGGACTAGATACTTGGGGAAGGAAAGAAGAGGAGAGAGGACATGCCTGGTCAAGTAGGAGGGGGAGTGGAATTGAGAGGACAGCACCTCAGAGGGGGAGAGTGGGGAGAGGCAGGAGATTATAAAAGCAGCTTTTACAAAAGCCAAAATTAAAAACCAAAATCATTAAAGATGCATAAGTGATCCTTGCACTTCTGTTGTCTCTTCTTCCAAATAGATGTGGTGCTGCTAGGGAGTTGCTCTAGCACCTGTGTAGGACTTGTGTTCTGTTCAGTTCAGTTCATTTCAGTCACTCAGTCATGTGTGACTGTTTGTGACCCCATGAATCACAGCACGCCAGGCATACCTGTCCATCACCAACTCCCGGAGTTCACTAAAACTCATGTTCATCGAGTCGGTGATGCCATCCAGCCATCTCATCCTCTGTCGTCCCCTTCTCCTCCTGCCTCCAATCCCTCTCAGCATCAGGGTCTTTTCCAATGAGTCAACTCTTCCCATGAGGTGGCCAAAGTACTGGAGTTTCTGCTTCAGCATCAGTCCTTCCAATGAACACCCAGGACTGATCTCCTTTAGGATGGACTGGTTGGATTTCCTTGCAGTACAAGGGAGTCTCAAGAGTCCTCTTCAACACCACAGCTCAAAAACATTAATTCTTCAGCACTCAGCTTTCTTCACAGTCCAACTCTCACATCCATACATAACCACAGGAAAAACTGTAGCCTTAACTAGATGGACCTTTGTTGGCAAAGTAATATCTCTGTTTTTCAATATGCTGTCTAGGTTGGTCATAACTTTCCTCCCAAGGAGTAAGCGTCTTTTAGTTTCATGGATGCAATTACCATCTGCTGTGATTTTGGAGCCCCCAAAAGAAAGTCTGACACCGTTTCCCCATCTATTTCCCATGAAGTGATGGGACCAGATGCCATGATATTAGTTTTCTGAATGTTGAGCTTTAAGCCAAATTTTTCACTCTCCTCTTTCACCTTCACCAAGAGACTTTTTAGTTCCTCTTCACTTTCTGCCATAAGTAGCTACATACAAATGTGTGACTCCAGATTTGGATGGGCTGCAGGCTTTACCAGTGTGGGACATGTAGCTGTATGCAAGGATCCCTTGTGCCCTGTATGTTGGCATGAAGATAGAGTATGCCCCAATCGCTATGTGCTGTGATGCAGTTAGCAAGGTACATGTTAACATCATCATAGTGGTGCCAGCCACCATGCCCATGGCCATGACATTGGTCTTGGGAGGGTTGACTGGTGTCCAGTAGAAGGCAGAGTGAATACTGTTGGGCTGGATGACCATGGTGTAGTGGATGACATAAGCCTGGGCAGCATACACCAACTGTGTGTCCTAGGCTCCCTGGACATACAGATTCTGCTGGGGGTAGCCACTTATTATTGGATGCATGGCCATCTGATAGGGATTGGGTGAAGAGGAGTAGGGGGATCTGGGTAGTATTACTCTGGGTTGGTGGGACCTTATGGTGTCCCCTCAGTATATCTGAAACCTGCACAGGATATTTGGTAAGTTTGGCTCTCAGTCCTGGTGTCCACTGGGAGGTGGCACAAGAAGATGAGTTCTCTAGCCAGGTCTATTTCATCAGCAGAGTTGCTGGAGCATAAGGGAGCTACTGGCAGGGTATAGGCTGGGATTGTAGGCAGGGGCTCCAACTGGATAAGCTGTGGGATAACCTGTGTAGGCCATGCTCTTTGGGTTACCATAAGGAGCCCCAGGACTGCAAGGGCCTATAAACAGGGTTCACGGTGGATGACTGAGAATTCAGCAAGCAGCAGCAGCCGAGGCTACAATGCCTTTGTCTTCTCTGAAACCTATGGAGATGATGCTCTCACTCCCTAACCAGTGTCCAGTAAGGTGATGGATGGTGTACAGGGACTGGGAGCCTCCTCCTCCTCAGTGACTGAGAGCTGCAGTAGCTGCTTAGGAGCCCAACATGTTCTGGGAGGGACAGAAGAACTTTTAAACTTACAAAGAGATGCTGTTGTCCACCCACTGAAAATTACTATTATAAAGAAATCATAAATCTGGGAATGGAGGCAATACTATAAAGTTCTACTTATACTAATCAAAGAGGAAAATAGGAATGTTGTGGTTCATTCTCTTCATTCTTAATCACATCTGCTTCATTTCCTCAGCATTTACACTGTTTGTAGTCAGCTGCTAATTAAAAAGGTACTGGCACTCTAATGATACAAAAATGTAACTGATTGACAGTAAAATTTCTCTCAGAATACTTGATGTCAACAGAGAATGCTGTCTTAAAAGTAATGATTTATAAAAATTTATTTATTTTAATTGAAAGCTAATTACTTTACAATATTGTGGTGGTTTTTGTCATACATCAACATGAATCAGCCATGGGTGAAAAGTAATGATTTTGATGTCAAACTTTTAGCACCATGGGGAAAAAGTTAATTTTTAGACATATAGGCCTTTTGGGGGCCCTTATGAATAGTTATAAGAGGGAAGTCCTTTCCTCCATATCTCCCATTCTGTTGATACATCTGTTTTTCACATCTTAGTGAAGTGTCATATGGTATGTAGAAATAGTCTTGGCAATTATGTGGTTTTTTTTTAACTATAAAAGAAGATGTACTGGCTTAATAAACATTCAAAGAATAAAGAAAAGAGGCAATTACCTTTTTAAAATATAGACAATTAAGGAATTTTCCAGGTGTTCTTTTGTTTATTGCAAGAATAGGAAAAGAATTGCTTTATTTAAAACATTATTAAGTAACAAAATTATTCAATAAGCACTTATTTAAAATTTACTTTATGCATTACATTCCATTTTAGGTTCTATAGTATAAATTTAAAGTATAAAAGAGGATCCATACTCTCAGAAAACTTACAATTAATATGTGACAACAAAAATAACACAAATAAATCAATTAGAGAACAAGTATTGTGAAAACAATAAGCACACACCAACACATACTATTCATTTTTCCTGTCTCAAAAGCATTTCTGCTGTTTCTTCAACCTGGAACATTCTTAGACCAGGTGGTCACATTGTTTAGTATTGTCTGACTCTCCATCTTTTAATTCCTATAATCAAACTGTAATATTTTGCCTTTTTTTTCTTCATAGTGTTAATCATTATCTGAATTACTTCATTTATTCACTTATTTCCTGTCTTTTTGCCCAAAATATCAGATTCACTGAAACCAAAGCCTTTCTCATTCTTTATCAGATATCTATACACACACACACACACACACACACACACACACACACACACACATATATATACACACATACATATTCATATACATATACGTATAAATGAACCACAGCACTCCAGGCCTCCCTGGCCATCACCAACTCCCAGAGTCCAACCAAACCCATGGCCATTGTGTCAGTGATGCCATCTAACCATCTCATCCTCTGTCGCCCCCTTCTCCTCTAGCTCTCGTTCTTTACTAGCATCAGAGTCTTTTCAAATGAGTCAGGTCTCTGCATCAGGTGGCCAAAGTATTGGAGTTTCAACTTCAGTATCAATCCTTCCAATGAACACCCAGGACTGATCTCCTTTAGGATGTACAGATTGGATCTCCTTGCAGCCCAAGGGACTCTCAAGAGTCTTCTCCAACACCACATTTCAAAAGCATCAATTTGTCAGTGCTCAGCTTTCTTTATAGTCCAACTCTCATATCCATACATGACCACTGGAAAAACTATAGCTTGACTAGGTGGACCTTTGTTGGCCAAGTAATGTCTCTGCTTTTAATATGCTGTCTAGGTTGGTTATAACTTTCCTTCCAAGGAGCAAGTGTCTTTTAATTTCATGGCTGCAATTGCCATCCACAGTGATTTTGAAGCCCAGAAAAATAAAGTCAGCCAGTGTTTCCCCTGTTTGCCATGAAATGATGGGACCAGATGCCATGGTCTTCGTTTTCTGAATGTTGAGCTTTAAGCCAACTTTTTCACTCTCCTCTTTCACCTTCACCAAGAGACTTTTTAGTTTTTCTTCACTTTCTGCCATAAGGGTGGTATCATCTGCTATCTCAGGTTATTGATATGTCTCCTGGCAATCTTGATTCCAGCTTGTGCTTCCTCCAGCCCAGTGTTTCTCATGATATAATCTGCATATAAGTTAAATGAGCAGGGTGACAACATACAGCCTTGACATATTACTTTTCCTATTTGGAACCAGTCTGTTGTTCCATGTCCAGTTCTAACTGTTACTTCCTGATCTGCATATAGGTTTCTCAAGAGGCAGGTCAGATGGTCTGGTATTCCCATCTCTTTCAGAATTTTCCACAGTTTATTGTGATCCACACAGTCAAAGGTTTTGGCATAGTAAATAAAGCAGAAATAGATGTTTTTCTGGAACTCTCTTGCTTTCTTGATGATCCAGCAGATGTTGGCAACTTGATCTCTGATTCCTCTGTATTTTCTAAAACCAGCTTGAACATCAAGAAGTTCATGGCTTATGTATTGCTGAAGCCTGGCTTGGAGAATTTTGAGCATTACTTTACTAGTGTGTGAGATCAGTGCAACAGTGTGGTAATTTGAGCATTCTTTGCCATTTCCTTTCTTTGAGACTGGAATGAAAACTGACCTTTTCCAGTCCTGTGGCCACTGCTGAGTTTTCTAAATTTGCTGAAATATTGAGTGCAGCACTTTCACAGCATCATCTTTCAGGAATTGAAATAGCTCAACTGGAATTCCATCACCTCCGCTAGCTTTGTTCATAGTGATGCTTTCTAAGGCCCACCTAACTTCACATTCCAGGATGTCTGGCTCTAGGTGAGTGTGAGTGATCATAGTTTTGTGATTATCTGGATCATGAAGTTCTTTCTTGGTACAGTTCTTCTGTGTATTCTTGCAACCTCTTCTTAATATCTTCTGCTTCTGTTAGGTCCGTATCATTTCTTTCCTTTATTGAGTCCATATTTGCATGAAACATTCCCTCGGTATCTCTAATTTTCTTGAAGAGATCTCTAGTCTTTCCTATTCTATTGCTTTCCTCTATTTCTTTGCACTGATCACTGAGGGATCACTGAGGAAGGCTTTCTTATCTCTCCTTGCTATTCTTTGGAACTCTGCATTCAGCTGAGTATATCTTTTATTTTCTCCTTTGCTTTTTGTGCCTCTTCTTTTCACAGCTATTTGTAAAGCTTCCTTGGAGAGCCATTTTGCTTTTTTGTGTTTCTTTTTCTTGGGGATGGTCTTGTTCCCTGTCTCCTGTACAATGTCACGAACATCCATCCATAGTTCATCAGGCACTCTATCAGATCTTGTCCTTTAAATATATTTTTCACTTCCACTGTATATTCATAAGGGATTTGATTTAGGTGTAGAAGTGTTAATCATAATCATAATTTTATTCATTATATCTCTAGAACAAATGTATTTTATAACTAAAAACTTGTGCCCTCTAACCAATGTCTCTGAAGGGGACAACAGAGGATAAACTGGTTGGATTGCATCACCGACTCAGTGGTCATGAGTTTGAGCAAGCTCCAGGAGATTGTGAAGGACAGAAAAGCCTGGTGTGCCGCAGTCCATAGGGTTTCAGAGTTGGACACGACTGTTCGACTGAACAACAACCACCACCACCAGTATCTGTGACCATATTCCCCAACCTCCAGTTCCTGGCAACTGCTATTCTACTGTTAATAAAAATTCAACTTTTTAAGATTCTACAGAAAAATGAAATTATGCAATATCTCTCTTTATCTGTATGACTTATTTCACATAGCATAATGGCCTCAAGGTTCATTCACATTGCCAGAAATGGTTAAGGCAATGGCTAACAGTTACATACACAGATTGGTAACAATTCAAAAGCTACTGTTTCACCATGCTAGGAGTCAAGTAACCATTTGTGACTAGAAAACAGATTAACCTCCTTAAGCTAACATTTTTTTTCTTCATGTATTTATCATTGAGTTTCCTAAAAGTCTCTAAAATGTACTTCTACTACACTTGAATTTAAGCAGTTTTTGAAGCACTCACACTGCTTCCTTCTGAATATGTGAAGGTCAGCTCTAAGTAAATACTGTAATTCTCTTTTTATAAATTATTAACAAAGTTTCTAGATGAGATTGCATTATTTTACTCCAGATTTAGATGGATGAATACATGTTCTATAATACAATCAAAAACTACTTATTTATGTAAAAGTTAAAAAAGTTAAAAAGCAGTTGCTGCTGCACTTGCAGATCAAAACTGTTCATATAGCCATCAAACTCCTTAAATAATGTGTTTGTTTTTTTAGATTTAGACTTTAGATACCAGTTTTATAAATGTGAATTTCTTGTCTATTTGCCTTTCTTTGTTTCTTCTCCTTTGTAAACATATGCTCAGTTTCCCAGCAGCTTCAAACACATAAGGTTGCCTTATTGTGACAGAAGCAAAAATGTTACATTATTGTTTAACAGGATTAAAAATTCTCTTAGCAGCAGTGGCATATGTTCCTCGTTAATTGTTGCACTAGAAGCTACCTTGCTGTTTTAAAACATGGACTCACTTTACATGCTTTCTTCACAGAAGAATAAAATATCAAATTTGTTGGGGTAACTTTTAAATTCAGTTTAACAAAACTTAGTCACTAAGATAATTATTTCATATTATCTGCATGCCTAAATAAGAGTGGATGACAAGGCTATTTCTGGTTAAAAGAAAGCCTTAATTTTCCCTGTATTGAAACAAACTTATGTGAATGGCACATTGTGCTCCAGAGATAATCAGTGATTTCAGTATTTTTATATATAATTTTACATAATTGACACTATGAGTATAGCAGCTTGCTGTATAATGGAAATAAGTTCAGAGTGCAAAATAGAATACTCTAAACTTTACCTTTATAAAAAATATTAGCAAATTGTCTTTAATATCTTCTCAGCAACAACTAATTAACAATATTGGCTAAGAAAATCCTGTGACCCATAGAGTCAGTTAATTAACACTGTGCTGAGTAATATCATCTTTTGAAAGCTTCTATTTTCCTATGAATTTTTATGACTATTAGTGCTTATCAAGTGAGATATTGTTCATTCAGTGAAATATTTCAAAAATATAAGGAAAACTTTTGAAAGTTGAAAATTTAATTTTAATAAATTTTGCTTTAACAATCTAAGTCTGTAATTCTCTCCATGGTTCACCAAGATTTAGGTGGAAAAATTTTAGTTGCCCTGCTGTTGATATTAGATACCAGCTATCAGTCTAGTTGTTCAAAATCTTAAAAAAGCAAAAGACAATTTATTAAAATACCTGACCAAGATGGGGTAACATGGTAATCTTTATACCTATAAACACTACAAAACCAAACAAAATAATACCATGGAAGCACTGGACTACTTTCTGGAGAAAGTTGCCAGTACACTACACAGGGAGGAAAAACCAGACCAAGACTGACAGTTCATTTGAGATGAAGGTAATGAGTGGGGAATATGTGTAAGCCAAAGTATCTAGAGTTCACAGTATTGAGAAAATAGGCATGTACATAAAGAGAAATCTAGAGATCTATAGACATTCTTTGTTGGTTTTTTTTTTTTAAACTTTGTTATGTATTCAGTTGTGAACATGTGTAAGGAATCTACCCAAGGCTAAGGAAAGAACCACTTGAAAGGATAATAGAAAATTCTGCATGGAGCTCACACAAGTCTTAAAATAGTTTACATATGAAAGGGCAAAGATAAGATGACAACAAGTTGTTCATCAAAAACTGTGTGTGAATAAATAGAGTTGGCAAAGTATAACGATCCTGTGTTTACCTTCCCTCACAGACATACAAAAATCACAACTACTTGGAGAACAATCACTGAAAAATATTTTAAAAATCACCAAAAAATATTTTACAGCTAAAGACATATATAAGGGATTACAACAAAATGGGTAGGAATGTGAACTCACATTATAGTCAAGTCCTGTACTACTGGGTGGACAGCACTTCAGTCAGACAATTCAGTTGCTTAGTTGTGTCTGACTGTGACTCCATGGACTGCAGTATGCCAGGCTTCCCTGTCCATCACCAACTCCAGGAGCTTGCTCAAACTCATGTCCATCGAGTCAGTGATGCCATCCAGCCATCTCATCCACTGTCGTCCCCTTCTCCCCCTGCCTTCAATCTTTCCCAGAATCATGGTCTTTTATGAGGAGTCAGTTTTTCACATCAGGTGGCCAAAGTATTGGAGTTTCAGCTTCAGCATCAGTCCATCCAGTGACTATTCAGGACTGGTTTCCTTTAAGATTGACAGGTTTGATCTTGCAGTCCAGGGGACTCTCAAGAGTCTTCTCCAACATCACAGTTCAAAAGCATTTATTTCCAGGACTCAGATTTCTTTATAGTCCAACTCTCACATCCATACATGACTACTGGACTTCCCTGGTGGCTCAGACGGTAAAGCATCTGCCTATAATGTGGGAGACCCAGGTTTGATCCCTGGGTCGGGAAGATCCTCTGGAGAAAGAAATGGCACCTCACCCCAGTATTCTTGCCTGGAAAATCCCATGGATGTAGTAGCCTGGTAGGCTATAGCCCATGAGGTCACAAAGAGATGGACATGACTGAGCGACTTCCCTTTCACTTTTTCACTTTGACTAGATGGACTTTTGTCAGCAAAGTAATGTCTCTGCTTTTGAATATGCTGTCAAGATTGATCATAGCTTTTCTTCCAAGAAGCAAGCATGAACAGCACACAAACTGGAAAATGATTGCATTGCAGAGGCTCTTCCAAAAGATTGAGAAATCTGAGCCCCGGGTGTCTTGCACAGGGAAGATGAGCCACCAGGGCATTTAGCTTTGAATGTGTGCAGCGCTTATATTGAGAGACCCAGAGGACTAGGGGAAATACAGATTTAACTCTTAAAGGGAGCATATAAAATCTCACATGCACTGGAATCCAGAGTAGAAGAAGTAATTTGAAAGAAGTCTAGATAAGATATACTTACTGTTATTGGAGAGTCTCCAGAAAGGCAGGAGGCAACTGCAGCTCACCATGGTAACATACACACTGTTGGAAGTCATTTTAGGGATCTCTTTCTACCATATAGACACTAGTGCTGACAAGCACCATTGTGGAATCCTCCCTCTTGCTCATTAGCACCAAGCCATGGGCCTACCTAATAGCCTGTAGGTGCCAGTACTGGGAGGCATCAAGTCAGACATCTAACTTACCAGAGACACAACACCACCCATCTGTAGATAGGTTGCCTTAAGACCTACCAAGCCCACAACCATGCCTGGGCATGGCCCTACCCACTGGAGGTACCAGGATCCAGTTACAACAACTAGTGGATAGGCACCAGCCCCAGAATTTTCTGGGTCCTGGCCCTCTTTGCAAGGAGGCTACTTTTGCCTCTGGACCAATCTTTCCACGCAAGGACAGATATCAGATTTCAAGAAAGCCACAATACAATAGCTTGCAGATGCAGTCTACCTGGAACTATCTGAACTGTGATCCTGTCTATAACACGTTTCAAGACACTACAGACCATGTTCTTAAACGTCCCAGGAACACATTGATTCAACACCCACTCTTGGATCTCTGGGTACTAAACCAGATTCCAGAACACAACTCTACCCACCAGTAAACTATCACTAACCCCAGCATGAAGTTTCACTCACAAGTGCATAATCAACAGCCTTAGAATATTCTGGACCAAGACTCTGCCTACTAGTGAGCTAGTATAATCTCCAGAGACCATGGGTTCTGCAGTCAGCTGAATTTTTCCAGTCCTACTAACAAGCAGATTTCAGCTTCCATATAAGTCAGGGCCTGGCAAGCAACTGGAATGGAGACCAACTCAGGCCTCCACAGAGTGAGTTCACCAAAACAGGAGGGCCTCCCACAGCCCTCACTGGGAGAATCCCTAACACATATAACTCAGATGATGACAGGTGAGTGTGCTGCTGGGGTGCACAGGACATTTCCTGCAACAGATCATTCCTCCAAGGTCAGAAAATATATCTAACCTACTAGATACATAAAAAAAAAGAAAGAAAAAGAAAACAACAGCTTAGGCAAAATGATACAACAGAGGAACATGTTTCAGATAAGTGTCTGGAGATAAGCAATCCATCCAAGAAGGAGTTCAGGCTAGTGATTGTGAAGAGTATCAAAGAGAGAAAAATGGGTGTACAGAGCAAGAAGTTAGAAGTTTTTAACAAATAGTAAGAAAATATAAACAAAGATGAAAAACATAATAACTGTAATGAAAAATATACTAGATGGAATCAGCAGTAGACTAAATGATACAGAGGGATAAATCTGTAACCTGGAAGACAGAATAGTGGAAATCACTGATGCTAAACCAAAAAAAAAAAAAAAAAAAAAGAACAAATGAAAAGGAATGAAGACAGTTAAAGAAATTTCTGGGACATCATCATGCACACTAATATTTACATTATATGGATCCCAGAAGGAGAAATGAGAAAAAAAAAAAAGTGATTGAGAACATATTTGAATACATAACTGAAAACTTTTCTAACCCATGAAAAGATTAACCAAAGTCTAAAAAGCACAAGAAGTCCCATGCAGTATTAGATAAAAGAGGCACTCATAAAGACACATTGTAATTAAAATGGAAAAGATTAAAGTACAGGAGAGAATATTAAAAGCTGGAAAGGAAAAGTAACAAATAATATTCCAGGGAACTCCCATAAAGTTATCAGCTGACATTTTAGCAAAAATTTTGCAAGTGAGAAGGGAGTGGTACAATATATTTAAACTGATAAAAGGGCAAAAACTACAGCCAATAATATTCTATCAGCAAGATATCATTTGGATTTAATAGAGAGGTCAAAAGCTTTACAAAAGTCCAAAAACTAAAAGAGTTCAGCACTACCAAACCCAGTTTACAATAAATATTAAAAAAAAATTCTCTAAGCAAAAAACGAAGGCCACAACTAGAAATAAAATACAAAATAAAAAGAATTCACAGATAAAGGCAAACATACAGTAAAGAAGAAATAATTCACACACACAACTTGACGTTTAAAAGACAAAAGTAATAAAATCATTTGTATCCACAATAAGCAATTAAGGGACACAAAAAACAACTATATATAAAATATGATATCAAAAACTAAAACTGTGATGAGAGGAGAGTACAAATGAAGAGTTGTTAAAATGCATTTGAAATTATGAGGTCAGCAACTTTAAATAATCACAAATATTTATGCCTCATAGTAACTAAAACCAAGCATCTTTACTCTATATACAGGCAAAAAGAGGAATTCAAACACAGCACTGAAGACAGTCATCAAATAACAAGAGAACTGAGCAAAAGAAAAAGGAAAAACAAAACTATGAAGACAACCCCCAAACAAGTAATGATATGGCAATAAGACATACATATCAACAACAACTGTAAATATAAGTGAACTAAATGCTCAATCACTGGATGTTTAAAAAAGATCTGTATAAATACTGCCTGTAATAGTCTCACTACAGATCTAAAGACAAACACAGATTGAAAGAGATGGAATGGAAAAAAAAAAGATTTTTCATGCAAATAGGAGTCAAAAAAAAGCTAGAGAAGCAATACTTATATTAGGCAAAATATACTTTACAATAAAGGCTGTTAAAGGGACTAAAGTGATTATATAATGATCAAAGATCAATCCAATAATTTATAATAACTGTAAATATATAGCAACCAAAAGAGGAGTACCAATCAATAAATACATAAGAAAATTTACAAACTTAAAGTAGAAAGTCAACAGTAACACAATAATCATAAAAGACTAACAATTCACTCATATCAATCGACAGATCATCCAGACAGAAAAATCAATAAAGAAACATTGACTTTAAATAACACATTAGACCAAGTTAACTTAATAGATTTATAAAGTGTTCTATCTGAAAGAGCAGTATACACATTATTTTCAAGTGTGCATAAAATATTCACCAGGATAGATCATATTCCAGGCCATCACTTTGGTAGATTTAAGAAAACTGAAATTATGTCAAGCATCTGTTTCAACCACAATGCTATGAAACTAGAAAAAAAAAAACTACTAGAAAAAAGCTGCAGAAAAACACAAACACATAAAGATTAAATAATATGCTACTGAACAATCAACAGATTATGGAAGAAATCCAAGAGGAAATAAAAAAATCCTGAAAGTGAAAGTTGCTCAGTTGTGTCCTACTCTTTGCAACCCCATGGACTATCCAGTCCATGGAATTCTCTAGGCCAGAATACTGAAGTTGGTAACTTTTCCCTTCTCCAGGGGACCTTCCCAACCCAGGGATCGAACCCAGATCTCCTGCATTGCAAGCAAATTCTTTACCAGCAGTGCCACAAGGGAAGCCACTCCACTCCCCCAAAAGAAAGTCTTAGAGAAAAATAAAAATGAAAACACAACAAACTAAAATCTTTGGTACATAGAAAAAGCAGTTCTAAAGGGATGTTTATAACAATACAAGCTTATCTCAGGAAACAGGAAAAAAAAAAAAACCTCAAATAAACAATATACCCTTATGCATAAAACAACAAGAAAAAGGAAAATATACAAAATAAAGAAAAATAGAGAGCAAAAATAAGAGACCCAAAAATCAATAGAAAACATCAATGAATCCAAGACTTGTTTTTTTGAAAAAAAAAAAAAGAATCAAAATGGATGAACATTTAATCAGGCTCAATGATAAACTTAAAAGAGAAAGGGTCCACATTTATAAAATCAGAAATGAAAAAGAGAGTTTACAACCAACATCACAGAAATAGAAAGGATCAAGAGTCTACTATGAATTACTATATGCAAAAAAAAAAAAAAGAGAGCATAGAAGTGGAATGATTTTTAGAAATGTAAATTTTTCCAAGACTGAACCAGGTAGAAATAGAAAACATGAGCACAAAAATTACCAGTAATGAAATTAATTCAGTAAATCTAAAACTATCAATAAACAAAAGTCCAGGACCAGATGGCTTCAGAGGTGAATTCTGCCAAACATTTAGAGAAGAGTTAACACCTATCCTTCTCAAACCATTCCTAAAATTTGAAGAGGATAAAATATTTCTGAACTCATTGAATTCATTCTCTTTAGCCAGCATCATACTGGTACCCAAAACAGAGAAAGATTAGCAAAATAACAAAATTACATTCCAATATCACTAATGAATATGAATACAAAAATCCTCAGAAAACTATTAGCAAGCCAAATCCAACAATACATTAAAAGGATTATATATAATTTTTAAATGGAAGTTATCCCTTGCATACAAGGAGTAATCAATATCCACAAATCAATGTGATATGTCAAATTAACATATTGAAAAATAATAGCCATATGAGCATCTCATTAATGTAGAAAAAATTTTGACAAAATTCAAGATCCATTTATGATAAAAACTTCAGAAAGTAGACACATGAGAAACATATCTTAAAATAATAAAGACCATATGACAAATACAGCTAACACCTAACTCAACAGTGAAAAGCTAAAAGCATTTCTTCTAAGATCAGGAACAAGACAAAGATGGTCATTCCCCCTACTTTTTGTCAATATAGTTTTGAAAGTCCTGGACACCAGAATCAGAGAAGAAAAAAGAAATAAAAGGAATCCAAATTGTAAAGGAAGCAGTCTGATGCTCGGAGGGATTGGGGGCAGGAGGAGAAAGGGACGACCTAGGATGAGATGGCTGGATGGCATCACGGACTTGATGGACGTGGGTCTGAGTGAACTCCCAGAGATGGTGATGGACAGGGAGGCCTGGCATGCTGCGGTTCATGGGGTCGCAAAGAGTCAGACACGACTGAGCAACTGAACTGAACTGAAGACTGTTACTGTTTGCAGATAATACATTATACATAGAAATCATAAAGACAATCGTCAATATACTAGTGCTAATCAATGAATTCGGTAAAGTTTTAGTATACAAAATTAATATACAGAAATCTTGCATTTCTATACATTAAAAACAGACTATTTGAAAACGAAATTAAGGAAATAATCCTGTTCACCATTGTATCCAAAAGAGTAAACACTGATAGCTTACAGTGAATGGTGTAGCCGGATTCATGGTCTCTGAAGGAGAAGATTTAACTCCAGGACCAAAGACAGTCTCAGTCACTCAGAGTTTTGTGTGCAAAATTTTATTTAAAGTGACAGGAGAGAGAAAGCTTCTGACATAGACATCAGAAGTGGGTAGAAAGAGTATCCACCTCACTACTTAAATTGTGACTTAGGTACTTCTCAACTAGCTGCTGAGAATAGATTAAAACAAACAAACAAAACAACAACCAAAACACACACACACACACACACACACACACACACCTCAAGGCTGTGAGAATTTTGCCTAGACCCTTTCCCATAACATACATCTTGGGATCACATCAGCATGAGATTAGCCAGAAGGAAGATGTTAGCCTAGAGCTCAAGGCTGTGGACATTTTTATCCAGACTTTCTCCTATAATATATATCCAAAGAACAAAAATTAAAAAAAAAAAAAAAGGGCATGTCCTGAACAAGAGATACTGTGACCTATGAGGCCTACTTGTCTAAGGCAAAAGAATGTGAAAAAGAAAGAAGAATGTTTATCTACTCCTTAAAGGGGCCTTAAGCTTGGGCTCCTTATCAACATGCCTAAGTTAACTCTCTCAACACCTATGAAAAAACACACCTAAAGAGGATAAAGATTGTACTCCAAAACCTATAGGAAAATGTTGAAGTAAATTGAAGATGACACAAACAAATGAAAAGATACACCGTGTTCTTAGACTGGAAGAATCAATCTCATTAAAATGTTAGGCAGATACAATGCAATCTCTGTCAAGTTGCCAACGACATTTTTCATAGAATCAGAACCAAAAAATTAAATATGCATAGAAACAATAAAGACCTCAAATAGCCAAAGCAATCTTGAGAAAGGAAAGTGAAGTTGGGAGGGAAAAAGATGGTGGAGGAATAGGATGGGGAGAACATTTTTCTCCCTCTCTACCTCATCAAAAGAACATTTCAACGCTGAGCAAATTCCACAAAATAACTTCTGACTGCTGGCAGAGGACATCAGGCATCCAGCAAAGCAGATCATTGGCTTCAAAACCAGGTAGGAATTATTTTAAAGAACGAAGATAGAGACAAAGGAGGCAGGGAGGGAACCCCGGCATGGGAAGGGAATCCCGTCCCGGGAAGGGACTCTTAAAGAGAGAAGTTCCCTAAAATTGGGGAATTTCTCACAGCTGTGCATGGGGCGAGGCCTGGAAGCACAGAGGGCAACATAACAGGAAGGAAGAATAAATAAATAATTAAAACCAACAGATTACGAATTCAACAGTATAACCCCCAGCGGATAAGCAGCGCAAACGCCTGCGTCTGACAGCAGCGGGGGTTGGGCAGGGAGGAGCGCACCAGCGGCAGTGCTTTCTAAGAATTGGGCCGAGGGAGACGCAGGCTGCAGGGCTTTTCTTGAGAATCAGGGTGTAACGGGGCCAGAATCGGGTCCGCATGTGGATAGAATGAATTATCCCAGACTAGCAAACCAGACTGGGGGATAACTAACACGCGAAACGCCTGAACATAAGACACTGACAGGCCCGTGCACAGAACAAAGGACGGATCGGAAATAGCCGGCTGCAGACCATCTCCCACCGGTGACAGGCAGCCAGAGCCTTAAGCGCTGGAAGAGGGCAGTCGCAGCTCAAGAGAGACATTACCTACCAAATTGCAAGCAAGCTTCTTTATTGAGACTCCTGGGGTCTCTGAATAGTCATCATCTGCCTGAGAAAAGAGCCCCGGCGGAGATCCCAGAAAAATGAGCGACCCAGAAAGCCCAGAAGACGCAACAATAGTGCGCGCCAAACTCCCTAGCCACTCGGACTTGGAACCAAACCCGGCACCCGGAGGGGGCTTCCTGAGTGCCAATCCTGAGCGGCTTAAACCGGGGAATTGCAGGAAACATAGGGCAGGCGCCACACGTTTATTCCACGGAGCGGGAAGGGGCAAGCCCAGTGCAGAGCTCACCACCACCCTCCCTGTGGCAGGACAGAAATCAGACACGGAAGAGACCAGCAAACAGAGGAAGTCAAACAGAGGGAACTGCCTTGGTAGCAATCCCACACAGTCCTCAATGACAGAGAAAGCGCCAGATACACCGTTACTACTTTTATGATCAAAAAAAAATTTTTTTTGGGGGATGATGTGGAAGCGTGATTTCTTTTTTTTTTAAGAATTTTTTTTCTTTCTTTAAAAATTATTTTTTTCTTTTTAAATTTGTTTATTCTTTTCTTTTTCATCTTTTTTCCCCTAAACTTGCTTAAATTTTTAAGTCTTCTATATTTCTATTTATTATTTTTATAACCTAATATTACTTTAAAAAAAAAAAAACCCTATCATTTAAGCAAACGCCGTATATAGTCTTATTGGTGGAGGAAGTTGTCTTTTAATAATTCTGGAGTCTTTTATTATATTTTCCTTTTTTTTTTTTTTCTCTATTTTTCTTTAAATTTCTCTCTCCTTTTTCTTCTTCTCTTCAATAATCTATCTTTGAAAATCCAATCTATACTCCAGATTTTTAATCTTGGCATTTTGGTATTTGTTGCCAATTTTGTACTTTTAAAAACCTAATCCTCAGTGCCCAGTTTTACATGAGTGCAAGACTACTGGCTTGACCACTCTTTCCACCTTTGGAATCTCTCTCTTTCTCCACCAGGTGGCTTTTGTCTCCCTCCCTCCCCCCTCCCCTCTCTACCCAACTCTATGAATCTCTGTGTGTTCCAGAAGGAGGAGAACTCTAAGGGAACTGGTAACTGACCGGATCTGTATCCCTCTTTCCCATCTCCCTCTTTTATCCTCCTGTCCACCTCTATCTACTTCCTTCCTCTCCTCTTCCATGTATAACTCTGTGACCACCTCTGAGAGGTCCAGACTTCGGAGGGCACACAAGAAAGTGGTTACGGGCTAACTTGCTTTTCCCTCTTTTGATTCCACCTCATCCCATTCCACTCACCTCTAACTACTCCCTCCCTCTTCTCTCCTCCATGTAACTCAAGGATCTTCTAGGGACGACCCTCAAGGGGGAGAAACCTATTATCATTAACCTAGATGTTTTAACATTAGTGCTGAATAGATGGAGAAATCATGAGGCTATTGTAAAGATAAATCTGAAAACCAGAATCAGGAGGCGTAAGTCCAAATCCTGAGATCATCAAAGAATTCCTGAATACAGGGAACATTATCCAATAAGAGCTCATCAAACGCCTTCATACCTATACTGAAACTGAAAACTGCCCAAGGGCCAACAAGCTCCAGAGCAAGACATACCACACAAATTCTCCAGCAACACAAGAACAAGCCCCTGAGCTTCAATACACAGGCAACTCAAAATACTCCAAAACCATTGATGTCTCATAACCCATTACTTCACACGTCACAGCACTCCAGAGACAGGAAATCCAGATCCACCCACCAGAACTCCAACACAAGCCTCCCTAATCAAGAAACTCTGACAAGACACTGATATAACCCCACACACAGAGAGGAAGCTCTATAATAAAGAGAACTCCACAAATTCCGAGAATATAGAAAAGCCACCACAAACGCAGCAATATAACCAGGATGAAGAGAAAGAGGAATACCCAGCAGGTAAAGAAACAGGAGACATGCCCACCAAACCAAACAAAGAGGAAGAGATAGGGAATCTACCTGAGAAAAAATTCCGAATACTGATAGTGAAAATGATCCAAAATCTTGAAATCAAAATGGAATCACAGAAAAATAGCCTGGGGTCAAGGATTGAGAAGATGCAAGAAAGGTTTAACAAGGACCTAGAAGAAATAAAAAAGAGTCAACATATAATGAATAATGCAATAAATGAGATCAGAAACACGCTGGAGGCTACAAATAGTAGAATATCGGAGGCAGAAGATAGGATTAGTGAAATAGAAGATAAAATGGTAGAAATAAATAAATCAGTGAGGGAAAAAGAAAGACGAATTAAAAGAAATGAGGACAACCTCAGAGACCTCCAAGACAATATGAAATGCTCTAACATTCGAATTATAGGAGTCCCAGAAGAAGAAGACAAAAAGAAAGTCCATGAGAAAATACTTGAGGAGATAATAGTTGAAAACTTCCCTAAAATGGGGAAGGAAATAATCACCCAAGTCCAAGAAACCCAGAGAGTTCCAAACAGGATAAACCCAAGGCGGAATACCCCAAGACATATACTAATCAAACTAACAAAGATCAAACACAAAGAACAAATATTAAAAGCAGCAAGGGAAAAACAACAAATAACACACAAGGGGATCCCCATAAGAATACCTGCAGATCTTTCAATAGAAACTCTTCAGGCCAGGAGGGAATGGCAAGACATACTTAAAGTGATGAAAGATAATAACCTTCAGCCAAGACTACTGTACCCAGCAAGGATCTCATTCAAATATGAAGGAAATCAAAAGCTTTCCAGACAAGCAAAAGCTGAGAGAATTCAGCACCACCAAACCAGCTCTCCAACAAATACTAAAGGATAGACTTTAGAAAGGAAACACAAAAAGGACGTATAAAGCCGAACCCAAAACAATAAAGTAAATGGCAACAGGAGCATACTTATCAATAATTACCTTAAATGTAAATGGGTTGAATTCCCCAACCAAAAGGCAAAGACTGGCTGAATGGATACAAAAACAAGATCCCTATATATGCTGCCTACAAGAGACCCACCACAAAACAAGGGACACATACAGACTAAAAGTGAAGGACTGGAAAAAGATATTCCATGCAAATAAACACCAAAAGAAAGCAGGAGTAGCAATACTCATATCCGATAAAATAGACTTTAAAACAAAGGCTGTGAAAAGGGACAAAGAAGGCCACTACATAATGATTAAAGGATCAACCCAAGAAGAAGATATAACAATTATAAATATATATGCACCCAACATAGGAGCACCGCAATATGTAAGACAATTGCTAACAAGCATGAAAGGGGAAATTAATAATAACACAATAATAGTGGGAGACTTTAATACCACACTCACACCTATGGACAGATCAACTAAGCAGAAAATTAACAAAGACACACAAACGTTAAATGATACAATTGACCAGTTAGACCTAATTGATATCTATAGGACATTTCACCCCAAAACAATGAATTTCACCTTTTACTCAAGTGCACACGGAACCTTTTCCAGGATAGATCACATTCTGGGTCATAAATCTAACCTTGATAAATTCAAAAAAATCGATATTATTCCAAGCATCTTCTCTGAACATAATGCACTAAGGTTAGATCTCAATTATAGGGGAAAAACTATTAAAAAATCCAACATTTGGAGGCTGAACAACACCCTTCTGAATAATCAACAAATCACAGAAGAAATCAAAAACGAAATCAAAATATGCATCGAAATGAATGAAAATGAAAACACAACTACACAGAACCTTTGGGACACTATAAAAGCAGTCCTAAGGGGAAAGTTCATAGCAATACAGGCATACCTCAAGAAACAAGAAAAAAGTCAAATAAATAACCTAACTCTACACCTAAAGCAACTAGAAAAGGAAGAAATAGAGAACCCCAGAGTTAGTAGAAGGAAAGAAATCCTAAAAATTAGGGCAGAAATAAATGCAAAAGAAACAAAAGAGACCATAGCAAAAATCAACAAAGCAAAAAGCTGGTTCTTTGAAAGGATAAATAAAATTGACACACCATTAGCCAGACTCATCAAGAAATAAAGAGAAAAAAATCAAATCAACAAAATTAGAAATGAAAATGGAGAGATCACGACAGACAACTCAGAAATACAAAGAATCATAAGAGACTACTATCAGCAATTTTATGCCAATAAAATGGACAACTTGGAAGAAATGGACAAATTCTTAGAAAAGTACAATTTTCTAAAACTGAACCAGGAAGAAATAGAAAATCTTAACAGACCCATCACAAGCATGGAAATTGAAAGTGTAATCAGAAATCTTCCAGCAAACAAAAGCCCAGGTCCAGACTACTTCACAGCTGAATTCTACCAAAAATTTCGAGAAGAGCTAACACCTATCTTACTGAAGCTATTCCAGAAAATTGAAGAGGAAGGTAAACTTCCAAACTCATTCTATGAGGCCACCATCACTCTAATACCAAAACCTGACAAAGACACCACAAAAAAAGAAAACTACAGGCCAATATCTCTGATGAACATAGATGCAAAAATCCTCAACAAAATCCTAGCAATCAGAATCCAGCAACACATTAAAAAGATCATACACCATGACCAAGTGGGCTTTATCCCAGGGATGCAAGGATTCTTCAATACATGCAAGTCAATCAATGTAATACATCACATTAACAAACTGAGAAATAAAAATCATATGATTATCTCAATAGATGCAGAAAAAGCCTTTGAGAAATTCAACATCCATTTATGATAAAAACTCTCCAGAAAGCAGGAATAGAAGGAACATACCTCAACATAATAAAAGCTATATATGACAAACCCGCAGCTAACATTATCCTCAATGGCGAAAAATTGAAACCATTTCCCCTAAAGTCAGGAACTAGACAAGGGTGTCCACTTTTACCACTACTCTTCAACATCGTACTGGAAGTTTTGGCCACAGCAATCAGAGCAGAAAAAGAAATAAAAGGAATCCAAATTGAAAAAGAAGAAGTAAAACTCTCACTGTTTGCAGATGACATGATCCTCTACATAGAAAATCCTAAACACTCGACCAGAAAACTACTAGAGCAAATCAATGAATATAGTAAAGTTGCAGGATATAAAATCAACACTCAGAAATCCCTTGCATTCCTATACACTAATAATGAGAAAGTAGAAAAAGAAGTTAAGGAAACAATTCCACTCACTATTGCAACGAAAAGAATAAAATACTTAGGAATATTCCTACCTAAAGAAACTAAAGACCTATATATCGAAAACTATAAAACACCGATGAAAAAAATCAAAGAGGACACTAATAGATGGAGAAATATACCATGCTCATGGGTTGGAAGAGTCAATATAGTGAAAATGAGTATACTACCCAAAGCAATCTACAGATTCAATGCAATTCCCATCAAGCTTCCCTCAGTATTTTTCAAAGAACTAGATCAAATAATCTCAAGATTTGTATGGAAATACAAAAAACCTCGAATAGCCAAAGCAATCTTGTAAAGAAGAATGGAACTGGAGGAATCAAGTTGCCTGACTTCAGGCCCTACCACAAAGCCACAGTCATTAAGACAGTATGGTACTGGCACAAAGACAGAAATATAGATCAGTGGAACAAAATAGAAAGCCCTGAGATAAACCCACACACCTATGGACACCTTATCTTCGACAAAGGAGGCAAGAATATACAATGGAGTAAAGACAGTCTCTTTAACAGGTGGTGCTGGGAAAACTGGTCAACCACTTGTAAAAGAATGAAACTAGATCTCTTTCTAACACCATACACAAAAATAAACTCAAAATGGATTAAAGATCTAAATGTAAGACCAGAAACTATAAAACTCCTAGAGGAGAACATAGGCAAAACACTCTTCGGCATAAATCACAGCAGGATCCTCTATGATCCACCTTCCAGTATACTGGAAATAAAAGCAAAGATAAACAAATGGGATCTAATTAAAATTAAAAGCTTCTGCACAACAAAGGAAACTATAAGCAAGGTGAAAAGACAGCCTTCTGAATGGGAGAAAACAATAGCAAATGAAACAACTGACAAACAACTAATCTCAAAGATATATAAGCAACTTATGCAGCTCAACTCCAGAAAAATAAATGATCCAATAAAAAAATGGGCTAAAGAACTAAATAGGCATTTCTCCAAAGAAGACATACGGATGGCTAACAAACACATGAACAGATGCTCAACATCACTCATTATCAGAGAAATGCAAATCAAGACCACAATAAGGTACCATTTCACACCAGTCAGAATGGCTGCTATCCAAAAGTCTACAAGCAATAAATGCTGAAGAGGATGCAGAGAAAAGGGAACCCTCTTACACTGCTGGTGGGAATGCAAACTAGTACAGCCATTATGGAAAACAGTGTGGAGATTCCTTAAAAAATTACAAATAGAACTGCCTTATGACCCAGCAATCCCACTGCTGGGCATACACACCGAGGAAACCAGAATTGAAAGAGAGACATGTACCCCAATGTTCATTGCAGCGCTGTTTATAATAGCCAGGACATGGAAACAACCTAGATGTCCATCAGGAGATGAATGGATAAGAAAGCTGTGGTACAATGGAATACTACTCAGCCCTTAAAAAAATAAATTTGACTCAGTTCTAATGAGATGGATGAAATTGGAACCGATTATACAGAGTGAAGTAAGCCAGAAAGAAAAACACCAATACAGTATACTGACACATATATATGGAATTTAGAAGACAGTAATGATGACCCTATATGTGAGACAACAAAGAGACACAGAGGTATAGAGTGGACTTTTGGACTCTGAGGGAGAGGGAAAGGGTGGGATGGTTTGGGAGAATGGCAATGAAACATGTATATTTTCTTGTAAGAAACGAAGCGCCAATCTACGTTCAACGTAGGATGCAGGATGCATGGGGCTGATGCACAGGATGATTCAAGTAGAGGATGTGGGGTGGGAGGTGGGAGGGGGCTTCGGCATTGGGAGATTGTGTTCACCTATGGCTGATTCATGTCAATGTATGGCAAAACAAATACAGTATTGTAATTAAAAAAATAAATAAATTTTAAAATAATTAAATAAAATAAATTTAAAAAAAAAAAAGAAAAGTTAAGTTGGAGGAATCAAGTGCTCTGACTTCAGTCTATACTACAAAGCTAGAGTAATCAAGATATTATGGTACATGCATGAAAACCGACACATAGATCAAGAGAACAGAATGGAAAACACAGAAATGAACCCATGCACTTGTGGTCAATTAGAAAAGAAAGGAGGAAAGAATTAAAATGGAGAAGTTACAGTCTCTTCACTAAGTGGTTCTGGGAAAATTGAATAGCTACATGTAAAAGAAGAGTCTCATAACATCATATAGCACCATAAACAAAAATAAAATCAAAATGATTAAAGAATTAAATTCAATTTGGATACTATAAAACTCCTAGAGGAAAACATAGGCATAAATTTGACGTAAATTGCAACAAATCCTTTGGATGCACCTCTTGAGTAATGGTATGCTTTTGAACTGTGGTGTTGGAGAAGACTCTTGAGAGTCCCTTGGACTGCAAGGACATCCAACCAGTCCATCCTAAAGGAGATCAGTCCTGGGTGTTCATTGGAGGGACTGATGTTGAAGCTGAAACTCCAGTACTTTGGCCACCTGATGAGAAGAGCTGACTCATTTGAAAAGACCCTGATGCTGGGAAAATTTGAGAGCAGGAGGAGAAGGGGACAAGAGAGGATGAGATGGTTGTATGGCATCACTGACTCAATGGACATGGGTTTGGGTGGACTCGGGAGTTGGTGATGGACAGGGAGGCCTGGTGTGCTGTGGTGTATGGGGCTGCAAAGAGTCAAACACAACTGAGCAACTGAACTGAACTGAACTGAACTTGAGTAATGGTAACAAAAGCAAAAAATAAACAAGTGGTACCTAATTAAACTTAAAATATTTTCCACACCAAAGGAAACCACTGAGAAAATGACAAGACAGCATATGGAATGGGAGAAATACTTTCAAACTATGTGACCTGTGATCATCAAGAGATTAATTTCCAACATATACAAAAACTCATACAGCACAGTTTCAAATAAAAATAAAAAAATAAAAAAATGGGATGACTTTTATAGACATTTCCCCAAAGAAGACAAATCGATGGTCAATTAGCACATGGAAAATTGCTCAACTTCGCTAATTATTAGAGAGATGCTAATTAAAACTACATTGAGATATCACCTCACAGCAATCAGAATAGATGCTGGAGATGGGCTGGAAAAAAAGGAACCCTCTTAAACTCTTAATGGGAATGTAAATTGGTACAGACCCTATGGAGAACGGCATGGAGGTTTCTAAAAGGTAACTTCTAGGTAACTCAAACTAGAGATAACATATGACCCTGAAATCCCACCTCTGGGCATATACATAGACTTTTGGATTCTGTGGTAGAGGGAGAGGGTGGGATGATTTTGGAGAATGGCATTGAAACATGTACACTATCATGTAAGAAATGAATCGCCAGTCTGGGTTCAATACAGGATACAGGATGCTTGGGGCTGGTGCACTGGGATGACCAAGAGAGATGATATGGGGAAGGTGGTGGGAGGGGAGTTCAGGATTGGGAACTCATGTACACCTGTGGTGGATTCATGTCAATGTATGGCAAAACCAATACAGTATTGTAAAGTAAAAAATAAATAAATAAATAAAAGAAACAAACATAATTCAAAAATATGCATGTACCTCAATGTTCATTGCAGCTCTATTTTAAATAGTCAAGACACTGAAGCAACCTAAATGTCCATTGACACATTAATAGATAAAGATGTGGTACATATATACAGTGGAATATGACTAAGCCATAAATATACTAAAGTAATTCCGTTTGCAACAACATGGATGTACCTAGAAATTATCATACTAAGTGAAGTAAATATTATATTTCTTATATGCATAATCTAAAAATAACACAGATGAATTTATTTGGACATATGCAACACAGAAATTGACTGATAAGGGAAACAAATTTGTGGTTACAAATGGGGAGAAGAAAGTGGCAAGGGACAAATTAGGTGTATGTGGTTAACAGATACAAGCTACTATATATAAAATAGATAAGCAATAAGAATATACTGTATAACTATGGGAACTAAATTCAACTATATTCAGTTCAGTTCAGTTCAGTCCCTCAGTCGTGTCTGACTCTTTGTGAACCCATGAATTGCAGCACGCCAGGCTTTCCTGTCCATCACCAACTCCAAGAGGGTACCCAAACTTATGGCCATCAAGTCGGTGATGCCATCCAGCCACCTCATCTTCTGTTGTCCCCCTTCTCCTCTTGCCCCCAATCCCTCTCATCATCAGGGTCTTTTCCAGTTAGTCAACTTTTCCCATAAGGTGGCCAAAGTATTGGAGTTTCAGCTTCAGCATCAATCCTTCCAATGAACACCCAGGACTGATCTCCTTTAGGATGGACTGGTTGGATCTCCTTTGAGTCCAAGGGACTCTCAAGAGTCTTCTCCAACACCACAGTTCAAAAGCATCAATTCTTCGGTGCTCAGCTTTCTTTATAGTCCAACTCTCCACATCCATACATGACCACTGGAAAAACCATAGCCTTGACTAGATGGACCTTTGTTGGCAAAGTAATGTCTCTACTTTTCAATATGCTATCTAGGTTGGTCATAACTTTCCTTCCAAGGAGTAAGTGTCTTTTAATTTCATGGCTGCAATCACCATCTGCAGTGATTTTGGATCCCCAATAAATTAAGTTTGACACTGTTTCCCCATCTATTTGCCATGAAGTGATGGGACCAGATGCCATGATCTTAGTATTCTGAATGTTGAGCTTTTAGCTAACTTTTTCATTCTCCTCTTTCACTTTCATAAAGAGGCTTTTAGTTTCTCGTCACTTTCTGCCATAAGGGTCGTGTCATTTGCATATCTGAGGTTATTGATTTTTCTCCTGGCAATCTTGATTTGAGCTTGTGCTTCTTCCAGCACAGCATTTCTCATGATGCCCTGAAAAGTTGTTGCTGGACAACGCAAAGATGCCTGGATTCTTGGCCTCCGGAGGAGAAGAATTCAGTCTGGGGCCAGAGACGAGGCTTGATTGCTCAGAGCTTTTGTGTAACAAAGTTTTATTAAAGTATAAAGGAGATAGAGAAAGCTTCTAACATAGGCATCAGAAGGGGGCAGAAAGAGTACTCCCTTGCTAGTGTTAGCAATGGAGTTATGTACTCGCTATTTAGTTGTTACAGTGAATCAAAAGAATGTCTGGAGGTTGTAAAGACCTCACTAGACTTACTCCCATAATTTACACCTTAAGATAACAGGATTAGCCAGAAGATTTTTTTTCCAGAGACTATCCTCAAGTAGGATACATTATTGTTATATAATCCTAAGGAATGTAGACGGACAAAAAAGTTTGTTCTTTCTTTCTCCTTGAGAATTCCAGATGGCTCTCTCCTAGGGGACCCTAGACTTCTTATCAACCTGCTTAGGAAATGACTCTCAGTACTTTGCATATAAGTTAAATAAGCAGGGTGACAATATACAGCCTTGAGGTACTCCTTTTCCTATTTGGAACCAGTCTGTTGTTCCATGCCCAGCTCTAACTGTTGCTTCCTGACCTGTATACAGGTTTCTCAAGAGGCAGGTCAGGTGGCCTGATAGTCCCATTTCTTTCAGAATTTTCCACAGTTTATTGTTATCCACACAGTCAGTATCATGTAATAACCTATAATGGAAAATAATCTGAAAAAAATACAAATATATATATATATACACACACACACACACATACATACATTCTTTTCTATAGATCTATGTGTTGCTGTGCCATGGTCACATTTTGTTTTATATATATATATATATATAAATTACTTTGCTATACACCTGAAACATTGTAAGCCAACTATGCTTGACTTAAAAAAATAAAAATAAATGTGAAAAACTAGAAATAAAACCATGCATTTATGGTCAATTAATGGGCAATACAGGAAGCAAGAATCTACAATGGAAAAAACACACTTCTTAAATAATTGATGCTGTGAAAAGTGGATAGCTTCATGTGAAATAATGAAATTTTTACATTTTCTCTTACAATATACAAAGGGAAACTCATAAAACTAGAAGCCATAAAAACTCTAGAGCAAAACACAGCCAGAATACCCTTTGTCATAAATCTTAGGACTATTTTTTAAGTTTATCTCCTAAAGTAAAATAAATAAAAGCAAAAATAAACAAACAGAACCCATTAAAGCAACTATTTTGGTACAGCAAAGAAAATCAACAACCAAAAGAAAAATAAACCTACAGAATAGGAGAAAGTATTAGTTAATGCTATGACCAACAAGGGTTAATATCCAAAATCTATGAAAAGCTCATACAATTCAATATAAAAACCAACAACATTTCTAAAAAATGGGAAGATGGACTAGATAGATTCTTTTCCAAAGAAGATATAAAGATGGCCAATAGGCATATGAAAAGATGCTCAGCATCATGTGTTGTCAGAGAAATGCTATGTAAAATCACAATGAGATATTACCTCACAACTGTTAGAATAGATATCATCAAGAAGACCACAGAAGACGAATATCAGCAAATATGTGAAGGGAATAAAGCCCTCCTACCTTATTAGTGGGAATGTGAATTAATGCAGCTACTTGTGGAAAATAGCATGATGGTTTCTCAGAACCAAAATTAGAAATACCAAATGATCCAGAAATCCACTCCTAAGTATGTAATCAAGAAATAGTAATATCAATTTGAAAAAAAAATTACATGTGCCTCAGTGTTCATACTGGCATTACTTACAATTGCCAAGTTATGGTAGCAAACTAAATGTCCATTAGCAGAAGAAAGGATAAAGATGATGTCATGTTTATATACAAAGGAATTTTAATATGTCATAAAATAGAAGGAAAATGTATCCTTTGTAGCAATATCGATGGCTTTAGATGATATTATGCTAAGTAAAACAAGCCAGGTCCTGAAAGACAAATACTATACAATATCACCTATATGTGGAATCTAAAAAAATAAATTATCCACTGAATATATCAAAAAGAGATAGAAAAAACTTGTGGTTATCAGGTGAGAGAAGGAAGAATGAAGAGTCAAGATAGAGTTAGGTGATAAAGATGTCCAAAATATGATATATAAAATAAATAAACTACAAGGATATATGATACATCATGGAGAATATAGACAATATTTTTGATAATAACTCTAAGTATAGCATAACCTTTAAGACTGTGATTCACTATGTTGTACACCTTTAATGCATAGTATTGTACATCAATTATATCTAAATTTAAAATAAACCTCAAAACTGTGTGAGATTAAAGAATGTGGAGCAAAATCTTATAAATACTGAAAGGAAAATTATCAGCCTAGAATTATTTACACAGCAAAATATATCTTTCACAAATAAAAGACATACAGATGGCTAATAAATACATGAAAAGATGCTCAAAATCACTCATTATTAGAGAACTGCAAGTCAAAACTACAATGAGATATCATCTCACACCAGTCAGAATGATCATCATCAAAAAGTCTACAAATGATAAATGCTGGAGAGGGTGTGCACTGTTGGTGGGAATGTAAATTGATACAGCCACTATGAAAGACGGTATGGAGATTCCTTAAAAAACTGGGAATAAAACCACCATCAGTTCAGTACAGTTCAGTCGCTCAGTCTTGTCTGACTCTGTGACCCCATGAATCGCAGCACACCAGGCCTCCCTGTTCATTACCATCTCTCAGCGTTCACTCAGACTTACGTCCATCGAGTCAGGGATGTCATCCAGCCATCTCATCCTCTGTTGTCCCCTTCTCCTCCTGCCCCCAACCCCCTCCCACCATCAGAGTATTTTCCAATGAGTCAACACTTTGCATGAGGTACCAAAGTACTGGAGTTTCAGCTTTAGCATCATTCCTTCCAAAGAATACCCAGGGCTAACCTCCTTTAGAATGGACTGGTTGGATCTCCTTGCAGTCCAAGGGACTCTCAAGAGTCTTCTTCAACACCACAGTTCAAAAGCATCAATTCTTTAACCTTATGATCCAACAATCCCACTTTTAGGCATATACCCTGAGGAAACCAAAGTTGAAAGAGCCACATGTATCCCATTGTTCATTGCAGCACTATTTATGATAGCTAGAACATGGAAATAACCTAGATGTCCATCTACAAATGAATAGATAAAAAAGTGGTACATAAACACAATGGAATATTCAGTTCAGTTCAGTTCAGTTCAGTCACTCAGTCGTGTCTGACTCTTTGTGACCCCATGAATCGCAGCACACCAGGCCTCCCTGTCATCACCAACTCCCAGAGTTCACTCAGACTCACGTTCATCGAGTCAGTGATGTCATCCAACCATCTCATCCTGTCGTCCCCTTCTCCTCCTGCCCCCAATCCCTCCCAGCATCAGAGTGTTTTCCAATGAGTCAACTCTTTGCATGAGGTGGCCAAAGTACGGAGATTCAGGTTTAGCATCATTCCTTCCAAAGAAATCCCAATGGAATATTACTCAGCCATAAAAAGGAATGCATTTGAGTCAGTTTTAATGAGGTGGTTGAACCTACCTAGAACCTATTATACAGACTGAAGTAAGTCAGAAAGAGATAAAAATAAATATTGTGGTGGACATAGAATACATCTCCAAAGATACATCAGGAATACACCTTCAGACACAGACATGCATATGGAACACCAGCTGAGAATAGACAGGAATACCTGACCAGTGGTAAAGAATATATAGAACCACGCAAAAACTTGGTAGGAGGAAGGAAATAGGGGGAAAAACAGGAGTGTTAATAGGACTGGACCTTCCTTCAGCGAGTGGGGGAATTGAAGCAGGGGTCAGATCCCCAAAGGGGGGCAACTGTCTGAGTAAGGGGAGAAACATTTAAGGCTGAGAGTGATCTGTGGAAGCCTAAATGTACTGAGAATCTTACAGTCCTTGCTGCAACCATACATAGTCTAGACAGGAACTCTGGTCTCCAGGAAGGTGCAGCAGCTGGGAGCTGGAGTTTAGGGATCTTGGAGCAATATCAGGGCGAGGGCTGATGTTGACTGTGGAGAGATGGATTGAGGGGCTGTAAGAGAGGAGATTGTGGTGGGAAATGCCTGTGGAGGAAAGCCAGGCAGCCATGGAAGCAAGGTGATACTGCTGAGTCACACATAGGGGATGGAGCCATCACCATAGCCTCTCTCGCCCCAAACACCAGCATACACAGCTGAACAATAGAGAGGCTGGCCTATCAAACGCCTGATGCACTCAAGTACAGAGTAGGACCTCACCCAGGGTGCCCCTTTAAGTGCTTGATGTGACGATCTACAGAAAAGGACTGCAGCCAGGGGGGCCTTCTATGTGCCTGACATGCCGAAAAACAGAGAAGGGCTCTTAGGCAAGGGAGCCCTCTAAGAGACTGAAGGGGGTGGAGCTATAGAGAAAGACTGCCCAAACAGGCCTTCTGATTGCCAGCTACAAGATGATGGAAAAAAGACTTTGATAGAGCCATAATTTCTGTGGTCAAGGAAGTCCATGTCCCTGCACACTTGGTGCTGCCAGGGTTCCCGCAAGCCAAGGAGCTGTGCCACCTTTATGCTTAACTCTCATTGGAGCAGAGCTAGCTAACAGGGGGAAAAATGTTTTGTGTCTATGCACACAGGGTTGCTTCAGTCATGTCTGACTCTTTGCAACCCTGTAAGACTGTGGCCTGCCTGGATTCTCTGTCAGACAGGGCGTTCTTCATGCAAGAATACTGGAACATATTGGCCAAGATTGGTTTCTGTACCCTTCTGCTCCTGCTGCTGCTGCTGCTAAGTCGTTTTAGTCATGTCCAACTCTGTGTGATCCCATAGACGGCAGCCTACTAGGCTCCACGTCCCTGGGATTCTCCAGGAAAGAACACTGGAGTGGGTTGCCCTTCTAGAGCACTATATTTCCTGCTGCCCTACCTGCCAACACCCCTGAGTACCTGGTGCTGCCAGAACCCCTGTGACCCAAGCAGGTGCACCACCTTCACACCTGGCCCTCATATGGGCAAACCCAAGCACTCCAGGGCAGCCTCAGAAGCTAAACCCCAGTGGACAACCCACATGTAGAGGTAGAAATAAAACCACAGTTGAAACCCAGGGGCAGTGTGGCTAGGGAAGAAGACACAAAACCTTCCCCTCATCTGTACAAGCTGCAGATTAAATCCACCTGATCAGCTAAGCAGACTCTGTCTATGGAACATATAAAAGGTCACTGAGAGCTCCCACAAAAGAAAACACACTAGCTCTGATAACTGTGGACATTGGGGGCAAGAACACACAGGAGTAGGACCAGATTAGAACCTGAGTTGGACTGTGGGAGAAGGCTCGGGTAGGATAGAAAGAAAGTTACAGGGCTCAAAATGGCCTGGAGTTAAAACTCCCCTCCAGGTTCTCCCCATCATTCTATGCAAAACAAAGAACTCTCTCACCCAAAGGAGGAAAAAAAAAAAGGACATTAAAGTTGATTACGCCCAGCTCTCAGCTGGTCCAGCTTTTGGATGATCTGCAAAATGCCTTGCTGCAGCCGTTTAAAGATAACTACTCCAAACAACCTTGGGAAAAAACAGGCCCCCTTAAGAAAGTAACTTTCCACATACATGCCTATATATACTTACTATTTTCTTGGATAAATGCAGCAGCTCACTAATCTGACTGCTGCCCCTTCTCGCCTCATTAAAGGTGATCTGTTCCTGTAAAGTGCTAGTCTCATTCTTTTTCTGAACCTCGGCCTCTCTAACTGCCTTACCTTACATTTTTGGTGCCAAAACCCGGGAGGTTGAGGTTCCTTCTCGTTCCCTATGGGCAGCTCTTCGGAACATGGAAGCCTGCCAAGCTCACTTTCTCACCTGGGCTTTGAAGACCTCCTCAAGAGGATGCTCTGTGCCTTTGTGAGCAGTACATGTCCTGTGTAAGAGCTTTATTGGTTTCCCATGTAACCCAAAGGATATTGGACTCTCTCTCTCTCTCTCTTCCTCTTTTCTCTACACTTTCTTTTCCACAAGACCAGCCAACTCCAGGACAGAGGACTTTTGCCATTTCATCAGTTTACATGCAACACTCCACTCAAGCCAGCCCCTAGATTCAGGTAAGTTCTGAATGGTGTTCTAGAGGCACCCTAGAACTCAGTCCTCTCTAGGTCCCAGGGACCTCCAGCCTAGGGTCACTCTGTAGGCGATGGTGGGGGATGTTCCACCTCAACACAGAGCTCTCTTCTCATCACTCCTACAGGTGATGGCTCGATCTCCCAATAAGAGTCTCTGCTCGACTTTCAGTTATGGGGTCTGGCCAACTGTCCCAAAGGAATCTCCTCTGGTCTGTGGTCTCAAAAATCTCAAACTACTCTTACTCACTGAACTCAAAGCTAACTGCTTATAACAACTCTATACAGATCTGGCCTCAATACCAATTAGACAACCAAAACCGCTGGTCTGAGTTTGGGACTTTCGATTTCACTATTTTATCAGATCTCACTAACTTCCTCAAATGGAATGGCAAATGGTCGAAGGTCCCTTATATTCAAGCCTTCTGAGACCTTAAAAGCTGTCCTTCTCTCTACAAAGACTGTTCTACCTATCAAATCCTCCTCTTCTCTCTCTCCCCTCCATTACAAATGAATCCAAATCTAAAGCCCCTAAAAGACCCCCTAAACCCTTAGCCCCCTATTTTGACTAGACAGATGAGCCTCCTCCCCACCACCTCCCCCAAAAAGCTTCCAGATGAGATGAGACCCCCATACTCTAGCCTTTCCTCCCCAAAAACAGAAAATGATGACTCCAAAACCCCAAAAGAGACCCCCCCTTTTCATTGGCCAAGATCTGAAGCAAACACATTTCCTCTCAGAGAAGTAGCAGGACTGGAGGGCCCTACATGGGTTCATGTGCCTTTCTCAATTTCTGATATGAACCAAATTGGAAAAAAAAAGAAAGAAAGAAAAAGAAAAGAAATGGGATCCTTTTCAGAAAATCCTGCTAGATACAAAAAAAAAAAAAAAAATCTTCTGCCTTACACAAACATATCATTTAACCTAGAATGATCTTTATTACATCCTAAATGCCACTTTAACCCCTGATGTAAAGAAACGGATATGACAGGCAGCCCAGACTCATGCTGATCAGCTCCATAACCAAGATAAGGCTAATCCGATGGTTGATGATGCAGTCCATTTAACTGAGCCACAGTGAACATATCAAGCAGGCGATGCTGACATCCAGTACCTAAATCATATGATCACCTGTTTACTAAAACAAAAAATCTAAAAAGCTCTCCCATTCATACTAATTATTATAAGATTAGAGACATGACTCAAAAAAGAGATAAAAATCCTGCCCTTTTTCTTTCACAGCTTACTAAGGCAGTCCAAAAATACACTAATCTAGATATTTCCACCCCCACCAGATTTCTGTACCTACATGTGCAGTTCATAAGCCAGTTAGCCCCTGAAACTATGCCAGCTAGAAAAGGGCCCTGAGACCCCCAAAGAGACGTTCTAGAAATAGCCTTCAAGATGTTCAATAATAGAGAGGAAGAGGCTAAGAGAAAAAAAAGACCATGAGAGAAAAGCTAAATATGGCTTTTTGATGGCAACAATTAAGATCAGCCTGGCCCAAGTCATTCATTCCAGATGGAAACTTAAGGAACCCCACCCCCACCCCAGACCCTGCTTCTGATTCAACCAGTCAGGACACTGGACAAAGATATGCCCGAACCTGTGGCCCCTCACAAACACATGCCCAACCTGTGGTCAGTGGGGACACTGGAGGGTGGACTCTCCCCAGGGAAGCCCTGACACCCCTGGGGAGGTCCCCACCTCCCAGAACTGGAGAGTGAATTGTCCACAGGGATGCTCTGGTGCCACTGGAGAGATCTCCACTTCTCCCCAAAACCCCAGTCCAACCCTATGAGAGCTGTTCTAATGATGGGGCCCGGGTTTCAGCCCCCCCGGCCCATGTCCCTGACACGAGCTCAGAACTTAGGTTAAACGGAGTAGCGGCCAAAAAAGAAAGAAAAAAAAAAAAAAGACCTCCTTTATAGTAGACACTGGAGCTGCTTTCTTTCTTTTAATTTCCTACTCTGGCCCAACTCAAGACTCAAAACTCACAATCAAGGGGGTCTCTGGAATTCCCTTAAGGCCAAAAATAAGCCCTCCATTACCTTGTCAATTTAGAAAATCAACCCTTATACACTCATTCCTCATAATGCCTCAGTGCCTGATGACACTCCTAGTGAGAAATTTGTTATCTAAATCGGGGGTCTTTATTACCATAACTGCCCTCTATACATTCTCTAGATTCTGCATGCAGATGACACCTAGACCACCCCTATTCCTCACCCCCGACCTTCCCTTGGATCTACCCGCCTTAGACCCCCAAAGTCTGGGACCCTGATCACCCATCCATAGCCAAACATCATCCCCCAGTCCACATTACCCTAAAGGACCCCTCAACTATGATCACCCAACAACAGTACTCGCTCACCCTGGAGGCCCACAAGAGACTTAAACCTATCATAGACCGTCTTCTTCAGGTGCTATCTTAATTCCTACCCATTCACCACACAATACCCCTATTCTGTCAGTAAATAAGAGACCAAACTCTTGGAGACTGGTTCAGGATTTGTGAAAAATAAATGAGGCCATCACGCTGACATTCCCAGTAATCCCTAACCCTTATACCCTTCTGTCTGCCATACCCCTGACTGCAACCCACTTCACGGTGTTAGATCTCAAAGACACCTTTTTCACCATCCCCCTCTACCCCCTTTCCCAACCCCTTTTCACCTTCACCTGGCAAGACCCCAAGACTCATGTTTCCCAACAACTAACATGGACAATTCTCCCCCATGGGTTCAGAGACAGCCCCCACTTTTTGGACAGGCTTTACAAAAGGACCTACAGACACTTGACCTAGCCCTAAGTCATCTCCTCCAATATATAGATGACCTCCTCCTTTGTAGCCTGACCCAAAAACTCTGCCTCCAACAAACTACCAAACTCCTTGGGGCCCTGGGATCCTGGGGGTTATCGGGTGTCCTGATCCAAGGCCCAAGTAGTACAGACAGACGTCACCTACCTGGGGCTCTCTATATTCCACCAACAAAAAACTATTCCCCCAGATAGAATCCAGGCCTTAATTAATTGTACACTTCCAAAAACAAAAAGATAACTCCTGTCTATCCTTGGCCTCCTAAACTTTTTATGTATCTGGATCCCTAACTTCTCCCTTATTGCAAAGCCATTCTATGAAGCAACTGAAAGATGTCTGGATGAGCCCCTCTTTAACCCTTCCTCATTAGCCAATCATATTCGCCAGCTCACCCAGAGACTCCTCCAATTGCCAACTCTCCACTGCCAGATCACACCAGATCATTCTTTCTCTTTGCCCATTCTAACCATGGACAGGACCTGAGACTTTTATGTCAGTGGGTCAGAGACACCTGGGCTCCCATAGCCTATCTGTTAAAACAGCTTGACATGGTGACCAAGGGGTGGCCTCCCATCATACAGGCCATGGCTGCTATCGCAGCCCTTGTACCCGAAGCAAATAAACTCTCTAGACATGCCCATTTAACAGTCTGTTCTCTACACACCTTCTGAGATTCTATCACACCAGGTTTTCCTCTCCCTTCCAGGGTACAAGTCCTACATGCCTTTCTCCTCAACCCTCGGCTCTCATTCTCCCCCTGCTCTCCCCTTAACCCCGCCAGCTTATTACCCACATCCTCTACAACAGACTGTCTCCTACATAGCTGCAACCATCCTCTTAATACCTGAAGCCCAAAAACTAACCCACATGCTCCTCTAAATGTATGCTCACTTCATTCCTTCAAAGATTTACTTTCTCTTTGGGCTTTCCTTTCTTTGCCCCCTGCTCAACTACAAATCCTCCACACACACTTCCTTGACCCATTCCTTTCTTTTATGCCTTGTAAATCCTCTTAATCCTGCGAGCTTACTCCCTACACCAGATCCAGAAACAAAACACCTATTTCCTGACTGTGTTCAGACCTTAGGTATGACATTTAATCCCTTTGAACATATAACTGATCAGCCCCTTACTGATCTCAAAGTCCCATCCTGGTTCACAGATGACACTGCCCAAAATCAAGCCCCATTTGGGGCTCGATATGCTATAGTTCAGGGACAGCCCAACAAAGTTATCCCCCTCCCCTCATCAAGTCAGCCACACTCCCAACTCATACATCTTCACAACAGGCTGAACTGATAACTCTTACATAAGCTTTGACCATAGCCAAAGACCAAAAGATAAACATCTACACTGACTCCAAATATATCTATAACATATTACATTCTAACAGTATAATCTGAAAAGAGAGGAGATTGCTCACTCAGAAGGGAACACCTATTCTTAATGTTTCTTTTATTTCTGAACTCCTCCACGTGGCTCAGTTCCCAAAACAAGATGCTGTAATACATTGCTGGAGACATCAGCGACAGAGTCCTATCTCCTTTTACAACAATACAACAGATCACAAAACAAAGCAGCAAGCAGCCTCTGTTAGTCATGTCTTTACTATAGCCCAAATTGGTGAGCCTAACATTCACACATTATTTTCATGTTTACATCCCCTTTTCCACCCCTCTGTAAAAGTACTTGACTCTTTCCTTCAGAACTTTATTAAACTAAGGACTTATTTAAATAATCTGACCCAAATTTATACCATTTGTCAAGGGACAAATCTTAATTCCAACATTCACTCCCCTCCTTTCCCCTCCCACCAAATTCACTGACATCTTCCCACACAAGACTGGCAGGTAGATTTCACCCACATGCCACTTGTATAAAGGGTTAAATTTCTCCTAGTCTTTGTAGATACATTTTCTAGATAAATTAAAGCTTTCTTAACTAGTATCAAACGAGCCCCTAAGGTGGCTCAGCTTATTCTTACTGAAATCCTCCCAAGGTCTGAAATGCCTTCCTCCCTCCAATCTGACAATGGGCCCGAGTTCACATCCCAAATCACACAAAATATTTCATGAGCCCTTCCAGTTCCTTGGAGGTTTCACATTCCTTTTCATTCCCGATCTTCCGAAAAGGTTGACAGCCAACCAAGTCCTAAAAGAAACTCTGAACAAATTAATGATTGAACTTCATCAAGACTGAACTAAACTCCTCCCTTTAGCCCTCTTAAAGTTACAGGCCTTACCAAAAAAACCCTTAAATATCAGTCCATTCAAGGCCATGTTTGAGAGGCCCATAATACCTTTGGGTCTTCCCCCATCCCAAGATAGTCCCAAACTGCCTTCCTACCTTCCTTTTCCTTTACTTGCCCAGATACGAGATGCCCTTTAACAACATATAGATAACTTACTCTCTCGACCACACCCCAATTTTCCATACCCATCCCTTCAAATAAGAGACAAAGTCTATATGACACTTTAGTCCCACTCAGATATAACCCCCAAATGACAAAGGCCCTACACAGTAATTCTACGGACCCCTACTGCTGCAAAGAAAAAAAAAAAAAATCACCCCTTGGATACACATCACCTGGTTAAAAAGAGTATACAGCCAATGATGAAAATGCTTGCCAGACTAATATTTATCAAGTTTCTCACACAGGCCCTACAACTCTAAAGTTCTCATAGTTTCCACCTGCCCCAACTAGCAATGCATGAACCTGTCTGTTTCATGGCTACAATTATTCCTGAAACAACTTCTGACAGAAATCTGAGTCTCAAGTCCTCAAAAATCCATGCTCAAACACATTGAAGATTACATCTCCACCCTGTGACTACAAAAACCTTTTATAACTTTTACACCTTCTCTAACCATTCTTTTTGTCATTCTCCTACTCACCTTTGGACCTTGTTAGTTTAATCTTTTCAGAGATTCCTCCGATACCGAATCTGAGCCATTTCCTGAGACCAAGTCAAGACTGTTCTTTCACTTGAGACCCTGATGGCTAAAATAAAAAATCAACACTACAAGCCTTAGACTTCCTTCCTCCCAGACCACAAACCCTTGACCCTCATTTATCAGCACAAAGAAGCCCTAAACATTAATGACACCTACCTCTGTTTCTCTTTTTCTATATATTCCTTAGGGCCTGGAATGAAGGAAAATTACACAGCTCAAATTAGCCTGGAGTTAAAACTCCCTCCAGGTCCTCCCCACCATTCTATGCAAAACAAAGAACTGTCTCACCTAAAGAAAAAAATGAACATTAAGGTTGATTACACCTAGCTCTCAGCTGGTCCAGCCTCTGGTTGATCTCCAAAATTCCTTGCCCCAGCCGTTTAAGAGATAACTACTCCAAACAACCTTGGAGAAGAACAGGCCGCCTTAAGACAGTCACATACATTCATATATATACTTACTCTTTTCTTGGATAAATGCAGCAGCACACTAATCTGACTGCTGCCCCTTCTCACCTCATTAAAGGTGATCTGTTCCTGTAAAGTGCCTATCTCGTTCTTTTCCTGAACCTCCCTTTCTCTAACTCCCTTACCTTACAGGGATAATTTGAGAGAATAGCATTGAAACATGTATATTATCATATGTGAAATAGATCACCAGTCCAGGTGCGATGCATGAGGCAGGGTGCTCAGGGCTGGTCACTGGGATGACCCTGAGAGATGGGATGGGGAGGGAGGTGGGAAGGAGGGTCAGGATGAGGAACACATGTATACCCATGGCTGATTCACGTGAATGTATGGAAAAAAACACCACAATATTATAAAGTAATTAGCTTCCAATTTAAAAAAAGAGAGAGAGAGAGAGAGAGAATGTGAGCTGATCCCACAGTAGATCCAGAGATCAGCACAGAGTTGTAGGGCATTTTAGGGAGGTAAGGTGAACTGTGATTTCCAGCAAGGGAAAGGACTCAGACAGCAGTGACTCAAGAAAAACATTTATTATTCTTACTTTTTGACTTGTTTTGATATTCTTTTGGGTTTTTTTCTTTTTCTTTTGCCTTTTTCCCTCCTCTGTTGTAGTTTTCAATTTTATTTGCACTAAGAAATCCAATTAAGCTTTTGAGTGTTTTTTTTTCTCTTTCTCAGTCACATTTTTATTGTTGTCATAAACCTTTGCCTCTGTGTTGGGCTTTTGCACTTCTGTGGAGTTTTCCACTTTTTTAAATTTTAATGTTTAATTTTTAAACCTATTATTATTTTTCCTACATTTATTCCTTTGCTATTCTTACTGTTCTTTTCCCATTACAGTTAATCTTTAATGTATATGAATCTTCTTTATGTATCTCTACCTAATCTTGCATATCTATTTTTTATTTCTTTTCTTTCACTGCTTTCCTCTCTACATATTTCTCAGTTTATTTTCATTAATTTATTCCCCAATTGGCATCTTGCTTTAGTTTTGTTTTCCAGTTTGTGCTTTAATTAGTTTTGTACTGGTAGATATAATGTTTTATTTCATTTGTTTGCCAGCTCAATCTATTGCAATTTATTTTGTTGGACTGTATTGATTTTCCTTATGGGTGTATATGTGCATATTCAGACACAGTTTCTATTGTTGTTATAAACCTCTGCCTCTACATTGGGCTTTTGCAATTCTGTGAAGTTTTTCTTTCTTCTTCTGTTTTTTCTTGTCTTTTTTATAATTTTAATTTTTTTAAACCTATTATATTTTTCTGCATTTATTATTTTGTTTGCCTTTCCTATTCTTTTCCCCTTACAGTTAATCTTTAATGTATATAAATATTTTTAATCTATCTCTATTTAGCTTTGTATATCTATTCTTTCTGTCTTTACTTTTTTTTTCTTTTTTCTCAACACATTTGTTAGTTTTGTCTTCATTGCTTTATTCCCTACATGGCACCTTGTTTTAGCTTTGTTTGCCAGATTGTGCTTAAGTTAGTTTTGTTCTTAACTGGTAAATATAATTTTGATTTCCTTTGTTTGCTGGGTCAATCTACTGCACTTTATTTTTGTTGGATTGTTTTCACTTTGCTCATGGGTATATATGTATATATTCTATCATTTTTATTATTATTTGCCTGATATTGTAACTGCCATTTCTCTGGGGTTCATCTTTGGTTTCTCCTTTTTGGACATTTGCTTTAATCTCACTTAATACCATAACAAATCACTTGTGGAATCTTCATTCTTGACCAGAGATCAAGTCCTGAGCCTTTGGAGTGGGAACACTGACTCCAAGACCCCAGACTATCAGAGAACAAACCCTAGGGAGTATCACATAGTGATAACTCAGACATAGGAAACTATTTAAATCAATATCTGGCATTACCCAACCACCAGTAGAATCCTGTGCAGGAAATCTCATCTAAACAACAAACAAACAAACAAAAATACAAACCCAATCATTAGAAGACAGGCTTACCACCTCACTCAGCCTTGCCCATCATAGGAAAAACATACAGGCAAAAACTGAGAACAGATCACATCATATATGAAGCTCACACAAACCACTGGACCAACCTTAGGAGGGAAGAATCCAAAAGGAAGAAACAGTTCAACCTTCTTCAAGGAAAGAATCCAACTTTCCTTGAAACCTGAGAAAAGAAAACTTCAAACACAATAACTTAAAAATAATAATAATGAAAAGACATAGAAATACTGCACAAATGAAGGAACAAAGTAGAAACACAGAAGTCAAAAAAACAAGAAAGAAAGAAAGAAAGAAAGAACTACAAATAAATGAAGATGAAATAGGCAAACTACCTGAAAAAATTCAGATTAATGATAGTAAAGATGATCAAAACCTTGAGAACAAAATGGAGAAAATGCAAGAATCAATCAACAAAGACTTAGAAGAATTAAAGAATAAACAAACAAAGACAAACAACACTATTACTGAAATTAAAAATACTCCAGAAGAAATCAATAGCAGAATATCTGAAGCAGAAGAATTAATCAGTGAGATGGAAAATAAACTGGTGGAAATAACTTCTGAAGAGCAGAATAAAGCAAAAGAATGAAAAGAGCTGAGGACAGTCTCAAACACTGCTAGGACCATGTCAAATGCACCAACATTTGAATGATAGGGGTCCCAGAAGAGGAAAATAAAAGAAAGGGTATGAGAAAAATTTTAAAGAGATTATAGTGGAAAAATCCCCCAACATGGAAAAGGAAGTAGTCAATCAAGTTCAAGAGGCACAAAGAGTGCCATACAGGATAAAACCAAGAAGAAATATGCCAACACACATACTAATCAAACTAAGACTAAACACAAAGAAAAAAATATTAAAAGCAGTAAGGGAGAAGAATCAAGTAACATACAAGGGAAACCCCATACACTTAACAGCTAACTTTTCAGCAGAAACTCTGCAGGCCAGAGGCGAATGGTAGGATATATTTAAAGTACTGAAAGGGAATAATCTACAACCATGATTATTGTACACAGCAAGGATCTCATTCAAAATTGATGGAGAAATAAAAAGATTTTCAAACAAGCAAAAGTTAAGATAATTCAGTACCACCAAACCAGCTTTACAACAAATGTTAAAGGGGCTTCTATAGTCAAGAAATACAAGAGAAGGAAAAAGATATACAAAATCAACCCCAAACAATTAAGAAAATGGCAATAGGAACATATGTATTAATAATTACTTTAAATGTAAATGGATTAAATTCTCCAACTAAAAGACACAGACTGGCTGAATGGATACAAAAACAAAACCCATATATATGCTGTCTACAAGAAACCCACTTCAGATTTCAAGACACATATAAACTGAAAGTGAGAAAATGGGAAAATATATTCCACACAAATGAGAAGCAAAAGAAAGCTGGAGAAGCAATCCTCATATCAGACAAAATAGACCTTAAAAAAAAAAAAAAAGATTACAAGAAATAAGGAAGGACACTACATAATGATCAAGGGAACAATCCAAAAGGAAGACATAACAATTATAAATATATATGAACCCAACATAGGAGCACCTCAATACATAAGACAAACACTTACAGATATAAAAGGAGAAATTGACAGTAACACCATAATAACGGGAGATTTTAAAACCCACTCTCACCAAAGGACAGATCATCAAAGCAGAAAATTAAGAATGAAACACAAGTCTTAAATGATACAGTGAATGAGATGGATCTCATTGATATCTTCAGGATAGTCCATCCAAATGCAGAAGAATACAGTTTCTTCTCAAGTGAACATGGAAAATTCTCCAGGATAGACTGCATTTTGGGTCACAAATCAGGTCTCAGTAAATTTAAGAAAATTGAAATCATATCAAGCATCTTTTCTGACCACAACACTATGAGACTAGATATGAGTTACAAGAAAAAAAAATGTAAAAAACACAAACGTAATGAGATTAAACAATATGTTTCTAATAACCAAAGGTTACTAAAGAAATCCAAAGGGAAATTAAAAAAAAAACAACAACTAGAAAAAAATGACAATGAAAACAGGACAACTCAAAACATGGGATTTAGCAAAAGCAGTTCTAAGATGGAAGTTTTACAGCAATACAATTCTACCTCAAGAAAGAAGAAAAGCATCAAATGGACAACATAACTTTACACCTAAAACAATTGGAAGAAGAAGAAGAAGAAGAAGAGGAGGAGGAGGAGGAAGAAAACACATAAGCAGAAGGACAGAAATCATAAATATCCAAGGAGAAACAAATGAAAAAGAAATGATAGAAACGACACTAAAGATTAATAAAACTAAAAGCTGGTTCCTTGAGAAGATAAACAAAATTGACAAACCTTGTGCCAGGCTCATCAAGAAAATAAGATAGAAGAATCAAATCAACAGAATTAGAAATGAAAAAGGAGAGATCACAACAGACAACACAGAAATGGGATTTCTTTGGAAGGAATGATGCTAAAGCTGAAACTCCAATACTTTGGCCATGTCATGTGAAGAGTTGACTCACTGGAAAAGACTCCAGTGCTGGGAGGGATTGAGGGCAGAAGGAGAAGGGGATGACTGAGCATGAGATGGCTGGATGGCATCACCAACTCGATGGACGTGAGTCTGAGTGAACTCCGGGAGATGGTGATGAACAGGGAGGCCTGGCATGCTGCGATTCATGGGGTCGCAAAGAGTCAGACACGACTGACGGACTGAACTGAACTGAACTGATGAACAACTATATGGCAGTACAATAGATAACCTGGAAAAGAGATTCTTAGAAAAGTTCAATCTTCCAGGACTAAATCAGGAAAAAAATAAAAATTATGAAAATCCCAATTAAAAGCACTGAAATTGAAGCTGTGATCAAAATCTCCTGAAAAACAAATGCCTAGGACCAGATGGCTTCAGGGAGAATTTTATCAAATATTTAGAGAAGAGCTAATATTTATCCTTCTAAAACCCTTTCAAAAATTGCAGAGGAATGAACACTTCCAAATTCACTCTACAAGACCACTGTTACACTGACACCAAAACCAGACAAAGACAACACACACAAAAAGAAATCTATGGCCCAATATCTCAGATGAACATAGATCCAAAAATCCTCAACAAAATCTTATCAAACAGAAATCAGCAACACATCAAAAAGCTTATACAACATGATCAACTTGGGTTTATTCCAGGAATACAAGGATTCTTCAATATATGCAAATCAATCAATGTGATACACTATATTAACAAATTGAAAGATTAAAACCACATGACAGTCTCAACAGATGCAGAAAAAGCCTTTGACAAAACTCAGCACCCATATATGATTAGAACTTTTCAAGAAATGGGGACAGAAGGAACTTGCATCAACACAGTAAAGGCAATTTATAATAAGCCTACAGCAAACATTATTCTCAATGGTGAAAAACTTAAAGCATTCTCCCTAAGATCAGGAACAAGACAAGGGCTTCCACTTTCACCACTATTATTCAACATGGTTCTGGAAGTCCTAGCTAGCTACAGCAATCAGAGAAGAAAAAGAAATAAAATGAATCTAGATAGAAAAAAACAAAAACAAAAAACTAAAGCTTGCACTGTTTGCAGATGACATGATACTGTATATAGAAAACCCTAAAGATAGTATCAGAAAATTACTAGAGTTAATCAGAAAATTTAGCAAAGTTGCAGGATACAAAATCAATACACAGACATCACTTGCATTTCTATATACTTACAATGAAAAATCAGAAAGAGAAATTAAGAAATCAATCCCATTCACAATTGCAACAAAATAATTAAATATCTAGGAATAAACTTACCTAATGCGACAAAAGAACTGTACACAGAAAATTATGACACTAATGAAAGAAATCAAAGATGACATAAACAGATAATCCATGTTCCTGGGTAGCAAGAATGAATAATGTGAAAATGACTATACTACCAAATGCAATATACAAATTTAATGAGATCCCTATCAAATTACCAATGGAATTTTTCACAGAACTAGAACAAAATGTTCACAATTCATATGGAAACACACACACACGCAAATAGCCAAAGCAATCTTGAGAAAGAAGAATGGAGCTGGAGGAATCAACCATCCTGACTTCAGATTATACTACAAAGTCATCAAGACAGTATAGTACTGGCACAGAAACAGAAATATAGACAAATGCAACAAGATAGAAAGCCCATAAATAAACCCATGCACCTATGGGTACGTTATCTTTGACAAAGGAGGCAAGAATATACAACGGGGCAAAGAAAACCTCTTCAATAAATGGTGTTGGGAAAACTGACCAGCTATATATAAAAGAATGTAACTAGAATACTTCTTAACACCATACACAAAGATAAACAGAATGGATTAAAGACCTAAATGTAAGATCAGAAACTATAAAACTCTTAGAGGATAAGGTAGGCAAAACACTCAATGACAGAATCTAATCCACCTCCTAGAATAACGGAAATTTTAAAAAAGTAAACAAATGGGATCTGATTAAACTTAAAAGCTTTTGCATAGCAAAGGAAACTATAAGCAAGGTGAAAAGACAGCCCTCAGAAAGGCAGAAAATAATAGCAACTGAAACAACTGGCAAAGGATGAATTTCCAAAATATGCAAACAGCACATACAACTCAATACCAGAAAAACAAACAATGCAATCAAAAAGTGGGAAAAAGACCTAAACAAACATTTCTCCAAAGAATACATACAGATGGCTAACAAACACATAAAAAGATGCTCAACATTGCTCATTATGAGAGAAATCCAAGTCAAGTTTACAATTAAATATGATTTCACACTGGTAAGAATGGCCCTCATCAAAAAGTCTACAAAAGTAAATGCTGGAAAGGGTGTGGAGAAAAGGGAATGCTCTTGCACTGTTTGTAGGAATGTAAACTGATACAGCCACTATGGAAGATGGTATGGAGAGTTCTTAAAAAGCTAGCAATAAAGCCACCATATGACCCAGCAATCCCACTCCTAGGCATATACCCTGAGGAAAATAAAATTGAAAGAAACACATATGTCCCAATGTTCACTGCAGAACTATTTATAATAGCTAGAACATGGACACAACCTAGATGTCCATTGACAAATGAATGGATAAAGAAATTGTAGTACATATACGCAATGGAATATTACTCAGTCATAAAAAGGAACACAGTTGAGTCAGTTCTAATGAGGTAGATGATTTATTATACAGAGTGAAGTGAGTCAGAAAGAGAAAGATAAACACCATATTCTAATGCATATATACAAAATCTAGAAAAAATGGTACTGAAGAATTTATTTATAGGGAAGTAATGGAGAAACAGGCATAGAGAATAGACTTATGGACAAGGGAAGAGAGGAGGAGAGGGTGACATGTATGGAAAGAGTAACATAAAAACTTACATTACCATATGTAAAATAGATAGCCATCGGGAATTTGCTCTGTATTGTTGATACAGGGGCTCTGTATCAACCTAAAGAGATGGGATGGGGAGGGAGATGATAGGAAGTTTCAGAAGGGAGGGCATAAGTGTATACCTATGGCTGATTTATGTTGAGGTTTGACAGAAAACACCAAAATTCCTTAAGACAATTATCCTTCAATTAAAAAAATAAATTTTATTTTAATTTTTTGTAGATATAAAACTGTTTTTAAATTTTATTTTTTAAAGTTTTTTTAAAGTTGCTAAATTTTATTTTTTAAAGATTTTAAAAATCTTGTATCTTGTGACCTTACTGAATTTACTTTATCATTTCTAAGAGGTTTTTGTAGATTCCTTGAGATTTTCTACATAAATAATCATTTTTATTTGCTTATTTGGCTGCACCAGGTTTTTTCTTTCTTTTTTATTTGTTTGTTTGTTTGTTTAAATTTATTTATTTATTTTTAAATTACAATACTGTATTTGTTTTGCCATACATTGACACGAATCAGCCATAGGTGAACACAATCTCCCAATGCCGAAGCCCCCTCCCACCTCCCACCCCACATCCTCTACTTGAATCATCCTGTGCATTAGCCCCATGCATCCTGCATCCTACATTGAACATAGATTGGCGCTTCGTTTCTTACAGGAAAATATCTTTCACAAATAAGGATGGAAAAAAAAAGGTTTCAGTCATACATAACCTGAAAAATTGATCACTAACAGACTTAAAGAAATATTAAAGAAAGTTTGTTAGTGAGAAGGAAATAAAACCAACAGAAATATAGAATACACAAGCAACAAAGTATATTTGAAGTATAACTACATGGTTAAAAATGTTCTTTTACTTATATTTCTTTAAATTTAATTGAATATTTAAAGTAAATTAATGTCTCTGAGATCATCATATGTAGAATTAAAATAACAAAAATGCTGGGAGGATTTAATTAGAAGAACAATTTGTAAATGTTATAATATCAGTCATTTCAGTTGCTCAGTCGTGTTTGACTGTGCAACCCCATAGAGTGCAGCAGGCCAGGCTTCCCTGTCCAACACCAACTCAGGAAGCTTACTCAAACTTTAGTCCATCAAATAGGGATGACATCTTCCATCTTTTCCTCTGTAGCTCCCTTCTCCTCGTGTCTTCAAACTTCCCCAGCATCAGGGCCTTTTCTAATGAATTAGTTATTTGCATCAAATGGTCAAATTATTGGAGTTTCAGCTACAGCATCAGTCCTTCCAATGAATGTTCAGGACTGATTTCCTTTAGGATGGACTGGTTTGATCTCCTTTCTGTTCACGAGATTCTCAAGAGTTTTCTCCAACACCACAGTTCAAAAACATCAATTCTTTAGCACTCAGCTTTCTTTATAGTCCAACTCTCACATCCATACCTGACTACTGGAAAAAAACAAAACAAAACAAGCCAGCTTTGATAAGACACAAATTGGTTGGCAAAGTAATGTCTCTGCTTTTTGATATGCTGTCTAGGTTGGTCGTAGCTTTTCTTCCAAGGACCAAGCGTCTTTTCATTTTATTGCTGCACTCCTATTTGCAGTGATTTTGGAGCCCAAGAAAATAAAGTCTGTCACTGTTTCCATTGTTTTTCCATCAATCTGCAATGAATTGATCAAACTAGATGCCATGATATTAGTTTTTTGATTGTAGAGTTTTAAGCCAGCTTTTGCACTCTCTTCTTTCACTTTCTACCATAAGGGTGGTATCATCTGCATATCTGAGGTTATTGATACTTCTAGCGGAAATCTTGATTTCAACGTGTGCTTCATCCAATGTTACATTTCACATGATGTACTCTGTTAGAGGCTTGACATACTCCTTTCCTAATTTGGAACCAGTCTGTTGTTCCATGTCGGATTCTAACTGTTCCTTCTTAGTCCACATACAGATTTCTCAGGAGGCAGGTAAGGTGGTCTGCTAGTCACATCTCTTTAAGAATTTTCCACAGTTTGTTGTGATTGACACAGTTATTGGATTTGGCATAGTTAATAAAGCAGAAGTAGATGTTTTCTGGAACTCTTTTGCTTTTTATATGATCTAAAGGATGTTGGCAATTTTGGTCTTTTTCCTCTGCCTGTTCCAGATCCAGCTTGAACATCTGGAAGTTCATGATTCATATACTGTTGAAGCCTGGCTTGGAGAATTTTGAACATTATTTTGCTAGCATGTGAGATGAATGCAATTGTGCCTTAGTTTGAACATTCTTTGGCATTGCCTTTCTTTGGGATTGGAATGAAAACTGATCTTTTTCAGTTTTGTTACCGCTGCTGAATTTTCCAAATATTCTCTGCATTCTCTTGGCAAAACTCCGTTAGCCTTTGCCCCACTTCATTTTGTACTCCAAGGCCTAATTTTCTTGTTACTCCAGGTATCTCTTAACTTATTACTTTTGCATTCCAGGCCCTTATAATTAAAATGACATCCTTTTTGGGTGTTAGTTCTAGAAGATCTTGTAGGTCTTCATAAAACCGTTCAGCTTCTTCAGCATTACTGATTGGGGCATAGGCTTGGATTACTGTGATATTGAATGATTTGCCTCAGAAATGAACAGAAATCATTCTGTTGTTTGAACCCAAGTACTTCATTTTGGACCCTTTGTTGACTATCAGACCTACTCTGTTCATTTATTCTAAGGGATTCTTGCCCACAGAAATAGTTATAATGGTCATCTGAATTAAATATGCCCATTTCCGTCCATTTTAGTTCACTGATTCTTACAATGTTGATGTTCACTCTTGCCATCTACTGTTTGACCACTTCCAAGTTACCTTGATTCATGGACTTAATATTCCAGGTTCCTATGCAATATTTTTCTTTACAGCATCAGACTTTCCCTTCAGGATACCGGAAGTCAAACTGACAGCATACACTGGATCATAGAGAAAGCAAAGGAAACATAGAAACAAAAAATCTACTTCTGCTTCATTGACTATATTAAAGCCTTTGTGTGAATCATAACAGATTGTTAAAAATTACTAAAATGATGGAAATACCAAACCACCTTACCTGCTTCCTGAGAAACCTGTGTGTATCTCAAGAAGCAATAGTCAGAACCTTACATGGAATGGAATGGTTCAAAATTGGGAAAGAATGACAAGGCTGTATTTTTTTAAACCTATATATTTAACTTTTATGTAGAGTACATGTTGCATAATGCCTGGCTGGGTGAAACATATGCTGAAATCAAGATTGCAGGAGAAATATTAAAAACCTCAGATACACGGATGATATCTCTCTAATGGGGGAAAGTGAAGAGGAACTAAAGAGCCTCCTGATTAGGGTGAAATAGGAGAGTGAAATTGTTGAATCATAAAGCAATTATCCTTCAATTAAAAATACTTTTAAATTTTTTTAAAAAGAAAAGATGCTTGCTCCTTGGAAAGAAATTTATAAGAAACCTAGGCAGTACATTAAGAACAAGAGGCATTACTTTGCCAACAAAGGCCCATATAGTCAAATCTATGGTTTTTCCAGTAGTCATGTATGGATGTGAGATTTGGACCATAAAGAAGGCTGAGCACTTTTGAACTGGAGTGCTGGAGAAGATGCTTTAGAGTCCCTTGTTCAAGAAAGAGATCAAACCAGTCAATCCTAAAGGAAATAAACCCTGAATATTCATTGAAAGGACTGAGGCTGAAGTTGAAGCTTCAGTATGTTGGTCATCTGATGGAAGAGGTGACTCATTGGAAAAGACTGTGATTCTGGGAAAGATTGAAGGCAAAAAGAGAAGAGGATGGCAGAGCATGAGATGGTTAGATAGCATCACCAACTCAGTGGACATGAATTTGAGCTATCTCTAGGAAATAGTGAAGGCCAGAATGCCTGATAATATGACTTTAATAAATTGTGATGAATTTAATTTCAGTTCAGTCACTCGGTCATGTCCAGCTCTTTGCAACCCCATGGACTGTAGCACGCCAGGCCTCCCTGGCCATGTGATGGATTTAAAGTTTGACTCTAATGCAAATACTAAATAAAGCCTGAATGTTCATGGAGAGGACTGATGCTGAAGCTGAAACTCAATACTTTGGCCATCCAATGTGAAGAATCGACCCATTGAAAAAGACCCTAATGCTGGGAAAGACTGAAGGCAGGAGGAGAAAGGGACAGCAGAGGATGAGGTGGTTGGATGGCATCATTGGTGCAATGGACTTGAGTTTGTGTAAGCTCCAGAAACTGGTGACAGACAGGGAAGCCTGGCATGTTTCAGTCCATGGGGTTGCAGAGTCCGACACGACTGAAAGAATCAACTGAACTGAACTGAAACACTAAAGCATTAAAGTGACAAAGTGAAAGTAATTAAAGTGACATTCAAAGTGAATGGTCTGCACTGCAGATGGTTTCTTTACTAAATGAGCCACCAGGTAAGGCAATCTTATTTTTGATCCAATCTGACAATCTCTGCATTTTAATTAAGTGCTTAGACCATTTACTTTGAATGCAATTATTATCATTGATTTTAATTCTATCTTGTTACATTTGTTTCATGTGTTTTTACTTGTCTGCTTTTGGATTAAGTTTGTTTTATACTTTTATCTTTTTGTAATATCATTAACTTTGAGCATGATTTTGTTACTTTAAATTCCCTGGAGAAGGGAATTACAATCCACTCCAGCATTCTTGCCTGGAGAATCCTGTGGAGAGAGGAGCTGGGCAGGCTACAGCCCATGGGGTCGCAAAGAGTCAGGTACGACTAAGAGACTAACACTTTCATTAGTTCTGTCTAAAATAATTAAACACAGATCATGTCAAATGAAACATAAATATATAAAATATTAACACTATAAAAATGAAAACAGAAATGACTACATTAAAAAAGAAAACTGTTGTAAGGCAGAGACCACAGCATTGTAAAAATTAAAAACAAAACATAAAATAATACAAAGATTATTACACCATTAATATGATAATGTAAATGAAAATAAAAATTCTTTGAAAGACACAGACTACAAAGTCAACTCAAGAAGAAATAGATTTACTTAATGCATTTATATCTAATACATGTATGTTTTCAGTTATAAAACTTGCCACAAAAAAACCTCAGTTGCAGATGACTCTTTTCATAAATTTCATGAAACATTTAAGGAAGAAATACTGTAAACATAAACTCCAAGAAAAAGAAAGGCAAAATGGTTGTCTGAGGAGGCCTTACTAATAGCTGAGAAAAGAAGAAAAGTTCAAAGGAGAAAGGAAAGATATACCCATTTGAATGCAGAGTTCCAATGAATAGCAAGAAGAGATAAGAAAGTCTTCTTCAGTGATGAATGCAAAGAATTAGAGGAAAACAATAGAATGGGAAAGACTAGACATCTCTTCAAGAAAATTAGAGATACCAAGGGAACATTTCACGCGAAGATGGACACAATAAAGGACAGAAACGGTATGTTCCTAACAGAAGTAGAAGATATTAAGAAGAGGTTGCAAGGATACACAGAAGAACTATACAAAAAGATTTTCATGACCCAGATAACCATGATGTTGTGATCACTCACCTGGAGCCAGACATTCTGGAATTCGAGTCAAATGGGTCTTAAGATGCATCACTAAGAACAAAGCTAGGGAATGTGATGGAATTCCAGTTGAGCTATTGCAAATCCTAAAAGATGGTGCTATTAAAAGTGCTGCATTCAACATGCCAGCAAATTTGGGAAACTCAGCAGTGGCCACAGGACTGGAAAAGGTCAGTTTTCATTCCAGTCCCAAAGAAAGGCAATGCCAAAGAATGTTCAAACTACAGCACAATTGCACTCATCTCACGCCCTAACAAAATAATGCTCAAAATTCTCTTAGCCAGGCTTCAAAATACATGAACCATGAACTTCCAAATGGTCAAGCTGATTTTAGAAAAAACAGAGGAACCAGAGATCAAATTGCTAACATCCATTTGATCATAGAAAAAGCAAGAGAGCTCCAGAAAAACATCTACTTCTGCTTTATTGACTACGCCAAACCCATTAATTTTGTAGATCACAAAAATAACTGTGGAAAATTCTTAAAGAGATGAGAATACCAGACCACCTTACCTGCCTCCTAATTAATCTGTATGCAGGTCAATAAGCAACAGTTAGAACTGGACATGGAACAATGGACTGGTTCCAAATTAGGAAAGGAGTTCGTCAAGGATGTATATTGTTACCCTGCTTATTTAACTGATATGCACAGTACATCATGTGAAATGCCAGTCTGGATGAAGCACAAGCTGGAATCAAGATTGCTGGGAGAAATATCAAAAACCACATATACGCAGTTGACACCACCATTATGGCAGAAGTCTAAGAGGAACTGAGGAGCCTCTCACAAATGTAAAAGAGCTGAATTAAAGGTCAAGATAAAAAAAAATCTAAGATCATGGCATCTGATCCCATCACTTCATGGAAAATAGATGGGGAAACAATGGAAACAGTGGCAGACTTTATTTTCTTGGGCTCCAAAATCACTGCTGGTGGTGACTGCAGCCATGAAATTAAAAGATGCTTGGTTCTTGGAAGAAAAGCTATAACAAACCTAGACAGCATATTAAAAAACAGAGATCTTACTTTGCTGACAAAGCTCTGTCTTCTCAAAGCTTTGATTTTTTTTCAGTAGTCATATATGGATGTGAGAGTTGGACTAAAAACAAAGCTGAGCACTGAAGAATTGATACTTATAAACTGTAGTTTTGGAGAAGAGTCTTGAAACTCCCTGGGGCAGAAAAGAGATCAAATAAATCCATCCTAAAGGAAATCAGTCCTGAATATCCATTGGAAGACTGTGGCTGAAGCTGAAGCTCCAGTATTTTGGCTACCTGATGCAATGACCTGACTCATTGGAAAATACCTTGATCCTGGGAAAGATTGAAGGCAAAAGGACAAGGGGATGGCAGATGGTAAAATGGTTAGATCGCTGACTCAATGGATTCACAAAGTGTTGGACACAACTTTGTGACTAGTGTCTTTCCTGATAGCTCAGTTGGTAAAGAATTCGTCTGCAATGCCAGAGACCCCAGTTCAATTCCTGGGTCGGGAAGATCCCTTGGAGAAAGAATTGGCTACACACTCCAGTGGTCTTCCCTTGTGGCTCAGCTGGTAAAGAATCAGCCCGCAATGAGGGAGACCTGGGTTTGATCCCTCGGTTGGGAAGATCCCCTGGAGAAAGAGAGGGATATCCACTCTAGTATTCTGGCCTGGAGAATTCCATGGACAAGTACATGGGATCACAAAGTCGGACATGACTGAGTGACTTTCGCTTCACTTCACTTTGTAACTAGTGTTTATTTTAACGTTAATATTCTTGAGCTTCCTTTGTGGTTCATCTCGTAAAGAATCTGGCTGGAATGTGGGAAACTGAGGTTCGTTCCCTGGGTTGGGAAGATTCCCTGGAGAAGGGAAAGGCTACCCACTCCAGTATTCTGGCCTGGAGAATTCCAACGACTGTAGTGTCCATGGGGTCACAAAGAGTTGGTCATGACTGAGTGACTGTCACTTTCACTTTCATTAATATTCAGCAGGGATCTTATATCAGTTCAGTTCAGTCACTCAGTCATGTCTGACTCTTTGGAACCCTATGAATTGCAGCAGGCCACGCCTCCCTGTCCATCATCAACTCCCAGAGTTCACTCAGACTCACGTCCATCAAGTCAGTGATGCCATCCAGCTATCTCATCCTCGGTTGTCCCCTTCTCCTCCTGCCTCCAATCTCTCCCAGCATCAGTCTTTTCCAATGAGTCAACTCTTCGCATGAGTTGGCCAAAGTACTGGAGCTTCAGCTTTAGCATTAATCCTTCCAAAGAAATCCCGGGGCTGATCTCCTTCAGAATGGACTGGTTGGATCTCCTTGCAGTCCAAGGGACTCAAGACTCTTCTCCAACACCACAGTTCAAAAGCATCAATTCTTGGGAGCTCAGCCTTCTTTACAGTCCAACTCTCACATCCATATATGATCACAGGAAAAACCATAGCCTTGATGAAACGAACCTTAGTTGGCAAACTAATGTCTCTGCTTTTGAATATGCTATCTAGTTTGGTCATAACCTCTCTTCCAAGGAGTAAGCGTCTTTTAATTTCATGGCTGCAGTCACCATCTGCAGTGATCTTGGAGCCCAAAAAAATAAAGTCGGATACTGTTTCCACTGTTTCCCCATCTATTTCCCATGAAGTGATGGGACCAGATGCCATGATCTTCGTTTTCTTAATGTTGAGCTTTAGGCCAACTTTTTCACTCTCCTCTTTCACCTTCATCAAGCGGCTTTTTAGCTCCTCTTCACTTTCTGCCATAAGGGTGGTGGCATCTGCATATCTGAGGTTATTGATATTTCTCCCGGCAATCTTGATTCCAGCTTGTTTCTTCCAGCCCAGCATTTCTCATGATGTACTCTGCATATAAGATAAATAAGCAGGGTGACAATATACAGCCTTGACACACTCCTTTTCTTATTTGGAACCAGTCTGGTGTTCCATGTCCAGTTCTAACTGTTGCTTCCTGACCTGCATACAGATGTCTCAAGAGGCAGGTCAAGTGGTCTGGTATTCCCATCTCTCTCAGAATGTTCCACAGTTTACTGTGATCCACACAGTCAAAGGCTTTGGCATAGTCAATAAAGCAGAAATAGATGTTTTTCTGGAACTCCCTTGTTTTTTGATGATCCAGCAGATGTTGGCAATTTGATCTCTTGTTCCTCTGTATTTTCTAAAACCAGCTTGAACGTCAGGAAGTTCATGGTTCACGTATTGCTGAAGCCTGGCTTGGAGAATTTTGAGCATTACTTTCCTAGCATGTGAAATGAGTGCAATTGTGTCATAGTTGGAGTATTCTTTGGCATTACCTTTCTTTGGGATTGGAATGAAAACCAACATTTTCCATTCCCGTGGCCACTGCTGAGTTTTCCAAATTTGCTGGCATATTGAGTGCAGCACTTTCACAGCATCATGTTTCAGGATTTGAAATAGCTCCAACGGAATTCCATCACCTCCACTAGTTTTACTCACAGCGATGCTCTCCAAAGCCCACTCGACTTCACATTCCAGGATGTCCGGCTCTAGATGACTGATCACACCATCGTGATTATCCGGGTCATGATGATGCTTTTTGTACAGTTCCTCTCTGTATTCTTGCCACCTCTTCTTAATATCTTCTGCTTCTGTTACTTCCATACCATTTCTGCCCTTTTTCGAGCCCATCTTTGCATGAAATGTTCCCTTGGTATCTAATTTTCTTGAAGAAATCTCTAGTCCTTCCCATTCTGTTATTTTCCTCTATTTCTTTACATTTCTCACTAAAGAAGGCTTTCTTATCTCTTCTTGCTATTCTTTGGAACTCTGCATTCAGATGCTTGTATCTTTCCTTTTCTCCTTTGCTTTTCACCTCTCTTCTTTTCACAGCTGTTTGTAAGGCCTCCCCAGACAGCCATTTTGCTTTTGGATTTCTTTTCCATGGGGATGGTCTTAATCTCTGTCTCCTGTACCATGTCATGAACCTCATTCCATAGTTCATCAGGCACTCTATCTATCAGATCTAGGCCCTTGAATCTATTTCTCACTTTCACTGTATAATCATAAGGGATTTGATTTAGGTCATACCTGAATGGTTTAGCAGTTTTCCCTACTTTCTTCAATTTGAGTTTGAATTTGTCAATAACGAGTTCATGATCTGAGCCACAGTCAGCTCCCAGTCTTGATTTTGCTGACTGTATAGAGATTCTCCATCTTTAGCTGCAAAGAGTATAATCAGTCTGATTTCAGTGTTGACCATCTGGTGATGTCCATGTGTAGAGTCTTCTCTTGTGCTGTTGGAAGAGGGTGTTTGCTATGACCAGTGCATTTTCTTGGCAAAACTCTATTAGTCTTTGCCCTGCTTCATTCTGCATTCCAAGGCCAAATTTGCAGGTTGCTCCAGGTGTTTCTTGACTTCCTAGTTTTGCATTCCAGTCCCCTATAATGAAAAGGACATCTTTTTTGGGTGTGAGTTCTCAAAGGTCTTGTAGGTCTTCATAGAACCATTCAACTTCAGCCTCTTTAGTGTTACTGGTTGGGGCATAGACTTGGATTACCATGGTATTGAGTGGTTTGCCCTGGAAATGAACAGAGATCATTCTGTCGTTTTTGAGACTGCATCCAAGTACTGCATTTCAGACTCTTTTTGTTGACCATGATGGTTACTGCTTTTCTTCTAAGGGATTTTTGCCAGAAGTAGTAGATATAATGGTCATCTGAGTTAAATTCACCCATTCCAGTCCATTTTAGTTTGCTGATTCCTAGAATTTCGACGTTCACTCTTGCCATCTCTTCTTTGACCACTTCCTATTTGCCTTGATTCATCGACCTGACATTCCAGGTTCCTATGCAATATTGCTCTTTACAGCATCAGACCTTATTTCTATCACCAGTCACATCCACAGCTGGGTATTGTTTATGCTTTGGCTCCATCCCTTCATTCTTTCTGGAGTTATTTCTCCACTGACCTCTAGTAGCATATTGGGCACCACTGACGTGGGGCATTCTTCTTTCAGTATACTATCATTTTGCCTTTTCATACTGTTCATGGGATTCTCAAGGCAAGAAAACTGAAGTGGTTTTGACATTCCCTTCTCCAGTGGACCACATTCTGTCAGACCTCTCCACCATAACTCACCCTTCTTGGGTGGCCCCATGGTATATATATTATGTCAAATATTATTTTTGGAGGCATGAAAATTTCTGTCCAACTGAAAACATTTATCACTGGGTGAAAAGTCTATTGAGGTTTGAACTTATAGGAAACGTTGAAACTGTTCATCAAGAATGACTTAGTAATTGATCTTAAATACCACAGAAAGAATGCTTTTCTTCTGTTATCATTCATATTGAATGTTGGCCAAGTTTTTTATTATACTTTACACAAATTGTCAGTTCTAAAAGATCGACAATTTTCACAAATTTCCTCTTTTATAGTAGCTACCTGTATGCATAAGTAGGTAAATAGATATAATTGTTGCTGTTGCTGTTGTTTCATCACTAAATCATGTCTGACTCTTTGTGACCCTGTGGACTGTAGTCCACCAGACTCCCCTGTATATGGGTTTCTCCAGGCAAGAATACTGGAGTGGGTTGACATTTCCTCTTCCAGGGGATCTTCTTGGCCCAGAGATTGAACTGGCATTCCTGCATTGGCTAGCAGATTTGTTACCACTGAACCACCAATAATATTAATGCAATTATCTCAGTAATAAAAGTAAAATTTTTACATTTTTCTAAAAACATTTTGAAATTCAGTTACTACATTTCCTTCTATTTATTATTTTCAAATTATTACTTTAATAGATGAATTATATGAATGAAATATTTAGACTCATCTTCTCTGGCCATTCATAGAATCCTTTAAAAAAAATCATTACAGAAAAAACCTCCCTAAAATATTTATTTCAAAATAGTTGCTCAGAACCAAAGACATTTATTTCTTCCATGATACAGTAGTCTTTTTGAGGTATATAACGTTTAAAAATCCATCAATGAGTTTCCCATACTTATATTTTCTTTCCAGTGTGAGAAACTGATGTCTCCGGAAGTAGTTTGTTTTATCATCAGATTTTAGTATAAGGTGGACTCTAAACTTGGCAAAGATTCTTTCCAAGTGACAAAATGTCTGATAGTTTAATATATATTTTGGTGGGTTGTGATAATCTAATCCACACTATAGAAACTGCCCTCCTTTTTATAATTTATATCTACACTTAAACTCTTCCCATGCCATGGAGATTTATGGAGAAACAATTCAAATGCATGAATGTTTGGAGTTTGGTCTCGTTCTGGTGATACATTCTTACCTATAGCACAATGCATTGTATTAAGACAGTGGGTAGAATTCCCTCATATGAAGGTGTTTATTGGAATATTTACTATTGAGAGGTGTCATGCAGAAAATTTCATTTGAATAAATAAATAATTTTCAACATTTTAACAACACTGATGCCTCTGTAAGACTGATATATATGGTTACATGTTGAGGCAGAGATAAATACTCACTTCCATTCTGTCAGGTACTTTTCAAGCAGTAGCAAGAGGGTCCTGATAATTAGAATTTAGCAAACTATGACCCATGGGCCAAATCTGTTCCATTGCCTTTTTCTGTGAACTAAGAAAGTTTTTTTTTTTAAACATTTGCTTATATTGTATACTTTAAAAATATGTTTGTAACATGTGAGATTTATATGAAACTTAAATTTCTTGTTCATAAGTAAACTAAACTGTTCTCATAAAATAGTCATGCTGTCGTTTATGTGTTGCTCATGGCTGATTTCACATCATAAGAGTAATTATGACAGAGCTCAAATGGATTGCAAAGCTTAAAATATTTTCTGTCTAGCCCTTAATGAAAAACTTTCTAACCCCTGATATATGTCTTCCTCAAGTCCTCCTCATCATATTGCCTTACACTCAACAGTTTATTTGCATGGATCTATATCCTCAGATAATTGCTTACAAAACTTTCTAGAATAAATGTAATCACTAATTTCACTATAAAACAAGTGGAGTAGGACAATACAAACTGAAAAAAAAATCCATGATATTTCTTGCTGCAAACAGCACAGCACAGTTGTTCTTGATGAATACATTAATACATAGTTTGCACTAAAATGTCTGTCTTTTTATTTTTATAAGGTCTAGTGGTTCTAGATTTCCTGGCTTGTAATTGCAAACCAAAACTCCTAGTGGCAATTAAAAAAAAAAAAACAGACTTTATACATTTTAAGTAAAATTGTTGATCACAAGTGGTCAATGAAAAAAATATCAATTAGAGAGGGAGATTTGTTAAACCCTGGGGCAAGAATTTCATTAAAAGCAACTTGGAAAGTAGTTTAACTCCTTGATGATAATTCGCCCACAACACACAGCATTCAGAGCAAATTCATTACTTCTCAGTGTTGAAGAAAATAATCACTTTGTGCTTCTTGTTGCGTGGCTCCTCCTTCCTAAGTATTAATACCTTGTTTAAAGCTAATTTGGAGGAAATGTAGGCAGAGGAGATAGTGGTTTGTCTTGTTATTCTATTTCAAAATACATAATCCTGTACTTAGGGAGTGTGAGGGGCCTTCAAAATCCTTTGGAAGGTTGCAGACATGTGCCTGTCCAACACAAACTTGGAGGGACAGGTATCATACACCATATCTTAGGAAGAGCTAAGCATTTATGTGCAAGCACCAACTAGGAAGGACACTAAGAAAGCAAGAGGAATTCCAGAAAGAGAACCAGAAAATGTCTTATATAGAAATATGCACCTTCTGAAGTTTATATACATATTCAAACATTCAGAATGAGAAAATGTGTGCAATCAATATGAACTAAAGCAATGCAACACTCTCACACTCATTCTTTCAATCACTCTATAATCTATATAAAAACTTTTAAAAGTTATAAGCATAACTTGTTTTGTTGCACTTTGCAGACATCTTTTACAAAGTAAATAATTGTGGTAATCCTGAATTGAGTAAGTCTACTGGTGCCATTTTTCCAATAGCTTTTGCTCACTTCATATCTGTGTCATATTTTGATAATTCTAGCAATTTTTAGACTGTCCATGAGTAAAAAGGTTATGAGTTACTGAAGGCTTAGATGATGGTTCAGAGTGTTTAGCAATAAAGTGTTCTAAATTAAGGTTTGCACACTTTTTTAAACACAATGCTATTGTCCGCTTAACAGAATACTGTATACTCTAAACATAACTTTTATATGCACTGGAAAACCAAAAATAATTGTGTGACTTACTTTATTTTGATATTAATTTTATTACTGTGGTCTGGGGTTGGACTTGCAATATCACTGAGATATGCCTGTATTGAATTCGAATTAATTACTGCCTCTTCATTATTTTCACAATTTTTCACACTTAGCTTTCTTTCAACACACATGGAATTCAATATTGTACCGACTTGCTCTTAGTGACACACTTCAGCCTCTAGGGAGAGTTCAAATCCCTTAATTTTGAATGGAAAGAGTTCTGTTGTGATGTGTGGGTCAAGAACACAGATTGAACAAAGGTGTCTGACATGAAACGTTTGATGGGAGAAGCAATCAAATGTTTGCTGGAGTGCTCACCACAACTCTCTCCCCTTTCAGAATTTCCCTTGTCCCGGTAGCTTTTTTAAAAAAAAAGTCTTTTTAAAAGTTGATTCACTATTTTTAATCTTCCTATTTATTTTTTTAATTTTTATTTTTTAATTACAATACTGTATTTGTTTTGTCATACATTGACACAAATCAGCCATAGGTGAACTACTGTAATAGTCCAAGCAAAATGATTCTCCCAGCTCAAATATAGTCTAAACTAGCAAATGAGAAAACAGTAGATAGGCATTTTATTAAAAGTTCCAATTAGTATTAAGTGACAATTAAATATTGAGATAGTAGTGTTCAGAAGCTCAAGCTTCAACCTCTCCACCAGAAAATCCTTAAAAAAAAAAAAAAAATCAGTCAATGAAATTCCACATATTAAAAGAAGAAAGCAGAAAACAACATGTGGTCACCAAATAGTTGCAGGAAGATCTAATATCTATTCCTGATTAAAATTTTCAACAAAACCACAGATAACACATAATTATTAAGGAAAGGGTGAATGCTTTCAACTAAAACCAGAAACAAAGTAGATGTCTACTCTGACCACTTCTATTTAGTATTGTACAGGAAACTCCAGGCAGTGAAATAATGCAAGAGGGAGGGGCATGGGGTAGAAGGTTTCCAGATTATAAGAAAACTAAGTAACCCTATCTCTATTCACAGATTGTATAGAATCTAACAAACAAAAGGAACAACCCCTCCCCCGCCACTACATCTTATTAGTGAAAGTAGAACACTTGCAAGATTCAAAATTTACATACAAAAAATTAATTAAACACTATATTATTAGTGAGAGCTTCCCCAGTTGCTCAGCAGTAAAGAATTCGACTACAATTCAAGAGACATGGTTTTGATCCCTGTGTCCCTGTGGAGAGGGAATAGCAATCCACTGCAATATTCTTGCCTAGAGAGTCCAATGGATAGAGGAGCCTGGCAGGTTATGGTTCATAAAGAGTTGGAAATGACTGAAGCGACCGAACATATACACATACTGTCAATGAACTGCTGGAAAATGAATCTAAAATAAAACTGAAAGTAGAATAAAATAAAAAATACTTAGAAATTAGTATTACAGACTATGTGTAAAAGTTGAACATTGAAATCTACAAAATATCAATAAAAATTAAATAAATAAAAGGTGAATAGAAAGCACTCATGGAACTGAGGACTCAATTTTCCTAAGATGGTAAGTCTCCTTAACTTGAACCATAGGTTCAACACAATTTCTATTAAAATCTTAACGAGTCTTTCTGTAGAAACTGACAAGCTTGATCTAAAGTTCGTATGAAAATTCAAAGAACTTAGAATAGTCAAAACAACATTTAAAATAATAACAAATTAGTAAAACTAGGCTGAGAGAAAAAGATGGCAGAGGAATAGGATAGGGAGAACACTTTCTCCCTCACTACTTCATCAAAAGAACATTTCAACGCTGAGTAAATTCCACAAAACAACTTCTGACTACTGGCAGAGGACATCAGGCATCCAGCAAAGCAGATCATTGGCTTCAAAACCAGGTAGGAATTATTATAAAGGACGAAGATAGAGACAAAGGAGGTAGGGAGGGAACCCCCATCACAAGAAGGGAATCCCGTCCCAGGAAGAGACTCTTAAAAAAGAGGTTTCCTAAAATTGGGGAACATTCTCACAGCTGTGTATGGGGCGAGCCTTGGAAGCACAGAGAGTAACATAACAGGAAGGAAGAATAAATAAATAATTAAAACCAACAGATTATGAATTCAACAGTATAACCCCCAGCGGATAAGCAGTGCAAACGCCAGAGTCCAACAGCAGTGGGGGTTGGACAGGAAGGATCGCGCCAGTGACAGTGCTTTCTAAGAATTGGGCTGCGGGAGACATAGGCTGCAGGGCTTTTCTCGAGAATCGGGGCGTAACAGGGCCAGAATCAGGTCTGCGCGTGGCTAGAATGAACTATCTCAGACTAGCAAACCAGACTGTGGGATAACTAACACACGAAACGCTCGAACATAAGACACCGACAGGCCCGCACACAGAACATAGGATGAATCGGAAATAGCCGGCTGCAGACCATCCCCCTCTGGCGACTGGCAGCCAGAGCCTTAAGTGGTGGAAGGGGGCAATCGCAGCTCAAGAGAGACATTACCTACCAAATTGCAAGCAGGTTTCTTTGCTATTGAGACTTCTGGGGGCTCTGAACAGTCATCATCTGCCTGAGAAAGAGCCCCAGCGGAGCTCCCAGAAAATTGAGCGACCTGGAAAGCCCAGAAGTCTCAGCAATAGTGCGTGCCAAACTCCCTAGCCACTCGGACCTGGGAAGGGAACAAAGCCCAGGGTCAACCGAACCCAAGCCTCAGAGGGCTTCCTGAGTGCCAAACCTGAGCAGCTTAGACCGGGGAAGTGCATGAAGCATAGGGCAGGCCCCACACAGTTATCCCGCGGAGTGAGAAGGGGCAAGCCCAGTGTGCACCACCACCCTCCCTGTGTCAAGAGGGAAATCAGACACGGAAGAGAGCAGCAAACAGAGGAAGTCAAACAGAGGGAACTGCCTTGGTAGCGAACCCACACAGTCCACAACTACAGAGAAAGCGCCAGATACACCGTTACTACTTTTATGATCAAAAAAAAAATTTTTTTTTTGGTGGGGGGATGATGTAGAAGTGTGAATTTTTTTTTAAGAATTATTTTTTTCTTTCTTTAAAAATTTTTTTCATTTTTAAATTTCTTTTTCTTCTTTTCTTTTTGTCTTTTTTTCTAAACTTGCTTAAATTTTTAAGTCTTCTACATTTCTATTTATTATTTTTATAACATAATATTACTTTTCAATAAAAAACCCTATCTTTAAAGCAAACACCGTATATAGTCCTAATGGTGGAGGAAGTTGTCTTTTAATAATTCTGGAGTCTTTTATTTTATTTTACTTTTTCTCTATTTTTTTTTAATTTTCTCTCCTTCTTCTCTTCAATATTTTATCTTTGAAAATCCAATCTCTACTCCAGATTTTTAATCTCGGCATTTTGGTATTTGTTGCCAATTTTGTACTTTTAAAAACCTAATCTTCAGTACCCAATTTTACATGAGTGTGAAATTACTGGCTTGACCACTGTCTCCCCCTTTGGAATCTCTCTTTTCTCCACCAGGTGGCTTTTGTCTCCTCCCTCCCCCTCCTCTTCTCTACCCAACTTTATGAGGCTCTGTGTGCTCCAGAAGGTGAAGAATTCTCAGGGAACTGGTCACGGGCTGGATCTGTATCCCTCCTTTGCATCTCCCTCTTTTATCCTCCTGTCCACCTCTATCTACTTCCTCCCTCTCCTCTTCCATGTATAACTCTGTGACCACCTCTGAGAGGTCCAGACTTCGGAGGGCACACAAGAAAGTGGTTACGGGCTAACTTGCTTTTCCCTCTTTTGATTCCACCTCATCCCATTCCACTCACCTCTAACTACTCCCTCCCTCTTCTCTCCTACAAGTAACTCAGCGATCCTCTAGGGATGACCCTCAGGGTGGAGAAACCTATCATCATTAACCTAGATGTTTTAACATTAGTGCTGAATAGATGGAGAAATCATGAGGCTATTGTAAAGATAAATCTGAAAACCAGAATCAGGAGGCGTAAGTCCAAATCCTGAGATCATCAAAGAATTCCTGAATACAGGGAACATTATCCAATAGGAGCTCATCAAACGCCTTCATACCTATACTGAAACTGAGCACCGCCCAAGGGCCAACAAGCTCCAGAGCAAGACATACCACGCAAATTCTCCAGCAACACAAGAACAAGCCCCTGAGCTTCAATACACAGGCAGCTCAAAATACTTCAAAACCATTGACGTCTCATAACTCAGTACTTGACACTTCACAGCACTCCAGAGAGAGGAAATCCAGCTCCACCCACCAGAACTCCAACACAAGCCTCCCTAATCAAGAAACATTGACAAGACACTGATATAACCCCAAACACAGAGAGGAAGCTCTATCATAAAGAGAATTCCACAAATTCCCAGAATATAGAAAAGCCACCACAAACGGCAGCAATAAAACCAAGATGAAGAGAAAGAGGAATACCCAGCAGGTAAAGAAACAGGAGACATGCCCACCAAACCAAACAAAAGAGGAAGAGATAGGGAATCTACATGAGAAAAAATTCCGAATACTGATAGTGAAAATGATCCAAAATCTTGAAATCAAAATGGAATCACAGAAAAATAGCCTGGGGTCAAGGATTGAGAAGATGCAAGAAAGGTTTAACAAGGACCTAGAAGAAATAAAAAAGAGTCAACATATAATGAATAATGCAATAAATGAGATCAGAAACACGCTGGAGGCTACAAATAGTAGAATATCGGAGGCAGAAGATAGGATTAGTGAAATAGAAGATAAAATGGTAGAAATAAATAAATCAGTGAGGGAAAAAGAAAGACGAATTAAAAGAAATGAGGACAAACTCAGAGACCTCCAAAACAATATGAAATGCTCCAACATTCGAATTATAGGAATCCCAGAAGAAGAAGACAAAAAGAAAGACCATGAGAAAATACTTGAGGAGATAATAGTTGAAAACTTCCCTAAAATGGGGAAGGAAATAATCACCCAAGTCCAAGAAACCCAGAGAGTTCCAAACAGGATAAACCCAAGGCGGAACACCCCAAGACATATACTAATCAAACTAACAAAGACCAAACACAAAGAACAAATTTTAAAAGCAGCAAGGGAAAAATAACAAATAACACACAAGGGGATCCCCATAAGAATAACTGCAGATCTTTCAATAGAAACTCTTCAGGCCAGGAGGGAATGGCAAGACATACTTAAAGTGATGAAAGATAATAACCTTCAGCCAAGACTACTGTACCCAGCAAGGATCTCATTCAAATATGAAGGAGAAATCAAAAGCTTTCCAGACAAGCAAAAGCTGAGAGAATTCAGCACCACCAAACCAGCTCTCCAGCAAATACTAAAGGATAGACTTTAGACAGGAAACACAAAAGGACATATAAACCCGAACCCAAAACAACAAAGTAAATAGCAACAGGAGCATATTTATCAATAATTACCTTAAATGTAAATGGGTAGAATGCCCCAACCAAAAGGCAAAGACTGGCTGAATGGATACAAAAACAAGATCCCTATATATGCTGCCTACAAGAGACCCACCACAAAACAAGGGACACATATAGACTGAAAGTGAAGGGCTGGAAAAAGATATTCCATGCAAATAAACACCAAAAGAAAGCAGGAGTAGCAATACTCATGTCCGATAAAATAGACTTTAAAACAAAGGCTTTGAAAAGGGACAAAGAAGGTCACTACATAATGGTTAAAGGATCAATCCAAGAAGAAGATATAACAATTATAAATATATATGCACCCAACATAGGAGCACCGCAATATGTAAGACAAATGCTAACAAGCATGAAAGGGGAAATTAATAATAACACAATAATAGTGGGAGACTTTAATACCCCACTCACACCTATGGGCAGGTCAACTAAACAGAAAGTTAAAAAAAAAAAACACAAACTTTAAATGATACAATTGACCAGTTAGACCTAATTGATATCTATAGGACATTTCACCCCAAAACAATGAATTACACCTTTTACTCAAGTGCACATGGAACTTTTTCCAAGATAGGTCACATTCTGGGTCATAAATCTAACCTTGATAAATTCAAAAAAATTGAAATTATTCCAAGCATCTTCTCTGACCATAATGCACTAAAGTTAGATCTCAATTACAGGAGAAAAACTATTGAAAATTCCAACATATAGTGGCTGAACAACACCCTTCTGAATAATCAACAAATCACAGAAGAAATCAAAAAGAAATCAGAATATGCATCAAAACGAATGAAAATGAAAACACAACTACACAAAACCTGTGAGACACTATAAAAGCAGTTCTAAGAGGAAAGTTCATAGCAATACAAGCTTGTCAAGAAACAAGAAAAAAGTCAAATAACCTAACTCTACACCTAAAGCAACTAGAAAAGGAAGAAATAGAGAACCCCAGAGTTAGTAGAAGGAAAGAAATCCTAAAAATTAGGGCAGAAATAAATGCAAAAGAAACAAAAGGGACCATAGCAAAAATCAACAAAGCAAAAAGCTGGTTCTTTGAAAGGATAAATAAAATTGACACACCATTAGCCAGACTCATCAAGAAACAAACAAACAAAAAGAAGTCAAATCAATAAAATTAGAAATGAAAATGGAGAGATCATGACAGAAAACACAGAAATACAAAGAATCATAAGAGACTACAATCAGCAATTATATGCCAATAAAATGGACAAGTTGGAAGAAATGGACAAATTCTTAGAAAAGTACACCTTTCCAAAACTGAACCAGGAAGAAACAAAAAATCTTAACAGGCCCATCACAAGCATGGAAATTGAAACTTTAATCAGAAATCTTCCAGCAAACAAAAGCCCAGGTCCAGACTACTTCACAGCTGAATTCTACCAAAAATTTTGAGAAGAGCTAACACCTATCTTACTGAAGCTATTCCAGAAAATTTCAGAGGAAGGTAAACTTCCAAACTCATTCTGTGAGGCCACCGTCACACTAGTACCAAAACCTGACAAAGACACCACAAAAAAAGAAAACTACAGGCCAATATCATTGATGAACATAGATGCAAAAATCCTTAACAAAATCCTAGCAATCAGAATCCAGCAACACATTAAAAGATCATATACCATGACCAAGTGGGCTTTATCTCAGGGATGCAATGATTCTTCAATATCCACAAGTCAATCAATGTAATTCATCACATTAACACACTGAAAAATAAAAATCATATGATTATCTCAGTAGATGCAGAAAAAGCCTTTGACAAAATTCAACATCCATTTATGATAAAAACTCTCCAGAAAGCAGGAATAGAAGGAACATACCTCAATGAAATAAAAGCTATATATGACAAACCCACAGCTAACATTATCCTCAATGGTGAAAAATTGAAACCATTTCCCATAAAGTCAGGAACAATACAAGAGTGTCCACTTTCACCACTTCTATTCAATATCGTACTGGAAGTTTTGGCCACAGCAATCAGAGCAGAAAAAAAAAAATAAAAGGAATCTAAATTGGAAAAGAAGAAGTAAAACTCTCACTGTTTGCAGACGACATGATCCTCTACATAGAAAATCCTAAACACTCAACCAGAAAACTACTAGAGCAATCAATGAACATAGTAAAGTTGCAGGATATAAAATCAACACTCAGAAATCCCTTGCATTCCTATACACTAATAATGAGAAAGTAGAAAAAAGAAGTTAAGGAAACAATTCCTTTCACCATTGCAACAAAAGAATAAAATACTTAGAAATATACCTACCTACAGAAACTAAAGACCTATATATCAAAAACTATAAAACACTGATGAAAGAAATCAAAGAGGACACTAATAGATGGAGAAATATACCATGTTCATGGGTCAGAAGAGTCAATACAGTGAAAATGAGTATACTACCCAAAGCAATTTACAGATTCAATGCAATTCCTATCAAGCTACCAGCAGTATTTTTCACAGAACTAGATCAAATAATCTCAAGATTTGTATGGAAATACAAAAAACCTCGAATAGCCAAAGCAATCTTGAGAAAGAAAAATGGAACTGGAGGAATCAACTTGCCTGACTTCAGGCTCTACTACAAAGCCACAGTCATTAAGACAGTATGGTACTGGCACAAAGACAGAAAATATAGATCAATGCAACAAAATAGAAAGCCCTGAGATAAACTCACACATCTATGGACACCTTATCTTTGACAAAGGAGGCAAGAATATACAATGGAGTAAAGATAGTCTCTTTAACAGGTGGTGCTGGGAAAACTAGTCAACCACTTGTAAGAGAATGAAACTAGATCTCTTTCTAACACCATACACAAAAATAAACTCAAAATGGATTAAAGATCTAAATGTAAGACCAGAAACTATAAAACTCCTAGAGGAAAGCATAGGCAAAACACTCTCCGACATAAATCACAGCAGGATCCTCTATGATCCACCTCCCAGTATACTGGAAATAAAAGCAAAAATAAACAAATGGGATCTAATTAAAAGCTTCTGTAGAACAAAGGAAGCTATAAGCAAGGTGAAAAGACAGCCTTCTGAATGAGAGAAAACAATAGCAAATGAAACAACTGACAAACAACTAATCTCAAAGATATACAAGCAACTTATGCATCTCAACTCCAGAAAAATGAACGAACCAATCAAAAAATGGGCCAAAGAACTAAATAGGCATTTCTCCAAAGAAGACATACGGATGGCTAACAAACACATGAAAAGATGCTCAACATCACTCATTATCAGAGAAATGCAAATCAAGACCACAATGAGGTACCATTTCACACCAGTCAGAATGGCTGCGATCCAAATGTCTACAAGCAATAAATGCTGGAGAGGATGTGGAGAAAAGGGAACCCTCTTACACTGCTGGTGGGAATGCAAACTAGTACAGCCATTATGGAAAACAGTGTGGAGATTCCTTAAAAATTGCAAATAGAACTGCCTTATGACCCAGCAATCCCACTGCTGGGCATACACACTGAGGAAACCAGAAGTGAAAGAGACACATGTACCCCAATGTTCATTGCAGCGCTGTTTATAATAGCCAGGACATGGAAGCAACCTAGATGTCCATCAGCAGATGAATGGATAAGAAAGCTGTGGTACATATACACTATGGAACACTACTCAGCCCTTAAAAAGAATAAATTTGACTCAGTTCTAATGAGATGGATGAAATTGGAACCGATTATACAGAGTGAAGTAAGCCAGAAAGAAAAACACCAATACAGTATACTGACACATATATATGGAATTTAGAAAGATAGTAATGATGACCCTATATGTGAGACAACAAAAGAGACACAGAGGTATAGAACGGACTTTTGGACTCTGAGGGGAGAGAGAGAGGGTGAATGGCATTGAAAAATGTATACTATCTTGTAAGAAACGAAGCGCCAGTCTATGTTCAATATAGGATACAGGATGCATGGGGCTGGTGCACAGGATAATTCAGGGTGATGATATGGGGTGGGAGGTGGGAGGGGGCTTTGGCATTGGGAGATCATGTTCACCTGTGGCTGATTCATGTCAATGTATGGCAAAACAAATACAGTATTGTAATGTAGAATAAAGTATTAAATAAGGAAATAAAAAAGTAAAACTAACACTATTAGACTTCAGCACTTATTATCAATATAATCTTACAATAACTGAGACAGTAAAGTACAGTATGTATGCATACCCAGTCAGTTCAGTCATGTCTGACTCTTGTGAACTTATGGACTGTAGCCCACCACGCTCCTCTGTCCATAGGATTTTCCAGGCAAGAATACTGGAGTAGGTTGCCAAGCCCTCCTGTAGGGAATCTTCCAGACCCAGGGACTGATGCTACACCTTCTGAGGCTCCTTCATTTCAGACAGATTCTTTACCACTGGGCCACTGGGGAAGCCCAAGTATTGGTATAAAGATAGGTAAATATATCAGTAAAACATAACAAATAGTCCAGAAATAGACCTAAGAATTTATGATAAACTGATTTTTGGCAAAGCACCAAGATCAGTCAGTAAAGTTCAGTGTCTTCAACAAATGGTGCTGAATCAGTTGAGTAGCCACATACAAAAATATAAAATTTAACCCTATTTTGTAATATATGCAAATATAAGTCAAAATGGATTATACAACTAAATGCAAGATTTAAAATTATTAAAGTATAAAAGCTGGACTATAAAATGAAGATTTTATGTTTTTTGAAAGATATTTTTAAAAGAATGAAAACACAAGTCATAGACTCATAGAGCAATTAGCCCATCACTCATTTGATATAGGACTTCAAAGACTTTGAAAACTCAATATTGGACTTCCAGTTTCCCAGTTCTACATATAAGAAGTTTGGACACCACCACATTGTTCCAAGAGCAAGTAAAAGCTGAACAGATGGGGGAAATCACTAACTCTTCTTGCATCCACAAAAAGTGAAGACACAGAACACATCACTGCTCCCAAGATTGGAGAGACTGATAGAGAAAGACATGGAGATATAGCATATAGAAGCAGAGACAAATGAGTATAAATAACCATGAGAACCAGTTCCAAGGAAGGCAAACTTGATCTATAACTGAAGAATTTAGTGCATGCTCAGTACAGATTATTCAAGAGTTAAAAACCCTAGGAGGGGTTCAGTTATGGGGGTGGCCCACAGTATTGTAAGCTACACTTACAAGAGCTCAATCAAATTCCCACAGTAAGCATCAGAAAAAAAAAAAAAAAAAAAGAATCCTTAAGCTTCTGGCAGAGGGAAAAGAAAACACACCATTTTGAAATATACTATAGCACTCTCTTCTTAACAAGCCTGGCTGAGGAAACTAGCCAACCACAGCCTAAACTCTGTGGTATTATTAAAACCTTACTGACCTGGGGAAAGGAAATAACCCAAATCCAGCCAGTTGCAGTCATCTTGTCCCACCTTAAGGGAGAAAAAAGACATAAAAAACTAGTAAAGTTCCAAGTTCAGAGGTATAGATGCACTGAAGGACTACAACCTAATTACAGGAATATAGAATATGTCCTTTCTCTTAAACTTTACTATCACATTAGTAAAAGCCTATTGACAACTGTTCCTTTTACCCAGTACAGGCATATTTCATCTTATTGTTCTTCACTTTATTAAAATTTGCAGCTATTATGTTTTCCTTTTTATTATTATTTTTTAATATATTGATGGTTTGTGGCAATCCTGCCTCAAGCAAAGCTATCATTATCAGTGCCATATTTCAAAAATATTTGCTCACTTTGTGCCTCTGTATCACATTTTGATAATTCTCACCATATTTCAAGCTTTTCATTATTATTATATTTGTTATGGTGATGTGATTAATGATCTTCACTCTTATTATTGCAAAAACATGACTTACTGAAGGCTCCTCTGATGGTTAGCATTTTTAGCAATAAAGCATTTTTAATTAAGGTATGCACTTTTAGACATAAAACTATTGCACACTTAATAGACTATATGTAGTGTAAACTTAACTTTTATATGTACTGGGCATCTAAAATAGTTTGGTGGCTTGCTTGATTTCAGTATTTGCTTCAGAACGTTGGTCTGGAACCAACACACAATACCTCTGGGGTATGTGTGTATATCATGACTGACTCTCAAGAAAAAATTATAAAGCATACCAAAAGCCAAAAAATGTTCTGAAGAGATAAAGCAAACAAGAAACCCAGACTTGGTAAGGATGCTGGAAGTATGTTTGGGAGTTTAAAACAACTATAATAATATGCAAAGGGCACCAAAGATTAAAGTGAGCAACATGTAATAACAAAAGGGAAATGCAAGCAGACTGATGGAAATTCTAAAAACGAATCAAAAGAAATGTTAACAATAAAATATGCTGTAAAATAAATAATGAATACATTTTATGGACTTACTAATAGACTGACTATGACTAAGGAAAAAATATCTGAGCTACAGTATATAGCAATAGAATTTTCAAAAAGCAAAGAGAACAAAAACTGGAAAAAATTTTTAAATAAAAAATCAAAGTATTTAAGGACAATGGGGCAGCTACAAAAGGTGTAACATATGCATAATTGAAATTCCAGAAAGAGAAAAAAGAAAAGAACAGAAAAATATTTGAATAGTAATAACTTGGGTATGCCAAAGCCTTTGACTGTGTGGATCACAAGAAACTGGAAAATTCTGAAAGAGATGGGAATACCAGACCACCTTACCTGCCCCTTGAAAATCTATATGCAGGTCAGGAAGCAACAGTTAGAACTGGATGTGGCACAACAGACTGGTTCCAAATAGGAAAAAGAGCACATCAAGGCTGTATATTGTCACCCTGCTTATTCAACTTACATGCAGAGTACATCATGAGAAATGCTGGACTGGAAGAAACACAAGCTGGAATCAAGATTGCCAGGAGAAATATCAATCACCTCAAATATGCAGATGACACCACCCTTATGGCAGAAAGTGAAGAGGAGCTAAAAAGCCTCTTGATGAAAGTGAAAGAGGAGAGCGAAAAAGTTGGCATAAAGCTCAACATTCAGAAAACGAAGATCATGGCATCTGGTCCCATCACTTCATGGGAAATAGATGGGAAATAGTATCAGACTTTATTTTTTTGGGCTCCAAAATCACTGCGGATGGTGACTGCAGCCATGAAATTAAAAGACACTTACTCCTTGGAAGAGAGGTTATGACCAACCTAGATAGTATATTCAAAAGCAGAGACATTACTTTGCAGACTAAGGTCCGTCTAGTCAAGGCTATGGTTTTTCCTGTGGTCATGTGTGGATGTGAGAGTTGAACTGTGAAGAGGGCTGAGCGCCAAAGAATTGATGCTTTTGAACTGTGGTGTTGGAGAAGACTCTTGAGAGTCCCTTGGACTGCAAGGAGATCCCACCAATCCATTCTGAATGATATCAACCCTGGGATTACTTTGGAAGGGATGATGTTAAAGCTGAAACTCCAGTACTTTGGCCACCTCATGAGAAGAGTTGACTCACTGGAAAAGACTCTGATGCTGGGAGGGATTGGGGGCAGGAGGAGAAGGGGACAACCGAGGATGAGATGGCTGGATGACATCATGGACTCAATGGACGTGAGTCTGAGTGAACTCCAGGAGATGGTGATGGACAGGGAGGCCTCGCGTGCTTCGATTCATGGGGTTCCAAAGAGTTGGACACGACTGAGCATCTGAACTGAACTGAATTGAACTGAATTACTTGGAATTTCCCCAAATTAATATCAAATGGCAAAACACACATCTAGCAAACTCAAAGGGCATCAAGCAGGACAAATTTTAAGAAAGATTTACATATAGTCATGTAACTTTCAAATTACACAGAATCAAAGATAAATAAAATATTCTGAAAGAAACCAGAGGGAAAAACATGTATAAAGGTATAAAAATAATAACTACTTTTAACTTCTCCTCAGAAAGCTTTCCATTTTCTTCTCTAGGGATTGGACCCGTGTCTCCTGCTTGTCACGTAGTTTCTTTACCACTGAGCCACCTGCGAAACCTCTATCAGGATACTATTACCCTAATAACAAAAGAAAGAAAAATTTTACAAGGAAAAAAAAAAAGAAAACCTCAGATTGATATCTCTTCTAAGTAAGAAAAGGATGGAATAAGATATTTAAAGTGTTGAGAGAAAAACCCCACTAAGCTAAATTCTGCAACCTGAAAAAAATTATCCTTCAAAAGTAGAAAGAGAAATAAAGACTTTCTCAGACACACAAAAATTCAGGGAATGTGTTGTCAGGTCTATGTCTCGTAAAAAATATTAAAAGAAATTCTTTAGAAAAAGGAAAATAATATAGGTCAGAAACTAAGGTCAACATAAAGAAAGAAAAGGCATTGAAGAAGGTAAGGCAGAATTTTAATGTTTCTTATTTTTAAGTGACCTATCAGATAATAGTTAGGTAAAAGTAATAACAACAACAACATATTTGATTACATATTATTGCTTATCATATGTACACATGTATTTACATTGCTTATATATAAGTGAAATAAATAACAGCAATTACATAAGGAGGAGGAATTATGATTTATTATTTTAAAGTACTCATATTATTTGTGAAATTGTGCAGTGTTATTTGAAAGTGGACTTTAATTAGTTGCAAATGTGTATTGCAAGCTCAAGGACAAACACTAAAACACCTTTTAAAAAACATGACTGATATGCTATAAAAGGAGATAAATTGGAATCATATTAAACAATACATTAAAATCACAAAAGTTAAGAAAAGAGGGAAAGTCAAAAATAAAAATATAGGGCAATTTCAAAAAATAAAACCATAATGAATGTGATATTGCTTAAAATTCAATGGTCTAAATACAACAATAAAATGACAGAGATTGTCAGAATGGATAAAAAAATGCAACCCAAGTATATGTTGTCAACAAGAAAGTCACTTTAAATACAAAGACACATATGAAGTAAAAGTAAATAGATGGGAGAGAATATATTATGCTAACACTTATCAAAAGAAATCAGAAACAGTTACTTTCAGACAAGTAGATATTAATGTAAGGAAAGTTATCAAAGTTAAAGGAAGGCATTGTTGTTTTTCAGTCACTAAGTCTTGTCTGAATCTTTTTCTGACCTCATGGACTGCACCACATCAGGTTCCTTTGTCCTACATTATCTCTGGGAATTTGTTCAAAATCATGTCCATTGAGTCAGTTATGCTATCTAACCATCTTATTTTCTGATGCCCCCTTCTCCTTTTATTGGTTTTCACTCACTCATGTCCAAATCTTTGCAACCCCACAGACTACAGCACACCAGGCTTCCCTGTTCTTCACTGTCTCCTTGAGTTTACTCAAACTCATGTCCATTGAGTCAGTAATGCCATCCAACTAGCTCATCCTCTGTCGTCCACTTTTCCTCCTGCCTTCAATCTTTCCAAGCATCAGGGTCTTTTCCAATAAGTCAGCCCTTTACATTAGGTGTCCAAAATATTGGAGCTTCAGCATCCATCCTTCCAATGGATATTCAGAGTTAATTTCCTTTAGGAAATTCTGGTTTGATTTCCCTGCAGTTCAAATGCAAAAATATAAAATAATCAATTCTCTCAAAAGACATAACAATTCCTAGTATGTCTGAACCTAACAACAGAGTATCAAGCTACAAGAAGCAAAAACTGATGTGCAGAGTACATCATGTGAAATGCCAGGCTGGATGAAGCACAAGTTAGAATCAAAATTGCTGGGAGAAATATCAATAGCCTCAGGTACGTAGATGATACCACCCTTATGGCAGAAAGTGAAGGAGAAACAGCCTCTTGATGAAAGTGAAAGAGGAGAGTGAAAAGGTTGGCTTAAAACTCAACATTCAGAAAACTAAGACCATGGCATCTGGTCCCATCACTTCATGGTAAATAGATGGGGAAACAATGGAAACAGTGACAGGCTTTATTTTGGGGGGCTCCAAAATCACTGCAGATGGTGACTGCAGTGATGAAATTAAAAGGTGCTTGGTCCTTGGAAGAAAAGCTATGACCAATCTAGACAGCATATTAAAAAGCAGAGCCATTACTTTGCCAATAAAGGCCCAATCTAGTCAAAGCTATGGTTTTTCCAGTAATCATGTATGGATGCAAGAGTCAGCCTATAAATAAAGCTGAGCATTGAAGAATTGATGCTTTGAACTGTGGTGTTGGAAAAGACTCTTGTGAGTCCCTTGGACCGCAAGGAGATCAAAACAGTTGATTCTAAAGAAAATCAGTCCTGAATGTTCATTGGAAGGACTGATGCTGAAACTGAAACTCCAATACTTTGGCCACTTGATGCAAATAACTGATTCATTGGAAAAGGCCTTGATGCTGGGAAAACTTGAAGGCAGGAGGAGAAGGGCATGGCAGAGGATGAGATGGTTGGATGGCATCACCAACTTGATGGACATGAGTTGAGCAAGCTCTGGAAGTTGGTGATGGACAGGGAAGTCTGGTGTGCTGCAGTCCATGGGGTCATAGAGATTCAGACAGGACTGTGTGGCTGAACTGAACTGAACAAGAAACAGATGAATCCAATATCATAGTTGGAGTCTTTGAATGGACAGGCCTATGTTATTAGTGAAATTGAATCAATAATTAATAACTTTTCAAAACAGAAAACACCAGGATCAGATGGGTTCATTGTTGAGTTCTGCTGCTGCTGCTACTACTGCTAAGTCACTTCAGTCGTGTCCGACTCTGTGCAACCCCATAGATGGTAGCCCAACAGGCTCCCCCATCCCAGGAATTCTCCAGGCAAGAACACTAGAATGGGTTTTCATTTCCTTCTTCCGGGACTGAACCCATGTCTCCTGCTTGGCAGGCGGATTCTTTAACACTGAGCCACCTGGAAAGCCCTTTATGAGGGCACTACTACATAAATATCAAAAGAAGGCAGGAAACCCAAGATGGCAGGAAACCCAAGACGGCAGAGGAATAGATGGACATATAGTACGTCTCTGTCCACAAATACATCAAGAATATGCCTCCAGATACAGAAGATCTTGCAGAATAACAGCTGAGAGCAGGCAAGAGTACCTGACAAAAAGAATATATAGAACAATGCAAAACTCCGTAGGACAAAGGAAGGAGAACAGAAAAGAGGAGAGTGAGTAGGACTGGATCTGCATTTAAAGAGTGAGGGAACTGAAGCAGGGATCAGACCCCCACACTGAAGTAAATGTTTGGGACAGAGGTGAAGCATTTGAGGCTGTTGGAGAGTAAAGCAGCTGATCTGTGACAGTCTGAATGGAAAGAGAATCACACAGAGAATCCTTGCCTTATGTACCTGAACAGAGACTCAAGTCCCCTAGAAAGCATAGTGACTGGGAGCTGGATCTTAGAGGTTGGAGAGTGATCCCAGGGCAAGGTCTGCTTTTGACTGTTGGGAGACATCCCAAGGGAACCTGAAGGAGATCACAGTGGAAAATGCTTGTGAAGGAAAGCCAGGTAAACATGGAGGCAGGGCGACAGTGCTGAGTCACACACAGGGGACTGAGCCATCTTTGTAATCTCTCTCCTCACATGTCAGCACCAGACAGCTGAAAGACCCCAGAGAGGGTGGACCTTTAAGCACTTGACACACAAAGCAACAGAGAAGGAACCTTGCCAGGGTGGCCTGTCAATTGCCTGAGGCACCAAGAAACAGAAAAATACCCCAACTTGGGGGTTATATAAATGCCTTAATGGGCCAAGAAACAGAGAAGGACCAGACAAAGAGACCCTCTGATCACCCCGCTGCCAGAGGCTAGGAAAAGACTAATAGGATCAGAGCTCTTATCACTGAGTCAGGTGGTGTCCCTGAATGCTTGGTGCCCCCAGAGTTCCCCATGATGCAAGCAGCTGTGCCACCTCCATGCTCAGTCGTCACTAGGCCAGAGCTGTCAGAAGCTAGAAAGAAAGAAAGTAAAGCCTCTCAGTCGTGTCCAACTCTTTGTGACCCCATGAACTGCAGCCTACCAGGCAAAAGTACTGCAGTGGGTTGCCATTTCCTTCCCCAGGGTATCTTCCCGACCCAGGTCTTCTGCATCACAGGCAGATGTTTTAACCATCTGAGGCACCAGGGAACCCTCTCAGAAGCTAGAAACAACAACAACAACAACACACAAAAAAACTAATAGCGCCATACCTCCTGTAACAATTGCTGCCAGAACCCTTGGGTATCCAGCATTGCCAGGATCCTTGTGATCCATTCTCTTGTGCAACCCCCTCATGTAATCCTCAATCAGACAGACCAACTAGAGGCTAGGAAAAGCCGTAAGAGCACCATATTTCCTGCTGTCCTAGCCACTGGCTCCCTTAAGCACTTGGTACTTCCAGGGGCCCTGAGATCCAAGCAGCAGCATCACCTCTACACCCAGTCTTCACTGGGGCACACTCAAGTCCTCCAGGACAGCTTCAGGAGCAAACCTCTGTAGAAGACTGACACACAGAGGTGGAGATAAAACCATAACTGAAACTCAGGGGCAGTGTGGCTAAGGATGAAAAACCAAAACCTTCCCACCAGTGGTAGAAACTTCACATTAAATCCACATGATCAACTAGGCAGACTTTTGTCTCTTCTTAATATCTTCTGCTTCTGTTAGGTCCATATCATTTCTGTCCTTTATCAAGCCCATCTTTGCATGAAATGTTCCCTTGGTATCTCTAATTTTCTTGAAAAGATCTCTAGTCTTTCCCATTCTGTTGTTTTCCTCTATTTCTTTGCATTGATCACTAAAGAAGGCTTTCTTATCTCTCCTTGCTATTCTTTGGAACTATGCATTCAGATGCTTATTTTTCCTTTTCTCCATTGCTTTCCACTTCTCTTCTTTTCATAGCTATTTGTAAGGCCTCCTCAGACAGCCATTTTGCTTTTTTACATTTCTTTTCCATGGGGATGGTCTTGATTCCTGGTCCTGTACAATGTCATGAACCTCTGTCCATAGTTCATCAGGCACTCTGTCAATCAGATCTAGTCCCTTAAATCTATTTCTCACTTCCACTGTATAATCATAGGGGATTTGATGTAGGTCATACCTGAATGGCCAAGTGGTTTTCCCTACTTTTTTAAATTTAAGTCTGAATTTGGCCATATGGTGTTCATGATCTGAACCACAGTCAGCTCCTGGTCTTGTTTTTGCTGACTTTATAGAACTTCTCCATCTTTGGCTACAAAGAATATAATCAGTCTGGTTCTGGTGTTGACCATCTGGTGATGTCCATGTGTAGCATCTTTTCTTGTGTTGTTGGAAGAGGGTGTTTGCTATGACCAGTGCATTCTCTTGGCAAAACTCTATTAGCCTTTGCCTTCTGCACTCCAAGGCCAAATTTGCCTGTTACTCCTGGTGTTTCTTGACTTCCCTCTTTTGTACTCCAGTCCCTATAATGAAAAGGACATATTTTTGAGTGTTAGTTCTAGAAGGTCTTTTAGGTCTTCCTAGAACCATTCAACTTCAGCTTCTTCAGCATTACTGGTTGGAGCATAGGCTTGGATTACCATGATATTGAATGGGTTTGCCTTGGAAACAAACAGAGATCATTCTGTCATTTTTGAGATTGCATTCATGTACTGCATTTTGGACTCTTGTTGACCATGATGGCTACTCCATTTCTTCTAAGGGATTCCTGCCCACAGTAGTATTCACCTAATCCAGTCTATTTTAGTTCACTGTTTCCTAGAATGTCAACATTCACTCTTGCCATCTCCTATTTGACCACTTCCAATTTGCCTTATTTCATGGACCTAACATTCCAGGTTCCTATGCAATATTGCTCTTTACAGCATTGGACCTTGCCTCTATCACCAGTCACATCCACAACTGGGTATTGTTTTTACTTTATTTCCATCTCTTCATTCTTTCTGGAGTCATTTCTCCGCTGATCTCCTGTAGCATATTGGGCACTTACTGACCTGGAGTGTTCCTCTTTCTGTATCCTATCATTTTGCCTTTTCATACTGTTCATGGGTTCTCAAGGCAAGAATACTGAAGTGGTTTGCCATTCCCTTCTCCAGTGGACCACATTCTGTCAGACCTCTCCACCATGACCCGTCTATCTTGGTGACCCCACACAGCATGGCTTAGTTTCATTGAGTTAGACAAGGCTGTGGTCTGTGTCATCATACTGGCCAGTTTCTGTGATTATGGTTTCAGTGTGTCTGCCCTCTGATGCCCTCTCTCAACACATACAGTCTTACTTGCGTTTTTCTTACCTTGGTCATGGGTATCTCTTCACGACTGCTCCAGCAAAGTGTAGGTGCTGCTCCTTGCCTTGAACGAGGGGTATCTCCTCACCGCTGTCCCTCCTGACCTTGAGTGTGGAGTAGCTCCTCTTGGCCTTCTTGTGACAGTGCAGCAGCTGCTCCTTGGACTTGAGGATATTCCTCTTGGCTGCTGCTCCTGACCTCGGGCATTTGGTAGCTCATCTCTGCTGCCGCACCTGACTTCAGGCATGGGGTAAGATAGTTTTAGCCACTGCCCCTGACCTCAGACGTGAGGTAGCTCCTCTTGGCCACTTCTGTGCCGTCAAAGCTTGGCACTCTCGGTTGCCACCCCTGATCTTGGACGAGGGGTAGCTCCTCTCAGCCATGCTTCTGTGGGGTCCACTGCAGCCTGTATAAATAAGAAATTTTGAGCTATTAGGTCTTATTAGAGATTACATAAAGGTAGGAATTAAATGTACCCTTCAGTTCAGTTCAGTCACTCAGTCGTGTCTGACTCTCTGCAACCCCATGGACTGCAGCACACCATGCCTCCCTGTCCATCACCAACTCCTGGAGTTTACTCAAACTCATGTCAATCAAGTCGGTGATGCCATCCAACCATCTCATCCTCTGTCGTCACCTTCTCTTCCTGCTTTCAATCTTTCCCAGCATCAGGGTATTTTCCAGTGCATCAGCTCTTCCCATCAGATGTCCAAAGTACTGGAGTTTCAGCTTCAGCATCAGTCCTTCCAGTGAACACTCAGGCTTTATTTCCTTTAGGATTGACTGATTGGATCTCCTTGCAGTCCAAGGGACTCTCAAGAGTCTTCTCCAACACCACAGTTCAAAAGCATCAATTCTTCAGCACTCAGCTTTCTTTTTAGTCCAACTCTTACATCCATACATTCATTCATTTGATGAATCCAAATAATGAATGCAATAAATGTTTAAATGATTTTGAAAATTTGAGTAAGCTCTTAAAACAATATTGCTTTCCACTTAAAATATTCTTAGTTCTGTTTATCATCACTTACTATAAGAAGTAGCACTTATTTACTAAATTTGTGAATGTGTAATTCAGTTATAAGTTCCTCTACAAGATTATTCTAAGACTTTAGACTACAGATTATGTTGTTGTTTTATACAATTTAAAGATTATTTTGATGATGGGATAGAGCAAACTAATCTTGGATAGATGAAAGGCAAAACTGTTTATTACTTGCACTTAGAAACTAGACAAAGCTGCTATACAGGGAGTTGCACCCAGGGATGGGGGACAAGGAATAAGGGGCAACATATGTAGGGCCAGGGAGTGGGGCTAGTTTGGTTTCTCAATTTCCATGTGGACTGGATAAACTGAATAATTTTCCAGGTTCCTGGGCATGAGGACTGTCCCAGTTGGTGTGGGAAATTAGTGAACTGCCTGCAAAATGGAACTGATACATTTTAGGCATGACTTCCAAACTGTATCAAAACAGCATTTATAAAATATTACATTACACTAACTCTTCCCTCCTCTCTTTAAAATTTACCTTGAGATTGTCCTGTGAATGAAGCACTTTGTGTTTATAGTAAGAGCCCAAAAAGAAACAGGGATTTCAGCACTATAGTAAGAAAATTAAACATTCATTGCATGTGTCTTATTTGATGAGAATTTTGTGAAGTGTTAATACATGGCTCCTCTATTCCTATTCAGCTGGAGATACAAAAAACCACCCAATTCTTTCACGAAGATGGGAAGGGAAGGCATTGTTAGGTAATTATACCTCCTTTGAAGCTTTACAAAAGGATTTCACAGGTGGATAAAGGACAGAAAGTACAATATGAACTGAAGGAGTATAAAACACAGGTACAAAAGCATTACAAAATATATAGAAAATGAAAAATAACCTTTTGTTCAATATGACTACAATACAAATTATTGGTGAGACAGAAAGTGGCCTGAATGTTGGAGTCTTATAGCCTACCTAAAGACAGTTAGACTTGATCTGATAATTGATAAAGAACAATTGAACTGGGGAGTGATAAGGTCAGATAATCATATTAGGAAAATCATTCTAATGACAGAATAGAAATAAAATTGCAAGAATCAGGTTAAATACAAAGACTTAGACTGAAAGGCATTTTAAGACTCTAGATGAGAGATGACTAGGGTCTAAATGAAAGTAGTGTTAATAAGGATGCAGAAGAGAGAACTGACAGGAAAGATGCAGAAGACAGAACTGAGAGGAAAGATTTTTGAATTATAGAAGATTAGGATATTGATTTCATGGCATAGTCTAGGGTAGCATGAAAGAGAGGTATATAAAATAAACTTTATTTAAGAGAGGTCCCAGACACCTGGTGTCCTTGAGACTTTTCTGATAGTCTGCATGGCACTTTCCTTCTAACTATTTGTCTGTGTGAGGCAGCATTTTCTTCACATATTTCAACCCAGACAGCATTTTTTAAAAATTGCATGCCGAAGCAGATATGAACATTACAAAATATTCGTTAAGCTGGAAAATGAAGAGATTTACATTTTTTTAAAATTCTACTTCTCTCAAATATAGAGGGTATTATACTTCGAAAAGTAAGTCAGACAGAGAAACACAAATATTCTACATGATCACTTATATGAGAAAAACTGGTATGAAGAAGGAAGGAGGAAGGGGCTAGAGAGAGATAAGTGATTAAGAGGTACAAACAACTAGGTATAAAATAAATAAGGGTATATTGTACAGCAAATGGAAATATAATCATTATTTTGTAATAACTTTAAGTGGACTTGTTTTTCATTCATTAAGTCATGTCCAAGACCCTATGAGGATGGAAGCATGCCAGTCTCCTCTGGATTTTTCTCTAGTGGCTTAGTGGGTAAAGAATCCATCTTCAGTGCATTAGATGCAGGAGATACGAGTTCCATCCCTGAGTTGTAAGATACCATGGACGAGGGCATGGCAACCCACTCCAGTGTTCTTGCCTGAAGAATCTCATGGACAAAGGAAACTGGTGGGCTCTACAGTCCATAGAGTTGCAGAGTCAGAAACAACTGAAGCAACTGAATACGCAGGCAGTCTCCTCTGTTCTTCATTATCTCCCAGAGTTTTCTCAAATTCATGGTAATTGAGTCAGTAATGCTATTTAACCATCCTGTCCTCTGCTACCCACTTATCCTCCTGCCTTCTATCTTTCCCAGCATCAGAATCTTTTTCTTTTTTTTTTTAAATTAAATTTATTTATTTTTTTAATTACAATACTATATTTGTTTTGCCATACATTGACACGAATCAGCCATAGGTGAACACAATCTCCCAATGCCGAATCCCCCTCCCACCTCCCAACCCCCATCCTCTACTTGAATCATCCTGTGCATCAGCCCCATGCCTCCTGCATCCTACATTGAACTTAGGTTAGCGTTTCGTTTCTTACAGGAAAATATACATGTTTCATTGCCATTCTCCCAAACCATCCCACCCTTTCCCTCTCCCTCAGAGTCCAAAAGTCCACTCTATACCTCTGTGTCTCTTGTTGTCTCACATATAGGGTCATCATTACTGTCTTCTAAATTCCATATATATGTGTCAGTATACTGTATTGGTGTTTTTCTTTCTGGCTTACTTCACTCTGTATAATCGGTTCCAATTCCATCCATCTCATTAGAACTGAGTCAAATTTATTCTTTTTAAGGGCTGAGTAGTATTCCATAGTGTATATGAACCACAGCTTTCTTATCCATTCATCTGCTGATGGACATCTAGGTTGCTTCCATGTCCTGGCTATTATAAACAGCGCTGCAATGAACATTGGGGTACATGTGTCTCTTTCACTTCTGGTTTCCTCAGTGTGTATGCCCAGCAGTGGGATTGCTGGGTCATAAGGCAGTTCTATTTGCAATTTTTAAGGAATCTCCACACTGTTTTCCATAATGGCTGTACTAGTATGCATTCCCACCAGCAGTGTAAGAGGGTTCCCTTTTCTCCACACCCTCTCCAGCATTTATTGCTTGTAGACTTTTGGATCGCAGCCATTCTGACTGGTGTGAAATGGTACCTCATTGTGGTCTTGATTTGCATTTCTCTGATAATGAGTGATGTTGAACATCTTTTCATGTGTTTGTTAGCCATCCGTATGTCTTCTTTGGAGAAATGCCTATTTAGTTCTTTGGCCCATTTTTTTATTGGATCATTTATTTTTCTGGAGTTGAGCTGCATAAGTTGCTTGTATATCTTTGAGATTAGTTGTTTGTCAGTTGTTTCATTTGCTATTGTTTTCTCCCATTCAGAAGGCTGTCTTTTCACCTTGCTTATAGTTTCCTTTGTTGTGCAGAAGCTTTTAATTTTAATTAGATCCCATTTGTTTATCTTTGCTTTTATTTCCAGTATACTGGGAGTTGGATCATAGAGGATCCTGCTGTGATTTATGTTGGAGAGTGTTTTGCCTATGTTCTCCTCTAGGAGTTTTATAGTTTCTGGTCTTACATTTAGATCTTTAATCCATTTTGAGTTTATTTTTGTGTATGGTGTTAGAGAGGGGTCTAGTTTCATTCTTTTACAAGTGGTTGACCAGTTTTCCCAGCACCACCTGTTAAAGAGACTATCTTTACTCCATTGTATATTCTTGCCTCCTTTGTCGAAGATAAGGTGTCCATAGGTATATGGGTTAATCTCAGGGCTTTCAATTTTGTTCCATTGATCTATATTTCTGTCTTTGTGCCAGTACCATACCGTCTTAATGACTGTGGCTTTGTAGTAGAGCCTGAAGTCAGGCAAGTTGATTCCTCCAGTTCCATTTTTCTTTCTCAAGATTGCTTTGGCTATTCGAGGTTTTTGTATTTCCATACAAATCTTGAGATTATTTGATCTAGAATCTTTTTCAATAAGTTAACTCTTCGAATCAGGTGGCCAAAGTATTGGAACTTCATCTTCAGCATCACTCCTTCCAATGAAAGGTTGATTTCCTTTAGGATTGACTGGTTTGATCTTGCAGTCCAAGGGACTCTCAGAGTGTTCTCTTACAATTTCCCTTTTGGTGTTGTACATTCTATGGGTTTGGGAAAATGTAATATAAAGACATGTGCACATCACTGTAATATCATAGAATATTTTCATTGCCCCAGAACCCTTTGTGCTCTTCCTCTTCATCTTTCCCTCACCCACCCCACCAGAAACCACTTATCTTTTTATTGTCTCCACAGTTTTGCCTTTTCAGAATGTCATGTAGATGGACTCATACAGTGTGTAGCCATCTCAGATTGGCTTAATTTAATTAGACATATGCATTTAAGATTGCTTTATGTATTTTCACAGTTTGATAGCTCATTTTTAGCACTGAATAATATTCCATTTTCCAAATGCAACATAGTTTATTTATTTATCCATTCACCTACTAAACAACATCTTGGTTGTTTCCAAACTTGGACAATTAAGAATAAAGCTGCTATAAACATCCATGTGCAGGTTTTTGTGAGTATATAGGTTTTAAAATCCTTTGGGCAAATACTGAGGGGTGTGACTGCTGGACTATATGGTAAAACTGTGTTTAGTTTTATAGGAAACCACAAAACTGCCCTTCAAAATATCAGTACCACTTTGCCTTCCCAACCAGCAATGTATGAAAGCTCTTGTTGTTCCACATCTTCATCAGGTTTTGGTATTGTCAGAATTTTGCATTTTGGATATTCTAATAGATATGTAATGATATAACATTGATGTTTTAATTTCCACTTCCTTGATGAAAAGATATAAAACATCTTTTCACATATTTATTTCTTTATTTTCTGAATAACTTTTTATTTGACTTTTCAGTATCCTATTTTTCCTTGAAGCATTCTTTTAATTAATTTATTTATTTATTTTAATTGGAAAATAATTACAATATTGTGATGGTTTTTACCACACATCAACATATGTGTATCTTCTTTGGTTAAGGTCTTTGGCCAATTTTTAAATTATGTTGTTTATTATCTTATTGTTGAAATGTAGGAGTTCTTTCTATGTTTTGGATAATTGTACTTTATCTAATGTGTCTTTCAGAAATATTTTTTCCTAGTCTGTGACTTTTAATCTCTTGACACTGTCTTTCACAGACAGAAGTTTTTAATTTTTAATGAAGTCCATTTATCAAGTTTTTTTCATGAATCATGTCTTTGATGTTGTATTTTAAAAAGATATTATCATACTCAAGGTTATCTAGCTTTTCTTCTATGCTGTCTTTTAAGATTTTCATAGTTTCACATTCAGCACTTAGATCTATGATTAATTTTGTGTTAATTATTGCGGAGGATGTAAAATTTATGTCTAGATTATTTTCTCTTTTTTTCTTGTGGATATCCAATTTTTTCAAAGAGTCTCTTTGCTCCATTGTATTCTTTTTGCTTCTTAGACAAAAAAAAATTGGTTTATTATATATTTTGGTGCCTATTTCTGGACTGCATATTCTGTGCTACTGATCTATTTGTCTATTCTTTTCCCAATACCATTGTGTCTTAAGTACTATAGCTTTATAATAAGTCTTGAAATCAGGTGGCATCAAGCCTCTAATATTCTGCATCAACCCTCAAATATTATTCTTATCCTTTAATATTGTGTTGGCTAGTGTGAGTTTTTTGTCTCTCCATCTAAACTTTAGAATCAGTTTGTTGATATCCAAAACATAATTTGAACCAACGTCTTGACCATATTGATTCTTCCTCCTCATGAGCATGGAATAACTTTCCATTTATTTAGTTCTTTTCATTTTACTCATTTGATTTTGTAGCTTTTCTCACATAAATTTGGTATATAGATCGATATAGATTTATATCTGAGAATTGTTTTTATGAGATTATAATATAAATAATATTGTGCTTTAAATTTAAAATTCAACTTGTTCATTATCGGTATACAGGACAACAATAAACTTTTGATACTAATGTTGCATCTTGCATTTTTGCCATAATTTCATATCAGTTCCAGGAGACTGTCAATTCTTCTGGACTTTCTACATGATTATGTTATCTTTGAGCAAAGATAGTTTTATATCTTCCTTCCCAACCTGTATAATTTTTATTACCTCTTCTTGTTTTAGTGCCTTAGCAAGGAGAGAGTGCATTCTGGCCTTATATCTGATCCAAGTGGGAAAGTTTTTAGTTTCTAATAATTAAGTAGGATGTATGCTGTGCATTTTGGTATATTAAAAAAAATTAAGTAACCTCCATACTGTATCCACAGTGGCTGCACCATACTGCATTTCCACTATCATTGTACGTGGGTTCCAATTTCTCCACATGTATGTCAAAATTTATCTTTAAAAAATTTTGATGATGGTAATCTTTCCAGGTGTGAGGTATCCCACTATGATTTTAAGTTGAATTTTCCTCATCATTGGCAATGATTTATTGGATATGACATCAAAGACACAACAACAAAAGTGAAAATAGACAAGTGAGATTACATCAAAACTAAAACGTTTTGCAACTATTTTTTAAAGCAGAGTGAGAGAGTAATTTACAAAATGGGAGAAAATATTTGCAGATCATGTATCTGTTAATGGGTTAACACCAAAATACATAACCAAAATGACAAGAAACAAAACAGAACAAAAAGCCAAAATAGTATAAACCTAACTAAAAAACGGGCAAAGATCTTGAATAGACATTTCTGCAAAGAAAGTATACAGAAGGTCAACAACTATATTGAAAGATCATATTTATTTTTCTGATCAATTACTGTTAACCTTAAATACCTAGGAAAGCTATTAATTCATCTGACACTATAATGTAGTAAAATGTAGAATTACACATTATATTTAGATTTTAGAAAACTAGACACTGTGTTGAGGGCTAAATAATTATTTTGCTTTGGTCATAGGAAATTTCAGGATTTCAGTTTCTGCCTTGAACTGATAATTTAATTATTTTAACTTATTAATTCTTCTGGGGCTTCCCCAATAGCAGTAAAGAATCCCCCTGCAAAGCAGGAGCCATAGGAGACATGGGTTAAGCCCCTGGGTGGGGAAGATCCCATGGAGGAGGGAGTGGCTACCCACTCCAGTATTCTCACATGGAGAATCCCCATGGACAGAGAGGCTGGAGGGCTATAGTCCATAGGGTCTCAAAGAGTTGGAGATGACTAAAGCAACTTAACATGCATTAATGCATTATTTCTTTTAATTTAAGATGTTCAGTCATATCAAAGGCAGCTTACTCAGTCTGTATCCTTGAATTTCTATGTCCTCCCTAGTACTTTTTGTCATTGAAATAGGAAATAGTCTGGCATTAAATGTACAGTTTATTCCAGTGGAAAATGAATAATTAACTGCATCATCACTGTGTACTGTGGTCTGCCATGTTTTATTGTTGTTGTTCAGTTGCTAATTGATGTCCCACTCGACTCTTTGCAATCATATGGATTGCAGTATGCCAGGCTTCCTTGTCCTTCACTATCTCCAAGAGTTTTCTCAAACTCATGTTCATTGAGTCAGTAATACCATCCAACCATCTCACCCTCTGCTGCCCCCCTTATCCTCTTTATCCTCCTCGGTCTTTCCCAGAATCAGAATCTTTTCCAATAAGTTGGCTCTTTGCATCAGGTAGTCAAAGTAAAGTATTGGAGGTTCAGCTTCAGTATCAGCCCTTCCAATGAATATTCAGACTTTATTTCCTTTAGGGCTGATTGGCTTGATATCTTTGCTGTCCAAGAGACTCCCAAGAGTCTTCTCCAGCACCATAGTTCGAAAGCATCAATTCTTTAATGCTCAGCCTTTTTTATGGTCCAATTCTCAAACCCATATAAGACTACTGGAAAAACCATAACTTTGACTATAAGGACCTTCGTTAGCAAGGTGATGTCTCTGCTTTTTAAATGATGTCTAGGTTTGTCATACCTTTCCTGTCAAGGAGCAAACATCTTTCAATTTTGTGGCTGCAGTCGCCATCCACAGTGATTTTGGAGCCCAAGAAAACAAAATCTGTCACTTTTTCTCCATCTATTTCTCATGAAGTAATGGAACCAGATACCATGATCTTTGTCTTTTGAAAGTTGAATTTTAAGCCAGCTTTTCCACTCTCCTCTTTCATATTCATAAAGAGACTCTTTAGTTCTTGTTCACCTTCTGCCAGTAGAGTGGTATCATTGGTATATCTGAGTTTGTTGATATTTTTCCCATCAATCTTTCTTGCAGACTGTGAGTCATTGAGCCTGGCTTTTCACATGATATATTCTGCATGTAAGTTAAATAAGTAGGGTAACAGTACCCAGCATTGACATACTCCTTTCCAAATTTTGATCCAGTCCATTGTTCCATGTCTGGTTCTAATTTCTTGACCTGCATTTAGGTTTCTCAGGAGACAGATAAGGTGGTCTGGTATCCCCATCTCTTCAAGAATTTTCCACAGTTTGTTGTGATCTACAGTCAAAGGCTTTAGCATAATCAATGAAGCAGAAGTAAATGTTTTCCTGGAATTCCCTTGCATTTTCTGTGATCCAGAAGATGTTGGCAATTTGATGTCTGATTATTCTGCCTTCATAAAATCCAGCTTGCACATCTGGAATTTCTCAGTTCATAATGTTGAAGCTTTGTTGTTTTTCAGTCACCTAGTTTTGGCTGATTCTTCACAGCTCCATTGACTGCATCAGGCCAGGCTTCCCTGTTCCTCACTATCTCCTGGAGTTTGTCCAAGTTCATGTCCATTGAATCAGTGATGTAATCCTACCATTTTATCCTCTGTTGCCCTCTTATTTTTCTGCCTTCAATCTTTCCGAGGATCAGGGTCTTTTCCAGTGATTCAGCTATTTGCATCAGGTGGCCAGTATCAGTATCAGTATCAGTCTTTCCAAAGTGTATTCAGGATTGATTTCCTTTAAGATTTCATGGTTTGATCTCCTTGAATTCCAAGGGACTCTCAAAAGTCTTCCTGGACTATAGTCCTGTTTCGTAGTTAGAATAAGAAAAGGGAGTGAAAAGTGAGGTGGCTAAAAGTCAAAGGGAAAAGCCCATTTAAAGGGAAGAAAGAAAAAATCCATGGACTGGAGTGAGAACGTCAGGTGAAACAAATATGCCCCCTACCTGGTTAACCCAAATTTGCATAGGGCAGGCTCAAGGGTGAGGAGGAAAAATGTATTAAAAGAGGGAGCTAAGATGTGTTGAGGCCTCTCCTTTGGGGTCAGCCTGCCCTCACACCTTGAGGGTGTAATATTTGCCATTTGCCAAACAAAACTCTGAACTGTAACCAAGCTGTAACACTGGTCTGCCATTTCAAATCTTCATTGCAGTGAGACAGAACTGAGGAAATTTCACACTCACCCAATAACTTCAAATTTTTGGGCTCTGCTTCTTTATTTTCCAGCTATCGCATCCATGTGTTGCTAGTGGAAAGACTAACTTTAAGGACGTTTGTTGCCAGAGTGATGTCTTTGCTTTTTAACACTCTTCCTATGTTTGTCATAGCTTTCCCGCCGAGAAGCAATGATTTTCTAATTTTATGGCTGTAACTACTATCTGCAGTAATTTTAGAGCCCATGAAGAGGAAATCTGTCACTGTTTCTGTTCAGTTCCATCCAGTCACTTAGTCATGTCTGATTCTTTGTGATGCCATGGACTGCAGCACACCAGGGTTCCTTTTCCATCACCAACTCCTGGAGCATGCTCAAACTCATGTTCATCAAGTCAGCTATGCAATCCAACCATTTCATCCTCTGTCATCCCCTTATCCCCTTTTCTTCAATCTTTCCCAGCACCAAGGTCTTTTCCAATGAGTCATTTCTTCTTATCAGGTGGCCAAAGTATTAGAGCTTCAGTTTCAGCATAAGCCCTTTCAAAGAATACTCAGGATGGATTTCCTTAGGATTGATTGGTTTGATCTCTTTGTAGTCCAAGGGACTCTGAAGAGTCTTCTCCAGCACCACAGTTCAAAAGCATCAACTTCAGCACTCAGCTTTCTTTATGGTCCAACTCTCACAACCATACCTGACTGCTAGAAAAGCCATAGCTTTGGCTAGATGGATTTTTGCCAGCAAAGTAATGTCTCTGCTTTTTTAAAATGTTGTCTGTGGTTGTCATCGCTTTTCTTCCAAAGGAGCAAGCATCTTTCACTTTCTGCCTCAATTGTGGTGTCATCTGCATATCTGAGTTTACTGACATTTCTCTTCCTCTGTAACATGAAGGAAAGGAACAAGGCACAACTTTTGAAAAAAATATTATTGATATAACCCAAGAAACACCCACTCCAGTGTTCTTGCCTGGAAAAATCCCAGGGATGGGGGAGCCTGGTCGGCTGCCATCTATGGGGTCATACAGAGTCGGACACTACTGAAGCGACTTAGCAGCAGCAGCAACAACAGTGAGGATGCAACATAAACTGATTAGAATCAAATGGTCCAAGGTGGCAGACAAGTCAACTTTGACTATACCTTGATCCTCAATTAGAAAGCTAAATGACACACCCAGAGGTTTCATGACAGTTCCAAAGCATTGTTAAAAAACAGAGGAGTTGGTGGTGGCCTAATTCCTACAAATATTTTCCCCTTCAAAATAGTTGGAATAATCCTCCCACCCTTTAGCAATTTCATAAACTTGCTGAGCCCATAAAACCTAACCACACCACATTTTACCCACCCTCTTTGATAGCCCCACCCTGTCTGTGGAGTGTGCTTGTCTCTGAATCTGGCTAAATCCACTTCTTGCCTATCACTTTGTCTCTCAGTGAATTCTTTCTGCAATGAAACATCAAGATTCTGAGCTTCACTAGGTCCTGAAACCAGGTACCATGGATTTTGGCCAGGTTCAAGTCTTGGCCAGGTGGGTTAGAGTCCCAAACCGGGTTTTGGCTGAGTATAAGTCCCAGCACTTAATTAGGGCTTCCCTGATAGCTCAGTTGGTAAAGAATCCACCTGCAATGCAGGAGATCCAGGTTCAATCCTAGATTGGGAAGATCCCCTGGAGAAGGGAAAGGCTACCCACTCCAGTACTCTGGCCTGGAGAATTCCATGGACTGTATAGTCCATGGGTTCACAAAGAGTCAGACATGACTGAGTGACTTTCACTTTCAAGTCCAAGCACATTTGTTCAAGTCCCAATCTGAGGTAAATGGTTTCACTTTCACATTTTCCCCTCTATTGACCATGAAGTGATGGGACCAGATGCCATGACCTTAATTTTCTTTTTAATAGTGAGTTTTAAGCTTTTTTTTTTTTTCAATCTCTTCCTTCACCTTCATCAAGAGGTCTTTAGTTCCCCTTTACTTTCTGCCATTAGAGTGGTATCATCTGCATATCTGAGGTTGTTAGTATTTCTCCCACAAATCTTGATTCCAGCTTGTAACTCATCCAGCCTAGCATTTCCCATGATGTACTCTGTGTATAAATTAAATCAACAGGGTGACAATAAGCAGCCTTGTTGTACTCCTTTCTCAATCCTGAACCAGTCAGTTGTTCCATACAGTGATTTAATTGTTGCTTCTTGACCTGCATACAGGCTTCTCAGGAGACAGCTAAGATGGTCTTGTATAACTAGGTTTCTCAGGATACAGCTAACATGGTCTGATATTACCTTCTCTTTAAGAGCTTTCCATAGTTTGTTATGATCCATACAATCAAAGGCTTTAGCATAGTCAGTGAAACAGAGGTTGATGTTTCTCTGGAATATGTCCTTGCTTTCTCTATGATGCAGTGACTCCTATGAACTAATGCCAAAACTAGTTTTAGTTCTAGAAACCTCTGTGATTCCTCTGATTTTTCTAAACCAAGCTTGAACATCTGGAAGTACTTGGTTCATGTAACGCTGATGCCTAGGTTGGAGGATTTTGTGTGTAACTCTGCTAGCTTGGTGAGGTGAGGGGAAGTCGCTCAGTCATGTCTGACTCTTTGTGACCCCGTGGACTGTAGCCCACCAGGCTCCTCTGTCCATGGGATTCTCCAAGCAAGAATATTGGAGTGGGTTGCCTTTTCCTTCTCCAGGGGATCTTCCCAACCCAGGGATCGAACCCAGGTTTCCTGCACTGCAGGCAGACACTTTAACCTCTGAGCCACCAGGAAGTCCATGGTGGATGATTGCAATTGTCTGGTTGTTTGAATACTCTTTAGCACTGCCCTTCTTGGGAACTGGGATGAGGATTGACATTTTCCAGTCCTGTGACCACCGCTGTGTTTTCCAAATTTGCTGACATATCGAGTGCAGCACTTCAGTAGCATCACTTTTAGAAGTTTAATTAGCTCAGCTGGAATTCAGTCACCTCCAGTAACTTTATTGGCAGCCGTGCTTCCTAAGGCCCCCTTGACTTCACACTCCAGAATGTCTGACTCTGAGTGAGAGGCTACACCATTGTGATTATCCAGGTCATTAAGATCTTTTTTTTGTATAGTTCTTCTGTGTATTCTTACCATCTCTTCTTGATCTCTTTCGCTTCTATTAGGTCTTCAACGTTTCTGTCTTTATTGTGCCCATCTTCAGATGAAATATTCCTTTGCTATTTCCAATATTCTTTAAGAGATCTCTCGTCTTTCCCTTTCTCTTGTTTTCCTCTATTTTTTTTTTTTTGCATTGTTCATTGAAGAAGGCCTTCTAGTCTCTCCTTGCTATTTTCTGAAACTCTGCATATACTTGGGGTACTTTTCCTTTTCCCCCTTGTTTTTCATGTCTCTTCTTTTCTCAGCTATTTGTAAACCCTCCTCAAACAACCACTTTGCCTTCTTTTCATGCCTTTTTTTTTTTTTTTTTGGAGGTGGGGAGGGAGGGCTTTGCTCTCTCTCCTGTACAATATTATGGACTTCTGTCCATGTTTTTCAAGTACTCTGTTTACTAGATATAATCTTTTGAATCCATTCATTACCTCCACTGCATAATCATAGGAGATTGATTTAAGTCATACCCAACTGGCCTAGTGATTTCCCCTACTTTCTTTAGTTTAAGTTTGAATTTTGTCATGAGGAGCTGATGATCTGAGCCATAGTCAGTTCCAGGTCTTGTTTTTGATGACTGTATACACTTCTCCATCTTTGGCTGCAAAGAATGTAATCAATCATATTTCGGTATTGATTATTTGGTGATATCCATGTGTAAAGTTGTCTCTTATATTTTTGGAAGAAGGTGTGTGCTATGACCAGAGCATTCTCTTGGCAGAATTCTGTTAGCCTTTCCTCTGCTTCATTTTGTACTCCAAGGCCAAACTTGCCAATTACTCCTTGTATCTCTTACTTCCTACTTTTGCATTCCAATCCACTATGATGAATAAAACCTCTTTGTGTGTGTGTGTGTGTGTGTGTGTGTGTGTGTGTGTGAGTGAGTGTGTCTGTGTTAGATCTAGGAGTTCTTCTAGATCTACATGAAACTGATCGATTTCAACTTCTTCAGCATTGGTGGTTGTGGAATAAACTTGGATTACTGTGATGTTGAATGGTTTGCCTTGGAAATGATTTAAAATTATTCTGTTGCTTTTAAGGTTGCACTCAAGTATTGCATTTCGGACTCTTGTTGATTATGAGGGTTACTTCATTTCTTCTACATGATTCTTGCTCACAGTTCAATTTAGTTCAGTCACTCAGTTGTGTCTGACTCTGCGACCCCAGGAACTGCAGAATGCCAGGATTCCCTGTCCATCACCAACACCTGGAGCTTGCTCAAACTCATGTCCATTGAGTCAGACATGAGTCTTACCCACATTAGTAGATATAATGGTGATCTGAATTAAATTCACCCATTCCGGTCCATTTTAGTTCACTGATTCCTAAGATGTAGATGTTTACTCTTGCCATCTCCTGCTTAACCACATATGATTTACCTTTATTCATGGACCTAACTTTACAGGTTCCTATACAATATTGATCTTAGAGCATTGGATTTCACTTTCATCACGTTACATCTATGACTGAGCATCATTTCTTCTTTGCCCCAGCTACTTCATTCTTCTGGAGTTATTGGTAGTAGTCCTCCCTTCTTCCCCAGTAGCATATTGGATACTTTCCAACCTGAGGAGCTCAACTTTCGGTGTCATATTCTTTTGCCTTTTATGCAGTTCATGGAGTTCTCATGGCAAGTATATTGGAGTGGTTTGCCATTCCTTCCTCCAGTGGATCACTTTTTGTCAGATCTCTCCACAGTGACCCGTCAGTCTTAAGTGACCACACATGGCATGGCCCATAGCTTCATTTAGTCGTGTAAGCCCCTTCACCACTACAAGGCAGTGAGACATGAAGGGGGTTAAAGTCTAGCTTGGAGGATTTTGAGCTTTATCTTGCTAACATGTGAAATGAGCACCATTGTACAGTTGTTTGAACATGCTGACACTGCTTTTCTTTAGAATTAGAATGAAAACTGACCTTTCCAGTCTTTCCATGTTTTATACCTCATCAAGTAATTAAAGACAGTTCTATGTCTCCTGTGAAAAAATAATCCAATTTTTTTTATTCCTGTAAAGCAGGGGCTTCACAGCCCTCACCATATTAATTATTCTTTTCTATATCTTCTCTAGAGTGACATTGTCCACCTTAAAATGTTCACTGAATAACAATGCCATTCTACAGGTATCCTTTTGATATGAAAACAGATTTTAAGCTAAGATCTCAAAAGTATCTTCTTCAGTTAGTCTGAAACAAATACTATGACTTTAGTGAATATATATCACCCTCAGAGTGAGCATATTTCACTAATCTGGCATCATTTGTATTATTAAAGAGCTAAAAATGAATGAATAACCTGTTTAATGTTACTAAATTCTCTAAGGGATAAACAATAAAGACAGATACCTTTAGGGGCTTTTCATATAGTGAGATGTTAGTCCCCACAATGACAGTTGAGTATGGTAGCATCATCATACTTTCAAATAATGAAATTGAGATTCAGAAATGTTATTTTACCCAAGATTATGGACTTGAATTAAAATCTAACTCCAAAGTCTATTTTCTTTTCATAAACTCATATCATTATTTCTTGGGAAAATGTAATCACAGAATGCTTGTGGTGGAAACCTAGACTGCCATAGAAGCAAAACTATTGTTGACTGATGCACAAGGGGTGGGGCTGCCATTGCAGCCTCTCTATCCACAAATCAACCCCTGCCTCAATGAGCATTAGGCAGGGCACACACTAGGGCTAGCTCTCTTACTCTTGTGGTTGTTGGCTGCCCTGCATGACCTGTCCCCACTAGGACAGCCACAACACCAGCCTCTGCCATCTCCACACAGCTTCTTCAACAGGGCAGCATCCAGAGAAGATTCTTGTGGGTGGTCCACATGAATAAGTGATGCTAATAACAGATGAGCCCCAGGGGCCATGCAACTAAGGAAGAGAAGCTGAAATCTTTCCCTATAGCTGTGCAAATTATAAATCAACATCCTCATGATCTGCTTTGTAAGCTCAGAAACTACTGAACATCTGAACCAAAAAAGAGTGCTCCTGCAGTCAAGGCGTGTTTAGCTTTAGCAATTGTAGTGTTTGTGGGCAAATGTACATGGGAATTTGGCCAGGTCAGAAACTGAGCTACATCCATAGCGCCCACAGCATGTACATATCCATGATTACTGGAATCTTGGGACCTCGTTTCATTGAATCTACATTTATTGCTTGCTGCAAACAACATCTGAGAAATACCAGGGCCACCTGCTGGCATACGTAGTTAAGGTGGGCCCAAGAAAAGTCCAACAACAGTGTAATGTGAGAGCTTGCTCAACAAGAGAAAGATGACACAACAAAGGACAACCACAGGTGAACAGTTGCAGCAGGAGAATACTCAGTGGTTTCCCTCCCAGTAGGAGTGACCTAATACCACCTACCTCATACCATGGATCAGAAACACAACTAAGAAACAGGTCTGGGGGACTCTACTTCAATAACTAGGGAGCAGACCACACTTCTGACAGGTAAGGGACAATCACAGAGCAAACAGGAGGTCCTGGATAGTATCCAGTGCAAGCTCTGATGACCACATCAGTCACACTTCCTATCAAGGGGATAATAGCCAAAATACGCTGAGAAAAGAGATGGCAGACATCTATCCAAAAAACAACTTTGCACCAAAAATATTAAACCCATGCAGGCTACACAATGATGTTCCCACATAAAAATACCCCTCAAGACAAAATAAGTATCTGGCAATAGAAAGAAAAATCTCAAGAGCATTTAGCCTTGAAGGCCAGTGAGTATAGGACCTCCACAGAGCTGGGGAAAGCAGAGACTCCGTTTTTGGAGGGTGCACACATGGTCTCACATGAACTAGCACCCAGCAAAAAGAAGTTTCTCCATACAAACCAGGGGTAAATTTACCTATGGGTCTTGGGGGAGGGGGCGGTTCTCCTGGGGAGGCAAAGGTTGACTGTATCCTACTATGAGGGCAGAGATACTGGCAGCAGAAGCCCCAGGGAATATTAATCAAAGTGAGTTCTTCCAGAGGTCCACATTTCAGTACCAAAATCCAACCCCACATAACAGCCAAAGGCTTCAGTCTAAGCCAATGAGAAAACAAGATAAGAACAAGACCACATGAATCAGGAGACAGGCTGCTAAAATCTTTTTGAGCATGCAGCCACGTCATAGCATACCCTGTGATATGGCCCTGCCAATCAGAAGAAGAGTCAGCTCCATTCACCAGAAACTCCATTCACGGTCTCTACCACCAGAAAGCCTGAACAATACCTGAACCAACCTCATCCACCAGGGAGCAGACATCAGAAACAAGAGGAAATACCACCCAGAATCCTTGGAAAGAAGACCATAATCACAGAAGGTTACACAAAATGAGACAACAGAGAAATATTTTTCAAATGAAAGAATAAGATAAAGACCTATAGGAACAACTACCTGAAAAGGATTTAGGCAATCTATCTGAAAAAGAATTCAGAATAATAAGAGTAAAGATGATTCAAAATCTCAGGGATAAATTGGAGGCACGCATGAAGAATATAAAAGCAATGTCTAGCAAGGAGATTGAGCATTTAAAGAACAAACAAACAAAGATGAAAAATACACCAGAAAAAAACATTAGCAGAATAATTGAGGGAGAAGAATGAATAAGTTGGAAGACAGTGGTGGAAATCACTGCTGCAAAACAGAATAAAGAACAAAAGAATGAAAAGAAGTGAGAACAGTTCCAAAGACCTCTGGGATAACATGAAATGCACCAACCTTCAAATTATAGGAGCCCAAGAAGAAGAGGAGAAAGAATTTAATTAAATATTTGAAGAGATTATAGCTGAAAACTTCACTAACATGGGAAATAGCCATCTGATATAGTAATACTTATATCAGGCAAAATAGACTTTAAAATAAAGACTATTACAAGAGAAAAGGAAAGGCATTATATAATAATCAAGGGATTAATCCAAGAAGAAGATATAACAATTCTAAATATACATGCACCCACAATAGGAGCACTTTTATATATAAGGTCAATAGTAACAGTTGTAAAAGAGGAAATTCACAGTGACAATTTATTAGTTGAGAAATTTAAAACACCCTACTTATCCCAATGGACTGATCACTCAAACTGAAAATTCATAAGGAAACACAAAACTTAAATGACACATTAAACCAAAGAGACCTAATTTATATCTATAGGTAATTCTATCCCAAAGCAGCAGAATACACTTTAATCACAAATGCACATGGAACATTCTACAGAAAAGACTACTTGGGCCACAAAGCAAACCCTGGTAAATTTAAGAAAATTGGTATCATATCAAGCATCTTTTCTGACCACAATGATGAAGTTAGGAATCAACTGGTGAGGGGGGAGGAGGGCTTCCCAGGTAGCTCTAGTGGTAAAGAGCTCGCCTATCAATGCAGGAGACAAAAGATGAGACTTTGATCCCTGGGTTGGGAAGATTCCCTGGAGGAGCGCATGACAACCCACTCCAGTATTCTTGTCTGGAGAATCCCATGGACAGAGGAGTCTGGTGGTCTACTGTCCACTGGGTTGCAAAGAGCTGGACATGACTGAAGCGACATAGCACACATGCACACAAAGTGGCATGGGGAAACTAACAAAACCATGAACACATGGAGGCTGAGCCATCTTGCAAACTCAATATATTAGATTAAAAGCCATAAAAACTTAATTATAGTCCTTTAAAAGGCATTTTATTTTAAATTCAAAAGTTGTTTCAGTGTAGAAAATACCTGGATAACAATTCGCTTGGAAGGTAAGCATTTAAGATGTCATTACCAAATATATTATTATGACTAATTTAAAGTACCTTTATTTCTACTCTGTACTCCCCATTTTTTGAGTTCTCTTCATTCAGTCAGGGAGTATAAACAGATTTGGGAACAAATATTTAGTTTAGTACATAACTCTTTATTTTAAAAAATACTTAAAGATTCATTTATTTTTGGTATATTAATATAATCTATGCTGTGTTGTACTTAGTCACTCAGTTGTGTCTGACTCTTTGTGACCCATAGACTGTAACTCACCAGGCTCTTCTCTCCATGGGGATTTCCCAGGCAAGAATACTGGAGTGGGTTGCCATGCCCTCCTCCAGGGGTTCTTACCAATCCAGGGATTGAACCCAGCTCTTCTGCATTGCAAGAGGATTCTTTACTGTCTGAACCACCAGGGAAGCCTACGAGTACTGGAATGGGTAGCTTATCGCTTCTTCCTAGGTACTTGTGACCCAGGAATTGAACTGATGTCTCCTGCATTGCAGGTGGATTCTTAACCAGCTGAGCTACCAGGGAAGTCCAATATGATTTATACTTAATCTTTTGTGATTCATTGAGTTTGATTCATTAGATGTCCTTTTATACCACTTTTCTTGACTCATTAATTCTTAAGCAATTTTTCATTCAATTTGAAAGTTTTGAGTAATTATTTTTATAAGGACCATGGGAGTAGTATATTCAAAAAGCTTTGCTTATTTGAAAATAGCTTTCTGTTTGTCTTTGCACATAAATGTTTGCTGTTACAGAGAAATATGAAACTATCTGACTTTGGTTCTTTTATAGAGAAACTGTTTTCTTTATTGCTTATATGCTTGAAGAATATTAAAATTCATTCATCTGTTAAAATAATTTTACAGGAAAATATATACTTGTGGTAATTACTTTGTTATTTTTCCTTCCCAAATGAACTCCTTTTTAAAAATTAAAAAAAAAAAGACTTTGCAGATGACTTTGGGAGAAATAAGGGAAATTATTTCATACTACGGAACTCTAAGAGAATAAGGAGAGTTTGCTTAGACTGTTTGATAAGCCTTTTGATGATTAGCAAACATGCTAGTTATATGTCTCTAGGTGGTATGTGTTTTACATGCCATATGGTACCTAAACTACACCCAATCTTAGGGCAAGATAAGCTCAAAGGCATGTGATAATATTTTCTCTTCAAATTTAATATGGTAATGTTTTTAAAGAAAAAATAAAACCTGACTGGTTTCACGTTTTAAGACTGTTTAAAAATGTACTAGAGTTAAATGATTGCATCAAAATTACTGCATAAAAAGGTCATACTTGATTAATGTATACTTGTCTACAGTTTACTCTCATGATAAGCTGAAAAATAAAAAAAAAACTCTCAAGAATAATATATTATATTAGGACAGTTATTCAGAATCATAATACAGAATTCAGCCAACAAAAGCTTTTTCAGCTCATACTTATAATGATTACCCACTCTATAAATTTCAAGTCAGAAAACAACACAATTCTGTAAAGCAATTATCCTTCAATAAAAAAATAAATTTAAAAAATCACCTTGCTTAAAGATAATTAGAACTACTCTGATTTGAAAGAATTGAATACAGCATATTGTCCTAGAGAAATATGGATCTTCCATAACTCTGATATTAACAGTCAATTGAAAATGCAATTTTTAGGTACAAAAGATTTATTACAATGTATATGAAAAAGACTAAAATAATAGTGGCATCTATGTTAGTAGTATAAATAAATTAAAAGACTAGATAGAAAGTATAGATCTTGGAGAAGTGAGTTAATGTTTCTACAGATTCTTGAGCTCTTCAGTAGAATATAGAGTTGAAGAATTTATACTTAACCAAAAAAGAAAAAAATAGATCAGAAAAATATGTCGTACCGAAGTTAGATGTACTGAAAGAGTAGTTAACTATTAACTCACAATTAGAATTATGAAGGTGGCAGGAAAATTATAAATTAATTCATGCAGAATTTTAGTTCCTTCCATCAATTTGTTTGAACTGATAGCCATAACATACTCAATGACCCATAGCTGGTATTTTTAAAATTGAGTTATTGGTAATGAGAGATTGATCCAGATGGCAGAGTAGGATCATGTAAAATTCACCTGCTCCCATGAACACATCAAAAACACCTACATGTGAAAAAATTCTCACCACAAGCTAATTGGAAACCAGCCAGAATACTTCTGTATAACTGAGGCTATAAAAGGATCCCATAAGAAAAGGCAAATGTATAGTAAGGGTTGATGATCAACTACTTAAATAGGTAGTATGAAAATTAAAATACAAAAAATGGCAAAAAGCAATTGTAGCAACAATAAACAGGGAATGGATAAACAAGAAAAAAATTAAAATATGCTATCAAAAACACTAAAAGGGGTGACCTTCAAGACAGTGGGCCAGTAAGATGTAGAGATCACCTTCCTCCCCAAAAATACATTAAAAATACATCTACATGTGGAACAACTCTTACAGAACACCTATTGACTGCTGGCAGAAGACCTCAGACTTCCAAAAGGCAAGCTAATTTCCACATAATGGGGTAGGGCCAAAGGAATAAGAATAAAAAGATAAATATGAATCAGGACAGTACTTGCATTTCTGGAATGGAGCCGTGAAGCAAGCAAAGTTTCCACACTGGAGGAAGTCCCCTCTTGGCAGGGACAAGGATATCTTCAGGGCCTTATAGGAAAGTGCAGCAACAGGTGTGTGGAGGAACAAGCACAGAGATCATCAGCACTGACCAGCACCCCCAGCCTGAGGTGCTTGTCTGCATGCCCGCTGTGGTTGGGGCTAGGTGTTAAGGCTCAAGCTTTGGAGGTCAGATCCCAAGGAGAAGACTGGGATGGACTACCATGAAGACAGTCTGAGGGGACTAATAGGTCACAGATGAGCGAGTCCAGGAAGCAGTCTAGGCTTGCCAGAGAGACAAGAGATTATTGTTTTCGGATGTGAGAGCAGAGGGGTATACCAGCCAAGAAGTTTCCAACTTCATGCACTCACCAATGGCAGAGCACTACTTACATGAGATCTAGAGGTGGTATGAGCAGTGACTGCTGTCTCCAGCCTCACAGGTGTGTGTGATGTTTGCCCCTGCTACCATCAAGCTGTGAGAAAAACACAGATCACTGGCCACATCCTCCCTGGAGCCTATGCAGCCTGGCACTGCTGTGAGTCCTGTGAACTGGGACCAGCTCCCCCAGGAGAACATATGGCCCACTTCAGGCTATAGCAACTTCCCTGAAAGCCTCTGATGTTGCAGGCATTTACCACACATCCCAAATGTATTTGTTATATCCGTCTCTGTCCCCTGAGCCTGAGCAAGCAAGTAAGCCCTAATCAATCGCTGTTTGCCTCCTATTCTCTAAGCAGGAAACAGTTGGTAGAGGGCAACATATAAGCAGAGGCAGGGCCAAAACCAAAGTTGAGCTACAGAGGCTATGTAACCAGAGAAAAGGAAATGAATTATCTCGTGTAACTGCAGGAGCAGCAGATTAAATACCCACAATTATCTTGGTAAACCCTGCATCTTTGAAATATCTGAATAGACATCAAGTGTTCCCACACATGAGGCTGTGGACTTTGGGGGCAATTGTGGACTTTGGAAGAAAATAGAGCTGAGGTAAGGTAAGATTAAAGTATGAAATGGCCCCACAGTGCCCACAGCAGGTCCAGAGACATTCCTAGAAATATTGGAGAACTTCTTTGGTAGGCAGATTGACTGGAGTTATTCCCTCATAGCTCAGTTGGTAAAGAATATGCCTGCAAAGCAGGAGACTCGGGTTCAGTTCCTGGGTTGGGAAGGTCCCCTGGAGAAGGAAATGGCAACTCACTCTAGTATTCTTGCCTGAAGAATCCCATGAACAGAGAAGCCTAGCAGGCTACACTCTGTGGGGTCACAAGAGTCAGACATGACAGAGCAACTAAGCACACTGTAGCAGTAAGGACACTTAAAGCTGAAGCCACAGGAAAATATTCTTACTACTATTCTCTCTATACATATTTTCTTCATTTTTATTTTGTTCTATTATTTTCCTTTATTATTCTTATTTTTATTTGTTATTTCTTTCTGATTTTGTTTTAAAAATATTTTTATATTATTTTTCTTATTTCTACTGGACTTTTTCATTATATTGCAATTTTCCCATGTTTTGTTTTTTTCCTTTGTTTTGTGTTGTTTTATTTTATTTTTAACAATATTTTTATTTCTATATTTTTACTTCACTTTGCTCTTTGTATTTTTCCCATTCGTTTTCATCCCTCTTTTGTTTTTAAAATTTTATTTCCTTTTGATTATGTCTGTGTGTTTGTTTTATGTGTTCTTTGTCTTATTTTAGTTTGTGTTGTCTAACTGATCTGCTCTTGGATTTGTGTTTCTGATACTTAGTTTCTATTGTTTGTTTTCATTCATGGGCTGGTTTATAGGTTTGTTGGCTCTCATCTTTTTAATTTCCTTTTATTTACTTTTTGGTGAGTGTCCATGTGTGTCTTTATTTGTGTGTGTGTGTGTGTGTGTGTGTGTGTGTGTTTAATTCCCTGGTGGCTTAGAGGTTAAAGCATCTGCCTCTAATATGGGAGATGTGGGTTCAATCCCTGGGTCAGGAAGATCCCCTGGAGAAGGAAATGGCAACCCACTCCAGTATGCTTGCCTGACGAATCCCATGGATGGAGGAGCCTGGTGGGCTACAGTCCATGGGGTCGTAAAGAGTCAGACACAACTGAACGACTTAAATAACTAACTAGTCTTTTTAGTTTTGCTTTTATTATTTGTGTTGGGGTTTTATCTGTCTGTTTATTTTTTGTTTGTTTTTATCATTTTCTCCCCTTCTCTTCTGTGCTGTGTGATCTGCAGAGCCCTTGATGCTCCAGTCAGGGATCATACCTGAATCTCGGATCTGGGAGGCTCAAATCAAGAATGTTTGCCCACCAGAGAACTCTCAACTCCATGGAATATTAATCAGTGAGACCTTCTAAGGCCGACATCTCAACATCAAGGCTAGGCTCTACCCAATGGCTAGCAAGTTCCAGTGCTGGACCTCACACCAAACAACTAGCCAAACAGTAATACAACCCCACCCATTAGTAGACATGATGTCCAAAGCCATAGTAAATGCACAGAAATGCCAAAACATACCTCTAGATACAGGACTGCCCAATAGAAGAAAAAAGATCCAGCTCCACCCATCAGAACACAGGCAACCATCCCCTCCACCAGGAAGTCTTCACAAGGCATAGGTCTAACCCCACCCACTGAGAGCTGACACAACAAATAAGAGGAAATATAACCTTGCAGAAAATGAGATCCCAAACACAATACACAGGATGACTCAACACAAGGAGATCACTAAATGGTTATTACAAAAATCAGATTGATTAGATTCGTTGCAGCCAAAGACGGAAAAACACTATACAGTCAGTAAAAAAGAAGATCAGGAGCTGACTGTGGCTCAGATCATAAGCTTCTTATTGAAAATTTCAGACATATATTGAAGAAAGTAGGAAAAAAACCTAAGCCATTCAGGTATGAGATAAACCAAATTCCTTATGATTATACAGTAGAAGTGACAAGTAGGTACAGGAGACTTGGTCAGATAGACAGAGTGCCTGAAGAGCTATGGATGGAGATTCATGACATTGTACAGGAGGCAGTTGTCAAGAGCATCCCCAAGAAAAAGAAATGCAAAAAGGCAAAATGGTTGTCTGAAGAGGCCTTACAAATAGCTGAGAAAAGTTAAAGGCAAAGGATAAAGGAAAGATATACCCATTTGAATGCAGAGTTCTAAAGAACAATAAGGAGAGATAAGAAAGCCTTCCTACATGATCAATGTAAAAGAAGAAAATAGAATGAGAAAGACTAGAGATCTCTTCAAGAAAATTAGAGATACCAAGGGAACATTTCATGCAAAGATGAGCACAATAAAGGACAAAAATGGTATGGACCTAACAAAAGCAGAAGATATTAAGAAAAAATGGCACGAATACATAGAAGAACTGTACAAAAAAGATGTTCATGACCCAGATAATCACTATGGTGTGATCACTCACCTAGAGCCAGACATCCTGGATTGTCAAGTTAAGTGGGCTTTAGGAAGCATCACTATGAACAAAGCTAGTGGAGGTGATGGAATTCCAGTTGAGCTATTTCAAATCCTAAAACATGATGCTGTGAATGCTGCACTCAATATGCCAGCAAATTTGGAAAACTCAGCAGTGGCCACAGCACTGGAAAAGATCAGTTTTTATTCCAATGCCAAAGAAAGGTAATGCCAATGAAAGTTCAAACTATCACACAATTGTATTCATCTCACCCTCTAGGAAAGCAATGGTCATAATTCTCCAAGCCAGACTTCAAAAGTTCATGAACTGAGAACTTCTAGATGTTCAAGCTGAATTTAGAAAAGGCAGCAGAACCAAAGATCAAATTGCCCAAATCCCCTGAATCATCAAAAAGAAGAGAGTTACTGAAAAACATCTACATCTGCTTTATTGACTATGCCAAAGCCTTTGACTGTGTGAATCACAGCCAACTGTGGAAAATTTTTCAAGAGATGGGAATATCAGACCACCTTACCTGCTTCCTGAGAAATTTGTATGCATGTTAAGAAGCAACCGTTAGAACTGGACATGGAACAATGGACTGGTTACAAATTGGGAAAGGAGTATGTCAAGGTTGTATATATTCACCCTGCTTATTTAACTAATATGCAAACTACAACATGCGAAATGGCAAGCTGGATGAAGCACATCTGGAATCATGATTGCCAGGAGAAATATCAGTAACCTCAGATATACAGAAAACATCTTCCTTATGGCAGAAAGTAAAGAGCAAGTAAAGAGCCTCTTGATGAAAGTAAAAGAAGAGACTGAAAAAGCTGGCTTAAAACTCATTATTCAAAAAATGAAGTTCATAACATCTAGTCCCTTCACTTCATGGCAAATCGATAAACAATTGAAACAGTGAGAGACTTTATTTTCCTGGCGTCCAAAATCACAGCAAATGGTGATTGCAGCCAATAAATTGAAATATGTTTGTTGCTTGGAAGAAAAACTATGACCGACCCTGACAGCATATTAAAAAACAGAGACATCACTTTGCCAACAAAGTTCCGTCCTGTCAAAGCTATGATTTTTCCAGTAGTTGTGTATGGATGTGAGAATTGGACTGTAAAGAAAGCTGAACACTGAAGAATTGATGCCTTTGAACTGTGGTGTTGGAGAAGACTCTTGAGAGTCCTTTGGACTGCAAGGAGATCAAACCAGTCAATCCTAAAGGAAATCCGTCCTGAATTTTCATTGGAAGGAATGATGCTGAAGCTGAATCTCAATAATTTTGCCACCTAATGCAAAGAACTGACTCATTGGAAAAGACCCTAATGCTGGGAAAGACTGAAGGCAGGAAGAGAAGGGGACGACAGAGGATGAGATGGTTGGATGGATGGCGTCAGTGACTTAATGGCATGAGTTTGAGCAAGCTCTGGGAGTTGGTGATGGACAGGAAAGCCTGGTCTGCTGCAGTCCATGGGTTAACAAAGAGTTGGACATTATTGAGCAACTGAACTGACTGAAACATAATAAGTTAAACATAATGAGAAGAAAGATAAACATGCAACAGATTAAGGAGCAAGGTTAAAACCTATCAGATCAAGTAAAGGAATGGGAAATAGAAAGTCTAACTGGAGAAAGAATTCAGATAAATGGTAGTAAAGTTGGTCCGAAACCTCAGAAATAGAATGGAGACAAACACACAAATAGTATGGATGCACAGAACAAGAAGCTACAATAAATGTTTTACAAGAAACTTGAAAAATTAAGAAACAGGCAGTCAGCAATTAAAAAAAAAAACAATAGCTGAAATAAAAAATACACTAGAGGGAATGGATAGCAGAATTACTGATTCAGAAAAAAAGAACGGTTGAGCTAGGAAATAGAATGATGGAAATAACTGAAGCAGAGCAGAATAAAGAAAAAGAATGAAAAGAAATGAAGACTTTCTCAGAGACTTCTGGGGTAACATTAAGTACACTAACATTTGAATTACAGGAGTCCCAGAAGAATAGAAAAATAAAGTATATGATAAAATCCCTGAAGATATTATAGTAAAAAGCTTCTTAATATTGAAAAGGAAATAGCCACCCAAGTCCAGGAAGCCCAGAGACTCCCACGTAGAATAAACCTAAGGAGATATACACCAAAACACAAAGCAATCCAACTAACAAAAATTAAACACAAAGAAAAAAATATCAAAAGCAGAGAAAGGGAAAAGCAATAAGAAACATACAAGGGAAGTCCCATAAGGTTAACAGCTCATTTCCAGCAGGAATTCTGCAGACCAGAAGAAAGTGGCAGGATATACTTAAAATAAAGAAAGGAGGAAAAAAAATCTACAACCAAGTTTACCTTCCCTAGCAATGATTTCATTCAGATTCAACAGAGAATTCAAAACTTTAGAAACAAGCATAAGCTAAGAGAATTCAGCATTACAACAAATGTTAAAGGAACTTCTCTAGGCAGGAAACACAAGAAAAGGAAAGGTCCTACAAAACCAAACACAAAACAATGAATAAATGGTAATAAGATCATATGTATATATATAAATAATTACCTTAAATGGAAATAGATTAAATGATTCAACCAAAAGACCCAGACTAGCTGAATGGATACAAAAACAAGACACCTACATATGCTGTCTATAAAAGACTCATTTCAGACGTAGAGACTGAAAGTGAGGTGCTTGAAAAAGATATTCCATGAAAATGGAAAACAAAAGAAAGCAGAGTAACAATACTCCTATCAGAAAAAAAAAAATAGACTTTAAAATAAAGACTTACAAGATACAAGGAAGGACACAACATATTTATCAGGGATCAATCTAAGAAGATATAATAATTGTAAATACATACGCACCCAACATAGGAGCATCTCAATACATAAGGGAAATACTAACAGACATAAAGGGGAAATCAACAGTAACACAATAATAATGGAAGACATCAAAATCCTACTCACACCAATTGACAGATCATCCAGACAGAAAAAGTATTAACAATAATGATAAACACAAAAGGGGCAGAGCAGTAAAAAAACATAGATCTCTTCACGTGTAATTGAACCTAAATAATGAATACCATAAAACAAATAGATTTAGTTGTAAGCCAATTACGTGAGCCCCATTTGTTGTTCAGTCCTAAGTTGTGTCTGACTCTTTGCAACCCTTTCGACTTCAGCAAGCCAGCCTTCCATGTCCATCGTCCAATCCACAGAGCTTGCTCAAATTCATGTTCATCAAGGCGATGATGCCATCCAACAGTCTCATCTTTTGTTCTCTCCTTCTCCTCTTGCCTTCAACTTTCTGAGCAACAGGGCTTTTCAAATGAATCAGTTCTTCACATCCTGTGGCCAAAGTATTGGAGCTTCAGCTTCAGCATCAGTCCATACAATGAGTATTTAAGATTGATTTTCTTTAGGATGAACTGGTTGGGTCTCTTTGCAGTCCAAGGGACTCTGAAGAGTGTTCTCCAAAACCACAGTTCAAAACCATCAGTTCTTCAGAGCTCAGCCTCCTTTAAGGTACAACTCTCACATCCATACAAGACTGCTGGAAAAAGCATAGCATTTACTATACAGATCTTGCTTGGCAAAGTGATGTTTCTGCTTTTTAATACACTCTCTAAGTTTACCATAGCTTTTCTTCCAAGGAGCAGGCATATTTTAATTTCATGGCTGCAGTCACCATCTGCAGTGATTTTGGAGCCCAAGAAAATAAAATCTGTCACTGTTTCCACTTTTCCCCATCTATTTGCCATGAAGTGATGGGGGCAGATGTTAAGATCTTAGTTTTTTGAATGATGTGATTTAAGCCAGCTTTTTCACTCTCTTCTTTCACTTTCATCAAGAGCGTCTTTAGTTCATCTTCGCTTTCATCCATAAGGTGGTGTCATCCACATATCAGAGGTTATTTATTGGTGTTTTACCTTTCAGTCTTTATTTCAGCTGCTACAACATCCATCTCGGCATTTTGTGTGATGTTCTCTGCATATAAGTGAAATAATACACAACCTTGATGTACTCCTTTCCCAGTTTTGAACCAGTTCATTGTGCTATGTCCCATTCTAATTAAAATGAGGAGGGCAAAGGCTAAAACAGTTTTTCCAAGAGAGTGCACTAGTCATATTAAACACCCCCTTTCAGAAAAACAAGAGATGATTCTACACATGGACTTCACCAGATAGTCAATAACAAAATCAGATTAATTATATTTTTGCAGCCAAAAATGGAGCACTTAAATACATTGAGCGGAAGCAAAACCAGGAGCTGACCATAGCTCAGATCATGAGCTCCTTATTGCAAAATTCAGATTTAAGTAGAAGAAAACAGGAAACACCACTAGGCCATTCAGGTATGAGATAAATCAAAACCCTTATGATTATACAATGGAAGTGAAAAATAGATTCAAGAATTCCTGAAGAACTATGGGAAGAGTTTTATAACTTTGTATAGGAGGCAGTAACCAAAAGTGTCTGAAAGAAAAAGAAATGGATCAAAGCAAAATGGCGGTTTGAGAAGGCCTTACAAATAGCTGAGAAAAAAAAGAGAACTGAATGGCAAAGTAGAAAAGGAGAGACATACCTATCTTAAAGCAGAGTTCCAAAGAATAGAAGGAAAGGTAAGAAAGCATTCTTAAGTGAACAATGTAAAAAAGTAGATGAAACCAATAAAAAGCAAAAGACTACATATATCTTCAATAAAACTAGAGATATCAAGGGAACATTACATGCAAATATGAGTACAATTAAGGACAGAAATGACAAAGACCAAGAAGAAGCAGAAGATATTAAGAAGAAGTGGTAAGAATACACAGAAGAGGTCTTAATACAAAAAAGGTCTTAATGAGCCAGATAATCATGATGTGATCACTCACCTAGAACCAGACATCTTGGAGTGTGAAGTCAAGTGGATTTAGGAATCATTCCTATGAACAAAGCTAATGGAGATGATGGAATTTGAGCTGAGCTATTTCAAATCCTAAAAGATGATGCTGATAAAGTGCTGAATTTGATAGGCTGGCAAATTTGGAAAACTCAGCAGTGGCCACAGGACTGGAAAAAGTCATTTTACATTCCGGTCCCAAAGAAGAGCAATGCTAAAGAACGTTCAAACAATAGTACAATTGCACTCATTTCACATGTTAGCAAGACAATTTTCTACATCCTTCAAGCTAGACTTCAACAATACATGAACTGGGAACTTTCAGATGTATAAGATGAATTTAGAAAAGACAGAGATCAAATTGCCAACATGTGTTGGATGATAGGAAAAGTTAGGACATTCCTGAAATACAACTACTTCTGCTTCATTGACTACACTAGAGCCTTTGAATGTGTAGCTCACAACAAAATGTAGAAAACTGTTAAGAGATGGGAATACCTGACTACCTTACCTGCCTCCTGAGAAACCTGCATGCAGGTCAAGAAGCAACAGAACCAAACATGGAAAAACACACTGGTTCAAACTTTGGAGAGGAGTGCATCAAGGCTGTATATTTTCACCCTGCTTATTCAACTTGTATGCAGAGTTCAGTTTGTTCAGTCATGAATTCCAGTATGACTCTTTGTGACCCCATAGGCTACAGCTCACTAGGCTTCACTGTCCATCACCAACTCCTGGTGCTTGCTCAAACTCCTGTTCATCGAGTCAGTGATGTCTTTTAACCATCTCATCCTCTGTTGTCCCCTTCTTCCACTGCCTTCAATCTTTCCCAGCATCAGGGACTTTTCCAATGAGTCAGTTCTATGCATCAGATGGCCAAAATTTTGGAGCTTCAGCTTCAGCATCATTTCTTTCAATGAATACTCAGGACGTATTTCCTTTAGGATTGACTGCTCTGATCTCCTTGCAGTCCAAAGGACTCACAGGAATCTTCTCCAATACCACATTTCAAAAGCATCAGTTCTTCAGTGCTCAGCTTTCCTTATAGTCCAATTCTCTCATTCATACATGACTACTGGAAATGCCATAACTATTACTAGACAGACGTTTGTCTCTGGTTTTTGTTTTGTTTTTTTGTTGTTGTTGTTTTTGTATGCTAGCTAGGTTTGTCATAGCTTTTCTTCCAAGAAGTGTCTTTAAATTTTATGGCTTCAGTCACAATCTGCAGTGATTTTGGAGCCCAAGAAAGTAAAGTCTGTCTCTGTTTACATTGTTTCCCTTATATTTTCCATGAAGTTATTAGAACAGATACCATGATCTTCATTTTTTGAATGTTGAATTTTAAGCCAGTTTTTTTTCACTTTCCTCTTTCACTTTTATCAAGAGGCTCTTTAGTTCCTCTTCATTTTCTGTCATATATGTGGTGTCATCTGCATACCTGAGATTATTGATATTTTCCCTTATAATGTTGATTCCAGCTTCTGCTTCACCAAGTCTGGCCTTTCACATGATATGCTCTGCATATAAGTTAAACAAACAGTGTTACAATATACAGACTTGTTGTACTCCTTTCCGAATTTAGAAGCAATCCATTGTTCCATATCTGGTTCTAACTGTTGCTTCTTGACCTGCATACAGGTTTCTCAGGAGGCACATAAGGTGGTCTGGTATTCCCATCTCTTGAAGAGTTTTCTGCAGTTTGTTGTGATCCATACAGTCAAAGGCTTTAGAAGTCAATGAAGCAGAAGTATTTTTTTTTTTTTTTTTCTGGAACTCTCTTGCTTCTTCTATGATCCAATGGATGTTGGCAATTTGCTTTCTGGTTCTTCTGCCCTTTCTAAATCCATCTTGAGCATCTGGAAGTTCTCAGTTGAAGCATAGCCTGGAGAATTTTGAGCATTACATTGCTAGATTGTAAGATGAGTGCAATTTTGCAGTAGTTTGAACATTCTTTGGCATTGCCTTTCATTGGGATTGGAATGAAAACTGACCATTTCCAGTCCTGTAACCATAGCTGAGTTTTCCAAAATTCCTGACATATTGAATCAGCTCTTTAACAGCATCAATTTTTCTAATTTGAAGTAGCTCAGCTGGATTTTCATCATCTCTATTAGCGTTTTTTATTTATTTTTAATTGAAAGATAATTGCTTTACAGAATTTTGTTGTTTTCTGTCAAACCTCAACGTTAATCAGCCATTGATAAATGTTTCTCATCTCCCTTTTGAACCTCTCTCTCATCTCCCTCCCCAACCTGCACCTCTAGGTTGATACACAGCTCCTGTTTGAGTTCCCTGAGCCATACAGCAAATTACCAATGGCTATCTATTTTATATATGGTAATGTAAATTTCCATGCTACTCTTTCCATTCACCTCACCATCTCCTACTTTCTCCCCATGTCCATAAGTCTATTCTCTATGTTGCTCCATTGCTGACCTGCAAATAAGTTCTTGAGTACCAGTCTTTTAGATTCTGTATACATGCATTAGAATATGATATTTACCTTTCTCTTTCTGACTCTGTATAGTAGGTTCTAGGTTCATCCACCTCATCAGAACTGACTCAATTATCTTTCTTTTATTGGCTGAGTAATAGTCCATTGTGTATATGTACCACAACTTCTTTATCCATTAATTTGTCGATGGCCATCTAGGTTGCTTCCGTGTTCTAGCTATTGTAAATAGTGCTGCAGTGAATAATGGGATAAGTGTGTGTCTTTTCAATTTTGATTTCCTCAGGGTATATACCTAGGTGTGAGACTGCTGGGTCATATGGTTCTTTTATTTCTGGTTTTTAAGGAATCTACATACTGTCTTCCATAGTGGCTGTTATCAATTTACATTCCAAACAGTGCAAGAGCATTCCCTTTTCTCCACACCTTCTCCAGCATTTTTGTTTCTAGACTTTTTGATGATGGCATTTTGAGCAGTGTGAGGTGATACCGCATTGTAGTTTTGATTTGCATTTCTCTGATAATGAGTAATGCTGAGCATCTTTTCATGTACTTGTTAGCCATCTGTATGTCTTCTTTGAAAAAAAATGTCTCTTTAGGGCTTTTTCCCACTTTTTGTTTGGGTTGTTTGTTTTTCTGGCATTAAGTTGTATTAGCTGCTTGGTTTTTTTTTTTTAATTAAATTTATTTATTTATTTAAATTACAATACTGTATTTGTTTTGCCATACATTGACACGAATCAGCCATAGGTGAACACAATCTCCCTATGCCGAAGCCCCTTCCCACCTCCTACCCCACATCCTCTACTTGAATCATCCTGTGCATCAGCCCCACGCATCCTGCATCCTACATTGAACATAGATTGGCGCTTCGCTTCTTACAGGAAAATATACATGTTTCATTGCCATTCTCCCAAACCATCCCACCCTTTCCCTCTCCCTCAGAGTCCAGAAGTCCACTCTATACCTCTGTGTCTCTTTGTTGTCTCACATATAGGGTCATCATTACTGTCTTCTAAATTCCATATATATGTGTCAGTATACTGTATTGGTGTTTTTCTTTCTGGCTTACTTCACTCTGTATAATCGGTTCCAATTTCATCCATCTCATTAGAACTGAGTCAAATTTATTCTTTTTAAGGGCTGAGTAGTGTTCCATAGTGTATATGAACCACAGCTTTCTTATCCATTCATCTGCTGATGGACATCTAGGTTGCTTCCATGTCCTGGCTATTATAAACAGCGCTGCAATGAACATTGGGGTACATGTGTCTCTTTCAATTCTGGTTTCCTCGGTGTGTATGCCCAGCAGTGGGATTGCTGGGTCATAAGGCAGTTCTATTTGCAATTTTTTAAGGAATCTCCACACTGTTTTCCATAATGGCTGTACTAGTTTGCATTCCCACCAGCAGTGTAAGAGGGTTCCCTTTTCTCCACATCCTCTCCAGCATTTATTGCTTGTAGACTTTTGGATCGCAGCCATTCTGACTGGTGTGAAATGGTACCTCATTGTGGTCTTGATTTGCATTTCTCTGATAATGAGTGATGTTGAACATCTTTTCATGTGTTTGTTAGCCATCCGTATGTCTCCTTTGGAGAAATGCCTATTTAGTTCTTTGGCCCATTTTTTTATTGGATCATTTATTTTTCTGGAGTTGAGCTGCATAAGTTGCTTATATATCTTTGAGATTAGTTGTTTGTCAGTTGTTTCATTTGCTATTGTTTTCTCTCATTCAGAAAGCTGTCTTTTCACCTTGCTTATAGTTTTCTTTGTTGTGCAGAAGCTTTTAATTTTAATTAGATCCCATTTGTTTATCTTTGCTTTTATTTCCAGTATACTGGGAGTTGGATCATAGAGGATCCTGCTGTGATTTATGTCGGAGAGTGTTTTGCCTATGTTCTCCTCTAGGAGTTTTATAGTTTCTGGTCTTACATTTAGATCTTTAATCCATTTTGAGTTTATTTTTGTGTATGGTATTAGAAAGGGGTCTAGTTTCATTCTTCTAGAAGTGGTTGACCAGTTCTCCCAGCACCACCTGTTAAAGAGACTGTCTTTACTCCATTGTATATTCTTGCCTCCTTTTTCGAAGATAAGGTGTCCATAGGTATGTGGGTTAATCTCAGGGCTTTCTATTTTGTTCCATTGATCTATATTTCTGTCTTTGTGCCAGTACCATACTGTCTTAATGACTGTGGCTTTGTAGTAGAGCCTGAAGTCAGGCAAGTTGATTCCTCCAGTTCCATTTTTCTTTCTCAAGATTGCTTTGGCTATTCGAGGTTTTTTGTATTTCCATACAAATCTTGAGATTATTTGATCTAGTTCTGAGAAAAATACTGCTGGTAGCTTGATGGGAATTGCACTGAATCTGTAGATTGCTTTGGGTAGTATACTCATTTTCACTATATTGATTCTTCCAACCCATGAGCATGGTATATTCCTCCATCTATTAGTGTCCTCTTTGATTTCTTTCATCAGTGTTTTATAGTTTTCGATATATAGGTCTTTAGTTTCTTTAGGTAGGAATATTCCTAAGTATTTTATTCTTTTCGTTGCAATGGTGAATGGAATTGTTTCCTTGACTTCTTTTTCTACTTTCTCATTATTAGTGTATAGGAATGCAAGGGATTTCTGAGTGTTGATTTTATATCCTGCAACTTTACTATATTCACTGATTAGCTCTAGTAGCTTTCTGGTCGAGTCTTTAGGATTTTCTATGTAGAGGATCATGTCATCTGCAAACAGTGAGAGTTTTACTTCTTCTTTTCCAATTTGGATTCCTTGTATTTCTTTTTCTGCTCTGATTGCTGTGGCCAAATTTTGGAAATTAATCTTTGGTCAGTTTTTTTTTTTTTTCCACTTGCTATTGTTTTCTCCCATTCTGAGGGTTGTCTTTTCACCTTGCTTATAGTTTCCTTTGCTGTGCAAAAGACTTTAGGTTTAAGCAGGTCCCATTTGTTTTCTTTTGTTTTCATTTCCATTACTCTAGGAGGTGGGTCATAGAGAATTTTGCTTTGATTTTTGTCATCGAGTGTTCTGCCTACATTTTCCTCTAAGAGCTCTTTAGATTTTGGTCTGTTACATTTAGGTCTTTAATCCATTTTGAGTTCATCTTTGTGTATAGTGTTAAGAAGTGTTCTAATTTCATTCTCTTATATGTAGCTGTCCAGTTTTCCCAGCACCATTTATTGAAGAGGTTGTCTTTGTCCCATTATATATTCTTGCCTCCTTTGTAAAAAATAAGATGTCCATAGGTGCATGGGCTTATTTCTGGGCTTTCTATCTTGCTAAATTGGTCTATATTTTTGTTTTGGGGTCAGGGAAATACTGTCTTGATAACTGTAACTTTGTTGTAGAATCTGAAGTCATGATGGTTGATTCCTCCAGTTTCATTCTTCTTTCTCAAAACTGCTTTGGCTATTTGTTTTTTTGTGTGTGTTTCTATATAAATTGTGAAAATATTTGTCCTATTTCTGTGAAAAATGCCACTGGTAATTTGATTGGGATCACATTGAATCTGTAGATTGCATTGATATTATAGTCATCTTCACAATATTGATTCTTCATACCAAGGAACATGGAATATCTCTCCATCTGTTTATGTCTTCTTTGATTTCTTTCATTAGTGTCATAATTTTCTATGTACAATTCGTCTCCTTAGGTAAGCTTATACTTATATATATATATATTTTTTTGTTGTTGTTGCAATGGTGAATGGGATTGATCTCTTAATTTCTCTTCTGATTTTTCATTGTTAGTAGATAGAAACACAAGTTATTTCTATGTACTGATTTTGTATCCTGCAACTTTGCTAAATTCACTGTATAACTCTAGTAGTTTTCTGATACTATCTTTAGTGTTTTCTATGCACAGTATCATGTCATCTGCAAAGATTGAGAAGTTTACTTCTTCCTTTCAGATCTGGATTCCTTTATTTCTTTTTCTTCACTTATTGTTGTAGCTGGACTTCCAAAATTATGTTGAATTATAGTCACGGGCCAGGAGCCAGAATGGGGAATCCTGCCTGTGGCAAAGGTCGTGAGGAAAGGGGCCAGACAAAATGTAAAGGCAAGATCAGGCCTCTAGGAAAACCCCTGGGCTTTCTTGAGCATCTACCCCCAAAACCAGAGTCTGCCTGCCTTACTGCATTATGCTTTCCACCTATTCTTCTGATATTATTGGGGGGCGGCTATTCTCAACCACCTTTCTCTGGAAAAGGTTAACTTAGAGCTCCAGTTAACAGTCTCCTGCATATAAAAAGAGTGTTTCAGTTCAAACCCCTCTGATGGCTCTCTAACTTGCCTTACCCAGACTTTTACAACTATGCATATGATTGTTTACAGCCCCCCAACTGTGAGAGGCACAGGAAGCCTAAAACATAGAGCCTTTCAAAAAGTCAAAAGCTGTTAGAATAGTGCTGGTGTAAGATTTCACTGCTGAGCCGATGTTTGCTGCCAAGTTTCCATATCCCTTATCCACTGTGAGCATGGGAGTGCATTAGTTAACATAGTTGGAATGTAAGAAAACAAAATAGTAGCCTTGAAACTAACCACATCAGATTTTGAGCTAATTGGTTCTTTCTTCATTATAACTTACAGCACCTTTGCTCCGTGAGAAATGTAACTTTGCTTGATACTTTCAGAGGCTGACATAAATTAGAAATATAAAAAAAAAAAAAACACTTCAAGGGAAAATAAGTTTTCTGGTTGAGCAGCCTTTATCAAAAGAGGGTCTTAAAATGTTTCACAGGCCTCCAAGGTCAGAAGATAATGTACACAACATCATTTGTGGGAAAGGTATAAAAGTCTTTTTGAAAATAAAGCTATTGGGCCTCACTCAAAGAAGCTTGGTCACCCCGCATCAATCATGTTCTCTCTCTCTCTCTCCCCTCTCCCTTCTTCTCTTTTTCAGGCGGATCCCTTGGAGCATAGAGGCTCCCTGAGTTCACTTATCTGCCCAGGTTTCTAAGACCTGAACAGGAAGATGTTCTGCATCTTCACTCCCTTGGGAGACTGGGAGGGCACCTGTGGCCTCCGTGAACAGGCCGAACTCCATGTCTGGGGGTTTTATTGGCTTTCTATGTAAACCAAGGAATATCAGCCTCTTTCTCTCCCTCTATTTTCTTATCTACAACGTTTTTTCCTTATTTCTCTCTAAATCAATCGCCGACTCCATCCCCGCTTCGAATTACCCTGGATCCACCAGGGCTGGACCCCGGCAGTCATGAAAGTCGACACACTTGTTCCCAATCTTAGGGGGAATGCTTTCAGTTTTTCACCATTGAGAATAATATTTGCTGTAGGCTTATCATATATAGCCTTTACTGTGTTGAGGTAGGTTCCTTCTATGCCCATTGTTTGAAGAGTTTTAATCATAAGTGAGTGTTGAATTTTGTCAGAGGCTTTTTCTTCATCTGTTGAGATTAGCATACAGTTTTTACCTTTCAGTTGTTAATATGGTGTATCACATTGATTGATTTGCATATATTGAGGAATCCTTGCATTCCTGCAATAAACCCAACTTGATCATGGTGTATGAGCTTTTTGATGTGTTGCTGAATTATGTTTGCTAAAATTTTGTTGACGATTTTTGCATCTATGTTCTTCAGTGGTATTGGCCTGTAGTTTTCTTTTTTTGTGTGTTGTCTTTGTCTGATTCTGGTGTCAGGGTGATGGTAGCTTTTAGAACGAGTTTGAAAGTGTTTCTTCCTCTGCATTTTTTGAAAGAGTTTTAGAAAGATTGTAATTAGCTGTTCTCTAAACGTTTGATAGAATTCTCCTGTAAAGCCATCTGGTCCAGAGTTTTTTGTTTGTTTGTTTGTTTGTTTTTGAGATATTTGATCAGAATTTCGATTTCAGTGCTTGTAACTGGGTTATTTCTTCCTGCTTCAGACTTGGTAGATTGAACTTTTCTAAGAATCTGTCCATTTCTTCTGGGTTATTCATTTTATTGCCATATAGTTGTTTAGGAGTCTCTTTTATAATCCTGTGTATTTCTGCATTGTCTGTTGTATCTCTCCCTTTCCATTTCTCATTTTGTTGATTTGATTCTTCTCTCTTTTCTTCTTGATGAGTCTGGCTGGTCAATTTTGTTTACCTTCTCAAAGAATCAGCTTTTAGTTTTATTAATCTTTATCATTGTTTCATTCATTTCTTTTTCATCTATTTCTGCTCAGTGCTTTATTCTTTCCTTCTACTAATTTTGGGAGTTTTTTGTTCTTCCTTTTCCAGTTTTTTTAGGTGTATTTGATGTTTTTCTTGTTTCTTGAGGTAGGATTATATTGCTATATACTTCCCTCTTAGAACTGCTTTTACTGCATCCCATAGGTTTTGAGTTGTCATGTTTTCAACTTCATTTATTTCTAGAATTTTTTTTAATTTCCCTTTTGATTTATTCAGTAACCTACTGGTTGTTTAGAAATGTGTTGTGTAATCTCCATGTGTTTGTGTTTCTCATAGTTTTTCTCTTGTAATTGATATCTAGTCTCATAACATTGTGATCAGAGAACATGCTTGATACAATTTGAATTTTCCTAACTTTACTGAAGTTTCATTTGTGACCTAAGATGTTTTCTATTCTGAGAATGTTCAATGTGCACTGGAGAAGGTGTTTTCTTTTTGCATTTGGATGGAATTTCCTGAAGTTATTAATGAGAGCCGTCTCATTTAATATATCATTTAAGACTTGTGTTTTCTTATTAATTTTGTTTTGATAATTTGTCCATTGCTGTTAGTAGGGTGTTAAAGCCTCATACTATTATTGTGTTACTGTCAATTTCTCCTTTTATGTCTGTTCAGTTCAGGTGCTCAGTCATGTCCAACTCTTTGCGACCACATGGATTTCAGCATGCCAGGCCTACCTGTCCATCACCAACTCCTGGAGTTTACTCAAACTCATGTCCATTGAGTCAGTGATGTCTCATTCTCTGTTGTCCCCTTCTCCTCCTGCCTTCAATGTTTCTCAGCATCAGGGTCTTTTCAAACGAGTCAGTACTTCTCATCAGGTGGCCCAAGTATTGGAGTTTCAGCTTCAGCATCAGTCCTTCCAATGAATATTCAGGACTTATTCCCTTTAGGATGGACTGGTTGAATCTTCTTGTGGTCCAAGGGGTTTTCAAGAGTCTTCTCCAACACCACAGTTCAAAAGCATCAATTCTTCGGTGCTCAGCTTTCTTCACAGTCCAGATCTCACATCCATACATGACTACTGGAAAAACCATAGCTTTGACTAGATGGACTTTGTTTGCAAAGTCAAGTCTCTGCTTTTAATATGCTATCTAGGTTTTCAATAAGTTTTCTTCCAAGGAGTAAGCATTTTTAATTTACTGGCTGCAGTAGCCATCTGCAGTGATTTCAGAGGCCAGGAAAATACAGTCTGCCACTGTTTCCCCATCTATTTGCCATGAAGTGATGGGATCGCATGCCACGTTTTCTGAATGTTGAGTTTTAAGCCAACTTTTTCACTCTCCTTTTTCACTTTCATGAAGAGGCTTTTAATTCTTCATTTCCTGCCATAAGGGTAGTGTCTTCTGTATATCTGAGGTTACTGATATTTTTCCCGGCTATCTTGATTCCACCTTGTGCTTCATCCAGCCCACTATTTCTCATCATATACTCTGCAAATAAGGTAAATAAGGAGGGTGGCAATATCCAGCCTTGATGTACTCCCTTCCCTATTTGGAACCAGTCTGTTGTTCCATGTCCACTTCTAACGGTTGCTTCCTGACTTGCATACAGGTTTCTCAAGAGTCAAGTCAGGTTGTCTGGGATTCCCATCTCTAAGAATTTTCCAGAGTTTGTTGTGCTCCACACAATCAACGGCTTTGGCATAGTCTGTTAGTGTTTGTCTTATGTATTGAGGTACTCCTGTGCTGGGTGCATAGATATTTACAATTGTTACATTTTCCTCTTGGATTGATCCCTTGATCATTATGTAGTGTCCTTCCTTATCACTTGTAATCTTTTTATTTTAAGGTCTATGATATAAGGATTGCTGCTCCAGCTTTCTTTTGCTTCCTATTTGCAGGGAATATACTTTTCCATCCTCTCACTTTCAGTCTATATGTGTCTTTAGGTATGAAGTAGGTTTTTGTAGCCAGCATATATATGGGTCTTGTTTTTGTATCCATTCAGTCAATGTTTGTTGGTTGGAGCATTTAATCCATTTCTGTTTAAAATAATTATTAATATATATATATATATATGTATGTGTATATATGTGTGTGTGTATATATATATATATGTATGTGTATATATGTGTGTGTGTATATATATACATAAATATATATGTATATATGTGTGTTATATATATATATATATATATATATATATATATATATATATAAAATGTTCCCATTGCCATTTTCTTAATTGTTTGGGGTTGATTTTGTAGAGCCCTTTTTCTTCTCTTGTATTTCTTGACTATAGAAGTCCTTTAAAATTTGTTGTAAAGCTGATTTGCTAGTACTGAATTCTCTTAACTTTTACTTGCCTGAAAAACTTTTGATTCCTCCACAGATTTTGAAAGAGATCCTTGTCAGGCATAGTGATCTTGGTTGTAGATTTTTCCCTTTCAATACATTCAGTATATCCTGCCATCCTCTTCTGGCCTGCAGTTTCTGCTGAATGATCAGATGTTAAGTGTATGGAGTTTCCTTGTATGTTACTTGTAGCTTCTTCCTTGATGTTTTTATATTCTTTCTTTGTGTTTAATCTTTGTTAGTTTGATTAATATATGTCTTGACATGTTTCTCCTTGGGTTTATACTGTATGGGACTCTTTGTGCCTCTTGTACTTGTTTGACTATTTCCTTTTCCATTTGGGGGAATTTTTCAACTAAAATATCTTCCAAATTTTCTCATACTCTTTCTCTTCTCCACTAGCTTTTTCCCTTAGTTGTGCTTCCTATGGCTCACTTGACTTTTCACTGCAGGATGTCTGGTTCTATGTGACTGATGACACCATCATGGTTATATAGATCATTAAGATTCTCTTTGTATACTTCTTGTGTGTATTCTTGCAGAGAACATCATGTAAAATATTGGGCTGAGTGAAGCACAAGCTGGAATCAAGATTGATGGAAAATATCAATAACCTCACGTGTGCAGATGACACCACCCTAATTGCAGAAAGCAAAGAAGAATTAAAGAGTCTCTTTATGAATGTGAAAGAGGAGAGTGAAGAAGATGGCTTAAAAATCAATGTTCAAAAACTGAGATCATGTCATTACTTTATGACAAATAAATGTGGAGTAAAATGGAAACAGTATCAGACTTTATTTTGGGGGCTCCAAAATCACTGCAGATGATGACTGCAGACATGAAATTAAAAGACGCTTACTCCTTGGAAGAAAAGTTATGACCAACCTAGATAGCATATTGAAAAGTAGAGACATTACTTTGCCAACAAAGATCTGTCTTGTCAAAGCTGTTGTTTTTCCAGTAGTCACGTATGGATGTGAAAGTCGGCCCATAAAGCAGACTGAGTGCTGAAGAATTGATGTTTTTGAACTTGGTGTTGGAGAAGACTCTTGAGAGTCCCTTGGACTGCAAGGAGATCCAACCAGTCCATTCTGAAGGAGATCAGCCCTGGGTGTTCTTTGGAATGAATGATGCTGAAGCTGAAACTCCAGTACTTTGGCCACCTCATGCAAAGAGTTGACTCATTGGAAAAGACTGTTGCTGGGAAGGATTTGGGGCAGGAGGAGAAGGGGACGACAGAGGATGAAATGGGTGGATGGCATCACTGACTCAGTGGATATGAGTCTGAGTGAACTCCGGAAGTTGGTGATGGACTGGGAGGGCTGGCATGCTGCAGTTCAAGGGGTCCCAAAGAGTCGGACACGACTGAGTGACTGAGCTGAACTGAACTGAACTGAACTTATACTGTATTGGTGTTTTTCTTTCTGATTTACTTCACTCTGTATAATAGGTTCCAGTTTCATCCACCTCATTAGAACTGAGTCAAATTTATTCTTTTTAATGGCTGAGTAATATTCCATTGTGTATATGTACCACAGCTTTCTTATCCATTCATCTGCTGATGGACATCTAGGTTGCTTCCATGTCCTGACTATTATAAACAGTGCTGCGATGAACATTGGGGTACATGTGTCTCTTTTAATTATGGTTTCCTCGGTGTGTATGCCCAGCAGTGGGATTGCTGGGTCATAAGGGAGTTCTATTTCCAGTTTTTTTAAATAAGTCTCCACACTGTTCTCCATAGTGGCTGTACTAGTTTGCCCTCCCACCATCAGTGTAAGAGGGTTCCCTTTTCTCCACACCCTCTCAACATTTTGAACTTCCAAAATGACTGAAGGGCAACAGTGTTTGAATTCTACAGGTTAATATTCAGCTCATAATCATGATAATGATAGCCACAGAAGGTTCATTTCTGAGTAAAAATCATGTTTTTGAGAACATTAAGTATATCCTTAGTACTTAGAAGAAAACTACCAGTGCTAATTTTTGCAGTACCTTTCATTTTGGTAAGGAGAGAATTGAGACCTTGCTTTTTAATTTCTGATCTCTGTCTAGAGCAAAGTGAATTTCTCCTGTAGTACATTGTGCTTTACTTGTACTGTTTAATCTGATGAAATCTGCACAAATTTTGTCTGCATTGGTTTATTATTACTATTTTATTCTCAAAAAAATTTCTTTCAAAAACAAGTGTTCTTTCCTTGAAAGATTTTTTTAACTTTTTGATTTTTAATTCTTAATTATAAATTCACAGGAAGTTGTGAAGATTGTTTAAATTCACCATGTACCTTTTACTGAGTTTCTGCAGTAGTTACATCTTGCATAATTATAGTGCAATATCAAAACCAGGAACTGAGCATTGAATGATACATTATACAATCATATCTCAATTTATTACATATGTATATATGTGTAACTAGCGTAGCAATCAGGATACAGTACTTTTATATCACCACAAAGTTATCTGTAATGCTACTCATTTATTATTGCATCCATCTTCTTTCCCCTGCCCCCAAACCCTTGCAACTCCTAATCTTTTCACTTTAACTGTTGTTTTGAAAAACTTATATACATGAGAACATATACAATGTGACAATTATAAGATTGGCTTATTTTGTGGCAACATATTTTGGGGTTATGTATTCAGTACCACTGATATTTATGTTTATTCCTACACTAGTACCACATGGCTTTGATTATTAGTACCTCTATAATAGGACTTAAAATCCTTTAGAGTGATTCCTCCCAGTTTATTCTTTTTTATTTGAAACTTATCTGGATAGTCTAACTTGTTTTTCCAAATACATTTTAGAATAATTTTGTTTATAAAAATTTGCTTAGATTTTTCATATAAATTAGATGTACTTATGCATTTGAGCTAAGTGATATCTTTAGCATGTTGAGTATTCATACCAATGAATATGTCTCTATTTTTAACAGATCTTTGATCTATGCTTACATTCTAAAGTGCTATTCGCCTTTATTATCTACCCTTTTAGATTTCTTCATATTCTCCCTTCCCAATTTACCGAACACCTGAATGAAGCACAAGCTGGGATTAAGATTGCAGAGGGAAATATCAATAATAACCTCAGATATGCAGACGACACCACCCTTATGGCAGAAAGCAAAGAACTAAAGAGTCTCTTGATGAAAGTGAAAGAGGACAGTGAAAACGTTGGCTTAAAGCACAACATTCAGAAAACTAAGATCATGGTATCTCGTCCCTTCACTTCATGGCAAACAGATGGGGAAATAGTGGAACACTTTATTTTTTGCTCCAAAATCACTGCAGATGGTGACTGGAGCCATGAACTTAAAAGACGCTTACTCCTTGGAAGGAAAGTTATGACCAACCTTGATAGTATATTAAAAAGCAGAGACATTACTTTGCCAACAAAGGTCCATCTAATCAATGCAATGTTGTTGTTTTTTTTCTTCAGTAGTCATATATGAATGTGAAAGTTGGACTATAAAGAAAGCTGAGTGCCAAAGAATTGATGCTTTTGAACTGTGGTGTTGGAGAAGACTCTTGAGAGTCCCTTGGACTGCAAGGAGATCCAACCAGTCCATCCTAAAGGAGATCAGTCCTGAGTGTACATTGGAAGGACTGATGTTGAAGGTGAATCTCCAATACTTTGACCATCTGATGCAAAGAGCTAACTCATTTGAAAAGACCCTGATGCTGAGAAAGTTTGAGTGCAGGAGGATGAAGGGACGACAGAGGGTGAGATGGTTGGATGGCATCGCCAACTCAATGGACATCAGTTTGGTAATGAACATGGAGCCCTGGCATGCTGAAGTCCATGTGATCACAAAGAGTCAGACATGACTGAGCTACTGAACTGAACTGAACTGAATAAGGGAAATATAGTTCTTCAGTTTGTTTTTCATGAGAATAATATTGACACTTAATCTAAAAATAGACAAAAAGAATCGTGGACACCTGTGTCTGATTCATGTCAATGTATGGCAAAACAAATACAGTATTGTAATGTAGAATAAAGTATTAAAAAAAAAAAAAATTAAAAAACATGGTAAAAAAAGAATATAGACTATTTAATATCCAAGTTGCTAAACAACTCAGAGGCTGACTAGTCAGATCAAGGTAAAGCTCTAAAGTAAGATTAAAATTGACTGTGCCTTTACTTTTATCACAAGTTAAAAAGACTCTCCATTGATTTTCTTGATATTCAATATAAAGTGATAAGGGCTTTTGTTGACAAGTTATTTCTCCATTGATCTTCTCATTACTCATATGACATGTAATCCTTTAGTCTCAATGTTTGAGTAGACATCAATATTTTGAAATGTTTTAATAATTGCATGAAATCATAAAATATGGCTGGTGAAAAGGTAATGATGGTTCACAATATATATATAATTACTAATTTCAGACATAAATAAACTTGTAATGAATTCACCATAAAAAAGAAGAAGACTGGGGCTTTATACATATATGAAACAAATAGCTTATCAGTTTGAAAATAAATTATTAATTTGCAAATAACTATCTAGAGTGACAGTCAAAAACTAATGTAGGCAAATAATACCATTAGCCCAGAATGTAGCCAAGATATTTCATCATTATCATAGAAATGTGCATTAAATAATTCAGAGGGACCAGAGGGATTATTCATTTAAGAAGTTCACAATTGCCAGTTCCTGATCTGGGAAACTTTCAGGCGAAGATTTTCTTTTATTTATTTTTATGTGAATTTTTAATTTTACAGGTTAATTGTGGTAAAATATACAAAACTAGTATCTATCACTGTAACTATTCATAAATATACAATTCAGTATCATTAAACACAATATAAGTGTTTTGCAACCATCATCATTTTTTATACCTCAATTTTTAAAAATCATCCTCAAAGAAACTCTGCCCATTCAATAACAAATAACATTGTCCTCCTCCAACAGCCTCTGGTAAACTCTACTTTTTGTTTCTATGGATTTGCTTTTCTTAGGTATATCATATGAATGCAATCATTGAATATTTGACATTATGGAGTCTAGCTTATTTTATCTAACACAATGTTTTAAAGGTCCATACACTGAGTAGTACATATTGAAATATCATTCTTTCTTATGGATGAATAGTATTCTGCTGTGTGAATATACCACTTTTGTTTTTCCATTCATCTATTGATGGATACTAAAGTTCTTTCCATCTCATACCTCTTGTGAATAATTCTGCTATACACATGAGGATACAAGTATCAGGTCAAATCTTGTTTTCAAATATATATATATTATATATATATATATATATATATATATATATACCAAGGAGACAGATCTCTGGGTCATGTAATACCACTATCTTTAAACTTCTTAAAAGTTCCACATCTTTTCCTAGTGGCCTCACCAATTTTACACTCCCACCAGCAATTAACAGAGTTCTGATTTGTGCATATCCGTTTTAATACTTGTCGTTTTCTGCTTTTTATTATAGTCATCCTAGAATGTTTGAAGTGGTATGTCATTGTGCTTTTGAATATGTGTTTCCCTTAAAATTAATAATGTTAAGTACATGTCTTTACTGTCCATTTGCATATATTTGGTGACTATTCAAGTATTTGTACATTTTAAAATCACATTGCTTCTTGTTGTTAAATTGTTGGGATTATTTATATATTGGAACTGTTATTCCCTAATAAGGGCTTCTTTCATAGCTCAGTTGGTAAAGAATCTGCATGCAGTGCAGTAGACCCAGGTTTGATCCCTGGGTTGAGAAAATCCCCTGGAAAAGGAAATGGCAACCCACTCCAGTATCCTTGCCTGGAAAATCCCATGGACAGAGGAGCCTAGTGGGCTGCAGTCCATGGGGTCATGAAGAGTCAGTCACGACTGAGCAACTAACACATGTTATTCCTTAATCAGACGCATGATTTGCAAATCTTTTATACCATTCAGTAAGTTATCATTTCCTAATTCACACAATCATTTTATACTCAAAGTTATTAATTGTGAAGAAGTTTATCTTTTTCCCCTTTTTTCATATACTTTTAGTGTAACATTCATAAAATTGTTCTTGTTGTTCAGTTGCTAAGTCATGTTTAACTCTTTTGCAACCTCATGGACTGCAGTAGGCCAGAGTTCTTCACTATCTCACAGAGTTTACTCAGATACCTGTCCACTAAATCAGTGATGTTATGTAACAATCCCATCCTCTGCTGTCCATTCCCCTCTGGCCTTCAGTCTTTCCCAGCATCAGTCTTTTCCAATAAGTCAGCTCTTCAAATCAGGTGGCCAAAGTATTGGAGCTTCAACTTCAGCAGCAGTCCTCCAGGGTTGATTTCCTTTAGGACTGACTGATTTGATCTCCTTTCTGTCTAAGGGACTCTCAAGAGTCTTTACTGGCACAACAATTAGAAACATCAGTTCTTCAGCACTCAGCCTTCTTTATGGCCCAGCTCTCACATCCATACATAAATACTGGAAAACTATAGCTTTGATTATGTTGACATTTTTTTGGAAAACGATATCTCTGATTTTTAATATGCTGCCTAAGTTTATCTTAGCTTTTCTTCCAGGGAACAAGTTTTGTTTATTTGTGTTTTTTTTTTTTTTTAAATTTCATGGCTGCAGTCACCAACCACAGTGATACTGAACCCAAGAAAATAAAATTTGTCACCGCTTCTATGTTTCCTCTTCTACTTGCCATAAGGTGTTGTGGACAAATGTCATGATCTTAGTATTTTGAAGGTTGAGATTTAAGCCAGCTTTTTTACTCTCCTCTTTCAGCTTCATCAAGAGGCTCTTCAGTTCTTCTTCACTTTTTGCCATTGTAGTGGTAGCATTTGTATATCTGAGGATGTCGATATTTCTCCTGGCAATCTTGATCCCAGCTTGTGATTTATCCAGTCTTGTATTTCATATGATGTTCTCCGCATGTAAGTTAAATAACCAGACTGACAATATACACCTTGTCATACTCCTTTCCCAATTTTGAACCACTCCATTGTTCCATGTAAGGTTCTAACTGTTGCTTCTTGACCTGGATACAGGTATTTAATGAAACCTATAAAGAGATCTGGTATTCCCATCTCTTGAAGAATTTTCCACAGTATGTTGTGATCCACACATTCAAAGGCTTTAGTATAGTCAATGAAGCAAATGTAGATTTTTTTTCCTGGAATTCCCTTGCTTTCTTCATGATCCAGCCAACATTGGCGATTTGATCTCTGCTTCCTCTGCCTTTTTAAATGTGTCTTGTACATCTTGGTTCATGTACTGCTGAAGCTTAGTTTGAAGGATTTTGAGCATAAACTTGCTAACAGTTTCATAGTAGTTTGAACATTACTTGGTATTTCCCTCCTTTGGGATTGGAATGAAAGCTGACCTTTTCCAGTCCTATTGCCACTGCTGAGTTTTCCAAATTTGCAACATATTGAGTGTAGCACTTTAACAGCACCATCTTTTAGGATTTTAAACAGCTCAGCTAGAATTGCATCACTTTCACTAGCTTTGTTTGTAGTAGTGATTCCTAAGACCCACTTGACTTCACATTCCAGGGTGTCCAGCTCTAGGTAAGTGACCACATCATCATGATTATCCATGTCATTAAGACATTTTTCTATAATCCTTCTGTGTATTCTTGCCACCTCTTCTTAATCTGTTCTGTTCTTTCAGGCCCTTACCATTTCTGTCCTTTACCATGTCCATCTTTGCATAAAATATACCCTTGGTATATCCAATTTTCTTGAAGAAATCTCTAGTTTTACCCAATCTATTTTTTTCCTCATTTCTTTGCATTATATTCACTTAAGAAGGCCTTCTTACCTCTCCTTCCTGTTCTCTGGAACTCTGCATTCAATTGGTTATATCTTTCTCTTTCATATATCTTTCTTTTCCAGCTGTTTGTAAAGGCTCCTAAGACAACCACTTTGCCTTCTTGCATTTTTTTTCCCTTTGGGATGATTTTGGTCATGATGTTGCAAGCCTTTGTTCATAGTTCTTCAGGCATTCTGTCTATCAGATCTAATTCCTCGAATCTATTCACCTTCACTATATGATCATAAGAGATTTGATTTAGGTCATACCTGAATTGCCTAGTGGTTTTCCCTACTCTTAATTTAAGTCTGAGTCTGGCAATATGGAGGTAATGATCTCAGACACAGTCAGTTCCAGGTCTTGTATTGATTGACTGTATAGAGTTTCTTCATCTTCAGCTGCCAAGAATGTAGTCAATCTGATTTTGGTACTGACCTTCTGGTGAAGTCCAAGTGTAGAGTCATCTCTTATGTTGTTGGAAAAGGCTATTGCTATGACCAGTGTGTTTTCTTGCCAAAACTCTATTACCCTTTGCCATGCTTCGGGTTTGTACTCCAAGGTCAAACTTGCCTGTTACTCCAGGTATCTCCTGACTCGCTACTTTTGCATTCCAATCCCCTATGCAGGAAAAGAGATTTTTGGTGTTAGTTCTGGAAGATTTTTAGGTTTTCATGGAACTCTTCAACCCCATCTTCTTCCATATTAGTGGTTGAAGCATTGACTTGGATTACTATGATGTTGAATGGTTTGCTTTGGAGACAAACAGAGGTCATTCTGTCATTTTTGAGACTGCACCCAAGTACTTAATTTTGGACTCTTTTGTTGACTATGAGGGCTACTCCATTTCTTCTAAGGGATTATTGCCCACAGTAATAGATATAGTGATCATCTGACTTTAACCCATTCCCATCCATTTTAGTTCACTGATTCCTAAAATGACAATGTTCACCCTTGCCGTCTCCTGCTTGACTATACCCATTTTATCTTGATTCATGAGCCTAACATTTCAAGTTCCTTTGCAGTGTTGTACTTTACATCATCATACTTCATTTACACCACCAGACATATCCACACCTGAGCACTGTTCCTGCTTTTGCTTAAACTCTTCATTCTTTCTGAAGCTATTTCTCCACTCTTCCCCAGTAAACATATTGAACACCTTACAAGCTGGGGTACTCATCATCCAGTGTGTCATATTTTTCATTTTCATACTGCTCATAGAATTCTCATGTAAAGAATACTGAAATAGCTTTCAATTCCCTCCTCCAGTGAACCATATTTGTAAGAGCTCTACACTATGACTTATCTGTCTTGGGTGGCCTTGCATTGCTTCATTGAGTTATGCAAGGCACTTCACAATGATAAGGCTGCGGTTCATGCAGGAGTGTTTTTATTATTTTATTTATTTATTTTTAAGGTGAAGTGAGCTCAGTAGATTTTTATTTTTTATGCTTTATTTTTTTTTAATTTTAACTGGAAGCTAATTACTTTACAATAATGTAGTGGTTTTGGCATACATTGACATGAATCAGCCATGGATGTACATGTGTTCCCCATCCTGAAATTCCCTCCCACCTCCCTCCCCATCCCATCCCTCTGGGTCATCCCAGTGTACCAGCCCTGAGCACCCTGTTTCATGCACCAAACCTGGACTGGCGGTCTGTTTCATGTATGATAATATACATGTTTCAGTGCTATTCTCTCAAATCATCCCACCTTTGCCTTCTCCCACAGAGTCCAAAAGACTGTTCTACACATCTGTGTATTTTTGCTGTCTCTCATATAGAATTATTGTTGCCATCTTTCTAAATTCCATATATATGCGTTAGTATACTGTATTGTTTTTCTTTCTGGCTTACTTCACTCTGTATAATAGGCTCCAGTTTCATCTACCTCATTGGAACAGATTCAAATATATTGTTTTTAATGGCTGAGTAATATTCCATTGTGTATATGTACCAAAATTTCTTATCCATTCATCTGCCGATGGACATCTAGGTTACTTCCATGTCCTGGCTGCTATAAAGAGTGCTGTGATGAACATTGGGAGACACATGTCTCTTTCAATTCTGGCTTCTCAGTGTCTATGCCCAGCAGTGGGATTGCTGGCTTGTATGGCAGTTCTATTTCCAGTTTTATAAGAATCCCCACACTCTTCTCCATAGTGGCTGTACTAGTTTGCCCTCCCACCAACAGTGTAAGAGGATTCCCTTTTCTCCACACCCTCTCCAGCATTTATTGCTTGTAGATTTTTGGATAGCAGCCATCCTGACCGGTGTGAGATGGTACCCCATTGTGGTTTTGATTTGCATTTCTCTGATAAAGAGTGATGTTGGGTATATTTTTATGTGTTTGTCAGCCATCTGCATATGTTCTTTGGAGAAATGTCTGTTTGGTTCTTTGGCCTATTTTTTTTTTTTTTGATTGAGTCGTTTATTTTTCTGGAATTGAGCTGCAGGAGTTGCTTGTATATTTTTGAGGTTAATTATTTATCAGTTTCTTCGTATGCTATTATTTTCTCCCATTCTGAAGGCTGTCTTTTCACCTTGCTTATAGTTTCCTTCATTGTGCAAAAGCTTTTACATTTAATTAGGTCTCATTTATTTATTTTTGCTTTTTTTTCCATTTTATTTCCATTACTCTGGGAGGTGGGTCATAGAGGATCCTGCTGTGATTTATGTCAGAGAGTGTTTTGCCTATGTTTTCCTCTAGGAGTTTTATAGTTCCTGGTCTAACATTTAAATAGTTAATCCATTTTTAGTTTATTTTTGTGTATGGTGTGAGAAAGTGTTGTAGTTTCATTCTTTTACAAGTGGTTGATCAGTTTTCCCAGCACCACTTGTTAAAAAGATTGTCTTTTCCCCATTGTATAGTCTTTTCTCCTTTGTCAAAGATAAGGTGTCCATAGGTGTGTGGATTTATCTCTGGGCTTTCTAATTTGTTCCATTGATCTATATTTCTGTCTTTGTGCTGGTGCCATACTATCTTGATGATTGTTGCTTTGCAGTATAGCCTGAAGTCAGGCAGGTTGATTCTTTCAATTCCATTCTTCCTTCTCAAGATCGCTTTGGCTAGTCGAGGTTTTATGTATTTCCATACAAATTGTGACATTATTTGTTCTAGCTCTGTGAAAAATACCATTGTTTGCTTGATAATGGATTGCATTGAATCTATAGATTGCTTTGGATAGTAAGAATGCTTTTAGTATTACATTCATAAAATTCAGTTCAGTTCAGTTCAGTCACTCAGTCATGGCTGACTATTTGAGACCCCATGAATCACAGCACGCCAGGCCTGCTGTTCATCACTGACTTCTGGAGTTCACCCAAACTCATGTGCATCGAGTCAGTGATGTCATCCAGCCATCTCGTCCTCTGTCGTCCCCTTCTTCTCCTGCCCCCAATCCCTCTCAGCTTCAGGGTCTTTTCCAATGAGTCAGCTCTTCACATGAGGTGGCCAAAGTATGGAGTTTCAGCTTCAGCATCAGTCTTTCCAATAAACACCTAGGACTGATCTCCTTTAGGATGGACTGGTTGAATCTCCTTGAAGTCCAAGGGACTCTCAAGAGTCTTCTCTGACACCACAGTTCCAAAGCATCAATTTTTTCCGTGCTCAGTTTTCTTCACAGTGCAATTCTCAAATCCATACATGACCACTGGAAAAACCATAGCCTAGACTAGACAGACTTTTGTTGGCAAAGTAATGTCTCTACTTTTAATATGCTGTCTAGGTTGGTGATAACTTTCCTTCCAAGGAGTAAGTGTCTTTTCATTTTATGGCTGCAGTCACCATCTGCAGTGATTTTGGAGCCCCCAAAAATAAAGTCTGACACTGTTTCCACTGTTTTCTCATATATTTCCCATGAAGTGATGGGACCAGATGCTGATATTCGTTTCTGAATGTTGAGCTTTAAGACAACTTTTTCACTCTCCTCTTTCACCTTCATCAAGAGGCTTTTAGTTCCTCTTCATTTCTGCCATAATTCATAAAATTAGCCATATCCAATTTCACGAAAATTTTTTGGTGTTGATTTCAAGAGTTTTACAGGTTTAGCTCTTAAGTTTTCTTTAATTCAACTAGAGCTAAATTTTGTATACTGAGCAAGACAAAATTCTAACTTCCTATTTTGACATGTATAGTTTTTCCAGTATTGTTTGTTAAAAAGACTGTCCTTTCACCACTGAATAGTCTTAACATTCATCCCAAAATCACTTAATAATTTATGAGAGTTTGTTTATAAATTCATTTATATTCCATTATATGTATGTCTGTCATTATATCAGTACTGTATTATTTTAATTACTGTATGGATGTGAGAGTTGGACTACAAAGAAAGCTGAGCACCGAAGAATTGATGCTTTTGAACTGTGATGTTGGAGAAGACTCTTGAGAGTCCCTTGGACTGCAAGGAGATCCAACCAGTCCATCCTAAAGGAGATCAGTTCTAAATGTTCACTGGAGGGACTGATGTTGAAGCTGAAACTCCAGTACTTTTGCCACCTAACGTGAAGTGCTGATTCATTTGAAAAGACTCTGATGCCACGAAAGAGAAGGAGAAGGGGACGACAGGAGATGAGATGATTGGATGGCATCACCAACTCTATGGACATGAATTTGGGTAAACTCCAGGAGCTGATGATGGACAGGGAGTTCTGGCATGCTGTGGTCCATGGGATCACAAAGCGTCAGCCACGACTGGATGACAACTGAACTGAATATTATAGGAAATTTTGAAGTTTGCTTGTGTGAATACTCAAAGTTTTTGTACTTTTTCAAGATTCTTTTAGGCTATTTAGTGTTTCTTGAATCAATATAAATTTGAGGATTGGTGTTTTCATTTATGTGAAATGCCGTTGAAGTTTTGATTAGGCATTAAATCTGTAGATCTCTTTGAGTAGTACAGATATTTTAATATTAAGTTATTCTATACATGACACAATATGTCTTTCCATTTATTTAGCTATTTTTATGTTTCTTTTATCAGTGTTTCAAAGATATCCAACATCAGTCTTCCACTTCACTGACTAGATATATTCTCAAACATTTTATTCTTTTAGATGCTATTGGAAATGAAACTGATTTCTTTTTTTTTAATTGAAATATTGTTATTTTATAATGCAGTGTTAGTTTCAGGTGTATCTCAAAGTGATTCAGTTTCATATATATATATAAGTATGTATGTAGACATATATATTCATATTTTTTTCAGATTATCTCCCATTGTAGGTTATTGCAAGCAATAATTGTGCTATACAGTAAATCTTTGGTTTTTTTTTTTTTTTTACTTTACTTTAAGTATGGTAGTTTGTATCTGTTAATACTATGTTTCTAATTCATCCCTCCCTTCCCCTCCTTTTCCACTTTCGCAACCATAAATTTGTTCTTTATGCTTGTGAGACTGCTTCTGTTTTATAGATAGATACATAAGTGATATCATATATTATTTTCCTACTTCATATATCATAGATTTGTCTTTGATTTACTTCAGTTAGTATAATATTCTATAAATCCTTTCATGTTGTCACAAATGGTAACATTTCTGTGTTTTTTTTTTTCTTTTAGCTGTGTAACTTCTTATTATATATATATGTGTGTGTATGTGTGTGTGTATGTGTATATATATATATATGTTGACTAGGAGGGATATTCCATTTCCTCTAAAAAATTATTTCCCAAAATAGTAGATATAATAGTCATCTTAATTAAATTCACCCATTTTTGTCCATTTCACTTTATTGAATTTTAAGATGTCAGTGTTAACTCTTGCCATCCTTGATCACATTCAATTTACCTTGATATGTGGGCCTAATATTCCAGGTTCTTATGCAATATTGTTCCTTACAGTATCAGAATTTACTTTCACTACCAGACACATTTATAACTGAGAGTCATTTCCACTTTGGCCCAGCCACTTCATTTTTTTTCTGCATCTATTAGTAATTGGCCTCTGCTCTTCCCCAGTAGGTGTTACAACTGAAGACCTTCTGACTGGGAGGCTGTATTCTGGTGTCATTTTGCATTATCATACTGTTAATGGGGTAGTTTCAGAAAGAATACTGGAGTCATTTTCTGTTCCCTCCTCCAGTGGACTACATTATGTCAGAATATTCCACTGTAACTCAACCATCTTAGGTGGCCCTGCACAACATGGCACACAGCTTAATTGAGTTTGACAAGCTCCTTTGCCATGGTAAGGCTGTGATCCATGAAAGGGTGTCAACAAAAGAGTTTAAAAACAAATAAAAAGAGTCTGAAATACAGCACTTGGATGCAGCCTCAGAAACAACAGAAAGATCTCAGTTCATTACCAAGACAAACCATTCAAGATCAGAGTAATCCAAGTCTATGCCCCAACCACTAATGCTGAAGAAGTTGAAGTTGGCTGGTTCTATGAAGAATTATAAGATCTTCTAGAACTAACACCAAAAAAAAAAAAAAAAAAAAACGATGTCCTTTCCAGCATAGGGGATTGGAATACAAACGTAGGGAGCCACAGTAGACTGTGTCTCAGATCATCAGCTCCTTATTGCAAAATTCAGGTTTAAATTGAAGAAAGTAGGGAAAACCACTAGGCCATTCAGGTATGACCTAAATCGAATCCCTTATGATTATACAGTGGAAGTGATGAATAGATTCAAGGGATTAGATCTGGAAGACAGAGTGGCTGAACAACTATGGACAGAGGTTCATAATTTTGTACAGGAAAAAGTGACCTAAGTCATATCAAATAAAAAGAAATGCAAGAAGGCAAAGTGGTTATCTGAGGAGATTTTACACATAGCTGAGGAAAGAAGAGAAGAAAAAGCAAGGGAGAAGAGGAAAGATACACCTAACTGAATGCAAAGTTTCAGAGAATAGAAAGGAGGTACAAGAAGACCTTCTTAAGTGAACAGTGCAAAGAAGTAGAGGAAAACAATAGATTGAGAAAGACCAGAAAATTGGAGTTATCAAGGGGATATTTCATGCAAGGATGGGTATGACAAAGGACAGAAACTATAAGGACCTAACAGAAGCTGAAGAGATTAAATAGAAGTGGCAAGAATTCACAGAAAAACTATAAAAAATTTTAATGATGCAGATAGTCATGATGGTTTGGTTACTCACCTAGAGACTGATATCCTGAAGTGTGAAGTCACGTGGACCTTAGAAAGTATTATAACAAACAAGGCTATTGGAAGTAATGTAATTCCAGCTGAGCTAATTAAAATGCTAAAACATGAAGCTGTTAAAGTGTTGCACTCAATATGTCAACAAATTTGGAAAACTCAGCAGTGGCCTCAGGACTGGAAAAGGTCAGTTTTCATTCCAAACCCAAAGGACAATGCCAAAGAATGTACAAATTGTTGAACAGTTGTGCTCATGCTGCATGCTAGTAAGGTTATGCTCAAAGTCCTTCAACCTAGGTTTCAGCAGTACTCGAACTGAAAAATTCCAGATATGCAAGATGGGTTTAGAAAAGTCAGAGGAAATGGAGATCAAATTGCCAACATCTATTGGCTCATAGAGAAAGCAAGGGAATTCCAGAAAAAGATCAACTTCTGCTTCACTGACTATGCTGAATCGTTGGCTGTGTGGATCACAGAAAACAGTGGGAAATTCTTAAAAGAAGGGAATACCAGGCCACCTTACTTGTCCCCTGAGAATCCTATGCTCAGTCAAAGAATCAACAGCTAGAACCTTACATGAAACAACTGACTGGTTCAAAATTGGGAAAGGAGTACATCAAGGTTGTATATTATTACCCTGTTTATTTAACTTACATACATATTACATCATGCGAAATGCTAGTCTGAATGAATCAAAAGCTGCAATCAAGATTAACAGGAGAAATATCCACAACCTCAAATATGCAGATGATATGATTCTAATGGCAGAAATTGAAGAGGAAATAAAGAGCCTCTTGATGAGCGTTAAAGAGGAGATTGAAAAATCTGTTTAAAAACTCAAAATTTAAAAAAAAAAAAAATTAAAATCATGACATCTTGCCCTATCACTCCATGGCAAATAGATGAGGACAAAGTAAAAGCAGTGACAGATTTTCTTTTCTTAGACTCCAAAATCACTGTGAACAGTGGCTGCATCCATGAAATTTAAAGATCCTTGCCCCTTGGAAAGAAAAGTATGACAAACTTGGACAGTGTATTAAAGGGAAAACACATCCTTTGCTGACAAAGATCCATTAGTTAAAACTGTTTTTTCCAGTTGTCATGTATGGATGTGAGTGTTGGACAACAGAGAATGCTGAGCGCTGAAGAACTGATGCTTTCAAACTGTGGTACTGGAAAAGATTGTTGTGAGTCCCTTGCACTGTAAGAAGATCAAACCAGTCAATCCTAAAGGAAGTCAACCCTAAATACTTATTGAAAGGACCGACACTGAAGTTGAAGCTCCAATATTTTGACCACCTGATATGAAGAGATGACTCATTGTAAAAGACACTGATTCTGGCAAAGATTGAAGGCAAAAGTAGGAAAGGGAGCAGAGGATGAGATAGATAGCATCACCAACTCAATAGACATGAATCTGTTAAATCTCTGGGAGATGGTGAAGAACGAGGAAGCCTGGAGTGCAGTTCATAGGGTCACAAAGAGTTGGACACGACTTTGTGACTGAACAAACACAAACACACACACACACACACACACACACACACACACACACACACACACATATATATCACATCTTCTTGTGCTAATCATCTGTGGATGGACTCAAGTTATTTCTGTGTTTTGGCTATTGTAAATAATGAACCTATGAACACTGGAATGCATGTAGTTTTTCTAATCATAGTTTCCTCAATATAGACCCAGGAGTGGGATTACTGGATGATATGGCAACTCTATAGTTTTTTGAGGAATCTCCATTCTGTTCTCCACAATGGCTGCACCAATTTACATTCCTACCAAAACTCTAGGAGTTTCCTCTTGCCAAAACCCTCTAGCATTTATTATTTCTAAACTTTTGATGGTAGTTATTCTGATACCTCATTGTGAGGTGTTACCTCATTATGGTTTTGATTTGCATTGCTCTAATATTTTGTGATGTTAAGCATCCTTTCATGTACTTGTACATCTGTATCGTTTCTCTGGATAAATGTCGATTTAAGTCTTCTGTTCATTTTCAAATTTGGTTGTTTTTTATTCGATATTACATTTTTTGAAGTATGAAGCTGATTTCTTATTTTTTAGATTGTTTATTGCCAGTTTGTAGAAACAATTGACTTTAGATCAGGTACCCTGAAACTTTGGAGAATTTATTTATTAGTGATACACTCTTTATTGTGGATTCTTTGGAAATTTCTATATAAGGTTATCTCATGTGAGAATAAAGCCTTTCCCTTCTCCAAGGGATCTTCCCAACCCAGGGATTGAACCCAGATATCCTGCACTGCAGGCAGATTATTTACCAGCTGAGTTACCAGGGAAGACAAAAGTTATACCACTTCCTTGCTAATGTGTATGCATTTCAAATTTTTGTCCAATATATCCGATTAGAACCTCTATTATAATGTTGATTAGCAGCAATAAAAACAGGTATCCTTGTCTTGTTACTCATATTAAGGGTACATCTTCAGTTTTTCATCACTGAGAATACTGTTAAATGTAGAGTTTTTTAATGTGTAAATTATTTTATCATATTGTTGAATTTTCTTTCTATTCTTAATTTTTTAATAATTTTTTTTTATAATGAAAGGGTGGTGGATTTTGTCAAACTCATTTCTGAATTAATTATGATGACCACATATTTTCCCCTCTTTTTCTGCTAAATTAATGAATTCTACTGATCTCTTGTGTTAAATCACCCTTGCAGTCCAAGGATAAATTCCACTTTGTCCAAGCAAATAATTATTTCTTATATGCTATTGGATTTAGTCTGTTAATATTTGTTGAGTATTTTTGTCTGTATTAATAAGGGATACAACCTGTTATTTATTTTATTGTGATGTTTTTGTGTGTCTTTGTTATCAAATTAATAGTAGTCTCATAGAATATGTTATGAAAACCTCCTTCCTCCTCAATTTTTTTAATAAATTGAGATTTCTTTGTATAATTATCTTTGTATAATTAACCAATGATGTCATCCAATCCAGGGCTTTTATTTATTGGGGATATTTGGATTACTAATTCAGTATGTTAACGTGTTATAGGTATGCTGAAATTTTCTTTTTATTTTTGAGTCAAATTTTACAATTTGTTTTGAGAAATGTGTCTTTTTTAGATTATCTAATTAGTTGGCCTAAAAGTTTGTAGTACACACTTACAAATCTTTTTCATCATTAGTGCTGTGTTTTCAGTTATTTTAGAATTTTAGTTATTTGCCTTTTTTTCCTTAGTCCAGCTAAAGTTTTGTTAATTCTGTCGAACTTTTCAAAGAATAACTTTTGGAATCGTTAATATTTTCCTATTACTTCTCTATATTGTTTTTCTTCATACTAATATTTATTGTTATTTTTCTTCTACTAGTTTGAAAGTAGCTTTTTCTTCTCTGTTTCCTTAAGGTGTAGAGTTAGGTTGGTAATATGAGATCTTTCTTCTTTTCTAATTTACAGCTACAAAATTTCCTCTAAGCCCTGCTTTCATTGCATCCCATAAGTTTTGATATCTTATGTTTTGCTTTCTTTATTTTTTAGTATATTTTAATTTCTCTTTTGATTTCTTATTTAAAACAGTTTTTTTTAATTGAAGAGCATTTTTGAATTTCCACATATTTGCAAATTTTCCAGTTTTATTTCTGTTATTGATTCTAACCTTTTTATGTTATAGTTAAAAAATACTTTGAAACATGCTTACATTTATAAATGTACTGAGATTTATTTTTGTGGCCTAATACATAGTCTATTTTGGAAACAGTCCCATGTGCACTTGAGAAGAATGTGTATTCTGCTGTTTTGGGATGGAGTATTTCTCATAGTTCTCTAGGTCCAGTTGGCTTACTATGTTGTTCAAGAATGCTACTTCCTTACTAACCATCTATATGATCAACCTACTTATCAGTCTTCTCTGTCTAAAACCTCACTAGAATTTCCTGTAATGTCCATATTTTTTTTCAAAAGGCTATTCAATTGTATCTAGTCTTTTTCTAATATATATTTCAAAATTATTTCATTATCTATCGATTTGGTTCAGTTCAGTAGCTCAATGTTGTCTGACTCTTTGTGAACCCAAGGACTGCAGCACGCCAGGCTTCCCTGTCCATCACCAACTAGACATAGCTTTCTCAAACTCATCTCCATAGAGTTGGTGGTATCAACCAACCATCTCCTTCTCTGTTGTACCCTTCTCCTCCTGCCTTCAATCTTTCCCAGCAACGGAGTCTTCTCCAAAGAATCAGTTCTTCTAATCAGGTGGCCAAAGCACTGGAGTTTCAAGATCGGTCCTTCTAGTGAATATTCAGGATAGATAAGCATCAGTTCTTTAGTGTTCAGCTTTCTTTATGGTCCAACTCTCACATCCATACAGGACTATTGGAAAGATCATAGCTTTGACTAGATGGACCTTTGTCAGCAAAGTAATGTCTCTGCTTTTTAATATGCCTTCTACATTGGTCATAACTTTTGTCCCAAGAAACAAGAGTCTTAATTTTATCACTGCAGTAACCATCAGCAGTGATTTTGGAGCCCAGGAAAATAAAGTCTGTCATGGCTTTCATTCTTTCCCCATCTATTTGCCATGAAGTGGTGGGACTGGAATCCATGATCTTAGTTTCTTTGAATGTTGAGTTTTAAGCCAGCTTCTTCATTCTCCACTTTCAGGTTCATCAAGAGGCTCTTTAGTTCCTCTTCACTTTCTGTCATAAGGGTGATGTAATCTTCGTATCTGAGGTTATGTTATTTCTCCTAGAAACCTTGATTTAAGCTTCTGCTTCATCCAGTCTGGTATTTTGCAAGATGCACTCTGCATATAAGTTAAATAAACAAGGTGACAATATACAGGCTTGATGTGCTCCTTTCTCAATTTGGAATCAGTCCATTGTTCCATGTCTGGTTCTAACTGTTGCTTCTTGACATACATATAGATTTCTCAGGAAGCAGGTAAGGTGGTCTGGTATTCCTATCTCTTGAAGAATTTTCCACAGTTGGTCATGATCCACACAGTCATAGGCTTTGGCATAATCAATAAAGCAGATGCTTTTTTTTTTTCAGAAATTCTCTTGCCTTTTCTATGATCCAATGTGTAGTGGGAATTCCTAATAATGTACTTTCACAAACTTGAGAAATTCCACAGAAATAACACCTGGAAAAACAGCATATATTAAGAAACTATGTTAATGATTATCTTACATTTTTTTTTCTTAAGAATAGTCATCTTGTTACAAACCTCAAGGCCAGAGCCAGAAGGGATATGACTTTGATCATGAAAGCATGGACCTTGGGACCCCGGCATGAACGCTGCCTACTTACTTGCTGACTGTTCCTGAGACTAGCCCAGAAGGGAATAGACTGGGTTAAAAAGAAGGAGATCTGTACTGTGTCAATGCAGTCCTTAAAATTTAGGGGCATGTGATTAACACAACAGGTGTCTTGAGAAAGATAAGATCAAAGAAACTTTTGTAGTCTGCAATTAGGAATAAAAGCTGGACTCAGAGTGGATTCTCCACCTCAGTCCAGTAGAGGCTGTAGGTCTGTTGACCCATTGCACCACATTTCATGTTCTTTCTTCATTCTTGTTGCTTGTTCCTGGACCATTAAGGCAACACCAACAGATATTGGCAGCTTGATCTCTGGTTCCTCTACATTTTCTAAATCCACCTTGAACATCTGGAAGTTTTTGGTTCACTAACTGTTGGACCCTCATTTGTAGAATACTGAGCATGAATTTGCTAGCATGTGAGATGAGTGCAATTGTATGACAGTTTGAACATTCTTTGACATTGCCTTTCTTTGGGATTGGAATGAAAACTGACCTTTTCCAGTCCTGTGGCCACTGCTGAGTTTTCCAAAGTTGCTGGCATATTGAATCAGCACTTTCACAACATCATCTTTTAGAATTTGAAATAGCTCAGCTGGAATTTCATCACCTCAACTTAGCTTTGTTTGTAGTGATGCTTTATAAAGCCCACTTGACTTCACATTCCAGGATGTCTGGCTCTAGGTGAGTGATCACACCATTGTGGTTATCTGGGTCATGAAGATCTTTTTGTATAGTTCTTCTGTGTATTCTTGCCACCTCATATTAATATCTTCTGCCTCTGTTAGTACCATATCTTTTCTGTCCTTTATTGTGCCCATCTTTGCATTAAATGTTCCCTTGTTATTTCTAATTTTCTTGAAGAGATCTCTAGTCTTTTCCATTCTTTTGTTGTCCTTTATTTCTTTGCATTGGTCACTGAGGAAGGCTTTCCTATATCTCCTTGGTATTCTCTGGAACTCTGTAATCAGATGTGTATATCTTTCCTTTGCTCGTTTGCTTTCGGCTTCTTTTCTTTTCTCAGCTATTTGTAAAGCATCCTTTTGGCATTTTTTTTTTCCCTTGGTGATGGTCTTGATAACTGTCTCCTGCAGAATGTCTCAAACGTCCATCCATAGTGTTTCAGGCACTCTGTCTATCAAATCTAATCCCTTGAATCTATTTGTCATTTCCATTGTAGGGCATTTTATTTAGGTCATACCTGAAAGGTTTAGTAATTTTCCCAATTTTCTTCAATTTAAGTCAGTATTTTGCAATTAGGAGTTTCAGATCTGAGCCACAGTCAGCACCTGGGATTGTTTTTGCTGACCGTACAGAGCTTCTTCCTCTTCAGCTGCAAAGAATATAATCAAATCTGATTTTGTTATTGACCATCTGGTGATGTCCATATGTAGAGTCATCTTGTGTTTTTGGACAAGGGTGTTTGCTATGACTAGTGCATTCTTCTGGCAAAAGTCTGTTAGCCTTTGCTCTGCTTCATTTTGTACTCCTAGGCCAAACTTGCCTGTTACTTCAGGTATATCTTGACTTCCTACGTTTGCATTCCAGTCCCTATAAAAGGAGACACCTTTTTTTGGTGTTAATTCTAGAAGGTCTTGTAGGTCTTCATAGAACCACTCAACTTCAGCTTTTTTGGCATTAGTGGCTGGGGCATAGTCTTGGTTTACTGTGATATTGTATGGTTTGCCTTTGAAATGAGAGGAGATCATTCTGTCGTTTTTGAGATTGCACCCAAGTACTGCATTTCAGACTCTTTTTTTGACTATGAGGGCTACTCCATTTCTTCTGAGGGATTCTTGCCCACAGTAGCAGATAAAATGGTCATCTGAATTAAATTCACCCATTCTGGTCCATTTTAGTTCACTGATTCCTAAAATGTTGTTGTTCACTCTTGCCATCTCCTCTCTGACCACTTCCAGTTTACCTTGATTCACAGACCTAATAGTCCATGTTGCTATGCAATATTGTTGTTTACCTATTACCCAGGGTCAAAGCCACTTCCACAGTTTTAAGTATTTTTTATAATAGTACACCGTTTATTGGTACCAAAATCTGCATTATTTTACTAAGACTGCTGCAACGAGAATTATAGACCAGATGGCTTAAATGACAGAAATATATTTTCTCTGAATAGAAGTTCAGGGCAACATTTTGTCAAGATTGATACCTTTTGACCTCTCACTCCTTATTTTGTAAATGATCATCTTGTTTCTGTGTCTTCATATGGTCTTTCTTCTATATATGTCTGCAGCCAAATTTCCTCTGGTGCTTTGGACACTGGTCATGATGGATTAGGGCTCACCCTAATGACGTCATTGTACCTTAATCACCTTTTGGAATTACATTAAGTCACATTCTGATATACCAAGATTTAGGATCTATCGAATAAATTTGTGGAACAACATACCCCATTACAATTATCTTTTGTCTAGTTGATCTGTCCATTGACAGATGTAGAGTATTGAAGTCTTTCAAGTTATTATTGTAGAACTATCTATCCCTTTGATTTTGTCAATTTTCTTTACATATATAAGGGTCTGTATTTTAGTGCATACATACATGTAATTCTTATATTGTCTTATTGTATGGTACTTTTATTAATATATAATTTACTTCTTGATGTATATATTTTCTTATTTAAAGTCAAAATTATAGCTTTTAAGCTTTGGTTCCTATATATCTTTTTTCATCCTTTCAATCTATTTGTGTTTTTGGAGCTATGATCTTTTTTTCTTTCTTTAAACCCTTTTGCCAATTTGTATTTTGATTGAAGTGTTTAATTCATTTACATGAAGTAATTACTATTTCCCTGGTGGCTCAGATGGTGAAGAATCTGCATGAAGTGCAGACTGTTTCTCTTAATGGCTCTGTTTAAACTTTATTAATTCTTTTTCCCTCTGTTCCTAAGACTCAACAACCATTTTAAATTTACATTTTCAAGTTCACTATTTATTCCACTTGTTCAAGTTTACTTTTGAATTTCTTTGCTTTTCATATCAGTTATTATATTTTCAGGATTATGTTTTTATTCCTTTTTATAATTGATATATTTTAATGATATTCTCATTTTGTCTGTACATTATTTTACTGCCATGTTCATGTCTCCATTTAGCTCTTTGTGATACTTTGTGAAAGATGTTTTAAAGCCTTTAGTAAGTCTAGGGTCTAGGTTTTATCAGATATATTTTCTGTCAATTAATTTAATTCCTTTGAATTCACCATATTTAATTGCTTTGTTTCAGAGCCTGTGATTTTCTTGTTGATGACTGGAGCTTTGAATTTATAATGTGGTTAACACTTAAAAATCAGCTTTTCCCCTTCCCTAGAGTTTATTATTTTATGGTTGTTATTATTGTTTTGTTGATTTTGTCTTTATTGTGAGGTTTATCTGTTCCAAGGATCTGTTTTCATTGAATATTTCAGGCTTTCTCAAACTTTTTCTGATGTTGGCTTCCTATGTTCCCCTGTATATATATTTTTAAATCTCAGTACAGTGCCCTGATATTTCTAGGGAAACATCTTATAATCCACAGTGAGTGCAGCATGATGCACCAGAAATTTGAGTTACTATTAATAGAGTTCCCTGCCACTGCAATGGTGGATTGGGCATGTGCAGCTTTTGGTACACTGATGTCTGAAATGTACTGAAATCAATTGCAACTTACCAAACAAACTGTTCCCAGTAGCTTCAAGCATCCAAATAAACTATTTCCAAAATAAATATTTGGAAAGCGTCCATCAATACAACTGATGTCAAGGTAGAAAAGTGGATTCCTGGTGCTTTCTACTCTCTCTTTCTCTCATGATATGTTAGCGATATTCCACAAAAAGATAAAACACTATAATAAATTTTTCATAAAACAACATATATTTACTTTGAAGGCATATCTTTTACTCTGTAAATTTTGTACTTTGCTATTTAAAAACTGTAGTATTAAAAATTTCAAAAACACAGAGCAATATAGAGGATAATATAATGAACTTACATAAACATATTTGACATACACTACAATTATCAATATTTTTCCACTACTGTTTTTTATATCCATTTTTATTCTCTTTCTAAATTTGAGTATTTTAAACTCCTAAATATTATCTCATTTTACCCCTGCATACTTCATACTTCAGTCTGAATTTCTTAAAAGAACAGACATTTAGTACATAACCATGATGTCATTATCACACTAAAAATTTATAATAATTCCCTAATCACACAGAGACTTGATGCACACTAAATCACATTAATCAATTTCATGCATAGTAAACTTTCATCATTTGTCTCAAAATTTGCTTTTGCAATTGATCAATTCAAATCATGATCCAAACAAGTCCTTATATTTGTTTGCCACTATGTCAAATCTCTTTTATTCTAGAATAATTTCCTCATCCTTGAATTGTTTATATGTGGATTTTATTTTCAGAACAGTTTTATGTGCACACAAAAATTGAGCAAAAAAGAGGAGAGTTTTTTCCTTAAATTTTCATTTTTAAGTTGGAGAAATTAGGTCAATTAATCTATTCAAAGCCCTGCAATCAGAATGTGTCTCTTTGCTCTCTTCTGTCAATAACCTCAGATATGCAGATGATACCACCCTTATGGCAGAAAGCGAAGAAGAACTAAAGAGGCTCTTGATGAAAGTGAAAGAGGAAAGTGAAAAAGTTGGTTTAAAGCTCAACATCCAGAAAACAAAGATCATGGCATCCGGTCCCATCACTTCTGGGAAATAGATGGAGAAACAGTGGAAACAGTGTCAGACTTTATTTTGGGGGCTCCAAAATCACTGCAGATGGTGACTGCAGCCATGAAAATAAAGATGCTTAATCCTTGGAAGAAAAGTTATGACCAACCTAGATAGTATATTCAAAAGCAGAGACATTACTTTGCCAAAGAAGGTCCGTCTAGTCAAGGCTATGGTTTTTCCTGTGGTCATGTATGGATGTGAGAGTTGGACTGTGAAGAAGGCTGAGCGCTGAAAAATTAATGCTTTTGAACTGTGGTGTTGGAGAAGACTCTTGAGAGTCCCTTGGACTGCAAGGAGATCCAACCAGTCCATTTTAAAGGAGATCAGCCCTGGGATTTCTGTGGAAGGAATGATGCTAAAGCTGAAACTCGAATACTTTGGCCACCTCATGTGAAGAGTCGACTCTTTGGAAAAGACTGTGATGCTGGGAAGGATTGGGGGCAGGAGGAGAAGGGGCGACCGAGGATGAGATGGCTGGATGGCATCACTGACTCGATGAACGTGAGTCTGATTGAACTCCGGGAGATGGTGATGGACAGGGAGGCCTGGCGTGGTGCAGTTCATGGGGTTGAGAAGAATCGGAGACGACTGAGTGACTGAACTGAACTGAAGTGTCATTTAACCTATTCCTTAGCATCTATAACTCCTGTAAAGCAGAAGTGATCTCTAAATTTTTAATTAGACTAATAATACTCAGTTAGATTAGAAGACTTCTGTTTATTTATTATTGCATTGCATCAGAAAGCATATCCATATGTCCCAATTTTAATATTCTTAAGATTGTTCTGTCAGTTTGTGACAGCCTGATCCTACTTTTGTAAAGTCCCTCAGTTAAACTTCCATCTAATTATTTTAACCATTGATAATTTTTGTCTAAGTTAATTCCTTTACTAAGGTGTGCAAAAAGTTTATTTCTAATTCTATAATTCTTTGAGTTGTAAACAAAAAGTTGTTTTGAATTTGTTCTCTCTTTCTTGTGTAAAAGCATGCTCATATATCACCAGTTTGTATTTTTCTGGGGCTGGGATCCTGAACATTTGCCTGATATCAGATTACAAGGAAACTTTAGCACTTATTTTCTTATATCTCTGCTGTATTTGTATTTTTGTACTATTAATCTATACAAGACTTTCAAAATTTTATAAGCCACTAAAAACTAAAGAACAAGATAACAATAAATGGTTACTGTGTGTTTCATCCCTCAAACTGACTTCTGTATGTGAGGATTGTAGAAAAAGAAGAAACGTGAATTTTTATGGTCCTGCCAACTTCAATTTATTAAAATTTATCCAACTTATCCAAATTAAATCTCACTCACCCCTTTGTAAAGCAGCTTGTGTTCTGAAAAGATGAAGTGTTACTTTCTCTCAACTAACTCTGTATTCATAAAAGTGATGCATAACAACTAATAACAAATAGATTATCATTGTTAAGTATTTATACAAACTTTGTGCCACAAATATTAATTAACAAATAGTAGAATTTTGGAGTTAGCCTGAAGAACAGCTACATAACTTTTTTCTGTCAAAAATATGAACATTCTTGAGATGATCCTCTTGACTGTTGTGTGATATTGTGAAATGTTAAGAAACATATTTTGGTTTTCATCCTTGCCTTCTAGCCAAGCTCCTAAAAACTTTGTAATTCCCCAGATTATTTAATTATAGGAAGTTTTAGTATTTGGTCCTTGATCTCAGCTTCTGACACTGAGCTCCTTAATTCATTGTAATGAGGTGACTGTGGTGGGCTCCAATATACCTTCAGAATGGGAATTTATCACCTGAACGACCAAGTCATAATTAATATAACTTTCTATAAGTACTTGATCTTGGAAAAAAAGATTCTTCCTGTGGTCCCCCAATAAAGGATATGTTAAATTATAAACAGGACACTAGGATAGAGAACTTTTATGGTTAATAAGTAATTAGATTTTAGCCATTGTAATAGTCTATTAATTTTCTATTTGTAATACAATGATGAATAAGTTGATAAATACAATCAAAATAGATTTTTATAGGTTTTCTGCTGGGGTCCTGCCCTGGTGGATCCAGAGTAATTCAAAGGGGAGATGGAATAGGTGAGGAAAAACTTACTTATTTAGAAATATAAAAGAGACATTAAGAAAGAATAGTGTAATGGGAAATTTAGTGGAGAAAAGATGCTGAATAACTTGATTTATGTGGAAAACCAATAAAGTTCCAAGACAAGGAACTTGCACCATTTACGTTAGGCCACTGGCACCCACCTGAATAGTGGAGGGTGCCCCACCTTGGTCTCCCTCTCACGTGGGTCTTAGAAGCCAGGGCAAGGAAGTAGACTCGGAGAGCCTCCCTGCCCCAGATGGGAATTCAGCCTGAAAATAGAGTAAGAAAAGACACAGGGGAAACCAGTCTTTCCAGTGACTTGCCCATCCTCTGTTGTCCGGAAAGGCCTTTTATACTATTTTTTTGTACATAGAGACCAATGGGAAATATAAAATTATGTAGCGTCACCAGCCCTGACTCTTACTGAGGCCAGGCTTTTTCTCTGCATACCTAGTTGTACACAAGTCTTAGGTGATTTTCATCATCTTCTGGCCAGAAGGCCAATTAGCATTTTATGGCCCTTTTTTGATAAGGGTCTGTCAACCAGAAAGCTTAATAGTGTTCTTCCCAAAGTCTGGTGCCACTCTCAGAAAGCACTAAGTAAAGTTACATTCTTACATACCATACCAAGGACACAACAATTTATAACACAGAAAGAGAAGTACAGTGATTTATAACAAAGAGAAAATTCATTAACTCAAAAGTCTAGTATTGCTAACATCAAAACTACTATATTCCTATTTCTGCATCCTGATTACATTGATTAATATCCTCCCAGGTGCCTAAAAGATAAAGGATATGGAGGCCTGGCAGCAAACATTAACTCAACAAATTCTTCACCAAACTAATTCTTAACTCTAAAAGGCTCTATATCTTTAAGATGCTTTAAGCTGCATGCCTCTCGTGGTTGGGGGCTGTAGACAATTCACAAGTTGTAAAAGTCCGGGCAGACCGGTCAGATAAGTTAGAAAGCCATCAAAGGGGTCTAAACCAAGACGTTCTTTTTTACATGTAGGAGACTGTTAACTAGAGCTCTGAGTTAATTCTTTCCAGAGAAAGGTGGTAATGTCAGAAGATTATACTATAGCAGACAGTAAACAGACAGATTTTGGTTTCAGGGTAGGTACTCAGACAGAGGACCCCTTGAGACCTGACTCACGTTGCCCATCAGGTCTCTCCACATGATCTTGTCATGGGTGGGATCTCCCATGCTGGCTCCCGGAAGTTTTCTAGTCTCACTTTCTACCTCTTTAGATTCATTTTCTTATGTCAGTAATTGAAATCCATGCCCTAAATTGCATATGGGTATATGTTATCCAAATGTGTTTATTAGCATGAAAAACCATGCTGGCAGTTTGATTTAGGGAAACTTTATAGTGTGATTTGTTTTCAAATGTATGATTTAAAATTTTGTATTGCAAATATTGAAATCTAATATTGACTGAACCATGGCCATTACCCCACATTGTTTTACTCAGATTCAGTTCATTTCACTTGCTCAGTCATGTCCGATTCTGTGTGATCCCATGAACTACAGCACACCAGGCTTCCCTGTCCATCACCAACTCCAAGAGTTTACTCAGACTTATGTCCAGTGAGTCGGTGATGCCATCCAACCATCTCATCCTCTGTCGTCCCCTTCTCCTCCTGCCTTCAATCTTTCCCAGCATCAAGATCTTACTCATATTATTTTTCTTAATTAAATATTTTTGTCTGAATATAGGCCCATCATAATTCCAACTATTTTTTTAAACCCAGGTCAGTTTTTACTCCTTTATGATTTAAATACTCCATAATCCAACTTGTACTATAGAAATTAACACTAAGATATAATACACACTTCATTGCTGACTATTTTACACTGTATATTAGTCTTACCAATTACTCTGCATTGCTAATTCTCTGGAATCTCAACATCTGACAATTCTATTACTGAAAATTATTTAGATGATTAAGGTTTGTAAACCAAATTATTTTATTAAAAGTTATCTTGTCTAAAGTGAAATTCATTTGGCATTTTCAACCTGAAAAAGGCTGGGGGAATGGTTTTGACTATGATGTTTATTTAGAGGTCAGTGTTAAAGTTCATGTAAGTACCCATGGGCCATTTATAAGAACTGATGATATATGTAATTAATAATTAACTTTGAGATATTTAAAGAGTAGAAATAATGGAAGATATAGCACTGTCTGCATGAAATAATTCAGGAAAATAATAGCAGAATTTGAGCAGAAAATGCTCACCTCTTAGATATTATTTTTTTGTCTATTTGTACTGATTACTATTTATCTGGTTATAGATAAATGGTTTTCTTATTTTTAGTCTAGCTAGTGAATTTTGATTGGATATTGGACATTGTGAATATGTTGTTCAGTGTCTGGTTATTGTTGTTTTCTTTTTGAAAATAAGGTTTTCTACTAGAAAATAGTTAAATTTAAGTGTAGCTTAATCCATCCAAACTTGTTTTTAAGATTTTTAGAGTGGTAATAGAATAGCCTTTACTCTGGTTATACTGTAACCCCATGACTCTGGGGATCAACTTCAGGATCTCTATTGAGTGTCTTGGGTAATCACTGAGTACTCTTTTCTCTGACCAGTTAAAACTCTCTAGACTTATGCCAGCTCTAGAAACCATAAAATATTATCTCCAAACTTTTGTACCCAGTATTATGGGATATTACCATATATATATAATCTTAATATTCAATAAAGTCTCAAAAGGAAACTTTATATAGATTTGTGAAGATTCTTTTCTGCTTGTCTTCCAATTTCTGTATCTATGTTCCATAACACCATGCTATATCAAGCATTTTAAACTTTGATCTCTCCCTCTTTCCCAGACTCAGCAAGACAGTTGTCTTCTACTTATAGTTGACTTCCAGGCTCTGTAATCCAGAATATCTCACCAGTTAAAAAAAGGAAAAATCCATAAAAATAATAAGGTTCACATGATTTGTATTTATCCATCTGTATATCATAATACTGTACTTCATATTGTCTAATGTGTGAACATTTGACTAACATAGAGTAAGCTGTATTCTGGTTGCCTAAGGTAGAAAGGTATATTCAGTTACTCTTTCTATATCATGGGCAAATAGCAAACGTCCCATTTGGAAGAAAGCTGACTAGAAATATACTTGAAGCAATATAATTGAATTCTGTTCTTTAGAAACAAACAAACAAAAAAGACAATAAATTAAAACAATTAAGTATCCAAATTAAAACTAAGACAATAACAGAGATAACTCAACCTTTGAAATGCAAACCAAAGGAAAAATGAAGGCAGAAGTTAACAAATTAGAAAAGAGAAAAGCAGCAAAATGTTAAAATAAAATAAAAACTGGTTATTCATAACTATTATTAAAATGTTGGATTAAAAACAAAACTAGTTAACATGAATAAAATTAAAAGGGAGACTTACAAAGTAGGTATAGAAAAACATACCTTAACATAATAAAATCTACATATGACAAAACCATAGCTAAAACTGTATTACTAGTAAAAAGCTGAAAGTTTTCCTTTAAGATAAGGAACAAGACAAAAATGCTCAGCCTGATCACTTTTATTAACATAGTATTGGAATTCCAGCCAGAGCAATTAAGCAAAAAAAAGAAAAGAAATAAAAGGCACTCAAATCAGAAAGAGAGAAGTAAATTTCTCATTGCTTGAAGATGGCATGATATTCTATGTAAAAATGCAAAAAGACTCCACCAAAAAGTGTCAGAAATAATGATTTCAATAAAGTCACAAGATGAAAAATCAATATAAAGAAATATGTGGCATTTATTTTCTCTAACAACAAACTATAAGAAAAAGAAATTAAGGAAACAACTGAAAAATGCCTAGGAATAAATTTACCAAGGAGGTTAAAGACCTATTAACTGAAAACTAAAAGACATTGATAAAATAATGGAATAAGGCAAAAATTAATGGAAAGATATTTCATGTTCATGGATTGTAAAAATTAATATTGTTAATAAATCCATACAAAGCAATCTGCAGATTCAGTGTAATGTTTATCAAAATTCCAATGGCATGATTCTAAAATTTGCATGAAACCAAGAAAAGATCACGGATAGTCAAAGCAATCTTGAGAAAGAAAAATAAAGCTGGAGTTAACACAGTCTCTGATTTCAAACTATATTACGAAGCTATAGTAATCAAAACAAGATGGTTCTGGGACTACAACCTTCAGCCAACAGAACAATAACCAGAATCACAGAAAGTTAGACTAAACGAAATGTCAGAGAATTATGTCCCAAGGTAGGGAACAGGAAGAAGTCCCAGAAAAACAACTAAGTGAAATGGACACAGGAAAAAGAATTGAGAATAATATTAATGAGTATGATCCAGGATTTTAGAAAAAGAACGGAGGCAAGGATGGAGAAGATACAATAAATGTTTAACAAAGGCCTATAAGAACTAAAGAACAAGCAGATATGATGACTGAAATAAAAAAATACATTTGAAGGAATCAATAGCAGAGCAAATGAGGCAGACGAAGAATTAAATGACCTGGAGGATATAATGGTGGAAATCTCTGCTGCTGAAGGGAATAAAGTAAAAAGAATGAAAAGAAATGAATGCAGTCTAAGAGATCTCTAGGAGAATATTAAATGCACCAATATCCTGCAACTTTGCTATATTCATTGATTAGTTCTAGTAATTTTCTGGTGGAGTCTTTAGGGCTTTCTATGTTGAGAATCATGTCATCTGCAAACAGTGAGAGTTTTACTTCTTCTTTTCCAATTTGGATTTCTTTTATTTCTTTTTATGCTGATTGCTGTGGCCAAAACTTCCAAAATTATGTTGAATAGTAGTGGTAAGAGTGGGCACCCTTGTCTTGTTCCTGACTTGAGGGGAAATGCTTTCAGTATTTCAGCATTGAGGATAATGTTTGCTGTGGGTTTGTCATATATACACGTTATTATGCTGAGCTATGTTCCTTCTCGGAGAAGGCAATTGCACCTCACTCCAGTACCCTTGCCTGGAAAATCCCATGGAAGGAGGAGCCTGGAAGCCTGCAGTCCATGGTGTCACTGAGGGTCAGGCACGACTGAGCGACTTCACTTTCACTTTTCACTTTCATGCATTGGAGAAGGAAATGGCAACCCACTCCAGTGTTCTTGCCTGGAGAATCCCAGGGATGGGGGAGCCTGGTGGGCTGCCATCTATGGCATCGCACAGAGTCGGACACGACTGAAATGATTTAGCAGCAGCTTAGCATGTTCCTTCCATTCCTGCTTTCTAGAGAGTTTTTATCATAAATGGATATTGAATTTTGTCAAAGGCTTCCTCTGCATCTATTGAGATAATCATATCTATTTTATTTCTCAATTTGTTAATGTGGTGTATTACATTGATTTATTTGCATATATTGAAAAATCCTTGCATCCTTGGGATAAAGCCCACTTGGCCATGATGTATGATCATTTTTAATGTGTTGTTGGATTCTGATTGCTAGAATTTTGTTAAGGATTTTTGCATGTATGTTTATCAGTGATATTGGCCCGTAGTTTTGGTTTTTGTGGCATCTTTGTCAGGTTTTGGTATTAGGGTGATGGTGGCCACATAGAATGAGTTTGGAATTTTACCTTCCTGTGCAATTTTCTGGAAGCGTTTGAGTAGGGTAGGTGTTAGCTCTTCTCTAAATTTTTGGTAGAATTCAGCTCTCTGGACCTGGGCTTTTGTTTACTGGAAGATTTCTGATTACAGTTTCAATTTCCGTGCTTGTGATGGGTCTGTTAAGCTTTTTATTTTTTCCTTGTTCAGTTTCAGAAAGTTGTACTTTTCTAAGAATTTGTCCATTTCTTCCACCTTTTTCATTTTATTGGCATATAATTGTTGATAGTAGTTCCTTATCATCCTTTGTATTACTATGTTGTTTGTTGTGATTTTTCCATTTTCATTTCTAATTTTATTGATTTGATTTTTCTCTTTGTTTCTTGATGAGTCTGGCTAATGGTTTGTCAATTTTATTTATCCTTTCAAAGAACCAGCTTTTGGCTTTGTTGATTTTTGCTATAGTCTCTTTTGTTTATTTTGCATTTGTTTCTGCCTGAATTTTTAACATTTATTTCCTTCTACTAACCCTGGGGTTCTTCATTTCTTCCTTTTCTAGTTGCTTTAGGTGTAGAGTTTGGTTATCTGACTTTTTTCTTGTTTCTTGAGGTATGCCTGTACTACTATGAACTGTCCCCTTATCACTGCTTTTACAGTGTCCCACAGGTTTTGGGTTGTTTTGTTTTTCATTCATTTCTATGCATATTTTCATTTCTTTTTGATTTCTTCTGTGATTTGTTGGTTATTCAGCAGCGTGTTGTTCATCATCCATATGTTGGAATTTTAAATAGTTTTTCTCCTGTAACTGAAATCTAATCTTACTGCATTGTGGTCAGAAAATATGCTTGGAATTATTATTTTTTTTTTTTTTTGGAATTTACCAAGGCTAGATTTATGGCCCAGGAAAAAAGACACTTATTTGAAAAGATATATTCATTCCAGTGTTCATTAAAACATTATTGACAATAGCAAAGAAATGGAAGCAATTTATGTGTCCATTGATAGATGAATGGATAAAGAAGGTGTGATATATATACACACAGTAAAATATTTCTCACCCATAAAAGTGAAATCTTGCTATTTGTGGCAACATGGATGGACCTAGAGGGCATTATTCTATGTGATATAAGTCTGACAGAGAAAGACAAATACTACAGGACCTCATTTATATGTGAAATCTAACAAAAGAAACAAACAAAACGAAATGAAACAGACTCAAAGATACAGAGAACAATTGGATGGTAAAACAAAAAAAATAATAAATGCACCAATATTTGAATTATAGGGTGCCTGGGAGAATAGCAAAAGATCTGAAAAAAATATTTGAATAAATAATAGCTGGAACTTCCCTAACATGGAAAAGGAAACGGTCTCCCAAACTCATGATGTACAGAGATTCCAAAGCAGAATAAATCTAAGGAAGAACATGCTGAGATGCATAGCAATCAAATTATATTTTTTTAAAAAGACAAATAAATATTAAAAACAAGAAAAGAAAAATTACAACTAACATACAAGAAAACTCTCAGAAGGTTATCAGCTAATTTATCACCAGAAACTGCAGGCCAGAAGGGAGTGGCATGATATATTTAAAGTGATGAAAGGGAAAAACCTACACCAAGAATACTATACCCAGCAAAGCTCTCATTCAAATTTGAAGGAGAAATCAAACATTTTAGAAAGAAGCAAAAGAATTCAGGACCAACAAATCAGCTTTGCAACAATTAAATGAACTCTTCTAAGTGGGAAAGAGACCAGCAGCTTAAAACAATCTTGTCCAAATATAGAGTGCTATATAAAAACATCATAAGAACAGCAAACAAAAAAAAAAAAGAAAGAAAGAAAGAAAAGAAAAACACAAACACAAACTGAACACAAACACAACTGAAAAGATGGTGATGAAATTAATAGAGGACAAAAGAGGAAAAAGAGAAAAAAGACCTAAGAAAACAAACCCAAAACAATTAAGAAAATGACAATAGAAGCATGCATATTGATAATTGCCATAATGGCATCTGGTGCCATCACTTCATGGCAAATACATGGGGAAAAAATAAAAACAGTGGCCGATTTTATTTTCTAGGGCTCCAAAATCACTGCAGATGGTGACTGCAGCCATGAAATTAAAAGATGCTTTCTCCTTGGAAGAAAAGTTATGACAAAACTAGACAGCATATTGAAAAGCAGAGACATTACTGACAAAGGTCCATCTAGTCAAAGATACAGTTTTTCCAGTAGTCATGTATGGATCTGTGAATTGAGCCATAAAGAAAGCTGAGCACTGAAGAACTGATGCTTTTGAATTGTGGTGTGGGAAAAGACTCTTGAGAGTCCCTTGTACTGCAAGGAGGTCCAACCAGTCAATACTAAAGGAAATCCATCGTGAATATTCATTGGAAGGACTGATGCTGAAGCTCTAATACTTTAGCCATCTGATGCAAATAACTAACTCATTAGAAAAGACCCTGATGCTGGGAAAGATTGAAAGCAGGAAGAGAAGGGACAACAGAGGATGAGATGGTTGGATAGCATCACTGACTTGATGGACAGGAGTTTGAGCATGCTACAAGAGTTGGTGATGGATGGGGAAGCCTGGCATGCTGTAGTCCATGGGGTCACAAACAGTCAGACACCACTGAACTGAAATGCATTAAATGTGCCAAGCAAAAGACACAGACTGGCTGAATGGATACAAAAACAAGACCTACATACTTGCTGTCTATCAGAGACCTACTTTAGACTTATTGCCACCTACAAACTGAAAATAAGGAGATGATAAATGGTATTATATGCAAATGGAAGTCAAAGTAAAGCTGCAGTTATAATATTCATATGAGAAAAATCCAATTATAAAAAATTATTATAAGAGACAATGAAGGACACTACATAAAGAGCAAGGAATCAATACAAGAGGAAAATATAAAAATTGTAAATATTTATGAATCCAACATGGGAGCACTTCAATATATAAGGCAAGGTGGTACAGTGGTAAAGAATCCACTTGCCAATGCATGAGACACAAAAGACACAGCTTTGATCCTTGGGTTGGGAGGATCCCCTGAAATAGGAAATGGTAACCCACTTCAGTATTCTTGCCTGGAAAATTCCATGGACAGAAGAGCTTGTTGGGCTACAGTCCATAAGTGTCACAAAGAGTCAGACACGACTGAGCACATACACAAACAAACACAGCAATCATAAAGGGAAAAATAAAATGTAACACAACAATAATGGGGAAATTTAACACCCTACTTTCATCAATAGACAGATATAGGGAAATTAAATAAATAGTCTTGTTTAGGCTTCAGAGACAAAGTAGAACAGACTTTTGATCTTGCTTCTAACCTGCTTGGACACTGCCCTGACTGTGAGTACTCTGAATCCCTGCTGTGAGTACAAGCCTTGCAGCACCATAGAAAAGGTAAGGGACAAATCTTGAGACTGTTGAGCCCGTGGAGGTGGTCTTACCAGCCAAACCCAAGGTTTACCAGTATTCCAAATTTTACAAGAAAAAAACAAACAGCATTAACATGAAATTAGAGCTGCAATTTGCTTACTGATTGATGACGATATCAGTTTGCATTTTGGGATTATAAGTGGGAACCCCAAACTAATTTTTTGAAGTATCCCCAATGTAGAAGACATGCTGCCTGGAACGTTGTCTCAACTGGGACTCCAGATGTGCTGTGTCACAGGACTCTCCAGCACTGTTTAAGTCTGGATGTTGGTCAAAACCTAATTTGGTGATGTATTCTCTACTTCTTCTATTTCTCTTTTATTTTAATGTTATTATATCAAAAGTTTGCTAGATAATTCTCTAATAAATGTTGGTATTATTTATTTGTATAAAATGAGTGGTCTATTTTGTTGACAAATCTTTTGAATCTGAGACAAAATTGAAAACTTTCTGCAAAATAATAGATCATCCAGACAGAAATCAACAAGGAAATAAAATCTTTAAATGACACATGAGACCAGATAAATTTAGCTGATACTCATAGAGCATTTCTTCCAACAGCAGCAGAATACACATTTTTCTCACATGCACACAGAATATTATCTCACGATGACCAGACACTGGGCCACAAAGCAAGCCTTGGTAAATTTAATAAAACTGAAATCATACCAGGCATATTTTCTCACCACAATGCTATCAGAAAAGAAATAAACTATAAGGAAAAAAAAAAAACTAAAAACACAAACGTGTGGAGGCTAAACAGTATGCTACTAAGAAACGAAAGGATCACTGAAGAAATCAAAGAGGACATTAAAAAAAAATATCTAAAGACCAATGAAAATGTAAATTCTATGACCTAAAACCAATGGAACACAGCAAAAGCAGTTCTTGCTAACTGCTATGTCACTTCAGTCGTGTCCGACTCTGTGCGACCCCATAGATGGCAGTCCCCCAGGCTCCCCCATCCCTGGGATTCTCCAGACAAGAACACTGGAGTGGGTTGCCATTTTCTTCTTCAATGCATGAAAGTGAAAATTGAAAGGGAGCTCAGTTAGTCGTGTCTGACTCCTAGCGACCCCATGGACTGCAGCCTACCAGGCTCCTCTGCCCATGGGATTTTCCAGTTAAGGGTACTGGAGTGGGATGCCATTGCCTTCTCTGAAAGCAGTTCTTAGAGGAAAGTATTTAGCAATAGAATCTTAACTCAGGCAAGTGAACGTGAAAGTCACCCAGTCTTGTCCAACTCTTTGCAACCCCATGGATTATACACTCCATGAAATTCTCTAGGCCAGAATACTGGAGTGGGTAGCCTTTCCCTTCTCCAGGGGATCTTCCCAATCCAGGGATCTGACCCAGGTCTGCCTTCATTGCATGCAGAGTCTTTACAAGCTGAGCCACAGGGAAGCCCTATCCTAATATTATACCTAAAGCAACTAGAGGAAGAAGAACAAACATAAACAAAATCTAAAGTTAATAGAAGGACATAAATCATAAAGATAAGTGCATAAATAAATGAAATAGAGACAAAGAAACAATGCCACAGATCAATGAAATTAAAGCTGATTCTTTGAAGAGATAAGCAAAATTGATAAACCTTTAGCCAGAATCGTCAAGAAAAAAGAGAGACGATGAAAGTTGGAACTGTATTCCAATTAACTGAACAACCTAGAAGAAACAGACAAATTCTTAAAATGTACAATCTCTGAAGGCTGAACCAGGAAGTTAAAGAAAATATGAATAGACCAATCATAAGCACTGAGATTGAAACTCAGTCAGTCAGTTCAGTTGCTCAGGGGTGTCCCACTCTTTGCGATCCCATGATCCACAGCATGCCAGGCCTCCCTGTCTATCACCAACTCCTGGAGTTTACTCAAACTCATGTCCATTGAGTCGGTGATGCCATCTAACCATCTCATCCTCTGTTAGCCCCTTCTCCTGCCCCCAGTCCCTCCCAGCATCAGGGTCTTTTCAAATGAGTCAGGTCTTTGCATCAGGTGGCCAAAATATTGGAGCTTCAGCTTCAATACCAGTCCTTCCAATGAACACCCAGGACTGATTTCCTTTAGGATGGACGGACTGGATCTCCTTGCAATCCAAGGAACTCTCAAGAGTCTTCTCCAACATCATAGTTCAAAAGCATCAGTTTTTCTGCACTCAGCTTTATAGTCCAACTCTCACAACCATACTTGATTACTGGAAAAACCACAGCCTTGACTATATGGACCTTTGCTAACAAAGTAATGTCTCTGCTTTTTAATATGCTGTCTAGGTTGGTCACAACTTTCCTTCCAAGGAGTAAGCTTCTTTTAATTTCATGGCTGCAATCACCATCTGCAGTGACTGAAAACAAACAAACAAAAAAATCACACAAATCCTCTCAACAAACTAATATCCAAGACTTGTTGGCTTTACAGGAGAATTCTGATAACCATATAGAGAAGAGCTAACATATATCCTTCTGAAACTCTTCAAAAAATTGCAGAGGAAGATAGTCTCCCAAACTCATTCTGTGAGGCCACATCAGCTTAATACCAAAACTCGAAAAAGATACCACACAAAATAAAATCAAGGCCAATATCATCAAAGAATAAAGACTTAGAAATCCTCAACAAATTCTAGCAGTCCAAAACCAACACTTTAATATGTTCATACACCATGATTAAGTGGGATTTATCCCATGGATGCAAGGACTCTTCAATATATTCAAATCAATCCATATGATACAACACATCAACAAGTTGAAGAATGAAAGAAAAATATAACCCTCACAATAGATGTAGAAAAACTTTTGACAAAATATAACACATATTTATGATTAAAAAAAAATCCAGAATCTGGGCATGTAGGGAACATAACACAGTAAAGGCTATATATGACAAACTTACAGCTAATATAATAAACAACATTATAAATCTTAAAGCATTTCCGCAAAGATGAGTAACAAAACAAGGATGTTCACTCTTGCCACATTTATTAAACATGGGTTGGAACGCCTGGCTATGCCAATCAGAGAAGAAAAAGAAATAAATGTAGTCCAAATTGGAAAACAAGAAGTAGAATTGTCACTCTTGGAGAATACATGATACCAAACAGAAAATACTAAAGACATGACCAGAAAACTGCCATAGCTCATCAATGAATTTGACACAGTTGCAAATTACAAAATGAATACATAGAAATCTGTTGCATTTCTATACACTAACAATGAAATGTAAGAAAGAGAAATTCAAGAAACAATCCTATTTTCTATCACATCAAAAATTATAAAATATCTAGGAATAAACTTACCCAAGGAGACAAAAGACCTGTACTTCAAAAACTATAAGGTGATGATGAAAGGAATCATAAACAAAAGAATCAGATGGAATGATATAAAAGTATAAAGTATGGTGGAGGGAGTATATAAAAAGTACTGGGACATAATACAGCCAAAAGATAGATTTTAAATAATTGCTCTTAAAATATATCCAATAAGTTTTAAAAATACAAATTTTTTTTTCTAAAATCAATATGCATTGATCAATTTGCTTTCAGTTTATACACTTTTTAAAGTGCTATTTTTAGTAAATGGCTAGTTTTAATAAAAGGAGAAAATTGGGATTAAAAAGAGTGTTAGCTTTTCTTGTAACAGGAAGAAAACTGAAAACAGAATATGTTTTATTTATTTTCACAAAGTTATTATAACAGAATAGGAATTTCTGAAAAAGAAATTATAACAAGCATTTATCCTCAGTTTAAGTAGAATAGCAAAGGGTGAAGTTGTGTAGATAATAAAGAATATTTTATATCTGTAAGTAAAAAAGTCAAAAGAGCTCATTTTAACTTGAACAAAAATGACTACTTAAAGATAAGTGTAGACAGTTTGTAGGCCTTGGGGATTGAAATCTGTAGAACTTTCTCAAAGGAAGCTTTTACTGCTAGTGGTTAAGTAGTTGAACCACAAACCTATGAGTATTTAATTTATTTTTATATTTCAAGTGTATATGTTGCAGTTTATCACAATGAAGGCAAAATTTATCATCCTCTATTTAAAGCTATAACAAGTGTGTGCGCAAATCAACAAGACTTTCCTTCAGAGTAAGTCAACTGTAACTTGTCCTTGACCAGTCAGACAAATAAATAACAACTTTCCTGTTAATCTGCTGAATATGAACAGTTTACTGTCTTTCATCTTTAGAGGGAGGATGTCAGTAGTAATGATGCTTTTTATGTCACATGCCTCAAGCAATGCCATCCCACTATTGCTCAAAAGATTTGTGAGATGTTAAAAAAAAATGACATACAATAAACTTCTCTTATTCTCCCATTAATATAATATATGATTTTTAACATTAAAACATTCTGTGATTGAATTAGGAAAATATATATTAAAAAGAAAATCAAATGCATGTCACCAAAGAAGGTAAAAGCAACAATTACAAAGTCAAAGAAGGATATTTTTGTGTGATTGAGAGATCTTGATCACCACTATTCTAATCTATTTCCTATATTCAAACACACAACATTTGAAGAAATTGTGAATATTTAAAAATAATCTCAGCATGATATTTCAGAAATTGGAATTTTTCAATGTTTTGAGTACATGTTGAAAAGACAGGTACACTTGAACATATAAATGAAAAGGTAAAAGAAAGTAGGACAAACATTTTTGGTCTAAATATTTAAAAACCTTTAAAATTATTTAAATCAGTTTCATTTTTAGTTTCTTAATAAACTTCCATATGTTTTCCACAGTGTCTGTACCTGTTTACATTCCCAGCAACAGTTTAGGAAGGTTCCCTTCTCTTCACATCCTCTTCAGCATGTATTGCTTGTAGATTTTTTGACTTGTGTAAGGTGATATCTCATTATACATTTTGATTTGCATTTCTCTAATAATTAGTAGTGTTGATAATCTTTTCATATGCCTGCTGTCTATCTGTATGTATTCTTTGGAGAAATGTCTATTTACGTCTTCTTTTTATTTTTTTCCTTTTTTTATTGTTTTATTGAGTCACATGAGCTATTTGTAAACTTTAGATATCTAAAAATTGTAAATTTCATGTCAGAAACATGGTTTGCAAATATTTTCTCCCATTCTGGAGTTGTCTTTTCATTTTGTCTATGGTTTCTTTTGTTTTTCAAAAGCTTTTGAGTTTACGTAGATCTCATTTGTTTATTTTATTTCCATTATTTTGGGAGATAAATTGAAAAAGATATTGCTGAGATTTATGAAAAAGATTGTTCTGCCTTTGTTTTCCTTTAAGAGTACTATAGTCTCTGTCTTACATTTAGTTCTTTAATACAGTTTGAGTTCATTTTTGTGTATGTTAAAGAATGTTTGATCTAGCAATCCACTCCTGTGCATATATCTGGAAAAACACATGGTTCAAAAGGACACATGCACCCGAATGTTCACTGCAGCATTGTTTACAATGCCCAAGATATGAAAGCAATCTAAATGTCCATCAACAGACGAATGGAAGAAGAAGATGTGGTACATATATACAATGGAATATTACTCAGTAAATAAGAGAATTAAGTAATGTCATTTGCTGTGAAATGTATGAACCTGGAGGTTAACTCAATGTTTCATAATGATTTAAACAAGAAAATAATATTTTTTAATTTTATTTTTACTATATTTTATTTTTTTACAATACTGTATTGGTTTTGCCATACATTGACATGAATCCATCACGGGTGTATATGAGCTCCCTCCCAATCCTGAGTCCCCCTCCCACCTCCCACCCCATATCATCTCTCTGGATCATCCTCGTGCACCAGTCCCAAGCATCCTGTATCCTGTACTGAACATAGCCTGGCGCTTCGTTTCTTACCTGATAGTATACATGTTTCAGTGCCATTCTCACAAATCATCCCACCCTCTCCCTCTCCCTCAGAGTCCAAAAGTCCGTTCTATACATCTGTGTCTCCTTTTACTGTCTTGCATACAAGGTCATAATTACCATCTTTCTAAATTCCATATATATGTGTCAGTATACTGTATTGTTTTTTTTTTTCTTTCTGGCTTACTTCACTCTGTATAATAGGCTTCAGTTTCATCCACCTCATTAGAACTGATTCAAATGTATTCTTTTTAATGGCTGAGTAATACTCCATTGTGTATATGTACCACAACTTTCTTATCCATTCATCTGCTGATGGACATCTAGGTTGTTTCCATGTTCTGGCTATTATAAACAGTGCTGCAATGAACATTGGGGTACATGTGTCTCTTTCAATTCTGGTTTCCTCTGTGTGTATGCCAAGCAGTGGGATTGCTGGCTCATAAGGCAGTTTTATTTCCAGTTTTTAAGGAATCTCCACACTGTTTTTCATAGAGGCTGTACTAGTTTGCTTTTCCACCAACAGTGTAAGAGGGTTCCCTTTTCTCCACAACCTCTCCAGCATTTATTGTTTATAGACTTTGGGGTCGCAGCCATTCTGACTGGTGTGAAATGGTACCTCATTGTGGTCTTGATTTGCATTTCTCTGATAATGAGTGATGTTGAGCATCTTTTCATGTGTTTGTTAGCCATCTGTATGCCTTCTTTGGAGAAATGCCTATTTAGTTGTTTGGCCCATTTTTTTATTGGTTCGTTTATTTTTCTGGAGTTGAGCTGCATAAATTGCTTGTATATTTTTGAGATTAGTTTTTTGTCAGTTGCTTCATTTGCTATTGTTTTCTCCCATTCAGAAGGCTGTCTTTTCACCTTATTTATAGTTTCCTTTGTTGTGCAAAAGCTTTTAATTTTAATTAGATCCCATTTCCTTTTTTTGCTTTTATTTCCAATATTCTGGGAGGTGGATCATAGAGGATCCTGCTGTGATTTATGTCGGAGAGTGTTTTGCCTATGTTCTCTAGGAGATTCATAGTTTCTGGTCTTACGTTTAGATTTTCAATCCATTTTGAATTTATTTTTGTGTGTGGTGATAAAAAGTGATCTAGTTTCATTCTTTTACAAGTGGTTGACCAGATTTCCCAGCACCACTTGTTAAAGAGATTGTCTTTACTCCATTGTATATTCTTATCTCCTTTGTCAAAGATAAGGTGTCCATAGGTGTGTGGATTTATCTCTGGGCTTTCTAGTTTGCCCCATTGATCTATATTTCTGTCTTTGTGCCAGTACCATACTGTCTTGATGACTATGGCTTTGCAGTAGAGCCTGAAGTCAGGTAAGTTGATTCTTCCAGTTCCATTCTTCTTTCTCAAGATTGTTTTGGCTATTTGAGGTTTTTTATATTTTCTTACAAATTGTGAAATTATTTGTTCTAGTTCTGTAAAAATACCGCTGGTAGCTCGATAGGGATTGCATTGAATCTGTAGATTACTTTGGGTAGTACACTCATTTTCACTATATTGATTATTCCAATCCATGAACATGGTATATTTCTCCATCTATTAGTGTCTTCTTTGATGTCTCTCATCAGGGTTTTATAGTTTTCGATATATAGGTCTTTAGTTTCTTTAGGTAGGTATATTGCTAAGTATTTTATTTTTTTTGTTGCAATGGTGAATGGAATTGTTTCCTTTATTTTTCTATTTTCTCATTATTAGTGTATAGGAATGCAAGGGATTTCTGTATGTAAATTTTATATCCTGCAACTTTACTATATTCATTGATTAGCTCTAGTAATTTTCTGGTGGAATGTTTAGGATTTTCTATGTAGAGAATCATGTCATCTGCAAACAGTGAGAGTTTTACTTCTTGTTTTCCAATTTGGATTCCCTTTATTTCTTTTTCTACTCTGATTGCTGTGGCCAAAACTTCCAGAACTATGTTGAATAGTAGTGGTGAAACTGGGCACCCTTGTATTGTTCCTGACTTCAGGGGAAATGCTTTCAATTTTTCACCATTGAGGATAATGTTTGCTGTGGGTTTGTCATATATAGCTTTTATTATGTTGAAGTATGTTCCTTCTATTCCTGCTTTCCGGAGAGTTTTTTATCATAAATGGATGTTGAATTTTGTCAAATGACTTCTCTGCATCTATTGAGATAATCATATGGCTTTTATTTTTCAATTTATTAATGTGGTAAATTACATTGATAGATTTGCAGATATTGAAGAATCCTTGCATCCCTCGGATGAAGCCCACTTGGTCATGGTGTATGGTCTTTTTAATGTGTTGTTGGAATTTGATTGCTAGAATTTTGTTGAGGATTTTTGCATGTATGTTCATCTGTGATATTGGCCTATAGTTTTCTTTTTTGTGGCATCTTAGGGTTATGGTGGTCTCATAGAATGAGTTTGAAAGTTTACCTTCCTCTGCAATTTTCTGGAAAAGTTTCAGTAGGATAGATGCTAGCTCTTCTCTAAATTTTTGGTAGAATTCAGCTGTGAAGCCATCTGGACCTGGGCTTTTGTTTGCTGGAAGATTTCTGATTACAGTTTCAATTTCTGTGCTTGTGATGGGCCTGTTAAGGTTTTCTTTTTCTTCCTGGTTCAGTTTTGGAAAGTTGTACTTTTCTAAGAATTTATCCATTTTGTCCACGTTGTCTATTTTATTGGCATATAATTGCTGATAGTAGTCTCTTATGATCCTTTGTATTTCTGTGTTGTCTGTTGTGATCTCTCCATTTTCATTTCTAATGTTATTGATTTGATTTTTCTCTCTTTGTTACTTGATGTGTCTGGCTAATGGTTTGTCAATTTTATTTATCCTTTCAAAGAACCAGCTTTTTGCTTTGATGATTTTTGCTATGGTCTTTTGTGTTTCTTTTGCATTTATTTCTGCCATAATTTTTAAGATTTCTTTCCTTCACTTCTAGGGTTCTCCATTTCTTCCTTTTCTTGTTGCTTTATGTGTAGAGTTAGGTTATTTATTTGACTTTTTTCTTGTTTCTTGAGATATGCCTGTATTGCTATGAACTTTTCTCTTAGCACTGCTTTTATAGTGTCTCACAGGTTTGGGGTTGTTGTGTTTTCATTTGTATTTGTTTCTATGCATATTTGGATTTCTATTTTGATTTCTTCTGTGATTTGTTGATTATTCAGAAGGGTGTTGTTGAGCCTCCAAATGTTGGAATTTTTAATAGTTTTTCTCCTGTAATTGAAATCTAATCCTAATGCATTATGGTCAGAAAAGATCTTTGGAATGATTTTGAGTTTTTGAATTTATCAAGGTTAGATTTATGGCCCAGGATGTGATCTATCCTGGAAAAGGTTCCGTGAGCACTTGAGAAAAAGATGAAATTCATTGTTTTGGGGTGAAATATCCTATAGATATCAATTAAGTCTAACTGGTCTATTGTATCCTTTAAAGTTTGCCTTTCTTTGTTAATTTTCTGTTTAGTTGATCTGTCCATAGGTATGAGTGGGGTATTAAAGTCTCCCACTATTATTGTGTTATTGTTAATTTCCCCTTTCATGCTGTTAGCATTTGTCTTACATATTGTGGTGCTCCTATGTTGGGTGCACATATATTTATAATTGTTATATCTTCTTCTTGGATTGATCTTTTGATCATTATGTAGTGGTTTTCTTTGTCTCTTTTCACAGCCTTTGTTTTAAAGTCTATTTTATCGGATATGAGTATTGCTACTCCTGCTTTCTTTTGGTCTCTATTTGCATGGAATATCTTCTTCCAGCCCTTCACTTTCAGTCTGTATTTATCCGTTGTTTTGAGGTGGTCTCTTGTAGGCAGCATATATAAGGATCTTGTTTTTGTATCCATTCAGCCAGTCTTCACCTTTTGGTTGGGGCATTCAACCCATTTACGTTTAAGGCAATTATTGATAAGTATGATCCCATTGCCATTTATTTTATTGTTTTGGGTTTGGGTTTACATGCCCTTTTTGTGTTTCCTGTCTAAAGAATATCCTTTAGCATTTGTTAGAGAGCTGGTTTGGTGGTGATGAATTCTCTCAGCTTTTGCTTGTCTGTAAAGCTTTTGATTTCTCCTTCATATTTGAATGAGATCCTTGCTGGGTATAGTAATCTGGGCTGTAGGTTATTTTCTTTCATCACTTTAAGTATGTCTTGCCATTCCCTCCTGGCCTGAAGAATTTCTATTGAAAAATCTGCAGTTACCCTTATGGGAATCCCTTTGTGTGTTATTTGTTGTTTTTCCCTTGCTGGTTTTAATATTTGTTTTTTGTGTTTGGTCTTTGCTAATTTGATTAGTATATGTCTTGGGGTGTTTTGCCTTGGGTTTTTCCTGTTTGGGACTCTCTGGGTTTCTTGGATTTGGGTTATTATTTCCTTCCCCATTTTAGGGAAGTTTTCAACGATTATCTCCTCAAGTATTTTCTCATGGTCTTTCTTTTGTCTTCTTCTGGGACTCCTATAATTCGAATGTTGGAGCATTTCATATTATCCTGGAGGTCTCTGAGACTGTCCTCATTTCTTTTAATTTGTTTTTCTTTTTTTCCTCTCTGATTCATTTATTTCTACCATTCTATCTTCTATTTCACTAATCCTATCTTCTGCCTCTGTTTTTCTATTTGTTGCCTCCAGAGTGTTTCTGATCTCATTTACTGCATTATTCATTGTACATTGACTATTTTTATTTCTTCTAGGTCCTTGTTAAACCTTTCTTGTATCTTCTCAGTCCTTGTATCCAGGCTATTTATCTGTGATTCCATTTTTATTTCAAGATTTTGGATCATTTTCACTATCAGTATTCGGAATTCTTTCTCAGGTAGATTCCCTATCTCTTCCTCTTTTGTTTGGTTTGGTGGGCATTTCTCCTGTTCCTTTACCTGCTGGGTATTCGTCTGTTCGTCTGTCTCTTCATCTTGGTTATATTGCTGCATTTGGGGTGTCCTTTCTATATTCTGGGAATTTGTGGAGTTCTGTTTATTATGGAGTTTCTTCACTGTGGGTGGGGTTGTATCAGTGGCTTGTCAAGGTTTCTTGGTTAGGGAGGCTTGTGTTGGAGTTCTGGTGAGTGGAGCTGGATTTCTTCTCTCTGGAGTGCTATGAAGTGTCCAGTAATGGGTTATGAGACGTCAATGGTTTTGGAGTAGTTTTGAGCTGCCTGTATATTGAAGCTCAAGGGTGTGTTCCTGTGTTGCTGGAGAATTTGCATGGTATGTCTTGCTCTGGAACTCGTTGGCCTTTGGGTGGTGCTTGGTTTCAGTGTAGGTATGGAGGCGTTTGATGAGCTCCTATCGAATAATGTTCCCTGGATTCAGGATTTCTCTGATGTTCCCAGGATTTGGACTTAAGCCTCCTGTTTCTGGTTTTCAGTTTTATTTTTACAATAGCCTCAAGACTTCTCCATCTATACAGCACCAAAGATACAACATCTAGGTTAAAGATGAAAGGTTTCTCCACATTGAATGTCACCCATAGCGGTTCACTGAGTTACATGGAGAAGAGAAGAGGGAGAGGGTAGTTAGAGGTGACTGGAATGAGATGAAGTGGGATCAAAAGAGGAGACAGCAGGCTAGCAAGTAATCACTTCCTTAAGTGTGCTCCACAGTCTGGACCTCTCAGAGGTGTTCACAGAGTTATACAGGGAAGAGGAGAGGGAGGAAGTAGACAGAGGTGGCCAGGAGTATAAAAGAGGGAAATGAAAAGGAGAGAGACAGATCTGGCCAGTAACCATTCACTGAGTGTTCTCCACCGTCTGGAACACACAGAGATTCACAAAGTTGGGTAGAGAAAAGAAGGGGGAGGGAGGAGATAGAGGCCACCTGGTGGAGAAAAAGGAGAGTCCAAAGGAGGAGAGAGTGGTCAAAACAGTAATCTCACTCTCAGGTAAAATTGGGTACTGAAGATTGGGTTTTTAAATGTACTAAATTGACAACAAATACCAAAAAGCAAAGATTAAAAACCTGGAGTATAGTTTTGATTTTCAAAAATACAATATTAAAGAAAAGAAGAAGAACAAAATGAAACAAAAGGAAAAAAAAGCCACAAGAATTATTAAAAGACAACAACATCAACCACAAAAGACTATATGCAGCATTTGCTTTAAAAATAGGGTCTTTTTTGAAAAGTAATAATTGGTTATAAAAATAATAATTAGAGAAATAGAGGACTTAAAAATTTAAGAAAGTTAAAAAAGGAAGAAGGAAAAGAAAAAACAATCATGCAACCACATCAACTCAAAAAAAAAAAAAAGAATGATTGTAAAAGTAGTGAGGTATATCTGGCCCTTTTCTGGTGTTGTGGGCTGTGTGGGGTCACTTCCAAGGTGGTTCCCTCTGTTTAACTTCCTCTGTTTACTGGTCTTTTCAGTGTCTGATTTCCGTCTTGACACAAGGAGGGCGGTGGTGGACACTTTTTTTTTTTTTTTTTTAGGAAATTGCCAACATCCTCTGGATCATGGAAAAAGCAAGAAAGTTCCAGAAAAACATCTATTTCTGCTTTATTGACTATGCCAAAGCCTTTGACCGTGTGGATCAAAATGAACTGTGGAAAATTCTGAAAGACATGGGAATACCAGACCATCTGACCTGCCTCTTGAGAAATCTGTATGCAGGTCAGGAAGCAACAGTTAGAACTGGACATGAAACAACAGGCTGGTTCCAAATAGGAAAGGGAGTATGTCAAGGCTGTATATTGTCACCCTGCTTATTTAACTTATATGAAGAGTACATCATGAGAAACACTGGACTGGAAGAAGCACAAGCTGAACTCAAGATTGCTGGGAGAAATATCAATAACCTCAGATACGCAGATGACACCATTCTTATGGCAGAAAGTGAAGAGGAACTAAAAAGCCTCTTGATGAAAGTGAAAGAGGAGAGTGAAAAAGTTGGCCTAAAGCTCAACATTCAGAAAACGAAGATCATGGCATCCGGTTCCATCATTTCATGGGAAATAGATCGGGAAACAGTGGAAACAGTGTCAGACTTTATTTTGGGGGGCTCCAGAATCACTGCAGATGGTGACTGCAGCCATGAAATTAGAAGATGCTTACTCCTTGGAAGAAAAGTTATGACCAACCTAGATAGTATATTCAAAAGCAGAGACATTGCTTTGCCGACTAAGGTCCATCTAGTCAAGGCTATGGTTATTCCTGTGGTCATGTGTGGATGTGAGAGTTGGACTTTGAAGAAGGGTAAGGGCTGAATAATTGATGCTTTTGAACTGTGGTGTTGGAGAAGACTCTTTAGAGTCCCTTGGACTGCAAGGAAATCCAACCAGTCCATTCTGAAGGAGATCAACCCTGGGATTTCTTTGGGAGGAATGATGCTTAAGCTGAAACTCCAGTACTTTGGCCACCTCATGTGAAGAGTTGACTCATTGGTAAAGACTCTGATGCTGGGAGGGATTGGGGGCAGGAAGAGAAGGGGACGACCGAGGATGAGATGGCTGGATGGCATCACGGACTCGATGGACGTGAGTCTGAATGAACTCTGGGAGATGTTGATGAACAATGAGGCCCTGGCGTGCTGTGATTCATGGTGTCACAAAGAGTTGGACACAACTGAGCGACTGAACTGAACTGAACTGAGGCTCACTGTTCAGTCACGCTGTGGGGAGGGAGGGATGCTGCAAACTATTATTACTGGCGTGTGCTTGCTGTGTCTCATCCATGCTGGACTAGCACCTGTTCGTGGCGCCCACCTCTCAGGCTCTATGTTGCTCTGCTGGGGAAACGTCTGAGGCTGGTCCTAGGCTTCATGCACCTCTCCTGTCTAAGCCATTCAGGCTTGGCCCTCAGGAAGCCCTCAAAAGTGCATATTTGGTTGGGCCTGCATTTTGTGCCCTTCCCAGGTCTAAGTAGCTCAGGAGTTTGGTGAGTGCAATCTCTGCAACTTATGGCCTTTCCCTTCTGCTCAGTTTTCTGGGTGTACTGCTGGCATTCTTTCTGATGACTGTCCAGAACCCCCAGAAGTCTTAGTTAGCAAAGAAGCCTGCTTGCATTTTGGTAGGTAATGTCTCTCTTGGGCTGTGATTGCCCCCTTCCAGCCCTTAAGGCTCTGGCTGCCTGTCACTGGAGGGGGATGATCTGCAGCCAGCTATTTCTGTTCCATCCTTTGTTCTGTGCACAGTCCTGGCAGCATCTTATGTTTGAACATTTCACGTGGTAGGTATCCCACAGTCTGGTTTGCTAACCCAAGTTAGTTTGCTCTGGACATGCGTGGGGCGTTCCAGCCTGATCCTCAAAAAAGCACTGCAGCTCTTGCCTCCTGCAGCCTGATTCTTAAAAAGCACTGCTGCCTGCACATCCAGCTCCTCCCTGCCCAGCCCCCACTTGCTAGTGGCAGATGCAGGCATCTGCACTGCTTTTCCGCTGGGGGAGTTACTGGTGGGCTCTTAATCTGTTGGGTTTAATTATGTATTTATTTTCCCTTCTTGTTATGTTGCCCTCTGTGCTTCCAAGTCTCACCACAGACTCGGCTGCGAGAATGTTTCCCAGTGTTTGGAAACCTCTCTTTTAAGAGTCTCTTTCCAGGACAAGACTCCCTTCCCAGGACGGAGCTCCTTCCCTACCTCCTTTGTCTCTTTTTTATCTTTTATATTTTTTCCTACCTGTTTTTGAAGCCAATGATCTGCTTTGCTGGTGCCTGATGTCCTCTGCCAGCATTCAGAAGTTGTTTTGTGGAATTTACTCAGCGTTGCAATGTTCTTTTGATGAATTAGTGAGGGAGAAAGTGGTCTCCCCCGTGCTATTCCTCTGCCATGTTAGGGCTGCCCTGAAAATAATTTGATAAAGGTTAGATAAATGTGTATATTTAACATTTACGTTCCTGTATATCTGAAAGTTACACATTATTAATCATCTATACTCCAATGTAAAATATTTTTTAATCAGTTTTAAATTCAAAGGCTGATTTTTTCTGCAGTGGAAATATTAAATTAAAACCAGTGTATTCTTTCCTATCACTAAGTGTAAATACTTACTGATGCCAATGGACTCTATATCCAGAGTCTCTCTATAAGACTCTGGATATAGATCACACGATGGACTCTATGTATGTATCATTTAGAAAAGTTTCAAGAAGTAACCCTTGCTAGTTAGGAAGTTCCTGGTACAAATATTGCTTTATGTTAGAAATTGAAATATTTGTTTGTTCCATGGCTTAAAAAATGCCTGCTCATTTTGATATGGCCCATGGGATACAAACCCTGTCCTAGGACTTGTGAAATAAAGTACCTCCAGAACTTGTTATAGTCATACAATGTTTTCTAGATCTATTGATTTTTATACAGAAATTTGTTGCCTAGCTAGTATTTTCTAAGCATTAATTTCTGCTTATTATCAGACTTCCCAGATGGCTCAGATAATAAAAAAAATCTGTTTGCTATGCAGGAGACCTGGGTTCAATCTCCGGGTTGGGAAGATCCACTGGAGAAGGGAATGGCTACCCACTCCAGTATTCTTGCCTGGAGAAATCCATGGACAGAGGAGCCTGGCAGGCTATAACAGGCTATAATCCTTGGGGTCACAGAGAGTCAGATATGACTGACTGACTAACACACACACAGACATATTTATTATTAAACAAAGAGTCAATAAATTGCATCAGGAGTTTAACCAAGGATATATGAACTAAGCACATATAACATGGCCTTTAAAGCTAAAAGTTTTTACATATATTTAAGGCTGAAAGTTATGACCAACCTAGATAGCATATTAAAAACAGAGACATTACTTTGCCAACAAAGGTCCTTCTAGTCAAGGCTACGGTTTTTCCAGTGGTCATGTATGGATGTGAGATTTGGACTGTGAAGAAGGCTGAGTTCCAAAGAACTGATGCTTTTGAACTGTGGTGTTGGAGAAGACTCTTGAGAGTCCCTTGGACTGCAAGGAGATCCAACCAGTCCATCCTAAAGGAGATCAGTCCTGGGTGTTCATTGGAAGGACTGATGCTGAAGCTGAAACTCCAATACTTCAGCCACCTCATGTGAAGAATTAACTCATTGGAAAAGACTCTGATGCTGGGAGGGATTTGGGGCAGGAGGAGAAGGGGACGGCAGAGGATGAGATGGCTGGATGGCATCACTGACTCGATGCACATGTGTTTGGATGAACTCCAGAAGTTGGTGATGTACAGGGAGGCCTGACGTGCTGTGATTCATCGGGTTGCAAAGAGTCAGACAGGACTGAGCGACTGAACTGAAGGTTGTTTTTTCCTAAAAGTATTTTTAGCAGTTATTGCACAAATAGGTCACAAAACATTGGTTGCTACATTTACACAGTATTCTTGAGGCAGTTTAATAAGAAACAAAGACTGTGGGTTTGTCCTTGTAAACTAAAAATGCATTTAATACTACAAAAATACAAGGCTTCTGGGAAGATAATTCAAGAGCCATAAGGGCCTGAATCCCTGAGGTTGTATAATAATAGGTATTCAGGACACTATTGTCAAGTAGCTGGGAGTAACTGGATATGTTGTCAAACAGCTGGGATTTCAGAAACATCCAGATGATGGATATTTTTTTTTCATTATCAGTATGTTTAGACATAATCTTAATTTCCTTAACAATTTATACTTTTTTTTTTTTAAGTTCATTGCTTTTACATAAAATAACCATCTTTCTTCTCTCTGTCCTCTTCATTATAAAAACCTTAAAGGATAAATGATAATATTGGAAATAAATCACTAGCATCCACAAGGCACAGAACAACACAGAAAAACCATAATGAATTTATTTTACCTCATAATTTCAGTAAGATTAATTAAATCACAATTAAATTTTCTACGCTTTCTGCTGAAATCTTTTCATAGCATCTTGAATTTGCTTAGACTAATACTCAGGATGAAGTCTATGCTACCTGAACAGAATGCTTGTATTCTTAGGTTATCCCATGGAACAAGTTTTCATGACTGAGCTATAGCATGAAGGTTAAATGGATTCTAGGTTGTTTAATCCTTGGTTCTCAATTCTCACCATTATTCAATTCAATAGCTGATTTCCAAAGTAGGACCACATGTTGATCTCTCAGGACTTTTTAGAATAACTGTTGCATTTTAAGGCCACATTCTTGCACTTTTTAAGTGACAAATACTTAAGCTTTTTTTTTTTTTTTTAACATTGACTGACACACAGCATAGTCATTTTTCATTCCTGGCTCTGAATGCATACTATACAGTATGGACAAGCAGAGCAAAAGAGAATCACATGTCTACTGAGTATTGCTAAATAATGCATATACATTGAGTGAGATAGCTAATTCAAAGAGTGGTAAAGCTGAAATCAAGCAGGTACTGGGTTTTCTTATGCAAAATAAATTTAAGCTGTACAAATCTTATCCCTCTTCCCTCGTCCCACCCCCCCAGCATCCTTACCAAATAAGCACTCCTTGAAAGTGACCAAAAATATGCTGACACATCTTATTATGCATTACTATAACTTGAATATCATCCATCCCTTTGCATTACTTTGATGTAACACAGGATTTTAATGCAATTTGATGTGACAGCCACTAAACAATCTGATTTACAAAATTCTCAGTTAAATCTATTCATCTTAAGCCTATTTTTGCATAATATAACATCAAAACTTTAGCAATATTATTTTAAAATAATATTTAAAGTGGCAGATTATATGTTCCATGAAATAGGATGGGTGGCTGACAAAGCATAGATGTATTGCTATATAAATATATTATAAATGCAATATTTTACAGCTGCTTCATCTCTATTCAGAATATTCAAAGGTTTCTAGGTCAACTGATTCCCATTTACTCAAATTTATATTGACCTGCTTCAGAAAGCAAATCTGACAAAGTGATTAATTAGACTTTATAGATCATTGGCAGGCTGTAGTTTAATACAATTAGCAGAGCTCCAGTTCATCTTTAAATACCATTATGGTCTTCATATAAAAAATGTCAAATTATATTTTTTCCACTGTTACAAAATCCAATATGATTTATTTTCCAAACTTAAAGAAATGACAATGGAAAAACTCAAAAGGATACATTATTTAATACAAAATTCCACATCAATAAAAATTTTTCAGAAGACTTATTCAGTGGCTCCTGATGTATAAATCTGCAGTTTAAACATAAAATGTTTCTGAATACTCTATGATAATAAAACAAAATTATCTATGCAATACATTTATCTCCAAAAAATTGGAAAAAGTAGTATAATGAGTCAAAACTTAAAGTTACCTATATCTGACCTTGCTTATTGTACTAGATGTTTCCTAAAGGATAATGGAATATATTGTATATCATATTATATTCATAATAACCTCTGAGTTATTTTCAGTTATGAATTCTTATAACAAAACAAATTTAATTAAGCATAAACTAATGAAGTGATTCTTTGTATCACAGTGATAAATATATTTTATGTTTAATAGGTATCTTAAAATAAGGATGGTCAAAATTAAATTCTTGATCTCTTTTTTATCTTATAATTTACTTCTCCCACAACTTTCTACATCTCATTTTATGATTACTCTGTCCTTCTCATTGCTCAGGCTGAGCATATTTCTATCATTTTTGACACTATTTTCTTTCACATTTGTGTACATTGAAATAAGAATCTTGTTAGTTATACATTCAAAACGTTTATTGAATCAAAACATTTCTCACTACCTCCATTTTTTTCTTTTACTTTGGTCGAAATTACCTTTATCCTTCATCTGAAACCTGTTATACCTTTCCTGTTTATATATTTATTCCCCTGTAGCATACATAACACAATAGAGTAATTCTTTAAATAAGTCAGATTGTGTCATTTCTTTCCTCAAAATCCATTTTATTCAAAATAAAATTCTATGGCCTTGCAATGGCCTACAATATCCCCTCATGATTTGCTCATCTCTACCCATAATGTCTTTTTTTTATTTCATCCACTGTAATAGGCCAATAATGTTCCCACATTAAGACATTTATACTAGCTTTTTGCTTTGCCTGAAATGCTTTTCCTCTGAGTATTTGCTTGACAGCACTGTAAAATATTTCTTACTTTTATTGTTTATTGTTTGTTTCCCCTGCCAAAGTATAACATCCATGCAGGTAAGCATCATTTGTCTATGTGATTCACTGATGTATCTTAAACACCATGAATTGTAACAGCACTGTATAAGAAATTACTGAATTTTACATATATAGCAGTATCTATAAAATATATTTAAATATAACAATATATAAAATTATATATATATAACAGTATATATATTTGTATAACATATATAAATGTGTTATTTATACATATTATATATAAATATTTACATAAAAGTATACATATGTTTCTGCAAACTAAGCTAGTGGAGGTGATGAAATTCCAGTTAAGCTATTCAAATCCTGAAAAATGATGCTGTGAAAGTGCTAACTCAGTATGCCAGCTAATTTGGAAAACTCAGCAGTGGCCACAGGACTGGAAAAGGTCCATTTTCATTCCAATCCCAAAGAAAGGCAATGACAAAGAATGCTCAAGCTACTCATAATTGCACTCATCTCACACGATACTAAAGTAATGCTTAAAATTCTCCAAGCCAGGCTTCAGCAATACATGAACCGTGAACTTCCTGATAGTCAAGCTGGTTTTAGAAAAGACAGAGAAACAAGAGATCAAATTGCCAACATCCGCTGGATCAACAAAATGCAAGAGAGTTCCACAAAACATCTATTTTTGCTTTATCGACTAAGCCAAGACTTTGTGTGGATCACAACAAACTGTGGAGAATTCTGAAATAAATGGGAATACCAGAACATCTGACCTGCTTCTTGAGAAATCTGTATGCAGGTCAGGAAACAACTAATTAGAAAGGGACATGGAACAACAGACTGGTTCCAAATAGGAAAAGGAGTAAGTCAAGGCTGCATATACTGTCACCTTGCTTACTTAACTTATATGCAGAATATATCATAAGAAACACTGGTCTGGAAGAAGCACAAACTGGAATCAAGATTGCCAGGGGATATATCCATAACCTCAAATATGCATATGACACTACCCTTATGGCAGAAAGTGAAGAGGAACTAAAAAGCCTCTTGATGAAAGTGAAAGAGGAGAATGAAAAAGTTGGCTTAAAGCTCAACATTCAGAAAACAAAGACCATGGCATCTGTCCCCATCACTTCATGGGAATAGAGGAGGAAACAGTGGAAACTGTTTCAGACTTTATTTTGGGGGGGCTCCAAAATCACTTCAAATAGTGACTGCAGCCATGAAATTAAAAGACACTTACTCCTTGGAAGAAAAGTTATGACCAACCTAGATAGCATATTGAAAAGCAGAGACATTACTTCACCAACAAAAATCCGTCTAGACAAGGCTATGGTTTTTCCAGTGGTCATGTATGGAGATGAGATTTGGACTGTGAAGAAAGCTGAGCGAGGAAGAATTGATGTTTTTAGTTTGTTTGTTTTGTTTTTTGTTTTTAATGTTATTTATTTTAATTGGAAGTTAAATACTTTAAATATTGTATTGGTTTTGCTATACATCAACATGAATCCACCACAGGTATACACATGTTCCCCTCCTGAACCCCCCTCCCTTCTCTCCCATGCCGTACCACCCCTCTGGGTCATCCCAGTGTGCCAGTCCCAAGCATCCAATATCATGCATCGAACCTGGACTGGTGATTCATTTCATATATGATATCATACATGTTTCGATGCCATTCTCACAAATTATCCCAACCTCTCCCTCTCCCACAGAGTCCAAAAGACTGTTCTATACATCTGTGTCTCTTTTGCTGTCTTGCATACAGGGTTATCATTACCATCTTTCTAAATACCATATATATGTGTCAGTATATGTGTTTTTCTTTCTGGCTTACTTCACTCTGTATAATAGGCTTCAGTTTCATCCACCTCATTAGAACTGATTCAAATGTATTATTTTTAATGGCTGAGTAATACCCATTGCATATATGTACCACAGCTTTCTTACCATTCGTCTGCTGATGGATATCTAGGTTGCTTCCATGTCCTGGCTATTATAAATTGTGCTGTGATGAACACTGAGGTACTCATGTCTCTTTCAATTTTGGTTTCCTTGGTGTGTATGCCCAGCAGTGGGATTGCTGAGTCATAAGGCAGTTCTATTTCCAGATTTTAAGGAATCTCCACACTGTTCTCCATAGTGGCTGTACTAATTTGCATTCCCACCAATGGAGTAAGAAGGTTCCCTTTTCTCCACACCTTCTCCAGCATTTATTGTTTGTAGACTTTTGGATCACAGCCATTCTGACTGGTTAAAAGGGTACCTCACTGTGGTGTGTTTTTTTTTTTTTTTTACTTTTTTTAAAAATTAAATTTATTTATTTTTTTAATTAGAATACTGTATTTGTTTTGCCATACATTGACACGAATCAGCCATAGGTGAACACAATCGCCCAATGCCGAAGCCCCCTCCCACCTCCCACCCCACATCCTCTACCTGAATCATCCTGTGCATCAGCCCCATGCATCCTGCATCCTACACCAAACATAGATTAGCGCTTCGTTTCTCACAGGAAAATACACATGCTTCACTGCCATTCTCCCAAACCATCCCACCCGTTCCCTCTCCCTCAGAGGCCAAAAGTCCACTCTATACCTCTGTGTCTCTTGTTGTCTCACATATAGGGTCATCATTACTGTCTTCTAAATTCCATATATATGTGTCAGTATACTGAATTGGTGTTTTTCTTTCTGGCTTACTTCACTCTGTATAATTGGTTCCAATTTCATCCATCTCATTAGAACTGAGTCAAATTTATTCTTTTTAAGGGCTGAGTAGTATTCCATAGTGTATATGAACCACAGCTTTCTTATCCATTCATCTGCTGATGGACATCTAGGTTGCTTCCATGTCCTGGCTATTATAAACAGCGCTGCAATGAACATTGGGGTACATGTGTCTCTTTCAATTCTGGTTTCCTCAGTGTGTATGCCCAGCAGTGGGATTGCTGGGTCATAAGGCAGTTCTATTTGCAATTTTTTAAGGAATCTCCACACTGTTTTCCATAATGGCTGTACTAGTTTGCATTCCCACCAGCAGTGTAAGAGGGTTCCCTTTTCTCCACACCCTCTCCAGCATTTATTGCTTGTAGACTTTTGGATCGCAGCCATTCTGACTGGTGTGAAATGATACCTCATTGTGGTCTTGATTTGCATTTCTCTGATAATGAGTGATGTTGAGCATCTTTTCATGTGTTTGTTAGCCATCCGTATGTCTTCTTTGGAGAAATGCCTATTTAGTTCTTTGGCCCATTTTTTTTTATTGGATCATTTATTTTTCTGGAGTTGAGCTGCATAAGTTGCTTATATGTCTTTGAGATTAGTTGTTTGTCAGTGGTTTCATTTGCTATTGTTTTCTCCCATTCAGAAGGCTGTCTTTTCACCTTGCTTATAGTTTCCTTTGTTGTGCAGAAGCTTTTAATTTTAATTAGATCCCATTTGTTTATCTTTGCTTTTATTTCCAGTATACTGGGAGTTGGATCATAGAGGATCCTGCTGTGATTTATGTCGGAGAGTGTTTTGCCTATGTTTTCCTCTAGGAGTTTTATAGTTTCTGGTCTTACATTTAGATCTTTAATCCATTTTGAGTTAATTTTTGTGTATGGCGTTAGAGAGGGGTCTAATTTCATTCTTTTACAAGTGGTTGACCAGTTTTCCCAGCACCACCTGTTAAAGAGACTGTCTTTACTCCATTGTATATTCTTGCCTCCTTTGTCGAAGATAAGGTGTCCATAGGTATGTGGGTTAATCTCAGGGCTTTCGATTTTGTTCCATTGATCTATATTTCTGTCTTTGTGCCAGTACCATACTGTCTTAATGACTGTGGCTTTGTAGTAGAGCCTGAAGTCAGGCAAGTTGATTCCTCCAGTTCCATTTTTCTTTCTCAAGATTGCTTTGGCTATTCGAGGTTTTTGTATTTCCATACAAATCTTGAGATTATTTGATCTAGTTCTGAGAAAAATACTGCTGGTAGCTTGATGGGAATTGCACTGAATCTGTAGATTGCCTTGGGTAGTATACTCATTTTCACTATATTGATTCTTCCAACCCATGAGCATGGTATATTTCTCCATCTATTAGTGTCTTCTTTGATTTCTTTCATCAGTGTTTTATAGTTTTTCAATATATAGGTCTTTAGTTTCTTTAGGTAGGAATATTCCTAAGTATTTTATTCTTTTCGTTGCAATGGTGAATGGAATTGTTTCCTTAACTTCTTTTTCTACTTTCTCATTATTAGTGTATAGGAATGCAAGGGATTTCTGGGTGTTGATTTTATATCCTGCAACTTTACTATATTCACTGATTAGCTCTAGTAGTTTTCTGGTCGAGTCTTTAGGATTTTCTATGTAGAGGATCATGTCATCTGCAAACAGTGAGAGTTTTACTTCTTCTTTTCCAATTTGGATTCCTTGTATTTCTTTTTCTGCTCTGATTGCTGTGGCCAAAACTTCCAGTACGATGTTGAAGAGTAGTGGTGAAAGTGGACACCCTTGTCTTGTTCCTGACTTTAGGGGAAATGGTTTCAATTTTTCACCATTGAGGATAATGTTCGCTGTGGGTTTGTCATATATAGCTTTTATTATGTTGAGGTATGTTCCTTCTATTCCTGCTTTCTGGAGAGTTTTTATCATAAATGGATGCTGAATTTTGTCAAAGGCTTTTTCTGCATCTATTGAGATAATCATATGATTTTTATTTCTCAGTTTGTTAATGTGATGAATTACATTGATTGACTTGCGGATATTGAAGAATCCTTGCATCCCTGGGATAATTTGCATTTCTCTCATAATGAGTGATGTTAAGCATTTTTTCATGTATTTGTTAGCCAACTGTATGTCTTCTTTGGAGAAATGTCTGTTTAGTTCTTTGACCCAATTTTTGATTGGGTCATTTTATTTTTCTGGAATTGAGCTTCAGGAGTTGCTTGCATGTTTTTGAGATTAGTTGTTTGTCAGTTGCTTCATTTGCTATTATTTTCTCCCATTCTGAAGGCTGTCTTTTCACCTTGCTTATAGTTTCCTTTGTTGTGCTTTTAAGTTTAATTATATCCCATTTGTTTATTTTTGCTTTTATTTCTAATATTCTGGGAGGTGGGTCTTAGAGGATCCTGCTATGATTTATGTTGGAGAGTGATTTGCCTATGTTCCCCTCCAGGTGTTTTATAGTTTCTGGTCTTACTTTTGGATCTTTAAACCATTTTGAGTTTATTTTTGTATATGGTATTAGAAAGTGTTCTAGTTTCATTCTTTTACAATAGGTTGACCAGTTTTCCCAGCACCACTTGTTAAAGAGATTGTCTTTACTCCATTGTATATTCTTGCCTCCTTTGTCAAAGATAAGTTGTCCATACGTGTGTGGATTTACCTCTGGGCTTTCTATTTTGTTCCATTGATCTATATTTCTGTTTTTGTGCCAGTACCATACTGTCTTGATGACTGTGGCTTTGTATTAGAGCCTGAAGTCAGGCAGGTTGATTCCTCCAGTTCCATTCTTCTTTCTCAAGATTGCTTTGACTATTCGAGGCTTATTGTATTTCCATGCAAACTGTGAAATTATTTGTTCTAGTTCTGTGAAAAATACCACTGGTAGCGTGATAGGGATTGCTTTGAATCTATAGATTACTTTGGGTAGTATACTCATTTTCCCCATATTGATTCTTCCAATCCAAGAACATGGTGTATTTCTCCATCTATTAATGTCCTCTTTGATTTCTTTCTCTGGTGTTTTATTGTTTTCTATATATAGGTTTTTGTTTCTTTAGGTATATTCCAAAGTATTTTATTCTTTTATTTGCAATGGTGAATGGAATTATTTCCTTAATTTCGCTTTCTATTTTCTCATTATTAGTGTATAGGAATGCAAGGGATTTCTGAGTATTGATTTTATATCCTGCAAGTTTACTCTATTCATTGATTAGCTCTAGTAGTTTTCTGGTGTAGTCTTTAGGGTTTTCTATGTAGAGGATCATGTCATCTGCGCCATCTGCAAACAATGAGAGTTTTACTTCTTTTCCAATTTGGATTCCTTTTATTTCTTTTTCTGCTCTGATTTCTGTGGCCAAAACTTCCAAAACTATGTTGAATAGTAGTGGTGAAAGTGGGCACACTTTTCTTGTTCCCGACTTTAGGGAAATGCTTTCAATTTTTCACCATTGAGGATAACGTTTGCTGTGGGTTTATCACATATAGCTTTTATCAATGTAATACACCAGGTTAACAAATTGAGAAATAAAAGCCATATGATTATCTCAATAAATGCAGATAAAGCCTTTGACAAAATTCCACACCCATCTATGATAAAAACTCCACAAAGCAGAAATAGAAGGAACATACCTCAACATAATAAAATAATTGATGCTTTTGAACTGTGGTGTTGCAGAAGACTCTTGAGAGTTCCTTGGACTGCAAGGAGATCCAACCAGTCCATTCAGAAGGAGATTAGCCCTGGGATTTCATTAGAAGAAATGATGTTATAGCTGAAACTCCAGTACTTTGGCCACCTCATGTGGAGTGTTGACTCCTTGGAAAAGACTCTGATGCTGGGAGGGATTGGGGGAATGAGGAAAAGGGCACGACAGAGGATGAGATGGCTGGATGGCATCACTGACTCATTGGACGTGAGTCTGAGTGGAACTCTGGGAGTTGGTGATGGACAGGGAGGCCTGGTGTGCTGTATTCATGGGGTTACAAAGTGTCGGACATGACTGGGCAACTGAACTGAACTGAATGCATATGTTTTTATGCATTAAGTGTATAAACCTATGCATATATTTTTTTTTGTTCTGAAAGAAGAGAATATGAGTCCATTTCAGTCCCTTTATCCATAATTAATTTGATTTTTAATTTATTTTTTCCTTTGTAAGAAGTATCATGAAATTGGAGGTAGTTTTCCAGATCTGTGATTTGAAATTTGAAATTAAGCTATGTTTTTACTCACACACACAAAAAGCCAAAGGTTAAATGCATTAACACAATAACTTTTCTTTCTAACTGGTACACATTTGCATCATAACTTAACACTATATATACCTGTATATTCAATAGAAAAATGTCAAATTCATTTGCTACCTATAGGCCCTTTTAACATCTTATTTATCTTTATTCCTCTTGAGGGAAAAAATACCTGTTTTACACACTGACCTTTCAAAGCTCCTGCAAGGGAAAGGAGTTTCAAGGTAAAATAATTCAGAAATGATGCAAGTTATTAAAACTTGTCATATTCTCCACTTTGATATTTGACTTCTCTTTTACAACTTCAACAATTATATAAAACATATTATTCAGACAAAAGTGACTTTTCCCTCCATTTCCAAATTTACCTTTTTATGTGCCTTCTTATCATCTAGTTTCCAAAATAAAATATTAGTTTTAGAATGAGAATTTCTTTCTAGTTATCATGCTACATATGCACTACTCAATTTTCAGCAATGAAATCCATAGAATATACTTGCATTTAGCCCCAATAGTTTAAAATTTTTACTTGACTTTGTCACATGGGCAAATAGAAAGTTGACAGAAAATAGAGAAATAGAGCAATTCTTATTGTGGAAGGCATATGTAAACATGTGCACTTTAGAGCAGAGTATTCCAGGAAGAGAAGGGGAAACCATTGGGAATCCAAAAGCACACCTTTGCATGCTTAACTGTGGGACTATCTTGTTAGATATCTTTGTCATGTAAATAGTTTTAACTGATAAGTTATATTGAATCTATAAATTTCTGCCTCAAACAGATCATAGTGGTGGCTGTTATTTATAGGTGTATCAGAGTAACCTTTCCTAAACTATCTTCCCTGGTACAGAATTATGGTGGTAAATTCAAAACCCATGTAGCAGAAGCCTCATTATTATGTTAAGTGATATAATTAACATTAGGGCCTGTTTGTTGGGAATCCTCTAAATGCCTGTGACAGTAACAGTAGACATAGTATTTTGCTTTTCATGGCACCTCTGGAAGAAAGGATTGTTATTCCTTCTTTATAGATGAGAAAATGGATTTAGAGAAGTGAAATGACTTGCCTAGGTGTTACACAGCTTAAAAGCTGACAGAATTTCACAAATAGACTTACTGTCTCGGAAGAAAATGCTAAGGGGCTTTCCTGTTGGCTTAGTGGTAAAGAACCCTCTTACCAATGCAGAAGATGAAAGAGATGTGGGTTTGATCCTTAGGTCAGGAAGATCACCTGAGGAGGGGAATGGCAAACCACTCCAGTTTTTTGCCTGGGAAATCCTATGGAAAGTGGAGCCTGGCGGGCTACAGTCCATGGGATCACAAAAGAGTAGGACATGACTTGGCAACTAAACAACAGCAAAGAAAAATTAATTACACTAGTAACCCCCAAAGTTACTAAAAATAAAGAATCTCTGAAAAGTGTACAGGATACTCATTATACTTTGGTGTTTTACTTAGGAAAATGTCTAAGTATCCACTCACTCACCAGTCTGATATATAGAAGATTTTTTTAAATATGAATCTGCTGATAAAATATTTTCATATATTAATTTATTATCCATTATTCTACAATTTTCAATTCTTATATAGAGTAAAAAACTTAAAGAACACTTTCAGATCAATCTAAATGCAAAATGCTTCTAGAAATTCATAGAATTACAATTTTTCTCCTTATTGCATCACAACTGATTTGGGAGCAAAATTTTAAATAAAAATTTTATATTGAATTTTCCCAAAGTTTTGAATAACTGTTTATAAACATAATATATTCCTTTTCACACTCAAATGTTTATTATTTTACATAAAAGGCAAATATATACTTATAAATAAAGAAACTGAGGAAAGATAAAATGGATTCTCAGTTCAGTTCAGTTGTCACTCAGTCGTGTCCAACTCTTTGCGACCCCATGAATCGCAGCACGCCAGGCCTCCCTGTTCATCACCATCTCTCGGAGTTCACTCAGACTCACGTCCATTGAGTCCGTGATGCCATCCAGCCATCTCATCCTTGGTCGTCCCCTTCTCCTCCTGCCCCCAATCCCTCCCAGCATCAGAGTCTTTTCCAATGAGTCAACTCTTCACATGAGGTGGCCAAAGTACTGGAGTTTCAGATTTAGCATCATTCCTTCCAAAGAAAGCCCAGGGTTGATCTCCTTCAGAATGGACTGGTTGGATCTTCTTGCAGTCCAAGGGACTCTCAAGAGTCTTCTCCAACACCACAGTTCAAAAGCATCAATTCTTTGGCACTCAGCCTTCTTCACAGTCAAACTCTCACATCCATACATGACCACTGGAAAAACCATAGCCTTGACTAGACGGACCTTAGTTGGCAAAGTAATGTCTCTGCTTTTGAATATACTATCAAGGTTGGTCATAACTTTTCTTCCAAAGAGTAAGCGTCTTTTAATTTCATGGCTGCAGTCACCATCTGCAGTGATTTTGGAGCCCCCCAAAATAAAGTCAGATACTGTTTCCACTTTTTCCCCATCTATTTCCCATGAAGTGATGGGACCAGATGCCATCATCTTCGTTTTCTGAATGTTGAGCTTTAAGCCAACTTTTTCACTCTCCTCTTTCACTTTCATCAAGGGGCTTTTAGCTCTTCACTTTCTGCCATAAGGGTGGTGTCATCTGCATATCTGAGGTGATTGATATTTCTCTGGGCAATCTTGATTCCAGCTTGTGTTTCTTCCAGTCCAGCGTTTCTCATGATGTACTTTGCATATAAGTTAAATAAGCAGGGTGACAATATACAGCCTTGACATACTCCTTTTCCTATTTGGAACCAGTCTGTTGTTCCATGGAGCCTGATGCCAGGGGCGGCAGCTGGGAGGAGACATCTCTTGCCAGAGGCCAGGGGCAGTGACCCTGAGGAGCCACCTCAAACCCTAGCCCAAGGCCAGGAGTAGCAGCTGGGAGGAGCCACCTGAGGAGCGGTGGTTGTGCAGGCGCAGGAGGGCCTAGAGGACCTATCCCACATTGAAGGTCAGGAACAGTGGCCGTAAGGAAATCCCCCCTCATCCAAGGTAAGGAGCAGTGGCTGTGCTTTGCTGGAGCAGCCGTGAAGAGATACCCCACACCCAAGGTAAGAGAAACCCAAGTAAGATGGTAGGTGTTTCAAGAGGACATCAGAGGGCAGACACACTGAAACCATACTCACAGAAAACTATTCAGTCTAATCACACTAGAACCACAGCCTTGTCTAATTCAATGAAACCAAGCCATGCCTGTGGGGCAACCCAAGACAGGCAGGTCATGGTGGAGAGGGCTGACAGAACATGGTCCACTGGAGAACGTAATGGCCAGCCACTTCAGTATTCTTGCCTTGAGAATGGATTCTAGGTAAGTATATTATTTATCTTCTGGGAAAAGAAATTAATACTCATACTATACACAGTAATCTATTTGTTGCACAAGTCAGTGTGTAATAATCATTGTTAGATTTTAAGGGGGAAAAGGAAGATACTGGTAGATACAGTTAGCTAAATAGATACAGGTTAACAAACTTTTATTATATACCCTTAGGTTCTCAATGAGGACAAGAGGGGCGTTCATTATTCTGTATTTTAAATTTGTTTCCTTTATTTGACAATTTTCAAATTAGCAGAGAAACAGAACTATATATAGATGCATAAAGCTAAAGATAAAAATCCACCCACTCCTCAACTGTGTTATTTTGAGTTTATAAGCTTAGTGTATCTCATTCTATATATTTATCATTGTTCAAACACACATTCATAAGCATACATATACTTAATATTATTTTTCTTGTACTGAAATAGAAACCATCTCATAAATAGTATTCTGGAATGTTTTAAACTTAATTTATCATATTTAAGTCTTCAGAAGAATATAAAAATGAACAAGGAAAACTTTACAAATTCCCTTATACACTTTCCTTTAAAGAACAAGTCCATTATTAAAATCCAAAGGACTTGTATGTAGATCAGTAACCTAGATCAAGTAATAAGAAAATTTATTGAGCTCTAACTATGTGGTGTAATCTGTGCTAAAACCTTTACAAATATTGATACTTTATTACTCAAAACAATCTTGTGAAGAAAGCATTACTATCTCTTTTACAAATGAGAACATTTAGGGCATTGTGGTTAAAAAATTTGAAGAAGGTCATGCATCAACTTAGTATCAGCATTATAGCTATAATAAATAGATAAAAGTCTGACTACAGTACCAAAGTGATTATGCAGTATACCTCAATAATTTCATATCTACTGGAGTGATACATTTATTACATGTGCTCCTTGCTTTGACAGAACTCTTCAGAAAATGATGTTGAGATGTAAACCTTAGACCAATATTTATGTTTTAAAGAGTAAGAGAAAAGAAAGCCCCAAGTTTGCTTTTGGCTTAATTAAATTTTGTGATAGGAATCAAGAACAGTTCCTATCATAAAAAAAAGTAATACACAACTAAAACTAGGCTTTCATCCATAAGGGAAATTAGTAGGAACTAGAACTATTACGTATACGTTGTTACTGTAAAACATATGTGCTTATTATCAAATGATGTATACTACAGAACCATTTGAATTTGGAATTATAAATATTAAATCTTGGAAGAGTGGTTCATCCCTATATATATATTACCTAAAGGAAATTAATTATCTCAGTTGCTTGGACAACTTTATATAGAAAGAATTTGCACAGACACACACACAAACACATACACACACACACGTCAATATATTTACAGAAGGAGAAAATCAATCTATACTGGATCAGTAAACCATATCTATAAAGCAGTCTGGTTTTATTCTCCCCAAGCCATGTAAAATACTTTTGCTAAATCTTTGAATAACGTTTAACTTGTCCCAGATCAAATACATGGCTCTTACAGTGTGTGAGCAGAATCATTTTCCTTATTAATCTTGACATTTGGTAACATACAACTTACCTTTCTCCTCTCAAATCCTAATCCTTAAATCTTAATAAGATTGCTGCTATGTTTTCAGAAAGCTTCTCATGAGTTAATAAAAATAAAAATAAAACAGATCTTGCTTTTTAATTTTAGCAACTATTTGCTGTTGTTGTTCAGGCACTAAGTCATGTCCAACAGTTTGTAACCCCAAGGACTGCAGCATGACAGCCTTCCCTATCCTTCACTATCTCTTGGAGTTTACTCATACTCATGTCCCTTGAGTCAGTGATGCCATCCAACCATCTCATCCCCTGTTGCCCTCTTCCCTTCCTGGACTCAGTCTTTTCCAGAGTCACGGTCTTTTCAATTGAGTTGGCTCTTCTTGTCAAGAGGCCAAAGTATTGGAGCTTCAGATTCAGCAAGAGTCCTTCTGATGAATATTCAGGGCTGACTTCCTTTAGGATTAATTGGTTTGATCTCTTGCAGTCCAAGGGACTCTTTTTTATTAATTTTATTTTTACTTTATTCTACTTTACAATACTGTGTTGGTTTTGCCATACATTGACATGGATAAGCCACAGGTGTACACGAACTCCCAATCCTGAAAACCCCTCCCACCTCTCACCCCATATCATCTCTCTGGATCATCCCCGTGCACCAGCCCCAAGCATCCTATATCCTGTATTGAACATAGACTGGCGCTTCATTTCTTACATGATAGTATACACGTTTCAATGCCATTCTCCCAAATCATCCCACCCTCTCCCTCTCCCTCAGAGGCCAAAAGTCCGTTCTATACCTCTGTGTCTCTTTTGTTGTTTCACATACACGGTCATCATTACTATCTTTCTAAGTTCCATATATATGTGTCAGTATACTGTATTGGTGTTTTTCTTTCTGGCTTACTTCACTCTGTATAATCGGTTCCAGTTTCATCTATCTCATTAGAACTGATTCAAATTTATTCTTTTTAAGGGCTGAGTAATACTCCATTGTGTATATGTACCACAACTTTCTTATCCATTCATCTGCTGATGGACATCTATGTTGTTTCCATGTCGTGGCTATTATAAACAGCGCTGCAATGAACATTGGGGTACATGTGTCTCTTTCAATTCTGGTTTCCTCAGTGTGTATGCCAAGCAGTGGGATTGCTGGGTCATAAGACAGTTCTATTTGAAATTTTTAAAGGAATCTCCACACTTTTTTCCATAGTGGCTGTAGTAGTTTGCATTCCCACCAACAGTGTAAGAGGGTTCACTTTTCTCCACATCCTCTCCAGCACTTATTGCTCTTGAGAGTCTTCTCCAGGACCACAGTTCAAAAGTATCAATTCTGCAGTGTTAAGCCTTCTCTATGGTCCAACTCTCATCTGTACATGGATACTGGAAAAGCCATAGCTTGACCACACAGACCTTTATTATCAAAGTGATGTATCTGCTTTTTTAATATCCTGTCTAAGTTTGTCATCACTTTCCTTCCAAGCAGCAAGCATCTTTTATTTTCATGGCTACAATCATGGTCCACAGTGATTTTGGAGCACAATAAAATAAAATCTGTCTTTGTATCCAATTTCCCCCTTTAATTTCCCATGAAATATGATCTTTGTTTCTTGAATGTTGAGTTTCATGCCAGTTTCTTCACTCTCCTCTTTCACCATCATCAAGAGTCTCTTTAGTTCCTCTTCACTTTCTGCCATTAAAGTAGTATCATCTGTATATCTGAGGTTGTTGATATTTCCATTGGCAATCTTGGTTCCAACTTGTGAGTCATCCATACTGTCATTTAATATGATGTACTCTGCATATAAGTTGAATAAGCAAGTTGCAAATACACAACTTTGTCATACTCCTTTCCTAACTTTTAGGGATTCCCTGTTGGCTCAGCTGGTAAAGAGTCTGCCTGCAGTGTGGAAAACCCTAGTTCTATTCCTGGGTCAGGAAGATCCCCTGGAGAAGAAAATGGCAACCCACTCCAGTATTCTTCCCTGGAAAATCCCATGGATGAAGGAGCCTGGTGGACTATCTCCTATAGGGTCACAAAGAGTTGGACATGACTGAGGGACTTCACCTAAATTTTCCTAACGTTTGCTCTGTGTCTGGTTCTAAATGTTGTTTCTTGACCTTCATAAAGGCTTTTCAGGAGGCAGGTAAGGTGATCTGGTATCCCATCTCTTGAAGAATTTTCCACAGTTTGTTGTGATTCACACAGTTGAAGGCAGAAGTATATATTTTTTCTAACTGTTTTGCTTTGTCCATGATCCAACGAATCTTGTCACTTTGATTTCTGGTCCCTCTGCTTCTTCAAAACCCAGCTTATATATTTGGAAGTTCTCAGTTCACAAACTGCTAAAGCCTATCTTGAAGAATTTGTGCATAACTTTGCTAATATGTGAATGAGTGCAATTATACAGTATTTTGAACATTTTTAGCTTTGCCCTTCTTGAGAATGGAAAGAAAAGTGACCTTTTCCAGTCCTGTGTCCACTGCTGGGTTTTCCAGATTTGATGACATATTGAGTGTGTGAAGAGGAACAAGTATATGAAATTTCATTAAAGAAGAACAAGTGACACTAACTGTAAGATTCTATTATGATACTACATCTGTACCTCAATAATTTACTAGTGCTTTAGTTCAAAATTAGCTATCTTATATTTCAATCAGAAACACTATACAATTTATCACCCACCTATGTTAATAAATTAAGTGGTGGATTCATGCCAATGTATGGCAAAACCAATACAGTATTGTAAAGTAAAATAAAGTAAAAATAAAAATTAAAGAAAAAGAAATTTGGGGAAGAAAATATTTTAATGAGCATGCAAACAAATTAAGATTGTGGGGGGAAATATCAGTAACTAAGGTATACAGATGATGTAACCTTTATGGAAGAAAGTGAAGAGGAATTAAAGAACCTCTTGATGAAGGTAAAAGAAGAGTGGGGAAAAAAAAACTGGCTTAAAACTCAACATTCAAAAACGAAGATCATGGCAGCCAGTTATATTACTTAATGGCAAATAGATGGGGAAACAAGGGAAACATACTATTTTCTTGGGCTCCAAAATCACTGTGGATGGTGACTGCAACCATGAAATTAAAAGTGCTTCCTCCTTGGAAGAAAAGGTATTGCAAACCTAGAACGCATTTTTGTAAAAAGAGACATCACTTTGCCAACTAATGTCCGTATAGTCAGAGCTATGGTTATTCCAGTATTCACGTGTGGATCTGAGAGATGGACAATAAAAAGACTGAGGAACAAAGAATCAATGCCTTTGAATTGTGCTGCTGGAGAAGACTCTTGAGAGTCCCTCGGGCTGCAAGGAGATCCAACCAGTCAATCTTAAAGGAAATCAACTATGAATATTTATTGGAAGGAGTGATGATGAAGCTGAAGCTCCACTACTTTGGCTGCCTGATGCAAAGAGCCCACTCAGTGGTAAAAACCTTGATGCTGGGAAAGACTGAAGGTAGGAGGAGAAGTGGACGACAGAGGGTGAGATTGTTTAATGACATCACTGACTCAATGGACATGAGTTTGCGCAAACTCCAAGAAATGATGAAGGACTAGGAAGCCCGGTGTCCTGCAGATGCAAGAGTCAGACACGACTGAAAGACTAAACAACAACAAGTTACAAGCATAGAAAGAGAGATGAGACAAAGAGGAAAATCATACTTCTAGCAATAATCAACATCTTTGGTTACTCCACAACTCACAATTTGCAAATTCAGTAGCCTACAGACCAAGGCTTCCCTGGTAGCTCAGTTGTTAAAGAATCTGCCTGTAAAGCAGGAGGTCCCAGTTCAATTCTTGGGTCAGGAAGATCCACTGGAGACAAGGTAGGTCACACACACCAGTATTCTTTATCTTCCCTTGTGGCTCAGCTGGTAAATAATCTGCATGCAATGCAGGAGACCTGGGTTCAATCTCTGGGTTGGGAGGATGCCTGGGGAAAGAAAAGGGTACCACTCCAGTATTTTATCCTGGAGAATTCCATGGGCTATATAGTCCATGGCATCACAAAATGTAGGACACAACTGAATGACTTTCACTTTCACAGACCAGGAATTAAAAGTCAAATACTCTGTAAGAGTTGAGATACAATAGGGAACTGTGTTCTCTGAGTAAAAGTGGGAGCACTAGACTTTCTAATAGGAACTCAAGCTTCCCACCTTAACCTGATTTTTACCAGAAGGGAATGTTGCCTGCACTTCTGATTTTGTTCATAAGTCAAAAATCTAAATTTGTGTATGAAATTCCCTGATATTTATATATTCAGTCATTCAGTTATTTCTTGTCGGGGTCCAGCCCCAGTGGATCCAGGGTGATTCAAAGGTGGGGACAGAGTAGGTGTCCTAGGAAAAACTTTTTTACAGATAGAGAGGGATTAGGAATTTAGCAGAAAAAAAGAGGCCAAATAACTTGGTTAACACAGGGTACCAATCACCACCTATGAAGGCCGCAGGCATCTTCCCATTCTCCCAAAGGAGAGGAGGCACTGAGGCCCCCCTCCCGGTCCGATCTTAGAAGCCCAGGCAAAGTTAGTAGACTTGGTGGGTCCTATGCACCAGATGGGAATTTGGCCAGAAAATAGTAAGAGAGAAAGAAAGGGGCTGAATAACTTGGCTTACGCTGGGTACCAATAAAATTCCAGACAAGGAATTTGCACCATCTGCATGGCGGGCACCCACACTCCAGATGTGAATTCAGCCAGAAAATTGGGGGCAGAAAGGAATGACATGAGGGAATCAGTCTTTCTGGAACTGATCTGATTTCTTTATTTTTCAGGTTTGTTTATATACCTTTTGTTACACATAGGGATGAATACAGAGTCACGTGGGGGTCAGCAGACCTGACCCTTGTCACAATCAGGTGTTTCATATAAAATCATACAAAAGTCTTATGAGTTTTTACATCATCTTCTGACCATGAGGTCCGCTGACATTTTATGGCCCTTTCTGATACCGGTCAGTTAACCAGAAAGCTTATTTTTCCAGGAGTGATTTTTTCAGGCACCACTCTCCAAATAAAGTTGCATTCCTATAGGGTGAGAGTGTAGTGAGTTACAGTCAAGAAAGGAATTTACTTAACCTAAGGTTTAACATGATTAGTCTTAAAGGTTAATACTTATTTCTATTATATGCTTGAAGGTTAATACTTAATTTCTCCTGTATGTTAGTTATATTTATTATAAGGGCAGGAAATATGGAGATTTAGCAGCAAACATCAGTCCAACAAATGAAAATCCTTCACCAATGTTCCCTTTACAATCTATTTAGTCTTAAGATAGTGATAAGGTTACATTTTTGCATAGCAAGGACACAGTGATTTATAACAAAGTACAGTAGTCTATAACAAAAGAGAAAATTCATTAACTCAAAAAGTCTAATATTGCTAACATCAAAAACCACTATATTTATTCCAAATATATTGATTAATATATTCTCAGGTGCCTAAGGATATGAAGGCCTGGCGGCAATCAAATGAGAAAAGCCCTATGCTAATACTCCAAACTCTCTGTGCTGTTTATGGTTGAGAGGTTGTCACACAAGCTAGTCTGTCAGCAGAGAGGTTTGACCTGAGCCACCTTTGTCACACCCAAGGCAGAGAATTAGCAGTAATTATTGGCATGACAAATAAAAAAAAACCCTTCACCAATATAATTCCTAATCAACCCACTAATACTATACCAATAATCTTCTAACTTCTCAAAAGACTCTGTATCTAGAAAGTTTTAAAGCATCCCATGCCTCTCACAGTTGGGAGGCTGTAAACAATCACAACCTGATCAGACAGGCTAGAGAACCTTCAGAGTTTGTACGTTGAAACACTCTTATCATGTCCAGGAATTTTCATTAACTGGGGCTGCAAGTTAACTCCTTCTCTGAGAGAAATGGTTATGGGGGAGAGCTCCCGTAAAGTACTCTGGTTTTGGGGTAGATGCTCGGGAACAGGGGATCTCCTGGGGCTTGATCACGCCTTTGCATATGCCAAGCTTCTTTTTCCCCATGACCTTTGCCATGGGTGGAGTTCCTCACACTGGCCCCCAACAATTTCTGACTCTTTGCGACTCCATGCATGGACTGCAACACATCAGACATCACTGTCCATCACCAACTCTTGGAGTTTACTAAAACTCATGTCCATTGAGTAGGGGATGCCATCCAACCATCTCATTCTCTGTCGTCCACTTCTCCTCCTGCCTTCAATCTTTCCCAGCATCAGGGTCTTTTCAAATGAGTCAGCTCTTCATATCAGGTGGCCAAAGTATTGGAGTTTCAGCTTCAGCGTCAGTCCTTCCTACAGATATTCAGGACTGATTTCCTTTAGGATGGACTGGTTGGATCTCTTTACAGTCTCAAGAGTCTTGTCCAACACCACAGTTCAAAATCATCAATTCTTCAGTACTCAGCTTGCTTTATAGTCTGACTGTCACATCCATACATTACTACTGGAAAAACCATAGCTTTGACTCTATAGACCTTTGTTGGCAAAGTAATTTCTCTGCTTTTTAATATGCTCTCTAAGTTGATCATACCTTTTCTTCCAAGGAGCAAATGTCTTTCAATTTCATGGCTGCAGTCACCATCTGCAGTGATTTTTGATTTCTATTTTGTATTTATATATTAGTCACAGGTAAAATTAAGGAAAAAGAAAACAGGATTGGCTAGAAATAAACACAACCATAGGATCAATTTGTGCTATTATTTTAAAATGTCTGATATCTAGAGTAGGAACATGAAATTCCATTGATTCTAAACCAATATAATATTGTAAAGTAATTAGCTTCCAATTAAAATAAATAAATTTAAATTTTAAAAAAGGCGGTCCTAAGATGGCAGAGGAATAGGACGGGGAGACCAATTTCTCCCCCACAAATTCATCAAAAGAACATTTAAACGCTGAGTAAATTCCACAAAACTACTTCTGAATGCTAGCAGAGGACATCAGGCACCCAGAAAAGCAGCCTATTGTCTTCGGAAAGGAGGTAGGTAAAAATATAAAAGACAAAAAAGAGACAAAAGAGGTGGGGATGGAGCTCTGTCCCAGTAGGGAGTCTCAAAAGAGAGAAGTTTCCAAAAACCAGGAAACACTCTCACTGTCAAGTCTGTGGCAAGCCTTGGAAGCACGGAGGGCAACATAATAGGGAGGAAAAATAAATAAATAATTAAAACCCACAGATTATGAGTCAAACAGTAACTCACCCAGCAGAGAAGGAGCGCAGACGCCTACACCCACCACTAGCAAGTGGGGGCTGGGCAGGGAGGCGCAAGCTCCAATGCTTAGAGTAAGGATCTAGTCTGATGGCCCGAGGGCAATACGAGCAAACAAACTTGGGCTAGCAGACCAGACTGTGGGATAACTACCAAGTGAAAAGCCAGCCCTAACCTAAGACACTGCCAGGCCCATGTGCAGAACAAAGGACTAAACAGAGATAGCCAGCTGCAGACCATCCCTCTCTGGTGACAGGCAAACAGAGCTGAAAGGGCACAATCGTAGCCCCAGAGAGACATTATCAACAAAACTGTAAGGAGGCTTCTTTGCTAACTAAGACTTCTTGGGTTTCTGGACAGTCAACATCTGCCTGAGAAGGTGCACCAGTTGTACATCCAGAAAACCGAGTGGCAGGGACGGGGGAGGCAATAAGTCGCAGTGACCGCGCTCTTCAAACACCTCATCACTTGAGCTGCTCAGACCTGGGAAGGGCACAAAACGCAAGCCCAACCAAGTCTGTGCCTCTGAGGACTACCCGAGTGCCTGAACCTGAGCAGCTTAGACCTGGGAGGTGCATGCAGCCCAGGGCTGGCCTTGGATGGTTCCAAGTGGAGCAATCTAGAGCATAAGCAGTGTGGGCAGGGGAGGGTACACACGCCATGAGCAGGGGCAGGCCCAGTGTGGCTGAGGCACTGCGAGCACACTCCAGTGTTATTTGTTTGCAGCATCCCTCCCTCCCCACAGTACGACTGAACAAGTGAGCCTAAAAAGTGTCCACCACCACCCCCTTTGTGTCAGGGCAGAAATCAGGCACTGAAGAGACCAGCAAACAGAAGAAGCTAAAACAGAAGGAACTGCTTTGGAAACGGCAGGTGCAATAGATTAAAACCCTGTCGTTAGTACCAACTACATAGGAAGGGGTCTATAGATCTTGAGAAATCTAAGCTGGAACAAGGAACTATCCAAAAATGAACTGACCCTACAATACCCACAACAACACCAGAGAAAATCCTAGATATATTTTTACCATTCTTCTTTTTTTTTTTTAATTTTCAAGTCCTCTGTTACTCCTTTAATTTTCACTTTTATAACCAACTATTACTTTGCCCTATTTTTTAAAGAAAACTTTATATATATAAATATATATAAATTTTGTGTTTTTTCTCTTTTTTTTTCTTCTTTAATATTGTATTTTTGAAATGCCAAACTCTAGATTTTTAATCTTTGATCTTTGGTATTAGTTATCAATTTTGTACCTTTAAGAACCCAATCTTCAGTACCCATTTTTACCTGGGAGTGAGATTACTGGCTTGACTGCTCTCCCCCGCTTTGGACTCTCCTTTTTTTCCACCAGGTCGCCTGTGTCTCCTCCCTATGCCCTCTCTTCTCTACCCAACTCTGAATTTCTGTGTGTTCCAGATGGTGGAGAACACTTATGGAACTGATTACTGGCTAGATCTGTCTCTCTCCTTTTGATTCCCCCTTTTATCTTCTTGGCCAATTTTGTCTCCTTCCTCCCTCTTCTCTTCTCTGTATAACTCCATGAACACCTCTGAGTGGTCCAGTTGTAGAGTGCACATAAGGAAGTAATTACTGGCTGACTTACTCTCTCTTCATTGATTCCACCTCATCTCATTCTGGTCACCTCTAACTCCCTCCTCCCTCTTTTCTTCTCCATGTAACTCTGTGAACCTCTCTGAGTGTCCCTCACTGTGGAGAAACTTTTATCTTTAACCTAGATGTTTTATCAACAGTGCTGTATAGAGGAAAAGTGAAAACCAGAAGTAGGAGGCTTAAGTCCAAACTCTAAGAACACCAGAGAACTCCTGACTCCAGGGAACATTAGTTGACAGGAACTCATCAAACTCCTCCATACCTACACTGAAACCAAGCACCATCCAAGGGCCAACAAGTTCCAGAGCAAGACATACCACACAAATTCTCCAGCAACACAGGAACACAGCCCGGAGTTCCAATATAGAGGTTGCCCAAAGTTACTCCAAAACCAATGACATCTCATAACTCATTACTGTACACTTAATTGCACTCTAGAGAGAAGAAATCCAGCTCCACCCACCAGAACACCGACACAAGCTTCCCTAATCAAGAAACCTTGACAAAGCAACCTGGATAATCACACCCATAGTGAGGAAACTCCACAATAAAGAGAACTCCACAAACTGCCAGAATAAAGAAAGGACACCCCAAACTCAGCAATATAAACAAGATGAAGAGACAGAGGAATACCCAGCAGGTAAAGGAACAAGATAAATGCCCACCAAACCAAACAAAAGAGGAAGAGATAGGGAATCTACTTGATAAAGACTTTCAAATAATGATAGTGAAAATGATCCAAAATCTTGAAATCAAAATGGAATCAGAGATAAATAACCTGAAAGCAAGGACTGAGAAGATGCAACAAAGGTTTAACAAGGAACTAAAAGAAATAAAACAGAGTCAATATGTAATGAATAATGCAATAAATGAGATTGAAAACACTCTGGAGGCAACAAATAGTAGAATAACAGAGGCCAAAGATAGAATTAGTGAAATAGAAGATAGAAGGGTAGAAATAAATAAATCACAGAGGAAAAAGAAAAACAAATTAAAAGAAGTGAGGACACTCTCAGAGACTTCCAGGACAGTGTCAAATGCCCAACATTCGAACTATAGGAGTCCTAGAAGAAGAAGACAAAAAGAAAGACCATGAGACAATGCTTGAGGAGATAATAGATGAAATTTTCTCTAAAATGGGGAAGAAAATAATCACCCAAGTCCAAGAAACCCAGAGAGTCTCAAACAGGATAAACCCAAGGTGAAACACCCCAAGACACATATTAATCAAATTAACAAAGATCAAACACAAAGAACAAATATTAAAAGCAGCAAGGGAAAAACTACATATAACACACAAGGGGATTCCCATAAGGATAACAGCTGATATTTCAATAGAAACTCTACAAGCAAGGGGGGAATGGCACGACATTCTTGAATTGATGAAAGAAAATAACCTACAGCCCAGATTACAGTACCCAGCAAGGATCTCATTCAAATATGAAGGCGAAATCAAAAGCTTTCCAGACAAGCAAAAGCTCAGAGAATACAGCACCACCAAACCAGCTCTCCAACAAATACAAAAGAATATTCTCTAGACAGCAAACACAAAAAGGGTGTATAAACTCGAACCCAAAACAATAAAGCAAATGGCAACGGGATCATACTCATCAATAATTACCTTAAACGTAAATGGGTTGAATGCCCCAACCAAAAGAAAAACACTCGCTGAATAGATACAAAAACAAAACCTCTATAGCTATTGTCTACAAGAGACCCACCTCAAAACAGGGGACACATACAGACTGAAAGTGAAGGGCTGGAAAAAGATATTCCATGCAAATAGAGACAAAAAGAAAGCAGGAGTAGCAATACTCATATCAGATAAAATAGACTTTAAAACAAAGGCTGTGAAAAGAGACAAAGAAGGACACTACATAATAATCACAGGATCAATCCAAGAAGAAGATATAACAATTATAAATATATATGCACCCAACATAGGAGCACCACAATATGTAAGAAAAATGCTAACAAGTATGAAAAGGGAAATTAACAATAACACAAAAATAGTGGGAGACTTTAATATCCCACTCACACCTATGGACAGATCAACTAAACAGAAAGTTAACAAGGAAACACAAACTTTAAATGAAACAATAGACCAGATAGACCTAAATGATATCTATAGGACATTTCACCTCAAAACAGTGAGTTTCACCATTTTCTCAAGCACACACGGAACCTTCTGCAGGATAGATTACATCTTGGGCCATAAATTTAGCCTTGGTAAATTCAAAAAAAATGGAAATCATTCCAAGCACCTTTTCTGACTACAATGTAGTATGACTAGATCTCAATTAAAAGAGAAAAACTATTTAAAATTCCAACATATGGAGGCTGAATAAGACGCTGCTGAATAATCAACAAATCACAAAAGAAATCAGAAAAGAAATCAACATATGCATAGAAACGAATGAAAATGAAAAGACAACAACTCAAAAGCTACGGGACACTGTAAAAGCAGTACAAAGGGGAAGTCCATAGCAGTACAGGCATACCTCAAGAAACAATAAAAAAATCAAATAAATAACCAAACTCTACACCTAAAGCAACTAGAAAAGGAAAAAATGAAGAACACCACAGTTAGTAGAAGGAAAGAAATCTTACAGATTAGGGCAGAAATAAATGCAAAGGAAACAAAAGGGACAATAGCAAAAATCAAGAAAGACACAAGCTGGTTCTTTGAAAGGATAAATAAAATTGACAAACCATTAGCCAGACTCATCAAGAAACAAACGGAGAAAAATCAAATCAATAAAATTAAGAATGAAAATGGAGAGATCATAACAGACAACACAGAAATACAAAAGATCATAAGAGACTACTTTCAGCAATTATATGCCAATAAAATAGACAACGTGGACAAAATGGACAAATTCTTAGAAAAGTACAACTTTCCAAAACCGAACCAGGATGGAAATTGAAACTCTAATCAGAAATCTTCAAGCAAACAAAACCCAGGTCCAGATGGATTCACACCTGAATTCTACCAAAAATTTAGAGAAGAGCTAACACGTACCCTACTCAAACTATTCCAGAAAATTTCAGAGGAAGGTAAAATTCCAAACTCATTCTATGAGGACCCTATCACCCTAATACCAAAACCTGACAAAGATGCCAGAAAAAAGAGATAACTACGGGGCAATATCATTGATGAACGTAGAAGCAAAAATCCTTAACAAAATTCTAGCAATTAAAATCCAACAACACATTAAAAAGATCATACACCATGACCAAGTGGGCTTCATCCCAGGGATGCAAGTATTATTCAATATCTGCAAATCAATCAGTGTAATACACCACATTAAAAAAAATTGAAAAATAAAAGCCATTTGATTATCTCAATAGATGCACAGAACACCTGTGACAAAATTCAACATCCATTTATGATTAAAAAAAAAAAAACTCTCCAGAAAGCATGAATACAGGGAATACACCTCAACATAATAAAAGCTATATATGACAAACCCACAGCAAACAATATCCTCAATGGTGAAAAATTAAAAGCATTTCTCCTAAAGTCAGGAACAAGACAAGGGTGTCCATTTCCACCACTACTATTCATTATAGTTTTGGAAGTTTTGGCCACAGCAATCAGAGCAGAAAAAGAAATAAAAGGAATCCAAATTGGAAAAGAAGTAAAACTCTCACTGTTTGCAGATGACATGATCCTCTACATAGAAAACCCTGAAGACTCCACCAGAAAATTACTAGAGCTAATCAATGAATAGAGTAAACTTGCAGGACATAAAATTAACACACAGAAATCCCTTGCATTCCTATACACTAATAATTATACAATAATTATTATACAATAATAATGAGAAAACAGAAAGAGAAGTGAAGGAAACAATTTCATTCATCATTGCAACAAAAAACAAAATACTTAGGAATATGTCTACCTAAAGAAACTAAAGATCTATATATATAGAAAACTATAAAAGACTGGAGAAAGAAATCAAAAAGGACACCAATTGATGGAGAAGTATACCATGTTCATGGATCAGAAGAATCAATATAGTGAAAATGAGTATACTACCCAAAGCAATTTATAGATTCAATACAATCCCTACCAAACTACCCATGGTATTTTTCACAGAGCTAGAACAAATAATTTCACAATTTGTATGGAAATACAAAAAACCTCGAATAGCCAAAGCAATCTTGAGAAAGAAGAATGAAACTGGAGGAATCATCCTGCCTGACTTCAGGTTCTACTACAAAGCCACAGTCATCAAGACAGTATGGTACTGGCACAAAGACAGAAATATAGATCCATAGAACATAATAGAAAGCCCAGATATAAACCCATGCACCTATGGACACCTTATCTTTGACAAAGGAAGCAAGAATATACAGCGGATTAAAGACAATCTCTTTAACAAGTGGTGCTGGGAAAACTGATCAACCAATTGTAAAAGAATGAAACTAGAATATTTTCTAACACCATAGACAAAAATAAACTCAAAATGGATGAAATATCTAAACTTAAGACCACAAACTATAAAACTCCTAGAGGAGAACATAGGCAAAACACTCTCCGACATAGATCACAGCAGGATACTCTATGATCCACCTCCCAGAATACTGGTAATAAAAGCAAAAATAAACAAATGGGACCTAACTAAACTTAAAAGCTTCTGCACAACAAAGGAAACTATAAGCAAGGTGAAAAGACAGTATTCAGAATGGGAGACAACAATAGCAAATGAAGCAACTGACAAACAACTATTCTCAAAAATATACAAGCAACTCCTGCTGCTCAATTCCAGAAAAATAAATGACACTATCAAAAAATGGGCCAAAGAACTAAATAGACATTTCTCCAAAGAAGACAAACAAAGGGCTAACAAACACATGAAAAGATGCTCAACATCACTCATTATGAGAGAAATGCAAATCAAAACCACAATGAGGTACCATTTCAAGCCAGTCAGAATGGCTGCAATCCACTCTACAAGCATAAATGCAGGAGAGGGTATGGAAAAAAAGGGAACTCTCTTACACTGTTGGTGGGAATGCAGATTAGTACAGCCACTATGGAGAGCAGTGTGGAGATTCCTTAAAAAAACTGGAAATGGAACTGCCTTATGACCCAGCAATCCCACTGCTGGGCATACACACCGAAGAAACCAAAATTGAAAGAGGCACGAGTACCACAATGTTCATCACAGCACTGTTTATAATAGCCAGGACATGGAAGCAACCTAGATGTCCATCAGCAGATGAATGGATAAGAAAGCTGTGGTACATATACACAATGGAGTATTACTCAGCCCTTAAAAAATAATACATTTGAATCAGTTCTAATGAAGTGGATGAAATTGGAGCCTATTATACAGAGTGAAGTAAGTCAGAAAGAAAAACACCAGTACAGTATACTAGCAAATATATGTGAAATTTAGAAATATGGTAATGATAACCCTGTATGTGAGACAGCAAAAGAGACACAGGTGTATAGAACAGTCTTTTGGACTCTGTGGGAGAGGGCGAGGGTGGGATGATTTGGGAGAATGGCATTGAAATATGTATATCATATATGAAACAAATCGCCAGTCCAGGTTCAATGCATGATACTGGATGCTTGGGGCTGGTGCACTGTGACGACCTAGAGGGATGGTACAGGGTGGGAGGAGGGAAGGGGTTTCAGAATGGGGAACACGTGTTTACCTGTAGCAGATTCATGTTGATGAATGGCAAAACCAGTACAATATTGTAATTAACCTCCAATTAAAATAAATAAATTTATATTTTTAAATAAATAAATTAAAAACAAAAAAACAAAAATAAATAGTGCTACAGTGAAAAAGAAAAAAAGCAATGTAATCTTCTGTTTACCTATTAGAAAAAGTGTGCTTAACTACAACTCACACAGATACGCATACCTCTGTTCTCACAGTTGAGGAACACCTCCCAAAAGTTCATATAATTCATATGCTGCCCTTTTTCTATGAAGTAATATTCAATAAAGATAGGTAGCCTCATTAAGTCTGCTGTAAAACTCTGAAGTTTGATCACCATTGAATTTGGGAAACAAAGCTAGCAATTTGATAATATATGCAGTCTGAAGCCTAATATTTGCCTCATTGTATTTATTCTACTAATGTTCATTTGATTTCCATTCTAGGTTATGATGAAGAGTTAACTATCACTCTAAGTGTATTTATTGCAGAAGGAAATCATGTTAATTTATTTCTTCAGTTGAATAATTGACACTCTTTCATAAAGATAGTGAAGTTAATATAAACAATTATCAAAATGCACACAATCAGGTTCCTAGATAAGGAAAATATATTCAGTCATTCTTATGACTTTGGTAATGGGCTATACATTTGCTGAGCACTTTCTCCCATCGCAGATCTTTAATATTTAGATCCTACACTTCGATAGCATCAGAGATAAAAAGATTAATTTGAAGGATGAAAGGTCGTTGTTCTCTAGTAGTGCCCTCTGATCTGCCACACAAGAGAAAGTGAAACAGGGAAGAGTAGCAAGGGTTTGGTACCATTATTTTATGAAAAATTAGGTATAAGAGTTAGGGGATCAAAGTTCTACTTAAATTATGGGTCCTTAAGCAACAATTTTTACTTAATGTTCAGTTTCCTCACATACTAAAACTGTGGATTGGGGAACTAGTAACAACCCTGGCCTTACCTATTTTGTGGGACTCTTTATAGAGGGTAAAAGTGTTTAAACAAATGGTATACCTCTTTAGAAATCTGAGATGTCATATTATAAAAGCAGAGAACTATTATCATTATTTTTGGAATCTTTATCTCTTCTAAAGCCTCATCTAGCTCTCGATGGGACATCGTCTATGCTTTTTCAATAAAGCATCGTCTGTTGCTTTTTCAATAAAACACATTATACATTCAATTAAAACATCTTTACTTTGGGTACAGTAGTCTAACAGATTTTCAATCAGGTGTGTTTTTCCTCTTTCCTGACCCAGGGTACCTGTGCAAATATCTTGAGACATTTCTGATTACCAAAACTGGGTTGAGGTGTGCTAGTGTTACTAGCATATAATGGATAGAGACCAAGAATGCTGCTAGACATTTTACAATGTATGTTACAGTTCCTTCCAATTAAGTACTATGTGATTCAAAACTGCAAAATTGGGAGAGGGCCTATACAGGCACTCTTTCAAAGAAGGCATTCCAGAGGCCAACAGGCTCATGAAAAGATGTTCAGCATCATTAATCATTAAAAAATGCAAATCAAAAACACAATGAGATATTACTTCACATCCATAAGCATGAAGTACCAAAAAATAAAAAATATTAAGTGCTGGTGAGGATGTTGAAAAAAGGGAACACTAATACATGGTGGAAATGCAAATTGGTACTGTCACTATGGAAAACAGTATGGAAGCTTCTCAAAAAATTAAAAATATAACTATCAAATAATCCAGCAATTTCATTCTTTGTTATATATCTGAATAAAATGTAAATAGCTAATTATAAAAGATATATGAACTTCAGTGTTCATAGCCACATTATTTAAAGTGCTGCTATGAATATGTATGTGCTATACTGTGCTGTGCTCAGTATTTTGGTCATGGCCAACTCTTTCGACGCTTTGGACTGTAGCCCATCAGACTCTTCTGTCCATGGGCTTTTTCAGGCAAGAATACTGGAGGGGGTTGCCATTTCTTCCTCCAGGGGATTTTCCCAACTCAGGAATTGAGCCCACATCTCCTGTGTTTCTTGCATGGCAGGTGGATAGATGGACTCTTTAAAACTGAGCCATCAGGGAAACCCCATGTGTGTGTGTCTGTGTGTGTGTCTGTGTGTGTGTGTGTGTGTGTGTGTGTGTATTCAATGGAATATTACTTACTATGAAATTAATGAAAATTGGCCATTTATGACCACATGACAGACTTGAAGAGTATTGTACTTAGTGTGTTTTCATTTATATACAGAATTTGAAAAAAATAAAGCAAATGAACTAATATAACAAAACAGACTCACAGTTACAGAAAACAAATTAGTTGGGGGAAGGGTGGCCAGTGGGGCAAGACAGGAGAAGGGTAGATTTTATTTTGTTCTATTTTGTGCTCAGTTATATCTGACTCTCTGCACCACACCAGACTTCCATGTCCTTCACCATCTCCTGAAGCTGTCTCAAACTTGTGTCCATTGAGTCAGTGATGCCATCCAATGATCTCATCCTCTATCAGCCCCTTCTCCTGCCTTCAATCTTTCCCATCATCAGGGTCTTTTCTAGTGAGTTGGCTCTTCAACATCAATGCTTCCAATAAATATTCAGAGTTGATTTCCTTTAGGATTGATTGGTTTGATCTCCTTGAAGTCCAATGGACTCTCAAAGGTCTTCTCCAGCACCATAGTTTGAAGGCATTGATTCTTTGACTTTCTGCTTTCTTTATGGGACAACACTCACATCTATATGTGACTACTGGAAAAACAATAGTTTTGATTATATGGACCTTTGTTGGCATAGTAATGTCTCTGCTTTTTAATTTGCAGTCTAGTTTGGTCATAGCTTTTCTTCCAAGGCAAGCGTCATTTAATTTCATGGCTGCAGCCACCATCTGCAGTGATTTTGGAGCTGAAGAAAATAAAGTCTTGCATTGTTTCCCCATCTATGGGCCATGAAGTGATGGGACCAGATGCAGTGATCTTCTTTTTTGAATGTTGAGTTTTAAGCCATCTTTTTATTTTAATTGGAGGCTAATTACTTTACAGTATTGTAGTGGGTTTTGCCATACATTGACATGAATCAGCCATCGGTGCACATGTGTTCCCCATCTTGAATCCCCTCCCAGCTCCCTCCCCATCCCATCCTTCAGGGTCTTCCAAGTGCACCATCCCTGAGCACCCTGGTTCATGCGTCAAACCCAGAATATTAAGCCAGCTTTTTCACTCTCCTCTTTTGCTTTCATCAAAAGGCTCTTCAGTTTTTCTTCCGTTTCTGCCATAATGGTGGTGTCATCTATCTATCTGAAGTTATTGGTATTTCTCCCAGCAATCATGATTCCAGCTTGTGCTTCATGCAACCCAGTGTTCTGCATGATGTACTCTGCATATAATTTAAATGAGAAGGGTGACATACAGCCTTGATGTATTCCTTTCCCAGTGTTGAACTAGTTTGTTGCTCCAATGTCTGGTTCTAACTGTTGCTTCTTGATCTGCATACACTTTTCTCTGGAGGCAGGTAAGGTGGTCTGGTATTCCCACCTCTTGAAGAATTTTCCACAGTTTGTTGTGACCCACACAGTCAAAGGCTTTAGGGCAGTCAATAAAGCAGAAGTTAATATTTTTCTGGAACTCTCTTGCTTTTTCGATAATCCAGTGGATGTTGGCAATTTGATCTCTGGTTCCTCTGCCTTTTCTAAACCCATTTTGAGCATCTGGAAATGCAGACTGCTTGATATAAAATAAGTAATATACAAGGATGGAATGTACATCACACATTAGTGTATTATCTGATTTACCTAGTTTATCCACCAGTGGATTTACCTGTCTGGTACAATTTGTTGTGTCTGTTTTGAGGGGATAAACTTAAGTATCTGACAGAGAACTTTATAAAATTAAGTTGTTGTTTCATTTAAAATGATATGTTATTGATGAAAAAAATACATTTTGGAAACAGAATGAGTTTTCTCTGTGGTTTTTGTTTGTTCATTTATTTTAAATTAAGTGATTTTTTCCCCATGATCTCTCAAATACTATGGAGAAACAAAATATTTTAAATGACTGAATTACTTTTTTCAGAACATTTTGGAGGAATAATTTGACATGTTAATTAGATGCAAAAAGCATGGGTAAAATTTAAGAGGAAATGTTTACATTATCAAATTTGAAAATGCATGATTTATTCAATAGATATACTAAGTTGATAATAATAGATGAATATTTCATATTTTCATCACTTTATCAACTTATTTAAAATATGGGTTAATGATTAATGCACATTAGTAAATTGTTATGTAAGCATAGCTTTTAGATAAAAAGCTTTATAATAAACAATAAAGATCTGAAGCATCCCATGGAAAGGCAAAGAGCTCAGAACAGTTTCAGCCAAGTACAAAGTATTTTCACATAATCATCATATTTTTAGTGATTATATATTTGTAGTATTTGAAGTTTCACAAAATGAGAAATCTGTCTATGCATTTTCTATTTTTCATACAAAGGATCATCTCCCGATTTAGATTCTTATCAAGTGAAAGCCTTAAATTCATTGCTATGTTAAGATGATGGAATAAATGATTTATTGCATTCTGTCATTCTTTCTAAGAATAATAATCTTCTTTCTCAGTAATATAATGGCCTTCAGGCAAATCAAATAACCATAGATCATACCATAAGACAGTCTTCTAATGTTAGTAAAACGTTCTGTAATACAGAGATTTTTGTGTTATATTTGTGAAATAAGTACAACAGGATGCTTAAAAAGGATTATAGTGCCTATAATTTTTTAGAATATAGTTTAAAAGTCTTATTTGCATATTTTTTTGTAAATAGTAACTATTTGAATATATCAATTTATGTTTTTCTCATTGATTTTAGAAAATGGCTTAAGAAGTATTAGAAGTATGTTTCATGAAAAGGAAACGCCTGTATTTACAAAATGTGGAGACAAAATGGTTATACTGTATCTTTGGCATTTTCTTATGACAACATAGTATCTTTCTTTACATGATTCTTTCTTGAATAAGATTGTAAAAGATACATTATTTTAGGAAGACAAATGGAAATTTTACAAGAACAAATCAATATCTTTTTAGTGCTTATAACATAGAAGTATTTTCTCGTAATTTTGTAGAATATGTGATGGTAGAACTACACAAAATTTTTGAGGTGAAAAAAATTATGACATACCAATATATAGAATAATACCAAACTTCATTTCAAATGGAGACACTTTCTCTGATTAGATATTCAGTAAAGCTAGTAATTTAAATTATCAATGAATACTTGTAGGTAAACTGCAATTCATCTACTTCCACATTACCAATGACATTTACCATAGAATAAAAATATTTAGGAGTATTACTGAATAATGACTTATCTTAGGGTCATAATATTCAGTTTGGTAACTGAACAGTGCATGTCATCATTGAATAGAAATAGAAGCATCTAGACTCTTTTAGAAAATAGAGAAGAAATTAACTTTTCTCTTATTTGGAACTCTGGTTAAAGTTACTTGATTATATATGTCAAACACTCAGCTCTGTGCTGTAATTTGCTAGATATATTTAATAACAATATTAATGTTGTTATTTTGATAGTTCAAAAGTGAAAGATGAGCCATTCGGATCCTTGCTTCAAAAAATTATGAAAAGGGCTAATTAGCAAAATGTTATTTTATGAAAATAGAAGAATTATGAGCAAAATCTGTTTTGGAATTTACAGGCACATTATGTTTAACACAGTCACATCCATAAATGGCATCAAATATAGTTTTGTTGTTATCTATCATTTTCATTTACTAAGATCAAAAAACTCTGAATATCATCTGACTACATATCACTTTTAAATAAGGATTTAAACCTCATTTATTTTATAAATTTCAGTATATATGGCTAATTTGATATTCAATTTAGTACTATTTATGGATATTTCTATAGTGTGTTGTTTATACACAGTTCATCAAGATATTTTTCACTTTAGTTTATTCCTACTTTTGAAACCACAGATAACATTCTTATCCTCAGAGAGGAGTTTTAGTTTTGAAAGGTCAGTAAGGTTGTTAGATTATATACCAGAATATGTAAGTGAAAGTGAAAGTCGCTCAGTCGTGTCTGACTCTTTGCGACCCCATGGACTATACAGTCCATGGAATTCTCCAGTCCAGAATACTGGAGTGGATAGTTTTTCCCTTTTCCAGGGGATCTTCCTGACCCAGGAATCGAACCCATGTCTCCCGCATTGCAGGCGGATTCTTTAGTCACACCAGTTATTTTATGTCTTTATTGCACTTAATTACTAAAGTACAGCTTTTGCAATCTATCACTTTTTCAGATCTTTTAAGTACCATTGATGTCATCCTGAAAATTTCAATCACCATGGTAAGGGCTGGCTTTGGGAATTATTGATGTCTATAATACAGCAATATGTTAAGGCAGCAATGTCATTTTTGTGTATCTCCCAATTTGTGTAGGTATTAAAGGAAATGAAATGGGAGATAAAACAGTCAAAAACTTTGTAAAATCATTCAAGAGTATCAAATATTTAATGATCTTAAAGGGAATATAATTTATAAAAAACAAAAACAGAATCCAAATGATGAAAACTAAGTAATGAGAGTTAAATAAGTTTATATAAATACAAAATTTTACAACTTTATTATACTTGCCACCTTATTTCTTAAAATATCAAGATATATAATTTTGCAAGGACCAAATATTCCAAATATCTTTGATTTTTTTAAATCAGAGCTACCTTGTAGTCACATTTTTTTTCTAACTGAAGCATGAAATAGTGATAAAACAGAATATGAGTTTCTGTTTCTACTAATTGAAAATATAATTATGCTCTCATATTTGAATTTAATATTAAATAGCAGCCATAAAGGAGAAGGCAATGGCACCCCACTCCAGTACTCTTGCCTGGAAAATTCCATGGACAGAGGAGCCTGGTGGGCTGCAGTCCATGGAGTCGCTAAGAGTCAGACACGACTGAGCGAATTTTCACTTTCACTTTTCACTCTCATGCATTGGAGAAGGAAATGGCAACCCACTCCAGTGTTCTTGCCTGGAGAATCCCAGGGATGGGGGAGCCTGGTGGGCTGCTGTCTCTGGGGTTGCACAGAGTCGGACACGACTGAAGTGACGCAGCAGCAGCAGCAGCAGCCATAAGCAATAAAGAGATTATAAATGCCATTGCTAAATAGGATTATCTTTAAAAAAATAAATAGCTCCCGTGATATCACTGACCTATAAATATTAAAAATCTGGACAATGTCCACCTACTTACAAACTAAAAAAAAATAATTAAAATATATTAATAGCTGTTGCATTTTCCTGAAATTCTAAAATTTCTAGAATGCAGTGAATTAAAAATGGAATATATAATATGGTCTTTAAGAAATGATAAGATTATTATTTTTAAATATAAATTTATTTATTTTTATTGGAGGTTAATTACTTTACAGTATTGTATTGGTTTTGCCATACATCAACAAAAAGTCAAGTAATTTAGGTTTTTCTAAGTAAAACAATGGGTTTGCTTCAGCTGGGTGTGTTTTGGCACCATGAGTACATAAATTGTTAGTCCTTTACCACAGTTGTGTTAACATTTCCTTAGTAAGTTACACTGTGTCATCTTCTAATCAATAAGGATAATAAAATTGCCTTTAGGGCTAATTCATTCTTGAAATAGGCAGTGACATTTGCAACACCATCCATAAAATATTTCCTATTCTGCAGTCCAGGGTGAGAGTTTTCTAAGAAATAAAATATTCAGGATAATCAATGCCACAATACAATGACTAAAGGAAATGTAGAGAAACAAAAATATGATGACTAGTTTCTTAACAGTCTTATTTTAAAAAAGATCTCTTGGGCAGAGCTAGTAACAAACATAATTGTGCTAACATCAAAAAAATCAGTAATAATTTATTATCTGTATGCATATGACCTCCTAAGGCAGGTTTATCTTTTGTAATTTGCAACATGTTGCCAGTTCCCTCATTTTAGCTTTATATTTGTTTTTAGTGTTTGAAATTTAAAAGTCCACAGTTTAATTTTTTCTCCAAACGTCTCTTTTTATTATTAACAGCAAAATCAGGGTTTTTACCTTCTGTTACTATTACTATTTTTTACCTTCTATTACTATTACTACTACTACTATTATTCCCCTTTCCTCCAATCTCTGTTCTCATTTATTCACTTATTTATCTATCCAGGGTTTGTATTTACACTCCATTGAAATTCTTTGTAGTGCCTTCCTGGCACTTAATATTAAAAATAATAGTAGACACTAACTAGTATTAATTGAGTATTTTTTCACATTTTAAGAATTGTTCTAAATGTTGTCATGAATCCTGCTATTATCTCCATTTTACCATTGAAGAAACTGAGGAATAAGGGTGTTAACTAACTTTCTGATTTACAAATGTAATCAAATCTGTAGCACTGTAAGTGTAACAAATGCACAAATATGCCTTTGAAGTAGTAGACACATTTCTTCTTAAAATAGACATTAATTGGAGAGTATGCTATTGGGTCTTGTGTACTGGGTCTATGTTCTTGCTTCCTTTCACTACCACCACAACCACCATTAACACCCACTATGCCATTGGTTTCTTTTCAGATTTCCAGGTACAGAGTGAGTCAGTTCAGGTCAGCTCAGTTTAGTCAGTCACTCAGTCATATCTGACTCTTTGTGACCCCATGAACAGCAGCATGCCAGGCCTCTTTGTCCATCACCAACTACCAGAGTCTACCCAAACCCATGTCCATTGAATCGGTGATGCCATCCAACCATCTCATATTCTGTCGTCCCCTTCTCCTCCTGCCCTCAATCTTTTCCAGCATCGTAGTGTTTTCAAATGAGTCAGCTCTTCGCATCAATATTGTAGTTTCAGCTTCAACATCAACCCTTCCAATGAACACCCAGGACCTATCTCCTTTAAGAAGAACTGGTTGGATCTCCTTGATGTCCAAGGGACTCTAAAGAGTATTCTCCAACACCACAGTTCAAAAGCATCAATTCTTCAGCACTCAGCTGTCTTTATAGTTCAGCTCTCACATACATACATGACTATTGGAAAACCATAGCCTTGACTAAATGGATCTTTGTTAACAAAGTAATGTCTCTGCTTTTTATTTATTTTTATTTTTTAAATATAAACTTATTTATTTTAATTGGAGGTTAATTAATTTACAATATTGTTTTGGTTTAATATTCTTTCTAGATTGGTCATAACTTTCCTTCCAAGGAGTAAGTATCTTTTAATTTCATGGCTGCAATCACAATCTGCAGTGATTTTAGAGCCCCCAAAATAAAGTCAGCCACTGTTTCCATTTTCTCTCCATCTATTTTCCATGAAGTGATGGGACCGAATGTGATGATCTTAGGTTCTTGAATGTTGAGCTTTAAGCCAACTTTTTCACTCTCCTCTTTCACTTTAATCAACAGGCTCTTTAATTCTTCTTCATTTTCTGCCATAAGGGTGGTGTCATCTGCATATCTTAGAGGCTGTATATTGTCACCCTGCTTATTTAACTTATATACAGAATGAGTCAGAAACACTGATAAAAGCTGGGAAAAAATGTATCTGATATGTCAATACCCAGTTATCTTACTTCTGACTATATCCATATTCCTACAGATCTTTGGGCAAGAGGTTCCTTTTCTTTCATCATTTGGCAGAATTTCCCTTGGTCATATTCTTGTCTTTTGAGAGGTAACTTCTATATTGCTCCTTTCCCTGGAAAAAGATAGCAAGTTTTGTACACTGAGATAAAACACAGCAGGACAATTATTTTTAAAATATATTTTATGTGATTATTCTAAATACTTAACTATACCAACTTTTGATTTCTGTAAGTTATCATAAGCATTTTTGCAGGGCTGGTGCACTGAGTGACCCTGAGGGATGGTACAGGGAGGGAGGTGGGAGGGGGATTCAGGATGGAGAACACATGTATACCTATGGCAGATTCATGTTAATATATGGCAAAACCAATACAATATTGTAAAGTAATTAACCTCCAATTAAAATAAATAAATTTATATTAAAAAAAAACTTCCGTGACGCTTAATGATTAAGTGATATTCAGTCAGTTGATTTAAGTCTGGTTGAGTACACCTATTCACTTAAATACTAATTAAAATTTTATGTAGAGAAAAAGATAATGGAGGAATATGTGGATGTGGAGTACATTTCTCTCCATGGATACATCAGGAATATACCTCCAAACACAGAAGATCTTGCAGAACACCAGCTGAGAATATGCAAGAGTACCTGACCATTGGAGGAAGGAATAAGGGGGAAAAAGAGGAGAATGAGCAAGACTGCACCTGCCCTTGGCAGGCAGGGAAGCAGGAGTCAGATCTCCACATTGGGGCAATAGTTTGGGACAGAGGAGAAGCACTTCAGGCTGATGGAGAGTGAGCCAGTTGATCTGTGATTCTGAGTGGAATGAGAATTACACAAACAATACTTGCCGCAGCCCTACTTACTATGGACAGGGATGAAGGTCTCCTGGAATGGGTGGCAGATAGGATCTGGAATACAGGGATTAGAGAGCAATCCTAGGGAGAGGTTTGCTGTTTGCTATAGGGAGATGGCCCGAGGGGACATAAAGGAGGAGATCATGGTGGGAAATATCTTTGGTGGGAAGCTGGGCTGCCATGGAGGAAAGGTGATACTACAGAGTCACACGCAGGGAGTGGAGCCATCACTGTAACCTCTCTCACCCTACACATCAGCACCAGCAGCTGAACAATAGAGAAAGATCCCCAGAAATGGTAGTCCTTTAAGTGCCTGATGTGCCAAGCAATAGAGAATTACCACAGCTGGGGTGCCCTTTAAGGGTGTGAATGGGCCAAGCAACAGAGAGTCTAGAAAAAGTCCTTATAGCATCATATTTCTTGTGATAATAACGACTGTCACCCCTGTGTACCCAGCATTGCCAGGGTACCTGTGATACAAGCATCCATGCCACCTCCATGCTCAATATTCACTGAGACAGAGTTGTCAGAGGCTGGAAAACATCCTAAGAGCCCCATATTTCCCGCTGCCCTCACCAATGGCTCACCTGAGTACCTGGTGGTGCCAGAGCTCCTGCAACCCAAACAGCTGCATCACCTCCACCCCTGGTTCTAACTGGAGCAGACACAAGTCATGAGGGCAGCCTCAGGAGCAAACCCCTGTGGACAACATACATGTAGAGGTGGAGATAAAGCCACATTTGAAACCCAGGAGAAGTGTGGCTAAGGAAGAGGACCCCAAACCTTCCACCAGCTGCACAAGCTGCAGATTAAATTCACACGGTTGACTAGACCGACTCTGTATCTATGGTACATATAAATAAACAAAATGCATTAGCTCTGACAGCTGTGAATGCTGGAGGCAAAAACACACAGGAGTAGGATTAGAACCTGAGATGCCTCCACAGCAGGTCCAGAGACCAGCCCAGTATTGGAGGGCATCCTAGAGAGGTGAGGTAAACTGTGACTCACAGTGAGGGAAAGGACACTGAGAGCTAAGATCCAATAAAGGCAGTTATCATTATTCTTATATTTTGACATGTTCTTTAGTTGCTTCTGGATTTTTCTTTTTCCCTTCTTTCTGTAGTTGTTGATTTTATTAGTACTATTAAATCTATTTAAGCTTTTGAGAATATTTTACCAAGATTTTTATTTCCTTACATTCTTCTGCCTCTACACTGGCCTTTTGCAGTTCTGTAGGGTTTTTTTCCCTTAGTTTTAAAAACTTATTATTATCATTTTATATTTATTCTTTTGTTTGTTTTTCTTATTATTTTCCTGCTGTATTCTTTAAAATAAACCTTTTTATCTACCTCTATCAAACTTTGCTTTTCTGTTTTTCTTTCCTTCCTTTCCTTTCTTTTTTTCACCATGTTTCTTAGTTCGTTTCACTTTTGTTCCTTTATTATTCAGTTGACACCTTGTTTTGATTGTGTTTTCCAGTTTGTGCTTTAATTAGCTTTATTTTTAACTTTTTGATATCATTTTTGGTTTCCTTTACTCACTGAGTTAATCTCTTATAGTTTCTTTTTCTGGACTCTTCTGGTTTTGTTTATGTATGTGTTCCATTATTTTGTTATTTGTTTTCTTGAATTTGCATTTAACAATTGTCTGGGGTTCATCTTTTGTTTATTGTTATTTGTGTGTTTGTTTTATTTTATTTTTTTAATTAAATTTATTTATTTTTTTAATTACAATACTGTATTTGTTTTGCGATTGTGTTCACCTATGGCTGATTCGTGTCAATGTGTGTTTGTTTTAATCCTCTATAATGCTATAACAAACTACTTGTGGAATCTAAATTCCCTGACCAGAGATCAGACCCTGAGCCACTGGAATGTAAGAGCTGACTCAAAGACTCTAGACTGCCAGAGAACTCCTAACTCCAGGGAGTATCAATTAGTGAGAACTCTCACAAAGGCCTCCACCTGTATACAAGACCTGGCATCACCCAACTGCCAGCAGCACCCAGTGCTGGATGCCTCACACACACACACACACACACACACAAATACAAAATCATCAGCATACAGGATTACTACCTCTCACAGCCACGCCCATCAGAGGGGGAATACTGACCTCCTTCCACCACAACACAAGCACAAGTCACAACCAACACAAAGCCTATATAAAACACTGGACCAACATTACCCAACTTCCCTGGTGGCTCAGAGGTTAAAGTGTCTGCCTGCAATGTGGGAGATCTGGGTTCGATCCCTGGGTCGGGAAGATCCCCTGGAGAAGGCAATGGCAACCCACTCCAGTATTCTTGCCTGGAGAACCCCATGGATGGAGGAGCCTGGTGGGCTACAGTCCACGGGTTTGCAAAGAGTTGGACACGACTGAGCAACTTTACTTTCACTTTCACTTTCAACATTACCCACAGGGGAAAGAAACCAAAAGCAGGAAGGAATTCAACCTTGAAGCCTGGAAAAAGCCCTCAAACACAACAAGTTAAAAAAAAAAAAATGAAAAGGCGAAAAGAAAAAAAAAATTGTGTAAATAAAGGGACAAGCTAAAACGCAAAAGACCAAATAAATGAAGAGGAAATAATGATAGTAAAGATGATCCAAAACTTTGAAAATAGAGTGGAGAAAATGAAATACTCAATTAACACATTTCCTGAGGACCTAGATGATATAAAGAATAAACAGAGATAGACAGCAAAATTACTGAGGTTAAAAGTTTTCTAAAAGGGATCAATAGCAGAATATCTGAGATAGAAGAATGGCAAGTGAGCTAAAAGATAGGATGCAGAAATAACTGCCAAAGAGAATAAAGGGCAAAAATGAAAATAATTAAGGATAGTCTCAGAGAATGTCTGGGGAAATATTAAACATAGAAACGTTCAAATTATAGGGGTCTCAAAAGAAGAGGAAAAGAAAGGGTCTGAGAAAAATTTTGAAGAGATGATAGTTGAAAATTTCCAAAAATGGAAAAAGAAATAGCCAAGTCCAAGAAGCACAGAGAGCCACATATTATCCAAACTATCAGAGAATTAACACAAAGAAAACATATTAGGAAAAACAATTTGGGATAGGGAAAAAAAAAAATATAGCAAAAAGGGTAAAGCAACAAGTGACATACAAGGGAAACCTCACACAATTAACAGCTAATCTTTCAGCAGAAACTCTGCAGACCAGAAGATAATGGGAGAATATATTTAAATTATAGAAAGGGAATAATCTACAATAAATATTATTCTACCCAGCTATGATCTTGCTCAGATTTGATGGGTAAATCAAAAGATTTATAGGAAAGCAAAATCAAGAGAATTTAATACCTCCAAACAAGCATTACAATAAATATAATGAGACTTATAATATGACAGTGCACACAAGAGAAAGAAAATATCTAAAAAAGCAAGCCCCAAACAATTAAGAAAAGGCAATAGGAACACACACACACATATATATATATATAAATTACTTTAAATGAAAATAGATTAAAAGTTTCAACCAAGAGACACAGACTGGCTAAAAGGGTAAAAAGCAAGGCCCAAATATATGCTGTTTACAAGAGAGCCACTTTAGATCTAGAGACACATAAATACTTAAAATGAAAGGATGGAAAAATATATCCCACGCAAATGGAGATCAAAAGAAATTTGGAGTAACAATCCTCATCAGACAAAATAGACTTCAAGATAAAGAACAATACAAGAGATAAGGAAGGAAATTACATAATTATCAAGGGATTAATTCAAGAGGAAGACATAATAGCTAATATTTATTCACCAAACATAGAAACACCCCAATACCTAAGGAAAACACTAACAAACATAAAAGGAGAAATTGACAGTAGCACAATAATAGTAAGGGACATTAACATCCTACTTACACCATTGGACAGATCATAAAAACAGAAAATTAATAAGGAAACACAAACTTTAAGTGACACATTAGCTCAGATGGACCTAACTGATATATTAAGACATTCCATCCAGAATTATAAGAAAATAATTTTTTCTCAAGTTCACATGGAACATTTTCCAAGATAGACCATATCTTGAAAATTTTTTTCATATTTTCATAGGTCACAAATCAAAGCTAAATAAAATTAAGAAAATGGAAATCATTTCAAGTATTTTTTCTGACCACAAAGCTATGAGAATAGATATCAACTACAGGGAAAAAAATGTAAACACACAAACACATGGAGATTAAAAATATGTTCCCAAATAGTGGACAGGTTACTGAAAAAATTAAAAAGGAAATAAAAACAAATAACAACAACAAAAGACAACACGGCAACTCAAAACATACAGGATGCAGAAAAAAGCAGTTCTAAGAAGGAAGGTTACAGCAACAAAATTCTACTTAAAGAAACAAGACACATCAGTCAGAATTGCCATCATCAAAAAACCTGCAAATATTAAATGCTGGAGAGAGTATGGAAAAAATGGAACTCTCTTGTACTGGTGGTGGGAATGTAAATTGATATAGTCATTATAGAAGACAGTATCAAGAGCCCTTAAAAAACTAGAAATAAAACCACCATATGAATCAAAATTCCATTACTAGGCATAAACTTTGAGGAGACCAAAATTGAAAAAGACACATGTAACCAAAAGTTCATTGCATCATTATTTATAATAGCTAGGACATGGAACAATCTGACGTCCATTGTCAGATCAATGGAAAAGGAAGCTGTGGTACATATATCCAATGGGGTATTTCTCAGCCATAGAAAGGATTACACTCAAGTTAGTTCTAATGAGGTGGATGAAACTGGAGCCTATCATACAGAATGAAATTTTAAAAAGAATAAAAAAATTGTATATTAATGCATATATATAGCACCTAGAAAGGCAGTACTGATGAACCTGTTTGCAGGACAATAGAGACAGCGATAGAGAATAGATATTTGGATATGGTGTGAGGGGGTGAGGAGAGGGTGAGATGTATGGACAGAGTAACACGGAAATATATCAGTTCAGATCAGTTCAGTTGCTCAGTCGTGTCTGATTCTTTCTGACTCCATGAACCACAGCATGCCGGGCCACCCTGTCCATCACCAACCTCCAGAGTCCACACAAACCCATGTCCAATAAGTCGATGATGCCATCCAACCATCTCATCCTCTGTCGTCCTCTTCTCCTCCTGCCTTCAATCTTTCCCAGCATCAGGGTCTTCTCAAGTGAGTCAGTTCTTTGCATGAGGTGGCCAAAGTATTGCAGTTTCAGCTTCAAAATTAGCCCTTCCAAAGAACACCCAGGACTGATCTCCTTTAGGATGGACTAGTCGGAACTCCTTGCAGTTCAAGGGACTCTCAAGAGTCTTCTCCAACACCACAATTCAAAAGCATCTATTATTTGGTGCTCAGCTTTCTTTACATTCTGACTCTCACATCCATACATGACCACTGGAAAAACCATAGGCTTGAGTAGACAGACATTTGTTGGCAAAGTAATGTTTCTGCTTTTTAATATGCTGTCTAGGTTGCTCATAACTTTCCTTCCAAGGAGTAAGCGTGTTTTAATTTCAGGGCTGCAATCATCATCTGCAGTGATTTTGGAGCCCACCCCCCCCCCAAAAAAATCAGTCACTGTTTCCCAATCTATTTGCCATGAAGTGATGTGACCACATGCCAAGATCTTAGTTGTCTGGATGTTGAACTTTAAACCAACGTTTTCACTCTTTTCTTTCACTTTTATCAAGAGGCTCTTTAGTTTTTCTTCTCTTTCTGCCATAAGGGTGGTGTCATCTGCATATGTGAGGTTATTGATATTTCTCCAAGCAATCTTGATTCCAGGTTGTGCTTCCTCCAGTCTAGTGTTTCTCATGATATACTTTGCATATAAATTAAATAATCAGGGTGACAAGATACAGTCTTGACATACTCCTTTTCCTATTTGGAACCAGTCTGTTCCATGTCCGGTTCTAACTGTTGCTTCCTGACCTGCATACAGGTTTCTAAAGAGGCAAATCAGGTGGTCTGGTATTCCCATCTCTTTCAGATTTTTTTACAGTTTATTGTGATCCACATAGTCAAAGGCTTTAGCATAGTCAATAAAAGAGAAATAATGTTTTTCTAAAACTCTCTTGTTTTTTCCATAATTCAGAGGATGTTGACAATTTGATCTCTGGTTCCTCTGCCTTTTCTACAGCCAGCTTGAATATCTGGAAGTTCATGGATCACATATTGCTGAAGCCTGGCTTGGAGAATTTTAAGCATTACTTTACTAGTGTGTGAAATGAGTGCAATTGTACAGTAGTTTCAGCATTATTTGGCATTATCTTTCTTTGGGATTGGAATGAAAACTGACATTTTCCAGTCCTGTGGCCACTGCTAAGTCTTCCAGATTTGGTGGCATATCGAGTGCAGCATTTGCACAGCATTATCTTTCAAGATTTGAAAGAGTTCAACAGGAATTGCATCAACTCCATTTACTTTGTTTATAGTGAGGCTTCCTAAGGCCCACTTGACTTCACATTCCAGGATATCTGGCTCTAGGTGAGTGATCACACCATCGTGATTATCTGGGTCATGAAGCTCTTTTTCATGTAGTTCTTCTGTGTATTCTTGGAAGCTCTTCTTAATATCTTCTGCTTCTGTTAGGTTCATACCATTTCTGTCCTTTATCGAGCCCATTTTTGCCTGAAATATTCCCTTGGTATCTTTAATTTTCTTGAAGAGATCTCTAGTCTTTCCCATTCTATTGTTTTCCTCTATTTCTTTGCATTGATCACTGAGGAAGGCTTTCTTATCTCACCTTGCTATTCTTAGGAACTCTGCATTCAAATGGGTATATCTTTTGTTTTCTCCTTTACTTTTAGCTTCCCTTCTTTTCACAGCTATTTATAAGGCCTCCTCAGACAGCAATTTTGCTTTTTTTTTGCATTTATTTTTCTTGGGGATGGTCTTGATCCCTGTCTCCTATACAATATCATGAGCCTCCATCCACAGTTCATCAGACACTTTGTCTATCAGATCTAGTCCCTTAAATCTATTTCTCACTTCCACTGTATAGTCATAATGGATTTGATTTAGGTCATACCTGAATGGTCTAATGGTTTTCTGCATTTTCTTCAACTTCAGTATGAATTTGGCAGTTCATGATCTGAGCCACAGTCTGCTCCAGTCTTGTTTTTCCTGACTGTATGAAGCTTTTCCATCTTTTGCTGCAAAAATATAATCAATCTGATTTCAGTGTCGACCATCTGGTGATGTTCATGTGTAGAGTCTTCTCTTGTGTTGTTGAAAGAGGGTGTTTGCTATGACCAGTGTGTTCTCTTGGTAGAACTCTATTTGCCTTTACCTTGCTTCATTCTGTACTCCAAGGCCAAATTTGCCTGTTACTCCAGGTGTTTCTTGAGCTCCTACTTTTGCATTCAAGTCCCTTATAAAGAAAAGAACATCTTTTTTGAGTGTTAGTTCTAGAAGGTATTGTAGGTCTTCATAGAACTGCTCAGCTTCAGCTTTTTCATCATTACTGGTTGGGGCATAGACTTGGATTACCGTGATATTGAATGGTTTGCCTTGGAAATGAAGAGAGATCATTCTGTCATTTTTGAGATTGCATCCAAGTACTGCATTTCAGACTCCTTTGTTGACTATGATGGCTACTACATTTCTTTTAAGGCATTCTTGCTCATGGTAATAGATATGATGGTCATCTGAGTTAAATTCACCCATTCCAGTCCATCTTAGTTCACTGATTCCCAGAATGTCGATGTTCACTCTTGTCATCTCCTGTTTGACTACTTCCAATTTGCCTTGATTCATGGACCTTATATTCCAGGTTCCTATGCAATGTTGCTCTTTACAGCATCTAACACTGCTTCAATCACCAGTCCCATTCATATCTCTGTGTTGTTTTTGCTTTGGCTCCATCCCTTCATTCTTTCTGGAGTTATTTCTCCACTGATCTCCAGTAGCATATTGGGCACCTACTGACCTGGGGAGTTCATCTTTCAGTGTCCTATCTTTTTGCCTTTTCATATTGATCATTGGGTTCGCAAGGCAAGAATACTACAGTGGTTTGCCATTACCTTCTCCAGTGGACCACATTCTATCAGGCCTCTCTTCCATGACCCAGCCATCTTGGGTGGCCCCACATGGCATGGCTTAGTTTCATTGAGTTAAACAAAGCTGTGATCCGTGTGATCAGATTGACTAACTGTCTGTGATTGACTGTAATGGAAATTTATACATTGTCATATATAAAGTAGATTGCTAATGGGAATTTGCTGTATGACTCAGCGAACTCAGACCAGGACTCTGTTAACAACCTAGAGGGGTAAGATGGAGGAAGGTGGAAGGGAGGTACAAGAGTGAGGGGACATAGGTATACCTATGTCCGATTCATGTTGATATTTGGCAGAAACCAACACAGTATTATGAAGCAAATAACCTTCAATTAAAAATAAATAAATTTGACTGTTAAAAAAAATGAACAAAACTTCAAATTTCAGTTTTCCTTAGAAAAAAACATTGCAGTGCAGTTTGTTCATTTATTTTTGTTTTCTATTCAAATATTTTCTACAATTAAGATGATTTCTATAGGATATATTGCCTCCAGGAGTCTAAAAAAAGGGCCAAAAATACGAATATGCTTTTAAAAGTTTTATTCTAAGAAATGCATATTTATGGAAGTAAAAAATACAAAAAAGCACACAAAATATTAAAAATCAATCCTGTGATGTTTTGCAGTTTGTAACTTCCTACATTTGAAGATAACTACCCGTATTATCAGAAATACACCTGTTTGAATATATTAAATTATTTTTCAACTACCATTGACACTAAAACACACACACGCACACAAATACTCACAGAGAGAGAAAGAGAAGGAAGAAAAATTTAAGGTTCTTTATATATTCATTTAGAATATAATTCCACTGATTTTTATTTACACTGTCAATTTATGAGAACACTCCTTCTCACTCACCAGCTCTGCCACTCTTTTTCTCATTAAACTTTGTCAACTGACACATTTTTTAAATGTCCCAAATTTGTTTATAAAATACACTTATAAATAGGAGATTAAATTGTTATGTAAAATTTTATTACTAATTGAATTTCTGATTTGGACCAAAGTACAATTTAACATTTTTTTTATTTCTTTATTAATGCTTTTCATTTCTTTTACATGAATTTGATAATCATGATACAGCATGTTTTTAGTTTGCTGATTTTAATTTTATGAAGGCTCATGTTATGAAGACAAATTTATTGTATTTTTATTTTTTTATTATATTCACATTAGGAAATTGAGAAAATAGGTAGTTTTATTGAATAAAATAAACCTTTCATACTATGACCAATTAAATTTGATTAATATAAACACATTTTATTCTGGTCTTATATTAACCTTGATTCATGCCCCTAACATTCCAGGTTCCAATGTTATAGCATTGGACTTTACTTTTACCAAAAGACACATCCAACTGAACATTGTTTCAACTTTGGCCCAGCCTCTTCATATTCTCTGGAGCTATTTCTCGATTCTTTCCTAGTTATATATAGGAGACCTAAAGATCCTCAGTGATCAATGCAAAGAAATATAGGGAAAAAAATAGAATGGGAAAGATTAGAGTTCTCTTCTAGAAAATTAGAGACACTAAAGGAACATTTCATGCAAAGATGTATTCAATAAAGGACAGGAATGGTATGGACCTAACAGAAGAAGAAGATATTAAGAAGAAGTGGCAATAATACACAGAACTGCAAAAGAAAATATCTTCACGACCCAGATAAACATGATGGTGTGATCACTCACACTCACCTAGAGCCAGACATCCTGGAATGTGAAGTCAAATGGGCTTTAGGAAGCATTACTATGAACAAAGCTAGTGGAGGTGATGTATTTCCAGTTGAGCTATTTCAAAACCTAAAAGATGATGCTGTGAAAGTGCTGCACTCAATATGTCAGCAAATTTGGAAAACTCAGCAGTGGCCACAGGGCTGGAAATGGTCAGCTTTCATCCCAATCCCAAAGAAAGGCAATGCCAAAGAATGCTGAAACTACCACACAATTGCACCCATCTCACACACTAGTAAAGTAATGCTCAAAATTCTCCAAGCCAGGCTTCAGCAATATGTAAACTTCCATACGTTCAAGCTGGTTTTAGAAAAGGCAGAAGAACCAGAGATCAAATTGCCAACATCTGCTGGATCATGGAAAAAGCAAGATAATTCGAAAACAAAACAAAACAAAACAAAACATCTATTTCTGCTTTACTGACTATGCCAGAGCCTTTGTGTGGATCACAGTAAACTGTGGAAAATTCTGAAATAAAGGGAATACCAGACCACCTAATGTGCCTCTTGAGAAATCTGTATGCAGCTCAGGAAGCAACAGTTAGAACTGGACATGTAACAACAGACTGGTTCCAAATAGGAAAAGGAGTATGTCAAGACTGTATATTGTCACCCTGCTTATTTAACTTATATGCGTAGTACATCATGAGAAATGCTGGGCTGGAAGAAGCACAAGCTGGAATCAAGATTGCTGGGAGAAATATCAATAACCTCAGGTATGCAGATGCCACCACCCTTATGGCAGAAAGTGAAGAGGAACTAAAAGCCTCTTGATGAAAGTAAAAGAGGAGAGTGGAAAAGTTGGTTTAAAGCTCAACATTCAGAAAACTAAGATCATGGCACACAGTCATATCACTTCATGGCAAGTCGATGGGAAAACAGTGGAAACAGTGGGAGACTTTATTTTGGGGGCTCCAAAATCACTGCAGATGGTGACTGCAGCCATGAAATTAAAAGACGCTTGCTCTTTAGAAGTAAGCTACGACAAACCTAGGCAGCATATTAAAAAGCAGAAACATTACTTTGCCAACAAAGGTCTGTCTAGTCAAAGCCATGGTATGGATGTGAGATTTGGACTATAAAGAAAGCTGAGTGCTGAAGAATTGATACTTTTGAGCTGTGGTGCTGGAGAAGACTTTGGGAGTCTCTTGGACTGCAAGGAGATCCAACAAGTCAATCCTACAGGAAATCAATCCTGAATATTCATTGGAAGAACTGATGTTGAAGCTGAACTCCAATACTTCGGCCACCTGATGTGAGGAACTGACTCATTGAAAAAGACTCTGATGCTGGGAAAGATTGAAGGCGGGAAGAGAAAGGGCCGAAAGAGGATGAGATGGTTGTATAGCCTCACTGACTCAATGGACATGAGTTTGAGTAAGCTCTGGGAGTTGGTGATGGACAGGGAAGCCTAGCATGCTGCAGTCCATGGGGTCACAAAGATTCAGACACGACTGTGTGCCTGAACTGAACCAAACGGAATCAGGAAAGTGGAGATCACTTTTCACATTTGACCTTCTCCTCATCCCCCAAATGGGAATTGTTTGAAATGTATATTTTGGTTTGTATAACATTCTCACATTTCAGAACTCCTATGCTTCCAGAGGAAGAATTTCTTTTGCCACCCATCTACCTTTTAATTATCATGTCTGTGACCTCACTGGCAGAATGTTAAGTCATATACAAATACCTAAAGCATAACAGGCTTCAAAATATAATTCAAGGATTCCAGCCACATGATAGGGGAAAGAACATTAAAGAAGAGAGAATAAATTTTACTTTGACTATGATCATTTTATAATGCTCTCTTTGTTTGCAAAATTAACTTTCCAGTAGAATATTGAGTTTAAAATGGATCCTTCTGTGGAACAAATGAAAACTTATTACACTAGTGGAAGTGAAAATGTTAGTCATTCAGTCATTTCCATTTCTTTGCAACCCCATGGACTGTAGCCTGCCAGAATCTTCTGCAGATGGGATTTTCCAGGCAAGAATACTGGAGTTGGTATTCATTCCTTTCTCCAAGGGATCTTCCCAATGCAGAGATCGAACCCAGGCCTCCTACAGTTCAGGCAGATTCTTTACCATCTGAGCCACTAGGGAAGCCCAATACACTAGTGATGGGAAAGTTAAAAAGTGAAAGTTAGTCATCTAGTCATGTCTGACTCTTTGTGACCCCATGGACTGTAGCTCACCAGGCTCGTCTGTCCATGGAATTCTCCAGGCAAGAATACTGGAGTGGGTTGCCATTTCCTTCTCTAGGGCATCTTCCCGACCCAGGGATCAAACTCAGGTCTCCTGCATTGCAGGCAGACTCCTTACTGACTGAGCCAGTGGGAACACAAAATAATAAAATCATTTAGGAAAGTATTTTGGCATTTTTTATAAATATAAGCATCTGTCTACCCTATGGCCCAACCATCCTAATCCTAAGCATTTACCCAAGAGAACTGACAGCATGCATGCCCACATATGTCAACAGACTATGTGGCTCATATGACATATATAGGCATGTTATTTATGCTTCAACAAAGCTGTGTTTTAGGAAAAACTGAATAGAAGACAAAAATAGATCCTTCCTTGAGCAGAAGTGTAACTGTTAAGACACAACAAATGAATAATAATATCTTTCACACCTTGTTATGGCCACTAAAGGTAGATTCATGTGAATTCCAGTTTCCTGTGAGTGAAGCCTCTGTTATCCCTTCATTCTCATCCTCAAGCTATATTCAATATTTTATTGTCACTTTAAAGAAAATTATTCATCTTGAACCACCCTCCCACCTCCCTCTACACCTCTGGTGGATTCATGTTGTTGTATGGCAAAACCAATACAATATTGTAAAGTAATAAGCCTCCAATTAAAATAAATAAATTTATATTATTAATAATAATAAATTAAAAATAAAAATAAAGAAAGAAAGGAAGAAAATCATTCAATTTTGTAACATTATAAACTGCTTTCTATGAAAGTTACCATGTTAAATAGAAAAGGGTTATCATTCAGAACAATTTTATTAAAACTCTAATTAAGTAACCTCTATTTTTTCTAAAGTTTCTCACAATTGTTCAGCTTCTTTGTTTTACTTTTTATGTCTCCACATGCCTCTAAATACACTCTGCTTTCTTTAACAATTCAACAATTTCCTTTAGATGGCACATACCATCCAAAAAATAAAAATTTACCCTTAGCTGAATTTATGTCTTCTTTGAAAGAGCATATCCACAGCATCCACTGTTCCTCTAACTTCCGCCTTGCTAATCTAGCTCACTTTACCAAGTAAAAACTCCCCTACCCTCAAAATGCATCTTTTCATAAAGAGATACGATTCCTATGCTAGGAAATACGATTTATTTACAATACATTACATATAACATACACAGTTATAAAAACAGTTACTAATTGTTTGTGTTATTTGTAAAATTTTGTACATACATCAATGTACATACATCAAAACCTAATTGCTTTAATTTCCTAAGACAGTTAATTGCTCTAGCAAATATTATTTTTTTCTTTAACTGGAGTAAATAAAGAATCTGTTTAAAATGAAAAACCATGTACTTTTTTTGAGGGGGGCACTGCAAAGATGTCTATTTTCTTGTAGTAATAGTGTTATTCCTGGAAGATAACTGTGTTTTGTGTTTTAATATTCCTGCAAAATTTCTTGAAAAATGGGCATACAATTGTTTTGCTCTTCTGGATAAATTAGATGCCTATCAGAATCAAGTCTTTTGCAATTTCAAGGTTTCCTTTTAAAAGCTTTTCTTCCTAGTCTTGCATAGTTTCACAGTGAAAGGCTAGTCTTAAAAAGACATATGATTTTAATCTTGGCAGAATTTAAGATACCTAGGACCACATGTCCAAGGTCAGGGGAGGGGGCCGAGAGGAGCAACCCCATGTCAAGGAGTAGCAGCTGCATGGGCACAGGAGGGCCAAGAGGAGCTACTCCACATCCAAGGTCAGCAGGGGTGACCAGGAGGAGATAACCCTCGTTCAAGGTAAGGAGCAGTGGCTGCACTTTGCTGGAGCAGCCGTGAAGAGACACCCCATATCTCCAAGGTAAGAGAAACCCAAGTAAGATGGTAGGTGTTGCAAGGAGGGCAGACACACTGAAGCCATAATCACAGAAAAATAGACAATCTGATCACACAGACCACAGCCTTGTCTAAATCAATGAAACGAAGCCATACCATGTGGGGCCACCCAAGATGGATGGGTCATGGTAGAGAGGTCTGACAGAATGTGGTCCAATGGAGAAGGTAATGGTAAACCACTTCAGTATTCTTGCCTTGAAAACCCCATGAACAGTATGAAAAGGCAAAATGATAGGATACTGAAAAGGGAACTCCCGGGTCAGTAGGGGCCCAATATGCTACTGGAGACCAGTGGAGAAATAACTCCAGAAAGAATGAAAGGATGAAGCCAAAGCAAAACAACACACAGATGTGGATGTGACTGGTGATAGAAGTAAGGTCTGATGCTGTAAAGAACAATATTGCATACGAACCTGGAATGCCAGGTCCATGAATCAAGGCAAATTGGAAGTGGTCAAATAGGAGATGACAAGAGTGAACATCGACATTCTAGGTATAAGCGATATAAAATGGACTGGAACTGGTCAATTTAACTCAGATGACCATTATATCTACTACTGTGGGCAGGAATCTTTTAGAAGAAATGGAGTAGCCACCATGGTCAACAAAAGAGTCCAAAATACAGTACTTGGAAGCAATCTCAGAAATGACAAAATGATCTCTGTTCATTTCCAAGGAAAACCACTGAATATCACATTAATCCAAGCCTATGCTCCAACCTATAATGCTGAAGAAGCTGAAGTTGAATGATTCTATAAAGACCTACAAAACCTTTTAGAACTAACACCCAAAAAAGATGTCCATTTCATTAGAGGGGACTGGAATGCAAAAGTAGGAAGTCAAGAAAAACCTGGAGTAACAGGGAAATTTGGCTTTGGAGTACAGAATGAAGCAAGGCAAAGGCTAATAGAGTTTTGTGAAGAGAACACATTGGTCATAACAAACACTCTCTTTCAACAACACAAAGGAAGATTCTACACATGGACATTAGCAGATGGTCAACAACGAAATCAGATTTATTTGCAGCCAAAAATGGAGAAGCTCTATACAGTCAGCAAAAACAAGACCGGGAGCTGACTGTGGGTAGATGATGAATTCCTTCTTGCCAAATTCAGACTTAAATTGAAGAATGTGGGGAAAATCACTAGAACATTCTGTTCAGTTCAGTTCAGTTCAGTCACTCAGTCATGTCCGATTCTTTGCAACCTCATGAATTTCAGCACGCCAGGCCTCCCTGTCCATCACCAACTCCTGGAGTTCACTTAAACTCAGTCCATCGAATCAGTGATGCCATCCAGCCATCTCACCTTCTGTCGGCCCCTTTTCCTCCTGCCCCCAATCTTTCCCAGCATCAGAGTCTTTTCCAATGAGTCAACTTTTCGCATGAGGTGGCCAAAGTACTGGAGCTTCAGCTTTAGCATCATTCCTTCCAAAGAACACCCAGGGCTGATCTCCTTTAGAATGGACTGATTGCATCTCCTTGCAGTCCAAGGGACTCTCAGAAGTCTTCTACAACATCACAGTTCAAAAGCATCAATTCTTCAGTGCTCAGTCTTCTTCACAGTCCAACTCACATCCATACATGACCAGTGGAAAAACCATAGCCTTGACTAGACGGACCTTAGTTGGCAAAGTAATGTCTCTGCTTTTAAATATGCTATTTAGGTTGGTCATAACTTTCTTTCCAAGGAGTAAGCGTCTTTTAATTTCATGGCTGCATCACCATCTGCAGTGATTTTGGAGCCCCCAAAACAAAGTCTGACATTGCATCCACTGTTTCTCCATTGATTTCCCATGAAGTGATGGGACCAGATGCCATGATCTTCGTTTTCTGAATGTTTTAGCTTTAAGCAAACTTTTTCAGTCTCCTTTTTCACTTTCATCAAGAGGCTTTATAGCTTCTCTTCACTTTCTGCCGTGAGGGTTGTGTCATCTGCATATCTGAGGTTACTGATATTTCTCCTGGCAATCTTGATTCCAGCTTGTCCTTTATCCAGCCCAGAGTTTCTCATGATATACTCTGCATAGAAGTTAAATAAGCAGGGTGGCAATATACAGTATTGACTTACTCCTTTTCATGTTTTGATCCAGTCATGATCTAAATCAAATCCTTTATGATTATACAGTGGAAGTGAGAAATAGATTTAAGGAACTAGATCTGATACACAGAGTGCCTGATGAACTATGGAATGAGGTTTGTGGCATTGTACAAAAGACAGCGATCAAGACCATCCCCATGGAAAAGAAATGCAAAAAGCAAAATGGCTGTCTGAGGAGGCCTTACATATAACTATGAAAATTAGAGAAGTGAATAGCAAAGTAGAAAAGGAAAGATATAAGCATCTGAATGCAGAGTTCCAAAGAATAGCAAGGAGAGATAAGAAAGCCTTCCTCAGTGATCAATGCAAAAAGAGTAAAACAACAAAATGGGAAAGAGTAGAGACCTCTTCAAGAAAATTAGAGATACCAAGGGAACATTTCATGCAAAGATGGGCTTGATAAAGGACATAAATTCTCTGGACCTAAGAGAGGCAGAAGCTATTAAGAAGAGCTGGCAAGAATACACAGAAAAACTGTACAAAAATATCTTCACAACCCATATAATTATGATGGTGTGATCACTCACACTCACCTAGATTCAGACATTCTGGAATGTGAAGTGTAGTGTGCCTTAGAAAGCATCAATATGAACAAAGCTAGTGGAAGTGATTGAATTCCAGTTGAGCTATTTCAAATCCTGAAAGATGATGCTGTGAAAGTGCTGCAGTCAACATGCCAGCAAATTTGGAAAACTCAGCAGTGGCCACAGGACTGGAAAAGGTCAGTTTTCATTACAATCCCAAAGAAAGACAATGCCAAAGAATCCTCAAATTACCAAACAATTGTATTCATCTCACATGCTAGTAAAGGGATGCTCAAAATTCTCCAAGTCAGGCTTCAGCAATATGTGAAATGTGAAATCCCAGATGATAAAGCTAGGTTTAGAAAGGGTGGAGGAACCAGAGATCAAATTGCCAACATCTGCTAGATCATGGAAAAAGCAAGAGAGTTCCAGAAAAATATCTATTTCTGCTTTATTGACTATGCCAAAGCCTTTGACTGTGTGGATCACAATAAACTGTAGAAAATTCTGAAGGATATGGGAATACCAGACCACCTGACCTGCCTCTTGAGAAACCTATATGCAGGTCAGGAAGCAACAGTTAGAACTGGACATGGGACAACAGACTGGTCCAAATAGGAAAAGGAGTACATCAAAGCTGTATACTGTCACCCTGCTTATTTAACTTATATGCAGAGTACATAATGAGAAATGCTGGACTGGAAGAAGCACAAGCTGCAATCAAGATTGCCAGGAGAAATATCAATAACCTCAAATATGCAGATGACACCACCCATATGGCAGAAAGTGAAGAGGAACTAAAAGCCTCTTGATGAAAGTGAAAGAAGAGGTTGAAAAAGTTGGCTTAAATTTCAACATTCAGGAAACGAAGATCATGGCATCTGGTCCCATCACTATATGGGAAATAGATGGAGAAACAGTGGAAGCACTGTCAAACTTTATTTTTTTGGGGGCTCCAAAATCATTGCAGATAGTGATTTCAGCCATGAAAGTAAAAGATGCTTACTCCTTGGAAGGAAAGTTATGACCAACCTAGATAGTATATTGAAAAACAGAGATATTTCTTTGCCAACAAAGGTCCATCTAATCAAGGCTATGGTTATACCAGTGGTCATGTATGGATGTGAGAGTGGGATTGTGAAGAATGCTAGGCACTGAAGAACTGATGCTTTTGAACTGTGGTGTTGGAGAAGACCCTTGAGTGTCCCTTGGACTGCAAGGAGGTCCAACCAGCCCATCCTATAAGAGATCAGTCCTGGGTGTTCATTGCAAGGACTGATGCTGTAGCTGAAACTCCAGTACTTTGGCCACCTCATTCAAAGCATTGACTCATTGGAAAAGACCCTGATGCTGGGAGGCCTTGGGGCCAGGAACAAAAGGGAATGGCAGAGGATGAGATGGCTAGATGGCATCTCCGATTGATGGATATGTGTTTGAGTGAACTCCGGGAGTTAGTGATGGACATGGAGACCTGGTGTGCTGTGATTCATGGGGTTGAGAAGATTCGGACATAACTGAGAAACTGAACTGAACTGAGGGTCCATCTTTATGCCAATAATCTTTCCCTACTTAATTCCTAATAATTTCCCTACTTAATTCATTTGTCCTAGTGAAAATAACGTCTACTTTTTGTTTCCTTCAGCAGATATAAAAATGCTTTCTGAAGTTTAAAATGTTTGTCTTTCCTTCAAGATAAACTTTTCCCTGTTCATAAGTTGTTTTAAGTTCAGTTTATTTACTTGCAGTAAATTATTTGCTAAATCTTGATGTGAGTAATAGATTATTGTGATTTAATGCTGTAATCCTGCTAATTTATTTCCTGGTGCAGTGTCCTTAGGGTCATTTAAGTGAAGTTCAAGATAACAGATTATTAGATTATGGTAATTAGTGTGTCACTTTGCAACACAGGAAAATGTAGCAGAATTATACAATAGCAAAATGAATATCATTTAGAAAGTTGCTAAGACAATCTCAGATCTTAATATTAACCTGAAAAGAGAAAGAAATAAAAACTCCAACTTCAGTGTACACTCTCTGAGATCCCTAGCATGCTTCAGGGTTATTATCTTGCACCAAATAAATCTTTGGTATTTGGAGTTTCCTGCTGATTTTTGAAAATGGATGTATGCCCCCAGGCACTCCTCATCCACATAATCTTTACTACTGTGTAAGGGCAGCAAAGCTGAAATTAATGCTGATTCAGGAACATTTGAAAGTCTCAAACAAATTGTGATCACAGATTCAAAAAATCATTTTATTAATCTTCTTTTCTTATAATTGTCAGTGTCAAAGATTTGAACTTCAGTAGAATATTATTAATTTGGAATAATGTTGTCTTAAACAAGTTAACTTATTTTCAATTATCAAACCTTGTTCTATGTTATTTTATTTTGGCTTTTCTAAAATTTGATTTGAACTTTGATGTAGGAAAACAAGAAAACACTCTACCACCATACATATTCCTGAAACACTGTCATGATATGGCAAGTAAAAAGACATTGATGATATCTGAATACATATATGCAGTAGAAAAGTTAGATCATCAACCAAAAGGTGGTTATTTTTCATTATTATTGAACTCATCAGCTCCTCTTTCTTTCTTCTCAACATTAAAAACTGTATGTATTCTTACAATTTCAATACTCAAAATACTCATATTTTACTGCTAAACCTGTCATCAGTCTCCAGTTCTACTTATCTAAAAGACATCTCCACTTGGATGTTTTATCACCCAAATCAACATGTCTAATAAATGAATTCACCTTTCTTCTCAGCCTGCGTGCTTCTCTACTCTATTCAGTGTTACCACCATCCTCCGTTAATCTAAAATGCTACTTAGAAAATCCTTGCTCCCCTACCGTCCTCTCATATCAATTCAGTTCAGTTCAGTTGCTCAGTCATGTCTGACTTTTTGCAACCTCGTGAACTACAGCATGCCAGGTCTCCCTGTCCATCACCAACTCCCAGAGTCCACCTAAACCCATGTCCATTGAGTCGATAATGCCATCCAACCATCTCATCCTCTGTCATCCCCTTCCCAACTGCTCTTAGTCTTTCCCAGGATCAGGGTTTTTCAAATGAGTCAGCTCTTCTCATCAGGTGGCCAAAGTATTGGAGTTTCCACGTCAACATCAGTCCTTTCGATGAATACCCAGGGCTGATTTCCTTTAGAATGGACTGGTTGGATCTCCTTGCAGTCCAAGGGACTCTCAAGAGTCTTCTACAACACTATAGTTCAAAAGCATCAATTCTTTGGTGCTCAGCTTTCTTTATAGTCCAACTCTCACATCCATATATGACCACTGGAAAAACCATAGCCTTGACTAGACAGACCTTTGTTGGCAAAGTAATGTCTCTGCTTTTGAATATACTGTCCAGGTTGGTCATAACTTTCCTTCCAAGGAGTAAGTGTCTTTTAATTTCATGGCTGCAATTACCATCTGCAGTAATTTTAGAGCCCCCTCCAAATAAAGTTTGACACGTTTCCACTGTTTCTCCATCTATCTGTCATGAAGTGATGGGACCAGATGCCATAATCTTAGTTTTCTAAATGTTGAGCTTTAAGCCAAATTTTTCACTCTCCTCTCATATGATCTATCTCAGATTAGACTCACTGGTTCCATCAATGATTTATATACCCATACCTCTTTGACAACCTGACCATTGTTAAGACTCAGATGAAATTTCAGCTTTTCTTTTGAGATACTGAACTCTCAGAGTATTAGGATGGCTGGTTAACTCCAAATGCCTGACTGTGAGAAATAGGCACAAATATTACATAGTGTAAAATTTATTGAAAAATAACATAGACATGTATTTGAGGGAAAGGCAGTAAAGAAATCATATTCATCAAGGGTTGAACTCAGTTCCCATATTATTTTCTCTTTGGGGCCTAAATTGTAAATAATTCACTCTCAGCTTCCACAGAGGAAAACAAAAATTAACATTCTTTAGGTGTCCTTTACACACATGATTGATTATACCACATCTGTAGATCTGTTCTACTTTCACTTCACAACACTCTTGTGCATACATTTCTTAATGAGAATTTAAAATGAGGAAACTGTATTTTCTTGGCCTGCTGGGACGCTTGCCTGTGATTCTTGTCTGAAAGAAAGCTTTAAAGACCTTCAACTGTTCCCTAAAGACTAGTAATTCCAAAGCTAATATTAATTGCAACTTAATCACAGTTGCAACTTGATATATACCCCAAAGGAGCTTTAGTGAAGTAGTCATTCTGCCTTTGTTATGAAATTAATTGATAAACCCTCCCAACCTAATCCTGCCTTTCTAGCCAATTCAGCTACTCAAATCATTTGATGAGACTTTTTTTGTTAATGACACATACTCTAATTCCACAAAGCAGGAGAACAGCACTTGAAAAGGAAAATTTACTAAGAAAGGTGAACACTTCGTGAGTGGGTAGGCAAGGTAAAATGCTCTGCATATCAAAATCAAATGTATATTTAAGACAACTGTCACTAAATTCATGTGCCATTAAAATGATTTATTTTTAAAAACAATTGTGGAGTGTTTAACACTACATTATGAAAGGCTTCAGAATTTGTTCAGTGAATATAGATTACTTTTAAAATATTCACAAATGTAAAAAATGTAGGTAAATATTTCATTTATTGCTTGAGGGCCAAGGGTATGGTGGCTTTAGTGGTAAAGAATGTAATTGAAAAGCAGGAGATGCAAGAGATACGGGTTCAATGCCTGGGTAAGGAAGATACCTGGGAGATCAGTTCAGTTCAGTCGCTCAGTCATGTCTGACTGCGACCTAATGAATCACAGCACACCAGGCTGCCCTGTCCATCACCAACCCCCAGAGTTCACTCAGACTCACATCCATCGAGTCAGGGATGCCATCCAGCCATCTCATCCTCTGTCATCCCCTTCTCCTCCTCTCCCCAATTCCTCCCAGCATCAGAGTGTTTTGTAATGAGTCAACTCTTTGCATGAGGTGGCCAAAGTACTGGAGTTTCAGCTTTAGCATCATTCCTTCCAAGGAACACTCAGGGCTGATCTCCTTCAGAATGAACTGGTTGGATCTCCTTGCAGTCCAAGGGAATCTCAAGAGTCTTCTCCAACACCACAGTTCAAAAGCAGCAATTCTTCAGCGCTCAGCCTTCTTCACAGTCCAACTCTCACATCCATACATTACCACAGGAAAAACCATACCATTGACTAGACAGAGCTTAGTCGGCAAAATAATGTCTCTGCTTTTGAATATGCTGTCTAGGTTGGTCATAACTTTCATTCCAAGGAGTAAGCGTCCTCTAATTTCATGGCTGCAGTCACCATCTGCAGTGATTTTGGAGCCCCAAAAAATAAAGTCTGACACTGTTTCCACTTTTTCCCCATCTATTTCCCATGAAGTGATGGGACCGGATGCCATGATCTTCATTTTCTGAATGTTGAGCTTTAAGCCAACTTTTCCACTCTCCTCTTTCACTTTCATCAAGAGGCTTTTTAGCTCCTCTTCACTTTCTGCCAAAAGGGTGGTGTCATCTGCATATCTGAGGTTATTGATATTTCTCCCAGCAATTGTGATTCCAGCTTGTGTTTCTTGCAGTCCAGCATTTCTCATTATGTACGTATAAGTTAAATAAGCAGGGTGGCAATATACAGCTTTGACGTACTCCTTTTCCTATTTGGAACCAGTCTGTTGTTCCATGTCCAGTTCTTTTTTATTTTTTAATACTTTATTCTACATTACAATACTGTATTTGTTTTGCCATACATTGACATGAATCAGCCACAGGTGTCCATGATCTCCCAATGCCGAAGCCCCCTCCCACCTCCCACCCCACATCCTCTCCCTGAATCATCCCATGCACCAGTCCCATGCATCCTGCATCCTGCATTGAACATAGACTGGCGCTTCATTCTTAAAAGATAGTATACATGTTTCAATGCCGTTCTCCCAAATCATCCAACCCTGTCCAGTTCTAACTGTTGCTTCCTGACCTGCATACAGATTTCTCAAGAGGCAGCTCAGGTGGTCTGGTATTCTCATCTCTCTCAGAATCTTCAAGTTTATTGTAATCCACACAAAGGCTTTGGACTAGTCAATAAAGCAGAAATAGATGATTTTCTGGAACTCTCTTGCTTTTTCCATGATCCAGCAGATGTTGGCAATTTGATCGCTGGTTCCTCTGCCTTTTCTAAAAGCAGCTTGAACATCAGGGAGTTCATGGTTCACATATTACTGAAGCTTGGCTTGGAGCATTTTGAGCATTAATTTACTAGCATGTTAGAAGAATGCAATTGTGTGGTATTTTGAGCATTCTCTGGTATTGCCTTTATTTGGGATTGGAATGAAAACTGATCTTTTCCAGTCCTATGGCCACTGCTGAGTTTTCCAAATTTGCTGGCATATTGAGTGCAGCACTTTCACAGCATCATCTTTCAGGATTTGAAATAGCTCACCTGGGATGCCATCACCTCCACTAGCTTTGTTCATAGTGATGCTTTCTAAGACCGACTTGACTTTACATTCCAGGATGTCTGGCCCTAGATGAGTGATCACACCATCGTGATTATCCGGGTAGTGAAGATCTTTTTTGTACAGTTCTTCTGTGTATTCTTTCCACCTCTTCTTAATATCTTCTGCTTTGGTTAGGTCGATACCATCTCTGTCTTTTATCGAGCCCATCTTTGGATGAAAGGTTCTCTTGGTATCTCTAATTTTCTTGAAGAGATCTCTAGTCTTTCCCATTCTGTTGTTTTCCTCTATTTCTTTGCATTGATCGCTGAAGGCGTTTTCTCTCTTCTTGCTATTATTTGGAACTCTGCATTCAGATGCCTATATCTTTCCTTTTCTCCTTTGCTTTTCACCTCTCTTCTTTTCACAGCTATTTGTAAGGGCTCCCCCAGACAGCCATTTTACTTTTTGGTTTTTTTTTCCGTGGTGATGATCTTGATCCCTGTCTCCTGTACAATGTCATGAATCTCATTCCATAGTTCATCAGGCACTCTACCTATCAGATCTAGGCCCTTAAATCTATTTCTCACTTCCACTGCATAGTCATAAGGGATTTGATTTAGGTTTTACCTGAATGGTCTAGTGGTTTTCCCTACTTTCTTCAATTTAGGTCTGAATTTGATAATAAGGAGTTTGTGATCTGAGCCACAGTCAGCTCCTGGTCTTGTTTTTGTTGACATTATAGAGCTTTTTCTTCTTTGGCTGAAAAGAATAAAATCAACTGATTTCAATGTTGACCATCTGGTGATGTCCATGTGTAGAGTCTTCTCTTGTGTTGTTGGAAGAGAGTGTTTGCTACGACCAATGCGTTTTCATGGCAAAAACTCTACTAGTCTTTGCCCTGCTTCATTCCTCATTCCAAGGCCAAATTTGCCTGTTCCTCCAGGTGTTTCTTGACTTCCTACTTTTGCATTCCAGTCCCCTATAATTAAAAGGATGTCTTTTTTGGGAGTTAGTTCTAAAAGATCTTGTAGATCTTCATAAAACCATTCAACTTCAGCTTCTTCAGTGTTACTGGTTTGGACATAGACTTGGATTACCGTGATATTGAATGGTTTGCCTTGGAAACGAACAGAGATCATTCTGTCGTTTTTGAGATTGCATCCAAGTCCTGCTTTTGGGACTCTTTTGTTGACCATGATGGCTACTCCACTCCTTCTGAAGGATTCCTGCTCGCAGTAGTAGATATAATGGTCATCTGAGTTAAATTCACCCATTCCAGTATATTTTCACTTGCTGATTCCAAGAATGTTGATGTTCACTCTTGCCATCTCTTGTTTGACCACTTCCAATTTGCCTTGATTCATGGACCTGATATTCCAGGTTCCTATGCAATATTGCTCTCTACAGCATCGGACCTTGCTTCTATCATCAGTCACATCCACAGCTGGGTATTGTTTTTGCTTTGGCTTCATCTCTTCATTCTTCCTAGAGTTACTTCTCCACTGATCTCCAGTAGCATATTGGGCACCTACTGACCTGGGGAGTTCCTCTTTCAGTATCCTATCATTTTGCCTTTTCATAGTGTTCATGGGGTTCTCAAGGAAAGAGTACTGAAGTGATTTGCCATTCCCTTCTCACATTCTGTGGACCACATTCTGTCAGATCTCTCCACCATGATCCACTCATCTTGGGTTGCCCACGGGCATGGCTTAGTCTCATTGAGTTAGACAAGGCTGTGGTCCTAGTGTGATTAGATTGACTAGTTTTCTTTGAGTATAGTTTCAGTGTGTCTGCCTTCTGATGCCCTCTTGCAACACCTCCCATCTTACTTGGCTTTCTCTTACCTTGGGTGTGGTCTATCTCTTCACGGCTGTTCCAGCAAAGTGCCAGCCACTGCTCATTACCTTGTACAAAGGGTATCTCCTCACCATTGCCCTTCCTGAACTTCAATGTTGAATGGCTCCTCTAGGCCCTCCTGCGCCTGCGCAGCCACCTCTCCTTGGATGTGGTGTGGCTCCCATGGTCACCATCCCTAGCCTTGGGCGTGGGGTTACTCCTGCCAGCTCCTGCCCCTGGCCTCGAATGAGGAGTGGCTCCTCTCAGCCGTGCCCACAACCTTGGATGTGGGGTAGCTCCTTTCGGCCATTCTTGTGCTGTCACAACCTGGCACTCTTGGCCACTGCCCCTGACCTCGGTCGTGGGGTAACTCCTCTTGGCTGCCGCCCTTCAGGCATGGGGTCTTCCCAGCTTCTGCCCCTGACCTGCATTTAGTGAGCTGGTCACAGCTGCCTGTGCTAGTGTGCCCGTCACAGCCACCTGGGCATAGTGTGCCCATTGCAGTTGCCTTGGCAACTCACTCCAGAATTCTTGCCTGGAAAATTCCATGGACAGAGTAACTTGGCAGGCTACAGCCCACGAGACTCCAGAGAATCAGACATGGGTGACTAAGCACACAACACAAACACATAAGAGCATATAACACAAGACACTAGAAGGAAAAACATAATATATTTGTAAATAAAACTGAAAAAGACTCCACCATAATATTGAAAATATGTAAAATTTAAAAAAAAATCTGAGAGGCGATTACTATTTTTGCTACAAAAGAGCTTTCTACATATATCAATGAAAAGAAGAAGAAATTGACAAAAATGACTATTAAATGCACAGAGATTAAAAGTAGAAAACCTATCATTCATTCATTCCATAAATGTTCATTGAGGGTGTACTATGTGCTGTGCACAAATGGTTCAGTGCAGTTCAGTTCTTTCACTCAATTTTGTCTGCCTCTTTTAAACCCCATGAACTGCAGCACAACAGGCTTCTCTATCCAACACCAGCTCCTGGAGTTTGCAGAAAATCATGCCCATCGATTTGGTGACACCATCCAACAGTCTCATCCTGTGTCGTACCTTTATCCTCCTGTCTTAAAACTTTCCCAGCATCAAGATCTTTTCCAACGAGTCAGGAAACCAAAGTACTGGTGTTTCAGCTTCAACATCAGTCCTTCCAGTGAATATTCAGGACTGATTTCCTTTAGGATTGACTCATTGTATCTCCTTGCAGTCCAAGGGACTCTCAAGAGTCTTCACCAACACCACAGCTAAAAAGAATCAGTTCCTCAGTACTTAGGTTTCTTTATAGTCCAACTCTCATATACATACATCAGTTCAGTTCAGTCTCTCAGTCGTGTCCGACTCTGCAACCCCATGAATTACAGCATGCAAGGCCTCCCTGTCCATCATCATCTCCTGGAGTTCACTCAGATTCATGTCCATCGAGTCAGGGATGCCTTCCAGCCATCTCATCCTCAGTCGTCCCCTTCTCCTCCTGCCCCCAATCCCTCCCAGCATCAGAGTCTTTTCTAATGACTCAACTCTTCGCATGAGGTGGCCAAAGTACTGGAGTTTCAGCTTTAGCATCATTCCTTCCAAAGAACACCCAAGGCTGATCTCCTTCAGAATGGACTGGTTGGATCTCCTTGCAGTCCAAGGGACTCTCAAGAGTCTTCTCCAACACCACAGTTCAAAAGCATCAGTTCTTCAGTGCTCAGCCTTCTTCACAGTCCAACTCTCACATCCATACATGACCACTGGAAAAACCATAGCCTTGACTAGATGGAATTTAGTTGGCAAAGTAAAGTATCTGCTTTTGAATATGCTGTCGAGGTTGGTCATAACTTTTCTTCCAAGGAGTAAGCATCTTAATTTCATGGTTGCAGTCACCATCTGCAGTGATTTTGGAGCCCAATAAAATAAATTCTGACACTGTTTCCACTGTTACCCCATCTATTTCCCATGAAGTGATGGGACTGGATGCCATGATCTTCGTTTTCTAAATGTTGAGCTTTAAGCCAACTTTTTCACTCTCCTCTTTCACTTTCATCAAGAGGCTTTTAGCTCCACTTCACTTTCTGCCATACGGTGGTGTCATCTGCATATCTGAGGTTATTGATATTTCTCCTGGCAATCTTGATTCCATCTTGTGTTTCTTCCACTCCAGCGTTTCTCATGATGTACTCTGCATAGAAGTTAAATAAGCAGGGTGACAATATACAGCCTTGACATACTCCTTTTCCTATTTGGAACCAGTCTGTTGTCCCATGTCCAGTTCTAACTGTTGCTTCCTGACCTGCATATAGATTCCTCAAGAAGCACATCAGGTGGTCTGGTATTCCCATCTCTTTCAGAATTTTCCACAGTTTATTGTGATCCACACAGCTTGTGCTGTCCTAAAGGAACTACAAACCTTGAATAAAAGTACATCAGTTTACAATATGCTCTACTGAATATTTTAAGCTCACTATTGAAACCTATTGCTGAAACAAAAATATTATTTTCAAAATATTGCTGTTTACTGAAAATGTACCTGGTTATTCATTCAAGAATTCTGATGGAGATGTACACAGATATTAATATTGTTTTCATGCCTGTTGACACAACAGCCCATGAATCATGGAGTAATTTTAAATTTCAAGTCTTATCACTTAAGAAATACATTTTTAAGACTAAAGCTACTGTAAGTAGTGATTCTTCTGGTGGATCTGAGCCAAGTTAATTGACAACTTTATGGAAAGTATGCACCATCTCATATGCCATTAGGAAGATCTGTAATTAATGAGGTAAAGTTAAACTATCAACATTAATCACAGTTTGCAAGAAGTTAATTCCAACTCTCATGGATGGCTTTGAAGGGTCCAAGACTTCAACAGAGAAAGTAACTGCAGATGCAGTGGAAATAGCAAGATAAATAGAATTGGAGCCCGAAAATATGGCTGAATTGTTGCAAGCTCATGGGAAACTATAGTGGATGAAGAGTTGCTCCTTATGGATGAGAAAAATAAGTGGTTTCTTGAGATGGAAACTACTCTTGGTGAAGATACATGAAGTTTGTTGAAAGGACAACAGAAGATTATTTTTTATGTAATTATGAAGATATGATAATACATTTACAGGAGACTTGGAAAAAGGAGAACGAAGTTACAAATGCTTATACTACATGTTATAATTATTTTAGGTAGATAAATTCAGTTTTTAGCTGGAGTTTCAATATCAAATCCTCAAAAATTAATAGAATGAATAGACTTATGGAGAATGTAGTAGACCTGAAAAGCACTATGAAACAATTCAACATACTTAAGATTTATATAAGTTTCACACAACAGCCAGATACAAATTCCCATAGACTATAAACCAGGAGACACTGGAACATATCCCGGGACATAAAACAAAGTGCAAAAATTTTATGGTCTAAATGTATTGTGCATGTTGTATGTATGAACAATGTATGAACAAAGTATGTAGAAGAGTACATGAACCTAGTTGATAAGCAGCTCCAGTTTTGACATACTTTCTACTGTGGGTAAAATATAATCCAGCAGAACTGCCTGATACAGAGAATTCATTCATGAAAAGAAGAGTCAGTCAAGGCAGCAAGTTTCATTGTTGTCTTATTTTAATAAATTGCCACAGCCACACTAACCTACAACAACCACCACTCTAACCAGTCAGCAGACACCTACATTATATTGATACAAGTATTTTAAAACAGCAGAAATATTACAGCTTGCTTAAGGCCCATATAATGGTTAGCATATTTTAACAATTAAGTATTTTTAATTAAGGTAGATTCGTTTTAAGACATAATGCTACTAACATCTACCCAGTTCAAACTCTTCCAGAAAATTGCAGAGGAAGGAAAGGAAAACTCCTAAACTCATTCTATGAGGCCACCATCAAACTGATGCCAAAATTAGACAAGGATACTACACACACTAAAAAATTACAGGTCAATATTACTGATGAACATAGATGCAAAAATCCTCAATAAAATTCTATCAAATAGAATCCAACAACCCATTACAAGGATCATAGATCATTACCAAGTGGAGTTCACCACAGAGATGCAAGGATTCTTCACTATATGCAAATCAATCAGTATGATACACCATTTCAACAAATTGAAAATTTTTTGAAAACACATATTCATCTCAATAGTTGCAGATAATACTTTTGACAAAATTCAACACCCATTTATGATAAAAAAAAAAACTCTCCAGGAAGTAGGCATAGAAGGAACCTACCTCAGCATAATACAGGTCATATATAACAAACCCACAGAAAAATCCTAAATGATGAGAAACTGAAAGCATTTCTTCTAAGATAAGAAACAAGACAAGGATTTCCACTCTCTCCACTATTAGACAACACAGTTTTGGGAGTCCTAGCCATGGCAATCAGAGAAGAAAAATAAATAAAAGGAATTAAGATTGGAAAAGAAGAAATAAAATACTCACCATATGCAGATAACATGATACTATACACAGAAAACCATAAAGATGTCAAGAGAAAATTATTAGAGCTAATCAATCAATTTAGTAAAGTCACAAGATGTAAAATTAATACACAGAAATGCACTGCATTCCTAAACAATAACAATGAAAACTCAGAAAGATATATTAAAGAAAGTACCCCATCCACCACTGTAAAATAAATAAATAAATAAAATATCTATGGATAAACCTACCTAAAGATACAAAATACCTGTATGCAAAAAACTATAAGGAATTGATGGAAGAATCCAAATATGACATGAACAAATGGACATATATACTATGTTCTTGGATTGGAAAAATCAATATAATGCAAATGACCATATGATCCAAAGCAAACTGTGGATTCAATACAATCTAACTACCAATGGTATTTCTATCAAACTATATATACTATCAAATAGTATTTCTCACAGAACTAGAACAAAAATTTTTCACAATTTGTATAGAAACACAAAACACCTCAGATAGCCAAATTAGTCTTGAGAAAGAAAGAATGAAGATGGAGAAATCATCCTTCCTGACTTCAGACTATATTACAAAGCTATAATCTTTAATAGAGTATGGTATTGGCACACAACACACACACACACACACACACAAAATAAAAACACAGAAATATAGACGAATTTAACAAGGCAGAAAGCCCAGAAATAAATCCATGCACCTATGGACACCTTACCTTTGGCAAAGGGGGCAAGAATATACAATGGAGAATGCAGCCTCTTCAATCAGTGGTGCTGGGTAAACTGAACTGCTACATGTAACAGAATGAAATTAGAACATTTCCTAACACCATATACAAAAATAAATTCAAAATGGATTAAAGATTTAAATGTAAGCCCAGAAACTGTAAAGTTCTCAAAGGAAAATTCCAGAGGAAGAGAGGCAGCATGCAATAGCCAGAGCAGGAAGGCAAGTGGCTGCTGCAATCTCAGCCCCAGAGACTGCATCTTCCACCAAACTGTGAACAGCCTCCCAATTTCTAAACATGTCTTCCTGGGATCTTGGACGGTTGATCTCTGAAAGTATTGTCATATCCTGAGGTCAGCTTCCCAGAGGAGACACAAAGCACATCTGTGACTGTGAACTAACCAAACATCCAGTTGTCTGAGCTGTTCAGACCTGGGAAGGGCACAAAATACACTTCCCATCTGGGTCTGTGCCCTTGCAGAGCACCTGAGAATGTGAGTCACTTAGACCTGGGAAGTGCATGAAACACAGGACCCACTTGGGACAGTACCCTTGCAGAGCACCCTGGAGCCTGAGAAGTGTAGAACCAGAAAGCACATGCCACCTTGGGCTGTAGCAAATCCAGTATGGTCCATACACTGCAAGCACAGGCAACCTGTATTGGTTTGCAGTGTCCCTCCCTCCTCACAACACAAATGAACAATGAGCCTAAACAAGTGTCCACCTTCACCCCCTTGTGTCAGGGCAGACATCAGACACTGAAGAGACCTGCAAAAGGAGAAAGCAGAAATAAACGAGGAGGGAACCACTGTGGAACTGACAGGTGCAACAGATTAAAACCCTGCTGTTAATACTGACTGTGTATTTGAGGGGCACCTATAAAGCTTGAGAACAAGTACAAGCTGGAACAAGTGATTATCTGAAACTGAACTGACCCCATACTTCCCACAACAACTCCAAAGAAATTCCCAGATACATTTTTATTATTATCACTTTTCATTTTTAAAATTGTAGTCTGTTATTACTCCTTTAACTTTCATTTTTATAGTTTACTATTACTTTTCAAAAACTACCCTATTTTAAGAAAAATTCCATATATAGATATGAGAAAAATTATATATATAAGTTTTATAATGGAATTTGATTTCTATTTTTATATTGTATTTTTGAGATCTAACCTCTATTCTAGATTTTTACTCTTTTATTGTTGGTATTTGTTATTAATTTTATACCTTTAAGAATATAACTTTCAGTATCCATTTTCACTTAACAATTTGATTAGTGTCTTGATTGCTCTGTGACTCTCCCTTTTCTCCTCCAAGTCACCTCTGTATCTTTCCTTCCTATTCTCTTCTCTACTAACTCTAAGAATTTCTCTGGGTATATCAGGCTGTGGAGATCATGTAGATAATTGATTACTGGCTTTCTCCCTTTTTGACTCCCTCTTTTCTTTTCCTGGTCACCTCTATCTCCCTCCTCCCTCTTCTATTCTCTGTATAACTCTGTGAATCTCTGTGACTGTTCCTGGCTGTGGAGAATTATTTCACCATTAACCTATGTATTTTATCTTCTATGCTGTATGGATGAAGAAGTCTTGAGGCTACTGTAAGAGAAGGATCAAAAGCCAGAAGCAGAAGGCTTAACTCCAAACTTTAGAACATCAGAGAACTCCACACACCAGGGAACATTAAGAGGCAAGAGTTCACCCAAAGTCTCCATACCTATACTGAATCCAAGCTCCAACCAAGAGCCAACAAGTTCCAGTGTAAGACATACCAGGTTAATTCTTCAGAAAAACAGGAACACAACCCTGAGCATTAAAATACTGCCTGAACAAAACCATGTCAAACCCATAGATACCCCAAAATTCACTACTGGACACTTCATTGAACTCCATAGAGAAGATATCCAGGTGCACCCACCAAAACAAAGATGCAAGCTCCCACAACCAGAAAACCTTGACAAACCACTGGTCCAAACCCTCCCACAGGGAGAAGACTCCACAATTAAGAGAAACAATGAACTTCCAGCTTGCAGAAAGGACACTCCAAACAAAGCAATTTAAACAATATGAAAATGCAGAGAAGTATGCAGCAGGTGAAGGAACATGATAGAAACCCATCAAACCAAACCAAAGAGGAGGAGATAGGGAGTCTACCTGAAAAAGATTTCAGTTAGGATGATCCAAAATCTTGAAAGCAAAAAGGAGTTACAGATAAAAAGACTAGAGACAAGGATTGGGAAGATGCAAGCAATGTTTAACAAGGACCTAGAAGAAATAAAAAACAGTCAATCAATAATGAACAATTCAATAACTGAGATTAAAAGCACTCTGGAGGGAACCAACAGTAGAATAACTAAGGCAGTAGAGAGAATAAGTGAAGTGGAAGATAGAATGATGGAAATAAATGAAGCGGAGAAGAAAGAAAAATTTTTTAAAAAATGAGAACAACCTCAGAGATCTATGGGACTATGTTGAATGCTCCAACATTCAAACCATAGGTGTCCCAAAAGAAGACAAAAGGAAAGGGCATGAGAAAATTCTTGAGGAGATAATAGTTGAAACCTTCCCTAAAATGGGGAATGAAATAGCCAGCCAAGTTCAAGAAACCCAGAGAGTCCCAAACAAGATAAACACAATGTGAATCACCCCGACACATATCAATCAAACTAACAAATGTTGAATATTAAAAGCAGCAAGGGAAAAACAACAACAACAACACACACACACACACACACACACACACACACAAAGCGATCTCCATAAGGATAACAGCTGATCATTCAATAGAAAGTCTTCAGGCCAGAAGGAAATGGAAGGACATACTTAAAGTGATGTAAGAGAAAAACCTACAACAAAGATTACTCTACCCAGCAAGGATCTCATTCATATATGAAGGAGAAATCAAAAGCTTAACAGACAAACAAAAGAGAAGAGAATTCATTATCACCAAACCAACTCTTCAACAAATGTTAAAAGATATTCTCTAGGCAGTTTAACAGATAAACAAAAGAGAAGAGAATTCATTATCACCAAACCAACTCTTCAACAAATGCTAAAAGATATTCTCTAGGCAGGAAACAGAGAAAAAGCTTATAAAAACAAACCCAAAACAACAAAGTAAATGAAAATTGGATCATATTTATCAATAATTACCTTAAATATACATGGGTTAAATGCTCCAATTAAAAGACAAAGACTTGCTGAATGGATACAAACATGACCCCTATATATGCTGTCTAAAAGAGACCCACGCCAAAGCTAGGGATACATACAATATGAAAGTGAGGGGCTGGAAACAAATATTTTGTGATAATGGAGACCAAAAGAAAGCAGGAGTAGCAATATTCATAGCAGATAAAATAGACTTGAAATAAAGACCATGATTAGAGACAAAGAGGAACTCTATAATACAGTGATCATAGGATCAATCCAAAAGAAGATATAAAAATTATAAATATATTTGTACCCAACACAGGAGCACTTAAATATGTAAGGGAATTGTTAACAAGTATGAAAGGAAAATTAACAGTAACAGAATAATAGTGGGACTTTAATACCCAACTTACATGCATAGAGAGATCAACCAAACAAAGAATTAGCAAGGAAAAACAGGCTTTGAATTAAACAATGGACCAATAAGACTTAATTGATATCTATAGAGTGTTTCTCCCAAAAACAGTGAATTTCACCTTTTTCTCACATGCACACGGAATATTCACCAGGGAAGATCATATCATGGGCCATAAATCCAGCATTGGTAAATTAAAAAAAAAAAAAAAGCAGGTATTTTTTCAAGCATCTTTTCTTTTCTTTTTTTTTTTTTTAAATTACAATACTGTATTTGTTTTGCCACACGTTGACACGAATCAGCCATAGGTGAACACAATCTCCCAATGCCGAATCCCCTCCCACCTCCCACCCCCCGTCCTCTAACAATGGGTTATATTAGATGTCAACTACAGGGGAATAACTATTAAAAATACAAACATATGGAGGCTAAACAACATGCTTTGGAATAACCAAAGGATTATTGAGGAAATAAAAAATCAAATGAAAATATGCATAGAAACAAATGAAAATGAAAACACAACAACCCAAAACTGATGGGATTCAGTAAAAGCAGTGCTAAAATGGAGATTCATAGCAATACAAGCCTACTTCAAGGAACAGAAGAAACATCAAATAAACAATCTAACTTTACACCTAAAACAACTAGGAAAAGAATTAAAGATTAACCCAAAAATTAATAGAAGGAAAGAAATCATAATAATTAGAATGAAAAAAAAATGAAAAAGAAATGAAGGAGACCATAGCAAAAAATCAGCAAAAAAAAAAAAAAGCTTATTTTTTGAGAAAATAAATAGACAAACCGTTAGCCAGACTCATCAAGAAAAAAAAGGGGGGGATAAAATTAATAAAGTAGAAAGGAAAGTGGAGAAACCACAACAGACAATGCAGAAATACAAAGGATAATAAGAGACTACTATCAACAACCATATGATAATAAAATGAATAACTTGGAAGAAATGGACAAATTTTTAGAAAAGTATAACCTTCCAAAATTGAACCAGAAAGAAATAAAGAATCCTAACAGACCAACCACAGGCAGAAAAATCAAAACTGTTATAAAAATATTCCAACAAACAAAAGCCCAGGATGGCTTCACCGGTGAATTCTACCAAAAATTTAGGGAAGAGATAAAACCTATCCTACTCAAATATTCCATAGAATTTTAGAGGAAGGTAAACTCCTGAACTTATTCTATGAGGCCACCATCCCCCTAATACCAAACCAAAGATGCCACAAAAAAACAAAACTACAGGTCAATATCACTGATGAACATAGATGCAAAAATCCTCACTAAAATTCTAGCAAACAGAATCCAACAGCACATTAAAAAGACAGTACATCATGACCGAGTGAGCTTTATCCCAGGGATCCAAGTATTCTTCAGTATTCACAAAGCAATAAATGGGATACTCCATATTAACAAACTGAAAGGTCAAATTAATTTGATTATCTCAATAGATGTAGAGAAAGCCTTTGACAAAATTCAACACTTATTTATGATTAAAAAAAAAAAAACTTTTCTAGAAAGCAGGCATGGAGGAACATATCTCACATAATGAAAGTCATATACAAGCTCATAGCAAGCATTATCCTTAATGGTGAAAATTTGTAGGAATTTCCTCAAAAATCAGGAACAAAACAAGGGTGCCCACTCTTACTATTACTATTAAACATAGTTTTGTAAGGCCAAACCACAGCAACCAGACAAGAAAAATAAATAAAAGAAATCCAGATTGGAAAAGAAGTAATACTCTCACTGTTTGTAGATGACATGATTCTCTACATACAAAATACTAAGGACACCACCAGACACTTACTAGAGCTAATCAATGAATATAGTAAAGTTTCAGGATATAAAGTTAATACATATAAATCCCTTTCATTCTTATACAATTACAATGGGGAAACAGAAATAGATATTAAGGAAACAATCCCATTCACCATTTCAATGAAAGAATATAATACTTAGAAATAAATGCACCTAAAGACTTTATTTTGGGGGGCTCCAAAATCACTGCAGATGGTGACTGATGCTTACTCCTTGGAAGAAAAGTTATGACCAACCTAGATAGTATATTGAAAAGCAGAGACATTACTTTGTCAACAAAGGTCCATCTATTCAAGGCTATGGTTTTTCCAGTGGTCATGTATGTGTGTGAGAGCTGAACTGTGAAGAAAGCTGAGCACCGAAGAATTGATGCTTTTGAACTGTGGTGTTGAAGAAGACTCTTGAGAGTCCCTTGGACTGCAAGGAGATCCAAGCAGTCCATTCTGAAGGAGATCAGCCCTGGGATTTCTTTGGAAGGAATGATGCTAAAACTGAAACTCCAGTACTTTGAGCACCTCATGCAAAGAGTTGACTCACTGGAAAAGGCTCTGATGCTGGCAGGGGTTGAGGGCAGGAGGAGAAGGGGATGACAGAGGATGAGATGACTGGATGGCATCACTGACTCGATGGATGTGAGTCTGAGTGAACTCCGGGAGTTGCTGATGGACAGGGAGACCTGGCGTGCTGTGATTCATGGGGTTGCAAAGAGTCAGACACCACTGAGTGACTGAACTGAAGTGAACTGAAAGAAACAAGAGACATATATGTAGAAAACTGTAAAACACTTATGAAATGAATCAAAACTGACAGAAATAGGTGGAGAAATATATGATGTTTATATATTCAGTGCAATCCCTATCATGCTACTAATGGCATTTTTCACAGAACTAGAACAAATAATTTCACGGTTTGTATGGAAACACAGAACACCTTGAATAGCCAAAGCAATCTTGAGAAAGAAAAGTGGAAACAGAAGAATCAACCTGTTTGACTTCAAACTACACTACAAAGCTATAGTGATCAAGACAGTATTGTGCTGGCACAAAGACAGAAATGTAGATCAATGGGACAAAATAGAAAAGTCCAGAGATAAATTTTCTCACCTATAGACCCCTTATATTTGACAAAGGAGCAAAAATATACAATGGAGAAAAGACAATCTCTTTAAAAAATGATGCTTGGAAAACTGATCAACTATGTGTAAAAGAATGAAATGAAAACACTTTCTAACACCACACACAAAGATCCAAATGTAAGACCAGAAACTATAAAACTCTTAGGAAAACATCGGCAGAACACTCTCTGACATAAATCACAGCATGATCCTCTATAACCCACCTCCCAGAGTAATGAAAATAAAAGCAAAAGTAAACAAATGAGGCCTAAAACAATGAAAGAAACTATAAGCATGTTGGTTGGAAAGGCAGCCTTCAGACTGGGAGAAAATAATAGCAAATGAAACAACTGACATAAAATTAATCCCCAAAATATTCAAGCAGCTCATGCAGTTCAATAAGAGAAAAATAAATGATCCAGTCAAAAATTGGACAGAGGATCTAAACAAGCCTTTCTCCAATGAAGACATACAGATGGCTAACAAACACATGGAAAGATGCTCAACGTCACTCATTATTAGACAAATGCAAATAAAAATCACAATGAGGTGTCATCTCACACCAATCAGAATGGCTGCCATTAAAAAGTATACCAACAGTAAATGCTGAAAACAGTGTTGAAGAAAGAGTATCTTCCTACACTGTTGGTGGGAATGAAAACTAGTTCAGCCACTATGGAGAACAGTATGGAGTCTCCATAAAAAAAAACTGGAAATAGAACTGCCATGCAATCCAGCAACCCCACTGCTGGGCATACACACCGAGGCAACCAGAATTGAAAGAGACACATGTATCCTAATGTTCATTGCAGCACTGTTTACAATAGCTAGGACTTGGAAGCAAACTAGATGGGCATTGGCAGATGAATGGATAAGAAAGCTGTTGTCCATATATACAATGGAATATTATTCAGCTATAAAAAAGAATTAATTTGAGTCAATTCTAATAAGGTGGGTGAAACTGGAGCCAATTATATAGAGAGAAATAAGTCAGAAAGAGAAACACCAATACAGTATATTAATGCATATATACAGAATTTAGAATGACGGTAACAGTGACCTTGTATTCAAGACAGTGAAAGAGACACAGATGTAAAGAACAGACTTTTGGACTATGTGGGAGAAGGTAAGGGTGGGATGACTTGAGAGAATAGCATTGAAGCATGTATATTACCATATGCAAAATAGATGACCAGAGCAAGTTCGATGTATAAAGCAGGGCACTCAAAGCTGGTGCTCTATAACAACTCAGAGGGATGAAGTGGGAAGAGAGATGGAAGGGGCTCAGGATGGGGTGACTCATGTATACCCATGGCTTATTCATGTCAGTGTAATAAAAAACCACAGTAAGATTGTAAAGTATTTAGCATCCAATTAAAATTTATTTTTTTAAAGAACTAAAGATTGCCAGGAGAAATACCAACAACTTCAGATATACAGATGATACCACTCTAAGGGTAGAAAGTAAAGTGAAGAGGAACTAAAGAGCTTCTTGATGAGGCTGAATGATGAGCTTGAAACAGCTGACTTAAACTCAATATTCTAAAAACTAAGGTCATGGCATCTGGTCCCATCACTTTATGGCAAATAGTGGGGGGAGGGGAGTGGGGCAGAGAAGTAGAAACAGTGGGGGACTTTATTTTCTTGGGCTCCCAGAATACATTCTTAAAGAAGTTGATTGCAGCCGTGAAATAAAAAGACACTTTCCCTTTGGAAGTAAAGCTAAGACAAACCTAGACAGTGTTTTAAAAAGAAGAGATATTAATTTGCTGACAAAGGTCTATATAGTCAAAGTTATGGTTTTTCCAGTAGTTGTGTATCGATGTTAGAGTTGGACCACAAATAAGGCTGAGTGCCAAATAATTGATGGTTGTGAACTGTGTTGATGAAGTAGTCTCTTGAGAGTCCCTTGCACATCAAGGAGAACAAACCAGTCAGTCCTAAAGGAAATCAATCCTGAATATTCATTGGAAGGACTGATGCTGAAACTGAAGCTCTGATACTTTGGTAACCTGATGTGAAGATCCAGCACATTGGAAAAGACCCCAATGCTGAAACCACTGAAAGCAGGAGGAGAAGTTAGCGGCAGGGAATGAGATGGTTAGATAGCATCATTGACTCAATGGACATTAATTTGAGCAAACTCTGGGAGATAGTGAAGAACAGGTAATCCTGGTGTGCTGCAGTCCATAGAGGCACAAAGAGTTGGACACGACATAACAATTGGACAACAACAACAAAAGTAGCTCACATCAATTGTGTTGTATCAAAAGGAAAATTACCTGTTGATTATGAAGGGAACTGAGATAGAGCTTGGGTTTTTACTTGCAAAAAGTTTTGTCATAGATTGTCTTAGGAGAAATTCTCTGAAAAATTTACAGATACACACATTTGTGCATCTTTGTTCCTTTTCCTTAACATAAATCAACAGTGACATGTTATGGATATTTTGTTAGAAACCAGCAGAAATGTTTTAAATAATCCATTTTAGAAATCTGAACATGCCTGTAAAAGAATAATCCAATATTCCAATACTCCAGCAGAGGGACATCTTGAGTTAAAATTTAACACAACAGCTTTGGAAGAAAAATGAGCATTCAATTTCCTCCCCTTCAACTGCCAGTATTATATTAAATGACAAAAATTACATTTTTATTAAATGTACTTGATATAGTCTATGGTTGATGCTTAATTTTTGAAATATAAATCAATTAGCCTATGTAACTTACTAGCTGCTCATTAGTAAGATCACTGGAACTTGGATCTGAAGTGTTAGATCTCTTATTTTTTCTGTTTAGTTACAGCATATGTCCAATGTTGACCACTTTTAAAATACAATTTATGCCTTTTACCCTTATAAATAGTCCTAAATCATACTCAATACCATCACGCAACTTTTATAGTTTCTCCTGTATAATTAAAAAAATCTTGTATATATAAATAGAACTTTTAAATTAGGATTTTTCACATTCTGGGACACTGGTGCATTATTTTATTAGTTGTTTTCTTTTTAAATAAGTTTCCTGATATTTATTCAACCGAAATTCTGTGAATGAACAAAATACAGCAATATTGCAGAGCTGTGTTTCTAATAGTGAAATATTTTATACAATCACCAAATTATACATAAAAATCACAAAATCAAATTTTAAGTCCAAATGACAAAGAGGTAACGCATACAAAAGGAAACTTAAGAAATATAAATATTGTGTAAGGGTCAACAGTTGAGGAAGAAAAAAAGTAATTACAGGAAGAACGAATAAGGAAAATAAAGGGTTGGAAATTATCAAAGAAACCACTGGAGAAAATTCCCCAGAACTCAATGAAAAACTAAAATTTCAGATTAAAAGACTTACTGAATAATCAGCACAATGAATGATGATGGTTTTACAAATCACCATAACCATAAAATTTCAGAACACTTGGATTGAAGAGACATTGAACACTTTAGGAAAGAAGTGTAATATTTAGTTCAAATTCATTAACTCAACAAACATGTGCAATGTGCTGTTAACACTGTTAGATACCGGAGATATATATTTTCCCCATATTTGTGAACATTTAGATTGTACCCCCTTTTTTTCTTAATATATTATTCCTTGTTCTCAAATATATGCTGGTAAGGTATACATAGTTAGTAATAGCCACTTAGGAGAAGGGATTGAGACAGAATCCAAACTGTAGAAAACTAGGGGTCAGAGGTGAATAAATGGAGTTAAATAGGTAGATAAAACTTTCAAGAAGTATGGCTATGAAGTGAAAAGAAAGAAAGGGTGAGAGTTGAACACAGATGTGCAAAAGGAATAATTTATTTTTAAATGAGAAAGAAATGAGCACATTTTGAAGGTTGTTGGGCTTCCCTGGTGGCTCAGAGTTTAAAGCATCTGTCTGTATCTGCCTGCAGTGCAGAAGACCTGGGCTCAAACCCAGAGTTGAGAAGATCCCCTGGAGAAAGAAATGGCAACCCACTCCAGTATTCTTGCCTGGAATCCCATGAATGGAGGAGCCTGGTGGGCTACAGTCCACGGGGTCACAAAGAGTCAGACACGAATGAACGACTTTACTTTCACTTTTATTTTCAAAGTTGTCAAAAGGTAGTGCTTGAAAGAAGTGCTTGGAAGAAAAGTTATGATCAACCTAGAGAGCATATTAAAAAGCAGAGACATTACTTTATCAACAAAAGTCCATTTAGTCAAGGTTATGATTTTCTCAGTAGTAATGTATTGATGTGAGAGTTGGACTATAAAGAAAGCTGAGCATGGAAGAATTGATGCTTTTGAACTATGGTGTTGGAGAAGACTCTTAAGAGTCCCTTGGATTGCAAGGTGATCCAACCAGTCTATCCTAAAGCAAATCAATCCTAAAGGAAATCAGTCTTGAATATACATTAGAAGGACTGATGCTGAAGCTGAAACTTCAATACTTTGACCACCTGATGTGAAGAGTTGACTCATTTAAAAGACCCTGATGCTGGGAAAGATTGAGGGCAGGAGGAGAAGGGGATAACAGAGGGTGAGATGGTTGGATGGCATCACAAACTCAATAGACATGACTTTGAGTAAACTCTGAGAGTTGGTGATGAACAGGGAGGCCTGGCATGCTACAGTCCATGGGGTTGCAAAGAGTCGGACATGACTGAGCGACTTAACTGAACTGAACTGAATTGAGTGCTTGAATATATAGGAAAGATAATAAATGATTCTGAAAATAAAGAATAAGGTTCAGGAGGAGTCAAGATTTTGGAGAAGTAGGAAGATGTGGGTTTCATCACTCCTCCAAATGCATCAATAATAAATCTACACATGGGATAATTCTCAAAGATTACCACCTGAACACTAGCAGAGGACCCTGGACATGTAAAATGACAAAATATCTTTCAGTATGCAATTAGGATGAAAGAAAGAATAAGAGAAAAGGAAGGAAAGAGGAAGTGAGATGGGACCTGTGCACTTTGACATGGGAGTTGAAGGAGAGGAGAGGTTCCCATATCTGGGGAAACCCCTTCACCAGTGGGGAGATCAGTTGGGACAGAAAGAGAACTCTAGAGGCTATTAGAGGAGAGCACATCAATTGATCTGTGGCAGGCATGACAGAGTGAGAACGACACAAATGGTCCATGCCACAACCCTGCATGCTCCAGCCTGAGACATGTGTCTGCTGATGCAAATGGGGGCTGACTGCTGAAAAGTGAGGCTTGCATAGAAAACCCAGTGAAGGGACTGGTGTTGATGTGAGGATACAGTTTGGGGAAAAGGGAGTGAAGAAATTTGCAACCCAAAACAATTGCAGAGGAAACTTGAACTGCCATAGATATGAGGTGTCATTGTTGAGTGACATGCAGAGGTTGCCATTGCACTATCTCTCCCCAAATGCCATCCCCTGCTTCCCAAGGCATTAGGAATAACTCCTATTGGGCCAACTCTCTTGCACTAATGACCACCAGCTCCCCTGTGCATCCTGTTCCAGTGGATCTGGCTCTCTTGTTCTTGTGGCTGCCAGCTACATCACAACTCTGACCATACCAGGGCTGTCTCTATCACACCAACAGCCACCACCTCTTCTGTATCCTGTCCCTACCATTGTGGGCACACTCATGACTCTGGTTGCTACCACCTGTGAACCCCCTCATTAGCAGGATAGACTTATGTGCTACAGGGCAGCCTCAACAGCAGATCCCCGTGGGATCTGCCCTCACACAGAGGTGGGACTGAAACTACAACTGAGCACCAGGAGCCATGAAACTAAGAAAGAAAAAGCCGAAATCTCTCCTCACAGCTACACATACCCTGAAATGAGACTCTTTTACCTACTTTGCAAATTCAGTACCTGCAGAACATTTGAACAGACAAATGTTTCTATAGCAAAGGTGGGTCTAGTATTAACATCTGTCAACTTTGTGGGCACTTACACACAGGGATTTGAGCCAGGCTAGAATCTGAGCTGCCCCCATAATACCCACAGCAGATACATATCCATGATTATTGCAATCCTGGGACCTAACTTCTGTGGATCTATGCTGGTGACCTGGTGAAAGTAGCATCTGAGAAACACCAGGGCCAATTGACAGCATACCCACAGATAGGTGGGACTGAGATCAGTGCAATCTGCGAGCTCTCACATGGGTGAAAACTGACACAACAGAGCACACTCATAGCTGAACTCCTCCATAAGAGGAATACTTAGTGGCTTCCCTCTCAGTGGGAGTACGTCAATCTCACCTACCTCACATTACAGATTAGAAACACAGCTAAGAGACAGATCTAGGGATCTTGACTCCAACAACTACAAAGCAGACCCCAATCTAACAAGGCACTGAAAACCATAAAACAAAGGAAAGGCCCTGCACAATACCCACTGCAGGTTCTGGTCACCAAAAAGCACTCACACCTCCTATCAAGGGGATAATGTCCAGAATACACTGAGGAAAGAGGTGGCAGTCATCTATACTAAAAGCAACTCTCACACACAAAAATATTAAACCCATATAAACTACACAGGAGAGTATGAGAGTCTAGCACTGGGAAGAACAACCCCTAGTTCATTTAGACTTGAAGGCCAGCAGAGCTTGAGCTCAGGATCTCCATAGGGCTTGGAGAAACAAAAACTCCATTTTTGGAGGTTTCCCAAAAGGGATCATGTGCAAAGCAGTACCTCCATGGGAACTTGATCCACACTTCCCTAGGGATTTTGGAGGGTCTTCTAGGGAGGCAAATGTCTACTCTGGCTCACTGCAAGGGCAAGATTACTGGCTGTGGAAACTCCGGGGAATATTTATTACAGTGATCTTTCATGGAGGTCCACATTTCAGCACCAAGACTCAGCCCTACCCAATGTTCTACAGTCTTCAGTGCTGGAAACCTTCTGGCCAAACAACCGAAAATAGATTGCCTAAAGTCCTATTGAGTTCATAGCCATCTCAAAACACAACACTTGAAACGGCTTTGCCCATCAAAGGGACAAGACCTATCTCTATCCATATGAGCCCAGGCACCAGTTCCTCCCACCAGGAAGTCTATACAAATCCCTGGATCAACCTCACCCACAAGAGGACAGACCTCAGAAGTAAGCAGAACTATCTTCCTTCAGCCTGTGGAAAGCTGATCACAAATACAGAAAATTAGACCATATCAGACAACAGTTAAATACCTTGCAAACAAAGGAACAAGATAGAAACTCACAAAAACAACTAAATGAAGAAGGTATAGGAAATCTACATGAAAAAGAAATCAGAGTAATGATAGAAAGGTGATTCAAAATCTTAGGGGAAAAAATGGATGCACAGATCAAGAAGGTAAAAGAAATGTTTAACAAAGAGTTAGAAGATTTAAAGAAAAAACAGAGATGAAAAATACACTGGAAGAAATCAATAGCAGAATAACTGAGGCAGAAGAATGAATGAGTGAGCTGGAAGAGAAAATGATAGGAACCACTGCCAAATAACAGAATAAATAAAAATAATGAAAAAAATGTGGACAGTCTCAGAGACGTTTGGGAGAACATTAATTACACCAACATTCACATTATAAGTGTCCCAGGAGAATAAAATGAAGAGAAGGGGCCTGAGAAAATATTTAAAATACTGTAGCTGAAAACTTCAGCAACATGAGAAAGGAAACATTGAAGTCCAGAAATGGCAGAGAGTCCATTACAAGATGAACACCCCCAAAAATACACTGAGACAAATGTTAATCAAAGTGATAAAAATTAAAGAATAGAAAATATATTAAAAGAAACAAATAACTTACAAGGCATGCCCATAAGGTTATCAGCTATTTTTTTCAGCAGAAATTCTTCAGTGTGGAAGGAAGTGACATGATATATTCAAAATGATGAAAGGGTAAAAGCTACAACCAAGAATACTCTCATCATACAACCAGCAAACCTCTCATTCAGATTAGACAGAGAAATGAAAATCTTGACAGACAACCAAAAGCTAAAAGAACTCAGCACCATTAAGCTAAGTTTACAACAAATACTAAAGGAATTTTTCTAGGCAGAAAGGAGGCCATCAATTTAAAACAACCTTGTACATACAATAGATTACTATATCAAAACCTCATGGGAATAGAAAACATAATAACTACAAGAGATACATGGACTTACCTGTAGCTCAGCTAGTAAAGAATCTGCCTGCACTGCTGGAGACCTGGGTATGATCCCTGGGTTGGGAAAATCCCCTGGAGAAAGTAATAGCTACCCACTCCATTATTCTTGCCTGGAGAATTCCATGGACAGAGGAGCCTGGGAGGCTACAATCCTTAGGTTTTCAAAAAGTTGGACATAACTGCATGACTAACACTACTACTACAATATTTACATACACACGTGCACACACGAAGAAACCCAAAGACAATACCGAAGATGGTCATCAAATCACAAGAGAACAAAAGAAAAAGAGAAGGAAAAATAGCTACAAAAACAAAGCCAAAACAATTAAGAAAATGGAAATAAGAACACATATATCAATAATTACCTTAAGTGTAAATGGAAGAATTGCTCCAACCAAAAGACATAGACAGTCTAAATGGATACCAACATAAGACCCATATATATACTGTCTATAAAGACATCCAACTGAGACTTAGGGACACACACAGACTATAAGTGAGGGGGTATAAAAAGACAGTCTATAAAAGTTGAAATTAATGGAAAGTTGGAGTAGTAATACTCATGTCAAACAAAATAGACTTTTTAAAACTATAAATTTATTTATTTTAACTGGAGGTTAATTACTTTACAATATTGTATTGGTTTTGCCACACATCAACATGAATCCACCACAGGTATACATGTGTTCCACATCCTAAAACTCCCTCCCACCTCCCTCCCCATACCATCCCTCTGGGTCCTCCCAGTGCACCAGCCCCAAGCATCCAGTATCATGCATCAAACCTGAACTGGCAATGCGTTTCACATATGATATTATACATGTTTTAATGCCATTCTGCCAATTCATCCTACCCTCGCCCTCTCCCACAGACTCCAAAAGACTGTTCTATACATCTGTGTCTATTTTACAGTCTCACATACAGGGTTATCATTACCATCTTTCTAAATTCCATATATATGTGTTAGTATACCGCATTGGTGTTTTCTTTTCTGGCTTACTTCACTCTGTATTAACAGGCTCCAGTTTTATCCACCTCATTAGAACTGATTCAAATGTATTCTTTTTAATGGCTGAGTAATACTCCATTGTGTATATGTACCACAGCTTTCTTATCCATTCATCTGCTGACGGACACCAGCTTCCATGTCCTGGCTGCTATAACCAGTGCTGCGATGAACATTGGGTTACATGTGTCTCTTTCAATTCTGGTTTCCTTGGTGTGTATGCCCAGAAGTGGGATTGCTGAGTCATAAGGGAGTTCTATTTTCAGTTTTTTAAGGAATCTCCACACTGTTCTCCATAGTGGCTGTACTAGTTTGCATTCCCACCAACAGTGTAAGAGGGTTCCCTTTTCTCCACACCCTCTCCAGCATTTATTGCTTGTAGACTCTTGGATCACATTCATTCTGACTGGCATAAAGTGGTACTTCATTATGGTTTTGATTTGCGTTTCTCTGATAATGAGTAATGTTGAACATCTTTTCCTGTGGTTGTTCTGTATGTCTTCTTTGGAGAACTGTCTGTTCAGTTCTTTGGCCCATTTTTTGATTGAGTCATTTATTTTTCTGGAATTGAGCAGCAGGAGTTGTTTGTATATTTTTGAGGTTAGTTGTTTGTCAGTTGCTTCATTTGCTATTATTCTGAAGGCTGTCTTTTCACCTTGTTTATAATTTCCTTTGTTGTGCAGAAGCTTTTAAGTTTAATTGGGTACCATTTATTTGTTTTTGCTTTTATTTCCAATATTCTAGGAGGTGGGTAATAGAGGATCCTGCTGTGATGTATGTCAGAGAGTGTTTTGCCTATGTTCTCCTGTAGGAGTATTATAGTTTCTGATCCTATGTTTAGATCTTTAATCCACTTTGAGTTTATTTTTGTGTATGGTGTTAGAAAGTGTTCTAGTTTCGTTATTTTACAAATGGTTGACCAGTTTTCCCAGCACCACATGTTAAAGAGATTGTCTTTTCTCCATTGTATATTCTTGCCTCCTTTGTTGAAGATAAAGTGTCCATAGGTGTGTGGATTTATCTATGGGCCTTCTATTTTGTTCCATTGATCTATATTTCTGTCTTTGTGCCAATACCATACTTTCTTGATGACTGTGGCTTTGTAGTAGAGCTTGAAGTCAGGCAGGTTGATTCCTCCAGTTCCATTCTTCTTTCTCAAGATTGCTTTAGTTATTTGAGTTTTTTTTTTGTTTTTTTTTTTTTTTTTTTTTGTATTTCCAAACAAATTGTGAAACTATTTGTTCTAGCTCTGTGAAAAATACCGCTGGTAGCTTGATAGGAATTGCATTGAATCTATAGATTGCTTTTGGTAGTATACTCATTTTTACTATATTGATTCTTCCAATCCATGAACATGTTACATTTCTCCATCTATTAGTGCCCTCTTTGATTTCTTTAACCAGTGTTTTATAAAAGTCTTTTGTTTCTTTAGGTAGATATATTCCTCAGTATTTTATTCTTTTTGTTGCAATGGTGAATGGAAGTATTTCCTTAATTTCTCTTTCTACTTTCTCATTATTAATGTATAGGAATGCAAGGGATTTCTGTGTGTTGGTTTTATATCCTGCAAGGTTACTATATTCATTGATTAGCTTTACTAATTTTCTGGTGGAGTCTTTAGGGTATTCCATGTAGAGGATCATGTCATCTGCAAACAGTGAGAGTTTTGTTTCTTCTTTCCCAATTTGGATTACTTTTATTTCTTTTTCTTCTCTGATTGCTGTGGCCAAATCTTCCAAAACTATGTTGAATAGTAGTGGTGAGAGTGGGTACCCTTGTCTTGTTCCTGACTTTAGGAGAAATGCTTTCAATTTTTCACCATTTAGCATAATGTTTGCTGTGGGTTTGTCATATATAGCTTTTATTATGTTGAGGCATGTTCTTTCTATTCCTGCTTTCTAGAGAGTTTTTATCATGAATGGATGTTGAATTTTGCCAAAGGTTTCTTTGCATCTATTGAGATAATCATATGGCTTTTAAATCCTTAACAAAATTCTAGCAATCAGAATCCAACAACACATTAGAAAGATCATACACCATGACCAAGTGGGCTTTATCCCAGGGGGACAAAGATTCTTCAATATCTGCAAATAAATCAATATAATACACCACATTAACAAATTGAAAAAAATAGATTTTTAAATGTAGACTGTTATAGAAGACAAAGAAATAGAAGATAAAAACTACTGATTGATACAAGAAGAAGATATAATAATGACAAATATATATGTAATGAACATTGTAGCACTACAATATATAAGGAAAGACCTAACAGCTATAAAAGGGGGAATCAACAGTAAAACAATAATAGTGGGGAAATTTAACAGTTTACTGAAACTGGTAGAGAGATCATCCAGACATTATTACCAAGGAAACACAAACTTTAAATGACATATTAGATCAGAGAGATGTAATTGGTAATTACAGGGCATTCCTTTAGAGAACAGGAGAATAAACTTTCTTCTTAATTACACACGGAATAGTCTCCAGCACTAATCACATCTTGGGCCACAAATGAAGCCTCAATAAATCTAAGAAAATTGAAATAATATCAAGGGTCATTTCTGACCAAAAACCTATGAGATTATAAATCAACTACAGGAAAAAAAAAAACTGAAAGAAAACAGAAACACATGAAAACTGAAAAAGATATAAGTAAATAACCCATGTATCCCTGAATAAATCGAACAGAAAATGAAACAATACCTAGAGACAAATGAGAATTAAAACACAAAGAACCAAAACATATAGGACAAAGAAAAAACAGTTCTCAGAGAGAAATATATAGCAATAAAATCTTATCTCAAGAATAAGAAACAATTCAAATAAACAACCTAACTGTACACCTAAAGCAACTAGAAAGAAGAACAAACAAACTTAACGTTAGTAAAAGGAAAAATATTATAAAAATCAAAGCAGAAATAAATAAAGATCAAGAAAACAATAGCAAAGATCAATTAAATTAAAAGCTGGTTCTTTGAGATGAACAAAATTGATAAACCATTAGGCACACTCATCAAAAAGAAAAGGGAAAGAATGAAAATCAATAAAATTAAAAACATAAAAAGAAGCTACAACAGGTACCACATAAATACAAAGGATCATACGGGACTGCTATAAGCAACTGTATGCCAATAAAATGGCCAACCAAAAGAAATGAACAAATTCCTACAAGCATACAACCTTCAAATACTGAATCAGGAAAAAAATAGACAATATGAAAAGATGAATCACAACTACTGAGATTGAAACTGTGGTTAAAATCCTCCAACAAACAAAAGACTAGGTTCACATGGCTTCACAGCCTAATTCTAGCAAACATTTAGAGGGATTAATACCTACTTATCCTTCTTAAACTCTTCTAAAAAATTATAGAGGAAAGGACACAGCCAAGCTCATTATAGAGGCCACCATCATTCTCATACTGAAACAAGGCAGAGATCACTAAAAAGAATACCATCAGGATGGTAATTGGTTACAGATACAAATTAATGGAGTTCCTCTTCCTGGACATGCCAGATTAAAAACCATGACTAAAGATAGAAGAGTAAAAGGACATGTGTTAATCTTCTTCTGCTAGAGCACTGAAATCACAAATAGCTGTTGAACAACCATTGACAGGAGGATGCCAGGACCTATACACACAAAGAAAGATAGATACCTCCACTTCCAAGGGCAAAGGAGTAGCCACAGTGAGATAGTAGGAGCACAATCACAATAAAATCAAATTCCATACTTGCCATGTGGGCAACCCACACACTGGAGAGCAATAATACCAAAAAGTTCTCACATTGTTGTGAAGGTTCTGAGGCCCCACATCAGGATTTCCAGGGTGGGGATTTGGCAAAGTGACTAGGAAGCCCCAGGGAAACTGACTTTGAAGTCTAGTGGGATTGCACTGCAAGACTTCCTTCCACAGGACTGGGGAAAACAGAGACTCCATTCTTGGATGGTACAGATAAACCCTCATGCACATCAGAACCCAGAGGAAAGGAGCAGTGATGCACAGAAAACTGAGTAAGACCTACCTGTGATTATTGGAAGGGTTTCTGTGGAGGTGTGGGTTGGCAGTTGCTCACCATAGGGCCAGGTGCCCTGGTAGCAGCAGTCCTGGGTGCCCCTTGTCACGGGCTCCCTTGGAGTTTGCAGTTAGCACTACCATGGAGCCTGTAGACTCTTGGACTGGTTTACCTCATGCCAAACAACTAACAGGGAAGGTCTACAGCTTCACTCATCAGCAAAAATTGAATTAAAGTTTTACTGAGCATGGTCCTGCTCTCAGAACAAGATCCAGTTTATCCAACTACCAGTCTCTCTTATCAGGAATCTTGCACAAATGTCTTAGCCTCATCCACCAGAGGGAAGAAAGAAGACACAAGAAGAACTACCATCCCACAACCTCCAGAAAGAAAGCCACAATCACAGAAAGCTCATCAAAATGAAAAGGCATAGAAGTAGACCTCAGATGAAGGAACAAAATAAATCCCTAAGGAGGGGGAAAAATAATGAAATGAAGTGAAGATAGGCAACCTTCCAGAAAAAGAATTCAAAATAGTGATATTGAAGAAAATCCAGAATCTCAGAAAAAGAGAGGAGAAGATGCAAGGCAACTTTATCAAAGATCTAGATGCACTTAAGAACAAACAAGCAAACAGATGAACAATACACTAGAATGAAGCAGTAGCAGAATAACTGAGGCAGAAGAACGGATAACTGACTGTAAGATAGAATAGTGGAAATCACTGCTACAAAGCAGAATACAGAAAAAAGAATAACCAGAAATGAAGACAATCTAAGAAAACTCTGCCACAACATTAAACACATAAACATTTGCATTATAGAGGTCCCAGAAGGATAAGAGAGAGAAAAAGGACTCAAGAAAATATTTGAAAAGATAATAGCTGAAAACTTCCTTAACATGGGAAAGACAATAGTCAACCAAATTCAGAAAGTGAAGAGAGTCCCAGGAAGGATAAACTCAAGGAAGAACATATCAACACTCACAGTAATTAATCTGGTAAAAAATAAAGAAAAAATATTAAAAGCACCAACATGGGAAAAAGACAAATAATACACAATGAACTCCCATAAGGTTATAAGTAAATTACTCAGCAGAAATTCTACAGCCAGAAGGGGATAGCATGATATATTCAAAGTGATGAAAGGAAAGAACCTACAATCAAGAATACTCAGGAAGACACTCATTTAGATTTGATGGAGAAATCAAAAGCTTTAAAGGAAAGCAAAAGTTAAGAGAATTCACCACCACTAAACCAGTTTTAAAACAAATGCTCCTCTAGGCAGGAAATACAAGAGAAGGAAAAGATCTACAAAAAATGATGCCCAACAAGAAAGGTAATAGGATCATGGATATAAATAATTACCTTAAATGTACATTAATACATTATTAAATGCACCAATCCAAAGACATAGGCTGACTTGGTGGATACATAAACCAGACCTGTCTACAAGAGACCCACCTCAGATCTAGGGACACTTACAGATTGAAAGTAATGAGATAGGAAAAGGTATTACACAAAATAAAAATCAAAAGAAAACTGGAGTAGCAATATGCATTCCAGACAAAATAGACTTTAGAGCAAAGACTGTTTTAAGAGACAAAGACAATATACAATGATGAGGGTTAAATTCAAGATGATATAACACATAAATATATATACACCCGACATAGGAACACCTCAATATATAATGTCATAACCTAACGTCCAAATATGGAGAAATTGACAGTAACACAATAATAATGCTTTACCTGAATACTCTATTTTCATCAATGGACAGATCATTCAGAGAGAAAATTAATAAGGAAACAGATCTTTAATAACACTTTAGAAAAGTTGGACTTAATTGATATTTATAAAGAATCCCATCCAAAAACTGTAGACTACACATTCTTTTCAAGTACACACAGAACATTCTCCAGGATTGACCACATGCTGGGCCAAAAGATGAGCTGTGGTGAATTTAGGAAAACTTAAATTATATGAAGCATCTTTTTCTAACCACAAATATATGAAATATATGAGATTAAATGTAAACCACAATTTTAAAAAATATATTTTAAAAAACCACAAACACATAGCAACTAACCAATATGCTACCAGCAAACAATGGATCACTCAAGAAACCAATGAGGAAATAAAAAATACCTAGAAACAAATGAAAATGAAAGTATATTGGTACGAAACATGGGATGCAGCAAAAGCAATTATAAGTAGGAAATTTGAAGTAATACAATCTTACCTCAAGAAACAAGAGAAATCTCAAATAAACAACCTAACCTTGCAACTAAAACAACTAGAGAAAGAATAAACAAAACATAAAACCAATAAATGGAAAGAAATTATCAGAGCAGGAATAAATGCAATACAGACAAAACAACTGCAAAGATTAATGAAACAAAAAGTTAGTTCTTTGAAAAGATAAACAAAATTGATAAAAGCTAGACTCATCAAGAAAAAAAGGAGTACTCACATCAATAAAATTAGAAATGAAAAAATAAATTACAATTCACTCCACAGAAATACCAAGAATAATAAGAGACTAGTATGAGCAGCTGTACACCAATACAATGAACAACCTGGAAGAAATGGATAAATTCTCAGAAAGGTACAGTCTCTCAAGATTGAGGGAGGAATAGAAAATATAAACAAATCAGTTATAAGCACTGAAATTGAAACCATGATTAAAAACCTCCCAATGAACAAAAGTCCAGGATCTGATGACTTCACAGGTGAATACTATCAAACATTTAGAGAAGAGTTAACACTTATCCTTTTGAAACTATTACAAAAAATTGCAAAGGAAAGAAAACTTCCAAACTCATTTTATGAGGCCACTATCACCCACTCCAGCACTTTTGCCAGGAAAATCCTATGGACAGAGGAGCCTGGTAGGCTGCAGTCCATGGGGTCGCTAAGAGTCAGACACGACTGAGCAACTTCACGTTCACTCTTCACTTTCAGGCACTGGAGAAGGAAATGGCAACTCACTCCAGTGCTCTTGCCTGGAGAATCCCAGGGACGGGGGATCCTGGTAGGCTGCCGTCTATGGGGTCACACAGAGTCAGACACGACTGAAGCAACTTAGAAGCAGTAGCAGCAGCATCACACTAATAACAAAACAAGATAAAAAAACAAATATATATATATATATATATATGTATATATGATAATATCACTGATAAACTTAGATGTAAAAACCATAAACAAAACTCTAGGAATCCAGATCCAACAATACATTAAAAATATACACCATGATCAAGTGGGAATCATTCCAGGGATGCAATTATTCCTCAATATTCACAAATCAAGCAGTGGGATGCACGACATGGCAAACTGAAGATTAAAAACTATATGATCATCTCAATAGATGTAGAAAAAGCTTTTGACAAATTTCAGCATCAATTTATGATAAAAATTCTCCAGAAAGTGGGCATAAAGGTAACATATCTCAACATAAGAAAGGCCATATGTGACAAACCTACAGTTAACATCATACACAGTAGCAAAAAGCTGAAAGGGTTCCCTCTAAAATCAGGAACAAGACCAGGATATCCACTCTCACCATTTCTATTCAGCACAGTTTTGGAAGTCCTAGCCATAGCAATAAGAGAAGAAAAAGCAAAGGGAATCCAAAATGGGAAAGAGAAAGTTAAACAGTCAATGTTTGCAGATGACATAAAACTACACATAAAAGATTCTAAAGATGCTACCAAAAACTACTAGAACTCCTCAATTAATTTGGTAATGTTGCAGGTTACAAAATTAATACATAAAAATCTGGTGCATTTCTACACACTAACAATGAAATATCAGAGAAATTCAAGAAACAATTTCATTTATCATCACATTGAAAAAATAAAATACCAAAAATAAACCAACTTAAGAATACAAAAGAAATGTATCTAAAAATATAAAATGCTGGCAAAAGAAAGCAAAGACATAAATAGGTGGAAAGATATACAAAGTTTGTGGATTGAAGAATAAATATTCTCAAAATGACTATACTACCCAAGGCAATCTACAGATTCAATGCAATCCCTATCAACTTATCAATGGCATTTTCCACAGAACTATAACTAAAAACAACAACAAGCCCTCAAAGTTTGTATGGAGAGACAAAAAACCAAGAATAGTCAAAGCAATCCTGAGTGAGGGGGTGGAGGAAGTGGAGCTAAAGGAATCAGGCTCCTGGACTTCACACTATACTACAAAACTACAGTCTTTGAAAGAATATGGTACTGGCACAAAAGGGAGAGAGAGATGAAACAGGGTAGAAAACTCAGAAACAAGCCTCATGAATCTATGGTCAATTAATCTATGACTAATTACACAATATTGGAAAGACAGTCTCTTCAATAAATGGTGTGGGAAAACCAGAAAGCTACATGTACCAAAAAAAAATTAAAAAATTATTTAATTCCATACACAAAATAAGTTCAAAATTTATTAAAGACCTAAATGTGAAACCAGACAATGTGAAACTCTTAGAGGAAAACATAGGTAGAACACAGTTTGACATAAATTGCAGCAATATGTCTTTTTCCTCCATCTCCCAGAATAATGAAAAAAATAAATAAATGGGACCTACTTCATGAAGCAATAAACAAAATTAAAGACAAACCAAAAATTGGGAGAAAATATTTGCAAATGATGTGACTGATATTTGATTTGTCTTCAAATTTTACAAACAGCTCATGATGCCTAACAATATCAAAACAAGCAACCACTCAGAAAATGAGTAGAACACCTAAATAGATAATTCTCCAAAGAAATACACAGAGGGCCAATAAGCACATGAAAAGGTGTTCAACCTCTTAATTATTAGAAAAATGAAAATTTAAATTACAATGAGATATTCTCATAGCAGGCAAAATGGCTATCAAAAATCCACAAACAATGAATACTAGAGAAGGTGTGGAGAGAAGAGAACACTCCTACACTGTTGATAGGAATGTAAACTGATACAGCCACTATGGAGAACAGTATGTAAGTTCCTTAAAAACTAAAAGTAGAACTATCACCAGTTCGGTTCAGTTCAGTCACTCAGTCATGTGCGACTCTTTGCAACCCCATGAATCACAGCACCGTCAGGCCTCCCTGTCCATCACCAACACGCGGGGTTCATTCAAACTCACGTCCGTCGAGTTGGTGATGCCATCCAGTCATCTCATCCTGTGACATTCCCTTTTCCTCCTGCCCTCAACATCTCCCTGCATCAAGGTCTTTTCCAATGAGACAACGCTTCGCATGAGGTGGCCAAAGTCCTGGAGTTTCAGCTTCAGCATCAGTCCCTCCAATGAACACTCAGGACTGGTCTCCTTTAGGATCGACTGGTTGGATCTCCTTGCAGTCCAAGGGACTCTCGAGAGTCTTCTCAACACTACAGTTCAAAAGCATCAATTTTGTGCTCAGCTTTCTTCACAGTTCAACCCTCACATCCATACATGACCACTGGAAAAACCATAGCCTTGACTAGATGGATCTTAGTTGGCAAAATAATGTCTCTGCTTTTGAATATGCTATCTATGTTGGTCATGACTTTTCTTCCAAGGAGTAAGCATCTTTTAATTTCATGGCTGCAGTCACCATCTGCAGTGATTTAGGAGCTCAAAAAAATAAAGTCTGACATTGTTTCCACTGTTTCCCCATCTATTTCCCATGAAGTGATGAGACTGGATGCCATTATCTTGGTTTTCTGAATGTTTAGCTTTAAGCCAACTTTTTCCACTCTCCACTTTCACTTTCATCAAGAGGCTTTTTAGTTCCTCTTCACTTTCTGCCATAAGGGTGGTGTCATCTGCATATCTGAGGTTATTGCTTTTTCTCCCGACAATCTTGACTCCAGATTGTGCTTCTTCCAGCCCAGCATTTCTCATTATGTACTCTGCATATAAGTTAAATAAGCAGGGTGATAATATACAGCCTTGATGTACTCCTTTTCCTATCTGGAACCAGTCTGTTGTTCCATGTCCAGTTCTAACTGTTGCTTCCTCACCTGCATATAGGTTTCTCAAGAGGCAGGTCAGGTGGTCTGGTATTCCCATCTCTTTCAGAATTTTCCAGTTTATTGTGATCCACACAGCCAAAGGCTTTGGCATAATCAATAAAGCAGAAATAGATCTTTTCTGGAACTCTCTTGCTTTTTCAATTATATGATCTTGCAATCCCACTCCTGGGCATATATCAAGAGAAAAACATGATCCAAAAGGATACATGCACCCAAATACCCATTGCAACACTGTTTACAATAACTAAAACTTGGAAGCAAATGAAATGTCTATCGACAGAAGATGGATAATATGTGGTACATATGTACAATGAAATATGACCCGGCCATTGAAAAGAGTGAAGCAATGCCATTTGTAGCAATGTGAATGTATCTAGAGTATGTGAAACTGAGTGAAGTCAGACACAGAAAGAGAAATATCGTATGATTTCCCTTACATGTAAAATCTAAGAAGAAATGATACAAATGAAGTTCTATACAAAACAGACTCACAGACTTTGAGAACAAGCTTTTGGTTGCCAGGGGGAAAGGATGAGGAGAAGAGATAGTCTGGGAGTTTTGGATGGACATGTACTCACTGCTATATTTAAAATGGATAACCAACAATAATCTACTGTATAGCACATTCAACTCTGCTCAGTGTTATAGGTCAGCCTTGATGGAAATGGAGTTTGAGGGAGAATGGATACATGTATATGTATGGCTGAGTCAGTTCACTGTTCACCTGAGACTACCACAACATTTTTTGTTAATCAGCTATACCACAATACAAACTAAAAAAAATTACATGAAAAAAAAGATTTAAAAAATAAAAACTTTGACTTAGTTTGGTTTTGAAGATTCTCAATATGAAGTTTGACATCAGAAGTTGAACTAAGAGCTTCTCTTGCTCCTCACAAGTTTCAGAGTTTCACAAGCTGTGACTTGTGTAATGTCTCATTGAAACCATGGAGGGGAATGAGTTCTAAGGAACACCAGTTCTTAGGCACTTTTATGGAAGAGTGAAACTGTTCCTTATTAGTTGTGTAATCCTAGACAGATGTCTTTAACTTTTTAAATTTATTCTCCTTATGTGTAAGCAACCTCCTCATAAAATCATGGAGATTAAATGAGGGATTATGTTACAGACACATGTGTATTCACTTTAAGTCATAATTATTATTAAAAGCAAGTATTTTTTAAAGGCCATTATCATTGATGAACAGAGATGCAAAAATCTTCAACAAAATACTAGCAAACCATTTTCCACAACACATTAAAAGTATCATACACCATGATCAATTGAGATTTATCCTTGGTGGCTCTGTGTTAAAGAATCTGCCTGCCAATGCAGGAGACGTGGATAAAATCACTGGATCAAGATCCCTAGTGAAGAAAATGGCAACCCACGCCAGTAGTCTTGCCTGAAAAATCTCATGTAGAAAGGAGCCTGGTGGGTTACAATCTATGGTGTCACAAGAGAATCAGACATGCCTTAGTAACTAAAATAGCAGACAATTGCAAGGATGCAAGAATTCTTCAATAAACCTAAATCAATTAATGTGATACACCACATTAACAAACTGGAGGATAAAAAACATATGATAATATCAAAATATGTGGGAAAAGCTTTTGACAAAATTAGAGATCCATTTATGATAAAACTCTCCAGATAGTGAGCATAAAGGGAACATACCTCAATATGATAAATGCCATGTATGACAAATCCACAGTAAACAGCATTCTCAATGAAAAAAAAACTGAAAACATTTCCTTGTATCAGTAATTAGGCAAGGATGTCCACTCTCATTATGTCCATTAAATATAGTTTGGAGAGGCAGTCCTAAAATGGCAGAGGAATAGGATGAGGAGACCACTTTCTCCCCTACAAATTCATCAAAATAACATTTGAATGCTGAGTAAATTCCACAAAACAACTTCTGAATGCCAGCAGAGGACATCAGGCACCCAGAAAAGCAGCCCATTTTCTTCAAGAGGAGGTAGGAAAAAATATAAAAGACAAAAGAGAGACAAAAGAGGTAGGGACAGCACTCCATCCCAGTAAGACAGTCTTAAAAAGAGAGAAGTTTCCAAACAACAGGAAACACTCTCACTGCCAAGTCTGTGGTGAGCTGTGGAACCACAGAAGGCAACATAATAGGAGGGGAAAAAATAAATAAATAATTAAAACCCACAGATCATGTGCCCAGTGGTAACTTGCCCAGTGGAGAAGCAGCACAAACACTAGCAAGTGGGGGCTGGGCAGGGAAGTGCAGGCTGCATTGCTTAGAGTAAGGACCAGGCCTGAATGCCCCAAGGGCAATCTGAGGGAACTAACTTGGGATAGCATACCAGACTGTGGGATAGCTACCACATGAAAAGCCCTAACCTAAGACACCACCAGGCTCTCGCTCACAGAACAAAGGACTGAACAAAGCTAGCTGGCTGCAGACAACCCCCTCCAGTGACAGGCAGCCAGAGCCAGAAGGGGGCAATCACAGCCACAGAGAGGCATTATCTACCAAACTGCAAGTAGGCTTCTTTGCTAAGACTTCTTGGGGTTCTGGACGGTCAACATCCGCCTGAGAAGGTAGACTGGGTGTACACCCAGAAAACCGAGTGGCAGGGATGGGGGAGGTGATAAGTTGCAGCGACCATGCTCACCAAACACCTCATCATCTGAGCTGCTCGGACCTGGTAAAGGCACAAAATGCAGGCCCAACCAAGTCTGCACTTCTGAGGACTACCTGAGTGCCTGAACCTGAGTGGCTTAGACTTGGGAGGTACATGAAGCCCAGGGCAAGGCTTGGATGGTTCCCAGTGGAGCAACCTAGAGCCTGAGCAGTGTGGGCAGGTAGGGCACATGTGCTGTGAGCAGGTACAGGGCCAGGGATGCTGAGACACTGTGAGCACACACCAGTGTTATTTGTTTGCCGTGTCACTCCCTCTCCACAGCATGACTGAACAAATGAGCCTTAAAAAAGTGTCCATCACAGCCCCTTTGTGTCAGGGTGGAAATCAGACACTGAAGATACCAGCAAACAGAGAAAGCTAAAACAGAGGGAACTGCCTTGAAAGTGACAGGTGCAATAGATTAAAACCCTGTCGTTAGTACCAACTACATAGGAAGGGGCCTATAGATCTTGAGAAATATAAGCTGGACCAAGGATCTATCCGAAAATGAAATGACCCCACACTGCCCACAACAACACCAGAGAAAGTCCTAGATGTATATTTTTACTATTTTTAGTATCATTTTTTAAATTTTGTAATTGTTAAGTCCTCTATTACTCTTTTAATTTTTATTTTTATAACCTATTACTTTGCAAAGAAAAAGAGAGAGAGAGAGAGAGAGACCCTATTTTTTAAAACAAACTTCATATATACTTCTTAGTATAATTTTTGTGACTTTGTTTTTTTTTAATTTTTCTTTAATATTGTATTTTTGAAAATCCAACTTCTACTCTAGATTTTTAATCTTTGCTTTTGGGTATTTGTTATCAATTTTGTGCCTTTAAGAACCCAATCTTCAGTACCCATTTTTACTTGGGAGCGAGATTACTAGCTTGGCTGCTCTCTATCCCTTTGGACTCTCCTTTTTCTCCACCAGGTCGCCTCTATCTCCTCCCTCCCCAACTCTGAGAATCTCTTTGTGTGTGCCAGACAGTGGAGACCATTCAGGGAACTGATTACTGGCTGGATCTGTCTCTCTCCTTTTGATTCCCCCTTTATCCTTCTGATCACCTCTCTCCTTCCTCCCTCTTCTCTTCTCTGTGTAACTCTGTGAATATCTCTGAGTAGTCCAGACTGAAGAGTACACATAAGGAAGTTATTACTAGCTAGCTTGCTGTCTCCTCTTGTGATTCCACCTCATCTCATTAGGGGTACCTGTAACTCCCTCCTCCCTCTTCTTTTCTCTATGTTATTCTGTGAACCTCTCTGGGTATCCCTCACTGTGGAGAAAATTTTCATCTTTAACCTAAATGTTTTATCAATGGTTCTGTATACATGGAGAAGTCTTGAGGCTACTGTAAAAATAAGACTGAAAACCAGAAGCAGGAGGCTTAAGTCCAAAACCTGAGTACACCAGAGAATTCCTGACACAAGGGAACATTAATCGACAGGAGCTCATCAGACGCCTCCATACCTACACTGAAATGAAGCACCACCCAAGGGCCAACAAGCTCCAGAACAAAATATATCATGCAAATTCTCCAGGAAAACAGCCTTGAGCTTCAATATACAGGCTGCCCAAAGTCACTCCAAACCCAGTGACATCTCATAACTCATTACTGGACACTTCATTGCACTTCACAGAGAAATCCAGCTCCATCCACCAGAATACTGACACAAGCTTCCTTAACCAGGAAACCTTGACAAGCTACCTGTACAATCCCACCCACAGTGAGGAAACCACAATAAAGAGAACTCCACAAACTGCCAGAATATAGAAAGGCCACCCCAAACACAGCAAAGTAAACAGGATGAAGAGGCAGAGGAATACCCAGCAGGTAAAGGAACAGGATAGATGCCCACCAAACCAAACAAAAGAGGAAGAGATAGGGAATCTACCTAATAAAGAATTCGGAATAATGATAGTGAAAATGATCCAAAATCTTGAAATCAAAATGGAATCACAGATAAATAGCCTGGAGACAAAGATTGAGAAGATGCAAAAATGGTTTAACAGGGACAAAGAAGAAATAGAAAAGTGTCAGTATATAATGAATAATGCAATAAATGAGATAAAAAACACTCTGGAGGGAACAAATAATAGAATAATGGAGGCAGAAGATAGGATTAGTGAAGTAGAAGATAGAATGGTAGAAAGAAATGAATCAGAGATTTAAAAAAAAAAAAACGAATTTAAAGAAATGAGGATAATCTCAGAGACATCTGGGACAATGTTAAACACCACAACATTCGAATCATAGGAGTCCCAGGAGAAGACAGAAAGAAAAGCAATGAGAAAACACTTGAGGTGATAATAGTTGAAAACTTCCCTAAAATGGGGAAGGAAATAATCACCCAAGTCCAAGAAACCCAGAGAGTCCCAAGCAGGATAAACCCAAGGCAAAACACCCCAAGACACACATTAATCAAATTAACAAAGATCAAACACAAAGAACAGATATTAAAAGCTGCAAGAGAAAAACAACAAATAAAACACAAGCGGATTCCCATAAGGATAACAGCTGATCTTTCAATAGGAACTCTTCAGGCCAGGAGGGAATGGCAGAACATACTTAAAGTGATGAAGGAAAATAACCTACAGCCCAGATTATTGTACCCAGCAAGGATCTCATCCAAATATGAAGGAGAAATCAAAAGCTTTCCAGACAAGCAAAAGCTCAGAGAATTCAGCACCACCAAACCAGCTCTCCAACAAATGCTAAAGGATCTTCTCTAGACAGGAAACACAAAAAGGGTGTATAAACTTGAACCCAAAACAATAAAGTAAATAGCAACGGGATCATACTTATCATTAAAGGTAAATGGGTTGAATGCCCCAAACAAAAGACAAAGACTGCCTGAATGGACACAAAAACAAGACCCCTATAGATGTTGTCTACAAGATACCCACCTCAAAACAGGGCACATATACCGACTGAAAGTGAAGGGCTGGAAAAAGATATTCCTTGCAAACAGAGGCCAAAAGAAAGCAGGGATAGCAATACTCATATCAGATAAAATAGACTTTAAAACAAAGGCTGTGAAAAGAGACAAAGAAAGTCACTACATAATGATCAAAGGATCAATCCAAGAAGAAGATATAACAATTATAAATATATATGCTCCCAACATAGGGGCACCTCAATATGTAAGACAAATGCTAACATGTCTGCAAGGGCCCAGCTCCTGCAGGATCCAGGGGAACCTGAAGGAAAAATGGCGTTGCTGGATGATTTAGAGAGAGATAATGAAATAATATTGTAGATAAGAAAATAGAGGCGAGAAAGAGGCTGATATGTATTGGTTTACACAGAAAGCTAATAAAGTCTTAGAAGCCCAGGCAGAAAAGTGAACACAGAGAGCCCCTGTGTTCCAAGGGATCAACCTGAAAAAGAAAGTAAGAGAAAAAGAGAGAAAAAAAAGAAAAACATGGGATGACGAAACTTCTTTGAGTGAAGCCCAATAGCTTTATTTTAAAGGTACCTTTATACCTTGTCTTATACATAGAGGGAAATGAAAGATGCAAAGTCATACAGAGTCAGCCCAAACATTACATCTGTTTTGTCTTTATCGAAACCAGGATTTTTTCTGCAAACCTCTCCCATAAATAATATCGTGTACATTATCTTCTGGCCTTGGAGGCCTGTAAACATTTTATGACCCTCTTTTGATAAAGGCTATTCAACCAGATATTTTCCCTCAAAATGTTTTTTCTTTATATTTCTAATCTATGGCAGCCTCAGAAAATATCAGAGTTACATTCTCATGAAGCAAATGTGTAGTGAGCATAAGAAAGAACCAATTAGCTCAAAAGTCTGATGTGGTTGAATTCAAGGCTACACTTGTTTTTCTTACTTTTCAACTATGTTAACTAATGCACTCCCAGGTGCACGGTGGATAAGAGATATGGGAACTTAGCAACAAGAATTGGCCCAATAATGAAATCTTACATTAGCATTACTCTAATAACTTTTAACTCTTTAAAAGGCTCTATATTTTAGGCTTTCCGTGCCTCTCACAGTTGGGAGGCTGTGAATAGTCACATGTGTAGCTGCAAGAGTCTGGATAGACCTGCCAAGCAAGCTAGAATCCTAACAGAGGAGGTTTGATTTGAAATATTTCTCTCATGTCCAGTAGACTTATTAGCTATAGCCTTAAGTTGATTTGCTCCAGAGAAAGGTGGTAAGGGTTAGCCCCTTGTTAATGTCAGAGGAGTTGGTGAAAGTCATGAAATAGTAAAACAGATTCTGGTTTTGGAGGAGATGCTCGAGAAAGCCTAGGGAGCCTGTTGAGTCTTGAAGCCTTGCTTAACAGTTCTCTTCCACATGACCTTGTCATGGGTAAGGTCTCCTGTGGTGGCTCCCAGCAGTTGACTGCCCCAACCAAAAGGCAAAGATTGCCTGAATGGATACAAAAACAAGACCTCTATAGATATTGTCTAAAAAGAGATCCACCTCAAAATAGGGGACACATACCGACAAAGTGAAGGGCTGGAAAAAGATATTCCATACAAATAGAGACCAAAAGAAAGCAGGGATAGCAATACTCATATCAGATAAAATAGACTTTAAAACAAAGGCTGTGAAAAGAGACAAAGAAAGTCATTACATAATTATCAGAGGATCAACCCAAGAAGAAGATATAACAATTATAAATATATATTCACCCAACATGGGGGCACCACAATATGTAAGACAAATGCTAACATGTCTGCAATGGGAAACTAACAATAACACAACAATAGTGGGAGACTTTAATACCCCCACTCATACCTATGGATAGATCAAGTAAACAGAAAATTAACAAGGAAACAAACTTTAAATAATACAATAGACCAGTTAGATCTAATTAATATCTATAGGACATTTCAACCCAAAACAATGAATTTCACCTTTTTCTCAAGCACACATGGAACCTTCTCCAGGATAGATAACATCCTGGGCAATAAATCTAGCCTTGCTAAATTGAAAAAAATTTGAAATTATTCCAAGTATCTTTTCTGACCAAAATGCAGTGAGATTAGATCTCAATTACAGGGGAAAAAGAATTCCAGCATATGGAGGCTGAACAATATGGTGCTGAATAACCAACAAATCACAGAAGAAATCAAAAAGAAATAAAAATATGCATAGAAACGAATGAAAATGAAAACACAACAACCCAAAATGTGTGGGACACTGTAAAAGCAGTGCTAAGGGGAAAGTTCATAGCAATACAGGCATACGTCAAGAAACAAGAAAAATGTCAAATAAATAATCAAACTCTACACCTAAAGAAACTAGAAAAGGGAGAAATGACGAACCCCAGGGTTAGAAGAAGGAAATAAATCTTAAAAATTAGGGCAGAAATAAATGCAAAAGAAACAAAAGAGACCATAGCAAAAATCAACAAAGCCAAAAGCTGGTTCTTTGAAATGATAAATAAAATTAACAAACCATTAGCCAGATTAATCAAGAAACACAGGGAGAAAAATCACATCAATAAAATTAGAAATGAAAATGGAGAGATCACAACAGACAACACAGAAACCCAAAGGATCATAAGAGACTATTATCAGCAAATATATGCCAATAAAATGGACATTGGAAGAAATGGGCAAATTCTTAAAAAGTACAACTTTCCAAAACTGAACCAGGAAGAAATAAAAAATCGTAACAAACCCATCACAAGCACAGAAATTGAAACTGTAATCAGAAGTCTTCAAGCAAACAAAAGCCCAGGTCCAGACGATGCCACAGCTGAATTCTACCAAAAATTTAGAGAAGAGCTAACACCTATCCTACTGAAACTCTTCCAGAAATTTTCAGAGGAAGGTAAACTTCCAAACTCATTCTATGAGGCCACCATTACCCTAATACCAAAACCTGACAAAGATGCCACCAAAAAAGAAAACTACAGGCCAATATCACTGATGAACATAGACGCAAAAATCCTTAACAAAATTCTAGCAATCAGATTCCAACAACACATTAAAAAGATCATACATTACGACCAAGTGGGCTTTATTCCAGGTATGCAAGGATTCTTCCATATCCACAAATCAATCAATGTAATACACCACATTAAGAAATTAAAAAATAAAAGCCGTATGATTATCACAATAGATGCAGAGAAAGCCTTTGAGAAAATTCAACATCCATTCATGATAAAAACTCTTCAGAAGGCAGGAAGAGAAGGAACATGCCTCAACATAATAAAAGCTATATATGACAAACACACAGCAAATATTATCCTCAATGGTGAAAATCTGGAAACATTTTCCCTAAAGTCAGGAAAAGACAAGCGTACCCACTTTCATCACTACTATTCAACATAGTTTTGGAAGTCTTGGCCACAGCAATAAGAGCAGAAAAAGAATGTAATTTGGAAAAGCAGGGTGACAACATACAGCCTTGACGTACTCCTTTTCCTATTTGGAACCAGTCTGTTGTTCCATGTCCAGTTCTAACTGTTGCTTCCTGACCTGTATACAGATTTCTCAAGAGGCAGGTCAAGTGGTCTGGTATTCCCATCTCTTTAGGAATTTTGCAAAGTTTACTGTGATCCACACAGTCAAAGGCTTTGGCATAGTCAATAAAGCAGAAATAGATGTTTTTCTGGAGCTCTATTGCTTTTTCCATGATCCAGCAGATGTTGGCAATTTGCTCTCTGGTTCCTCTGCCTTTTCTAAAACCAGCCTGAACATCAGGAAGTTCATGGTTCACGTATTGCTGAAGCCTAACTTGGAGAATTTTGAGCATTACTTTACTAGCATGTGAGATGAGTGCAATTGTGTGGTAGTTTCAGCATTCTTTGGCATTGCCTTTCTTTGGGATTGGAATGAAAACTGACCTTTTCCAGTCCTGTGGCCACTGCTGAGTTTTCCAAATGTGCTGGCATATTGAGTACAGCATTTTCACAGTATCATCTTTCAGGATTTGAAATAGCTCGAATGGAATTCCATCACTTCCACTAGCTTTGTTTGTAGTGATGCTTTCTATGGCCCACTTGACTTCACATTCCAAGATGTCTGGCTCTAGATGAGAGATCACATCATCATGATTATCTGGGTCATGAAGATATATTTTGTACAGTCCTTCCATGTATTCTTGCCACCTCTTGTTAATATTTTCTGCTTCTGTTAGGTCCAGACCATTTCTGTCCTTAATCGAGCCCATCTTTGCATGAAATATTCCCTTGATATATCTAATTTTCTTGAAGAGATCTCTAGTCTTTCCCATTCTGTTCTTTTCCTCTATTTCTTTGCACTGATCATTGAAGAAGTCTTTCTTATCTCTCCTTGCTATTGTTTGGATCTCTGCATTCAGATGCTTATATCTTTCCTTTTCTCATTTGCTTTTCACCTCTCTTCTTTTCACAGCTATATGTAAGGCCTCCCTAGACAGCCATTTTGCTTTTTTTGCATTTCTTTTCCATGGGGATGGTCTTGATCCCTGTCTCCAGTACAATGTGTTGGAGAAGACTCTTGAGAGTCCCTTGGACTGCAAGGAGATCCACCCAGTCCATTCTGAAGGAGATCAACCCTGGGATTTCTTTGGAAGGAATGATGCTAAAGCTGAAACTTCATTGCTTTGGCCACCTCATGTGAAGAGTTGACTCACTGGAAAAGACTCTGATGCTGGGAGGGATTGGGGGCAGGAGGAGAAGGGGGACGACCAAGGATGGGATGGTTGGATGGCATCACGGACTTGATGGACGTGAGTCTGAATGAACTCTGAGAGATGGTAATGAACAGGGAGGCCTGGCGTGCTGAGATTCATGGTGTTGCAAAGAGTTGGACACGACTGAGCAACTGAACTGAACTGAATTTGGAAAAGAAGTAAAACTCTCATTATTTGCAGATGACATGATCCTCTACATAGAAAATCCTAAAAACTCCACCAGAAAATTACTAAAGCTAATCAATGAATATAGTAAACTTGCAGGATTTAAAATTAACACAAAGAAATCCCTTGCATTCCTATATACTAATAATGAGAAAATAGAGAGAGAACTTAAGGAAGCAATTACATTCACCATTGCAATGAAAATAATAAAATACTTAGAAATATATCTACATAAAGAAATAAAATACCTATATATAGAAAATTATAAAACAGTGGTGAAAGAAATCAAAAGGACACTAATAGATGGAGAAATATACCATGTTCATGGATTGGAATAATCAATATAGTGAAAATGAGTATACTACCCAAAGCAATCTATAGATTCAATGCAATTCCTACCAAACTACCAATGGTATTTTCACAGAGCTAGAACAAATAGTTTCACAATTTGTATGGAAATACAAAAACCTTGAATAGGTAAAGCCATCCTGAGAAAGAAGAATGGAACTGGAGGAATCAACCTGCCTGACTTCAGGCTCTACTACAAAGCCACAGTCATCAAGACAGTATGGTACTGGCACAAAGACAGAAATATCTATCAATGGGACAAAATAGAAAGCCCAGAGATAAATTCACACACCTATGGACACCTTATCTTTGACAAAGGAGGCAAGAATATACAATGGAGAAAAGACAATCTCTTTAACATGTGGTGCTGGAAAAACTGGTCACTCTCTTGTAAAAGAATGAAACTAGAACACTTTCTAACACCATACATGAAAATAAATTCAAAATGGATTAAAGATCTAAACATAAGATCAGAAACTATAAAACTTCTAGAGAGGAGAACATAGGCAAAACACTCTCCGATTTAAATCACAGCAAGATCCTCTATGACCCACCTCCCAGAACATTGGAAACAAAAGCAAAAATAAACAAATGGGACTTAATTAAAATTAAAAGCTTCTGCACAACAAAGGAAACTATAAGCAAGGTGAAAAGACAGCCTTCAGAATGGGAGAAAATAATAGCAAATGGAGCAACTGACAAATTAATCTGAAAAATATGTAAGCAACTTCTGCAGCTTGAGTCCAGAAAAATAAATGACCCAATCAAAAAATGACCCAAAAAACTAAACAGATATTTCTCCAGAGACATACAGATGTCTAACAAACACAGGAAAAGATGCTCAACATCACTCATCATCAGAGAAATGCAAATCAAAACCACAATGACGTACCATTTCATGCCAGTCAGAATGGCTGCGACTCAAATGTCTACAAGCAATAAATGCTGGAGAGGATGTGGAGAAAAGGGAACACCACTACACTGTTGGGAATGCAAACTAGTACAGCCACTATGGAGAACAGCGTGAAGATTCCTTAAAAGACTGGAAATAAAATTGCTTTATGACCCAGCAATCCCACTACTGGGCATACACACCAAAACCAGAATCAAAAGAGACACCTGTATCCCAATGTTCTTCACAGCACTGTTTATAATAGCAAGGACATGGAAGCAACCTAGATGTCTATCAGCAGATAAGAAAGCTGTGGTACATATACACAATGGAGTATTCCTCAGCCATTAAAAATAATACATTTGAACCAGTTCTAATGAGGTGGATGAAACTGGAGCCTATTATACAGAGTGAAGTAAGCCAGAAAGAAAAATTCCAAAACAGTATACTACGCTTACTCCTTGGATGAAAAGTTATGACCAACCTAGATAGCATATTCAAAAGCAGAGACATTACTTTGTCGACTAAGGTCCATCATCTAGTCAAGGCTATGGTTTTCCTGTGGTCATGTATGGATGTGAGAGTTAGACTGTGTAGAAGGCTGAGTGCTGAAGTATTGATGCTTTTGAACTGTGGTGTTGGAAAAGACTCTTGAGAGTCCCTTGGAGTGCAAGGAGATCCAACCAGTCCATTCTGAAGATTAGCCCTGGGATTTTTGGAAGGAATGATGCTAAAGCTGAAACTCCAGTACTTTGGCCACCTCATATGAAGAGCTGACTCACTGGAAAAGACTCTGATGCTGGGAGGGATTGGGGGCAGGAGGAGAAGGGGACAACAGAGGATGAGATGGCTGGATGGTATCACAGACTCGATGTACGTGAGTCTGAGTGAACTCCGGGAGTTGGTGATGGACAGGGAGGCCTGGAATGCTGCAATTCATGGGGTCGCAAAGAGTCAGACATGACTAAGCAACTGAACTGAACTGAATACATATGTATGGAATTTAGAAAGATGGTAATATAACCCTGTATGTGAGACAGCAAAAGAGACACAGAAATATAGAACAGTCTTTTGGACTCTGTGGGAGTGTGAGGGTAGGATGATTTGGGAGAATGGCATTGAATCATGTATAATATCATAATGAAATGAATCGTCTGTCCAGATTCAATGCATGATACAGGATGCTTGGGGCTGGTGCACTGCGATGACACAGAGGGATGGTATGGCGAGGGAAGTGGAAGGGCAGTTCAGGATGGGGGAATACGTGTACATCCATGGTGGATTAATGTTGATGAATAGCAAAACCAATACAATATTGTAAAATAATTAGCTTCAAATTAAAATAAATATATTTACATTAAAAATATAGTTTTGAAAGTTCTAGTCATGGGAAGCTATAAAGAAAACAAAATTAAAGTATCCTTATTGGAAAAGAAGACTCATTGTTTGCAATGACATGATTCTATACATAAAAATCCTACAAATGCTAACAGAGAAAATGATAACAGATCATCGGTGGATTTGATAAAGATACAAGATATACAATTAATACACAAAAATCTTTTTGCAGTTTACAAACCAACAATGAAAGAGCAATAAGAGAAATACAGGTTACCATCCCATTTACCATCACATCAAAAGAGTAAAATACAAGATATTCTCAGTTTACTTGGTTGCTGTGACAGCATAATATTCAAAATCTCATCCTACTTCTCTAATGACTCCTTTTTTGTGTACTTTGTAAACTTACATTGTCTCCCCCTAAATAAAAAAGCTTAACTTTTCATTTTCGATCATAGCTCCTTAACCATTTTATGACTGTCCCTCAGAAATTTCATCAACTGCTTTGATTCTATGCTGATAACTTACAAATCTAACTCTATAAGCCTGAACTTCATTTCTGTGGCATGTACAGTACAATTATCTACAAGACAAATCACACATATATCCTATGTATCTGAAACACAACTTGGACCAAGTCAAACATATTTTCAGTATTATGAGGTTACATATCTACCATCATGTAATGTTTCCATTGCCACAATTATTGTACAGTTACTAATCCCATTTCCCTTGTCTCTAAATAGGCCTACCTGCTTTCAATCCATATTTTTTCTTTTCACAGTTTTAAAGTTCTAAAATATGTCATTGCAGCCATTTTCTATCGTAAAAGACTGGCAATTTACTATAGCTCTCATTATAATATCTAAGCTTTTTTTTTTTCAGATTTTATTTATTTATTTATTTTTTACTTTACAATATGGTATTGGTTTTGCCATACATCAACATAAATCCGCCATGGGTGTACACTTGTTTCCAACTGAAGCTCCCCCCCACCTCCTCCCCATACCATATCTCTGGGTCATCCCAGTGCACCAGCCTTAAGCATCCTGTATCCTGCATCAAACCTAGACTGACAATTCATTTCTTATGATTCTTCAGGGCAGTGAATCTCAAAAAAATTTTTGAAGTATTTGTAACTTCAAGGTATATATAATGTATTGATTTGATACATTTGTATATCACAATGTGATTACCACCCTTGCCTTAAGTAACACTTCTATTATGTCATGTAATTATCATTTCATTTTTGAAGGGTGAGCAATTAAGATCTAATCTCTTAGAAACTTTTAATTTACTGTACAGTTTTGTTATGCTTTGCATTAGCTCTCCAGGACTTATTTATATATTATTTCCCAGCTTGTATTCTTAAATAAAATATTCCCAATTTCTGCATCTCCTAGCCTCTGGTAATCACCATTAAATTCTCTTTATTTGCAAGTTCAACTTTTTCAGATTCCACATATATGTGATAAGAAATGGCAATTTTCTTTCTCTGACTTATCTCACTTTTATAAGGAGCTCAAATTTCATTTATATTGTTACATATGGCAGGGTTATTTTATTTTTTTTCTTATGGTTGAATTGTATACATGTGTGATTTATTTATTAATTCATCCATAAATGGATACTTAGACTAGTTCCATATCTTGGCTACTATGAATATCCTGCAATGAACATGAAAATGCACATATTTCTTCACAATATAGTTCTTACTTCCTTTGGAATAAGCCCAGTAGAACTGATGAAATATAGGGTAGTTCAATTTTTAATTTCTTGAGGAAACTTCATATTTTTTCCAGTATGGCTGCACCAATTTATGTTCCCAACAACAGTATACAAGTGTTCCCTTATCTTCACATCCTTGATAACACTTTCTATGGCTTATCTTCTTGATAAAAGTCCGTTCTAATAGGTGTGAGATGATATATTATTGTAGTCTTGATTTACAATTTCATGATGATTAGTGATGTTTAACATCTTTTCATATGTCAAATACTTGTTGGCTATTTGGATATCTTCCTTGAAAAAATGCCCAGTTTAGTTTTCTGGCCATTGTTTAACTGGATTATGCATTTTGTTTTGTTATTAAGTTGTACGAGTTTTTTTTTTTTTTTAAATACACTTCGGATATTAACTACTTATAAGATATGTGTTTTACAAATATTTTATCCCATTCCGTAAGTTGCCTTTTCATTTTGTTGATTGTCTATTTTTCTTTTTTTTTTAATGTAGTCTTATTTGTTCATTGTTCCTTTTGTTGATGTGCTTTGGGTGTTATATATATATATATAAAAATCGTATCTAATGTCCAGAAATTTCTTCTCTATGTTTCTGTTCCCAGAATTTTATGGTATCAGTTCAGTTCAGTTTTGTTCAGTCGCTCAGTCGTGTCCGATTCTTTGGGACCCCATGAATTGCAGTATGCCAGGCCTCCCTGTCATCACCAACTCCCGAAGTTTACCCAAACTCATGTCCACCGAGTCAGTGATGCCATCCAGCCATCTCATCCTCGGTCGTCCCCTTCTCCTCCTGCCCTCAATCCCTCCCAGCATCAGTGTCTTTTCCAATGAGTCAACTCCTTGCATGAGGGTGGCCAAAGTACTGGAGTTTCAGCTTTAACATCATTCCTCCCAAAGAACACTCAGGACTGATATCCTTTAGAATGGACTGGTTGGATCTCCTTGTAGTCCAAGGGATTCTCAAGAGTCTTCTCCAACATCACAGTTCAAAAGCATCAATTATTCGGCACTCAGCTTTCAGGTCTTTGTTTAAAGTCTTTAATTCATTTGGACTTGATTTTTTAAGTGGTGTAAAAAGAAGGTCTATTTTCATTTTTGCACATGTAGTTATCCAATTTTTCCAACACTATTTGTTGTAGAGACTATCCTTTGTCCCATTGAATGTTCTTGGCTCCTTATCAAGCATTAGATGATCCAGTTTTTAAAAACATAGGCCCATTTTCCAGTGGGAACTCAGTGGTAAAAAAATGACTATAAGAGATGAAACATCTATTGCACAACGACAATGTAACAATTATACAGTACCACAAAAGTATCTTAAAAAATAAGACCCAACATAGTATTACAATATCATTATAGTATTATATAGTATTTATATACATAGAATTATAATATGGTATTTATATAAATGCTAAAACTTCATTATTATGAACTTTAAAACTTTATAAAATTTTACAAATAACACAACAAAAAATCAGCACCTGAAAACAATGAAAACAACATAATGGCATGCTGATAATAAAATATTTTTCCTAAAAATTAATAATTACAACTATCTGTGTTGGCATACATGGAAGAGTCATATATTGTTGGTAAACTACTGGTAGAAACCAGTAAAACTTTTAAAGTTTAAAATTACATGTAAAACTTAAAGTAATTAACCTATGAGAATTGAATATATAATATACATTTATTAATTTTTGGCCCAAACAATGGGGTTTCATAAGAGAAAAAAGTTCTATACACTTCTTCTGATGATATTCCAGGATTACTTGTCATACACTATGGACATACTTCACTATATTGTAAACAGAGTGGATAGATATTTACTCAACAAGTCACTGATACCCTTAATCTTCTGGATATGGGTTATTTTGATATTCAGTTCAGTTCAGTACACTTCAGTCGCTCAGTCGTGTCCAGCTCTTTATGACCCTGTGAATCGCAGCACGCCAGGCCTCCCTGTCCATCACCATCTCTCGGAGTTCACGCAGACTCACATCCATCGAGTCCGTGATGCCATCCAACCATCTCATCCTCGGTCATCCCCTTCTCCTCCTGCCCCTAACCCCTTCCAGAATCAGAGTATTTTCCAATGAGTCAACTCTTCGCATGAGGTGGCCAAAGTACTGAAGTTTCAGCTTTAGCATCATTCCTTCCAAAGAAATCCCAGGGTTGATTTCCTTCAGAATGGACTGGTTGGATCTCCTTGCACTCCAAGGGACTCTCAAGAGTCTTTTCCAACACCACAGTTCAAAAGCATCAATTCTTTGGCACTCAACCTTCTTCACAGTCCAAATCTCACATCCATACATGACCACAGGAAAAAACACAGCCTTGTCTAGACGGACTTTAGTCGGCAAAGTAATGTCTCTGCTTTTGAATATACTATCTAGGTTGGTCATAACTTTTCTTCCAAGGAGCAAGTGTCTTTTAATTTCATGGCTGCAGTCACCATCTGCAGTGATTTTGGAGCCCCCAAAAATAAAGTCTGACACGGTTTCCACTGTTTCCCCATCTATTTCCCATGAAGTGATGGGACCGGATGCCATGATCTTCGTTTTCTGAATGTTGAGCTTTAAGCCAACTTTTTCACTTTTATCAATAGGCTTTTTAGCTCCTCTTCACTTTCTGCCATAAGGGTGGTGTCATCTACATATCTGAGGTTATTGATATTTCTCCCGGTAATCTTGATTCCAGCTTGTGTTTCTTCCAGTCCAGTGTTTCTCATGATGTACTCTGCATATAAGTTAAATAAACAGGGTGACAATATACAGCCTTGACATACTCGTTTTCATATTTGGAACCAGTCCGTTGTTCCATGTCCAGTTCTAACTGTTGCTTCCTGACCTGCATACAGATTTCTCAAGAGGCAGGTCAGGTGGTCTGGTATTCCCATCTCTTGAAGAATTTTCCACTCTTTACTGTGATCCACACAGTCAAAGACTTTGACATAGTCAATAAAGCAGAAATAGATATTTTTCTGGAACTCTCTTGCTTTTTCCATGATCCAGCAGATGTTGGCAATTTGATATCTGGTTCCTCTGCCTTTTCTAAAACCTGATTGAACATCAGGGAGTTCACAGTTCACGTATTGCTGAAGCCTGGCTTGGAGAATTTTGAGCATTGCTCTACTAGCATGTGAGATGAGTGCAATTGTGTGGTAATTTGAGCATTCTTTGCCATTGCCTTTCTTTGGAATTGGAATGAAAACTGTCCTTTTCCAGTCCTGTGGCCACTGCTGAGTTTTCCAAATTTGCTGGCATATTGAATGCAGCACTTTCACAGCATCATCTTTCAGGATTAGAAACAGCTCAACTGGAATTCCATTTCCTCCACTAGCTTTGTTCGTAGTGATGCTTTCTAAGGCCCACTTGACTTCACATTCCAAGATGTCTGGCTCTAGATGAGTGATCACATCATCATGATTATCTGGGTCGTGAAGATCTTTTTTGTACAGTACTTCCATGTATTCTTGCCACCTCTTCTTAATATCTTCTGCTTCTGTTAGGTCCAGACCATTTCTGTCCTTTATCGAGCCCATTTTTGCATGAAATTTTCCCTTGGTATCTCTGATTTTCTTGAAGTGATCTCTAGTCTTTCCCATTCTGTTGTTAGTCTGAAAAAGAATATTTTTTACCTTTATTTCCACTTCAAAGAATTTTATTCAAAGTTTATTAAGCATTCTCTGATTCTATCACTTAGAAACCAACATTCATTTATTTATCTGTACCTGTCTTTTGGCTTTTATAGTATTTAAATTGTTGATCTTACATCATAGTTACTTATGTGTATCTAGATTAAGGGTTGTGGTGTATTAATTAGTGTAGTCTCATTAACATTTTACAATCAGTAAGTACCCACCCAGCATATATGTTTCGTCCTTTAAAGATTTAACCATGGCTAGAAGATACAGACACAGCAGGCTAGGTAAGGAGGTGGTCCTAAGATGGTGGAGGAATAGGATGGGGAGACCATTTTCTCTCCAATAAATGTATCGAAATAACATCTGAGCACTGAACAAATTCCACAGAACAACTTCTGAAAGCTGGAAGGGGACATCAGGAACCCAGAAAAGCAGCAAATTGTCTTCAAAAGGAGACAGAGAAGTATTGAGGCTACTGCAAGTATAAGACTGAAAACCAGAGGCAGGAGTTCAGTTCAGTTCAGTAACTCAGTAATGTCTGATTCTTCACTACCACATGAATCACAGCATGCCAGGCTTCCCTGGCCATCACCCACTCAAGGACTTTACATAAACTTGTACCCATCGAATCAAGATGTCATCCAGCCATCTCATCCTCTATCATCCCCTTCTCCTCCTGCCCTCAATGCTTCCTAGCATCAGGGTCTTTTCCAATGAGTCAACTCTTCCCATAAGGTGGCCAAAGTACTGGAGTTTCAGCTTTTGCATCAGCCCTTCCAATGAACACCCAGGACTGATTTCCTTTAGGGTGGACTGGTTGGATCTCCTTGTAGACCAAGAGACTCTCAAGAGTCTTCTTCAACACCACAGTTCAAAAGCATCAATTCTTCTGCATTCAGCTTTATTCACAGTCCAACTCTCACATCCATACATGACCACAGGAAAAACCATAGCCTTGACTAGACTGACCTGTTCGCAAAGTAATGTCTCTGCTTTTGAACATGCTGTCTAGGTTGGTTATAACTTTCCTTCCAAGGAGTAAGCATCTTTTAATTTCATGTCTGCAGTAACCATCCACAGTAAACCTGGAGCCCAAAAATAAAGTCTGACACTGTTTGCACTGTTTCCCCATCTATTTCCCATGAAGTGATGGGATCAGATTCCATGATTTTAGTTTTCTGAATGTTGAGCATTAAGCTAACTTTTTCACTCTCCTCTTTCACTTTCATCAAGAGGCTCTTTAGTTCTTCATTTTGAGCCATAAGGATGGTGTCACCTGCTTATCTGAGGTTATTGATATTTCTTCTGGAAGTCTTGATTCCAGCTTGTGCTTCCTCCAGCCCAGTGTTTCTCATGATGTATTCTGCACATAAGTTGAATGAACAGGGTGACAATGTATAGCCTTGACATACTCTTTTTCTTATTTGGAACCAGTCTGTTGTTCCATGTCCAGTTCTAACTGTTGCATCCTGATCTGAATATAGGTTTCTCAAGAGGCAGGTCAGGTGGTCTGGTATTCCCAACTCTTTCAGAATTTTCCAAAGTTTATTGTGGTTGACACAGTCAAAGGCTTTGGCATAGTCAATAAAGCAGAAATAAATATTTTTTTCTGGAACTCTCTTGCTTTTACAATGATACAGCAGATGCTGGCAATTTGATTTCAGGTTCCTCTGCCCTTTCAAAAACCAGCTTGAACATCTGGAAGTTCATGGTTCATGTATTGCTGAAGCCTGCCTTGGAGAATTTTGAGCATTACTTTATTAATGTGTGAGTTGAGTGAAATTTTGCAGTAGCTTGAGCATTCTTTGGCATTGCCTTTCTTTGGGATTGGAATGAAAACTGACCTTTTCCAACTATGGCACCCCACTCCAGTACTCTTGCCTGGAAAATCCCATGGATGGAGGAGCCTGGTAGGCTGCAGTCCATGGGGTCGCTAAGAATCAGACAAGACTGAGCAATTTCATTTTCACTTTTCACTTTCATGCATTGGAGAAGGAAATAGCAACCCACTCCAGTGTTCTTGCCTGGAGAATCCCAGGGTTGAGGGAGCCTGGTAGGCTGCCGTCTATGGGGTTGCAGAGGGACGGGCATGACTGAAGTGATTTAGCAGCTGTAGCAGCGGCCACTTCTGAGTTTTCTGAATTTGCTGGCATATTGAGTCCAGCACTTTCACAGCAACGTCTTTCAGAATTTGAAATAGCTCAACTGGAATCCCATCACCTCCACTAGCTTTGTTTGTAGTGATGCTTTCGAAGAACCCCTTGACATTACATTCCAGGATGTCTGGCTCTAGGTGAGTGATCACACCATCATGATTATCTGGGTGGTGACCATTTTTGTACAGTTCTTCTCTGTATTCTTGCCACCTATTCTTAATATATTCTGCTTCTGTTAGGTCCATACCATTTCTGTCCTTTATCAAGCCCATCTTTGCATGAAATGTTCTTATCTCTAATTTTCTTGAAGAGAACTCTAGTCTTTCCCATTCTGTTGTTTTCCTCTATTTCCTTGCATTGATCACAAGAAAGGTTTTCTTATCTCTCCTTGCTATTCTTTGGAACTCTGCATTCAGATGCTTATATCTTTCCATTTATCCTTTGCTTTTAGCTTCTCTTCTTTCATAGCTAAATGTAGGGCCTCCACAGACAGCTATTTTGCTTTATTGCATTTCTTTTCCTGAGATCAGTAGTGGAGGCTGAGAGGAGCTACTCCCCGTCTGAGGTGATGAGGGGCAGCTGTGAGGAGATAACCCTCATCCAAGGTAAGAAGGAGTGGCTGTGCTTTGCTGGCACATCGAAGGTAAGAGAAACCTAAGTAAGGCAGTAGGTGTTATGAGAAGGCATCAGAGGGCAGACACACTGAAACCATAATGACAGAAAATTAGCCAGTCTGATCACACGGACCACAGCCTTGTCTAACTCAATGAAACTAAGCCATACCATGTGGGACCACCAAAGATGGCAGGGTCATGGTGGAGAGGTCTGACAGAATGTGGTCCATTAGAGGAGGGAATGGCAAACCACTTCAGTATTCTTGCCTTGAAAATCCCACGAAAAGTTTGAAAAGGCAAAATGATAGGATACTGAAAGGAAACGCCCCAGGTCGGTAAGTGCAAAATATGCTACTGGAGATCAGTGGAGAAATAACTCCAGAAAGAATGAAAGGATGGAACCAAAGCAAAAACAACTGCCAGCTGTGGATGTGACTGGTGATAGAAACAAGGTCTGATGCTGTAAAGAGCATTATTGCATAGGAAACTCGAATGTCTGGTCCATGAATCAAGGCAAATTGGAAGTGGTCAAACAGGAGATGGCAAGAGTGAACATCCACATTCTAGGAATCAGTGAACTAAAATGGACTGGAATGGGTGAATTTAATTCAGATGACTGTTATATCTACTACTGTGGGCAGGAATCTCTTAGAAGAAATGAAGTAGCCATCATGGTCAACAAAAGAGTCCAAAATGCAGTACTTGGATGCAATCTCAAACACGACAGAATGATCTCTGTCTGTTTCCAAGGCAAACCATTCAACATCATGGTAATCAAAGTCTATGCCCCAACCACTAACACTGAAGAAGCTGAAATTGAATGGTTATATGAAGACCTACAAGACCTTTTAGAACTAACACCCCCAAAAATGTCCTTTTCATTATAGGGGACTGAAATGCAAAAGTAGGTAGTCAAGCAACACCTGGAGTAATAGGCAAATTTGGCCTTGGAGTACAGAATGAAGCAGCATAAAGGCTACTAGAGTTTTGCCAAGAGAATATGCTAGTCATAGAAAACACCCTCTTCCAACAACACAAGTGAAGACTCTACACATGGACATCACCACATGGTTAACACCAAAATCAGACTGATTATATTCTTTGCAGTCAAAGATGGAGAAACTCTATACAGTCAGCAAAATCAAGACTGGGAGCTGACTGTGGCTCAGATCACGTACTCCTATTGCCAGATTCAGACATAAATTGAAGAAGGTACGGAAAACCACTAAACCATTCAGGTATGACTTAAATTAAACCCCTTATGATTATACAGTGGAAGTGAGAAATAGATTTAAGGGACTAGATCTGATAGACAGAGTGCCTGATGAACTGTGGGTGGAAATTTGTGACATTGTACAGGAGACAGGGATCAAGACAGTCCTCATGGAAAAGTAATGCAAAAAAGCAAAATGGCTGTCTGAGGAGGCCTTACACACAGCTGTGAAAAGAAGAGATTAAAAACAAACACACACAAAGCAAAAAGCAAAGATACTCCCATTAGAATACAGAGGCTGGAGGCTTAAGTCCAAATCCTGAGAACACCAGATAATTTCCCACCCCAGGGAACATTAATTGATAGCAGCTCATCAAACGCCTCCATACCCACATTGAAACCAAGCACCACCCAAGGGCCAACAAGTTCCAGAGCAAGACATACCACACAAATTCTCAAGCAACACAGGAACACAGCCCTGAGTTTCAATATACAGGCTGACCAAAGTCACGCCAAAGCCAATGACATCTCAAAACTTAATACTGGACACTTCATTGCACTCCAGAAATAATAAATTCAGCTCCACCCACTAGAACACTGACAGAAACTTCCCTATCCAGAAAACTTTAACAAGCCACCCATCCAACACCACCCACAGTGAGGAACCCCCATGGTAAAGAGGAACCACCAACTGCCAGAATACAGTAAGGCCATCCCAAACTCAGCAATATAAACAAGATGAAAATACAGAGGAATAGCAGCAGGTAAAGGAACAGGACAAATGCCCAACAAACCAAACAAAAGAGGAAGAGATAGGGCATCTACCTGATGCAGAATTTCAATTAATGATAGTGAAAATGATCCAAAACCTTAAAAAAAATTGGAGTTAGAGATAAATAGCCTGGAGACAAGGATCAAGAAGTTCTAAGAAAGGTTTAACAAGGAACTAGAAGAAATAAAAAGAGTCAATATATAACGAATAATGCAATAAATGAGATTTAAAAAAAAACAACTTTGGAGGGAACAAACAGAATAACAGAGGCAGAAGATAAGATAAGTGAGGTAGAAGATAGAATGGTAAAAATAAATGAAACAGAGAGAAAAGAAAAAAAGAATTAAAAGAAATGAGGACAACCTCAGAGACCTCTAGAACAATGTTAAATGCCCCAACATTCGAATCATAGGAGTCCCAGAAGAAGAAGACAGAAAGAAAGACCATGAGAATATACTTGAGGAGATAATAGTTGAAAACTTCCCTAAAATGGGGAAGGAAATAGTCACCCAAGTCCAAGAAACCAAGAGAGTCCCAAACAGGATAAACCCAAGGCAAAACACCCCAAGACACACATTAATCAAATTAACAAAGATCAAACACAAAAAACAGATATTAAAAGCAGCAAGCAAAAACAACAAATAACACACAAGGGGATTCCCACAAGGATAACAGTTGATCTTTCAATAGAAACTCTTCAGGCCAGGAGGGAATGGCAGAACATACCTAAAGTGATGAAAGAAAATAACCTACAGCTCAGATTACTTTACCCAGCAAGGATCTCATCCAAATATGAAGGAGAAATCAAAAGCTTTTCAGACAAGCAAAAGCTCAGAGAATTCAGCACCACCAAACCAGCTCTCCAACAAATGCTAAAGGATCTTCTCTAGACAGGAAACACAAAAGGGTGTATAAACTTGAACCCAAAACAATAAAGTAAATAGCAATGGGATCATACTTATCATTAATTACATTAAAGGTAAATGGGTTGAATGCCCCAACCAAAAGACAAAGACTGCCTGAATGGATACAAAAACAAGACCCCTATAGATGTTGTCTACAAGAGACCTGCCACCAAACAAGGGACACATATGGGCTGAAAGTGAAGGGCTGGAAAAAGATATTCCATGCAAATAGAGACTAGAAGAAAGCAAGAGTAGCAATACTCATATTAGAAAAAAAAATAGACTTTAAAACAAAGGCTGTGAAAAGAGACAGAGAAAGACACTACATAATGATCAAAGGATCAATCCAAGAAGAAGATGTAATAACCATAAAGATATATGCACCCAAAATAGGAGCATCATAATATGTAAGACAAATGCTAACAAGTATGAAATGGGAAATTAACAGTAACACAACGATAGTGGGAGACTTTAATACCCCACTCATAATTATAGATAGATCAAGTAAACAGAAAATTAACAAGGAAACACAAACTTTAAATGATACAATAGACCAGTTAGACATAATTGATATCTATAGGGCATTCCACCCCAAAACAATGAATTTCACCTATTTCTCAAGTGCACAAGGAACCTTCTGCAGGATAGATCACATCCTGAGCCATAAATCTAGCCTTGGTAAATTAAAAAAATGAAATTATTCCAAGCATCTTTTCTGACCACAATGCAGTAAGATTAGATATCAATTACAGGAGAAAAACTATTAAAAATCCCAACATATACAGGCTGAACAACACATTACTGAATAGCCAACAAGTCACAGAAGAAATCAAAAAGAAATCAAAATGTGCATAGAAATGAATGAAAATGAAAACACAAGAACCCAAAATCTATGGGACACTGTAAAAGCAGTACTAAGGGGAAGGTTCATAGCAATACAGGCATACCTCAAGAAAGAAGAAAAAAGTCAAATAAATAACCTAATTCTACACCTAAAGCAACTTGAAAAAGAAGAAATTATGAACCCTATGGTTAATAGAAGGAAAGAAATCTTTAGTTTCCAAGAAAAATAAATAAATTTAAATTTTAAAAAAGAACAAAAAAGTAGGATAGAAATAAATGCAAAAGAAACAAAAGAAACCATAGCAAAAATCAACAAAACCAAAAGCTGGTTCTTTGAGAAGATAAATAAAATTTACAAACAGCCAGACTCATCAAGAAACAAAGGAAGAAAAATCAAATTAACAAATTTAGAAATGAAAATGGAGAGATCACAACAGACAACACAGAAACACAAAGGATCATAAGAGACTATTATCAGCAACTATATGCAAATAAAGTGGACAGCCTGGAAGAAATGAACAAATTCTTAGAAAAATACAACTTTCCAAACCTGAACCAGGAAGAAATATAAAATCTTAACAGATCCATCAGAAGCATGGAAATTGAAACTGTAATCAGAAATCTTCCAGCAAACAAAAGCCCAGGTCAAGACAGCTTCACAGCTGAATTCTATGAAAAATTTAGAGAAGAACTAACACCTATCCTACTCAAACCCTTCCAGAATATTACAGAGGAAGGTAAACTTCCAAACTCATTCTATGAAGCTATCATCACCCTAATACCAAAACCTGACAAAGATGTCATGAAAAATGAAAACTACAGGCCAGTATCACTGATGAAAATAGATGCAAAAATCCTTTACAAAATTCTAGCAAACAGAATCCAACAACATATTAATATCATGACCAAGTGGGATTTATCCCAGGGATGCAAGGATTCTTCAATATCTGCAAATCAATCAATGTAATACACTACATTAACAAATTGAAAAATAAAAATCATATGATTATCTCAATAAATGCAGAGAAAACCTTTGACAAAATCCAACATCCATTTATGTTTATAATAGCCAGGACATGGAAACAACCTAGATGTCCATCAGCAGATGAATGGATAAGAAAGCTGTGGTACATATACACAATGGAGTACTACTCAGCCCTTAAAAAGAATAAATTTGACTCAGTTCTAATGAGATGGATGAAATTGGAGCCGATTATACAGAGTGAAGTAACCCAGAAAGAAAAACACCAATACAGTATACTGACACATATATATGGAATTTAGAAGGATAGTAATGATGGCCCTCTATGTGAGACAACAAAAGAGACTCATAGGTATAGAACGGACTTTTTGGACTCTGAGGGAGAGGGAGAGGGGGGATGATTTGGGAGAATGGCATTGAAACATGTATACAATCTTGTAAGAACGAAGCGTCAGTCTATGTTCAATACAGGATGCAGGATGCATGAGGCTGGTGCACGGGATGATTCAGGGAGATGATATGGGGTGGGAAGTGGGAGGGGACTTCGGCATTGGGAGATCGTGTACACCTGTGGCTGATTCATGTCAATGTATGGCAAAACAAATACAGTATTGTAATGTAGAATAAAGTATTAAAAAATAAAAACTAAAAATAAAAAAATAAAAAATAAAAATAAAATACACAGTGTGTATCTGTCTTTGTCTCTCTATATGTGTATGTGTCTGTCAGTCGTGTCTCTCTCAGTAGGTGTGTGTCTGTCACAGTGTGTGTCTGTGCATCTTGCTGAGTGTGTAGGTGTGTCTTTCAGTGTATGTGTCTCTCTGTGTGTTTTCATCTCGCTCTCTAAGTTGCATGTGTTTCTGTCTCACTGTGTGTTTCTGTCTCATTTTGTGTTTGTATCTCTCATTGGGTGTGTCTCTCTCTGTTGTGTGTGCCTCTCCATGTGTTTGTCTCTCGGCATTAGCAACTGTCTCAGTGTGTGTCTCTGTGTGTGTGTGTGTATCTCTCTCAGTGTGAATGTCTCTCTTGTAATGTTTATGTAACTCTCTGTCATTGTGCCTGGGTCTCACTCATTCTGTTTGCATGTTTGAGTGTCAGTGTGTTTGTGCGTCTGACCCCGTGTGCTTGTGTCTCTCTGTATAAGTTTCTGTATCTCTCTCTGTTTGTGTTTCTCAGTTTGTGTGTGTATTTCAGTGTTTGTGTTTCTCTCTCGCAGCATGTGTGTTTGCATCATTCACAGTGTGTGCGTTTGTCTCCCAATATGCTCTGTCGCTCACTGACAAGTATGTACCCCTCACTAGTGTGTCTGTGGCACTCTCTTCTTGACTGTTTCATTCTTTTGCATTATGTCTCTCTCAGTGTGTGCGTGTATCTCTCCCTGAGTGTTTGTATCTTTTTACGTGTGTGTGCATGTTTCTCTCAATGTGTGTGTATGTTTCTCAGTGTTGTGTAGCTCCCAGGATTTTGGTTCTCTCACTGACTGTGTGAGTGCCTCTCTCAGTGTGTGTGTGTCCCCCTCAATGTGTCTGTTTCATTTCCACATTCTATCTCGCTCAGTGTGTGTGTTTCAGTGCAGTGTGTGAGAGTCTCCAGAGTGTGTGTCTGTGTTTCATTCAATATCAGTGTGTCTCTGAAACTGTGTCTCTCTATGTGTGTCTGGCTCTCAGTGTGACTATGTTGCTCTCTCACCGTGTTTTTGTCTTTCATTGAAGTGTCTCTCTCAGGGTCTGTGTGTTTCTGTCTCAATGTGTTTTTCTGTGTGTGCTTCATGAATGTGGCACACATTGTGTTTGTCTGTCTCTTTGAGAATCTCGCACACTGGGCATGTCTCTCTCATTGTGAATGCGTGTCTCATTGTTTCTGCCTGTCACTGTGGGTGCGTCTGTCTCAGTTTTGTGTGTCTCTTTCCTAGTGTCTGTGTTTGTCTTACTCATTTAGTGTCTCTCTCTCACAGTTGGGGTGTGTACCTCTCTCTACTTGTGTGTGTCTCTTGTGTCTCTCAATGTGTGTGTGTCTTGCTCTTTGGTTTAATATTTCTTTCCCTGTCAGTGTGTGTTTGCCGTTCACAGTTTGTTTGTCATTGTGTGTGTCTCACTCTGACTGTCTCTATGTTTGTGTGTCTCCCTCTTTCAGTTTGTGTGTGTCTCTCTGGCGTGTAGTTTTATCTCAGTGTGTGTCTCTCTATCTCAGTCTCTGTGTGTCTCTGTATATGTGCTTGGGTGGGAGTAGTGGTGTGTGTCTCTCTTTCAGTCTTTCTGTGTGTCATCAATGTGTGTGTCACTCCTAGTGGGTGTTTGTGTGTGTGTGCCAGTGTGTGTGTCTGCATCACTCTGTGTGTGTGTGTTTCAGTATGTGGGACTCTCTTTCAGTGTCTGCATCTCTCTTTCAGTGTTTCCATCCAACTCAGTGTGTGTGAGTACACATATCTCGATGCGTATACTTTCTCTGTCTGTGTATGTTTCTCACTCAGTGTGTCTGTCTGTATGTTTGCATCTCTCTAAAGCGTTTGTACTCTTTCTGGATCTTTGTGTATCTGTGTGTGTGTGTCTCTTTCTGTGTGTGTGTCTCTGTTGTGTTTCTCTCAAAGTGACTGTGTGTGTCTCTCTCCTTCTGTGCGTTTCTCTCACAATGTCCTTCTGTGTGTGCGTGTGTCCTTGTCTCTGTGTGTGTCTCTTTCACAGTGTATGTGTGTGTCTCTTGTTTAGTCTGAGTGTCTCTGTCACAATGTGTGTGTGTGTCTCTCTCACAGTGTGTATCTGTGTTTGTCTCTCTATATGTGTATGTGTCTGTCAGTCGTGTCTCTCTCAGTAGGTGTCTGTCTGTCACAGTGTGTGTCTGTGTGACTTGCTGAGTGTGTTTGTGTGTCTTTCAGTGTTTGTGTCTCTCTGTGTGTTTTCGTCTCGCTCTCTAAGTTGCATGTGTTTCTGTCTCACTGTGTGTTTCTGTCTCATTTTGTGTTTGTATCTCTCATTGGGTGTGTCTCTCTCTGTTGTGTATGCCTCTCCATGTGTTTGTCTCTAGGCATTAGCAACTTTCTCATTGTGTGTCTGTCTCTGTGTGTGTGTCTGTCTCTGTGTGTGTGTGTCTCTCTCTCTTGCAATGTTTGTGTAACTCTCTGTCATTGTGCCTGGGTCTCACTCATTCTGTTTGCATGTCTGAGTGTCTGTGTGTTTGTGCGTCTGAACCAGTGTGTGTTTGTGTCTCTCTGTATGAGTTTCTGTATCTCTCAGTGTTTCTGTGTTTCTCAGTTTGTGTGTGTGTTTCATTGTTTGTGTCTCTCGCAGCATGTGTGTTTGCATCATTCACAGTGTGTGTGTTTGTCTCCCAATATGCTGTGTCGCTCACTGACAAGTGTGTACCTCTCCCTAGTGTATCTGTGTCACTCTCTTCTTGACTGTTTCATTCTTTCACATTATGTCTCTCTCAGTGTGTTGTGCATCTCTCCCTGAGTGTTTGTAGATTTTTATGTGTGTGTGCATGACTCTCTCAGTGTGTGTATGTTTCTCAGTGTTTGTGTAGCTCCCAGGATTTTGGTTCTCTCACTGACTGTGCGTGTGCCTCTCTCAGTGTGTGTGTGTGTCCCCCTCAATGTGTCTGTTTCATTTGCCACATTCTGTCTCACTCAGTGTGTGTGTTTCAACTCAGTGTGTGAGAGTCTCAGAGTGTGTGTCTGTGTTTCCTTCAATATCAGTGTGTCTCTCAATCTGTGTCTCTCTCTTTGTGTGTCTGGCTCTCAGTGTGATCATGTTGCTCTCTCACCGTGTCTTTGTCTTTCATTGAAGTGTCTCTCTCAGGATCTGTGTGTTTCTGTCTTAATGTGTGTTTCTGTGTGTGCTTCATGAATGTGGCACACATTGTGTTTGTCTGTCTCTATGAGTATCTCGCACACTGGACATGTCTCTCTCATTGTGAATGCGTGTCTCATTGTTTCTGCCTGTCACTGTGGGTGTGTCTGTCTCAGTTTTGTGTGTCTCTTCCTAGTGTCTCTGATTGTCTTACTCATTTAGTGTCTCTTTCTCACAGTTGGGGTGTGTACCTCTCGCTACTTGTGTGTGTCTCTCTAGAAGTGTGTGTGTGTCCAACGTGTGAGTGTGTGTCTCGCTCTTTGGTTTAATATTTCTCTCCCTGTCTATGTGTGTTTGCCATTCACAGTTTGTTTGTCGCTGTGTGTGTCTCACTCTGACTGTCTCTACGATTGTCTGTCTCCCTCTTTCAGTTTGTGTGTCTCTCTGGCATGCAGTTTTATCTCAGTGTCTCTCTATCTCAGTCTCTGTGTGTCTCTGTATATGTGCTTGGGTGGGAGTAGTGGTGTGTGTCTCTCTTTCAGTCTTTCTGTGTGTCATCAATGTGTGTGTCACTCCTAGTGTGTGTTTGTGTGTGTGTGCCAGTGTGTGTCTGCATCACTCTGTGTGTGTGTTTCAGTGTGTGGGACTTTCTTTCAGTGTCTGCATCTCTCTTTCAGTGTTTCCATCCAACTCAGTGAGTGTGAGTACACATCTCTCGATGTGTATACTTTCTCTGTCTGTGTATATTTCTCAGTCAGTGCGTCTGTCTGTATGTTTGCGTCTCTCTAAAGCGTTTGTGCCTCTTTCTGGATCTGTGTGTGTCTGTGTGTGTGTGTCTCTTTCTGTGTGTGTGTCTCTGTTGTGTTTCTCTCTAAGTGACTGTGTGTGTTTCTCTCCTTGTTTGCGTTTCTCTCACAATGTCCGTCTTGTGTCCTTGTCTCTGTGTGTGTCTCTTTCTCAGTGTATGTGTGTGTCTCTTGTTTAGTCTGAGTGTCTCTCTCACAGTGTGTGAGTCTCTCTCTCACAGTGCATTTCTGCGTGTGTGTCTCTATACGTGTATGTGTCTGTCAGTCGTGTCTCTCTCAGTAGGTGTGTCTCTCTCAGTGTGTGTCTGTGCGTCTTGCTAAGTGTGTGTGTCTCTCCCTGTTTGTGTCTCTCTGTGTGTTTTCATCTCGCTCTCTAAGTTTCATGTGTTTCTGTCTCAATGTGTGTTTCTGTCTCATTTTGTGTTTCTATCTCTCATTGGGTGTGTCTCTCCTTGTTGTGTGTGCTTCTCCGTGAGTGTTTCTCTCTGCGTTAGCACCTTCTCAGTGTGTGTCTGTCTCTCTCTCAGTGTGTGTGTCTCTCTCAGTGTGAATGTCACTCTTCCAATGTATATGTAACTCTCTGTCATTGTGCCTGGGTCTCCATCATGGTGTTTGCATGTCTGAGTCTCAGTGTGTGTGTGTGTCTGACCCTGTGTGTGTTTGTGTCTCTCTGTATAAGTTGTGTGTCTCTCAGTGTTTGTGTGTCTCTAAGTGTGTGTGTGGGTTCAGGATTTGAGTGTCTCTCGCATCATGTGTGTTTGCATCATTCACAGTGTGTGTGTGTGTGTCTCCCAGTATGCTGTTTCTCTCACTGATAAGTTTGTGCCTCTCACTCAGGGTGTTTGTGTCACTCTCACCATGTCTGTTTCATTCTTTCACATCACATTCTGTCTCTCTCAGTGTGTGTGTATCTCTCGCTGAGTGTTTGTATCTTTTTACATGTGTGTGATTCTCTCATTGTGTGTGTGATTCTCTCATTGTGTGTGTGTTTCTCAGTGTGTGTGTAGCTCCAGGATTTTGCATCTCTCACTGACTATGTGTGTGCCTCTCTCAGTGTGTGTGTGTGTGTGTGTGTCACCATCAATGGTTCTGTTTCATTTTTCCACATTCTCTCTCTCTAGTATGTGTTTTAATTCAGTGTGTGAGGGTCTTTCAGAGCGTGTGTCTGTGTTTCTTTCAGTGTCAGTGTCTCTCAGGACATGTCTCTCCCTTTGTGTGTCTGGCTCTCAGTGTGAGTGTGTTTCTCTCTCAGAGTGTCTTCTATTTCAATGAGGAGTCTCTCTCAGGGTCTTTGTATGCCTCTCAAAGAGTGTGCCTCTTTGTGTTTCTGTGTGTGTTTCATGACTGTGTCACACTGTATGTATGGCTCTCTCTGTATGAGTATCTTGCCAACTGTGCGTGTCTCTGTCAGTGTAAATGCATGTCTCATTGTATCTGTCAATGTGGGTTTGTCTGTTTCAATGTTGTGTGTATCTACCCTAGTGTCTCTGTACATCTCACTCCTTGTTGTCTCTCTCTCACAGTTGGTGTGTGTACCTCTCTCTGCTTGTGTGTGTTTCTCCAGGTGTGTGTGTGTCTCCAACTGTGTGAGTGTGTGACACACTCTCTTTTTTATATTTCCCTCCCAGTCAATGTGTGTTTGCCACTCTCAGTTTTCGTGTCTCTGTGTGTGTCTCTCTCTGACGTTCTCTAAGAGTGTGTCTCCCTCTTTCAGTTTGTGTGTGTCTATCTGGCCTGAGGCTTTCTCTCCAGTGTGTGTGTCTCTCTATCTCAGTGTGTGTGTGTCTCTGTATCTTTGTGTGTTTGTGGGAGCAGTGGTGTGTGTCTCTGCTTCAGTCTTTCTGTGTGTCATTCATTTGTGTGTGTCCTCGTAGTGTGTGTGTGTGTGTCTGCCAGTGTGTGTGTATGCATCACTCTGTGTGTGTGTTTCTCAGTGTGTGGGTCTCTATTTCAGTGTTTGCCTCACTCTTTCAAGGTTTCCATCCAAATCAATATGTGTGAGTACATATCCCTCAGTGTATATTTTTTCTTTCTGTATGTTTCTCTCTCAGTGTTTCTGTCTGTATGATTGTGTCTCTATAAAGCATTTGTGCCTCTCTCTGGATCTGTATGTCTCTGTGTGTGTGCGTCTCTCTCTGTGTGTGTGTCTCTGTGTGTTTCTCTCTCAGTAATTGTGGATGTGTCTCTCTCCTTGTGTATGTTTCTCACGCAATGTCAGTCTGTGTGTGTGTGTCCTTGTCTCTGTGTGTGTCTCTTTCTAAGTGTATGTGTGTGTCTCTTGTTTAGTCTGAGTGTCTCTCTCACAGTGTGTGTGTCTCTCTCTCACAGTGTGTATCTGTGTGTGTTTCTCTATATGTGTATGTGTCTGTCAGTCTTGTCTCTCTCAGTAGGTGTGTGTCTCTCACAGTGTGTGTCTGTGTGTCTTACTGAGTGTGTATGTGAGTCTTTCAGTGCTTGTGTCTCTCTGTGTGTTTTCGTCTCGCTATCTAAGTTGCATGTGTTTCTTTCTGTATGTGTGTTTCTGTCTCATTTTGTGTTTCTATGTCTCATTGGGTGTGTCTCTCTCTGTTGTGTGTGCCTCTCCGTGTGTTTGTCTCTCGGCTATAGCAACTTTCTCAGTGTGTGTCTTTCTGTCTGTGTGTGTGTGTCTCTCTCTTGCAATATTTATGTAACTCTCTGTCATTGTGCCTGGGTCTCACTCATTCTGTTTGCATGTCTGAGTGTCAGTGTGTTTGTGCGTCTGACCCCGTGTGTGTTTGTGTCTCTCTGTATGAGTTTGTGTATCTCTCAGTGATTGTGTGTTTCTCAGTTTGTGTGTGTGTTTCAGTGTTTGTGTGTCTCTCTCGCAGCCTGTGTGTTTGCATCATTCACAGTGTGTGTGTTAGTCTCCCAATATGCGGTGTCGCTTACTGACAAGTGTGAACCTCTCACTAGTGTGTCTGTGTTACTCTCTTCTGGACTGTTTCATTCTTTCGCATTATGTCTCTCTCAGTGTGTCTTTGTATCTCTAGCTGAGTGTTTGTATCTTTTATATGTGTGTGATTCTCTCATTGTGTGTGTGTTTCTCAGTGTGTGTGTTGGTCCAGGATTTTGGATCTCTCACTGACTATGTGTGTGCCTCTCTCAGTGTGTGTGTGTGTGTCACCCTCAATGGTTCTGTTTCATTTTTCCACATTCTCTCTCTCTAGTGTGTGTTTTAATTCAGTGTGTGAGGGTATTTCAGAGCGTGTGTCTGTGTTTCTTTCAGTGTCAGTGTCTCTCAGGACGTGTCTCTCCCTTTGTGTGTCTGGCTCTCAGTGTGAGCGTGTTTCTCTCTCAGAGTGTCTTCTATTTCAATGAGGAGTCTCTCTCAGGGTCTTTGTGTGTCTCTCAAAGTGTGTGCCTCTTTGTGTTTCTGTGTGTGTTTCATGAGTGTGTCACACAGTGTGTATGGCTCTCTCTGTATGAGTATCTTGCCCACTGTGCGTGTCTCTGTCAGTGTAAATGCATGTCTCAGTGTATCTGTCAATGTGGGTTTGTCTGTTTCAGTGTTGTGTGTATCTTTCCTAGTGTCTGTGTATGTCTCACTCCTTCTTTGTCTCTCTCTCACAGTTGGTGTGTGCACCTCTCTCTGCTTCTGTGTGTCTCTCCAGATGTGTGTGTGTCTCTCAATGTGTGAGTGTGTGACTCACTCTCTTGTTTTATATTTCCCTTCCAGTCAATGTGTAGTTGCCACTCTCAGTTTTCGTGTCTCTGTGTGTGTCTCTCTCTGACATTCTCTAAGAGTGTGTGTCTCCCTCTTTCAGTTTGTGTGTGTCTCTCGGGCCTGAGGCTTTCTCTCAGTGTCTGTGTCTCTCTATCTCAGTGTGTGTGTGTCTCTATATCTGTGTGTGTTTGTGGGAGTAGTGGTGTGTGTCTCTTCTTCAGTCTTTCTGTATGACATTCATTTGTGTGTTTCCCTCATAGTCTGTGTGTGTCTGCCAGTGTTTGTGTATGCATCACTCTGTGTGTGTGTTTCTCAGTGTGTGGGTCTCTCTTTCAGTGTTTGCCTCACTCTTTCAGTGTTTTCATCCAAATCAATGTGTGTGAGTACATATCCCTCGATGTATATTTTTTCTCTCTTTGTGTATGTTTCTCTCTCAGTGTTTGTGTCTATATGATTGTGTCTCTCTAAAGCATTTGTGCCTCTCTCTGGATCTGTGTGTCTCTGTGTGTATACTATCTTTCTTTGTGTGTGTCTCTGTGTGTTTCTCTCTCAGTATCTGTGGGTGTGTCTCTCTCCTTGTGTACGTTTCTCGCGCAATGTCGGTCTGTGTTTGTGTTTCCTTGTCTCTGTGTGTGTCTCTTTCTAAGTGTATGTGTGTGTCTCTTGTTTAGTCTGAGTGTCTCTCTCACAGTGTGTGTGTCTCTCTCTCACAGTGTGTATCTGTGTGTGTTTCTCTATATGTGTATGTGTCTGTCAGTCTTGTCTCTCTCAGTAGGTGTGTGTCTCTCACAGTGTGTGTCTGTGCGTCTTGCTGAGTGTGTATGTGTGTCTTTCAGTGCTTGTGTCTCTCTGTGTGTTTTCTTCTCACTCTCTAATTTGCATGTATTTCTTTCTGTATGTGTGTTTCTGTCTCATTTTGTGTTTCTATGTCTCATTGGGTGTGTCTCTCTCTGTTGTGTGTGCCTCTCCGTGAGTTTGTCTCTCGGCATTAGCAACTTTCTCAATGTGTGTCTGTCTCTGTGTGTGTGTGTGTATCTCTCTCAGTGTGGATGTCTCTCTTGCAATATTTATGTAACTCTCTTGTCATTGTGCCTGGGTCTCACTCATTCTGTTTGCATGTCTGAGTGTCAGTGTGTTTGTGCTTCTGACCCAGTGTTTGTTTGTGTCTCTCTGTATGAGTTTGTGTATCTCTCAGTGTGTGTTTCTCAGTTTATGTGTGTGTTTCAGGGTTTGTGTTTCTCTCTCGCATCATGTGTGTTTGCATCATTCACAGTGCATATGTGTATCTCCCAATATGCTGTGTCACTCACTGACAAGTGTGTACCTCTCACTAGTGTGTCTGTGTCACTCTCTTCTTGACTGTTTCATTCTTTCACATTATGTCTCTCTCAGTGTGTTGTGTATCTCTCCCTGAGTTTTTGTATCTTTTTACGTGTGTGTGCATGACTCTCTCAGTGTGTGTATGTTTCTCAGTGTTTGTGTAGCTCCCAGGATTTTGGTTCTCTCACTGACTGTGCGTGTGCCTCTCTCAGTGTGTCTGTGTTTCACCCTCAATGTGTCTGTTTCATTTGCCACATTCTATCTCACTCAGTGTGTGTGTTTCAATGCAGTGTGTGAAGGTCTCAGAATGTGTGTCTGTGTTTCCTTCAATATCAGTGTGTCTCTCAATCTGTGTCTCTCCTTATGTGTGTCTGGTTCTCAGTTTGACTATGTTGCTCTCTCACCGTGTCTTTGTCTTTCATTGAAGTGTCTCTCTCAGGGTCTGTGTGTTTCTGTCACAGTGTCTGTTTCTGTGTGTGCTTCATGAATGTGGCACACATTTTGTTTGTCTGTCTCTATGAGTATCTCGCCCACTGGGCATGTCTCTCTCATTGTGAATGCATGTCTCATTGTTTCTGCCTGTCACTGTGGGTGTGTCTGTCTCAGTTTTGTGTGTCTCTTTCCTAGTGTCTGTGTTTGTCTTACTCATTTAGTGTCTCTCTCTCACAGTTGGGGTGTGTACCTCTCTCTACTTGTGTGTGTCTCTTGTGTCTCTCAGTGTGTGAGTGTGTGTCTTGCTCTTTGGTTTAATATTTCTCTCCCTGTCAGTGTGTGTTTGCTATTCACAGTTTGTTTGTCACTGTGTGTGTCTAACTCTGACTGTCTCTATGTTTGTGTGTCTCCCTCTTTCAGTTTGTGTGTGTCTCTCCTGCATGCAGTTTTATCTGTGTGTGTCTCTCTGTCTCAGTCTCTGTGTGTTTCTGTATATGTGTGTTTGTGGGAGTAGTGGTGTGTGTCTCTGCTTCTGTCTTTCTGTGTGTCATTCCATGTGTGTGTCACTCCTAGTGTGTATGTGTGTGTTTCTGCCAATGTGTGTGTGTGCATCACTCTGTGTGTGTGTGTCTCAGTGTGTCAGTCTCTATTTCAGTGTTTTCCTCACTCTTCCGTTGTTTCAATCCAACTCAATGTCTGTGAGTACATATCCCTCGATGTATATTTTTTCTTTCTCTTTGTGGATATTTCTCTGTGTGTGTGTCTGTCTCTATGATTGCATCTCTCTAATACATTTGTGCCTCTCTCTGGGTCTGTGTGTCTCTGTGTGTGTGCATCTCTTTCTGTGTGCATGTCTCTGTGTGTTTCTCTCTCAGTAACTGTGAGTGTGTCTCTCATTGTGTGAGTTTCTCTCGCAATGTCAGTCTCTGTGTATGTGTCCTTGTCTCTGTATGTGTCTCTTACTCAGTGTATTTTTGTGTCTCTCCTTTAGCCTGAGTGCCTCTCTCACAGTGTGTGAGTCTCTCTCTCACTGTGTGTATCTCTGTGTCTCTCTATATGTGTATGTTTCTCTCAGTTGTGTCTCTCTCGGTAGTTGTTTGTCTCTCTCAGTGTGTGTCTGTGCATCTTGCTGAGTGTGTATGTGTGTCTTTCAGTGTTTGCGTCTCTCTGTGTGTTTTTGTCTCCCTCTCTAAGATGCATGTGTTTCTCTTTCAATGTGTGTTTCTGTCTCAGTTTGTTTTTCTATCTCTCATTGTGTGTGTTTCTCTCTCTGTTCATGTGTCTCTCTGCATTAGCAGCATTCTCAGTGTGTGTTTGTCTCTCTCACACACAATTTCACATGTCCCCATGAGTAATAAATTTTTAAGATTTCTTGAGTAAGCACAAAAGCACATATTATAAAACATGAAAACAACCCCAAATCCAAGCCATCTTCAAAGGCACAGTATCTCAAAGTCAATTTCTGGTCAAATGACAGCTCACTGATGTCCCATGGTCACTCCTTGTGCTGAAGTCCTTTGCGTGAAGTTGACGACCTCTGTAGAACTGCTGTGATTCTATGAAATTCAATATCCTATGGACAAAAGTTTAACCTTATATACCACCAGTGAAAATACTACCTATGTAGAAAAACCAAGGCAAAATCATGATACAGAAGCCATAAACAGCACTACCCATTTCCTCAAAAGAAACAGTCTTCCCTCCCAGTTCTAAAATCTAAAAACGCTTGAGGGAGTGCATTCATTTCTGATCATGGAAGAGTCTTATTTATTATTTTTAAACTCCTTTATTGAGGTATTAGTAATGACTGACATATTAAAAAATGTGCACATTTAGTGTATACGATCTAATGAGTCTGGAGATAAGTATACATCCATAAAGCATCTCCATAATCTACACCATAAACACACTCATCCATTCTGAAGTTTCATTTCACCTTCATAATTTATTATTATTATTATTTGGTAATAAAAACATGGCAGAATAAGATGTACCCTCTTAGCATTTTCAGTACACATCATTTCTGGGGTCTAGAGGAGATGCAGAGGTACTTGGTTTCTGGCTTTAACTATATCCTATATCCTGTAGCTTAGTACTCTTAAAACTTACTAGAGGAAAGTCTACAACAGGCCTTTCAGCATTCTGGAAGCTGCTTTGTCTGACTGATGGGGAGAGGCTGAGTACACCAGTGACTCTCCTTAGGATTCACTGCAGTGAGTCCACTGCTGTTTTTTTCCAAAGCTGATAAGAAGTAGTACAGTAGGTTTGCACATGAATAAGGAGAGTCGAAGGAAGCTCAAAAAGCCAAGCCAAATCTAAACTGTGAGGTGGCCTGGCTGGCGATGCTCAGTAACCCATTTTGTGTGCATGCTGAGTCAGCATTGTGGACTGGGAGGGCAAATTCAAATCCAGAGGGATGAAGAAACCATTCAAATCATACGGGAAAAGCTCCCTTTCCACCACAGCCATGTTTCACAGGTCTAGACTACAGAACAAGGAAGAGACAGCAAAGCCTTCATTTGCAGACAAAATCACAATTCACTTGGGAAAATGGAAAATAAACCCGTTCCCATAATAAATGTCCTAGTTTATTTAAAAAAAAAAAAGCCATATTTTCTTATAGGATATCCATCAGGCTCCATTGTTATTTTCTGTCCCTCAGCTATGCTAACCCAAAGGAAGGGAACAAGAATAAAGAAAGGAGATAGGAGAAAGTGTGCTGAACCCACAATATTCACCATAATCATCACACCAAAGACTCTTGTCCTCCCCAATGTCAGTCTTTTCTTATACTCTCAGAGCCTCCTCCTCAAAGCCCTGCTGGGCCCAAATTTCCCTAATCAAGAGAAAGCAAAAACCTGAAATGAGGAAACCATCGGATATTTTCCCTCCCCAAATTGAGCTCCCCTTTCCTCTCCCCTACTCGTAACACAACACCACAAACAGTGTATAATTGTCCCTTCACTCTTGTACCAACAACACCTTCGTCCTTGAGAGTGCAGAGAAGGTTCCCTTGAGGCAATGTCACCCACACCAACAGGAAGAACCAAATGGAAGAGGATCCATCAACAAGCAGAAAGGCTTTCTAGCAGATACACAGAGAGGAGAGACAGCTACAGCCTGGAGTGTATCCCTCTCCAGCAAGAGGAAATCAAGGGCTTCATCCTCCAGCTGGGGCACCTGATTTGGGAGGTTCCTGCACATCCAGGCTCATTGGCATATGCCCTGAAGGAAGCAAATGGCCCCAGATTCATGGACAGTCCATTGACAAGACCCATCAGACCTCTTTCTTCTAACCAATGTGCAGAGTGTGCAGAAAGTGAACATGGAAAGTTCCAACCACATTCCTACAAACAGAGTTGGGACTCCTCAGGTTTCCCAATGTGCCCTCGCTCTGGACAATGGCACAGAATTCTGACATCATGCTACCACCAACTTCGGTCCCAGACTCAACATTTTCCATGCTCCACATACTGCCACTTCCAATATGCAACTTCTTTAGGACTTCACTGGTGGCTCTGAGGCTAAAGCGTCTGCCTGGAATGCAGGAGACCCAGGTTCGATTCTTGGGTTGGGAAGATCCCCTGGAGAAGGAAACGGCAACCCACTCCAGTACTCTTGCTTGGAGAATCCTATGGAGGGAGGATCCTGGTAGGCTACAGTCCATGGGGTCGCAAAGAGTCAGACATGACTTCACTTTCATTTTCACTTTAGGACTTTAGCAAGGCAGCTGATGTGTGTGGGTATTGAAGGAAGAAGTGTCTGGCTGTTATATCAGTAGAACACACCAGCAACAACAGCTCAATTTCATATGCCTCTTTATGGCCACAGTTAGTCTCAACGGAAGACTTGAAAGGTCTACTCAACCAAGTGTAGTTAACATCAGTGGCCGCCTCCCAGGAGACTTCGTCAGGTTAATACTCCAGGGCACAGAATAGGAGGGGAAAGGCCACCTTTCCTGAGCCACTTTTCACAGCCAAAGGCAGTGCACAGACTGAAGCATGAACACAAGAACATCCCCATCAGTCAAGTCCAAAATTCTGAGGAATGCTGTAACATAGGGTAAATCCTTCATAACGAAAGACTCACCTTTGCCAGAATGTAACCTGCTCTCATGTTATACTCAGCAATGTGCACTATTACTTTCAGTCCCCTTGCTACAATGATTCCAGACAGTACCATGGACTGAGAAATAGGTAGGAGACATTTTTGACCACAGAAAGTCCAATGCACTTTTCACATTGAGGGCCTATGTCTTCCTGTCCAGTTTTCTCCTTGAGCTCTGAGAGCAGCTCTATAGAGGGTCACTCTTCCCAGCCCCTTCCCCCACCTCTAGACTTCAGGCACTCCAGAGAAGGTTTGTATGCAGTTAGTCATTACATCTTTCCTGATCAGGGAAGCCCTTTCCCCTTTGGGCCTCTAACCTCTACTGTACTTCTCCTGAAAAGAACCAACAATCAAAAGTTGCCTGAGAACCACTGATGAAACTCATTTACTTCAAGATTAAATTGGTACATCTACTATGGAAAACAGTATGAAAGCCCTTCAAAAATTAAAAACAGAGCCACCATCCAGTCCAGCAATCCCACTTGTAGTGTGTATCCAAAGGAATACCTCACACCGAGAATTTATAGAACATTAACATTTCCACAAGTGAGTAGACATTCACTGAGGTACTGTCTCATGAGCCTAATTGACATGGCTTGCCTAGGAACGAAATCCTGGAAAAGAACCAGCAAGCCAGAGTCCATCTCAAATTCAGAGGAGGATTACCTTCTCTTTCTATGAGAGCCTGGATTTGTGAGACTGTCACCAGTTGGAGAGTCACCTTTTTGGAATCCTCAACCTTGTGACTTATTTTTAAGTGTCAATACACATTTAATTAAACCATCCATTTAGGTTATCTTGACTCCTGCCTCCAATGAAATCTGCCAAGATGACTTTGATGGACAGTGGAAGCAAGTGGGTATGGAAGGGGAAGAAGACATCACGGTTATTCTTAAGTTTTTCAATTGTTCTGACTAGGATATAAGCCAGTTTTGATCATTATTATGTCACTTGGTGAAGGAACAAGGGCTTATGACAGGTTTTTTTAAGTATCTCAGCCTTCATGTTTTCACTGAGTAGGAAACTATCATGACCTCCATCTTTCACAGCTATAAAGTAATTTCACCAAATACAGAGGTAAACAAAACATTTTTAAATGTCAACATGCCCTCTAAAGACTACACACTTTAGTTTCCAATCACAAAGAAGTGTGGATTTTCTTTTAAACTTCGGTGAATAAATTCAGATTCTGTGGTGCCACCTTCTATATAAAACCTGTGTTAATAAAGCAACAGAGGAGCCCGAGGTTTCTATGAAACTAGAGATTGGAAGTGTGCTTCAATATACCTTCAGTTCAGTTCAGTTCAGTCACTCAGTCGTGTCCAACTCTTTGCGACCCCATGAATCGCAGCACGCTAGGCCTCCCTGTCCATCACCATCTCCCGGAGTTCACTCAGACACACGTCCATCGAATCCGTGATGCCATCCAGCCATCTCATCCTTGGTCTCCCCTTCTCCTCATGCCTCCAATCCATCCAAGCATCAGAGTCTTTTCCAATGAGTCAACTATTTTCATGAGGTGGACAAAGTACTGGAGTTTCAGCTTTACCATCATTCCTTCCAAAGAAATCCCAGGGTTGATCTCCTTCAGAATGGGCTGGTTGGAACTCCTTGCAGTCCAAGGGACTCTCAAGAGTTTTCTCCAACACCACAGTTCAAAAGCATCAATTCTTTGGCGCTCAGCCTTCTTCACAGTCAAACTCTCACATCCATACATGACTACTGGAAAAACCATAGCCTTCACTAGACGGAATTTAGCCAGCAAAGTAATGTCTCTGTTTTTGAATATACTATCTAGGTTGGTCATAATTTTCCTTCCAAGGAGTAAGTGTCTTTTAATTTCATGGCTGCAGTCATCATCTGCAGTGATTTTGGAGCCCCCAAAATGAAGTCTGACACTGTTTCCACTGTTTCCCCATCTATTTCCCATGAAGTTATGGGACCGGATGCCATGATCTTCATTTTCTGAATGTTGAGCTTTAAGCCAACTTTTTCGCTCTCCTATTTCACTTTCATCAAGAGGCTCTTTAGTTCCTCTTCATTTTCTGCCATAAGGGTGGTGTCATCTGCATATCTGAGGTTATTGATATTTCTCCTGGCAATCTTGATTCCAGCTTGTGTGTCTTCCAGCCCAGCATTTCTCATGATGTACTCTGCATATAAGTTAAACAAGCAGGGTGACAATATACAGCCTTGACGTACTCCTTTTCCTATTTGGAACCAGTCTGTTGTTCCATGTCTAGTTCTAATTATTGCTTCCTGACCTGCATACAGATTTTGCAAGAGGCAGGTTAGGTGGTCTGGTATTCCCATCGCTTTCAGAATTTTCCACAGTTTATTGTGATCCACACAGTCAAAGTCTTTGGCATAGTCAATAAAGCAGAAACAGATGTTTTTCTGGAACTCTCTTGTTTTTCCATGATCCAGCAGATGTTGGAAATTTTATCTCTGGTTCCTCTGCCTTTTCTAAAACAAGCTTGAATATCAGGGATTTCACGGTACATGTACTGCTGAAGCCTGGCTTGGAGAATTTTGAGCATTACTGAAAGGTTGTTGTTGAATCACGATGCCGGGATTCTTGGCCCCCGGAGGAGAAGAATTCGATCCGGGGCCAGAGACAAGGCTTGATCGCTCAGAGCTTTTGTGTAACAAAATTTTATTAAAGTATAAAGGAGATAGAGAAAGCTTCTGACATAGGCATCAGAAGGGGGCAGAAAGAATACCCCCTGCTAGTCTTTAGCTGGATGTTATATAGTCACCAGCAGCCTGTTAATGAAAGAAAGGAATGTCTCAAAACTTAGAATGGTACTAGGTCCCTCCCCCATAAGATGCATTTTGGGATAATCTTGGCTCCAAATGATTTATCTTGGGCCATAAAATGATGAACTTGAATCTTGAAGAAGGGCAGAGCACCATACAAATAGTGTTATTTACATAGATTAGAGGAACAATATCGGAGTATAAAATACTGGTTTATCAAGTAGGTTCTGGGCCCAAAAGGCAGAACCGACTTGAAGACAGAGTTTGGGGTAAATGCACAGTATATTAGCATAGCTTAAGATAAACATTTCCATAAGAAAAAGGCAATGGTTAACTTCAAGTGAAACAAGGGGTCATTATGGCAACACAGAATTTTAAGAGAAACCTCCTTTTAAATTTGTTTCCTCCTGCCGCTTGAGATAAAACATCTGACACTGCAGGCTATTTCCTTCATTTGGAGACCCCTGGCCTTCCTGACTATTACCCTCTCATTACTTTACTATCACGTGAGATGAGTGCAATTGTGCAGTAGTTTGAGCATTCTTTTTGTATTGCGTTTCTTTGGAATTTGAATGAAAACTGACCTTTTCCAGTCCTGTGGCCATTGCTGAGTTTTCCAAATTTGCTGGCATATTGAGTGCAGCACTTTCACAGCATCATCTTTCAGGATTTGAAACAGTTCATATTTCTATTTAGCACTTTTCCCTCACCCCAACCGTGAAAACTCTTCCTCATATTTTCAACAAATTAACCACTGCCCAGAAAAGAAGTAACTTTGTACAGACAATGAAAGAGAGGAGACTTTTTCACACTGCCAGCTAACAAGCACCCTCTTGGTGCCTGAACTTGGTGCTGAGTCACATTAGCTTCAGCATAAGGTGTCAGAGATGGCCAGAAAAGAAAGTGGCTCAGAACAAGGCAAGGTGTGAGCTGCTGGACTACCTCTTGGCATCATAGCAGGAATAAAGAGGCTGGTTTCCAAAGAGAAGCCCATCCGTATGTCTTCTTTGGAGAAATGCCTATTTAGTTCTTTGGCCCATTTTTTTATTGGATCATTTATTTTTCTGGAGTTGAGCTGCATAAGTTGCTTATATATCTTTGAGATTAGTTGTTTGTCAGTTGTTTCATTTGCTATTGTTTTCTCCCATTCAGAAGGCTGTCTTTTCACCTTGCTTATAGTTTCCTTTGTTGTGCAGAAGCTTTTAATTTTAATTAGATCCCATTTGTTTATCTTTGCTTTTATTTCCAGTATACTGGGATTTGGATCATAGAGGATCCTGTTGTGATTTATGTCGGAGAGTGTTTTGCCTATGTTTTCATCTAGGAGTTTTATAGTTTCTGGTCTTACATTTAGATCTTTAATCCATTTTGAGTTTATTTTTGTGTATGGTGTTAGAAAAGAAGACATACAGATGGCTAACAAACACATGAAAAGATGTTCAACATCACTCATTATCAGAGAAATGCAAATCAAGACCACAATGAGGTACCATTTCACACCAGTCAGAATGGCTGCGATCCAAAAGTCTATAAGCAATAAATGCTGGAGAGGATGTGGAGAAAAGGGAACCCTCTTACACTGCTGGTGGGAATGCAAACTAGTACAGCCATTATGGAAAACAGTGTGGAGATTCCTTAAAAATTTGCAAATAGAACTGCCTTATGACCCAGCAATCCCACTGCTGGGCATACACACCGAGGAAACCAGAATTGAAAGAGACACATGTACCCCAATGTTCATTGCAGCGCTGTTTATAATAGCCAGGACATGGAAGCAACCTAGATGTCCATCAGCAGATGATTGGATAAGAAAGCTGTGGTACATATACACAATGGAATACTACTCAGCCCTTAAAAAGCATAAATTTGACTCAGTTCTAATGAGATGGATGAAATTGGAACCGATTATACAGAGTGAAGTAAGCCAGAAAGAAAAACACCAATACAGTATACTGACACATATATATGGAATTTAGAAGACAGTAATGATGACCCTATATGTGAGACAACAAAGAGACACAGAGGTATAGAGTGGACTTTTGGACTCTGAGGGAGAGGGAAAGGGTGGGATGGTTTGGGAGAATGGCAATGAAACATGTATATTTTCTTGTAAGAAACGAAGCACCAATCTATGTTCAATGTAGGATGCAGGATGCATGGGGCTGATGCACAGGATGATTCAAGTAGAGGATGTGGGGTGGGAGGTGGGAGGGGGCTTCGGCATTGGGAGATTGTGTTCACCTATGGCTGATTCATGTCAATGTATGGCAAAACAAATACAGTATTGTGATTAAAAAAATAAATAAATTTAATTTAAAAAAAAGAGAATCCCAGTAATATCTGAGGAAATTTGCTAGCCCTGTGAAAGGAAACAAACAATTGGTTGAAATGGGGTCTGGACAGTAGGGAGCTAAATGAAGCCACAATGTTCTGTTCCCATATACGGATTCTGGAAATGGTGTACTAATTCCTTCAGTATCTCCTGTGTGCTGAGCACTTTACAAAAACCATACAAGAGATATCCCTGAGAGCAAGGTGTGATTCCCATTTTGCAAACGTGGGAACTGAGGCTCAAAGATGACAGTAAGAAAGAGTCAGACTCAGATACTAAAATTTAGTTTTAATGAAACATGATGTATTGTCTCAGCAACATGTTCAAGGCCGAAAAAAAAAATGCCAGACAAACTGTGGAGGGGTAAATATTTAATGAAGTATTGACCTGCATATTATTTGAATTGTGAGCCTATACCTCCAGAATCCTTGCAAAGTATATTCCTACCCACTTATAGAGGGGATAGACTGGCAGACTATCATTCTCTGCCACCCACTTGGTGTACAGAGCTCATCTTTCTCCCCTTTCCTAAATAGAACTAGCTTTAAATTACATTCAAATCCATGTTCCCATACGTGAAAAAAACAGCACTCCCACAGCCTCTGGATTCCTGAAGTTTGTTTTTCACAATCTCATCCAGTTCAGCTTCCTTCTGCCTGATATTACAAGTGTTTTCCAAAAGGATAAAAAGATAGATCAGAACTCTGATGTGAAAATGGCAAGATCAGGCTTTCTAATAAATTCAATGTCTGTAAGAATGGCACAGAGAAGGTGATGGCACCCCACTCCAGTGCTCTTGCCTGGAAAATCCCAAGGGTGGAGGAGCCTGGTAGGCTGCAGTCCATGGGGTCGTGAAGAGTCAGACACGACTGAGTGACTTCCTTTTCACTTTTCACTTTCATACATTGGAGAAGGAAATGGCAATCCACTCCAGTGTTCTTGCCTGGATAATCGCAAGGATGGGGGGCACCTGGTGGGCTGCCTGTCTATGGGATCATACAGTCAGACACGGCTGAAGTGACTTAGTAGCAGCAGCTGTCATAATGAAATATCTGCTAGTATATATTGTATCTTTCCATATCTGTGTCCATCCCTCAATGGCTGTCTCTACTTATTAGGCCTTTGCACATACCTTTTGCTTTGTTTCTTGTCATCTTAGACTTTGGAAAGTGTGCACATTCCGTTTCCTCAGGCCTAGATTAATTACATGCCCCTGCAGGAAGCCTTCCAAATTTTACTCCTTCCAGGCTGAGTTATTCATATTAGATAGGGAAATGGAGCTATATCATAGCACAGATGCAGAGGACTTATTTCTGAGCCCTGGCATCAGATAGTATTGGGCTGGGCATGGTGTAAGGGACCCAAGATTTGCACTTGGATAGTCTGCAAGTCAGTTCAGGTTGCAGACATTTGGGGAAGACCAGGGAACACTGAAAATAGACTAACTCTTTGAAGCTTGCTAGGATTGGTACCACCCTTTTCAGAATTTCATATCCTTTCCTGTTTTTTCTATCTGTGAAAATCTTGTCCTTCCTAAAAGGCTCAGGCATAAATCACTTCCCTAACTCTTTTCCTGAATGTATGTTCCCACCCCAACCACAAGAGTTATTTCTCCTATGGCTATAGGAAGAAAGATATGAGGATTTCATATCTCTGCTACAAATGTCACTAAGCTTCACAGTTATCCAGAGTGAGACTAGAAGCTCACATCTATCCAGGAGGACTCTTGCAGAAAGATTTCTGCACCTGCTTTCAATTTGTGAGTTGTACGAACAAGAAGGTGCAGCACCTAGGCTTGACTACCTTAAGTGTTTCACTCTTCTACACTCTACATGGTGTGTGGACCACACAGCCACTGGGTCCCTTAGGTGGACTGCATGGTCATAGTGCACAGTACTCCTAGGAAAGACGATCTAATGCTAGCACTGTACTTCCCATGGGAAACATCTTTAGGAGGGTATTTGAGGCTTCATAGTGTCCACAGTGTTATGCATCAGTCTATCATGTTGCCCTATCCACAGTTCAGTTCAGTCACTCAGTCGTGCCTGACTCTCTGTGACCCCATGAATCATAGAACGCCAGGCCTCCCTGTCTATCACCATTTCCCAGAATTCATTCAGACTCATGACCATCGAGTTTGTGATGCCATCCAGCCATCTCATCCTTGGTCGTCCCCTTTTCCCCCTTCTCCCAATCCCTCCCAGCATCACGGTCTTTTCCAATGAGTCAACTCTTCTCATGAGGTGGGCAAAGTACGGGAGTTTCAGCTTTAGCATCATTCCTTCCAAAGAAATCCCAGGGTTGATCTCTTTCAGAATGGACTGGTTGGATCTCCTTGCAATCCAAGGGACTCTCAAGAGTCTTTTCCAACATCACAATTCAAAAGCATCATTTTCGGCACTCAGCCTTCTTCACAGTCAAACTCTAACATCCATACATGACCACTGGAAAAACCATAGCCTTCACTAGACGGACCTCAGCCAGCAAAGTAATGTCTCTGCTTTTGAATATACTATCTAGTTTGGTCATAATTTTCCTTCCAAGGAGTAAGCGTCTTTTAATTTCATGGCTGCAGTCACCATCTGGAGTGATTTTGGAGCCCCCAAAATGAAGTCTAACACTGTCCCCAATGTTTCTCCATCTATTTCCCATGAAGTAATGGGACCAGATGCCATGATCTTCATTTTCTGAATGTTGAGCTTTAAGCCAACTTTTTCGCTCTCCTCTTTCACTTTCATCAAGAGGCTTTTTAGTTTCTCTTCACTCTCTGCCATAAGGGTGGTATCATTTGCATATCTGAGGATATTGATATTTCTCCTGGCAATCTTGATTTCTGCTTGTGTATCTTCCAGCCCAGCGTTTCTCATGATATACTCTGCATATAAGTTAAACAAGCAGGGTGACAATATACAGCCTTGACGTACTCCTTTTCCTATTTGGAACCAGTCTGTTGTTCCATGTCCAGTTCTAACTGTTGCTTCCTGACCTGCATACAGATTTTACAAGAGGCAGGTTAGGTGGTCTGGTATTCCCATCGCTTTCAGAATTTTCCACAGTTTATTGTGACCCACACAGTCAAAGTCTTTGGCATAGTCAATAAAGCAGAAACAGATGTTTTTCTGGAACTCTCTTGTTTTTCCATGATCCAGCGGATGTTGGCAACTTGATCTCTAGTTCCTCTGCCTTTTCTAAAACAAGCTTGAACATCTGGAAGTTCACGGTTCACATACTTCACAAATTTGGCCTTGGAATGTGGAATGAAGCAGGGCAAAGACTAATAGAGTTTTGCCAAGAAAATGTACTGGTCATAGCAAACACCCTCTTCCAACAGCACAAGAAAAGACTCTACACATGGACACCACCTGATGGTCAACATTGAAATCAGATTGATTATATTCTTCACAGCCAAAGATGGAGAAACTCTATGCAGTCAACAAAGACAAGACCAGGAGTTGACTGTGGCTCAGATCATGAACTCCTTATTACCAAATTCAGACTCAAATTGAAGAAAGTAGGGAAAACCACTAGACTATTCAGGTATGATCTAAATCAAATCCCTTATGATTACACAGTGGAAGTGAGAAATAGATTTAAGGGCCTAGATCTGATAGATAGAGTGCCTGATGAACTATGGAATGAGGTTAGTGACATTGTACAGGAGACAGGGATCAAGATCATCCCCATGGTAAATAAATGAAAAAAAGCAAAATGGATGTCTGGGGAGGCCTTACAAATAACTGTGAAAAGAAGAGAGGTGAAAAGCAAAGGAGAAAAGGAAAGATATAAGCATCTGAATGCAGAGTTCCAAAAAATAGCAAGAAGAGATAAGAAAGTCTTTTTCAGCGATCAATGCAAAGAAATAGAGGATAACAACAGAATGGGAAAGACTAGAGATCTCTTCAAGAAAATCAAAGATACCAAGGGAACATTTCATGCAAAGACAGGCTCGATAAAGTACAGAAATGGTATGGACCTAACAGAAGCAGAAGATATCAAGAAGAGGTGTCATGAATACAGGGAAGAACTGTACAAAAAGATCTTCATGATCCAGATAATCATGATGATGTGATCATTAATCTAGAGGCAGACATCTTGGAATGTGAAGTCAAGTGGGTCTTAGAAAGCATCACTACGAACAAAGCTAGTGGAGGTGATGGAATTCCAGTAGAGCTGTTTCAAACCCTGAAAGATGATGCTGTGAAAGTGCTGCACTCAATATGCCAGCAAATTTGGAAAACTCAGCAGTGGCCACAGGACTGGAAAAGGTCAGTTTTCATTCCAATCCCAAAGAAAGGCAATGCCAAAGAAGGCTCAAGCTACCACACAGTTGCACTCATCTCACATGCTAGTAAAGTAATGTCCTATCCACTGTGCAGTCTAATTTTATGTGCCACCTTAACTGGTCATGGAGTGTCCAAATTAAGCGTTATCTCTGGGTATATCTCTGAGATTATTTCTGGATGAGATGAGAATTTGCATCAGTGACTTAGTAAAATAGAAGGCCTTCCCCAGTGTGGGTAAGCATCATCCAAACCATCGAGGGTACAAATGGAACAAAAAACAGAGAAAGGAAGAATTATTCCCTTTTTCCCCTATCTCTCTGCTTGAGCTCAAACATCTCTCTTTGGTTTTTCCTTCTCTTCAACTAGCATTCACTCGACCAGGCCCCTGGTTCACAGGCCTTCAGACTGGGACTGAATTATACCACTGGTTTTCCTGGCTTTATACCTTGTAGGCAGGAGACTGTGGAATTTCTCAGCCTCCATAAATAGGTAACTCACCTCCACATGGAAAAACAGACTGGTTCCAAATAATAAAAGGAGTACCACAAGGCTGTATATTGGCACCGTGCTTAGTTAACTTATACGCAGAGTACATCAGGAGAAACACTGGGTTGGAAGAAGCACAAGCTGGAACCAAGATTGCCAGGAGAAATATCAATAACCTCAGATATACAGATGATACCACTCTTACAGCAGAAAGTGAAGAGGAACTTAAAAGCCTCTTGATGAAAGTGAAAGAGGAGAGTGAAAAAGTTGGCTTAAAGCTCAACATTCAGAAAACATGGCATCTGGTCTTGGCAAAACTAATAAAATATTGTAAAGTAATTAACCTCCAATTAAAATAAATGCATTTATATTTAAAAAGGTGAAATAGATGGGGAAACATTGGAAACAGTGTCAGACTTTATTTTCTGGGCTCCAAAATCACTGTAAATAGTGACTGCAGCCATGAAATTAAAAGACACTTACTCCTTGAAAGGAAAGTTATGACCAACGTAGACAGCATATTCAAAAGCAGAGACATTACTTTGCCAACAAATATCTGTCTAGTCAAGGCTATGTTTTTTTCAATGGTCATGTATGGATGTGAGAGTTGGACTGTGAAGAAAGCTGAGAGCTGAAGAACTAATGAACTGTGGTGTTGGAGAAGACTCTTGAGAGTCCCTTGGACTACAAGGAGATCGAACCAGTCCATTCTAAAGGAGATCAGCCCTGGGTGTTTTTCGGAAGGAATAATGCTAAAGCTGAAACTCCAGTACTTTGGCCACCTCATGCGAAGAGTTGACTCATTGGAAAAGACTCTGATGCTGGGAGGGATTGGGGGCAGGAGGAGAAGGGGACGATGGAGGATGAGATGGCTGGATGGCATCACCGTCTCAAGGGATGTGAGTCTGAGTGAACTCCAGGAGTTGGTGATGGACAGGGAAGCCTGACGTGTTACAATTCGTGTGGTCGCAAAAAGTCGGACATGGCTGAGCAACTGAACTGTACTGAACTGAACTGTGCAGTACAGACCAAAACAGAGCGTCAGCAGAAAAAGGGAGATTGAGCACCCATAACAGCCTCACTCCAACATCATATGAGCCTTATATGTACACGAGCCTGCCTTATTTGCTGCAACGAGAAACTGGGCTGTGTATATTTGTGCTGAAGGCCAGGTTGACAGCATTGTCATACAAACATTGTACACAGCCATCAACCACATGTTGGACTAGGTCAATGCCTTTCTGGACCACCTGAAGGAGAGGAATGACCACCTCCCTAGCCGCCTCCAAGAGTGCTTAAATCCAACTCGCAGACACATCTTGAGATCCAGCAGCTGTTCAGGAAAGCCCCAAGCAATTGGGAGCCCCAGGTGGAGTCCTCCAAGGGCTTGTGAGCCAGGCCTCTGACCCGCCTGTCTGGCTGAGCCAGGCTCTAACCTGACCCTTACCACCTGGTTTAGGACTGGCCTCCAGATGTCCTGGGGGATCTGCCTGCCTAGGCCATCCTTCTGCTACTTCACTTTTGCATGCTTGGCATGCTCCCAACACATGGTATCCCCTCCTGTGGTCAGGTGTGGGCCTGTGACCCACCCAACTTGCCTACTTGCCCAAAACCTGGATGTTCCTCACTCTCCCCAGGCCTTGAGTGTCCCCATTGAACTAGTTTCCATCAGCTTGTGCCTTCACATGTACACACACACACACAAAAACAGTCATTCACATTCTCAACTTTATATAATATTTGCAAACCTCCTACAAAAGATGTCTCCAAAACTTAATCCACCCACGATTGGAATGAAAGTACCTGCTTTCCTGCATTCTGAATGTTAGATTTCCAACCGTCAGTGTACAACTAATAGGGAACACTTGGGTCTTAATTTCTTTGGTTTGAATGTGTTTGAATAATACTTGAGGGCAGACTGAACAATGTTTGAATGAAACTGACATTGAATGTTCAGTGCACCTCTGTTAATATCCACTGTAGATGGCCTGATCAAAACCTTGGCCCATCTATCAGTTGAGAGTGCCCCTGATAAAGCTAGACATGTGCCTGGTTTCTGAACTGATGGAGTTCTGGCTGAGAACTGTGCCCTTAACCTGTGAAGTTCAGCCTAATGTGGATGATTAGTGTCAGAGTTGCCACTCTCCTTCTTCTCCTCATTTGATAGGCTCCATGCAGACTCCTGGGAGTCTCTTGGACTGCAAAAATTCCAACCAGTCCATTCTAAAGGAGATCATCCCTGAGTGTTCTTTGGAAGGGATGATGCTAAAGCTGAAACTCCAGTACTTTTGCCACCTCATGAGAAGAGTTGATTCATTGGAAAAGACTCTGAAGCTGGGAGGGATTGGGGGCAGGAGGAGAAGGGGATGACAGAGGATGAGATGGCTGGATGACATCACTCACTTAATGGATGTGAGTCTGAGTGAACTCTGGGTGTTGGTGATGGACAGGGAGGCCTGGCATGCTGCAATTCATGGGGGTAGCAAAGAGTCGGACATGACTGAGCGACTGAACTAAACTGATGCAGCCACAAACATAGGGCAGGGCCAGGTTATAGAAATTGTGGTGGGTCGCTTTCTGGGACTTGGGTCAGTCACCAAGAGTAGACTGGAAGAGTAATGGTGCCCAAAGTTGACCCAGATCACTTGTCTGGATAAGCAGAGAAACTTAGACCACACATAGCAGAAACTGGACCTTCATGTCTGTGACACTGTGTCTAGAGACCAGAAAACAATTGTAGTCTGTGTCCCTAGCCTGTGTCCCTGGGATACGTATAGATGGATAGATAGATCGCTGGAGGGATATAGAGACAGCTAAAAAAAAAAAAAAGAATGGAGCAGGAGGGAGGCTGAGGGGACACCAGCACAGGAAGCAAGGCACAGACGAGCGTACGTTTGTTTGTGTCTGGAGGGGACTTGTGCACTAGGGCCTTCCACGATACTTATAGCCTCTCCAGTCTGAGTCCACCCTTGCTGAAGGCCTCACCAGAATCCCTCAGTGCCTGGAGAACCATCCTGAAAGTTTTGAGATGACCACAATTCACTCCCAAAATCTTGGAAGAAAGGTGCTCCATGCCTTTCTAGCCTTGGGCATACATGGGGTGGGGAAAAGAATCAGAACAAAAGCAGAAAAGGAACCCAGAATGGACAGGCCCCTACTCATCCTTTTTTTCCTATAGGCTTCCTGTTACCCAGTCATTCATCTCCAAGTTGACACCACATTTAAGGAAAAAGGAGGGTAGAGGGAGGAGAGGGGAACACTGAGTCTTACTGATTTAAGAGATTCTTGTCCACCAAAATAACAGAGTTCTAAAAGTGCAGACATGGTCCAGGAGTTATGTGGACTGCTACAGGCATGTGCCTGTGCAGTGAGACCCTACTGCTGAGTTCCCAGATAGCCAGTGTTTCACATAGATGCCCTTTTGGCATTACATTTATCCCCCAGCAATAGTTATGAGGGAGACACATACAGCCTGGCCCAAAAAAGCCGTCAATAAATGGAAAAGTTATGCACACTCCTTTCAAGTCTTCCCCAGGTCTCAAATCCCTTGTTTTCCTACAAAACAGAAAATGTGTCAAATGATTTTATTTAATTAATACCTGCCACTAAGAACACAAAATGTGTCTAATGATTTAATTATTTAATTAATACCTGCCAATCCTGTGTTTGAAGTACAGATAAGAAGAAAGATCAACCACCCTCCCCCAAATCTCAGCCTGTTTCTCTCCTTGCTACTGACTTGGACTTGCATAGATAAATTGGGTAGCTCACGTCTTAATGGGAAAGTCATAATACTGAGATAAAGAAATAAATTCCAGCTGTGGTGACAGTACAGAGGATGTTCTTCAACGTCCTTATCCTGACGAACCCCTTGGGCAGGAGGTGACACGTTGCAGCTTTGGGGGACCCCTAGATTGGGTGTGAAGAGGTGAGTTTGCTGAGAGACACAGCCTGGAAGATCTTTATGAATAATCAGGGAGAGACCTGAACCCACCATCCAGTGGGCACATCTTCAATCAGGACAGGCTGTGAAAGTCTTGCTTTCTTTTCCCCAGGAGGACAATTTCAATAAGCACAAAGTTTTAATGACTGCCTTTCACTCTCCCTGCCTCAGCCATCCACACGCCTAACGCACCTCCTCACTCTAAGGCTGCATGAGCCTTGCCAGTGCATGAGCCCACCATGTCTGGAGAGCATGTGGAACAGGGCATGCCTGTGGATGTCCACATGGAAGGCAAGTATGACGGTTTTGCCCGAGAAGCAGTACAGGCAGCCATCAACCCCATGTTAGGCCAGGTCAACACCTTCCTGCACAACCTGGAGGAGAGGAATGACCACCTCCCTGGCTGCCTCCAGGAGTCCTTGAATCTAACTGGTATACATATGTTGAGTTCCAGAAGCTGCTCAGGGAGGCCCCAAATGATTGGCAGACCCTGATGGAGCCCTCCAAGTGCCCCGGGGCCAGGAGCCAACCCTGCCTTCCTGAGCCAGGCTCTAGCCTGAGCCCTCACCACCTGGCTTAGGGCTGGCCTCCAGATGTCCTGGGGGATCTGCATGCATAGGCCATCCTTCTGGTACTTCCCTTCATGGACCTGGCTTCAATCGCACCTCCAGGAATCCCTACCTAGAGTCAGGTGTGGGCCTGTGACCCACCCAATATGCCTGCCTGCCCAGCTCCTGGATGCTCCACCCCCACCCCCCTGCCTAGGTTCATTAGGCAGATTGAAAGTTATCTTAACATTCTCCAGAATTAGTATTCCTGCACCATGTTGCCAATTGAATGGTTATTTCATAAAATGTTATCTACAAGCTGCTCTACAAAAGATTTGTAAATTTACTATTAGAAATTTTACACAATATGTGTAGAATTTTTTTTCCCAAGCAAAAACCAATTCTTCCATTCAGTTACCTTTTCGATTCTGTCCATTCATACACTGGTAAGGAGTGTTACATAGTGAAAAATCCCTAATACTCAAGGGTCTGGATTCTAATACAAAATGGATCAGGAGCTTATTGTGTCCTCCCAGATTTTTGTTCCCATGACTTCTGATGTTCTCCAGAACTATGCTGGGCCACTCCTCATATCCTCATCCTTATCAGAAGCAGGAGCTACCCCCACTACCCCCACAATATCCAGGCATGTATCTGTCATCCTCATGAAGTGGCCAGAAGGATCATGTCATCTAGGAAGATGTCAGATTAGCTACCATTCTTCTTACCTTAACAAGGGGGAGAACTTCAGTTCTGACCTGGAGAACTCTCACCCTGCTACCCCATCCCCTGTCATCGGTACCTGATGTGATGCACATGCAGAACCACATCTTCATCGATTGTGCTTGGAGTCATCACAAATAATAACATCTATAAGTGAGAGCTTTTCTACCATACACATTTTATTGAAAAACAAAATTTTGCATATTCAAAATATTTTACACAATCTTTGTTCCCCTCTGACAGAGTGGAACAGTACATCTTCCACTTGCTAAGACTGGTGAGATCAGCATAGCAACTGAAGCCATCTGTAAACAAGGCCTCTGGTTATATTCCTTCCTGGAAATGACCACAGAGAACTCGCAATAAGGGCACAGGTAATGCTAAAATATAAGCGAGCTGGAGGGTAAACAATGCTTCCTACTTATTCCTTTTCCTTGAGGTACCTTTGGCACAAGTTTCACTGAAAGAAGTTTCCTATGGCCTGAGTTTGGCCAAAGTGTGACAATCACAATTTGTGTAGGACAGACACCTGGGGAGACAAGGTATCTCATGTTAGGATATTGGAGGGCAAATACAGAGTGACATAATAAAAAGGCTAAATTATCCCCATTGAAAAATGAGAGCAGGCTTTCAACCCTCCCTTTGCTTTAGAAGTTTTACTTTGGAAAACTTGTCAGTTCTTTCTGTGCCTCTTTGCAGTATGTGGAAATCTTAAAAGCTCACTAAGCCTCTTGCCAATTTGACAACCCGGGAATGCTCCTTTAAGGACGTGGAAGCAAAAATTCTTGCAAAGGGGTAGAACTAAGTAAAGAGGGAACAACTTAAGCAGTTGAAATCAGAACCTGCTAGATCTTCTGGACAATTGGAGAAAGAAATGACCATCAAAGCAATGCACCAGAGTCAATAAAGCTGCAGGAGAAGATCATGAAAAGGTGAGGGCAGGCAGCATCTCAGGATTATAGCTTCCTCAGAAGCAAGAGATGTTCCTTCTCAGAACTCCCTTAGGTTATGTTATTGTGCAAGAGTATAGAGCATTCTAAAGAACATTAAATGATACACAGAAAGAGTAGCAGTAGCAAAATCATCTCCTGGCAGAGAGGCCCACAATTCACGTGGAAAATGAAATGTGAGGAACTGATCCCAATATTAATGCCTCACCTTGAATAGAGGCCAACATTCACTCAGTTCACACATATCCGTGTGCTTTACTATCTTCTATACCACAGCTATGGCCACCGTATGGTAGTATGAGGGAACAGGGACAGGAGACAGGAGAAAGAGCCCTGCACCTACAAAGTCCACCACAGTTTTCACACCAAAACCCTTGTTCTCCCCACTGTCAGTCTTTCCTTAAACTGTCAGAGCCTCCTGCTCCTAGCCCTGCTAGGCCCAAATTCCCCTAATTGAGAGAAAGCAAAAGCCTGAAATGGGGAAACCGTTGGACCCTTTCCTCCCCAAACTGAGCTCCCCTCTTTCCTTTCCCCAACTCCAGTAGCAAACCACAAACAATGCATAACCGCCCCTCCACTGTTGTACCAACAACACCTTCTTCCTTGAGGGTGCAGAGAAGGTCCCCCTTGAGGCAACGTCACCCCCACCAACAGGAAGACCCAAATGGAAATGGAGCCACCACCAAGCAGAAAGGCTTTCTAGCAGATACACAAGGAGAGAGACAGTTACAGCCTGGGGGTGTAGCCTTCTCCAGCAAGAGGAAAACAAGGTCCTCACTCTCCAGCTGGGATGCCTGACTTGGGAGGTTCTAGGACATCCAGGCTCACTGGCACATACCCCAAAGGAAACAAATGGCCCCAGGTTCAAGCACAGTTAATTGACAAGACTCATCGGACCTCTTTCTTTCAACCAATGTGCAGAGTGTGCTCAGCGGAAGAGTGCAGAAAGCGAACGTGGAAAGTTCCAAGCACATTCCCACACACAGAGCTGAGACACCTCAGGATTCACAATATGCCCTTGCTCTGAACCATGACACAATTCTGACAACAGGCTACTGTCAACTTCTGCCCCATACCCTACATTTCCTTTGTCCTTAGTGGCACAGAAGTTCCATTCAGGTCAGAGCCACCTTAGGCCTGAAACCCCACATTTCCTATGCCCTTTTCACAACAAAAGTCTGACTCAGGTCACATCTAACTTACCACCCAGTCCCCAAAATTCCCATGATCTTTACTGTGGAGGAGTCTGACTTAGGCTGGAGCCAACTAAAGCTCCGAACCTCACACTTCCAATGCCCTTTGCCACAGAAGTCTGACTCGGGCCAGAGCCACCTTATGCCTGGAGCCCCACATTTCCTATGCCCTTTGAGACACTGTAGTCTTATTCAGGGCAGAGCTAACTTACCACCTGGACCACCCGGACCCATGTCTGTTGGGGCAGAGAAGTCTCACTCAGATCAGAGCCATTTTACACTCAGGACCCAACATTTCCCAGGCCCTCTTATAACACTAAGGTCTGCCTCAGGATAGAGCCAACTTACACCCCAGACCTAATATTTCCAATGCCCCTTTGTGACATAGACTTCTGACCAGTAGGTCAGTGCCAACTTACTACCCAGATCCAACTTTCCTCCACGCTCCATGGGACTCAGAATTGTGACAAGAGGCTACAGACTATTTATGGCCTGGAGCCAACATTCACCATGCCGACATGCTGCCAGTGCCAATATGGGCCTTTTTAGAACATTCACAAGTGTGAACTTTGAAGAAAGTACTGTCTCTTTGGTATATCAGTAGAACATACCAAGAATAGTTGCTCACTTTCAGTTGTCTCTTTACGGCACACAGGGAAATCTCAACATGAGAGCTGAGCGTCTACTCAACCAAGTGTAGTCAACATCAGTGGGCACCCTCCCAGGAGACTCCTTCAGATTACCCTTCTAGGCCACAGTATGGTGGGGGGCAATGGCCACCTTTCCTGAACTGCTTTTCACAGCCTATAGCAGTGCACACACTGTAGCAGGAACACAAGAACTTCTCTAACAGTGACATCCCCAAGTCTGAGGAAGGCTGTAAAGTAGGGTAAAGTCCCCATTATAGAAGTCTCACCTGTGCGAGAAGGCAATCTATTCTCGTGTCTCACTCAATCATCTGCATTGCTACCATCAGTCTCCATGCTCTGCTGATCCCAGGTAGTGCCAGGGATGTGGAAGGGGAAGGAAACCCTTCTTTGAATACAAGAAGTTTCTCATAGCTTTCACACCAGAGTTCTCTATCCTTAATCATTATGAGCAGCTGCATCCAGTGCAGGTCTTTCTTATGCTCTGCACACCTGCAACTAGCAGGTCTCTGAAGGAGGGACCATGGTCTATATGACATTCCATTTGTCCTGATCAGAGAGGCTCCTGCCCTGGGGTGACCCTGTAACCTCTAAAAGCCTCTCTGTAAAAGAACAATCAAGCTGGCTGGCCAATCAGCTGAGAAATCTATTTAGTTCAATATGTATTCTCCCAAATTTTGGAAACATTTTCCATATCAATCATTTCTACTATGGTTATAGACACAGTGTGCCACCCCACAGATAGCCATATTGACTTGAAATGAAGAGGAGATGGAGATGAGGGTAACCAACATTTTTTTTAAGCAAGAAAAATGTTACTTAGGAAGGCTTCACACAGCTTAGTAATTAACATCAGAAGACTGGTCCAGCTAAACCCAGCGATAATGCCCCTTTATGCCATTGAGGAGGAGGGGCTCTATTACCATGGCAACATAAGGATCCATTCTGTACCACAAATGTCCCCTGAAAAACAGAGAATTATCTATTTCTTATAAGTAGTACTCAAATCACAGAATTTGAGAAGATGAGGTAATAAACTGCCTTGTCACTTATCCTTCGGAGGCATGTATTTGATGAATGTTTTCTCTCAGATGGGAATGGTAATGTATTTCAAGGTCTTGAAACTAGTTTCAAGAAAAGATCTGAGAATAGTCTTTGCTTCTATTAAGTTTCATATCAGTGGTTTTCATAATAGCATCATCACCAGCAAAACAACCATCATGGCCACCATCATCACCATCACTTTCAGTAGGCTAACATGCCTCTCAAAATGACTTCTGCTATCTTGATGAAACTACTCTCTGTATATAAGAAGATAGTATAAAAAAGAAAGACACCCCATTACAAACATCTTGCCATTAAGTACCCAGTATTTCCCATTTCTCTGTCATGCACATAAATCAGGGGCAAGCATGAGCTTGATATAGATAATTTAGTTTGAAGATCTTGTAGTACATTACAATTCCCACCTGAGAGAAAACACTCATCAAATACATACATCAGGAGGCTAAGTGACAAGACAGGCCTAGGGATCAACACCTGGAATAGCACAGAGGAGCCAGGTCACATCTGACCTACTGAGTAGTGTCCCCTTCTCTCCCTCAAGAATTCCAGTTCTTGAGACTGCTGACAATTGGCAAAACATCCTTTTGGAATGCTCTGCCTTGTAACTGCTTCTGAACATGCTAATAGCCAGCAACAGGACACATGAGACAATTCACTGAGGTCTTCCCCACAGCCCCCTCCAATTAAGAAACTCAGGATGACTGTTATGTGATGGGCAGCAAGCACACATATGTGTGGAAAGGAGAGGAAGGGTCACCATTATTGTTAAGTTTCACAACTGTTCTGACTAGCAAATGAGCCAGGCTTGGTCACCATCATGTCTCTTGGTCAAGGAACACAGGTTAGCAGAAAGCTTTCTCTCAACATTATAAGCTTCAGTTCATCACTGAATGGGGAATTCACAATGACACCCATCATCAAAGGATTTAAAGTAATTTAACCCATTACAGGTATAAACCAAAAGAGCATGAATGTCAGTGTGCTGGGAAAAAGCTACACACCTTAGTTTCCCATCAAAAAAGACGTGCAATTTGAACTTGAGTGGGTGAAATTCAGGTTCTGTGATGCCAGCTTCTGACTGAAACTTGCACCAGTAACAAAGCAAAGGAACCAGAGTTATCTATTGAGACTAAAGGTTAGAAGTCTCTTTGAGAACATTTCAAACTGCATATTTCTATTGAACATTTTCTCCTCCCCTTTCAAATGAGCAAATGACATCACCTGAATGTTGATAAATTAATCACCACACATAAAAGAAGTAACTTTATATAGAAAAAGAAAGAATAGGCACCTGGCACTGCCCAGGTAACAGTCACCCTCTGGCCTCCACAAAGTTCACATCCAGGAAAGTCCTCACAGGTGCAGATGTGAAGCCACGTCAGCCTCCACATGAGGTGTCTGAGTTGAGCAGAGCAGAGCTGTCACTCCCAGCAAGGGAAAATCCTGGAGTCCTGGGCTGCCTCTTGCTTCACAGCAGGACTAAAGACATGTGGCTTCCAATGATGTGCTTGAGTAACTCCTGAGGTAACTTGCTGGCCCTGAGAAAGAAAAACAACCACATAAATGAAATGATCCCAAAGTCTAAAGAGCAGAGACAGGAATTGGAAACAGTAATAAGAAAAGGTGTTGAACCAAATACTGTAACTTTCTGGGGTACTACATTCCTTGAGCACCACCTGTGCCCTAAGTCCTTAACAAAGGTTATCATACCACACTTGATTCTCACAGCATCCATGAAAGCATGCTAGAAATCCCATTGAGCAAAGGAGGAGAGAGTGAAGCTCAAAGATGATAGCAAGAGAGAGCCAAGAGACTTTCAGACTCAGATACTGGAGGCTGTTTTTGGATGAAACACGACGTACAGTCTCAGCAATGTCTGCAAGCAAACCCAAGGCCAAGTATTACTAGAAGGGTGAAAATTTTAAGTATTGACTGTCTTGATAATTACTTCCACCATATTCCCAGGATCCTTATCACGTGTGGACTTGGCCTGGCGAACTGCCATTCCTCACCATCCACTTGGTCCACAGGCCCCATTTTACACTTTTTCATAGACAGAAATGTTTTTAATTCCCTTCAGATCCATGCTGTCATACTAGGAAAAAAGGTACCCAAGCACCACAAATTCCACATTCACGAGGTGTGTTTTCAACCGGCCAATCCAGTCCATCTCACTGCTGCCAGCTACTGCAAGAGTTTCCAGCCAGAATTCAAAGACAGATTGGCCCTCTGATGCTAAACTGTCAAAATCAGGTTATTTGAAAACTGACATTCTAAAAATCAATGTGTCTGCAACAGAGGCACCCACAATGAACAGAGAAACATGATCAAGGTCTGGCAAAGATACCACAATCTTGTTGAAGGAACTGATTCCGTTAACAGTTTCTACCACAAAATTAGCAAGCAGTGTCCATGGAGAGACCTTGACATTGTTCTCTTAGAGACCCAGGAAAGACATTTGGATACTATCTTCAGTTATGCTGCAGGTGACAGGGAAGGGGCCCTACCCTCTGCTCAGCACATGTGGCTGCACATACCATAAGTTTGCTCTTACTTGTCTAGTTGCTTCCAGATCCACTTTTCACTTGACTGTCCCCTAGGCTGACCAGCACTGGACTTTTCCATCACAGGTCCTGAAAGAGATCTGTAAGAAGACTGCCTGTGGGTAGACAGACTAGCACAACTGCAGGAAATTTAAGTAACTTGGAAACGCAAGTAACAAGTGGATGCCTGTGGCAAGCATCTGTTTCCCTTATGTAGAGAAATTTCCAAAAACTTTGAGCCCAGATGCTCAATCATGCTACTGATAACATAAGACAGAGACAGATGTTCAGATGTATGGTTGCCCCTTCAAAATGAACCAATAGATCACCCTCCATTAACCAAACATCACACAGAAATTTTGAAACATTACAGTGAAAGGCAATGACACTTATTTGGAGAAGGACAGTCTCAGAGAACACCTTTATTGACTGATTGATTGATTGATTGATTGATTGATTTTTGAGAGCTTGGGCTAGTAGACAGCTTGAAGCCAGCCGCTGGTTTTAAACAAGTGGAGGGGGAACAATCCGAACAAGTTTTTCCTTATTCATGCAAAGAAGACAATGAAAAACTTTTACAGAAATCTTATGAAAGAGACTAGGAAGCACATTTAACTGAGTTAAATGATACCAAATCGCATACGTTTTCTGCAAAATTAACATCCCAAATTCTTGTTAATGGTGGACATAGTCATATGAAATGCGTTCAGTGTCATAAACACATCAAAGACAAAGTCACATGATTAAGTTCTGTATTTAAAAATCAAGACTATCCCCCAATGTTTACCCTCAATAATGTTTGTGAAGAGGGAACAATCAAGAATATTAAGGAAATAACTCTATCAAACGAGAAATTATAACACAAAATAAAGCATAATCAGAGGTGAACTTCACTTTTGCAAATTGAAGTTTGTAGAAAACCATTTAAAGAAAATTCTGGGGAGCACCAGGATCAAACTTAATTGAATACAGTGGGAGGAACATGTAAAACTTCAATGCTAACAGCATCCAGTCTTGGCTGATAAGAGCAGCTAATGCACATCCACAATGACTGTGCAAACTCAAGCACCCAGCCAGTCCATTCAATTTAGAATATGCCCATGGATAATACCTTTATTGTAAGAGTAGTCATGAAACACGACCAAGATCACAAGCAAATTCAAATGATTGCAATGCTCTATAAAGGCCCACACCATTATACTGTAAATGAAAGAAAAAGGAAAACACTAGGTGTTTGATTCTCCTCTGGGTTTTAAAGAAACAACAAGCCAAGGGACCATTGTTTTGTTATTTGTAACCAGCAAACATCACCAAATATTTTAAGGACCATTTTTTTTTTGCTTGAATACAATGATCTTAAACTCAGACAAAATGCTAAACAGCCTTCAAAGGTGACTGAAGACCAGGTCCAGGGCCAGTGAACAAGCCCCGAGCCAATCAAGCCATCTGTGTACCCATTTTCAGGTGAAAATTCTCAGGATTTGTGTTCTGTTTTAAGGCAACACGTGAAGACTGTTCTGAAAGTTAACCAACAAATGATATTAAACTCAAAGCCATGTTGTTAAATAAAACACAAAACACCAAGACACAAAGGGCCGTCAGCTGTCATAACACTGCACATGCTCCCTCAGAGCCTTACTTTCTCCTTTCATGTGGAAACTAATACACTCAATGGTTAAGAAATGTCACAAAAATGGCCAAGATCAGCATTTGAACCAATCCCAGGCAATGGTATATCTCTCAATTTATGTCTCTCTGTGTTGCTGTTTGTGTGTGTCTCTCAGTGAGTGGGTATACAGTGTGTGTGTCTCTATCGAGTGTGTGTATATCTCAGTATTTTTATCTCTTACTCAGTGTGTGTGACTCTGTGTGTCTGTCTGTGTGAGTGTCTCTCTTTCAGTGTGTGTATGTCTCTCAATATGTGTGTCTCTTTGTGTATCTGTGTGTATTTCCCTCAATGTGTGTGTCTCTCTCATTGTGTGTTTGTCTCTCTCAGTGTGTGTGTGTGTCTCTCAGTGTGTGTGTGTCTTTCTCAGTGTGTGTATGTCTCTCCGTGTATGTGTGTGTCTTTCAGTGTGTGTGTCCCTGGGAGTCTCTGTGTGTGTCTCTGTTGTGTTTGTGTAACTCAGTTGGTGTGTCTCTCTCACAGTGTCTGTGCTTTTCTTTCAGTGTGTGTATGTTTCTCACTCTCAGGGTGTGTGTTTCTCTCTCTCTCAGTATGTGGGTGTCTCTGTGTCTGTGTGTGTGTCTGTGTGTGTGTGTGTTGCTCTCTCAGTGTTTTTGTGTCTGTCTATGTGTGTGTCTCTCAGTATGTGTGTGTGTTTCTCTCTATGTGTATGACTCTCAATGTCTGTGTCTCTATGTATTTCTGTATGTGTTTCTCAATGTTTTTGCCTCTCTTTCAGTGTATAAGTCTCTCTCAGTGTGTATGTGTCTCTCTCAGTGTGTGCCTCTCTCTCTCTCAGTGTGTGTGTCTATGTGTGTGTCACTCTCATTGTGAGTGTGTCTGGTTCTCAGTGTGTGTGTGTGTGTGTGTTTCAGTGTGCATGTGTCTTTCTCTCTGTATGTCTATGTCTCTCAGAGTGTGTGTCTTTCTGTCGTGTCTCTATGTGCGTCTCGCAATGTTTGTGACTCTCTCTAGGTGTTTAACTCTCTCCATGTATGTGTCTCTCAGAATGTGTTTTTCTCTCTCAGTGTGGATGTTTACACACACAAACCCTGAGAGAGACACACACACACACTGAGACACACACAGAAACACAGACTGAGAAAGTGAGACACACTGAGAGACATGTACAGACACACACACACTGAGTCAGTGACACCACACATACTGAGAGACACACATATACAAGGACACACACACACTGAGAGCGAGACACACACACACTGAGAGAGAAAGAAACAACCACACTGAGAGAGCAAAAACACACTGAGAAACACACTCACACTGTGAAAGAGTGAACACCAAAACACTGAGAGAGAGACACACAGACACCACTGAGAGGAAGAGACACAAACACACCACTGAGAGGAAGAGACATAAACACTAAATGAAAGACACACACAGACACTAAAAAGAGACACACAACACTAAGACAGACACACAATGAGAAAGACATACACACATCGAGAGAGAGACACACTGAGAGAAACATACACAGTGAGAGACATGAACACACAGAGAGAGACACAAATACTGAGAGACACACACACACAGAGACACAGATTGTTAGAGTGAGACACTCACAAGGAGATATGCACAGACACACACACACTGAGACAGTGACACTCCACATACTGAGAGACACACACATAAAGGGACATACACACACTGAGAGAGAAAAAAATCCACACTGAGAAAGAGAAAAACACACTGAGTAACACATTCACACTGTGATAGAGTGAACACACAAACAATGAGAGAAAGAGACTCACACACACACCACTGAGAGAGACACACACACACCACTGAGAGGAAGAGACACACATACTGAATGAAAGACACTCGCAGACACAAAGAAAGAGACACACAATACTGAGACAGACAAACACTGAGAGAAAGACACACTGACAGACACATTCACACTGAGAGAGACACACACAGTGAGAGACATACAGAGAGACAGACAAAAAACTGAGAGACATACACAGACACATAGAAACATACATGCTGAGAGACATACACATACACACTGACAGACACACACATACTGAGAGACACACACACACACACTTAGAGAGAGGCATATACAAACCCACTGACACACAAACACTGAGAGACACACATAATGAGACAGAGACAGCCACACACAATGACTAACACACACATACAGTCACACACACACACACTGAGAGAGAAAGAAACATCTCCACTGAGATTGAGAAAAACACACTGAGATACATACTCACACTAAGAGAGACACACACACTGTGAAAGAGTGAACACAGAAACACTGAAAGACACACACATGCACACACCACTGAAAGGAAGACACACACATGCACTGAATGAGAGACACACACAGTCAGTAAGAAAGAGATGCATGACTCTGAGACAGACACACAGAGACAGACACACATACAAACAGAGACACACACTGAGACAGCCACACACAATGACTGACACACACATACAGAGACACACACAAACTGATAGAGACAGAAACATCCACAGTGAGAGAGAGGAAGGCACACCGAGAGACACACTCACACTGAGAGAGAAACATATAAGAGACACACAGAGAAACACACAGACACACACACTGAGGGCGAGACACATACATATATTGAGTGCAAAACACACATACAGAGTGAGTCACTCACAAAAAATCATACATACACTAGACACATACTGAGAGAGTCATACACACACTGAGAGAGAGGCATATAAAAATCCACTGACAAACACACACTAAGAGAGAAACACACATGGCCACACATATTGAGAGACACACAGTCACACAGACATAAAAACACACACAAAGAGACACTAACAGAGTGAGAGACACACACACACAGAGACACTCATACACACTGAGAGAGACAAGAGAGACACACACATACTAAAAGACATGCACTGGGAAATACACACACTGCATGAAACAAACAGAAAGAGAGACACACATACACTAACAGACACAGACACACACTGAGGTGAGGGACACACAGTAAGAGAGACACAACCACTGAGAGACACACACCCAGAGAGTTATGCACACTGACACACACACAGACACACTGTAAACATACACATACAGAGAGAGACACACACACTAGGAGTGATACAAACATAGAGACACACACAGTTACTGAAAGGGAGACACAATCTGAGAGACATAGACACACAGAGACACCCACACTGAGATAGAAACACACACAGTGAGAGACACGCACACTGGGAGATATACATACACAGACAACACACTAAGAGACAGACACATACAGAGAAACAGACACACACTGAGAGAGACAAAGCCAAAATTACAGAGACACACAAACACACTGAGAGACACACATATACTGAGAGAGACACACACACACTGAGAGAGAGGCATATACAAACCCACTAACAGACACAAACAAACAGAGACACACACAATGAGAGAGAAACATACACAGCCACATTCACTGAGACACACATATACACAGAGATAAACACACAGAAATTGACACAAAGAGACACTCACAGTGAGAGACACACACCCACAGATGTACACACACAGATACTCACACCCACTGAGTGAGACCCAAACAAACTGACACACGTGCACTGAGAGAGAGACACACACAGAGACACTCACACACACTGAGAGAAACACACACACACTGAGACACACATAAAGAATTAGCCACACACACAATGGGAGAGGGACACACACACTGAGAGAGACACACACACTGAGAGAGAGACACACACAGTGAGAAGCACAGAGACACTACAGAGACATACACATGTGGAGAGAGCAACACACACTCACAGAGAGAAACACCGACACCCTGAGATATAGACATGCACATACACTGAGAGACAAACACATATAAAGACAGAAAAACACATACTGAGATAGTGAGTGATAGTAGACACACACACACCCTATTAGATTGAACACACTGCATCAGACACACACACACTGACACACACACACACTCAGACACTCACAAACTTACACAAATGCAAGAGAGACACAAATATTCTGAGACGTAGTTTGAGAATGAGAGACACAGACACACACACACTGAGAGAGGGACACACACTGAGACACACACACAGAAACACTGAAAGACGTATACATATGGAGGGAGACACACACACACACTGAGAGAGAAACACTAAATTACAGAGACACACACACTGAGAGAAAGACACACACACACACATTGAGAGAGAGTCACACACACACTGGAGAGAGAGAGAAATATCCACACTGTGAGACACACAAACAGCGACATACAGAGACATACACAGAGAGGGAGACATACATGGATACTGAGAGAGAAACACACATACAGAGTGAGTCACACACACAGAGAGACACAGTCATACACACTGACATACACACACATACTGAGAGATATAGACACACACTCAGAGACATATACAAACCCACTGACAGACATCCCCACACACACACAGACACACACACATTGAAGAGAGAGATACAAACACACTGAGACACACACAGAGACACACAGAGGCATACACAGAGAGAGAGACAGACATGCTGAGAGAGACACACACAAAACACAATCACACATACACACACTGAGAGTCACAGACACACACTGAGAGATACACACACACTGAGAGAGAGACACACATACTGAAGGAGAACCACATACACATAGAGACAAGCACACTGAGACACACACACACACTGATAGACATACATATACAGAGAGAGGACACACACACTCAGAGAGACACACACTATGAGTGACATACACATTCAGTGTCACACACAAACCCTGAAAGTGAGACACATACTGAGAGACTCACAGAGACACATACAGACACACACACTGAGAGACACACACAACGAGACATGCACACTGATACACACACACAAACACTGATAGACATACACATAAAGAGAGAGAAACACACTGAGAGAAAGACACACACACTAGGAGTGACACACATGTTGAGAGACACACAAACACTGAGAGACACACACTGAGAGATCCACAGAGAGACACACAGAGACACACCTACTGAGATAGAGAGATACACAGACACTGAGAGAGACATTCACACAGTGGGAGACACACACACACACATTGAGAGATATACACATACACAGACATACACAATAAGAGAGAGACACACTGAGAGACACAAACGCACACAGAGACACCCACTGCATGAGAGACACACACACACCTAGAGACACACTCACAGACACACAGAGACATACACATGAGAGAGATACACACACAGAGAGACACACACAGAGAGACACACACAGAATGATATATACATACAGAGTGACACGAACATACACACACACTGACAGACACACACACACTGACAGAGAGACACACACACTGAGAGATACACACATATTAAGAGAGAGACATAACACTGAGAAGCACACAAAGTGACACACAGAGACATACACCTTAAGAGAGAGGCACAGACACTCAGAGAAAAACATACAAAGTGAGTCACACAGACAGAGAAACACTCTCATAAACACTGACAGTCAAATACACAGAGAAATAAACACACACACTTAAAGAGGCACATATATACACACACTAACAGAGAGACACATACACACAGAGACACACAGACACTGAGAGAGAGACAAACACACACTGAGAGGGAGAAAAACATACACACAGACAGTGAAACACACACTCACACACTGAGAGAGACCCACAAACACTGAGAGGGAGACACACACACTGCATGAGAGACACACACAGACACAAAGAAAGAGACATACAACGTTGAGAGAGACAGACACACAATGAAACAGACACAAACACATTGAGAGAGACACACACCTAGAGAGACACACACACTGAGAGACACACATACTGAGAGACACACACACACTTAGAGACATACACAGAGAGTGAGACACATACACACACTGAGAGAGAGAAACAGGCAGACACTGAGAAAAGAAAAACACACTATGAGATATACTCACACTAAGAGAGACACACACTGTGAGACAGAGATCACGCAACACATAGACACACACAAACACTGAGAGACACACACGTGCATGCACACACACACACTAAGAGAGAGATCCACAATGAGAGAGAAACACAGAGTGAGAGACACACACACTTAGAGAGACACAAACACTGAGAGCCACACACAGAGACACATAGACATACACACACTGAGACACACACACAAACTGAGAGTTATACGTATACAGAGAGAGACACATACAGACTGAGAAAGAGACATGCAAAATGAGAGAGAGAAACACACAGTGAGAGACACACACACTGAGAATTATACGCAAACACTGACAGAGACACAGAGAGCAAGACAGGAACACTCAGAGACAAACACACACACACATACTGAGAGAGACACTCACTGAGAGGCTCACAAACAGAGAGTCGCACACATACTCAGTGAGAGAGACACACACATATTGATAGAGACTAACAAACACTGAGAGAGAGAGAGAGGCACAGTGAGGCACACACACACACACACACACACATAGAAAAACAGACAGTGAAAGACACACACACCATCTCTCTTAGGTTTTGTTCTTTCTGTTTGTATTTGTCTTGTGTGTAAGTGTGCTGGCCATGGAAAACACAAATTTATTTCCTGAATGCAGCCCCTGAGGTGCATTATCCAGAATGGGACCATTTTGTGTAATAATCCTTCTGAGTTAACTTGTAAATGAGCACCACTTAACTGACTCAAAACTAACAACACTTACAAATTAAATACTTCCTAATATTTAAAAAATTGACAAAATGAATGTTAAACCTCTTGATCCGGGAAATATTCAGTACTGAATTGATATCTGGTATTGAAGCTAGCTCAAGTTTGTTGGTTTTCTAAATGTAACACAACTGTCGTACCTAGGTTTGTTAGAGATGATCCAGGAGATGATATGGGGTGGGAGGTGGGAGGGGGCTTTGGCATTGGGAGATCATGTACACCTGTGGCTGATTCATGTAAATGTATGGCAAAACAAATACAGTATTGTAATATAGAATAAAGTATTAAAAAATAAAAATTTAAAAAGACCTTATATCTGTTGCAAATTTGTCAGCAAGAAAATGTCAATAACTTGATATGATGAAATATTAAGTCTACCTAAAATAGTTTTCTTTAGATTTTGGTAACTTGTAAGTGATCGATGTTAAATGGCTAAAATTCATTGACTAACTGGGTCAATTTCAAATAGGATAAAATATTGGAACATTGGTTCTGGGACAAATCTAAGTTTACCAACCTCTCCCTTCTTAGTAGAGGAAAAATAAAGGATAAGTTTCCAATCAGAAAATACTGGTATGACAAACAGTTCACAATTACTTGCCTCTTCAGTTCAGTTCAGTTCAGTCACTCGGTAGTGTCTGAATCTTTGTGACCCCATGAATCCCAGCATGCCAGGCCTCCCTGTCCATCACCAACTCCTAGAGTTTACTCAGACTCACTTCCATCGAGTTCGTGATGCCATCTCATCCTTGGTCGTCCCCTTCTCCACCTGCCCCCAATCCTCCCAGCATCAGAGTCTTTTCCAATGAGTCAACTCTTCACATGAGGTGGAAAAAATACTGGAGTTTCAGCTTTAGCATCACTCCTTCTAAAGAAATCCCAGGGCTGATCTCCTTCAGAATGGACTGGTTGGATCTCCTTGAAGTCCAAGGGACTCTCAAGAGTCTTCTCCAACACCACAGTTCAAAAGCATCAATCTTCAGCACTTAGCTTTCTTCACAGTCCAACTCTCACATCCACACATGACCACTGGATAAAACATAGCCTTGACTAGACGGACCTTTGTTGGCAAAGTAATGTCTCTGCTTTTCAATATGCTATCTAGATTGGTCATAAATTTTATTCCAAGGAGTAAGCATCTTTTAATTTCATGGCTGTAGTCAACATCTGCAGTGATTTTGGCGCCCCCAAAAATAAAGTCTGACACTGTTTCCACTGTTTCCCCATCTATTTCCCTTGAAGTGGTGGGACCGGATGCCATAATCTTCATTTTCTGAATGGTGAGCTTTAAGCCAACCTTTTCACTCTCCTCTTTCACTTTCATCAAGAGGCTTTTTAGTTCCTCTTCACTTTCTGCCTTAAGGGTGGTATCATTTTCACTAAAAATTAAGGTGTTTAAGAATTGAGGATTCAAATCTAAATATGTAATTAAAGCTACTAAGAATAAAGGAAAACATTATCAGTGCATAGTAGGGAAGTAGGATATATATTTTGATTAAAAAAAAGTTTTATGAATGGTCAGGCTGAGAATAGATTAAACTTTGGTAAATGGATCTCACTAATATCAGTGGATAATTTGCAAAAAAAATGGAGAAATGTTATGTTATCACATTAAATTGGAAAACTCAGAATGTAAACACTTTACATATAATGCACAAATATAATTATTCTAAAATATTCATAGAAAAATTACAAGAGGAAAATTCTTCAGATTTTAATGCTGACTCTCTTTGAATGGTGAATGACTTTGCTTTCTTCTTTCAAATTTTCTACATGTATAAAATTTATTATAAAAAAAGGCAAGCATTGGGCCAGGAAATAATTTTGTAGTGACTAATATGGGATGTTTGGAATTGTAGACTTGATGCCAGAGGCTGGTTTCTGTTTTGTTTTGTTTGTTTGTTTCTGTTTTTGTTTTGCTTTAAAAGGGCAGTTATTGCTATGGTGAAGCAAATTTTCCCAAAGAGATCAGCTTCAGCATTATAGCTCAGTAATATCCTCCTGACATACAGTTTTGACATGTGCCTCCTTGTCAGAAAATAGTGGCCTATGATCTGCCAATTGAGAAGTTCTCCTTTGTTGCCAGAATACGCACTGCTTCAGAAATTTATACTGCTTGAAAGTTTCCATGAAGCCAGGAATAGAGAAAAATGCTGTTGCTTAAAGGAGATTTAATCTCCCAAGATGAGATAATATCAACATGTATTTTCAGAGGAGGTTCCTTTGAACCTATCAGTTCAGTCTAGTTCAGACACTCAGTCATGTCCGACTCTTTGCGACCCCATGAATCACAGCATGCCAGGCCTCCTTGTCCATCACCAACTCCCGGAGTTCACTCTAACTCACACCCATCGAGTCTGTGATGCCATCCAGCCATCTCATCCTCTGTCGTCCCCTTCTCCTCCTGCCCCCAATCCCTCTCAGCATCAGTCTTTTCCAATGAGTCAACTCTTCACATGAGGTGGCCAAAATACTGGATTTTCAGCTTTAGCATCATTCCTTCCAAAGAACACCCAGGACTGATCTTTAGAATGGATTGGTTGGATCTCCTTGCAGTCCAAAGGACGCTCAAGAGTCTTCTCCAACACCACAGTTCAAAAGCATCAATTCTTCGGTGCTCAGCCTTCTTCACAGTCCAACTCTCACATCCATACATGACCGCTGGAAAAACCATAGCCTTGACTAGACAGACCTTTGTTGGCAAAGTAATGTCTCTGGTTTTGAATATTCTATCTAGGTTGATCATAACTTTCCTTCCAAGGAGTAGGCCTGTTTTAATTTCATGGCTGCAGTCACCATCTACAGTGATTTTGGAGCCCTAAAAAATAATGTCTGACACTGTTTCCAGTGTTTCCCCATCTATTTCCCATGAAGTGATGGAACCAGATGCCATGATATTAGTTTTCTAAATGTTGAGCTTTAAGCCAACTTTTTCACTCTCCTCTTTCACTTTTATCTATAGGCTTTTCAGTTCCTCTTCACTTTCTGTCATAATGGTGGTGTCATCTGCATATCTGAGGTCATTGGTATTTCTCCTGGCAATCTTGATTCCAGCTTGTGCTTCTTTCAGCCCAGCGTTTCTCCTGATGTACTCTGCATACAAGTTAAGTAAGCAGGGTGACAATATACAGCCTTGACATACTCCTTTTCCTATTGGGAAACAGTCTGCTGTTCCATGTCCAGTTCTAACTGTTGCTTCTTGACCTGCATATAGATTTCTCAAGTGGCAGGTCATGTGGTCTGGTATTCCCATCTTGTTCAGAACTTTCCACAGTTTATTATGATCCATAGTCAAAAACTTTGGCATAGTTAATAAAGCATAAATAGGTGCTTTTCTGGAACTCTCTTGCTTTTTTGGATGTTGTGGATGTTGGCAAGTTGATCTCTGGTTCCTCTACCTTTTCTAAAACCAGATTGAACATATGGAAGTTCATGGTTCACATATTGCTGGAGCCTGGTGTGCAGAATTGTGAGCATTACTTTCCTAGCATGTGAGATGAGTGCACTTGTGTGGTAGTTTGAGCATTCTTTGCCATTGCCTTTCTTTGGAATTGGAATGAAAACTGCCCTTTTCCAGTCCTGTGGCCACTGCTGAGTTTTCCAAATTTACTGGCATATTGAGTGCAGCACTTTCACAGTATCATCTTTCAGGATTTAAAATAGCTCAATGGGAATTCCTTCTCCTCCACTAGCTTTGTTCATAGTGATGCTTTCTAAGGCCCACTTGACTTCACATTCCAGGATGTCTGGCTCTAGGTGAGTGATCACACCATGGTGATTATCTGGGTCATGAAAACTTTTTGTACAATTCTTCTGTGTATTCATGACACCTCTTCTTAATATCTTCTTCTTCTGTTAGGTCCATACCATTTCTATCCTTTATCGAGCCCATCTTTGCATGAAATGTTCCCTTGGTATCTCTAATTTTCTTGAAGAGATCTCTAGTCTTTCCCGTTCTGTTGTTTTCCTCTATTTCTTTGCTTTGATCACTAGGAACACTTTCTTATCTCTTCTTGCTATTCTTTGAAACTCTGAATTCAGATGCTTATGTCTTTGCTTTTCTCCTTTGCTTTTCACTTCTCTTCTTTTCACAGCTATTTGTAAGGCCTCACCAGACAGCCATTTTACTTTTGCATTTCTTTTCCATGAGGATGGTCTTGATCCCTGTCTCCTGTGCAATGTCACAAATCTCTGTCCATAGTTCATCAGGCACTCTATCTATCAGATCTAGGCCCTTAAGTCTATTTCTCACTTCCGCTGTGTAATCATAAGGGATTTGATCTAATTCATACCTGAATGGTCTGGTGGTTTTCCCTACTTTATTGAATTTAACTCTGAATTAATAAAGAGGTCCAGATCTGAGCCACAGTCAGCTCCTGGTCTTGTTTTTGCTGACTGTATAGAGCTTCTCCATCTTTGGCTGCAGAGAATATAATCAATCTGATTTCAGTATTGACAATCTGGTGATGTCCAAGTGTAGAGTCTTCTCTTGTGTTACCGGAAGAGGGTGTTTGCTATGACCAGTGCATTTCTTGGCAAAACTCTATTAGTCTTTGCCCTGCTTCATTCCATAATTCAAGGGCAAATTTGCCTGTTACTCTAGGTATTTCTTGACTTCCTACTTTTGCATTCCAGTCCCCTATGATGAAAAGGACATCTTTTTTGAGTATTAGTTCTAAAAGGTCTTTAGGTCTTCATTGAACTATTTAACTTCAGCTTCGTCAGCATTACTGGTTTTGGCATAGAGTTGGTTTACTCTGATATTGAATGGTTTGCCTTGGAAATGAACAAAGATCATTCTGTAGTTTTTGAGATTTCATCCAAGTACTGCATTTCGGACTCTTTTGTTGACCATGATGGCTACTCCATTTCTTCTGAGGGATTCCTGCCCACAGTAGTAGATATAATGGTGATCTGAGTTAAATTCGCCCATTCCAGTCCATTTTAGTTTGCTGATTCCTAGAATGTTGACTCTTGCCACCTCCTGTTTGACCACTTACAATTTGCCTTGATTCATGGTACTAACATTCCAGGTTCCTATGCAATATTGCTCTTTAGAGCATCAGACCTTGCTTCTATCAGCAGTCACATCCACAACTGGGTATTGGTTTTGCTTTGGCTCCATCCCTTCATTCTTTCTGGAGTTATTTCTCCACTGATCTCCAGTAGCATATTGGACACCTACAGACCTGAGGAGTTTGTCTTTCAGTATCCTATCATTTTGCCTTTTCATACTGTTCATGGGGTTCTGAAGGCAAGAATACTGAAGTGATTTACCATTCCCTTGAGCATTTCAGGTTTCCTCCAAAACTTTCAAGCACTAAGGAAAGATCCACTCAGAAGGAACAACTTGGAGGAATCTGGGCTCGATTACAAGATTGCTAGAGAAGACGTAGGTGAGTGCAGTATTAACTAATCTCACTGCATTTATCCTTCAGTCGTCCATTTATTAAGTATTTATTGAGTGCCAGATCTTGAGCCATAATTTATGTAACTTTTAGATTATATTTGCGTTGTCTTACAATGATGAATGACCTTATTTGACCAAGTGTTTTGAGACTTTTTCACAAACTTCATGAATGTCAAATTTTAATTAAATTTCTTTTGACTTCCAGATGACTTTAAGGTTCTTTAGGGAGCATTTAAGGCAACTGAAGGAGGAATATTGAATTAGTTTCATTTGATATGTTGAATTACATGTGAAGTGTTTTCAAAGGGTGATAAGCCTTCCAAGATTATAGTGCATGGGTAAAGTTTACTATATGCCTGGTATAATCTATCAGCCATAATTCTGGTTCTATCATAGAAACTTGATTCAGCTTCTTTGTCAATACATTGTGATCAGATCTTCAACCTCACCTTTTAAGTCTTAATAGACAGTTAAGCTGTGCTTTGCAAAATTGCTTAATCTTCAAGCAAATTTATAGGAAGGCCTTTTGAACAAACATACATCAGATATATCATTGAATTTGGTTAAGAAATTTTATCAAACTGGTAGGAGAAGCAGATCTTCCCTCTAGCTGGCAGCCACAATTGACCCTAAGGTTGTCTGCAGCAGAACCAGCAGAGTGACAAGACAGTCTTACAGTGAAACTCACCCTTGAAGGGAGAGGGGATTTTGACTGTGCTATGTGCTAGTACTTAGGAATGAACAGTGAAAGAGGAACTGTTGGCTGCTTAACTAAGTGAGTTATGAAGTACTGGCTTTTGGAAAAAACCTGGTTTGCATAAAATACAATGAAAGCCTAAAACCAAGGATGGCTACTTTGTGCTCTAAAATAGCACAGCTCTATTGAGAACAATACATTGGTGGCATGAAGGTAAAATGAGAAAAAGTAAGCAACTCAGGCAAGCGGTAACTCCTTTAGAGCAAAAAGAGGATGGCCCTCCATTACCAAATACCATTTTGCCATATTTTCTTTGTGACATGTGTTGTTCTTACCCCAGTTCTGGCACCTTATCACTTTGATGAATAACAGAAGGATTGGTTACTGAATCAACTGGTGTATATGATTATAATGGTTAGGATTCTGTCTGGAATATTACCAATTTTGATCTCTTTTCTCCAGATATTCAGAAACCATGCCCCTCAAGTTAGTCATGATATAAAATAATTTGGTATATTATACTTCTGCAAGTCTGGTTACCAGACAACACGTCTCCCAAGACTGGTTTTCAGGCTTATTCTCCTGAATTCAGGTCCAGGCTGGTTTTCAGGCTCATTCTCCTGAATCTTTTATACAAAATCTTTCTTATATAAAACTCAAATTGAGGACTTGGAAATTGAGAGTATTTATAACTTGGTATCAATTCCTCAATCAAGGTAGGACTATGCCCCACTTCAACAGGATACAGCTAGACAGGTTTCGCCACATTTCCTGAAAGACTTGGGGAAGGATGGAATGGAATTAGAGGTTGAAACCCAGATACCCTAAATACAAGTTCCTCTGCCAAGTTTAAACATACTCATGCGTTACCCTCAAGACTGAGGCGTATCAAAGAAAAGGGGAGAATTGTAACAGAGCACAGTGAGCTCAGTCCCTAGCACAGCAGCCGTTGCTGTGCATTATTACACTGCACCCTGTTACCATGCAATGGGTCCTGCTCAGCCATTGGTCGGTGTCACAGTGGATCCCACCCACTGGCCACCAACTCTCTATGAGCAACAGTTAGTGATCCTGCTTAGCCACTGGTAGGTGCCACAGTAGTCCTGCTCAGCCATAGGACAATACACCAGTGGGCCCCTCCCACAAGCTACCTACTGTTAAGAAAGGAAGGTTAGTGACAGGACTCAGACAACAGTGCAGTGGTGGTTAGAGAAGTGGAGAGTGAGGTAAGAGGCATATCTTGGCCTTCTCCCTGAGGCCCTCCAGCTCACCTGGCCTTAGGTGGCACCCCAGAGAACAGGCTGGGGGCTGTGTCCTGTATGGCTCCAGAGCCCTCACCATGGCCGCCCACTAGCCTTTGAGGCAAGCAGTGAACCTCTCCCCTGTTCCTGTGCCTTTGACCCCATAACAGTGGCTGTCTGCCTGGGTTGCTGTCTGTGGGACCTGGTCTCTCCCTCTTGGGGAGTCCTGAGGAGACTGAGGGGCACGTGGGTTGGACACCTGGCTCCTTCAGCGATGACACATGAGGCAGACCTTGAGACCTGGTCCTGAGGAGCTATCAGCTGAGCTCTGCCTCCCTCCTAGCCAGGCCCAGGACCTTGGAGTGTGAAAGTTGCTCCTTGGGACATTGCCCTTTCTTATCAGGACAGAGAATAACATTTGTATGGTAGAGATTTATAGGAACACCACATCTGATCATGACTTGACCTCAAGAACAAAGGCTCTGATACCAAGAAGTTTGTAACAACTAACCATGTCCCTCATTCAACTAGTGCTTTTAAAAAGGCTTTGAAGAAAGCTTTCATTAAAATTTGGTTTGGGGCATGAGCCCCCATCTCTTTGCATAGCCTTGTAATAAACCTTTCTCTGTTCCAAGCTCCAATGTTTGAGTATTGTTTGGCCTTGCTGTGTGTTGGGCACATGGACTTGATGATGTTCAGAGAAAATCTACTCTTGCCTCCTTTGTCATAAATGAATTGACCGTATGTGCCGGGCTGTATTTCTCTGCTCTGTCTTCTCTTCCACTGGTCTGTGTGTCTGTTTTCATGCCAGTACCATTCCTGTTTGACGACTAGCTTTGTAGAGTTGTCTGAAATCAGGGAGCCTGATTCCTGAGGCTCCTTTCTGAAGGTTGCTTTGGTGATTCAACCCTTCTTTTACAAGGTTGCTTTCGCGATTCAAAGTTTTTGTGGCTTCTACTACTAAATATGTGTTCAAGGGAGACAAACTACTAAAGCAGGGCAGATTAACTACTAAGGTTATCTGTTCAGGGATTTGTTTTCTGTTCCACTGGTTGGTGTGTCTGTTTTGTATGAGTACCATACCTGGTGATGACCAGAGCTGTGTAGTGTTGTCTGAAATCAGGGAGCCTGATTTCTGAGGCTCCTTTCTCAAGGTTTCTTTCCTGGTTCAACCCTTCTTTCTCAATGTTGCTTTGGCAGGTCAGGGTTTTTTGTGGCTGCCCCTACTAAACCTATGTGTTCAGGAAAGATGAAGCCTCTCATGGAGCTGGTTGTCCCCACTCTTCTGAGATAGGAGGAAGTAGCAAAAAGTCAGTAGCTTACCATGGAAGCATTTCAAAATGCAACAGAAGGGAGAAATAAATGTGACTCCCACATTATAAATGAGATTTAACTAACATTTCTGTTTCAGAGTGGTATGCATTCCAGACTTGGGGAAGGGATCATGGCAAACCAATCCCTGGTCCAGTGGCTGAATTTGCTACCTGCTTTTGCATTTTATAGATCCACTTTGGAGGTGCTTAGGTCCTGAGTCTGTACAGTTGATGCTGTTTGACCCCTGAGAGAACTCTGTGCACTTCAGAAGCACCGAGCAGGGTGAAGGGTCTGCCAGACATGCAGTTTAAGTCTAGGAATCGACAGATCCAGCTCCAGAACCACACCTGCTATGATCTACATGCCCAGGGTAAGCCTTCCCCTTTCCCTAAACACTTTATCTGCAATCAGTTCTCTGTGAACCTCTGAATTCCAAGCTCATGCTCTTTAACATAGCAATAAATAGCTGACACCAGTATATCTGTATGCTGGTGATCACCTTTGGCTCCACTGGGTGCACAGGCAGTGGGAGCACTGGCTCTCTAGGAAAGAAAAAGTAAAACTTTCTCCTGGTATGGACCTCAAGGAGTACACAAGGCAAAGGATGTCCAGTGACACAAACAAGATCCCCGTCATGAGATGCCTGCCCCCCCCACGATTGCCCTTTCATGCAAAGTAGGGCTTTCCTGGTAGCTCAGATGGCAAAGAATCTGCCTGCAGTGCAGGAAATCAGGCTTCTGTCCCTGGGTCAGGAAGATCCCCTGGAGATGGGAATGGCAACCCATTCCAGTATTCTTGCCTGGAGAATTCCATGGACAGAAGAGCCTGGTAGGCTACAGTCTTTGTGGTCGCAAAGAGTTGGACAGGACTGAGCAACTAGTACGCACACACAGTAACAAATAAGGCAAGGTGTTGGGTTTGGAGGGCTTATAAAGCTCCAGTACATTTGGTATTTTCTCCCCACGTATCTCTCATATATAAATAACTCTTTTGGTATTTTCTCCCCATGTATCTGCCATATATATAACCCCTAGGTTCATGGATACACAGCCTTGATACTTCCTTGCTTTATCTCTCATCAGTTCTATTTGGCCAAGCCTTCCACTTTCACAAAAGGCATAACCCCTCCCCCAACCCGTCCTGACTCTTTTCTTCTCTTCCTTATTCCAATATTCTCCATTATAGGCCATGGAAAACACAACTTTGGTCATCTTTCGAAGATTCGAGTAGAAAAGCACAGGCTGCATAAGCTGTAGACACTTTGTAGTCTTAGGCAAAGGGTGTGGGCAAGCACACTGTTTAAGGGAGACCTGCTGTAGCTGTGGGTATGATGGCCAGACTGCTCAATCTCAGCTATCTAATCTTTGGTGCCCAAGTTGAATCATGATGGATGCCAAGTATGTCCTCTGCATTTGGAAAGGCCGTTTTGGGCCAGCCAAGGTCTTGTCCAGACCCAGCGTCTCACTACAACAGAAGAGTAAAAGGGACTTTTCTCTGGAAGTTCAGATACTCTCAGTAGATGAAAAAATCAGTGTGAAAAGCACAAACATAAAGACCCTAAATGAGTCCATGATTGAATCCCTCGCCACCTCACTAGTGGCCCAGCTGGAGCCCAGTGCCCCAGAAGAAGAGGAAATGTCCTACATATCTGCTATTACAATGGCCTGGGACCTTTTGAATAAGAAAGAAAATTACACTACAGCAAGAGTCACCAGGGTTATCCAGAGCACTGAGCACTACAGCAAGGGTTATCCAGAGTCCAAGAGTCAGTCTCCAAGGAGACCGCAAAAGCAACCTCATAGAAGGTGTTGGGAGCCCATCTGGGGCCTATGGAGGAGTGTGAGGAAAAGGAAAAGCTCCAAATCATCCGTGGTACCTTCAGAGAGGGAGGATGGCCCATATCATGACAAGTCGCAGGTGTGTACGCCCATCGCCCTGATCAGAAGTGAAATGCAAAGAGTTATATCAAAGCTTTGAGGTGCACCCAAACTTCCCATCACTTTCAGAAGATGACCATGAGAAAGAAGGAAAGGAAAAAGGGGACACCTCAGAAGTTATATCCTTGCCCTGTACAGCAAAGGAGGTGGGTGTAGATGTTAGTGGTGGATGTATGCTTCCATCACTTACACCGGGTTTCATCATCGCTGTGTCCAAAGCTCTGGAAAAGCGGGCACAAAACACCTGCCTAAATTCCCTGGCTGTGTCCCCTGAACATGCCACCTCCTGGGGAATGTTAACCCTGGAGAGGGCACCTGCAACGCAGGTTAAGAAGGCACAGAGGCATGCCCCTAACCTGAGCCTGCGTTATTCACTCTGCCTAGCAAACAGAAAAAGGAAGCTGCAGGCCCCAAGGTGTGAGGAAGAGTGGCAAGAATCTCAACCCTCAGCTGACTCAAAGGCTATTAAGCATGCCAGTGCCATCAAGAAAGGTGGGGTCAAGGAAGTGGGACAGCCGACAAGCATGGCATTCGCAGAGGAGCTGTGTCCCATTGAGAGAGGAATGCTTGTCTGGTTTAAGTTTCAGAATCACCCATTTTGGCCAGCTATGGTCAAGAGTGTCAGCCCCACTGAGCAGACTGCAAGAGTGCTTTTGATTGAGGCCAACATGCACCGTGAGAAGAGCAGTATTCAAGTTCCTCTTCAAAGGTTGAAGTATCTGGATTATAATGACAAAGAAAAGCTAATGAGGAAAGCCAGTAAAGTACATGGGGAAAGTGTGAACTGGTGTTTCTCACTGATTTCCAGCTACAGAGAAGGGCTCTTAAGTGGGTCTTTTGTGGGCTCTTTCCTGGACTATTATGCTCTGCTGACATCACTTACCCCATGAGGAAAGCCATCCAAGAAGATCTGCAGATGGATTTCCCCAAGGTGAATCACTCTGACCTGGAAGATTCTGAGGAGGAGAACTCTGTGGCTTCAAAGAGGCACTGCAAGAAAATCCTCCCAGACCGGATGAGGGCTGCTTGGGATCAAGCCAACCAGAAGCTGGTGGACTTCATCGTGAAAAGAAAGGGGGCTGACCCACATCTTCTGGACATCATCAAGGCAGGAAAGAATCCAGATGGCTTGAATCATTTCTAAATTCACAGAGGTACGTGATCCCCATTGAAACATACCTGGAGAATGATGATCAGCTGGACATGGTGGTAAGCCGCTTATGAGAAATCTACAAACATGTAGACAAGAAAGCTCTGGCTCTGACGAGAGATGACCCAGTGAGCTTCCTTCTGGAAGTTCTTCTGCCAGAAGCAGTCATTTGCTCAATTACTGCACTAGATGGATTGGACTACAAGGAGGCAGAAGCAAAGTACCTGCAAGGGCCACCTGTGCAATCCCGGGAAAAAGAACTGTTTGATAAGAAAATCCTGAAGAAAATAAGAAAGAGATCAGCTGAGAGGTACAAGGCTAAACTCTCCCCCTGTACCCAACAGGACATTGGGGAGACTTCTCAGCCACACCATTAGCAACAATCCTCATCTGTATGAACTGCATGATCCTTCCACTCCACGTGGCATGAAAACACCTTCTGGAAATCCGAGGCCTCAGGAACACACTTGAATTCACATTGGATCCATCTCTAGTGCCTGCAAGTGGCAGAGTCATCCTGAGTTTCTTCTTCCAAATACCCTCACACAACTAAGTGGTTAAAATATTGTAAACAGCTGTACTTCCCTCTACTTGCACAGATGTGTAGTTTTCCAGATATTTTCACGATGTGGCTTTTGACTCTACTTAATATTTTAAAGGTAGACATGCATTCTTTTATCAGATGAAAAAGCCTTGTATCAGGTACAAAGCAGCAATTGTGTTTAAGATCTAAGGCACATTTCTTACAGAAAAGCCACATGGGCTTCCCATTCCTATTGTGGCTCATCGGTATACATGATTGATTGAATTTCTTCTTAAAATGAGCCCTGACTTTCCCCTGCCATGCTTATCCATCTGGAAAATAAAAGCCCTGAGAGATGAAGAAAGTGACAGAGATGTTTCCTGTATACTAATACAACCTTCCAATGGTTCTTGGAAAAGCAGTCTGAAATCCAAATGAAGTTGACAGGTGATCTGCATGTGGTCCATGTGAGCCTGAATGAAACCTCAGCATGCAGTAAATGTTTTGTCAACCCTTGCAAGAATGTTCACCCTTGACTTCCCTGAGATTCCATTTGTGGGAGGTGCTCTTCTTCAATGGCTGAATCGTTCCCCAAATAGACAGACTCCTGGCTGTCTTCCTATATGATGGTGACTGGATCCCCTACATGCCATCCATTATCTGTCCCCTTGTGGAGATGACTCAAGCTATCATAGACTCAGGCTGACTTCTCTAAACCAGGGAGTCCAGGCTAACTGCTGGGGGCCCATCCAGTTGGCAGAGATTGTAGGAAAGTAGGTGCTTTGCCCTGAACCCATGTCCCTAAAAAAGGCAGTCATTTGTCCCAAACCAAGCAAGCTTGATCCCTTGACTTCTCCATCAACTAGCTCCGACAGGTTCCAGCGGTATAAGTGTAGACGCGTAAGTGATTCCAGGCTGCCTGAGCAGTAGGTGGACCAAGAAATTCTGGGAAATGGATTACAAAAAGTCTCCATTCAGCTAAACATGGCTGCTGTCAAAATACAGTGAAAGGTAGTTTAACAGGTAAATTCTGAAGCTCATGCATTGTTATACTTACTTGAAAAAGATTTCATTATTACTTTTTTTTTTTTTTTGGAGAGGAAGAAATGTGCTAGTAAGGCCAGTTTATTTTGTAAAACCCAGTGGGAAAATAAACATTAAAGATTTAATGTGGACCTGAGTGTGTTGTTGTTCATAGAAAAAATCAACTGTCACTCCCCCAGGTTCAGCTCAGTTCAGTTCAGTTGCTCAGTTGTGTCTGACTCTTTGTTGACCCCATGGACTGCAGCTTGCCAGGCTTCCATGTCCAAAACCAACTCTCAGAGCATGCTCAAACCCATGTCCACCCAGTTGTTGACGCCATCCAACCATCTCATCCACTGTCATCCCTTTCTCCTCCTGCCCTTAATCTTCCCCAGCATCAGGGAGGGTCTTTTCAAATGAGTCACCTCTTTACATCAGGTGGCCAAATTATTGGAGTTTCAGCTTCAACATCAGTCCTTCCAATGAACACCCAGGACTGATCTCGAAATCTTTATGCAGGTCAGGAAGCAACAGTTAGAACTGGACATGGAACAATAGACTGGTTCCAAATAGGGAAAGGAGTACGTCAAGGCTGTATATTGTCACCCTGCTTATTTAACTTATATGCAGAGTACATCATGAGAAATGCTGGAATGGAAGAAACACAAGCTGGAATCAAGAATGCTGGGAGAAATATCAATAACCTCAGATATGCAGATAACACCACCCTTATGGGAGAAAGTGAAGAGGAGCCAAAGGGCCTCTTGATGAAGGTGAAAGAGGAGAGTAAAAAAATTGGCTTAAAGCTCAACATTCAGAAAATGAAGATCATGGCATCCAGTCCCATCACTTAATAAAAATAGATGGAGAAACAGTGGAAACAGTGTCAGACTTTATTTTTGGGGCTCCAAAATCACTGCAGATGGTGACTGCAGCCATGAAATTAAAAGACGCTTACTCCTTGGAAGAAAAGTTATGACCAAACTAGATAGTATATTCAAAAGCAGAGACATTATTTTGCTGACTAAGGTCTGTCTAGTCAAGGCTATGGTTTTTCCAGTGGTCATGTATGGATGTGAGAGTTGGACTGTGAAGAAGGCTGAGCGCCGAAGAATTGATGCTTTTGAACTATGGTGTTGGAGAACTCTTGAGAGTCCCTTGGACTGCAAGGAGATCCAACCAGTCCATTCTGAAGGAGATCAACCATGGGATTTCTTTGGAAGGAATGATGCTAAAGCTGAAACTGCATTACTTTGGCCACCTGATGTGAAGAGCTGACTCATTGGAAAAGACTCTGATGCTGGGAGTGATTGGGGGCAGGAGGAGAAGGGGACGACCGAGGATGAGATGGCTGGATGGCATCACGGACTCGATGGACGTGTGTCTGTATGAATTCCAAGAGATGGTAATGAACAGGGAGTCCTGGTGTGCTGCGATTCATGGGGTTGCAAAGAGTCGGACATGATTGAGCGACTGAACTGAACTGAACTGGTTGGATCTCCTTGCAGTCCAATGGACTCTCAAGAAACTTCTCCAACACCGCAGTTCAAAAGCATCAATTATTTGGCACTCAGCTTTCTGTATAGTCCAACTCTGACATCCATACATGACCACTGGAAAAACCATAGCCTTGACTAGACGGAACTTTGTTAGCAAAGTAATACATAGTTGCAATGTCTAAATAATACTCCTTCTCCTCTAGGAGAAGTTCAGCCTCCTCCTGGCCCGCATCACCTGCATGTGCCCTTACCGTTAATAGCAATGAGCCTGTTGTCCAGTGACTTTCACCTGGCTTTCTCCTTAGCACAAACAAATGCACTTTTACTTATTCATTCTCAACCCGGGTCATTCAATTCAGTGCTAAACGACACACAATCCACAGCCAGGGTCCTGCACAACTGGTTACCAATGGCTTGTGGTTATCTGCTACTGACCATGTCACTTGTGTATGCTTAGTCACCCAGCCATGTTCTACTGCTTGTGACCCCATGGACTGAAAGACACCAGACTCCTCTGTCAATGGGGATTCTCCAGGCAAGAAATCTGGAGTAGGTTGTCATGCCCTCATCCAGGGGATTTTCCCAACCTAGGGATGGAACCCAGGTCTCCCAAATTGCATGAGCCATACATACAGAGAGGTACACGCATACACACACACACACACTAACAGACACACACACTGAGAGAGAGACATAGTACTGAGAGGCACACCCAGTGACACACAGAGACATACACTTTAAGAAAGAAGCACAGACACTCAGAGAGAAAAACATACAAAGTGAATCACACACAGAGAGATACACACTCATAAACACTGACAGTCAAACACACATGGAGAAAGAGATACACACACTGAGAGAGGCACTGACAGAGAGACACATATACACAGAGACACGCAGACACTGAGAGCGAGACAAAAACATACTGAGAGCAAGTGAAACAAACACACGGACAGTGAAACACACACACACACTGAGAGAGACCCACAAACACTGAGAGAGTGGCACGCACACACACACTGAGAAAGAGACACACACACTGCATGAGAGAAAAACACAGACACTAAGAAAGAGACATAAAACACTGAGAGAGACAGACACACAATGAAACAGACACAAACACATTGAGAGAGACACACACTTTGAGACACACACACACTGAGAGACACACACGCACACACTGAGAGACATACACATACAGAGACACACACACTGAGAGAGAGACACTCACCCAATGAGAGACAGACACAAACACACTGAGACACATACACACACTTAGAGACATACACAGAGAGTGAGACACACACACTGAGAGAGAGAAACACAGACACTAAGAAAGAGACATCCAGACTGAGAGAGAGAAAATGCACTGAGAGACACACTCACACTAAGAGAGACACACAGACTGTGAGATAGTGAACACACAACATACAGACACACACAAACACTGAGAGACACACACACACACTAAGAGAGAGATTCACAATTAGAGAGAGAGTAACACAAAGTGGGAGACACAAACACTGAAAGCCACACACAGAGACACATAGACACACACCCACTGGAGACACAGACACAAACTGAGACATACATATACAGAGAGAGACACACACACTGAAAGAGAGTGACATGCACAGTGAGAGGGAGAAACATACAGTGAAAGACAATCACACTGAGAGTTATACACAAACACTGACAGACACACACAGACACATAGAGACACACACACTGAGAGAGACACACACACACTAGGAGTGATACAAACATAGAGACACACACAGTCACTGAACAGGAGACACAATATGAGAGACACAGACACACAGTGACACACATACAGAGATAGAAAGAGACACACACAGTGAGAGACACGTGCAATGAGAGATATACACAGAGACACACTAAGAGAGAGACACACACACAGAGACAGACACACACTGAGAGAAAGACACAGCCAAAGTTGCAGAGACACACAAGCACACTGAGAGACACACACATACTTAGAGAGAGGCATATACTAACCCATTGACAGATAAAAACAAACAGAGACACACACAATGAGAGAGAACACACACAGCCACATTCACTGAGAGACACAAATATACACAGAGATAAACATACAGAGATTGACACAAAGAGACACTCACCCACTGAGCAAGTGACACACACCCACAGATGTACACACAGATACTCACACCGACTGACTGAGACACACACACAAACTGACACACTCTCTCTGAGAGAGAGAAACACACACTCATTCACACACACTGAGAGAGACACACATACTGAGAAACACACAGAGAATGAGTCACACACACACTAACACACACAAACATTGAGGGACACACACACACTGGGAGAAGGACACACACACTGGGAGAAGGACACACACAGTGAGAGAGACACATATACTGAGAGAGAGATAGGCACAGTGAGAGAGACACACAGAGACACTGACAGACATACACATAAGGAGAGAGACACATGCACAATGAGAGAGAAACACAGAATTAGACACACACACTGAGAGAAAGATACACACACACACAACACATTGAGAGAGAGACACACACATTGAGAGAGTCACACACACTCTGAGAGAGAGAGAAATCCACACTGGAAGACACACAAACAGACATACAGAGGCATACACACTGAGAGGGAGACACACATGGATACTGAGAGAGAAACACACACACAGAGTGAGTCACACACACACAGAGACACAGTCATACACACAGACACACATACTGACAGAGATACACACACACTGAGAGGGGGACATATACAATCCCACTGACAAACACATTCCCCACACTCCCCACACAGAGGTAGACACAAACGGAGAGAGAAACACACAGAGACAGACACATGCACACTGACAGAGTGATACAAAGTCACTGAGGGAGAGACATAACATGGAGAGGCACACCCAGTGACACACAGAGATATACACTTTAAGAGAGAGGCACAGACACTCAGAGAGAAAAGCATACAAAGTGAGTCACACACACAGAGAGGAACACACTCATAAACACAGACAGTCAAACACACACAGAGGAAAGAGACACATACACTGATAGAGGCACATATATGCACCTATTGACAGAGAGACACATACACAGAGACACATAAACATTAAGCGCGAGATAAACAGATACTGAGAGGAAGTAAAACAAACACACAGACAGTGAAACACACACTCACACACTGAGAGAGACCCACAAACACTGAGAGAGAGACACAAACACACTGAGAGTGAGACACACACTGCGTGAGAGACACACACAGACACTAAGAAAGAGACATACAACACTGAGAGAGACAGACACACAATGAAACAGACTCAAACACATTGAGAGAGACACACACACTGAGAGACACACACACAGAGAGACACGCATACACACACTGAGAGACACATGCACACACTGAGAGAGACCCTCAGCCACTAAGAGAGAGACACAAACACACTGAGAGACACACACACTCTTAGCACAGAGAGGGAGACACACACACACTGAGAGAGAGAAACACACAGACACTGAGAAAGAGACATTCAGACTGAGAGAGAGAAATACGCACTGAGACACACTCACACTGAGAGAGACACACACAGTGTGAGATAGTGAAAACACAACATACAGACACACACAAACACTGAGAGACACACACATACAAACACACACTAAGAGAGAGATCCACAATGAGAGAGAGCAATGCAGAGTGAGAGACACACACACTTAGAGAGACACAAACACTGAGAGCCACACACACAAACACTGAAAGCCACACATAGAGACACATAGACACACACACACTGAGATATAGACACAAACTGAGAGACATACATATACAAAGAGAGACACACACACAACAGAGAGACACACACAATGAGAGACAGAAACACACATTGAGAGAGAAAACACACACAAATTAGAGAGGGAGACAAAAACAGAGAGACACACACACATTGAGCAAGATGCACAGACACACACTGAGAGAGAGACACACATACTGAGAGAGACACACACTGAGAGACACATACACATACAGATAGACACACAGATACACACAGAGAGAGATACACACACTCCTGGAGAGACACACACAAGCAGAGAGAGGTACACACACCAACTGCAAGGAGAGACATACAGTGAGTGAGAGACACACACAGACACTAGGAAAGAAACACACAACACTGAGACAGACACACCCACACTGATAGATAGACACAAAGACACACATTCACACTGAGAGAGACATGCACAGTGGGAGACTTACTCATACAGAGACACACACACACACACTGTGAGACACCCAGTAAACACACACAGAAACATACAAAGACATACACATTGAGTGAGACACACACATTGAGTGAGACACACAAAGATGCTGAGAGAGAGACACCACAATGAAATAGAAAGACACACTGAGAAAGAAATGCACTCAAACTGAGAGCCACACACACGAAGAGAGAGACACACTGAGAGACTCACAGATACTGAGAGACTCACAGATACTGAGAGAAACACACACACACACACATTCTGAGAGACCCTCACACACTGAATTAGAAATACACACACTGAGAGACATAATGTGAAAGAATGAAACAGACACGGTGAGGGTGACATACACACACTGAGAGAGAGGCACACACATAGTCAGTGAGAGACACAAAATACAGGGAGACACACACACACACACTGAGAAACACACACACAATGACTGGAAGCACACACACACACACTGAGGAAGATACAAACACACAGGGAGAGATATACACACACACACACACACATACTGAGAGACACACAGATGAAGACAGAGACACACACACATTGAGAGACACACAACAGGAGATACACACAACAGAGAGAGACACACACAATGAGAGATAAAAACACAAACTGAGACAGAAACACACATTGAGAGAGAAAAACATGCAACTTAGAGAGACAAAAACAGAGAGACACGCATACACACTGGTCGAGATGGACATACCCACACTGAGAGAGACACATATACTGAGAGGCACACACACTGCGAGACACATATACATATATGGAGACATACAGTGAGAGAGAGACATACACACTGTGAGAGAGACACACTGAGGGAGAGACACACACATGCACTGAGAAGGAGACACACACTGAGACAAGGACACACACATAGAGACCCACATTGAGAGAGAAACTCACATAATGAGACACACACATACACAGTCACTGAGAGAGACACACACAGAGAGGCACGCAAACAGAAAGAGGCACACAAACAGAAAGAGACACACACACTGAGAGACACACAGTTCCACAGAGAGGCACAAATGCATTAGAGAGATGCAAACATAGAGACAGACACACTGAGAGAGAAACATGCACAAAGAGAGAAAAACATACCCATTGAGGGATATGCACACACACACTGAGTTGGATGGAAACACTAAAGAGCGATGCAAACACTGAAAGAAAGAAAAAAAAACACTGAAAGAGAGAAACACATACTGAGACACACAGAGGTTGATGCACACACACACACTGGGAGACACACACATTCATTAAGAGACACACACAGGCAGAGAGAGGTACACACACCAACTGCGAGGGAGAGACATACACTGAGTGAGAGACATACACAGACACTAGAAAAGAGACACACAAGAATGAGACACATACATTCACATTGAGAGAGACACACATTCACACTGAGAGACACACGCACAGTGGGAGACTTACAGAAAGAGAGACACACACACTGTGAGACATCCAATAAACATACACAAAACACACACACATTGAGCGAGACACACAAAGACACTGAGAGAGAGATACCACAGTGAAATAGAAAGACACACAGAGAGAAACACACTCACACTGAGAGCCACACACACAAAGAGACAGATACACACGGAGAGACACACAAACATACTGAGACACAGAGTCGAGAGAAACAGACAGATAGAGAGGACACAGAGTGAGAGAAAATCCTACAACTGAGAGAATCATGCACACAGAGACACACATACTGAGAATGCAACAAACACACTGTGAGAAACACAAACACACACCCTGAAAGAGATACACACCCATTGGAGAGAGAAACACACACACTGAGAGAGACTCACACACACACTGACAAATGCACACATGTCGAGATAGACATACACACACTGAGAGAGACACACACAAATAGAGACACAGACACACACTGTGAGACATTCACTCACACATGCTGAGAAAGACCCACCCATGGAGAGAGACACACATACTGAGAGGCATGCACTCACACACACTGAAAGAGACACACACACTGAGAGAGATGCAAACACATGCTGGGAGAGAGAGACACAAACACTAAAACACACACACAAACTGAGAGAGACACACACACACTGAGAGACACATAAACTCATACAATGAGACCCAAAAGCACACAGAGAGACACATACACACACACTGAGACAGAGATATGCAAACACCATGAGGCAGACATAGGCACAATGAGAGAGAATCATAAACACTGAGAGGGAGAGACACTAACACTGAGAGAGACACACATACTTAGAAAGAGACAGACACACACTGAGAAAGATGCAAATGCTGAGAAACACACACTGAGAGACACACACGAGAGAGAGAGACACTGAGACAGAAACCCACATTGAGAGAGAAAACACACAATGTAGAGAGGGAGACAAAAACACAGAGAGAGACACTCACATTGAAAGACACACATACACAGTGAGCAAGACACACAGACACCGACTGAGAGAGACACACACATACTGAGAGAGACACACACTGAGAGACATAAACACATATAGAGAGACACACACAGATACACATAGGGAGAGAGTGACACACACTGTGAGAGAGACACACTGAGGGAGAGACACACACATGCACTGAGAAAGAGACACACACTGAGACAAGGACACACACCCAGAGACACACATTGAGAGAGAAACTCATACAGTGAGACATACACACACAGAGGCATTGAGAGAGAGACACACACGGAGACACACAAACAGAAGTGACACACACACTGAGAGACACACAGTTCCAGAGAGAGGCACAAATGCATGAGAGAGACGCAAACATAGAGACAGACACGCTGAGAGAGAAACATACACAAAGAGAGAAAAACATACACATCTGGGGATATGCACTCACACACACTGAATTGGATGGAAACACTGAAAGAGAGACATGAAAAAAGAAAGAGAATCCCGCACAATGGGACACACACACACTCACAGTGATGCACACACACACACTGGCAGACACACACACACACTAGGAGTGACACACACATTGACAGACACACACAAGTACTGAAAGAGAGACACACATTACTACTCCCACACACACACAGACACCGAGATACATACACACTGAGATAGAGACACACACTGAGAGAGAACCTCACACATTGAGAGATTACACACACTGAAAGAGAGAGATACATACACACATAGAGCCAGTCAGTGAGAGACACACACATAGACACACAAATTGAGAGTGACAAATAAACACTGACAGGAAGACAAATGTAAAACCAGAGAGCGAGAAACACACTCACACACTGAGAGACACTGAGAGACACACACACTCGCTGAGAGACACACACACAAGCAGAGAGAGGTACACACACCAACTGTGAGTAAGAGACATACACTGAGTGAGAGACACACAGAGACACTGGCAAATATACACACAATACTGAGACAGACACACCCACATTGAGAGAGAGATACACTGAGACACGCATTCACACTGAGAGACACATGCACAGTGGGAGACTTATACAGAGACAAACACACACTGTGAGACATGCAATAAACGCACACAGAGAAACACACAGATACACATGCATTGAGCAAGATACACAAAGACACAGAGAGAGACACCACAATGAAATAGAAAGACATACCGATAGAGATACACACTCACACTGAGAGCCACACACAAAGAGAGAGACACACACTGAGAGACACACAGATACTGAGATAAATACACACACTCACTGTGACAGACCCTCACACATTGAATTAGAAACACACACACTGAGAGAGACATAATGTGGAAGAATGAAATAGACACATTGAGGTTGACACACACACACTGAGAGAGGCACACCCATAGTCAGTGAGAGATCCAAAATCTTGGGAGCTACACACACACTGAGAAACACACACACAATGCGAGAGGCAAACACACACATTTAAAAAGATGCAAACACACAGAGAGATATACACACACACACACCTTGATAGAGACATAATGTGAAAGAATGAAACAGTCATGGTGAGAGTGACACAGACACACTGAGTGAGAGGCACACACATAGTCAGTAAGAAACACAGCATACTGGGAGACACACACACACACACACAGTGAGAGAGATGAAAACACACATACTAGGAGATAGACACACAAACACCGACACACACACACAAACTGAGAGACACACAAACACTAAAAGATATACAAACTCATACAGAGAGACACAAACATACACAGGGAGAGACACACACACACACTGAGACACAGACATGCAAACACAATGAGAGAGACATAGGCACAATGAGAGAGAGTTACCTAAACACTGAGAGAGACAGACACACACTGAGAAGATTGCAAATGCTGAGAGACACACACACACAGAGAGACACACACAACAGAGAGAAAGACACACAGTGAGAGATAGAAACACAAACTGAGACAGAAACACACATTGAGAGAGAAAAACACATGCAACTTAGAGAGGGAGACAACAGCATAGAGAGAGACAAACACACTGAAAGACACACATACACACTGAGCGAGACACACATACACACACTGGAGAGACACACACATACTGAGAGAGACACACACTGAGAGACAGAAACACATATAGAGAGACACACGCAGATACCCAGAGTGAGAGAGAGACACACACACTGTGAGAGAGACCCTCACACTGAGGGAGAGACATACACATATACTGAGAAAGAGACACACACTGAGACAAGGACACACATACAGAGACCCATATTGAAAAAGAAAGTCACACAATGAGAGACACACACACACAGTCACTGAGAGAGATATACACAGAGACACACAAACAGAGACACACATATTGAGACATGCACAGATCCAGAGAAAGGCACAAATGCATTAGAGATATGCAAACATAGAGACAGACACACTGAGGGAGAAACATACACAAGGAGAGAAAAACATACACATCAAGGGATATGTACTCATACACACTGAATTGCATTGGAAACACTGAAAGAGGGATGCAGACACTGAAAGAAAGTCCCACACACTGAGACACACACACACACAGAGTGATGCACATACACACACTGGCTGACACACACACACACACATTAAGAGTGACACACACATTGATGGACACAACAAATACCTAAAGAGAGATAGACACTACTACTCCCACACACACACACAGACACACACACTGAGATAGAAAGACATGCACACTGCGAGAGAAACTCACACAATGCAAAACACACACACACTGAGATAAAGCAACACACACCTACACAGAGACAGTGAGAGAAACACATATATTGAGTTGTATAATCTGATTATATATCTTTTATGTTGATCCCTTATTGTCTTGTCATTTGCAAATATCTACTCCCATTGTGGAAAAGCTTTTAAGTTTAATTAGATCTCATTTTTTTTTGTTTCCTTTGCCTTAGGAGACAGATGGATAAAATCATTTCTATGATTTATGTCAAAGTGTTCTCCCTACATTTTCCTTCTTGGAGTTTCAGAGTTTCCAGTCTTTCATTTAGGGCTTTAATTCATTTTGAGCTCATTTATTAATTGCAATAGTATTTTGATGGTGCTTTATAGTTTTCTGCATATAGTATCATGTCAACTGCAAGTAGTGACGGTTTTACTTCTTCCTACCACTTTGGAGGTATTTTATTTCTTTTCCTTGAGTGATTACTGTGGCTAGAACATCCATCATTTTAGAAATGGCAAGAGTGGGCATCCTTTCCTTATTTCTGATTTTAGAGGAAAAGCTTTCAGCTTTTTGCCACTGAATATGATATTAATTGTGTTTGTTATAAATGATTTTTATTACATTCAGATATATTCCCTCCATATCAATTATGATGAGAGTTTTTGTAATGAATGAATATTGAGTTTTGCCAAATGGTTTTACAGCATCTATTTAGATAAAAATGTAATTTTTGTCCTTTTAATTCCTAATGTGGTGTATCACATTGATTGATTTGCAGATATTGAACCATCTTTGTACCCCTAGAATAACTCCAACTTGATCATGGTGTGTGATGGTTTCAATGTGTTTTGGAATGTGGTTCTCTAATATTTTGTTAAGAATTTTATCATCTGCATTCAGCAGAAATATTAGCATTTAATTTTCTTTTTTGATGGTGTCTTTGTCTTGTTTTGGTGTTAGGATAATGGTGGCTTTGTAGAATGAATTTGGAGGCACTCAGTCTTCTCAGTTTTTGGAATAGTTTGAGAAGTTTGGATATAACCTATTATTTACTGCAAAGGGTTCAATCAGTTCAGTTCAGTCGCTCAGTCGTGTCTGACTCTTTGCGACCCCATGGATGGTAGCACCCAAAGCCTCCCTATCCATCACCATCTCTCAGGGCTTACTCAAACTCATGTCCACTGAGTTGGTGATGCCATCCAACCATCTCATCCTCTATCATCCCCTTCTCTTCCCACCTTCAGTCTTTCCCAGTATTAGGGTATTTTCAAATGAGTCAGATCTTCTCATCAGGTGGCCAAAGTATTGGAGTTTCAGCTTCAGCCTCAGTCCTTCCAATGAATAATCAGGACTGATTTCTTTTAGGATGCACTGGTTGGATCTTCTTGCAGTCCAAGGGACTCTCAAGAGTCTTATCCAACACCACAGTTCAAAAGCAGCAATTCTTCAGCACTCAGTTTTCTTTATAGTACCACTCTCACATCCATACATGACCACTGGAAGAACCATAGCTTTGACTAGATGGACCTTTGTTGGCAAAGTGATCTCGCAGCTTTTTAATATGCTGTTTAGGTTGGTCATAAATTTTCTTCCAAGGAGCAAGGGTCTTTTAATTAATTTCATGGCTGCAGTCATCATATGAAGTGGTTTTGGAAACAAATAAATAAAGTCAGTAACTGTTTCCATTGTTTACCCATCTACTTTCCATAAAATAATGGGACCAGATGCCATGATCTTAGTTTTCTGAATGTTGAGTTTTAAGCCAACTTTTTTCACTCTCCTCTTGCACTTTCATCAACAGAGTTTTTAGTTCTTCTTCACTTTCTACCATAAGTATGGTGTCATCTGCATATCTGAGATTATTGATATTTTTCCCAGCAATCTTGATTCCAGCTTATCATCTGGATTTCATCCAGTCCAGCATTTTGCATGATGTACTCTGCATATAAGTTAAACAAGCAGGGTGACAATAAACAGCTTTGACATTCTCCTTTCCCAATTTGGAGCCAGTCTGTTGTTCCATACTGGGGATTAATTAATAACTTTTAAGGGGGAAATAAACATTACACCAAAGAATTTATGTCAAATTTTGCAATTAAATAAAACAAATCCAGACTAATGTGAGAAGAAAGTTGATTTGAAATGACAATGGTGATAGGGTCATCACCCACACAACAAAAGTAATGCTGAAAATTCTCCAAGATAAGCTGCAACAATACGTAGACCAAGAACATTCAGACGTTCAAGCTGCTTTGAGAAAAGGCAGAAGAGGAACAAGAGATCCATTTGCCAACATCAGTTGGTTCATAGAAAAAGCAAGAGAAATCCAGAAAAACATCTACTTCTGCTTTGCTGACTATGCCACAACATTTGACTGGGGAGATCACATCAAATTGTGGACAATTATTAAAGAGATCAGTATACAAGACCAACTTACCTGACTCTTGAGAAATCTGTATGCGGGTCAAGAAGCAACTGTTAGAAATGGACTTTCTCCAAACTGGGAAAGGAGTACATCAAGGCTGTACATTGTAACCTTGCTTATTTAATTTATATTCAGAGTACATCCTGCTAAATGTCATATTGGATGAAGCACAAGATGGAGTGAAGATTGTCAGGAGAAATATTACTAAATTCAGATATGCAGACAACACCACACTTAAGGCAGAAAGCTTAAAGAAACTAAAGAACATCTTGATGAGGGTAAAAGAAGATAGTGAAAAAGCTAACTTAAATCAACATTCGAAAAACCAAGGTTGTGACCAATCACGTTATGACAAATAGAGGGGGAAACAATGGAAACAGTGACAGACTTTTATTTTGTGGGCCCCAAAATCACAGCAGATGCTTATGGCAGCCATGAAATTAAAAGTCGCTTGCTCCTTTGAAGAAAAGCCATGACTGACCCAAAGAGCATATTAAAAGACATCCCTTTGCTGACAAATGTCCATACGTCAAAGCTAAGGTTGATTCAGTAGCCACATATGGATGTGATTGTTAGACCATAAATAAAGCTGAGGACTGAAGAATTGATGCTTTTGAACTGTGGTGGTACCGAAGATTCTTGAGAGTCCCTTTGCCTGCAAGGACATCAAACCAGTCAACCCTAAAGGAAACCAGTCCTGAATATTCACTAGAAGGACTGATGCTGAAGCTGAAACTCCAGTACTTTGTCCACCTGATGCAAAGAACTGATTCATTGGAAAAGATCCTGATGCTGGGAAGGAATGAAGGCCAGAGGAGAAGGGGATGACAGAGGATGAGATGGTTGGATGGCATTGGGGATTCGATGGACTTGAGTTTCAGCAAGCTCTTGGAGTTGGTGATGGACAGGGAAGCCTGATGTGCTGCAGTCCATGGGATTGCACAAAGTCATGTCTGGAGCCGCATTAGGCATTACTGACAAAATGGAGGCATGGCCCCAACCCACCTCTCTTTGTCCTACAGGCATAGACCCAGGATGAAGGAGTTAGGCCTTGTGATTCTGACTTGTTTTTTCCTCTCCTCAGCTGAGTTGACTGAAAAGGAACATTACAGTGCTTATTGTTCTTGAGAGGAGCATGAGAAGGCTCAGAGCCTTCTACAGCTGTGCTCAGAGAATAATTCATAAAGTTAATCATTGATATTTGTTCAAGGAATTTTACAAAAGAGTGTTCCAGGATGAGCACATAGACTGCAGCTTGAGGCCATGGGAGGGATTGCTATCTGAAGCCTATTTGTGAGGAAAATGTTTATGACAAAGGAGTTTACTGAATTTAGGGCTTAGAAATAATTAAAATAGTTAGAAGTTAAATATTTAAGGAACATTGTAATATTAGCATATTTTACTATAGCTTATAGAGGTTAGGCATTTTAGAGATACTAATAGCTAGAAGCCTTTTTAAGAGATAGTGAGTTCAGGACGTTAGGGGCAAGCAGGATTTAGAAAGATAAGACATAAACTGAAGAATGTAGCATGAGTTACAATGTAATCACAATTTTACTATAGGACACATAAGAGGAAGTAGATAATAGATGGTAAAGCTGATCCTGATAGAATTGCTGAAGCAGGAACTCTTTGAAGGGCAACAGTGATTTATGGAGATAATAAATCTGAGTGAGGGAACTGAAAATGTCAAACCTCTGACTTAATGCTTTTTGTAAAATTATAAAAGAAAATCTTAAACTTGAAATAAATGTGCAGTCCAAGAAAACTGAGAGGCTGTGCCATTACTTGTCAACACTGGGGAAGTGATTCAGTCAAGAGTCAGTGGTGCAGTGGTCATCTGACTCTTGCCTTTGGGCACCTTACTTATTTATTTTTTTTTTATTCAGGAATGTATTTCTGGTAGATGGGGAAAGTTGAGTTTCCCTACTCAATATGAGAGTTGAAGTGTCCCCAATAATATTAGTGGAGGAGATATTTAACACTTTCTTTTTGCTCTGACGTGTAATCTTATGGAGAAAGTGTACAGACCTTGAGGCAACAGACTGAGGATTCACCAAGTCTTGGAATCTCTAAAGCTCCCTGGAGTAGAAATAACATCCAACCTGTTCTTAATTACCTTTTTCCATGTTAAGTGATTGCTCTAAATTTCCTTAAGCCCCTCAAGAACCCCCAGTAGGAAGAGGGTGGTGTAAAGATGAAGTGACTAGAGGACTCTGAAGTGCTAAAATGTGATGAAAAGTGTTTGGCAGAGGTTAATACAGGGATAGAGGAGGCAGGAGTGTTGAAGGGGGACATATGAATCAAAGAATAAAGGGCACTGAAGGAAAGCCTGAAGATCATGAGAAGAAACACCATGCCTCTGAATCACCACTCCCCAGAATCAGACACACAGAGTTGTCAGGGGTGGGAAAGGTATATCATAGCCTCCCTCAGCACCCACTAACCGATGTTGATGGGCACAGTGGTACATTGTGATGTCTAACACACCAAAGCCACCATTGGCTGGGAGAGTGCCTAGCAGACCAATCAGATTGAAAGATGTGGCTCCTCATTGTCTTGAGAAGGTATATATAGGGAAATCAGAGGCAGAGATTCTGGGTTAGGACACTTCATAGTGTTATCATGACTAAGGTAACCAGAAAGCCACAGCAACCAAGAAGAGTTGCAATGTGGTTTGCTTCAAGAATGAAAGGAAGAATAAAGACCCTTTGTCAACGGAGATAGAGAGGCAGTGTGAAGGTAAGATGATTCCATCTACACTCCCCACGTTCTCCATTGACTTTGCTGCCCAAGACCTTTACACTGCCCTTGCCTGGCACAAAAGTCCTCATCAGGCCACATCCCTTTCCATGAAATCTCCCTTCCAACTCAGTTGTTATACTCTTTCCTCAAAACCAATACCCTTCTCTTGTCTTTCAAGGCACAAAATATAACCGTGGGGGTCAGAAGACCTCTAAAAGGAACCTTGAGAAAGAAAATCCAATTATATGCCACTCAGTCAATGAAGGTGAAGAAAACAAGAAAAGCAAACTGTTTTTTCTGTTCCTGTGTATGTAAGAAACTGAATCAAAGCCAAAAAGTACCAAAATATGAGGCAGAGTCAAAACAGAAGATAAGCTCAGCCACCCCAGAATGAAAGACCCTGGAGAAGTACAACCTGGGCAGCCAGTAACTGAATAGAAAAGGTCAGACAGTTTAGAACTGTGTCTCCGGAGGTCTTCTTTCTTAGAAATGGCCAACCAGGAAAAGACTGACTCTCACACTAACATAGTAAACTGATGGATGCAATTAAAATAAACATCAAAGGGTGCAAAGATGATATTTGTGTGTGTGTTAATTTTTTTCATGGGAAAGGAGGGAAGGAAGAAGAGAGATGGGCACCTGAGTGAGGAGGGATGTGGGGTCCTGAGAGATTGGGGAACAGATCCTCAGGCCCCCAGTTATCCAGAGAGTACAGGTCTGGACTGGGTCAGGAGTCTGCCCTGGGTCAGGAGTCTGCACTGAAGATGGATAACCCTGTTTAACAATTGATCTCAGCGGCAAGGACGTAGTGGTGTGGTGTTACTGCCATTGTTTGGGGGTGTGGAATGACATGAGGGCAAAGATTGCCAGAACCCAGATGGGAAGAGGGTTTCACATAGGGATGGTGAATTTCATACTTCCCCTGAGAGAGGCAGGCAGAAATCACAACCTGGCCACTTACATCATAATGGGCTTTGTTGCATCCCTCCCCTATGCTGTCAGCTAAAGGTGCTCAGGAGGCACAAAGTGCTGATACAACTAAAACCCACAACTAGCACTCCCAAAGGTTACAAAAATGTTTGAAGGGAACAGACCAAATATCAATTAGGCCACTGTCATCCTAAGTAATTGGTGGGAGCAGTGTGTTCTCAAGGGCAGGGCAGTGGAGGTGGCCCAATCCCAGTGCAGATGACACACAGGATCACCACACAGAGATAACCTTTTGGGGTGGTGGGCACCATGCAGTTTGTGGGATCTTAGTTCCCCGACCAGGGACTGAACCAGTTCCCCTTCTAGTGAAAGCACGGAGTCCTAACCCCTGGGCAGCCAGAGAAGTCAGGACAGAGACTTTTGATACAAGTATTAATATAAGACTGAGTAAAATATCATCTTATATTTATCATCATCCCCTAGTATTTCTAAATAACTACAGTCATAAAACATTCTTTCCCAATAAAGTTTTTTGTTAGTCCAAGTTCTACAAGTTTTCATAGTTTAAAAATAAGAGTATGGAATATTTAATTTGGTGTTAAGAAATGTTTAAATAGGTTCAAGGAGTAGTCAAACAAATATGGAAATATATAAGGCAGAGTCTCTACCAGAGAAATCCCATGTGTCTTCAGAAAACATTTGAGAATCGATTAAAACAGAGTTTCACCATCAGCATCAAAAGAGTTGAGTTCAGATTTTAAGTCAATGATATGGTATCTGTTATCTGGACTGCAACTCCCTAATTAAATCTTTCTGGCACTTTAACTCCTGAGAGACACAGTTGATGATTCAAAGGCAGTCACTGAATGTGATTTAAAATCATTAAGAGTGAAGGAGACTCTGGGTTTGTTGTCCTTTCAAAGGAAGTGGGAGAACTATCATTCCTGCCCACTGAAAATTAATCAGTTAAAGGAGTTACCAGGATGATATGGACTTAGAGACCTTATGTCTACATATAGGTTGGTGCTGTGATTCCAGATCTGTATATATTATCACCGTTTGACACTATCATACTTTATTACCCTGTTGTAGGACTTACTGAAGTACTTGCTGTTAGGGGAAGGTAACAGATTTCTAGGCCTGAAGAGCTGAAAGTTGCTCAGTCATGTCTGACTATCGGTGACCCCATGGACTACACAGTCTATGGAAATCTCCAGGCCAGAATACTGGAGTGGGTAGCCTTTCCTTACTCTAGGGGATCTTCCCAACCCAGGAATCAAACCCAGGTCTCCCACATTTCAGGTGGATTCTTCACCAGCTGAGCCACAAGAGAAGCCAAAGAATACTGGAGTGGGTAGCTTATCCCTTCTCCAGCAGATCTTCCCTACCCAGGAATTGAACTGATGTCTCCAGCATTGCAGGCAGAATCTTTCCCAACTGAGCTATCAGGAAAGTTCTGAGGTGGACCAAAAGTGGATGTTAGAGGCCCTTGTTTCCTTAAAGTGGGCTGGTATATATTTTTCTATCCATGGATATACTGCCACCTTGCAAAGAGAAGTGAGGATGCATAGAGTTTAGAAAGGAGAGGGAGAGTGTGGGATGATTTGGGAGAATGGCATTGAAACATGTATACTATCAAGTAAGAAATGAAGCGCCAATCTATGTTTGATACAGGATACAGGATGCTTGGGTCGAGAGCACAGGGATGATCCAGAGAGATGATATGGGGTGGGAGGTGGGAGGGGGTTTCAGGATTGGGAGCTCGTGTACACCTGTGGCTGATTCATGTCAATGTATGGCAAAACCAATACAGTATTGTTACATAGAATAAAGTAAAAATAAAATTAAAAAAATAAGAAAATAAAAATAAAAAAGATCCAAAGACACTTAGGGTTAAAAGAGAAAAACATAAATAATGAGTTGAGAAAGGGTATATCCAAGTAGATCAACAATAAATCAATACCAGAAGCTTGTAGCTCTACTGGAAAAGGATGGTTTATTGTGATTCAGAAATGTCAAGTCCTATTGCAAAAGCTGTGTTTTATCAGGGGGGTGGGGTTTGCTCATTAGCACTTACAAAGAGTAGTAGAAACTCTTTATACTTCGACTTATACAGATTCCTTATGAATAGATTCCAACTGACCTCTCTAGCTGTGTCCATAACAACCTCTATTGACTGATACAATGATTTCCCTAAGATTTCCTACTTTCCTCTATGCCTGTGTCCATCCTATCTTCTGTGACTCAGAAAGTAGCAACCATCTGAGGCCAGCCTAATGGTCACCTCCCAAGGAAATTTTCTTAATAATTCTCCTGAGTATTAATTTTTCAAGTTCTCTAATCACTTGCAGTTTATTACATGCAGCTAGTATGATAGATTTTTGAGTATCTTATCAGAAATGCATGCCAGAGAGGTAAACGGATTAGAAATCAACAGTGTGGTGATATAAAATATTATTAGAAGTTGAATTATCTAAGACTGTAAGGGAGAGAATCACTCTCACTGCCAAGTATGTCTAAAAATCTGTTTGAAAATATAGTAAAAAACCGTAAACTAGAGAGTGGATCAGAAGTCAAAGGAGCTTAAATGAGAAGCTTATTTTATCATTAGTCAAGAGGAACTCTATGTCTTTGTATTAAGACCACCCATTTGCATGACACCAAATGCAAAAGCCAAAGCAGTGCCTATGGACTCATGATAAGTACACACTACTGCTGGCCCAGAGGCTTATTTTGCTTGGCAGAGGTCAAGAACAAATCTATATGCCAAGAGTCAGAAACCATCTGCCCAGGATCACATCCACAAATCAGCGGGAATCAAATGGGAGTCCCCAAACTTTACATGCTCCTGGCCAAGTCCCTCAATCCACTGCCTTTCCTATAGGCTTGTCACTCATTTCTGCCTTGAGATAATTATGATTAAATTTCACCTTGCCATCTCTTCAGTTAATCACAGTGAGCAACTCGAAATCTGAATGCAAAAGATTGTAATTGGACCCTTACCTTATACCATATAAAAAACTACAATATTGTAAAGTGGAAAAAAAAACAACTAAACTCAGAGTTGATTAAAGATTTATTTTTTTAATTTATTGTTAGGTAATTTATTTATTTTTCAATACTTTATTCTACATTACAATACTGTATTTGTTTTGCCATACATTGACATGAATCAGCCACAGGTGTACACGATCTCCCAATGCCAAAGCCCCCTCCCACCTCCCACCCATATCATCTCCCTGGATCATCCTGTGCACCAGCCCCAAGCATCTTGTATCCTGTATTGAACATAGACTGGCACTTCGTTTCTTACATGATAGTATACATGTTTCAATGCCATTCTCCCAAATCATCCCACCCTCTCCCTCTCCCTCAGAGTCCAAAAGTCCATTATATACCTCTGTGTCTCTTTTGTTGTCTCACATAGAGGGTCATCATTACTATCTTTCTAAATTCCATATATATGTGTCAGTATACTGTATTGGTGTTTTTCTTTCTGGCTTACTTCACTCTGTATAATCGGCTCCAGTTTCATCCATCTCATTAGAACTGAGTCAAATTTATTCTTTTAAGGGCTGAGTAACACTCCATTGTGTATATGTACCACAGCTTTCTTATCCATTCATCTGCTGATGGGCATCTAGGTTGTTTCCATGTCGTGGCTAATATAAACAGTGCTGCAATGAACATTGGGGTACATGTGTCTCTTTCAATTCTGGTTTCCTCGGTGCGTATGCCCAGCAGGGGGATTGCTGGGTCATAAGGCAGTTCTATTTGCAATTTTTTAAGGAATCTCCACACTGTTTTCCATAGTGGCTGTACTAGTTTGCATTCTCACCAGCAGTGTAAAAGGGTTCCCTTTTCTCCACATCCTCTCCAGTATTTATTGCTTGTAGACTTTTGGATCACAGCCATTCTGACTGGTGTGAAATGGTACCTCATTGTGGTCTTGATTTGAATTTCTCTGATATTGAGTGATGTTGAGCATCTTTTCATGTGTTTGTTAGCCATCCATATGTCTTCCTTGGAGAAATGCCTATTTAGTTCTTTGGCCATTTTTTTATTGGATCATTTATTTTTCTGGAGTTGAGCTGCATAAGTTGCTTGTATATCTTTGAGATTAGTTGTTTGTCAGTTGTTTCATTTGCTATTGTTTTCTCCCATTCAGAAGGCTGTCTTTTCACCTTGCTTATAGTTTCCTTTGTTGTGCAGAAGCTTTTAATTTTAATTAGATCCCATTTGTTTATTTTTGCTTTTATTTCCAGTATACTGGGAGGTGGATCAAAGAGGATCCTGCTGTGATTTATGTCGGAGAGTGTTTTGCCTATGTTTTCATCTGGGAGTTTTATAGTTTCTGGTCTTACATTTAGATCTTTAATCCATTTTGAGTTTATTTTTGTGTATGGTGTTAGAAAGTGGTCTAGTTTCATTCTTTTACAAGTGGTTGACCAGTTTTCCCAGCACCACCTGTTAAAGAGACTGTCTTTAATCCGTTGTATATTCTTGCCTCCTTTGTCGAAGATAAGGTGTCCATATGTGTGTGGATTTATCTCAGGGCTTTCTATTTTGTTCCATTGATCTGTATTTCTGTCTTTGTGCCAGTACCATACTGTCTTAATGACTGTGGCTTTGTAGTAGAGCCTGAAGTCAGGCAAGGTGATTCCTCCAGTTCCATTCTTCTTTCTCAAGATTGCTTTTGCTAGTCAAGGTTTTTGTATTGCCATACAAATCTTGAGATAATTTGATCTAGTTCTGTGAAAAATACTGCTGGTAGCTTGATAGGAATTGCATTGAATCTATAGATTGCTTTGGGTAATATACTCATTTTTACTATATTGACTCTTCCGACCCATGAGCATGGTATATTTCTCCATCTATTAGTGTCCTCTTTGATTTCCTTCATCAGTGTTTTATAGTTTTTGATATATAGGTCTTTAGTTTCTTTAGGTAGGTATGTTCCTAAGTATTTTATTCTTTTCACAGCAATGGTGAATGGAATTGTTTCCTTAACTTCTTTTTCTATTTTCTCATTATTAGTGTATAGGAATGCAAGGGATTTCTGTGTGTTGATTTTTATTCTGTAACTTTACTGTATTCACTGATTAGCTCTAGTAATTTTCTGGTGGAGTCCTTAGGGTTTTCTATGTAGAGGATCATGTCATCTGCAAACAGTGAGAGTTTTACTTCTTCTTTTCCAATTTGGATTCCTTGTATTTCTTTTTCTGCTCTGATTGCTGTGGCCAAAACTTCCAGAACTATATTGAATAGTAGTTGTGAAAGTGGGCACCCTTGTCTTGTTCCTGACTTTAGGGGAAATGCTTTCAATTTTTCACCATTGAGGATAGTGTTAGCTGTGGGTTTGTCACATATAGCTTTTATTATGTTGAGGTACGTTCCTTCTATCCCTGCTTTCTGGAGAGTTTTTATCATAAATGGATGTTGAATTTTGTCAAAGGCTTTTTCTGCATCTATTGAGATAATCATATGATTTTTATTTTTCAATTTGTTAATGTGGTGAATTACATTGATTGATTTGCGGATATTGAAGAATCCTTGCATCCCTGGGATAAAGCCCACTTGGTCATGGTGTATGATCTTTTTAATGTGTTGCTGGATTCTGATTGCTAGGATTTTGTTAAGGATTTTTGCATCTATGTTCATCAGTGAAATTGGCCTGTAATTTTCTTTTTTGTGGTGTCTTTGTCAGGTTTTGGTATTAGGGTGATGGTGGTCACATAGAATGAGTTTGGAAGTTTACCTTCCTCTGCAATTTTCTGGAATATTTTCAGTAAGATAGGTGTTAGCTCTTCTCGGAATTTTTGGTAGAATTCAGCTGTGAAGTCGTCTGGACCTGGGCTTTTGTTTGCTGGAAGATTTCTGATTACAGTTTCAATTTCCATGCTTGTGATGGGTCTGTTAAGATTTTCTGTTTCTTCCTGGTTCAGTTTTGGAAAATTGTACTTTTCTAAGAATTTGTCCATTTCTTCCAAGTTGTCCATTTTATTGGCATATAATTGCTGATTGTAGTCTCTTATGATTCTTTGTATTTCTGTGTTGTCTGTTGTGATCTCTCCATTTTCATTTCTAATTTTGTTGATTTGATTTTTTTCTCTTTGTTTCTTGATGAGTCTGGCTAATGGCTTGTCAGTTTTATTTATCCTTTCAAAGAGCCAGCTTTTTGCTTTGTTGATTTTTGCTATGGTCTCTTTTGTTTCTTTTGCATTTATTTCTGCCCTAATTTTTAGGATTTCTTTCCTTCTACTAACTCTGGGGTTCTCTATTTCTTCCTTTTCTAGTTGCTTTAGGTGTAGAGTTAGGTTATTTATTTGACTTTTTCTTGTTTCTTGAGGTATGCCTGTATTGCTATAAACTTTCCTCTTAGCACTGCTTTTATAGTGTCCCACAGGTTCTGTGTAGTTGTGTTTCCATTTTCATTCATTTCGATGCATAATTTGATTTCTTTTTGATTTCTTCTGTGATTTGTTGATTATTCAGAAGGGTGTTGTTCCTCAAGTATTTTCTCACGGTCTTTCTTTTTGTCTTCTTCTTCTGGGACTCCTATAATTCAAATGTTGGAGCATTTCATATTGTCTTGGAGGTCTCTGAGGTTGTCCTCATTTCTTTTAATTCGTCTTTCTTTTTCCCTCTCTGATTCATTTATTTCTACCATTTTATCTTCTATTTCACTAATCCTATCTTCTGCCTCCGATATTCTACTATTTGTTGCCTCCACAGTGTTTCTGATCTCATTTATTGCATTATTCATTATATGTTGACTCTTTTTATTTCTTCTAGGTCCTTGTTAAACCTTTCTTACATCTTCTCAATCCTTGACCCCAGGCTATTTAGCTGTGATTCCATTTTGATTTTGGATCATTTTCACTATCAGTATTCGGAATTCTTTCTCAGGTAGATTCCCTATCTCTTCCTCTTTTGTTTGGTTTGGTGGGCATGTCTCCTGTTCCTTTACCTGCTGGGTATTCCTCTGTCTCTTCATCTTGGTTATATTGCTGCGTTTGGGGTGGACTTTCTATATTCTGGGAATTTGTGGAATTCTCTTTATTATTGAGCTTCCTCTCTGTGTGGGGGGTTATATCAGTGGCTTGTCAAAGTTTCTTGATTAGGGAGGCTTGTGTTGGAGTTCTGGTGGGTGGAGCTGGATTTCCTCTCTCTGGAGTGTTGTAAAGTGTGAAGTAATGGGTTATGAGACGTCACTGGTTTGGGAGTTTTTTGAGCTGCCTGTATATTGAAGTTCAGGGGCTTGTTCTTGTGTTGCTGGAGAATTTGCGTGGTATGTCTTATTCTGGAACTTGTTGGCCCTTGGGTGGTGCTCAGTTTCAGTATAGGTATGAAGGCGTTTAATGAGCTCCTATTGGATAATGTTCCCTATATCAGGAATTCTCTGATGATCTCAGGATTTGGACTTAAGCCTCCTGATTCTGGTTTTCAGATTTATTTTTACAATAGCCTCATGATTTCTCCATCTATTCAGCACTAATGTTAAAACATCTAGGTTAATGATGATAGGTTTCTCCACCTTGAGGGTCACCCCTAGAGGATCGCTGAGTTACTTTGAGGAGAGAAGAGGGAGGGGGTAGTTAGAGGTGAGTGGTATTGAAAGGTTGTTGTTGAATCACGACGCCAGGATTCTTGTGCCCCAGAGGAGAAGAATTCAATCTGGGGCCAGAGACGAGGCTGGATCACTCAGAGCTTTTGTGTAACAAAGTTTTATTAAAGTATAAAGGAGACAGAGAAAGCTTCTGACATAGGCATCAGAAGGGGGTAGAAAGAGTACCCGCTTGTTAGTTTTAGCAATGAGTTTATATATCCTCCAACTAATCCAAAGAAGGTCTGGAGGTTGTAAAGACCTCACCAGACCTACTCCCATAATTTACATTTTAAGATAACAGAATTAGCCAGAAGGTTTAATCCAGAGACTGTCCTCAGGCAGAATACATAATACATTGCTGTTATATAATCCTTGTAAAGAGGTTTAATCTAGAGACTGCCCTCAGACAGAATACATTGTTATATAATCCTAAGGAATGTAGAGAAATAAGTTTGTCCTTTCTTCCTCCTTGAGAATTCCAGACCCCTCTCTCCTTGGGAACCCCTAGACTTCTTATCAACCTGCCTAGGAAATGACTCTCTCAGTATGAGATGAGGTGGAATCAAAAGAGGAAAAAGCAAGCTAGCCCGTAACCACTTTCTTGTGTGCGCTCCAAAGTCTGGACCTCTCAGAGGTGGTCACAGAGTTATACATGGAAGAGGAGAGGGAGGAAGTAGATAGAGGTGGCCAGGAGGATAAAAGTGGGAGATTCAAAGGGAGGGATACAGATCCGGCCAGTGACCAGTTCCCTGAGAGTTCTCCACCTTCTGGAACACACAGAGATTCATAGAGTTGGGTAGAGAAGAGGAGGGGGAGGGAGGAGACAGAAGCCACCTGGTGGAGAAAAGAGAGATTCCAAAGGGGGAGAGTGGTCAAGCCAGTAATCTCGCACTCATGTAAAATTGGGTACTGAAGATTAGGTTTTTAAAGGTACAAAATTGGCAACAAATACCAAAATGCCAAGATTAAAAATCTGGAGTAGAGATTGGATTTTCAAAGATAAAATATTAAAGTAAAGAAGGAGAAGGAGAAAAAAATTTAAAAAATAAAAGACTCCAGAATTATTAAAAGACAACAGCTTCCACCACCAAAAGGACTATATATGGCGTTTGCTTTAAAGATAGGGGTGTTTTTTTTTTTGAAAAGTAATATTAGGTTATAAAAATAATAAATCAAAATATAGAGGAGTTAAAAATTTAAGCAAGTTTAGAAAAAAAGATGAAAAAGAAAGAAGAAAAAACAAATTTTTTTCAAAAAAATTTAAAAGAAATAAAATTCTTTAAAAAAAAATCACGCTTCCACATCAACCCCTCCCCCAAAAAAAAAAATTTTGATCATAAAAGTAGTAACGGTATGTCTGGCGCTTTCTCTGTCATTGTGGGCTGTGTGGGGTTGCTACCAAGGCAGTTCCCTCTGTTTGACTTCCTCTGTTTGCTGGTCTCTTCCGTGTCTGATTTCCATCTTGACACAGGGATGGGAATGGTGGACTCTGCACTGGGCTTGCCCCTTCTCATGGTGCACACCACTCAGGCTGTCCGTCTGGGGCCTGCCCAAGGCTTCATGCACCTCCCCGGTCCAAGCTGCTCAGGTTTGGCTCTCAGGAAGCCCTCCGAGGCTCGGATTTGGTTGAGCCTGGGCTTTGTTCCCTTCCGAGGTCCGAGTAGCTAGGGAGTTTGGCATGCGCAATTGCTGCGACTTCTGGTCTTTCTGGGTCACTCAATTTCCTGGGAGTACAGCTGGGGCTTTTTCTCCAGCAGATGATGACTGTTCAGAGCCCCCTAGAAGTCTTAATTAGCAAAGACACCTGCTTGCAATTTGGTAGGTAATGTCTCTCTTGAGCTGCGATTGCCCCCTTCCAGCACTTAAGGCTTTGGCTGCTTGTCGCCAGAGGGGGATGGTCTGCAGCCAGCCATTTCTGATCCGTCCTTTGCTCTGTGCACGAGCCTGTCGGTGTCTTATGTTCGAGCATTTAGTGTGTTAGCTATCCCACAGTCTGGTTTGCTAGACAAAGATAGTTCGTTCTAGCCACGTGCAGACCTGATTCTGGCCCTGTTACGACCCGATTCTCGAGAAAAGCCCTGCAGCCTACATCTCCCACAGCCCGATTCTTAGAAAGCATTGTCGCTGGCGCCTCGCGCTCCTCCCTGCCCAATCCCCACTGCTACTGTCGGAAGCAGGCGTTTGCACTGCTTATCCACTGGGGGTTTTACTGTTGAATTCGTAATCTGTTGGTTTTAATTATTTATTTATTCTTCTTTCCTGTTATGTTGCCCTCCGCGCTTCCAGGGCTCGCCCTAGACATGGCTGTGAGAATGTTTCCCGATCTTAGGAGACCTCTCTTTTAAGAGTCTCTTCCCGGGATGGGATTCCCTTCCCGGGACGGGGCTCCCTCCCTACCTCCTTTGTCTCTATTTTCATCCTTTATAATTATTCCTACCTGGTTTTGAAGCCAATGATCTGCTTTGCTGGATGCCTGATGTCCTCTGCCAGCAATCAGAAGCTGCCTTGTGGAATTTACTCAGCGTTGAAATTTTCTTTTGATGAAGTAGTGAGGGAGAAAGTATTCTCCCCATCCTATTCCTCCGCCATCTTTTTCCCTGATTAAAGATTTAAATGCAAGATCCGAAACTATAAATCAACTAGAAGAAAACATCCTGGAAAAGTTGTAAACATTGGTCTTGGAAGTGATTTTAGGTATGTGACATGAAAAGCATAGGCAACAAAAGCAAAAATAGAAAAGTAAGACTACTTCAAAAGATTAAACTACCTCCCACAAAGAACATCAAAAACACATCTACATAGAAGCCAAACGGATGGTTACTAAATGAGAAGTTGTGGGGGGAGATAAAATGGGAGTTGGGGATTAACATATATATATAGACACCACTATATATAAAATAGACTAAAAAAGGACCTACTACAAAACCACAGACAACTCTGCTAGACATTCTGTCACAACATAAATGGAAAAATAATTTGTAAATGAATAGCTATATGTATGCACACCTGTGGAAGCTCAGTTGCTTCAGATGTGCCCTACTCTTTGTGACCCTATAGACTGTAGTCTGCTAGGCTCCTCTGTCCATGAGATTCTCCATGCAAAAATACTGTAGTGGCTTGTCATGACCCTCAGCATATCTTCCCAACCCAGGGATTGAACCCAAATATCCTTCATTGCAGGGTGATTATTTAACAACTGAGCCAAGTGGGAAGCCCAAATGCATGTATATGTAAAGCTGAAACACTTTGCTGTACACCTGAAACACAACATGGTATATCAAATACACTCGAGTTAAAAAAAAAAAAAGAATACATCAACATGTAGAACAATTAGCTCAAAGAACTAATCAGAAAATGCAGAAAAATTCCTAAACCTACTCTCAAAGAAAGATCCACGGAGAATAGGGTAGGAAGGGAAAAGGATCATTCAAGTCCTGACCTGTGCCCATGGGAGAGGACTCAGAATATAAGGGAGATTACAAGGTTGGAGATATGCCCTGGGGGTGAGTGGTTTGAGCCATATATTAGACACACAAGTCCTGGGGTCTGACACAGGGAGGAGAAAAACCTTTAGCTGGTTGCAGGGCCATGTGAACTAAGAGGAGGTCTGTGGGAAGCCTAACTCCCCCTCCAGGAGTATGTGCTCTGGGGCTTGTTCCCAAGCCACAGTGAGGAGAACAGATTGAGACTGCATTTGTGGATGCCTGTTTTCCCCACAACTGCCCACCCCCACACACGCCCTGCTTACTTTGTGTGGCCAATCTGCACTGGAGCAGGGGCTGCCATGATGAGGCAGGGAGCTGACATGTAGGAAACAGAGGTGCATCTGGCCCAGGGCAGCATCTTGGTGGGAGGGCCGGGGCCATGCTCATGGAGGGCATTTACATAGGCAGCATATCAGGAGAAGTCCTGCTCTCTGATGGAGGCCAGACTGCCACAGAAGATGACTCAGTATGTGCCCAGAGCCCAAGAAGGCCTCATCTGCCCAATAGCACCCTTCTTCAACAGGGCAGGCATAGCAGAGGCTGGGGGAAGTGATCAGCTGTGAGGGACCAAGAGCTCTAAGACCAGAAACCATGTTTAAGCAGGGCAGGAGATGCTACTGCTGGTGCTGGCACAGATGGCAAGTTAGAGGTAGCCTGGACCTCTGTAAGCAGCCAGTCTGTAGATTTGCTCCTTTTTTTTTTTTTTTTTCCCTAACCAGAATATGCTCCTCTTGTCCCTCTGTGGCAAGAGTTGCAGTGCTGGGAGAGGGGAGTGTACATACTTGAGAGAACACAGCCAGATCTGGCCTGACATTCAGGGCTTCTGCTCCAGACACTTGGGGACCCCACCCTGTCCCCAATAGGACAGTGAAAGCCACTGAGAAAAAGGAAGTATCTGCCTCACATCTAGCTTCAGAACTGGCACCGCTGAACTTCCCAGGTGATAGCTGCTGGCACACCCTAAGGAAGGATGTGACTTGTGGTCCATCAAATCCAGCCCCACCCCACCCCCTGCTGAATATAGTACAGACTGTACAGTGATGCTCCCCCACAAGATCTCCCCTTCAAGACCATGATAGATAATTAATGCACTTAAATTCAGAAAGGCAGAGAAAAATGGAAAGACCGAAGCACTGGTCTTCATTGAAAGGTTGAGAAAGTCAGTTCAGTCGGTCAGTCATGTCTGATTTTTTGTGACAGTTCAGTTCAGTTCAGTCGCTCAGTCGTGTCTGACTCTTCAAAGCACGACAGGCATCCCTGTCCATCACCATCTCCTCGAGTCCACCCAAACCCATGTCCATTGAGTTGGTGATGCCATCTAACCATCTCATCCTCTGTCGTCCCCTTCTCTTCCTGCCCTCAATCTTTCCTGGCATCAGGGTCTTTTCCAATGAGTCAGCTCTTCGCATCAGGTGGCCAAATTATTTGAGTTTCAGTTTTAACATTACTCTTTCCAATGAACACCCAGGACTGAAATCCTTTAGGATGGACTGTTTGGATCTCCTTTCAATCCAAGGAACTCTTAAGAGTCTTCAACACCACAGTTCAAAACATCAATTCTTTGGCACTCAGCTTTCTTTATAGTCCAACTCTTACATCCATACATGACCACTGGAAAAGCCATAGCCTTGACTAGACAGACCTTTGTTGGCAAAATAATGTCTCTGTTTTTTTACTTTTTATTTTTAATATAAATTTATTTATTTTAATTGGAGGCTAATTACTTTACAATATTGTATTGGTTTTGCCATACATCAACATGTATCTGCCACAGGTGTACGTGTGTTCCCCATCATGAACACCCCTCCCACCTCCCTCCCTGTACCATCCCTCTGGGTCATCCCAGTGCACGAGCCCCAAGCATCCTGTATCATGCACTGAACCTGGACTGGTGATTCATTTCATATATGATATTACGCATGTTTCAATGCCATCCTCCCAAATCATCCCACCCACTCCCTCTCCCACATAGTCTCTGCTTTTTTAATATGTTGTCTAGATTGGTCATAACTCTCCTTCCAAGGAGTAAGCTTTCTTCAGTTCCATGGCTGCAATCACCATCTGCAGTGATTTTGGAGCCCAGAAAAATAAAGCCACCCACTGTTTCCCCATCTAGCTCCCCTAGTTGAGAGAGTCATTTCCTAGGCAGGTTGATAAGAAGTCTAGGGGTCCTCAAGGAGAGAGGGGTCTGGAATTCTCAAGGAGGAAGAAAAGACAAACTTTTTTTTCCTTCTCTACATTTCTTAGGATTATATAACAATAATGTATCCTGCCTGAAGACAGTCTCTGGATTAAACCTTCTGGCTAATTCTGTTATCTTAAAATATAAATTATGGGAATAGATCTATTGAGGTCTTTACAACCTCCAGACATTCTTTGGATTCATTGGAGAGTATATAACTTCATTGCTAACACTAACAAGGGGGTACTTTTTCTGCCCCCTTCTGATGACTATGCCAGAAGCTTTCTCTGTCTCCTTTATACTTTAATAAAACTTTATTACACAAAAGCTCTGAGCGATCAAGTATTGTCTCTGGGCCTGGATTGAGTTCTTTTCCTTCAGGGCCAAGATGATTCAACAACCTTTCAAAGTGATGGGACCAGATGCCATGATTTTTTTTTTTTCTGAATGTTGAGCTTTAAGCCAACATTTTCACTCTCCACTTTCACTTTCATCAAGAGGCTTTTAGTTGCTCTTCACTTTCTGCCATAAGGGTGGTGTCATCTGCATATCTGAGGTTATTGATATTTCTCCCAGAAATCTTGATTCCAGCTTGTGCTTCTTCCAGCCCAGCATTTCTCATGATGTACTCTGCATATAAGTTAAATAAGTCAGATGACTATATACAGCTTTGACGTACTCCTTTTCCTATTTGAAACCCATCTGTTATTCCATGTCCAGTTCTAACTATTGCTTCCTGACCTGCATAGAGGTTTCTCAAGATGCAGGTCAGGTGATCTTGTATTCCCTTCTCTTTCAGAATTTTCCACAGTTTATTGTGATCTACACAGTCAAAGGCTTTGGCATAGTCAATAAAGCAGAAATAGACATTTCTTTTGAAACTCTCTTGCTTTTTCAATGATCCAGCAGATGCTGGCAATTTGATCTCTGATTCCTCTGCCTTTTCTAAAACCAGCTTGAACATCTGGAAGTTCATGGTTCACATATTGCTGAAGCCTGGTTTGGAGAATTTTATGGATTTGTTTACTAGCATGTGAGATGAGTGCAATTGTGCTGTAGTTTGAACCTCTGACCAAACAACTAAACAGATAAACAATTAACTAGGTAAAGAGTCCAAAGAATTAGTAATAGTAATGCTAACTGAAATAGAAAAAATAGGCAAATGCAGTGAAAATTCTAACAAGGAACCAGAAAATATTTTAAAAAAAAGTACCAGATAGTGCTTAAGAATACATTAACAGAAATTAAAAGCAAACTAAAATTAACAGAAGACCTGACAATAACACATGAGTGAGTAATAATGGAAATCACCAATCAGAATAGTTAAAGAAACCTCCCCCCGAAATAAAAACAAAAGGGAACAGTTTAAGAGACCTATGGATAACATTAAGCTTATCAATATTCATATTATAGGTGTCTGAAAAGAACAAAAGAGAGAAAAGATGGTCAATTGTATTTGATGAAATTATGGCTGAAAACTTCCCAAACCAGAAGATAGTAAAGAAATCACACAGGGTACCAAACAAAATAAACCAAAACAAATCCACACCTAGAGACAGTATAATTAAAATGGCAGGAGTTAGAAATGAAGGTTCTAAAGGTAGCAATATAAATCACAGAATCACATAAATGGGAAATCCTGTAAAGCTATCTACTAAATTTTGTATAGAAACCTTGCAGGCCAGAGTGAGTGGCATTATATATTGATATTTAAAGTGTTGAAAGAGAAATACTTACAACCTGAATATCTACCCAGTAAGATTATCATTCAGAATTGAGAGATAAAGTGCTTCTCAGACAAGCAAAAATTAAGAGTTCATCAGTAATAAAATTAACCCTGAAATAAACATTAGAGGATCTTCTCTAAATAGAAAAGAAGAAATAATCTGTGGAAGAGGAAGAATTCCACTAGTTAAGACACTAGCCAAGATATGAAAGCAAACCGAATGCTTATCAGCAGATTAATGAATGGGGCTGATACACAGGATGATTCAAGTAGAGGATGTGGGGTGGGAGGTGGGAGGGGGCTTCGGCATTGGGAGATTGTGTTCACCCATGGCTGATTCGTGTCAATGTATGGCAAAACAAATACAGTATTGTAATTAAAAAAAAGAAAAAGATATTGTATACACAGCTGCATGGATACACATACACACATACACAATGGGATAGTACTCAGTCACAAAAAAGAATGAAAATTTGCTACTTGCAACAATATGGATGGACTTTTGAGGAAATTTCCTTAGTAAAATAAGTCAATTTAGAGAAAGAAAAATACTCTGTAATATCATCTGTATGTAAAATTTAAAAATCCAACAAACTAGTCAATGCAACAAAGAAGAAGCTGGCTTAAAACTCAACAGTCAAAAAATGAAGATCATGGCATCTGGTCCCATCACTTCATGGAAAATAGATGGGGAAACAACGGAAACAGTGACGGAATTTATTTTCTTGGGCTCAAAATCACTGAATATGGTGTCTGCAGCCATGTTCCTTGGTAGAAAAAAATAGAACGAACATAGACAGCATATTAAAAAGCAGAGACATTACTTTGCCAACAAAGCTCCATATATTCAAAGTTATGGTTTTTCCAGTAGTCATGTATGGATGCAAGAGTTGCAACATAAAGAAAGTTGAGCAGCAAAGAACTGATGGTTTTGAACTGTGGTGTTGAGGAAGACTCTTCAGAGTCCCCTGGACAGCAAGGAAATACAAGCAGTCCATCCTAAGGGAAATCAGTGCTGAATATTTGTTGGAAGGAACGAAGCTGAAGCTGAAGCTCTAGTACTTTGGCCAATTGATGCAAAGAACTGACTGATTGGAAAAGACCCTTATGCTGGAAGGACTGAAGTCTGAGGAGAAGGGGGCAACAGAGGATGAGATGTTTGATTGGCATCACCTACTTAATGGACATGAGTTTAAGCAATCTATGGGAGTTGGTGATTGACAGGAAAGCCTAATGTACTTCTTTCCATGGGGTCGTAAAGAGTCCAAAACAACAGAGTGACTGAACTGAACTGACAGTGATAGGGATAATACTTTGACCACAAGGTCTTCACATGTCTCGAAATAGAACAGAAAAAGATGTTTCTTTTACATGGAAGGATAACCAGGGCAAGCAGGAACTCGTGTGTGTGTGTGTGTGTGTGTGTGTGTGTGTGTGTGTGTGTGTGATGGGACAAGTGGTGGGAATGGATGAGCAGACAGTATGATGGAGCAGTTTAACAAGGTGTTTTTCCCACTATAGTGAGATGATTCTCAGAATGAGCTGTTAAGGGAGACAGAAATGTTTGAATCATAGTGCTTCCTCAAGATTGGGAAAAAGCTGAAGCTCAAAGGAGAGAAGCTTAGCTAAAGATTAGTCAAGCCAAGTCAGTGGGTATTTCATGGATAACTGTGAACACTTGGCCAGACTCTTCACCATTGCTTTACTTGTTACTTTACTTTGCACATGTTACTTTACTTTTTCATTACTTTGCCAACAAAGGTTCATCTAGTCAAAGCTATGACTTTTCAAGTTGTCATGTATAGATGTGAGAGTTGGACTATAAAGAAAGCTGAGTGCCAAAGAATTGATGCTTTTGAACTGTGGTGTTGGAGAAGACTCTTGAGAGTCCCTTAGACTGCAAGGAGATCCAACCAGTCCATTCTGAAGGAGATCAGCCCTGGGATTTCTTTGGAAGGAATGATGCTTAAGCTGAAACCAATAATTTGGCCATCTTATGCAAAGACCTGACTCATTTGAAAAGACCCTGATGCTGGGAAATACTGAAGCCAGGAGGAGAAGTGGATGACAGAGGATGAGATGATTGGATGGTATCACCAACTCAATGGACATGAGTTTGAGTAAGCTCTGGGAGCTGGTGATGGATAGGAAAGCATGGTGTTTTGCAGTCCATGGTGTTGCAAAGAGTCAGAGACAACTGAGCAACTGAACTGATCTGAACTGAAATGGCCAGTTTCTGCTGTTATTTAAGAGAGGCAAAGTCTGTCCTTAGACACAATTGTTGTTACTGAAATCACAAGTCCATGTGCCTGGCACAGGATGAGCCCCATGAAATCTAAACAGTAGAGTTTGGAACAGAGAAAGGTTTATTACAGAATCATACATGGAGCAGGGTGGCTCACGCCCTAAGAACCCAGAGTTTTAGCACGTCCCTTTAAAAGCAAATGTGAAAGTGGGGGTGTAGTTAGTTGTTGAAGACTTCTTGGTGTCAGATCTTTAGATCCTTAGTTCTTAAGGTCAGGTCATGGTCAGGTAATGATGCTCCTGTAAATCTCTACCAGATGAATGCTATTCTCTGTCTTGACAAGGAAGGAAAGTCTCAAACCGCAGCTTTCACCCAGTAATATCCCAGTCTTGGTTAAGGAGAATCAGATCTCAGTCAGCAACACCTTCAAGGCCACTTCCCATATCCTGCCCAGCTGTCATGCCTGACGGATCCAGGCTCCCTACCCAATAGGTCCTCAGTCTCCTCCAGCCGTCCAAATGGGGAGATCAGTTCTCAAAGACTGAGACCCAGAAAGATGTCCACTGCTAGTAGGTTGCAGAGACAGAGATGGGGGAGAGATTCACCACTCCTCAAGGCCTGGGCCAAGGCTAGTGGAGGACCTAAGTGAAGGGCTCTGAAGTACTACAGGCTGTAGTCTCCAGTCTGTTCCCTGGGTTCTCCAGCTGACCCACTGGCCCAATGTTGGGTGATCTCCAGCCCCTCCAGAAGAATGCCTGAATCTACCTTACTGGGGTCCAGCCTCAGTTGGATCCAGGGTTATCCAAAGTGTGAATGGTGTACGTGACTGAGAGAGACAGAGAAAGAGATAAGGAAAGAATTATGCAGTTAAGAAAATAGAGGAGAGAACGAGGTTGATATTCCTTGGTTTACACAGAAAGCCAGTGAATCCCCTGCACGGGACTTGCCCTGTTCATGGAGGGCCACAGGCGCCCTCTCAATGGGGTGAAGGTGCAGAGCACCTTCTCAAGAGGGTCTTAGAAGCCTGAGCAGGAAAGTGAACTCAGAGGGCCCCTGCGCTCCAGGGAATCAGCCTGAAAAGGAAAAGGAAAGAGAAAGAAAGAACGACATGGAGAGACCAAGCTTCGGTGAGCAAGGCCTATCACTTTATCTTCAGAGGGAACTTTTATACCCTGAGTTGTACATTGAGCAAAGTGAAAAATGCAGAGTCAGCTCAGCATTCCATCAGTATTAACTTTTATCGATACCAAGTTTCTTCCTGCATACTGTTTCATAAACAAGGGTCTTATTTTTTGTACATTATCTTTGGGTCTGGAGGCCTGTTGACATTTTATGACCCCTTTTTGATAATGATTGGTCAGCTAAAACACTTACTTTCCCTTGAAATGTTTTTTTCTTAACTTCCTTAGCCTATGTCACCCTTAAAGTAGATTTACATTTTTATGGAGCAAAGATTCAATGGGTTACAAAAAGAACTTATTAACTCAAAGTCTAATGCTGCTAATGTTAAGGCTACTACTTGTTTTTTTCTACATCTTAACTATGTGCACACCCAGGAACACAATGGATAAGGGATGTGGGAATTTGGCAGCAAGCATTGGTTCAACACTGTTGTAAGAGTCTGGATAAACCTGCCAAGTAAGCTAGAATGCAAACAGAGTGTTTGAATAGAAATACTGCTTTCATGCCCAGATTTATCAACGAGAACCCTAAGTTAATTTTTTTTCCAGAAAAAGTGGTCAGGGATAGCACCCTGTTAATATCAGAAGAGTTGGTGAAAGGCATAAAACAGTAAGGAAGACAGATTCTGGTTTTGGGGTAGATGCTCGAGCAGGTCCAAGGGGTCCCTCAAGTCCTGATCTGCCTGCGCATCAGGTCTCTCCACATGACCCTGTCATGGGTGGGATAGCCCCCAGGGAGTCCCTCGAGTCTTGAATCCTTGCTTGTCAGGTCTCCTTCGCATGACCTTGTCATGAGTGGGATCTCCTGTGCTGGCTCCCGGCACTGCCTCTTTTTCACTCTCCATCTGATGACCACCACACCACCTTTGACTTAATCATTTCCCCAATTGTCCCTCATTGACAGTAACTGTGGGCAGGGCCCACTGTGGTGCTGATCAATAGCTGAGCAGGACAACGAATGGTCAGTCATTGACAAATGGTTGCTTGTGAATGGGGCTCTCTGAGGCACTGACAAATGTTTCAGCAAGACCTGTTGCTTAGTAAGAGGGTGGCGAGAAATGAAGCACAACAATGGCTTTCTTTTGAGGACTGTGCTCATCCTGCTCTGTTACACTGTGAATAGAATAAGAATCACTTTGAGGTAAAGGTCTGTCAAAGTAGTTTTCAAGGTGGGCTGGCCTTCACATTCTTGTTGGCTTTAAAATATTAGCTATACTATATGCTGAGCATGTGGTCAAATGACAGTTGTTGGAGAGCCTTTGAGATAATCACTGGTGACAGGTATGCCTAGGAATACAATGAAAGAATGACAGGCAAAAGTTAAATAAGTGTGTAAAACCAAAATCTAAGGTTGCAAAGGAGTTAATCAAAAAAATTCCAGCACACTGGACCCAAAGTGTCCCTATGTAACAGAGCAGCATGAGCACATCCTTTAGAAGTGAAGTGAAGTGAAGTGAAGTGATGTGAAGTGAAGTGAAGTGAAATCACTCAGTCGAGTCTGACTCTTGGTGACCCTATGGACTGTAGCCTACCAGACTTCTCCATCCATGGGATTTTTCAGACAAGAATACTGGAGTGGGTTGCCATTTCCTTCTCCAGGGGATCCTCCCGACCCAGGGATTGAACCCAGGTCTCCCACATTGTAGGCAGACGCTTTACCATCTGATCCACCAAGGAAGTAGCCACTGCTGTGCCTTATTACTCTGCATCCTGTTACTAGGCAACAGGTCTTTCTCAGCCATTGGTCAGTGCTTTCATGGGCCCCACCCACAAGCAACCAATTATCAATGAGGTACCTACTGGTACTTGTCTTCCTCAGCTGTTGGTCAGCACCGCAGTGGGCCCTACCTACTGATAACTCAATGAGGGACCATAGGGAAAGTGATTCAATCAACAGTCAGTTGTGTGAAGTGACTGGTGGTGAGCTGACTCTTGCCATTGACCAACTTACAATTTTTACAATAATGAGGATATATTTCTGGTAGTGGAGCAAGTTGAATTGTCCTACTCAATATGAGAGTTAAAACATCCCAAAAATATTAGTTGTGGAGACATTTGAGACTTTCTTTGCTCTGATGAGTAATCTTATGCAGATTGCATATTGACCTTGGGGCAACAGACTGAGGATTCACCAAGTCTGAGGGTCTCTAAAGCTCATCAGAGTAGATAAAACATCCAACCTGTTCTTAATGCATTTTTTCCACTGTACGTGCTTGTTCTTAAGTGCCTTATGCCCTTCAAGAAACCTGAACAGGCAGAGGTTGGTCTAGAGATGAAGTGACTAGAGGACTCCGAAAGGCTGAAGTGGGATGCAAAGGGTTTGGCAGAGGTTCATAGAGGGATGGAGGAGGCAGTAGTGTTTTATGGTTACACATAAATCAAAGGATAAAGGGAACTGAAGGGAAATTTGAAGGTCATGAGAAGAAGGAAGGAGGAGAAGGTGCAGGGAGATGGGAAGGGGTACGTATTTGGTAAGTTAGTAGGCAGAGAGCCCATGTTTCTGAGGCCACTGGAATTCTAAATTGTCTTTAGCAAAAACTTTTGCCAGTTTTTAAAGATTTTGAACTGAATTAAGGTCATAATGGTAGAGCAGAGAAAAAAAAAGGGAGAAAACAGAATAGATTAAGGATTTACCCACAGGATTTGAGTCAGGAGGTTGATGGGTCTCCTAGGGTAAAACAATTGGAGATTAATTCCCTATTGAATTAAACTCCAAGAGGATAATAGGAAGACAACTAAGGGAGGAGGCTGGGCCCTGCAAAGACCACATATCTCTCATTCCTGAAGAAATCAGGAGAACTCCCTTTGCCACACATGCACAGAAAAGACTCCTTGCATGCTGAAAGGAGAACAGTGTCAAGGGATGCTGTATCTACCCAGATGCCTTTTTGGTAAAATCCACTTGGTTAAGAGATGTGTGCATACACATAAGAGGTTCCTGAGATATATCAAAATGGACTGTGAACCAGGAAAATCAGAATGATTGTCCCAAATGAAACCCAGAAGAAATGCCTCATAAAAGTAATTCAAACTACCATGAGGGCACAAACTCAGGAACTCTCGCTCTGCATCTGCCTTTGTGCCTATCTAATACTTTACTTGTTTTACTACTTTTTGCCTTTATGGGAATTATTTAATTCAAAGCTTAAGAGGCAGGCCCTTGACACTGACCACTGATCTAGTGGCTAGGATCTGGTACTCTCACATCTGTGACCCAGCCTCAATCTCTAGCTGGGAACCAAAGCCCCACTTCAAGTTATCGCAGGCCCAGGGTACCAGAGATCATATTTATTAATAAAATCAGAGATAAGACCTTATAGGAGCCTGGAAAAAGTCCTGCTCGATTATTCCTTTGTACAGTCCCTATCTGAAGTGCCAAAAATATTTCCACCCCAAATTCCCATTAGGTAAGTCAAGGAAAACTACTAGAGTCTTCATACTGAAGAGTAGGGAAAGTTTCCTGCTCAAGAGTTAAGGAATGAGTCCTCACTCAAAATGCCAGAGAAAAACTTCTTTATTCAAAAGAATCAAAATAACTTCTTTTTATGCTGTAACAGACTTGACTTCCAGAGCACTGCTTGGATTCCCAAATTCATGAACAAGAGGGTTCAAAGGATATGCAAGGTGCAGTTAGTTATCTGGGCAGGAATGACAGAGTACCATATGGAAAGTCCAACCTTGATCCAACTCCTGGCTATATGAAATTGTCAAAAAAAAAAAAAAAAAAAGACTTAAGTCAGAAAGACTTCAGACAAAAAGACCATTGCAATAGGGAAAGTCCATTGACCACAAAAGCCGCAACATCTCAAAATCAAACAGAATTTTTTTTTTTTAATAGAGGGATACATAGGACTAGTGGGAACTTTCCTGGAGTGTGAGGGGATTGTGGGGGTGAGAAGGCAGCATGAGTAGGGCAGTTTAACAGAAAATGTTTGTCTTGTGGACAGCCAGCAGTGAGTTGCACCTTAGTGCTTGCTTAAGCTTGAGAGCAGCTATTGACGAAGATATCACCTGCATAAAAATAATAATAAATCCCCATATTTTAAATTCCACTTGCATTTGACTTATGACAGCAAAAACTGTTTGAGAGATAATACTATGATTGTTTTGGCTGCTAATAGATGTACAAATACTAAATCCATAAAAATCCCATAAATTAAAAAACAGTCCTACCAGGTAATGTCATTTTGGTTTTGGCATCTTTTGTTTTCTTTCGTTTTTGAGGTTTTGGAGCCATGGCTCAGATTTTCCGCTATATAAAGAGAGGATATCATTAGCATCATTTATAGTTTCAAATAATAAGTATTATCATCTAATAAACATAAGAATATATTCCCTAAAAAAAAAGTCTATGATGGCCCTGGAAAAGCCTTTAACTCTATCTGAGGTGGTGCTGCAAAATAAGAAAAGCCTAGATCTAGTTTTCCTACAGCAGGGAGGATTGTGCGCAGCCCTAAAAATAAAAAAAAAAAATGTTGTTTCTATGCTGATCATACTGGGGTGGTGAAAAAGTCCATGGCGAAAGTAAGAGGAGGGGCCAGCAGAGCAAGGACCCATCCTTAAAAACAGGGGGTGGAGGAGGAAAAAAGATGGCGGAGGAATAGGATGGGGAGAACACTTTCTCCCTCTCTACCTCATCAAAAGAACATTTCAACGCTGAGCAAATTCCACAAAATAACTTCTGACTGCTGGCAGAGGACATCAGGCATCCAGCAAAGCAGATCATTGGCTTCAAAGCCAGGTAGGGAATATTTTATTTTATTTTAAAGCACGAAGTTATAGACAAAGGAGGTAGGGAGGGAACCCCGGCACGGGAAGGGAATCCCGTCCCAGGAAGAGACTCTTAAAGAGAGAGGTTCCCTAAAATTGGGGAACTTTCTCACAGCTGTGCATGGGGCGAGCCCTGGAAGCACAGAGGGCAACATAACAGGAAGGAAGAATAAATAAATAATTAAAACCAACAGATTACGAATTCAACAGTATAACCCCCAGCGGATAAGCAGCGCAAACGCCTGCGTCCGACAGCAGTGGGGGTTGGGCAGGGAGGAGCGCTTTCTAAGAATTGGGCTGCGGGAGACGTAGGCTGCAGGGCTTTTCTCGAGAATCGGGGCGTAAAGGGGCCAGAATCGGGTCCGCGCATGGATAGAACGATTTATCCCGGACCAACAAACCAGACTGGGGGTAACTAACACGTGAAACGCTCGAACATAAGACACTGACAGGCCCGCACACAGAACAAAGGACGGATTGGAAATAGCCGGCTGCAGACCATCCCCCATCAGCGACGGGCAGCCAGAGCCTTAAGCGCGGGAAGAGGGCAGTCGCAGCTCAAGAGAGACATTACCTACCAAATTGCAAGCAAGCTTCTTTATTGAGACTTCTGCAACAATAGTCCGCGCCAAACTCCCTAGCCACTCGGACTTGGAACCAAACCCGGCACCCAGAGGGGACTTACTGAGCGCCAATCCTGAGCGGCTTAAACCGGGGAATTGCATGAAACATAGGCCAGGCCCCACACGGTTATCCCGCGGATTGGGAAGAGGCAAGCCCAGTGCAGAGCTCAGCTCCACTCTCCCTGTGGCAAGACAGAAATCAGACACGGAAGAGATCAGCAAACAGAGGAAGTCAAACAGAGGGAACTGCCTTGGTAGCGACTCCACACAGTCCTCAATGACAGAGAAAGCGCCAGATACGCCGTTTCTACTTTTCTGATCAAAAAAAAAAAAATTTTTTTTTTGGGGGATGATGTGGAAGCGTGATTTTTTTTTTCTTTTTAAGAGTTTTGTTTTCTTTCTTTAAAAATTATTTTTTTCCTTTTTAAATTTGTTTATCCTTTTCTTTTTCATCCTTTTTTTCCCCTAAACTTCCTTAAATTTTTAAGTCTTCTATATTTCTAGTTATTATTTTTAGAACCTAATATTACTTAAAAAAAAAAAAACCTATCGTTTAAGCAAACGCCATATATAGTCTTATTGGTGAAGGAAGTTGTCTTTTAATAATTCTGGAGTCTTTTATTATATTTTACTTTTTTTTTTTTTTTTCTTTTTCCCTATTTTTTTTTTAATTTCTCTCTACTGCTTCATCTTCTCTTCAATAATCTATCTTTGAAAATCCAATCTATACTCCAGATTTTTAATCTTGGCATTTTGGTATTTGTTGCCAATTTTGTACTTTTAAAAACCTAATCCTCAGTACCCAGTTTTACATGAGTGCAAGACTACTGGCTTGACCACTCTCTCCACCTTTGGAATCTCCCTTTTGCCACCAGGTGGCTTTTGTCTCCTCCCCTCCCCCTCCCCCTCTCTACCCAACCCTATGAACCTCTGTGCGTTCCAGAAGGAGGAGAACTCTAAGGGAACTGGTCACTGACTGGATCTGTATCCCTCCTTCCCATCTCCCTCTTTTATCCTCCTGTCCACCTCTATCTACTTCCTTCCTCTCCTCTTCCATGTATAACTCTGTGACCACCTCTGAGCAGTCCAGACTTCGGAGCGCACACAAGAAAGTGGTTACGGGCTAACTTGCTTTTCCCTCTTATGATTCCACCCCATCCCATTCCACTCACCTCTAACTACTCCCTCCCTCTTCTCTCCTTCAAGTAACTCACTGATCCTCTAGGGACGACCCTCAAGGTGGAGAAACCTATCATCATTAACCTAGATGTTTTAACATTAGTGCTGAATAGATGGAGAAATCATGAGGCTATTCTAAAAATAAATCTGAAAACCAGAATCAGGAGGCGTAATTCCAAATCCTGAGATCATCAAAGAATTCCTGAATACAGGGAACATTATCCAATTAGAGCTCATCAAACGCCTTCATACCTATACTAAAATTGAGCACTGCCCAAGGGCCAACAAGCTCCAGAGCAAGACATACCACGCAAATTCTCCAGCAACACAAGAACAAGCCCCTGAGCCTCAATACACAGGCAACTCAAAATACTCCAAAACCACTGACGTCGCATAACCCATTACTTCACACGTCACAGCACTCCAGAGAGAGGAAATCCAGATCCACCCACCAAAACTCCAACATAAGCCTCCCTGATCAAGAAACTTTGACAAGCCACTGATATAACCCCAAACACAGAGAGGAAACTCTATAATAAAGAGAACTCCACAAATTCCCGGAATATAGAAAAGCCACCCCAAACGCAGCAATATAACCAGGATGAAGAGACAGAGGAATACCCAGCAGGTAAAGGAACAGGAGACATGCCCACCAAACCAAACAAAAGAGGAAGAGATAGGGAATCTACCTGAGAAAGAATTCCGAATACTGATAGTGAAAATGATCCAAAATCTTGAAATCAAAATGGAAGCACAGATAAATAGCCTGGGGTCAAGGATTGAGAAGATGCAAGAAAGGTTTAACAAGGACCTAGAAGAAATAAAAAGAGTCAACATATAATGAATAATGCAATAAATGAGATCAGAAACACTCTGGAGGCAACAAATAGTAGAATATCGGAGGCAGAAGATAGGATTAGTGAAATAGAAGATAGAATGGTAGAGATAAATGAATCAGCGAGGGAAAAAGAAAGGCGAATTAAAAGAAATGAGGACAACCTCAGAGACCTCCAAGACAATATGAAACGCTCCAACATTCGAATTATAGGAGTCCCAGAAGAAGAAGACAAAAAGAAAGACCATGAGAAAATACTTGAGGAGATAATAGTCGAAAACTTCCCTAAAATGGGGAAGGAAATAATCACCCAAGTCCAAGAAACCCAGAGAGTGCCAAACAGGATAAACCCAAGGCGAAACACCCCAAGACATATTTCAATCAAACTAACAAAGACCAAACACAAAGAACAATTACTAAAAGCAGCAAGGGAAAAACAACAAATAACACACAAGGGGATCCCCATAAGAATAACTGCAGATCTTTCAATAGAAACTCTTCAGGCCAGGAGGGAATGGCAAGACATACTTAAAGTGATGAAAGATAATAACCTTCAGCCAAGACTACTGTACCCAGCAAGGATCTCATTCAAATATGAAGGAAATCAAAAGCTTTCCAGACAAGCAAAAGCTGAGAGAATTCAGCACCACCAAACCAGCTCTCCAACAAATACTAAAAGATAGACTTTAGACAGGAAACACAAAAAGGACGTATAAACCCGAAACCAAAACAATAAAGTAAATGGCAACAGGAGCATACTTATCAATAATTACCTTAAATGTAAATGGGTTGAATGCCCCAACCAAAAGGCAAAGACTGGATGAATGGATACAAAAACAAGATCCCTATATATGCTGCCTACAAGAGACCCACCTCAAAACAACGGACACATACAGACTAAAAGTGAAGGGCTGGAAAAAGATATTCCATGCAAATAAAGACCAAAAGAAAGCAGGAGTAGCAATACTCATATCCGATAAAATAGACTTTAAAACAAAGGCTGTGAAAAGGGACAAAGAAGGCCACTACATAATGATTAAAGGATCAATCCAAGAAGAAGATATAACAATTATAAATATATATGCACCCAACATAGGAGCACCGCAATATGTAAGACAATTGCTAACAAGCATGAAAGGGGAAATTAATAATAACACAATAATAGTGGGAGACTTTAATACCCCACTCACACCTATGGACAGATCAACTAAGCAGAAAATTAACAAAGAAACGCAAACGTTAAATGATACAATTGACCGGTTAGACCTAATTGATATCTATAGGACATTTCACCCCCAAAACAATGAATTTCACCGTTTACTCAAGTGCACACGGAACCTTTTCCAGGATAGATCACATTCTGGGTCATAAATCTAACCTTGATAAATTCAAAAAAATGGAAATTATTCCAAGCATCTTCTCTGACCATATGCACTAAGGTTAGATCTCAATTATAGGAGAAAAACTATTAAAAACTCCAACATTTGGAGGCTGAACAACACCCTACTGAATAATCAACAAATCACAGAAGAAACCAAAAAGAAATCAAATTATGCATCGAAACGAATGAAAATGAAAACACAACAACACAGAACCTGTGGGACACTTTAAAAGCAGTGCTAAGAGGAAAGTTCATAGCAATACAGGCATACCTCAAGAAACAAGAAAAAAATCAAATAAATAACCTAACTCTACGCCTAAAGCAACTAGAAAAGGAAGAAATAGAGAACCCCAGAGTTAGTAGAAGGAAAGAAATCCTAAAAATTAGGGCAGAAATAAATGCAAAAGAAACAAAAAGAGACCATAGCAAAAATCAACAAAGTAAAAAGCTGGTTCTTTGAAAGGATAAATAAAATTGACAAACCATTAGCCAGACTCATCAAGAAACAAAGAGAAAAAAATCAAATCAACAAAATTAGAAATGAAAATGGAGAGATCACAACAGACAACACAGAAATACAAAGAATCATAAGAGACTACAATCAGCAATTATATGCCAATAAAATGGACAACTTGGAAGAAATGGACAAATTCTTAGAAAAGTACAATTTTCCAAAACTGAACCAGGAAGAAACAGAAAATCTTAACAGACCCATCACAAGCATGGAAATTGAAACTGTAATCAGAAATCTTCCAGCAAACAAAAGCCCAGGTCCAGACGGCTTCACAGCTGAATTCTACCAAAAATTCCGAGAAGAGCTAACACCTATCTTACTGAAACTATTCCAGAAAATTGCAGAGTAAGGTAAACTTCCAAACTCATTCTATGAGGCCACCATCACCCTAATACCAAAACCTGACAAAGACACCACAAAAAAGAAAGCTACAGGCCAATATCACTGATGAACATAGACGCAAAAATCCTCAACAAAATCCTAGCAATCAGAATCCAGCAACACATTAAAAAGATCATACACCATGACCAAGTGGGCTTTATCCCAGGGATGCAAGGATTCTTCAATATCCGCAAGTCAATCAATGTAATTCATCACATTAACAAACTCAGAAATAAAAATCATATGATTATCTCAATAGATGCAGAAAAAGCCTTTGACAAAATTCAGCATCCATTTATGATAAAAACTCTCCAGAAAGCAGGAATAGAAGGAACATACCTCAACATAATAAAAGCTATATATGACAAACCCACAGCTAACATTATCCTCAATGGCGAAAAATTGAAACCATTTCCCCTAAAGTCAGGAACAAGACAAGGGTGTCCACTTTCACCACTACTCTTCAACATCGTACTGGAAGTTTTGGCCACAGCAATCAGAGCAGAAAAAGAAATACAAGGAATCCAAATTGGAAAAGAAGAAGTAAAACTCTCACTGTTTGCAGATGACATGATCCTCTACATAGGAAATCCTAAAGACTCGACCAGAAAACTACTAGAGCTAATCAATGAATATAGTAAAGTTGCAGGATATAAAATCAACACTCAGAAATCCCTTGCATTCCTATACACTAACAATGAGAAAGTAGAAAAAGAAGTTAAGGAAACAATTCCATTCACCATTGCAACGAAAAGAATAAAATACTTAGGAATATTCCTACCTAAAGAAACTAAAGACCTATATATCGAAAACTATAAAACACTGATGAAAGAAATCAAAGAGGACACTAATAGATGGAGAAATATACCATGCTCATGGGTCGGAAGAGTCAATATAGTGAAAATGAGTATTCTACCTAAAGCAATCTACAGATTCAATGCAATTCCCATCAAGCTACCAGCAGTATTTTTCACAGAACTAGATAAAATAATCTCAAGATTTGTATGGAAATACAAAAAGCCTCGAATAGCCAAAGCAATCTTGAGAAAGAAAAATGGAACTGGAGGAATCACCTTGCCTGACTTCAGGCTCTACTACAAAGCCACAATCATTAAGACAGTATGGTACTGGCACAAAGACAGAAATATAGATCAATGGAACAAAATAGAAAGCCCTGAGATTAACCCACACACCTATGGACACCTTATCTTCGACAAAGGAGGCAAGAATATACAATGGAGTAAAGACAGTCTCTTTAACAGGTGGTGCTGGGAAAACTGGTCAACCACTTGTAAAAGAATGAAACTAGACCCCTTTCTAACACCATACACAAAAATAAACTCAAAATGGATTAAGGATCTAAATGTAAGACCAGAAACTATAAAATTCCTAGAGGAGAACATAGGCAAAACACTCTCCGACATAAATCACAGTAGGATCCTCTATGATCCAACTCCCAGTATACTGGAAATAAAAGCAAAGATAAACAAATGGGATCTAATTAAAATTAAAAGCTTCTGCACAACAAAGGAAACTATAAGCAAGGTGAAAAGACAGCCTTCTGAATGGGAGAAAACAATAGCAAATGAAACAACTGACAAACAACTAATCTCAAAGTTATATAAGCAACTTATACAGCTCAACTCCAGAAAAATAAATGATCCAATAAAAAAATGGGCCAAAGAACTAAATAGGCATTTCTCCAAAGAAGACATACGGATGGCTAACAAACACATGAAAAGATGCTCAACATCACTCATTATCAGAGAAATGCAAATCAAGACCACAATGAGGTACCATTTCACACCAGTCAGAATAGCTGCGATCCAAAAGTCTACAAGCAATAAATGCTGGAGAGGATGTGGAGAAAAGGGAACCCTCTTACACTGCTGGTGGGAATGCAAACTAGTACAGCCATTATGGAAAACAGTGTGGAGATTCCTTAAAAAATTGCAAATAGAACTGCCTTATGACCCAGCAATCCCACTGCTGGGCATACACACCGAGGAAACCAGAATTGAAAGAGACACATGTACCCCAATGTTCATTGCAGCGCTGTTTATAATAGCCAGGACATGGAAGCAACCTAGATGTCCATCAGCAGATGAATGGATAAGAAAGCTGTGGTACATATACACTATGGAATACTACTCAGCCCTTAAAAAGATTAAATTTGACTCAGTTCTAATGAGATGGATGAAATTGGAACCAATTATACAGAGTGAAGTAAGCCAGAAAGAAAAACACCAATACAGTATACTGACACATATATATGGAATTTAGAAGACAGTAATGATGACCCTGTATGTGAGACAACCAAGAGACACAGAGGTATAGAGTGGACTTTTGGACTCTGAGGGAGAGGGAAAGGGTGGGATGGTTTGGGAGAATGGCAATGAAACATGTATATTTTCGTGTAAGAAACGAAGCGCCAATCTATGTTCAATGTAGGATGCAGGATGCATGGGGCTGATGCACAGGATGATTCAAGTAGAGGATGTGGGGTGGGAGGTGGGAGGGGGCTTCGGCATTGGGAGATTGTGTCACCTATGGCTGATTCGTGTCAATGTATGGCAAAACAAATACAGTATTGTAGTTTAAAATAAATAAATAAATAAATAACAACAACAAAAAAAACAGGGGGTGGGGTCAGTGACTTGAGGGCACTCAAAAACAGCCCCAGGCGGCCCAGCTTTAGCCCCACAGGTGACTTTTCCTGCACACATGACCTTGGGCAAGGCCCTGGTCCTCTGTAAAATGGCGAGGTGATGGTGCACAGGTTGGCCTTTGTGTCTTGCTTAGATCGTAAAAATTACATGTGTGTGCACAAATAACTGTTACATACAGTTAATTGTAACCATTTAATTAAAGCTTAAAAAAATAACTGAGGCTGCTGAGTAACCATGGAAAAACCATCCTGGCAGGTTTGCTCATCACAGGGCCCAGCACAGACTGGGTCAACAGCAGAAAACATGGCATCCTGGGGAAGGGCTGAGGCTTCACCGGCAGAGAGAGTGAGAAGCCCAGCAGAGATGGTTTAAATCCTGGTTCCATAAATCTCCTTGGTTGAACACTCTACTCTCCTCTCTAATGGGGCCACTCATTATCCTCCTAATACTCCTCACCTTTGGGCCCTACATTATTAATAAGCTGGTGACCTTCATTAGAAAACGAGTTCACTCTGTACAACTATTTGTGTTGAGGCAGCAATACCACTCCTTGCCTAGGGATATAGAGGAAGATTCCTCTATGTAGCTGAAGACAGGGGGAATGTTAGGACCTAACTGGAGCCCAAAACAGGCTCTAAGGGACAGGCTAGGTCTGAAGTTTAGTCTCTAAGAAAGCTGAGGCACTGGGAACTCCCACAGGCGGTGTAGCTTGACCAATAGGAAAAATCCCCTGAAAAAGCCCGCGCGTGTGGGAATCTAGCCAAATAGTAGATGCCAAGAGACCCTTGCAACCAATCCGCCCTTGCCTACTCTCTGTCTTTGTTCTAAGTTTATAAATACTGCTGTACCTCAGGGCTCAGGGCCCCCTTGCCTTACTCCACTGTATTGGATGCGGCAGGGTGCCCTAACTCGAGTTAGCAATAAATAAACTCCCTTCTTGCTTTTGCATTGCCTTGATAGATTTGTTCTCCCAGTTTATTTGGAGATTTAGACACGGAGCATAACACTTGCAAAGTCTGGATCACATAGGTCATGTAGTCTCAGAAAGTGGGGATTTGCAATACTAGGAACTGGAATTTATCTCATTCACCCTTGTCCTGCTCTTTGCAATCGTCCAGCCCCTGTGAACCTGCTTAATCATGCCTGTCCAGGTCAGGCATCCCCTTACCCATCTTGACCACTGTTCCCACACACGTGAAACCCCTTAGTTTAAACCATCCTGTTAACAGGAAGTGTTGCCCAGTATAGTTTGTCTATAAAAACCCTATAACCCTTTTTTTCAGGGCTCAGAGCTGTAGTATTAACTCCTCTGGGCCTACCGGCATAATAAATCTGAGTTCTCCAACTCTCCAAGTGTGGTGCTTGGTTTCTCGATTACCGGTTTCTGAAACAATATTGCTCAGTGAGCTCAAGAATGATAAAAACATCAACTTTAGAAAGTCAAAGCCTCAGGATAGCCAAGTTTTCAGTGTAACCATGACCTCAGCTTCTCAGGCTTCAGAGTTCCCTGGTCAAACTTCAATGAGATCGGAACCTTTTCAAATATCACAGACAGGTTTACCCAGAGGTCTTTCTGCTACTGTCTTAGAATAACTACATAATGATGATCCATAGCTTTAAATAAGCAGCTATTTCACAAGTTTTTCAGAGATAATCTCAGTTCCCTACACAACACAGACACTATCACTAAAATTTCAGGGGAAAATATAATCACTTTCCAGCAGGAGAATGAGATCATTGTGTCCCCAACTTTTACTCAGGGCTCAAATGGCCACTTTCCATACCTGTTGACTGTGACCAGTGAAGCCACTACCCCACAGGAAATGGCACTTGGTAAGTCACATTTTTTTCAGAGATAGTTCTCATATTCCTAAACAGAACTGTACCTGGATACAACAACATCACTCGCTGGTGTGTGACACAGTTTACAATTATTCAGTGGAGATTTTATTTTTTGACAGAAGCAGAGGCAGGAGCCACCTTGTCTACCAGCTTCAGGATGACCTGGCATGCCTCCATGGACAAACAACCCCACCTGCCAATTCAGCAAACAAAGGATGTTTGGCCCAACCAGTCAGCAGCCACTAAAACTGTCCCTGAAGGTGCACCCTGAAGGGCCCCTTGGTGGGAAACACAGTGATTCTGGCCCTAGATAGCTGAGATGAACAATCAAAGGAATGATTTCCATGATCCCAGGCTTTTGAATCTTTCCATAGAAAGAAAAGCGCTAAATTACTCAACCAGAGATGTTCGTTTTGTGCTTAGTGGTAACATTTTCTTGTTCCATTACATGCTTCTACCCACCCCCACCAAAAACTCTTACATGCCCTGGCTTCTCCCTTATCTCCCTAACCTCTTTGAACAGTTCCTCAGAGCCCTCTGAGAGGCTGTTTCCTGGGCTCTAGTACGGTCCAAACATAACTCACAACTTTTAGGTTGTGTGTTTTCTTCAGTCTACACCTCCTCCATATTCACCACCACGGTCCTGTCTGAAGTCTTTTTGCACTGACTGAAAATCTTGAACTTCACAAAACTCTCACCCTTGGGATTATGCATATTGGTCTGTGAGCTCCAGACCAAAGGACTCGGCTTGGCGCTGTGAGAACTACATCACCCAGAAGGGGCTGCAACTGAGCATAGTTGAACCAATGAGGAGGTGGAGGAGGGACGTTTCTGTGCCTTCCAGGGGCCACTTTGGGGCTGGGCCTCTGGCTGGGTCCTCCAAGCGGTTACTTTATCTTTTCTTGGCTTGGTCCCGGGGCTCAGAGGTTCTCAAGCTGTGTCACAGCCAAGGTGGCAGAAGAGAAAGCATGGTCCACACTGCACAGAGGCGGGTCTGAGGCTTGGCAGCTTCACTGCCCATGTCCCATACTGGGAACTACAAAGCCCAGTTCGCTGCCCTTGTCTCCTGACTCTGCTGGCTCTGGTGGCAGTCTCTGTGCTGATGGACCCGCACAGGTGTGTGCTGCCATTCCCAGATCATCACCCAAATTTTAAAGCCCCTAGATGAAAGTGTCTGCTCAGGGCATTGAAGTGCAGGTGACCGTGTCCAGGACAGAGCAGTGCTTGTGTGTGATGTCCCTTCCTGACAGCCAATGAGAAAATATGTGGGACAGCTGCAAGCAGAGGGACCAGCATGTCCAAAGGCTTGGCTGTGCCACTGAGTCCGGGGCATCTGGCAAACCTAGGATCCATGTGCTGTCTGCAAGGGACTGAGCGTGAGCAGAGGAGTCACATCAGGAACCTTCATTCCTAGGGCTTTGCAGGCCCCTGGGGAGTTGTGACCAGAAAAGGGACACAATCTGGGTTAATATATTTAAAGTTTCCCAAGGGTTGCCCAGGGAAGATAAGGAGGTGGAGGGAGTAGTGATGAAGTTGGAGGCAGAGAAACCAGAGAGGAGGCTGCTGGCAGTTTGGCTGGGCCAGGCCAGAGTGATGGCATGGAGGAGAGCCAAGCCTTCAGGGTTCCCTGCTGTATCAGATACTGTGAAGAAAGCAGGAAGGGAGTGAAAGACCATCCTAAGATTGTTTTCTATTTGTTTCTTTTTCTTTCTCTTCCTTTACTTTTTCCCCCTGAACTTCTGGGAGAATGGAGATGGAGAAGTTGGGTGGAGGGAGCTGGTTGTGTGTTGGAGGAAGGTCAGAGGTTGACTTTTGGATGTGGTGATTCTGAGATGTCCAAAAGTGTGTGTGTCACATAAACATCTGGACAAGCATGTCTGCAGTTTTAGCAGGGGTCTAGGCTGGAGATATTTAGAGAACTTTAGATGTGGACCTGGGCACAGCCATCAGATTTACGGGAGGGAATCTTAAGGTTATTTCAGTTGGGCTTGAAGTGAGAGAGGGAGGGCCTAGAGGTTAGATACCTCAGGTGGGCAGCCCAAAAACTGCCACCAGGAGGGAAGGGCCCTCAGTCCCAGTGCTTCTGGTTGTTACCTGAGGGAAGAAAGGCCTATGTGCGTCAGGAGCCAGAGCTAGGGAATGGCCTATGTTCATTGCCGTGTGGACTCAGCAAGACATTGAATCTATTCCCTGGGAACAAGAGAAGCATCAACCAGGCCAGACCACTGTGTCAGTTCCTCCACCACAACAAGCCCTTTGTCAGGAGGAGTGATCCAGTGTTCTGATGGAAATTTCCTTGAGCAGGCTGACCTTTGGGGATGGACATGCACAAGGCCAGCTGCAGTGGTGAAAGGGTAACAGGCAGGAAGGCCAGGGGTCTCCAAATGGAGGAAATAGCCTGCAAATGTTGCCAGGGTCCAGCCCCCCGCAGGATCCAGGGGTACCCTCCAGATGAATGGTGTCGGCAAATGAATGAATGAGACAGAAAGAATAGAACCTGATATTCCTTGGTTTACACACAAAGCTAATAAAGCCCCAGACAATGGACTTGCTCTGTTCACAGAGGCCGCAGGCACCCTCTTGCCAGAGTGAAGACACAGAGTGCCTTCTAGCCGGAATGAAGATGCAGAGAGCCTCTGTGCTCCAAGGGATCAGCCTGAAAAAGAGAGGGAGGGAGAGGGACAAAGGGAGAGAGAAAGAATGATTGACATGGGGAGACCAAGCTTCGGTAAGTGAGGCCCGTAACTTTATTTTCAAAAGGAACTTTTATACCTTGACTTGTACATAGAGGGAAATGAAAGATGCAATGTCATACACAGTCAGTCCAAATATTACACCTGTTTTGTCTTTATTGAAACCAGGATTTTTTCTGCATTCCTTTCCCATAAATAATGTTGTGTACATTATCTTCTGGCCTTGGAGGCCTGTGGACATTTTATGACCCTCTTTTGGTAAAGGCTGCTCAACCAGAAAACTTATTTTCCCTTGAAGTGTTTTTATTTTCCTTTATATTTCTAATCTATGTCAGCCTCAGAAAGTATTAAACAGAGTTACATTCTCATGGAGCAAAGGTCGTGAGTTACAACAAAGAAAGAGCCAATTAGCTCAAAGGTCTGGTGTGGTTAATTCCAAGGCTACTGCTTGTTTTTCTTAAATTCCAACTACATTAACTATTGCACTCCCAGGTGCACAGTGGATAAGAGATATGGGAACTTAGCAGCAAGCATTGGCTCAACAATGAAGTCCTACACCAGCACTATTCTAATAGTTTTTAATTCTTCAAAAGGCTCTATATTTTTAGAATGTTTTAGGATTCCCATGCCTCTCACAGTTGGGAGGCTGTGAATAATCACACACGTAGCTGCAAGAGTCTGAATAAACTGCCAAGCAAGCTAGAATGCCAACAGAGGGGGTTTGGATTGAAATATTCACTTCATGGTCAAGAGACTTATCAACTAGAGCCCTAAGTTGATTTTTCCCTGAGAAAGGTGGTCGGGGATAGCCCCTGTTAATGTCAGAAGAGTTGGTGAAAGGCATAAAATAGTAAGACAGACAGATTCTGGTTTCAGGGTAGATGATTGAGCAGGTACAGAGGGTCCCTCAAGTCCTGATCCACCTTGCTCGTCAGGTCTCTTCTCCATGACCTTGTCATGGGTGGGATCTCCCATGCTGGCTCCTGGCAAAGTGTCAGACATTTTTATTTCTCTTAAGATGCAAGGATACAAACTAGTGATATTTTTTTTCCTTCTCTATACAAATTTAAAAGGAGGTTTCTCTTAAAATTCTGTGTTGCCATAATGACACCTGGTTTCACCTGAAGTTAACTATTCTCAAACCTAGAGATAACCAATGCATTTTTCTTATGGAAATGTTTATCTTAAGCTATGCTAACGTACTATGCATTTACCCCAAACTCTGTCTTCAAGTTTTGGCTCAGAACTTACTTGACAAACCAGTATGTTATACTCAGATATTGTTCCTCTAATCTATGTAAATGAAACTATTTGTGTAGTGATCTGCCCTTCTTCAAGATTCAATTTAATCATTTTATGGCCCAGGATGGACCATTTGGTGCCAAGATTATCACAAAATGCATCTTATGAGTGAGGAGTCTGTGCCATTCTGAGTTTTAAGACATTCCTTTCTTTTATTAACAGACTGCTAGTGACTGTTTAACATCCAGCTGAAGACTAGCAGGGGGGGTACTCTTTCTCCGACCTTCTGATGCCTATGTCAGAAGATTTCTCTATCTCCTTTATACTTCAATAAAAATTTATTACACAAATGCTCTGAGTGATCAAGCCTCATCTCTGGCCCCAGATTGATTTCTTCTCCTCTGGGGACCAAGAATCCTGGCGTCTTTGCGTGATTCAATAACAACCTTTCAGTGGTAAAACATCCCACTGGCCTGTTCATACCCATTCTCCAGAATTTACTTATGAAATAATTGCTTTTTTAAACATTTCTTTAAAGAAAAAACACACAAAATATATTTAAAGCTTATGGATTTAACTAGCTAAATCTAGGCAAATTCTTACTAACAGTTGGAACAGTTACCATACCTATAAACTTTTAAATAAAGTCAAAAGTCTGAAATATCACATTCATTTAAATGCTTAAAAAGCAAGAAAGCCACCAACATTGTCAAAAGTTCATTGCCTTATTTACAGCAAAAACATTCACCAAAGTGCTAATCCTGTGGAAAATAAAAGTAACATGTAGCACTTACCATGTACATGTTTCAAACCAACAACAGCCCTATAAGATGGGTACTGGGGTACAGTCCTCAAAGAGGACTGAGTGGTTGAGTCCTTATGCAAGTTCATGCAGCTGTAATCTGAAGCCAAGTGTCCCTTTGGATGTAAACATATACCAGTCTCAGTCATCTCATTTACTCTCACCACAGCCTTGATGGCCATCAGGATTTACCCCTCCCTACTTTTTTTTCATTAGTTGTCCATATGGCTTCATACTTCACTTTATTCCAGGCTCACTCCAATGTCCCCTCCTTGGAGAAGCCATCCTTGGTTCAGTTCAGTTGCTCAGTCATGTCTGACTCTTTGCGACCCCGTGGACTGTAGCACCACAGTCTTCCCTGTCCTTCACCATCTCCCAGAGCTTACTCAAACTCACGTTCATTGAGTCGGTGATGCCATCCAACCATCTCATCCTTTGTCATTCCCTTTTCCTCCTGCCTTCAATCTTTCCCAGCATCAGAGTCTTTTCAAATGAGTCAGGTCTTCACATAAGGTGGCCAAAGTATTGGAGTTTCAGCTTCAGTATCTTCCCTTAAAATTAATATTTAGGACTGACATCCTTTAGGATTGACTGGTTGGATCTCCTTATAGTCTGAGGGACCCTCAAGAGTCTTCTTCAACACCACAGTTCAAAAGCATCAATTCTCTGGCACTCAACTTTCTTTATAGTCTAACTCTCACATGCATACATGAGTACTGGAAAAAAAAAATAGCTTTGACTAGACCGATCTTTTTCTGCAGAGTAATGTCTCTGCTTTCTAATATGCTATCTAAGTTGTTCTTCCAAGGGACAAGTCTCTTTTATTTTCATGGCTACAGTCACCATATGCAGTGATTTTGGAGCCAAGAAAATAAAGTATGTCACTGTTTTCATTGTTTCCACATCTATTTGCCATGAAGTGATGGGACCACATGTCATGATCTTAGTTTTCTAAATATTTAGTTTTAAGCCAACTTTTTCATTTTCCACTTTCACTTTTGTCAAGAGGTTCTTTAGTTCACCTTCACTTTCTGCCATAAGGGTGGTGTCATCTGTGTATCTGAGGTTAGTGATATTTCTCCTGGCAGTCTTGATTCTAGCTTGTGCTTCACCCAGCCCTGCATTTCGTATGATTACCCTGGTTACCCTGTAGAAAACTGCCCCCAGTCTTTCCTGCCTCACTCTTATTCTGTTGTCATTAAGACTCTCTTGATCATTTGCTTAGTTCCTATGGATGTTCTGTCTCTGACTCTAGAGTGTGAGCTCCTATTCACAAAGAGCATGGTCTGAACCAGATGCTCAGTCAGTAATTGATACTGTGTCCTGGGGGACCACCTCCGACCATGCCTCCTTCTCTTCTCCCCTTGCCCTCTGCCTCCAAGGCACACAGAGCTGAACGTGCCAAGCTCTTCCCCTCATCCCAGCCTTTGCCATTGAAGTTCTCTTTACCTGGGACACCATCACCAGATCTCACACTGGAACCCTCTCACATCCTTCCAAGCTCTGTTCAAATGTCACTTCTTTGAAGAGTGTTCTAGCTAAAATAGCCCCTGTTCCACCCGCCTTCATTTTGGATTTGTGTGTATGTGTGAATGTGTGTGTGTGTGCAGGGAATTTGGCATGACAAAAGCAAAAATGCAGGTTTAGTTGTGCTTGTTCAGGTTGCTGAAGGAGTAAATAGGGAAACTATTAGTAACAAAACAGCCTTAAGAGTTGGCCTTCATTGTGCTTAACCACAATCACAGAAAACTAACTAATCTGATTACATGGACCACAAACTTGTCTAACTCAATGAAACTATGAGCCATGCGGTGAAGTGCCACCCAAGATGAACGGGTCATGGTGGAGAATTCTGACAAAACATAATTCACTGGAGAAGAGAATGGCAAACTACTTCAGTGTTCTTGCCTTGAGAACCCCATGAACAGTATGTAAAGGCAAAAGATAGGACACTGAAAGATGAATTCCCCAGGTCAGTAGGTGCCCAATATGCTACTGGAGATCAATGGAGAAATAGCCCAGAAATAATGAGGAGATGGAGCCAAAGGAAAAACAACACCCAGTTGTGGATAAGACCAGTGATAGAAGTAAAGTCCAGTGCTGTAAAGAGCAATATTGCACAAGAGCCTCGAATGTTAGGTGCATGAATCAAGGCAAATTGGAAGTGGTCAAACAGATGGCAAGAGTGAACATCAACATTTTAGGAATCAGTGAACTAAAATGGATTGGAATGGGTGAATTTACCTCAGATGACCATTATATCTACTATTGTGGGCAAGAATCCCTTAGAAGAAATGTAGAGTTCCAGAGAGTTTCAGAGTTCCAGAAAGTGATGTACTTCTTTTTTATTGAATATTCCAAAGCCTTTGACTGTGTGGATCATAACAAACTGTGGAAAATTATTTAAGAGATGGGAATACTAGACCACCTTACTTGCCTCCTGTGAAATCTGTATGCAGATCAGGAAGCAACAGTTAAAACTAGACATGGAACAACAGACTGGTTCCAAATCTGGAAAGGAGTACATCAAGGTTGTATATTGTCACCTTGCTTATTTAACTTATATGCAGAGTACATCATGAGAAATCCTGGACTGGATGAAGCACAAGCTGGAATCAAGTTTTCTTGGAGAAATATCAATAACCTCAGATATGTAGATGACACCACCCTTATGGAAGAAATTGAATAAATAACCTCCTGATTAAAGGGAAAAAGGAGAGTAAAAAAGTTGACTTAAAAGTCTACATTCAGAAAACTAAAATCATGGTATCTGGTCCCATCACTTCATGGCATATAGATGGGGAAACAGTGGCTGACTTTATTTTTGGGGAGTCCAAAATCACTACATGCGGTGACTGAAGCCACGAAATTAAAAGATACTTGCTCCTTGGAAGAAAACTACAACAAACCTTTACAGCATACCTAAAAGCAGAGACATTACTGTGCCAACAAAGTCCATCTAGTCAGAGTAATGTTTTCCAGTTATCACATATGTGTGTGAGAGTTGGACTATAAAGAAAGCTGAGCACAGAAGAATTTATTCTTTTGAACTGTGGTGTTGGAGAAGACTTTTGAGAGTCCCTTGGACAGCAAGAAGATCACAAGCAGTCTTGTAAAGGAAGCCAGTCCTGAATATTCATTGAAAGGACTGATGATGAAACTGAAATTCCAATACTTTGGTCATCTGATATGAAGAACTGGCTCATTTGAAAAGACCCTGATTCTGGGAAAGATTGAAAGCAGAAGGAGAGGGGGGATGATACAGGATGAGATGGTTGGATGGCATCACTGACTCAATGGACATGAATTTGAGTAAACTCGGGAGTTGGTGATGGACAGGAAGGCTGTTGTGCTCCAGTCCATGGGGTCGCAAAGAGTCGGACATGACTGAGTGACTGAACTGAAGTGAGCCCTTATTGTGTACCAAGTTACAATGACTTCCTAGCTTAACTCTCCTCTCCTTAGGATCAGTTTTTCTTATCATCCTTACTTTACATAACAGAAACTTTGAGTCTTAGAAAATTTACCTGTTGAAGATCACACAGCTCTTCATTGGCAGAAATTCAAAATCCATATATCAGTCAATAGAGTCCTCCACTCTAACCATGATGCAACAATTGAAGTCAACTTTGCAGGCTAGGTTTGGGCTTAGGTATGAGGATGTTATAAGGGGCCTTCCAGGTAGAGAGTACCAACTGGGGCAAAGGCAGGGATATGTATTGTTTGAGGAGGCAGAAGAGGGCCTCTGCAGGTTGCTGAATGGAGTTTAACTGCTCCCTCCATCTGCTGAGATGTGTCTCTCAAGGTGGATTGTGATATGGTGTCCTGGATATTCATCCCACCCTTTGGTGCTGGCAGAGGATGGGGGTTACACAAAGTGGCTCTGAGCCAGAGAGACTTGTCTGAGTTCAGATCACTGTTTATTTGACCTCTGACTCTGTTTGACTTCTGGTTGACTGTCCCTGAGCCTCAGCACACTGACTGTGACATTGACATACTGACAGTGTTGGCCTCATGGACAATCCAAGTATGGAAACACACCAAGCACCACCAGACTTATGCTGGGCAACACAGGGTTCACTTGATAACCATTGTCTCTTTCACACTCACAGCAACCTGGCAGTGGGAACAATTAGGGCATTGATGCAGAAATCACTGCTCAGAGAAATGAAGTGATGACACAGCTGGAAAATGTCAGGTTGAAGAAGCTGTGTTCAGACTTAGGAGTCTGGCTCCAGTGCTAGGCACATGTAATCAGTTGGATGTGGCACAGAAAGTGCTCAGCATGGAGCCAGGGCCTTAGGAGGTACACACCCCCATGGGATTCAGAGCTAAGGTCCTTCTAGATTGTTCCAGTGACTGAGTGACAGACTCTAACCTCATTCTGTTAGCCACAAGGGTGATATCCCTGCCTCTCTTTGACTTTCTAGGGATCAGTGACCTTTGAAGATGTTTATGGCCATGTCCTTCATTTCAAGTTCCTGGCCTGGAAGATCTAGCCCCAAAGACCCTGTAGCAGGAGGTGGTGCTGCAGAGCTGGAGAGGAGCTTTGACTGGGTAGGTCCTCCTCCACACCTCCTGAAGGAACCCACAGCCTCCTCCAACCTGCCTCATGCTCCAGGTGGGTTGGCTCTCCCTCCTCCCTATAGTTCCTGGCCTGTTTGTCTCTCACATCCTGCCTAGTCTCCCTGTGTCTCTACCACGGACTGGTGGGACTAGAGTCAAGTCCCCTTCAAAATGGTTCAAAACAAAGGGAGGATTTATTCCGGGTAGAAGGGAATAGGGTACAGTGCAGTATATTCCAGAAACCAAGGGCCAAATGTCTAGCTAGGCTCTGGAAAGACTGAAATCAAGAACTGAATGGAACGGTGATCTGCCTTAGCCCTGAGGTCTATCACTAAGGCTTCTCTCTGTGTCACTCGTGGTACTCTTAGGTGGGTGGCTCTTTCTCCTGCAATGAATTTGAGGCAGGATTTGGCTATCCAAGTTCTAACTCTGAGGCCACTGAATTTCTTGCCTTCACTTTGTTACTAGTTCATGAAATGCCCATGAGCTCTGGCAGTCACCATATTAGCCACTCACATGGGCCCCTATTTTCCCAGGAGTGAATCCTCCTACTCACAGTCCTTCATCTCTATGGCCCAAAGCTGCTGGCCTCATGCCAGGCTCTGAGCTGTTTTTTTCCTTGATTAGCATTCAGGAGCCGGGGCTTTGCAGCCACGCTGCCTGGCGCCCAATCCCAGCTCTGCCATTCATGAACTCTGTGACTCTAGATAAGTGACTTAACCTCCCTATGCCTTAGTTACATCTTTGGTAAAATGGGGTAATATGTTATCTACTTCACATGGCTGTTGCCAGGGCTAATATATTAATATATGAAAAGGCTTAGAACACAACCTGATGTTCACTGACTACAGATGGACCATTCTGATCCTCATTGCAATAATCATCAACTATGATTGATGTTGTCATCATGCCTAGACTTGGTACCTTCCAAAGCCACGTTGTGTAGTTGTGTGGATCAACATCACAGAGGCAAGCCACAGCCATAGCTGGGCTCTCATCTGGACTCAGTCACTCATCATTTCTGGGCATGCCTTGCTGACAAATCAGTTTATGCCCTTGAGCCTCTGTGCCTTCATTCATGAAATGGTGCCTATTCTAGCACCTGTTTCCTGAGGGGAGGGGGACAGGAAAATCATTTAATACAGGACCTACAGTAGGAAGGACCTATGCAAGCCTTGGCTCAATAACTCAGTGATTCATACCTTGTTCTGAAATGATGAGACTCCATGTGTTAGCCGTGTAACTTCTCCAGATGAGTCCACAATTGGAACTACGGTTAATGAATGCACTGAAGGTACAGTACACAGTCCCTGAGATGTGGTAGCAACTCATAATGTTCATTTTGGTGCCACTAGGATTGGAATTCCCATGGCAGCATGGCCAAGGAAACACCTGAAATTGTCTTGGCCTCAGTTTCCTCATCTGTGACCGGGACAATAGCAGCACTGGCTTGGTTGTGTATTATATAAATTATAATCAGTTCCTATTTGTGTAGCTCTTAGGGAAGACCTGGACACATAGCAAGGACTGTCTACATTTGTGTTAAGTAAGACAAAGGAATACATCCCATGTTTTCCCACCCAACCTCTAGTGGTCTTTTAACCAGGAATTGACCAGGTTAAGAACTGAACAGAACCCTGACGGCTCCCTTATCTCAGGTGGCCAAGTGATTCCCCCTGACAGAGCCCCATCCCTCGTCCTCAGTGTCCAGACAGTCTCTCCCAGGAGTCAGAACTTCTTCTTCCCTGGAATAATAGGTACGTGTCAGCATAGGGATCTAGTCCTCTACCTCCTGCTTTCCTGAATGTGACTCTGGTCTGGGAAACCCCTATAACTTGGGGAGGATGAACACAGGGATGACAACTAGTCTGTGCCTCTTATCATTCATGGGACATCACCTCTGAGCCTCTTTTTCCTCATCTAGAAGATGGAATGATTCAGGCTGAGGTGAGCATTATTTTGTAAAGCACTTTTCACCAGGCCTGACTCACTGTAAAATAACACAAACACCTCACTGAGTGTCCTGTTAGGGGTTAGTCCCCTTTCCACCTTCCCTAACCTTCTTTCAAGTTTTATTGTCCTCCATAGCTCTCAACATTTTCTAATAGACTTTAAAATTCACCAACTTATTTTTATTGCTTTGTTCCTTTGTGGAATGTACATTCCAGAAACCCAGGGCCTTAGTTTGCTTTGGTTGCTATCAGGAACACTGTCACGAATGAATGAACAGCCTGTGAGTCCTCCTATCTCTCCTGTTACTGCTCTATGGAGTCTTCAAGACTCCCCCTGCCAGCACTGGTCAAGATGCACATGCAGCAGCAGCAGCCCAACTCAGTTTTCTCTGGAAAGCTCTCTTTACAATATTAAACAACAAAGAAGGAAGGGAGGTGGACAATGAGGAGCAAGAAGTGCACGTGTGACTTCTTTCTGACTTCTCTCCCATGCCTTTGAAGACTTATCATTGGTTATTTATTTGACAGTATGGTAGGCAAAAAATGACCCCTGAGATGTGCATAGGCCGTAACCTCTGGAACTTGCGAATAAGTTGTTACAACAGAATATCAAGGAAGCAGGTGGCTGATCATAAAATAGAGAGGTTATCCTGGTATATCTCGGTGGTGCCAGGGAAATCACAAGGATCCTTAAAAACGGAAGTGAGCAGCAGAAGAGTCAATGTCAGGGTGATGTCATGTGAGATAGACTCCACTGGCCATTGCTGGCTCTGAAGATGAAGGAAGGGGGACATGAGCCAAAGAATCAGGCAACTGAGAGAAGCCCAAAAAGTCAAGAAAACAGATTCTCCCTTATAGCCTTCAAAAGGAATACAGCCCTGCTGACACCTTGTTTTTAACCCTGTGATGCCTGTGTTGGGCTTGTGAAATACAGAATTGTTTGATAATAAGTTTGTGTTCTTTTAAGCCACTAATGTTGTGGTAATATGTTACAGCAACAAAAAGAAACTAATACAGAGGGCAGGGGGTAGGGGGTGGTTGACAGGGGAAAGACCATTTTCCCCCTTATCAGTCTTTTATAATCATTCACTGCCATCCAGTGTCAAGCGTTGTTAGTTGAAGGCAGCTCCACAAACATGTACTGAAAAACCTCATTCCTTAAAAATGTTGCCTCTACCCTTGAGTGGCATATGTGTTTGTTTGAAGGCTTGACTTATGAAATATTTGAAACTTATGAGAAATCAGATAGTAAATATAGTATCTTGTGCAATTACTTCATTATAACCATGGAGTTAATGATCTATAGACAAAAGAGCACACATTTTTTTTGCACCAAACCCAAGTAGGATGGTACGTGTTGCAAAAGGGCATCAGAGGGCAGACACACTGAAATCATACTCACAGAACACTAGTCAATCTAATCACACTAGGACCACAGCCTTGTCTAACTCAGTGAAACCAAGCCATGCCTGTGGGGCAACCCAAGATGGGCGGGGTTATGGTGGACAGATCTGATAGAATGTGTCCACTGGAGAAGGGAATGGCAAGCCACTTCAGTATTCTAGCCTTGAGAACCCCATGAACAGTATAAAAGGCAAAATGATAGAATACCAAAAGAGGAACTCCCCAGGTTACTATGTGCCCAATATGCTACCGGAGATCAGTGGAGAAATAACTCCAGAAAAAACAAAGGGATGGAGCCAAAGTAAAAACAGTACCCAGCTGTGGCTGTGACTGGTGATAGAAGCAATATCCAATGCTGTAAAGAGCAATATTGCATAGGAACCTGGAATGTCATGTCCATGAATCAAGGCAAATTGGAAGGGGTCAAACAAGAGATGGCAAGGGTGAACATCGACATTCTAGGAATCGGTGAACTAAGATGGACTGGAATGGGTGAATTTAACTCAGATCACCATTATATCTACTACTGCGGGCAGGAATCCCTCAGAAGAAATGGAGTAGCCATCATGGTCAACAAAAGAGTCCTAAATACAGTACTTGGATGCAACCTCAAAAAGACAGAATGATCTCTGTTCATCGCCAAGCCAAACCATTCAGTATCACAGTTATCCAAGTCTATGACCCAAACAGTAACGCTGAAGAAGCTGAAGTTGAATGGTTTTATGAAGACATACAAAACCTTTTAGAACTAACACCCAAAAAAGATGTCCTTTTCTTTATAGGCGACTGGAATGCTAAAGTAGGAAGTCAAGAAACACCTGGAGTAACAGGCAAATTTGCCAAGAAAATGCACTGGTCATAGCAAACACCCTCTTCCATCAACACAAGAAAAGACTCTACACATGGACGTCACCAGATGGTCAACACCGAAATCAGATGGATTATATTCTTTGCAGCCAAAGATGGAGAAGCTCTATACAGGTGATGAAAACAAGACCAGGAGCTGACTGTGGCTCAGATCATAAACTCCTTATTACCAAATTCAGACTCAAATTGAAGAAAGTAGGGAAAACCGCTAGACCATTCAGGTATGACCTAAATCAAATCCTTTATGATTATACAGTGGAAGTGAGAAATAGATTTAAGGGCCTAGGTCTGATAGAGTGCCTGATGAACTATGGAATGAGGTTCATGACATTGTACAGAAGACAGGGATCAAGACCATCCCCATGGAAAAGAAATGCAAAAAACCAAAATCGCTGTCTGGGGAGGCCTTAAAAATAGCTTTGAAAAGAAGAGAGGAGAAAAGTAAAGGAGAAAAGGAAAGATATAAGCATCTGAATGCAGAGTTCCAAAGAACAGCAAGAAGAGATAAGAAAGCCTGCTTCAGTGATCAATGCAAAGAAATAGAGGAAAAGAACAGAACGGGAAAGATTAGAGATGACTTCAAGAAAATTAGAGACACCAAGGGAATATTTCATGCAAAGATGGGCTCAATAAAGGACAGAAATCGTCTGGACCTAACAGAAGCAGAAGGTATTAAGAAGCGGTGGCAAGAATACATGGAAGAACTGTACAAAAAGATCTTCATGATCCAGATAATCATGATGATGCGATCACTAATCTAGAGCCAGACATCTTGGAATGTGAAGTCAAGTGGGCCTTAGAAAGCATCACTATGAACAAAGCTAGTGGAGGTGATGGAAGTCCAGTGGAGCTGTTTCAAATCCTAAAAGATGATGCTGTGAAAGTGCTGCACTCAATATGTCAGCAAATTTGGAAAACTCAGAAGTGGCCACAGGACTGGAAAAGGTCAGTTTTCATTCTAACCCCAAAGAAAGGCAACACCAGAGAATGCTCAAACTACCGCACAATTGCACTCATCTCACATGCTAGTAAAATAATGGTCAAAATTCTCCAAGCCAGTTTTCAGCAATACATCAACTGTGAATGCCCTTATTTTCAAGCTGGTTTTAGAAAAGGCAGAGGAACCAGAGATCAAATTGCCAACATCCGCTGGATCATGGAAAAAGCAAGAGAGTTCCAGAAAAACATCTACTTCTGCTTTATAGACTATGCCAAAGCTTTTGACAGTGTGGATCACAACAAACTGTGGAAAATTCTGAAAGGGATGGGAATACCAGACCACCTAACCTACCTTTTGAGAAATCAGTATGCAGGTCAGGAAGCAACAGTTAGAACTGGACATGGAGCAACAGACTGGTTCCAAATAGGAAAAGGAGTAGGTCAAGGCTGTATACTGTCACCCTGTTTATTTAACTTATATGCAGAGTACATCATGAGAAATGCTGGACTGGAAGAAACACAAGGCGAAATAAAGATTGCCAGGAGAAATATCAATAACCACAGATATGCAAATGATACAAGGCTTACGGCAGAAAGTGAAGAAGAACTAAAGAGCCTCTTGATGAAAGTGAAAGAAGAAAGCAAAAAGTTGATTTAAAGCTCAACATTCAGAAAACGAAGATCATGGCATCCGGTCCCATCACTGCATGGGAAATAGGTGGAGAAACAGTGGAAACAGTGTCAGACTTTTTTTTTTGGGGGGGCTCCAAAATCACTGCAGATGGTGACTGCAGCCATGAAATTAAAAGACGTTTAGTCCTTGGAAGAAAAGTTATGACCAACCTAGATAGTATATTGAAAAGCAGAGATATTACTTTGCCAACAAAGGTCCGTCTAGTCAAGGCTATGGTTTTTCCTCTGGTCATGTATGGATGTGAGTGTTGGTCTGTGAAGAAGGCTGAGCGCCGAAGAATTGATGCTTTTGAACTGTGATGTTGGAGAAGACTCTTGAGAGTCCTTTGGACTTCAAGGAGATCCAACCAGTCCATTCTGGAAGGAGATCAGCCCTGGGATTTCTTTGGAAGGAATGATGCTAAAGCTGAAACTCCAGTATTTTGGCCGTGTCATGTGATGAGTTGACTCATTGGAAATGACTCTGATGCTGGGAGGGATTGGGGGTAGGAGGAGAAGGGGGTGACAGAGGATGAGATGGCTGACTTGATGAACGTGAGTCTAGTGAACTCCAGGAGATGGTGATGGACAGGGAGGCCTGGCATGCTGCAATTCATGGGGTTGCAAAGAGTCGGACACAACTGAGCGACTGAACTGAACTGTAAACTGTTTAGAACTTTGATTTAAAAATATATATCAATGTGGTTTAGAGTGTCCAGCACTCTCACTTTCTTTTGGTCCTGGTCCATTGTCTGCTTATTGTTAATTTTCTGTGTGTAATGCAGATGATGGTATAGCTGTGTGGGCTTCCCTGTTGAGTCCCAATGCTTTCCTTCAGTAAGTATTTCTCAGCTTCCTTACTTCTTGGTAGAGGGGCTTCTGGAAGCCCACCTCAGCAGCTATTTAGGGTTAGAGTTAGAACTAGAAGAAAATCTAACACACAGACGAGTTAAACTCACAATTAAATTAGAGAAACAAATACGGAGAAGAAATCTCATGATTTTATCTGATAAAAGATTGCATGAAGTGTTGCTGTCAAGTGACTACAGTTTTAAGAGGTGGACCAGGGTGAACACAGACAGGAGTACGTGGGTTTCACACTTATCACTGGTGCCTTATCCCCATGCTGCTGTCACTGGTCAGGGTGTTTTGGAGTTCCTTCTTCGTGATTACGCTGAGGTTGGTTTTCAGAGCACATGGGACAGATACTCAGGGTTACCTCAGGTTAAAAATTTTCATGTCTAATAAACAAAATTAGAAGTGAAAATGGAGAAATCACAACAGATAACACAGAAATAAAAAGGATCATAAGAGACTACTATCAGCAACTATATGACAATAAAATGGACAACTTGGAAGAAATGGATGAATTCTTATAAAAGTATGACCTTCCAAACTGAACCAGGAAGAAATAGAAAATCTTAACAGACCCAGCATAAGTGCAGAAATCAGAACTGTAATAAAAATCTTCAACAAACAAAAGCCCAGGATGACATAGCTGCACAGGTGAATTCTACCCAAAAATTAGAGAAAAGCTAACACTTATCCTACAGAAATTCTTCCAGAAAATTCCAAATGAAGATAAACTGGGAAATTCATTCTACCATCACCTAACACCAAAACCAAAGATGCAACAAAAAAAAGAAAACTATAGGCCAATATCACCGATGAACATAGGTGTGAGAATCTTCAACAAATTTCTAGCAAACAGAATTCAAAAACATATTAAAAGGATAATACTTGTCATGATCAAGTGGGATGTATCCCGCGGATAGGAGGATTCTTCAAAATTCACAAATCAATCAATGTGATACACCACATTAACAAATTGAAAGATAAAAACCATATGATTATCTCAATAGATGCAGAGAAAGCCTTTGCCAAAATTCAAAATCCATTTATGATGAAAATTCTCCAGAAAGCAGGCATAGATGGAACATACCTCAACATAAAAAGAGCCATATATGACAAAACCCACAGCAAGCATTATCCTCAGTGGTGAAAAATTGAAAGCATTTCTCCTAAAGTCAGGAACAAGACAAGGGCTCCCACTATCACCACTACTATTCAACATAGTTTTGGAAGTTTTGGCCACAGCAATCAGAGAAGAAAAAGAAATAAAAGGAATCTGGATTGGAAAAGAAGAAGTATACTCTCACTGTTTGCAGATGGCATGATCCTCTACATAGAAAACCCTAAAGAATCCCCCAGAAAATTACTAGAGCTAATCAATGAATATAGTCAAGTTTCAGGATATAAACTCAACACACAGAAATCCCCTGCATTCCTATACACTAACAATGAGAAAACAGAAAGAGAAATTAAGGAAATAATTCCATTCACCATTGCAATGAAAATAATAAAATACTTCGCAATACATCTACCTAAAGAAACAAAAGACCTATATATAGGAAACTATAAAACACTGATGGAAGAAATAACAGAGGATACAAATAAATGGAAAAATATGCTCTGTTCAAGGATCAGAAGAATCACTATAATGAGAATAAGTATACTACCCAAAGCAATCTAGAGATGTAGTCCCAATCAAGCTACCAACAGTATTTTTCACAGAACTAGAACAAATATTTTCACAATTTGTATGGAAATACAAAAAACCTCGAATAGCCAAAGCAATCTTGAGAAACAAGAATGGAACTGGAGGAATCACACTACCTGATTACAGACTAGACTGCAAAGCTACAGACATCAAGAGAGTATGGTAACAGCACAAAGACAGAAATATATATATTGTGCCAACTGAGAAAAATCATATCAGCCATATTAAAACCCTTTACAGTCTCTATTTCCATTTTTCCAAGTCAAAACACACTCTTGAAACACTGTAACTGTATTTTATTTAATGTTTTTCTCTTCTTAATCCTGGTGTATCCTAAGGCCCCGAGGGTACTAGCCAAGGTCATACCTGACTTGTCACTCTGCACTCAAATGTGACAGAAGTCTTAGCTTGACACATGTCCTTTATAATGTCATCTTTAACATTTTTCTCTCTTTCCTATTTGTTCTTCCACAGACATTGGAAGTGTCTTCCTGACACTGGAAGTTTCTATTTAATTCCCCCTGCAATTTAGAAAAAAGTTCCCAATATACTTGTAGCCCATGCTATCAGGGTATAATTCTAGTTATCACTTCTCTAATCATTATCAACATCTTGCTTAAATTTTCTTCATTATTGGAAGCCTGGGCTCTTTGTTCATTGTTTCTCCCTCTTGCACCATTCCTGTTACAATCTGCCATGACTTAAGCAACTATGGTGCGTGACACAACCCAAAGATCCATAACCTCAGTTCCTCAACATTTTGACTTCCAGTTATCTTTTTTTTTTTTTTTTCCATTCCACTACAGCTAAGCTCCTATAGTTATACTCTGGCTATTGTCATCATAAGTGATGGCTCCACCTCCAATACATGACTTCTTTCATTATCCCCAGTTATCTATCCACACTCTTAGCTTTGCACTCTCCATAATTTCAGATATGTCCCTCTATACCAACTTTGATGAGAGTTTTTATCATGAATGGACATTAAATTTTGTCAAATGCTTTTTCTGCATCTCTCAAGGTGATCATGTGATTTTTATAATTCTTTTTGTTAATGTGATGTATCATATTGATTGATTTATGGATATTGAACTATCCTTGCAAATATCCTTGCATTTATCCCTGAAATAAATCCTACTTGATATTGTGTATGATCTTTTTATATATTCTTGAATTCTGTTTGCCAATATTTTGTTTAGGACTTTTGTACCTGTATTCATCTGAAATATGGATCAGGAAGATCCACTGAAGAAGGATATGGCAACTCACTTCAGTATTCATGCCTAAATCCCATGGATAGAGGAGCCTCATGGGCTACAGTCCCACAAGTGTCAGACACAACTCAGTGACTAAACAACAATTCATCAAAAATATAGTCCTGTAATTGTCTGTTTTGGCATCAACGCAATGGTCGCCTTGAATGAATTTAAGAATGTTCCTTCCTCTTCACTTTATTTGGACTAAATATGTTTGGTAGAATTCACCCTGTGATGCCTACCAGTCCTGGACTTCTGTATGCTGGGAAGTTTTTTGTTGTTGTTGTTGTTTGGTTTTTGTATTACTAGTTTAATTTCACTATTCATGATTTGTCTGTAGATTGCTTATTTCTTACTGATTCAGCCTTGGAAGATTATATGTTTCTAGAAATTTATCTGTTTCTTCTAGATTGTCCACTTTGTTAGCATAAGTTTACAGTTTTAACATATTTTTGTATCTCTTGATATGAGTTGTAATTTCTCCTCTTTTATTTCTTATTTTATTTGGGTCCTTGCTTTTTTATGATCCTAACTAAAGGCATATCAGTTTTGTTTATTTTTAATATCTCTTGGTTTCATTTATCCTATTCATTTTTTGTGTGTCAATTTTATTTATTTCCCCTCTTATCCCTATCATTTCCTTCCTTCTCCTGACTTTGGGCTTTGCTTCTTCTTTTTCTAATTCTTTTAATGGCAAGGTAGATTATTTATTTGAGATTTTTCTAGTTTTTTGAGGTAGGCCTGTATCACTATAAACCTCCTTCTTAGAACTGCTTTTGCTATGTCCCATAGATATTGCCTGGAGAATCCCATGGACAAAGGAGCCTGGTGGGCTACAGTCCATGGGGTCGTAAAGAGTCAGACACAACTGAGAAACTAACACACATAGATACTGTATAAAGGTAAGTTTTAATTTTCATTTGTGTTGAGGTATTTTCCTCTTTGATTTCTTCCTTGATCCATTGGTTTTTGGTAGCATGTTGTTTAGTCTTCACATGTTTGTGTTTTCCCCATTTTTTTTCCTGTAACTGATTCCTAGTTTTATACTATTGTGGTTGGAAAAAATACTTGATATAGTTTCTATCCTGATTAATTTGTTAAATTTGTTTTCTGCTCTAGCACTGATCTTTATGGGCAATATTCCATGTTCACTTGAAAAGAATATGTATTATGCTTTGGGGGATGGAATGAGTTGTAGTTATATATTAAGTTCAGTTGATTTAATGTGTCACTAAAGTGCACTATTTCTTTATTGCTTTGCTGTAGGGATGATCTGTCCATTGATGTAGTTCAGTTCAGTTCAATCACTCAGTCATGTCTGACCCTTTGTGACTCCCATGGAATGCAACACACCAAGCTTCCCTGTCCATCACCAGAGCTTACTCAAATTCATGTCCACTTAGTTGGTGATGCCATCCAACCATCTCATCCTCTGTCATCCCCTTCTCCTCCCCACTTTAATCTTTCCCAGCATCAGGGGCTTTTCAAATAAATCAGCTCTTCACATCAGGTGGCCAATGTATTGGAGTTTGAGCTTCAATATCAGCCCTTCGAATGAATATTCATGACTGATTTTCTTTAGGAAGGACTGGTTGGATTTCCTTGCAGTCCAAAGGACTCCCAAGAGTCTTCTCCAACACCACAGTTCAAAAGCATCAATTCTTCAGTGCTCAGGTTTCTTTATAGTCCAACCCTCACATTCATACATGACTAATGGAAAAACCATATCCTTGAATAGATGGACCTTTGTTGGCAGAGTGATGTTTCTGCTTTTTAATATGCTGTCTAGGTTGGTCAATATTTTTTCCCAAGGGGTAAGCATCTTTTAATTTCATGGCTGTAGGCATCATCTGCAGTGGTTTTGGAGCCCCCAAAATAAAGTTTTCCACTGTTTCTCCATGTATTTGCCATGAATTGATGGGACCAGATACCATGATTTTTTTTCCTGAATGTTGAGCTTTAAGGCAACTTTTTAATTCTCCTCTTTCACTTTCATCAAGAGGCTCTTTAGCTCTTCTTCACTTTCTGCCATTAGGGTGGTGTCATCTGCATATCTGAGGTTATTGATATTTCTCCTGGCAATCTTGATTCCAGCTTGTGTGTCTTCCAGCCCAGCATTTCTCATGATGTACTATGCATATAAGTTAAATAAGCAGGGTGGCAATATACAGCCTTGATGTACTCATTTTCCTATTTGGAATCAGTCGGTTGTAACTGTTCCGTGTCCAGTTGTAACTGTTGCTTCCTGACCTTCTCCTCCGGCCACCAATCCCTCCCAGCATCAGAATCTTTTCCAGTGAGTCAACTCTTCGCAAGAGGTGGCCAAAGTACTGAAGTTTCCGCTTTAGCATCATTTCTTCCAAAGAAATCCCAGGGTTGATCTTCAGAATGGACTGGTTGGATCTCCTCGAAGTACAAGGGACTCTCAAGAGTCTTCTCCAACACCACAGTTCAAAAGCATCAATTCTTCGGTGCTCAGCCTTCTTCGAAGTCCAACTCTCACATCCATACATGACCACAAGAAAAACCAAGTCAACAAAGTAATGTCTCTGCTTTTGAATATGCTATCTAGTTTGGTCATAACTTTTCTTCCAAGGAGTAAGCGTCTTAGTTTCATGACTGCAGTCACCATCTGCACTTATAAGTTAATAAAAGTTATATCTTCTCTTGTGTTGACTTTTTGTCATTGTATAGTGCCTTTCTTTGTCTTTTGTTATAAATTCTTTTTAAAGTTCATTTAGTCTTATATGGGTATTGCTAACTTGTGTTAAGTTGTGTCTGATTCTTTGTGATGCTATAGACTGTACCCCACCAGTCTTCTCTGTCCATGGAATTCTCCAAGCAAGAATACTGGAGAGGATAGCCATTCCCTCTCCAGGGGATCTTTCCAGCTCAGGAATCTAACCTGGGTGTCTTGCATTGCAGGCAGAATCTTTACTGTCTTACCCACTAGGGAAACCCAGTTTTCTTATTACTTCCATTTGCAAGGAGCATCTTTTTCTGTACTTTCACTTTCAGTCTGACTTTTGCGCTGAAGTGAGCCTTTGTAAGCAGTGTGTACATAGGCCTTGTCTTTAATTCAATCTGTCACTCTATATCTTCTGATTGGAGCATTTAGTCTATTGAAATTTAAAGTGATTATTTATAAGTATGTAGATATGCAGATGACACCACCCTTATGGCAGAAAGTGAAGAGGAGCTAAAGGGCCTCTTGATGAAGGTGTAAGAGGAGAGTGAAAAAGTTGGCTTAAAACTCAACATTCAGAAAACAAAGATCATGGCATCTGGTCCCATCACTTCATAGGAAATAGATGGGGAAACAGTGGAAACAGTGTCAGACTTTATTTTTGGGGGCTTCAAAATCACTGCAGATGGTGACTGCAGCCATGAAATTAAAAGACGCTTACTCCTTGGAAGAAAAGTTATGACCAAACTAGATAGTATATTCAAAAGCAGAGACATTACTTTGCCGACTAAGGTCCATCTAGTCAAGGCTATGGTTTTTCCTGTGGTCATGTATGGATGTGAGAGTTGGACTGTGAAGAAGGCTGAGTGCCGAAGAATTGATGCTTTTGAACTGTGGTGTTGGAGAAGACTCTTGAGAGTCCCTTGGACTTCGAGGAGATCCAATCAGTCCATTCTGAAGATCAACCCTAGGATTTCTTTGGAAGAAATGATGCTAAAGCTGAAACTTCAGTACTTTGGCCACCTCTTGCGAAGAGTTGACTCATTGGAAAAGATTCTGATGCTGGGAGGGATTGGTGGCCGGAGGAGAAGGGGACGACCGAAGATGAGATGGCTGGATGGCATCACGGACTCGATGGACGTGAGTCTGAGTGAACTCTGAAAGATGGTGATGAACAGGAGGCCTGGCGTGCTGCGATTCATGGGGTCGCAAAGAGTCGGACACGACTGAGCAACTGAACTGAACTGACTTACTGCCAGTTTGTTACTTGTTACCCGGTTGTTTGTATAGTTTTGCTCTGTCTTTTCCTTTTGATTTCTTCCTTTGTGATTTGATGATTTTCTTGGTGATATGTTTATGTTCCTTTCTATGCTTAGTTTTTGTTTATTGTAAGGTTTGGTTTGTGGTTATCATGGTATTTGTATATGTTGACCTATAACTATGTCTGCTTGTTTTAAACTGGTAGTCATTTAAAATCAAACACATTTGGTAGTCATTTAAGTTTAAACACATTCTAAAAGAGCTATGTTTTTCAATCTCCTCTTCCACATATTTGTTTTCAATGTCATATTTTACATCTTCATGTTTATCCCTTCACTGCTTTTTGTATAGTTTATTTTAAAATTTTTCTCCTTTAATATTCATATTTGCTTATTTAAGTGGTTCCTGTCCAATTCCATGTAGACCTTCCTTTACAGTCTTGGTTGTTCAAGTGTATCTTTCTTCTAGACTCCAATTTGTTTTCAGTGAGGATTCCTCCCCATTTAGATGTATTTTTATGTGTTCATATAGGGGAGGTGAATCAAGCATTTTCACATTCCACCATCTAATCTCTTCCATCTCTCTGCCCATTTTTAAATATAGCATATATTTTTTTTCTATTGAATTGCATGAGTTTCTAATATATTTTAGATACTTAACCCTCATCAGATAAATGTTTGCAAATATATTCTCCGATTCCATATGTTGCCTTTTCATTTTATTGAACGTTTCTTGCTGTGTAGAACATTTTTGGCTTAATGTAGCCCCACTTGCTTATTTTTTCTTTTGTTGCCTGTGATTTTGATTATATATATATATATATATATATATATATGTATAGCTAAGACCAATGTCAAGTAACATTCACCCCTGTTTCTTTGTTTATTTCAGAAATATTGCAGTTTTAGGTCTTATATCCATTTATAGTTGATTTTTGTGGATGTTGCAAAAAGAAGGGTTCAGTTTCATTCTTTGGCTTATGAATATGCAGTTTTCCTAACACTATTTGTTGAGAAGATTATTGTTTCTCTATTGTGTATTCTTGACACCTTTGTCATAGATTACTTGACCTCATATGTTTGTGTTATTTTCCATCTTTCTATTCTATTGTATTGGTTTGTATGTTTTTATGCACGTGCCACACCATTTTGATTATAATACTTTTGTAATATAGTTATAAATCAGGAAGTATGAAGTCTCCTGCTTTGTTCTTCCTTTCCAAAATTGCTTTGGCTACTTGGGGTCTTTGTGGCCCCACACAAATTTTAGGATTGCTTTATTATTTCAGTGAAACATGCTGTCTGAATTTTTAGAGAGATAGCATTAGATTTGTAGGTGACTTTGGATAGTATTGACATTTTAATAATATTCTTCCATTCCATGAACACAAGTGTCTTTCCACTTATTTGTGTCTTCCTTATTTTCTTTCATCGGTGATGTCTAGTTTCATTGTACACATTTTTCATCTCAGTTAAATTTCTTATGTAACTCATTCTTTTATGCCATTGTAAATATAATTGTTTTCTTAATTTCTTGTTCAGATAGTTTGTTTTTAGTGTATAGAAACAATAATTTTTATATTCTTTGTGTCCTGAAACTTAACTGAATATATTTATTTTTAAAGTCTTGGGGATTTTATATATATAAGACCATGTCATCTTCTCCAGGCAAGAATACTGGAGTGGGTTGCTGTGCCCCCTATTCAAAATAGGTACCCTAATCACAAAATTTCTAAGACCCATGGCACTTGGGTTGAGTCTGACTCTAAATGTGAGTATGTATATACCGACCACAGATGAAGACAGATGCAAGCTGCCCCATTTACACTTGCAGCATTAATTATGATGTCCACCACAATGTAAAGTGTTGCTCCTTTGTTAGTGAACCCATATCTAGTACAAATGGATCTTCTTCCAGAACCCAGCACCACTACCACAAGATATAAACCTGAAAATGAACACAAGTTCACAATCCACACTGGTGGTCATCAGGTAGCTCAGTATCTGCTGGCCAAGAGGTTTTGGGAAGGACTGAAGGCAGTCTGGGAAGGGGCAAAACAAGTGGAAACCCGACATTTCTGTTGATGCTTACATCCTAAAAATACCACAAAGAAGCACCAACCATCACAGGACCAGGAATGAGAGGGAAAATGCTAGAGGAGGAGACAGCAAAGAAGGCATTTGCAGGAGGCTGCTTTAATTTATGCTTCAGTTTTGCATTTTTCTTTTAGAGGCAGCACAGATCCTCTGTAAGAAGAAAACGACAGATGGGATGACAGAATTCTGTGCCTGTTTTCTGGAGCATTTACTATAGAATTTGTGACTCTTCATATTTATTGTTATCTATATATTTAGAATAATTTTCTGCAAAGACAACAGATAGTCCTAATAAAATTTCAGTCTCTAACAAGAGGGCAGAAATATTGCTTTTCAAGTGTTTCTCCCTTTTAGTTTGCATATTAATAACCCTGAAAAACCTACCTCAACATAGTAAAAGCCATATATGAGGAGACAACAGCAAACATTATTCTCAGTGGTGAAAAACTGAAAGCATCCCCCTAAGATCAGGAACAAGACTAAGGTGTCCACTTTCACCACTATTGTTCAACATAGTTCTGGAAGTCTTAGCTATAGCAATCAGAGAAGAAAAAGAAATAAAAATAATCCAGATCAAAAAGAAGTAAAGCTCTCACTCTTTGAAGATGACATGATACTGTATATAGAAAATCCTAAAGACAATATCAGAAGATAACTAGAGCTAATCAATGAATTTAGCTAAATTGCAGGATACAAAAGCAATACAAAAAATCACTTGCATTTCTATATACTGACAAGGAAAAATCAGAAAGAGCAATTAAGGAATCAATCCCACTCACCATTGCAACAAAAATAATTAAATATCTATAATAAACTTACCTAAGGAGACCTCAAAAGAAATGTACACAGAAAATTATAAGACACAAATGAAAGAAATAAAAGATGACATAAACAGAGAGATATCCCATGTTCCCGGGTAGAAAGAATCAATATTTTGAAAATGATTATACTACCAAATGCAATCTACAGATTTAATGCAATCCCTATCAAATTACCAATGGAATTGTCCACAGAATTAGAACAAAAAAAATCACAATTCATATGGAAACAAAAAGACCCTGAATAGCCAAAGCAGTCTTGAGAAAGAAGAATGAAGCTGGAGGAATCAACCTTCCTGACTTCAGGTAATACTACAAAACCACAATCATCAAGAGAGTATGATACTGGCACCAAAACAGAAATATAGAACAATGGAACAAGACAGAAAGCCCAGACATGAACCTATGCATCTATGGGCACCTTATTTTTGATAAAGGAAGCAAGAATATACAATGGGAAAAAGACACCCTCTTCAATAAATGGTGCTGGGAAAACTAGACAGCTACATGTAAAAGAATGAAATTAAAACATTTCCTAACACCATACACAAAGATAAACTCAAAATGGATTAAAGACCTAAATGTAAGACCAGAAACTATAAAACCGTTAGAGGAGAACATGGGAAGAACATTTGATGACATAAATCAAAGCAAGATCCTCTATGACTCAACTCCTAGAGTAACGAAAATAAAAGTGAAAGTAAACAAGTGGGACCTGATTACATTTCAAAGATTTTGCACAGAAAAGGAAACTATAATCACAGTGAAAAGACAACCCTCTGAATCTGAGAAAATAATAGCAGATGAAGCAACTGACAAAGGATTCACTTCCAAAATATACAAGCAGCTCATACAATTCAAAACCAGAAAAACAAACAACCCAACCAAAAAGTGGGGGAAAGACCTAAACAAACATTTCTCCAAAGAAGACATACAGATGGCTAACAAACACATAGAAAGATGCTCAACATCACTCATTATTAGTGATGTTGGGCCAAATGCAAATCAAAGCTACAATGTGATATCACCTATAACCTGTCAGAATGTCCCTCATCAAAAACTCTACAAACAATAAATCCTGAGAAGGGTGTGGAGAATAGGGAACACTTTTGCACTATTGGTGGGAATGTAAGTTGATACAGCCACTATGGAAGATGGTATGGAGATTCCTTAAAAACTAGGAATAAAATCATCACATGATCCAGCAATCCCACTCCTAGGCATATACCCTGGAGGAAACCAAAATTGAAAGAGACACATGTAACCCATTTTTCATTGCAACACTATTTACAAGAGCTAGAACATTGACAGATGTCCATCTACAGGTGAATGGATAAAGAAGTTGTGGTATATATAAGAAATGGAATATTACTCAGCCATAAAATGGAACATATTTGAGTCCATTCTAATGAGGTGGATGTACCTAGAACCTCTTATACAGAGTTAAGTGAGTCAGAAAGAGAAAGAGAAATAGCATATTCTAACACATATATACAGAATCCAGAAAAATTATACTGAAAAGTTTATTTATAGGGCAACAATGGAGAAACAGACATAGAGAATAGACTTATGGACATGGGGAGAGGGAGGAGAGGGTAAGATATATGGAAAGAATAACATGGAAACTTGTATTACCATAGATAGATAGCCAACGGGAATTTGCTGTATGTCTCAGGAAACTGCAACAGGGGCTATGTATTAATCTGGAGGTGTGGGATGGGGAGGGAAATGGGAGGAAGTTTCAAAAGGGAGGGGATATATGTATACCTATAGCTGATTCATGTTGAGGTTTGAGAAAAACAGCACAATTCTATAAAGCAATCATCCTTCAATAAAAAGTAAATAAATTTTTAAAATAACCCTGAATAGCCACTCAATATTCTAAATAATTGAAGCTGCCTTGCTTGAAATCAAGTATATTGTTGGTGGTGAAGAATAATTAATTATTTATTTAAACTGGACAATGTGGACAACTTCCTGGAACAGGCTTTATTACTTGAAAATCACACACCTTGGCCCACATTACATATCTCTGGGCTCAGACTAAGAATGATGCTGATTTTCCCTTAAAATCATATCAACATTTGATGTCATTCCTTCTTTCTATCTTAATTATAGATCATTCTCAGGAATCAAAGAGCCAATATTTATAGAACACCAATCCTGTGCTCAGCACTGTGTGAACTACTGATGTGGATGTTAGCCTTCATTGCCTCCAGTAACTCAGAAAGTAGTTGGGAAAGTTAAAATAATCACATTTGAAAAGAGAGAAAATATTCAATACTCACTAAGCCCTACTGATGGGCTACAGTCCATAGGGTCACAAAAGAGCTGGACACAATTTAGAAACTAAATAACACCACCACCACCTGCTCTCAATAGCAAAAGAGTTTTCTAATTGGGGGAGGGGGGAGGGGGAGAGCTTCTAAGACTTGTAGAGTTGCCTGGATATCTACAATGAAGATCAAGGAGGCAGACTTGGAGGTAACCACAGGCAGCCCCAGTTGAGGTGATGACACCTGAGTTTATTAAACAGTCTAAGTAAGAGTGGAGAAGCAAAGAAGAGATGAGCATCTGGAAGGAAAACCCAACCAGTTGGGAATGGAAGATGAGAGAGGATTTGGGTAGGGATGGTCCCTTTAGCACACAGCCCCACAACTTTTGGTGCTCAGTGTCTTTGTCTAGGATAAGATAATGTCGAATCTTCAATCCTGTAAACCCCCTTGCTGTTATTCAAGCAAAAGGAAAACTGGGAAATATTAAATTTTATGAAACAAATTCTAGGAAACCAAACAAGAGATTTGGGGCTTTACATTTCAATGCTAACTCTGTTTGCATCAGGGCTGAACTAATATCCCAACAGGTTCCTAGGAGGAATTATCTTTTAAAAAACATATTTAAATGAAAGACAGGATTAAGGCCCTCATCATTTACACAGTGACCTGGTTCAAAGGAAGTCCATTTAGATGTAATCAGTGGATTTACACAAGTTCATAGACTTACCAGAGTTGATCTGAAGTCTTCCCTCAGTGTAATACCTTAATCAACTCATAGAGAGGCTTTTCTAAATAATTAGACTAAAAATAATAGAGTAACAAACACATTTTAGTTCAGTTCAGTTGCTCAGTCATGTCCAAATCTTTGTGACCCCATGGACTGCAGCACACAACAGGCCTCCCTGTCCATCACCAAATCCTGGAGTCTACGCAAACTCATGTCCATCGAGTTGGTGATGCCATCCATCCATCTCATCTTCTGTTGTCCGCTTCTCCCACCTTCAATCATTCTCAGCATCAGGGTCTTTTCAAATGAGTCAGTTCTTCACATCAGTGGCCAAAGTATGGAGTTTCACCTTAAACATTATTCCTTCCAATGAATATTCAGGACTGATTTCCTTTAGGTGGACTGGGTGGATCTCCTGGCCATCCAAGGAACTCTCAAGAGTCTTCTCCAATACCACAGTTCCAAAGCATCAATTTTTGGTGCTCAGCTTTCTTTATAATCCAACTCTCACATCCATATATGACTACTGGAAAAACCATAGCCTTGACAAGACAGACCTTTGTTGGCAAAGTAATGTCTCTGTTTTCTAATGTGTTGTCTAGGTTGGTCATAACTTTTCTTCCAAGGAGTAAGCACCTTTTAATTTCACGGCTGCAGTCAACATCTGCAGTGATTTTGAAGCCCAAAACATAGTGTGTCACTGTTTCCACTGTTTCTCCATCTATTTCCCATGAAGTGATAGGACCAGATGCCATGATTTTGGTTTTCCGAATGTTGAGCTTTAAGTCAACATTTTCACACTCCTCTTCACTTTCATCAAGAGGCTCTTTAGTTCTTCTTTGCTTTCTGGCATAAGGGTGCTGTCATCTCCATATGTCTGGTTATTGATATTTCTCCCAGAAATCTTGATTCCAGCTTGTGCTTCCTCCAGCCCAGCATTTCTCATGATGTACTCTGCATATAAATTAAATAAGCAGGGTGACAGTATATAGACTTGATGTACTCGTTTCCCTATTTGGAACCAGTCTGTTCTTTCATGTCCAGTTCTCTGTTTCTTCCTGACCTGCATACAAATTTCTCAATAGGCAAGTCAGCTGGTCTGGTATTCCCACCACTTTAAGAATTCTCCATAGTCTATGGTGATCCACACAAAGCCTTTGGCATAGTCAATAAAGCAGAAATAGAGGTTTTTCTGGAACTCTCTTGCTTTTTCAATACCGCAACGGATGTTAGAAATTTGATCTCTGGTTCCTCAGCCTTTTCTAAAACCAGCTTGAACATCTGGAAGTTCATGGTTCATGTACTGTTAAAGCCTGGCTTAGAGAATTTGGGGCATTATTTTACTGGTGTGTGAGATGAGTGCAACTGTGCAGTAGTTTGAGCATTATTTGCCATTACCTTTCTTTGGGATTGGAATGAAAACTGACCTTTTAAAGTCCTGTAGCCACTGCTGAGTTTTCCAAATTTGCTGCCATATTGAGTTCAGCACTTCCACCGCATCATTTTTTTAGGATATGAAATAGCTCAACTAGAATTTCATCACCTCCGCTAGTTTTGTTCATAGTGATGCTTCCAAAGGCCCTCTAGACTTCACATTCCAGGATGTCTGGCTCGGAGGTGTTGTGATCACACCATCATGATTATCTGGGTCGTGAAGATCTTTTCTGTATAGTGCTCTGTATTCTTGCCATCTCTTCTTAATATCTTCTGCTTCTGTTAGGTCCATACCATTTCTGTCCTTTATTGAGCCCGTCTTTGCATGAAATGTTCCCTTGGTATCTCTAATTTTCTTGAAGAGATAGCTAGTCTTTCCCAGTCTATTGTTTTCCTCTATTTCTTTGCACTGATCACTGACAAAGGCTTTTATATGTCTCCTTGCTCTCCTTTGGAACTCTGCATTAAAATGAGTATATCTTTCCTTTTTTCTTTTGCTTTTGGTTTCTCTTCTTTTCACAGCAGTTTGGAAGGCCGCCCCAGACAGCCATTCTGCTGTTTTTGTATTTTTTGGGGGGATGGTCCTAATCCCTGTCTCTTGTACAATGACATGGATCTCATTCCATAGGTCATCAGGCACTTTGTCTATGAGATCTAATCTCTTGAATCTATGTCTCACTTCCACTGTATAATAATGAGGGATTTGATTTAGGTCATATCTGAATGGTCTATTGGTTTTCCCTACTTTCTTCAACTGAAGTCTGATTTTGACAATAAGGAATTCATGATATGAGCTACAGTCAGCTCTCTGTCTTGTTTTTGCTGACTGCATAGAGCTTCTCCATCTTTGGCTGCAAATAATATAATCAATCTGATTTCAGTGTTGACCACCTGGTGATTTCCATGTGTAGAATCTTCTCTTGTGTTGCTGGAAGGGGTGTTTCCTATGACCAGTGTGTTCTCTTTGCAAAACTCTATTATACTTCACCCTATTTCATTCTGTACTCCAAGGCCAAATTTGCCTCTTACTCCAGGTACTTCTTGACTTCCTACTTTTGCATTCCAGTCTGCTATAATAAAAAGGACATATTTTTCGTGTGTTAGCTCTAGAAGGTCTTGGAGTTCTTCCATAGAACCATTCAATTTCAGCTTCTTCAGCACTACTGGTTGGGGCATAGACATGGATTACGGTGATATTGAATGGTTTGCCTTGGAAACAAACAGAGATCATTCTGCCATTTTTGAGACTGTATAGAAATACTGCATTTCAGACTCTTTTGTTGACTATGATGACTACTCTATTTCTTCTAAGGGATTCTTGCCCACAGTAGTAGATATAATGGTCATCTGAGTTAAATTCACCCATTCCAGTTCATTTTAGTTCACCAAATGTTGATGTTCCTAAAATGTTGACATTTAGACATACCTTTACTATTTCCTTTTTACCAGGCAATGAGCCAAAGGTAAATAAATTGGCAAGGATATGTGGAGTGAGATGACCATGGCCCTTTAAACCTGTTGCTCTGGCCTTCAGCTGTGAGCTCAAGATCACTTGGCAATGAATGTGATTAAAGACTACAGTGGTAGACCCTTGGGTGACTCACATAAATCTGTTAAGCCAACAATACTTCTTAGGATTAATGTCCTAATAGAAAAAAGATTCACAAAAGATGTGACAGAGAAATAGCTTCTGTGACAAAACCTTTCTTCTTGGTACTAAGACAAGTGATCCTGTCAGCAAACCAGTTGCAGAGGTTGCATCCATGCTCGGGTAAGGTCTGGCTAATGCATTTATCCACAGCCTTGTCTGGGGACTCCTTATTCCAGAGCTGCAGGCTTGGGTGTAAACAGATTTCAGGGGATTAAGGGAGCCTAGAAAGGTGAAAGTTATTCAATCTGGAACGTCCTTAGCATTGTTCTGTGTAGTCACTAAGAAGACCTCAACCTCTGACATGCTCAACATTGGCCTGAGAGTAACGAGAAAGGGCTTAGGGTCAGCATGCTTAGCAGAAGCTTTACTGCACACCCATGGCAGCTTGCATTGTTCCTTAGAAGTCTGTTTCTCTCATAGTTGCTTGGACTCCGATACAGAAGCAACTCCCCCAACTGCACACCCATGGACCATGGAAACTTCACAGCAGATATTAGAGCATCCCCGTAAGGGGGATGCATGCAGCTCAGGCACAAGACAACTTATTAAAACCACTCCACCCTGATGCAAACACACCTACTCATCACGGAGATGTGATGCAAGAGCACAAGCTAATAAAAGCCAACAAGAACACTGTGGGAGGAGAGGAGGGAGAAGGTGAGATGCATGGAGAGAATAATATAGAAATTTGCAAGCCTATATGTAAAATAAGTAGCCAAGGAAATTTGCTGGAACTCAAACAGGGGTTCAAATTGGGGCACTGCAACAGACTGAAGGGTGGGAAAAGGAGGGAGATTGGAGGGAGGTTGGGAGGGAGGGGACATGGGTGTACCTATGGCTGATTCTAGTTGATATAGACAGAAAATCACAAAATTATATAAAGCAATTATCCTTCAATTTAAACAATTCTAAAGCCAATAAGTACTGGAAAGATTGGGCTTTGGTGTTTATAGAAGGAAAAAAATGCAGCATAGTTGATTTGACGCAAAGGCATTTCCACAAGGCAGGACTTTAGAACACCCTTTCCTGCAAGGAGAATCTCCAGGGCTCACCAATCAATGAACCACTTACCACTTTACCACAGAAAGAACTGGATGCAGTGTTATTGTTTAGTCACTAAGTCGTGTCTGACTCTTTCTTGACCCCATGGACTGTAGCCCAGTGGGCTCCTCTGTCCACGGAATTCTCCAATCAAAAATAATGGAGTGTGTTGTTATTTCTTTTGCCAGGGGATCTTCTCGACCTAGGTACTTAACACAAATCTCCTGCATTGGCAGGCAGATTCTTTACCATTGAGCCACGAGGTGAGCCCCAATGCAGCGTATCATCTTGTCAAACTAGAAGCCACAGCAGCATCTTGAAATATGGACGTTTAATATGCACACACAGGTAGTTAGTAGGCAGGTGGCCCTAGTTTTTGTTCCCTCAGGATCACATCCTAAAAATAAGAATTCTAGAGCAAGTACTTTCTGTGGGAGATGTGCTTTGCAAAAAGGATGGAGAGCTTCCATAGAGATAGGAAGAGAGCCAAGAAAAATGCATTTCAAGAAAGATTAGGGAGCTTGATCCTGCGGCAGCACTCTGCAAGCCTATGGAGAGTTATCTGAGTTATCATGTTTGAGGATGAGGGAGCTGGAGTATTTATATGCCAGTTACTATGGGTCATAATGCCTCAATTTGCTGACATTTTCAGTCTGCCCTGAGCACTGATAAAGTATGTTTCAGGCATGAGGAAAAAACCCTCCAAGCCACTGATGAGATTCTGGCAGTTTAATGTCTGGCTGGTATGTGCCACAGCCAGGAGATAGAGGGGACATGGGCAGGATCTGCCACACAGGTCTTCCTCAGAAAATCTCCCAAATATTAGGCCAAGACACAGAGATTTTAGACAAACATGTTGTTTCTCCCAAAGTATATTTTCTCTCCTTTTCCTTAAAGCAGATCTCCATTTTCCATTTTCTGGAGTTCCGTCACTAGGAAGAGGCAAAGGTCCAAAAGAAGAAGCAGGTATTAGTTTGCTAGGGCTGCCAGAACAAAGTGTCACAGACTGGGTAGCATGCACAACAGAAATTCATTTTCTTTTCTTAAAAAATAATTTTATTTTATTTTATTTTATTTTTTGGCTGTGCTGGGTCTTTGTTTCTATTCAGGATTTTCTCTAGTTGTGGCAAGCAGTGGTTACTCTCTCATTGTGGTGCACAAACTTCTCACTGTGGTGTCTTCTCCTGTTGCAGAGAACGGGTTTTAGGGCATACAGCCTACAACAGTTTCTGCTGCCAGGTTCTAGAGCACAGGCTCAACAGTTGTGTTACATGGAGTAGTTGCTTCGCACCATGTGGGATCTTTTCAGATCAGGGATCGTACCTGTCTTCTGCATTAGCAGGCAGGTTCTGTACTACTGAGCTACCAGGAAAGCCCCAGAAATTCATCTTCTGACAGATCTGAAGGCTGGAAGTTCAAGATTAAGGTGTAATCAGGTCAGGGTTCTCCTGAGGCCTCTCTTCTTGTCTTATAGATGGCGGTCTTCATCCTGAATCTTCAGGTGGCACCTTCCCTGTGCATGCTGAAACCCATGTCTCTTTGTGTCTCCAAACTTCCTCTTCTTATAAGAACTAGAATCAGAATGAATTAGGGCCCACTCATATTACCTCATTTAACCTTTATTACCTTTTTAAGTCCCTATCTTCAAACAGAAGCACATTCTGAACTGCTTGGGTTAGGGCCTCAACATGTGAATTTGAAGAGGGGCAGAAAATTCAGACTATGACAAAGAGTAGTCAGCATATTCAAATTCTGTTGATAAGGAGAGCAGTGTTTTACCAGGCTTAAGCAAACAATTACAGGCAAGAAACGAATAGGAGTAACTTTAACTGCTGTCTTAATTTGGAAAAGACCTTTCACGAGCTCCTTGGGATCTCAGTTCAGGATGTGAGGATCACCTGGAATAAGATCAGCTTTGCCTTTCAGTAAATCTTAGCTCTGTTGTATTAAAACATGAAAAGCAGAAATGGTCAGAACCTAACAGAAGTGTAAGAGATTAAGAAGGTGTGTCAAGAATACCCAGAAGAACTATACAAAAAAGGTGTTAATGACCCAGATAATTGCCATGGTGTGATTACTCACCTAGAACCAGACATCCTGGAATTCAAAGGCAAGTGGGCCTTAAGAAGCATCACTACAAAGCTAGTGGAAGTGATGGAATTTCATCTGGGTTATTTCAGTCTTAAAAGATGATGCTGCTAAAGTGCTGCATTCAATATACCAGCCAATTTGGAAAACACAGCAGTGGCTAAAAGACTGAAAAAGGTCAGTTTTCATTCCAATCCTAAAGAAGGGCAATGCAAAAGAATGCTCCAACTACCGCACAGTTGTGCTCATGTCACATGCTAGCAAGGTAATGCTCAAAATCCTTCAAGCTAGGCTTCAATAGTATATGAACTGAGAACTTCCATATGTACAAACTGAATTTAGAAAAGGCAGAGGAACCAGAGATCAAATGGCTGACATATGTTGGATTATAGAAAAAGCAAGATAATTCTGGAAAAAAAATGTTTACTTCTGCTTCACTGACCATGTCATAAAGCCTTTGAATGTGGACCACAACAAACTGGAAAATTCTTTTAAAGATGGGAATACCAGACCACCTTCTTTGCCTCCTGAGAAACTTGTATGCAGGTCAAGAAGCAACAATTAGAACTAGATATGGAACAACAGACTGGTTCTAAGTCAGGAAAGGATTATGTCAAGGCTGTATACTGTCACTCTGGTTTTTTAACTTATATACAGAGTATATCATGTGAAATGAGAGGCTGGATAAAGCCTAAGCTGTAATTAAGATTGCCTGGAAAAATATTAATTACCTCAGATATGTAGATGACACCACCCTTATGATAGAAAGTGAAGAGAAACTAAAGAGCCACTTGATAAAAGTGAGAAAGGAGAATGAAAAAGCTGGCTTAAAATTCAACATTCAAAAATGAAGATCATAGCATCTGGTCCTATAATTTTATGACAAAAAAATGGGGAAACAATGGAAACAGTAACAGATTTTATTTTCTTGGGCTCGAAAATCACTCCAGATGGTAACTGCAGCCATGAAACTAAAAGACACTTCCTCCCTGGAAGAAAAGCTATGACAGCATAGTAAAAGCAGAGACATTACTGATAAACAGAAAAGACAAACAGTTTGTCTAGTCAAAGCTATGGTTTTTCCAGTAGTCATGTATTTATGTGACAGTTGGACCAGAAAAAAGCTGGGTACCAAAGAATTGATTTTTTTTTTGAATTTTTTTTTCACCATCTATCTGGATTTTCTTTTAATTTATTTATTTATTTTTAGTGTTATTGTTGTTGTTGTTGTTTTATTTGTTTTAGTTGGAGGCTAAATACTTTATAATATTGTAGTGGTTTTTGCCATACATTGATATGAATCAGCCATGGGTTTACATGTGTTCCTCATCTCCTCGTGCCATCCCTCTGGGTCATCCCAGTGCACCAGCCCTGAGCACACTGTCTCATGCATTGAACCTGGACTGGTGATCTGATTCATATATGATAATATATATGTTTCAATGCTATTCTCTCAGATCTTCCCACCCTCACCTTCTCCCACAGAGTCCAGAAGACAGTTCTATACATCTACGTCTCTTTTGCTGTCTTGTATATAGGGTTACCATTACCATCTTTGTAAATGCCATATATATGTGTTAGTATACTGTGCTGGTGTTTTTCTTTCTTGCTTACTTCACTCTGCATAATAGACTCCAGTTTCATCCACCTCATTAGAACTGATTCAAATGCATTCTTTTTAATGGCTGAGTAATATCCATTGTGTATATGTACCACAGCTTTTTATCCATTCATATGCTGATGGGCATTGGACATTTAGGTTGCTTCCATGTCCTAGCTATTATAAACAGTGCTCTGATGAACATTTGGGGTACATGTGTCTCAATTCTGGTTTCCTCGGTGTGTATGCCCAGCAGTGGTATTACTGGGTCATATGGCAGTTCTATTTCAAGTTTTTTAAAGGAATCTCCACACTGTTCTCCATAGTGGCTGTACTAGTTTGTATTCCCACCAACAGTGTAAGAGGGTTCCCTTTTCTCCACACTCTCTCCAGCATTTATTGTTTGTAGATTTTTGGATAGCAGTCGTTCTGACTGGCATAAGATGGTACCTCATTGTGGTTTTGATTTCCATTTCTTTGATAATGAGTGATGTTAAGCATCTTTTCATGTGTTTGTTAGCCATCTGTATGTCTTCTTTGCAGAAATATCTGTTTAGTTCTTTGGCCCACTTTTGTATTGGGTAGCTTATTTTTCTGGAATTGAGCTTCAGGAGTTGCTTGTATATTTTTGAGATTAATTCCTTGCCAATTGTTTTGTTTGCTATTATTTTCTCCCATTCTGAAGGCTGTATTTTCACCTTGCTTATAGTTTCCTTTGCTGTGCAAAAGCTTTTAAGTTTAATTGGGTCGCATTTGTTTATTTTTGCTTTTATTTCCAATACACTGGAGATGGGTCATAGAGGATCCTGCTGTGATTTATGTAGGAGAGTGTTTTGCCTATGTCTTCCTCTAGGAGTTTTATAGCTTCTAGTCTTATGTTTAGACCTTTAATCCATTTTGAGTTTATTTTTGTGTATAGTGCTAGAAAGTGTTCTAGTTTCATTCTTTTACAAGTGATTGACCAGTTCTCCCAGCTCCACTTTTTAAAGAGACTGTCTTTTCTCCATTGTATATTTTTGCATCCTTTGTCAAAGTTAATGAGTCCATAGGTGCGTGGATTTATCTCTGGCCTTTCTATTTTGTTCCATTGATCTATATTTCTCTCTTTGTGCCAGTACCATACTGTCTTGATGACTGTAGCTTTGTAGTAAGAGCCTGAAGTCAGGCAGATTCCTCCAGTTCCATTCTTTCTCAAGATTGCTTTGGCTATTAGAGGATTTTTGTATTTTCATACAAATTCTGAAATTATTTGTTCTAGTTCTGTGAAAAATACCGTTGGTAGCTTTATAGGGATTGGATTGAATCTATAGATTGCTTTGGTAGTATACTCATTTTCACTATATTCATTCTTCCAATACAGGAACATGGTATATTTCTCTATCTATTTGTGTCCATTTTTATTTCTTTCATCAGTGTTTTATAGTTTTCTATATATAGGTCTTTTGTTTCTCTAGGTAGCTGTATTCCTAAGTATTTTATTTTTTCATTGCAATGGTGAATGGAATTGTTTCCTTAATTTGTCTTTCTGTTTTCTCATTGTTAGTGTATAGAAATGCAAGGGATTTCTGTGTGTTAATTTTATATCATGCAACTTTACTATATTTATTGATTAGTTCTAGTAATTTTCTGGTGGAGTCTTTAGGGTTTTCTATATAGAGGATTATATCATCTGCAAACAGTGAGAGTTTTATTTCTTCTTTTCCAATCTGGATTCCTTTTATTTCTTTTTCTGCTCTGATTGCTGTGGCCAAAAATTCCAAAATAATGTTGAATAGTAGCAGTGAGAATTGATGTTTTTGAACTGTGGTGGTAGAGAAGACTCTTGAGAGACACTTGGACTGCAAGGAGATCAAACCACTCAATCCTAAAGGAAATCAACCCTGAATATACACAGGAAGGACTGATGCTGAAGCTGAAGTTCCAATACTCTGGTCACCTGATGCCAAGACTTGATTCATTGGAAAAGACCCTGATGCTGGGAAAGACTGAGGGTAAGAAGAGAAAGGGATGATAGAGGATGAAATATTTGGATGGCATTATCAACTCAATGGACATGAATTTGAGTATGCTCTGGTAGATGGTGAAGGACAGGGAAGCCAGGAGTGCTACAGTTCATGGGATTTAAAAATAGTCTAAACAACAATTGTACTTAAATCATGAAAGCTGTGACAAGATGAACTGACCTCTCCTGAGTGTGTTCATAGCATCTGGCACTGTGCTATGCAATTGGCACCTATTAACAGATTCCTATAGTTTTGATAATATTTAATAGATGTGAAAGCAGGTTTAAAGAGGCAAAGTAACTGTATATTTAGTTCTTTATTAAATCAACTGAATCTGCCTTGTCATTAATAAGAATACAAAGACAAGCCTCATCTGTACTACAATTTTTATATTTAATTTTGTAAATATTAGAAAATAAACCTATTAAGCACTGAGATTAGACTTGAGGGAAGATGGGAAGAATGAGGTAATTAGTAAGACTTTAGACTTGTCCCAAGAGGCTGATTGTGTACCTGGGAGAGAGGAGAAATGGACCAGGTAAAAGAAGAAAGGATACAGCCAGGTGTGGTACAAAGCATCGGGAGAACTTTGGCCAAAAGGACACTGATCCCTACAGAGAGGACATAGGAAAGTTCAGAGATGCAGTCCACAATGAGCTGAGTAAACTGCAGGAGGAGACATGGAAGCAGGTTGGTTTCCTGAGCCTGTCTCCATTCTTCAACAGCATGCATTCATGTAGCTGAGCACACAGTTTGAGCCCATGTGGGAGCAATTTCAGACAGAAGATCAACATCTGAGAGTAAACCCCTGGCAAGAGGCACACACCATGTGGAACCAGTGCAGTGGAGGAAGGAGAGGGGCCGTCTGTAGGCTCTGCATGAGTGGCAGGGGTAGGCGGTTGGCATGGAGAGTGCCTTTATAAAATAAGGATTCAACATTTAAAAACCAGGAGATCTCTTACTGAATTTCAGCTTTTTGGCCACTCTGGATAAACCAAAAGTCCTGGCACCTGGCCTGCAAACCCTTCTGTTGTGAGTGGCAGCTCCTCCTGGGCTGGATCATGCTCTCTGCATGTGTTCCACCCCTGTAGGTCCCTGTGGTTTTTACCCACTGACCTCACTTCTTCAAGTTTCCTGCCAGGGCCCTGGAGTAGCAGGAGCACTGTCTCTTGGCTGATTCTCATGATGAGTCAGAGGATTAAAAAGGTCAACAGGTTCTGTGCTTAAACCTTGTCACTATGATTTAACTACCTGTTACCTTAGCTTCCTCATCTGTTTAGTGGGTGTAATAGTATACTCAAATCTATAGCAACCACTCAGTATGTGTAATTTGCTTAGCATAGCATCTGGACCCATCAGTTCATTTCAGTGGCTCAGTAGTGTCCAACTTTTTGTCACCCCATGGACTGCAAAACTTGCCAGGCTTTCCTGTCCATCACCAACTCCCAGGACTTGCTCAAACTTATGTCCTTTGAGTCAGTGATGTCATCCAAGCATTTCATCTTCTGTCACCCCCTTCTCCTCCTGCCTTCAATCTTTCAATCTTTCCCATCATCAGTTTTTTTTTTTTTTTTTTTTTTTCCAATGTGTCAGTTATTTGCATCAGGTGCCAAAGTTTTGGACCTTCAGCTTCAGCATCAGTCCTTCCAGTGAATATTCAGGACTGACTGGTTGGATTTCCTTGCAGTCCAAGGGAGTTTCAACAGTCTTCTCCAAAACCACAGTTCAAAAGCATCAATTCTTCAGCCTTCAGCCTTCTTTATCATCCAATTCTCATATCCATACACAACTACTGGAAAAACCACAAGTTCGACTAAATAGACCTATGTTGTCAAACTAATGTCTGCTTTTACTAGGCTATCTGGGTTTGTCATAGCTTTTCTTTCAGGAGCAAATGTCGTTTAATTTCATGGCTACAGTCATTATCTGCAGTAATTTTGGAGTCCAAGAAAATAAAGTCTCTCATTATTTACATTGTTTCCCTATCTATTTGCCATGAAGTGATGGGACCAGATGCCCATAAGGGTGGTGTCATCTGCATATCTGAGGTCATTGATATTTTTGCCAGCAATGTTGCTATGCCAACAGCAAGTTGCTTAGAAACAGTCTCCCAAATCCCAGAGGGATGCAATAGCAGGTTTGAGATAATGTGGCATGTAACACTTTTTTTTGCCCTTGTCAGCCAATGGTAGTTCCCAAAAGCAGATAAAAGATCCTGGCATAATTTTCCTGCTTCTCCTCCCCATAATATCTTTATGCATAAAATTTATCCCAGCCTTTCATTTCATGGAACACTCCCTGCCTTCCTAGTGACTATGCACTATTACACCCAGCATACTGATGTGAGAACTGAGCCTGGAAAAGGGTCATCACTGCCTCAAGATCTTAAACCCTGGCCTCTGAGCCATGATTTCACAATGCCAAGGACAAACCAAGGCAAGGACACTGATCTGGGCTGCTCAACCCAGTGCTGTTATACTGATGATCATTTACCGTCATGGGTAACCGGGGTACCTTGAGAGTCACCGGGGCACAGAAGCCAAGGTGGGCAGTAAGAGACAGCTTCTAGATCATAGGCTGACAGAAAACCACAATTTTGCTCAGGAAAACACGGCCTTTGCAATTTAGGGTCCAGGTTAATCCTAAGAGCATAATTAGCTACCAAGCATGGAGCAAGTGAGGCCTGGGTGCCACTCCCTAAATGTAGCTTTCCATCCTGTCCAAAGTTAATGCACAGGCTTCTCTGAGACAGAGGGGGCTGCCCAGCAGGGCAAGCAGCACCACCAGCAGCACAACACCCTTTCTCCTCATCTCTATCTTCATTTCCTATTGGCACTTGAGAAGTGTGCTATGAAAGCAATTCAACCAGGTGGGCCTAATGCTGCTGAGCTTCTGGTGTCATTGCCTGTATCTCAAATCCAGAGACTCCTGAATCTCGTTAAGAATTGTGTGGCTGGACCCAGGCTTTGTGGGACTGTACTGGGAGATCACACAGGGATCTGGATGTCCTGAAACAAGATGGCAGTCCAGTTTCCAGAACTGCAAACTATTGAATACATGTGCTTGCCAAGGCTTCTTCCTGTTTTTAGCTCTAGGTTTCTCCCATTTCTACCACAGAAGACCATGGTTGGTACCAAAGATTCCACATCCTGAGGCAGTTTGGCAGATGATGGGGTCTGTAGTCATCCACTTTGAGCTGGGGCTCACCCTCAGTCCTGCCTGTCCCAGGAAGAACATCCCTACAGGCCAAAGGTTGGTGGAAGGTAACACATCAAGTACCACTGGGCCTCCGTCAGTCCTCTGAAAGTGTTGGCTCTTGTTGGGGCTAGGATCACTTGTGCCTAATGCTTTGTCCAAAAGCCTTGGGGGCCACAAGAGTTTAGGGATTCAGAAATCATTAATGGGGACACAGAGATCATCAACATCCAGGAAGGGGCTGGCAAACACACTGATATGACTGCAGTGAACCATGTGACTGTTAATACCAAGTGGGTTACATAGAGGAAATTCGGGATACTATAAATAGCTTCTTGGTATCATCCATTTTTGGTTTGACTACCAAAGTATTTAGGTCAAGCTGATGAAAACATTTGGCTGCTGAAGTGTTCTTGGTGACAGAATAGTGAACAGCAGATCATAGGACTGAGACAACAGGCAGACATTGTCTCCTGCAGTTCAGGGAAGAGGCTCCAAGGTTTATGGATTTCTGTGTCACTGCCTTCTGCCCCCAGGGGCCACTATATACATCTTTTCTCAAAATCCACCAGTGGTCCCCAAGTCCCAACCCAGGCCACATCCTATAGCACATTTGCAACTGGGGACCAATGGTGTCCATGTTCTCCTCCTTTCCTAATTTGAGGCTCCCTCACTGTCTCTGTGTCTCCCAGCTGCAGGCTTCAAGGTACATGCCTGCATTCCCACTCATTCTGGGGAAAGCTCTCTTGGCAAAAGAGATGCCTCTTCAACCACTGTTTGCAGTAGGTGCTTTCTGGTTTACAGACTGCTTTCACGTGAATCATCCCGTGACTTCCTCACTTCCATCAGATACACAAACAAATAGTATTACTCCTAATGGGGACATTTCACACTGTGCTCATCCTTCAGATAAAGAAATGGAGACTCAGAGAGGGAGTGATTTGTTGAGACTCACACTCTGGCAGTAGAGGTGCTGGGTATAAATCCAGATTTGAGATGACAGAGCTGAGTGTCTGCTTCCTCCCATACCACCTCTGTGGAGGACCAGAGCCTGCTCAGCCTATCTGGGTAATGCTATACATACCTGCACGCAGCCTTGCCTCTGTAGGCAATAGATGAAACTTAAAAGTACATCAAAGTCTCCATAAATCCTTTGCAAAAAGCCCTTGGGAGCCGGAACAGGTGTCAGGCTGGGGGTACTCCACAAACTCATCTGCTCCCACTGCACATGTGGGCACAGTTCCCTCCATGGGTCTGACCCTTCTGGGGGCTCTTCCCCCATTACCCAGCCAAGGAGAATCTCTTCACTATAAGACCCAGCCCAGATGGCCCTCCAGTCTGAAAAGCCCTATGTGGTCCCTCAGTGTGAATCAGTGGTTGGTTATCCACTCTTCATGCTCTCCGACCTCTGCCTCATTTCAGGCTCTGCTCCTTACAGGTCTGCCTGGAAGATGTGCTCCAGCTTCCCCAGCCCCCAGCCCTGAGTGATGTAGGGGTGAGTGAACACCTGATACCCCTGCATGGTGGAAGAGCCTCTTGCAGGACGAGTGTCCTTGGACTTAAAAGCACTTTGCCATGTGAGGTCTGGCACCCAGACCTGCTCTCTCCCATCAGGCTATGTTTATACCAGGGCTAGCAGATGGCCAGGTGGCCTGCACGCCGGAAGCAGTTCTCCTGCCCAACGCAGCAGTTGTCTGATACAAAAGACATCAAGAGCCCCTCCCACTAGGCTGTGTGCAGGGCAGAATGTGGTGCCACCTGGGCAAAGGCACTTGGCATCTTCTATGTACACACAGCCACCGCTCAGGCACCAATTCCTGGTGTCAGTTCTTCTGTTCAGTCAAGTAGTGATCACAAAGCCTCAGGCATTGTGAGGGCCCAGCCACCAGGGTCCACTATGGGCACCTCCAATGCCTGTTTGTGCTCTGCACCTCCCAGTGGTCTGGCAGGAATTGTCAGGTCAATATTGCGGGTGAAGAGATGATGCTCTGCCTACCCCTGCCTGCTCCGTGTCCCGTTGTCAGTTAATACCCAGCCAGATTCATACACCAACTCCCCTACCACCTCCAACTGAGGAAATAGCCTCATGAAAGACCTATCCTGAGAAGTCTGACTGTGGAGTAGTCTGAGAAGAGGTGCCGAGATGGGGCCTTGGTACAGGGTTAATATTCCCCTGCCCCAGTGGTTATGAGGGCCCATCCTAGGGGTAGTTGTTGTGCACTCAGCCCTGGGCTCAAGGCCACAGCCCAGCTGCTAGAACTTTCACTGGGCTGCCAGGGGGAGAGGAATTTCCTGGCAAGTGAGAAGATCCAGGCATGTGGATCATGGGAGGAACAGACAGAAGTGACTTCTCTCTGCAGGAGGATGACCAGCTTATGGTGAACAATGAGAACCAAGGGAGGGGGCACGGTCTACTTGGTAGCTGGCAAAGCTTCAGGCAATGGACAAACATCAGCCCAGGATTCGACAGAAGTGGCTGAACTTCAAAAACACTGAACATTCTGCCAAGGCTACCTGACCTGCTGGCATCAGAGGTTCCCTTGGAAAACATGTATCCCTGACATGAGGGCCAGGGAGACCGGGAGGTAGGCCCCAGAAGACGGGGGGCATCTCAGACGTCTCTGAGCTTTTGAGCATGCAGCAGCAGCCCACCTACCTAGCCCCATAAAGAGCTGCTACCCCCTATCCCAAGGGAGCAAACTGGACCAGAGTCCTCCCTCACAGGTGCCCTCCATCCCAGGAAGCACGGGAGCTGGCTACCCAGATTCGTGGCAAGACCTACAGCACTACCAGCAGGAGAACCAAGGAACCATGGGAAGAGCCGGTCACTTACTGCCCAGCCTCCAAGCAGAGTGAAGTCACCACACAACACATGCTGAGCTTGCCAGGCCTGGTGGTGTAGGAGATGGACGACATCCCCCTCCACCAGTCCGGGACTGCAGCAGAGGTGTGGGTTCGCACTGAGTGGCCAGGAGCCATGGGCCATAATGAGACCTGCTGCCACCCAGGAGGCTGGACCTATAGAGCAGGGCAGGTGGTCAATACAATGCAACCTCCTGGAGGCTCAATAGGTGGGCAACCAACCAAGGTACAGTCCAAATGACACTAAGGCCAAGGGCAGCCACTCTAGTAAACAGGTCAAGATCCCTCAACCCAGTTCAGCCCCTGAGCCAGTTCTTGGTCTGGAACTGAGGAACAGGGATGTGGCGGGTCCCTGGGAGAACGACGCTGCCACTCCACAGCAAACAGACACAGGAATGACCCCAGACCCTCCCAAAGGGACCTTCAGCTCTGAGATGGTGAACCCACATGGGGCATTGGGATACCAGAGGGGTGATGGTTGCCAGACACAGGGTCAACATGACACCGACGTGAGAGACCCGGTTTACTCTGACTCTGTGGCCACTTCAGGATGACCTCCCGGGCTGGGGTCTCTGGGCATAAGGGGTCAAGGGTCAAGTGTCAAGGGACACGGTGCCAGTTCCAAGGATTCGTCAGTTGGTCTTGAGCTGGGAGAGCCTGGAATGCAGTATCCCTCAGAGCCAGGTGCAGGGTTTAGTGAGGCATCTGTCGAGGACTCCTTCAGAACCTGGGGGAACATGTGATGTGAGGATAAGATGGTAAGGCTGAATAGAAACCCTGCATGAACTCCAGTGAGTAAAGGAGAAATGCACAGAAAAAGAGGGTGGATACATGCCCCGCTCATGAACTGGAGAACCTTCTCACCTCTGGTGGCACGTCATGGGTATCCTCTGCTCTTGAATCCTCACACCCTCTATGTGCTTGGGTAAGTCATCATGGCAGGCATGCAAATACTCAAAGGATAGCCAGAAGGGGCTCCTGCCCAGAGCACAAGAGTCCATTCACTGAAGTCCTCTCACCATGGATATGGAATGACACTGCACACTCCAGTCTGCCCTCCCCTGCTCCTCAATCTCCAAAACTAAACAGCTGGACCCACTCAGTGGGCCACAGCCTGGTGTCCAGAAGTCCCCTTCAGTGCTGGCCAACCTGCCCAGATGGAGGACAATGAAAACCACATATACCCCAGAGCTTGGGAGTGATGGACATGTGCAAACCAGCATCTCCTGAGCCCGTGTCAAATGTGATATAAAGGCCTGTGATGTGAATGTGAGTGGGGCAGTGCCAGAGGCTCACAGAAGCTTCACAGGTCCCCCTGGGCAGTGCCCTGTTCCCTGGGCAGTCAGCTGGGAAGTGCCCTGTTCCCTGGGCAGTCAGCATCTTAGCAGCGGCAGCAGAGTGGCCACCTGTATCTGCAGGTCCCATGTGTACTGTGTCCTCTCAAAGAACTGCAGCAGAACTGAAATGAAATCAGAAACGCATCTGGTTCTCAAGCAGGCCCCTCCATCTGGGCCCTATGGAGAGGGGTACAGTAAACGGGAGCTGCCCTAGGGACAGAGGGGGAGGTAGGTCTGGTTGTCTTCCCAGAGCAACATGGCTGCCCCAGGCTTGTCCCTTGTGTGGAAGTTCAAAGCCCAGAACTAAAGCCAGGCAGGGACCAAGGGTCTGACACAGATGTGAAAGAACCCTCACTCAAGGGCCGAGTGCTGAACACCAAGGTAGTGTCTCCTCCGGGACTGCTCACCCCAGGTGCCAAGCCTGGGGGGTGGATATCAGCCCCCAATGGGAGGGCCTGATGGACACTCGCTGACCTGTGGAGCACTTACACCTCTGAGAGACCAGACGAATACTGAGTCCATTGCTAGCATGCAAACAGAAGAGGATGCATCCGCAATACAAACACTAGGGCAGGATGCGAGCCCAGACCCTGAAAGAAGTGCCCACAACTCGGCACAGAAAGGACACACAGCTCAGCAGAGAGATGGGCAACCACATCAGCCAAGGAGTACACAAGGAAACCCAAGAATCTGGGTTGAGCCTATGCTATCCCAGGTCAGTGCTGCCTACAAATGCAGGGCAGAAGCAAAGTGAAACCCTCACCAAGCCTCAAAGATGCAGGTGGGGTGGGAGGCAGCACACTACATGGCTCAGTCCACACATCTGGGCACATGAGTAGAGCTGGGGCCAGTAGCAAGGAAGGGATGGGTGTGGAGAAATGCCACAGAACAGGTCCCCACAGCTGCCCCCATCAGCAGCCACATGTCATAGGTCTCCAGTTCACTGGACAAGGTCTAGTTCACAATCAGGATTTGGAGGAACAGCAGCAGCCAATCTACCATTCACAGGACCCTCCCTCATGGTCTGAAATGACTACCAGGAGGTTCTAGAGTGTCTGGAGGCAGCTTGTAACTACTCTTGGGGCAAGGATTGGGGCACCAGCATGAGGGAGTTGGGTGTGGTGATCACTCGGGTCCCTCCAGTGCTGAGGCCTCAAATCCAGGAGGCAGGCTCTGCCCCCTCCACTCATGGCCAGGAGGCTTCTGCAAGAAGAGAGGAGGCTGCATGCTGGAAGGGAAAGCACTGCTCCAAATCAACATTCCCACGGCAGCATTTGTGTGGATGACTGGCTAGCGGGAACCAGTGAGACACCCACTCTGCCATCCTGGAGCTCAGTGACCCTCAGGGATCCAGACTCATGCACGGCAGCAACAGCCCGGGAGGAAGAGGGGGCAAAGGTGGCAGCTCTACATGCAGGGTGACCCAGAACTCCCAGATGAGAGCACTTCACACTCAGGCAGACCGAAAAGGGATATTATAGTCATGCCTAGAAGGACAGTAGGTTGTCAGGACAAGAGGAGCCAGCGGTCCAGGTGAAAGGTTGTTGAATTACGCAAAGACACCGGGATTCTTGCCCCACAGTTCCATCCCTGTCAGCACCGCCCCACCTCTGGAAGCTCCACCCTGGCCTCAGCCTTTCCCCAGCTCTGACTTGCCCCACCTCAGCCCTTTCCAGTCTCAGCCCCGCCCTATCACCTTCTCCAGAAGCTCCTCCTCACCCAGGTCTTTTCCACACTTCTGCTCCAAACTCCTTGCCCTGCTCCTCCCACCTCCTCCCCTCTCTTCAGCCCAGCTGCTCACTTCCTGGTCCTTCTCCTGATCATGCTCCAGGCCTTTGGTCTCGAGGTCCTTCCAGGCCTGACCTTCTAGGTGCCTCAGAGCGTGATGGATCTCAGTTTGCCTCCTAGCGGACAGGGCCAGTGAGAGAATGCACCTTTGTTCATATGTGTGCCTTTGTAACTGCGTGCCTTCGTACCTGTGTGCCTACATGAGTAAGGGAAGCCATACACATTGGAAATGAAAGGCATCAGTGTTTGTGGGCATGACACGACTGAGGCCAGTAGGTGCTGTCAGTGGTCTCAGTTCTGGTGGCGGACCACTGTCCACCTGGTGGCCGCAGCCCAGCCATCCCAAAGCACCCGCGACTGGCTCTGCTTGCAGGAAGGTGGGACCTGCCTCACGTGCAGATGGTATCTCCAGGTGGGGGTTTCCAGGCTTTGGGACCAGGACCACCTGCCAGGGGCCAAGCCAGACTTTCTGGCCCCCTCCACGGCCACAGTCCCTGCCCTCTTTCCTTCCATGTGTGCATCCCAGCAATGCCTTGAGACACATGGGGAGATGCCAGCAGACCTGCCCTCCAGCCTCCTATCCCACCCCTGGACTGTGACCTCACGCTGCCCACTGTGAGTCGCCCCCACCCAGCCTGACCCTGCAAGGCTCAGCTGCTTGTCTGCAGTTGCCCTTCTGGTGGGGCCCAACCATGAGTCCATGCAGGATGGCCCACTGACTGTGGCAGGTCCCGGATCCTTCCAGAGTGGCAGTGTGAGGGAAGGAGTCATTTTCTGTTGTTCTTTGTGGGGTGTCTAGGGCTGTAAATCACCATCACTCCTGGGGGATGGGTTTCTGTGCTGCAGGCTGAGGCATCGTGGGTTCCCTGTCCCAGCTGTGTGAGGACATACCAGCTGCTGTGATGAGCAGAACCCACCCTGAGGGAACCTGCACATGTGTTTCTCATCACTTAGGCCCTCCTGGGACCCCATGATCTGAGGCCCCTGCCGAGGAGAAGACCATGGTGGCTTGTTGTCCAAGATTGCTGTATTGTTACTGGTGACTTTCTCCCTATTCCTCTGGTCCTCAGGTAGGTAAAGATGCCCAGTCAAGCAGATGGAAGAATGTTTTCTCCGCTGGCCACCAAGCAGGCACCCTCTGCTTCAGGCCATAGGAGGGCTTGTAGCCACTTCTTACTCAGGGATTCCACCCACATAGGTGAGATTTGGAGGCCCTCAGGAGGCAGGGGTTGGGTTGGCTGAGAAACTGAATGGAGGAAACTGGGCAAGCCTGGGATCTAGTCACATACCCCAGTAGAAGACATAGCAATGGTCAGCCCCAGGGGCAAGCCAGGTCCTTGTAATCAAGCCAGACCCAGTGAACAGCATGACCCTTTATCACCCTGCAGGTGGGCAAACTTTCAACCAAATGACAATGCTTGGGGCCACCCAGGGTATGAGGACATGACACCCTTGCCTGTGGTTAAAGGAGTGGAAATGGAGGAAGCCTTTGTGGAAGGCCATTATTTGCTGGCATGTGTCAGCACCTTGGGTGTCTGCCATGTGCACTGGGTGGCCTCCTGCATGGCTCTTCAGTGAGTGTGTGGTCACATCAAGTGGCTGTATTGGCAGAATGAGTTTTCCCTTCCCTTCCATCAGAAGGAAAGCATCAGTAAATTGTGGGACCCCCAACACTGGGAGGTGTAAACAGACACCATGTAAGGGTGAAAACAGACACATGAAATGTGCAGACATGGAGGACTGTGCCCGAGGTGCTGGGAGTGGAGAAGCCATCCCCCACTCCTCCTTTACCCCTGTGGAGAGATGTCCCAACAGAGCTGACACTCTGGCTTCATTTGCCAGCGGTTGCATCAGGATTGCACCCGGTGGCTCATACTAGGAACCATGTTGGTTCAGGAGGCCCAGCAGCCGAGGTCGAGATGTCAGCTGACGTTGGCTCTCATGAGGTCTATGGAGAGTCTGTCTCATCCCTCCCCCCTCACTTCCAGGGCATTGCTGGCTTTGGTGGGTGTATCTGGACTTGGAGAGCTCTGCCTTCGTCTTCACCCCCAGTTCTCCTGTGTGCCTGTCTGTCTCTAACCATGTCCTTTGTATGGGGACAGCTGTCCTGTTAGAGGAGAGTCCATCCTAATGAGCTCACTTGACTCCCATCAGCTCTGTTAAGATCTTTCCTTTGCCAGTAAGGTCACTCCAAGGTACTTGGGATTGAGACACCAGCACCTGAATCTGAAGGGACATGATGTGACTCCTCACACCCTATGAAGGCTCTGAGGTAGGAACACACTGGATTGGAAGGATGGCCTTTATAGCTACTGGGGTGAATCCAGGGATGAGGAGAGAAGGCTGCCACGGTAGGAGCCAGAACACGTGGGCCTTGTGGGCCTGTGAGAACTGTCACTCTTCTGTGCTCGGGAAGGGAGAGGCCCAGGAGGCTCTAGGCTGGGTTCCTCTGGACTTTGTCCCTGTCCTCAATGTCTCATGGAAACAGGGGCTTCCTGCTAGGTGCTGAGATCTTGCTGAGGTTCAGGCCCATGGCTGTGCTCCTCTGCCTCCCCACCATACAATAAACAGAGGCCCCACTCCAGATACAAGGATAAAGGTGAATATGGATTGCCTGTGGTCAGGTCCCCTGCAGTCATGGGCTATCTCTCTATCTCTAGGTGCCTCCTCAGCCATTGAACCAGGTGACAGTAACCTAGCGGGTTATCTGAGGTTTGAATTCTCTGATCCCTGCTGTCCTAGGCTCTGGCAAGGACACAGATCGTGCCCATTCCAGTAGATCCTGTTCTCCTTACTTCTTTGTCTAGGCTCTGGGCAGGGGGTGGGACATCTGCTGACAATGGAGGAAGTGGCAGTGGAGGAAATGGTGCAGGAAAGGCTGGGAAGAAGGTGGCTCCCAAAGGCATGTGGAAGACATATGGCAGGGCCATCTGAGGCCCTGGTTAGCACGGATCTGTACTCAGCAGCCCTCTTCTGAGATGGGGGATCTGTAGAGCATGGGTAGGGATAGGGCCAGGAATCTGAATGGTGGGGTTTGGAGCCAGGGGTGGGGGAAGCCAAGCCCAGGACTGTGCCTATCTGTGCTTGGAGAGGACCAAAGCCCAGCCACTGGGCTTTGAAACCAGGGGACCCACCCCCCACCTCCCAGTGCTCCCAGGGTTTCAAGTCCCTCTGTCTTGGATCTCACCTCGTGCCTCTCTCCTTCTGTCTAGCCCTCCTTCCTGACCTCCCCACAGACTGCATGTGATGGATGGGTCCTCTGGGTCACCACCCCCTGTCAGCAGACCACGTGGAGATGGATGGAAGGAGCCAGCCCTCTGTGACCCTCCCCTCCGTGTCAGCAGGCTTAGAGGATGCTCAGATACGTGGTGCTGATGTCTGGCCCAGGGCTGTGAGCTTGGAGGCTGCTCTGTCAGACTCATGACTTTTGTGGTTCTGTTTCCACAACCACGTAAGGCCCTGGGAAATGAAGTTCAGCTGTCTTTCCTTCTGAAAGCTTTATGCAGGTTTCTTCCTAAATGGTGTCAAGACCCTGTAGACACAGTGGTAGCCCATGCTATGCACACCTGGCACTTTACCCTGGCTTTCCACATCAAACACTGGGACTGGGAGGATGCAGCCTGGCAGGAGCTGCTGGAACAGAGGCTGGAGATGAGCTCCACCCAGATCCAGGCCTTGATGTGGGACAGGGACAAGTTTAGCCATGGAGTGATTAGCGGCAAGTGATTCTCTGCCTGCCCAGCCCCTGGCACTGCCCTGGATCCTTTGTTTTCTGTTGAACCAGTTGGTGAGGGGCGGGGTGGGTCTGAGGTTTCCTCAGAGAGGTAGTGAGGGTCTCTGGGCTGGGAAACAGTGGACTGAGCTCCCTGACCAGCACTGTGGGCCTCAGTCCTTGTTTGTGCTCTGAGAGGCAAAGGCATGTCCAGTCTGCATGTGGCACCTGTATCTGTACGTGTGTTATCATGTGTGTGTGCATATTCCCGGCAGAGATCATGAGAGGCAGCACAGCACCCATCCTGGGTTCCCCCACCCCCCACTGTCTGCAGTCAGGCCTGAGCAAGTCACCTGACTCCCCAGGGGTGAGGCCCCAGAACAACATCTATCTGCTGGTGAATTGCTTAGGGATCTGATATCTGCTGGCTCCCTGCTGGGGCCTTCCTGCTCTGTCCCTGTGGCCTGTAGTGGTCAGACTGAGAGCTGCCCGTGTCCTGGTGGGTTCATGGAGTACCAGGCCTGTCCTTTTCATTTTGCTCCCTTCCTCACTTGGCTTTGCCCCAAATTTCCTTTGCTGAGGTGAGCTTGTCTGAAAGGCTTAGCCAGAGGATCAAGTCCACCCCAGTTCTCCTCCAAGATACTGTCTCAGTCACTAGTAGATGTGACTATTAATCACCTTGTTCTTTTTTGTGTCCTGTCTTGTCCACAGGTCTCGTGGACATTGGGGTCACTTTGCTGTGCCCAAAAACCTAGGTCCCAGCAAGGTGTAGAAGTGGGAGAATCAAGCCCTGCTACCCAACCTGCAATAGAAGTACCTGGCTGCGATTGCCAACCCCCGCTGGCTGCTGCAGCCTGTCCCAGGGAGGGCTGGGAAGAACACCTTCCATGTGGACATCCCAGATCACCTGATCACCTGATCCCCTTTGGGCAGGAGGCCTGTCCAGACTGGGCTCTCAAGTGAAAGGTGACCAAAAGATCAGCTCACTGTGACACCATCCAGTTGCCATCCCACCCTGGATATGCCCGTCTGGTTTGGTCTGAATTGGCCCCAACCTTGGGTGCACTGCCCACTTAGTGTGATGCCGGGGGGCCAGGACTCCCCACATGCAATGCTGCTCTGGACCCAGCAAGGAGCCTGCAGGAATTTGACCTTTACAAAAGATGGTGTTGCCACTTGTTTTGGCCCTGCTGTGTCTGGTTGGTTGAGAGAAATGTGTTAGGAAACTGGTTAGTGTTTTCCCTCTCTGTTCTGGTCCAAACTCCCTGATGTTGGAACAGTGTCCAGGGGGTGATGAGGAAGGCTGGGGGATGGGCTGAGCGTGAGCAGCTAGTGAGGCCTCGGGCAAGTGGAGAGGCCCACAGGCCCAGAAACAGGCCACAGTGTGTCCTTGAAGGTGACCCTTGCCCTGCTGTAAAGTGTCCCTTGGCTCACAAAGTGTGTGTGTTGGTCATGATGTCTGGCTATTCCTGATCCAAAGACAGGCCCCTAAATAAAGCTGTGAGGGCAGAATGACAAGGTCTAGTCTTCACCTTGTGGAAACCTTGTACTTGTTTTGGGGTTTGGGATCATTTGTTTGAAAGGCCCTTGGTGGGTAGGGTGACCCTGCTTTCTGGTGGGCCTCTTAGGGGGGCCCCTGGATCGGGAACTTGACATGCTCAGCCGCTAATCAGAAACTTGTGGCTTTGTTGGGGGACCCAAGAGGAGCCCCTTCTGCTTCAAGGTGCATGATTCATGGAAGGTGACACCCCCATGGTCAGGAGCCGGACTGGGTCTTCTGCTCTGCAGCAGGCAAGATCCAGGGAGCAACCCATCCTGGGCTGGCCTCAGTGCTCTGCTCAGGAGCTACACTCTTGGCCAAGGGTGTGAAATACTGCTGCTTCAGATGAAAAGGGACCATGGGGACCAGACTGAGGCCTGCCTGGGGCGTGAGCTTCCAGCCTCATCTGTGTGAATAGCATGGACAGCTAGAAAGATCATAAACTCGCAGTTCTCATTTGATTCTTTATTTACTCCTGTTGAGTTTTACTGCACTTTATTAGAGTCAGAAATATATTTTTGATTACAAGAGAGTGCTTTTGAGTGTCCTTGGGGTCCTGACAGCTCAGGGATCGGGGCTGTTCTTAAACTGCTCACAGAGAGCACACTTGTAATCTGAGGATTTCTGTTCCTCCTCTGCCTCAGGGGCCTCATTTTGGGCCATAACTGAAACCGCTGCCATCATGATGGAAAAATAGGTATTTTATACATAGTCATCACTGAACCATAACCTGGGTATTCTGAGGGGCTCTGGGGCAATTCCCTGCACCATCCCTTCCAGCAGTAGCCTGAGTTATAGATGTGGCATTACTGGACATGCCTTCACCACAGGGGCTGCCCTGCTCCCTGGAGAGATGGTTTGCCCTGGCCCTGACAGCTACACTGCCCATGAACCAAAGGCTACAGAATAGAAATGAGCACTGGCCAGGGATTGCATAAGCAGTTTGGGTACTATTCTGGACCTTCTTGTTAGCCTCTTCAGGGGACTCATTGTGATGGAATCGAGGAAAGCATCTGGTCACCACTGCATGCTTCTTTCTCTTTGGGTCATTGTTCTGCCAGTGTTGGGCTGAGCAGTTGTTCTGGGGTCGCCTTTCTTCTGGAAGTTCTGTAGAAGAGGCTTGTCTCTCTGAAAATTGGAGCTGTGATAGATCTGAAAGGAAATGAATCATTTTATCCATCTTTGGAGAGAACAGATGTTCCTTACTGGCCTCCTCCCCACCACTGTCCTGGCCTTGCCTAACTATGAAGACAAGGTCTCTTCATTCAGGTTATGAGGCCCTAGCAAGTGCACTCCCTAGAACTCCCCTGGGGCCAACCTCGCTTGAAGTGTTACTGGGCCTCCCTGACATCAAGTGGCCTTTCAGGGTCTGGAGTCACCCCTGTGGATCTTGTCTAAGGGGGTTCGTGAAACACAATAGGCCCTGCTTTCTCCTCTTCCTTTAACCACTCTCTCATGAGAAAAAAATTATCCTAAGAAATGACACCTGTACAGCACTCGGCTCGTCAAATCTAGTCTCCCTGGAAGGGCTTTCTCTGTTACCATCAGCTGCTTCTTCCCTGCAGAGCGACCTGAAGGGAGGATTTTACTGAAACCATACAGGTTCAGTTCATGGATGAAGCTCTTGTTTCTGTCTGTCTCGAAGAGCTGGTCCATGCCTCTGTGCTGGAAGACCTCCATCTGGAAGAGATCTGCCTCTATGATCACCATGATTCCTTTGTCGTTGCAATGCACAGAGGTGAAAGCCGCATCCTCCACAATCCTCCAGAGCTTCCTGGGGAAGGACAGCCCAAGGACAGCATTGTTCTCTTCCTTGTTGGCTGTTTCTGGGTTTGGGCCCTGTTGGGGAAGGTTATCTTGGGAGCCTGGATCTGGGCTCTTGTGTTGGTCCCACTGCTTCTCCAAAGCCTCCCCTGAATTGATGTTTGGATCAGGGGAGACATCAGGGCAGTGCCCTGCTGCAGGCTCCTCATCAGTTGACCAGGTCAGTGGGGCTGTGCATGCCTCATGGGAACTCTGATTAGCCATGGAGCCAGTCTAGCTCAGGAGCATTCTCTACCCTAGCAGTAAATGCTCAGGACAGAAGGGACTCAGATCAAGGTCAGGGTACCCCATAAATACTTTCTGGAAATTCTAGAATCTGGGTTGTGAGATAGGCAGCCAATTAAGTGGTCTGCTTCCTTAATTGTTTCATGATGTCACAGAGGGGATATGGAGAGGCAGCCCCGGCCCAGTGTGGGGGAAGGTGGACAGGGACCGATACGGGGTCACCAGCTTGTCTCTTGTCTGAAAGTACAGAAAAGGATGTTTCAGGTTGCCCACAAAGGCTCCCATCTGCTGCCAGGCCCTTTGTTTCATGGGGCCAGCCCCTGGATGGGTTGAAAAACATGACCTTGTTCCACCCCCCTTCCTACCAATGGGCAGGCCTGTGGCTGGCTTCTGCTAAAGGGCCAGGCCCTGGCGAGTCCTGGCTTGGCTACCACTGGGAGAGAGTCCAGGGATCAGATGGGTCCCTGGCAACTGTCCCTCCAAGATAATGGTGTCCAGAGGGCCCTGTTTGGCCTAGCATGAGTTGATGGTCCCACTCCCCCCCACACACACACCCACGGCCATGACCTTGCCCCTCTTGCGGCCTTAGTCTCTTCTGGCTGGTGTTGCTGGTTGGTAGGTCCCACTCAGATGGCCACAAAGTCAGAGTCCTGTTGTCCTGCCCCCACTGACACCCAGGTTGAGCTCTCCCCAGAGTAGGACTGTACTCAAGCACAGTGGGAACGATTTCACATTCCACTTGACTGTTCCCCAAGCACCTGAGACATGGACTTCCCAGGACACCGTGTGAGAGGGCACAGCCATGCACTCTGCTGAACTTGCAGCTTCCTGAGCTCTGCCCATCCCCAGACATCATCCCACTGCAGATCACAGACTGCTGTCTTCACTTTCCATTTCTTCCCATAAAGACTACTTTTGTGGCCATAGAGTCCTCGCTATGGGAATTCCTGTGTGTGTGCTTTTCTTTTCACGTGCCCAGAGCCTCAGATTCAGCATCCCTGGGGGATGCCTCACAATTACTGTTTCCTTTCATCAATGGAGTGATTGGGCTTCTGCTACCCCTGGACCTGCTTCCCATGTCCAACTTGTGTGTCTGTGGGTGTCTGCCCTTTGAAGGACTTGATTAGAGGCTCAAGTTACAGCCTCTTTTGTTTTAAAACAAGCACTTCACTGGTCCCCTCTGAGACCATCTCTGATCTTCTCTGCCCCTGCTGCTGTCCCCACCACCACTGTGGACCTGTTCTCCATTACCCAGATGGCAGGTACATCAAATGATTTAGTTGGTTCATGGACTGGGCACTTTCAAAGGACCTCCTTTACACACACTCACTCCCAGGGACATGTCTGACTGGTTGAGCTAGATGTGACCAAAGGAAGTCCCCATCTACCTGTATTTGAAAATGGATGAGAGTGGGACTGAATGAAATCCCAGTAAGAGTTACCTGTCTTCACCACACATGGGCAATAGGGAGTGGGTTTGGAGATGCATGTTCTCTGACTTTTGTGGGCCACTGTACAAAATCATTGTGTAAGGAACAGACTAGCACCTTGGAAAGACCTGTGTGTGAGGACACTATCCCCCCCAATTCTGCCACTCAGCAGAGTTATTTGCCCTGTGTGAGGGCAACAGCCTAGTGTCTGAAATGGGAGAGCTAAGAGGGTTAAGGAAAGGCTTGCCCAGGGGACTTTCAGGCTGAGCACTGGAGGCTAGAATGGAGCTTGAAGACCTCGACCTGTGCTTGTTTCCTTGCCTTTGCACTGCTAAACAGGTTGACAAAGCATTCTTTCAGGTCGGTTCATCTGACTCGGAAATGACCCTGGAGGGTGTGATCATTAGTGGGGACCCCTGGTGGCTCCTCTGAAGGGGACCAAAGATGGTGGTATCTGTGCGCAGCCTGGCTAGCTGGCCTTTCCTGCCCCCAACCTCCCCACTTGGGGCCCCTACTTATCCCCTGGGTTCTGAAGGAGCTGCCTTTTCGGGTTCCCTTCCTCCAGTCACCACCCAGGCCCTGGCAGTGGGTTTGCATGGCACCAAGGAGTTTTTTGTCAGCTGTTCCTTAGGACACTTGTGTTGTGTACAAAGAAGCCCCCACGACATCCAAGGCTTGCCCTTCTCAGCCTCGCTCTCCTGCCCTTGTGCTTGAGGTCCCTGCCCCAGTGTCCACAGCCCAGAGGCCCTCCATCTGCTCCCTACCCTCAATGCGACTGTGGAGACCTGAAGCCTCAGGGGTCTGCCCATGTTAACTTCCTTCCTGTATTGGAGGAGACACCTGTAGAGGCCTTATCCCTTTGGGCACTGTGACCATAAGGTCAGACCTTCCCTCCCTCCTGCTCAATGAGGAGCTGGTCAGCCTGGCAGGTTCCACTGGGCAGGAGGCTCCAAGGCAGCAGAAGGAACATGGTACCACCCTCAGGATGGAAGCGCTGGGACTGGACAGAGATGTCGGCCCCTGGCAGAGTCAGTTCTCAACAAAGCACAGAGCAGCCCCACAGTGCTTGTGATTCTCCTTGTCTCCTTCCTTCCACAGGCCTGCTTTTTGTCACCTGAGAGGCATTGTGTAGCACTGAGAAGAGGAAGGCATGAGAAGTAGAAGTTCAGGTGGTTTCCTGGGGTGGGCAGGATGGGTGGGGGCTCAAGAAAAGTTGAGACCAGGGCTCCGAGCCACCCAGGCCTTCAGTAGCATATGAACCTGGGAAGATGCCCAAGCCTCATGGCCTAAGTTATTTGTCTCTGACGCCAGCCAGTTGAGGACCCATATGTTGGGCTTCAGGATGTGCCTAAGGGATGCAAACGCACCTGGCAGGGCCTGGTGGCTGTTGGCACTGGGATAGTAGGGCAAGAATCTCTCACACTGTTGCCCACAGACACTTCTCCACTCTCCACTGTGGGAAGGGGTTGGCGGCTTTGTGGTCCAGGGAGGGCATGTCACAGAATATGCACAGTAGGATGTGGAATAGCTAATCACCCAAACATGATGATTCATAAATGAAAGTAGGCAACTTTTCCAGTTAGACCATAGTGGACCATAGTATTTTTAGCTCAGTCGTGTTTGATTATTTGAGACTCCATGGACTATGGACCACCAGTATCCTCTGATCATGGAATTCTCCAGGCAAGAATACTGGAGTGGGTCACCATGCCCTTCTTCAGGCGATCTTCCTGACCCAGGGCTAGAACCCAGGTCTCCCACAATTCAAGCAGGTTTTTATCCCTTGAGCTGCCCCAAAAGCCCCATTTCCAGTTACAGGGCCTATTAATTTAGGAGTTGAGGACTGTTCCAGCAGGAACACTTTTCCAGCAGGAATGCCTGTTTCCAGCAGGAAAAGCAAGAACCACTCTTTGCCTCTGTCCCAGCTGGTCTTCCATCCAAACCATTATATTCCTTCATTGCAGCCCAATCAAAGATCAAGTTGTTAATTAATGGCCAATTACAGAATGAGATAATTTAAAGCTCATTAACAACTTTGTGCTGGAGTCCAGCTCCAGCAGCCAGGGAATCAGCCTGAATAGATGAGCAGAGTCAGTGGAGAATGATGCAGCTTCTGACTCAAGCTGTGGGACTGCATGTTTATTTCAAGCTTCAGGCTCTCTCTTATACTTTGACAAAAGCATTAGGTCAGAGGATTGACATTTTCAGTCCCCCTCACCCAGATTTATTGCCTTATTGTTTCCCTTCAAACATGGTTCCTGCTTCAGTGATTCTCACAGAATTGTGTTTACTTGTGACTACATTGTAACTCATGCTTATGTCTGGGATGCATACCACATTCCTCAGTTTATTTCTTATCTTTTTAAATCCTGCTTGCCCCTAGTATCCTAAGCTAACTATCTCCTAAAAAGGCTTCTAGCTATTAATATCTCTAAAATTCCTAATCCCTACAAGCTATAGTAAAATATGATAACACTACAACATTCCTTAAACTTTTGGCTTCTAACTATTCTTCAGTTCAGTTCACCTCAGTCGCTCAGTCCTTTCCACTCTTTCCAACCCCATGAATCACAGCACGCCAGGTCTCCCTGTCCATCACCAACTCCCGGAGTTCAATCAGACTCACATCCATCGAGTCAGTGATGCTATCCATCCATCTCATCCTCTGTCGTCCCCTTCTCTTCCTGCTCCCAATCCCTCCCAGCATCAGACTCTTTTCCAAGAGTCAGCTCCTCGCAGGAGTTGGCCAAAGTACTGGAGTTTCAGCTTCAGCATCATTACTTCCAAAGAAATCCCAGGGCTGATCTCCTTCAGAATGGACTGGTTGGATCTCCTAGAAGTCCAAGGGACTCTCAAGAGTCTTCTCCAACACCACAGTTCAAAAGCATCAATTCTTCGGCGCTCAGCCTTCTTCACAGTCCAACTCTCATATCCATATATGACCACTGGAAAAACCATAGCTTTGACTAGATGGACCTTAGTCGGCAAAGTAATGTCTCTGCTTTTGAATATACTATCAAGGTTGGTCATAACTTTTCTTCCAAGGAGTAAGTGTCTTTTAATTTCATGGCTGCAGTCACCATCTGCAGTGATTTTGGAGCCCCCCAAAATAAAGTCTGACACTGTTTCCACTGTTTTTCCATCTATTTCTCATGAAGTGATGGGACCGGATGCCATCATCTTCATTTGCTGAATGTTGAGCTTTAAGCCAACTTTTTCACTCTCTACTTTCACTTTCAAGAGGCTTTTTAGTACCTCTTCACTTTCTGCCATAAAAGTGGCGTCATCTGCATATCTGAGGTTATTGATATTTCTCCTGGCAATCTTGATTCTAGCTTGTGTTTCTTCCAGTCCAGTGTTACTCATGATGTACTCTGCATATAATTTAAATAAGCAGGGTGACAGTATACAGCCTTGACGTACTCCTTTTCCTATTTGGAACCAGTCTGTTGTTCCATGTCCAGTTCTAACTGCTGCTTCCTGACCTGCATACAGATTTCTCAAGAGGCAGGTCAGGTGATCTGGTAGTCCCATCTCTTTCAGAATGTTCCACAGTTTATTGTGATCCACACAGTCAAAGGCTTTGGCATAGTCAATAAAGCAGAAATAGATGATTTCTGGAACTCTCTTTATTTTTCCATGATCAAGTGGATGTTGGCAATTTGATCTCTGGTTCCTCTGCCTTTTCTAAAACCAGCTTGAACATCAGGAAGTTCACAGTTCACATATTGCTGAACCCTGGCTTGGAGAATTTTGACCATTACTTTACTGGCATGTGAGATGAGTGCAATTGTGCGGTTGTTTGAGCATTCTTTGGCCCTGCCTTTCTTTGGGATTAGAATGAAAACTGACCTTTTCCAGTCCTGTGGCCACTGCTGAGTTTTCCAAATTTGCTGGTGTATTGAGTGCAGCATTTTCACAGCATCATCTTTCAGGATTTGAAATAGTTCAACTGGAATTCCATCACCTCCACTAGCTTTGTCCGTAGCAATGCTTTCCAAGGCACACTTGACTTCACATTCCAGGATGTCTGGATCTAGATTAGTGATCACATCATCATGATTATCTGGGTTGTGAAGATCTTTTTTGTAGAGTTCTTCTGTGTATTCTTGCCACCTCTTCTTGATATCTTCTGCTTCTGTTAGGTCCATACCATTTCTGTCCTTTATCAACCCCATCTTTGCAGGAAATGTTCCCTTGGTATCTCTAATTGTCTTGAAGAGATCGCTAGTCTTTTCCATTCTGTTCTTCTCCTCTATTTCTTTGCACTGATTGCTGAAGAAGGCTTTCTTATCTCTTCTTGCAATCCTCTGGAACTCTGCATTCATATGCTTATATCTTTCCTTCTCTCCTTTGCTTTTCGCCTCTCTTCTTTTCACAGCTAATTGTATGGCCTCCCCAGACAGCCATTTTTCTTTTTGCATTTATTTTCCATAGGGATGGTCTTGATCACTCTCTCCTGTACAATGTCACAAACCTCATTCCATAGTTCATCAGGCAATCTATCTATCAGATCTAGGCCCTTAAATCTATTTCTCACTTGCATTGTATAATCATAAGGGATTTGATTTAGGTCATACCTGAATGGTCTAGCGGTTTTCCCTGCTTTCTTCAATTTCAATCTGAATTTGGTAAGAAGAAGTTCATGATCTGAGCCACAGTCAGCTCCTGGTCTTGTTTTTGTTGACTGTTTAAAGCTTCTCTATCTTTGGCTGCAGAGAATATAATGAATCTGATTTTGGTGTTGACCATCTGGTGATGTCCATGTGTAGAGTCTTCTCTTGTGTTGTTGGAAGAGGGTGTTTGCTATGACCAGTGCATTTTCTTGGCAAAACTCTATTAGTCTTTGCCCTGCTTCAATCCACATCCAAGGCCAAATTTGCCTATTACTCCAGGTGTCTCTTGACTTCCTACTTTTGCATTCCAGTCCCCTATAGTGAAAAGGACATCTTTTTCATGAGTTAATTTTAAAAGGTCTTGTATGTCTTCATAGAACCGTTCAACTTCAGCTTCTTCAGCATTACTGGTTGGGGCATAGATTTGGATAACTGTGATTTTGAATGGTTTGCCTTATAGATGAAGAGAGATCATTTTGTCGTTTTTGAGATTACATCGATGTACAGAATTTTGGACTCTTTTGTTGACCATGATGGCTATTCCATTTCTTCTGAGAGGATTCCTGCCCGCAGTAGTAGATATAATGGTGATCTGAGTTAAATTCACCCATTCCAGTCCATCTTAGTTCGCTGATTCCTAGAATGTCGACATTCACCCTTGCCATCTCTTGTTTGACCACTTCCAATTTGCCTTGATTCATGGACCTGACATTCCAGGTTCCTATGCAGTATTGCTCTTTACAGCATTGGATCTCGCTTCTATCACCAGTCATATCCACAGCTGGGTATTGATTTTGCTTTGGCTCCATCCCTTCATTCTTTCTGGAGTTATTTCTCCACTGATCTCCAGTAGCATATTGGGCACCTACTGACCTGGGGAGTTCCTCTATCAGTATCCTATCATTTTGCCTTTTCATACTGTTCATGGGGTTCTCAAGGCAAGAATACTGAAGTGGTTTGCCATTCCTTTCTCCAGTGGACCACATTCTGTCAGCCCTCTCCACTATGACCCGCCGGTCTTGGGTTGCCCCCACGGGCATGGCTTGATTTCATTGAGTTAGACAAGGCTGTGGTCCTAGTGTGATTAGACTGACTAGTTTTCTGTGAGTATGGTTTCAGTGTGTCTGCCTTCTGATGCCCTCTTGCAACACTTACCATCTTATTTGGGTTTCTCTTACCTTGGGCATGGGGTATTTCTTCACAGCTGCTCCAGCAAAGCACAGCTCCTGCTCCTTACCTGGAAGAGGGGTATCTCCATACTGCCACTCTTCCTGACCTTTAACATAGGATAGCTCCTCTAGGCCCTCCTGCTCTTCCTAAACCTTAAACTCAGCAAACTTCCTTTGCCATAAACATTTCCCTCACAAACAGGTGTCAGATAACAATCCTTCCCGTAGCCTCAAGCTGCAGCCTTCATGCTCATCCTGGAACATTCTTTGTAAATATCCTTGAACAAATGTCAATGGTTAACTTTATGGATTATTCTCTGGGCACAACTACAGAAGGCATTGTGCCTTTCATGCTCCTCAATAACAAAAGCCCTTAACATTCTTTCCAGCCAACTCAACCAAAGAAAGAAAAAAAAAGTCAGAATCACAAGACCTAACTCTTTCATCCCAGGACTGTGCTTGCAGGACAAGGAGAGGGGGTTGGGGTCATGCCTCCGTTTGGCAGCAATGCCTAACATGGCTCCCAACAACTTGTGTTCTGGATCTTTGGTACCAGGAAAGTGAGGGTAGTTACATGGATTTCTTGGGCATCACTTCAAGGGAGTGTGACCAAAGTTCTGCAGGATTCCTTGTAGATATGGCTGATAAACACCTTCTTTACCCCTGTAGTCAACAGCAATGTGCCAAGAGCCAGGACCTCTTCCTTCCTGCCTCAGAAAGAGATGTCTCTGGGGTTTATCCAAGATGCAAAAGGACACCTCACAGCAATGATCCCTTTCAGACTTTCTCATCACCAATAAGAAACAATGCAATACTGAGGGGTACCACCACCCAGCCTCATCAAAATCACCTCACAGATGGAACTCAGCTTTCCAAAGCCCCAAAGCGACCTGGCTCAGACACCAATCCCAGGGTGCTCCTCCTAGAGCCTCACTTCCCCGCCCCATGTTGCCTTGTTCTGTGGGACTAGAGGACGTCTTTTCAACTTACTCCTATGACTCTGGCTCCTAGACCATCGCTCTAGGAGTGGTGGTTGTCCTGCTTATCCTACTGTCCCCACTGCTAACATGGCCTTTCAGGGAGCAGAGGCTCTGTAAAGGTCTTCAGAATCAATGAACGAGAGGGCAGAGGCTCAGATTAATTGCTTACTACCTCCTTAAATAACCCAGACAAATCTAAATAAACAGAGATAACTTAGTTTTTCATACTGATACCCAGAAAGGACAGAAGCATGAATTCACTATGATTACCTTTATTATTATCTAAATCCCCCGCACCCCAGATAAATATTGCTGCTAAGTAAGCTCATGTTTCCAAAACAGTTTTAATTCCAATTCCGATGCATCCCTTTCAGGGTCACAAAACAGAATGGAAGAGTTCCCAGTCTCTTTTAAAAAAAAGCAAAATTCTTGTACTTGAACTGAGTAACCACAAACACATTTTGATCCTCATCATTCACAAACTAAGGCATTAAAGGTTATTTAGCCTTCTATTGAACTGTCAAATTTGGAAATTTTCTAAAGAAAATAGAAATGAATCTCCATGTCACTGTAGAGAACAGGAACCCAAAGATGATACACACCAGTTCCCGCAACTGGTCCGAGCCCTCACTTCTGAGAAGGCTGACTGCTCCCTCTTCAATCACAGAGGGAAGGATCACCTGGCTGTTGCTCTCATTCAGGCCCCCCTTTTTCTCCTCTCTCGTCACCTCTGCAGACAGGGGTGGGAAGGCCCTCAAAGCACTTTGGTTGACTCTGAGCAGAAAAACCGTGACTTGCCACCTGCTGGTCTCCACATAGGCCTGGGGAACCCACGGGAACTCATAGCGGGCAGAGAGGCTGCCCTCCTCAGGGGCAGAGGAGGCCGAGGGGGATGCAGTGCCCCTCTCACATCAGCCCCCAAGAGCTGTGCCTCTACCAGGCCCTGGCCTTGCCTGGGTCCTGAAGGTCTTACTCGGGCTTACTTGGCTTCTTAGCTCGCTCATCTTGACCACAAGCAAAATGCCTGGTATCAAACTACAGACAGGAGTGACACAGGGACAGATTGGTACCACAGGCCTCGGCTGAGAAAAGTAACCAGAATGGTCTGACACAGGTCACTTAAAAGCCTCCTCTTGAGGGGTCCCCTCAGTCTTCCCACAGTGTCCTTACCTAAACTCCTTCAGAACCTAAGACTCTCCTCTCCAATCTCTGAGGCCCTGCCTCTTATATCAAATCTCCAATGTCCCTGAGACCTTGTGCTCATGCAGCCACCAGAGTTGCCCTGGGCTGACAGCAGGTTCTGGGGCATTTGGGGTTCCCTGTGTCCTCCCTCAAGGTCCTCATTTGAGCTTTGGCATGTCCTAGGATGCCCCTTCTGTTGGCCAGAGGTGGGACCCTCACACCAAGGCCATTACTGCACCCAGAACCTCAGGGACAGTCTGTGGAGATGACATCAGGGCTCCATACCCAGGGTTTCCCAGAGCTGAGAGTATGCGCCCGGCCATCCTCAACCTTCTTGCTCTTCACTTTGACTCTCAGTGGGTCTGGGTACCATCCTCTCACCCTGACATTGCTCCCCTTAGAACCAGGCCCTCCCCAGCCAGGACCTCTGAGAGGGAAGGGGAATAGTGGGCTCATTCCCACAACTCCCGGGGCTGAGAGCATTGAAGATCTGGATGTCCTGGGTCTCAGAAACCCCCTCAGGGCTTAACCTTGACTCATAGCACAGCTGGATTCAGGTCACTCTGCTGACCTGAACCCGAGCACCTGACCCAGGGCCTCACTTCTCCCCTCCCTTTGGGATCAGTGATGTCACATCTGGACACCTTGCCCCCCAGGGCTGTTGGGAGAGTGGCACATACATCCCCTTGGGACTCTCAGTCTCCTCTGGTTCTCACCTCATGTCTCCACAGGACGTGGGGCCCTCTGTATGCTCACCTGTGGCTGCACCCCAAAGACCAAGCCTGTGAATCCATGAGTCCTCTGAGGAAGTGAAGGGGCATGGGGGTCTCAGCCTGCCAACCCAGACTGAGGACCCCAGGAGGCCCAGTAGGGGAAGAATTGAATTCTAAGAGACCCTATGTTCCAGGGTGCCTGGACCCCCTCATCCTTACTCAGGAGAGGACCTCCTTAACCCTTGAGAGAAGGCTGCAGTCCCAGCACAGATGCTGGATGGGGCCATGCTGTGCCCATGACTGTGAGGGAACAGAGAACCACTCACCTTCCCATGGGGGCCCCTCAGTTGTCACCAGACTTATTGAACTTTTATATAAAAAATGCTGCTTTAGCTGAAGAAGGTGAGTAGTGGCAGATGAGTTAGCAAGAATTCAGCTTCCTGGAGATGGCCTTGGGCCCTCAGAGTGACTTTAGACTCCCAGTCTAAGTGTGGATGTGTCTTGCTTCTCCCAGTGTCCCCACTGCTAACACAGGGGCTTCCACAAAACAGAGGCTCCAGGAAGGTCTGTGGAATAAATGAGTCAGGGATCAGGGTGCTTATTAATCTCATCAATTTTCTCCTACTTTCATAAATAATAGCCAGCAAAATCCAAGTAAACAGACAAGGGTTCGCTGTATAAAAGGATAGACTAAAAGTATAAGAAACAAGAATTCAGTACAATTTTTTTTTTACTTTCTAATTCTTTCACCAACTGTATACTGCTAAGTAAATTTACATATGTAAAATAATTCTAATTCCAATCCGTGTCATCCTGCTCAGGTTCACAAAATAAAATGGAACAGTTTCCAATCTCTTTTACAAAACAGCAAAACTCTGGTCCTTAAGCTTGGTAAGTAGAAATACAAGTGTGATCAATGTCATTCACAAAGTTAGATATTGAAATTTATTAAGTTTTCAGCTGAAAAAATTTTTGAACAATTCCTAAAGAAAACAGAGATGAATCTTCATGCCATCGTAGAGAACAGGAACCCAAAATGCTACACATGAGGTTGCCCCAACTGACCTGAGCCCTCAGTACTGAGAAGGCTGACCACCCCACCCTCAGTCATAGAGGGAAGGATCACATGGCTGCTGCTCTGGCTCAGGGACCCTCTTCCTCCTCCCTCACAGCTTGTTCATACCAGGTGGGATAATCTTGGAAATCCTTTCTTTGTCCCTGAACAGATACTCTGTGACTTGCCACTTGCTGGTCTCTGCGTAGGCCTGGGGACCCCACAGGAACTCATAGCAAGCAAGGTCACTCTCAGGCACCTGCCAGTACTCTAGGTAACCCTCCCACACCCATCCGTGGGTCTCTAGCTCCCTGAACTCCCTGAAGACAGAGTGCTCCCGCCTGGGACACACCTCCATCCTGCTGAGTGTTTCCCAGACCACCTCCTCAGGGGTGCAGTCTCCATTTCAGATGATCAGGCTGAGGACCAGCACCAGGAGCCTGACTTTGCTCGCCACAGGCTATGCCTTGTTTCTGTCACCCAGAAATCAGCCACTTCCAGCCTCCCCAGCACATCCCTGCTTGGCCATGGCACTCCCTTTGTGAAGGAACAGAGTAAGGGAGCCCAGGGGATGAAGGGGCCACTGAGGATCCAAGATGAGCACTAGGCCAAGGGAGGCTCGGGCAGAGCTGGTGGGAAGTGAGTTAGACATGGATCACCAACTCCCTAGGGTCTGCCCGGTTTGGCCTCCAGGGTTACCTTTACCTAGTTGGAGCACTTGTGAGGCAGGCCCCCTCGCTGAGACACACTGTCTGGTTGAAGTGCATTTCCACTCTCTTAGACACTGTCACCTGTGCAGCCCTGGGGATACAACTAAACCCATGCCTCTGGAGCCACCTGGCCTCTCCTCTGATGACCGGGGCACACCTGGGGCTCGAGACAGTTTGACTGTCCAGGGCCAGCCCTTAAAACACATGCTCCCTCCCTCCACTCCAGTGTGACCTTAGGCTACCACCTGTGCCCGGCCCAGGAGGATGCATGCTTAGCCACTTCACTCTGCAGACATCAGTCAAAAGCCACCAAGGACTGAGCAGTGGGAGTGAAGTACCTCATGGGTGTCCTTTGATATCAGTCAGCCTTGACTTTTTAAATAAAATTTGCCTTTTGTGACAAACAGATGACTTGAGATTGCAATCTGCCCATCTCTGCTTTCTCTATAGATTTACAAGTAAGCAAGTGCCACACATGCTAAGGTTCCTGGGAATGTGGTTTTTAAGTAGCATCATCTGCATGTGATTCCAGGTCAGGAGGCATATGGAAGTCACAACAAAAAGTGGAATGAAACCTGAAATTTAAGGTATTCCACAGGCAGCGAAAATTTGTAATGGGCTACATTTTGGCTTGGAAGTGAGCAGCCTGGTTGGGCATCACAGCAGCTCAGTTCTGGGGCTGACAGAGCCCTGGCCAGTTGCTGCCTTGTGTCCTTTCTCAGGGCTTCCTCTGCCTGTGCCAGACTGCCAACAAGGGAGACCCAGCCTTCTGGTTCTGGTGGACTGGTGTGTGCACTCTCTCCTCACCTGACCTTGGATCCATTGTGTCTGCAGTGCAAACCTGTAGGGCTATTTGCTATGCTCCTCAGGACAAACACTCTTAAGAGAAAGTGCATTATAAACTGGACACCATAGCAAGCAGAGGGTGCTGAGGTGTGACATCCTCAGAGTGCTCAGCTGAAAATGGAAAAAAGAAACAAGAAAAGGTCACCAGATTCAGGCCCTGCAATGAAGCCAAACTTTGGGCCTGCTGTGCAGACACCAGCAAGCTCCCAAATTGAACACCTGTAGACCTTAGGCAGGGACCACAGGCCCCAGTCCCATGCATCTCAGGAGAGTAAGGACTCTTATGGAGCCCCTGACAAGGGGAGGCTTAATTTCTCATCTGTCAAGTGAGGAGTCTGCTGGACAGTGTCCCTTTGCCCATGAAGCCACTCTGCCAGGCTGTTGTCAAGTCCTTGATGGGTCTTTCCAATGTGTGGGTGCAGAACATCTGAGGGGCTTCCCCAAGTGTGTATGAGTGGCTTGCCTTGTGTCAGGGGTGGGCGGCCATCTGTCTTGCCTTTCCAAGCAAGACTCAAATGCTCAGCCAGGCCCAGGATGAAGGTGCTGAATACATATGCTGGGCTGGAAATCCCTCGTGTTTTCAACCTCTTTATTGTGCAGTTTTCTGACCATGGGTCCACCTCTATCTGTCTGAACAGGGTGTCCTCTTTGGGCGCACCTAAAGGGGAAATGGGGAAGAATGGCTGGAGATTATGGGAAAGAGGGGCTACTTGAGCAGTAGTAGAAGGAGTTCTGGGGCTGAGCCATGATGGGCATCCAGGTGGTGCACAGAGGCACCAATGTGGCCACTGTGAGTTGCCCAAGTGGCAGGCTGAAGATCTGGGTGGGCATAGTGGTGGGAATCACCACCACCACAGGAGGAGTCATCTGGGCAGGAGTACAGGTGAAGCAGAGCCACAAGCCCTCGATGGGAAGGGCCACCTCATCAGGACAAGGACTATAGAGAATGGAGCCTGTGTCCCCTAGGGCTGTCAGGCATCAGGACCCATCAAGGGGGACAGGGCTGCTGTCCCCAGACCAGCAGCAGGGGTGGCATAGGTCCCACAGTGTGGTGGCAAGTTCCAGGTGGCTCATGCTCCCCTGGGCACCATCAGGACAGGATAACAGGCCATCCTGTGGCTGTGTGGTGCTGGGAACAGGAGGGACACCCAGGGCTGCCAGCCTGCCTTCCTCCTGCTGAAACACAGACTTAATAGCACCTCTCCTCTTCATCTTCCCGAGGAGATGTGGGCTGTCTCTCTTCAACAGGGGACACCAACAGAACTGTAACTGGGGTTCGTTGAGAAAGAGAGAGAGAATAGCAAAGTCTGAATTTCAGAAGGCTTACTGTAACCAGCACCCTCCTGGCTAGACACCTGGGTGCCCTCACCCAGCCATACCCAGGCTTCATGGAGTAAACGAGACACTGTAACACAGGAGGCAGTGCCCCAGCTTGCCCATCCTCAAGACTCACTAACTCACCATCACCTCTCGCCCTTGGCAAATGACGTAGAGTGGCCCAAAGGTATCCATACAAGGCCAGGAGAGGAGACTTGGCACTTGCAGTGGACAGACTGCAGAAGCTTCTCAGCTTTCTATGCAGGTGTTGATGACTCAGTTCAGTTCAGTTCAGTCGCTCAGTCCTGTCTGACTCTTTGTGACACCTTGAATCGCAGCACACCAGGCCTCCCTGTCCATCACCATCCCTCGGAGTTGACTCAAACTCATGTCCATCGAGTCCGTGATGCCATCCAATCATCTTATCCTCGGCCGTCCCCTTCTTCTCCTGCCCCCAATCCCTCCCAGCATCAGAGACTTTTCCAGTGAGTTAACACTTTACATGAGGTGGCTAAAGTACTGGAGTTTCAGCTTTAGCATCATTCCTTCCAAAGAAATCCCAGGGCTGATCTCCTTCAGAATGGACTGGTTGGATCTCCCTGAAGTCCAAGGGACTCTCAGAAGTCTTCAACACCACAGTTCAAAAGCATCAAGTATTCAGCACTCAGCCTTCTTCACAGTCCAACTCTCACATCCATACATGACCACAGGAAAAAACATAGCCTTGACTAGATGGACCTTAGTCAGCTAAGTAATGTCTCTGCTTTTTAATATATTATCCAGGTTGGTCATAACTTTTCTTCCAAGGATTAAGCGTCTTCTGATTTCATGGCTGCAGTCACCATCTGCAGTGATTTTGGAGCCCCCACTGTTTCCACTGTTTCCCCATCTATTTCCCAAGAAGTGATGGGACAGGATGCCATGATCTTCGTTTTCTGAATGTTGAGCTTTAAGCCAACTTTTTCACTCTCCTCTTTCACTTTCATCAAGAGGCTTATTAGCTCCTCTTCACTTTCTGCCATAAGGGTGGTGTCATCTGCATATCTGAGATTATTGATATTTCTCCCACGATTTTGATTCCAGCTTGTGTTTCTTCCACACCAGCGTTTTTCATCATGTACTCTGCATATAAGTTAAATAAGCAGGGAGAAAACATACAGCTTTGACGTACTCTTTTTCCTATTTGGAACCAGTCTGTTGTTCCAGGTCCAGTTCTAACTGTTGCTTCCTGACCTGCATACAGATTTCTCACCAGGCAGGTCAGGTGGTCTGGTATTCCCATCTCTTGAAGAATTTTCCACAGCTTATTGTGATCCACACAAAAGCTTTGGCATAGTCAATAAAGCAGAAATAGATGTTTTTCTGGAACACTCTTGCTTTTTCCATTTGATCTCTGGTTCCTCTGCCTTTTCTAAAACCAGCTTGAACATCAGGGAGTTCACGGTTCACGTATTGCTGAAGCCTGGCTTGGGGAATTTTGAGCATTACTTTACTAGCATGTGAGATGAGTGCAGTTGTGCAGTAGTTTGAGCATTCTTTGCCATTGCCTTTCTTTGGAACTGGAATGAAAACTGACCTTTTCCAGTCCTGTGGCCACTGCTGAGTTTTCCAAATTTGCTGGCATATTGAGTACAGCACTTTCACAGCATCATCTTTCAGTATTTGAAATAGTTCAACTGGAATTCCATCACCTCCGCTAACATTGTTCAGAGTGATGCTTTCTAAGGCCCATTTGACTTCACATTCCAGCATGTCTGGCTCTAGATTAGTGATCACATCATCATGATTATCTGGGTCGTGAAGATCCTTTTTGTACAGTTATTCTGTGTATTCTTGCCACCTTTTCTTAATATCTTCTGCTTCTGTTAGGTCAATACCATTTCTGTCCTTTATCGAGCCCATCTTTGCATGAAATGTTCCCTTGGTATCTCTAATTGTCTTTAAGAGATCTCTAATCTTTCCCATTCTGTTGTTTTCCTCTATTTCTTTGCATTGATCTCTGAGGAAGGATTTCTTATCTCTTCTTGCTGTTCTTTGGAACTCTGCATTCAAATGCTTATATTTTTCCTTTTCTCCTTTGCTTTTCACTTCTCTTCTTTTCACAGCTATTTGTAAGGCCTCTCCAGACAGCCAATTTGCTTTTTTGCATTTCTTTTCCATTGGGATGGTCTTGATCGCTGTCTCCCATACAGTGTCACGAACCTCGTTCCATAGTTCATCAGGCACTCTATCAGACCTAGGCCCTTAAATCTATTTCTCACTTCCACTGTATAATCATAAGGGATTTGATTTAGGTCATACCTGAATGGTCTAGCGGTTTTCCCTGCTTTCTTCAGTTTAAGTCTGTATTTGGCAATAAGGAGTTTATGATCTGAGCCACAGTCAGCTCCTGGTCTTGTTTTTGTTGACTGTATAGAGCTTCACCATCTTTGGTTGCATAGAATATAACCAGTCTGATTTCGGTGTTGACCATCTGGTGATGTCCATGTGTAGAGTCTTCGCTTGTGTTGTTAGAAGAGGGTGTTTGCTATGACCAGTGCATTTTCTTGGCAAAACTCTATTAGTCTTTGCCCTGCTTCATTCCACATTCCAAGGCCAAATTTGCCTATTACTTCAGGTGTTTCTTGACTTCCTACTTTAGCATTCCAGTCGCCTATAATGAAAAGGACATCTTTTTCATGTGTTAGTTCTAAAAGGATTTGTAGGTCTTCATAAAACCGTTCAAATTCAGCTTCTTCAGCATTACTGGTTGGGGCATAGATTTGGATAACTGTGATATTGAATGGTTTGCCTTATAGACGAAGAGAGATCATTTTGTCGTTTTTGAGATTACATCGATGTACAGAATTTTGGACTCTTTTGTTGACCATGATGGCTATTCCATTTCTCCTGAGGGATTCCTGCCCGGTGTAGTAGACATAATGGTGATCTGAGTTAAATTCACCCATTCCAGTCCATCTTAGTTCGCTGATTTCTAGAATGTCGACATTTACCCTTGCCATCTCTTGTTTGACCACTTCCAATTTGCCTTGATTCATGGACCTGACATTCCAGGTTCCTATGCAGTATTGCTCTTTACAGCATTGGATCTCGCTTCTATCACCAGTCATATGCACAACTGGGTATTGTTTTCACTTTGGCTCCATCCCTTCATTCTTTCTGGAGTTATTTCTCCACTGATCTCCAGTAGCATATTGGGCACCTACTGACCTGGAGAGTTTCTCTATCAGTATCCTATCATTTTGCCTTTTCATACTGTTCATGGGGTTCTCAAGGCAAGAATACTGAAATGGCTTGCCATTCCCTTCTCCAGTGGGCCACGTTCTGTCAGCCCTCTCCACCATGACCCTCCCATCTTGGGTATCCCCACAAGCATAGCTTGGTTTCACTGAGTTAGACAAGGCTGTGGTCCCAGTGTGATTAGATTGACTAGTTTTCTGTGAGTATGGTTTCAGTGTGTCTGCCCTCTGATGCCCTCTTGCAACACCTACCATCTTACTTGGGTTTCTCTTACCTTGGGCATGGGGTATCTCTTCATAGCTGTTCCAGCAAAGCACAGCCACTGTTCCTTACCTTGCCAGGACACTTCCAAGGAAAGGACCTGTACTTCCCTGCACTAAACTTCTGTTCCACAGCTATGGGAGTCATATGCTTAGTCACTCAGTCATGTGTGACTTTTTGCGACCCCATAACAATAGCCCATCAGGCTCCTCAGTCCATGTGGATTCTCCCGGTGAGACTACTGGAGTGGGTAGCCATGGTTTCCTCCAGGAGATCTTCCCAATCCAGGTATCAACACCTGTTGTGGTCCTTTAATGGACCAGAACCTGGTGGTCTGGAGTTGATGATAAGAAAGTAAAGGAGAGAGAGAGGCTGATATTCCTTGGTTTATGCAGAAAGCCAAAAAGTCCCTGACATGGGGCTTGCTCTGTTCACGGAAGCTTCAGGCACCCTCTCGATGGGGTGAAGGTGCAGAGCACCTTCTCGAGGGGGTCTTAGAAGCCTGGGCAGGATATTGAACTCAGAGGGCCTCTGCTCTCCAAAGAAACAGCCTGAGAGACAGAGAGAAAGAAAGACATGGGGACTAGAGCTCTGATGGAGCAAAGGTGTTTTAATCAACATGGTGTGGGCATATATACTGTAGTTATTCTCAGCAAAAATAAAGATTGAAATTCTTGACTTACAAAACATAGGCAATCCATATTTAAGAGAGGGAGAGAGAGTTATAAATAATCACTTTTACCATATGGTTCACAAGAAAGAAGAGGGTACTGATCACCATATAGGAAAACTAATGAAGGAAATGCCTGGATTCCTCAGTCCCGGGAGAGACTTGTCTCTCCTCTTAATTCCTGAATTCAGGAGTTAAAAAGGAACAGATGATTCTGACAGATCCAAAACAGCACACAGGAAGCCTCCTGTTAAATGCTTCCTGACAGACCCCAGATCTGCCTGGCAGGCAGATTCTTTGCAGGCTGAGCCAGGAGAGAGTTATAGGGGCACACAAACCCCTTCGCCCACCTGCCTCCTCCCCAGGCTTATTTTTGCCCTGGCTGGAGGACAGGAAGGTCCAGCATTTAAGCAATGTCACCTCTTTCCCCAGTGTTACTGTGATCAAAGGGCCCACAGGTCAGCAGTACAGAGTAACACCTGGCCCCTGGGTATCATGACCTGACCCCTAATGTGCATTCACCTCACCTCCATCATCTTGCACAGAAATCCCCACCAGAGGAAGGGAGGTGGCACAGTGACTTTGTGCTGAGAACGCTTAGGCTCTCCCCGACACAACTCCCCAACACAGCACACAGCACTAGCCAGTCCCCAGTCCTGTCTTTACACACAGCTTTCCTGACAGGCTGGCCACCATCCCTGAAGGCATTGAGGTTGGCACCCACCCCTCCCCCAGGGTCCAGCAGGTACTCCCGTGCCCTTACCTTGCTCAGGACATAGACAGGTGGCTCCTCCTTGAGCAGGTTGGTAAGGCAGAGTGAGGTGAGCACATTGGTGCACTTTGCTGAATCTTTACAGGCTAAGCTGGCAAATGAAGCTCTTCATACAGTCAGTCTCAATACCTTGTCTGAGCCCACCTGCTTGAAAATGTTCTTGAAGAGTTCATCATTGATGCCTATGCAAGTGCCGTCTTCCCCCAACAGATGGATATGAATCGGTGACTGTTGACCATGGTCCACCACTTCCTGGGCAAAGAGAGGGAGAATAGGCTGCCCTCTGCCCCAAGCAGGCACCACACTTGATGTGTGGCGTCTTCAACAAAAGCTCTTCACTGTCTTCCATCAGCAGCCTGAAGCTGCTGTGGCCTATGTGCATGGGCTGAGCCAAGGTGACTGGAAGGTCCAGAGGGAAGGGTTCTGGTCCCTGAGCTGAGGGCTGGAGGCCCTGTGTTTGAAGGAAAGGGAGCCCCCTGAAGCTAGGCACCCCATCCATTGTGGACCTTTCTTGTTGGTAGGTACGTGGAGGGTGATGCACCCCTCCTTTCTGGAAATGGGACAGTGCAGTGGCCAGGAGCAGTCCAGGCTCACACTGGTGCTCAGCCCCTCACCAAAGGCCTCTGCTTGCTTGGGGCTGACATCACAAGGCAGTCATTAAGTGACCTAATTAATAGCTGGCTGCACCCAGCCTGGTCAGCATGTCAGCCTCCTGGCCAACGTTCATCATGGCAGTGGCCACATGATACTCATGCACAGACATGAAGTCTCAGGCCGAGCACTCATGCAAACCAGGCACAGGCTTTTGCTCCTGGAGCCCTGGGGCCAGGACGACACACACTGACAGAGTTGTGATCTTCAAATCAGCCCCTCCTCTGTGTTCATAGGGTTCTTCATGGTACTCTTATGCTCAAGCACAGTTAAGTCCAGGGTGGGGGTCCACAGTCAAGGATACAGCCACCAGGTTTTCTGCACATCATTGCTGGTCAGGCCTCCAGTCCCCCACACAGACCCTCTTTGAGCCCTGTGGTCGGTCTGAGGAAGCCCCAGGGTGGGAGCTGTAGAGGCGATGTGTTAGGTCCCAGGGACACAGAAGTAGGACAGGTCACTGTCCTCTGGACTCCACAGCCTGGGAATGTCTACCCCAGGCTGGCCTTGTCATGCACACCATGGTCCCAGGCTGCCTCCTCAGCTATCAGGATTGTGCCAGGGCACTCCCTGCAAGTGGCTGAATCCCCAGACCCCTCTTTCCTCTCTGTATGTTCTGGCTGCCTCTGCATACTCCTGAGAAATGCTCAACCACCCCTTCTCCTCTTGGCTGCCCGTGGAAGCTTGAGGTTCCCTTTTCTTCTGACCAAGATAACTCCCAGTGTCCTGGTCTAGAAAATTACTAGAGCTCATTGATAAATTCAGTGAAGTTGCAATATATAAAATTAATATATAAAACTCTATTCGCATTTCTGTACACTAACAGTGACTAACAGAAAGAGAACTTCAGGCTATTATCCCATTTGCCATTAAATAATCTCATTTAACTGCATCAAAAAGAATAAACTACCCAGAAATAAACCTACCTAAGGAGGCAAAAGACCTGTACTTGAAAAACTGTAAGATATTGATGAGAGAACATGAAGACAGCACAAAGAGATGGAAAACTATACTCTGTTCTTAGATTAAAATAATCAATTTTGTAAAATGACTATACTACCCAAGGCAATCTACAGATTGAATGTAATCTCTATCAAATTGACAATGGCATTTTTCACAGAATAACCAAATAGCCAAATAACCAAAACCTTCTTGAGAAAAAAGAACAGAGCTGGAGGGACTTCCCTGGTGGTCCAGTGGCTAAGACTCCATTCTCTTAATATGGGTGGTCCAAATTTGTTCCCTGATCAGAGAACTAGATTCCACATGCAACAACTAAGGGTTAGCATGCTGTAACTGAGATCCACATGCCACAACTTAGAGTACACATGCTGCAGCTAAAGACGGTGCATGCTGCATCTAAAAAGATCCCAAGTGCTGAAACTGAGGATTCCAAATGCCACACCTGAGGAGCCCACATGCCTCAATGAATATAAATGATACCATGTGCTGCAAAAATGATGAGACACTGTCAAATAAAGTAAAAAGAAGAAATAACAAAACTAGAGGAATCAAGCTTCTTGACCTTACGCTATACCACAAAGCTATAGTAATCAAAACAGTATGGTACTGGCACAAAAATAGACATACAAATCAATGAAATAGGATAGAAATCATAGAAACAAACCTATGTACCTATGGTCAATCAGTCTACAACAAAGGAGCTAAGAATCCAGTATACAATGGAGAAAAGAGAGTCTCTCCAGTAAATGGTGCTGGGAAAACTGGACAGTTGCATATAAAATTACAAAATTAGAACATTATCTAACACTATATACAAAAGCAAATGCAAAATGGATTTAAGACTGACATGTAAGATTGAATATGTAAAACTTTTGGATGAAAGCATGGCAGAACACTCTTTGACCTAAATCACAATAGCAATGTTTTTGGATCTATCTCCTCAAGTAAAGGAAATAAAAGCAAAAATAAACTAATGGGCTTCCAAGTTGGCACTGCTTGTAAAGAACTTGCCTGCCAATGCAGAAGAGATAAGAGACGAGGATTCAATCCCTGGGTCCAGAAGGTACCCTGGAGAAGGGCATGGCAATCCACTCCAGTATTCTTGCCTGGAGAATTGCATGGCCAGAAGAGCCTGGTGGGCTACAGTCCATAGGGTGGCAAAGAGTCAGACAAGACTGAAGCTACTTAGCATAGCACAGGGACCTAATTAAACCTAAAAGTTCTTGCACAGCAAAAAAAAAAAAAATTGAAAAAAAAATTGAAAAATGCAAAGAACCTACTGAATGATAGAAAATATTGCAAATGACTGATTAGGGGTTAATATCCAACATATATAAATAGCTTGAAAACACAGTTTCAGAAAAACAAACCAATTTTAAAATAGACAGAAAAACTGAATAGAAATTTTCCAAAAGTAGAATACAGATAGCTAACAGGCACATGAAAAGATGCTCAACATCACTAACCCATCAGGGAAATGTAAATCAAAATGACAATGAGACATCACCTCATCCATGTGAGAATGTCTATCATCAAATAGAACACAAATAACAAATGGTACCAAAGATATGGCAAAAAGGGAACCTTTGTGCACCACTGGTGCAAATGTAAATTGGTGCAGTCTCTGTGGAAAACAGTAGGGATGTTACTCAGAAAATTAAATTGAGCTATGTGACCCAGCAATTCCATTCCTGGGTATATATCACAAAAACACTAATTAGAAAAGATATATGCATCCTGATGTTCACGGTAGAATTATTTACGATTGTCAAGATATGGAACCAATCTAAGTGTCCATCAATAGATGAATGGATAAATAAGGCATGACCCAAGTGTGTGTGTACACACACACAAACACACACACACACAAGGGAATACTACACAGCCATAAAAATGAGTGATATTTTGCCATTGGCAGCAACATGAATAGATGTGGAGGGCGATATGCTAAGTAAAATGAGTCAGGCAGAGAATGACAAATACTGTATAATCTCACTTAAATACTGAATTTTAAAACCAAAACAGGCTAATAACCTCAGATATGCAGATAATACCACCCTCATGGGAGAAAAGGAAGAGGAACTAAACAGCCTTTTGATGAAGGTGAAAGAGGAGAGTGAAAAAGCTGTCTTAAAACTCAACATTCAGAAAACGAAGATCATGGCATGTGGTCCCATCACCTGGTGACAAATAGATGTGTAAACAGTGGCACACTTTATTTTCTTGAGCTCCAAAATCACTGCAGATGGTGACTGTAGCCATGAAATTAAAAGACATTTGCTTCTTGGAAGGAAAGCTATGACAAACTAGAGAGTGTATTAAAAGCATATACATTGCTTTGCTGACAAAGGTCAGTCTAGTCAAAGCTATGATTTTTTCCAGTAGTCATGCATGGATGTGAGAGTTGGAGTATAAAGAAGGCTGAGCACTGAAGAATTGATGCTTTTGAATGGTGGTGTTGGAGAAGACTCCTGAGAGTCCCTTGGACTGCAAGGAGATCAAACCAGTTCATCCTAAAGGAAATCAGTCCTGAATATTCATTGGATGCTGAAGCTGAAATTCCAATACTTTGGCCACCTGATGCAAACAACTGCCTCATTAGAAAAGACCCAGCTGTTGGAAAAGATTAAAGGCAGGAGAAGAAGGGGAGGACAGAGGGTGAGATGGTTGGGTGGCATTACCAACTCATTGTACATGAGTTTGAAAAAGTTCTGGGAGATGGTAAAGGGCCAGGAAGTATGGTGCCCTGCAGTCCATGGGGTCACAAAGAGTCGGACATGACTGAGCAACTGAACAGCAACTGAATATTAATGTAGAAGAAGCTGGCTCACAGACACAGAGAACAAATTAGTGGTTACCAGTTGGGAGAGGGAAAGAAGAAGGGGCAAGATAGGAATAGGGAGTAAGAGGTACAAGCTATTTTGTGTAAAATAAGCTACAAGTATATACTGCAAAACATGGGGGATATAGCCAAAGTTTTATAATAGCTATAAATGGAATATAACCTTTAAAATGTAAATCAGTATATTGTACATCTATAACATATAATTCTGTATAGTGACTATACTTCAATTTTTTTTTTTAATGAGTTTTCTCAGTTAGTGGTGGGGTTTCTAGAATTAGCTCTGTAATCTGACTAGGTTTAAAGTTGCTAATGACTTTGTAGTAAAGACAGCATTGATAGTCCATGCCAATAGATATATGCCAAACATCTGCTTTGGATATGCCTGATTATCCACTTAAAAGACGTGCTGGGTGCAAGGTGTTCTGTGACTGTATACATGATACTTTCAAACACTTTTGGGACACTGATAGATGTGATGAGATTTCTGGTTGTTCCCAATGTAGTTGGAAAGAGTGGTGAAAGAAAAGGATTAGCTCAGCTTACAGTAAAAGACCTAAATGATTCTATGTGTAACCATAAGGAGACAGGTATTTTCTGTAGATACAAGGTTGAGATTGCCAGTGACCACATACAAACGCTCATCCTGCAACTGGTTGAATTACACTAGAAGCTGAATTCTGTCACTAGAGTGTTTCCTGTTAAAATGAGGGTGCTGACTTGGAAACAATGGGATTCTGTACACTGTGATAGTTATGGGGGTAGACCCTGAAGATGCTGGGGACACTGACCCATCGAGTCTGGTGAGTCATCCTTGCCAGTAGAATAATCCTCCACACCCTCAGTGAGAAGCAGATTCCTGACCCCTAGTGGGATCAGCCTCCCACATAAAGCTCAGTTCAGTTCATCCACTCAGTCGAGTTGGACTCTTTGTGACCCCATGGGATGCAGCATGCCAGGCCTCCCTGTCCATCATGAACTACCAGAGTTTACTCAAATTCATGTCCACTGAGTGAGTGATGTCTCATCCTCTGTCGTCCCATTCTCCTCCCGCCCTCATTCTTTCCCAAAATCAGGGTCTTTTCAAATGAGTCAGTTCTTCACATCAGGTGGCCAAAGTAAAAATAAAAATAAAAAGCTAGATCAGGCCAAAATGATCACTAAGCTTAGATTATACAACTAATATTGCAACTCAGGAGTTAGAAAGGGCTCTTGTTTGTCTGGCTGAATTATAGACCAAAAATTTGGCCCACAGTGAGAGAGCTGGAAATGTTAGACCTGACTTAATTTAATAAAGAGGAAGGCAATCAGAGGTTTACCAGGATTTCACTGTTAGTGTTAATTTGTTGTTTAACACCTACTCACCCATACTGGGAGAGTCCCCAAAACATATATTTCACCAAGACTATTAGGGAGCCCCAGCACCCTTGAAGAATTCTGTGATTGCTCTTCTCAGCAGGCTAGAACTTACAGTAGGAACTGCAGTTACTGAACTCTGAAACCTAAATGAAGTGGGAGTATTTAGATTCCCCGACAGCAAGAGCCAAGTGGAAGCACACAACCACCACGGGTAAGGTGGGCCTGGTTACAGTAATGGAGAGAAGGGTCAAAGCACCAATCAGAACAGGCTGACTTGGGCAGCTCTATGGTTTTATCTAGTTGCTCGTGATCTTTCTAGAAGTAAAAAGTTAGGGAGCACAGTAAGATCGTATTCAATCTGTATAAGCAGAGATGTCATGGGCCAAATTACTGAATGTCTATTCTGAATCACAAAAACAGAGAGTGGCAGTCCTTTGATCCATCCTCCGACTTGAGCCATTGAAACTCTGAGAAGAAAATGCAGACATTGATTTCAGAAATGATACTGGATTTCAGAAATGGATTCTTAGATGTGACACCAAATGCATGAAAAACAAAATGAAAAAAGACAATGTGGGTGAACCTTGAAAACATCATGCTAGGTGAAGGAAGTCAGTCACCAAAGACCACATATTATGATTCCATTTATATGAAACATCCAGTATAGTGAAATCTAGAGATAAGAAAAAAAAATTAATTGTTACCTAAGGCTGGGAGTTTCCCAGGTGGCACAGTGGTATAGAATCTGCCTACCAATGCAGGAGACACAGGTTCAATCCTTGGCTTAGAAATATCCCCTGGAGACGGAAATGACTACCCAATCCAGACTTCTTACCTGGGAAATCCTATAGACAGAAGGGCCTGGCAGGCTGCAGCCCATTTGGTTGCAAAGAGTCAGACATGACTGAGTGACTGAACACACACACACACATACACACAAGGCTGGGGTGGGCTGGGGGAGGTGGTGGTAGATACAGTGTTTAATGTACATCTACCGTGGGTCTTACTGGTGTGCTGGAAATTTTCTAAGATTGATTGTGGTTATGCTTGTCTGACTCTCCAAACACACTAACAATGATTGCATTTTACACTTTAAATGGAGGAATTGTGTGCTATATGAATTTGTATCAATACACGTAAGACCAGAAAGTATTAAACTCCTAGACGAAAACAGGCAAAACACTCTCTGACATAAACCACAGCAGGGTCCTCTATGACCCACCTCCCAGAATATTAGAAATAAAAGCAAAAATAAACAAATGGGACCTAATTAAAACTAAAACCTTCTGCACAACAAAAGAAGTGATAAGCAAGGTGAAAAGACAACCTTCAGAATGGGAGAAAATGATAACAAACAAAGCAATGGACAAAGAATTAATCTCAAAAATATATAAGCAACTCCTGCAGCTCAATTCCAGAAAAATAAAAGACCCAGTCAAAAAGTGGGCCAAAGGACTAAACAGATATTTCTCCAAAGAAGACATACAGATGGCTAACAAACACATGAAAAGATGCTCAACATCACTCATTATCAGAGAAATGCAAATCAAAACCACAATGAGGTACCATTTCACACCAATCAGAATAGCTGCTATCCAAAAGTCTACAAGTAATAAACCCTAGAGAGGGTGTGGAGAAAAGGGAACCCTTCACACTGTTGGTGGGAATGCAAACTAGTACAACCACTATAGAGAACAGTGTGGAGGTCCGTTAAAAAACTGGAAATAAAACTGTCATGTGACCCACCAATCCCACTGTTGGGCACACACAATGAGGAAAACCAGAATCAAAAGAGAAACGTGTAGCACAATGTTCATCACAGCATTGTTTATAATAGCCAGAGCACTAAAGCAACCTAGATGTCCATCAGCAGACAAATGGATAAGAAAGCTGTGGTACATATACACAATGGAGTATTACTCAGCCATTAAAAATAATACATTTTGATCAGTTAAAATGAGGTGGATGAAACTGGAGCCTATTATACAAAGTGAAGTAAGCCAAAAGAAAAACACCAATACAGTATACTAACACATATATATGGAATTTAGAAAGAAGGTAATGATAACCCTGTATGCAAGATAGCAAAAGAGACACAAATGTATTGAACAGTCTTTTGGACTCTATGGGAGAGGGCAAGGGTGGGATGATATGGGGGAATGTCACTGAAACTTGTAAAATATCATATGTGAAACGAATTGCCAGTCCAGGTTTGATGCATGATACAGGGTGCTTGGGGCTGGTGCACTGGGATGACTCAGAGGGATGCGATGGGGAAGGAGGTGGGAGGGGTTTCAGGATGGGGAACATATGTACACTCATGGTGGATTCAAGGCAATGTATGGAAAAACCAATACAATATTGTAAAGTAAAATAAATAAATTTATTAATTAAAAACATGTTTCAAACAATATTTTAAAAGAAATAGAATATCTAAACAAAACTATTAAAATTCAGGATTTCAGGGACTTCCCTGGTGGTCCAATGTTTAGGAATCTGCCTGCCACATCAGGGAACACGGGTTTGATCTCTGGTTTGGGAAGATTCCACGTGCCATGGAGCAACTGGGCCCATGTGCCACAACTGCTGAAACCCATGCACCTTAGAGCCCATGCTCCACAACAAGAGAGTAGTCTCCACCAGCTGCAACCAGAAAAAGCCTGCATGCAGCAAGAATGAACTAGCACAGCAAAAAAATAAAAGAAATAATTATTTTAAAGAATAAAAATTTTGAATATGTAAAAATTCTTTCCACAAAGAAAAGCCTATGTTCAGATGGCTTTACTGGTGAATTCTACCAATCATTAAAAGAGTGAACACTGATCCTCACACATTGTGTCAAAATGGTAAAGAAAGGGGGAATGCTTGCCAACTCATTTTACGCAGCCCATATTATATACCAAACTGAATAAAGTCAGCACAAGGAAAGACAATGATAGACCATGATAAATGTACAAAATGCTCAAAAATATGCTACTCAACTGGATCCAGCACCACATAAGAGGTACCATACACCATAGCCAAGTTGGGTTTAGCACAGATATGCAATTGTTTCAACATGTGAATATCAAATAATGTCACATATTATATTAATAGAAGAAAGGACAAAAACCACAGGATTATCCCAATATATACAGGAAAAGCATTTTGCGAAATCCAACATCTTTTTAAATAAAAACCATTCAATGATTTAAGAATAGAACCATAATTCCCCAACCTGATAAGGTATTTATAAAGAAAAACTTTCTTTATTTTCCACAGCTTTTTTTTTCCACATGAAATTAAAAGACACTTACTCCTTGGAAGGAAAGTTATGACCAACCTAGATAACATATTCAAAATCAGAGACATTATTTTGCCAACAAAGGTCCATCTAATCAAGGCTATGGTATTTCCAGTTGTCACATATGGATATGAGAGTTGGACTGTGAAGAAAGCTGAGCACTGAAGAATTGATGCTTCTGAACTGTGGTGTTGGAGAAGACTCTTGAGAGTCCCTTGGACTGCAAGGAGATAAAACCAGTCCATTCCAAAGGATATCAGTCCTGGGTGTTCATTGGAAGGACTAATGCTAAAGCTGAAACTCCAATACTTTGGCCACCTCATGCGAAGAGTTGACTCACTGGAAAAGACTCTGATGCTGGGAGGGATTGGGGGCAGGAAGAGAAGGGGACGACGGATGATGAGATGGTTGGATGGCATCACCAACTCAATGTACATGAGTTTGGGTAAACTCCAGGAGTTGGTGATGGACAGGGAAGCCTAGCATGCTGCAATTCATAGGGGTTGCAGACTCAGACACGACTGAGCAACTGAACTGAACTGAAAGAAAAACTTACAGCAAACATCATACTCAATACTAAGTAAGATGCATTGAATGATACATTGAAAATGAGTGAAGAGTAAATGTTCTGGTACGTAATATGTCAATTGAGAGTTGGACTGTGAAGAAGGCTGATCGCCGAAGAATTGATGCTTTTGAACTGTGGTGTTGGAGAAGGCTCTTGAGAGTCCCTTGGACTACAAGGAGATCCAACCAGTCCATTCTGAAGGAGATCAACCCTGAGATTTCTTTGGAAGGAATGATGCTGAAGCTGAACTCCAGTACTTTGGCCACCTCATGCGAAGAGGTGGAGGTTGACTCACTGGAAAAGACTCTAATGCTGGGAGGGATTGGGGGCAGGAGAAGAAGAGGATGACTGAGGATGAGATGACTGGATGGCATCACGGACTCGATGGATGTGAGTCTGAGTGAACTCCAGGAGATGGTGATGAACAGGGAGGCCTCGCGTGCTGCAATTCAAGGGGTCGCAAAGAGTTGGACACGACTGAGCAACTGAACTGAACTGAATATGTCAATAAAATTATTAGATCAGTTGTTCGTCTTGGTCTCCTGGGTGCTATTTCTGATTGGTAGAGATAAAGAGTCCCTACCAGGAACTTATTGCTTACCTCTCTGGGGAGTAACTGAACTTGGTAGTTTCAATCACCATGGTACTTTCTCTTCCTTCACCCTTTCACACTCACCACCTGTTACCCACAGGTATCATCTTGGCTAGGCCCTGTGTGACCCTGGGAAAGTGAGCAAAGAAAAGCAGAAGGAGTCATATGTGGGGGAACGGGGCTGGGAGACATATCAGTGTAAGAGAAAGGATGCTTTTAGCATTTCCACAGTGCCAACCATTTAAAATTCAGAGAAGCAACATCAAAATCTGGATTTAAAGATCAATTAAAAAAAAAAGAGAAGAAGCACTGATAACACTTGGCCCCTGTGCTGGACTGGTGTTTCTCCTGCAGCTGGACAGCTTCATTCATTTCTATCAGCCACTGAGCCCCCACCAGCATCTGCATTCTTCTGTTCCTTTTGTCTTGCCCTGTACCACAACCTTCTGTTCTGGCCACAGAATGACCCTATTGGAAATTCTCACATAGGACTGCACTTCACACTTCTGGGTTAGCGATGCATGAAGTGACCTTCCCCCTCTCTCTCCTATTGTAGCTCTTCTGCAAAGCCTCCTCCTGTTCCACCATTCACATCTGACCTCACTCTTCAGTCTCTCTTCTGAACCTTTCTCAGGTCTGAGTAGGCAAATCCCACACCTGTCCCTGCCCCTGCCCCTGCCCTGGGTATTTGCATACTGTTCTAAGGCCTCCACTAGACTCTCATTCTGGTTTCTGTCTTACTGATTGCCACCGTGACTGCTGTACCCCTATATACCTTGTACACAGTAGATGCCTAATATTTTACAGACTGAATGGTCCTGCTGGCCTGGCCTGATGCTGAGGAAGGAAACTTGCTATCACCATAGGAAAAGATTCAGCACAGAAAATCATGGTACACTAACTCAGAACATTGACAATTGAAGGAATTTAGCTACAAAGATCATGGGGAAATACTCCTTGCTTGAACTGAGCTAAACCTATTCAGAGATATACCAATTCAGAGATATTTCACAATGTGGTTCAGCAGTAAAGAATCTGCCTGCAATGCACGAGGGAAGGTTAGATCCCAGGGTTGGGAAGAGCCTCTGGAGGAGGAAATGACAACCCACTCCAGTATTCCTGCCTGGGAAATCCCATGGACAGAAGAGCCTGGCCGGCTGATGTCCATGGAGTCACAAAGTCGGACAGAACTGAGTGACTGAGCACACAGGATTTCACTTAGACTGGGAGTGGCCTCATTCCTTCCAACAGCAATGCTCTCCTGGCAGTGGCTGGTAAATGGTATGTTTGCAGGTCGGGGAGTGAAAGGTGAACTGGCCTGTACAGCCAGTGCTTGAAAATCAGACAGTCATGTTTTCTGACAACCCCATGGGAAAAGCGCTACTTCTCCCTCCCACTAGAACAGGCTAGGTTGACTATATAAATAGACATATAGATGACTATTTATTCTGTCTCCACTTGAGAAACCACCTGGAGAGTAGGGAAAGCCAAGAACAGAGGTTTGGATGTGGAGTGGGGGCTGGGAAGAGAAGTCTTCATTTCTGTTTTCCTTTAAACCATTAAGATCATTTTTTTTTCTCCATGGTCTTTGCTCTTCAGTCATGAAAAATTTATTCTCAATAATGTATGTAATCAGGCTCCTAAGGAACTGAGAACAACTCTTGCTAGGTGAATAACTAACTGGAGCTTCTAGAAAGTTCCCACTGAAGAAATCAGGCTTGATTACTTCTGACTATGCATGCATGCTAAGTTATTCATGGACTGTAGCCCACCAGGCGCCTCTGTCTATGGAATTTCCCAGCAAGAACGCTGAAGCAGGTTGCCATTTCCTCTCCCAAGGATTTTTTCCTGACCCAGTGATCAAACCTGTGTCTCCTGTAGCTCCTTCATTGCAGGCCAATTGATTACCATGGATGGTGGTAGGGGTTAAAGAACCAACTTGCCAATGCAGGACATGACTGAAGCGACTTAGCAGGCATGCACAAGCCACTGCAAAAGCCACTCCTGACTATGAATATACAATGACCCTGCATTCACGGCCTATACAAGGCAGAGGACCACAGCACAAAGGGAAGTGAACATATGGTGACTTGCCCCCTCCCTTTCCTGAAAGTGGGTGTGTCAGTCTCTCAGCCATGTCTGACTCTTTGCAACCCCATGGAAGCTGCCAGTGTCTGCTGTCCATGAAATTCTAGGGTTGTCATTCCCTTCTCCAGGGGGATCTTCCTGAGCCAGGAATCAAACCTGGGTCTCTAACCTTGCAGGCAGACTCTTTACCATCTGAACCAACAGGGACACCTCTCCCCTTTCTGGGGATCTAAGTTAGTATGCAGATCCTTTCTGTGTAGCTGGGTAGAGCATGAGATCTCAGGTCTCTTCTCTGCACTCATGTGGTAGGGTGCTGCTGGTCCAGAACCACTGGTGGGCTGCAGAGGAGGGGAGGAGTTGAGTTGGGAGATGGTGAGCGGGTTGCAATGAAGACAAAGATACCAGAGCGGGCCTTGGCTCACCTCAGGCACAGATAGGCACACCCTGGTGGTCCTTGAGGAGGCTTGGGATTTGTTCAAGCAGCCCTGGTCTTTCGTGGTTTCAAGACTTCCATGGACGGAGAAGACTGGCAGAGAGTCGGGCATGACTGAACGACTTTCACTTTTACTTAAAGATCCACCAAGGATGGTGATGGCCCTGGAACTGGTCACTCAGTGCAGGAAAATGTCAGTGTGTAATGTTGGGCATGGGCTGGGACTAGCGTATGACCTCCCCAATCTTTCATTTCCTGAAGGACCAGAGAGATGAGTGTGATCATCTTTTAGGGAATCCTGGGGAACATAGGGGAGAATCCCACATGTGTCCCCAGTCTTTCTCCCTCAAGGAGACCTCGGGTCCACTCTGGAGCTGCCCCACAGTGCCTGACAGTTCTCCCTCAGCCTTAAGCTTCTTTGACTCCCACCAGCCAAGGGCAGAGCCTCCCGGCTGCACCACACGGAAGGAGTCGTGGGGGCTGGGGACCTGGTGTCTCCACCAGACCAGGCAAGCCCTTGGCCCCAAGTGCACAGGCGCCCCCAGGGATGCTGGCCCACAGAATTTTCCTCCCTGTCAAGACATCTATCCATGGGTGCAGGTGACAGCCCAATCTGCTCTCATCATTGTCCCTCCTTCAGGACCCTGTGGTGCCCTCTCAACGGACCATGCAGGCCCTGGTTTCCCCGTTGACCAATGCCATCTTCATGTTTCTATTCCTCTTTGCCATCCTGCTTATCCTCTACATGATCCTGTGGTACATTTGCTGGGATCTGGACAACAACCCTGTCTGAAGCAGGTCAAGGGCTGCCTCAACCCTCTGAGGCTCCAGCTCCGTGACCCTAAGTTCATTCCCAGAATCCGCAACTTTTCCCAAGACCCCACACTCTTCCTATGGATTCTGTGATGTTACCCAAGACCCCAAGCTCTCTTCCAGTACCTCATCCCTCTCCGTACTACGGGTGCTCCCATCTCTGACCTCATGCTTCTTCCAGAGACCAACTGCCCTTGCTTTGTTTCTGAATTCCTTCCCTGGACCCAGCGCCCCTCCTCAGATTCCCTGCCAGTGACCCAATCCCAAGACTCACCTCTCATCTCGCACACTCCTACCCCAGACCCTGCACCTCTTCCCAGGACCCTGGAACTCTCTTAAACTAAACATCCCTTCCCTGGACCCTGTTTCCCTCCCCCAGACCCCTGGGGTCCTCTTAGAAATCCCAAGGACTCCCTGTTCATCCCAAGACCCTGTGGCTCCATCTTGATCCTGTGATCCTGAGCCCTCTCCCCAGACGCCCTTCTCTTCCTTGGAGCACTCTCCCCTCCCCCAAGCCCCAAGGCCCTCTCCCCATCTCTGAAATCTGCTTATTGCCCATACTCCCCACCACAGCCCAGCCATCCTCTTCTGTCCCCACACTCTGCAGCTTTCTCTAGACACTTGAGAAAACCAGTGTCTCTCTTCAGAAACCCATAGGCCAGCCCCTCATCCCTCCCCCAGGCAGAAAGCACCCCTCTCTCATAACCTTCCCAGGACTAATGGGCCTTCTCCCAATCTTGTGTCCTTCCTGGGGTCCTTTGCCCTTCTCTGGATTATGCCCCCATCTACCCCTGTCCCCACCCCCCAGTACCTGCTCCCTTTCTAGCTCCTGGTAAATGTTCAGGCTCACTTCGCTGCCCCCTCCCACTTTACTGTTGGGGTTTGTGTCTGAGCAGTAGGTGACTGAAAGTCGGGGGGGTACTTCTATTGGCCAGGGGCCTCCTGTCCACACCCCCTAACCCATAGGCTTTCCACATTGCCCTTGCTTGTTCTTGGCATGAATGTGCTTTCCTCCCCCCACAAGTAGAACTCCAGCGTTGCTTGAGCCTATACACCAGCAAGCAAATCGTGATTTGACATGTCACTCCTGTGTCCTAAGTTGCCTCGAATGAGGTTCATTCCCACAAAGAGGTTCTTGCCACTGGTGCTGAACTCGACCTTGGAGATTAAAGGGTGCACCAGGGATGAATTCTTTGGTGGACATGGAGTAATAGAGGCTGGACCATGCTAATTAGGTCAACCCCTTCTAGTTTTGCTCTTCCAATAGGGTGGGTCCATCTGTGGGCAGATGGTTATTTGGAATGAGACCAGCTGGACACTGGGACATCATCCACTGAGGCTGCTCTGGGAGAAGCAGGTGGGGATGTGGGCAGGGAGTACAAGGCTGCTGCCTTTGGTGGCCTTGGCATCACTCGGACATGAAGGCTGACCCAAAGACAAGGTTGAGCAGAGACTTGAAGTGAGTTAACCTCAGATTCTCACTGCAGAGGCCAAGGGTGTCAGTCAGGAAGGAGTACAGCATCTCCAATGGACCCTCTGGACAGATATGTGTAGGGCGGTGCAGGTGCATGGTGTGAGAGCTGGATTCCTGTTCCAGACTAGATGTTTACCATCTGTGCCATTGCTCATATTACATCTCCAAGTATCTATTATTTTATCTGTAAATGGGAATTAATGACTCATTAATGACCAGGCTGATTGAAGGGATTACATGAAATAATATATTTAAGCTGGTAAACGTGAAGAAAGACTACATGTACTCTTGCATGTAGAAAATCTGCAATTAGCCATGGCAGTTACTTGTGGACATCCAACCATCCTCTAATGATAACCTATTGTTTTACTTATTTTGGGGGTGTAAGTTACATGGAGTAAAATTCACTATTTTCAGTGTACACTGCTAAGTTTTAACAAATACATTAAGCTGTGCAACTGCCAATACAAGCAAGATACGAGTACCTTCTATTGATAATCTAATACTAAAAATAGTTTCCTTTCCATGTTTTTAAGTACAAAAAAAAAAGCATCTAAAGCTTGTTTTGAAGAAGCAAGAGCAATAGTCATTTCTATTTGTATTCAATATAAATGCTTATTACTTGTTTAATATTTTAGCAGTTTGAGATTTGCATGGTACTGGTTTACTGCCCTACCAACCAAAATGCTTCAGTACTTTTTTCACCAATATTCATGATACTTTACGTTACAAAGATATTGTTTCCTATACCTCTGTGTCTCTTTTGTTGTCTCACATAGAGGGTCATCATTACTATCTTTCTAAATTCCATATATATGTGTCAATATACTGTATTGGTGTTTTTCTTTCTGGCTTACTTCACTCTGTATAATTGGCTCCAGTTTCATCCATCTCATTAGAACTGAGTCAAATTTATTCTTTTTAAGGGCTAGATGACTTGGGAGAATGGCATTGAAACATGTATACTATCATGTAAGAAACAAAGCGTCAGTCAATGTTCAATACAGGATAAGGATGCTTGGGCTGGTGCACAGGATGATCCAGGGAGATGATATGGGGTGGGAGGTGGGAGGGGCTTCGGCATTGGGAGATCGTGTACACCTGTGGCTGATTCATGTCAATGTATGGCAAAACAAATACAGTATTGTAATGTAGAATAAAGTATTTTTTAAAAAGATATTTTTTTATATTACCCAAGCAATGAATGTACTTTCTTGCAAAAAAAAAAAAATCATACAGCCCAGAAGTGAAAGGAGCAATCATTCCACACAGCCTGCCCCCAACCTCCTCCCCAGAGGAGGTAACACTGTTAACAATTCAATTCTTCCCCACTCCTCTGTCTCTCACTCAAATGCACAGTGCTATTTGTTTATATTCTTCATATTAAATGAGATTCTACTTTAGATTTCAGAGGGCCAGGAAGGAATTCCCAAGCAGAAGAAAGTCTCCCAAGGAAGTGGCAAAGCCCTGCTCCCCTATCTTCTCCTCCTGCCCTCAGACACTGCTAGGGAAGGGGCACCTGTGAACCAGGTCTGTGAGCAGATTGCTTTGAGCTTCTTTTGTGAAATTCTCTGAAGAAAGGTGCTACATGAAATGCAAAGACTATTTTTAAGAGTCAGGGGGTAGAGGAGGCACAGGGTCCACATTTCTGGGTGGCCCACTTTATGACTACCCACTTCCCCCAGGAGAGCCATCTAGCTCTTTTCCTGTTGTTCTGTCCCTTAGGCTGTGGGGTGGAGCACCAGAGTGGCTGTCTGGGAACCCTGATGATGTGAACTGCTTTTGAACTGGAGACTTCCTCCCCTTACCTACAGAAAGCCCCGAGCATATTGAGAGGTTGTTGAGTCACGACGCCAGGATTCTTGGGCCTGGAGGAAAAGAATTCAATCCAGGGACAGAGATGAGTCTTGATCACTCAGAGCTTTTGTGTAATAAAGTTTTATTAAAGTATAAAGGAGACAGAGAAAGCTTCTGACTTAGGCATCAGAATGGGGCAGAAAGAGTATCCCCCTGCTAGTCTTCAGCTGGATGTTATATAGTCACTAGCAGTTTGTTAATGAAAGAAAGGAATATCTTGAAACTCAGAATGGCACTAGGCCCCTCACCGAGAAGATGCATTTTGGGATAATCTTGGCACCAAATGGTCCATCCTGGGCCATAAAATGCTTAATTTGAATCTTGAAAAAGGGCAGATCACCACACAAGTAGTTTCATTTACATAGATTAGAGGAACAATATCTGAGTATAACATACTGGTTTGTCAAGTAGGTTCTGAGCCAAAAGGCAGAACCTACTTGAAGACAGAGTTTGGGGTAAGTGCGTAGTCCAGTAGCATAGCTTAAGATAAACATTTCCATAAGAAAAAGGCATTGGTTAACTTCAGGTGAAACCAAGTGTCATTATGGCGACACAGGATTTTAAGAGAAACCTCTTTTTAAATTTGCATAGAGAAGGTAAAAATATCCCTAGTTTGTTTCCTCCTGCTGCTTAAGAGAGATAAAAATGTCTGACACTTGCAGGCTATTTCCTCCATTTGGAGACCCCTAGCCTTCCTGCCTGTTACCCTCTCATTCCCTCCTTTTCTTTTAGGAGAATTATGTTGCCCTAGGGAAAAGGGGCATCATTCTCATTCCATAACTGCTTCCCAGCTGAGAAGGGGCATTGTCCCTAAATTAGTGAGGCAACATATTCTCCTAATCCTCATATTGAGGATATCTGATCCAGAGGGCCCAAGTAGTAGTTGGAGGAGGTTGCAGCAGTAGTAGGAGTTTGAGCAACCATTTGTAACTTAAAAGCTTTCATGCGGCTAGAAACAAATCCAGTTATACAGTTACAAATGCAGGGAGAAAAGAGTAAAAACAAAACAATCAGAATTATTGTAATTAAAAGAGTTGTCCACCATAGGGAACTAGTTAACATCTCCCAAACTGAGGCAATTGAGGCTTCAGGAGTATCCATGACCCCAATCATCTTGTTCATGTGTTTAGTAAAATGAGTAACATTCGTGCTCATATCAGGTATATATGTACAGTGTTGGGTATGAATAATAGCACACATTCCTCCTTGCACAGCTGTCAAAATATCTAAAGCCAATCTGTTTTGTAGACCACCTTTCTAATTTGTGCTTGTTCAGTACTAAGAGCTGAAATAGCCTTTTGAGAATCTTGTAATGCCTGTTGAATAAAATTAGTCAAAGCATCCACTCGTAGCATAACATCTGTAGTTCCCAAAGAGGGAACAAACACTGTATCCAAATAATCAAACCTTGCCCACCAAGTTTTAAGGTGGGGTAAATTAGCAGGCTTTTCTGGGAGCTCTGAAAATATAAAGCCATGAGTAAAGGCTAGACTCAGGGTGCATCTCCCTATCCAACCAGGGGGATGCCATGTCCATAGGTAAGTGTCACATATCTAATAAGTCCTGTTTGTAGCAAGCCAGCATGACTGAGATATCCAGTCCCAATTAGTGCCTGGCCAGACAAAGGGAGGACATGAACTGGGGTTGGAAAACACGGGAATGATTACATTGCATGTTTCCTGAGGCAAAAATCCCAATTGTTTCCAATCATTGTAATTAAGTTGTTGGCTAACTTCTGGAGATGGCTCTGTTTGTTCCCACCATATAGGGGCAGTAGATATTAAACGTGCTCTTTCAGGAGTTAGCCATATAACCTCGTCCCATATTTGATAAATGTCTGGTAAAAATCATTAGATCTAGACCTATTTGCCTTATATGCAGCAAAATAGTCATTGAACCAAGACAATGTATAATCAAAATTAAAAGTCACATTATGTCCATAGTTAAAGTGCAAAGTGTTGCACCAGTCCACTTTAGGTTTGGTAGATGTTATCAGATGAAGAAGAGGCATCACATGTGATTATTGTTAAAGGTATTCACAGACTTGGAGAAAGTCTTTTCCTTGAAGTGGAGAAAGTCTTTTCCTTCTACCACAGGAAGCCTTCCACTGATGAAGAGAGGAGTACTCCACAGACCCAGCAGTTAAATTGATTGTGGAATGTAGCATAGGAGTGAGCCCAGGACAGGAAGTCACTGTCTTGAGGATCAAACGGCAGACTCAGGATATTTGGAGTCAGCAGAAGTAAGCTCACATAGGTTATCAGGCCCATCTGAAAAGTACAAAGTCAGAGCATAGAAAGTAAAGATATAAAAAGATGTCACTTAGTTTTGGTCAGGGCGCCACCTCTTAACTTGAGTGTGATGTACCCACAAATCCATTCCTGGCACTTTGACAGCTATGGGAGAAGAAAGAATAACCTGGTAAGGGCATTCCCAGAGGGGCTCGAGGGATGGGCCCCCAGATCCCAAAGTTTTTATGAGGACCTCAGTTCCTGGCTCAAATAGAGGCTTGCTTGACTCAGAGGTGGGGTCAGGGGTCGTCTCCGGGATTTCTGTTAATGCCTGTTGAAAAGCTGAGAGCTGAGTTACATAACTAGTTAATTTCAAGGCTTCAGGGTCTATAACAATGTGTGTGCATAAGAAAGGCCTTCCATTAATACATTTAAAGGGGGAAAGTCTCTCCTTTCTGGGGGCAGTTCAAGCCCTCATTAAAGCTATGGGTAGGACTTTAATCCGATTGTCCTGAGTCTCTTGAGTTAACTTGCACAGATGTCTTTTGATAATGTCATTAGCTTTTTCAACCTCTCCTGAGGATTGGGGTCTCCAGGAACAGTGCGAGTAATAATTCCTAGAGCTTTAGATACCCCCCTGAGTAACAGCAGCTTTAAAGGCAGAGCCATTTTCACCCTGAAGGCTCCGTGGCAGACCATACCTGAGGATAATTTAATGGATTAAAATTTTTATAACTTCTTAGCCTATTCACTACGACAGGGAAAAGCCTCAATCCATCCAGTAAAAGTATCTGTAAGCAAGAATACCCATTAGCTTTTGGCATATCAGTAAAATCAATTTCCCAGTCCTCTCCAGGATATTTCCCACTTCGTTGTGATCCAGATTTTGCTAGCCTTTCAGTCTTTGGGTTACTTTTCTGACAAATCTCACACCTTTTGATAATATTCTTTAAAGTTTTCATTACATTTTCACCTTCAAACAAACAAGAAGCCATTTGGTAAGTACTCTCAGCACCCAAATGAAAACTCTGATGTAAACCCTTAAGAATTTTCCATTAAGCATTTTCAGGAATTATTAATCGCCCATCTTCAGACTGTAACCATCCTTTATCAGTAATCTGTGCTCCTCTTTTTCATATCTTTCTAATTCTTCCTCAGTATATTGTGGTTTTTCCTGTTCCACAGGACCTGTCCAGATCAAAGACATCTGCAGTGAAGGGGTTTCATAAAGTGCTGCTTTTCTGGCTTGATAGTCAGCCAGCTGATTACCTTAGGCTACTTTACTTCCATCCCTGCTGTGCCCTTTGCAATGCATAACAGCTACTTCTTTAGGGCAATATATAGCAGTTAAAACTCTCTTGATCTCTCTGAAATGCTTCATAGGTCCTCCTGTTGCCATTTTTAAACTGTATTTCTTTTCATATTGCAGCATGAGCATGTAAAGTCAAATAAGCATACCTAGAATCCCTGTAGATATTTACCGGCTGCGCTTTGCTTAACTCTAGAGCTCGGGTCAGAGCTACACTCTCTGGTAACTGAGCACTGATTCCCTGGGGGAGAGATTTTGCTTCCAAAACCTGTTCAGCAGTCACCACAGCATAACCTGTTTTACGTTTTCCATTCTGAACAAAAGAACTGCCATCTGTAAATATCTCCATGTCAGGATTGTCTAATGGGGTATCCATTAGATCTTCCCGAGCTGCATGGTTTAAAGTTAGGAATTGAAAACAATTGTGATCAGATGTTTCATTTTCCTTCTCAGAAAGGAAAGTCCCAGACGAGCCCCTAAGAGGAAAGGTTGTAGTTGAATCACGACATTGGGATTCTTGGCCCCTGGAGGAGAAGAATTCAATCCAGGGCCAGAGACGAGGGAGGCTTGATCGCTTAGAGCTTTTGTGGAATAATGTTTCATTAAAGTATAAAAGAGATAGAGAAAGCTTCTGGCCTAGGCATCAGAAGGGGGCAGAAAGAGTATCCCCCTGCTAGTCTTCAGCTGGATGTTAGTTATATAGTCACTAGCAGTCTGTTAATGAGAGAAAATGATGTCTTAAAACTCAGAATGGTACTATGCCCCTCACCCATAAGATGCATTTCATGATAATATTGGCAGCAAATGGTTCATCGAGGGCCATAAAAGGATTAACTTGAATTTTGAAGAAGGGCAGATCACCATACAAATAGTTTCATTTACATAGATTAGAGGAACAATATCTGAGTATAACATACTGGTTTGTCAAGTAGGTTCTGAGCCAAAAGGCAGAACCGACTTGAAGACAGAGTTTGGGTAAATGCATAGTACATTAGCATAGCTTAAGATAAATATTTCCATAAGAAAAAAGCATTGGTTATCTCTAGGTTTAAGAATAGTTAACTTCTGGTGAAACTAGGTGTCATGGCAACACAGAATTCTAAGAAAAACCTCCTTTTAAATTTGTATAGAGAAGGAAAAAATATCCCTAGTTTGTTTCCTCCTGCTGCTTAAGAGAGATAAACATGTCTGACACTTGCAGGCTATTTCCTCTGTTTGGAGACCCCTGGCCTTCCTGACTGTTACCCTCTCAGGCCCACATGCCCTGTGGTGGGCACAGGACTGTCACACAGCAGGGCTCACTCTACCAAGCACAGGACAAGGAGTCCTGAGGGAGCACAGGGTGGCCATGCAGAGCACAGCTCCCGGGGGTCCTCCCGGAAGCCCAGCTGGGAAGCCCTGATGCAGATCTTCCTTCCTGAGGTCCTTGGATGGGCGCCAGCCAAGCCCTCATCCGTCCCCTCCTTCCCACCGGTTCCTGTGTAAGACCTCACGGCCTTTTCTCGGGAAGCGTCGCCACAAAGACCACAGTGACTCGAATTCGATGCAATCAGCAGGAGGATTTATTTAGCCAGCGCTGGGGTTCGAGCTCCCGTTTCCAGGAGTGAACCCCGAACACTCACCGAAAGGGATTTTTATGCAGAAAGATCAAAGACAACTGGGAATGAGATCGGAATGTAGGGAACAATGCGATAAGGGGGTCTTAGGATGAAGTGGAGACATTTGATTGGTGGGGATGATTTACAGGTAATTTAGTAGAGATAGTTGACTGACCACCCGGCGGCGCCTGGTACGGGGAAATGCATTTTTGAGGAAAGGTCAGTTACACAGTGGAAACTAAGTCACAAGTTATCAGTTAAGAATAGGGAGCAGTCAGGAGGCTCTGAGTCATCAAGATAAGGGGGAAAGCTATGCGGCGCATTCTGCCTTCCAGGTTTAACTCTTAACCTAGGAGTTTTTCAGTGCCCTTTTCAGAAAGCACTAAATGAAGTTACATTTTTACAGAAAGACGAATACAATGATTTACAACAAAGAGAAATTCATTATCCCAAAAGCCTTGTTTTGCTAACATCAAAACTATTATAATTCCTCAATCTAAAAGTTCTTCATTCCCCTCTTCTTCTTGTTCATGATTTCAATCCTGAAATCATAGAGTGAGGTATTGCGTCGTACTGCTACTTAAAAAAAAAAAAAAAAAAAAAAAATACAAGATGAAGAAAGTTATGATTTCAAGAATAGTCATGGTATCATAAACAACAAACAGGGGGGGCGAGTCAGGGAGCCTGGGCTGTTACTCAGGTCAGGCAGCTTTTAAGATTTAACCCATTACAGGCAATCTTCTTCAGCCCCTTCTTCTTTATCTTTTAGGCGCTCTAATAGATGGTGATGGTGCAGCATGTTTCGGTAGACAAGCATCTTTATGTGCAGAAATTCTTTTACAATGCCTTTAATAAGGCACGGTGCTAGGCACATCAGGGCAAGGATAGTGACTAACACGATGCCTACAGCCGCCATGCTCTGCCACAAAGAATGAAGACTGGGAAAGTTAGAAGCCAAATTTTTTACAAAATTTTCAGCAGCTTGAGCAATATCTAAAGTGGCTGAAGGTGCGTTTTCTATATCTAATATTTCATTGTGTAACTGCAGTAAATCAAGAGAAATATTAGAATTATACCATATGCCTTGTAAATGCTTTTTGATCTTTTCCCACGGGAAGTCAGATATATTATAAGGCCTTTTTGTGACACAGATCCACTTGTAATTAACATGACATTGAATTTTCATTCTGAGTCCTAAGCTTTGGACCTCTTCTCCTAAGACCCTGAGGGTATCATACAGAGCAGACAGCTTATTTTCTATTTTTTTATCAATATCCTCTTGTGTTCCCATAACCCTTGTGACATTATAAGACAGAGAATCAACAACCTTGGCATCTTGCACGGACTGAGCAAGGGAAACAGAGGCAGTAACAGCGGTCGCTATTAAGGTGATCAGCGAAACCACACCCAGAACAATTAATCCCAGGCCTCTTTTGGGCGGCCAAGGGCAGCATTGATGTGTTGCAGTAATTGCAATGCCGTTTCATCATACCAATCTTCTTCTATTTTGACGGGGAGCATAACAAAAGCGGGTTGTTTTACCACCAATATTTGCTCTCCGACGCTCATGCCTCTGATACAATTAGTGAGAGTGCAATTATAACAAGACATGTGGTAAACATTCTGAGTGACATTAACAGTAACATTTCCAACTAAAATCATAAAGGGGTAAGGCACACATGATCTAGGATATCTGAATCCCGTAATTCCTATATCTCCATATCTTGCTCCACCTCTATTAGTCTGTCTATATAACATGTTGCCGGGGCCAAAGGTCGCTAACAGCTTCCAGATCTCAGTTTGAAATACCTGACGATGTCCGAGTGCCAAAATGGAAGGGTGCTGTCCTCTATATTCAGGATAATCTGGGGTACCTGCAGGTGCCCAGTCCCAGAGATAAATACTGTTATTATTATTTATGTTATAAACAGTGGCATTACGTCCCCGGCATAGAATCCATGGCACATCCATTCCCTCGCTAATTCCCAGATGGCGGCGACCACAGTAAGGTATATCGAGCGGCCCCACGCCCTTTTGGTGTGAAATGGCCCCAGCGTCTTCAGAAATTCCTGAAATGGATACACGAGGGTAGGAAGTGACAGGGGAGACGTTTATACAGTAAGACTTGGGGGTGTTGTATGAAAAACACATAGGGAACCGTGAAGAAAGCCCATAGAAGGAAATGTTAGCCCGTTGGTATTGAATATGTGCATCAGAGACTCCTCCCAGAAGAGCAGTATCATTTACGTATACCGGCAATGTTTCTTCATCCCATCCTACAGACTGGAGCATGGGGGTCAGGAACGTAGGCCCAATACGTATGAGCGGTCCCTTGATGCAGAGTCAGGAGGTTTAGGTAGAGGATGATCAGGAATCCGGTAATCGACAGAGCCTGAGCTTTAAAGGGTGGGAGGTGCGGTGAGCCTTCCATTGAGGCGTCGGTTCCGGTGCAGCTTTAACGTGGGAGGCGTGGATCCAGGATGAGATTCCGTCAACCTTGATGGCAGTGGGGGTTGTAAGCAGAACAATGTAGGGTCCTTTCCACCTGGGCTCTAGGTTGTTCTGCCGATGCCGACGAACGTGAGACGGAGTCCCCCACCTGGAACGGATGGGCCTCCTCTGGGGTACCGGGTTGGTAGGCCGCAGCAAGCTGAGTCCACACCTCTTTCTGAACCAGCTGGAGTCCCTTCAGCCTAGCACATAAATCACCATTGTTAAAGTTTCGGGGGGTCAAATCCTCTCTAAGTGTCAATATGGGGGGTGCTCCATACAAAATTTCAAAAGGGGTGAGACCAAGGTGAGAGGGCGTGTTTCTCACCCGGAACAGAGCCAGAGGAAGGAGCACCGTCCAGTCAGTACCGCCAGTCTCTAAGGACAATTTAGTTAAGGTCTCTTTTAGAGTTCTATTCATTCTTTCTACCTGTCCTGAACTCTGGGGTCTGTATGCACAATGTAATTTCCAATCGGTCCCCAGAAACTTAGCTAACTCCTGGCTTATTTGGGCAATAAAAGCCGGCCCATTATCTGACCCTAACATCTTTGGCGCTCCGAAGCGGGAAAAATTTCTTCTAGGATCTTTTTAGTTACTGTGAGTGCACTTTCATTTTTGGTGGGAAAAGCTTCTACCCACCCTGAGAAAGTGTCTACAAAAACCAGCAGATATTTATTGCCGTACCGCGCAGGACATACCTCGGTGAAATCTACTTCCCAGTAAGTCCCCGGCCGGTCTCCACGCAGCCGCTTACCTTGGCCCGTCTTGTTTCGGCCGGCATTTACCTCTTGGCAAGGTCTGCAGTTCAGGACCACTTGCTCAGCCAATTTAAAAAGTCCTGGCACCTCATATCCTGCTTTAATTAAAAGAGAGACTAGCTTTTTAGCCCCTAAGTGAGTCCAATGGTGCATTTGTTTTAACATTTCCCTGGCTTCTCCTTCCGTCGTAGGCTGTTTCCCTCTGGGCCGCGGAGAGGGGCTAGGATTACTTTTATCTTCTGAGCATATTGCCAGCAATCTCGATAGCTCGTCTTTTGTCGCCGCCTCTCGCGCAGCTTGATCGGCCATACTGTTTCCCTTAGTTACCAGGGATCGATCTCGTTGATGCCCGGGGCAGTGGATTATACTAATCTTTTTGGCAACATCAGGGCAGCCAACAATGCCAGGATTTCATTTTTGTTTTTAATCTCTTTGCCGGCCGATGTAAGTAACCCTCTCTGTTGGTAAATAGCTCCATGGACATGTGCAGTTGCGAAGGCATATCTACTATCAGTGTAAATGTTGGCCTTTTTCCCTCGTGCCAGTTCTAAGGCCTTTGTGAGGGCAATCAGCTCGGCTTTTTGGGCTGACGTACCTTGAGGGAGGGCAGCTGCCCAGATTACCTCAGTCCCATCGACCACCGCTGCCCCTGCCCGCCGCCTACCTTCTTCAAGAAAACTGCTTCCGTCCGTATACCATGTCACCTCGGCATCCTGAAGCGGCTGGTCCGAGAGATCATGACGAACTCCATGTACTCCCGCCAGAATTTCTTGACAGTCGTGGGTCACCTCGGACTGGCTGGGGTCCGGCAGCAGCGTGGCAGGGTTAAGTCCGGTAGCCGGCGTGAACCTGATTCGCTCAGAGTTTAGGAGCAGCGTCTGATAGTGGGTCATCCTGGCGTTAGTTAGCCATCTCTCGGGGGTTGGCGAATCACACTTTCTAAAGCGTGGGGCGCAGTGACAATTAAGTTCTGCCCCAGTGTCAGCTTGTCTGCATCTTTTACTAGGACTGCCACGGCAGCCACTATACGCAAACAATTTGGCCAGCCAGCAGCCACGGGGTCCAGTTTCTTTGACAGATATGCCACCGGCCGACTCCATGGTCCCAGCTTTTGGGTGAGGACCCCTTTGGCAATGCCATTATTTTCAGCCACATAGAGATGGAACGGCTTGTCCACATCGGGAAGTCCCAGGGCAGGGGCTGACAACAAGGCGCGCTTAATGTTGTCAAAAGCCTTTTGCTCGCTCTTTCCCCAGACGAAGGGTGTACTGCCCTTTGTCAGGGGGTACAAGGGAGCGGCCATCTCTGCGAACCCCGGAATCCAGAGCCTGCAGAACCCTGCAGTGCCCAAGAACTCCCTAACTTGTCGGGAGTTTTCGGGGCCGGTATTCTGGCCACCGCCTCCTTTCTGGCCTCCGAGAGCCATCGCTTCCCATCTCTGAGTTGGTACCCCAGGTAACTAACCTGTTGCCGGCAGATCTGGGCCTTTTGGCAGAAGCACGGTAGCCGAGGGTGCCAAGTTCGGTCAGTAAGGTCTCAGTCCCTTCCCTGCACTCCTCTGCGGTATCTGCGGCCAGAAGCAAGTCATCTACATATTGGAGCAGAGTTACCTGGGGATTTGTGGCGTGGAAGTGCGCGAGGTCCTGGTGGAGGGCTTCGTCAAAAATTGTTGGCGAGTTCTTGAATCCTTGCGGCAGCCTGGTCCACGTTAGCTGTCCGGAGAGTCCTGTAAGGGGGTCTTTCCACTCAAAAGCAAAAATAGGCTGGCTAGCGGGGCTGAGTCGTAGGCAGAAGAAGGCATCTTTCAGGTCCAAGACAGTGTACCACTTCCGGCTGGGGGAAGGGTGCTCAGCAGGTTGTAGGGGTTGGGCACTGTTGGGTGTAGGTCGGATACCCACTTGTTGACTTCTCTCAGGTCCTGTACAGGCCGGTATTCGCCCGTTCCAGGCTTCCGGACTGGAAGCAACGGGGTGTTCCAGGCCGATTGGCACTTTATCAAAATTCCCAGATCAAGAAACCTTTGAATATGTGGGCGGATCCCATCTCGAGCCTCTTTACTCATCGGGTACTGGCGGACTGAGATGGGAGTGGCAGAGGCCTTGATTTCTACCACCACTGGGGGCTGGTGGACGGCCATTCCCATGCCCGAGACTTCAGCCCAGGCTAGGGGGTCTTAGTCATCCAGTCCTGCATATTCATGGTCTCAGGGGAAGGGCTCTCGTATAGCCTGTATTCATCTTCTAGCCTCAGGGTCAAAACCTGCAACGGCCTTCCTTCCCCGTCTGTCACCGTGGTGCCCTCGGTGTGAAAGTGGATCTGAGCCCCCACTTTCGTGAGCAAGTCCCGTCCCAGCAAGGGGTAAGGGCATTCAGGGATCACAAGGAACGAGTGGGATACCCGGCCCACGCCAAGGTCCACTGTTCTTCGGGTAGTCCATGGGTATTGTCGATACCCTGTAGCGCTCTGTACCCATACCTTTTTTGTGGACAATGTCCCTCCGGATTGTAATAGGACGGAGTGTTGGGCTCCTGTGTCTACCAGAAACTGTACAGGCTTCCCCTCCACCTTTAGAGTTACCCTAGGCTCGGGGAGGGGTCCGAGCCCCGTCCCCCTAATCTTCTTCTTCTATGGCCAGGATTTTGCTGGGGGAAGCGGACTTTCCCCTCTTCTTCTGAGGGCAGTCTTTGAGCCAATGCCCCTTCTCTTTACAGTACGCGCACTGATCTTTGTCTAGTGGCGGCTTGGTTCCTGTCCTGCTTTTACTGCGGTTTCTCAGCTCAGTTTTATTATCTCTCTTTCCTTCTTTAATCACTGTAGTCAGAATTTTTGCCAAGTCTTTTGCCTGTCTTTTCTCTCTCTCTCTCTCTCGTTCATCCTGCTCCCGGATCCTTCTTTCCTCCTTTTCCTCTTCTGTTTCCCTCTTATTGAACACCTTGTCTGCTTCTCTGATCAAATCTTGAAGGGAGAATCCCTGTAACCCATCTAGTCTCTGTAACTTTCTCTTAATATCTAGAGCTGACTGATCAATAAAAGCCATGGCCACTGTAGCCCTATGTTCCTCAGATGTGGGATCATAGGGAGTAAATCTCTTGAATGCCTCCATCAATCTGTCTAGGAATACAGTAGGTGACTCAGTAGGCCCTTGAGTCACTTCCCTTACCTTAGCCAAATTAGTGGGGCGCCTTGCTGCCCCTCGGAGACCCGCCACCAGAGCCTGGCGATAGACCCTCAGGTGCTCCCTACCTGCCGGAGAATTGTAGTCCCAGTCAGGTCTCGTCAGGGGAAACCATCATCTATTTCATTAGGAAGCACTGTGGGACGTCCGTCATCTCCTGGCACATTTTTGCGAGCCTCCAATAGTACTCGCTGTCTTTCTTCTGTAGTGAGCAAGGTCTGCAACAATTGCTGACAATCATCCCAAGTGGGCTGATGTGAGAAAACAAGAGATTCTATTAAGGAGGTTAGGGCCTGGGGGTTATCAGAGAAAGAGGGGTTGTTATTTTTCCAGTTGTAAAGATCCGAGGCAGAGAATGGCCAATATTGGAGTGGCCGAACCCCACGGTCATCAGGGGGCCCGTTCTCCCGGAGGGGGAGAGCGGTGGAGTCCGGGGTGACAGCTCTACGGCTCCGCGTTCCTGCCGCCGGGCCCATTTCTTCCCCTTCTTTTGGCTGCTCAGGCGAGGCGGTCGCTTGTGCCCTCTGAGGTGCCGGAGGTGGGACCTGTACAGGCGGGTAGGGTGGGAGAGAATCTAAGAGTAAGAAGTCAGTTTGCAGGTCTGGATATATATTTTTGACGGGAGCCTTTGTCTCTTCCTTCCTTGCCGTGGATTTTAGGGCAAAGATCTCTGCAGCAGGCTCCAATGGCTTTCCTGTGGGGAAAACGAAGGTCGAACCCACACCGGGGGTGAACGGACCAGGTCTTCCCAGACCGTAATATATGGCACCTGGTCCGGGTGCTCAGTAGCAGGGGTGAAAATTACAGTTTTAACCTGTTTGACTTGTTCTGAAGAGAATGACCCTTCTGGCGGCCAGCCGGTATTAAAACTGGGCCAATCTACTGCGCATAAACTCTGCCATTTTCCTTTTTCACTGTCATGGAAAGATCATGGGCCCGATTTTTTACTTCTGTCCAATGATCTACCGTCAGAGACAACGGGGTTGTCACAGTCTGTCCCATCGTCAGTTTGTCACAAAAATGAACACTTAACTAGTACTAAGTAAGACGAGTAATAGCGGAGAAATCAAGTAAAAGCGGCTGCTGTAAGCTTTTGCCCTCGGCAAGTCTTAAGCAGATGAGCTTCCTAGCTCCACAGACACAGGATTCAGACGGAGAAGGATCTCACGATCCTCACTCCCAGGTCAGCGTTCCAGGCGTCCCTGGCACACGCCACAGATACAGGCGGAGGGGAATCTCACGACTCCCGCTCCCAGGTCGGGCGTTCCAGGCGTCCCTGGCACACGCCACAGATACAGACGGGGGGGGAATCTCACGACCCCCACTCCCAGGTCGGCGTTCCAGGCGTCCCTGGCACACGCCACAGATACAGGCGGGCCCTACAGATACAGACAGACAAGAGCGCGAGGGCACAGATCTTTGTTTCAGCAGCCAAAAGAGACCGGGAGGAAAGTGAGATAAGAGCTGGCTGGACGAGAAAGTGAGATAAGATGACTGAGGATAGCCACCGAAAATCCTGCCGGGAATGGTGGCGGCCAGAGAGGTGGACTTATGGCGTGCTTTGAGTTCACTCGTGTGCCTATGCCGTTGCACGGAAGTTGTCTTGCTGGGGGCGGGCGCCCCTAGCGGCTTCTGGCCCGTTCCGCGACCCCCTTATCCTGTCACGGGAGTCTTCAAGTGGCAGGCGCCCTAATGGCTTTTAAGTGCCTGACCCGTGCCCACAAAAGGTAATATTAGGCCAGATCCTCACAAGAAAGACAGGGAAGTTTCACCCAGCCGGGCGATAGTTACTGGGGCTCACCTGTCGTAAGGCCTTCAGAGTCCACCAGGGAGTAGCCCTGGCCGGGACTAATCAGTTGCCCCACAACCGCTCGCCCGTTCACTGAAACTTCCGAAGGATTAAGTCAAGCAGCAGGAGAGAAAAGTGAGACAATACAGATTTAACACAGAGCAGACTAGTCACAGACCTTTTACAGACGTACACGGAGACACAGAATTGCTCGAGCATACCTCCGAATTCAAAAGCCAAAAGGTCTGAGTGAGCGAGGCGATCCCGGACGAGCCCCCAAATGTAAGACCTCACGGCCTTTTCTCGGGAAGCGTCGCCACAAAGACCACAGTGACTCGAATTCGATGCAATCAGCAGGAGGATTTATTTAGCCAGCGCGCTGGGGTTCGAGCTCCCGTTTCCAGGAGTGAACCCCGAACACTCACCGAAAGGGATTTTTATGCAGAAAGATCAAAGACAACTGGGAATGAGATCGGAATGTAGGGAACAATGCGATAAGGGGGTCTTAGGATGAAGTGGAGACATTTGATTGGTGGGGATGATTTACAGGTAATTTAGTAGAGATAGTTGACTGACCACCCGGCGGTGCCTGGTACGGGGAAATGCATTTTTGAGGAAAGGTCAGTTACACAGTGGAAACTAAGTCACAAGTTATCAGTTAAGAATAGGGAGCAGTCAGGAGGCTCTGAGTCATCAAGATAAGGGGGAAAGCTATGCGGCGCATTCTGCCTTCCAGGTTTAACTCTTAACCTAGGAGTTTTTCAGTGCCCTTTTCAGAAAGCACTAAATGAAGTTACATTTTTACAGAAAGACGAATACAATGATTTACAACAAAGAGAAATTCATTATCCCAAAAGCCTTGTTTTGCTAACATCAAAACTATTATAATTCCTCAATCTAAAAGTTCTTCACCTGGAAGTGGGCTGGGGTGTCTCCGCACCACGGTTAGTGGAACTACTCAGAGAAGAACACACACACACACACACACACACACACATCTCCAGGAGAGCAAACAGAACTAGGCCTGAATCTGTACCAGGAAAGCACACACAGCTGAGGACCCGGGACCACAGCAGATAGGGCTTGGCTGGTGCTGAACCTCAGGACATGTGGCAAGGCCAAGGGTTGGCTGACCAGGTAGGTGGGGGACACTGGACCTGGGTTCATAGGCACCTCAGGGCTCTGTGAGGGGGTGGGGGGAAATGGATGATGGCTTGGGGATGTGTGTTGATGGGCAGGGGTGAGGGGCTGGAGCAGGGAAGGGTTCCTTGAGACCTGGGTCACTAGGGGGCCTACAGGAACACATCTGGACTTCCTAGGACAGGGAACAGCCTGCCCCAGAGGATACTGAATAGTGGTCCCCTCTGGAGGGGTGAGGGCGGCCCAGGCACCATGACATAGCCCTTAACATCTCTCAGGACAGTGTGGGCAGCAGCTGTTTCCAGGCTCTCCTCCCCTAGGCTGGGGTTGGCCACTCAGGGCTGTTCCCAATTGACAAGCTTTGGGGATGACCTTAGCATTGGCAGCTGGTGATGGCTATTTCTCCAGGTGAGTCCCAGGTCTCCAGTGACCAAGCTCAAACCTAAGCAGAACAAAACAACCCTCCCTCCCACCAGTGAATCTCCTCCTCCTCCTCCTCCTCCTCCTCCTCCTCCTCTTCCTCCCTCTCCTCCATCCCCCTCCTTCTCTTCCTGCATCTCCCTCCTCCTATTCCACCTCCTTCTGCTTTTCTTCCTCCTTTTCCTTTTCCTCCTTTGGAACAAAAGTTTATACATTGCACACTCACTCACAGCAAAGCCAGTTGTGGTGTACTGGCCCACCAGGTACCCAGGGCCCTATAATCTCCTCACAGTCTTTGCTACCCTTGTCCCTACAGTCCTTCCAGGCTGCAGAGGCTGGGGTAGAGGAAGATTGCTTGTAGGCTGGCGCTGGGTGCCATGGGCCTCTGAGCCCTCTGCCCTCAATTTCAGAAAGGCTCCAGGGTGCTGCATGCCTGGGGACTCCCTAAGGGTAGTGTAGATGATCCTGAAGACAGGCTGGATCCTGCAGTCTCCCCGGCAGAGCATCTCCTGTGTGCCCCACAGCTCTTTCTTGCCAGCACTGGCTCCTTGTGGCAGAGATGGCCTCCAGAGAGGCTCCTCCAGGCCCCACTTGGCCTGGGGGCCCATCAGCATCAGTGGCTCAGAGCCCACAGAGTAGGCATTTTCAGGTGGCCAGGAGCCAGGGGCCAATACCAGAGCCTTTGACTACACCTTCATCAGCCTCTGGTATCTTGGGTTCTCTGTCTGAGGTGCAGGCACCCGTTTTGCTACACATGATGGTCCCCCACTTGGGGCTCCCATGCTTCCCTGAACTGATTTTGGCTTGGTTGGTGGAGCACCTTCCAGCTGGTAGAGGCTGAGGGGCTTGGCCTGGCTTCCCTGTCCCTCTGCCCCACTCAAGGCCCCCACTGTTTGTGTGGACTGCCTCCTCCCCCTGTTACACTTTTTCTGTTGCCTGCTAGCAGAAAGTGTGCCTGGATATGTTGAGCCTATGCTTCCTAGGCCTTAGGGTGGTTAAAAGGCTCCAGCCCCTTGCTTGTTCCCTGACTCTTCTGCTGCCAGCTGAGGCTTGGGCTTTGCCTGAGGCTAGTTCTCAGCCCTAGGAAACAATACCTGGCTGTGGCCTTCCTCCCCAGTTTCACAGCAGAAGGACAGCTGCCTGTGCTTCAGAAACGTGACAGTTCCTTCCTGGATTGTCTGAGTACTGCTCTCAGCAAGTGACCCTCCCTGCACCATTACCTGAGGGATCAAGACACTATCTTCTAATGCCCTACAGACACTTTCTGCTTGACTCTGGTTCTCCTCGGTCACTGCCATGGTGGCCTCACACTCCTCTTCATCTTGAATGAGTTTCATTAACTGCAGGAAAGTAGATGCACACTCTCAATGATCCAGTAGCTCAAATTTGCCACAGAGGGCAGTGGTAATGGAGGCTCAGGCTGAGTATGTGTTTCAGGCGAATTGTGTCCATGCTTCTCACTGACAAGGGGCTGTGCTGCATGGCTTTCTGAATCAGGGGCTCTAATCGTACCAAAACCAGAGATGGTCTCTCCAGATTTCGGAAAGGTCTGGACTAACTTAAACTGTGAGGTTCTATGGTCCTGTTTATCCCCAAAGATCTGCTTCAGGGCCTCCAGGCACTCCTTCACTGTCATGGAGTCATTGCTGGCTCTCAGCACCCACATGATGGATTGGGTAGGGCCACATAAGCTCTCCAGCAAATGCCCCCTCTTCTCTATCTCAGACACCTGCCATAGCTGCATCATCTCAGTCACCTGCTCTAGCGAGATTTCAAAGCTCTCTTCACCTGGGCCTCAGAGAGTGTCTCCCGAAAATGCCTTGAGTTTTTGGTACCACAGTCTTTCATTCAGAGGCTGCAAGACTGGTTGCTGACTGAGACACGCCCTCTAGCTCTGTGCCCTCAGAGTGAGTGCTATACTGCAGGGTTTTGGCCACATCTACCATTCTTCACCCTTCATCTTTTAGGAAGTTCTTCAATCTGTTGTTAAATTCCTCATCTGGCGTATGGGGTTTCACCACCATTTCCCAGGATCTGGCTGGGTGCTGTAGCATAGTTGATGGTGTCAGTCAATTCAAGGAAAACTGCCTTAGTGTGATTTTTCCTTCTGAACATTGTGCCCAGCACCCTGTATTTGCAGAGGGACTCTAAGCCCCTTCTCAGGTCTCTTTAATTTCCACCTCACTACACTCCATGGCTATCCCGATTAGCAAGGCCTTCCTAGAGTCCAGGTCCATTCCTCTGCACCAAACTTCCAACAGAGCACAGCCATTGGTCCCACTTTCTATGGACTGGTCTAATACTAAGGGCAATAATCAGCTCACAAAGTGTGAGCTCACAAGTTGTCTTGGGTCAATGCCAAGTACGAAGGCAGAATCATCTCCATTTTCCACAGCCTATAAATGGAAATGGAGTGAGAACATCATTAATTCCCACCCTCCCAACCCCCACCAAAACCCCTCCACTACCCCCCTCCCCTTTTTGGTCCCAGGGATTCAGTCCCTGCTTCCCAGGGCTTCATTAGTCATTTGATGGAGGGGTTTCTTTAGGCCAACTTCCCCCACCTTATCTCCTCCCTGCTGACCTCCACTTGCTGTGGTCTCCTCCTCAAAGTCCCAGGACTCTGCTGTGTGTCCTGGAGGTGCCTGTGGTGAAAAGGCCAGAGATAGGAGGCAGGGATCTCAAAACTCTACAAGCAGGAGGGGTGCTCTGTGTGTGTGTGTGTGTGTGTCCACATGCCCATGCCATGGCTCTGGGCTGTGCAGTCAAAGGACACCTGGTACCCACTTCTCTGAGTGAGAGGTTAGAGGATGAAGAATTCCAGTTCCCTCCTTTCTCAGAACATGCCTGACAGATGAGAAAAATGAATGGAGCTCTGCACAAGGCAATGAAACTGGTGGGTGAAGAGAATGTGTGACAAGCTGTGGTGTTGCCATGGATACTGAGAGCAGCATGGGCCCTGGGTTTCCATCACAGAGGGGTGTCATGTGGTAGGTAAGGTTAAGGAGCAACAGGTGATGTCATTGGCCTCTAACCAAAGAAGTATCCTTTGTTGGGGGAGGGAAGGTGGGGGGTGGGCAGCAAGGACCAAGAGCTGAAAACATGAGCTTATGTTTTCCAGCTGTCTGGAAGCTAGAATCAGAGGCAGAAAGCGACCGAAAAGGGTCTCCACTGCCACACTGCAGGAACAGGTGACTCTGACCCTAGGTATGACCTACCCTGTAGACTCTGTTATCCTTGGTGGGCAACAGTGGCCCTCCTGCTTTTTGCCAGGACATCTCCCACCTCACAGCTGTTCACCACACTGGTTAGGGATCCAGTTGTAGTGCAGATGCTAGAATTTCAGCCACAGGCAGCACCAGACCTGCCCTCCAGCGCTGCACACAGAAAGTTCCTAGTGCTGGGGTAGTGGACACTGCTTCATTGGATCTGTTCCAGGCAAGGCCGAGGTTCTGCTTCACTAGCCCCTACTCAGGCTGTGCCAGTTCTGATTCTACAGAAGTGCTCACAAGCACTCTGCTATAAGGATATGAGAAACTGCTCAACTGGTATTCAGCACTAGTGCAGTTACGATTATTGCTGCAGTGGGCATGCTTAGTCCTGTCTGACTCTTGCGACCCCATTCACCATAGCCCACCAGGCTCCTCTGCCTATGTGATTTTTCAGGTAAAGATACTGGAGTGGGTTTCCTTTCCTCTTTCAGGGGGTCTTCCTGACCCAGGGATTGAACCCATGTCTGCCTGCATCTCTGGCAGATTCTTTACCGGCTATCATGAGGATCCCATCAATTATTATTACTCTGCCCTCAATTCCACCCCCTCTCTTAAATCTTAAAGTGAAAGGAGGAAAGTGAAGTCACTCAGTCGTGTCTGACTCTGCAACCCCATGGACTGTAGACCACCAGGATCCTGCATCCATGGAAATTTCTAGGCAAGAGTACTGGAGTGGATTGCCATTTCCTTCTCCAGGGGATCTTCCTGACCCAGGGATCAAACCAGGGTCTCCCACATTGCACACAGACATGTTACCATCTCAGCCACCACAGAATCCCAACCTTAATCTGCCTGCAGTGCAGGAGACCTAGGTTCCATCCCTGGGTCAGGAAGATCTCCTCGAAAAGGGAACGGCTACTCACTCTAGTATTCGGGCCTGGAGAATTCCATGGACTATATAATCCGTGGGATCGCAAAGAGTCGGACATGACTGGGCGACTCAGGCTCCCTCACTCTCTCTTAAACGTTGCCCTGGCTGCCAAGTCCCACCTCCACCAAAGCACAACCAATGCCTTAAGCCCCACCCCCTGACACGGAGCCTCCCAGCATGTTTGACCCAGATCTCCACCAAACCCCATCCTGTCCAAGTCCAGGCTCCACGAGGCCCCCACCCCCAACTGAGTTCAGCCCCTGACGTCAAGCCCCACCCTGATGGAAATTCAGTCCCTGCAACCACAAAGCCCCACCCCTTCCCTGTAACCCAACCCCCTATTCAACTCCCATCCCTAAGGAAGTTTTGCCACTACCTAAACCCGATCCCTGCCCTCACTCAAGCCATGTCCCTCTTCCCAAGCACAATGCATGTCCTAAGCCCTGACTTCACTCAAATCCAACTACTGTCCCCAAGCCTCCACCTTCATTTCCCTGTGGTCCCTGCCCTCACCTAGGCCCACCTTCCTAAATCCCTCCACCCCCTTCACACACTCTCTACCTCAAACACCCTTCATTCCAGAGCAGGAATATCTCTGGTCAGTGGAAGTTGGTAGAGGCCAGGAGAGGAAAGGCTGAAGCCACTTTTCCTCCAAAGTAAGGCCCAGAGCCACCAGTCCTGACCACAATGGCTGTGAGCAGTGTTAGGTGTGAAAGAGGTCCCCCTGTAATTCCAAGGCTGGTCACAATGTCTGGAAATGGCACCTGGTGCATGCCAGGCCTGATATAATGGGATCCCACTTCCAAGGGAAACATTTAGCCACTAGCCCCTGGAAAGCCAAGAAAGATGGCAAGGTTCATTGTGGGGAATCCCATGAGGTTTGGGTTGTGCTCTGTGTCCCAGGCCTCAAACCAGTACCAGTTGGAGATGCCTCCATGTCAGAGTGCCCGATCAGCACAACCACCATGCATCTGTCCTTGCTGCTACTGCTGTTGCTGTGGTGCACACGTCTGCGAGCTGGTGGCAGGATGAGGTTGTGGAGTGATAGACCCTCCTACCTCCTCTATACACCCGTTTTGCACCCCCTCCCACAACTGCAAAGAACCCACTTGCAGCTGTGCCACAGCAGCATGGCACCCATGGCCCTGCCTCGACAGGGGAAGCCGTCACCCCACCCCACCCCAAGGACACCCCAGGCCCTGCTGCACCTGGGCGGACAGAGTTGGAGTTCAACTAGGGGCACCTTACACTGCAGAGCTGGACAGTGTCCAGCCTCGGATTTGCTGGAAGGTTACCTACCCCTGGCACACCGATGCAGCCATAAGCCCAGCAGTAACCGTGGCTCTCTTTGGCAGGGCTCTTCCACATTGGACAGGAGCTGCGGTGTGACAGTTGCAAGTTGTGTTCTCTATTTGCATATTACAAGGGCTCAGCTCAGTGCTGGGTGCAAAAGCAAAGCCCCAGGGTGCTTGCTAAAGGAAATCCTGATTCTTTCATTTTAATTGCTCTGTTCTCTAGGGGAAAATGACAAAACTACAACTGCTTCCTGTAAAAACCGCACATGCATAAAATTGTTTACAGTTCATCCATTCTCCTATTCTCTACTACCCACCTAGTGGCCAAACTGCTTTCTACCCTTTTCCAGTGATTTCTTCCACCAAAGTAAACTTGATGGGGGTGCGTAGGACCCCTACCCACCAGTCCGGAAAAGGGCACGGGTGGAGCTCAGGGCTGCTGCTGTTATGCGAGAGTGACTTCTCATATCAGACCCTTGTGACCCCATGGACTGTAACCCACCAGGCTCCTCTGTCCATGGGATTCTCCAGGCAAGAACACAGGAGTCGGTTGCTGCTTCCTCCTCCAGGGGATCTTCCCAAACCAGGGCTCCAACCCACATCTGCCTGTATCTCCATCAGATTCTTTACCTGCTAAGCCATCAGGGAAGCCTGCAGCTCAGGGTTACAGCAGTGAAAGGTATGCACAAATCAGGCGCATGCTAAGTCGCTTCAGTTATCTCTGACTTTTGCAACCCCATGGACTGTAGCTGGCCAGGCTCCTCTCTCCATGGGATTCTCCAGGCAAGGATACTGGAGTAGGTTGCCATGCTCTCCTCCAGGGGATCTTCCGACCCAAGAATCGAACCCACAACTGCCTCCATCTCCTGTTTTGCAGGTCGTTTCTTTCTTTCTTTCTTTTTAATTGAAGGACAATTTCTTTCCAGAGTTGTTTTGGTGTCTGCCAAACATCAATATGAATCATCCATAGGTATACATATGCCCCCTCCCAGCTCCCTGCCCATCACATCCCTCTAGGTTGTTAGAGTCCCAGTTTGTGTTCTCTGATTTATACAACAAATTTCCACTGGCTATATATTTTATATATGTTAATGGAAGTTTCCATATTACTCTCTCCATACATTCCACCCTCTCCTTCCTCCTGGTCCCCTCACTCCCACCCCCATGTCCATAAGTCCGTTCTCTATGTCTGCATCTCCATTGCTGCCCTGCAAATAATTTCATCAGTAACATCTTTCTAGATTCCATGTATATGCATTAGTATATATTTGTTTTTCTCTTTCTTACTTTACTCTGTATAATAGGCTCTAGGTTTATCCTCCTCATTAGAACTGACTCAAACACATTTCTTTTTATGGCTAAATAATATCCTGTTGTATATATGTACCACAGCTCCTTTATCCACTCATCTGCTGATTGACACCTAGGTGTCTTCCATGTTCTAGGTATTGTAACTAGTGTTGCAATGAACAGTGGGGTACATGTCGTTTTCAATTTTGGCTTCCTTAAGATATATGCCTAGGAGTGGGATTGGTGGGTCATATGGTGGTTTTATTCCTAGTTTTTTAAGGAATATCCATACTGCCTTCCATAGTGGCTGTACCAATTTACATCCCCACCAACAGTGCATGAGGGTTCCCTTTTCTCCACACTGTCTCCAGCACTCACTGTGGACATAATGATGATGGCCATTCTGACTGGTGTGAAGTGATATCTCATTGTTGTTATTATTTGTATTTCTCTCATTTGATTTGTATTTTTCTCATTTGTATAATGAGTGATGTTCAGCATCTTTTCATGTGTTTGTTAGTCATTTGTATGTCTTTTTGGAGAAATGTCTGTTTAGGTATTTCCCTCACTTTTTGATTGGGTCATTTGTTTCTGTGCTTATTGACTTGTATGAGCTGTTTTTATATATTTTTAAATTAATTAATTAATTTTAGTTGGAAGCTAATTGCTTTACAGTATTGCAGTGGCATTTGCCATACATTCACATGTATCAGCCATGGGTGTATATGTGTCCCCCATCCTGAACTCACCTCCCACCTCCCTCCCCATCCTATCCCTCAGGATTGTGGTCTCAGGGCACCGGCCCTGAGCGCCCTGTCTCATGCATCGAACCTGGACTGGTGATCTATTTCACATATGGTAATACACATGTCTCAATGCTATTCTCTCAAATCATCCCACCCTTGCCTTCTCCCACAGAGTCCAAAACTCTGTTCTTTATATCTGTGTCTCTTTTTCTATCTCGCATTAGGGCCACCATTATCATCTTTGTAAATTCTGTATATACTGTTGATATACTGTATTGGTGTTTTTCTTTCTGCCTTACTTCTGTATAATAGGCTCCAGTATCATCCACATCATTAGAACTGATTCAAACATGTTCTTTTAATAGCTGAGTAATATTACATTGCTTATATGTACCATAGCTTTCTTATCCATTCATCTGCTAATGGACATCTAGGTTGCTTCCATGTCCTAGCTATTGTAAACAGTACTGTGATGAACATTGGGGTACATGTGTCTCTTTCCATTCTAGTTTCCTCAGTGTGTATGCCAAATAGTGGGATTGCTGAGTTGTATGGCAGTTCTGTTTCCAATTTTAAAAGAATCTCTACACTGTGCTCCATAGGGGCTGTACAAATTTGCATTTCCACCAACAGTGTAAGAGGGTTCCTTTCTCTGCACCCTCTCCAGCATTTATTATTTGTAGAATTTTTGATAGCAGCCATTCTGACTGGCATGAGATGGTACACTTCACTGTGGTTTTGATTTGCATTTCTCTGATAATGAGTGATGTTGAGTATCTTTGCATGTGTTTGTTAGCCATCTGTATGTCTTCTTTGGAGAAATGTCTTTAGTTCTTTGGCCCATTTTTTTTTTTTTTTTGATTGGGTCGCTTGTTTTTTCTGGATTTGAGCTTCAGGTGTTTCTTATATATTTTTGAGATTAATTCTTTGTCAGTTGCTTCATTGGCTATTATTTTCTCCATTTCTGAAGGCTGTCTTTTCACCTTGCTTATAGTTTCATTCATTGTGCAAAAGCTTTTAACGTTAATTAGGTCCCATTTGTTTGTTTTTGCTTTTATTTCCATCACTCTGGCAGATAGATCATAGAGGATACTGCTGTGATTTATGTCAGAGGGTGTTTTGCCTATGTTTTCCTCTAGGAGTTTTATAGTTTCTGGCCTTATATTTAGATCTTTAATCCATTTTGAGTTTATTTTTGTGTATGGTGTTAGAAAGTGTTCTAGATTAATTCTTTTTCAAGTGATTAGTTTTCCCAGCACCACTTCTTAAGAAGATTATATTTTCTAAACTGTATATTCTTGCCTCTTTGTCAAAGACAAGGTGTCCATAGGTATGTGGATTTATCTCTGGGCTTTCTTTATTGTTCCATTGATCTACATTTCTGTTTTTGTGCCAGGACCATATTGTCTTGATGACGGTAGCTTTGTAGTGTAGTCTGAAGTCAGGCAGGTTGATTCCTCCAGTTCCATTCTTCTTTCTCAAGATTGTTTTGACTATTCGAGGTTTTTCCTATTTCCATACAAATTTTGAAATTATTTCTTCTAGTTCTCTGAAAAATTCTGTTGGTAGCTTGATAGGGATTGCATTGAATCTATAAGTTGCTTTAGGTACTATACTCGTTTTCACTATATTGATTCTTCCACTCCATGAACATTCCATATTTTTCCATCTATCTGTGTCATCTTGATTTCTTTCATCAGTGTTTTACAGTTTTCTATATATAAGTTTTTTGTTTCTTTTGGTAGATTTATTCCTATTTATTATTTTCATTGCAATGGTGAATGGGAATGTTTCCTTAATTTCTCTTTCTGTTTTCTCATTGTTAGTGTATAGGAATGCAAAGGATTTCTGTGTGTTAATTTTATATCCTGCTACTTTACAATGTTCATTGATTAGCTCTAGTAAATTTGTGGTGATGTCGTTAGGGTTTTCTATGTAGAGGATCATGTCATCTGCAAACAGTGAGTGTTTTAATTTTTCTTTTCTAATCTGGATTCCTTTTATTTCTTTTTTCCTCTGATTGGTGTGGCTAAAACTTCCAAAACTATCTTGAATAGTAGTGGTGAGAGTGGGCACCCTTGTCTTGTTCCTGAATCTAGGGGAAACACTTTCAATTTTTCACCATTTAGGATAATGTTTGCTGTGGGTTTGTCATATGTAGCTTTTATTATGTTGAAGTATATTCCTTCTATGCCTACTTTCTGGAGGGTTTTTGTCATAAATCAATGTTGAATTTTTTCGAAGACTTTCTCTGCATCTATTGAGATAATCATATGGTTTTTATCTTTCAATTTGTTAATGTGGTGTATCACACTGATTGATTTGTGGATATTGAAGAATCCTTGCATTCCTGGGATAAAGCCCACTTGGTCATGATGTATGATCTTTTAAATATGATGTTGGATTCTGTTTGCTAGAATTTTATTGAGTATTTTTGCATCTATGTTCATCAGTGACATTGGCCTGCAGTTTTTTTTTTTTGTTGCATATTTGTCTGGTTTGGTGTTAGGGTGATGGTGGAATCATAGAATGAGTTTGGGAGTTTACCTTCCTCTGCAATTTTCAGGAAGAATTTGAATTGGTAAGTATTAGCTCTTTGAATTTTGGTAGAATTAATCTCTGGAGCCATCTGGTCCTTGGCTTTTGATTGTTGGAAGATTTCTTTATTACACTTTCAATTTACATGCTTGTGATGGGTCTGTTAAGATTTTTTCTTTTTTTCCTGGTTCACTTTTGGAAAGTTACACTTTTCTAAGAATTTGTCCATTTCTTCCACGTTGTCCACTTTTTGTCATATAGTTGCTAGTAGCAGTCTCTTATGATCCTTTGTATTTCTGCATTGTCTGTTGTGATTTATTCATTTTCATTTCTAGTTTTGTTGATTGTATTCTACCTTTTTTTCTTGATGAGTCTGGCTAATGTTTGGACTAGTTTATGTATCTTCTCAAGGAAACAGCTTTTAGTTTTGTTGATTTTTGCTATCATCTCCTTTGTTTCTTTTACATTTATTTCTGTCCTAATTTGTATGATTTCTTTCCTTCTACTAATGCTGTGGTTCATCATTTCTTCTTTTTCTAGTTGCTTTAGATGTAAAGTTAGGTTCTTTGTTTGATTTTTCTCTTGTATCTCGAGGTAAGCTTGTATTTCTATGAACCTTCCCCTTAGCACTGCTTTTACATAATCCCATAGGTTTCAGGTTGTCGTGTTTTTTTTTCTTTTGTTTCCATGTATATTTTGATTTATTTTTTTATTTCTTCTGTGATTAGTTGGTTATTCAGAAACATGTTTTTTAACCTCCATATGTTTGTATTTCTATTTTTTTCCTGTAGTTGATATCTAATCTTACCATGCTGTAATCAGAAAAGATGCTTGAAATGATTTCTTTCTTTCTTTCTTTCTTTTTTTTTTATTTACCAAGGCTAGATTTATGGCCCAGTATGTGATCTATCCTGGCAAAAGTTCCGTGTGCCCTTGAGAAAAAGGTGAAATTCATTGTTTTGTGATGAAATGTCCTGTAGGTATCAATTAGGTAGAACTGGTCCATTGTATCATTTAAAGTTTGGGTTTCCTTGCTAATTTTCTCTTTGGATGATCTATCCATAGGATTGAGAGGGGTATTAGAGTCTCCCACTATTATCGTGTTACTGTTAATTTCTACTTTCATACTTGTTAGCATTTGCCTTATATATTGTGGTGCTCCTATGTCAGGTGCATATATATATTTAATTATATCTTTAAAGAAGATGTAATTTATATCTTCTTCTTGGATTGAGCCTTTGATCATTATGTAGTGTCCTTCTGTGTCTCTTTTCAGGGCCTTTATTTCAAAGTATATTTTATCTGATATTAGTATTGCTACTCCTGCTTTCTTTTGGTTTCCATTTACATGAAATAGATTTTTCCAGCCCTTCACTTTCAGTCTGTATGTGTCCCTTGTTTTGAGGTGGGTTTCTTGCATGTATAGGGGTCTTATTTTTGTATCCAATCAGCTAGTATTGTCTTTTGGTTGGGGCATTCAGCCCATTTATAATTAAGGTAATTATTGATAAGTATAGTCTCATTGCCAATTACTTTGTTGCTTTGGGTTTGAATTTATAATACTTTCTCTGTTTCCTGTCTAGAGAAGATCCTTTAGCATTTGTTGAAGAGCTGTTTTGGTGGTGCTGAATTCTCTCAGCTTTTGTTTGTCTGTAAAACTTTTGATTTCTCCTTCATATTTGAATCAGATTCTTGCTGAGTATAGTAATTTGGGTTGTAGGTTTTCTCTTTCATCACTTTAAGTATGCCCTGCCTTTCCCTTCTGGATTGAAAATTTTCTATTGAAAGATCAGCTGTTATCCTTATGGGAATCCCCTTGTGTGTTATTTTTCTTTTCCCTTGCTGCCTTTAATATTTGATGTTTGCATTTGATCTTCATGAATTTGATCAATATGTGTCTTGGGTATTTTGCCTCGGGATTATCCTGTTTGGGACTCTCTGGGTTTCTTGGAATTGAGTGACTATTTCCTTCCCCATTTTAGGGAAGATTTCAACTATTATTTTCTCAAGTATTTGTCATGCCCTTTCTTTTTGTCTTCTTCTTCTGTGACTCCTATGATTTGAATGTTGGGGCATTTAACATTGTCCCAGAGGTCTCTGAGGGTGTCCATGTTTCTTTTAATTATTTTTTTTCTTTTCTCCTCTCAGTTTCATTTATTTTGACCATTCTATCTTCCATCTCACTTATCCTATCTTATGCCTCAGTTATTCTACTATTTGTTCCCTCCAGAGCGCTTTTGGTCTCAGTTATTGCATTATTCTTTACTGGCAGACACTTTTTAATTACTTCTAAGACCTTATTAAACACTTCTTGCACCTTCTCAATCATTGTCTCTTGTCTATTTATCTCTAACTCTAATTAGTTTTCAAAATTTAGGATTATCTTTACTATAATTATTCTGAATTCTTTTTCAGGTAAACTCCCATATCTCTTCCTCTTTTGTTTGGTTTGATGGACATTTATCATATTCTGTTGCCTACTGAATATTCCTCTGCCTTTTCATTTTGTTTAGATTGCTGTGTTTGGAGTCGCCTTTCTGTAGGCTGGAGGTTTGTAGTACCTCTTTATTGTGGAGGTTGCTCCCTATGGGTGGAGTTGGATGAGTGGCTTGTCAAGGTTTCCTTGTTGGGGAAGCTTGGATCTATGTTCTAGTGGGTGGAGCTGGAACTCTTCATTCTGGAGTGCAATGAAGTATCCAGTGGTGAGCTTTGGGGGTCTGTGGGTTTGGTGTGACTTTGGGCAGCCTGTATTTTAATGCTTACGGCTATATTTCTGCACTGCTAGAGAATTTGTGTTGTATGTCTTACTCTGGGACTTGTTGGCTCTTGGGTGGTGTTTGGTTTCAGTGTAAGTAAAAGGCTTTTGGATGAGCTCTTGTCAATTAATGTTCCCTTGAGTCAGGAGATTTCTGGTGTTCTCAAGATTCCAATTTAAGCCTCCTGGCTCTGGCTTTCAGTCTTATTCTTACAGTAGCCTTAAGACTTCTCCATCTGTATAGCACAGATGATAAAACATTTAGGTTGATGGTGAAAAGATTCTCCACAGTGACAGACATCCTGAGAGGTTCACAGAGTTACATGGAGATGAGAAGAGGGAGGCGGGAGATAGAGGTGACCAGGAGAAGAGGAGAAATCAAAAGGGGAGCAAGCAATCTAGCCAGTAATCAATTCCCTATGTGCTCTCCACAGTCTGGAACACCCAGAGAGTTTCACAGAGTTACACAGAGAAGAGAAGACAGAGGGGGAGATAGATGTGTCCAAGAGGAGAGGAGAGGGAGTCAAAATGGGAGAGACCAACATAGCTGGTAATCAGTTATCTAAGTGTTCTCCACAGCCAAGAATACCCAGAAAGATTCACAGAGTTAAGTAGAGAAGAGAAGGGGGAGGGAAGAGATAGAGATGACCCGGGGACAAAAGGGAGAGTCAAAAGGGGAGAGAGCAATCAAGTCACTAATCATACCCCCAAGTAAAAATGGGCACTGAAGATTAGATTCTTAAAGGTAAAAACTTGATAACAATACCAAAAGCAAAGGTTAAGTCTCTACAGTAGAGACTTAACCTCTAGAGAGATTAACCTCTCTACAGTAGAGGTTAGCCTCTCAAAAATACAATATTAAAAATACAAAATCAATCATAAAATATTATATATATATACATATATATATATGAAATTTGCTTTAAAACTATGGTCTCTTTTTTATTGCAAGGTAATAGTAGGTTATAAAAATGAAAACTAAAGGAGTAATAAAGAATGTAAAAATTAAAAAAATGATAATAGTAAAAAAATCTAGTAATTAATCTGGAGCTGTTGAGGGCAATGTGGGGCAGTTCAGCTTATACTTATTCTAACGTATACTTCTCAAAGTCTATAGGCACCTTCCAATGCTTAGTCAATGTTAACTACAGGATTTTAATCTGTTGCACTTGTCATTTCCAGAGCAGTTCCCTTTTCTTTGTTTGTTTGTTTGTTTTGGCTGCCTCTGTTTGCAAGTCTCTTCAGTGTCTAATTTCCTTCCTGATACAAGTGGGCAAGAGTGGTCACTTATTTAGGCTCACTCATTCAGTTGTGTTGTGGGGAGGGAGGAACACTGCAAACAAGTATCACTGGTATGTATGGGGAGTGTTTGCAGTATATGGACCACACTGGGTTTGCCTCCAGCTCAGTGCGGCTTGTGCTTTCCTGGTCTACACAGCTCAGGCTCCAGGTTACTCTGCAAGGGTACTGACCAAAACAGGCCCTGTGTTTCACTCACTTCCCAGGTCTAAGCTACTCAGGTTAGGTTCTTGGGTAATCCACAAAGGCACAGACTCAGTTGGGCATGTGTTTTGTGCCCTTCCCAGGTCTGAGCAGCTCAGGTGACCAGATGCTTGTCGAGCTCACTGTCCAAGTGGTCATGCATCTTAATCACCTTCTCAGTCCCAGCCATTCGGTATCCCGAGTGTGCCACGACAGCACCATCTCAGGTGTGATGTGTGTCTCCTCTGGGGAGCTGATCTCAGGCTGCATCCCTCCTGGTGGAAGTCAACCATTCAGGATCCCAGGTAGACATGGTTAACAACTGGGAGCCTGCTCACCGTTTGGTCAAGAATGCCATCTTTGGGGCTGAGATTGCCCCTCACATTCCAGCTCTGGCTAGAGTGTGCCTGCCTTTCTGCTTCCAGTGGGTGAGAGGCTGGTCCACAGCCATCCAGCTCTCCTTTGGTGATTGATCAGTCCTTAGTTCTGTGAGCAGGCCAGGCTACACCTTAGGTTAGATCTTTTCATGGGAAAGTTCTCACTCTCTCTCTCTCTTTTCTCTCTGGCTATCCCACACTTTGGGTTGCTAGCTCACGTTAGCTCCCTTAGATTGTCCCCAGGGCATTCAGGCCTGATCCTTACCCTGTCCAGCCCCCACTCACTCGCTGGTTGTAGATGTGAGCATCTGGGCTACTTCTGTGCTGGGAGTGGCAGTTAGGCATGTATTCTATAGGATTTTTTTTTTCTTCTCCTTCTGCTTATTTTGCCCTCTGAGATTCCAAAACTTCCCACAGACCCATCGGTTAGAAGGTTTCCTGCTGTTTAGAAACTTCTCTTCCTTCACAACTCCCTCCCCAGGATGTGGCTCCATCTTTACCTCTTTTGTCTCTCTTTTTGTCTTTTATATTTTGTCCTACCTCCTTTTGAAGAGAATGGGCTGCCTTTCTGTGTGCCTGGTGTGTTCCACAAGCATTCAGAAGTTGGTCTGTTGAAGCTGCTCAGCATTCAAATGATCTTTTGATGAATTTGTGGGGGAGGTAATGGCCTCCCCATCCTATTCCTCTGCCACCTCTTTGAGCTGCTTGTAGTTTTTGGAAATTAATCCTTTGTCAGTTGTTTCACTTGCTATTCAGTTCGGTTCAGTTCAGTCACTCAGTCGTGTCTGACTCTTTGCTACCTCATGAATTGCAGCACGCCAGGCCTCCCTGTCCATCACCAACTCCTGGAGTTTACTCAAACTCATGTCCCTCGAGTCGGTGATACCATCTAGCCATCTCATCCTCTGTTATCCCCTTATTATTTTTCTCCTAGTCTGAAGGTTGTCTTTTCAGCTTGTTTATAGTTTCCTTGGCTATGCAAAAACTTTTAAGTTTAATTAGGTCCTGCTTGTTTATTTTTGTTTTTATTTCCATTACTCTAGGAGGTGGGTCATAGAGGATCTTGCTGTGATTTATGTCATAGTGTATTCTGCCTATGCTTTCCCCTAAGAGTTTTATAGTTTATGGTCTTACATTTAGGCTTTTAATCAATTTTGAGTTTATCTTTGTGTATGGTTTTGGGAAGTGTTCTGATTTCATTATTTTACATGGAGCTGTCCCATTTTCCCAGCACCAATTATTGAAGAGGTTTTCTATGCCCCACTGTATATTCTTGCCACCTTTGTAAAAATAAGGTACTCATAGGTGCATGAGTTTATCTCTGGGCTTTCTATCTTGTTCCGCTGGTAGATATTTCTGGTTTTGTGCTAGTACCATACTGCCTTGATGACTGTAGCTTTGTAGGATAGTCTGAAGTTAGGAAGGTTGATTCCTCCAGCTCCACTCTTCTTTCTCACGATTGCTTTGGTTATTTGGGGTCGTTTGTGTTTCTATATGAATTGTGATTTTTGTTGTTGTTGTTGTTCTAGTTCAGTGAAAAATGCTATTGGTCATTTTACAAGGATTACATTGACTCTGTAGATTGCATTTGGTAGTACAGTCACTTTCACAATATTGATTCTTCCAACCCAGGAACATGGGATAGCTCTCTATCTCTTTATGTCATCTTTGATTTCCTTCATCAGTGTTTTATAGTTTTCTGTATACAGTTCTTTTGTCTCAGGTAGGTTTATTCCTAGGTATTTTATTCCTTTTGTTGCAATAGTAGATGATATTGATTATTTAACTTCTCTTTCTGATTTTTCATTGTTAATATACAGAAATGCAAGTGATTTCTGTGTATTGATTTTATATCCTGTGACTTTGTTAAATGCAAAATTACTGATTAGTTCTAGTAATTTTCTGATAGTATATTTAGGGTTTGGTATGTATAGTATCATGTCATCTGCAAACAGTGACATTTTTACTTCCTTTCCAATCTGGATTCTTTTACTTGTTTTTCCCCCTTCTAAGTGCCATAGCTAGCACATCCAAAATTATGTTGACTAATAGTGGTGAGAGTTGGCACCCTTGTCTTGTTCCTAATCTAAGAGGAAATGCTTTCAGATTTTCACCATTGAGCATACTGTTTGCTGTGGGTTTATCATATATGGCCTTTACTGTGCTGAGTTAGGTTCCTTCTACGCCCATTTTCTGCAGAGTTTTTGTCAATGTGCTGAACTTTGTCAAAGGCTTATTCTGCATCTAGTGATATTATCATATGGTTTTTATCTTTCAATTTGTTAATCTAGTGTATCAGATTGGCTGGTTTGCATATATTGATGAATCCTTGCATCCCTGGGATAAACCCAACTTGATCATGGTGTATAATCTTTTAAGGTGTTCAATTACATTTGCTAGAAAAAATTTTTAAGGATTTTTGCACCTATGTTCATAAGCGATATTGCCTTGTTATTTTCTTTTGAGTGTTGTCTTTGTCTGGTTTTGATAACAGGGTGGTGGTGGCCTCATAAAGGGAATTTGGAAGTGTTCCTTCCTCTGCAATTTTTTGAAAGATATTTAGAAGGATAGGAATTAGCTCTTCTCTAAAGGTTTGATAGAATTCACCTGTGAAGCCATCTGCCCCTGGGCCTTTGCTTTTTGGGAGATTTATTTTTAATCACAGTTTCGATTTCAGTGCATGTAATTGGGCTGTTCATAATTTCTATTTCTTCCTGGTTCCGTCTTGGAAGATTGAACTTTTCTAAGAATCTGTGCATTTCTTCCAGGTTGTCCATTTGATTGCCGTGTCGTTGCATATAGTAGGCTCAGAATCCTTTGTATTTCTGCATTGTCTGTTGTAACCTCTCCTTTTTCATTTCTAATTTTCTTGATTTAATTTGTACCTCTTTTTTTCTTGGTGACTGTGGCTAAAGGTTTGTCAGTTTTGTTTTTCTTCACAAAGAACCAGCTTTTAGTTTTATTAATCTTTACTATTGTTTCTTTCATTTCTTTTTCACTTATTTCTACTCGGATATTTATGACTTCTTTCCTTCTGCTAACTTTGGGATTTCTTTGTTCTTCATTTTCCAGTTGTTTTAGGTACAAAGTTAGGTTGTCTATTCGATGTTTTTCTTGTTTCTTGAGGAAGGCTGCTGGTGCTGCTGCTGCTGCTGCTGCTGCTAAGTCACTTCAGTCGTGTCTGACTCTGTACAACCCCGTAGATTGCAGCCCACCAGGCTCCCTGTCCCTGGGATTCTCCAGGCAAGAACACTGGAGTGGGTTGCCATTTCCTTCTTCAGTGATGAAAGTGAAAAGTGAAAGTGAAGGCACTCAGTCGTGTCTGACTCATAGTGACCCCATGGACTGCAGCCTACCAGGCTCCTCCATCCATGGGATTTTCTAGGCAAGAGTACTGGAGTGGCTTGCCATTGCCCTCTCCGCTTGAGGTAGGATTGTATTGCTATAAATTTCCCTCTTAGAACTGCTTCTGTACAGGCAGATCCTTTACCACTGAGCCATCTGGGAGGCCCACATCCAGTAGATCTTGATGAAAATGCAGGTTCTGATTCAAGAGGACTGGAGTAGGACTGAGATTCTGTGTTTCTCCTTTCTAGAAAGCTGGGTGATTACTAAGCAAGATACTTGCAGGATCCCCATTAAGTGCAAGTATTTCCTACATCTGAGAAGGGGAACACAGACCTAAATATACCTGACTTTACTAGAAAGTACTATTGAAAGCCTGTTAAATCAATCGCCATCTCACACCAAGAAAACGTGTTTACCTGCTGGTGTCAGAAAGTCACAGACCCCAAGTGGTGCATTTTCCCTGAAGGTTGTCATAACGTAAGTCCACTGTGGCTCTGTAAAGCTCCTACTCAGGCCCATGGCATTACAGGGGTGATAGGTGTCACGAAAGGTGATACAATGTGAAGAGGTGTTCTAATTGCCATCCTAGAAAACAGCGGAGGTTAAGAAACATGTCTGAAAATATATAACATATTGGTTTCAAGTGTATAGCATAATGATATTTGTATATGTTTCAAGATGATCACTGTGAAAATTCTACTTAACATTTATCAGCACACAGAGTTGTTTTTTTTTCTTTACAATGAGAATTTTAAAAATCCACCCTCTTATCAACTTTCAAAAATACACAGTATAGTACAGTTTTATTAACTATAGTCTCCATGTTGTACATTACATCCCAGGACTTATTTATCTTATATTTATGTTTATGTGTGTGTATGTGTATATAATATGCCCTGCTGCTGCTGCTGCTGCTGCTAAGTCCCTTCAGTTGTGTCCAACTCTATGCAACTCCATAGATGGCAGCCCACCAGGCTCCCCTGTCCCTGGGATTCTTCAGGCAAGAACACTGGAGTGAGTTGCCATTTTCTTCTCCAATGCATGAAAGGGAAAAGGGAAAGTGAAGACACTCAGTCATGTCTGACTCTGTGTGACCCCATGGACTGCAGCCTACCAGGCTCCTCTGTCCATGGGATTTTCCAGGCAAGAGTACTGGAGTGGGTTGCCATTGCCTTCTCTGATAATATGTCCATATGTCCTACCCTGATGGTATTATCAAATTAGATTATGAAAGTCCTTCAAGGAGCTTTGTTATGATTGGTTTAGAGATAATTAAGTGCTTTTCATGAATTGAACACTCTTAAAGTTCTCAGGAATTAATGAAAGTGAATTTACCCTCATACAACTTTATTTTAGCAGTAAGTATGTTTTATATGTAGTGCACCAGCATTAAAGATAGTTTGCAAGATCTTTTGTTAATTTAAATCTTGACACATATACTGAAGTAACTATGCAAGATGTGCAGGATGTGTTTTTGTTAAGGAAACATAATACTATTTTTTTTTCCTAAAGTAAAATGACTGGTTTTTCCAGCATGAATAAGATGAGAGGGCAGGACAAAACCTGAATGGATATGGTTCTTAGAAAAGGGATTTGTGTGTGGGGGGGTGGTCAAAAGTAGCTAAAGATCAATGGGTTTGTTTATAAGATTTTAAAAACTGAGTTATAATATCACATAGTACACTGACGCAAAAATAGAATTTGATTTTCTCTGTTAAACTGGAAAAATTTCCTTAGACTATTGGTAGTAAAATTACTCAAGTTGTACAATGTTTTTCTTTATTTTTTGACTCATCTGCCTAGAAGCAAAGACTCTTTCTTATCAGAATAATATTCTTTGGTTTATGTTGACTTTATCATGACCTTCAATTGAGCCTTGCCAATTTTGAAAGAACTAAGGCTCTTTATAATTGTGTTTCATTCAATATGTACTTTCAAAATATTTTGTCACTTTGGTTAAATAGATGAGTAGTGTTTGTTAAGTACCTATGATCTTATTTAACTAAGTGTTCAACCTTCCTGACAACTCTTATATTTTACTTTCCCCACACTCAAATCCTAAGTGATATATTCTTTGTTTTTTTCCCCCTCCTATGCCAGGAGGCTTCTGGGATCTGATATCCCTGACTAAGGACTGAAGCTGGACTTTGGCAGTGAAAATGCTGAGTCCTAACCACCCAGACCACCAAGGAATTCGCCTGAGTGATATCGTCTTTATTCTGAAACTCTATTTGAGTTTTCCCAGAGAGTGACCCTGCTGCTGCTGCTGCTGCTGCTGCTGCTGCTGCTGCTGCTGCTGCTGCTAAGTCACTTCAGTTGTGTCCGACTCTGTGAGACCCCATAGATGGCAGCCCTCCAGGCTCCCCCATCCCTGGGATTCTCCAGGCAAGAACACTGGAATGGGTTGCCATTTCCTTCTCCAAGAGAGTGACCCTAGAAAATCACAAAGGATCTTTCACCTTGTAAAAATTTGTTTGATATATTGAGTTTCATAGGATCCTTTGTCAAATCACAAGAGATGCCTGACCTTCCCTAGGTTACATTTGTGTGGACAAAATGTTATTGAAATGAATATTTCAGAAACAGTATGAATTTCTTGGAGGTTTGTCAATGTCCTTACTGCTTATGATATGTCCTGGTGCTGCTTTGACTGATATTAAACTGTTTAATTTCATGCAACAATGGGCATGATAAAGGAACAGAAAGAACAAGGACCTAATAGAAGTAAAAGATATTAAGAAGAGATGGCAAGAATACACAGAAGAAGTATACAAAAAGTTTTAATGACCTACATAACCACGATGGTGTGGTCACTCACCAGGAGCCTGACATCTGGAGTGTGAAGCAAGGTGGGCCTTAGGAAGCAGTACTGCACACAAAGGTAGTGGAAGTGGTGGAATTCCAGCTGAGCTGTGTAAAATCCTAAAGGATTATGCTGTTAAAGCGATGCACTCAATATGCCAGCCAATTTGGAAAATTCAACAGTGATCACAGGATTGGAAAAAATCAGTTTTCATTCCAATCTCATGAAAGACAATGCAAAAGAATGTTCAAAATTCCATACAATTGTGCTTATTTCACTAGCAAGGTAATGCTCAAAATCCTTCAAGCTAGGCTTCAGCAGTACATGAGCCAAGAACTTCTAGATGTACAAGCTGGAATTAGAAAAGGAAGAGAAATCAGAGAACACATTGCCAATATCCACTGCATCATAGAGAAAGCATGATAATTCCAAAAATAAATAAATAAATAAACCCACATCTACTTCTGCTTCATTAACTACACTAAAGCCTTTGACTGTGTGGATTGCAACAATGTGTGAAAAATTCTTCAGGTGATGGGAATGCCAGACCAATTACCTGCCTCCTGAGAAATCTGTATGCAGGTCAAGAAGCAATAGCTAGAACCAGACATGGAATAAACGGACTTGTTCCAAATTAGAAAAGGAATACATCAGGGCTGTATATTGTCACCCTGCTTATTGAACTTATATGCTGAATACATCATGCAAAATGCCAGGTTGGATGAATCCCAAGCTGGAATGAAGTTTACCAGGAGAAATACCAATAACCTTAGGTATGCAAATGATACCACTCAAATGGAAGAAAGTGAATAGGACCTAAAGGGCCTCTTGATGAAGGTGAAAGAAGACAGTGAAAAAGCTGGCTTAAAATTCAGCATTCAAAGAACTAAGATCATGACATGCAGTCCAATCATTTCATTGCAATAGAAGGGGAAAAATTAGAAACCATGATAGATTTTGTTTTCATTGGCTCCAAAATCACTGTGGAGTGACTGTAGCCATGAAATTGAAGGATGCTTGTTCCTTGGAAGGAAAACTATGATAAACCTAAACAGCATATTAAAAAGCAAAGACATCACTTTGCTGATGAAGGTCCATATAGGCAAACTTATGGATTTTCTGGTGTTCTCTGTAGCTCAAACAGTAAAGAATCTGCTTGCAACACAGGAGACCTGGATTTGATTCCTGGATTGGGAAGATTCTCTGGATGGGAATCCACTCCAGTATTCTTGCCTGGAGAATCCCATAGACAGAGGAGCCTGGCAGGCTACAGTCCATGGGATCACAAAGAACTGGACATGACTGAGTGACTAACACTGCTACTACTATGGTTTTTCCAGTGGTCAGGTATGGATGTGAGAGCTGGCCCATAAATAAAGCTGAGCACTGAAGAATTTATTCTTTCTAACTTTGGTGCTGGAGAAGCCTCTTGGGAGTCCCTTGGACTACAAGGAGATCAAACCAGACAATCCTAAAGAAAATCAACTCTGAACATTCATTGAAAGGACTGATGCTGAAGCTGAAGCTCCAATACTTTGCCCACATGATGCAAAGAACTGACTGATTGGAAAAGACCATTATGCTGGGAAAGATTGAGGGCAGGAGGAGAAGGGGGGCAACAGCGTGAAAGGTTGTTGTTGAATTACGACTCTGGGATTCTTGGCCCCCGGAGGAGAATTCAATCCAGGGCCAGAGACAAGGCTTGATCGCTCAGAGCTTTTGTGTAGTCAAGTTTATTAAAGTATAAAGGAGATAGAGAAAGCTTCTGACATAGGCATCAGAAGGGGGCAGAAAGAGTAGCCCCCTACTGGTCTTTAGCAGGATGTTATATAGTCACCAGCAGTCTGTTAATGAAAGAAAGGAATGTCTCAAAACTTAGAATGGCACCAGGCCCCTCACCCATAAGATGTATTTTGGGATAACCTTGGCTCCAAATTGTTTATCTTGGGCCATAAAATGATTAACTTAAATCTTGAAGAAGGGCATATCACCATACAAATAGTTTCATTTACATAGATTAGAGGAACAATATCAGAGTATAACATACTGGTTTATCAAGTAGGTTCTGAGCCCAAAAGGTGGAACCGACTTGAAGACAGAGTTTGGGGTAAATGCATAGTACATTAGCATAGCTTAAGATAAACATTTCCATAGGAAAAAGGCATTGGTTAACTTCAGGAGAAACCAGGTATCATGACAACATCGAATTTTAAGGGAAACCTCCTTTTAAATTTGTATGGAGAAAAGAAAAAATATCGCTAGTTTGTTTCCTCCTGCTGCATAAGAAAGATAAAATGTCTGACACTTGCAGGCTGTTTCCTCCATTTGGAGACCCCTGGCCTTCCTGCCTGTTACCCTCTCAAGAGGATGAGATGGTTTGATGGCATCACCAACTCAATGGACATGAGTTTGAGCAAACTCTGGGAGATAATGAAGGACAGGCGAGTCTTGGATGCTGCAGTTCATGGGGTCACAAAGAGTCAGACACAACTTAGGACTGAACAACAAAAGACAGTGTAGTGTCATCAATCATAACTCTAGTTATCTTTTTAAATGTTGCACGCCACAGAAACAAACAAATTTCCTTGTCAGATGCATTATTTCTATGTTGAACACTCATCAGATCTTTAACTATGGGCATTTTAAATCTTTTGTTTTGCACTTATGCTTCCCTGAAAGCACTTGCAATCACCTACAGGACATAATGCTTTATCTTCAAGAAAAAGGGACTGACTCAGACCCTCAGGAAAAGGACTTTGCCAAATGTTTTAAGCCACAAGTTTCTGATGCCATTAATTAAATCACTTTGAAATCCTATCACTGCAGTAAGCCAGAGTTTCCAGAACTCTAGGCAATAAACTGATAGGTTCATAAGGCTGCTAGCCCAAGACCGAACAGAATGAGAATTAGTTACATAGGACTTAATGAACTGATGAAGGATGATTATGGGTTTTGTTTGGAATATTGCTGATACTTTCATGCTCTATATTCTGGATGTAAGAAACCCTTTCTCATTTATCTTAAGCTATCTGTAACTCACAACAGTATAGTAGTTACCCAGAGGAGGAGGTCAGCAGACAGGAGTTCCTGGACAGTGGAGGATGGGAAGAAGAGGGAACACAGGGAGCATTCATGAGTAGAGCTGTGTTCAGAGGATGTTCAGAGGAAAAGAATCCTGCAGGTGTCATTAGATTATGGGTCTGGCACAGAAGGTGCTTCTTGGGCTACAGCACTGTGCAGAAGGTGTTCAGTGTGTATAGTCAGGAAGGCCTGTAGTGGGAATTTTTCATGGGACAGATGGCATGGTGCAGAAGTCACTCACAAGCAGGGTATATGGTGTAGAGGAAGGCTGGGTGGAGACAGCATTAACAGAGTAGCCCATCAGAAAAGCAGTGCCACTCTTCCCTAAGCATGAAGGGTTGAGAACAGGAAATCAGTGGCTTTCACAACTAGTAGAAAGTTGGAGCAGTGAGGGTCAGGGAGGCTGCTGCTGATACACTAGGAAAAAGCCCCCAGTGATTCGAGCTGCAGTCAGGACTGTCATAGATGATTCTCAGGAGGTTTCCCACAAGTCACTGGGAAAGAAACCAGGTATAACCTCTTTTGACACTCCTTAGTGCCTAGTGCTGCTGCCAGGGTATAAGGGCTTCTTCTTCTCTCAAAGTAATCTGCTGCTGCTGCTGCTGGTGCTAAGTTGCTTCAGTCGTGTCTGACTCTTTGCGACCCCATAGACGGCAGCCCACCAGGCTCCCCCATCCCTGGGATTCTCCAGGCAAGAACACTGGAGTGGGTTGCCATTTCCTTCTCCAATGCATGAAAGTGAAAAGTGAAAGTGAAGTCACTGAGCCGTGTCCAACTCTCAGCGACCCCATGGACTGCAGCCTACTAGGCTCCTCTGTCCATGGGATTTTCCAGGCAAGAGTACTGGAGTGGAGTGCCATTGCCTTTTCCGTCAAAGTACTCTAGTAGCTGGATAATCAAACCTGGAGGCACTTTGATGAGGGATTCTGTAGTTCCTGGGACTATGCCATATATTGAGTAGAAAATGTACAAAGGGGCCGAGATGAGTCCTAGTTGCTAACAGCCAATCTAACACAGTCCACCTCTTTGATGACTCATCACGCATAATACTCTTCTCTCCATGGTTTTCTTCCAAATGGTACCAGTAACAATGCCATGCTTTTCCTTAGCATGATGCAACCTTTCCTCATATAGGTGAATGCACCTCTAACTTCTCCAGGAATGCAGGACCGCAAAAGTCCCATTAGATACACTCTCATTCTATGGGGGATGTCTGTTTCTTCTCTAATTCTGCCATAATTACACTTCGATATACTGTACACTGTGGTTTAAATTATTTTACTAAGTACTACTCACACAATTCAAACACAGCCTTTGGAAATGGGAGAAATAAAAAGTAATGGGCATGAAATTCAATCATATAATAACAAAGCAAGACAAAGTATGCATAGCTTCTATAGTTTTTATTTTGGCAACTGACCATGAGGGGATACTCAGTATTTATAACTTCCTCTTCAAATAGCACTTCAGTTCCTTATGACCTCATCTAGCTGATTGTGGTAGTTTATGTGGCCACAAGATACAAATTTTTATTCCTAATTAATCTGATCCCTTACTGGTCCTGCCTGTGTGAGTCATTAGAGTCATCCATTCAGTTCAGTTCAGTTGAGTCGCTCAGTCGTGTCCCACTCTTTGCGACCCCATGAATCACAGCACGCCAGGCCTGCCTATCCATCACTAACTCCCAGAGTTCACTCAGACTCATGTCCATCGAGTCCGTGATGATGCCATCCAGCCATGTCTTCCTCAGTTGTCCCCTTCTCCTCCTGTCCCCAATCCCTCCCAGCATCAGAGTCTTTTTCAATGAGTCAACTCTTCGCATGAGGTGGCCAGAGTACTGGAGTTTCAGCTTTAGCATCATTCCTTCCAAAGAAATCCCAGGGCTGATCTCCTTCAGAATGGACTGGTTGGATCTCCTTAAAGTCCAAAGGACTCTCAAGAGTCTTCTCCAACACCACAGTTCAAAAGCAGCAATTCTTCAGTGCTGAGCTTTCTTCACAGTCCAACTCTCACATCCATACATGACCACAGGAAAAACCACAGCCTTGACTAGATGGACCTTTGTTGGCAAAGTAATGTCTCTGCTTTTGAATATGCTGTATAGGTTAATCATAACTTTCCTTCCAAGGAGTGTCTTTTAATTTCATGGCTATAGTCACCAGCTGCAGTAATTTTGGAGCCCCCCAAAAATAAAGTCTGACACTGTGTCCACTGTTTCCCCATCTATTTCCCATGAATAATGGGACCAGATGCCATGATCTTTGTTTTCTGAATGTTGAGTTTTAAGCCAACTTTTTTCACTCTCCTCTTTCACTTTCATCAAGAGGCTTTTGAGTTCCTCTTCACTTTCTGCCATAAGGGTGGTGTCACATGCATATCTGAGGTTATTGATATTTCTATCAGCAATTTTGATTACAGCTTGTGCTTCTTCCAGCCCAGCATTTCTCATGGTGTACTCTGCATATAAGTTAAATAAGCAGAGTGACAAAATACAGCATTGACATACTCCTTTTCCTATTTGCAACCAGTCTGTTGTTCCAAGTCCAGTTCTAACTGTTGCTTCCTGACTTGCATATAGGTTTCTCAGTCCCAATCTGAGTAACCTTTAACTTCAGAGATGTTCTTGAGCCTAGAGGTCCATCTAGCTTCTGAACTTCCAATTCCTAATGAGGCTAGGCACTTTCTTGACTACCAATGCAAGTTTGGGACCTAAACCACAGTACATAGTAACAGTATAGATCACAAGTCCCTTGAAAATCTATGATCCAATAGATTAGCTTAGTACTTCTAATTCCCAAGGAGTTATGAAATGGTCAATGAGACCAAAATGTTTGACTGAGAAAGGAGAGTTCAGTCCACACACTTTGCCCATTTCTGGTCGGTTCCTGAAGGAGACATGGGGTGCCTCTTGGCATTGGCAGGTCAGTAGATACCCCCCGACAGTTTTCTGCCATGAGCCGTATGAGATCACCGTGGAACCGCAGAGCAGAGTTCCTCACTTGCTTCACGCAGGGCATGTCATTCATTCACACAAGCACACCATAGAGTTAGTAAAGCACAGCAGAAAATGTGTTCACTAAGAGAACAAAGAACTAGAGCTCAAGCATCCTTACCTTCTCCTGAAGGATCCCGGATGAGCCCCCAAGATGAAAGGTTGCTGTTGAAACATGATGCCGGGATTCTTGGCCCCTGTAGGAGAGGAATTCAATCCAGGGCCAGAGATGAGGCTTGATCACTCAGAGCTTTTGTGTAATAAAGTTTTATTAAAGTATAAAGGAGATAGAGAAAACTTCTGACATAGGCATTAGAAGGTGGCAGAAAGAGTATCCCCCTCCTAGTCTTCAGCTGGATGTTGTGTAGTCACTAGCAGTCTGTTAATGAAAGAAAAGAATGTCTTAAAACTCAGAATGGCACCAGGCCCCTCACCAAAAAGATGCATTTTGGGATAATCTTGGCACCAAGTGGTCCATCCTGGGCCATAAAATGATTAACTTGTATCTTGAAGAAGGGCAGATCACCATACTAATAGTTTCATTTACAAAGATTAGAGGGACAATATCTGAGTATAACATACTGGTTTGTCAAATAGGTTCTGAGCCAAAAGGCAGAACCAACTTGAAGACAGAGTTTGGGGTAAGTGCATAGTACATTAGATAGCTTAAGATAAACATTTCCATAAGAAAAAGGCATTGGTTAACTTCAGGTGAAACCAGGTGTCATTATGGCAACATAGTATTTTAGGAGAAACCTCTTTTTAAATTTGTATAGAGAAGGAAAAAATATCGCTAGTTTATTTCTTCTTGCCACTTAAGAGAGATAAAAATGTCTGACACTTGCAGGCTACTTCCTCCGTTTGGAGATCCCTGGCCTTCCTGCCTGTTACCCTCTCACTGTCTCAGTGGTCTTGTCAGTGCTTCTAGATAGTTCCTCATCAGCAGTGTGGAGGACAAGTTTGAGGTTCCGGGAGTAATGAGTAGTTAGAACACCAGAAAGAATGAGGGCCTGAATACAGACCATGGCCATGGGACAAAGTGGGATCAAGACATCTCTGACTTAGATTTGGTGGACCTTAGTGGCTGGATGAGTGTGGAGGCTCAGGTACTGGCATGGGTGGAAGAAGGACAGGAGACACAAACCCAATCAACTTCTAGCTGATTAAGAGGCCAGTGATGTCATTAACATGTCAGTGGCTCTGAGAAATGGAGGTTCCTAAGCCTGTGTTCCTGCCTCCTGATAACATTGTCACCATGATTTTCTTTCCCTTCATCCTACCACCCAATGTGACCAAGGGCCTGGCTCAGAGAAAGAGCTCAGAGAAGTCAGAGAGGCTTCATTTGTAGCTTTGGTTTCCGCAGAGGTCACTGGTTTTGTTCTTACTTAGCGAAGTGATTTGTGCCTACAGATGGGGTCTACGCAGAGTCCATGGCATATTGACCAGAATATGGGTGAAAGTCGGCTAGCAGACACAAACAGGTTCCTGCCTGACTGTGCAAACCAGAGCCTCACCCACTCTTAACTCAGCTTAAAGAACAGCCTCTGAACCAACTTCAACCGTGTGTTCAAAACTTGGCGTGTGACATAGATTATGGAGTTTTCCTTTCTTCTAATTACTCCTTGAGAATGAACTTGTGTCTTGCAGCATCAAACAGGAGATTTGAATCATTGAAGCAGGTTAGTGATCTTAGAAGTTCAACTGCACCTTCCTCCCATTCCTGCACAGGAGTTATCACCCTAGAGTGTTGATCCCTGCTGTCTGCTGGTGCTTGTTCAGAGAAGTTAACAAATGCGATGGGTGACAAGGAACTACACATTTGGGAGGCTGATGTTACTCCTGACACTGCAGAGTCAGTGGATGCCTGAAACGGGCTTTGGAATACCTGCCCTTTTGTGATTTCCCTTCAGCCTGAACAGCAAAATTTCTGGGAATTCTGCTGCTCTGTCATGGATTGGAGGCTGTAGTTCAGTTGCAGCTATTATCAGAGACAAGTAAATGACTAAAGCAGTGGGTTGCACTTTCCTCATGTTCTTCCGAAAGTTGTCCTTTTAAAATGTTATAACCCTCCTCTAGGTGTTGCATCAGTAAGTTCAACCAGAGAGAAGCTTTCACATGTGTGTGTGTGTGTATATATACATCTGCTTCCAAGCCCTACCCAACATGTGAATCCCCCTCTGGAAAATCAATAGCTAGAAATGGACCGTCACATCCATCACTAATTTTTTTTATAAATTTATTTAATTGGAGGCTAATTACTTTACAATATTGTAGTGGTTTTGCCATACATTGACATAAATCCACCATGGGTGTACATGTGTTCCCACCCTGAACCCCCTTTCACCTCCCTCCCCATCCCATCCCTCAGGGTCATCTCAGTACACCAGCCGTGGGCACCCTGTCTCATGCATTGAACCAGGACTGGCGAGCCATTTCACATATAATAATATACACGTTTCAATGCCATTTTCCCAAATCATCCCACTCTCGTGCTCTCCCACAGAGTCCAAAAGACTGTTCTATACATCTGTGTCTATTTTGCTGTCTCACATATAGGGTTATCATTACCATCTTTCTAAATTCCATATATATGCATTCGTATATTATATTGATGTTTTCCTTTCTGGCTTACTTGACTCTGTATAATAGACTCCAGGTTCATCGACCTCATTAGAACTAATTCAAATGAATTCTATTTAGTGGCTGAGTAATATTCCGTTGTGTAAATATACCAAAGATTTCTTATACATTCGTCTACTGATGAATATCTAGGTTACTTCCATGCCCTGTCTATTATAAACAATGCTGAGGTGAACATTGGGGTACACGTGTCTCTTTCAATTCTGGTTTCCTCAGTGTGTATGCTAAGTAGTGGGATTGCTGGGTTAAATGGCAGTTCTGTTTCCAGTGTTTTAAGGAATCTCCACACTGTTCTCCATAGTGGCTGTACTAGTTTGCATTCCCACCAACAATGTAAGAAGGATCCCTTTTCTCGAAACCTTCTCCAGCATATATTGTCTGTAGACTTTTGGATAGCAGCCATTCTTACTGGTGTGAAATGGTACTTCATTATGGTTTTGATTTGCATTTCTCTGCTAATGAGTGATGTTGAGCATCTTTTCATGTATTTGTTCAGTTCAGTTGACTCGCTCAGTCGTGTCCGACTCTTTGCAACCCCATGAATCACAGCACACCAGATCTGCCTGTCCATCACCAACTCCTGGAGTTCACTCAAACTCACTTCCATCTAGTCAGTGATGCCATCCAGCCATCTCATCCTCAGTTGTCCCCTTCTCCTACTGCCCCAATCCCTCCCAGCATCAGAGTCTTTTCCAATGAGTCAACTCTTCACATGAGGTGGCCAAAGTACTGGAGTTTCAGCTTCAGCATCATCCCTTCCAAAGAAATCCCAGGGCTAATTGCCTTCTGAATGAATTGGATGGATCTCGTTGAAGTCCAAGGGACTCTCAAGAGTCTTCTCCAACACCACCATTCAAAAGCATCAATTCTTCAGTGCTGAGCTTTCTTCACAATTTAACTCTCACATCCATACATGACTACTGGAAAAACTATAGCCTTGACTAGATGGACTTACTCAGCTAAATAATGTCTCTGCTTTTGAATATGCTATCTAGGTTGGTCATAACTTTCTTCCAAGGAGTAAGTGTCTTTTAACTTCATGGCTGCAGTCACCATCTGCAGTGAATTTGGAGCCCCCCAAAAATAAAGTCTGACACTGTTTCCACTGTTTCTCTGTCTATTTCCCATGGAGTGATGGGGCTGGATGCCGTGATCTTCATTTTCTGAATGTTGAGCTTTAAGCCAACTTTTTCACTCTCCTCTTTCACTTTCATCAAGAAGCTTTTTAGTTCCTCTTCACATTCTGCCATAAGGGTGGTGTCATCTGCATATCTGAAGTTATTGATATTTCTCCCGGTAATCTTGATTCCAGCTTGTGTTTCTTCCAGCCTAGTGTTTCTCATGATGTACTCTGCATATAAGTTAAACAAGCAGGGTGACAATATACAACCTTGACGTACTCCTTTTCCTATTTGGAACCAGTCTGTTGATCCATATCCAGTTCTAACTGTTGCTCCCTGGCGTGCATACAGATTTCTCAAGAGGCAGGTCTGGTATTCCCATCTCTTTCAAAATTTTCCACAGTTTATTGTGATCCACACAGTCAAAGGCTTTGGCATAGTCTATAAAGCAGAAGTAGATGTTTTTCTGGAACTCTCTTGCTTTTTCCATGATCCAGCGGATGTTGGCAATTTGATCTCTGGTTCCTCTGCCTTTTCTAAAACCAGCTTGAACATCAGGTAGTTCACAGTTCACCTATTGCTGAAGCCTGGCTTGGAGAATTTTGAGCATTACTTTACTAGCGTGTGAGATGGGTGCAATTGTGCGGTAGTTTGAGCACTATTTGGCATTGCCTTTCTTTGGGATTGGAATGAAAACTGACCTTTTCCAGTCCTGTGGCCACTGCTGAGTTTTCCAAATTTGCTGGCATATTGAGTGCAGCACTTTCACAGCATCATCTTTCATGATTTGAAATAGCTCAACTGGAATTCCATCACCTCCACTAGCTTTGTTCGTAGTGATGCTTTCTAAGGTCCACTTGACTTCACATTCCAGGATGTCTGGCTCTAGATTAGTGATCACACCATCGTGATTGTCCGGGTCATGAAGATCCTTTTGTACAGTTCTTCTGTGTATTCTTGCCACCTCTTCTTAATATCTTCTGCTTCTGTTAGGTCAATACCATTTCTGTCCTTTATCGAGCCCATCTTTGCATGAAATGTTTCCTTGGTATCTCTAATTTTCTTGAAGAGATCTCTAGTCTTTCCCATTATGTTCTTTTCCTCTATTTCTTTGCATTGATCGCTGAAGAAGGCTTTCTTATCTCTTCTTTCTATTCTTTGGAATTCTGCATTTACGTGCTTATATCTTTCCTTTTCTCCTTTGCTTTTCACTTCTCTTCTTGTCACAGCTATTTGTAAGACTTCCCCAGGCAACCAGTTTGCTTTTTGCATTTCTTTTCCATGGGGATAGTCTTGATCCCTGTCTCCTGTACGATGTCACAAACCTTCGTCGATAGTTCATCATGTACTCTATCAGATCTAGGCCCTTAAATCTATTTTTCACTTCTAGTGTATAATAATAAGGGATTTGATTTAGATCATACCTGAATGGTCTATTGATTTTCCCTGCTTTCTTCAATTTCAGTTTGAATTTAATAATAAGGAGTTCATGATCTGAGCCACAGTCAGCTCCTGGTCTTGTTTTTGTTTACTGTATAGAGCTTCTCCATCTTTGGCTGCAGATAATATAATCAATCTGATTTTGGTGTTGACCATCTGGTGATGTCCATGTGTAGAGTCTTCTCTTGTGTTGTTGGAAGAGGGTGTTTGCTATGACCAGTGCATTTTCTTGGCAAAACTCTATTAGTCTTTGCCCTGCTTCAATCCACATCCAAGGCCAAATTTGCCTATTACTCCAGGTGTTTCTTGACTTCCTACTTTAGCATTCCAGTCCCCTATAATGAAAAGGACATCTTTTGGGGTTTTAGTTCTAAAAGGTCTTGTAGGTCTTCATAAAACCGTTCAACTTCAGCTTCTTCAGCATTACTGGTTGGGGCATAGACTTGGGTTACTGTGATATTGAATGATTTGCCTTGGAGACGAAGAGAGATCATTCTGTAGTTTTTGAGATTGCATCCAAGCACTACATTTCGAACTCTTTTGTTGACCATGATTCTTCTGAGGGATTCCTGCCTGCGGTAGTAGATATAATGGTCATCTGAGTTAAATTCACACATTTCAGTCCTTTTAAGTTCACTGATTCCTATAATGTCGATGTCCACTCTTGCCATCTCCTGTTTGATCACTTCCAATTTGTCTTGATTCATGGACCTGACATTCCAGGTTCCTATGCAATATTGCTCTTTACAGCATTGGACCTTGCTTCTAGCACCAGTCACATCCACAGCTGGGTATCGTTTTTGCTTTGGATCCATCCCTTCATTCTTTCTGGAATTATTTCTCCACTGACTTCCAGTAGCATACTGGGCACCTACTGACCTGGGGAGTACCTCTTTTGGTATCCTATCATTTTGCCTTTTCATACTATTCATGTTAGCCATCTGTAAGTCTTCTTTGGAGAAATGCCTGTTTAGTTCTTTGACCCATTGTTTTGATTGGATTGTTTATGTTTCTGGAATTGAGCTTCAGGAGTTGCTTGTACATTTTTGAGATTAATTCTTTGTCAGTTGCTTTTTTGCTATTGTCTTCTGCCATTCTGAAGGCTGCCTTTTCTCCTTGCTTTTAGCTACCTTCTTTGTGCAAAGCTTTTCAGTTTAATTAGGTCCCATTTGTTTATTTTTGCCTTTATTTCCATTACTCTGGGAGGTGGGTCATAGAGGATCCTGTTATGATTAATGTCAGAGAGTGTTTTGCCTATGTTTTCCTCTAGGAGTATTATAGATTCTGGTCTTACATGTAGATCATTAATCAATTTTTAGTTTATTTTGCAGCCCACTCCAGTATTCTTGACTGGAAAATCCCATGGACAGAGAAGCCTGGTAGGCTACAGTTCATGGGGTTGCAGAGAGTCAGATACGACTGAGCGACTTCATTTTCACTTTCTATGGTGTTAGAAAGTGTTCTAGTTTCATTCTTTTGCAAGTGGTTGACCAGTTTTCCCAGTACCATTTGTTAAAGAGATTATCTTTTCTCCATTGTATATTCTTACCTCCTTTGTCAAAGATAAGGTGTCCACAGGTGCATGGATTTATCTCTGGCCTTCCTATTTTTTTTCATTGGTCTATATTTCTGCTTTCTGCCAGTACCATACTGTATTGATGACTGTAGCTTTGTAGTAGAGCCTGAAGTCAGGCAAATTGATTTCTCCAATTCCATTTTTCTTTCTCAAGTTTGCCTTGGCTACTCAAGACTGTTTTTGTATTCCCATATATATTGTGAAATTATTTGTTCTAGTTCTGTGAAAAATCCCGTTGGTAGCTTGATAGGGATTTCATTGAATCTGTAGATTGCTTCGGGTAGTATACTCATTTTCACTATATTGATTCTTCCATTCCAAGAACATGGTATATTTCTCCATTTTCGTGTCCTCTTTGATTTCTTTCATCAGTGTTTTATATTTTTCTATATATAGGTCTTTTGTTTTTTTAGGTAAATATATTCCTAAGGATTTTATTCTTTCCGTTGCAATGGTGAATGGAATTCTTTCTTTAATTTTTCTGTTTCTCATTGTTAGTATATAGGAGTGCAAGGGATTTCTCTGTGTTAAATTTGCATCCTGAAATTTTTCTATATTCTTTAATTAGCTCTAGTACTTTTCTGGTGGAGTCTTTAGGGTTTTCTAGGTTGAGTATCATGTCATCTGCAAACAGTGAGAGTTTTTCTTTTCCAATCTGGATTCCTTTTATTTCTTTCTCTGCTCTGATTGCTATGACCAAAGCTTCTAAAACTATGTTGAATAGTAGTGGTGAAAGTGGACACCCTGTCTTGTCCCTGACTTTAGGGGAAGTGCTTTCAATTTTTTTCACCATTGAGGATAATGTTTGCTGTTGGTTTGTCATATATAGCTTTTATTATGTTGAGGCATGTTCCTTCTATTCCTGCTTTCTGGAGACTTTTTATCATAAATGGATGTTGAATTTTGCCAAAGGCTTTTATGCATCTATTGAGATAATGATATGGCTTTTATCTTTCAAATTGTTAACGTGGCTTATTACATTGATTGATTTGTGGATATTGAAGAATCTTTACATCCGTGGGATAAATCTCACTTGGTCATGATGTATGATCTTTTTAATATGTTGTTGGGTTCTCTTTTGTAGAATTTTGTTAAGGATTTTTGCATCTATGTTCATCAGTGATATTGGCCTGTATATTTTCTTTTTTTGTGGCATCTTTGTCAGGTTTTGGTATTAGGGTGATGGTGGCCTAATAGAATGAATTTGGAAGTTTACCTTCCTCTGCAATTTAATGGAAGATTTTCAGTAGGATAGATATTGTTGCTGCTAAGTCACTTCAGTCATGTCCAACTCAGTGCGACCCCATAGACGGCAGCCTACTAGGCTCCTCTGTCCCTGAGATTCTCCAGGCAAGAATACTGGAGTGGGTATTTCCTTCTCCAATGCATAAAAGTGAAAAGTGAAAGTAAAGTAGCTCAGTAGTGCCCAACTCTTAGCGACCCCATGGACTGCAGCCTACCAGGCTCCTCCGTCCGTGGGATTTTCCAGGCAAGAGTACTAGAGTGGGTTGCCATTGCCTTCTAGGATAGATGTTAGGTCTTCTCTAAATTTTTGATAGAATTCAGCTGTGAAGCCTTCTGGTCCTGGGCTTTTGTTTGCTGGAAGATTTCTGATGACAGCTTCAATTTCCTCCCTTGTGATGGGTCTGTTAAGATTTTCTATTTCTTCCTGATTCAGTTTTGGAAAGTTGTACTTTTCTAAGAATTTGTCCATTTCTTCCAAGTTGTCCATTTTATTGGCATATAATTGCTGATAGTAGTCTCATGATCCTTTATATTTCTGTGTTGTTTGTTGTGATCTCTACATTTTCATTTCTAATTTGGCTTATTTGATATTTTTTTCCACTTTGTTTCTTAATGAGTCCAGCTAATGGTTTGTCAATTTTAGTTATCCTCTCAAAGAACCAGCTTTTGGCTTTGTTGATTTTTGCTATGGTCTCTTTTGTTTCTTTTGCATTTATTTCTGCCCTAATTTTTAAGATTTCTTTCTTTCTACTAACCCTGGGGTTCTTCATTTCTTCCTTTTCTAGTTGCTTTAGGTGTAGAGTTAGGCTATTTATTTGACTTTTTTCTTGTTTCTTGAGGTATGCCTGTATTGCTATGAACCTTCCCCTTAGCACTGCTTTTATACTATCCCACAGGTTTTGCATTGTTGTGTTTTCATTTCCATTCATTTCTATGCATAGTTTGATTTCTTTTTTCATTTCTTCTGTGATTTGTTGGCTATTCAGCAGTGTGTTGTTCAGCCTCCATGTGTTGTAATTTTTAATAGTTTTTCTCCAGTAATTGAGATCTAATCTCAGTGCACTGTGGTCAGAAAAGATGCTTGGAAATATTTCATTTTTTTTTTTAAATTTACCAAGGGACGGAGGAACCTGGTGGGCTGCCATCTATGGGGTCACACAGAGTCGGACATGACTGAAGTGACTTAGCAGCAGCAGCAGCAGCAGCAGCAGCAGCAGCAGCAGCAGCAGATTTATGGCCCAGGATGTGATCTATCCTGGGGAAGGTACCGTGTGTACTTGAGAAAATGGTGAAATTAATTATTTTGGGGTGAAATGTCCTATAGATAACAATTAGGTCTAACTGTTCTATTGTGTCATGTAAAGTTTGTGTTCCCTTGTTAATTTTCAATTTAGCTGATCTATCTATAGGTGTGAGTGGGGTATTAAAGTCTCCCACTATTATTGTGTTATTGTTAATTTAGCCTTTCATATTTGTTAGCATTTGTCTTACATATTGCAGTGTTCCTATGTTGGGTGTATGTATATTAACAATTATTATATCTTCTTCTTGGATTGATCCTTTGATCATTATGTAGTGTCCTTCTTTGTCTCTTCACAGCCTTTGTTTGAAAGTCTATTTTGTCTGATATGAGTATGCTACTCCTGTTTCTTTTGGTCTCTATTTGCATGCAATAACTTTTCCCAGCCCTTCCATTTCAGTCTGTATGTGTCCCTTGTTTTGAGGTGAGTCTCTTGTAGACAACATATATAGGGGTCTTGTTTTTGTATCCATTCAGCCAGACTTTGTCTTTTGGTTGGGGCATTCAACCCATTTACATTTAAGGTAATTGTTGATAAGTATGATCCCGTTGCCATTTACTTTATTGTTTCAGGTTCAAGTTTATACACCGTTTTTGTATTTCCTTTCTAGAGAATATCCTTTAGCATTTGCTGGAGAGCTGGTTTGGTGGTGCTGAATTCTCTCAGCTTTTGCTTGTCTGTAAAGCTTTTGATTTCTCCTTCATATTTGAATGAGATCCTTTCTGGGTACAGTAATCTGGGCTATAGGTTATTTTCTTTCATTACTTTAAGTATGTCTTGCCATTCCCTCCTGGCCTGAAGAGTTTATGTTGAAAGATCAGCTGTTATCCTTATGGGAATCCCCTTGTGTGTTGTTTTTCCCTTGCTGCTTTTAATATTTGTTTTATGTTTGATCTTTGTGAATTTGATTAATATGTGTCTTGGGGTGTTTTGCCTTGGGTTTATCCTATTTGGGACGCTGGGTGTCTTGGACTTGGGTGATTATTTCCTTCCCCATTTTAGGGACGTTTTCAACTATTATCTCCTCAAGCATTTTCTCATGGTCTTTCTTTTCGTCTTCTTCTTCTGCGACTCCTATGATTTGAATGTTGGGGAGTTTAATATTGTCCTAGAGGTCTCTGAAATTGTCCTCATTTATTTTAATTCATTTTCCTTTTTTCATCTCTGATTCACTTATGTCTACCATTTTATCTTCTACTTCATTAATCCTATTTTCTTCCTCCGTTATTCTACTATTTATTGCCTCCAGAGTGTTTTTGATCTCATTTTTGCATTGTTCATTATATATTGACTCTTTTTTATTTCTTCTAGGTCCTTGTTAAACCTTTCTTGCATCTTCTCAATCCTTGTCTCCAGGCTATTTATCTGTAATTCCATTTTTATTTCAAGATTTTGGATCATTTTCATTATCATTATTCTGAATTCTTTATCAGGTAGATTCCCTATCTCTTCCTCTTTTGTTTGGTTTGGTGAGCATTTATCCTGTTCCTTTACCTGCTGGATATTCCCTTGTCTCTTCTTCTTGTTTATATTGCTGAGTTTGAGGTGGCCTTTCTGTATTCTGGAAATTTGTGGAGTTCTCTTTACTGTGGAGTTTCCTCACTGTGGGTGGGGTTGTACGGGTACCTTGTCAAGGTTTCCTGGATAAGGAAGCTTGTATCAGTATTCTGGTGGATGGAGCTAGATTTCTTTTCTCTGGAGTACAATGAAGTGTCTAGTTATGAGTTCTGAGATGTCAATGGGTTTTGAGTAACTTTAAGCAGCCTATATATTGAAGCTCAGCATTATGTTCCTGTGTTGCTGGAGAATTTGCATGGTATGTCTTACTCTGGAACTTGTTGGCCCTTGGGTGGTGCTTGGTTTCAGTGTAGGTATGGAGGCGTTTGATGAGCTCCTGTCTATTAGTGTTCCCTGGAGTCAAGAGTTCTCTGGTGTTCTCAGAACTTGGACTTAAGCCTCCTGCTTCTGGTTTTTAGCCTTATTTTTCAGTAGTCTCAAGACTTCTCCATCTATACAGCACCATTGATAAAACATCTAGGTTAAAGATGAAAAGTTTCTCCACAGTGAGGGACACCCAGAGAGGTTCACAGAGTTACATGGAGAAGAGAAGAGGGAGGAGGGAATTAGATGTGACCTGAATGAGATGAGGCGGAATCAAAAGAGGAGAGAGCAAGCTAGCCAGTAATCACTTCCTTATGTGTGCTCCACAGCCTGGACCGCTAAAAGATGTTCACAGAGTTATACAGAGAAGAGAAGAGGGAGGAAGGAGACAGAGATGGCCAGGAGGATAAAGGGGGAATCAAAAGGAGAGAGACAGATCCTGCCAGAGTAATCAGTTCCTAAGTGTTCTCCACTGTTTGGAACTTACAAAGAGATTCACAGAGTTGGGTAGAGAAGAGAAGTGGGAGCGAGGAGATAGTGGTGACCTGGTAGAGAAAGAGGAGAGTCCGAAAGGGGAGAGAGCATTCAAGCCAGTAATCTCGCTCCCAAGTAAAAATGGAAACTGAAGATTGGGTTCTTAAAGGTTCAAAATTGATAACAAATACCAAAAAGCAAAGATTTAAAATCTAGAGTACAGTTTGGATTTTCAAAAATACAATATTAAAGAAAAAGAGAGAAAAAGAAGAAAAACAAAGTCACAGAAATTATATATATATATATATATATATGTTTACTTTAAAAAATAGGGTCTTTTTTTGCAAAGTAATAGTAGGTTATGAAAATGAAAATTAAAGGAGCAATAGAGGACTTAAAATTTAAAAAAATTAAAAGAATGATCATAAAAATACTAAAAATATGTCTAAGACTTTCTGCAGTGTGTTGTGGGCAGTTTGGGGTCAGTACATTTTGGATAGTTCCTTGGTCTGGCTTATATTTCTCAAGATCTATAGGCCCCTTCCTATGTAGTCAGTACTAACGACAGGGTTTTAAACTATTGCACCTGTAACTTCCCTGTGTTTTAGCTTCTTCTGTTTACTGGTCTCTTCATTGTCTGATTTCCACCCTGACACAAGGGGGCAGTGGTGGACACTTTTTAGGCTCACTTGTTCAGTCGCACTGTGGGGAGGGAGGGACGCTGCAAACAAATAACACTGGCATGTGCCTGCAGTATCTCAGCCACACTGGGCCTGCCCCCACTCACAGCACATGTGCCCTCCCTGCCTACACTGCTCAGGCTCTATGCTGCTCCACTGGGAACGTCTGAGGCTGGCCCTAGGCTGCACGCACGTCCCATTTCTAAGCTGCTCAGATTTAGGCACTCAGGAAGTCCTCAGAGGCACAGACTTGGTTGGGCCTGCATTTTGTGCCCTTCTCAGGTCCGAGCAGCTCAGGTGATGAGGTGTTTGGTGAGCATGGTCAATGCAACTTATGGCCTCCTCCGTCCCTGCCACTCGGTTTTCTGGGTGTACAACCGGTGTACCTTCTCAGACACATGTTGACTGTCCAGAACCCCAAGAAGTCTTAGTTAGCAAAGAAGCCTGCTTGCACTTTGGTAGATAATGTCTCTCTGGGGCTCTGATTGCCCCCCCCTTCCAGCTCTGGCTGTCTGTCACCAGAGAGGGGTGGTCTGCAGCCAGCTAGCTCTGTACAGTCCTTTGTTCTGTGAGCAGGCCTGGTGGTGTCTTGCTGCTGCTAAGTCGCTTCAGTCATGTCTGACTCTGTGCGACCCCATAGACGGCAGCCCACCAGGCTCCCCTGTCCCTGGGATTCTCCAGGCAAGAACACTGAAGTGGGTTTCCATTTTCTTCTCCAATGCATGAAAGTGAAAATTGAAAGGGAAGTTGCTTAGTCGTGTCTGACTCTTAGCAACCCCATGGACTTCAGCCCACCAGGCTCCTCTGTCCATGGGATTTTCCAGGCAAGAGTAGTGGAGTGGAGTTCCATTGCCTTAAGTTAGGGCTTTTTGCGGAGCTCTAGTCAGTCCTTTGTCCTGTGAGCTGGCCTAGTGGTATCTTAGGTTAGGGCTTTTTGCATGGTAGGTATGCAACAGCCTGGTTTTCTATCCCAAGTTAGTTTCCTCAGATTGCCCTTGAAGAATTCAGGCCCGGTCCTTACTCTAAGCAATGCATCCCAGGCCTCCTGCCCAACCCTCACTTGCTAGTGGCGGGTGCAGGTGTCTACGCTGCTTCTCCGCTGGAGGAGTTACCACTGGGCATGTACTCTGTGGGTTTTAATTATTTATTTATTTTTCCTCCCAGTTATGTTGCCCTCTGTGGTTCCAAGTCTCGCCACAGACTTGGCAGTGAGAGTGTTTCCTGGTGTTTGGAAACTTTTCTTTTTAAGACTCCTTTCCAGGGATGGAGCTCCATTCCTACCTCTTTTGTCTCTTTTTGTCTTATATTTTATCCTACCTCTTTTTGAAGACAATGGGCTGCTCTTCTGGGGGCCTGATGTCCTCTGCCAGCATTCAGAAGTTGTTTTCTGGAATTTACTCAGCGTTTAAATGTTCTTTTGATGAATTTGTGGGGGAGAAAGTGGTCTCCCCGTCCTATTAGTCTACCATCTTAGGACTGTCCCTGGTAATATTTTTAAAAACTGAAATCATTTCAAGCTTCTTCTGTGACCACTACTCTATAAGATTACACATCACCTACGGAAAAAAAAAAATATATATATATATATATATAAAAACACATGGAAGCTAAACGACATGCTTCTGAATAACCAACAGACCACGAAAAATAAAAAAGGAAATCTAAATATACCTAGAAATAAATGACAATGAAAGCATAACAAGCAAAACCTATGGGATGCAGTAAAAGATATGCTAAGAATGAACTTTCTAGCAATACAAACCTACCACAAGAAACTATCAAATAGTCTAATCTTACATCTAAAGCAACTAGAAGAAGAGCAACAACAACAGCAAAATCCTAAGTACAAGTAAATAAATCATCAACATTTATGAGCATAAAGAAACATAAAAAGAAACAGCAGAAATAAATGAAAAATAAATGGAAACAATAGGAAATATCAATAAAACTAATACCTGGTGCTTTGAGAATATAAACAGAATTGACAATTTGTTAGCTAGACTCAACAAAAAAAAATGAGAGAGAGAGAAGATTCAAATCAACAACATTAGAAATGAAAAATAAGTTACAACAACAACAACAAAAATGAAATACAGAATATCATAAGAAACTACAATGAGCAACTATATGCCAATAAAATGGACAACCTGGGGAAAAAAGGAACAAATCTTAAAACAGTATAACCTTCCAAAACTTAACCAAGAAGAAATAGAAAAAATGAACAGACCAACCACAAACATAGAAATTGAAAACTCTAATAAAAATTCTTCCAGTAAACAAAAGCCCAGGACCACATGGCTTATGGATGAATTCTACCAAAAGTTTAGAGAAGAGCTAACATCTATCCTACCAAAACTCAAGAAAATTGCAGAGGAAGAAAAACTCCCAAACTCATTCTATGATACCAAATCCAAAGATACCACACACACTAAAAAGAAAGTTACAGGCCAGTATCACTGATGAACATAGATGCAATAATTCTCAACAAAATTTTAGCAAACAGAATCCAACACATTGAAAATATCATACATCATGATCAAATGGGCTTTATCCCAGGGATGCAAGGATTCTTACATATACCCAAATCAGTCAGTGTGATACATCATATGAACATATTGAAAGATGAAAATATATGATCATCTCAGTACATACAGAGAAAGCTTTTGAGAAAAATTAACATTCATTTATGATTAATAAAAAACTGTCTAGAAAGTGGGCATAGAAGGAAGATAACAACATAACAAAGCCCCTATATGATAAACCCACAGCAAACACTCTTAATGGTGAAAATTTTCAAGTGTTTCCTCTAAAATCAGGAACGGGATAAGGGTGCCCACTTGTCAGCACTATTCAACATAGATTTTGAAGTCCTAGCCACAGCAATCAGAGAAGAAAAAAAGAAATAAAAGGAATCCAGATTGCAAAAGAAGAAGTCAAACTTGCACTGTTTGTAGATGACATGATTCTTAACATATAAAACCTTAAAGATAACACTGGAACATTACTAGCACTAATCAATGAATTTACCAAAGTTGTAGGATATAAAATTAACACACAGAAAACCATTGCATTCCTATACACTTACAATGAAAACCCAGAAAGAGAAATTAAGGAAACAATCCCATTCGCTGTTGCAACAAGAAGAATAAAATAATCAGGAGTAAACTTACCTAAAGAGACAAAAGGCCTGTATGCAGAAAACTGTAAGACACTGATGAAAGAAATCAAAGATGACACTGATGGAGAGATGCACCATGTTCTTGGATTGGAAGAATCAATATTGTGAAAATGACTATATTTCCCAAAGGAATCTATAGATTCAAAACAATCCCTATCAAAGTACCAATGGTATTTTTTCATAGAACCACAACAAATAACTTCAAAGTCTGTGTGGAAACACAAAAGACCCTGAATGGCCAAAGCAATCTTGATAAAGAAGAATGGAGCTGGAGGAATTGACCATCACAATCAGCCACCACAATCAACCAAAGTCTACAGTCCTGACTTCAGACTTTACTACAATACTACAAAACTCCAATCATCAAGACAGTACGGTACTGGCACAAAAATAGAAATATAGACTAAGGGAACAAAATAGAAAGCCTGGAGATAAATCCACACACTTATGGGCACCTTATCATTGACAAAGGAGACAAAAGTGTACAATGGAGAAAAGATATTCTCTCCAATGAGTGGTGCTGGAAAAACTTGGCAGCTATGTGTAAAATAATGAAACTAGAACACTTTCTAACACCATAACCAAAAGTAAGCTCAAAATGGATTAAAGATCTAAACGTAAGACCAGAAACTATAATACTTTTAGAGGAAAACAGACAGAATACTATTTGACATCAACCATAGCAATATCCTCTACAGCCCATCTCCTAGGGTAATGAAAATAAAAACAAAACTAAGAAAATGAGACCTAAGTAACTTAAAAGTTTTTGCACAACAAAGGAAACTATAAGCAAGGTGAAAAGATAGCCCTTGGTATGGGAGAAAATAATAGCATATGATACAACTGACAAAGAACTGATCTCCAAAATATACAAGTAGCTCATGCAGCTCAATAACAGAAAAACAAACCCAATCAACAAATGGACAGAAGACCTAAATAGACATTTCTGCAAAGAAGACATACAGATGGCTAAAACGCACATGAAAAGATGGTCAACATTGCTCATTATTAGAGAAATGCAAATCAAAACTGTAGTGAGGAGGTGCATTCCAACAGTGGTCAGAATGGCCATTATCAAAGTCCACAAACAATAAATGCTAGAGAGGGTGTGAAAAAAGTGGAATCCTTTTTCACTCTTGGTGGGAATACAGACTGATACAGCAACTATGGAGAAGAGTATGGAGATTCCTTAAAAACACTAGGAATAAAATTACTATATGACATAGCAATGCTACTACTGTGCACATACCCTGAGGAAACCATAACTGGAAAAGACACATGTATCTCATGGTTCACTGAAGCACTATTTACAATAGCTAAAACATGGAAGCTGCCTAGATATCCATCAACAGATGAATGAATAAAAAAGCAGTGGTACATATACAAAATGGAATATTATTCAGCTATTAAAAGGAACACATTTGAGTCACTGCTAAGGAGGTAGATGAACCTAGAGGCTACTACACAAAGGGAAGTAAATCATAAAGAGAAAGACAAATATTGTATATTAGCATATATATAGGGAATATAGAAAGATGGTTGGAGAAGGAAATGGCAACCCACTTCATTACCTTTGCCTGGAAAATCCTATGGACAGAGGAACCTAATAAGCTACAGTCCATGCAGTCGCGAAGAGTCGGACATGACTGAACTACTTCACTTTCACTTTCAGAAAGATGGTACTGATGAACCTACTTGCAGGGCTGCAATGGAGATGCAGACACAGTGCAGAAAGGAGAGGGTGAGATTCATTGAGAGATTAGAATGGAAACATATACACTACTGTATGTAAAGTAGATAACCAGGGGGAATTTGCTGTATGACACAGGGGCCACAATTTGTGACACCTAGAGGGGTGAGATGGGGAGGTAGGTGGGAGGGAGGTTTTCAAGATGGAGGGGGACATGTGTATACCTATGGCTGAATCATGTTGATGTATAGCAAAAACCATCAAAATATTGTGAAGTAATTATCCTCCACATAAAAATGAAATAAAACTTGTTTTTTAAAACAAAAGACAGGTATAGAGTTTGTTTCACTTGCTGATTTCGGGATCTATTCCAAGCTACAGTGCATAAACCACTAGGAGAATAAGAAATCTCAAGAGAACATCTCATAATGGCTTTGCCAAGTACACATTAGAGTAAATGAATGGACCAACACACGGCACTGATGCACTATCAGCATTGAACTCCACAGGCTTTCCCCAGGGCTTGCAGTCAGACACACTAAACCTCCCTGAAGGAGGAGCAAGGCATGGGGCCAAGACATGGAGCTGCCTGGGAGCTAAGGAAAGTCACTGTAAAAATAGTTTTGATGCTCTCAGTTTAAGAAAATGAGAGTCAGAGTGGCACGCTGCTAATTAACACTCACTTCATACACACATAAAGCTAGTCTCTCATTTACAAAGGGAAAGGGGTCAAGCAGAAAAATCAAACCCACCTCTGATAGCTTCTCTGACAAAGATTTAGCTGTGGGACCAGGGACCAGGCTTGATCATAAAGAGCTTTTGTGTAGCAGTTTTATTAACGTAAGAAAAGAGACAGAGATAGCCTCTGACATAGACATCAGAAGGGGGACGTAGAATGCCCCACCTCCATCTATGCCAGGTCAGCACACAGACCACCCCACCGCCATCCATGCCAGGGCAGCACAGAGACCACCCACCTCTATCCGAGACCGTTTAGCCACACAAACTCCATCCATACCTGATCAGGAAACAGATCACCACACTGTCATCCATGCCAGGTCAGCACACAACCACCCCACCTTCATCCATACCAGGTTAGCACACATGCCACCACACATCCACCATCCAGCCAGGCCAGCTCACAGACAACTGTACCACTATCCACGCCAGGTCAGGACCCAGACAACCCAGCTCCATCCATGCCAAGACACCACTTAGACCATCCCAAATCCATCCATGCCTGCTCAGCACACAGACAACCCTATTTCCATCAATGCCAGGTCAGCACAGACTACCGCTACTCCATTCATGCCAGGGCTCCACTCAGACTGCCCCACCTCCATCCATGCTAGGTCAGTACACAGACCACTTCACCTCCATCCATGCCAGGTCAGCACACAGACCACAACACCATCAAGGAATCTGGGGAGATGTGCTGCAAAGAAGTGTGGTGTCAGAGATGGGAGCACCCAGAGTATGCGGAAGGATGAGGGACTGGGAGAAGACTTGTGGTCCCGGGGAGCAACATAGAATCCATAGAGTGTGGGGTCCTGGGAAGAGATGTGGATTCCAAGGATCAACTCAGGTTCGCGGGGCTGGAGCCTCAGGGGGCTGAGCCAGCACTTTACCTGCTTCAGATGGGGTCGCTGTCCAGGTCTTGGCAAATGTACCACAGGATCACATAGAGGATGAGCAGGATAGTGAAGAGGAACAGAGACATGAAGATGGCCTTGGTCACTGGGGAGACCAGGGCCTACATGGTCCTGTGGAGGGGGCACTGAGGGGTCCTGAAGGAGGGATGAGGAAAGATGCCCTAACAGGGAGGAAACTTCTGCTGGCCAGCATCCCTGGAGTGCCTGCACACTTGGGGCCAAGGTTTTGCCCAGTCTGGTGGAGACACCAGGTCCCCAGCCCCCCGACTCCTTCTGGTGCATCTGGGAGGCTCTGCCCTTGGCTGGTGCGCGTCAAAGAAACTTACTGCTGAGGAAGAACTGCCAGGCACTGTGGGGCACCTCCAGAGTGGACCCGGGGCATCCTTGAGGAGAGAGACTGGGGAGAAGTGTGAGTGTCTCCCCTATGTTCCTCAGGGTGTTGCTAAAAGAAGATCCCACTCATCTCTCTGGTACTTTGGGAAAGGACAGACTTGGGAGGTCATCCACTAGTCCCAGCCCATCCCATCCCATGGCCAACATTACACACTGACATTTTCTTGCACAGTGACTGGTTCCAGGGCCATCACATTACTTTTGTGGATCTTTAAGGAAAAGTGAAAATCACTCAGTCGTGTCTGACTCTCTGCCAGCCTCCTCCATCCATGGAAATCTTGAGGCAACAGTGGAATGGGTTGCCATTCCCTTCTCCAGGGGATTTTTCTTACCCCAGCATTGAACCTGGGTCTCCTGCACTGAAGGCAGGTGCTTTACCGTGATCCCAAGACACCAGGGAATCTCTAATCTCTAAGGAGGGAGGGAGCCAAAAGTAGCTGCAAGGGGCCAAGGCTGCTTGAACAAGTTCCGAGCCTTCTCAAGGACAACCACAGTGCATCCACCTGTGCCTGGGGTGAGCAAGGCACACTCTGGCTACTTTGTCTCCATTGCAACTCACCCAACTCCCCATCCCAACTCCTGCCCTCCTCTGCAGCCACTGGTTCTGAAGAAGCAGCGACAAATCAGCTGGGTGCACAGAAGAGATTTGAGGTCTCAGGCTCCACCCAACTATACAGAGAGGATCTGCATATTAACAAGATCCCTAGAAGGAGGAGGGGTGTCCCTGGTGGCTCAGATGGTAAAGAATCTGCCTACAAAGCAAGAGACCCAAGTTCAATCCCTGGGTCAAGAAGATCCCTTGGAGACGGGGAATGGCAACTCCAGAATTTCATGGACAGAAGAGACTGGCAGCTTCCATGGGGTCACAAAGAGTCAAACATGGCTGAGAGACTTACACGTTCATTTCCAGGTTGGGGAGGGGACAAGTCACCACGTGTTCACTGCCCCATGTGCTGTGGTCCTCTGCCTTGTATAGTCCGTGAATGCAGGGACACTGTGTCTTCCATAGTTAGGGATGGCTTCCCCAGTGGCTCATGAGGGCCTGCTAAGTCACTTCAGTCTTGTCCTGCTTTGGCAAGGGGGGTTCTTTAACTCCTACTGCCACCTATTGGTACATAATTCGCCTGCAATGCAGGAGCTGCAAGACATGTGGGTTGGATCCCTGGGTCGGGAAAATTCCTTGGGGGAGGAAATGGCAAACCACTCCAGCATTCCTGCCTGGGAAATTCTATGGACAGAGGAGCCAGGTGGGCTACAGTCCATAAACAATTTAGCATGCACACATAATTAGAAATAATCAAGCCTGATTTCTTCAGTGGAAACTTTCAGTGAGTTAGTTACTCACCTAGCAAGAGATGTCCTCAGTTCCTTAGGACTGTGATTTCATTCTGTCTTGAGAAGACTTTTTTTTCATAACTGAAGAGCAAGGTCCACGGAGGAAAAAAACATTGATCTTAATGATTTAAAGGAAAACGGAAGTTAGGACATCTCTTCCAAGCCCCCAGCCCACCTCCAAATTTCTGTTCTTGGCTTTCCTACTCTCCAGGTGGCTTCTCAGGTGGAGATAGGCAATAAATAGTGATTTCTGTGCTTTGAATGTCAACTCTGCAGTTTAGCCTGTTCTAGTGGGAGGGAGAAGTAGCACTTTGCCCATGGGGTTGTCAAAAAACATGATTGTCAGATTTGGAAGCACTGGCTGCACAGGCCAGATCACCTTTCACTGCCTCGGCTGCCAACATGCCATTTACCAGTTACCAGCAGGAGAGCATTACTGTTGGAAGGATTGAGGCCTCTTGCGGTCTAAGTGAAATCCTGCGTGCTCAGTCGCTCAGTTGTGTCTCATTCTTTGTGACCCCATGGACCTCAGCCGACCAGGCTCTTCTGTCCATGGGATTTCCCAGGCAAGAATACTAGAGCGGGTTGTCATTTCCTCCTGCAGGGGGTCTTCCTGACCCAGGGATTGAGCCTTCATCTTGTGCATTGCAGGCAGATTCTTTACCACTGAGCCACATTGTGAAATATCTCTGAATGGGAATATCTCTGAACAGGCTTAGCTCAAAGAGCATGTACCCATGGTCTTTGGTGCTAAATTTCTTCAACTGATACTGCTCTGAGTTAGTGTACCATGATATTCTGTGTTGAATCTTTTATTATGGTGACAGCAATTTTCCTTCCTCAGCATCAGGCCAGGCCAGTAGGACCATCCAGTCTGTAAAATAATAGGCACCTACTGTGTACAGGGTATACAGGGGAAATGGCAGTCAAGGTGGCAATCAGTAAGACAGAAACCAGGATGAAAGTCTAGTGGAGGCCCTAGAACAACATGCAAATACCCAGGGCAGAGGCAAGTGTGGGATTTGCCTACTCAGATCTGAGCAAAGTTCAGAAGAGTGAGGTCAGATATGGATGGCAGAGCGGGGAGGAGGCTTCGTGGAGGAGCTAACAATAGGAGAGAGAGAGAGAGGAAGGTCACTTCATGCACCACTAACCCAGAAGTGTGAAGTGCAGTCTTATGTGAGAAGTCCCAATAGGGTCATTCTGTGGCCAGAACAAAAGGTTGTGGCACATGGCAAGACAAAAGGAAGAGATGAATGCAGATGCTGGTGGGGGCTTAGTGGATGGTAAAAATGAATGAAGCTGCCCAGCTGCAAGAGAAACACCAGCCCAGCATAGGGCCCAAGTGTTGTCAGTGCTTCCCCCACTTTTTTTAAATCGAGCTGTAAATCCATATTTTGATGTGGCCTCTCCAAATTTTAAATGGTTGGAAACCATTGTGGAAATGCTAAAAGCATCCTTTCTCTCATACTGACACATGTCTCAGCTCCATTCCCCCACATATGACTCCCTCTGCTTTTTTCTACCCCTTTCCCAGGGTCACACAGCACCCAGCCAAGATGGTACCTCTGGGTAACAGGTGGTGAGTGCGAAAGGGTGAAGGGAAGAGAAAGTGCCTTCCCTTGATTGAAACTACCAAGTTCAGTTACTCTCCAGAGAGGCAAGCAATAAGTTCCTGGTAGGGTTCTTTCTCTCTACCAATCAAAAATAGCACCCAGGAGACCAAAATGAACAACTGATCTGCCAATTTTATTGACATATATTTACATACCAGAAAATTTACTCTTCACTCATTTTCAGTGTATCATTCATTGCTTCTTAGTATTGAGTATGAAGTTTGCTGTAACTTTTTCTTTATACATATCCTTATCATGTTGAGGAGTTATTCTTCTATTCTTAACTCATTTAATATTTTTTATTATAAAAGGGTGTTTGATTTCACCAGATGCTTTTCCTGAATATACTGAAGTAATCTTGTGATTTTTGTCCCTTCTCCCATTAATATAATACATGACATTAATTGATTTTCACATGTTAAAACAACTGCATATCTGGGATAAACACAACTTGACTATGGTGTATCGTCCCTCTTATGTGGTGCTGGATCCAGTTGATCAGCATATTGTTGAGCATTTTGTACATTTGTCATGGTCTATAGTTGTCTTTCCCTGTGCTGACTTTATTCAGTTTGGTATACAATACTGGCTGTGTAGAATGAGTTGGAAAGTGTTTCCCCTCTCTTTAACATTTTGATACAGTGTGTGAGGATCAGTGTTCATTCTTTTAATGTTTGGTAGAATTTACCAGTTAAGCCATCTGTACACAGGCTTGTTCTTTTGTGGAAAGAATTTTTACATACTAATTCAAAATCCTTACTTTTTAAATAAATTTATTTCTTTATTTTTGGCTGTGCTGGGACTTTTTGCTGCATGCAGTCTTTCTCTATTTGCAGCTAATGGAGACCACTCTCTTGTTGTGGAGCACGAGCTCTAGGGTGCACAGACTTCAGTACTTGTGGTACATAGGCCTAGTTGCTCCATGGCATTCAGAATCTTCCCAGACCAGAGATCAAACATGCGTTCCCTGCTGTGGCAGGCAGATTCCTAAACATTGGACAACCAGGAAAGTCTTCAAAATCCTGACTTTTAATAGTTTTATTTAGATACTCTATTTCTTTTTTTTAAACATTTTTTGAAGTATGTCTATCGACACAAATTAATATAGCACACAATTCACCCATTTAAAGTGTAAAATGCAAACATTGCTAGTGTGTTTGAAGAGTCAGACAAGCATAACCACAATCAATTTTATAAAATTTCCAGCACATCAGTAAGAACCACAGTGGATGAACATTTACAAACACTGTATCCACCACAATCCCCCCCCAGCCCACCTCAGCCTTGTATGTTTGTGTGTTCAGTCACTCAATCGTGTCTGACTCTTTGCAACCCCATGGGAAGAAGCCTGTCAGCCCCTTCTGTTCATAGGATTTCCCAGACAAGAATACTGGAGTGGGTAGCCAATTCCTTCTCCAGGGGATCTTCACAAGCCAGGGATCAAACCTGCATCTTCTGCATTGGCAGGCAGATTCTATACCACTGTGTCACCTGGGAAGCCCCCAGCCTTAGGTAACCATTAATCTTCTTTCTTTATCTGTAAATTTCCCTATTCTGGATATTTCATCTAAGTGGAATCATAATATGTGGTCTTTGGTGGCTGGCTTCCTTCACCTAACATGATGTTTTTGAGGTTTACCAGCATTGTCTTTTTATTCTGTTTTTCATGCATTTGGTGTCACATCTAAGAATCCATTTCTGAAATCCAACGTCATAAAAATGTACCTCTGCATTTTCTTCTGAGAGTTTTAATGGCTCAAGTCTGGAAATTGATCAAAGGACTGTGATTCTCTGTTTTTGTGATTCAGAATAGACTTTCTTTTTTTTTTTTTATTTGACTGGTGACATCTCTGCTTATACAGATCAAGTAATAATTTATTGGGCTTCCTAACTCTTTTACTTCTAAAAAGATCATGAGCAACTAGATAAAATCATAGAGCTGCCCAATTCAGACTGTTCTGATTGGTGTTTTGACTCTGCTCTCCCTTACTGTAACCAGGCCCACCTTGCCCTTGGTGGTTGTGTGCTGGGGATCTAAATACTCCACTGCGTTTAGGTTTCCCAGTTCAGTGACCACAGTTCCTACTGTGAGTTCTGGCTCAGAGAAGAGTAATCACGGAGTTCTTCAAGGGTGCTGGGGCTCCCCTCACAGTCTTGGTTAAAGGTATGTCTTTGGGATACTCTGAGTATGGATGAGTAGGTGTTAAATGACAAATCCATACCAACAGTCAAATCTCTCTAAGCCTATGAATGCCTTCCTCTGTATTAAATCAAGGCAGGTCTGACATTTTCACTCACTGTGAGCCAACATTTGGTTTGTAGTTCAACCAACCAGACAAACTAAGAGCCTTTTCTAACTCTGAGTTGCAATTTTAAATACAGAATCTATGCTTAATGAATCATTTTGGCTTGATCTAGCTTTAAATGGGGAGGCTGATCACACTGGTGGTAAGGAGGCTGCTTCCCACGGAGCGTGGGGAGTATTCTTCTACTGGCAAAGATGACTCACCAGACTTGATAGGTTCAGTGTCCCCAGCTTCATCAGGGTCTCCCCACAAGTCTCTATCACAATGTACAGAATCCCATTCTTTCCAAGTCAGCACAGTCATTTTAACAGGAAACACTCTAGTGGCAGAATTAAACTTCAAGTCTATTTCAACCAGTTGAAGGATGAGCGTTTGCATGTGATCATTAGCAATCTCAACCTTGTATCTACAGGAGATACGTGTTTCCTTATGGATACACATAGAATCTTTTAGGTCTTTTACTGTAAATTGAACTAATCCTTTTCTTTCACCACTCTTTCCAACTACATTGGGAGCAACCAGAAAGCTCATCATATCTACCAGTGTTACAGAAATGTTCAAATGTATCATATACACAGTCACAGAACACCTTGTACCCAGCACTTCTTTTAAGTGCTTCATCAGGCATATCCAAAGCAGATATTTTCCATATATCCATTGCTATAGACTATTGATGCTGTCTTTACTACAGAGTCATTAACAGCTTTAAACCTAATCAGACTGCAGAGCTAATTCTAGAAACCCCAGAACCATTTGAGAAAACTCACTTTTTATTTTTTTATTTTTTTTATTTTTTTAATTATTAAATTTATTTATTTTTTTAATTACAATACTATGTTTGTTTTGCCATACATTGACACGAATCAGCCATAGGTGAACACAATCTCCCAATGCCGAAGCCCCTCCCACCTCCCACCCCACATCCTCTACTTGAATCATCCTGTGCATCAGCCCCATGCAACCTGCATCCTACATTGAACATAGATTGGCGCTTCATTTCTTACAAGAAAGTATACACGTTTCATTGCCATTCTCCCAAACCATCCCACCCTTTCCCTCTCCCTCAGAGTCCAAAAGTCCACTCTATACCTCTGTGTCTCTTTGTTGTCTCACATATAGGGTCATCATTACTGTCTTCTAAATTCCATATATATATGTCAGTATACTGTATTGGTGTTTTTCTTTCTGGCTTACTTCACTCTATATTGGCTATACAGAACTATGTGTTACAGATATACAATATAGTGATTTACAATTTTAAAAGTTATACTCCATTTATAGCTATTACAAAATACTGGCTGCATTCCCCATGTTTTGCAATGTATACTTGTAGCTTATTTTATGCATAATAATTTGTACCTCTTACTCCCCTATTCCTATCTTGCCCATTCCTCCTTCCCTCTCCCAACTGGTAACTACTAGTTTGCTCTCTGTGTCTGTGAGTCAGATTCTTCTATTTTAACATTCAATAGTTGTTCAGTTGCTCAGGCATGTCTGACTCTGTGAACTCATGGACTGCAGCATAATAGGCTTCCCAGGCCTTCACCATCTCCTGGAACTTGCTCAAACTCCTATCCACTGAGTTGGTGATGCCATCCAACCATCTCACCCTCTGTCCTCCCCCTTCTTCTGCTGCATTCAATATTTCCCAACATCAAGGTCTTTTCTAATGAGTCAGTTCTTTGCATCAGGTGGCCAAAGTATTGGAGTTTCAGCTTCAGCATCAGTCTTTCCAATGAAAATTGAGGACTGATTTCCTTTAGGATAGACTGGTTGGATTGCCTTGCAGTCCAAGGGATTCTCAGGAGTCTTCTCCAACACCAGAGTTCAAAAGCAACAGTTCTTCAGTGCTCATCCTTGTATATGATCCAACTATCACATCCATGCATGACTACTGGAAAAACCACAGCTTTGACTAGACAGACCTTTGTCAGCAAAGCAATGGTCTCTGCTTTCTAATATGCTGTCTGGCTGTGTCATAACTTTTCTTCCAAGGAGCAAGCATCTTTTAATTTCATGGCTGCAGTCACCATCTGCAGTGGTTTGGAGCCCAAGAAAATAAAATCTGTCATGGTTTCCCCATCTATTTGCCATGAATTGATGGGACCAGATGCCATGATGTTTGTTTTTTTGAGTGTTGAGTTTTAAGCCAACTTTTTCACTCTCCTCTTTCACTTTAATCAAGAGGCTTTTTAGTTCCTTTTTGCTTTGTGGCATAAGGGTAGTGTCATCTGAGTATTTGAGGTTATTATTCTGTTTTATTTTTTTTTAATTCAACGTCTAAGTGTGATCATACAGTGTTTGTCTTTCTCTGTCAGACTCATTTCACTTAGCATATTGCCCTCCAAGTCCATCCATGTTGCTGAAAATGGCAAAATGCCATTTGTTATTATGGCTGTGTAGTATTCCATTATGAGTATGTGTGTATGTGTGTTTGTGTGTGTGCCACACCTTATTTATCCATTCATCCATTGATGCACACTTAGACTGCTTCCATATCTTGGTATACCATGAACATTGGGGTGCATGTATCTTTTCAAATTAGAGTTTTTGGTGTTTGTGTTTTTTTTTTTTTTTTCAGATATATACCCAGGAATGGAATGCTGGGTCACATAGCTCAATTGTAGTTTTCGGAGAAAAGTCCCTACTGCTTTCCACAGTGACTGCACCAATTTACATTCCCACCAACACTTCACAAGATCCCCTTTTGTGACATCCTTGGTACTATTTATTATTTGTGTTCTTTTTGATGATACCCATTCTCACAGGTATGAGGTGACATTTCATTGTGATTTTGATTTGCATTTCCCTGATGGGTTAGTGATGTTGAGCACATTTTCATATGCCTGTCACCCATCTGTATCAGGGATACATTATATCTACTTTGGCAAAGTTTCTATTCAGTCTTTCTGCCCATTTTTAATTTTTTTCCTGACACTGTATTTTTTTTTATCTTTTTTTTAATACTTTATTCTTTATTACAATACTGTATTTGTTTTTCCATACATTGACATGAATCAGCCACAGGTGTCCATGATCTCCCAATGCCGAAGCCCCCTCCCACCTCCCACCCCATATCATCTCCCTGAATCATCCCGTGCACCAGCCCCAAGCATCCTGCCTCCTGTATTGAACATAGACTGATGCTTCGTTCTTACAAGATAGTATACATGTTTCAATGCCATTCTCCCAAATCATCTGACACTGTATTTTTAAGCTATTTATATACATTGGATATTAACCCTAAATCAGTCATTTGAAATATTTTCTCTCATTCAGTAGGTTCTTTTCATTTTTTCAATAGTTTATTTTGCTGCGCAAGAACTTTAAGGTTAAATTAGGTCCCTGTGCTATGCTAAGTAGCTTCAGTTGTGTCTGACCCTTTTGCCACCCTATGGACTGTAGCCCACTATGCTCCTCTGGCCATGAAATTCTCCAGGCAAGAATACTGGAGTGGGTTTCCCTGCCCTTCTCCATTGTATCTTCCTCATCCAGAGATTGAACCTTCGTCTCTTTATGTCTTCTGCCTTCGCAGGCAAGTCCTTTATTAGTAGTGCCACCTGGGAAGCCCATTTGCTTATTTTTGCTTTTATTTCTTTTACTTAAGGAGATGGATCCCAAAACAATGCTGTTGTGATTTGTGTCAGAGTGTGTTCTGCCTATGTTTTCATCCAGAAGTTTTACATATTCAATCTTACACATATGTCTTGAATCCATTTTTAGTTTGTTTTTGTATATAGTGTTAGATGATATTCTAATTTCATTCTGTTACATGCAGCTGTCCAGTTTTTCCAGCACCAGTTACTGGAGAGACTGTCTTTTCTCCACTGTATACTGTATTCTTACCTCCTTTGTTGTAGATTAATTGACCATAGGTGCATAGGCTTGTTTCTATTATTTCTATTCTATTTAATTGAGCTGTATATCTGGTTTTGTGACAGTAGCATACTGTTTTGATTACTAAAGATTTGTATTATAGTCTAAGCTCAATAAGTTGGATTCTTCGAGCTCTGTTCTTCTTCTTCTTCTTCTTCTTTTAACTTTATTTGGCAGTGTCTCATCTTTGTTGCAGCACATGGGATCTTTGATATTCATTGAGGCATGTGGGATCCTCAGGTGTGGCATTCGGAATCCTCAGTTTCAGCACTTGGGATCTTTTTAGATGTAACATACAGCGTCTTTACTGCAGCATGTGAACTCTAAGTTGTGGCATGTGAGTCTCAGCTGCAGCATGCTAACTCTTAGTTGCTGCATGTAGAATCTAGTTCTCTGATCAGGGATCAAACTTGGGCCATCTACATTGAGAGAATGGAGCCCTAGCCACTGGACCACCAGGAAAGTCCCTCCAAGTGTGTTCTTTTTCCAAAGATACTTTTGGTTATTTGGGGTCTTTTGTGTCCATACAAATTTCTAGTTCTGTGAAAAATGCCATTGATAATTTGATATGGATTACATTGAATCTATAGATTGCCTTGGATAGTATAGTCATTTTACAAAATTGATTCTTCCAATCCAAGAACATGGTATAGTTTTCTATCTCATGCTGTCCTCAATTTCTCTCATTAACATCTTACAGTTTTCTAAGTACAGGTCTTTTGCCTCCTTAGGTATGTTTATTTATAGGTAGTTTATTCTTTTTGATGCAGTTAAATGTGATTATTTAATGGTAAATGGGATAATATCCTGAAGTTCTCTTTCTGCTAGTCATTGTTAGTGTACAGAAATGTGAATACAGTTTTATATATTCATTTTGCATACTACAACTTTACTGAATTCATTGATGAGCTCTACTAGTTTTCTGGACCAAGAAACTGGGAAGGCTCTGGGTCAGAACAAAAGGAAATCTCTAGCTGCCATGGGCAGCCAAGGGGAGCAGGGGTGGGTTAGCATCTCTCAGGAGTATGCAGGGGCTGCCAGAACATACAGAGAGGAAAGAGGGGGCCTTGGGATTCAGCCATTTACAGGGAGTGCCCTGCCACAATCCTGACAGCTGAGGAAGCAGCCAAGAGTGTTTGATGGGTCCCAAACAGGCTAAAATGGAACTTGGCTTTTCGGGGATCTGAGGCATCCCCAGGTCACATGAAAGGGCACTGAGTAAGGCTTCTGTCTACAGGACACACTGGGCAAGTCTATCTAGCTTGCTCAAGCTGTATCTAGAGACATTTAATTTAGGTAGTGTTTCAGCACCAGTTTGCAAGAATTGACAAGGAACCCCACCCCTCATTGGTGATGGGACTTCCAGCAAGGAGCCAAGGTCCACTGGGAGATCAGTGCTTATGTGCCTTAGATGCAGACTTGCTTGACACATAGCAAGCTTCCCGGTAACCACATGGCAGACTAAAGTGTCAGGAACCTTGCCACCTCCTGTACATTCCCTGAGTCCTCACTACCCCGTGAGGCATATGTCCCTACAATTGCCCATGTGGGGAAGCAGAGGCTCACAGTGGGTTAGCCAGGCAACTGGGGATCAGTAGGGCTGAGGTGTCCACCTTGGCATCTCCTCACCTGAGCCCTATCTCTCACCCATTGGGCCAGGCTCCTGGGCCCTGGCTGGCTGATGCCTCAAGGTCAGAGGCATTTCTGATTCTGGAAATCTCAGGAAGATCTTCATCCCCAGGAGCAGAGTTGGAGTTGGAGGCATTAATGGGGTGGTTCGCTCATGTGGGCCACCATGCATGGCTGCCTCTTTGATGCTAGAACATCAGGCCCCAGAGCAGGATGGCAACTGTCATGGCCTGGATGCAGAGCCAGATAGAGGTCCCATGGATGGCAGTCACAGGAAAGGGAGCTACATTGTGTGTGACGGCCCAGGGTGACCACCCCTGCCCATGTGCCTGGGACTGGGGTGTGCAGAGCAAGCCCGGCCTGGAGTGGACAAGGGCAGGTATCAGAGCCCAGACGATGGTGGCCTGTCCTCCTTATGTATCCCTGGGACCTCAGCCAATGCCTCTACAGCCCCCACCCTGGGGTTCCCCCAGACCAATGGCAGGGCCCAGAGAGGGTTTCCCAGGAAGTAGTGGACCATGGTCAACAGTCACTGCTTTGTGTCCATCTGGTGGGAGGAAGATGGCACTTGCATAGGCATCAGTGAGGAACTCTTCAAGAACATTTTGGAGAGGGTGGGCTCAGACAAGGTATTTGAGACAGACTATATGAAGAGATTCATCTGCCAGCTTAGCTTGTACGGATTCAGCAAAGCACACCAAGATGTGCTCACCTCCCTCTGCCTGACTAACCTGCTCACAGAGGATCCATATGTCTGTGTCCTGAGCAAGGCAAGGGCAGGGAAGTACCTGCTGGGCCCTGGGAACAGGTTGAGTACCAACCTCAGGAATGCCAGGGATAGTGGCAGGCCTGCTGGAAAAGCTGTGTGTAAAGACGGGATGGGGGAAGCAGGTGGAGGAAGGGTTTGTGTGCCCCTATGACTCCCTCATGGCTCAGACCTGAAAGAATCCTCCTGCAAGGTGGAAGACCTAGAATTGATCCCTGGGGTGAGAAGATCCCCTGGAGGAGGTCATGACAACCCACTCCAGTATTCTTGCCAGGAGAATCCCTATGGACATAGGAACCTGGTGGGCTATTGTCCACAGGGTTGCAAAGAGTTGCATATGACTGAGCAACTAAGCACATGACTTCTATAGCTGTGGAACAGGAGTTTAATGCAGGGAAGCACAGGTCCTTTCCTGGGAAGTGTTCTGGTTAGCCAAGAAAGTGCAGGCCAGGGGTCAACAACTGCATAGAAAGCAGAGAAGCTTCTGCAGTCTGCCCACTGCAAATGCCAAGTCCCCTCTCCAGGCCTTGTACGGATATTCTCTGAGTCATCTGCCAAGGGCGAGCAGTGATGGTGAGTTAGTGAGTCTCAAGGATGGGCAAGCTGGGACACTGCCTCCTGTGGGACAGGGTCCCACTTTGTCCATGAGGCCTGGATATGGCTCAGTGAGGGCACCCACGGGCCTAGCCCAAAGGGTGTTGGTTTCAGTAAGCTTTTTGAGACTCAGACTTTGCTATTTTCTCTCTCTCTCTCTCTCTCAGTGAACTCCAGTTACAGTTCTACTGGAGTCCCCTGTTGAAGAGAGACAGCCCACACCTCCTGGGGAAGATGACGAGGAGAGGGGGTGTTAAGTCTGTGTCTAGGCAGGTGGGAGGTAGGCCAGCAGCCCTGGTCATCCCTTCTAAGCCCAGCACCATTCAGCCATAGGAAAGCTTGTCACCTTGCCCTGAGGGTACCCAGGGGACCACAAGCCATCTGGAACTCGCCCCCCACCACTGCGCTGGCCAGGACCTATGCCACCCCTGCTGCTGGTCTGGGGAAAGCAGCCTTGTCCCCCTTGATGGGTACTGATGCTTGGCAGCCCTAGGGGACACAGGCTCCAGTCTGTCTAGTCCCAGTCCTGATGAGATATCCCTGCCCATTGTGGACCAGTGGCTATGCTTCACCTGGCCTCCTGCCCAGATGGCTCCTTCCATGGTGGTGGTGGGCCCCATCACTGTGCCCACTGAGATCTTCAGCCAGTCTTTTGGGCAGCTCCCAGTGGCCATGCTGATGCCTTTCTGAACCACCTTGATGCCCATTGTGGCTCAGGTCCAGAACCCCTTCTACTACTTCTCAAGCAGTCCCTTTTTCCCATAGTCTCTAGCCATTCTTTCCTGTAATCCCCACCCTCTTCAGATTCACCCCAGGGGACCCCAAATATGCACCCTATTCAGACATATAGAGGCGGCCCTGTGGCCAGAACAGTGCAAGGCAATAAAGAGCCTGAAAACACAGGATTTCCCGCCCAGCACAAGTATTCAGTGCCTCCATCCTGGGCCTAGCTGAGTACTTGAGCCCCTCAGGCAGCTCCTTGCTCAGGAAGGCAAGATAAATGGCCTCTCCCTTGGCACAATGCAAGCACTTTGTACACACCAGGGAAAGGCCCTCAGTTGCTCTACACCTACTCACTGAAAAGACCCATCAAGGGCTTGACAAGAGCCTGGCGGAGTGGCTTCACAGGCACAGGGACACTGTCCAGCAGGATCCTCACCTGACAGATGAGGAGAAATTAGGTCTTCCTTTGTCGGGCCCCCAAAGAGCCCTTACTATCCTGGGACTCACAGGGCTGGAGCCTGTGGTTCCTGCCCAACGCTTGCAGTTGCTCAGTTTGGGGGCTCGTTGGTGTCTGGACAGCAGGCCGGAGGTTTGGCTTCATTGCAGGGCCTGCATCTGGTGACATTTTCTTGTTTCCCTTTTCTTTTCCTTTTTAGCTTAGAACTCCAAGGGTGTCACAATTCAGCACCTTCTGCTCGCTGGGGTGTTCAGTTTATATTGTCAGTTCAGATCAGTTCAGTTCAGCAACTCAGTCGTGTCCAGCTCTTTGCAACCCCATGAATCACAGCACGCCAGGCCTCCCTGTCCATCACCAACTCCAGGAGTTCACGCAGACCCACGTTCATCGAGTCAATGATGCCATCCAGCCATCTCATCCTCTGTCATCCCCTTCTCCTCCTGCCCCCAATCCCTCCCAGCATCAGAGTCTTTTCCAGTGAGCCAGCTCTTCACATGAGGTGGCCAAAGTACTGGAGTTTCAGCTTTAGCATCATTCCTTCCAAAGAAATCCCAGGGCTGATCTCCTTCAGAATGGACAGGTTAGATCTCCATGCAGTCCAAGGGACTCTCAAGAGTCTTCTCCAACACCACAGTTCAAAAGCATCAATTCTTCAGCACTCAGCCTTCTTCACAGTCCAACTCTCACACCCATACATGACCATTGGAAAAACCATAGCCTTGACTAGACAGACCCTTGTTGGCAAGTAATGTCTCTGCTTTTCAACATGCTATCTAGGTTGGTCATAACTTTTCTTCCAAGAAATGAGTCTTTTTATTTTTTAATTGTATTTTTAAATTTAATTTTATACTGTGATTTCTCTTAAAAGAGTGTTTGTCCTGAGGAGCATAGCAAGTAGCCCTCCAGGGTCACACTGTAGAGACAATGGCTCTGAGGTCAGGTGAGGGGAGAATGCACACACAAGTCCACTGGAACCAGAAGGCTGGGTTTTCCTTGTTGGCAGTCAGGTGCAGGCAGAGGAGGCCCTGAGAAAGGACATAGGATGGTGCAGGCCAGGTCTCTGTCAGCCCCAGTACTGAGCTGCTATGACGCCCAACCAGGCTGCTCACTTCCAAGCCAAAATGCAGCCCCTTATAAAGGTTCACTGCTTGTGGAATGCCTTAGCTTTTCAGAAGGTTTCATTACCTTTTTTGTCTTGATTTCTGTATGCCTCCTGACCTGGAATCACATGCAGATAATGCTATTTAAAAACCACATTCCCAGAATTCTCAACATGTGTGGCACCTGCTTACCTGTAAATTATAAAGAAAGCAGAGATGGGCAGATTGCAATCTCAAGTCATCTGCTTGTCACAAAAGGCAACTTTTATTTACAAAGTCAAGGCTGCCTGATATCAAGAAACTCATATGGTACTTCACTCCCACTGCTCAGTCCTTGGTAGATTTTGACTGATGTCTGCAGAGTGAAGAGGCTAAGCATGCATCCTCCTGGACTGGGCAGAGGTGGCAGCCTAAGGTCACACAGGAGTGGAGGGAAGGAGTATGGCCTTTATAGGCTGGCTCTGGACAGTCAAACTGTCTTGAGCCTGATGCATGCCCCAGTCACCAAAAGAGAGGCCAGGTGGCTCCAGAGGTATGGGTTTAGTTCTGTCCCCAGGGCCCCACAGGTGACAGTGTCTAGGAGAGTGGAAATGCAATTCAACCAGACAGGGTGTCTCAGAGAGGGGGCCTACCTCATAAGTGTTCCAACTAGGTAAGAGTGACCCTGGAGGCCCAATCAGGCAGACCTTGGGGATCTGGAGATCCATGGCCAACTCATTTTCCACCAGCTCTGCCTGAGCTTCCCTTGGCCCAGTGCTCATCTTGGGTCCTCTGTGGCCCCTTTATCACCTGGGCTCACAGGGATGAGGTGGAGAGGCTGGAAGAGGCTGATTTCTGGATGACAGAAACAAGGCTTAACCTGCAGTGAGCAAAGCTGGTGGTGCTCTGGAATGCCAGCTTTCTGCAGGAGGAACTGCCTGGGACTCTGTGAGAACTGTTATGAGCCAAGGCCCTGGGATGAATCGAGCTACAAACTGGCAGAGGAGGCTGATAAAACACCACAGCCTGGGTCTTGTCCATGCCCAAACCAATAAGCAGTGCCTGTGACCAGGCAGCAAGGTGCTCAGTCATCTGCTGAGCCTCTGGAAAGGGAAGGAAGGCCCTCATTTCTAGGGTCTGAGGTCCCAGCCAGGGACCCCTCCAAGGCCCCATGCAAACCCCCAGATGAGGAACTCTGCATCCTCCCTCCCTCAGCAAACTTGGGGACGCCCAAGCCTCACTCAGGCAGCATATCTTGCCTCTGAGAAGTGCTCTGGGGTGTTGTAGGGGGGTCTGGTGGAGGCCAGGCCATCATGAAGGCTGGGCCATACTGCAGTGAGGCTGAGTCTTTGGCTCTCAGGGGCCCCAGGGGCAGGGCAAGACAGGTCAGCCACCCACCCTCCTCCCAAATGTCTCTCCTTTCTGGGGGAAGAGTCTAAAGTCGCCCGACCAGTGGGGACTTAGAACCCACAACTCACAAGTTCGTGGCCCCCGAGACCCCCTGGCCAGTCTGCACATAAAGGACCTGTACAGGGGTGTGGGAGTAGGGCATCTGTGCAGACCAGTGGAAGAGAGCCACCAGGGAGACAACACTGGAGATACCCTAGAGAGAAGGAGGGTGAAGTCACTATGAGCGGCCAAGGACATTTCCAGGCTGCTGAGTACTTGCTAACTCACCTGCTGCTGCTCATCCACTTCAGCTAAAACATTATTTATACAAAATTTCCGAGGTCTGGTGACACTGAGGGGCTCCCATGGGAAAGCGAGTGGTTCCCTCTGGTTCCCCACAATCATGGGCACTGCAGCACCCCCCCTTCCAGAAACTGTGCTGGGACTGCAGCATTCTCTCAAGGGTTAAGGAAACCTCCTCCTGAGAGAGGACGAGGGATCCAGTCACTCCATGATAACGGACACTATAGAAAACAACTCGAGGGGGTGGTCCTAAGATGGAGGAGGCATAGGACGGGGAGACCACTTTCTCCCAAACAAATTCATCAAAAGCACATTTAAACGCTGAGTAAATGCCACAAAACAACTTCTGAATGCTGGAAGAGGACATCAGGCACCCAGAAAAGCAGCCCATTGTATTTAAAAGGAGGTAGGAAAAAATATAAAAAATAAAAAGAGAGACAAAAGAGGTAGGGATGGAGCTCTGTCCTGAGAAGGGAGTCTTAAAAACAGAGAAGTTTCCAAACACCATGGGAACACTCTCATGGCCGAGTCTGTGGTGAGCCTTGGAACCACAGAGGGCAACATCACTTCAGTTCAGTTCAGTCGCTCAGTCATGTCCGACTATTTGTGACCCCATGAATTGCAGCACGCCAGGCCTCCCTGTCCATCACCAACTCCCAGAGTTCATTCAGACTCACGTCCATAGAGCCAGTGATGCCATCCAGCCATCATACCCTCTGTCGTCCCCTTCTCCTCCTGCCACCAATCCCTCGCAACATCAGAGTCTTTTCCAATGAGTCAACTCTTCGCATGAGGTGGCCAAAGTCCTGGAGTTTCAGCTTCAGCATCATTACTTCCAAAGAAATCCCAGGGCTGATCTCCTTCAGAATGGACTGGCTGGATCTCCTTGAAGTCCAAGGGACTCTCAAGAGTCTTCTCCAACACCACAGTTCAAAAGCATCAATTCTTTGGCACTCAGCCTTCTTCACAGTCCAACACTCACATCCATACATGACTACTGGAAAAACCATAGCCTTGACTAGACAGACCCTTGTTGGCAAAGTAATGTCTCTGCTTTTCAACATGCTGTCTAGTTTGGTCATAACTTTTCTTCCAAGGAGTAAGCGTTTTTAATTTCATGGCTGCAGTCACCATCTGCAGTGATTTTGGAGCCCCTAAAATAAAATCTGACACTGCTTCTACTGTTTCCCCATCTATTTCCCATGAAATGATGGGACCAGATGCCATGATCTTCGTTTTCTGAATGTTGAGCTTTAAGCCAACTTTTTCACTCTCCACTGTCACTTTCATCAAAAGGATTTTTGGTTCCTCTTCACTTTCTGCCATAATGGTGGTGTCATCTGCATATCTGAGGTTATTGGTATTTCTCTGGGCAATTTTGATTCCAGCTTGTGTTTCTTCCAGCCCACCGTTTCTCATGATGTACACTGCGTATAAGTTAAATAAGCAGGGTGACAACATACAGCATTGATGTACTCCTTTTCCTATTTGGAACCAGTCTGTTGTTCCATGTCCAGTTCTAACTGTTTCTTCCTGACCTACATATAGGTTTCTCAAGAGGCAGGTCAGGTGGTCTGATATTCCCATCTCTTTCAGAATTTTCCACAGTTTATTGTGATCTACACTGTCAAAGGCTTTGGCATAGTCAATAAAGCAGAAGTATATGTTTTTCTGGAACTCTCTTGATTTTTCCATGATCCAGTGGATGTTGGCAATTTGATCTCTGGTTCCTCTGCCTTTTCTAAAACCAGCTTGAATGTCTGGAAGTTCACGGTTCACGTATTGCTGAAGCCTGGCTTGGAGACTTTTGACCATTACTTTCTAGCATGTGCAGTTGTGCAGTAGTTTGAGCATTTTTGGCACTGCCTTTCTTTGGAATTGGAATGAAACCTGATCTTTTCCAGTACTGTGGCCACTGCTGAGTTTTCCATATTTGCTGGCATATTGAGTGCAGCACTTTCACAGAATCATCTTTCAGGATTTGAAACAGCTCCACTGGAATTCTATCATCTCCACTAGCTTTGTTTGTAGTGATTCTTTCTAAGGCCCACTTGATTTCACATTCCAGGATGTCTGGCTCTAGGTGAATGTTCACACCATTGTGATTATCTGGGTCATGAAAATCTTTTTTGTACAGTTCTGTGTATTCTTGCCACCTCTTCTTAGTATCTTCTTCTTCTGTTAGGTCCATACCATTTGTGTCCTTTATCGAGCCCATCTTTGCATGAAATGTTCCCCTGGTGTCTCTAATTGTCTTGTAGAGATCTCTAGTCTTTCCAGTTCTGTTGTTTTCCTCTATTTCTTTGCATTGATCACTGAGGAAGACTTTCTTATCTCTTCTTGCTATTCTTTGGAACTCTGCATTCAGATGCTTATATCTTTCCTTTTCCCCTTTGCTTTTCACTTCTCTTCTTTTCACAGCTGTTTGTAATGCCTCCTCAGACAGCCATTTTGCTTGTTTGCATTTCTTTTCCATGGGGATGGTCTTGATCCCTGTCTCCTGTACAATGTCACAAACCTCCATCCATTAGTTCATCAGGCACTCTATCTATCAGATCTAGTCCCTTAAATCTATTTATCACTTCCACTGTATAATGATAAGGGTTAGCATAACCAGGAGGAAAAATAAATAAATAATTAAAACCCACTGAATATGTACCCAGTGTAACTCCCCCAGTGGAGAAGCAGCACAGACGCCTGCACCCATGACTAGCAAGGGCGGCTGGGCAGGGAGGTATAGGCTGCATTGCTTAGAGTAAGGACCAAGCCTGAATGCCCCGAGGGCAATGTGGGGAACTAACTTGGGAAAGCAAACCAGACTGTGGGATAGATACCACGTGAAAAGCGCTAACCTAAAACACTGCCAGGCCCGCTCACAGAACAAAGGACTAACTAGGAGTTATGTGAAAAGCCCTATCCTAAGACACCATCAAGCCAGCTCATAGAACAAAGGACTGAGTAGGGCTAGCCAGCTGCAGACTGGCCATCTTCCTCTGGTGACAGGCAGGCAAGGGCAGCTAGAGCCAGAAGGGGACGATCACGGTCCCAGGGAGGCATTATCTACCAAACTGCAAGCAGGCTTCATGGCTAATCTAGACTTCTGGTGATTCTGGATGACCAACATCTGCCTGAGAAGGTGTGCCAGTTGTACACTCAGAAAACCGAGTGGCAGGGATTGGGGAGTCAATAAGTTGCAGCGGCCATGCTCGCCAAACTTCTGGTCACCTGAGCTGCTCAGACATGGGAAGGTCACAAAACACAGGCCCAACCGAGTCTGCACCTCTGAAGACTACTATCTAAACCTTGGTGACTTAGACCTGGGAAGTGCATACAACCCAGGGCGAGACTCAGACAGTTCCCGGCAGAGCAACCTAGAGCCTAAGCAGTGTAGACAGGGAAGCACACACACTCTGTGAGCATGGGCAAACCCAGTGTGGTTGAGACACTGTGAGCACACGCCAGTGTTATTTGTTTGCACAACTGAACAAATGAGCCTAAAAAGTGTGCAACACCACCCTGTTGTGTCAGGCAGAAATTAGATACTGAAGACACCAGCAAACAGAAGAAGCTAAAACAGACAGAACCTCCTTGGAAGTGACAGGTACAATAGATTAAAACCCTGTTGTTAGTACTGACTACATAGGAAGAGGACTATAGATCTTGAGAAATATAAGCCAGACTAAGGAACTATCCGAAAATGAAGTGACCCCACACTGCCCACAACACCACCAGAGGAAGGCCTAGATATATTTTTACTATCATTCTTTATTTTTTTTTATTTTAAGTCATTTATTACTCCTTTAATTCTCATTTTAATAAGCTACTATTACTTTGCAAAAAAGAGAATGACCCTATTTTTTAAAACAAACTTCATGTATATATATATATGAAATAATTTTTGTTACTGTGTTTTTTTCTTTAATATTGTATTTTGAAAAGCCAACCTCTACCCTAGATTTTTAATCTTTGTTTTTTGATTTTTGTTATCAATTTTGTACCTTAAAGAACCCAATCTTCAGTACCTACTTTTACTTGGGAGTGAGATTACTGGCTTGACTGCTCGTTCCCCCTTTGGAGTCTCCTTTTTCTCCATCAGGTGGCCTCTATCTCCTCCCTCCCCCATCTCTTCTCTACCCAACTCTGTGAATCTCTTTGCGTGTTCTGGGTAGCGGAGAGCACTTAGGGAACTAATTACTCTGGCAGGATCTGTCTCTCTCCTTTTGATTCCCCCTTTATCCTCCTGGCCATCTCTGTCTCCTTCCTCCCTCTTCTCTTCTCTGTATAACCCCGTGAATACCTCTGAGCGGTCCAGACTGTGGAGCACACATAAGGAAGTGATTACTGGCTAGCTTGCTCTCTCTTCTTTTGATTCCACCTCTATCTCCCTCCTCCCTCTTTTCTCCATGTAACTCTGTGAACCTTTCTGGGTGTCCCTCACTGTGGAGAAACTTTTCATCTTTAACCTAGATGTTTTATCAATGGTCCTGTATATATAGAGAAGTCATGAGGCTACTGTAAAAATAAGACTGAAAACCAGAAGCAGGAAGCTTAAGTCCAAATTCCGGGGAACACCAAAGAACTCATGACTCCAGGGAATTAATCAACAGGGGCTCATCAAATGCCTCCATATCTACACTTAAACCAAGCATGACCCAAGGCCCAACAAGTTCCAGAGCAAGACATACCATGCAAATTCTCTAGCAACACAGGAACATAGTGCTGAGCTTCAAAATACAGGCTGCTCAAAGTCACTTCAAACCCACTGACATCTTATAACTCATTACTCAACATTTCGTGCACTCCAGAGAGAAGAAATCCAGAACCACCCACCAGAACACCGACACAAGCTTCCCTAACCAGGAAACCTTGACAAGCCACCTGTACAACCCCACCCACAGTGAAGAAAATCTACAATAAGAAGAACTCCACAAACTGCCAGAATACAGAAAGACCACCCCAAGCTCAGCAATATAAACAGGATGAAGAGACAAAGGAATACCCAGCAGGTAAAAGGACAGGGTAAATGCCCACCAGACCAAAGAGGAAGAGATATAGAATCTACTTGATAAAGAATTCCAAATGATGATAGTGAAAATGATCCAAAATCGTGAAAACAAAATGGAATCTCAGATAAATGGCCTGGAGACAAGGATGGAACAGATGCAAAAAGGTTTAAGAAGGACCTAGAAGAAATAAAAAAAAAGTCAATATATAATGATTAATGCAATAAATGAGATCAAAAACACTCTGGAGGCAACAAATAGTAGAATAAAGGAGGCAAAAGATAGGATTAGTGAGGTAGAAGATAGAATGGTAGAAATAAATGAATCAGAGAGGAAAAAATAAAAATGAATTTAAAGAAATGAGGACAATCTCAGAGACTTCTGGGACAATGTCAAATGCCACCACATTCGAATCATACAAGTCTCAGAAGAAGAAGACAAAAAGAAAGACCATGAGAAAATACTTGAGGGGATAATAGTTGAAAACTTCCCTAAAATGGGGAAGGAAATAATCACCAAAGTCCAAGAAACCCAGAGAGTCCAAAACAGGTTAAACCCAAGGTGAAACACCCCAAGACATATATTAATCAAATTCACAAAGATCAAACACAAAGAACAAATATTAAAAGCAGCAAGGGAAAAACAACAAATAACATACAAGGGGATTCTCATAAGGATAACATCTGATCTTTCAATAGAAACTCTTTAGGCCAGAAGGGAATGGCAGGACATACTAAAAGTGATGAAAGCAAATAACCTACAGCCCAGATTACCGTACCCAGCAAGGATCTCATTCAAATATAAAAGAGAAATCAAAAGCTTTACATACAAGCAAAAGCTGAAAGAATTCAGCACCACCAAACCAGCTCTCCAACAAATGCTACAATATCTTCTCTAGACAAGAAACAAACAAACAAAAAAAAAATGGTGTATAAAGTCGAACCCAAAACAATAAAGTAAATGACAATGGGATCATATTTATCAATAATTACCTTAAACATAAATGAGTTGAATGCCCCAACCAAAAGACAAAGACTGGCTGATAGGATATAAAAACAAGACCCCTATATATGTTGTCTACAAGAGACCCATCTCAAAACAGGGGACACATACAGACTGAAAGTGAAGGGCTGAAAAAAGATATTGCACACAAATAGAGACCAAAAGAAAGCATGAGTTAGCAATACTCATATCAGATAAAATAGACTTTCAAACAAAGGCTGTGAAAAGAGACAAAGAAGGACACTACATAATGATCAAAGGATCAATCCAAGAAGATGATATAACAATTGTCAATATATATGCGCTCAACATAGAAGCACCACAATATGTAAGAAAAATGTTAATAAGTATGAAAGGGGAAATTAACAGTAACACAATAATAGTGGGAAACTTTAATACCCCACTTACACCTATTGATAGATCAACTAAACAGAAAATGAACAAGGAAACACAAACTTTACATGATACAATAGACCAGTTAGACCTAATTGATATCTATAGAACATTTCACCCCAAACAATTAATATCACCTTTCTCTCAAGTGCACACAGAACCTTCCTCAGGATAGATCACATCCTGGGCCATAAATCTAGCCTTGGTAAATTTAAAAAAAAAAAAAAGAAAGAAAGAAATCATTTGAAGCACCTTTTAAGACCACAATACAGTGAGATTAGATCTCAATTACAGGAGAAAAACTATTAAAAATTCCAACATATGGAGGCTGAACAACACGCTTCTGAATAACCAATAAATCAGAAAAGAAATCAAACTATGCACAGAAACAAATTAAAATCAAAACACAGCAACACAGAACCTGTGGGGCACTGTAAAAGCAGTGCTAAGGGGAGGGTTTATAGCAATATAGGCATACCTCAAGAAACAAGAAAAAAGTCAAATAAATAACCTAACTCTACACCTAAAGCGACTAGAAAAGGAAGAAATGAAGAACCCCAGGGTTGGTAGAAAGAAAGGAATCTTAAAAATTAAGGCACAAATAAATACAAAAGAAACAAAAGAGACCATAGCAAAAATCAACAAAGCCAAAAGCTGGTTCTTTGAGAGGATAAACAAAATTGAAAAACAATTAGCCAGACTCATCAAGAAACAAAGGGAAAAAAATCAAATCAATAAAATTAGAAATGAAAATGGAAAGATCATAACAGACAACACAAAAATACAAAGGATCGTAAGAGACTACTGTCAGCAATTATATGCCAATAAAATGGACAGCTTGGAAGAAATGGACAAATTTTTAGAAAAGTACAACTTTCCAAAACTAAGCCAGGAAGAAATAGAAAATCTTAACAGATCCATCACAAGCACGGAAATTAAAACTGCAATCAGAAATCTTCCAGCAAACAAAAGCCCAGGTCCAGACAGCTTCACAGCTGAATTCTGCTAAAAATTTAGAGAAGAGCTAACACCTATCCTACTCAAACTCTTCTATAAAATTGCAGAGGAAGGTAAACTTCCAAACTCATTCTACAAGGCCACCATCACCCTAATACAAAATCTTGACAAAGATGCCCCCAAAAAAGTAAACTATAGGCCAATATCTCTGATAAACATAGATGCAAAAATCTTTAAAAATATTTCAGCAATCAGAATCCAACAACACATTAAAAAAAAATCATACATCATGACCAAATGGGCTTTTTCCCAGGAATGCAAGGATTCTTCAATATCTGCATATCAATCAATGTAATACACCACATTAACAAATTGAAAAATAAAAGCCATATTATTATATCATTAGATGTTGAGAAAGCCTTTGACAAAATTCAACATCCATTTATGACAAAAACTCTCCAGAAAGCAGGAATAGAAGGAACATACCTCAACATAATAAAAGCTATATATGACAAACCCATAGCAAACATTATCCTCAACAGTGAAAAATTGAAAGCATTTACCCTAAAGTAAGGAACAAGACAAGAGTCCCCAGTTTCACCACTACTATTCAACATAGTTTTGGAAGTTTTGGCCATAGCAATCAGAGCAGAAAAAGAAATAAAAGGAATCCAAATAGGAAAAGAAGAAGTAAAACTCTCACTGTTTGCAGATTATGATCCTCTAAATTCACCTGTGGCTGATTCATGTCAATGTGTGGCAAAACAAATACAGTATTGTAATTTTAAAAATAAATAAATAAATAAAAATTTTTTAAAAAATTAAAAATAAATAAATAAATAAATAGAAAACCCTAAAGACTCCACTAGAAAATTACTAGAACTAATCAATAAATATAGTAAAGTTGCAGGATATAAAATCAACACACAGAAATCCCTTGCATTCTTATACACTAATAATGAGAAAAAAGAAAGAGAAATTAAGGAAACAATTCCATTCACCATTGCAATAAAAAGAATGAAATACTTAGGAATATATCTACCTAAAGAAAGAAAAGACCTATATATAGAAAACTATAAAACACTGGTGAAAGAAATCAAAGAGGACACTAATGGATCAAGAAATATACCATGTTCATGGATCAGGAGACTCAATATAGTGAAAATGAGTATACTACTCAAAGCAATCTATAGATTCAAAGCAATCTTTATCAAGCTACCAGCGGTATTTTTCACAGGGCTAGAACAAATAATTTCACAGCTTTCATGGAAATACAAATAACCTTGAATAGCCAAAGCAATCTTGAGAAAGAAGAATGGGACTGGAGGAATCATCCTGCCTGACTTCAGACTCTACTACAAAGCCACAGTCATCAAGACAGTATGGTACTGGCACAGAGACAGAAATATAGATCAATGGAACAAAGTAGAAAGCCCGGAGATAAGTCCACGCACTTATGGACACCTTATCTTTGACAAAGGAAGCAAGAATATACAATGGAGAAAAGACAATCTCTTTAACAAGTGGTGCTGGGAAAACTGGTCAACCACTTGTAAAATAATGAAACTAGAACACTTTCTAACACTATACACAAAAATAAACTCAAAATAGATTAAAGATCTAAACATAAGACCAGAAACTATAAAACTCCTAGAGGAGAACATAGGCAAAACACTCTCAGACATAAATCATAGCAGTATCCTCTATGCCCCACCTCCCAGAATATTGGAAATAAAAGCAAAATAAACAAATGGGGCCTAATTAAAAGTAAAAGTTTCTGAACAACAGAGGAAACTGCAAGCAAGGTGAAAAGACAGTCTTCAGAATGGGAGAAAATAATAGAAAATAAGCAATTGACAAAGAATTAATCTCAAAAATATACAAGCAACTCCTGCAGCTCAATTCCAGAAAAATAAATGACCCAATCAAAAAATGGGCCAAAGAACTAAACAGACATTTCTCCAGAGAAGAAATACAGATGGTGATCAAACACATGAAGAGATGCACAACATCACTCATTATCAGATAAATGCAAATCAAAACCACAATGAGGTACCGTTTCACGCCAGTCAGAATGGCTGCTATCCAAAAGTCTACAAGCAATAAATGCTGGAGAGGGTGTGGAGAAAAGGGTACCCTCTTACATTGTTGGGAATGCAAGCTAGTACAGCCTCTATGGGGAACCCTGTGGAGATTCCTTAAAAACTGGAAATAGAACAGCCTTATAACCCAGGGATCCTGCTGCTGGGCATACACACTGAGGAAACCAGAATTGAAAGAGACACATGTAACCCAATGTTGATCACAGCACTGTTTATAATAGCCTGGACATGGAAGCAACCTAGATGTCCAACAGCAGATGAATGGATAAGAAAGTTGTGGTACATATACACAATGGAGTACTACTCAGCCATTATAAAGAATACATTTGAATCAGTTCTAATGAGGTCGATGAAACTGGAGCCTATTATACAGAGTGAAGTAAGCCAGAAAAAAAAAGTACAGTATACTACCACATATATATGGAATTTAGAAAGATGGTAATGATAACCCTGTATGCGAGACAGCAAAAGAGACATAGTCTTTTGGACTCTGTGGGAGAGGGCAAGGGTGGGATGATTTGGGAGAATGACATTGAAACATGTATAATACCATATGTGAAATGAATCACCAGTCCAGTTCCAATGCCTGATACAGGATGCTTGCGGCTGGTCCACTGGGATGACCCAGAGGAATGGTATTGAGAGAGTCATTTCCTAGGCAGGTTGATAAGAAGTCTAGGGGTCCCCAAGGAGAGAGGGGTCTGGAATTCTCAAGGAGGAAGAAAGGACAAACTTATTTCTCTACATTCCTTAGGATTATATAACAACAATGTATTCTGCCTGAGGGCAGTCTCTGGATTAAACCTTCTCTTTACAAGGATTATATAACAGCAATGTATTATGTATTCTGCCTGAGGACAGTCTCTGGATTAAACCTTCTGGCTAATTCTGTTATCTTAAAATGTAAATTATGGGAGTAGGTCTGGTGAGGTCTTTACAACCTCCAGACCTTCATTGGATTAGTTGGAGAATATATAAACTCATTGCTAAAACTAACAAGCGGGTACTCTTTCCACCCCCTTCTGATGCCTATGTCAGAAGCTTTCTCTATCTCCTTTATACTTTAATAAAACTTTATTACACAAAAGCTCTGAGCGATCCAGCCTCGTCTTTGGCCCCGGGTTGAATTCTTCTCCGGGGGCCAAGAATCCCGGCGTCGCGATTCAACAACAACCTTTCAGTATGGGGAGGGAGGTAGTAGGGGGGTTCAGGATGGGGAACACGTGCACACCCATGGTGGATTCATGTTGATGTATGGTAAAACCAATGCAATACTGTAAAGTAATTAACCTCCAATTAAAATAAATAAATTTATATTCTAAAAAAATTTCAACATCAAAAAAAAAAAAATAAAAGAACACAGCTCGACCCAACTGGGGTATCATGGCATCCTGGTGTGGGCTGTCAGGCTGAGACTCCATACCTGCTCACTTCCTCAGTGAACTCAGGGAGTCATAAGCTTGGTCTGTGGGACACAGTCTCTGGTGGGCAAAGGGAGGTGCCCATGTCCTGTAGAGACTGGAGGTGAGGGTCTTCTCCAGGATCCCCAGGGGATGCATATGCCTCCCTCCTGAGAGCCCTGGGGGACCAGGGAGCACGGCATTCAAATTTAACCTCACTGACCCTGATGGGAGGGGAGAAGTGAGGGCCTGGGTCAGGTGCCTGGGTTCAAGTTAGCAGAGTAAAGGAACCTCACTGTGCTAGGAGTCAAGGTAGAACCATGAGGGGTTCTCTGGGACCCCAGGATGTCCAGGTTGTCAATGATCTCAACCCAGGGAGACCCCAGCAGAGTTGTAGGAATGAGCCCCTTACTCTTGCTTGCTTCTCAGGGGTCCTGGCTGGGGAGGGCCGGGTTCTAAGGGGAGCAAGGTCAGGGACAGAGGGTGGTGCTCAGACCTGCTGAAAGTCAAAGTGAAGAGCAGAAGGAGGGTTGAGAAATGGTCAGGGCATCATCTCAGCTCTGGGAATACCTGGGCATGGAGACCTGATGTCATGTCTGCAGACTCCCCTGGGGGGTCCCACTGAAGTGATGGCCTTGGTATGAGGGTCCCGCCTCTGGTCAACACAAGCGGCATCCTTAGACTAGCCAGGGCTCAAGATGAGGACCTTGAGGGAGGACACAGGGAATCCCACAAGTCCCAGAACTTGCTGTCAGCCCAGGGCGACTCTGGTGGTGCTGTGAGTACCGGGTCTCAGAGACATTGGAGACATGATATAAGGGGTGAGGCCTCAGGGACTGAGGGGAGAGTCTTAGCTTCTGAAGCAGTTTAGGTGAGGACCCTGAGGGAGGACTGAGGGGATGCTGGACCCCAGTCAGAAGAGACCAAGAGACGATGGTCCCTGCTGTCAGTCCTTGGCAGCCCTGGGTTAAGATGAATGCATTAGACATGGTCTGACTTCCTGACATACAGGTCTCAGATCAGGGTCCTGCTACAGGGGGCAGATTTTCTGACATCCAGGTCTCAGACCGGGGACCTCGCATATGGGGCAAGGCCTCAGGTGGGTCAATTCCCAGGTCCTTTGGGGTGTCAAGTTGAGGACCCTGAGGATGGACTAGGGAACCCTGTACCTCAATTAGATGAGACCTCAAAGAAGCCCATCTCTGTTGTCAGTCCAGGGCTATCATGGGGTAGGATGAGTGCAACAGGCATGGTCTGACTTCCTGACATCTGGGTCTTGGAGAGATGGGACCCTGGTATAAGGGGCTGGGCTTCAATTGGGGAGAGGCAAGAATCCCAGGTCCTGCCCAGAAGCAAGGTGAGGTGCCTGAAAGAGGACAGAGGGTACCCTGAGTGAGGACCAGTAGAACCCCTCAGGTCTCCACACCTATAGTGGGCCCTGGGAGACCTTGGTGTGAGATAAGCACATTAGGCCTGTCTGAATTCCTGACATGGGGGTCTCAGAGGACTGGGGAACTTGTGAAAGCAGTGAGGTCTCAAAATGGTGGGCAGGACAATCCTGGGCCCTGCTGGGGACAGAGGTGATTAAACCTTATTACAGGGAGGGATCCTTGTCTTTGATGGGGATCTTGGAGGCCCCAGAGTGGGATGAGCAGTTTCTTGACCTATGGCTTAGGGACTTCAGGATCTGAGGTGTTAGGGCAGAAGCAATGTTCAGGTCCACAGAGGGTATACTCTACAGATCCAGAGGGATAACTGAGTAGACTCCTGTCCTATCCTTGTGGTCAGTTTGGGGAGGGCAGGAAGAACATGAGGAGGAGCTGAGGACCAGGAATCTCCCCAACCTAGAATTCACAGGAAGCCCTGGGCAAGTGTGGCCACAGACAAGGGTCTTGTTCTGAGTTTCCCTGCAGGCCCCCAAATGGGAGGGACCAGGTTGTGCCAAGGAAAAGGTGAGCACTACAAGGAAGCCCTGAGTGGACCTCACCCCACTACTGGGGGTACTTCACAGAGTCCACCCCATCTACCACCCAGAGATATGTCTCAGTCTACCCCTGAGGTGTCCCCTCTATGTCTCTCACAGGACCTCCGGGAAATAGGAGGTGAAGCAGAGGTCTGAGGCCCATGTCCTGAGGTCAGAGAGCAGACGAGGCCCAGGCAGTGCCAGGAGTCAAGGTGAGGAGGGTGTCCTGAGTGCATCAGGAGCTCCCCTTACCAGAACAGAGGGGAAACCACAAAGCCCATATCCCCATACCCTGTCAGCCCAGGAACTTCCAGCTGTTCTGACTGCACCCTGGGGAGATATTGCCCTTCCTCCTTCAGGTATCCAGGTGTCTGGCTGCCCAGTAAGAGCACCCCTGTGAGGCTCAAGAGCACCCCTCAAGAGGAGACTTTTAAGTGGCCTGTGTCAGATCTCCCAGGGTGTGTTTCTCAGGTAAGGCTGCTCACACCCCCTCTCTCCTCCAGGCACGTGGTCTGTATCTATCTCTCTGCCTCACTCCTGTCTGTGGTTTGGTCCCAAGCATCACACTCAGGATCAAGATGAGTGAGCTGAGCAAACCTGAGGAAGACCTTCAGTATCCAGGAGAGGCCAAGGCCAGGTAGAGGGGCAGTCCCTGTAGTCTGAGGTGGGGGAGGCTGCGGCCCCCTTGGCCTTCTCTCCCTCAGTCTCCTCCTCAGCCCTTGTGGAGGCCTTGCCCCAAGAAGCTCTGAATGAGATGATGGCTAACCTGTTGAAGTTCCTGTTCCTCAAGTATCGTACCAAAGAACTGAACTCCAAGATCGAAATACTGAATATGATCCTCACAGATAACCAGGACCACATACCTGTGATCTTCTGTAAAGCCACCCAGTGCTTGCAGCTGGTCTTTGTCATGGCAGTGAAGGAGATGTACATCAGGGAGCACATCTACATCTTGTTCCCCACCCTGGGCCTCACCAAATGGTGGGCAGAGCCTACCCAAGGCTGGGCTCCTGGTGCTGGTCCTCAGCCTGATCATCCAAAATGGAGGCTTCACCCCTGAGAAGGTGGTCTGGGAAACACTAAGCAGGATGGGGATGTGTCCCAGGAGGGAACACTCCATCTTTGGGGAGCCCAGGAGCTGCTGACCTATGTGTGGGTGTGGGAGGGTTACTTGGAGTACTGGCAGGTGCCTGACAGCAACCTTGCTTGCTATGAGTTCCTGTAGGGTCCCTGGGCTTATGCAGAGACCAGCAAGTGGCTAGTCACATAGTGTCTGCTCAAGGACAGCGAAAGGATTTCTAGGGTCTTCCCACCTCTGTTTGTAGAGGCTGTGAGGGAAGAGGAAGATGGTCCCTGAGCCAGAGCAGCAGCCAGGTGATCCTTCCTTCTGTGACTGAAGAGGGAGCAGTTAGCCTTCTCAGTAGTGAGGGCCCAGGTCAGTTGGGGTACCCGATGTGTAGCACTTTGGGGTTCCTGTTCTCTAGGATGACATGGAGATTCATCTCTGTTTTCTTTAGGAATTGTTCAAATGTTTTTTTTCAGCTGAAAACTTAATAAATTTCAGTATCTAGCTTTGTGAATGTCATTGATCACACTTGTATTTGTACTTACCCAGTTTAAGGGCTAGAATTTTGCTGTTTTGTAAAAGAGATTGGAAACTGTCCTGTTATTTTGTGAACCTGAGCAAGGTAACATGGATTGGAATTACAATTAGCTTGCACAGGCAAACTTACTTAGCAGTATACAGTTGGTGAAATAACTAGAAAAAAAAAAAGTAGTGATCTTTCTTCTTATACTTTTAGTCTGTTTTTTTCTACAGCTAAGCCATGTCTGTTTAGTTGGATTTTGCCGGATATTACTTAAGAGAGTAGGAGAAAATTGATGAGATAAATAAGCCCCCTGATCCCTAGATCACTTATTTCACAGATCTTCATGGAGCCTCTGTTTTGTGGAAGGCCTTGTGTTAGCAGTGGGGACACTGGGAGAAGCAGGACACCCCCACACCTAGAGTGGGAGTCTAAAGTCACTATGAGAGCCCAAGGCCATCTCCAGGCAGCTGAGTTCTTGCTAACTAACCTGCCACTCCTCAATCTGTTTGGCTAAAACAACATATTTTATACAGAAGTTTACAAATCTGGTAAACTGGGGGACTTCACAGAGTCCACCCCACCTACCACCCAGAGATATGTCTCAGTCTACCCCTGAGGTGTCCCCTCCATGTCTCTCACAGGAGCTCCGGGAAACAGGAGGTGAAGCAGAGGTCTGAGGCCCATGTCCAGAGGTCTGAGGAGCAATGCTCCCCTACGGTCATGGGTGCAGCAGGCCCCATCCAGCATCTGTGCTGGTACTGTAGCCTTCTCTCAGGGTTTAAAGAGGCCCCCTCCTGAGTGAGGAGGAGAGGATCCAGGCACCACAGAACAGAGGGTCCCAAAGAATACACTCCACTCCTACTGGGCATCCTGGGGGACCCAGTCTGGGTTGGCAGGCTGAGACCCCATGCCCCCTCACTTCCTCAGTGAACTCAGGGATTCAGAGGCTTGTTCTTTGTGGTGCAGTCACAGGTGGTCAGACAGAGGGGCCCACATCCTGTGGAGACTCGAGGAGACTGAGGGTCCCCAGGAGATACATGTACTGCTCTCCTGACAGACCTGGGGGACTGGGGGAATGGCATCCAGATGTGATGTCACTGATCCCCAATGGGAGGGAAGAAGTGAGGGCCTAGGTCAGGTGCCCAGGTTCAGGTCAGCGGAGTGAAGGAATCCAGCTGTGCTATGAGTCAAGGTAGAACCCTGTGGAGGGGCTCTGGGACCCCAGAACATCTAGGTTGTCAATGCTCTCAGACCCTGGTCCCCAGCAGTGTTGTGGGAATGAGCCCCCTACTTCCACTTGCCTCTCAGGGGTCCTGGCTGGGGAGGGCCTGGTTCTAAGGGAAGCAATGTCAGGGTGAGAAAGTGGTGCCCAGACCTACTGAGAGTCAAAGTGAAGAACAAGAGGGTTGAGGATGGCCGGATATATCCTCTCAGCTCTGGGAAACCCTGGGCATGGAACCCTGATGTCATGTCCACAAACTGTCCCTAAGGGTCTTGGTGCAGTGGCAGCCTTGGTGTGAGGATCCCACCTCCAATGAACACAAAGGGCATCCCTGGAAATGCCAGGGCTCAAGATAAGGACCTTGAGAGAGGACACAGGGAACCCCACAGGTCCCAGGACCTGCTGTCTGCCCAGGGCAATTCTGGTGGCTGCACAATCACAAGGTCTCAGAAACATTGGAGAGTTGATATAAGCAGTGGGACCTCATAGACTGGTGATGACATTCTTGGGTTCTGAAGGAATTTAGGTGAGGACCCTGAGGGAGAAATTAGGGGACCCCTCAAAAGGAGACTTAAGCCTGTGTCAGATCATCCTGGGTGTGTTTCTCAACCAAGGCCCATGGTCCTGATCTGTTCCTCTGCATCACTCCTGTCTGTGGTCTGTTCCTAGGAATCATGCTTGTTGTTGAGATGAGTGACCTGAGTAAGCCAAGCAAGGCCAAGGAAGACCTTCAGGACCCAGAAGAGGCTCAGGGCCCTGTGGAGGTGCAGCTCTTTGGGGCTGAGGTGGGGGAGGCTGCATCCCCCTCAGCCTCCTCTGCACCTGGGGAGGGCAGCCACTCTGCCTGCTATGAGTTCCTGTGGGGTCTGCAAACCTAGGCGGAGATCAGCAAGTGGCAAGTCATGGTATTTCTGTTCAGAGTCAACCAAAGACATGGGGCCTTCCTACCCCTGTCTGCAGTGGCAGCAAGGGAGGAGGAAATGGGGGCCTGAGTCAGAGCAGCAGCTAGGTGATCCTTCCCTCTGTGATTGAAGACAGAGCAGTCAGCCTTTGGAAGTGAGGGCCAGGGCCAGTTGAGGGAACCGCTGTGTAGCATCTTTGGGTTCCTGTTCTCTATGATGACATGGAGATTCATCTCTGTTTTCTTTAGAAAATTTCCAAACTTTGATAGTTTAAGAGAAGGCTGTTACTGCTGCTGCTAAGTTGCTTCAGTCATGTCCAATTCTGTGCGACTCCATAGATGGCAGCCTACCAGGCTCCCCCATCCCTGGGATTCTCCAGGCAAGAATACTGGAGTGGGTTGCCATTTCCTTCTCCAATGCATGAAAGTGGAAAGTAAAAATTGAAAGTGAAAGTGAAGTCATTCAGTCATGTTCGACTCCTAGCGACCCCATGGACTGCAGCCTACCAGGCTCCTCCGTCCATGGGATTTTTCCAGGCAAGAGTACTAGAGTGGATTGCCATTGCCTTCTCTGAACAGGAGGCTAAATACACTTTAATGTCTTAGTTTGTGAATGATGAGGATCAAAATGTGTTTTTGGTTACACAGTTCAGGTACAAGGGTTTTGCTCTTTTGTAAAAGAGATTGGGCACTCTTCCATTTTTATTTGTGACCCTGAAATGGATACATTGGAATTGGAATTAGAACTGTTTTGGAAATGTGAGCTTACTTAACAGCAATATTGATGGGTGAGATTTAGATAATTATAAAGGTGATCATAGTGAATTCATTTTTCTGTCTTTTTTGGGTATCATTTTCAAAAAAATAAATTATCTCTTTTTACTTGAATTTGTCTGGGTTATTTAAGGAGGTAGCAGGCAATTAATCTGAGCCCCTGCCCACTGGCTCATTGATTTTGAAGACCTTTACAGAGCCTCTGCTCCTTGAAAGGCCATGTTAGCAGTGAGGTCACTAGGAGAAGCAGGACAACCCCCACTCCTAGAGCAATGGTCTAAGGGCCAGAGACGTCCTCTAGTCCCACAGAGCAAGGCAACACGGGGCAGGGCAGTGGGGTTCCAGGAGGAGCAACCCAGAGTTGGTGTCTGAGCGAGGTAACTTTGGGGCTTTGGAAAGCTGGGTTTCTTCTGTGAGGGATGATTTTGATGAGGCTGGGTGGTGGCACCCCTCAGTATTGCATTATGTCTTAGGGGTGATGGGAAAGTCTGAAAGGGATCATTGCTGTGAGGTGTCCTTTTGCATCTTGGATAAACCCCAGAGACATCTCCTTCTGGGGCAGGAAGGAAGGGGTCCTGGCTCTTAGCACATTGCTATTGACCACAGGAGTAATGTGTTTTCCACCCATATCTGCAAAGAATCCTGCAGAACTTTGGCCACACTGCCTTTTAAGTGATACTCAAGCAATCCATGGAACTACCCTCTCCTTCCTGGTACCAGGGATCCAGAGCCTAAGGTGTTAATGAGCTTTAAATTATCTCATTTTGTAATTGGCCATTAATCAATGACTTGATCTTTGTTGGGGCTGCAATGAAGGAATAAAATGGTTTGGATGGAAGACAGGCTGCGACAGAGACAAAGAGTGGTTCTTGCTTTTCCCGGAGCAGCTTTTTCCTGCTAGAACACTTCTCAAAAACCAAAGTTAACAGGTGCTCTAACTGGAAATGGGGCTTCTGGGATAGCTCAAAGGATAAAAACCTGCTTGCATTGTGGGAGACCTGGGTTCTAGCCCTGGGTCAGGAAGATCACATGGAGAAGGGCATGGCGACCCACTTCAGTATTCTTGCCTGGGGAATTGCAAGGACAGAGGACACTGGTGGTTTACAGTCCATGGAGTCTCAAAGAGTTGAACACAACTGAGCTAATAACACTATGTTCCACTATGGTCTAATGGAAAAGTTAACTAGTTTTATATATGAATAATCATGTTTGGCTGATTAGTTATTCCACATCCTATTGAAGTGCATATTCTCAGACATGGCCTGGAACACAAACCAACCAACCCCTTTCCGCAGTGGAGAGTGGAGGGAGTGTCTGAAGGCAACAGTGTGAGAGATTCTTGCGCCACCATCACAGTGACAACAGAGGCCAGGCCCTGCCAGATGCATCGCATCCCTCAGGTGCATCCTGCAGCCCAACGCATGGGGCTCCTCATACCAGCCACAGTGAGGGTGGGAAGTAGCTGGAGGGTCTCCAAGCTGGGGAACTCCAATGTGGGGATACCAAGGGCAGAGGCAGGAAAATGAGGGTGAGAAAGGCAGGCCTTGGACATCATGAGTACTTGTGTATACACAATGCAAGTGTCTGAGTCACAGCTTAGAAAACTTGGTGTCACACAAACACACTGCCAGGGCCCACATGATGCCTGGAGGAGGGAGACCAGAAAAAGCAGCTCCCTCAGAACACAGGGGATGAAGAGGGGCCCAGAGAGGGGGCAGGCAAGAAAGGCCACCTAGCCAAGCTGCCACAGATACTACGGTCTTTAGTCCCCTTCAGAGGAGCCACCAGGGCCCCCACTGATGATCATAGCCTTCAGGGTCATGTCCCAGTCAGATGAACCGACCTGAAGGAATGTTTTTTTCAACCTGTTTAGCAGCGAAGGCAAGGGAACAAGTGTAGGTCATGGCCTGCAAGCTCCGTTCTAGCCTCCAGTTCTCAGGCTGCAAGACCCCTGGGCAAGCCTCTTCCACACCCTCTTAGTTGCTCCCCTTTCAGACACCAGGCAGTGGTCTTCACACAGGGCAAACAACCCTGCTGAGTGGCAGAACTGGAAGGATACTTTCTCTAGGGGGACAGTGCCCTAGGGTCCTCACACAAGGGCCTTTCCAAGGTGCCAGTCTGTTCCCTACACGGTGATTTTGAAGAATAGTGGCCCACAAAGGTCAGAGAAGACACATCTCTAAACCCACTGCCCTATCACCCATGTGCACTAAAGACAGGTGACTCTCAATGGAGTTTTGTCCACTCCCACACATGGACACTCATCCATTTTCAAATACAGGTACATGGGGGGCTTCCTCTGGTGACACCTAGCTCAACAAGTCTGACATGTCCCTGGGACTGAGTGTCTGTAAAGGAAGCCCCTTGAAAGGTGCCTAAGCAGTGAGCCAACAAAATCATTTGATGTATCTGCCATCTAGGTAAGGGAGAACAGGTCCACAGTGGTGGTGGGGACAGGGGCAGGCCTACCCACTGGTAGGGAGGGGTTGGGACCATGGGCACGTTTGTCAACCCATACAGGGCCTGGCCCCTTGAAACAAGGCACCTGGAAGCAGATATGAGCCTTTGCAGGCAACCTGAAACATACTTTTCTGTACTTTCAGAAAAAAGACCAGCTGGGGATCCATCTCTGTCCCCAGACCCCTCCCCCACACTGAGCCAGGACTGCCTCTCCACATCACCTCTGTGACATCATGAAACAGTTAAGGAAGCTGACCACGTAATTGGCTGCCTGGCCCATGATCCAGATTCTAGAATCCCCAGAGAGTATTTACGGGACACCCTGACCCTGGCCTGAGGCCTTTCTGCCCTGAGCTCGGGTAGAGAATGCTCCTGAGCTAGACTGGCTCCATGGCTAGTCAGAGTTCCCACGAGGCAAACACAGCCCCGCTGGCCCCATTAACTTATGGGGAGCCTGCAGCAGGAGACCCCCATGAGTCCTACCCAGATCCAAATGTTGATTCAGGGGAGACTTTGGAGAAGCAGGGTGACCAAGCCAAGAACCCAGATCCAGGCCTCCATGACAATCTGCCAACACAGGGCCTGAAGCCACAAATGGCCAACAAGGAAGAGAACAACACCTTCCTCGGGCTGTCCTTCCCCAGGAAGCTCTGGAGAATTGTGGAGGATGAGGCCTTCACTTCTGTGCACTGGAACGATGAGGGAAACATGGTGGTCATTGAGGCAGATCTCTTCCAGACAGAGGTCCTCCAGCACAGAAGTGTAGATCAAATTTTTGAGACAGACAGCATCAAAAGCTTCATCCGTAAACTGAACCTGTACGGTTTCAGTAAAATCTCCCCCTTTGGGTCACTCTGCAGGAAAGAAGATGATGGTAATGTAGAAAGTCCTTCTGGGGAGGCTAGACTAGATAAGCTGAGTGCTGGATGGGTTTCATTTCCCAGCGGAATGTTGTTCTCATGAGGGGGTAGTTAAGGAGAGGAGAACACAAGGTCTGTCTTGTTCCAACACCCACCTTAGACAGGTTCCACAGGGGTGACTCCAGACCCTGAGTGGCCACTGAATGTCAGGGACTACCAGTAACAACTCAAGTGAGGATGGCCCCAGGGGTGCTCTAGGGAGGAGCATGCTAGGGCCTCATAACCTTCCAGAATGAAGAGATCTTGTCTCTATACATAGGCATGGCTGGGACGGTGGTGGGGAGGAGGGCGGCGAGGAAGGCCTCTTCTCCCCCTTGCTTTCTAAATTGATTAATTTTCTTTCAGATCTATCACAACTCCAATTTTCATAGAGACAAGCCTCTCCTCCTGCAGAACATCCCAAAGAGAAAGAAGCGAGCGGTGGCAACCAGACACTCTCCTCGACTCCACCACAACCAGTGCACCCAAGAAGCGGGCAAGAAAGTCCAGAAGGGAACCCCTCCTGCTCGCAGAATCCCCAGACGGCGATCATTTGTGCTCTCTCACCTTTGGTCTATGGGCAGTGTAGCCAGGTGGGCCGGGGCAAACCATCTCCTCAGGGAGGAGGGTGGCCTCAGTGGAAAGGGCATATCCAGCAATACCACATCTGCACCCCCAGCTACTTCTGAAAGGGAGAGTACAGGGCAAATGCCCGAGAGCCCCACAGAGTACCCAGATTATGATTCAGTGATGGCTTTGTACAACACCTGTTACTCCATTCTGACGGCAGCCCTTTCCTTTACGGCCCCAAATGAGGCCCCTGAAGCAGAGGAGGAGCAGGGAGAGTCCTCAGATTACAAATGTGTACTCTGTGAGCAGGTCAAGGACAAGCCCAGTCCCTGATCTCTCAGGTTCCTAGGGACACTCAAAAGTACTCTCTTGTAATCAAAAATCAATTATTGGCTCTAATAAAGTAGAACAAAACTACACGGGAGTAAATAAAGAATTGAATGAGAACTGCAAGTCTGTGTTCTTTCTGTCTGTCCACGCTATTCACATGGCACAAGGTGAGCCAGATGAGGCTGGAAGCTCACGCCCCATGCAGGCTTCTGTCTGGTCCTCATGGTCCCTTTTCAATGGAAGCAGCAGCATTTCACATGCTTGGCCAAGGGTCTGGCTCACTAGCCAAGTGCTGAGGCCAGCCAGAACAGGCTAGTCACTGCTCAGCAGATGGCCCAGCCAGGCTTCTGACCTTGGGGGTGTCACCTTCCCTGAGTCATGCACCTTAAAGCAGAAGGGACTTCTCCTGCCCCCCCCAACGATGCCACAAGTTTCTGCTCAGCAGTTGAACATCTCCAGCTGCTGATCCAGGGGACACTCCTCAAGAGGCTGACCAGAAAGCAGGGTCACCCCACCCGCCGAGGTCCTCACAAACACATGACATCAAACCCAAAGACAAGTACAAGGTTTCCACAAAGTGAACACCAGCCTTTGTCACTCTGCCCTCGCAGGTGTATTTAGGAGCCTGTCTTTGGATGTGAGGCGGCCAGGTACCACATCCAACACACATGATTTGTGAGCCAAGGGACACATTAGAACAGGGCAAGGGTCACCTGCAAGGACAAACCACAGCCTGTTTCTGGGCCTGTGGGCCTCTCCACTTGCCAGAAGACTCACTGGCTGCTCATGCTCAGCCCCACCCCTGGTCTTTCCCCATCGCCCCCAGACACTGTTTCAATATCAGGGAGTTTGGACCAGAACAGAGAGGGAAAAACACTAACCAGTTTCATAAAAACACATTTTTCTCAACCACCCAGACCCAGCAGGCCAAAATGAGTGGTGATGCCATCTTATGATGAAGGTCAAGGTCCTGGAGACTCATGCTGAACCCCAAGCAACACCGCACAAGGGGTATCCCAGACCCCCAACCCACACCAAGTTGGCAGCACACCCCAGGGTGGGACCAATTGAGACAGAACCAGATGGGCACATCCAGGGAGCAGTGGTGACTGGACAGTGTCACCATGTGCAGGTCTCTTGGTCACCTTCCTCTTGAGAGCCAATCCTGGACAGGCCTCCTGCCCAAAGGGGATCAGGTGCTCGGGAATGTCCACCTGGAAGATGTCCTTCCCACCTCTCCCAGAGATGGGCTGCAGCAGCCAGTGGGGCTTGTCGAACACAGTCAGGTACTTCTGTCAAAGGTTGGGTAGCAGGGCTTGATTCTCCAGCTCCTCTACCTCATCAGGATCTAGGTTTTCTGGGCACAGCAAAGTGTCCCCAATTTCCACGAGACCTGTGCGCAAAGACAGGACACAGAAGGAGAACAAGGTGATTCAAAGTCATGCCTGCTAGAGACTAAGACCACATCACGGAGGAAACCCGAGGTGAACTGGGTCCTCTGGGTGAGCATTTTCAGATGAGCTCACCTTGACGAAGGGAATTCGGTGTGAGGCCAAGCCAGGGAGGGAACAAAATGAAAAGCTGAGGCCTGGTGCTCCATGAACCCACCTGGCCATGGGCAGTTCTCAGTCTGACCACTGTAGGCCACAGGGATAGAGCAGGAGGGCTACAGTGGGAGCCAGCAGGCATCAGGTCACCAAGGGATTTACCAGCAGAGAGGTGTTGCTGTGGGGCCTCACCCCTGGGGAATCAGGGGACTTGCTCAGGCCCAGCTGCTGGCAGTGTGGGTACTGAACCCAGGCTGGGTGCTTTCCTGCCTCTCACAGTCTCTGCCAGGCACACAGACATATGTGGGGAGCACACACACACACACACACACACACACACACACACACACACACACACAAGTGCCATGTGCAGACCTGGACCCGCCTCTGCTCAGAGCACAAAAGGAGACTGAGGCCAGGGAGGTGGTCAGGCACCTTGTGCCATTGTCTCCCAGCCAAGGTACCTCGTTGTCCCTCTGAAGAAATCTTAGCCTCCCCAAACCTCCACCAAATGGTTCAACAGAAAACAAATGGACATAACCTGGCTAAGATCCAGGGCAGCACTGGGGGCCATGCAGGCAGCATGGGGCACGGCCTCAGTTGCCCATGATCACTGAGGCTAAACTTGTCCCCATCCTGCAGCAAGGCCTGGATCTGAGTGAGGCTCATCCCCAGCCTCTGCCCCAGCAGCTCCCTCCAGGCCACATCCATCCAGTACCAATGTGCTATGTGGACGGCCAGGGTACAGTGCCAGTGGTCATGTAACATGGGCTTCCACTGCTGCTCCAGGAGCTTGACACCATTTAAGATGAAAACTCCATAAGGCTGTCAGAAGGACAGAAAGCTGAACTTCACCTCTCAGGGCTCCCAGGGCCTCACATGGCTACAGATACAAAGAAGCACAAACATCAGGAGCCTGACACAGTAGCCTCCAAGCTCACAGCCCTGGGGCGGACCTCAGCCCCACATGCCCGAGCATCCTCCAAGCCTGTGAGGGGGTCAGAGAAGTCTGGCTTTTTCCATCTGTCTCCACGAGATCTACTGATAGGAGGGTGGTGACCCAGAGGACCCATCCATCACATGCAGTCTGTGGGGAGGTCAACAAGGAGGGCAGGACAGTGGGAGAGAGGCAGGTGGTGAGTTCCAAGACAGAGGGCACCAAAACTCTAGAAGCACTGAGGAGGGAGGGTGGGGTTCCCTGGCTTCACAGTGTAGTGGGCAGGCTCTGGTCCACTCCCAGCACAGACAGGCACTGTCCTGGGCTTGACTTCCCCCACCCCAGACCCTACCCCATCCCTCAGCTCCTGGGCCCATCCCTGCCCATGCTCTGCATATCCCCCACTTTAGACCAAGGTTGATGAGGGCAGATCTATGCTAACCAACCTGGCCTCAGTCCTGGGGCTGCCCTGGACCTCAGACGGCCCTGCCAATTATCTTCCCCATGCCTTTGGGAGCCACCTTCCTCCCAGCCCTTCTCACACCACAGCCTTCACTGTCATCAGATGCCCTGGCCCCTGCCCAGAGCCTAGAGAAAGAACAAAGAGAAGGAACCTCTGGGATGGGTGCACTCCCTGTCCTTGCCAGGGCCTGGGACAGCACCATGCAGGGAATCACTGAATTCAAACCTCAAATAACCCACTAGATTACTGTCACCTCGTTTGACACCTGAGGAGGCATCAAAGGATAAAGAAATACCCCATGACTTCAGGGGACCTGACCACATGCACCTCCATCCTCACCTCTTTGCTTATACCTGGAAGAGGGTCCCTGTTCACTGGAAGGGGTTGGAGAGGGAGGAACAGAGGCGCCAGCCTAAACCTGAGCAGAGTCTCAGCATCTGGCTGGAAGCCTCTGTTTCCATATGGCTGTGAGGACGGGGACATGGTCCCAAAGACACCTAGCCCAGAGACTCCGGGGCCTTTCCTTCCCCAGGCACAGCAGAGCCATAGTTATCACAGGCTCACAGAGCCCCACATGATCTGGCTCCTAACTTGGCACCCTGTTCTCTTTGCCCCTGGATTTACCCCCAGTAGCCATGAAGACCATCCTTCCATCTTTGGAACATTCTAGTGTGTTCCTTCCTCAGAGCGTTTGTAGGGGGTGAGGAATCACATTGTGTCCCCTCAGAGTCAGGTGCTGGAGTCTCAATCCCAAGTACCTCGGTGAGATGTTACATACAAAGAAAAGGTCTTCACAGAGCTGATGGGGATCAAGTGAGCTCAACAGGATGGACCCTCCTCTAATAGGATGGCTGTCCTCATACAAAGACATATTTAGAGACAGACAGGCACACAGGAGAACTAGGGGTGAAGAGGAAGGCAGAGCTCTCCAAGCCCAGACAGTCTCACCATGGCCAGCAATGCCCTGGAAGAGAAAGGGGAAGAAATGGGACAGACTCTCTCCACAGCCCTCATGAGAGCCAATGTCAGCCAACACCTCAACCTCGGCTGCCGGCTTCCTGAACCAACAAGGTTTGTACTTTGAGCCACCAGGTGCCATCCTGATGTGACTGCCAGCAAATGAAGCCAGACGATCAGCCCTGCCCTGAAGTCTTTCTGCCAAGGCAAGGGGGGAGTGGGGGGGATGTCTTCTCCAGTCCCAGGACCTCGGGTACACTCCTCCTCATCTGCACAATTTTATTTGCATGTTTTCATCTTACATGGTGTCTGTTTATATCTCCCAGTTTCAGGGATCCAACAAGTTACTGATGCTTCCCCCTGATGGAAGGGAAGGGAAAACTCATTCTGCCAATACAGCTACTCAAGATGACCACACAGTCACTGAAGAGCCATGCAGGAGGAGGCCCAAGGCAAAGGACACACACCCAAGGTGCTGACACACACCAGCAAATGGCCTTCCACAAAGGCATCCCATTTTGCACTCCAGCAACCACAGGCAAGAGTGTTATGTCCTCACACCCTGGCTGGCCCTGAGCATCATCATTTGGTTGAAACTCTGCCCAGCTGCTGAGTGACAAAGGGTCACATTTTTCACCGTGTCTGGCTTGGTTTCCAGGTAGCCTGGTTGGCCCCTGGAACTTGGCCATTGCTATGTCTTCTACTAGGGTATGTGACTGGATTCAAGGCTTGCCAGTTTCCACCACTCAGTTTCTCAGCCAACTCATCCCCTCCTGGGTGCCTCCAAATCTCATCAGTGTGGGTGGAATCCCTGAGCAAGAAGGGGCTCAAGTGCTTCTACCACTTGAAGCAGAGGGTGCCTTCTTGGTGGCCAGAGGAGAAAACACACTTCTGCCTGCTTGACTGAGCATCTTCACCAGCATGAGGACCAGAGGAACAAGAAGAAAATCATCAGTGACAATACACAAATCTTGGAGAACAAGCCACCATGGTCTTCTCCTCAGCAGAGGCCTCAGACCACAAAGACACAGTAGGGCCCAACCAATGAGAAACGCATGTGCAGGTTCCCTTAGGGTTGGTTCTGATCATCACAGCAGTTGGCCTGTCCTCACGTGCCTGGGTAAGGACCCCACAATGCCTCAGTCTGCAGCACAGAAACCCATCCCCCAGGAATGATGCTGATTTATAGTCCAGGAGACCTCCGCAAGGAACCAGAGAAAATGACTCCTCTCCTCACACTGCCACTCTGGAAGGATCCTAGGGTCACCATATTCCGTTGACTGCCCTCCATGGACTCGTGGTTCAGCCCCACCAGGAGGGGAACTGTGAACAAGCAGCTGAGCCCTGCAGGGTCAGGGCTGGGTAGGGGCTGCTCATAGGGGGCAGGTGGGGTTCACTTGGGGTCACAGTCTGGGGGCAGAGTATAAGACTGGAAGGAGGTCAAGGATGCCTTCACATATGTCCCAGGGCATCCCCAGGACACACACATGGAAAGAAAGCAGGTGGAGACTGTGGCCATGGAGGTGACCTGAAGGTGCTGCTTGGCTGCATGGCAGGCACTCCTGGTCCCAGAGCCTGGAAAGCCCTGCCTGGAGGTAACCTCCATGCATGAAGCAGGTCCCCCCTTCCTGCAAACAGAGTGAGTCGTGTGCACTTTGGGATGGCCGGGCTGTGGCCACCAGGCAGGACAGTGGTCCACCACCAGGACCGAGACTGCTGAGAGCACTGGCTGGCCTCAGTTGCATGGCACCCACAAACACTGACACCTGTCATTTCTGCTGTGTATGGCTGCCTGTACACATGCAGGTACACATGCACACATTTACAAAGATACACACGTATGCAGACACGCACATATGAACAAAGGTGCATTCCCTCACTGGCCCTGTCTGCTAGGAGATGAAACAGGATCCACCACACTCTGAGGCACCTGGAAGGTCAGGCCAGGAGGAGCCTCCAGATCAGTGGCCTGGAGCAGGACCCAGAGGAGGACCAGGAAGTGAGTGGCTGGGCAGAAGAGAGGGGTGGAGGCAGGAGGAACAGGGCAAGGAGTCAGAGGCTGAAGTGTGGGAAAGACCTGGGTGAGAAGGAGCTTCTGGAGAATGAGGCAGGGTGGGGCAGTGCTGGGCCTGGGTGGAGCTGTCAGAGGTGGATGGGGCTGACAGGATTGAAGCTGTGGGCCCAGGGAACCCGTTGGGCCTGTCCAGCTTCATGGCAGAGGCCAGGCTGTGCCCTTTGAGTCCTTGCCATAGGTGTCCAGTCCGTGAGACTTGGTGAGAGTCAAAATTACTGCAACCCAGGGTCTTCAGCAACTGCATCTGAGCTTCAGAGTGGACTCTAGGGGCCAGAGAAGCAGTTAGAGGCACAGCCTCTGGGTGCAGTTTCCCATCTCTGGGCTGAAAGCCCAGGCTAGCTCCTCTCCAAGCCACCCTGGGACTGCTCTGGCCCAGTGCTGAGCAACAGTCTATCTGTTTTTTTGCAGATGTGAAGGAAAATCCCCACTGTGTTTTCTGCTGCCCGTGGAACCTGAGATGTCTCAGAGAAAGGCAGTTTCACCTTCAAAACTGTTTCCTGTCTTCTTCCTCTCGTCTGGGGGCTCAACTCACCTAGGGCAGCCACCTGACTCTGCTCCTGACCACCACCCTGCCTGCTGTGTCCCTGCTTCCCAAGTACCTGATCACAGTAAATATTCCTTTTCCTGTCCCCACTGCTACTAGCTGAGCTTAGGCCTCATGGCCTGGGGCTGGTGCTCTTGGCCTACAGCCCCCTGTCAGTCTGGACCCCTCTTGTCTCTCCTCCAGCCAGTATTGCACACACCATTAATTCTGTGTCATGCCGCAAGCACATCTGTCCTCAATCCTGGATGGAAAGCACAGCAGAGCCCTCTCCTATTTAAGCCCCAACACATCCTTGGTACCCTGGGGGGCTTCCAGTAGTCCCAAATCTCCTTCCTTGTCACCCAGCACTCTGGTGGCTGTGCTGGCCCTGGGCTCTGTGCAGAGCTCATCCGGGCCCCCACACTTTCTCATGAAGTTCTGCCCCTGGACCACTGGCTCCTCTTGTCCTGACCACCTACTTTCCTCCCTCAAGGCATGACTGTAACACCCCTTTCTCCATCTGCCCAAGTATCAGGCACTCTCATCTGGGAGTTCTGGGGCATCCTGCATCTTCCTGCTGCCCGCATTTGTCCCCTACTTTCTCTCAGACTGTGGCAGCTGTGCACGAGTCCAGATCCCCACAGGGTCGCCGAGACCCAGCAAGGCAAGGCCGGAATCTCCCTGGTTCCTGTTAGCTGGGTAGCCACATAACTGCTGCCGTGGGAATGTTGAGTTGGAGCAGTGCTTTCCCTTCCAGAAAGCAGCCTGCTCTCTCCTTGCAGAAGCCTCCTGATCATGAGTTGAGGGGCAGGGGCTGCCTCCTGAATTTGAGGCCTCAGCACTGTGGGGACCCAAGTGATCACCACAAACTCCCTCATGCTGGTGCCCTACTCCTCACCCCAAGACTGGTTAACAGCTGCCTCCAGACACCCCAGACACATCCAAAACCAGTAGTGGTTTCAGATCATGAGTGAGGGTCCTGTGAACAGTGGGTGTGCTGCTGCTGTTCTTCCTGCATCCTGGTTTTGAACTAGACCTTGCCCAGTGAACTGGACACCATGAAGTGTGCCTGATGATGGTGGCAGCTGTGAGGCCCTGCTCCATGGCATTTCTCTGCACCCGTCCCTTCCCTGCTGCTGGCCCCAGCTCTCCTCACATACCCAGATGTAAGGAACGAGCCATGGGGACTGCTGCCTCCCACCCTACCTGGATCTCTGAGGCTTTGTGAGGGTTCCACTTTGTCCCTGATGTACGTTTGTGGGCAGCACTGACCTGGGACAGGCTCCACCCAGATTCTGGGTTTCCCTTGTGTCCTCCTTGGCCAATGTGGTTTCCTCTCTGAAATGCCCGTTACCCATCTCTTCACTGAGCTCTGTCCTATCTGTACTGAGTTGTGGGCACTTCTTTCAGGGTCTAGGTGCTCATCCTGCCCTGGTGTCTGTATTGCATATCTGTCCTCTTCTGTTTGTGGGCTAGCAATGGACTCAGTATTTACCTGGTGTCTCAGAGCCATAAGTGCCCCACTGGTCAGCCTGTCTGTCAGGTCCTCCAGCTGGGGGTCACCATCCACCCCCAGGCTTGGCACCTGGAGTGAGCAGTCCCTGAGGAGACACTGCCCTGGCATCCAGCACTCTGCCCATGAGAGAGGGCTCCTTCACATCTATTTCAGTCCCTCGGTCCCTGCCTAGCTTTGTTTCTGGGCCTTAGACTCCCATATGCAGGACAAGCCCAAGGGTAGCCATGTAGCGCTGGGAGGTCAGCCAGACCTACTTCCCCTTATTTCCCAGGGCAGCTCTTATTGACCACACCCCTCTCCATATGGCCTAGATGGAGGGGCCAGCCTGAAAGCTGGTGTAATTCTGATTTCATCTCAGTTCTGCTGCAGTTCTTTGAGAGGACATGGCATACTTGGAACCTGTGGACACAGGTGGCCACTCTGCTGCCCCTCTTCAGGGTACTGACTGCCCAGGAAATAGGGTACCACCCAGGGGGCTGGGGGATATTCTGTGTCCCTCTGACATTGCCCTGCTCGCATTCACATCACAGGCTTTTATATCACATCTGACCCTGGGGTGGGAGATGCTGGATTCCACATGTCCATCATTCCCAAGCTCTGGGGTCTATGTGGCCTTCACTGTCCTCCATCTGGGCAGGTTGGCCATGACTTGGGTGCCACAACCCCCAGCACTGGAGGGGGCTTCTGGACACCAGGCTGTGGCCCACAGAATGGATCCAGCTGTTTAGTTTGCAAGAACGAGAAGAAGGGAGGGTGGACTGGAGTGTGCATTGCCATCCCATACTCATGGTGATAGGACTTCAGCGACTGGACTATCATGCTCTGGGCGTGAGCCCTGTATGGCTACCCTTTTAATACTTGTGTGCCCACCATGGCGACTTGGCCAAGCACAGAGAAGGTGTGAGGAGTCAGGAGCAGAGGATGCCCATGAGGCACCACCAGAAGTGAGAGGGTTCTCCAGTTCGTGAGTGGGGCGTGTATGCCCCCTCTTTTTCTATGCATTTCTCTTTTAATCGATGGAGTTCACACAGGGTTTTCATTCGGCCTTACCATCTTTCCCTCACATCATATGTTCCCGCAGGTTCTGAAGGACTCCTCGACAGATGTCTCACTAAGCCCTGCACCTGGCTGTGGGGGATACTGCATTCCAGGCCCCCCAGCTCAAGACCAACTGATGAATCCTCAAGACTGGCCCTGCGTCCCTGCCCCTTGACCCCCTGTGCCCAGAAACCCCAGCCCAGGAGGTCGTACGGAAGGGGCTGCAGAGTCAGAGTTAAAAATGTCTCTCATGTTGGTGTCACATTGACTATGTGTCTGGCAACCTCCACCCCTCTGGTGGTCCCACCTCACTATATGGGTTCACCATCTCAGAGCCCGTGGTCCCTTTGGGAGGGGATGGGGGTCATTCCCATGTCTGTTTGCTGTGGTGTGGCAGCATCCTTCTCCTGGGGATCTGCACCATTCCTGTTCCTCAGTTCCAGACCTGAGAACTGGCTCAGCAGCTGAACCTGGGCGAGGGATCTTGACCTGTTTACTGGGGTGGCTGCCCTAGGCCTCAGTGTCATTTGGACTATACCTTGGTTGGTTACCCACCTATCAAGCCTCCAGGAGGCTGTGCTGTGTTGACCACTTGCCCTGCTCTGTGGGTCTGGCCTCCTGGGAGGCAGCAGCCTTCATCATGATCCCTGGATCCTAGCAGCTCAGTGCAACCCCATGACCTCTGCTGCAGCCACTGGGCAGCAGGTATGGGGAAAGTGGGTGTTGTCCATCTCCTCCATCACCAGGCCCGGAATGCCCAACCTGTGTTACACAGTGACTTTGCTCTGCTTGGCAGCCGGGCAGTAGATGCTCAGCTCTTCATGTGCTTCCTTGGTTTTTGTGCTGGTAGTGCCATGGGTCCTGCTTCAGATCAGGGCAGCCAGCTCCCTGATTTCTGGGACAGAGAGGCACATGTGCAGGAGGACTCTGGTCCAGTTTGCTCCCTGAGTGGGGGACCAGCTCTTTATGGGGTGGGGAAATGGGCTGCTCCTGCAGGCTCAGAAGTTCAGAGATGTCTGGGATGTCCCGGTCTTCTGGTGCATGCCTCCCAGTCAGCCTGGCCTTCATGTCAGGGATGCATGTTTTCCCAAGAGCACGTCCAATGCCAGTGGGTCAGGCATGCCTGGGTGGAACATTCAGTGTCTTTGAGATTCAGCCACTCCTATCAAATCTTGGGCTGATTTTTGTCCACTGCCTGAAGCTTTGCCAGCTTCCGGGGAGATCCTGGCCACCTCCTCGCTTGGTTCTCACTGTTCTTCATCCTAGGTTGGTCATCTGCCTGCATACAGCAAAGCTAAGAAGTCACTCCCCTCTATTCACACCACGTTCCACACGCCTGGATCTTCTCACTCGCTGGGGAATTCCTCTCCCCTTGCCAGCCCAGAAAAGTTCTAGCAGCCAGACTGTAGTCTTGAGCCCAGGTCTGAGTGCACATCTACTACCCCCAGGATGGGTCCTCATAACCAGTGGGACATGGATGTCAACCCGGTACCAAGGCCCCATCTTGCCACCTCTACTTGGACCACTTCAGGGCCAGCCTTCTCAGGATGAGTCCTTCATGAGACTGTTTGCATGGGTGGGGAGGGTGGGGAGTTGGTGCTGGAGGCTGGCTGGGGACTCACCACCAAGGGGACAGGGATCAGGCATGGTTGAACAGGGCATCCCTTCACCTGTGATGTTGACCTGACAGTTGCTGCCAGCCCATCGGGAGGTTCAGAGCACAGACAGGCATTGGAGGTGTCCACAGTGGGCCCTGGTAGTCAGGCCCTCACATTGCCTGAGGCCTCGTGATTGCTATTGACCAAGCAGGAAAACTGAAACCAGGATTTGGTGCCCAAGCAGTGGCTGTGTGTAAACACAGGACACCAAGTGCTTTTGCCCAGGTAGCACCATATTCTGCTCTGCATGCAGCCTGGTAGGAGGGGCTCTTGGCATCTTTTGCATCAGAAAACTGCTGGGTTGGGCAAGAGAACTGCTTCCAGTGTGCTGGTCACAAGCCGTATGCTAGCCATGGTGTAAGCACAATCTGATGGGAGAGGGCAGATCTGGGTGCCAGACCTCAAAAGAAAAGATGCATTCAAGTCCAAGGACACCTGTCCTGTAAGAGGCTCCTCCACCGTGCAGGCCATCAGGTGTTCCCTCACACCTGCATCACTCAAGGCTGGGTGTGGGGGAGGTTGGAGCGCATCGTCCAGGTAGACCTATAAAGTGTAGAGCTTGAAACGAGGCAGAGGTTGGGGAGCATGAAATGTGGGGGACCAAACACTGACTCACATCAAGGGACCATGGAGGGCTTTTCAGATGGGAGGGCCATATTGGCTGGCTCTTGTAGTGAAGAGGGTCTCCTTGGCTGGGAAATGGGGAAAGGCCCCAAGGGTTAGACCCATGGAGGGAACTGAGCCCAGGTGTGTAGCTGGAGCAGGTGAGCTTATGGAAGGCCCGCAGCCTGACACCATCTGTATAGGTCCTCTGAGGGGTTTTGGCAAAGGATTTCTAGAGACTTTGATGTGCTGTGAAGTTTCATCCATTGTCTGCAGAAGCAAGTCTGTGGGCAGATATGTGCAGCAGCCAGGTAGGCTGGGCATGCTCTGGTCCTCTACAGAGGTGGTGTGAGAGGAAGCAGACACTCTGTTCTGCCATCTCAAACCTGGATTGGTCCCCAGCACCTCCACTGCTGGAGTGTGAGTCTCAGAAAATCACTCCCTTTCAGTCTCCATTTGTTTATCTGAAGGATGAGCACAGTGTGACACGTGCCCATTACTAGTAATACTATTTGCGCATCTGATGGGAGTGAGGTGGTCACTGGATGATTCACACAAAAGCAGTCTGTAAGCCAGAAAGCATCTACTATGAATACTGGTTGAAAAGGCATCTCTTTTGCCAAGAAAGCTTTCCCCAGAATGAGTGGGAATGCAGGCATGTACCTTGAAGTCTGCAGCTGGGAGACAGGGAGATAGCGAGGAGCCTCAGATGAGGAAAGGAGGAGAACATGGAGACCATAGGCCCCCAGTGTCAAAGATTCTATAGGATGTGGTCTGGTTTGGGGCTTTAGGGCCATAGGTGGATTTTGAGCAAGATATATATATATATATATATATATATATAGTGGCCCCTGGAGACAGAGGCATTGTGAGCTGAGTCAAACTGCCAGGATTTGTTAACTGGGGGACCAGTGCTAGGACCACAAGTTCCTAGCAGGACTAGGAATCCATGAAGCTGTGAGCCTCTTTCCTGAACTGTGAAGGAGTCAACATCTGCCTGCTGCCTCAGGTCCATGATCTACTGTCCACCATTCCATCACCCAGAACACTTCAGCAGCCAAGTGTTTTCATCAGCTTGACCTAAACCCTTTTGGTAGTAAAACCAAAAATGAATGATAACAAGAAGCTATTTATAGTATCCCAAATTTTCTCTATGTAGCCCACTTGGTATTAACAGTCACATGGTTCACTGCAGTCGTGTCAGTGTGTTTGCATGCACCTGCCTTGGTGTTGATCTCTGTGTCACTATTAATGATTTCTAAATCCCTAAACTCTTGTGGCCTCCAAAGGTTTTGGACAAAGCATTAGGCACAAGTGGTCTTAGCCCCAATAAGAGCCAATGATTTCAGAGGACTGACAGAGGCCCAGGGGTACTGGTTCTGTTACCTTCCTCCAATCTTTGGCCTAGAGGGATGCCCTTCCTGGGACAGGCAGGACTGAGGGCCAGCCCCAGGTCAACCTGGATGACTATACACCACACCATCTGCCAAACAGCCTCAGGATGTGGAATCTTTTGATACCAACCACAGTCTTCTGTGGTAGAAATGGGTGAAACCTAGAGCTAAAAAGAAGAAGGACCCTTGGCAAGCTAGTGTATTCACTAGTTTATAATTCTGGACCCCTGTCTACCATCTTGTTTCAGGACAAGAGCTGAAGGAGCCCTGTGTGGTCTCCCAGCACAGCCCCAGAAAACTTGGGTCCACCCACACAATTCTGGGGTGTTAACATGATTCAGAAGTCTCTGGTTTTGAGATACAGGCAATGATACCAGAAGCTCAGCAACATTAGGCTCACCTGGTTGACTTGCTTTCATAGCACACTTCTCAAGTGCCAATAGGCAATGCGAGTAGAGGAGATGAGGAGAAAGGGCATTGTGCTCCTGCTGGTGCTGCTTGCCTTGCTGGGCATGCCGCTCTGTCTCAAAGAAGCCTGTGTGTTAGCTTTGGACAGGATGGAAAGCTGCCTTTAGGGCATGGCACCCAGGCCTCACCTACTCCATACTTAGTAGCTAATCATATTCTTAGAATTAACCTGGACCATAAATTGCAAAGGCCATGTTTTCCCTATTCAAAATTGTGATTTCCGATCAGCCCATTATCTGGAGGCTGTCTTTTGCTTGCCCACCCCAGCTTCTGTGCCCTAGTATCCCTCCAGGTACCCTGGTTACCCATGAGGGTGTATGGCCATCAGCCTCACGGTGCAAGGCTGAGCAGCCCAGATCAGTGTCCTTGCCTGGGATTGTCCTTGGCATTGTGGTGTCATGGCTCAGTGGCTAGGGTTTAAGATCTTGAGCCACTGATGACCCTTTTTCCAGCCTCAGGTTTCACATCTGTATGCTGGGTGTAGTAACAGTGCACATTCACTAGGACAGCAGGGAGGGTTCCATAAGTTGAAAGGCTGGGATAAACTTGGTGCATAAAGATGTTATGGGGAAGGGAACCAGGAAAATTATGCCAGGGTCTTTCATTTGCTTTTGGGACCTACCATTGGCTGACAAGGGCAGAAAAAAAAAGTGCCCCAAGCCACCTTGTTGCCAGCCTGCTATTTTGTCCCTCTGGGGTTCTGGGGGCTATCTTTAAGCAACTTGCTGTTGGCATAGCAACATTGCCAAGAGAAATATCAATGACCCCAGATATGCAGATGACATTACCCTTATGACAGAAAGTGAAGAGGAACTGAAGCACCTCTTGATGAAAGTGAAAGAAGAGAGTGAAAAGGTAGCTTAAAACTCAACATTCACAAAAATAAGATCATGCCATCTGGTCCCATCACTTCATGGCAAATAGGTGGGGAAACCATGGAAACAGTGATATATTTTATTTTCTTGGACTCCAAACTCACTGCAGATGGTGACTGCAGTCATGAAATTAAGACACTTGCTCCTTGGAAGAAAAGCTATGATCAACATAAACAGCATAGAAAAGGCAGAGACGTTAATTTGCCGATGTAGGTCTGTGTAGTCAAAGTTATGGTTTTTCGAGTAGTCATGTATGGATATGAGAATTGGATCATAAAGAAGGCTGAAGGCCAAGGAATTGATGCTTTTGAACTATGGTGTTGGAGTAGACTGTTGAGAGTCTCTTGGACTGCAAGGAGGTACAACCAGTCAATACTAAAGGAAGTCAGTCCTGAATATTCAATGCAAAGAACTGGCTCATTAGAAAAACCCTGATCCTGATGGTGGGAAAGATTGAAGGCAGGAGGAGAAGAGGGTGACAGAGGATGAGACGCTTGGATGGCATTACTGACTTGATGGACATGAGTTTGAGCAAGCCCTGGGAGTTGGTGATATACAGGGAAGCCTGGCATTCTGCAGTCTAAGGGGCCACAAAGAGTTGGACATGACTGAGCAACTGAACTGAACTGATGGGTCCAGATGCTATGTTAAGCAAATTACACATACTGAGTGGTTGCTATAGATTTGAGTATACTCTTATGCCCATTTAACAGATGAAGAAGCTAAGGTAACAGATAGTAAAGTCGTACTGACAAGATTTAAGCACAGACTCTTTTGACATTTTTAGTCCTCTGACTCAGCATGAGACTGAGCCAAGTGAAAGCATCCCTGTTGCTCCAGGGCCTGGCAGGCAACTTGAAGAAGTGAGGTCAGTGGGTACAAACCACAGGAAGCAAGGGGCTAGAACACATGCAGAGAACACGATCTAGCCCAGAAGGAGCTGCCACTCACAATAGGAGGGGGTGTGGGCCAGGTGCCAGGACTTTTGATTTATCTAGAATGGCCAAAAAGCTGAAGTTCAGTAAGAGATCTCCCGGTTTTTGAATGTTGCTCCTCATTTTATAAAGCATTCTCCACACCAGCTGCCTACACCTGCCACTCATGCAGAGCCTACAAGTAGCTGTCTCCTTCCTCTACTGCACTGGATCCACACATTTGCCCCTTGCCAGGGATTTGCTCTCAGACTTTGATCTTCTGTCTGAAAGTGCCCCGCCTGGCTTAAACTGTCTGCTCAGCTTCATGAATGCATGCTGTTGAAGAATGGAGAGAGACTCGGGGAACCCGCCTGCTTCCATGTGTCCTCCTACAGTTTACTCAGCTCAGTACGAACTGCACCTCCAAGCTTTCCCACATTCTCTCTGTAGAGATCAGTGTCCTTTGGCCAAAGTTCTCCCAAGGCTTTGCACTGAATCTGGATATATCCTTTCTTCCTTGTACCTGGTCCATTTCTCCACTCTCCCATTTACAGAGTCAGCCTCTGGGAACATGTCCAAAGTCTTACAAATTATCTCATTCTTCTGATCTTTCCCCAAGTCTGATCTCAGTGCTTAATAGGTTTTCCTTTAAAATATTTGCTGAATTAAATATAAAAATTGCAATACATGTGAAGCTTGTTTTCATATTCTTATTAATGACAAGCCAGATTCAGTTCCTTTAATAAAGAGCTAAAAATAGAGTTACTTTGCATCTTGAATCCTGTTTTCTCATCTATTAAGTATTATCAAACCTATAAGAATAACTTAATAGGTGTAGATTCCATAACACAGTGCCTAATGCATAGAAGGCAGTCAGGAGAGGTCAATGCATCTTGTTGTTACAGCTTTCATGATTTAATACAATTGTTGTTTAGACTCTGTTTGATACCATGAACTGCAGCACTCCAGGCTTCCCTGTCCTTCACCGTCTACCAGAGCTTGCTCAATCTTATGTCCATTAGTCGATGATGCCATCAAAGCATTTCATCCTCTGTCACCTCTTTCTCTTCTTACCCTCAGTCTTTCGCAGCATCAGGTTATTATCCAGTGAGTCAAATCTTGGCATCAGGTGGCCAGAATATTGGAACTTCAGCTTCAGCATCAGTCCTTCCTATGAATATTCAGGGTCAATTTCTTTTAGGATTGAGTGGATTGATGTACTTGCAATTCGAGGGTCACTCAAGAGTCTTCTCCAACATCACAGTTCAAAAGCATCAATTCTTTGACACCCACCCTTTTTCTGGTCCAACAGTCACATGCATACATGACTACCAGAAAAAGCATAGATTTGACTAGACAGACCTATGTCAGTAAAGTAATGTCTTTGTTTTTTACTATGCTGTCTAGTTTGGCCATAACTCTTTCTTCCAAGGAAGAAGTGTCTTTTAGTTTCATGGCTGCAGTCACCATCTGCAGTGATTTTGTAGTCCAAGAATATAAAATCTGTCACTGTTTTCATTGTTCCCCCATCTATTTCACATGAAGTGATGGGACCAGATACCATGATCTTATTTTTGTGAATGTTGAATTTTAAGCCAGTTTTTTCACTCTCCTATTTCACTTTTATCAAGAGGCTCTTTAGTTCCTCTTCACTTTCTACCATAAGAGTGGTGTCATATCTGAGGTTATTGGAATTTCTCCAGGCAATCTTGATTTCAGCTCAGGATTCATCCAGCCTGGCATTTCACATGATGTACTATGCATATAAGTTAAATAACCACGGTGATAATTACAGCTTTGATATACTCCTTTCCCAATTTTGAACAAGTCTGCTACATGTTGAGTTCTACTGTTACTTGTCTCTCAGAATGTGTGTCTCACAGTGTGCTTGTGTGTCTCTCTCAGTGTGTGTCTCTCTGAGTGTGTGTGTCTCATTCAGTGTGAGTGTTTCTGGCTCTTACCGTGTGTGTGTGTGTGTGTCTCTCTCTGTGTATGTCTCTCAGTGTGTGTGTCTCCCTGTGAATGTGTGTGTCTCTTCCTGTATGTGTGTCTCTCAGTGTGTTTGTGTCTCTCTCTCAATATGTGTGACTCTCAGTGTGTGTCTATGTGTCTCTCTGTATGTATATGTCTCTGTGTGTCTCACAATGAATGTGTCTCTCTCTCATAGTGTATGTCTCTCTCCATGTGTGTGTCTCTCAGCGTGTGTGTTTTTGTCTCTCTCTCTCAGTGTGCATAGATAACTCTCAGTCTGTGTGTGTGTCTCTTTCCGGGTGTGTGTCTGTGTGTGTGTGTGTCTCTGTGTGACTCTCACAGTGTCTTTGTTCGTGTGTCTCCCATTGTGTCTCTCAATGTGTGTGTGTCTGTTTCACTGTGTGTCTGCCTCAGTGTTATGTGTCTGTTTTCAGTGTTTGTGTGAGCCTCTCCTTGTGTCTGTCTCTCAGTGTGTTTGTGTCTCTCAGTGTGTGTTTCACTCGCTCTGTATGTCTATGTCTCTAAGTGTGTGTGTGGATGTCACAGTGTACATCTCACAAAGTTTGTGCCTCTCACTCAGTTTGTATGTCTCTCTCAGTGTGTGTGTCACTCAGTGTGTGTTTCTCCTCAGTGAGGATGTCTGTCTCATTGTGTGTGTCTCTCTCAGTGTGTCTGTGTCTCTGTATATTGTGTGTTCACTCTTTCACAGTGTGTATCCCTCTCGTGTGTGTCTCTCTCAGTGTTTGTGTGTTGCCACTCTTTCTCAGTGTGCATGACTAACTCTCAGTATGTGTGTGTCTCTTTCTGTGTGTGTGTGTCTCTCTCTGTGTGTCTATGTGTGACACTCACAGTGTTTCTGTTCGTGTGTCTCCTGGTGTTTCTCTCTCTTAATGTGTATTTCTAATTGTGTTTCTACCTCAGGGTTGTGTGTCTATTTTTAGTGTCTGTGTGTATCTCAGGATGTGTGTGTCTCAGTGTGTTTGTGTCTCTTTCACAGTGTGTATGTCTCTCTCAGTTGGTGTGTTTCTCAGTGTGTGTTTCTGTCTCTCAGTGTGGATCTCTCTCTCTTTCTTTCAGTGTGTGTGGGCCTCTCTCTCTTTATGTCTATGTCTCTATGTGTGTGTGTGTCTCACAATGCTTGTGTCTATATCTAAGTGTGTATGCTCTCTCAGTATGTGTTACTCAGTGTGCTTTTCTCCTCTTCAGTGCAGATGTCTGCCTATCTCAGTGTGTGTGTGTTTCTCTGTGTGTGTCTCTGTGTGACTCTCAGTGTTTCCGTGAGTCTCCAAGTGTGTCTCTCTATCAATGTGTGTGTGTGTCTGTCTCATTGTGTGTCTGCTTCAGTGCTGGGATCTATTTTTAGTGTCTATGTGTGTCTCTCAGTATCTCTCCCTTGCAGTTGTGTAGGTGGGTCTCTCTCTCTCTGTGTTTTTGTATCTCTCAGTGTGGGAGTTTGTGTCTCGCTCTCTGTGTGAATGTTTCCCTCCCTTAATGTGTGTGTGTGTCTCGCTCTCAGGAGTGTGTTTCTCTTCCTGGCTGTGGGTGTCTCTCAGCATGTGTGTCTCTCTCCATTTGTGTGTCTCTGTCTGTGTCTGTCAGTATGTGATTCTCAGTATGCTTTTGTCTCTCTCTCAGTGTGTGTGTCTTTTCACTGTGAGTGTTTCTTTCTGTGTGAGTATTTCTTTCTGTGTGAGTATTTCTGTTCTAACTGTGTTAGTGTCTCTTAATATCTGTGTCTCTATCTCACTCTGTAGGTCTCTCTCAGTCTGTGTGTGTGTGTCTTTAAAGTGTTTGTATTTTTGTGTGTGGTCTGTGTGCCTCCCCAAAGTGGCTCTGTTCGTTTGTCTCCCATTGTGTCTCTCAATGTGTTTGTATCTGTCTCACTGAGTGTCTGCCTCAGTGTTGTGTGTCTTTTTAGTGTTTGTGTGAGACTCTCAGTGTGTCTCTCACTGTGTTTGTATCTTTCAGTGTGTGTGAGTCTCTCTCTCTCAGTATGTCTGTCTCTAAGCCTGTGTGTGGGTTTACCATGTGTGTCGCCCAATGTTTGTGCCACTCAGTGTGTATATCTCTCTCAATATGTGTGTCTCTCAGTGCCAGTTTCTCCTTCTTTGTGTGGATGCCTATCTCACTGTGTATGTCATGCTCAGTTTATCTGTGTCTCTGTATATTGTGTGTTCACTCTTTTACACTATGTGTCTCTCTCTGTTTGTCTCTCTCAGTGTGTGTGTCTCTTTCAGTGTGTTTCTGTTTTTTTGCATGTGTGTCTGTCCTTTCTGTATGTATATGTGCCTCAATGTGTGTGTCTCTATGTGTCTCTCTGTTGTCTCTTTGTGTTTATAGCTCTCTGGCTGTGTTTTCAGCTCACTGCATGTCTGTGACTCTGTTTCTCTCTCTCTGTGTGGATGTCTCTCTCTCAGTGTGTGTGTGTGTTCTCTCTCTGTACATGAGTCTAGAAGTGTGTCTGTTTCTGTCAGCGTGTGTGTCATTGAGATTTATTGTGTGTTTGTGTATGTCTCTCTGAATGTGTCTCTCCAAGTGTTTGTGTCACTCTCTCAAGTGGTGTTGTCTCTCCAGAGTGTGTTACTCTTTCAGTGTGAGGGTTTCTAGTTGTTAGTTGTGTGTGTGCATCTCTCTCAGTGTGTATGTCTCTCAGTGTGTGTGCATCTCCAGGTGAATATGTCTCTCATTTGTGTGTATTTCTCACTGTGTTTGTGTCTCTCTCTCAAGGTCTCTGATCGCAGTGTGTTTCCGACTCTCTCAGTGTGCATGAATCTCAGGGTGTGTGTGTCTCTCAGAATGTGTAACTCTCTCAGTCTGTGTCTTGCTCTCGGAGTGTGCGTGTCTGTAAGGGTCCCGGTGTGTGTGTCTCTCTGAGTTTTTGAGTCTCTTTCTCAGTGTGTCTCTGTGTCTCTGTGTGTGTGTCCTTCTCTGCATGTGTGTCAGTTTGTGTCTCTGAGTGGGTGTCTCTCTCTCAGTGTGTGTGTCTCATTCAGTGTCAGTGTTTCTAGTTCTCAGTGCGTGTGTGTGTGTCTCTCTCAGTGTGCCTCTCTCATGTTTGTCCCTTGTTTGTGTGTCTCTCAGAGTGTGTCTCTCTCTCTGTATGTGTGTCTAGAAGTGTGTGTGACTCTGTCACGTTTGTGTCAGTCAGATTTATTGTGTCTCTGTGTATGTCTCTCCGAATGTGTCTCTCCAAGTGTCTGCGTCACTCACTCTAGTGGTGTTCCCTCTCTGTGTGTCTCATTCAGGGTGAGTGTTTCTGGTTCTTTGTGTGTGTGTGTGCTTCTCTCTCAGTGCAGATGTCTCTCAGTGTGTGTGTGTGTGTGTCTCACTGTGAATGTGTGTGTTCATCTCTTGTGTGTGTGTGTCTCTCAGCATGTTTCTATGTCTCTCTCAATGTGTGCGACTCTCAGTGCATTTGTGTCTCTCTCAGGGTAGATGACTGTCTCAGTCTGTGTGTCTTGTTCTCTGAGTGTGTGTGCCTTTTGGCAACTGTATGGGTGTCTCTCTAAGTGAGTGTGTGTCTGTTTCTCCGTATGTATGTGTGTCTCCGTGTGTGTGTCTCTATATGTGTATGTGTTTCAGTGTGACTCTATGAGTGTGCATGTCAGTATGTGCTCCCTCTCTTTTTGAGTCTTGCTCTCAGTGTTTACGTCTTTCTCTGTGAGTGTTTGTCTCTCTCACTGTGTTTGTCTCCCTATCTCTCAGAGTGTGAGTGTGTTCTCTCTGTATGTACATGTCTCTAAGTGTGCATTGTGTCTCAGTGTGCGTGTCTCTCATTATCTGTGTCTCTCTCAATGTGAATGTCTCTCTAAATGTGTGTCTCTCAATGTGTGTGTGTTTGTCACTCTCTCTCAGTGTGTGTGGAGAATGCTCAGAATGTGTGTGTGTGTCTTTAGGTGTGTGTTTCTGTGTGTGTATCTCTGTGTGACTACCAGAGTGCCTCTGTTTGTGTGTCTCTGATTGTGTCTCCCAGTGTGTGTGTGTCTGTGTCACTGTTTGTCTGCATCAGTGTTGTGTGTCTGTTTTTAGGTTTGGTGTGAATATCTCAGGGTGTCTGTCTCTCAATGTGTTTGTCTCTCTCAGATTGTGTAAGTGTCTCTCTCTATGTCTAGGTCTCTAAGCCTGTGTGTGGGTTTCACCATGTTGTCAGACAATGTGTGTGCCTGTCACTCAGTGTGTATGTTTCTCTCAGAGTGTGTGTCTGTCAGTGCCTGTTTCTCCTTCTTTGTGTGGATGTGGGTCTCATTGTGTATGTCATGCTCAGTGTGTCTGTGTCTCTGTATATTGTGTGTTCACTCTTTTACACTGTGTGTCTCTCTCTCTATGTGTCTCTCTCAGTATGTGTGTCTTTCTCAGTGTGTTTCTGGTTTTTGGCATGTGTGTGTCTCTCCCTCTCTGTATGTGTATGTGTCTCAGGTGTGTGTGTCTCTTTGTGTCTCTCTGTTGTCACTCCATGTTTGTGTCCCTCCGGCTGTGTTTTCAGCTCACTGCATGTCAGTGATTCTGTTTCTCTCTCTGTGTGTGGACGTCTCTCTCAGAGTGTGTGTCTGTCTCTCTCTCTGTATGTCTGTCTAGAAGAGTGTGTGTCTCTGTCAGCGTGTGTGTCACTCAGATTTTTGTGTCTCCGTGAATGTCTCTCTGAATGTGTCTCTCCAAGTGTTTTTGTCACTCTTTCAAGTGGTGTTCTCTCTCAGAGTCTGTTACTCTTTCAGTGTGAGGGTTTCTGGTTCTTAGTTGTGTGTGTGTGTCTCTCTCAGTGTGTATGTGTCTCAGTGTGTGTAGTCTCCCAGTGGATGTGTCTCTCACTTGTGTGTGTCTCTCACTGTGTTTGTGTCTCTCTATCAAGGTCTCTGATCACAGTGTGTTTCCAACTCTCTCAGTGTGCGAGAATCTCAGGGTGTTTGTGTCTCTCAGAATGTGTGACTCTCTCAGTCTGTGTCTTTCTCTCAGAGTGTGCGTGTCTGTAAGGGTCCCGGTGTGTGTGTCTCTCTGAGTTTTTGAGTCTTTTTCTCAGTGTGTATCTGTGTCTCTGTGTGTGTGTTCCTCTCTGTATGCGTGTCAGTTTGTGTCTCTGAGTGAGTGTCTCTCTCAATGTGTGTGTCTCATTCAGTGTGAGTGTTTCTGGTTCTCAGTGCGTGTGTGTGTCTCTCTCTCAGTGTGGATGTCTCTCAGGTGTGTGTGTGTCTCACTGTGAATGTGTGTGTCTGTCTCTTGTGTGTGTGTCTCTCAGAGTGTGTCTCTCTATATATGTGTGTCTAGAAGTGTGTGTGACTCTGTCAGCGTGTGTGTGACTCTGTCAGCGTGTGTGTCACTCAGATTTATTGTGTCTCCATGTATGTCTCTCTGAATGTGTCTCTCCAAGTGTCTGTGTCACTCTCTCTACAGGAGTTCCCTCTCAGTGTGTGTGTCTCATTCAGAGTGAGTGTTTCTGGTTCTCAGTGTATGTGTGTGTCTATCTCAGTACGGATATCTCTCCAGTGTGTGTGTGTGTCTCAATGTGAATGTGTGTGTCTGTCTCTTGTGTGTGTGTCTCTCAGTGTGTTTGTATGTCTCTCTCAATGTGTGTGACTCTCAGTGCATTTGTGTCTCTCTCTCAGTGTAGATGACTCTCTCAGTCTAGTGCCTTGTTCTCTGGAGTGTGTGTGCCTTTTGGCAACTGTATGGGTGTCTCGCTAAGTGAGTGTGTGTCTGTTTCTCTGTGTGTATGTGTGTCTCTGTGTGTGTGTCTCTATATGTGTATGTGTTTCAGTGTGACTCTATGAGTGTGCATGTCAGTATGTGTCCCTCTCTTTTTGAGTCTCGCTCTAAGTGTTTATGTCTTTCTCTGTGAGTGTTTGTCTCTCTCACTGTGTTTGTCTCCCTATCTATCAGTGTGCCAATGTTTGTGTGTTTTCTCTCTGTATGTATATGTCTCTAAGTGTGCATTGTGTCTCAGTGTGTGTGTCTCCCATTATCTGTGACTCTGTCTCAATGTGTATGTCTCTCTCAATGTGTGTCTCTCAATGTGTGTGTGTTTGTCGCTTTCTCTCAGTGTGTGTGGAGAACGCTCAGAATGTGTCTGTGTCTTTAGGGTGTGTGTTTCTGTGTGTGTATCTCTGTGTGACTCCCACAGTGCCTCTGTTTGTGTGTCTCCCATTGTGTCTCCCAAAGTGTGTGTGTCTGTGTCACTGTGTGTCTGCCTCAGTGCTGTGTGTCTGTTTTTAGTGTTGGTGTGAATGTCTCAGGGTGTCTGTCTCATTGTTTTTGTGTCTCTCAGATTGTATGAGTGTCTCTCTATATATGTCTATGTCTCTAAACCTGTGTGTGGATTTCACCATGTTGTCAGCCAATGTTTGTGCCTCTGACTCAGTGTGTATGTCTCTAAGTGTCTGTGTCTCTCAGGGCCAGTTTCTCCTTCTTTGTGTGGATGTGTGTCTCATTGTGTATGTCATGCTCAGTGTGTCTGTGTATCTGTATATTGTGTGTTCACTCTTTTACACTGTGTGTCTCTATCTTTGTGTCTCTCTCAGTGTGTGTCTCTTTCAGTGTGTTTCGGTGTTTTTGCATGTGTGTCTCTCCCTCTCTATATGTGTATCTGTCTCAGTGTGTGTGTCTCTATGTGTCTCTCTGTTGCCTCTCCGTGTTTATGTCTCTCCGGCTGTGTTTTCAGCTCGCTGCATGTCTGTGAACTGTTTCTCTCTCTGTGTGTAGATGTCTCTCTCTCAGTGTGTGTGTCTCTCTCTCTCTCTGTACATGAGTCTAAACCTGTGTCTGTCACTGTCAGCGTGTGTGTCACTGAGATTTATTGTGTGTTTCTGTATGTCTCTCTGAATGTTTCTCTCCAAGTGTTTGTGTCACTCTCTCAAGTGGTGTTGTCTCTCAGAGTGTGTTACTCTTTCAGTGTGAGGGTTTCTAGTTGTTAGTTGTGTGTGTGCATCTCTCTCAGTGAGTATGTCTCTCAGTGTGTGTGCATCTCCAGGTGAAAATGTCCCTCATTTTTGTGTATCTCTCACTGTGTTTGTGTCTCTCTCTCAAGGTCTCTGATCGCAGTGTGTTTCCAACTCTCTCAGTGTGCGAGAATCTCAGGGTGTTTGTGTCTCTCAGAATGTGTGACTCTCTCAGTCTGTGTCTTTCTCTCAGAGTGTGCGTGTCTGTAAGGGTCCCGGTGTGTGTGTCTCTCTGAGTTTTTGAGTCTTTTTCTCAGTGTGTATCTGTGTCTCTGTGTGTGTGTTCCTCTCTGTATGCGTGTCAGTTTGTGTCTCTGAGTGAGTGTCTCTCTCTCAATGTGTGTGTCTCATCCAGTGTGAGTGTTTCTGGTTCTCAGTGCGTGTGTGTCTCTCTCTCAGTGTGGATGTCTCTCAGAGTGTGTGTGTCTCACTGTGAATGTGTATGTTTGTCCCTTCTGTGTGTGTCTCTAGAGTGTGTCTCTCTCTCTGTATGTGTGTCTAGAAATGTGTGTGACTCTGTCAGCATGTGTGTCACTCAGATTTATTGTGTCTCCATGTATGTCTCTCTGAATGTGTCTCTCCAAGTGTCTGTGTCACACTCTCTAGTGGTATCCCCTGTCTGTGTGTCTCATTCAGGGTGAGTGTTTCTGGTTCTATCTGTGTTTGTGTGTGTCTCTCTCAGTGCGGATGTCTTTGACTGTGTGTGTGTCTCACTGTGAATGTGTGTTTACATCTCTTGTGTGTGTGTCTCTCAGCGTGTTTGTATGTCTCTCTCAATATGTGTGTCTCTCAGTTCCTGTTTCTCGTTCTTTGTGTGGATCTCTGTCTCATTGTGTATGTCATGCTCAGTGTGTCTGTGTCTCTGTATATTGTGTGTTCACTGCTTTACACTGTGTGTCTCTCTCTGTGTCTCTCTCTCAGGGTGTGTGTCTCTTTCAGTGTGTTTCTGGTTTTTGGAATGTGTGTGTCTCTCCCTATCTGTATGTGTATGTGTCTCAGTGTGTATTTCTCTATGTGTCTTTCTGTTGCCTCTCTGTGTTTATGTGTCTCCGGCTGTGTTTTCAGCTCACTGCGTTTCTGTGACTCTGTTTCTCTCTCTGTGTGTGGATGTGTCTCTCTCAGGGTGTGTGTGTCTCTGTCTCTGTATGTGAGTCTAGAAGTGTGTGTGTCTCTGTCAGTGTGTGTTTCACTCAGATTTATTGTGTCTCCGTGAATGTCTCTCTGAATGTGTCTCTCCAAGTGTCTGTGTCACTCCCTCAAGTGGTGTTCTCTCTCAGAGTGTGTTTCTCTTTCAGTGTGAGGGTTTCTGGTTCTTATTGTGTGTTTGTGTTTCTCTCAATGTGCATGTCTCTCAGTGTGTGTGCGTCTCCAGGTGAATGTGTATCTGACGTGTGTCTGTCTCTCACTGTGTATGTGTCTCTCCCTCAAGGTCTCTGAGCGCAGTGTGTTTCCGTCTCTCTCAGTGTGCGTGAATCTCAGGATGTTTGTGTCTCTCAGAATGTGTGACTCTCTCAGTCTGTGTGTCTTGCTCTCGGAGTGTGTGTGTCTCTAAGGGTCCCGGTGTGTGTGTCTCTCTCAGTTTCTGAGTCTCTTTCTCAGTGTGTATCTGTGTCTCTGTGTGTGTGTCCTTCTCTGCATGTGTGTCAGTTTGTGTCTCTGAGTGGGTGTCTCTTTCTCAATATGTGTGAATCATTCGGTGTGAGTGTTTCTCGTTCTCAGTGCGTGTGTGTGTCTCTCTCTCAGTGTGGATGTCTCTCAGAGTGTGTGTGTCTCACTGTGAATGTGTGTGTCTGTCTCTTGTGTGTGTGTCTCTCAGAGTGTGACTCTCTCTGTGTAAGTGTGTCTAGAAGTGTGTGTCTCTGTCAGCGTGTGTGTCACTCAGATTTATTGTGTCTCCGTGTATGTCTCTCTTAATGTGTCTCTCCAACTGTCTGTGTCACTCTCTCAAGAAGTGTTCTCTCCTCAGAGTTTGTTACTCTTTCAGTGTGAGGGTTTCTGGTTGTTAGTTGTGTGTGTGTCTCTGTGTGTGTGTGTGTCTCTCAGTGCCAGATTCTCGTTCTTTGTGTGGATGTCTATCTCATGTGTGTGTGTCTCTCTCAGTGTGTCTCTGTCTGTGTATATTGAGTGTTCACTCTTTCACAGTGTGTGGGTCTCTTTCTGTGTTTCTCTCAGCATGTGTGTCTCGTTCAGTGTGAGTTCTTCTGGTTCTTACCCTGTGTGTGTCTCCAGGTGTGAGTGTGTGTATGTGTCTCAATGATTGTGTGTCTTCCTGTGAATGTGTCATTCTGTCTCTTGTGTGTGTGACACTCCGTGTGTTTGCATCTCTCTCTCTCAGTGTATGTGACTCGGTCAGTCTGTATGTCTTACTCTCTGAGTGTGTGTATCTCTGTGTGTCCCTGTGTTTCTGTTCCTCTCATTGTGTGTGTGTCTGTTTCTCCATGTGTATCTGTGTCTCTGTGTGTGTCTCTCTCTGTATGTGTATGAGTTTCACTGTGAGTCTCTGAGTGTGCATGTCTCTATGCTGTCTCTCTCTTTTCGAGTATCTCTCAGTCTTTAAGTCTTTCTCTGTGAGTGCTTGACTCTCTCACGTGTGTGTCTCCCTATCTTTCACTGTGTGTTTCTCTCTCTCAGAATGTATATGTCTCTAAGTGTGGGTTGCATCTCAGTGTGTGTGTCTCACAAAACCTGAGCCTCTCTCCTACTGGGTTTATCTCTCTCAGTGTGTGGGTCTTTGAGCATGCGTGTGTTTATCTCTCACTCTCAGTGTGTATGGAAAACTCTCAGCATGTGTGTGTGTGTTTTTTTAAGTGTTTGTATTTTTGTGTGTGATCTGTGTGCCTCCCCAAAGTGGCTCTGTTTGTGTGTCTCCCATTGTGTCTCTCAGTGTGTTTGTGTCTGTCTCACTGAGTGTCTGCCTCAGTGTTGTGTGTCTTTTTAGTGTTTGTGTGAGACTCTCAGTGTGTCTCTCAGTGCATTTGTATCTCTTAGTGTGTGTGAGTCTCTCTCTCTCAGTATGTCTGTATCTAAACCTGTGTGTGGGTTTACCATGTGTGTCGCCCAACGTTTGTGCCTCTCACTCAGTGTGTATGTCTCTCTCAGAGTGTGTGTCTCTCAGTGCCTGTTTCTCGTTCTTTGTGTGGATGCCTGTCTCATTGTGTATGCCACGCTCAGTGTATCTGTGTCTCTGTATATTGTGTGTTCACTTTTACACTGTGTGTCTCTCTCTGTGTGTCTCTCTCAGTGTGTGTGTCTTTTCAGTGTGTTTCTGGTTTTTTGCGTGTGTGTCTCACTGTCTCTGTATGTGTCTGTGTCTCCAATGCGTGTGTCTCTATGTGTCTCTGTGTTGCATCTCCGTGTTTGTGTCTCTCCGGCTGTGTTTTCAGCTCAATGCACGTCTGTGACTCTGTTTCTCTATCAGTGTGTGGATGTCTCCATCTCAGTGTGTGTGTCCCTCTCTGTGTATGTGTGTATAGAAGTGTGTGTGACTCTGTCAGCGTGTGTGTCAATCAGATTTATTGTGTCTCCGTGTATGTTTCTCTGAATGTGTCTCTCCAAGTGTCTGTGTCACTCTCTCTAGTGGTGTTCCCTCTCAGTGTGTGTGTCTCCTCAGGGTGAATGTTTCTGCTTCTCAGTGTGTGTGTGTGTCTCTCTCTCAGTGCGGATGTCTCTCAGTGTATGTGTGTGTCTCACTGTGAATTTCTGTGTCCGTCTCTTTTGTGTGTGTCTCTCAGTGCATTTGTGTCTCTCTCTCAGTGTAGATGACTCTCTCAGTCTAGTGCCTTGTTCTCTGAGTGTGTGTGCCTTTTGGCAACTGTATGGGTGTCTCTGTAAGTGAGTGTGTGTCTGTTTCTCTGTGTGTATGCGTGTCTCTCTGTGTGTGTCTCTATATGTGTATGTGTTTCAGTGTGACTCTATGAGTGTGCATGTCAGTATGTGCTCCCTCTCTTTTGAGTCTTGCTCTCCGTGTTTACGTCTTTCTCTGTGAGGGTTTGTCTCTCTCACTGTGTTTGTCTCCTATCTCTCAGTGTACCAATGTGTATGTGTTTTCTCTCTGTTTGTATATGTCCCTAAGTGTGCCTTGTGTCTCAGTGTCTGTGTCTCCCATTATCTGTGACTCTGTCTCAATGTGAATGTCTCTCTCAATGTGTGTTTCTCAATGTGTGTGTGTTTGTCGATCTCTCTCACTGTGTGTGGAGAATGCTCAGAATGTGTGTCTGTATCTTTAGGTGTGTGTTTCTGTGTGTGTATCTCTATGTGACTCCCACAGTGCCTCTGTTTGTGTGTCTCCCACTGTGTCTCCCAGTGTGTGTGTGTCTGTGTCACTGTGTGTCTGCCTCAGTGCTATGTGTCTGTTTTTAGTGTTAGTGTGAATGTCTCAGGGTGTCTTTCTCTCAGCGTGTTTGTGTCTCTCAGATTGTGTGAGTGTCTCTCTCTATATGTCTATGTCTCTAAGCCTGTGTGTGGATTTCACCGTGTTGTCAGCCAATGTATGTGCCTCTCACTCAGTGTGTATGTCTCTCTCAATATGTGTGTCTCTCAGTTCCTGTTTCTCGTTCTTTGTGTGGATGTCTGTCTCATTGTGTATGTCACACTCAGTGTGTCTGTGTCTCTGTATATTGTGTGTTCACTGCTTTACACTGTGTGTCCACTGCTTTACACTGTGTGTCTCTCTCTGTGTGTCTCTCTCAGGGTGTGTGTCTCTTTCAGTGTGTTTCTGGTTTTGGAATGTGTGTGTCTCTCCCTCTCTGTATGTGTATGTGTCTCAGTGTGTGTTTCTCTATGTGTCTCTCTATTGCCTCTCCGTGTTTATGTCTCTCCGGCTGTGTTTTCTGCTCACTGCATTTCTGTGACTCTGTTTCTCTCTCTGTGTGTGGATGTCTCTCTGTGTGCTGTGTCTGTCTCTTTCTGTGTACGTGAGTCTAGAAGTATGTGTGTCTCTGTCAGCGTGTGTGTCACTCAGATTTATTGTGTCTCTGTGAATATCTCTCTGAATGTGTCTCTCCAAGTGTCTGTGCCACTCCCTCAAGTGGTGTTCCCTCTCAGAGTGTGTTACTCTTTCAGTGTGAGGGTTTCTGGTTCTTCATTGTGTCTTGTGTCTCTCTCAGGGTGCATGTCTGTCAGTGTGTGTGCGTCTCCAGGTGAATGAGTCTCTCACGTGTGTCTGTCTCTCACTGTGTATGTGTCTCTCTCTCTCGGTCTCTGATCACAGTGTGTTTCCGTCTCTCTCAGTGTGCATGAAATTCAGTCTGTTTGTGTCTCTCAGCATGTGTGACTCTCTCAGTCTGTGTGTCTTGCTCTCGAAGTGTGCGTCTCTGTAAGATTCCCGGTGTGTGTCTCTCTCAGTTTCTGAGTCTCTTTCTCAGTGTGTATCTGTGTCTCTGTGTGTGTGTCCTTCTCTGCATGTGTGTCAGTTTGTGTCTCTGAGTGGGTGTCTCTTTCTCAATATGTGTGAATCATTCGGTGTGAGTGTTTCTCGTTCTCAGTGCGTGTGTGTGTCTCTCTCTCAGTGTGGATGTCTCTCAGAGTGTGTGTGTCTCACTGTGAATGTGTGTGTCTGTCTCTTGTGTGTGTGTCTCTTAGAGTGTGTCTGTCTCTCTGTATGTGTGTCTAGAAGTGTGTGTGTCTCTGTCAGTGTGTGTGTCACTCAGATTTATTGTCTCTCCATGTTTGTCTCTCTGAATGTGTCTCTACTAACTGTCTGTGTCACTCTCTCAAGAGGTGTTCTCTCTCAGATTGTGTTACTCTTTCAGTGTGAGGGTTTCTGGTTGTTAGTTGTGTGTGTGTCTCTGTGTGTGTGTGTGTCTCTCAGTGCCAGATTCTCGTTCTTTGTGTGGATGTCTATCTCATTGTGTGTGTCTCTCTCAGTGTGTCTCTGTCTGTGTATATTGAGTGTTCACTCTTTCACAGTGTGTGGGTCTCTTTCTGTGTTTCTCTCAGCATGTGTGTCTCGTTCAGTGTGAGTCCTTCTGGTTCTTACCCTGTGTGTGTCTCCAGGTGTGAGTGTGTGTATGTGTCTCAATGATTGTGTGTCTTCCTGTGAATGTGTCATTCTGTCTTTTTGTGTGTGTGCATTGTTTGCATCTCTCTCTCAGTGTATGTGACTCAGTCAGTCTGTATGTCTTACTCTCTGAGTGTGTGTACCTCTGTGGGTCCCTGTGTTTGTGTTCCTCTCATTGTGTGTGTGTCTGTTTCTCCGTGTGTATCTGTGTCTCGTGTGTGTGTCTCTCTCTGTATGTGTATGAGTTTCACTGCGAGTCTCTGAGTGTGCATGTCACTATGCTGTCTTTCTCTTTTTGAGTATCTCTCAGTGTTTAAGTCTTTCTCTGTGAGTGTTTGTCTCTCTCACTGTGTGTGTCTCCCTATCTTTCAGTGTGTGTGTGTCTCTCTCTCAGAATGTATATGTCTCTAAGTGTGGGTTGCATCTCAGTGTGTGTGTCTCACAAAACCTGAGCCTCTCCCCTACTGGGTTTGTCTCTCTCAGTGTGTGGGTCTTTGAGCGTGCGTGTGTTTATCTCTTGCTCACAGTGTATATGGAGAACTCTCAGTATGTGTGTGTGTGTATTTAAATTATTTTTATTTTTGTGTGTGGTCTGTGTGCCTCCCCAATGTGGCTCTCTTCGTGTGTCTCCCATGTATGTCTCTCAGTGTGTTTGTGTCTGTCTCACTGAGTGTCTGCCTCAGTGTTGTGTGTCTTTTTTAGTGTTTGTATGAGACTCTCAGTGTGTCTCTCAGTGCGTTTGTATCTCTTGGTGTGTGTGAGTCTCTCTCTCTCAGTATGTCTGTATCTAAACCTGTGTGTGGGTTTACGATGTGTGTCGCCCAATGTTTGTGCCTCTCACTCAGTGTGTATGACTCTCTCAGTGTGTGTGTCTCTCAGTGCCTGTTTCTCGTTCTTTGTGTGGATGCCTGTCTCACTGTGTATGTCACGCTCAGTGTGTCTGTGTCTCTGTATATTGTGTGTTCACTCTTTTACACTGTGTGTCTCTCTCTGTGTGTCTCTCTCAGTGCGTGTGTCTCTTTCAGTGTGTTTCTGGTTTTTGCATATGTGTCTCTCTCTCTCTCTGTATGTTTACGTGTCTCAATGTGTGTGTCTCTATTTGTCTGTGTTGCCTCTCCATATTTATGTCTTTCCGGCTGTGTTTTCAGCTCACAGCATGACTGTGACTCTGTTTCTCTGTGTGTGTGTGGATGTCTCCATCTCAGTGTGTGTGTGTCTCTCTCTGTGTATGTGTGTCTAGAAGTGTGTGTGACTCTGTCAGCGTGTGTGTCACTCAGATTAATTGTGTCTCCGTGTATGTCTCTCCAAATGTATCTCTCTAAGTGTCTGTGTCACTCTCTCTAGTTTTGTTCCCTCTCAGTGTGTGTGTCTCATTAAGGGTGAGTGTTTCTGGTTCTAAGTTTGTGTGTGTGTCTCTCTCTCAGTGCGGATGTCTCTCAGTGTATATGTGTATCTCACTGTGAATTTCTCTGTTGTCTCTTGTGTGTGTGTCTCTCAGTGTGTTTGTGTGTCTCTCTCAATGTGTGTGACTCTCAGTGCATTTGTGTCTCTCTCTCAGTGTAGATGACTCTCTCAGTCTGTGTGCCTTGTTCTCTGAGTGTGTGTTCCTTTGGCAACTGTATGGGTGTCTCGCTAAGTGAGTGTGTGTCTGTTTCTCTGTGTGAATGTGTGTGTCTGTGTGTGTGTCTCTATATGTGTATGTGTTTCAGTGTGAATTATGAGTGTGCCTGTCAGTATGTGCTCCCTCTCTTTTTGAGTCACGTTCTCAATGATTATGTCTTTCTCTGTGAATGTTTGTCTCTCTCACTGTGTTTGTCTCCATATCTCTCAGTGTGCCAATATGTGTGAGTTTTCTCTATGTATGTATATGTCTCTAAGTGTGCATTGTGTCTCATTGTGTGTGTCTCCCATTATCAGTGTGTCTCTCTCAATGTGTGTCTCTCAATGTGTGTGTGTTGGTTGCTCTCTCTCAGTGTGTTGCAGAATGCTCAGAATGTGTGTGTGCAACTTTAGGGTGTGTGTTTCTGTGTGTGTATCTCTGTGTGACTACCACAGTGCCCCTGTTTGTGTCTCCCACTGTGTCTCCCCAAAGCGTGTGTGTCTGTGTCACTCTGTGTCTGCCTCAGTGTTGTGTGTTTGTTTTTAGTGTTGGTGTGAATGTCTCAGGGTGTCTCTCAGTGTGTTTGTGTCTCTCAGATTGTGTGACTATCTTTCTCTATATGTCTATGTCTCCAAGCCTGTGTGTGGGTTTCACTGTGTTGTCAGCCAATGTTTCTGTGTCCCACGCACTGCATATGTCTTCTCAGTGTGTGTGTCTCTCAGTGCCAGATTCTAATTCTCTGTGTGGATGTCTAAGTCATTGTGTGTGTCTCTGTCTGTGTGGCCTCTCGCTGTTTGTGTCTCTGAGTCAGGGTTTAACTCTCTTTCTTTGAGTGTCTCTCTGAGTGTCTCTCTGTGTGTTTCTCTCTCTCAGTGTGGATTTCTCTCTCTCAGTGTGTGTGTATTTATCTCTCTTTGTATGTGCATGTCTTTAAGTGTGTGAGTCACTCTCAATTTCTGTGTCTCAGTGTATATCTATCAGACTATTTGTCTCTACCTTGATGTGGGTCTCTCCAGTGTGGGTGTCTCTCTCAGTGTGGATGTCTCTCTCAGTGTGTGTGCCTCTCTCAGTGTGTGGGTCTCACTCAGTGTGAGTTTTCTGGTTCTTACCATGAGTAGTGTCTCTGTGTGTGGGTATGTCTCCTACTGTGTGTGTCTCACTGTGAATGTGTGTGTCTATCTTTGTGTGTGTGTCTCTTTGTGTATTTGAGTCTCTCTCTCAATATGTGTGTCTCTCAGTGTGCTTGTGACTCTCTCATTGTGGGTGACTGTCGCAGTCTGTGTGCCTTGCTCTCTGAGTGTGTGTGTCTCTGAGCTCCCTGTGTGTGTGTGTCTGTCTCAGTTCTGTCTGTTCCTTAGTGTGTATCTATGTCTCACTGTGTGCGTCTCTCTCTGTATGTGTATGTGTCTGTGGTGTCTCTTAGTGTGTGTCTGTATGTGTCTGTGTCTGGCCTCTCCATGTTTGTGTCTCTCGGTCAGTGTTTAAGCCTCTTTTGTGCGTGTCTCTTTGTGTGTTTCTCTCTCTCAGTGTGGATGTCTCCCTCTCTCTCTGTGTATATGTATCTTTTTGGTATGTTTATGTCTCTAATTGTCTGAGTCACTCTGAATTTGTGTGTCTCAGTGTGTGTCTCTCAGAATGCGTGTCTCTCGCTTTGTGTGTCTCTCTCAATGTGGTTGTCACTCTCCAGTGTGTGCATCTAATTCAGTGTGAGTTTCTGGTTCTTACCGTGTGTGTGTCTGTGTGTGTGTGTATGTCTCCATGTGTGTTTGTGTCTATGTCTCTTAGGATGTGTGTGTCTCACGGTGAATATGTGTGTCTGTCTCTCGTGTCTGTGTCTTTCAGTGTTTGTGTCTCTGACAATGTCCATGCCTCTCAGTGTATTTGAGTCTCTCTCTGAATGTGTGTGACCCTCAGTGTGTTTGTGTCTCCCTCACAATGGAAGAAACCGTCTCTGTCTGTGTGTCTTGCTCTCTGAGTGTGTGTGTGTCTGAGGGTCCATGTGTCTGTGTGTGTGTGTTTCTCTTAGCTTTTCTGTCTATTCCTTAGTGTGAACCTGTGTCTGGCTGTGTGTGTCTCTCTCTGGATGTGTATGTGTCAGAGTGTGTCTCTCAGTGTCTGTCTCTGGGTGGATCTATGTGGCCTCTCCATGTTTGTGTCTCTCAGGCAGCGTGTAACTCTCTGTTTTTGTGTGTCTCTCTGAGTGTGGTTGATTCTCTCTCAGTGTGTGTTTCTGTATCTCTCTTTTAGTGTGTATGTCTCTAAGTGTAGGAGTCACTCTGAATTTGTGTGTCTCAGGGCATGTCTTTAGAATGTGTGTCTCTCAGTGTGGGTGTCTTTCTCCGTGTGTGTGTCTCTCTCATTGTGTGCGTCTCGTTCCAAATGAGGTTTCCGGTTCTTACTGTGTATGTGTTTCTGTTTGCATGTGTAAGTCCCCTCGTGTGTGTGTCTCGCTGTGATTGTGTGTGCCTGTCTCATGTGTGTGTCTCTCTCACTGTGTTTGTGTGCCTCTCTCAATGTGTGCGACTCTCAGTGTGTCTGTGTCTCTCTCTCAGTGTAGGTGACTCTCTCAGTCTGTGTGTCTTGCTCTCCCGAGTGGGTGTGCCTCTGTGGGTCCCTGACTGTATGTCTCTCTCAGTGTATGTGTGTTCCTCTCTGTACGTGTATGTGTTTCAGGGTGAGTCTCTGAGTGTGCATTTCTCTATGTTGTCTCTCTGTTTTTGAGACTCTCTCTCAGTGCTTAAGTCTTTCTCTGTGAGTGTATCCATCACTCACTTTGTATTTTTCCCTATCTCTCCAGTGTGTCTGTGTGTCTCTCTCTGCATGTTTAGGTCTCTGAGTGTATGTGTGTGTGTCAGTGTGTGTCTCTCACCATATCTGTGTCTCTCTCTCACTGTGTATGTCTCTCTCACTGTGAGTGACTCTCACAGTGTGTGTGTGTCTCTCTCAGTGTGTGTGGAGAACTCTCCAGTGTGTGTGTGTGTGTGTGTGTGTGTCTTTAAGTTGTGTGTCTGTGTGCGTGTCTCTGTGTGACTCTCACAATGTTTCTGGTTCGTATGTCTCCCATTGTGTCACTCAGTGTTTGTGTGTCTATCTCCCTGAGAGTCTGCCTCAGTGTTGTGTGTCTGTTTTTAGTTTTTGTGTGAGTCAATGTGTCTGTCTCTCAGTGCGTTTATCCCTGTCAGTGTGCAAGTCTCTTTCTCTCTGCAGGTCAATGTCTCTAAGCCTGTGTGTGGGTTTCACGGTGTGTGTCTCCCAATGTTTGTGCCTCTCACTCTGTGTGTATGTCTCTCTCAGTGTGTGTGTGTGTCTCAGTTTCTGTTTCTCCTTGTCTGTGTGGATGTTGGTTTCATTGAGTTAGTCTCTCTCAGGGTGACTGTGTCTCTGTATACTGTATCTTCATTCTTTCACAGTGTGTGATTCTCTCTGTGTGTCTCTCTCTGTGAGTGTGTCTCTTTCAGTGTGAGTGTTTCTGTCTTTCAGCATATGTGTGTGTCTCTCTGTAAGTGTATGAGTCTCCGTGTGGGTGTCTCTCAGTGTGTGTCTCTAAGTGTCTCTGTTTAGCTCTCCATGCTTGTGTCTCTCAGTCTGTGTTTTAGTCTCTCTTTGTGTGTCTGTCTCTGTTTCTCTTTCTCTGTGTGGATGTCTCTCCCTCACTCAGTGTGTGTGTGTTTCTCTGTGTGTGTGTCTATAAGTGTGTGTGCCTCTGTCAGCGAGTGTGTCCCTCTAATTTGTGTGTCTCCATGTGTGTCTCACAGAATGTGTGACTCTCCGAGTGTTTGTGTCTCACTCTCAGGTGGTGTGTCTCTCTCAGTGTGTGTGTGGAGAACGCTCAGAATGTGTGTGTGTGTGTGTATCTTTAGGGTGTGTGTATCTCTGAGTGACTCCCGCAGTACCTCTCTTTGTGTGTCTCCCACTGCATCTCTCAATGTGTGTGTGTCTGCTGCAGTGTCTTGTGCCTGTTTTTAATGTTTGTGTGAATGTCTCAGGGTGTCTGTCTCTCAAAGTGTTTTTGTCTCTCATATTGTTTGGTTGTCTCTCTCTAGAAATCTATGTCTCTAAGCCTGTGGGTGGGTTTCACCGTGTTGTCAGCCAATGTTTGTGCATCCCACTCAGTGCATATGTCTTCTCAGTGTGTGTGTCTGTCAGTGCCAGATTCTCCTTCTCTGTGTGGATGTCTATGTCATTGTGTGTGTTCTCTCCAAGTGTGTCTCTGTCTGTGTGGCCTCTCCCTGTTTGTGTCTCTGAGTCAGGGTTTACCTCTCTTTCCTCTGAGTGGCTCTCTGAGTGTCTCTCTGTGTGTTTCTCTCAGTGATGATTTCTCTCTCTCTCAGTGTGTGTGGAGAACTCTCAGTGTGTGTGTGTGTGTCTTTAGGTTGTGTGTGTCTGTGTGTGTGTCTCTGTGTGACTCTCACAATGTTTCGGTTCGTGTGTCTACCATTGTGTCACTCAGTGTTTGTGTGTCTATCTCCCTGAGAGTCTGCCTCAGTGTTGTGTGTCTTTTTTCAGTTTTTGTGTGAGTCAATGTGTCTGTCTCTCATTGCGTTTGTCCCTGTCAGTGTGTGAGTCTCTTTCTCCTTGCAGGTCAATATCTCTAAGCCTGTGTGTGGGTTTCACGGTGTGTGCCTCCCAATGTTTGTGCCTCTCACTCAGTGTGTAAGTCTCTCTCAGGTGTGTGTGTGTGTCTCAGTTTCTGTTTCTCCTTCTCTGTGTGGATGTTGGTTTCTTTGTGTAAGTCTCTCAGTGTGACTGTGTCTCTGTATTCTGTATCTTCATTCTTTCACAGTGTGTGATTCTCTCTGTGTGTCTCTCTCTGTGAGTGTGTCTCTTCCAGTGTGAGTGTTTCTGTCTTTTAGCAATTGTGTGGATCTCTCTGTAAGTGTATGAATCTCTGTGTGGCTGTCTTTCAGTGTGTGTCTCTAAGTGTCTCTGTTTAGCTCTCCGTGCTTGTGTCTCTCAGTCTGTGTGTTAGTCTCTCTTTGTGTGTCTGTCTCTGTTTCTCTTTCTCTGTGTGGATGTCTTTCCCTCACTCAGTGTGTGTGTGTATCTGTGTGTGTGTGTGTCTATAAGTGTGTGTGCCTCTGTCAGTGAGTGTGTCACTCTCATTTGTTTGTCTCCATGGTTGTCTGACAGAATGTGTGACACTGCGAATATTTGTGTTGCTCTCTCACGTGGTGTGTCTCCCTCAGTGTGTGTGGAAAACGCTCAGAATGTGTGTGTATGTGTGTCTTTAGGGGTGTGTATCTCTGTGTGAATCCCACAGTCCCTCTCTTGTGTGTCTCCCATTGCATCTCTCAATGTGTGTGTGTGTGTTTCACTGTGTGTCTGCTGCAGTGTCTTGTGCCTGTTTTTAATGTTTGTGTGAATGTCTCAGTGTGTCTGTCTCTCAAAGATTTTTTGTCTCTCATATTGTTTGGTAGTCTCTCTCTAGAAATCTATGTCTCTAAGCCTGTGGGTGGGTTTCACCGTGTTGTCAGCCAATGTTTGTGCATCCCACTCAGTGCATATGTCTTCTCAGTGTGTGTGTCTGTCAGTGCCAGATTCTCCTTCTCTGTGTGGATGTCTATGTCATTGTGTGTGTCTCTCAAGTGTGTCTCTGTCTGTGTGGCCTCTCCCTATTTGTGTCTCTGAGTCAGGGTTTAACTCTCTTTCTCTGAGCGTCTTTCAGAGTGCCTCTGTCTGTGGTTCTCTCTCTCAGTGCGGATTCTCTCTCTCTCCAGTGTGTGTGTATTTTTCTCTCTTTGTATGTGCATGTCTTTAAGTGTGTGAGTCACTCTCAATTTGTGTGTCTCAGTGTATATATCTCAGACTGCGTGTCTCTCCCTTGATGTGTGTCTCTCCGTGTGGGTGTCTCTCTCAGTGTGTGGGTCTCACTCAGTGTGAGTTTTCTGGTTCTTACCATGAGTAGTGTTTCTGTGTGTGGGTATGTGTCCTACTCTGTGTGTCTCACTGTGAATATGTGTGTCTATCTTTGTGTGTGTGTCTCTCTGTGTATTTGAGTCTCTCTCTCAATATGTGTGTCTCTCAGTGTGTTTGTGACTCTCTCTCATTGTGGGTGACTGTCGCAGTCTGTGTGCCTTGCTCTCTGAGTGTGTGTGTCTCTGAGCTCCGTGTGTGTGTGTGTCTGTCTCAGTTCTGTCTGTTCCTTAGTGTGTATCTATGTCTCACTGTGTGCGTCTCTCTCTGTATGTGTATGTATCTGTGGTGTCTCATAGTGTGTGTCTGTATGTGTCTGTGTCTGGCCTCTCCATGTTTGTGTCTCTCGGTCAGTGTTTAAGCCTCTTTTGTGCGTGTCTCTCTTGTGTTTCTCTCTCTCAGTGTGGATGTCTCCCTCTCTCTGTGTATATGTATCTTTTCGGTATGTTTATGTCTCTAAGTGTCTGAGTCAATCTGAATTTGTGTGTCTCAGTGCGTGTCTCTCAGAATGCGTGTCTCTCGCTTTGTGTGTCTCTCTCAATGTGGTTGTCTCTCTCAGTGTGTGCATCTAATTCAGTGTGAGTTTCTGGTTCTTACTGTGTGTGTGTCTGTGTGTGTGTGTGTATGTCTCCTTGTGTGTTTGTCTATGTCTCCTAGAATGTGTGTGTCTCATGGTGAATGTGTGTGTCTGTCTCTCGTGTCTGTGTCTTTCAGTGTTTGTGTCTCTGACAATGTGCATGCCTCTCAGTGTATTTGAGTCTCTCTCTGAATGTGTGTGACCCTCAGTGTGTTTGTGTCTCCCTCACAATGGAAGAAACCGTCTCTGTCTGTGTGTCTTGCTCTCTGAGTGTGTGTGTGTCTGAGGGTCCATGTGTGTGTGTGTGTTTCTCTCAGCTTTTCTGTCTGTTCCTTAGTGTGAATCTGTGTCTGGCTGTGTGTGTCTCTCTCTGTATGTGTATGTGTCAGAGTGTGTCTCTCAGTGTCTGTCTTTGTGTGGATCTGTGTGGCCTCTCCATGTTTGTGTCTCTTAGTCAGAGTGTAACTCTCTGTTTCTGTGTTTCTCTCTCTGTGTTTCTCTGAGTGTGGTTGATTCTCTCTCCGTGTGTGCTTCTGTATCTCTCTTTTTATGTGTATGTCTCTAAGTGTAGGAGTCACTCTGAATTTGTGTGTCTCAGGGCATGTCTTTAGAATGTGTGTCTCTCAGTGTGGGTGTCTTTCTCCGTGTGTGTGTCTCTCTCATTGTGTGCGTCTCGTTCCGAATGAGGTTTCCGGTTCTTACTGTGTATGTGTCTCTGTTTGTGTGTGTAAGTCCCCTCGTGTGTGTGTCTCGCTGTGAATGTGTGTGTCTGTCTTGTGAATGTGTCTCTCTCACTGTGTTTGTGTGCCTCTCTCATTGTGTGTCAATCTCTGTGTTTGTGTCTCTCTCTCATTATAGGTGATTCTCTCAGTCTGTGTGTCTTGCTCTCCAAGTGGTTGTGCCTCTGTGGGTCCCTGACTGTATGTCTCTCTCAGTGTATGTGTGTTCCTCTCTGTACGTGTATGTGTTTCATGGTGAGTCTCTGAGTGTGCATGTCTCTATTTTGTCTCTCTGTTTTTGAGACTCTTTCTCAGTGCTAAAGTCTTTCTCTGTGAGTTTATCCCTCACTCTCTTTGTATTTTTCCCTATCTCTCAGTGTGTCTGTGTGTCTCTCTCTGTATGTTTAGGTCTCTACGTGTGTGTGAGTGTCAGTGTGTGTCTCTCACCATATCTGTGTGTCTCTCTCTCTCACTGTGTATCTCTCTTTCAGTGTGAGTGACTCTCACTGTGTGTGTGTTTGTCTCTTTCTCTCAGTGTGTGTGGAGAACTCTCAGTGTGCGTGTGCCTTTAGGTTGTGTGTGTCTGTGTGTGTGTGTCTGTGTGACTCTCACAATGTTTCAGTTCATGTGTCTCCCATTGGGTCTCTCTGTGTTTGTGTGTCTATCTCCCTGAGAGTCTGCCTCAGTGTTGTGTGTCTATTTTTGGTTTTGTGTGAGTCAATGTGTCTGTCTCTCAGTGCGTTTTTCTCTGTCAGTGTGTGTGAGTCTCTCTCTCTCTGCATGTCAATATCTCTAAGCCTGTGTTTGGGTTTCAACGTGTGTGTCTCCCAATGTTTGTGCCTCTCACTCAGTGTGTATGTCTCTCTCAGTGTGTGTGTGTCTCAGTTTCTGTTTCTCCTTCTCTGTGTGGATGTTGGTTTCATTGTGTAAGTCTCTTAATGTGACTCTGTCTTTGTATATTGTGTCTTCATTCTCTCACAGTGTGTGTTTTTCTCTGTGTGTCTCTCTCTGTGAGTGTGTCTCTTTCAGTGTGAGTGTTTCTGTCTTTTAGCATATGTGTATCTCTCTCTCTGTAAGTGTATGATTCTCCCTGTGGGTGTCTCTCATTGTGTTTCTCTATGTGTCTCTGTGTTACCTCTCCGTGTTTGTGTCTCTCAGTCTGTGTTTTAGTCTCTCTTTGTGTGTCTGTCTCTGTTTCTCTTTCTCTGTGTGGATGTCTCTCCCTCACTCAGTGTGTGTGTGTATCTGTGTGTGTGTCTATAAGTGCGTGTGCCTCTGTCAGCGTGTGTGTCACTCTAATTTATGTGTCTCCATTTGTGTCTCGCAGAATGTGTGACTCTCCAAATGCTTGTCTCTCTCTCAGTTGGTGTTTCTCTCTCATTGTGAGTGACTCATCCAGTGTGAAGGTTTCTGGTTCTTAGCATGTGTGTGTGTCTCTCTCTCAGTGTGCATGTATCTCAATGTGTGTATGTCTCCCTGCAAATGTGTGTGTCTCTCTCTCAAGGTGTGTGACCCTCAGTATGTTTTTGTCTCTCTCACTGTGTTTGACTCTCGGTGTATTTGCATCTCTCTCTCAGTGTGTGTGACACTCTTCCTGTGTGTATCTTGCTCTCTGAGTGTGTGTGTCATTTAATGTCTCTCTGTGTGTGACTCTCTTAGTTTTTCGTGTCTTTTCCTTAATGTGTATCTGTGTTTGTCTGTGTATGTCTCTCTCTGTATGTGTATGTGTCAGTGTCAGTGTTTGTCTCTCAGTGTGTGTCTCTATGTGTATCTGTGTGGCCTCTCCACGTTTGTGTCTCTGAGTCAGGGTTTAACTCTGTTTCTGTGTGTCTCTTTGTGTGTTTCTCTCTCTCTCACTGTGGATGGCTCTCTCTCAATGTGTGTGTATGTACTTTCTTTGTATGTGTATGCCTCTAACTGTGTGAGACACTGTAAATCAGTTTTTCTCAGTGCATGTGTCTCAGAATTTTTGTCTCTCAGTTTGTGTGTGTCTCTCAGTATGTGTATCTCTCTCAGTGTGTGTGTCTTTCTCAGTGTGTGTGTTTCTCTCAGTGCGTGGGTCTCATTCAGTGTGCGTTTTCTGGTTCTTACCATGAGTAGTGTCTCTGTGTGTGTGTGTATGTCTCCTACTATGCATGTGTCTCCCTGTGAATGTGTGTGTTTGTCTCCTGTGTTTTTCTCTCAGTGTGCTTGTGTGTCTCTCTCAAGGTGTGTGACTCTCAGTGTGCTTTTGTCTCTCTCATTATGTGTGACTCTCACAGTGTTACTGTGTCTTTCTCAGTGTATGTGACTCTCTCCATGTGTGTGTCTTGCTCTCTGAGTGTGTGTTTCATTTGTTTCCCTGTGTGTTTGTCTCTCTCAGGTTTTTGTGTCTGTCCCTTAGTGTGTATGTGTGTCTCTCTGTGTGTGTCTCTCCTTGTATGTGTTGTGTCAGTAGTGTCTCTCAGCGTGTGTCTCTGTGTGGCCTCTCCATGTTTGTGTCTCTGAGTCAGGGTTTAACACTCTTTTTCTGTGTGTCTCTCTGTGTGTGTGTCTCTCTCAGTGTGGATATTCTCTCTCAGTGTGTGTGTATGTATCTCTTTGTATGTGTATTTCTCTAAGTGTGTGAGTCCATCTGAATTTGTGTGTCTCAGTGCATATCTTTCAGAATGTTTGTCTCTCACTTGATGTGTGTCTCTCAGTGTGGATGTCTCTCTCATGGTGTGTCTCTCTCAGTGTGTGGGTCTCATTCAGTGTGAATTTTTCTGGTTGTAACCATGAATAGTGTCTGTGTGTGTAAGTCTCCTAATGTGTGTGTGTCTCACTGTGAATGTGTGTGTCTGTCTTTGTGTGTGTGTCTCTCAGGGTGTTTGTGTCTCTCTTATTGTGAGTGACTCTCAGGGTGTTTGTGTCTCTCTTATCGTGAGTGACTCTCAGGGTGTTACTCTGTCTTTCTCAGTGTGTGTGCCTCTCTCCGTGTGTGTGAATTGCTCTCTGAGTGTGTGTTTCATTTAGTGTCCCTGTATGTGTGTCTCTCTCAGGTTTTTGTGTCTGTTCCTTAGTGTGTATCTGTGTCTATCTGTGTGTGTCTCTCTCTGTATGTGTATGTGTCAGTGGAGTCTCTCAGCGTGTGTCTCTGTGTGGCCGCTCCATGTTTGTGTCTCTGAGTCAGGGTTTAACTCTCTTTTTCTGTGTGTCTCTGTGTGTGTCTCTCTCTCTTAGTGTGTATGTCTCTCTCTCAAAGTGTGTGTATGTATCTCTCTTTGTATGTGTAGGCCTCTAAATGTGTGAGTCACTCTGAATTTCTTTGTCTCAGTGCATGTCTCTCAGGATTTGTGTCTCTCAGTTTGTGTGTGTCTCTCAGTGTGTGAATCTCTCTCAGTGTGTGTGTCTCTCTCAGTGTGTGTGTCTCTCTCAGTGCGTGGGTCTCATTCAGTGTGAGTTTTTCTGGTTCTTACCATGAGTGTCTCTGTGTGTGTGTGTATGCCTCCCACTGTGTGTGAGTCTCACAAGAATGTGTGTGTCTGTCTTTGTGTGCGTGTCTCTCAGTGTGATTTTGTCTCTCTCTCAATGTGTGTGACTCTCAGCATGTTTGTGTGTCTCTCATTGTGTTTGACACTCAGGGTGTTACTGTGTCTTTCTCAGTGTGTTACTGTGTCTTTCTCAGTGTGTGTGCCTCTCTCAGTGTGTATATCTCTCTCAGTGTGTGTGACTCATTCAGTGTGACGGTTTCTGGTTTTCACTGTGTGTACGTGTTTCTCTCTCAGTGTGTGTATGTGTCTCTCTCTCAGTGTGTATATCTCTCCGTGTGCATGTGTCTCCCTGTGAATGTGTGTGTTTCTCTCCCGTGTGTGTCTCTCAGTGTGCTTGTGTGTCTCTCTCAAGGTATTTGATTCTCATGGTGTTAGTGTCTCTCTCATTGTGTGTGACTCTCGGGGTGTTACTATGTCTTTCTCAGTGTGTGACTCTCTCCGTGTTTCTGTCTTGCTCTCTGAGTGTGTGTTTCATTTAGTGTCCCTGTATTTGTGTGTCTCTCTCAGGTTTTTATCTCCGTTCCTTAGTGTGTATTGTTGTCTCTGTGTGTGTGTCTCTCTCTGTATGTGTATGTGTCATTTAGTGTCCCTGTGTGTGTGTCTCTCTCAGGTTTTTGTGTTTGTCCCTTAGTGTGTATCTATGTCTTCACTAGCAATCTTGTAAAGTAATTGAGCCCAAATTCCTCCAAGTTGTTCCTCCTGAGTCAATTTTTACTTAGTGGTTGAAAGTTTTGAAGGAAACCCGAAATGCTCATGACTATAGGTTCAAAGGAACCTCCTCTGAATATACATGTTATTATTATCTCATCTTGGGAGATTAAATCTGCTTTAAGCAATAGCATTTTTCTCTAGTGTCAGCCTCACTGAAACTTTCCAGCAGTATGTTTCTGAAGCAGTGCTTATTCTGGCAACAAAGGAGAAATCTTTAATTGGCAGATCATAGGCAACTATTTTCTGACAAGGAGGCACATGTCAAAACTGTATGTCAGGAGGATACTATTGAACTATAATTCTGAAGCTGATCTCTTTGGAAAAATGTTTCAGCCATAGGAATAACTGCCTTTTAAAGCAAGACAAAAACTGAAGCAAAACAAACAAACAAAAAACAGCATCTGGCATCAAGTCTGAAGTTTCAAACATCTCATGCTATTAGATGCTGCAAGATTAATTCTCGGCCCAATGCTTGCTTGCTTTCTATTATAAATTTTATACATGCAGAAAATTTGAAAGAAGAAAGCAAAATCACTCTTCATTCAAAGAGATTCAGGATTAAAAGCTGAAGAATTTCCCCTCTTGTCATTTTTCTATGAATATTTTAGTATAATTATGTTTGTGTAATCTATGTAAAGAATTTGCATTCTGAATCTTTCCAATATTTACCGAAGTTTAATCTAATATCAGCCTGACCATGCATAAAACTTTTTTACTCAAAACATATATCCTACTTCCCTAGTATATACTAATAATGTTTTCATTTATTCTTAGTAGCTTTAATTACATATTTAGATTCGAATCCTCAACTCTCAACCACCTTAATTTTTAGTGAAAACTAAGAGGCAAGTAATTGTGAACTGTTTGGCATACCAGTATTTTCTGATTGGAAACTTATGCTTTAGTCTTCCTCTCCTAAGAAGGCAGAGGTTGGTAAACAGATTTGTCCAACAACGAATGTTCTAATATTTTTTCCTATTTGAAGTGTGACCCAAATAGTCAATGAATTTTTGCCATTTAACTTGATCACTTTCAAGTTACCAAAATCTGGAGAAAGCTATTTTCGGTAGACTTAATATTTCATCATAGCACATTATTGATATGTTCTTGCTGACACATTTGCAACAGATATAAGGTCTTATGTGATCTCTAACAAACGTAGGTACAACAGTTGTGTTACATTTAGAAAACCAACAAACTTAAGCTAGTTTCAATACCAGATATCAATTCAGTACTGAATATTTCCCAGATCAAGAGATTTGACATTCATTTTGGTCAATTTTCTAAATATTAGAAAGTAATATTAAGAAAAAATAGTTCATAAAGCCAAATTTTTCCAACAACATATGTAGAAAGAACAAATATGAGAATTTCAGATGTTTCATCTTAACCAATTTTTTCCCTCACCATAGTCTAAAGAAGATAGTGGGCAGGCAGTGTTAAAAGAAAATCATCTTACTCATACCCTAGAGTGACTATAGGATGGAGCAAAACTCTTATTATCACAGCTGCTGCTGTTGCTACTGCTGTCGCTTCAGTTGTGTCCAACTCTGTGCAACCCCATAGATGGCAGCCCAACAGGCTCTCCCGTCTCTGGAATTCTCCAGGCAAGAACACTGGAGTGAGTTGCCATTTTCTTATCCAATGCATTAAAGTGAAAAGTGAAAGTGAAGTCGCTTAGTCATGTCTGACAGGTATTATCAAATACAGAACAAATGTAATGCAAAACAAGCTTGAGTGACTTACCCTAGGTGACACCAAATCTGGACAGTAGTTCTGGACATCTCTCTGCTCCAAACAGCCTCTTGCATTGGGGGCTGGGGAGCAGCTGGCACCTGTCAGGGAGAGTCCCTCCTAGTTACAAAGAGCAAAAGAAACTTAAGCAGATCTGCTAGAAACCTGGGAAGCGGATGCCTCTGGTCAAAGTCAGTTTGCCACGGGTACAGATTTACTGCTGAACTTGCCATGAATTGAGAAAGAAGGGGAGAGCCTCAGGAATCAGGCCTCATGACTTCATATGACACTACAAAGCTACGGTCATCAAACAGGCATGGTATTGGCAGGAAAACAGACAAACCAGTGGAAAACAGACCAGTGGAACAGAAGAGGGAGCCTAGAAACAGAGTCCAGGTCAATTCATCTACGTCACAGGAGGCAAGTGTATATGACATGGAAAAGACAGCTTGTTCAACAGGTGCTGTTGGAGAAACTGGACAGCTACATGCAAAAGGATCAAACTGGACCATTTTCTAACACAAAAAAATGAATTAAATGTTATGGCCCAAAACCATAAAACTTCTAGAAGGAAACACAAGCCATAAGCTCTTTGACATTGGGAATTACAGTGATGTTTCTGTATAGAGGCCAAAAGCAAAAGCAATGAATCAAAAGCCCAAAGGAGGTAATGTACAGGATAGGAAATACAGTCAATCACATAGTAATAAGTCTGTATGGCTGCAGGGAGGTAACTAGATTTGTCATGGCTATCATGGAGTAATGTATAAAACACAGAATTACTAAGTCTTGCACCTGAAATAAATATAATACTGTGTGTCACATATAATTCAATAAAGGTTATTTAATAGCACGTTTGCATGTGCTTGTGTGTGTGTGTGTGCGTGTGTATACCAAACATGGGAACCATAGTGTTTGCTTGTGTGCTTTCTTGGGCTTCTAAACTAATACTGAGTGGGCTTTCACAGACTCTGAAACATGCAGAGACCAGAAGTATGCAGAGTACATCTGGCGAAATGTTGGGCTGGATGAAGGACAAGCTAGAATCAAAATTTCTGGGAGAAATATCAGTCACCTCAGATACACAGATGACCCCACCCTTATGGCAGAAAACAAAGAGGAACTGAGGAGCCTCTTCATGAAAGTGAAAGAGGAGAGTGAAAAAGCTGGCTTAAAACTCAACATTCAGAAAAAAAAAAAGATAATTTTTTGGCAAAAAGAGGAGCATTGTGCTGTGGGATCATTTCAGGAATCCAAGAAAGAGCTATAATCATCATTTTTATTTTTCTCTTTGGAGTTGCTAGTTACTCACCATCTACAAGACAACTTCAGCTTATTCTAATGTGATTCCAACTGAGAAAGGCCAAGTTGCAATGCCTCATTAAGAATGTTGTGATTTTTTTTTTTCTACCAGGGTAGACACACTTCTCCAGCTTGCTGACCCTGAGGACAGCCCAAGAGCTCCTGCCCTCTGAAAGGCAGACTACTGCCTTGTTCACACCTCTGCCGGGTCTCACTCTGTGGGGAGCAGGCCCTACTCTTACAAGGAAGAAAGAGAAGAGAAAACTGAATATAGAGATGCTAAGAAACATGATCAAACTCATGACACAGTGAATGGAGACATCTTGAGGCTACTGCAAAAACAAGACTGAAAACCAGAAGCAAGAGGCTTAAGTCCAAATCGTGAGAACACCAGAGAAATTCTGACTCCAGTTCAGTTCAGTTCAGTAACTCAATCGTGTCCAACTCCTTGTGACCCCATGAATCACAGCACGCGAGGCCTGCCTGTCCATCACCATCTCCTGGAGTTCACTCAGACCCATGTTCATCGAGTCCGTGATGCCATCCAGCCACCTCATCCTCTGTCGTTCCCTTCTCCTCCTGTCCTCAATACCTCCCAGCATCAGAGTCTTTTCCAGTGAGTCAATTCTTCACATAAGGTGGCCAAAGTACTGGAGTTTCAGCTTTAGCATCATCCTTCCAAAGAAATCCCAGGGCTGATCTCCTTCAGAATGGACTGGTTGGATCTCCTTGCAGTCCCAGGGACTCTCAAGAGTCTTCTCCAACACCACAGTTCAAAAGCATCAATTCGTCGGTGCTCACCTTTTTCACAGTCCAACTCTCACATCCATACATGACCACAGGAAAAACCATAGCCTTGACTAGATGGAACTTAGTTGGCAAAGTAATGTGTCTGCTTTTGAATATACTATCTAGGTTGGTCATAACTTTTCTTCAAAGGAGTAAACATCTTCTAATTTCATGGCTGCAGTCACCATCTGCAGTGATTTTGGAGCCCAAAAAATAAAGTCTGACACTGTTTCCCCATTTCCCATGAAGAGATGGGACCGAAATCCATGATCTTCGTTTTCTGAATGTTGAGATTTAAGCCAACTTTTTTGCATTCCTCTTTCATTTTCATCAAAAAGCTTTTGAGTTCCTCTTCACTTTCTGCCATAAGAGTGGTGTCATCTGAATACCTGAGTTTATTGATATTTCTCTTGGCAATCTTGATTCCAGCTTGTGTTTCATCCAGTCCAACTTTTCTCATGATGTTCTCTGCATAGAAGTTAAATAAGCAGGGTGACAATATACAATCTTGACGTATTCCTTTTCCTATTTGGAACCAGTCTGTTGTTCCATGTCCAGTTCTAACTGTTGCTTCCTGACCTGCATACAGATTTCTCAAGAGGCTGGTTAGGTGGTCTGGTATTCCCATCTCTTTCAGACTTTTCCACAGTTTATTGTGATCCACACAGTCAAAGGCTTTGGCATAGTCAATAAAGCAGAAATAGATGTTTTTCTGGAAATTTCTTGCTTTTTCCCTGATCCAGCAGATGTTGGCAATTTGATCTCTGGTTCCTCTGTCTTTTCTAAAACCAGCTTGAACATCAGGAAGTTCACGGTTCATGTATTGCTGAAGCCTGGCTTGGAGAATTTTGAGCATTACTTTACTAGCATGTGAGATGAGTGCAATTGGGTGGTAGTTTGAGCATTCTTTTGCATTGCCTTTCTTTGGAATTGGAATGAAACCTGACCTTTTCCAGTCCTGTGGCCACTACTGAGTTTTCCAAATTTGCTGGCATATTGAGTACAGCACTTTCACAGCTTCATCTTTCAGGATTTGAAACAACTCCACTGGAATTCCATCACCTCCAGTAGCTTTGTTCGTAGTGATGCTTTCTAAGGCCCACTTGACTTCACATTCTAAGATGTCTGGCTCTAGATGAGTGATCACATCATCATGAGTATCTGGGTCGTGAAGATCTTTTTGTACAATTTTTCCATGTATTCTTGCCACCTCTTCTTAATATCTTCTGCTTCTGTTAGGTCCATACCATTTCTGTCCTTTATCGAGCCCATCTTTGCATGAAATGTTCCCTTGGTATCTCTAATTTTCTTGAAGAGATCTCTAGTCTTTCCCATTCTGTTATTTTCCTCTATTTCTTTGCATTGATCACTGAAGAAGGTTTTCTTTTCTCTTCTTGCTATTCTTTGAAATCTGCATTCACATGCTTATATCTTTCCTTTTCTACTTTTCTTTTCACCTCTCTTCTTTACACAGCTATTTGTAAGGCCTCTCCAGACAGCCATTTTGCTTTTTTGCATTTTTTTTCCATGGGGATGGTCTTGATCCCTGTCTCCTGTACAATGTCACGAACCTCAGTCCATAGTTCATCAGGCACTCTGTCTACCAGATCTAGGCCCTTATATAGATTTCTCAATTCCACAGTATAGTCATAAAGGATTTGATTTAGGTCATACCTGAATGGTCTAGCAGTTTTCCCTACTATCTTCAATTTAAGTCTGAATTTGGTAATAAGGAATTCATGATCTGAGCCACAGTCAGCTCCTGGTCTCGTTTTTGTTGAGTATATAGAGCTTCTCCATCTTTGGCTGCAAAAATACAATCAATCTGATTTTGGTGTTGATCATCTGGTGATGTCCATGTGTAGAGTCTTCTCTTGTGTTGTTGGAAGAGGGTGTTTGCTATGACCAGTGCATTTTATTGTCAAAACTCTATTAGTATTTGCCCTGCTTCATTCTTCATTCCAAGGGCAAATTTGCCTGTTACTCCAAGTATTTCTTGACTTCTTACTTTAGCATTCCAGTCCCCTATAATGAAAAGGACATCTTTTTTGGTTGTTAGTTCTAAAAGGTCTTGTAGGTCTTCATAAAACCATTCAACTTCACCTTCTTCAGCATTACTGGTTGGACTGTAGACTTGGAAAACTGTGATATTGAATGGTTTGCCTTGGAGATGAACAGAGATCATTCTGTCATTTTCGAGACTGCATCCAAGTACTGCATTTTGGACTCTTTGTTGACCATGATGGCTACTCCATTTCTTTTGAGGGATTCCTGCCCACAATAGTAGATATAATGGTGATCTGAGTTAAATTCACCCATTCCAGTCCATCTTAGTTCGCTGATTCCTAGAATGTCGACATTCACCCTTGCCATCTCTTGTTTGACCCCTTCCAATTTGCCTTGATTAATGGACCTGACATTCCAGGTTCCTATGTGATATTGCTTTTTACAGCATCGGACCTTGCTTCTATCACCAGTCACATGCACAGCTGGGTATTGTTTTTGCTTTGGCTCCATCCCTTCATTCTTTCTGGAGTTATTTCACCACTGATCTCCAGTAGCATACTGGGCACCTACTGACCTGGGGAGTTCCTCTTTGGTATCCTATCATTTTGCCTTTTCTTACTGTTCATGGGGTTCTCAAGACAAGAATACTGAAGTGGTTTGCCATTCCTTTCTCCAGTGGACCACATTCTGTCAGATCTCTCCACCATGGCCCGCCTGTCTTGGGTTGCCCTGTAGGCATGGTTTGGTTTCGTTGAGTTACACAAGGCTGTGGTCCTAGTGTGATTAGCTTGACTAGTTTTCTGTGAGTATGGTTTCACTGTGTCTGCCCTCTGATGCCCCTCTTGAAATCCCTACCATTTTACTTTGGTTTCTCTTACCTTGGGCTTGGGGTATCTCTTCACAGCTGCTCCAGCAAAGCATAACCACTGTTCCTTACCTTGGACGAGGGGTATCTCCTTACTGCCACCGTTCCTGACCTTCAGTGTGTGATAGCTCCTCCAGGTCCTCTTACACCTGCCAATTAATCAGCAGGAGCTCATCAAATGCCTCCATACCTACATTGAAACCAAGCAACACCCAAGGGACACCAAGTTCCAAAGTAAGACATACCATGCAAATGCTCCAGCAACACAGGAACACAACCCTGAGCTTATATATAGAGGCTGCCAAAAGTCACTCCAAATCCACTGACATCTCATAACCCATTACTGGACATTTCATTGCACTCCAGAGAGAAGAAATCCAGCTCCACCGACCAGAACACTGACACAAGCTTCCCTAACAAGGAAACCTTGACAAGCCACCCATATAACCTCACCCACACCAAGAAAACTCCACAATAAAGAGAATTCCACCAACTGCCAGAATACAGAAAGGCCACCCCAAACACAGCAATATAAACAAGATGAAGAGTCAGAGGAATACCCAGCAGGTAAAGGAAAAGGATAAATGCCCACAAAGCCAAACAAAAGAGGAAGAGAAAGGGAATCTACCTCATAAATAATTCCAAATAATGATAGTGAAAATGATCCAAAATCTTGAAACCAAAATGGTATCACAGATAAATAGCTTGGAGACAAGGATTGAGAAGATGCAAGAAAGGTTTAACAAGGACCTAGAAGAAATTTTAAAAAGACAGTATATAATGAATAATGCAATAAATGAGATCAAAACACTCTGGAGGGAATAAAGAGTAGAATAATGGAGGCAGAAGATAGGATTACTGAGGTAGAAGCAAGAATGGTAGAAAAAAATTAATCAGAGAGGAAAAACGAAAAAAAGATGTATGGCAAAACCAATACAATGTTGCAAAGTAATTAGCCTCCAATTAAAATAAATAATTTTAAATTTAAAAAATAATAATAAAAGAAATGAAGACAATCTCAGAGACCTCCAGGACAGTGTTAAATGCCCCAACATTCAAATCATAAGAGTCCCAGATAAGAAGACAAAAAGAAATACCATGAGAAAATACTTAAGGAGATAACAGGTGAAAACTTCTCTAAAATGGTGAAGGAAATATTCACCCAAGTTCAAGAAACTCAGAGAGTCCAAAATAGGATAAACCCAAGGCAAAACACCCCAAGACACATATTAATCAAATTAACAAAGATCAAACACAAAGAACAAACATTAAAAGCAGCAAGGGAAAAACAACAAATAACACACAAAGGGATTCCCACAAGGATAACAGCTGATCTTTCAATAGAAACACTTCAGGCCAGGAGGGAATGGCAGGACATGTTTGAAATGATTAAAGAAAATAACCTACAGCCCAGATGACTGTACCCAGTAAGGATCTCATTCAAATATGAAGCAGAAATCAAAAGGTTTACAGACAAACAAAAGCTGAGAGAATTCAGCACCACCAGACCAGCTCTCCAACAAATGCTAAAGGATCTTCTCTAGACAGGAAACACAAAAAGAGTTTATAAACTCAAACCCCAAACAATAAAGTAAATGGCAACGGGTACATACTTATCAATAAGTACCTTAAATGTAAATGGGTTGAATGTCTCAACCAAAAGACAAAGACTGGCTGAATGGATACAAAAACAAGACCCTATATATGTTGTCTACAAGAGACCCACCTTGAAACAGGGAACACATACAGACTGAAAGTGAAAGGCTGGAAAAAGATATTCCACGAAAGTAGAGACCAAAAAAGCAGGAATAGCAGTACTCATATCAGATAAAATAGACTTTAAAACAAAGGCTGTAAAAAGAGACAAAGAAGGACACTACATAATGATCAAAAGACCAATCCATGAAGAAGTATAACAATTATAAACATATAAGCACCCAACATAGGAGCCCCACAATATGTAAGACAAATTCTAACAAGTATGAAAGGGGAAATTAACAATAACACAATAGTAGTGGGAGACTAATATCCCACTCACACCTATGGATAGATAAACTAAACAGAAAATTAACAAGGAAACACTAACTTTAAATGATACAATAGGGTCTTACAGATACTAAAACCCCAGGTGGAAGATGGTAACTCCATGATGACCAGACTGTACCCACGGACCAAGCTGCCACAGTCCGAGAACTGGCCTCAGAGAAATGGGAACAAATGACCTTGGAACTTAAGAGTAACTGGACAAGACGATGCCGGTGAGACCACCCGCCGTCCGATTTGGAGATGACTGTCGGATCTGGCTGTGCTGTTTCCGGCCTGTGGTCCCGCAACCCCTACACTCGTGTCTGTAGAAGCTCTTGCCCCACTGGCTGGCAGGGGGTGGGATGGGGGCCGGGGAGTCTGCCTTTGGACAGATGTCTCCACCCTTCCCTGCCAGTTGCCAGCATTGCAGTGAAGCCCAGGCTCCTCGCCATCAGCCTGGCCTGCTTACTGGCTTTTGAGCAGTGAGCAGCTGGACCCCCACACACCCCCACTAACAGCTTCAGTACTCCTGAATATTAAAACGCTGCTAAGAAGTTACAGTATCAGACTTTATATTTTGGGGCTCCAAAATCACTGCAGATGATGACTGCAGCCATGAAATTAAAAGACGCTTTCTCCTTGGAAGAAAAGTTATGACCAACCTAGATAGCATATTCAAAAGCAGAGACATTACTTTGCCGACTAAGGTCCATCTAGTCAAGGCTATGGTTTTTCCAGTGGTCATGTATGGATGAGAGAGTTGGACTGTGAAGAAGGCTGAGCGCCAAGGAACTGATGCTTTTGAACTGTGGTGTTGGAGAGGACTCTTGAGAGTCCCTTGGACTGCAAGGAGATCCAACCAGTCCATTCTGAAGGAGATCAACCCTGGGATTTCTTTGGAAGGAATGATGCTAAAGCTGAAACTCCAGTACTTTGGCCACCTCATGTGAAGAGTTGACTCATTGGAAAAGACTCTGATGCTGGGAAGGATTGGGGGCAGGAGGAGAAGGGGACGACAGAGGATGAGATGGCTGGATGGCATCACGGACTCGATGCACGTGAGTCTGAGTGAACTCCGGGAGTTGGTGATGGACAGGGAGGCCTGGCATGCTGCGATTCATGGGGTCACAAAGAGTCGGACACGACTGAGCGACTGAACTGAACTGGAAGAAGTTACCAGCTTTCTCATCAATGAGTTAATGAGAGTTGTGGTTTTACCTTTTCAAAAAAATGTTTTAAATTAATTACAAAATGAAAAAAATTAGTTAATGTATTTTTGGCTGGGTCTTCACTGCTGAGTGCAGGCTTTCTCTGGCAGTGGCACATGGCCTCCAGATCGCTTGGGCTCAGCAGCTGTGGCGCCTGGGTTTAACTGCCCTGTGGCATGGGGGGGGTCTTAGTTCCCCGACCAGGGAGCGAACCCACATCCCCTGCATTGAAAGGTGGATCCTTAACCACTGGACCACCAGGGAAGCCTCTGAAACCACCATCTTTTCATCGAGATCACACACCTGTGAGAGGAAAGGTGGATAAAAATAAAGGTTAAAGTTTCACTAGAGCCTTAGGGAAACAGGCCCTCCTGTTAATCTTAAGACAAACCTTTATCTCAAGAATGTGTAAGGGGCTCATATCTAAGGCATGCAGCCTCCGGGGGATGTTTATCTCAAAAACCATTCCAGGAAATTATTTTCCAGAGAACGGGTTAACAGTAAAAATGCAGCTCTTCCAGCCATGTCGACCTGATAACAAATAAACCTATCCCTGAAAATGTCAAGACCTGTACACCAATCAGGTCGCTCCACCCTAGCTGTACCCGTTTGTGGGGTTTGTGCTTAAAAACTAGTCTGTAACAAATGTTCGGGGTTCGTTCTCCCCTGGTGGTGATCGAACCCCGCACGCCAGCCTAATAAATCCTCTTACGGTTTGCAAAAATAAATAAATAAATAAATAAATGATACAATAGACCAGTTAGACCTAATCAATTTATATAAGACATTTCACTCCAAAACAATGAATTTCACCTTTTTCTCAAGCACAGATGGAACCTTCTCCAGGATAGATCACATCCTGGGACATAAATATAGCCTTGGTAAATTCCAAAAAAATTGAAATTGTTCCAAGCATCTTTTCTGACCACAATGCAGTAAGATTAGATCTCAATCAGGGAAAAACTATTAAAAATGGCAACATATGGAGGCTGAACAACACGCTGCTGAATAACCAACAAATCACAGAAGAAACCAGAAAAGAAATCAAAATATGCATAGAAATGAATGAAAATGAAAACACAACAACTGAAAACCTGTGGGACACTGTAAAAGCAGTGCTAAGGAGAAGGTCCATAGCAGTACAGCCTTACCTCAAGAAACAGGAAAGAAGTCAAATATATCACCTAACTCTACACGTAAAGCAACTAGAAAAGGAAGAAATGAAAAACCCCAGGGTTAGTAGAAGGAAAGAAATCTTTTAAAACTAGGGCAGAAATAAATGCAAAAGAAACAAAAGAGACCATAGCAAAAATCAACAAAGACAAAAGTTGGTTCTTTGAAAGGATAAATAAAATTGACAAGCCATTAGCCAGACACATCAAGAAACAAAGGGAGAAAAAGCAAATCAATAAAATTAGAAATGAAAATGGAGAGATCACAACAGACATCACAGAAATACAAAGGATCATAAAAGACTACTATCTGCAATTATATGCCAATAAAATGGACAACTTGGAAGAAATGGACAATTTCTTAGAAAAGTAAAACTTTCCAAAACTGAACCAGGAAGAAATAGAAAATCTTAAAGGATTCATCACAAGCAGAGAGATTGAAACTGTAATCAGAAATCTTCCAGCAAACAAAAGCCCAGGTCCAAACAGCTTCACAGCTTAATGCTATCAAAAACTGAGAAAAGAGCTAACACTTATCCTACTCAAACTCTTCCAGAAAATTGCAGAGGAAAGTAAACTTCCAAACTCATTCTATAAGGCCACCATCACCGTAACACCAAAACCTGACAAAGATGACACCAAAAAAGAAAACTACAGGCCAATATCACTGATGAACATAGATGCAAAAATCCTTAACAAAATTCTAACAATCAGAATACAACAACACATTAAAAGATCATACACCATGACCAAGTGGGCTTTGTCCCAGTGATGCAAGGATTCTTCAATATCTGCAAAACAATCAGTGTAATACACCACATTAACAAATTGAAAAATAAAAAGCCATATGATTATCCCAATATATGCAGAAAGCCTTTGACAAAATTCAACATCCATTTAGGATTAAAAAAAAAAAAAAACTCTCCAGAAAGCAAGAATAGAAGGAACATACCTCAACATAATAAAAGCTATATATGGCAATCCCACAGCAAACATTATCCTCAATGGTGAAAAACTGAAAGCATTTCCCTAAAGTCAAGAACCAGACAAGGGTGCCCATTTTCACCACTACTATTCAACATAGTTTTGGAAGTTTTGGCCACAGCAATCAGAGCAGAAAAAGAAATAAAAGGAATCCAAACTGGAAAAGAAAAAGTAAAATTCTCACTGTTTGCAGATGACATGACCCTTTACATAGAAAACCCTAAAGACACCAAGAGAAGATTTCTACAACTAATCAATGAATACAGTAAAATTGCAGGATATAAAGTCAACACACAGAAATCCCTTGCATTCCTATACACTAATAATGAGAAAATAGAAAGAGAAATTAAGGAAATGACCCTATTCACTATTGCAATGAAAAGAATGAAATACTTAGGAATATATCTACCTAAAGAAACTAAAGACCTATATATAGAAAACTATAAAACACTGGTGAAAGAAATCAAAGAGGACACTAATAGATGGAGAAATATACCATGTTCATGGATTGGAAGAATCAATATAGTGAAAATGAGTATACTACCCAAAGCAATCTATAGATTAAATGCAATCCTTATTAAGCTACCAATGGTATTTTTCACAGAGCTACAACAAATAATTTCACAATTTGTATGGAAATACAAAAAACTTCGAATAGCCAAAGCAATCTTGAGAAAGAAGAATGGAACTGGAGGAATCAACCTGCCTGACTTCAGGCTCTATTACAAAGCTACAGTCATCAAGACAGTATAGTATGGGCACAAATACAGAAATATAGATCAATGGAACAAAATAGAAAGCCCAGAGATAAATCCACAAACCTATGGACACCTTATCTTTGACAAAGGAGGCAAGAAGATACAATGGAGAAAAGATAATCTCTTTATCAAGTGGTGATGGGAAAACTGATCAACCACTTGTAAAAAAATGAAACTAGAACACTTTCTGACACCATACACAAAAATAAACTCAAAATGGATTAAAGATCTAAATGTAAGACCAGAAACTATAAAACTCCTAGAAAAGAACATAGGCAAAACACTCTCTGACAGAAATCACAGCAGGATCCTCTATGACCACCTCCCAGAATACTGTAAATAAAAGCAAAAATAAACAAATGGGACCTAATTAAAATTAAGAGCTTCTGCACAACAAAGGAAACTATAAGCAAGGTGAAAAGACAGCCTTCAGAATGGGAGAAAATAATAGCAAACAAAACAATTGACAAGGAATTAATTTCAAAAATATACAAGCAACACGTCACACTCAATTCCAGAAAAATACACTGCCCACTCAGAAAGTCGGCCAAAGAACTAAACAGACATTTCTCCCAACAAGACACAGATGGCTAACAAACACATGAAAAGATGCTCAACATCACTCATTATCAGAGAAACGCAAATTAAAACCACAATGAGGTACCATTTCACGCCAGTCAGAATGGCTGCTATCCAAAAGTCTACAAGCAATAAATGCTGGAGACAGTGTGGAGAAATGGGTACCCTCTTACACTGTTGGTGGGAATGTAAACTAGTACAGACACTATGGAGAACAATGTGGCTGCCGCTGCTGCTAAGTCGCTTCGGTCGTGTCCGACTCTGTGTGACCCCACAGACGGTGGCCCACCAGGCTCCCCCATCCCTGGGATTCTCCATGCAATAATACTGGAGTGGGTTGCCATTTCCTTCTCCAATGCATGAAGGTGAAAAGTGAAAGTGAAATCGCTGGAAATAGAACTGCCTTATGACCTAGCAATCCCACTACTGGGCATACACACTGAGGAAACCAAAATTGAAAGAGACACGTGTACCCCAATGTTCATCACAACACTGTTTATAATAGCCAGGACATGGAAGCAACTTAGATGTCCATCAGCAGATGAATGGATAAGAAAGCTGTGGTACATATACACAATGGAGTATTACTCAGCCATTAAAAAGAATATTTTGAATCAGTTTTAATGAGGTGGATGAAAGTGGAGCCTATTATACAGAGTGAAGTAAGCCAGAAAGAAAAACACCAGTAAAGTATACTAACACATCCAGTACTCTTGCCTGGAAAATCCCATGGACAGAGGAGCCTGGTGGGCTGCAGTCCATGGGGTCGTGAAGAGTTGGACATGACTGAGTGACTTCACTTTCACTTTTTATTTTCCTGCATTGAAGAAGGAAATGGCAACCTACTCCAGTGTTCTTGCCTGGAGAATCCCAGGGACCAGGGAGCCTGGTGGACTGCCGTCTATGGGGTCACACAGAGTCAGACATGACTGAAGCGACTTAGCAGCAGCAGCAGGAACACATATATATGGAATTTAGAAAGATGGTAATGATAACCCGGTATGCAAGACAGCAAAAGAGATGCAGATGTATAGAACAGTCTTTTGGACTCTGTGGGAGAGGGAGAGGGTGGGATGATTTGGGAGAATGGCATTGAAACATGTATAATATCATGTAAGAAACAAATTACCAGTCTAGGTTTGATGCATGATACAGGATGCTTGGGGCTGGTGCACTGGGATGACCCAGAGGGATGGTATGGGGAGGGAGGTGGGAGGGGGGCTCAGGATGGTGAACACATGTATACCCATGGTGGATTCATGTTGATGTATGGCAAAACCAATAAAATATTGTGAAACTGGAGCCGATTATACAGAATGAAGTAAGCCAGAAAGAAAAACACCAATACAGTATACTAACACATATATATGGAATTTAGAAAGATGGTAATGATAACCCTGTATGAGAGACAGCAAAAGGACACAGATGTATAGAAAGGACTTTTGGACTCTGAGGGAGAGGGAGAGTGTGGGATGATGTGGGAGAATGGCATTGAAACATGTATACTATCATGTAAGAAACGAATCGCCAGTCTATGTTTGACACAGGATACAGGATGCTTGGAGCTGGTGCATGGGGACGACCCAGAGAGATGATATGGGGTGGGAGGGGGTTCAGGATTGGGAACTCATGTACACCTGTGGCAGATTTGTGTCAATGTATGGCAAAACCAAAACAGTATTGTAAAGTAAAATAAAATAAAAATAAAAATTTTTTAAAGTAAAAAAATAAATATATAAAAAAATAAAAATCCTAAAAAAAAAAAAGAAAGAAAACAAAGATCATGGTATCCGGTCCCATCACATTGTGGCAAGTAGATGGGGAAACAGTGGAAACAGTGACAGACTTTATTTTCTTGGGCACCAATGTCACTGCAGATGGTGACTGCAGCTATGAAATTAAAGACACTTCCTGCTTGGAAGAAAAGCTATGACCAACCTAGACAGCATATTATAAATCAGAGGCACTACTTTGCCAACAATGATCTGTCTAGTGTAAGCTATGTTTTTTCCTGTAGTCATATATGGATGTGAGATTTGGACCATAGATAAGGCTGAGTGTAATGAACTGATGCTTTTGAACTGTGCCAACAGATGCCAAAGAACTATGGTGTTGGAGAAGACTCCTGAGAGTCTCTTGGACTGCAAGGAGACTGAACTAGTCAATCCTAAAGGAAATTAATCCTGAATATTCATTGGAAGTACTGATGCTGAAGCTGAGGCTCCAATAGTTTGACCACCTGATATGAAGAGCCAACTCTTTAGAGAAGACCCTGATACTGGGAAATATTGAAGGCAGGAGGAGAAAGGAGACAACAGAGGATGAGATGGTTGGATGGCATCACTGACTAAAGGGACATGAGTTTGAGCAAAGTCTGGGAGATGGTGAAGGACAAGTAAATCTGGCATGCTGAGTTCCATGGGGTGGCAAAGAGTCCAACACAACTGAGTGACTGAACAACAACAACAGCAGTGTAAATACTCACTATCAGAAGGGTGGGGTATGGGATTCCCACACAGTTCCCTTGCATCCATATACACACACCTGCACCAGTTAGCTGGAGCCACATTTCTTCCTCAATAGCACGCTTGATCACCGTTTCCTATGAATGCCTACTTTTCATGCCATTTTCCCAACTCTCTTTACAGCATGGATGCCCTGATGTTCAAAATATTTGCTTTCATGAAGATGCAGTTGTTGTCTCAGTCCTTCTCTTCACATGCAGAAATACACTGTTAGTAGGTCCTCCTTCTCTGTGCACATGGTACAAACATGTATGAATGTTCACCTACAGATTTTAGCTCATCCATTATCAGTAGCAAATGCTGTGTTCATGACAGGCACTATCATTTATTTCCCTAATAGAGCCATGTATGTACGACTTTGTTCACACATACTACTCATAGATCTAATATGAAGTAAATCACAGAAACATACTTAGGGCATCACCAGCATAAACTTATTCCTGGTCGAGCCGAATCTTGTGCTCCAGGGAACTCTGTGTTCTGGCTCTCAGAGCACAGGTGTCATGTGATGGACTCAGCAAAATGGAGAAGGAGAAACAGGTGACTGAGCCACTGCAGTCTCCCTGCATTAGGACCTCCCATCCCACCACACAAACTCAGGGATGGCTGAGTCACCTCAGTCCCAACCAATGAGCTCCCCATACCACAAGACACACATACATGCACTTACACACATTTTCTCTCTCTCAGCATGACATTAGAGACCTAAGATACCAGATATGGTTGCATATCATCCAAGCTCTTTGCCCCTGCACATGCATGCACATGATTCTGCTTCCAGGGTAGATGTTATTCTCAGCTCCTTCTGGTTTGTGATTTTAAAGGACACTTGGGAAAATCTAAAACGATGCTCACAATCCTAAAATAGCAAAACTATTCAGCACCAGTAAACTAATCACCTAGGAATACTAAACGTAGGCACATCAGTCCAAGGACTCTAGAATTTTTATTCTAGCTATACCTGTGCTGTATATTAAAAAGTTTCTAAAATTGCACGACCTACTTCAGTATTCTCTCATATTTACTTTTGTGTACATTCTTTCAAGAATGAAACACTTTATTTGAGTGCTTTCAGTGGACAACCAAGATGCCAACTGTAGTTCTTTTTTCTGATTACTACAGCAGTGCTCCTTAAGTGGGACCATCAGAAAGGAAGGGTGTTAGGTGAAAATATTATGCATTAAATGTCCCTCCCAGCATACGCTTTGGAACATTCCCCAAATACCTTCCATTCAGGTTTGGTACACAGACATGCAGAAGAATTTCTTTTCATATTTTGCTCTAACTGGAGTGCAATACTCTTACAGGTAAGATGGATGATAAATGACAACCAGATAGATAGATTATGACTTGTCAATATGGATCACCTTATGCACAGGAGGAGTTATGTGTTAACAACATCTTTGAACTAACCTTTAAAGTAGCCTGAATTTTCCGAGGGCTTGGAAAAATGAAAATGCATCCAATGTTTCAGTTCACAATCAAATCAAATGTGTCTGTAAAGACAGAATGCACAGAGGACAGCAGACTGGAGGCCATATTAACAGTCACCCTACTGCCAGAACTTCATGTCAATTTCAGACCATGGAGAGGTAAAGCCCTCAAGTGCACAAGCTTCAGGTTCCTAGGTCCCAGTGCACCCCTTGTTCTATTTCAGTTGTGCCTTAGTTGAGGGACCCAAGAACATGATGGCACAGAGCTTTTATTTCTCCAATCAACAAGCCTGATGCTATACAACTTACCAGAGGACATGGAGAGGTAAAGCCCTCAAGTGCACAAGCTTCAGGTTCCTAGGTCCCGGTGCACCCCTTGTTCTATTCCAGTTGTGCCTTAGGTGAGGGACCCAAGAACATGATGGCACAGAGCTTTTATTTCTCCAATCAACAAGCCTGATGCTATACAACTTACCAGAGGACAAGAAAGATGTGTAAATGCAGTGGAAAAGTCTAGAGAGGCAAACAGGCATGTCATGACATGGTTCCATCAGAAAGAGAAGAGGAACAAGGATAGAAATGTGTGGTGAGGGCAGACATTACTTTTCAAATCACTTTGTAAGTCAGTATGGGGATCACACATTTCCACGTCCACAGGCACCAAAATCTTAATTTTATAAAGATGATGAGGGGATAGAAAAGGTATAGGAAACATTAGACAACGTGAACAGAAAGCAAGTGTAGAAAACGGTTCCATACCATTGCATAGAATGCAGCGAGGATACATTTGAAATGTTTGGCATGTCTTCTGAGGTCCATTTTTATTCAGAAAAGGAAACATTCACTTTTAAAATATGTGTACACCTAACCACATAAGAGATGTTCAATTGAAGAGAGAGAGAGGATACAGAATATGCATACAGAAGGAGCAAAGAGCTGACAATTTCACAAGTAGAAAATTTCCAGTGTGGGGGAAAATGTCACCTCAATGTGCCAAACTCAAGCATAATATGTTCACACACACATACTCATACATGTATAAGTGTTCACACACACACGAGATGTGCAAATACACACACAAGCAGTTAACAGTAAAGCTTTACGAAACCAAAGCAAAAGGAAAGACCTTAAGAAACAAAGACAGCACAACTCACCTGTTTATTAGGCAGGGTCCACTTATTATTTTCATTAGAGGGAGCTTGATAGAATTATCTGGAGTCCAAAAAGACAAAAAGGGAGAAACAGGACCAGAAGGAGTGTACCCTGGTAGGAAGATTAGGGCACTGGTCTTTCTGGAAAAAACTCTGGAAGATACATCAGCTCCTAGAACCCATGACCTTGGAAGAGGAGGCCTCAGAACTTTGGCTCAGACTTCTGAGGAAAGGGGCTGTCCAGCTCTCTGAGGTTCCTCAAGGAGGTCAGGGGAAGGGTGCATGAAACTGAGACCCCTCACAGTGAAGTTGGGAAAAACTGATGAGCCTGCACCACAGGGACAGGATCTGAGAGGAGTCCCTTCTACCCTGTCCTCCCCACCAGCTCCCCCTGGGGCTCAGATCCCTTGGGAGAGAGTTCCCCCACTTTACTGATGCTGGTCTTTCTGTGGGCAGCCATGGAGACAGCCCTTGAAGTTCGGAGGTAAGCCACATTATGGACCAGTTGCTCCTACTGAAGTCACATGTCCCTATCCCTGTTGTGTGAAAGGGCAGTCGTGGGAGTGAGCCTGAGAGGAGCAGGAACAGACAGGAAGGTACAGCCAGTTGTCTTGCTTCCGGACCACCTGTCACTCCCCCACCAGCCCTGCTGGCTGACCCTCCTGGAGAGCCAGAGGGCAGAGTGAAAATGGGGTTGGCAGAACCCCGTCTCAGCACCACTCAGCAGCACACAGGGTTGGAGATGAGAAGCGTGGACATCCTTTACCTGGAGCCTGATCCTGACAGCACTTCCCTACCCTGATGAAAACTGCAACAGTATATTCTGTAAATGCTGTTGCAAAGAACTGACTCATTGGAAAAGACCCTGATGTTGGGAAAGATTGAAGGCAGGAGGAGAAGGGGACAAGAGGGGACAAGATGGTTGTATGGAATCACCGACTGGATGGACATGAGTTTGAGCAAGCTCCAGGAGTTGATGATGGACAGGGAAGCCTGATGTGCAGAGTCGGACATGACTGAGTGACTGACTGAATTGATATCCTATAAATGCTCCATTTTCTCTAGGAAAAAGAAGACACCCCCAAACCATAACAGCAGCAGCATCCATTTCTTGTTTCTTGGTTTGCCTGTGCCAGCTACTCAGGGTAGGTAGCTGATGATATCCTCCCCTGGGCTATGCAAAGTTACCTTAGATCTTTCAATCCTGCTCATCTGTCCCATTTGCTGACTTCAAATTTTCTCCTTCATATCATACACATCAAAACACTTCATTCTCAGTAGTTGTAAATGATGAGCAAACTAACGATCTTTAAGAGCTCACACAACAGACAACCACTGTGAAGCAAAGGTGTAGGATGAGAAGTGTTTTGGGATGCCTGCTTTCAGGGACTCAGGTAACAATGTCCTCACACAATAGGTGTGACATGACATGGGGCGGGGTATGACAGATTACTGGGGCACCTTAGCAAAAGGAGGAGCTGCTATGCTCTCTTATAAATCAGGAGGGATCAGAGCTCTTAATATCCAAGCAAAGACCACACCACCAGCACCACACAACACACACACACACACACACACACACACACACACACACCTCACATTGAGAAGAGAAACTGACTAGTGTCCATGTCTTTACACTTACTCCATCTCTCCAGTCAGTTTTCTTGTGAAATGTTTCTGCCTTCAGGAAAGAGTGGCTTACCCTGGTTGTCATGGAAATAAGAATGTCATCATAATGTTCTCTGTGCTGTTAGCTTTCTTTGGAAACCAGGAAGGATCAATACATCAGATGCAGAGTGTTGGTCTCCTTTTTAGACAGTGGCCCCACAGATAATCCAATGAATGAATGAATGAACAACCATACTATTGGACTATCAGAGACAGCATCTTCATGGAATAGGCAGTGAGGGACAGGAATTGTCACCAAATGGGTTATAGAGGGAGTTAGGTGAAAGCACATGAACTTTCTTTTCCTTTGAGACACATACTCTTAGGATACAGGTCCCATTAAGGACCACCTTTCAACCTGCCATGACACACAAAGCCAGGGGTGTTTGTGCAGATGGGATCCAAGGACGCGGGGTCAACTAGAAAAGACCTGCAGAGGGGAAAACGTGTGAAAATGACACACCTGGATGTCAGGGGAGGTGAATGAGAAACAGGGATGCCCCAAGTCAGCTCTCCTGAGGCGAAACCTAGTTAGAGACAGCCCTAGGACCACCCTGGATCTGGGACCCCACAGTAAGAAAAACCATGCTGCTCCACATGCAACTCAGAGGAGGAGAGCCAGCTGGACTTTCATATCACTGTGTACCAACCAGATGAAGGCTTTCAACAGCTTCTTAGCATGGAGGAAAGGGAGGGACCTACCAGGAACTGTCTATTTTTGTTGCTGTTCTTCAGTTGCTAAGTCGTGTTTGACTCTTTCCGACCCTGTGGACTGCAGCCTGAAAGGCTTCTCTATCCTTTGCAATATCCTGGAGCCTGCTCAGATCCATGCCCCTGGGCTGTGTGGGACAGGATAGATTATGGAGGGCCTCAAAAGTCCAGTAGAGAAAAATGGAAGGTGCATGGTAATCCATAAGGAGCACAGTATTTTTCTTAGTTGGGGACAGACATGGTGGAAGCATGTTTGGGGATAATTAGCAGAAAAACAGGAGGCAAAGTTGCCTGGAATATGTAGAATTAAGATCAAGGAGGCAGACTTGGAGGTAACCACAAGGACCCCAGTTGAGGTGATGACACCTGAGGCTATTAAACAGTCTAAGTGGGAGTGGAGAAGCAAAGAAGTGATGAGCATCTGGAAGGAAAACCCGACCAGATGAGAACTGAAGATGAGAAAGGATTTGGGCAGGGATTAAAGACTATTGTGGTAGACCCCTGGCTGACTCACATAAATCCTTTAAGCCAGCAATACTTCTTAGATTAATGTGCTAATAGCAAAAGATTCACAAAAGATGTGACAGAGAAATAGCTTCTGTGACAAAACCTTTCCTCTTGGGGCAAAGACAAGTGATCCTGTCAGCAAACCAGCTTCAGAGGCTACATGCATGGTCAGGTGAGGCATGGCTAATGCATTCATCCACAGACTTGTCCCATGGCTCCTCATTCCAGAACCGTGGGGCATGGCTGTAAACAGTTTCAGTGGGTTAAGGAAGCCTAGAAGGTTGAAAATTACTCAATTTAGAACATCCTTATCATTGTTCTGAGTAGTCACTGAGAGGACCTCAAACTCTGACATGCTCAACAGCAGCCTAAAAGTAACGAGAAAGGGCTTACGGTCAGCGGGCTTAGCAGAAGCTTCACTGCACACCCAGGGCAGCTTGCATTGTTCCACAGAAGTCTGTTTCTCTCATAGTCACTTGGACTCCTATTCAGAGACAATTTCCCCAACTGTACCCCCATGGACCATGAAAACTTCACAGCAGGTATTAGAGAATCCCCATAAGGAAACATGTGGCTCAGGCATAAGATAACTTATTAAAACCACTCCACCCTGATGCAAACACACCTTCCCATCATGGAGATGTGATGAAAGAGTACAGGCTAAGCAAAACCAATAAAGACACAGTGGGCGGAGAGGAGGGAGGTGAGATGCACGGAGGGAGTAACATCCTCCTCACCTTGACTCCTGGCACTACCTGGACCTCCTCTGCTCTCTGACCTCAGGACACTGGCCTCAGACCTCTGCCTTTGCCTCCTGGTTCCTGGAGCTCCTGTGAGAGAGGAGGTGACACCTCAAGGGTATCCTGTGACACAGCCCTAGGCCTTCCATAATGGTAAGAGGGGTGGACTCTGTGAGGTCCCCACATCGTGCAGTAGGAGGTCTTCTTGGGGCTCCCTTGTAGTGTTCATCTTTCCCCCAGCCGGCCTTATCCTTCACCTTTGGGGGCCTGTAGTGAAACTGAGAACAAGACCCAACTCTGAACAGAAAGTGCTGAGGGGCACCACATATGGCCACATCTGCCCACGGCCTCCTGTGGGTCTTAGACTGGTGAGATGCTCAGTCCTCAGCTCTTCCTCACATCCTGCCTGGCCTCCCAGCACTGACCACAGGGGCAGGAGTATGCTCAGTCCTCCCTCGGGGTTAGGGAGTCCAAACTCTGCTGACTGAAGCCTCTGCTCTCTGCATGATAAAACCTCACCTCCTGAGTTCCCTAAGCCAGTGATCAAGAAACTACTCATCCTGCTCACCCCCGTTCTAGAGCCTCCAAGAGTCCCCACAAAGGCCAGGTTCCATGCCTCCCTGCTGGGGTCTAACCGCCTCAGTCCTTCCTCGCATGGTGTCTGGACTCCAGGCAGGCCCGGGAATTGTCCCATACAACATTTTGAGATCCTGCTTCTTTCACGAATTCTCCAGACTCTCTGAGACCCGCATGTGAGGAAAGCTGACAGCCCTAGTGTGCCCTTCTCATCACAAGGTATCCCAGGTATGACTACAGGGGAAGGGATCTGTGAGATTCTGTCGGTCCACACTCGGGGTCCAGTCAGCCCTCCTTCAGGCACCTCACCTGCCTCTGGCTGGGTACTGGGATTCTCTCCTCTCCCCAACTGAAGCCCCGCCCCTTATACCAGGGCCCCAGTCTCTCCAAGACCCAGATGTCAGGAAGTCAGACAATGCCTGCTGCGCTCATCTTACCCTCACTGTCACCCTGGTCTGACAACAGAAACAGGCTTCTCTGAGATGTGCTCTGATTGGGGTCCATGGTCCTCTAGTCCCTCCTGAGGGTCCTCAACCTGACACCCCACCGGACCTGGGAATCGGACCACCTAAGGCCCCCCACCTTATGCAAGGTCCCCAGTCTGAGATCCCAACGTCAGGAAGTCAGCCCCCTACTAGGTCTCCAGTCTGAGATCCGGATATGAGGAAGTGAAACCACCCACGTTGGGCTCATATACCCCAGGGCCGCCAAGGACCAACAGCAGCAACAGGCTTCTCTGAGGTCTCCTCTGATTGGGGTCCAGAGTCTGCACAGTCCTCCCTCAGGGGCCTCAACTTGAAACTCTGGAGGAGCTGGGCTTCTTCCCTCTGCTCACCTTGAGGCCACAGCCTCTTTCCCAGGTCCCGTTTCTCTGAGACCTGGATGTCAGGAAAATGCAGCATGTGCTCATCCACCCTTTGTGCTCCCTGAGCCTTGATGTGAGGGTCCCGCCTCGGGTCAACACTAGGGGCATCCCTGGATGTGCCAGGGCTCAAGATGAGGTCCGTGAGGGGTGATAAAAGGTAACACCACTGATCCCTGCCCCTGCTGTCAGCCCTGAGCCACCCTGGTGGTGGGATGAGCACTTGGCAGCCTGTTCTGACTTCTGCATCTGCATCTCAGAGACATTAGGCAACTGTTAGAAGGGGCAGGGCCTCAGATGGGAAGAGGGGGAGATCTTAGTTCTTTTGAAGGTCAAGATGAGGACACTGAGGGAGGACTGAGGGGATGCTGGACCCCAGAGCATTGTGGGCTCTGGGAGGACATAGGGCAGATGAACATATGCTGCATTTCCTGATATCCAGGGCTCAGAGACTCCACTCCAGTACTCTTGCCTGGAAAATCCCATGGACAGAGGAAACTGGTAGGGTGCAGCCCATGGGTTTCTAAGAGTCGGACAAGACTGAGTGACTTCACGTTCATTTTCCACTTTCAAGCATTGGAGAAGGAAATGGCAACCCACTCCAGTGTTCTTACCTAGAGAATCCCAGGGATGGGGGAGCCTGGTGGGCTGCTGTCTATGGGGTCGGACAGAGTCGGACAGGACTGAAGCGACTTAGCAGCAGCAGCAGCAGGGCTCAGAGACACTGGGGACCTGGTATAGGGGGCTGACTTCCTGACATCCAGTCTCAAACTGGGGACCTGATATAGGCGTCTGACCTCCTAACATCCAGGGTTCAGACTGGGGTCCTGGAATAGGGAGCAGACTTCCTGATATCTGGATCTCAGAGAGACTACCATCCTGGTATAAGGGCTGGGGGCTTAGTAAGGGAGGAGAGAGAATCAGAAGTTCTACCCAGACACAAAGTGAGGTCCCTGAGGAGGACTCAAGGGACCCCAGGTTCCCTACCCTGTCACCGGCCCTGGGATCCCCTGGGGTGGAGAAGAGCACACTAGGCCTGTCCTGACTTCCTAACATCCTGGTATCTGAGAGACTGAGGACCTGGTGTGAGGAGAAGAGACGCAGGTGTGTAGAGGACAGAGCCCAGGTGAGTCAGCTCTTCCCATCAGCTTTAGCATCAGTCCTTCCAATGCATACTCAGGGTTGATTTCCTTTAGGATGGACTGGCTTGATCTTCTTGCTGTCCAAGGGACTCTCAAGAGTCTTCCCCAGCACCACAGTAGTCCTATTTGATACACATTCGTGTGTATCTGTTAAACTCAAACTCCTAATTTATCCCTTCCCCTGATTTTCCTCTTTGGTAACCATAACTTTGCTCTCTGAGTCTGTTTGTGTAAATAATTTCATTTGTATCATCTTTTAGATTCCACATATAAGTGATACCATAGAATATTTGTCTTTCTCTTTCTGACTTCCTTCTCTTAATATGATAATCTAGGTCCACCTGTGTTGCCACAGATGGTATTACTTCATTATTTTTCATGGCTGAGCAGTATTCCTGTGTGTGTGTGTGTGTGTGTGTGTGTGTGTGTGTGTGTGCATGCGCGTGCACGTGCACGTGCAAACCACATCTTCTTTATCCAATCATCCATTGATGGACATTTGGGTTTCTTCCATATCTTGTCTGCTGTAAATAGTGCTGCAATGAACATTGGGGTGCAGTATTTTCATATTAGAGTTTCTGTCTTTTCCAGGTATATATTTAGGAGTGGGATTGCTGGATCATCTGGTAGTTCTGTTTGTAGGTGTTTAAGGACCCTCCATACTATTCTCCCTATTGACTGTACCCATTTACATTTCACCAACAATATACAAGGGTTCCCTTTTCTCTGCACCCTCTCCAGCATTTATTCTTCACAGGTTTTATTGATGATGGCCATTCTGACCAGTTTAAGGTGATTCTTCACGGGAGTGTTGATTTGTATTAGTCTAATAATTAGACCCATATGTTGAGATTCTTTTCATGTGCCTGTTGGACAACTATGTCGTCTTTGAAGAAAGAGTCTTCTTTGGAGAAGGGGTTTTGTGTCAGGGTCACACGGGCTGGGTGGCTTAAACTACAAACCACATTGGTGCAGGAGGCCAGCAACTGAGGTCAAGGTGTCGACTGACGTTGGTTCTCATGACGGATGTGGAGAGTCTGTCCCATATCTCCGCCCTCACTTCTGGGGCTTTGCTGGCCATGGTGGGCATGTCTGGGCTTGAGAGCTCCGCCTTCCTCTTCACCCGGAGTTCTCCTCTGTGTTTGTCTGTCTCTAAATATGTCTTTTGTATGGAGACAGCTATCCTGTTAGAAGAGGTTCCATCCCAATGAGCTCACTTGACCACCATCAGCTCCGAGAAGCCCTTTCCTTTGTCTGTAAGGTCCGGCGAGGTACAGGGGATAGAGACTCCAGCACCTGACTCTGAAGGGACGTGATATGACTCCTCACACCCTACAAAGGCTCTGAGGTAGGAAGACACTGGAATGTTCTAAGGATGGAAAGATGGCCTTCTTAGCTACTGGGGGGTGAATCCAGCGCTGAAGAGAGCAGCCCACTAGGGTAGGAGCCAGATCAGGTGGGGCCTTGTGGGCCTGTGAGAACTGTGGCTTTGCTGTGTTTGGGGAAGGAAAGCCCCAGAAGGCCCTGAGCTTGGTGCCTCTGGGACTTTGTCCCTGTCTTCATAGACACATGGAAACGGAGGCTCCCTGCAAGGTGCTGAGATGTTGCTGAGGTTCAGGACCTCAGCTCTGCTCCTCTGCTTCCACCCTCCTCCAGTAAACAAGGAACCCCAACCAGGGACAAGAAAAGAAGTAGAATGGAGGCGCATGTGGGCCTGTCCCCTACAGTCATGGGCTATCTCTATCCCCCGGCTCCTCCTCAGCAGTTGAACAAGGTGACAGTAACCTAGCAGGTTTTTTGAGGTTTGAATTCTGTGATCCTTGCGTGGTGCCATCCCAGGCCTGGCAAGGACACGTCCATCCCAGTTGTTTCTGCTCTCTGTTCTTTCACTAGGCTCTGGGCAGGGGCCGGTGCATCTGCTGACAATGGAGGCCATGGTGTGAGAAGGGATGGGAGGAAGGTGACTCCCAAAGGTGAAGACACCTGGGGAAGACACCTGGCAGGGTGTCTGAGGTCCAGGGCAGCCCCAGGGTCAAGGCAAGATTGGTTAGCAGAGATCTGTGCTCAGCATCCCTGGGCTAATTGGAGGACCTGCAGAGCATGGGCAGTGATGGGGCCAGGGAGCTGAGGGTTAGGGTGGGGCCCAGGGCTGGTGGAATCCAAGCCCAGGACTGTGCCTCTCTATGCTGGGAGAGGACCATAGCCCAGCCACTGGGCTGGGGAAGCCATGGGAGCCGCCCTCTCTCCTGACTGCTCCCAGGGTTTCGACTCCCTCTGTCTTTGAACTCACCTCATGCCTCTCTCCTGCTGTCCTGCCCTCCTTCCTGACCTCCCCACAGACTACACGTGATGGGCGGATCCTCTGTCTCGCCAACCCCTGCCTACAGACAGTGTGGAGATGGATGGAAGGAGCCAGCCCTCTGTGACCCTCCCCCTCTGTGTCAGCAAGCTTGGAGGTTGCTCGGACACATGGGGCTGATGTCTGGCCCAGGGCTTGAGCTTGGAGGCTGCTGTGTCAGGCTCCTGGCCTTTGTGGATCTGTGTTTACACAACCACGTGAAACCCTGGGAGCCCTCGGAGATAAGGTTTGGCTGTCCGTCCTTCTGAAAGCCTTATCCAGGATTCTTCTTAAACATTGTCAAGAACCTGGAAACGCAGTGGCAGCCCATGCTATATGGACCTGACACGGTACACTGGCCATCCACATTGGGCACTGGACTGGGAGGATGCAGCCTCATGGGAGCTGCCGGAGCAGAGAGCTCCAGTGGATGAGCCCCACTCAGATCCAGGTCTGCATGTGGCACTTGTCTCTGTGCATGTGCCTATGTGCATGTGTGTGCCCGGCAGAGAACATGACAGGTACCACAGCACCCAGCCTGAGTTCCCCATCCCCATTGCCTGCAGCAGAGCCAGAGCAAATCCCCTGACTCCCCAGGGGTGAGGCCCCACAGCAACACCTGTCTGCTGGTGAATCACCTGGGGACCTGATGTCCGCGGGCTCCCCACCAGGGCCCTCCTGCTCTAACCCTGTGGCCTGCAGTGGTCAGACTGAGAGCTGCTCCTGTCCTAGTGAGTTCCTGGAGCACCAGGCCTCTCCCTTTCACTTTGCTCCCTCCCCTCACTTGGCCTCACCCTGAATTACTGTTGCGGAGGTGAGCCCGCTGAAATGCTCAGACAGAGGATCCAGTTCACCCAGGTTCCCTTCCGGTCTTAGTCTCTAGCAGGTGTGACTTTGAATCACCTTGTTCTCCTTCTGTGTCCTGTCTTTGCACGCAGGTCTCGTGGACATTGGGGTCACTTTGCTGTGCCCAGAAAACCTAGGTCCAGACGAGATGGAGGAGCTGGAGAATCAAGCCCTGCCGCCTGACCTGCAACAGAAGTACTGACTGCACTCGCCAACCCCCACTGGCTGCTGAAGCCTGCCCCGGGGAGGGGGTGCGAAGGCCATCTTCCAGGTGGACATCTTCGAGCACCTGATCCCCTTTGGGCAGGAGGCCTGTCCAGATGAGGCTCTCAAGTGGAAGGTGACTGAGAGACCAGCTCATGGTGACACTGTCCCTTCGCAGCCATACCCTGGACAAGCTCTCCTAGTTCAGTCTGAATTGGCCCTGCCCAGCGGTTGGCTGCCCACGTGGTACAGGGCTGGGCCCAAGACTCCCACTGTGTGTTGCTGCTCTGGACTCAGTGAGAGTCTCTGGGACTTTGACCTTTATGAAAAAGTGGCATTGCCACTCATTTCAGCCCTGCTCGGTCTAGGTGGTTGTGAATGTGTTGTTAAGAAACCGATTATTGCTTTTCCCTCTATGTTCTGGTCCAAACTCCCCAATGTTGGAACAGTGTCCAATGGGTGATGGGGGAGGGCCAGAGGCTGGGCTGAGCATCAGCAGCCGGCAAGGTCTCCAGTACCTGGACAGGCCCGCAGGCCCAGAAACTGGCCGTGGTTTGTCCTTGCAGGTGACCCTTGCCCTGCTGGAAAGTGTCCTTTGGCTCACAAAGTGTGTGTTGGACGCAGTGCCTGGCTATTCCATGTCGAAAGACAGGCTCTTAAACACAGCTGTGAGCTCAGAACGACAAGGGCTAGTGTTCACCTTGTGGAAACCGTGTACTTGTCTTTGGGTTCGGGGTCATGTGTTTGCAAGGCCTTTGGCAAGTGGGGGTCACCCTACTTTCCAGTAGGCCTCTTGAGGAGGCCCCCTGGATTGGGAGCTGGAAACTCTCAGCTACTGATCAGAAACTTATGGCATCATCGGGGGACCCAGGAGCAGCCCCTTCTGCTTCAGGGTGTGTGACTCATGGAAGGTGACACCCCCAAGGTCAGGAACCTGGCTGGGCTGTCTGCTGAGTGGCAGGCAAGGCACAGGGACCAGTCCGTCCTGGGTACGCCTCAGCGTTCAGCTTGTGGGTCAGACCCTTGGCCGAGCATGTGAAATGCTGCTGCTTCAGATGAAAATGGACCATGAGGACTGGACTGAAGCTTTCCTGGGGTGTGGGCTTCCAGCCTCATGTGGCTCATCCAGTGCCATGTCTGAATAACATGGACAGATAAAGAACACAGACTCAAAGTTCAATTCTTTATTTACTCCAGTGAAGTTTTGCTTTACTTTATTAGAGCCAGAATTAGATTTTTGATTACAAGAGAGTGCTTTTGAATGTCCCTGGGGACCCGGCAGCTCAGGGACTGGGGTTGTCCCTGAACTGCTCACAGAGGGCACACTTGTAATCTGAGGACTTCTGCTCCTCTTCCACCTCAGGGGCCTCATTTGGGTTTGGGGCCACAACTGAAACGGCCGCCTTCACGATGGAATAATAGATGCTGTACATAATCATCACTGAACCATAACCTGGGTACTCTGGGAGGCTCTCAGACAGTTCCCATGTGGTGCCCCCTTCCAGCAGTAGCCGGGGGTTTGGACGTGGCATTGCTGGACGTACCCTCTCCACTGGGGCTGCCCTGTTCTCTGGGAAGATGGCCTGCACAGCTACACTGCCCATAAACCAGAGGCCACAGAACACAAAGAGTGCTGGCCGTGGGTTCCATGAGCAGTTGGGGTTCCCTTCTGGGCTTTCTTGTCAGCCTCTTGGGTGGACTCGCTGTGATGGAATCGAGGAGAGTATCTGGTCATCAACGCTCACTTCTTTCTCTTTGGAGTCATTGTTGTGCCAGTGGCGGGCTGAGCAGTTGTTACGGGTTGCCTTTTGTCCGGACATTCTGCAGGAAGAGAGGCTTGTCTCTCTGAAAGTTGGAGCTGTGACAGATCTGAAAGGACATGGATTACTTTAGCCATTGTGGAGGAGAATAGCCATTCCTCGCTGCCCTCCTCCCCACCACAGTCCTGGCCTTCCCTAAGGAGGGAGACAAGGTCTTTTCATTCCTGGCAGGTTATGAGGCCCTAGCGAGTGTGCTCCCTAGAGCTCCCCTGGGGTCAGCCTCGCTTGAGGTGTTACTGGCAGTCCCTGACATCAAGTGGCCTCTCAACATCTGGAGTCACCCGTGTGGATCCTGTCTAAGGGATTTGTGGAACACGAAAGGCCCTGCTTTCTTCTCTTTCCTTAACCACCCCCTCATGAGAAAACAGTTCTCCTAGGAAATGGAAGCCGTCCTGCACTCGGGTCATCTAGTCTAGTCTCCCTGGAAGGGCTTTCTTCTTTACCATCACCCTCTTTTTCCCCACAGAGCTACCTGAAGGATGGATTTTACTGAACTCATACAGGTTCAGTTCACAGATAAAACTCTGGATGCTGTCTGTCTCAAAGATCCTGTCCACACCTCTGCCCTGGAGGACCTCTGTCTGGAAGAGATCTGCCTTAATGACCACTGTGTCTCCCTTGTCGTTCCAGCACACAGAGGTGAAGGCCGCATCCTCCATGATCATCCAGAGCTTCCTGGGGAAGGACAGCCTGAGGATGGTGTTGTTCTCTACCTTGTTGGCTGTTTCTGGGTTTGGGCCCTGTTGGGGGCAGGTTGTCTTGGGACCCCAGATCTAGGCTCTCAGGTTGGTCACCCTGCTTTGCCAAAACCTCCCCTGAATACACATTTGCGTCAGGAAATAATCGGGGGTGTCTCCTGCTGTGGGCTCCCCATCAGATGATGGGGCTAGCAGGGCTGTGTGCCTCGTTGGAACTCCGACTAGCCATGGAGCCACTCTAGCTCAGGAGCACTCTCTATCCAAGCAGTGAATGCTCAGGGAAGTAGGGCCTCAGACCAGGATTGGGGGTCCCCAAAAATACTCTCTGGAGGTTCTAGAATCTGGCAGCCAATTAAGTGGTCAGCTCCCTAAATTGTTTCATGATGTCACAGAGGTGATGTGGAGAGGCAGCCCTGCACCCAGTGTAGGGGAGGGGGGATGTAGACAGGGATGGGACCCCCAGCTTGTTTCTTGTCTGAAAGTACAGAAAAACATGTTTCAGGTTGCCTGCAAAAGCTCTCATCTGCTGCCAGGTGCCTTGTTTCAAGGGTCCAGGCCCTGGATGGGTTGACAAACGTGCCCCTGGCTCCACCTCCCCTCCCTACAAATGGGCAGGCTGGCTTCTGCTAAGGGGCCAGGCACTGGTGAGTCCTGGCTCAGCTTCCACCGAGAGAGACCCCAGGGGTCAGATGGGCTCCTGGCGACTGTCCCTCCCAGTAGACCGGGTCCATACTGGGCTGGATGGCCTAGCCTGAGTTGTTGGTCCCACCCCCAACCTCCAACCCCCATCCAGGTCTCCTTGCCCCTCTTCTGGCTTTGGTCTCTTCCAACTGGTGCTGCCGGTAGGTAGGTCCCACTCAGATGGCCCCAAAGTCAGAGTCCTGTTGACCTGTCCCCAGCACTCCCCAGGTCAGGCCCTCCCCAGAATAGGGCTGTGCTTGAGCACAGTGGGAGTGACCTCACGTTCCACTTGGCTGTGGAGAATAAGGAGACGTGGACACAGACTCCACACGAGACACGGACTCCACACGACCCCATGTAAGAGGGCACAGCCAGGTGCTCTGCTGAACTCACAGCCTCCTGAGATCTGCCCACCCCCAGACGTCATCCCACTGAACATTACAGGTTGTTGCCTTCAGTTTCCATTTCTTCCTATAAAGACCGCTCTCATGGCTCACCTTGGGAACACCTGGGTGTGTGCTTTCCCTGGCCCCTTCCCAGAGTCTCAGACTTGGATTTAGACTCCCTGGAGGCTGACTCGAAATCCCTGTTTCCTTTTGTAACTGGGGTGGTTTGACTTCTGCTATCCCCAGTCCTGGCCTCCCATGTCCAACTTCCATGTCCCGTGGGTACTTGCCCTTTGAAGGACTTGACTGGGGAATCAAGGTGCAGCTTGTTCTGTTGAAAACAAGCATTTCACTGGCCCTCTCCAAGGCCATCTCTGATCTTCTCCACCCCTGCCCCTGCCCCTTCCCCTGCCCCCCACCACCACTGTGGACCTGTTCTCCCTTACCCAGATGGCTGGTACATTGAATGATTTTGTTGGCTCACAGGTTAGGTACTTTTCAAGGGGTCTCCTTTATACACACTCGCCCCCAGGAACAGTTCTCAGTTGTTGAGCTAGATGTGACCAAAGGACGCCCCCATCTACCTGTATTTGAAAATGGATGAGAGTCTGAGTGTGGGACTGGATGAAACCCAAGTGAGAGTCACCTGTCTTCAGAGCACATGGGCGATAGGGCAGTGGGTTTGGAGATGTGTGTTCTCTGACTTTTGTGGGCCACTGTTCCTCAAAATCCCATGTAGGGGACAGACCAGCACCTTGGAAAGGCCCACGTGTGAGGACCCTAGGGCACTGTCCCCATAGGGATGGTGTCCCCCTAGTTCTGCCACTCAACAGGGTCATTTGCCCTGTGTGAGGGCCACAGCCTGGTGTGTGAAAGGGGAGAGTTAAGAGGGTGTGGAAGAGGCTCTCTCAGGGAATTTTGGCCTGAGGACTGGTGGCCAGAATGGAGCTTGCAGGCCTCGACTTGGGCTTGCTCCCTTGCCTTTGCACTCCTACTAAACAGGCTGACAAGGCATTCCTTCAGGTTGGTTCATCTGACTGGAACCTGACCCTGGAGGCTGTGATTATTGGAGACCACTGGTGGCTCCTCTGAAGGGGACCAGAGACTGGTACCTGTGGGCAGCTTGGCTAGGTGGCCTTTCCTGCCCCCACCCAACCCCACTCAGTGCCCTGCCTAGCCCCTTGGGTCCTGAGGGCGCTGTGTTTTCTGGTCCCCATCCTCCAGGCACCACCTGGGGCCTGGCAGTGGGTCCACATGGCACCGAGGAATCTTCGTCAGCTGGTGCTCCAGGACACATGTATTATGCACGCACAAGCTCTCATGATGTCAAAGGCCTGCCCTTCTCAGCCTAGCTCTCCTGCCCTTGCGCTTGGCGTCCCCACCCCGGTGTCCCCAGTGCAGAGGCCCTGCAGCTGCTCCCCTCCCTCAGTGCAGCTGGAGGGACCTGGAGCCTCGAGGGTCTGCCTGTGTTACCTTCCCTCCCATATCGGACGAGGCTCCTATAGGAGCCTTATCCCAGAGGGTACTGGGACCATACAGTCAGGCCCTCCTCCCTCTTGGTCAGTGAGAAGCTGGTCAGCCTGGCACATTCAGTTGGGCAGGAGGCCCCATGGCAGCAGCAAGGACAGGGCGCTGCCCTCACTCGGGAGGTGCTGGGACTGCACAGACACCAGCCCCAGACAGAGTCAGTTCTCAGCAAAGCACAGAGCAGCCCACAGTGCTTCTGATTCGACCTTGTCCCCTTCCTTCTGCCAGCCTGCTTTCTGTCACCTCAGAGACATCGTGTAGCACTGAGAGGAAGGCGTGAGATCTCGGAAGGGTGGGCCACAGCCTGGGCTGGGCAGGGAGGGCAAGGGCTCCAGAGGATTGAGACCAGGGCTCTAAGCCCACCCTGGACCTCACTAGCAGGTGGTCTTGGGAAGATGCTCAAGCCCCATGGCCTCAGTTCTTCACCTGGGAGGTGAGCAGGTATGAGGAGCCCCGTATGTTGGGTTGCAGGATGGGCCTGAGGGACAGTACAGAGCTCGCAGGGCCTGGCGGCTGTTGGCACTGTGATGACACGACAGGAATCTCGCACATTGTTGCCCCCAAACACTCCTCCACTCTCCACTGTGGGATGGGGTTGGCTGCTTTGTGGTCCAGGCATGTCAGAGAATATGACCCTCAACAGGATGTGGAATAGCTAATCAGCCAAGCAGGATGTTTCATAAATAAAAGTAAGAAACTTCTCTGCTTAGACCACAGGGGACCATAGTGTTTGTCACTCAGTCATGTCTGACTCTTTGCAATTCTGTGGACTGTAGCCTGCCAGTAATTCCGTGGACTGTAGCCTGCCAGTCTCCTCTGTCCATGGAATTCTCCAGTTAGGAATACTGGAGTGGGTTGCCATGCCCTTCTCTAGGCAATCTTCCTGACCCAGGAATCGAACCCACGTTTCCCACAGTGCAAGCAGATTCTTCATCATTTTAGCTACCTGTTAAGCCCCCCATTTCCAGTTAGAGGACCTGTTAAATTTGGGTGTGGAGGTGTGTTCCAGCAGGACCCAAGCTGCTATAGGAAATAGAAGCAAGAACCAGTCTTTGCCTCTGCCTCAGCCGGTCTTGCATCCAAACCATTATTTTCCTTCATTGCAGCCCCAACAAAGATCGATTCATTGATTATGATGGTCAAATACAATCAAGATAATTCAAAGCTAATTAACACATTATGATCTGGATCCCCTGGTCCAGGAAATAGAGAGTAGTTTCATGGATTTCTTGGGCACCACTTCAAGGGAGTGCGACCAAGTTCTGCAGAATTCCTAGCAGATATGGGGTATGATGGAGAAGGCAATGGCACCCCACTCCAGTACTCTTGCCTGGAAAATCCCATGGATGGAGGAGCCTGGCAGGCTGCAGTCCATGGGGTCACTAAGAGTCGGATATGACTGAGCGACTTCACTTTCACTTTTCACTTTCACCCACTGGAGAAGGAAATGGCAACCCACTCCAGTGTTCTTGCCTGGAGAATCCCAGGGACGGGGGGAGCCTGGTGGGCTGCCGTCTATGGGTTCACACAGAGTCAGACACGACTGAAGCGACTTAGCAGCAGTAGCAGCAGCATGGGGTGTGAAAACACCTCATTTGCTCCTGTGTTCAAGAGCAATGCGACAAGAGCCAGGGCCCCTTCCTTCCTGCCCAAGAAAGAGATCTCCCTGGGCTTTATCCAAGATGCAAAAGGACACCTCACAGCAATGATCCATTTCAGAATTTCCCATCACCCCCAAGACACACTGTCTGCAAGTCTGAGGGCTGCCACCACCCAGCCTCGTCACAGTCACCTCCCACAGAAGAATCCAGCTTTCCCAAGCCCCAAACCACTCTGGGCTCAGGCACCGACACTCCAACACTCCTCCTGTAACCCCACCACCCTGCCCTGTGTTGCACTGTTCATTGCGACTAGGGGATGTCTTTCTACCTTCCTCATGTGACTGCAGCTCCTAGACCGTCGCTCTAGGTGTGGGGGTGTCCTGCTTCTCCCAGGGTCCCCACTGCTAACACAGCATTTCACAGAGCAGAGGCTCCATAACGGTCTTTGGAATACACGAGCCAGTGAGCAGGGGTCTCAATTCATTATCTGCTACTTCCTAAAATAACCCAGGCAAATCCAAATAAACAGAGATAATTTAGTTTTTGAAAATGACACACAAGAAGGACAGAACCATGAATTCACTACAATTACTTTTATCATCTAATTTTTCCCCCATCAATATTACTGCTAAGTAAGCTCACTTTTCCAAAACAGTTCTAATTCCAATTTCATTTCATCCTGTTCAGGACCACAAAACACAATGGAGAGTCTCCATATCTCTTTTGCAAAACAGCGAAGCTCTTGTTCTTGAACTGGGTAAGTTCAAGCACACTGTGATCAACATCATTCACTAAGTTAAGACACTGAAGTTTATTTAGCCTTCTATGAAAACAGTTTGAAAGTTCTCTAAGGAAAAGAGATGACTAGGAACCCAAAGATGCTATACACCAGTTTCCCCAACTGGCCTGGGCCAGCACATGTGAGAAGGCTGACCTCTCCTTCTTCAATCACAGAGGGAAGGATCACCTGGATGCTGCTCTGGCTCAGGCCGCCTCATCCTCCTCCCTTGCAGCCTATGTAGACAGGGGTGGGAAGGCCCTCAAAGCCCTTTGTTTGACCCTAAGCAGAAATGCCATGACGTCCCACTGCTGGTCTCCGCACACGCCTGGGGACCCCAAAGGAACTCAGAGCGGGCAGGGTGGCTGTCAGGCACTTGCCAGTAAGCCAGGTGCCCCTCCTGCACCCACATGTGGGTAAGCAGCCCCCTGGGCTCCCCAGAGTTGCAGTGCTCACTCCCGACACACAGCCCCATCCTGCTGAGTGCTCCCCAGACCTTCTCCTCAGGGGCACGGTCTCCATTCCGCATGATGAGGCAGAGGACCAGGACCAGGAGGCCGGCCTTGGGCAGGCCCTGCCCACTGTTCAGCATCACATCGTAGGTGAGGCCCACGGTGGGGACCATGATGTAGACGTGCTCCCTGGGTTCCACCTCCTTCACCTCCACACCACAGACCAGCTGCAGGAACTGTGAGGCTTGGCTGAAGACCACCAGAAAATGCTCCCGGTTATCCCTAAGGACCTTCTTTAGCATTTCCACCTGGGAGGTCAGCTCCTTGGCCGGATACTTGAGCAGCAGGAACTTAATCAGGTTAGCCACCATCTCATTCAGAGCTACCAGGGGGCAAGGCCAGAGACTGTTGTGTGTGTGGGGGGGCAGATGCAGTCTCCCCTGCCTCAGGCCCCAAGAGTTGCGCCTCCACTGGGCCCTGGGCCTGGGTCCTAAGTTCTTCCTCCAGCTTCCTCAGCTCACTCATCTTGACCATGCGCATGATGCCTGGGATCAAACCATAGTCTGAGGCAGGAGTGAGGCGGTGGGGAGGGGGGGCGGGCAGATGGGGATATGTGGGAACCACAGGCCTGGATGGTGGAGAGAGGGGCTGTGAACAGCTTCAGCTGAAAACCACACCCTGGGCGGCCACAGGCCACTTACACATCTCCTCTTGAAAGGTGCTCTCAGACTTCACAGGCACAAGCCTCCAGGGCATCCAGTCCCCTGGCTACCTGAAGAAGGAAGTGAGGTGTCTCCCCAGGGTGCAGTCAGCACAGTCCAAGAATTCCGAGGCTGACAAGGTGGTGGGATTAGGCCCATGTGGGGTCCCCTCTGTTCTGGGATGGGGAGCCACTGGTGCACACTCAGAGCACCCTCCTCACCTTGACTCTGGGTACTGCCTGGACCACCTCTGCTCTCTGACCTCAGGACATGGGCCTCAGACCTCTGCTTTCACCTCCTGGTTCCTGCAGCTCCTGCGAGAGGAAGGGAGGAGGCAGCTCGGGGGTTTCCTGTGGCACAGCCCTGAGCCTTCTGTGACAGTACGAGGAGTGGACTCTGTGAGGTCCCCTCAGTTTTGTGTGCTGGGAGGTCCCCTCAGGGCTCCCCTGCAGTGCTCACCTTTCCCCTGGTACAACCTGGTCCCTACCCTCTGGGAACCTGCAAGGAAACTCAGAACAAGACCCTAGCCTGAACAAAAAGTGCTGAGGGGCCCCACATGAGGCTACACCTGCCCAGGGAATCCCACGGGTCCTAGGCTGGGGAGATGCTCGGTCCTCAACTCCTCCTCATGTCCTGCCTGTCCTCCCAGCACTGACCACAGAGGCAGGGGTCTGCTTAGTCCTCCATCAGGATTGATGTGTCCAGCCTCTGCTAACCTGAAGACATCTGAACTCCATCCAAAAAACCTCACCTCACGAGGTCCCTAGGCCAGATGTCAAGAATCTGCACACCCTGCTCACCCTGCTCTGGGCCCTCCAAGACCCTCCTGCAAGGGCCAAGATCCCTCCCTGTTGAGGTCTAACTGCTTCGGTCCCTCCTTGCATGGAGCCTGTACTCCAGGCAAGACCTGCAAGTGTCCTGTCTGCAATCTGGAGGCTCTGCTGCTTTCACTAGTCTCTCTGACAGGGATGTCAGGCAATGCAGCACGAGGTTGTGCTGCCTGGGGACTACCAAGGTTCCCTCTGGTCTGAGATCTGACTACCCTCGGTCCTCACTCAGGGTGTTCACCTTGACTTCCGGTAGGACCTAGGCTCTGTCCTCTCCCCACCAGGAAAGGTGGGAAGAGGTCCCTGCTCCTCACACCTGGTCCTCGCTCTCACAGACACGGAACTCAGGAAGAGAGGACAGACCGAGTGTACTCTTTTCACCCCAAGGGTTCCCAGGGCCAATCACAGGGGCTGAGATCTCTGGGGTTCCATCAGTCTTATCTTGGGGTCCCTAGAGTCTTCACTTGGGATCCCTTCAGTCATCCCTCGGGGACCTCAACTTGTCTCTGTGTAGGACTTGCGATTCTCTCCTTTCCCCACTCGTGCCCCATCCCTTATGTCAGGACCCCAGTCTCTCTGACACCCAGTGTCAGGAAATGCAGCATGGTTCATCTGCCCTCGGTCCTCCCAGAGCCCACTCTGCTCTGGGGTCCAGCATACTCTCAGTCTTCCCTTAGTGTCTTCACCTTGACCCTCAAAAGAACTAAGATCTCCCCCTCTTCCCATCTGAGGCCCTGCCCCTTCTAACAGTTGCCTAATGTCTCTGAGATGCAGATGCAGAAGTCAGAACAGGCTGCCAAGTGCTCATCCCACCACCAGGGTGGCCCAGGGCTGACAGCAGGGGCAGGGATCAGTGGGGTTACCTTTTATCATCCCTCACGGACCTCATCTTGAGCCCTGGCACATCCAGGGATGCCCCTAGTGTTGACCCAAGGCAGGACCCTCACATCAAGGCTCACGGAGCACAAAGGGTGGATGAGCACATTCTGCATTTCCTGACATCCAGGTCTCAGAGAAACTGGGGACCTGGGAAAGGGGATGTGGCCTCAGGTGAGCAGAGGGAAGAAGCCTGGCTCCTCCAGAGTTTCAAGTTGAGGCCCCTGAGGGAGGACTGAGCGGACTCTGGACCTCAATCAGAGGAGACCTCAGAGAAGCCTGTAGCTGTTGTTGGTCCTTGGCGGCCCTGGGGTAGGATGAGCCCAATGTGGGTGCTTTCACTTCCTCATATCCGGATCTCAGACTGGAGACCTAGTAGGGGGCTGACTTCCTGAGGTCAGGATCTCAGACTGGGGACCTTGCATAAGGTGGGGGGCCTTAGGTGGTCCGATTCCCAGGTCCGGTGGGGTGTCAGGTTGAGGACCCTGAGGAGGAACTAGAGGACCCTGAACCCCAATCAGAGGATACCTCAGAGAAGCTCATCTCTGCCGTCAGTCCAGGGCAACTGTGGGGGTAGGATGAGCGCAGCAGGCATTGTCTGACTTCCTGACATCCGGGTCTTGGACAGACTGGGGTCCTGGTATAAGGGGCAGGGCTTCAGCTGGGGAGAGGCGAGAATCCCAGGTCCCGGCCGGAGGCAGGTGAGGTGCCTGAAGGAGGACTGAGGGTGTAAGACCTCACGGCCTTTTCTCAGGACCTGTCGCTCCAAAGACCACAATGGCTCGAATTCGATGCAATAAGCAAGAGGATTTATTAAGCCGGCGTGCCGGGGTTCAGTCTCCTCGGGAGGAGTGAACCCACGGCGTCAGTAGTGAGGGGTTTTTATACAAAAAAAATCACAGGCAGGCGGGAATGAGGTCAGGTTATGGGATACAATGAAACAGGGGCCATAGGTGCGGGGGATACGCTTAATTGGTGGGAAAATCTACAGAAAGCAACAGAGAAAGCTATTTTCCGGGAGGCTACGGCCTTGCCTCCCGAGCTTAAATTTTTAATCTAAGTTCTTCATTCCCCTCTTCTTCTTGTTTATGATTTTAATCTTGAAATCACAGATCGAAGTTTCCTTAGGGGATTGCTGCATATATATATATAGGGTAACATAAACAATCAAGTCTATATGGTTTTTAACATTTATATCATATATTTTAAATCATCAGGAAAACAGTTACCAGGCTCCCATTATTGTGTGCAGAACATAGTACCCCTGCCTCCAAAGTATAGCAGGTACCAGGCCAAGCAGCTCCCAGGACTTAACCCATTACAGGTTGTCTCCCGCAGTCTTTTTTTTTTTTTATCTTTTAGAAGCTCCAGAAGATGATGATGCTGTAGCGTGTTGCGGTGAACGAGCATCTTTATGTGCAGAAATTTTTTTACAATGTCTCTAATTAGGCATGGCGCAAGACACATCAGGGCCAGGATAGTAGCTAATATGACACCCACAGCCACCATGTTCTGACACCAGCTGGAGTCTCTTTAGCCTAGCACACAGATCACCATTGTTAAAGTTTCGGGGGTCGAATCTCTCTCTAAGTGTCAATATGGGGGGGTGCCCCATACAGGATTTTAAAGGGGGTGAGACCAAAGTGAGAGGGTGTGTTTTTCACTCGGAACAGAGCCAGAGGAAGGAGCACCGTCTAATCAGTACCGCCAGTCTCTAAGGACAATTTAGTTAGGGTCTCTTTTAGAGTTTTATTTATCTTTTTTACCTGTCCTGAACTCTGGGGTCTGTATGCACAATGTAATTTCCAATTGGTCTCCAGGAACTTAGCTAATTCCTGACTTATCTGGGCAGTAAAAGCCGGCCCATTATCTGACCCTAACGTCTTTGGCGCTCCGAAGTGTGGAAAAATCTCTTTTAAAATCTTTTTAGCTACTATAAGAGCACTTTCGTTTTTGGTGGGGAATGTTTTTACCCATCTTGAGAAGGTATCTACAAAGACCAGCAGATATTTGTTGCCATACCGCGCAGGACGTACCTCGGTGAAGTCTATTTTTAATAAGCTTTTGGCCGGTCTCCACGTAGCCGTTTACCTTGACCCGTCTTGTTCTGGCCGGCATTTATCTCCTGACAAGGTTTACAGCTCAGGACAACTTGCTCAGCCAATTTGGAAAGTCCCGGCACCTTATCTCTTGCTTTGATTAAAAGAGAGACTAATCTTTTAACTCCTAAGTGAGTCCAGTAATGTATTTGTTTTAACATCTCTTTAACCTCTCTTTTTACCATAGTCTGTTTTTTTTTTTTTTTTTTTGCTGCAGAGAGGAACTGTTTTTACTATTTGAGCATACCACCAACAGCCCCGATGGTTTATCTTTTGTCGCCACCTCTCGTGCAGTTCGATCAGCCATATTGTTTTCTTTTGTTACCGGAGATTGGTCTTTTTGATGTCCAGGGCAGTGGATTATATTGACCCTTTTGGCAACATCAGCGCAGCCAACAATGCCAAGATTTTATCTTTGTTTTTAATTTCTTTTCCGGCCGACGTGAGCAACCCCCTCTGTTGGTAAATAGCTCCATGGACATGTGCGGTTGCAAAGGCATATCTGCTGTCAGTGTAAATATTAGCCTTTTTTTCCCGTGACAGTTCCAGGGCCTTTGTGAGGGCAATCAGCTCGGCTTTTGGGCTGAGGTGCCTTGAGGAAGGGCAGCCGCCCAGATTATCTCAGTTTTATCTATCACCGCCGCCCCCTGCCTGCCGCTTATCTTCTTCGAGGAAACTATTTTCATCCGTGTACCATGTCACCTCAGCATCCTGGAGCGGCTGGTCTGTCAGGTCTTGGCGAACTCCGTGTACCCCTGCCAATATCTCTTGGTAGTTGTGTATCACTTTGGATTGGCTGGGGTCAGGCAGCAGCGTGGCAGGGTTGAGTCCCGTAGCCGGTGCGAACCTAATTTGCTCTGAGTCTAGAAGTAGTGTCTGATAATGGGTCATTCTGGCGTTGGTCAGCCATCTCTCGGGGGGTTGTCGAATCACACTTTTTAGAGCGTGGGGCGCAGTAATGACCAGGTTCTGTCCCAAGGTCAGCTTGTCTGCATCTTTTACTAGGACTGCCACGGCTGCCACTATTTGCAAGCAACTGGGCCAGCCGGCAGCCACAGGGTCCAGTTTTTTTGACAGATATGCCACAGGCCGGTTTCATGGTCCCAGTTTTTGAGTGAGGACCCCTTTTGCAATGCCATTATGTTCAGCCACATAGAGATGAAATGGCTTGTTTACATCTGGGAGTCCCAGGGCAGGAGCTGACAACAGGGCACACTTAATGTTGTCAAAAGCCTTTTGCTCACCTTATCTGCTTTTCTGACCAGATCTTGAAGAGAGAATCCCTGTAACCCATCTAATCTCTGTAACTTTTTTAATATCTAAAGCTGACTGATTGATGAAAGCCATGGCCACCGTAGCCCTATGTTTCTCAGATGTGGGATCGTAAGGAGTAAATCTCTTGAATGCCTCCATCAATCTGTCTAGGAATACAGTAGGTGACTCAGTAGACCCTTGAGTCACTTTTTTACCTTAGCCAAATTGGTGGGGCGCCTTGCTGCCCCTCGGAGACCCACCACCAGAGCCTGGCGATAGACCCTCAGGTGCTCCCTACCTGCTGGGGAGTTGTAGTCCCAATTAGGTCTCGTCAGCGGGAAGCCAGCATCTATTTTATTTGGAAGCACTGTGGGACGTCCGTCATCCCCGGCACATTTTTGCGGGCCTCCAACAGTACTCGCTGTCTTTCCTCTGTAGTGAGCAAGGTCTGCAACAATTGCTGACAATCATCCCAAGTGGGCTGATGTGAGAAAACAAGAGACTCTATCAAAGAGGTCAGCGCCTGGGGGTTATCAGAAAAAGAGGGGTCATTATTTTTCCAGTTGTAAAGGTCAGAGGCAGAAAATGGCCAATATTGAAGTGGCCGAATCCCGTGGTCATCGGGGGGCCCATTCTCTCGAAGGGGAAGAGCGGTGGAGTCCGGGGTAGCAGCTCTACGGCTACGCGTCCCTGCTGCCGGCCCCATCTCCCCCCCCTTCCCTAGGCTGTCCAGGCGAGACAGTTGGTTGTGCCACCTGGGGTGCAGGAGGCGGGACCAGTGCCGGCAGATAAGGTGGGGGAGAGTCTAGGAGCAAGAGATCAGTCTGTGTATCTGGATATATATTCCTGACAGGAGTCCTTATCTCTTCTTTTTTGCTGTGGATGTTAAAGCAAGGATTCCTGTAACGGGTTCCAGTGGCTTCCCTGCGGAGAGAACAAAGGGTCGAACCCATGCTGGTGGGGTACGGATTAAGTCTTCTCAAACCAGAATGTATGGCACCTGGTCCGGGTACCCGGCAGTAGCAGCAGGTCCAGGAGTGTAAATTGCAGCTTTGACCTGTTTAACCTGTTTTAAAAAGAACGAGCCCTCCGGCGGCCAGCCGGTATTAAGGCCGGGCCAATCTACTGCACACAAGCTCTGCCATTTGTCTTTTTCACTGCCACTGAGAGCCAGTGGGCCCTATTTTTTACTTCCATCCAATGGTCTATTGTCAGAGACAAAGGGGTTGTTACAGTCTGTCCCATCGTTGGTTTGTCAAAACAGAAAGCAAAAACAAACAAACACAGAAAAACAGAGTAAGGCAAGTAAAATTTACCAAGGTGGCTGGAAAAAAAAAGAAAGAGCAGCTGCTGCAAGTTTTTTCTCTCGGCAAGCCTTTTAAACAGACAAGCTTTTCAGCTTTACGGACAGGCTTTTCCAGAGACTTTACTCAAATCAGATTCAGATGGAGGGGAGTCGTCACGACCCCTCTCCCAGATTGGCGATCCCAGCGTCCCGGGACTCGCCGCAGTTCTGACAGCGGACAGACAGATGCGTACGCACAGAACCTTGCTTCCGCAGCTGGAGGAAACTGAAAGAGAGATTATTGAGGATAGCCACCAGAAATCCTGCCGGGAAAGGTGGCGGCCAGAGAGGTGGACTTGTGGCATGCTTTAAGATCACTCGTGTGCCTATATCGTTGCACGGAAGTTTTTTTGCTGGGGGCGGGACGCCCTAGCGGCTTCTAGCCCGTTCCGTGACCCCCTTATCCTGTCACGGGAGTCTTCAAGTGGCAGGCGCCCTAACGGCTCTTAAGTGCCTGACCCGTGCCCACAATAATATCAGGCCGTATCCTCGAATGAGAGAGATAGGGAAGTTTCACCCAGCCGGGCAGTAGTTACTGGGCACACCTGTTGGGAGGCCTTCAAAGTCCACCAGGGAGTGGCCCTGGCCAGGACTAATCAGTTGGCCCACAACCGTCTGCCTGTTCACTGAAACCTCCGAAAAATAGAGTCAAACAGCAGGAGAGGAAAACGACACAATACAGATTTAACACAGAGCAGGCAAACTCACACAGACACACAGAACAAAAATTGCTCGAGCGTACCTCCGAATCCAGAAGCCAAAGAGTCTGAGTGAGCGAGGTAGGATCCCGGACGAGCCCCCAAATGTAAGACCTCACGGCCTTTTCTCAGGACCTGTCGCTCCAAAGACCACAATGGCTCGAATTCGATGCAATAAGCACGCCGGCTTAATAAATCCTCTTGCTTATTGCATCAATTCAAGCCATTGTGGTCTTTGGAGTGACAGGTCCTGAGAAAGGCCGTGAGGTCTTACAAGGGGACCCTGCATGAGGACCGACGGAACCCCACAGATCCCCGCCCCCTGTAGTCGGCCCTGGGAGCACATTCTGTCTGTCTGCCTTTCTTACATGCTGGTCTCAGAGAGACTGGGGATCTTGTGAAAGCGGCAGGGTCTCAAAATGGCGGATGGGACAATCTCCGGTCCTGCCTGAGGGCCAGGTTGCATGCGAGGATGGACTGAGGCAGAAAGACTCCAACAGGGAGGCAGGCATCCTAGCCCTTGTGGGGACTCTTGGAGGCCCTAGAGTAGGGTGAGCAGTTTCTTGACTTTTGGCTTAGGAACCTCGGGAGGTGAGGTTTATTTGGGCGGAAGGCAGAGGCTTCAGGTCGGCAGAGGCTGAACTCCCCAAACCCGAGGGAGGACTAAGCAGACCCCCGCCCCTGTGGTCAGTGCTGGGAGGCCAGGCAGGACGTGAGGAGGAGCTGAGGACCGAGCATCTCCCCAGCCTAGGACCCACAGGAAGCCCTGGGCAGGTTCGGCAGCATGTGGAGCCCCTCAGCGCTTTCCGTTGAGGCTGGGATCTTATTCTGAATTTCCATACAGGCCCCCAGAGGGGAGGGACCAGGTGGTGCCAGGGGGAAGGTGAGCACTACAAGGGACCCCTGAGAGGACCTCCCACCGCAGAACTGGGGGGACCTCACAGAGTCCACCCCCCTCGTACTGTCACAGAAGGCTCAGGGCTGTGCCACAGGATACCACCGAGCTGCCCCCTCCCTTTTTCTCACTAGAGCTGCAGGAACCAGGAGGCGAAGGCAGAGGACTGAGGCTCGTGCCCTGAGGTTAGAGGGCAGAGGAGGTCCAGGCAGTACCAGGAGTCAAGGTGAGAAGGGTACCCTGAGTGTGCACCAGGGGCTCCCCACGTCAGAACAGAAGGGACCCCACGAGGGCCTAATCCCCCACCTCGTCAGCCTCGAAAATCTTGGACTGTGCTGACTGTACCCTGCAGAGCCACCTCACTTCCTCCGTCCGGTAGCCAGGGGACTGGCTGCCCTGGAGGCTTGCCCCTGCGAGGTCTGAGAGCACCCCTCAAGAGGAGACCTGTAAGTTGCCTGTGTCCAGTCCGCCCAGGGTGTGGTGCTCAGCTGAGGCCATTCACAGCCCCTCTCTCCCCCATCCTGGCCCGTGGTCCCCATCTGTCACCCTGGCTGACTCCTGTCTGTGGTTTGATCCCAGGCATCGCGCTCGTGATCGAGATGAGTGAGCTGAGCAAGCCCAAGGAAGATTTTCAGGACCCTGGCGAGGCCCAGGACCCAGTGAATGCGCAGCTCTTGGGGGTTGAGGCAGGGGTGGCTGCATCTGCCTCGGCCTCCTCCCCCCACAGTGTCCTCCTTAGGTGCTGGGGAGTCCTTGCCCCAGGAAGCACTGAATGAGATGATAGCTAGCCTAATGAAGTTCCTGCTCCTTAAGTATCGAGCCAAGGAACTGACCTCCCAGGCGGAAATGCTGAATAAGGTCCTCAGGGATAACCAGGAGTACTTCCTGGTGGTCTTCAGCCAAGCCTCGAAGTGCCTGCAGCTGGTCTTTGGCGTGGAAGTGAAGCAGGTGGACCCCAGGGAGCACATCTACATCATGGTCCCCATCCTGGGCCTCACCTGCAACGCAGTGCTGAGCAGTGGGCAGAGCATCCCCAAGGCCGGCCTCCTGGTGCTGGTCCTCAACCTGATCATGCGGAATGGAGACCGTGCCCCTGAGGAGAAGGTCTGGGGAGCACTCCAGCAGATTGGGTGTGTGTGTCGGGAGTGTGCACTGCATCTTTGGGGAGCCCGGGATGCTTCTGACCCATGTGTGGGTGAGGAGGGGTACCTGGAGTACCAGCAGGTGCCTTACAACCACCCTGCTCGCTATGAGTTCCTGTGGGGTTCCCGGGCTTATGCGGAGACCAGCAAGTGGGAAGTCATGGCATTTCTGCTCAGGGTCAAACAAAGGGCTTTGAGGGCCTTCCCACTGCAGTCTGCAGAGGCTGCAAGGGAGGATGATGAGGCGGACTGAGCCAGAGCAGCATCCGGGTGACCCTTTGCTCTGAGATTGAAGAGGGAGCTGTCAGCCTTTTCAGAAGTGAGGGCCTGGGGCATTGTGGGGAACCAGTGTACAGCTTCTTTGCACTCCTGTTCTGTATGATGATGTGGAGATTCACCAGTTCTCCTTAGAATATTTTCAAACTTTGATTGTTTTCATAGAATGCCAAATAAACTTCAGTGTCTTAGGTTCGTGGATGATGCTGATCACAGTGCATTTGCACTTACCCAGTTTGTGAGCAAGAGTTTTGCTGTTTTGTAAAAGAGATTGGAAACTCTTCCACTGTATTCTGTGGTCCTGAGCAGGATGCAATGGAATTGGAATTAGAACTGTTTTGGAAAAGTGAGCTTACTTAGCAGTAATATTGATGATGGAAGAGATGATAAAAGTAATTGTAGTGAATTCATGGTTCTGTCCTTCTTGTGTGTCATTTTCAAAAACTAAATAATCACTTGTTCATTTGGATTTGCCTGGGTTATTTAAGGAATTAGCGGATAATGAATTGAGCCCCCTGCTCACTGGCTCGTGTATTCCGAAGACATTTATGGAGCCACTGCTCCATGAAAGGCTGGGTTAGCAGTGGGGACACTAGGAGAAGCCGGACACTCCCACACCTTGAGCAATGATCTAGGAGCCGTAGTCACACGAAGAAGTTGGAAAGAAGTCCCCTAGTCACACTAAACCAGGCAACACAGGGCAGGGTGGTCGGGCTCCTAGAGGAACGCTGCAATGTCAGTGTCTGAGCCAGGGCATGCTGGGGCTTTGGGAAGCTGGATTCCTTCTGTGGGAGGTGATCATGATGAGGCTGCGTGGTGTCATCCCTCAAACTTGCAGACACTGTGTCTTGGGGGTGAAGGGAAAGTCTGAAACAGATCATTGCTGTGAGGTATCCTTTTGCATCTTGGATAAAACACAGAGAGATCTCTTTCTCGGGCAGGAAGGAAGGGGTCCTGACTGTTGTTGCATTGCTGTTGACCACAGGGGCAAAGGAGGTGTTTTCTACCACTGCCCCACCATCTGCTCAGAATCCTGGAGAAGAGCAAATGTTGTTTTGAAGTATGGCCCAGTATTCCCTGGGCTGGCCCTCTACTCTCTGTCCTGGGAAAGCAGATTACCAAGTATATTGAAATGACCATTTATTTGGTCATCTGGATTTTATTTTGGCCACTTGTGCACATGCTCTAGATTTCAGAGGGATAAAATGACTGAAGAGAAGCTGCTAAGTGGAGAAATCCTGCTGGGTGACTGGATCCTGGGAACTTTGATTCCCAGCTGGGAAAGACACTGCTCCGCATCCCTCAAACACACACTTACACCCAAGATGAATAACATAACCTCTAGGAGGAAAACGCACAGAACAGCAATGTTGACTTTTTTTTTTTTAATCTCAGACTCAGAGTCTGAGATCCAAATGACAAAAGAAATAAGTAGTAGCCAGAAAAGATGCAATATCCATACATCTGTGTCTCTTTTGCTGTTAGATTAAAAAAAAAAAAAAAAAAAAGATGCAACATCCACCAGCGTCCCTGGCTTCAGGCCAGTTCAGAAGTGTGGAGGCAGCAGAGACTCAACAGGTTAAGGTTGTGCCTGGCATCAAATGACAGGAGCGAGTTCTGGGCCTAAGGTGGTGCTGAGGTCACTGCAGTCCGATGTGTAGGCGGGTGCAGGGGGCTGAAAGGGCAGCTCTCCCTGCTGAGTGCCAGAGAACAACAGGAACAGAAGATGTGATTCTGGCCACATACATGGCACCTGCCACACAGTCAGTGGACACTTGGAAATGTTTGAGAATTTCAAGACCCATGTGACCTGCTCAGACTCTCTTCCCCAAAACAGAGGAGATTTTGTCATTATAAGTTCTAACTGCTTCTCTCTGTTGAGCATCTGCTAGGCAGTGTGGAATTGAAGAGATGTCAGGTGTTCAGTCAGAGAAGGCAGTGGCACCCCACTCTAGTACTCTTGCCTGGAAAATCCCATGGATGGAGGAGCCTGGTAGGCTGTAGTCCATGGGGTCTCTAGGAGCCGTACATGAGTGAGCGACTCCACTTTCACTTTTCACTTTCATGCATTGGAGAAGGAAATGGCAACCCACTCCAGTGTTCTTGCCTGGAGAATCCCAAGGATGGAGGAGCCTGGTGGGCTGCCGCCTATGGGGTCTCACAGAGTCGGACAGGACTGAAGCAAGTTAGCGGCAGCAGCAGCAGCAGCAGCAGCAGGTGTTCAGTTATTTCTTGTCTTCCTCTCTCCCTGCACACATGGGGACACGGCCCTGCCAGGCCTCTTCACTTTGGAAGGGTCATGTGATGACCCGTGACCAGTGAATTTGGAAAAGAAGCATTTTTTTCACGACTATTTGTTTTGAAGGGACACAGGTGCCTGGGAGTTAATCATCAGTCAGGACAACACAAAGACATAGACAACTCTGAGTGAGGCTTCTCTCCTAGAGACTAAAGTCCTGCACTTCTGACCCTTGAGAGAGGCTGGCCCACAGGGAGCTGGCTGCAGGAATTCCACTCACCCCCACCCACAGCGTGCCACCACCCCCGGTGAGAGGCACTGTCAGCCCCTTCGGGGCTCTGCTCAGTCTCCATCAGGAGGACAGCAACCAGCTGCCAAAAGTCCCTGTTGGCGTTGGGAGCATACTCCTCATGGGCCCCAGTCATGAGGCCTCCCACCCCCTGCTGCCCACAGTGCCTCCTCTCCCTCAGAACCCGGCCTTGGGTTTTGTCCTGCCTCCTTCCCCTCTCCCCCGCCCCCCACACTGAGAACGGCTTAGGCCCTGGCCCTGATGACCTCACATTTGTATCTTTATCTGGAAGTCCCAGAGCAGCATCCCCTTCCATGGTGCTTCAGCTCAAGACCGCAGCACTTGATGCAGCCCCTGGGTGAGTCTCCTCGTGGTGGGTCAGTAGTAATCATTGCCATGGATGTGCGGGGCACATCTATGTAATCCTGAGGTGTATCAGACCATTCCCTGTGGAATCCCACGTGTTGGAGTAAACTCAGGGTCTTTGAATGTGACTGTTAGGTCATGGCTTTTGAGCCTGAATAAGAGAGGCAGAGGGGTGTCTGGTCAGCCACCCGCAGAGCCAGCTAGGAGCCATTCGGGCTGTTTGAGCAGAGGACAGCTCTAGCAGATGGCAGAGATCATACCCAGGACACTCTCCTAGGTGGCAGAGGCCACAGACTCCAATGAGGATTCGGAAAGGAACCAGGGAGGAGAGGAATCTGGCGTCCCAGGGGTGCAGGCTGCACAGAGGGTCGGCTGCCCCAGAGAGGTGGAAGCAGCAAGCCCCTGGAGGTCCCATCTGACTTTCCCGGGACTGGCCAGGAGAGGGAGGGGGGGAGCAGATGCTGCCGCAGGTGAGCTGCCACCCCGGCCTCCATGAGGACATCCGTGCTCTGGGGCCAAGGCCAGGACCACAGCCCCGGGTTTCACTCCAGGATGGATACGTGACAGCTCTCATAACAGGTACTCCTCATGCCCCTTACTGGATATGACTGTTAGGTGTGGTTGGGTTCTTGCTCTGGGTACATAAGAACCTCAGGCCTTTGGCTGCTAGGAGGCCCAAACTGCCCCCTGCCCCCACCGACTTATCTGTAGGTCATTTCCAGGATCAAGCATCTTCTGCAACAGCCTCTGTGCGGAAACACACCACCCTGTTCCACACCACCCTGTTCCACACCACCCTGTTCCACACCACCCTGTTCCACACCACCCTGTTCCCAAGCTGATCTTGCCCAGGGCATCAACGATTGGACAGGTGCCTCCCCTGGCTTAAGGAGTCTCAGTGAATGTTCTACTCTTCTGAGAAGGCCCTGTGTTTCCTCATGGCTTCCCTGGAGGCTCAGTGTTAAAGAATCCGCCTGCAATGTGGGAGTCACGAGTTTGATCCCTGGGTGGGAAGGTACTCTGGAGGAGGAAATAACAGTCCACTCAAGTATTCTTGCCTGGGAAATCCCATGGACAGAGAAGCCCGGGGGACTACAGTCTATGGGGTCGCAAAGAGTCGGATATGATGGAGCAACTGAGCATGCTCACATGTATGCACAGCTAACGGTTTGCTCTGTACTCTTTTTTATCTTTGGCAAGACACTGACCCCTGCTGGAATTTGCCAGACTTCTTCAGTGGCAAATAACACTGGCAGATGTCTTAAGTGGATTTGGGGCAATACAGGGTTCCAGGTCTACCCCTGGCCTCAGGTGGTGGCTTTTGCCGTATCCAGGCAAAACATCTATGCGGTTGGATCAGGGCAGGGTTTGTGGGACTTGAGAAAAAGTGGATCCAGAGATGTTTCTGTGGTGGAAGAGGCCCAGTTAGTATATTATATGGGGTTGGAGGTTAAGGGAGAGGAAAAGCTGAAGATAATTTAGGAAGGGTTGTTTCACACAGGTTCTGTGTGCTTGCATTTGGTTTCCTTTCTATTCCTTTTAAACACACTCAGCATCTTTTCCCCAAAGATTCCTTGTCTTTTTTTTTTTTGAAACTGTCAATAGACTTTAATTTGAGCTTTTCCATTGTAACCCTTTAAGATTTGCATATTTGTGAAAATCGTGGACTTCTCATATGCCCTCACCCAGTTTCCCCTATTACTAATATCTTACATTAATATGATACATTGATTACTGAGGAATTATTGAGGAAGTATTGATGCATTATTTATTATCAACTAACACCCATACTTTACTCAGATTTCTATAGGCTTTACCCACTCCAGGATCCTGGCCAGGAAACCAGCCTAACATTTAGTTGTAATGTCTCCTTGGGTTCCCCTTAGCTTTAACATTTCTTTGTTTTGGATGATATTGACAGTTTTGAGGAGTACTCAGTAGATGTTTTGTACAATGTCCCTTGATTGGGATTTGTCTGATATTATACTCATGCCTCATCTTGGATTATGAGTTTGCGGGAGGAATATTACTGATAAAAATCCCATTCACATCACATCATATCAAGTGTATATTGTATTAGCACAATTGATCCCTGATGATGCTCTCATTGATCATCTGGCTGAGGTAGTACTCGTCAGGTATGCAATAAAGTGATTGTTTTATGCCCCATTTCCATCCTGTCCTCTTTGGAGGAAAGTCACGATGGACGGTCCATGCTTCAGGGGTAGGGAGTTATGCTCCACTTTCTAGAAGTGGGAGTGTCTGCATAAACTGGAATTTTTCTCAGTGGGAGATTTGCCTATCTTTGTTTGTGTAATTAAGAAATCATTAATTTTTCTCAGTATGGACTCATGGTATTTATATTACACTTTGGGTTAAACTCCAATACAAATTTATATATTTTCATTTTCAAATTGTTCTCAGATTGGCCATTGGGACCTCTTCCTGTCAGTTCCATTTGTAAGTAACTTTGTCCTACCCCTGGAAATGTTGCTTCATTTTTAAACATTTTTTGAGCACTTTTTTTTCACACCCTACAAAGATGCTCCAGGCTCATTTTTCATATTTCCTATCCCAATTCTAGAATCATCAATTTTTCCATGGAGCCCTTATTCCTTTTATTATCGAACGGTGTTGACAAACCTAGATCTGTACACTAATTGTGCTCATTGGTACTGAAGAGTCATTGGTTCTGGGAACCTCTTTTTGACAGAGCAAGGAATTATATGTGTACTTCCTATCCTGTGTTTATTTATATATCTAGAAGTATTTTAGATGGTAATGATTTCATGGATATGACACCAAAAACAGGCAAAAAAAAAGGAAAACACAAATAAATTGGACCTCATCAAATTAAAAAGAGAAAATGTCTGTGCATCAAAGAACACAATCAAGGAAGCTACCATATGATACAGCAACTCCACTTCTGAGTGTATTTTCAAAAGAAAATGAAAGTAGGATATCAGAAAGATATTTTCACTCCTACATTTATTACATCATTGTTCTCAATATCCAAAATGTGGATAAAACCTAAGTGTCAGTCAGTGGATGAATGGATAAAAATGTGACATATTCAGTATACAGACATGTGAGAGAAGGAAATCATGCCATTTGCAACAACTTTGAAGGAGCTTGAGGGCATTATGCTAAGTAAAATAAGTGAGACAGTAAAAGATAAATACCGGTTATTGTCACCTACGTGTGGAATCCAAAAAGGACAAACCAGGATTTCCCTGGCAGTCCAGTGGCTAAGACTCTGTGCTTCCAATGCAGGGAGCATGGATTTGATCCCTGGTTGGGGAACTAAGATCCCAAATGCTGAGCAGCAAAGCCAAACATTTAAAAAAATAATAAAAATAAATTTAAAAAGTAAAAAGGACAAACAGAGAAATGGAAACAAGAGTGGTGTTTACCAAGAATTAGGGGATGGGGAAATAGGCAGTGATTTTTCATAGGGTACTAGCCCCCACTTATAATACTAGCAAGTTTTGAAATCCAGTGTACAGAAGGATGCTTATAGCTCACAAATCTGTATCAAATACTTGACTGTTGCTAGGAGAGTGGAACTTCTAAGTTCTCACCCACACACACACACACACACACACACACACACACACACACACAAAGAAATGTGACAGGATGGAGGTGGTAACTAATACTATGTCAGTAATCATTTCAGCATTTATAAATGTATCATATCAACATGTCAAGATATTTGCTTGAACTCCATCCCTCCTTGCTAGCGAGGCTTCTCTTCTAGTGGAGTAAACCTAACTGCAATGGTGTTATCATTTACCCATGTGAAGCTTCCAGATTTGAGCAAGAAACACACACACACACTAAAAGCCAGGCACATGCACAATGAGAGAAACACACTGACAGAGACACACACCAAGAGAGACAGAAAAACACACTGAGAGACACACATACTGAGAGACACACATACTGAGAGACACACATACTGAGAGACAAGCCCAGAGACACACAGAGGCAAACTTACAGGAACACAATCCCTGAGAGACACCCTCATCCAGGAAGAGACAAACACTCCTGAGAGCAAGACACACACAAACACTGAGAATCAGTCACACTCACACAGAGACAGACAACACACTGAGAGAGACACAAACACAGAGAGTCAAAACACAATGAGACACACACAGAGACACACAGCAACATGCAAACTGGAGAGGGACACACACACTGAGAGACACACAGTGGGAGAAATACACACACACACTAAGACAAGGCACACTATCAATGAGAGAGACACACTAACAGACACACACAGTGAGAGAGAGAGAAAAACACAGAGAGATACACCTACTGAGAGAGACACACAGAGAGAAAGTGAAAAACACACTGAGACACACACACAGAGACACACAGACAGGCAAACTGACAGGGACACACACACTGAAAGACACACACTCCTGAGAGCAAGACAAACACAAACACTGAGAACCAGACATACCCTAAGAGAGAAACACACACTGAGAGAGACACACAAACTGAAAGATAGTCACTTCCATAGTGAAACACACATTGAGAAAGAGAGAAAAACACAATGAAAGGGACACACTGAGACAGACACATACTGAGAGAGAGGGAAAAACACTGAGAGACACACAGAGAGGCACACAGAGACATGAAAACTGAGAGTGACACACATACTGAGAGACATACACATACAGAGGAAGAAACACACACACACTAAGAACTGGCACACTCAAAATAAGAGAGACTCACTGAGAGAGACACACACGGAGAGAGAGTGAGAGAGACACATACTGAGAGAGACACACAGAGACACCCAGACAGGCAAACTGACAGGGACACACACACTGAGAGACATACACATACAGTGGGAGAAAGACACACACACATTAAGAACCAGGCATACTCACAATGAGAGAAACACACTGACAGAGACACACAATGAGAGAGAGAAAAACACACTGAGAGACACAAACTGAAAGACACAAAGACACACAGACAAACTGACAGGGACACACACTGAGAGACACACTCATCCAGGAAGAGACACACACTCCTGAGACCAAGACAGATACAGGAACACTGAGAACCAGACACACTCACCCTGAGAGAGAAATACACACTGAGAGAGACACACAAACTGAAAGATATTCACTTCCAGACTGAGACACACATACACACTCTTGAAGAACCAGACACCTTCACAATGAGATACACAGAGAGGGACAAACTGAGAGAAAGAGAAAACACTGAGAGACACATAATGAGAGACACGCACAGAGACACAGAGAGACAGGCAAACTGAGAGGGAAACACATACTAGGAAACACACTCATTCAAGAAGAGTCACACACTCCTGAGAGCAAGACACACACACACACTGAGAATCAGAAACACTCACTCTGAGAGAGACAGACACATTGAGGGGAGATACACACACTGAGAGAGAGTCAAAACACACTGAGAGATACACACACAGACTCGCAGAGACATGCAACTGAGAGGGACACACACACTGAAAGACATACACATCCAGAGGGAGAAACACACACACACACACACTAAGAACCAGGCACATTCACAATGAGAGAGACACACTGACAGAGACACATACTGAGAGAGTGAAAAACGTACTTAAAGACACACATAATGAGAGACACACAGTACAGGAAAACTGACAGGGACATACACACTGAGAGACATACACATACAGTGGGAGAAACACACATGCACTAAGAACCAGGCACACTCAAATGAGAGAGACACACTGACAGAGACACACTGACAGAGACACACACTGAGACAGAGAGAAAAACACGATGAGAGACACACACTGAGAGATAGAAATACACACTAAGAGAGACACACAAAGACAGACAAACTGAGAGGGACACACACTGAGAAATACCCTTATCCAGGAAGAGACACACACTTCTGAGAGCAAGATACACACACAAACACTGAGAATCAGACACACACACACTGAGAGAGACACACACTGAGAGAGACACAAACACTGAGAAAGACATACACACTGAGAGAGAGTCAACACACTCTGAGACACACAGAGAGAGACAAATAGACATGCAAACAGAGAGGGACACACACACTGAGACATACATATACAGAGGGAGAAACACACACACACACTAAGAACAGGCATGCACATAAAGAGACTATTGAGAGAGAAACGCACTGAGAGAGAGTGAAAAACACACTGAAAGACACACATACAGAGAGACACACACTGAGACACCCAGACAGGCACACTGACAGGGACACACACACTGAGAGACATACACATACAGTGGGAGAAACACACACACACACGTTAAGAACCAGGCATACTCACAATGAGAGAAACACACTGACAGAGACACAGAGAGAGAGAGAAAAACACAATGAGAGAGACACAATGAGAGAGACACACAGAGGGAGAGAGTGAAAAACACACTGAGAAAACACTTACTGAGAGACACACACAGAGACAGGAAAACTGACAGGGACACACACACTGAGAGACACACTTATCCAGGAAAAGACACACACTCCTGAGAGCACGACACACACTGAGAATCAGACACACTCACATGGAGAGAGACACACACACTGAGAGAGAGATACACACTGAAAGATATACACTTCCAGAGTGACACGCACACACAATCTTGAAGAACCAGACACCCTGACAATGAAACACACTGAGAGGGACACACTGAGAGAAAGAGAAAAACACTGAGAGACACACATACTGAGAGATACACACACAGACACACATGGACAGGCAAACCAAGAGGGACACAAACACTGAAAGACACCCTCATCCAGGAAGAGACACACACTCCTGAGTGCAAGACACACACACACACTGAGAATCAGACACACTCAATCTGAGAGAGACACACATATTGAAGGAGACACACAAACTGAGAAAGAGTCAAAACACACTGAGAGATACACACAGAGACATGCAGAGGCATGCAAACTTAGAGGGACACACACACTGAGAGACATACACATCCAGAGGGAGAAACACACACACACACTAAGAACAAGGCATGTTCACAGTGAGAGACACACACTGAGAGACACACACAGAGACACAGAGACATGCAAACTGAGAGGGACATACAAACAGAGAGACATATTCATCCAGAGGGAGAAACACACACACACAGAAACAAGCACACTCAAAATGGGAGAAAAACACTGACGGAGACACAGAGAGAGAGAAAAACACAATGAGAGAGACACACTGAGACAGAAAAACACACTGAAAGACACACATACTGAGAGACACGCAGAGAGAAGCAGACAGACAAACTGACGGGGACACACACACTGAGAGACACCCTTATCTGGATAGAGACAAACACTCCTGAGAGCAAGACACAAAAAAACACTGAGAATCAGAGACACTCACACTAGAGAGACACAAATATTGGGAGAGACACACACACGGAAAGAGAATCAAAACACACTAAGAGACACACAGAGACACGCAGAGACATGCAAACTGAGAGGGAAACACAGACTAAGAGACATACTCATCCAAGGGAGAAACACACACACACTAAGAACCAGGCATACTCAAAATGGGAGAAACACACTGAAGGAGACTTACACTGAGAGAGAGAAAAAAACACATTGAGAGAGACACACAGTGAGAGACACACACACTGGAGAGACACACAGAGAGACACAGAGAGACAGGCAAACTGACAAGGACACACATACTGAGAGACACCTTTATTCAGATAGAGACAAACACTCCTGAGAGCAAGACATACAAAAACACTGAGATTCAGACACACTCACACAGACAGAGAAACAAACACTGAGAAAGACATACACACTGAGAGATAGTCAAAACACACTGAGAGACACAAAGAGAGACACACAGAGACATGCAAACTGAAAAACACACACACTGAGAGACATACACATACAGAGGGAGAACAAAACACACACACTAAGAACTGGCACACTAAAAATGAGAGAGACTCACTGAGAGAGATACACACTGAGAGAGAGAGAAAAACAATGAGAGACACACATATTGAGAGACACACATACTGAGAGACGCCCAGAGACAGGCTAACTGACAAGGACACACACAGAGAGACACCCTCATCCAGGAAGTGGCACACACTCCTGACAGCAAGACACACACACAGATACTGAGAATCAGACACACTCACACTGAGAGAGACAACACACTGAGAGAGCCACACACACTGAGAAAGAGTCAAAACTACCTGAGAGACACACAGAGACATGCAAACTGAGAGGGACACACACACAGAGAGGCATACACATACAGGAGAAACACACACACTAAAAACCAGACACACTCACAATGAGAGAGACACACACACACACAGAGAAGAACACAGTGAGAGACAGAAACACACAGAGACAGGAAACTGACAGGGACACACATACTGGGAGAGACACCCTCATGCAGGAAGAGACACAAACTCCCCGAGAGGAAGCACACACACATATACACACATTCTAAGGGAGAGAAACTTAAACACAGAGAGCGAGACACACAAACACTGGAGAGAGACACATGCACAACTTAGAGAGACACACACATTGAGCAACACACAGACACTACGAAAGACACCCGCAGCACTGAGGCAGACACAATGAGACAGACACACACACATGGAGAGAGACACACACTGGGAGACACACAAACAGAGACATTGTGAGAGTTCCACAGAGACACATACTGAAAGGAACACACACAGAGAATTAGCCATGCACACAGAGACAAACACACACACATGCACTAGGAAAAAGAAACACACAAGAGAGAGACACCCAATGTGAAAGAGTGAACATACAACATACAGAGTCATACACACACTAGAGACACACACACTGAGAGACAGAGGCTCATGCACACTGAGAAGGAGAAAAACACGGTGAGAGACACAGATACTGAGAGAATCATACACACTGAGAGAAACAGTGTGAGCCACACACAGTGACACATAGAGACACACCAGACAAACACACACACACACACTTAGGGACATACATATACAGAGAGAGACTCATACACTCACTGAAAGAGAAACGCACAAAGACACACAGAAACAGGCACACTCGGAGAGAAAGGCACAAACACAGACAGAAACACAAACACTGTGAGAGAAATACACACAGTATATGAGACTAGACACACACACTGTGGAAGATTGAAAAAAAAACATACAGAAACACACACTCGTTGAGAATGACACAGACACACTGAGAAAGAGGGACATCCACAATGAGAGGGAGAAACACACAGTGAGAGACACACATACTGGAGAGAGACATACACACTGAGAGAGACACACACACACTGCGACACAACCAGAGACAAACAGAGACACACACACTGAGAAACATACACATACAGAGAGATACACACACTGCAAGACACAGAGACACTGAGAGAGACATACACAGTGAGAGTCACACAACCTGAGAGACCCACACACAGACACATGGAGACACACACATTGAGAGACATATACACTGAGAGAGACATGCACACTGGACAGAGACATGTACACTGAGAGAGTCACAAACATTGAGAGACACAGACACAGACACATATAGACACACAACTGAGAGATACACACACTGAAATACATACCCTTACAGAGAGAGTAAGACAAAAATGGACACACACTCAGAGCAGCTGCACTCACACTGAGAGAGACATGCACACTTAGAGAGACACAAAGAGAGAAAAATGAAACACACTGAGAGACACACACACTGAGAGACACACACAGAGATACACAGAGACAGGCAAACTGAGAGGGACACACACACTGAGAGACACCCTCATCCAAGAAGAGACACAGACTTCAGAGAGCAAGACATACACATACTGAGAATCAGACACACAACACTGAGAGAGACACACACACTGAGAGAGAGAGAGAAAAACACAATGAGAGACACATACTGAGAGACACACATAGTGAGAGACACCCAGAGACAGGCTAACTGACAGGGTCACACACACACACAGACACCCTCATCCAGGAAGAGACACACACTCCTGAGAGCAAGACACACACACAGACACTGAGAATCTGACACACTTACACTGAGAGAGACAACACGCTGAGAGAGGCACACACACTGAGAAAGAGTCAAAACACCCTGAAAGACACACAGAGAGACATGCAAATTGGAGAGGGACACACACATTGAGAGGCATACACATGCAGAGCGAGAAACACACACACACAGTAAAAACCAGACACACTCACATTGAGAGAGACACAGAAAGAGAGAGACAGAATAACACACTGAGAGACACACACAGAGACACACAGAGACAGACAAACACATTGAGAGAGACACCCTCATGCAGGAAGACACACACTCCTGAGAGGAAGACACACAAACATATATACTAACACACACAGAGTAAGGGAGAGAAAGTTAAACACATAAAGCGAGAGACACACACACACACACTGAGAGATACAAACACACTGAGAGAGACATGCACACTGAAAGAGTCACAAACGCTGAGAAACACACACAGACACATAAAGACACACACCTGAGAGAAACACACACTGAAAGACATACCCTTACAGAGAGAGTAAGACAAAACATGGACACACACTCAGAGCAGATGCACTCACACTGAGAGAGACACACACACTCAGAGACACACTGAGAGAGAAACTAAAACACACTTAGAGACACACACAGAGACACACAGAGACAGGCAAACTGAGAGGGACATATACACTGAGAGACATCCTCATCCAGGAAGAAACACATGCCCCAAGAGAGCAACACACACATACACTGAGAATCAGACACACACACTGAGCGAGAGAGAAAAACACAATGAGAGACACACATACACAGACACACATACTGAGAGACACTTAGAGACAGGCTGTCAGGGACACACACATACACAGCCACCATCATCCAGGAAGAGACACACACTCCTGAGAGCAAGACACACACACATACACTGAGAATCAGACACACTCACACTGAGAGAGACAATACGCTGAGAGAGACACACACACTGAGAAAGAATCTAAACACCCTGAGAGACACACACAGAGACATACAAAGTGAGAGGGACACACACAGTGAGAAGCATAACATACAGAAGGAGAAACACACACACTAAAACCCAGACACACTCACAATGAGAGGGACACTGACAGAGAGAGAGAGAATAACACCCTGAGCGACACACACAGAGACACACAGAGACAGGCAAACTACAGGGACACACACTGAGAGAGACACCTTCATGCAGGAAGAGACACACACTCCTGAGAGGAAGACACACACACACATACACACACACACCCTAAGGGAGAGAAACTTAAACACAGAAAGTGAGACACACAAACATCTTAGAGGGAGGGACACACACATTGAGCAACACACACAGACACTACAAAAGACATACACAGACACTACGAAAGACATCCACAGCACTGAGGCAGACACAATGAGACAGAAACACAAACATAACTGGGAGACACATAAACAGAGACATTGTGAGACTTGCACAGAGACACACACACACACTGAAAGGGACACAGACACACTGAGAATTAGCTACTCACATGGAGAGAGACAGACCAACACACACAAGCATTGAGAAAGACACAAAGAGAGACATCCAATGTGAAAGAAGGAATACACAACATACAGAGTCATACACATATTGAGAGACAGAGGCTCATCCAAACTGAGAAGGAGAAAAACACGGTGAGAGAAAAAGATACTGAGAGAATCAAACACACTGAGAGACACAGTGTGAGCCATGCACAGGAACACATAGCGACACACACAAACACACACACTTAGAGATATACACAGAGAGAGACTCATACACACACTGAGAAAGAGACATCCACACTGAGAGAAATACATACTGAGAGCACACATTCTGAGAGAGATTTAAGCAGTTCAGGAGAGCCACATACACTGAGAGACACACACAGAGACACATAGAGACACACACAGACACACACACAGAAAAACACACTTAAGATATATACACATGCAGAGATAGACATACACACACTGAGACAGACGTCCACACTGAGAGAGACATCCACACAGAGAGAGACACACACACTGAGAAGCACTCACACATTGGGAGAGAGAGAAAAACACAATGAGAGACACACATACTGAGAGACACACATACTGAGAAACACCCAGAGACAAGCTAACTGACAGGGACACACACACACACACAGACTCCCACATCCAGGAAGAGACACACTCCTGTGTGCAAGACACATACACTAGAATCAGACACACTCACACTGAGAGAGACAAACACATTGAGAAATAGAGAAAAACACACTGAGGGACATACACACTCAGAGACATACCTTTAGAGAGAGAGAAAAATAAAAACACGTACACACACTCACTAAGAACCAGACACATTCACACTGAGAGAGACACACACACTGAGAGAGACACACATACTGACAGAGACACACACTGAGAGAGAGAAAAAAACATAATGAGAGCCACAAATACTGAGAGAGACGCATATTGAGAGACACCCAGAGACAAGATAACTGACAGGGACACAAACACACACAGACACCCTCATCCAGGAAGAGACACACACTCCTCAGAGCAAGACACACACAGATACTGAGAATCAGACACTCACACTGAGAGAGACACACACACTGAGAAAGAGTCAAAACACCCTGAGATACATACACGGAGACACACAGAGACATGCAAACTGAGAGGGACACACACTGAGAGGCATACACATACAGAGGGAGACACACACACACACACTAAAAACCAGACACACTCACAATGAGAGAGACACAGATACACACAGAGAATAACCTACTGAGAGACACACAGAAACACATAGAGACAGGCAAATTGACAGGGACACACACACTGAGAGAGACAACCTCATGCTGGAAGAGACACACACTCCTGAGGAACACACACACACACACACACAGTAAGGGAGAGTAACTTAAACACAGAGATCGAGACACAGAAACACTGAGAGAGACACACACACCACTTAGAGGAAGAGACACACACATTGAGCAACACACACAGACGCTATGAAAGACACCCACAACACTGAGGCAGACACAATGAGAGAGAAACACACATGGAGAGAGACACTCACTGGGAGACACACAGACACTGTGAGAGTTGCACAGAGACACACACATTGAAAGGGACACACGCGCTGAGAATTAGCAACACATGGAGAGAGACAGACAAACACACAAACGCACTGAGAAAGACACACACAAGAGAGAGACATGCAATGTGAAAGTGTGAACACACAACATACAGAGTCATACACACTTAGAAACACACACACTGAGAGACAGAGGCTCATCCACACTGAGAAGAAAAACATGGTGAGAGACATAGATACTGAGAGACTCAAACACACTGAGATATATAAACAGTGGGAGCCATACACAGGGACACATAGACACACACACAGACACACACACACACTTAGAGACATACACAAACAGAGAGAGACTCATACACACACTAAGAGAGAGACATACACACTGAGAGAGAGAAACACACACTGAGAGCACACATTCTGAGAGAGACTTAAGCAGTTCAGGATAGCCACATACACTGAGAGACACACACAGAGACACATAGAGACACACACAGACACACACACACAGACACACACACTTAAGAGACATACACATACAGAGATAGACTCATACACACACTGAGATAGAGACACCCACTCTGAGAGAGAGACACACACACTGAGAGACACACATTCTGAGAGAGACTTAAACAGTTCAGGAGAGTCACAAACACTGTGAGACACACTCAGAGACACATAGAGACATACAACGGGCAGCACACACACTGAGAGTCATACACATACAGAGAGAGACACACACACTGACACACACACATACTCAGAACCAGACACACTCACCCTGAGACAGACACACTCAGAAAGACACACACACTGAGTGATATACACATCCAGAGCAAGACACACACACACACACACACACACACACACACACACACACACTCGAACAAACAGACACCCTCACAAAGAGACACACTGAGAAAAACACAGGCTGAGAGACAAGGAAAAAGACATGAGAGACACACATACTGAGAGACACACACAGACACACAGAGACAGGCAAACTGAGAGGGACACACACACTGAGAGACACCCTAATCCAGGAAGAGACACACACTCCAGAGAGCCAGACACACACACACACTGAGAATAAGACACACTCACACTGAGGATACACACACACTGAGAGAGACACACACACTGAGAGAGAGAAAAAAACACAATGAGAGACACACATACTGAGAAACACACACACTGCGAGACACAGAGACACTGAGAGAGACATGCACACTGAGAGTCACACAACCTGAGAGACCCACACAGAGAAACATAGAGACACACACATTGAGAGACACACACACTGAGAGACATACACATACAGAGAGAGACACACACACACACTGAGAGAGACATGCACACTGAGAGAGTCACAAAGGCTGAGAAACACACAAGACACATAAAGACACTCAACTGAGAGATACACATACTGAAAGACATACCTTTACAGAGAGAGTAAGACAAAACATGGACACACACTCAGAGCAGATGCACTCACACTGAGAGAGACACACACACTCAGAAAGACACACTGAGAGAGAAACTAAAACACACTGACAGACACACACACTGGGACACACGAGACACAAAGAATCAGGCAAACTGAGAGGGTCACACAAACTGAGAGACATCCTCATCCAGGATGAAACACACACTCCAGAGAGCAACACACACACACATACTGAGACTCAGACACACAAACTGAGAGACACTCACACACTGGGAGAGAGAGAAATACACAATGTGAGACACACAAACTGAGAGACACACATACTGAGAAACACACAGAGACAAGCTAACTGACACGGACACACACACACACAGACTCCCTCATCCAGGAAGAGACGCACACTCCTGAGTGTAAGACACACACCACACTAGAATCAGACACACTCACACTGAGAGAGAAACACACACTGAGAAATCGAGAAAAACACACTGAGGGACACACACACTGAGAAACATACCCTTAGAGAGAAAAACAAAACCACGTACAAACACTCACTAAGAACCAGACACATTCACACTGAGAGAGACACTCACACAGAGAGAGACACACACTGAGAGAGAGAAAAAAAAAACATAATGAGAGCCACACATACTGAGAGCCACACATACTGAGAGACACCCAGAGACAGGCTAACTGACAGGGACATACACACACACACACACAGACACCCTCATCCAGGAAGAGACACACACTCTTCAGAGCAAGACACACACACATACTGAGAATCAGACACACTCACACTGAGAGAGACAACACACTGAGAGAGACAACACACTGAGAGAGACACACACATAGAGAAAGAGTCAAAACACCCTAGAGAGACACACGGAGACACACAGAGACAGGCAAACGAAGAGGGACACACACTGAGAGGCTTACACATACAGAGGGAGAAACACACACACACACTTAAAACCAGACACACTCACAATGAGAGAGACACAGATACACACAGAGAATAACCTACTGAGAGACACACAGAGACACACAGAGACTAGCAAACTGACAGAGACACACACACTGAGAGAGACAACCTCATGCTGGAAGAGACACACACTCCTGAGGAACACACACACACACACACACACACTAAGGGAGAGTAACTTAAACACAGAGATCGAGACACAGAAACACTGAGAGAGACACACACACCACTTAGAGGAAGAGACACACACATTGAGCAACACACACAGACACTATGAAAGACACCCACAACACTGAGGCAGACACAATGAGAGAGAAACACACATGGAGAGAGGCACTCACTGGGAGACACACAGACACTGTGAGAGTTGCACAGAGACACACATACTGAAAGGGATACACACGCACTGAGAATTAGCCACACACACGGAGAGAGACAGACAAACACACACACACGCACTGAGAAAGACACACACAAGAGAGAGACACGAAATGTGAAAGTGTGAACACACAACATACAGAGTCATACACACTTAGAAACACACACACCGAGAGATAGAGGCTCATCCACACTGAGAAGGAGAAAAACATGGTGAGAGACATAGATACTGAGAGACTCAAACACACTGAGATATATAAACAGTGGGAGCCACACACAGGGACATATAGACACACACACAGACACACACACACACTTAGAGACATTCACAAACAGAGGGAGACTCATACACTCACTGAGAGAGAAACATACACACTGAGATAGAGAAACACACACTGAGAGCACACATTCTGAGACTTAAGCAGTTCAGGAGAGCCACATACACTGGGAGACACACAGAGACACATAGAGACACACACAGACAGACACACTTAAGAGACATACAAATGCAGAGATAGGCTCACACACACACTGAGAGAGAGACATCCACTCTGAGATAGAGAAACACACACTGAGAGACACACATTCTGAGAGAGACTTAAACAGTTCAGGAGAGTCACAAACACTGTGAGACACACTCAGAGACACATAGAGACACACAATGGACAGCACACACACTGAGAGTCATACACATACAGAGAGAGACACGCACACTGACACACACACATACTCAGAACCAGACACACTCACCCTGAGACAGAAACACTCAGAGAGACACACACACACTGAGTGATATACACATCCAGAGCAAGACACACACACACTCACACACACACTTGAACAAACAGACACCCTCACTAAGAGACACACTGAGAAAAACACACGCTGAGAGACAGAGAAAAAGACATGAGAGACACACATACTGAGAGACACACACAGACACACAGAGACAGGCAAACTGAGAGGGACACACACACTGAGAGACACCCTAATCCAGGAAGAGACACACACTCCAGAGAGCCAGACACACACACACACTGAGAATAAGACACACTCACACTGAGGATACACACACACTGAGAGAGACACACACACTGAGAGAGAGAAAAAACACAATGAGAGACACACATACTGAGAGACACACACACTGTGAGACACAGAGACACTGAGAGAGACATATACACTGAGAGTCACACAACCTGAGAGACCCACACAGAGAAACATAGAGACACACACATTGAGAGACACACACACAGAGACATACATATACAGAGAGAAACACACACACACACTGAGAGACACACACAGAGAGAGACATGTACACTGAGAGAGTCACAAACGCTGAGAAACACACACAGAGACACATAAAGACACTCAACTGCGAGATACACATACTGAAATACATACCTTTACAGAGAGAGTAAGACAAAACATGGACACACACTCAGAGCAGATGGACTCACACTGAGAGAGACACACACACTCAGAGAGACACACACTGAGAGAGAAACTAAAACACACTGAGACACATGAGACACACAGAGACAGGCAAACTGAGAGGGGCACACACACTGAGACATCCTCATCCATGTTGAAACACACACTCCAGAGAGCAACACACACACACACATACTGAGACTCAGACACACCAACCGAGAGACACTCACACACTGGGAGAGCGGAGAAAACACAATGTGAGATACACAAACTGAGAGACACACATACTGAGAAACACACAGAGACAGGCTAACTGACAGGGACACACACACGCACACACAGACTCCCTCATCCAGGAAGAGACACACACTCCTCAGAGCAAGACACACACAGATACTGAGAATCAGACACACTCACACTAAGAGAGACACACACATTGAGAAAGAGTCAAAACACCCTGAGAGACACACACAGAGAAACACAGAGACATGCAAACTGAGAGGGACACACACTGAGAGGCTTACACATACAGAGGGAGAAAAACACACACACACTAAGAACCAGACACACTCACAATGAGAGAGACACTCACAGAGAGAGAGAGAATAACACCCTGAGAGACACACACGGAGACACACAGAGACATGCAAACTGAGAGGGACACACACTGAGAGGCATACACATACAGAGGGAGAAACACACACACACACTAAAAACCAGACACACTCACAATGAGAGAGACACAGATACACACAGAGAATAACCTACTGAGAGACACACAGAGACAAGCAAACTGACAGGGACACACACACTGAGAGAGACAACCTCATGCTGGAAGAGACACACACTCCTGAGGAACACACATACACACACACACACACACTAAGGGAGAGACAAACAGACACTGTGAGAGTTGCACAGAGACACACACACTGAAAGGGACACACACGCACTGAGAATTAGCCACACACATGGAGAGAGACAGACACACACACATGCACTGAGAAAGACACACACAAGAAAGAGACACGCAATGTGAAAGTGTGAACACACAACATACAGAGTCATACACACACTTAGAAACACACACTGAGAGACAGAGGCTCATCCACACTGAGAAGCAGAAAAACATGCTGAGAGACACAGATTCTGAGAGACTCAATCACACTGAGTTATATAACCAGTGGGAGCCACGCACAGGGACACAAAGACACACACATATACACACACACACACACACTTAGAGTCATAAACAAACAGAGAGAGACTGATACACTCACTGAGAGTGAGATATCCACACTGAGAGAGAGAAACACACACTGAGAGCACACATTCTGAGAGACTTATGCAGTTCAAGAGAGCCACATACACTGAGAGACACACACAGAGACACATAGAGACACACACAGACACACACACTTAAGAGATATACACATACAGAGATAGACTCATACACACACTGAGAGAGAGACATCCACACTGAGATAAACACACATACTGAGAGAAACACATCCTGAGAGAGACTTAAACAGTTCAGGAGAGTCACAAACACTGTGAGACACACTCAGAGACACATAGAGACACACAACGGACAGCACACACACTGAGAGTCATACACATACAGAGAGAGACATGCACACTGACACACAGACATACTCAGAACCAGACACACTCACCCTGCGACAGACACACTCAGATAAAGACACACAGTGAGTGATATATGCATCCAGAATGAGACACACACACACAGACACTCGAACAAACAGACACCCTCACAAAGAGACACACTGAGAAAAACAGGCTGAGAGACAGAGAAAAAGACATGAGAGACACACATACTGAGAGACACACACAGAGGCACACAGAGACAGGCAAACTGAAAGGGACACACACACTGAGAGACACCCTCATCCAGGATGAGACACACACCCAGAGAGCCAGACACACACACACACTGAGAATAAGACACACTCACACTGAGAAGACACACACACTGAGAGAGACACATACACTGAGAAAGGGAGAAAAACACAATGAGAGACACACACACTGCAAGACACAGAGACACTGAGAGAGACATACACACTGAGAGTCACACACACACTGTGGGAGAGAGAAAAGCACAATGAGAGACACGCATACTGAGAGACACACATACTGAGAAACACCCAGAGACAAGCTAACTGACAGGGACATACACACACGTACACACAGACTCCCTCATCCAGGAAGAGACACACACTCCTGAGTGCAAGACACACACACACACTAGAATCAGACACACTCACACACTGACATATAGAGAAAAACACATTGAGGGACACACACACTGAGAGACATACCCTTAGAGAGAGACAAAAACAAAAACACGTACACACACTAAGAACCAGACACATTCACACTGAGGGAGACACACACTGAGAGAGACACACACACACACAGAGACACACACTGAGAGAGAGAAAAAACATAATGAGAGACACACATACTGAGAGACACACATACTGAGAGACACACAGAGACAGGCTGACTGACAGGGAAAACGCACACACACACAGACACGCTCATCCAGGAAGAGACACACACTCCTCAGAGCAATACACACACAGATACTGAGAATCAAACACACTCACACTGAGAGAGACAACACACTGAGAGAGACACACACACTGAGAAAGAGTTAAAACACCTGAGAGACACACACGGAGACACACAGAGACAGGCAAACTGACAGTGACACACGCTGAGAGGCTTACACAGACAGAGGGAGAAACACACAAACACACTAAAAACCAGACACACTCACAATGACAGAGACACTCACAGAGAGAGAGAGAATAAAACCCTGAGAGACACACACAGAGACACACAGAGACATGCAAACTGACAGGGACACACACTGAGAGGCATACACATACAGGGGGAGAAACACACAGACACACTAAAAACCAGACACACTCACAATGAGAGAGACACAGACACAAACAGAGAGTAAGACACTGAGAGACACACACAGAGACACACAGAGACAGGCAAACTGACAGGGAAACATACACTGAGAGAGACAACCTCATGCTGGAAGAGACACACACTCCTGAGAGGAACACACATACACTAAGGGAGAGTAACTTAAACACAGAGAGCGAGACACAGAAACACTGAGAGAGACACACGCACCACTTAGAGGAAGAGAAACACACATTGAGCAACACACACAGACACTCTGAAAGACAATCACAACACTGAGGCAGACACAATGAGACAGAAACACACACATGGAGAGAGACACTCGCTGGGAGACACACAAACAGACACTGTGAGAGTTGCACAGAGACACATACACTCAAAGCGACACACACACACTGAGAATTAGCCACACACATGGAGACAGACAGACAAACACACACACGCACACTGAGAAAGACACACACAAGAGAGACCCGCAATTTGAAAGGGTGAACACACAACATACAGAGTCATACACACACTTAGAAACACACACACTGAGAGACAGAGGCTCATCCACACTGAGAAGCAGAAAAACATGGTGAGAGACACAGATTCTGAGAGAGTCAAACACACTGAGATATATAAACAGTGGGAGCCACGCACAGGGACACAAAGACACACAGACACACACACACACTTAGAGTCATAAACAAACAGAGACTGATACACTCACTGAGAGCAAGATATCCACACTGAGAGAGAGAAACACACACTGAAAGCACACATTCCGAGAGAGACTTAAGCAGTCCAGGAGAGCCACATACACTGAGAGACACACACAGAGACACATAGAGACACACAGAGACACACACACAGACACACACTTAAGAGACACACACATACAGAGATAGACTCATACACTCACTGAGAGAGAGACATCCACACTGAGAGAGAGACACACAAACAGAGAGACAAAATCTGAGAGAGACTTAAACAATTCAGGAGAGTCACAAACAATGTGAGACACAGTCAGAGACACATAGAGACACACAAATGACAGCACACACACTGAGACTCATACACATACAGAGAGTGACACGCACACTGACACACACGCATACTCAGAACCAGACACACTCACCCTGAGACAGACACACTCAGAGAGACACACACACTCTGAGTGATATACACATCCAGAGCGAGACACACACACACACTCGAACAAACTCGAACAAACAGACACCCTCACAAAGAGACACACTGAGAAAAACACACGCTGAGAGACAGAGAAAAAGACATGAGAGACACACATACTGAGAGACACACACAGACAGGCAAACTGAAAGGGACACACACACTGAGAGACACCCTCATCCAGGAAGAGACAGACACTCCAGAGAGCCAGACACACACACACACTGAGAATAAGACACACTCACACTGAGGAGACACACACACTGAGAGAGACACACACACACTGAGAGAGAGTAAAAACACAATGAGAGACACACATACTGAGAGACACACACACTGCGAGACACAGAGACACTGAGAGAGACATACACACCTAGAGTCACACAACCTGAGAGACTCACACAGAGACACATAGACGCACACATACTGAGAGACACACACACTGAGATACATACACATACAGAGAGACACACACAAACTGAGAGAGACATGCACACTAAGAAAGAGTCAAAACACCCTGAGAGACACACACAGAGACACACAGAGACATGCAAACAGAGAAGGACACACACACTGAGAGGCATAAACATACAGAAGGAGTAACACACACACACACTAAAAACCAGACACACTCACAATGAGAGACACAGAGAGAGAGACAGAGAATAACACACTGAGAGACTAAAAACCAGACACACTCACAATGAGAGAGAGACACACACTCAGAGAGAGAATAACACACTGAGAGACACACACAGAGACTGGCAAACTGACAGGCACACACACACTGAGAGAGACACCCTCATTCAGGAAGAGACATACACTCCTTAGAAGAAGACACACATACACACTAAGAGAGAGAAACTTAAACACAAAGAGCAAGACACACAAACACTGAGAGACACACACACCACTTAGAGAGAGAGCACACACACGTTGAGCAACACACACAGACACTATGAAAGATACCCACAACACTGAGACAGACACAATGAGACAGAAACACACATATGGAGAGAGACACTCACTGGGAGACTCACAAACAGAGACACTGTGAGAGTTGCACAGAGACACTCACACTGAAAGGGACACACACACACTGAGAATTATCCACTCACACAGAGAAAGACAGACAAACACACACACATAGGCACTGAGAAAGACACACACAAGAGAGAGACACCAACATGGAACAAGAGGGAAAGAGTGCAGACAAAACATACAGAGACATACACACACTGAGAGATACACACACTGAGAGACAGAGGCTCATCCACACTGAGAAGGAGAAAAACACGGTGAGAGACACAGATACTCAGAAAATCAAACACACTGAGAGACACAAACAGTGTGAGCCACGCACAGGGACACAGAGAAACACACAATGGACAGACACACACACTGAAAGTTATACACATACAGAGACAGACACGCACACTGACACACATGCATACTCAGAACCAGACACACTCACTGAGAGAGAAACACACAGAGACACACAGAAACACACACACTCAGAGGGAAAGGCACAAACACTGAGAGAGAAACAAACACTCTGAGAGAAATACACACAGTATATGAGTGTAGACAGGAGAAGGCAATGGCACCCCACTCCAGTACTCTTGCCTGGAAAAGGAGGAGGAGGAGCTTGGTAAGAGGAGGAGCTTTGTAGGCTGCAGTCCATGGGGTCGCTGAGTCGGACACAACTGAGCGACTTCACTTTCACCTTTACTTTCATACACTGGAGAAGGAAATGGCAACCCATTCCAGTGTTCTTGCCTGGAGAATCCCAGGGACAGGGGAGCCTGGTGGGCTTCCATCTGTGGGGTCACACAGAGTCAGACACGACTGAAGTGACTTAGCATGAGAGTAGACACACACACTGTGGAAGATTGAACACAAAACATACAGAAGCACACACTCCTTGAGAACGACACAGACACACTGAGGTAGAGGGACATCCACAATGAGAGAGAGAAACACATAGTGAGCGACACACACTGAGAGAGAGACACACACACTGAGACCCACCCAGAGACACATAGGGACATACACACTGAGAGAAACATACACTGAGAGACACACATACAGAGAGCCACACACACTGCAAGACACAGAGACAAGGAAAGAGACATACACACTGAGAGTCACACACACTGAGAGTCACACAACCTGGAGAGACCCACATAGAGAAACATAGAGACACACACATTGAAAGACACACACTGAGAGACATACACATACAGAGAGACACACACTGAGAGACACACACACTGAGAGAGACGTGCACACTGAGAGAGTCAAAAATGCTGAGAAACACACACACTGACACATAAAGACACACAACTGAGAGATACATACACTGAAAGACATACCCTTACAGAAAGAGTAAGACAAAACACGGACACACACTGAGAACCAGATGCACACACACTGAGAGTGACACACACACTCAGAGAGAGACACACTGAGAGAGAGACAAAAACACACTGAGAGACACACACACTGAGAGACACACACAGAGACACACAGAGACATGCAACCTGAGAGACATACACATACAGAGGGAGAAACACACACACATGAAGAACGAGACACACTCACAATGCGAGAGACACTGACAGAGACACACACTGAGAGAGAGAAAAACACACTGAGAGACACGCTCACACTGGGCATATTGAGAGTCACACCAAGACACACAGAGACAAACATTGTGAGAGAGAGACAAACACACACACAAACAGAAACACACTGAGAGACACACTCATACTGAGACATTGCGAGAGTCACATGAAGACACACGCACTGAAAAGGACACTCACACTGCAAGGGACACACACACACTGAGAGTTAGCCATGCACACCGAGAGAGACAGACAAACATACACACACACACAAACACATACAAACACACTGACAGACACACTCACACTGAGAAAGACACACACTATATGAGAGTAGACATACACACTGTGTAAGATTGAACACAAAACATATAGAAACACACACTCATTGAGACACGCAAACATACTCATGGGAGATACACAAACAAAGACATGGTGAGGGTCACACAGAGACCCACACAGTGAAAGGGACCTTCACACTGAAAGGGACACACACACTGAGAGTTAACCATGCACACTGAGAGAGACAGACACACACACACACAAACACACTGAGAGACACACTCACACTGAGAAAGACACATTATATGAGAGTAGACACACACTGTCTAAGATTGAACACAAAACATACAGAGACACACACTCATTGAGAAAGACACACACACACTGAGAGAGGCATCCACAATGAGAGAGAAACACACAGTGAGAGACACACAAAGACAGACATACACGTTGAGAGACACACACACTGAGACACACCCAGAGACACATAGAGACACACACACTGAGAGACACATGCACTGAGAGACATACACCTACAGAGAGACCCATGCACACTGCGAGACACAAAGACACTGAGAGAGACATACACACTGATTCACACAACCTGAGAGACCCACACAGAGACAAATAGAGACACACACACTGAGAGACATATGCATACAGAGAGAGACACACACACTGAGAGACGCACACACACTGAGAGAGACATGCACACTGAGAGAGTCACAAACACTGAGAAACACACACAGACACATAGAGACACACAACTGAGAGATACGCACACTGAGAGATATACCCTTACAGAGAGAGAAAACAAAAACACACATACAAACACAGACTAATAACCAGACACACTCACACTGAGATAGACACACATACTGGAGAGAGAGAGAAAAACACACTGAGAGACACACACAGAGACATTCAGACTGAGAGGGACACACACACTGAGAGACATATACATACAGAGAGAGGCACACACACGCTAAGAACCAGACACACAATGAAAGAGACACACTGAGAGGCACACACACGAGAGAGAAAAAAAAACACACTGAGAGACACACATACTGAGAGGCACACACAAAGACATGCAGAGACAGGCAAACTAACAGGGACACACACACTGAGAAACATCCACATCCAGGAAGAGACACACACTCCTGAGAGCAAGACACAAACACACACACACTGAGAATCAGACACACTCACACTGAGAGAGACACACAAACTGCGAGACACACACACACTGTTAGAGAGACACAAACACTGTGAGCTACACAGAGTGACACATAGAGACACACACAGACACACACACACTTAGAGACATACACATACAGAGATAGACACACAGACACACACTGAAAGAGACATCCACACTGAAAGAGAGAAACACACTAAGAGACACACACACTGAGACAGACTTAACACTTAGAGTCACAAACACTGAGAGATACACACAGAGACACATAGAGACAAACAATGGACAGACACACACACTGAGTGTCATACACTTGTAGAGAGAGACAAACATGCATACTGACACACACACACCCAGAACCAGACACACTCACCCTGAGAAAGACACACACAGAAACACATACACTCAGGGAGAGAGGCACACACTCTGCGAGAGAGACACACACACTGAGAGAGAAACACAAACACACTGAGAGACACACACATTGAGAGACACACAGAGATACTGACACACACACACTCAGAACCAGATACACTCACCCTGAGAAAGACACACACAAAAACACATACACTCAGAGAGAGAGGCACACACTCTGGAGAGAGAGACACACACACTGAGAGAGAAACACAAACACACTGAGAGACACACACATTGAGAGACACACAGAGATACACACACAAGAGTAGGACACACAACTAGAGACAAGCATAAGCTGAGAGAATTCAGCACCACCAAACCAGATCTCCAACAAATGCTAAAGAATCTTCTCTAGACAGGAAACACAAAAAGTGTGTATAAACTTGAACCCAAAACAATAAAGTAAATGGCAACGGGATAATACTTATCAATAATTACCTTAAACTAAATGAGTTGAATGCTCCAACCAAAAGATAAAGACTGGCCAAATGGATACAAAAGCAGGACCCTTATACATGTTGTCTACAGGAGACCCACCTCAAAACACAGGACACATACAGACTGAAAGTGAAGGGCTGGAAAAAGATCTTCCATGCAAATAGAGACCAAAAGAAAGCAGGAGTAACCATATTCATATCAGATAAAATAGACTTTGAAATAAAGGCCGTGGAGACAGACAAAGAAGGACACTACATAATAATCAAAAGATCAATCCAAGAAGAAGATATAACAATCATAACTATATATGCACCCAACAAAGGAGCACCACAATATGTAAGACAAATGCTAACAAATATGAAAGGGGAAATTAACAATAACACAATAATAGTGGGAGACTTTCATATACCAACCACACCTATTGATAGATCAACTAAACAGAAAATTAACAAGGACACAAACTTTAGATGATACAACAGACCAGTTAGACCTAACTGATATCTACAAGACATTTCACCCCAAAACAATGAATTTCACCTTTTTCTCAAGTACACATGGAACCTTCTCCAGGACAGATCATATCCTGGGCCATAAATCTAGCCTTGGTAAATTCAAAAAAATTGAAGTCATTCCAAGCATCTTTTCTGACCACCATGCAACAAGATTAGATCTCAATTACAGGAGAAAATTAAAAATTCCAACATATGGAGGCTGAACAACACGCTGCTGAATAACCAACAAATCACAGAATAAATCAAAAAAGAAATCAAAATATGCATAGAAATAAATGAAAATGAAAACACAATAACCCAAAACCTGTGGGACTCTGTAAAAACAGTGCTAAGGGGAAAGTTCATAGCAATACAGGCATACCTCAAGAAACAAGAAAAAGTCAAATAAATAACCTAACTCTACACCTAAAGCAACTATAAAAGGAAGAAATGAAGAACCCCAGGGTTTGTAGAAGGAAAGAAGTCTTTAAAATGAGGGCAGAAATAAATGCAAAAGAAACATGAGACCATAGGAAAAATAAACAAAGCCAATAGCTGGTTCTTTGAGAGGACAAATAAAACTGACAAACTATTAGCCAGACTCATCAAGAAGCAAAGGGAGAAAAATAAAATCAATAAAATTAGAAATGAAAATGGAGAGATCACAACAAACAAAACAGAAATACAAAGGAGCATAACAGATTACTATCAGCAATTATATGCCAATAAAATGGAAAACTTGGAAGAAATGGACAAATTCTTAGAAAATGACAACTTTCCAAAACTGAACCAGAAAGACATAGATAATCTTAACAAACCCATCACAAGCACAGAAATTGAAACTGTATTCAGAAATCTTCCAGCAAACAAAAGCCCAGGTCCAGATGGCTTCACAGCTGAAAATAAACAAATGGGACCTAATTAAAATTAAAAGCTTCTGTACAACAAATGAAACTCTAAGCAAGGTGAAAAGACAGCCTTCAGAATGGGAGAAAATAATAGCAAATGAAGCAACTGACAAAGAATTAATCTCACAAATATGAATGCAACACCTGCAGCTCAATTCCAGAAAAATAATTGACCCAATCAAAAAATGGGCCAAAGATCTAAACAGACATTTCTCCAAAGAAGACATACAGATGGCTAACAAACACATGAAAAGATGCTCAACATCACTCATTATCAGAGAAATGCAAATCAAAAGCACAATGATGTACCATTCCATGCCAGTCAGAATGGCAGCTAGCCAAAAGTCTACAAGCAATAAATGCTGGAGAGAGTGTGGAGAAAAGGGAACCTTCTTAGACTGTTGGTTGGAATGCAAACTAGTACAGCCACTATGGAGAACAGTGTGGAGATTCCTTAAAAAACTGGAAATAGAACTGCCTTATGACCCAGCAATCCCACTGCTGGGCATACACACCGAGGAAACCAGAAGTGAAAGAGACACATGTACCCCAATGTTTATCACAGCACTGTTTATAATAGCCAGGACATGGAAGCAACCTAGATGTCCATCAGCAGACAAATGGACAAGAAAGTTGTGATACATATACACAATGGAGTATTACTCAGCCATTAAAAAGAATACATTTGAATCAGTTCTAATGAGGTGGATGAAACTGGAGCCGATTATACAGAGTGAAGTAAGCCAGAAAGAAAAACACCAATACAGTATACTAACACATATATATGGAATATGGATGGGAGACACATGTACACCTGTGGCAGATTCATGTTGATGTATGGCAAAACCAATACAATATTGTAAAGTAATTAGCCTCCAATTTAAATAAATTTATATTAAAAAAATAAAACTATAGGACATCGATAAAGAAAAGAAAACAGAAAAGAAAAATATCCTATACTCAGGCATCAGGAAAAATATTTTTAAAATACTTTCTACTGGGACCAAGAGCCTAGAATCCCATTCTCCACAGCAAGAGATGCCACTTCCAAGAAAAACCCATATACTGTAACTAGGAGTAGCCCCACCATTACAACTAGACAAAGCCTGTACACAACGAAGACAAAGTGCAGCCAAAATTAAAAATAAAACAAAAAATAACTTTTAATAAAAAGTCTATCAACAAAAGAAAAACAATGTGGACTTTTTAAAATTAAAAATGTCTACTTTATGGGAGACCTTATTCATAAAACCAAAAGACAGAGTACATACTGCATGCTCAGTTGCTTCAGTCATGTCCTACTCTTTGTGACCCTATGGACTGTAGCCTGCCAGGTTCCTCTGTCCATGGAATTCCCCAGACAAGAATACTGGAGTGGATTGCCACACCCTCCTCCAGGAGATCCTCCCAGCCCAGGGGTTAAATCCACATCTTCTATGTCTCTTGCATTTGCAAGTGGGTTCTTTACCACTAGTGCCATTTGCAAAACACATATCTCAAACAGGATCTGAATCAAGTTATACCAAATGACCTCTTTAAAATTTGTTAAAGACTGGAATATACAGCTGGCCAAAGAAGATAAAGAGAGAGTAAAGAATCATACAAGAGGTCACTCAAGATGCTGGTGGAATGCATGGACAGTCAACTTTGGAGGACAGCTTGGCACTTTTCTCCAAATATAAACAGTCTCATCTTAGGATCCAAGAAGTGTACCTCTTGTATTTAGACAACTGCTTTGCAAAACTGTGAGGTAAAATCTAGCCTCAAGTAATGTACAAGAGCTCTATACATAATAGTTAAAAACTTAAATATATCAGGATGTCCTTCCACAGATGCATTCATAAGTAAATTAGGACATAGACATGTCAAGAGGAGTACAAAACAGGACATCTAAAATATGGCCATTTGGCAAAAGGATTATTTTGGACTGACTGATTTAAAAAAACAGCAGCACCAGGAGAATCTTGGAAAACCAAGTAAAAATGCCATTTTATGAAGCAGATTTACATTTATTAATGATATCTCCATCTGTAAGGGTGTGTCACTCTCTGGGCTAGGAATTGGATGATGACTAAATATCAAGAAAAGCTTGTATAAGGAATGGACCTTGATGTTATTCTGCAAAACCTCCATACCATTATTTACTGTGATTCACCTAATAATCTCTCTTAAATGTCTTCTTCCATTCCCTAACCTTCTCCTTTCATTCTTAGTTGACGATAGCATTTAAAGCAAAGTATTGGGCCATTTCTTGGACCAGTCTTGCAATGTAAAAGTCAAGAGATACTTGGAGTAACAGGCAAACGTGGCCTTGGAACACTAAATGAATCAGGACAAAGGGTAACAGAGTTTTGCCAAAAGAAAGCACTGATCATAGCAAACACCCTCTTCCAACAACACAAGAGAAGACTCTACACATGGACATAACCAGATGGTCAATACCAAAAACAGATTGATTTTATTCTTTGCAGCCAAAGATGGAGAAGCTCTATACAGTCAGGGAAAACAAGAATGAGAGCTGACTGGAGCCCAGATCATGAACTCCTTACTGCAAGATTCAGACTTAAATTGAAGAAAGCACGGAAAATCACTAGACCATTCAGGTATGACCTATATCAAATCCCTTATGATTATCCAGTGGAAGTGAGAAATAGATTCAAGGGATTATATCTGATAGACAGAGTGTCTGAAGAAATATGAATGGAGATTCGTGACACTGTACAAAAGGCAGTGATCAAGACCACCCATAAGAAGAAGAAATGTAAAAAGGTTAAATGGTTGTCTGAGGTCTTACAAAATAGCTGAGGAAAGCAGAGAAGCTAAAGACAAAGGAGAAAGGAGAAAATACCTATTAGAATGCAGAATTCCAAAGAATAGCAAGGATAGATAAGAAAACCTTCCTCAGGGATCAGTGCAAAAGAGGAAAACAATAGAATGGGAAAGACTAGTGATCTCTTTAAGAAAATAAGAGATACCAAGGGGGCATTTCATGCAAGTTCAGTTCAGTTCAGTCATGCAGTCGTGTTCGACTCTTTGCGACCCCATGAATCGCAGCACGTCAGGCCTCCCTGTCCATCACCAACACCCAGAGTTCACTCAGACACACGTCCATCGAGTCAGTGATGCCATCCAGCCATCTCATCTTCTGTCGTCCCCTTCTCCTCCTGCCCCCAATCCCTCTCAGCATCAGAGTCTTTTCCAGTGAGTCAACTCTGCATGAGGTGGCCGAAGTACTGGAGTTTCAGCTTTAGCATCATTCCTTCCAAAGAAATCCCAGGGCTGATATCCTTCAGAATGGACTAGTTGGATCTCCCTGCAGTCCAAGGGACTCTCAAGAGTCTTGTCCAAAACCACAGTTCAAACACATCAATTCTTCAGCGCTCAGCGTTCTTCACAGTCCAACTCTCACATCCATACATGACCACAGGAAAAACCATAGCCTTGACTAGACGGACCTTAGTCGGCAAAGTAATGTCTCTGCTTTTGAATATCCTATCTAGGTTGGTCATAACTTTTCTTCCAAGGAGTAAGTGTCTTTTAATTTCATGGCTGCAGTCACCATCTGAAGTGATTTTGGAGCCCCAAAAATAAAGTCTGACACTGTTTCCACTGTTTCCCCATCTATTTCCCATGAAGTGATGGGACCAGATGCCATGATCTTCGTTTTCAGAATGTTGAGCTTTAAGCCAAATTTTTCACTCTCCTCTTTCACTTTCATCAAGAGACTTTTTAGTTCCTCTTCACTTTCTGCCATAAGGGTGGTGTCATCTGCATATCTGAGGTTATTGATATTTCTCCCAGCAATCTTGATTCCAGCTTGTGTTTCTTCCACTCCAGCGTTTCTCATGATGTACTCTGCATAGAAGTTAAATAAGCAGGGTGACAATATACAGCCTTGACATACTCCTTTTCTTATTTGGAACCAGTCTGTTGTTCCATGTCCAGTTCTAACTGTTGCTTCCTGACCTGCATACACATTTCTCAAGAGGCAGGTCAAGTGGTCTGGTATTCCCATCTCTTTCAGAATTTTCCACAGTTTATTGTGATCCACACAGTCAAAGGCTTTGACATAGTCAATAAAGCAGAAATAGATGTTCTTCCGGAACTCTCTTGCTTTTTCCATGATCCAGCAGATATTGGCAATTTGACCTCTGGTTCCTCTGCCTTTTCTAAAACCAGCTTGCACACCAGGAAGTTCATGGTTCACATATTGCTGAAGCCTGGCTTGGAGAATTTTGAGCATTACTTTACTAGCATGTGAGATGAGTGCAATTGTGCAGTAGTTTGAGCATTCTTTGGCATTACCTTTCTTTGGGATTGGAATGAAAACTGACCTTTTCCAGTCCTGTGGCCACTGCTGAGTTTTCCAAATTTGCTGGCATATTGAATGCAACATTTTCACAGCATCATCTTTCAGAATTTGAAATAGCTCAACTGGAATTCCATCACCTCCACTAGCTTTGTTTGTAGTGATGTTTTCTAAGGCCCACATGACTTTACATTCCTGGATGTCTGGCTCTAGGTGAGTGATCTCACCATCGTGATTATCTGAGTCGTGAAGATCTTCTGTGTACAGTTCTTCTGTATATTCTTGCCACCTCTTCTTAATATCTTCTGCTTCTGTTAGGTCCAGACCATTTCTGTCCTTTATCGAGCCCATTTTTGCATGAAATATTCCCTTGGTATCTCTAGTTTTCTTGAAGAGATCTCTAGTCTTTCCCATTGTTGTTTTCCTCTATTTCTTTGCATTGATCGCTGAAGAAGGCTTTCTTATCTCTTCTTGCTATTCTCTGGAACTCTGCATTCAGATGCTTATATCTTTCCTTTTCTCCTTTGTTTTTCACCTCTCTTTTTTTCACAGCTATTTGTAAGGCCTCCCCAGACAGCCATTTTGCTTTTTTGCATTTTTTTTCCATGGGGATGGTCTTGATCCCTGTCTCCCGTACAATGTCACGAACCTCATACCATAGTTCATCAGGCACTCTATCTATAAGATCTAGGCCCTTAAATCTATTTCTCACTTCCACTGTATAATCATAAGGGATTTGATTTAGGTCATGAACTGAACTGAACTGAATGGTCTAGCGGTTTTCCATAATTTCTTCAATTTAAGTCTGAATTTGGTAATAAGGAGTTCATGATCTGAGCCACAGTCAGCTCCTGGTCTTGTTTTTGTTGACTGTATAGAGCTTTTCCATCTTTGGCTGCAAAAAATATAATCAATCTGATTTCGGTGCTGACCATCTGGTGATGTCCATGTGTAGAGTCTTCTCTTGTGTTGTTGGAAGAGGGTGTTTGCTATGACCAGTGCATTTTCTTGGCAGAACTCTATTAGCCTTTGCCCTGCTTCATTCTGCATTCCAAGGCCAAATTTGTCTGTTACTCCAGGTGTTTCTTGACTTCCTACTTTTGCATTCCAGTCCCCTATAATGAAAAGGACATCTTTTTTTGCATGTTAGTTCTAAAAGGTCTTATAGGTATTCATAGAACCATTCAACTTCAGCTTCTTCAGTGTTACTGGTTGGGGCATAGACTTGGATTACTGTGATATTGAATGGTTTGCCTTGGAGACGAACAGAGATCATTCTGTCGTTTTTGAGATTGCACCCAAGTACTGCATTTTGGACTCTTTTGTTAACCATGATGGCTACTCCATTTCTTCTGAGTGATTCCTGCACGCAGTAGTAGATATAATGGTCATCTGAGTTTAATTCACCCATTCCAGTCCATTTTAGTTCGCTGATTCCTAGAATGTTGACGTTCATTCTTGCCATCTCTTGTTTGACCACTTCCAATTTGCCTTGATTCATGGACCTGACATTCCAGGTTCCTATGCAATATTGCTTTTACAGCATCTGACCTTGCTTCTATCACCAGTCACATCCACAGCTGGGTACTGTTTTTGCTTTGGCTCCATCCCTTCATTCTTTCTGTTATTTCTCCACTGATCTCCAGTAGCATATTGGGCACCTACTGACCTGGGGAGTTCCTCTTTCAGTATCCTATCATTTTGCCTTTTCATACTGTTCATGGGGTTCTCAAGGCAAGAATACTGAAGTGTTTTGCCATTCCCTTCTCCAGTGGACCACATTCTGTCAGACCTCTCCACCATGACCCGCCCATCTTGGGTTGCCCCGTGGGCATGGCTTAGATTTCATTGAGTTAGACAAGGCTGTGTTCCTAGTGTGATTAGATTGACTAGTTTTCTGTGAATATGGTTTCAGTGTGCCTGCCCTCTGATGCCCTCTTGCAACACCTACCATCTTACTTTGGTTTCTCTTACCTTGGGCGTGGGGTATCTCTTCATGGCTGCTCCAGCAAAGCGCAGCCACTGCTCCTTACCTTGGATGAGGGTTATCTCCTCACCGCCACTCTTCCTGACCTTCAACGTGGGATAGCTCCTCTAGGCCCTCCTGTGCCCGTGCATTTCATGCAAAGATGGGCACAGAAAAGGACAGAAATGGTAGAGACCTAACAGAAGCAGAAGATATTAAGAATAGGTGGCAACAATACACAAGAGAACTGTACCAAAAATGATCTTCATGAGCCAGATAACCATGATGGTGTGATCACTCACCTAGAGCCAGACATCCTAGAATGTGAAGCCAAGGGGGCCTGCGGATGCATCACTACAAACAAAGCTAGTGGAGGTGATGCAATTCCAGTTGAGCTATTTCAAATCTTAAAAGATGATACTGTTAAGGTGCTGTACTCTATATGCCAGCAAATTTGGAAAACTCAGCTGAGGCACAGGACTAGAAAAGGTTGTCAGTTTTCATTCCAGTCCCAAAGAAGGGCAATGCCAAAGAATGTTTAAATCACCACACAATTGCACTTATCTCACATGCTAGCAAAGTAATGCTCAAAATTCTCTAAGCCAGGCTTCAACAGTAGATGAGCCTTAAACAAGCAAATGTTTAAGCTGGATTTAGAAAAGGCATAGGAATGAGAGGCAAAATTGCCAGTATCTGTTGGATCATCAAAAAGACTAGGATGTATACTTGGGAGCAAAATAACTAGTTGTAGGACATGTATATCAAAACCATTACTGCCATAAACAAATTATTCTCCATAGCTATTGTGCTGACATACTTATTGCCCAATCTCCTTATCATATGTTCTCAGACTTTAACATTTTTGCCAGTCTCATAAGTATGAAGTGGCATTTTATTTCACATTTTTTTCCATTTCTTTCTGAAGTTGGCCATCTATGTTTATGCTTATAATATTTGCATTTCTCCTTTGGTGAATTGTCCTTATATATATTTAAATATATCTTTTTTCAAATACCATTGACTGTTTGACTACATTTAAAAAATTGATTTTAAGGAAAAATCTTTATACAGTCTTGACATTAATGATTTACTTTTATGTTGTGCAAATATGTTTTCCCAATAAATTGTTTATTTTCTCAAAAAAAAAAAAAGACAAGCGAGTTTCAGAAAAACATCTACTTCTGCTTTATTTACTATGCCAAAGCCTTAGGCCAATTGATGCTTTTGAACTGTGTTGTTGGAGAAGACATTTGAGAGTCCTTTGGACTGCAAGGAGATCCCACCAATCCATCCTAAAGGAAATCAGTCCTGAAGATTCTTTGGAAGGACTGACACTGAAGCTGAAACTCCAACACTCTGGCCACCTGATGCGACGAACTGACTCGAAAAACTCTGATGCTGGGAAAGACTGAGAAAGGAAGGAGAAAGGGACGACAGAGGATGAAATGGTTGGACTGCATCACTGACCAGATGGACATGAGTTTGAGCAAGCTCTGGGAGTTGGTGATGGACAGGGAGACATGGCGTGCTGCAGTCCATGGGGTCGCAGAGAGTTGGACACGACTGAGCAACTGAATTGAAACAGAAAATCTACATGGCCTTGGGTTTGTCCTGTGTATCATGAGCTTTTGATTTTTAACACACAATCTGTCAGTCCATAAAATAAAAATATTGTGGACTTTGTAAAATTAAGGAGATCTATTCTGAAAGACTTTATTCAGAAAATCAAGAAAATAATCCTACTTAAAACTGCATCTCCCAGCAAAACTAGGAAGTCAGCCAAGGATTTCAAAGAGCTACAAGCTAAAAACTGAAAGACTCTGATCAATGCAACTGAAAAACACAAAGATATATCCCAAGCTAATGGGTGAAAATTTCATTAAGATATCCATTCTAACCAAAGCAATGTACCCATTCATGTAATCACTATCAATATTTCAGTGACATTTTTCAGATAAACAAAAGCAATCTTAACATGTGTGTGGAGTCACAAAAGGCTTAGAAAAGCCCAAGTGATCCTGAGAAAGGAGAACAGGCTGGTGTTATCTCCCTCCTTGACTTCAATCAACATTATGCACCTAAAGGCACCACAGGATGTGTGGAACTGGCTCAGAGATAGGCACAGAGATCAGAGAGCTCAGAAATAAATCTACAGGCAAGGCATGTGGTTAGTTACTTCACAAGAAAGGAGTCAAGAACATACACCCAAGAAAGGGCAGTCCCCTCAATAAACTGTGCTGGGGAAAATGGATGCCATACACCAAGGAACAACACTGGGCATCATTATATACCACAGACAAAAACTGACTAAAAACCCACAACTTTCCACATCAAGCCCTAACAATCCTGAGTCCTCTGAAGACACTGAGCAACAGCCACACACAGAAAGCTTCTTCCCAATTTTCCTCACCTTTTCCTTCAGTGGCACCACCTCCCTGCAGGTCCTGAGGAATCAGACTCCTCTCAGACTCAACAGAACCCCACAATGTACCAAAGATGAAGCCCTGCAGGTCCTGAGGAACCCAGGCTCCTGACAGCCTGAACTGAAGCCCACAATGTCCCAAAGCTATAATGGGTCCTGAGGGGCCAGACTCGCATCATCCTGGATTGAACTCCAAAATGTATCAAAGCTGAAACCCCACTGGGTCTTGAAAAGACCAGACTTCCATCAGCTTGAACTGAACCCCACAATGTACCAACATTAAAGCTCCAGTGGGTCCTCCATGGCCAGTGTCCCATCTCACTGAACTGAACCCCACAAAGTCCCAGAGCTGAAACCTCAGTGGGTCCTGAAAAGACAAGACTTCTGTCAGCCTGAAATGAACCCCAAAAGTCCTAAATCTGAAGTACCAGCAGGTTCTGAGGAGTCCAGACTCCCATCACCCTGGATTGAACCCCAAAATGTATCAAAGCTGAAACCCCAGTGGATCCTAAGAAGACCAGACTCCTGTCAGCTTGAACTGAACACCACAATGTTTCTACGTCAAAGCCCCAGTGGGTCCTCAGTGGCCAGATTCCCATCTCCCTGAACTGAACCCAACAATGTCTCAAAGTTGAAATCCTAGTGGGTCCTGAAAAGACCAGACTCCTGTAAGCTTGAACTGAACCCCACAAAGTCCCAAAGCTGAAGATCCAGCAGGTCCTGAGTAGATCAGACTCCCATCAGCCTGGGCTAACCCCACAGTGTCCCAAAGCCAAAGCCATAATGGGTCCTGAGTGGCCAGACTCCCATCACCATAGACTGAACCCCAAAATGTATCAAGGCTGAAACACCAGTGGGTCCTGAGGAGACTAGGCTCCCCGTCAGACTGAACTGAACCCCACAATGTCCCAAAGCTGAAGCCCCAGTGGGTCCTCAGTGGCTAGAACCCTGTCAGCCTGAACTGAACCCCACAAAGTCCCAAAGCTGAAACACCAATGAGTCCTGAGGAGACCCATCTCCTATCAGCCTGAAGTGAACCCCACAATGTTCCAAAGCCAAAACCCAAGCAGGTCCTGAGGAGACCAGGCTACCTGTCTCCCTGAACTGAACTGCATAAAGTTCCAAAGCTGAAGCACCAGCAGCTCTTGAGGAGACTAGAGTCCCATCTCCCTAAACTGAACCCCACAATGTCCCAAAGCTGAAATCACATGGGTCCTGTGGTGACTCATCTCCTGTCAGCCTGAGGTGAACTTCACACTGTCCCTAAGCTGAAGTCCTAGTGGGTCCTGAGGAGACCAGAGTCCTGTCAGTGGCCACCCACAGCCACTGGAAATGCTCCAGCAGAGCGGGGAGTTCCCCTAGGGGTGAGGGGAGTGTCAGGGACACAGGCCGTGCATTATCATGGACAGGCATGATTAAGCAGGTATGCAGGGGGCAAGACAAGGGCGAGGGAGAAAAGCTCCAGCTCTGAGTATTGTAGGTCCCCACTTTCTGAGACTGTGTGACCTAGGTGATACAGACTTTGCAAGGAGCAAGCTGAGTTACAGAGGCAGTAGGAGTAGGAGGTGATATAAAATTTTAACATTTCCTCTTCAGGTTCAGGAACACGGAGACCTCCCAGGTTCCCCATTCCTTGGGCCCCAGTGACTGTCAGCTCCTCCTCCAGAGCGCATGGCCAACTCCCACACTAAGTCCACTCTATACCCAAGGCCCTGGCCCAAGCCCAACCTCTCCATCAGGCCCTGATGAAGCTCCCTGCCCCCACAGTGCATCTCACATCACACTGCAAAGTGGTCTTTTTGAAGTCTGAACAAGACCATGCCCCTCTACTCCCTGTGATTCACCTCACCTGATGAAGCCAGGCCTTCATACGTTCCAGGGGGATGCAAGGAACTCATTCTCTCCAGACTCCACCTGTGTGGCTGCTGTCTATGCCCGTCTATATGGGCATGTGGTGATCTCCTAAAATGAGGGTTATTTTATACAGAGAGAATAGGGTGAATGGTGGCCAACAAAGATGTGTCCTCCCAGAACAAGGCCATATCTGGGCAAAGGTTCTTTGTAGATGTAATTAAGGATCTCAATAAAAGCTCATGTAGGGTTAGGATGACTTTCAATCCAATTGACAGAGTCTTTTGAAGAGATGAAAGAAGACACAGAGGGAAGCCTCTTAAAGGCAGAGGCAGAGATGTCAGGGAGGGGACAGAAGCAGGGTTGCAGTAAAAGAAAAAAAAAGAAATGAATTTCTTTCCTTTCCTGAGAGCAAAGAAGATAAAGAGAACACTGAGCAGACCTGATCCCTCCTAGGTTTTCCTTACTGCTCCTAATCTATACTCTTTAACTAAGTTTGCTTTTTGCCCCCTAACTCTACTTGACCTAGACCTTGCACCTATTCTCCTTTAACCTCATGCTACTTACACCTTGGTACTTGCCTTTCCCCACCCTTGTAGTTTTCCATCTCTTGTAGACTGCCCCTTGTAGGTTTCCTTCTTTTTGCATTTCAGAAAGAAAGCAGCAGTGCAATTAACCAGAGACAAACAGACCTAGTTACCGGGCTACCTGATACCAGCTCTGCTTTTTGTGGAGTTGTATTGCTGTTGTTATTTCATAATTCTGTTTATTTATTTATTGTCTATTTCTGGCTGTGCTGGGTCTTTGTTGCTGCACAGATTTTCCTCTAGTTGAAGAGACTGTGGGCTTCTCCTTTTTGCAGTGTGAGGAGTGCTCATTCAACTACTAAGCTTGTGGTCAAAGCCTCGGAGCCACAACTGTTGAGCCCATGTGCTGCAACTATAGAAACCCGCACACCCTGGAGCCTGTGCTCCACAAAGAGAGAAGACACCACCACAAGAAGCCTTCACACAACAAGGAAGAGTAGCCCACCCCCTCTCTGAAAATAGAGAAAACCCAGACACAGCAACAAAGAAAGTGCAGCCAAAAATAGCTAAATGAAATAAAAAAGATAAATCAACACTTTAAAAAATGAAAGTAAAATAAATGCTCAACAATGACCTACTGTATAGCACAGGCAACTACACAGAACACTTTGTAATAACCTATAAGGGGAAAAATGTCAGGGTAGAATGATGTGCACTCATCTTGTCCTGCGAGAACTCCAAAATTGCAACTCGCTGCTAAACAACCATCAACAGGATAATGTTAGATCCCACCAAAAAGATACCCCACATGCAAGAGCAAAGGAGAAGCCCCAACATGATGGTAGGAAGGGCAAAGTCACATTTATAATCAAACCTCATGCCTGCCAGAGACACCTGGAAGACTCAAGCAAAACCTTGTGTGCATCAGGACCCAGAGGCACCACAGAGACTGACCAGACCTGCCTTTCAATATTTGAGTATATTCTGCAGAAGCACGGGTCTGCAGTGGCCTGTTGCATGGAAAGGGGCTTCAGCTGCAGCAGACCTGGGGCGCTTAGCATGTGGCATAAGCTCTCTTGGAGGATGTTGCCATTAGCTCCACCACAGAGCTGCCAAGCAGATGACCCATAAACTTCAGAACAATTATACCAAAGAAATTCTCACACTGTTAAAAAGTTCTAGGACCTACAACAGATTTCCCAACCTGGGGATCTAGCAAAAGGACTGAGAACCTCCAGGGAATTAGACTTAGGAAGCCAGAGGGATTAGATTACAGAACTTGCACAGGACTGCGGAAACAGACTCTTGGAGGGCACAAACAAAACCTTGTGTGCAGCAAGCGCCAGGAGAAAGGAGGAGTGTCCCCACATGAGACTTAGAATTCCCTGTGAGAATCCAGGAGTCTCTAGTGGAAGCGTGGGTCAACACTTTGGCCTCAGGCCAAACAATAGGGAGGGAACACAGTCTCCCCCATCTACAGAAAATTGGATTAAAGATTACTGAGGATGGCCCCACCAATAAGATCAAGGCTCAGTTTCCCCCACAGTCATTGTCTCCTATCAGGAAGCTTTCATAACTCTACTATCCTTATTCATAAGAGAGCAGACAAAATGAAAATCACAATCATCGAAAACTAACTAAACTGATCCCATGGACTACAGCCTTATCTAACTCAATGAAACTATGAGCCATGTCGTGTATGGCCACCCAAGATGAACGGGTCATGGTGGAGTGTTCTGACAAAACGTGATCCACTGAAGAAGGGAATGGAAACCACTTCAGTATTCTTGCCTTGAGAATGGTATGAAAAGGCAAAAAGATGTGACACTGAGAGATGAACTCCCCAGGTCGGTAGGTGCCCAATATGCTACTGGAGAAGAGTGGAGAAATAACTCCAGAAAGAATGAAGAGACAGAGCAAAAGTGAAAACAGTGCCCAGTTATGGATGTGACTGGTGATGAAAGTAAAGTCCAATGCCAGAAAGAACAATATTCCATAGCAATCTATAATGTTAGTTCTATGATCATGGTAAATTGGATGTAGTCAAATAGGAAATGGCAAGAGTGAACACTGACATTTTAAGAATCAGTGAACTAAAATGGACTGGAATGGGAGAATTTAACTCAGATGATCATTGCATCCACTACTGTGAGCAAGAATCCCTTAGAAGTCATGAAGTAGCCCTCATAGTCAACAAGAGTAAAAAATGCAGTACTTGCATGCAATCTCAAGAAGGATAGAATGATTTCTGTTCATCTCCAAGACAAACCACTCGACATCACAGTAATCCAAGTCTATGCCCCAACCACTAACTCCAAAGGAGCTGAAGTTGAATGGTTCTATGAGGACCTACAGGACCTTCTAAAACTAATACCCCAAAAATGTACTTTTCATTATAGGGGACTGCAATGCAAAAGTAGGAAGTCAATCAGACTATACTACAAAGCTACAGTCATCAAGATAGTATGACACTGGCACAAGGACAGAAATTTAGATCAACAGAACAAAATAGAAAGTCCAGAGAATAATCCCTGCACCTATGGACACCTTATTTGTGACAAAGGAGGCAAAAATATACAATGGAGAAAAGACAATCTCTTTAACACGTGGTGCTGAGAAAACTGGTCAACTGCCTGTAAAAGAATGAAACCAGAACACTTTCTAAGACCACACACAAAAGTAAACTCAAAATGGATTAAAGATCTGCATGTAAGACCAGAAACTGTAAAACTTCCAGAAGAAAACATAGGCAGAATACTCTGACATAAATCACAGCAAAATCCTCTATGGCCCACCTCCCAGAGTAATGAATATAAAAGCAAAAATAAACAAACAGGATCTAATTAAATGTAAAAGTTATTGCACAAGGAAGGAAACTATGAGCAAGGTGAAAAGACAGCCTTCAGAATGGGAGAAAATAAGAGCAACCAAAACAACTGACAAAGAATCAATCTCCAAAATATATAAGCAGCTCATGCAGCTCAATACCAGAAAAATAAATGACCCAATCAAAAGATGAGCCAAAGAACTAAACAGACATTTCTCCAAAGAAGACATACAGATGGCTAACAAACACATGAAAAGATGCTCAACATCACTCACTATCAGAGATATGCAAATCAAAACTACATTGAGGGACCATCTCACCCCAGCCAGAATGGCTCCCATCTGAAAGTCTACAAAAAATAAATGCTGGAGATGGTATGGAGAAAAGGGAACCTTCTTACACTGTTGCTGGGAATGCAAACTAGTATAGCCATTATGGAGAATAGCATGGACATTTCTTAAAAAAACTGGAAATAGAACTGCCATAGAACAAAGCAATCCAATTGCTGGGCAAACACACCAAGGAAACAAGAATTGAAAGAGATGCCCATACCACAGTGTTCATTGCAGCAATCCTTACAATAGCTAGGGCATGAAAGCAACCTAGATGTCCACAGACAGACGAATGGTTATGAAAGTTGTAGTACATATACACAATGGAATATTACTCAGCTATTTAAAAGAACACATTTGAACCAGTTCGAATGAGGTGGAAGAAACTGGAGCCTGTTATTCAGAGTGAAGTAAGTCATAAAGAAAAACATCAATACAGTATATTAACACATATGTATAGAATTTGGATGGCAACACCGACCCTAAATCCAACAGCAAAAGAGACACAGATGTAAAGAACAGACTTTTGGACTCTGTGGGAGCAGGGGAGAGTGGGATGCTAGGACAGAATAGCGTTGAAACATGTATATTATCATATGTGAAACAGACAACCAGTCCAAGTTCAATGCATGAAACAGGGCACTCAAAGCTGGTGTATTGGGACAACCGAGAGGGATGGGATGGGGAGGGAAGTGGTAGGGTGGTTTGGGACAGGGGGACACATGTACACCCATGACTGACTCATGTCATTATATGGGAAAAACCACCACAATATTGTAAAGTCATCATCCTGTAATTAAAATAGATAAATTATTTTTTTTTTTAAGTAGGAAGTCAAGAGATACCTGGAGTAACAGGCACGTTTCGCCTTGGAGTACAAAAATTAAGCAGCTGCTGCTGCTGCTGCTAAGTTGCTTCCGGCGTGTCCAACTCTGTGCGACCCCATAGACGGCAGCCCAGTAGGCTCCTCTGTCCCTGGGATTCTCTAGGCAAGAATACTGGAGTGGATTGCCATTTCCTTCTCCAATGCATGAAAGTGAAAAGTGAAAGTGAAGTTGCTCAGTCTTACCCAACTCTTAGCAACCCCATGGACTGGAGCCTACCAGGCTCCTCTGTCCATGGGATTTTCCAGGCAAGAGTACTAGAGTGGGGTGCCATTGCCTTTTCTGAAAATTAAGCAGAGCAAAAGTTAAAAAGAGTTGTGCAAAGAAAACGCACTGGTCATAGCAAACTCCATCTTCCAACAACCCAAGAGAAGACCCTACACGTGGACATCACAAGATGGTCAATACCAAAATCAGACTGATTATCTTCTTTGCAGCCAAGGATGGAGAAGCTCTGTAGAGTCAACAAAAACAAGACTGGGAGCTGACTGCGGCTCATATCATGACATCCTTATTGCAAAATTCAGACTTCAATTGATGAAAGTAGGGAAAACCCCTAGGCCATTCAGGTATGATCTAAATCAAATCCCTTATGATTATACAGTGGAAGGGTCAAATAGATTCAGGGGATTAGATCTGGTCAACAGAGTGTCTGAAGAACTATGGATGGAGGTTCCTAACATTGTACAGGAAGCCACGGTCAAAATCATCCACCAAAATGAAATGCAGAAAGGCAAAGGTGTTGTCTGAGGAGGCCTCACAAATAGCTGAGAAAAGAAGACAAGCTAAAGGCAAAAGAGAAAAGGAAAATGATAACACTCATCTGAATGTAGAGTGCCATACAATAGCAAGGAGATATAAGAAAGACCTCTTAGGTGAACAATGTAAAAAGATGGAGGAAAACAACAGAACAGGAAAGAATAGAGATCTGTTTAAGAAAATTAGAGACACCAAGGGAACATTTCATGCAAAGATGGGCACAGTAAAGGAAATAAATGCTATGGGCCATTTCTGAAGCAGTAGATATTAATAAGTGGCAAGAATACACAAAAGAACTATACAAAAGAGATATTAATGACCCAGAGAACCACAATAGTGTTATTAGTCATCTAGAGCCAGACATTCAGGAAAGCGATGTCAAATGGTCCTTAGGAAGCATCACTACGAACAAAGCTAGTGGAGGTGATGGAATTCCAACTGAGCTATTTCAAGTCCTAAAAAATAATGCTGTTAAGTGCTGCCCTCAATATGCCAGCAAATTCAGAAACTTTGGCAGTGGCTACAGGACTGGAAAAGGTCAGTTTTATTCCATTCCCAAAGAAAGGAACTGCCAAAGAATGTTCAAACTATTGCACAATTGTCCTCATCTAACATGTTAGCAAACAAATGCTCAAAATTCTCCAAGTGAGGTTTCAACATACATGAACCAAGAACTTCTAGATGTTCAAGCTGGATTTAGAAAAGGGAGAGAACCTTAGATCAAATTGCCAACATCCACTGGATCAGAGAAAAAGTGAGAGAGTCCAGAAGAACATTTACTTCTGATTTATTGACTAGGCCAAAGACTTTGACTGTGTGGATCACAACAAACTGTTGGAAAATTCCCAAAGATGGGAATACCAGACCACCTTACCTGCTTCCTGAAAAGTCTGTATGAAGGTCAAGAAGCAACAGTTAGAACCAGACATAGAAAAACAGACTGGTTCTAAATTAGGAAAAGCATATGTCAAAGTTGTATATTGTCACCATGTTTAATTAGGTGTGGAGTACATCATGCAAAATGCCAGACTGGATGAAGCACAAGCTGGAATCAAGATTGCCAGGAGAAATATCAATAAACTCAGATATGCAGATGACACCACCCTTATGACAGAAAGTGAAGCAGAACAAAAGAGCCTCTTGATTAAAGTGAAAGAGGACAGTCAAAAGGCTGACTTAAACTCAATATTCAGAAAACAAAGATTATGACATTCGTTTCCATCACTTCATGGCAAATATACCGGGAAACAATGGAAACAGTGAGAGACTATTTTCTTGGGCTCCAAAATTGCTGGAAATGTGACTGCAGCCATAACATTCAAAGACACTTGCTCCTTGGAAGAAAAGCTCTAAGCAACCTAGACACCATATTAAAAAGCAGAGACATTACCTTGCCAACAAAGTTCCATCTAGTCAAAGCTATGGTTTTCCAACAGTCATGTATGGAAGTAAGAGTTGGACTACAAAGAAAGCTGAGTGCCCAAGAATTGACGCCTTTAAACTGTGGTGTTGGAGAAGACTCTTGAGAATCCCTTGGACTGCAAGGAGCTCCAACTAGTCCATCTTAAAGGAAATCAGTCCTGAAGATTCATTGGAAGGACAGATATTGAAGCTGAAGCTCCAATACTTTGACTACCTGATGCAAAGAACTGACTCATTGGCAAAGACCCCAGTGCTGGGAGAGATTGAAGGTGGGAGGAGAAAGGGATGACATAAGATGAGATGGTTGGATTGTATCACCATCTTTATGGACACGAGTTGAGCAAGCTCTGGTAGTTAGTGATGGACAGGGAGCCTGGCGTACTGTGGTCCTTGGGATCACAAAAAGTCACACATGACTGAGCGACTGAACTGAACATATAAGGGAAAAGAATATTAAGAAGAATAGATATCTATATCTACACCAGACTAGCTGGAACATTAATGAAATGAAGTCGCTCTGTCGTGTCCAACTCTTTGCAACCCTGTGGACTGTAGCCCACCAGGCTCCTCTGTCCATGGGATTCTCCAGGCAAGAATACTGGAGTGGGTTGCCATTTCCTTCTCCAGGGGATCTTCCCAACCCAGGGATCGAACCCAGGTCTCCCACATTGCAGGCAGACACTTTAAACCTCTGAGCCACCAGGGAAGCTGGAACATAAGGGATGCTGAATGATGACTGGTTCTGACTCTCAAGACTTCAATCAACTGAAGCTTGGAATCTCGCACAGCCCAAGACCCTTAATGAGCATGCCTGTAAAGGTAAAGTGTTAGTCACTTACTTGTGTCTGATTCTTTGCAACACCATGGACCACCAGGCTCCTCTGCCCATGGGATTCTCCAGGAAAGAATACTGGAGTTCACTGCCATGCCCTCCTATGGAGATCTTCCCCACCTAGGGATTGAACCTGGGTCTTCTGCTGTGGGCAGATTGTTTACTGTCTGAGCCACCATGGAAGCCTCAATATGCCTGTTCCCATAGATTAAAGCTTCCCACCTTTGCACTTTAGAGAGACAGTGCTTCAGAAAGCTGCATGACATTCTCCATAGTCCTGCAAGTAATACACTTTTCTTTCCCGTGAGCTTTGGCTGGGTTGTATCTTCTGGCTCAACACCACCATGAGATGAACTCACTTTTCTGGTAACATTTCTCCATCAAGACTCCCAACCACCACTTGATACTAATTCTACAGTCAGTACTCGCTTTCAATACATGGAAATCACCTTTTTTTTTTCCCTGTGAGCAATCTAGCCAAGGGCCAGAAGCAGTGTCCCTATTTTATCTTGAGAAGACAGTAGGTGTCAAGCAAACTCATCTCTGTGGATCCATTGTCCTCCACTTCAATGCCTCGTTTTACAGAAAACACTTGCAAGGCTTTGAGTTTTTATTTATACCTGATTTTTGAAGGCTTTTGAATATACAGACTACTCATAAGTGCCACTTCTACTTTGAGATTAAAAATCCTCCAAGTTTTTTTCTTTCTTATTCCATGTGTTGCATTTAAATGTTTGACCATATGATGTTTATCTTGTGTCTCATCAGAATTTAGTTAATTACACAGTTTTCCCCTGAATAATGCAGTACTCACCACATAGAGTTCTTCCCCCAAACTAGATTTGACCAGGTATGGCACAGGTGGGTCTAGGAGAAAATCTGGGAGAATGACTACAGTCTGGTGGAGTCGTGATTACAGTTGAGGGCACTGGAAGGAAACATCCAGCCTGAGGACAATGCGCCCACTTGAAGATCCAGGCCTTAGAGGCCATGCCTGAAAACAAGTGCACCTGCGCACTGGAGGCTTCTTGAAAGACACGCCCCCGAGCAGCCATTCCCCCAGCGTTTGGGTGGGGCCTCTTTCGCTCTCTGCACCGTCCCGGTGCCTATTAGCTGGACTGCCTCGCTTGCAGCCCCGAATGGTCACTTGTGCCTGGAACCGTACAAGACAACTGCGCCCCCTTCACTTTGCTCCAGCACGGGAGGATTACCCACTGAGCTGTTATCGCGACACGGGTAGGGGTCAGAAGTGCTGCAGAACAGCGAGGAGACTGAACGGAACGCACCCTGCGCAACCCTCATAAACCTTCAGAGTGACGGCTTCTAATTCCAGGGTGAGAGGCCCCAAATCCCATCAGCTTTGAGGAACCTGGGTCCTAACCTGAGGAAAGCTCACAATTCGTCAGCTTCAGGGACTCCAAGTCCTTTCACTGGCAGAAACACTGAATACCCTAGTGCTGCGACTCTCAAATGCCTAGAGTAACCCCAGTTCCCGTCAGCCTGAGGCACCCTCAAAATAGCACCCGCAGAGAGACCAAATTTCCTTAACCTCAGCCTGGGAGCTCTTAAAACTCTTTGTCCTCAAGACCCCACTGTCCTCCCTGTTAGAGACTTAAAGCCCCTTAATAAGAAACCTCCGATTTCCTCAGCTTCAAAGATCCCAAGTTCTCTCACGCTGTGCATTTGACATCAGCTGAAAGATCCCCAGTCCCCTCTGTCTGAGGATCCCAGTTCCTTCGGCCCCTGTGTCCCAGATCTCAAGCTGAACAACTTTTCCCTTAAACGTAGAACCCATGTTGGCCCAGATTTTTCAGTCCCCAGGGGAGATCCTCAAAACCCTTCTTGGAGAAATATTCCCTCTCCTGCACTGAAATATAGCCCTGATTTCAGCCTGACTCCAGGCCAGCAGTTAGGGGCTTTCAGGTCTCCTCAAGATTCCCTCTATCACCCACAGAGACATCCCTCCCAGTGCCTTTCCTCAGAGGCGCTGAATTGTAGGGGAACCAAAGAAACCATATCTAGGTAACATTAGGATGGCCTGTCATAGCTGGTCAGAATCTGTCCACCCCACCAACAATCCTCACTCTGACTTTCCCTGAACCTTCCCGCCCTAGACACTCCACCCAAGGAAGACAGACCAGGCTCTGGGCAGTGGTCTGGGCTATCTCAGCATCTTCTCCTTCCATAGGCACCATGGCATTGAGGTATTCCCATGACCATGAGCCAAAACAGGCCTCAGAGGAGAGAACTGAGGGAGATGCTGGGAGAACAGAGTGGAAGCTCATGGTGAGAGGCAGAGGCTCTCTGCCTGGCTTTGCCTGGGCTCTAAGCCAGCTCAATAGGAAGGACACAGCCCCAGTCCCTAAAGGACAATGGACTGCTTGACTGGGCAGTTGAGTGAACTTCTCTGTGAATGTACACAGGATGGGAATGCCTGATCCTGAGACGGTGGTGTGGAGCAGAACAAAACAGGACACTAGCATTATCAACTGCGCTGTGTCCAGCGAGAGTTAGGAAAATGCTCAGTGTTTTTTCAGTTAAGTAGGACACAGGCAGGAAGGAAAGTCTTTGTCCCTGTCTCATAAAGACCATCCAGTAGCTTCAGGCTAGTCCCTGCACAAAAGGTGAAGGAGAGGTCAGCTCTAAGGTCTGACTTATATTAGTAAGTCCCTGATGAAATCTATTATTTTCCTTAGGCCAAAGGTGCTTTCAAAGACATTTCCATATACTTCTCCAAGGAAAAATTGGCAGAGATGGGAGAATGGGAAAAAATCTGATATAAGAATGTAAAAGGAACTATGAAGCGCTGATTGCTATAGGTAACAGGAAGTGCTGGGTGCCTGTGAGCCTGGGAAACATGAAACAGGTCTTCAGCCTCAGTGTTTCCTTGGCTCTCTCTTAGGTGGCTTCATCAGCTCACAGTTCCCTTTTGTGTGGAGACTAACCTGGAGGAAATGTTTATTGTTTTACCAAAGTGGGATTGACCCTGGCAGTGCAGAGCTCACCTCTTGCATTGTTCTACATGCTCCCAGCCCATCCTACTTATTTCCCTGACTTTGTGACACTTTCCATTGCTTCTGTGCTTTGTGCCTCCTTCTTAGAACATCTATTTTGCTTCTTTCCAGGTTTCAGAGACACTCAACCAGCCTTCATGCGTCACCACAGGCAGGTCATCAAACCCCAGGGAAATGATACTGAGGATTCTGATGAAGAATGGACACCATGGCAGCAAGGTGAGGGGCCAGGAGGATGTAGAGGTGTCTTCCCAAAACCAGCCTCGGCTAAGGTCTCAACTGCATCTCAGCCATTAGCAAAGAAAACATAATTTTCAGCATTCTGAAGTGGTTGTGGCTGAATATTGACATAAGCCTGAATGAAGATGAATGTATAGGTTTTCCAGTGTAATTCTCAAAAGCTTTTTGTTTAAAATTTATGATTCTTTTTAAAAGAATTATTTTTGCTAAACATTCTTAATGAAAGGCAGTTAAAGGCAAATAAATTCACCGAAGAGATTTCTAATAGTAATTTCATAATAATTCGGTTATTGGAGTAAATCTCTTAGAAGAGCAAATGATTAACATATTATGTCAAGATGCATTATTTATGTGTGTATAAAAGACTAACACCACATGATCTTCTTACCCTAAGGTAAAACAAATTCTTTGTTTTGAATCTGGGAAAGGGTTTGAGAGAACTGTATATTCTCCCTGATCTTTCCCACATTTCACTGACCAGAAACAGCCTCAGGTAAATAAAAAATTAAGTACACTCATTATAAAATAGAAGTGAGCAGCTCACTTTCTCGTCTGTTGCTCAGACAGTTTAGAATGGGTAATCTGCCTAGACTGGAGAAAACAATTTTGATAGTTCTAGGATTCTCCATCAATGGATTTCTGTTCTCCCAGATTTTTAAAAATTATTTATTTAATTTTGGATGCACTGGGTCTTCACTGCTGTGCAAAGGCTTTCTCTGGTTGCAGTGACTGGCTTCTTGTGGCAGAGAACATGCAGGTTCAGTAGTTTGTGACACACAGGCTTAGTTGCCCCACAGAAAATGGAATCTTCCGGGACCAGTGACTGAACCTGTGTCCTCTAAATGGGCAGGCAGATTCTCATCCACTCTGTCACCAGGGAAGACCATCTATTCCCTTAGGTTATGAAAACTAGTGTAAGAGAAATGAAAACCAAAGGTTTTGACATGAAGAGAGATTCTTCATAGGGAATACACACCCCATGGTTCACCATACCTCTGCTATTGCTGCTGCTAAGTCACTTCAGTCATGTCCGACTCTGTGTGACCCCATAGACGGCAGCCCACCAGGCTCCCCAGTCCCTGGGATTCTCCAGGCAAAAACACTGGAGTAGGTTGCCGTTTCCTTCTCCAGTGCATGAAAGTGAATAGTGAAAGTGAAGTCGCTCAGTCATGTCTGAATCTTAGTGAACACATGGACTGCAGCCTACCACGCTCCTCCATCCTTGGGATTTTTCAGGCAAAAGTACTGGAGTGGGGTGCCATTGCCTTCTCACACCATACCTCTACACATCTTTATTTACCTTCTTAATTTCTGAGTGTATGGTACACTATTGCTAACTATGTACACATTGCTCTACAGCAAATCTGTAGAACTTTTTCATCTTGCATAACTGAAGCCTTACACACACTGAGCAACAATTCTCCAATTCTTTCTCCTCATAGTCCTTGGCAACCACAATTGTATTTTCTGTTTCCATGGATTTAATTAACTTATGTACCTCACAGAAGTGGAACCATGCAATATTTGTCTTTTTTGATTGGGTCATTTCACTTAGCATAATATCATCAAGGCTCATCCCAGAGGTCACATATGATAAAATTCTTTTTAAGGCTACAAAACATTCCATTGTGTGCATGGGTATATAATATATCTGATATATATAATTTTTATCTGTTTTTCCACCAATGAACATTTAAATTGTTTCCACATCTTGCCAACTGGGAATAATGCTGTAATGACTATAGATGTGCACAAGATTTATTCAAGATCTCGCTTTCAATTTTTTATGGAAGTATACTCTGTAGTTGAATTGCTAGATCATACAGCAGTTCTAATTTTCTGAGGAAACTCCATTTCTGTAGAGGTTGAAACATTTTACATTTCCAACAGTAGTGTATAAGTGTTCCAGTTTCTCCATATCCTTACCAAACTTGCTATTGTCCTCTTATTCATATTGGCCATCACAGAAGATATGAGATAATTTCCATTGTGGTTTAATTTGTATTTCCCTATTAGTTAGTAATATTGAGCATCTTTTCATATGTTTATTGGAATTTGTGGATGTTCTTTGGAGAAATGTCTATTCAGTGCCTTCTCCCACCATGTTCATCAGCTCAGGCTGCCATAATGAAACAGACTGCATGGCTTAAACCACAAAAGTTTGTTTTCTTCCAGTGCTGGAGCATGGAAGTGTGATATCAGGGGGCCATCATGGTCAATCAGGTTCTCCTCCTGGCTTATAAGTAGCCTTCATATTGGTTATACTTATAAACCCCGTATCAGATACATATTTTACAATATTTCCTACCATCCTGTAGTTTGTCTTTCACTCTGTTCCTTTGTTTCACTCTATTCATCCATTTCACTTTGTGTCCTTTGTTTCACAGAGGTTTTAAGATTAACATAATCTCATTTGTCTATTTTTACCTTGTTACTAATACTTGTGTACTTGGTATCATATCTAAGAAATCATTCCTGATTCATGTCATGAAGTGTCACCTTTGTTTTCTCTAAGAGTCTTATCAAGTCTTACATTTAGGTCTTTAATCCATTCTGAGTTGACTTTTCTTTGTGATGTAAGATCTTCATTATTTTGCATATGGGTATTTTGTTTCCCCAGCACCATTCATTACAGGGATTAAACTTTCCCTGTTGTCTTGACATCCTTGATGAAGATCATTAGACCATGTATCCAAGAGTTTATTTCTGGCTGTCTATGCTGTTCCATTGATGGGTACGTCTGTCTTTATGCCAGTGGGCTTCCTCAGTGGCTCAGCAGGTGACGAATCTGCCTTCAATGCAGGAGACACAGGAGATGTGGGTTCAATCCATGAGTTAAGAAGATCCCCTGGAGAAGGAAATGGCAATCCTCTCCAGTATTCTTGCCTAAGAAATCCCCTGGACAGAGGAGCCTTGTGGGCTACAGTCCAAAAAGTCGCAGAGTCAAAATGACTGAGTGACTAAGCACACACTTTATGCCGAAACTACACTTTTAGGTTCCTGTACCTTTGTAATATGTTCTGAAATCAGAGGCCTCCAGCTTTTCTGTTCTTTCTAAGATTGTTTTGTCTATTTGGGGTCTTCTGAGATTCCATATTAACTGTAGGATGGACTTTCTATATCTGAAAAAAAATTCCATTGGGATTTTAATAGGAATTACACTGAATCTTTAAATTGCTTTGGGCAGTATGAACAGCTCAATAATATTAAGTCTCCACATCTGTAAATGTGAAACACCTTTCTATTTACTCTTGTCAGATTCCATTCAGCAATACTTTGTAATTTTTCAATATAAAATTCTTTCATTTCCTTAAGTTTACTCCCAATTATTTCATATTTTTGATAATATTATAAATAAGATTATCAGGACTTCTCCAGGGGTCCACTTGCTAAGACTCCACACTCCCAGTGCAGAGAACTTGAGGTCAGTCCCACATCAGGGAACAAGATCCTACATGCCACAACAAAGACCTGGCAAAAATAAATAAATAAATAAATTTTTTAAATTCAAATTAACTCTTGACTACAGTTTTAAAAATATAAATAGGATTGTTTTCTTATTTTCCTATCTGGAATGTTGATTGTTTATGCATGTATTTTAATGTTGATTCTGTACTGTGCAACTTTCTGTGCAGGTTTTTGTGTGTATGGAATTTTAAAGATTTTCTAAAATCATGTCCTCTGTGAACAGACCTAATTTTACTTCTTTCTTTCCAAATGGAAGCCTATGGTTTCCTTTTCTAATCTAATGCCCTGAGACTTCTAATATTATGTTGAATAGAAATGTTGAGAATGGGCATCCTAGCCTTTTCCTTGATCTTAGAAGTTTTCAGCTTTTCACTGATGACTGTGATGTTAGATGGACTTTTCATATTTACCTTTATTATACTGCAGTCACTTCTTTCTATTTCTACTTTGTTGAATATTTTTGTCATGAAAGGCTAGTAAATTTATTATATACTTTATGGACCTCAGATAAAGCACCAATGAAGTTTCTTTTTTTTTTTTAATTTTAAGAAAATTATGTAATGCTCCCGGTGGAAGCATAGGAGTTGATGATACAGAAATCAGCTTCCATTCCTCCTTTGCTATTCCTTGTCCTTGTCACTCTCTGGCTCAGAATTCTGTGTCATTAATTAGAATACCCAAAGACTGGAAATATTTACCCATCAAAACACTGTTTCTCATCATTTTCTAGGTAAACCTTCTAGGAAGGCCTTCAGAGTGGAGCACAGAAAACACCAAAATGTAAGTATTTCCCAAATCCTATTGACAAAAAAATCCTCTTCATGGATCCAGTAACAGGTGAGAATAGGAGAAAACACAGCGATCCTGGAGACTGCTGCCTTCCTGTCCTGAAGCTTTAGCACAATGTCTGATATCATCGCCATCTTTATAGTTAGAAAGAACAGCAACAATAGTAGGCTGTTCTATTTGTTACATTATTTTCACAATATTATAGACTTTAAGCCTTTTATGTGAGTAAACTTACTTCAACCTTAAAACAATCCTACAGTACCTATAAGTAGGTATATAGCTATCACCATTAAGATCAAGAAACTGAGGTAAAAAAAATGTTTTATTATGTATCAATGGTAGTACAATCTAATCCAAAGCACCTTCTCTAAACCACTTACAAACTGGTTAAAACTTTCATAGGTCAATAAAGTTTATACATACATCTAATTCATACATCTTTATATCATTCATCTGAGAGATGTTTTAAAACTCAGTTCTTTTGTGCTGTGCTTGTGAGGGTGGACTCTGGGAGTTGTGATGGACAGGGAGGCCTGGTGTGCTGCAGTTCTTGGGGTCGCAAAGAGTCAGACACGACTGAGCAACTGAACTGAACTGAGTGAGGGATATGCTAAGACATCTAAGGTAAGCCTTAGGACATGTTGGGCAGTTTGTAGAGTGGACAGTCCAAGATGAAGAAGGCAACATGATCCCTACCTCAGAGCCTCCCACTCTAATAAGAGGAAGCAACTCGCAGCCATGACAAACCTCAGGTTTATGACTCAAAAACAATAAATAAGAAAATAACTGTAGGATGAGGTCCTAAGATGGTGGAGGAATAGGATGAGGAGACCACTTTCTCCCCCACAAATACATCAAAAGAACATTTGAATGCTGAATAAATTCCACAAAACAACTTCTGAATGCAGGCACCCAGAAAGGCAGCCCATTGTCTTCTAAAGTGGATAGGAAAAAAATGTAAAAGATAAAAAGAGAGACAAAAGAGGTAGGGACAGAGATCCATCCCAGGAAGTGAATCTTAAAAAGAGAGAGAAGTTTCCAAATACCAGGAAACACTCTCACTGGCGAGTCTGTGGCGAGCCTTGGAACCTCAGAGGGCAACATAACTGGGAGGAAAAATAAATAAATAAACCCCACAGATTATGTGCCTAACGGCAACTCTCAGCAGAGAAGTAGTGCAGACACTTGCATCCGCCACTAGCAAGCAGGGGCTGGACAGGGAGACACGGGCTGTATTGCTTAGGGTAAGGACCAGGCCTGAATTGCCCCAAGGGCAATCTGAGGGAACTAACCTGTGATAGCAAACCAGACTGTGGGATAGCTATCCCGCGAAAAGCCCTAACCTAAGACACCACCAGGCCTGCTCCCAGAACAAAGGACTGAGCAGAGCTAGCCAGCTGCAGACTGGCCCATCCCCCATTGGAGAAAGGCAGGCGGGGGCAGCCAGAGCCAGAAAGGGTCAATTGCAGCCCCAGAGAGGCATCCTCTACCATCTGCAAGCAGGCTTCCTTGCTAACCAAGACTTCTTGGGATTCTGGACAGTTGACATCTGCCGGGAGGGTCGCAACCAGAGATCAGCTCCCCAGAAGAGACACACAGCCCGCCTGAGAAGGCATGCCCATTGAACACCCAGAAAACCAAGCGGCTGGGACAGGGGAGGTCATAAGTCACAGCCCCAACCTGGGGGCAACCGTGCCTACCAAGCACCTGGTCACCTGAGCTGCCCAGACCTCATAAGGGCACAAAACGCAGGCCCAACCAAGTCTGCGCCTCTGTGGAGTACCCAAGAACCTGAACCTGAGTGGTTTAGACCTGGGAAGTGCATACAACTTAGAGCCTGCTTCATACAGTTCCCGGCAAAGCAACCCAGAGCCTAAGCAGTGTATACAGGGAAAGCACACATGCCACAAGCACAGGCAAACCCAGTGTGGCAAAGCTACTGCAAGCACACGCCAGTGATATTTGTTTGCAGTGTTCCTCCTTCCCCAAAGCATGACTGACCAAGTGAGCCTAAAAGTGATCACCACCACCCCCTTGTGTCAGGGCGGAAATTAGACACTGACGAGACCAGCAAACAGAAGCTAAAACAGAAGGAACCACCTTGGAAGTGACAGGTGCAATAGATTAAAACCCTGTAGTTAGCACCGACTGCAAGAGATGGGAATACCAGACCACCCGACCTGCCTCTTAAGAAACCTATATACAGGTCAGGAAGCAACAGTTACAACGGGACGTAGAACAACAGACTGGTTCCAAATAGGAAAAAGAGTATGTCAAGGCTGTATACTGTCACCCTGCTTATTTAACTCCTATGCAGAGTACATCATGAAAAATGCTTGGCTGGAAGAAGCACAAGCTGGAATCAAGATTGCCGGGAGAAATATCAATAACCTCAGATACGCAGATGACACCACCCTTATGGCAGAAAGTGAAGAGGAACTAAAAAGCCTCTTGATGAAAGTGAAAGAGGAGAGTGAAAAAGTTGGCTTAAAGCTCAACATTCAGAAAACGAAGATCATGGCATCCAGTCCCATCACTTCATGGGAAATAGATGGGGAAACAGTGGAAACAGTGTCAGACTTTACTTTTGGGGGTTCCAAAATCACTTCAGATGGTGACTGCAGCCGTGAAATTAAAAGATGCTTACTCCTTGGAAGGAAAGTTATGACCAACCTAGATAGCATGTTCAAAAGCAGAGACACTACTTTGCCAACAAAGGTCCATGTAGTCAACACTATGGTTTTCCAGTGGTCATGTATGGATGTGAGAGCTGGACGGTGTAGAAAGCTGAGCACCAAAGAATTGATGTGTTTGAACTGTGGTGTTGGAGAAGACTCCTGAGAGTCCCTTGGACTGCAAAGAAATCCAACCAGTCCATTCTGAAGATCAGCCCTGGGATTTCTTTGGAAGGAATGATGCTAAAGCTGAAACGCCAGTACTTTGGCCACCTCAGGCAAAGAGTTGACTCATTGGAAAAGACTCTGATGCTGGGAGAGATTGGGGACAGGAGGAGAATGGGGATGACAGAGGATGAGATGGCTGGATGGCATCACTGACTCAATGGACATGAGTCTGAGTGAACTCTGGGAGTTGGTGTTGGACCGGGAAGCCTGGCATGCTGCAATTCATGGGGATTGCAAAGAGTTGGACACGACTGAGTGACTGAACTGAACTGAACATAGGAAGGGTCCTATAGATCTTGAGAAGTATAAGCCAGATCAAGGAACTATCTGAAAATGAACTGACCCCACACTGTCCACAACACCAGAGAAAATCCTAGATATATTTTTACTGCTATCTGTTTTTAATTTTTTTTTATTTTTAAGACCTCTATTACTCCTTTAATTTTCATTTTTATAACCTACTATTACTTTGCAAAAAAACTATTTTAAAGCAAATTTCACATATATATATTATAATTTTTGACTTTTTTTTTTCTTTAATATTGTATTCTTGAGAATCCAACCTCTACACTAGATTTTTATTCTTTGCTTTTTGATATTTCTTATCAGTTTTGTAACTAAAGAACAGTCTTCAGTACCTGTTTTTACTTGGGAGCAAGATTACTGGCTTGACTGCTCTCTCCCCTTTGGACTCTCCTTTTTCTCCACCAGGTCACCTCTAATTCCTCCCTCCCCCTTCTCTTTTCTGCCCAACTCTGTGAATCTCTTTGTGTATTCTGGGCTGTGGAGAACACTTCGGGAACTGATTTTGGCTAGATATGTCTCTCTCCTTTTGATTCCCCCTTTTATCTTGCTGGCTACCTCTGTCTCCTTACTCTCTCTTCTCTTCTCTATGTAACACTGTGAACATCTCTGAGGGATCCAGACTGTGGAGAGCACATAAGGAAGAGATTACTGGCTAGCTTGCTCTCTCCCCTTTTTTTCTTTTTAATACTTTATTCTTTATTACAATACTGTATTTGTTTTGCCATACATTGACATGAATCAGCCACAGGTGTCCACGATCTCCCATTGCCGAAGCCCCCTCCCACCTCCCACCACATATCATCTCCCTGAATCATCCCGTGCACCAGCCCCATGCATCCTGCCTCCTGTATTGAACATAGACTGACGCTTCGTTCTTACAAGATAGTATACATGTTTCAATGCCATTCTCCCAAATCATCCCACCCTCTCCCTCTCCCTCAGAGTCCAAAAGTCCGTTCTATACCTCTGAGTCTCTTTTGCTGTCTCACATATAGGGTCATCATTACTATCTTTTAAATTCCATATATATGTGTCAGTATACTGTATTGATGTTTTTCTTTCTGGCTTACTTCACTGTGTATAATCGGCTCCAGGTTCATCCATCTCATTAGAACTGAGTCGAATTAATTCTTTTTAAGGGCTGAGTAGTACTCCATTGTGTATATGTACCACAGCTTTCTTATCCATTCATCTGCTGATGGACATCTAGGTTGCTTCCATGTCCTGGCTATTATAAACAGTGCTGGAGTGAACATCGGGGTACATGTGTCTCTTTCAATTCTGGTTTCCTCGGTGTGTATGCCCAGCAGTGGGATTGCTGGGTCATAAGGCAGTTCTATTTGCAGTTTTTAAGGAATCTCCACACTGTTTTCCATAGTGGCTGTACTAGTTTGCATTCCCACCAGCAGTGTAAGAGGGTCCCCTTTTCTCCACATCCTCTCCAGCATTTATTGCTTGTAGACTTTTGGATCGCAGCCATTCTGACTGGTGTGAAATGGTACCTCATTGTGGTCTTGATTTGCATTTCTCTGAGAATGAGTGATGTTGAGCATCTTTTCATGTGTTCGTTAGCCATCCGTATGTCTTCTTTGGAGAAATGCCTATTTAGTTCTTTGGCCCATTTTTTTATTGGTTCGTTTATTTTTCTGGAGTTGAGCTGCATAAGTTGCCTGTATATCTTTGAGATTAGTTGTTTGTCAGTTGTTTCATTTGCTATTGTTTTCTCCCATTCAGAAGGCTGTCTTTTCACCTTGCTTATAGTTTCCTTTGTTGTGCAGAAGCTTTTAATTTTAATTAGATCCAATTTGTTTATTTTTGCTTTTATTTCCAGTATACTAGGAGGTGGATCATAGAGGATCCTGCTGTGATTTATGTCGGAGAGTGTTTTGCCTATGTTTTCCTCTAGGAGTTTTATAGTTTCTGGTCTTACGTTTAGATCTTTAATCCATTTTGAGTTTATTTTTGTCTATGGTGTTAGAAAGAGGTCTAGTTTCATTCTTTTACAAGTGGTTGACCAGTTTTCCCAGCACCACCTGTTAAAGAGACTGTCTTTATTCCATTTTATATTCTTGCCTCCTTTGTCGAAAATAAGGTGTCCATAGGTGTGTGGGTTAATCTCAGGGCTTTCTATTTTGTTCCATTGATCTATATTTCTGTCTTTGTGCCAGTACCATACTGTCTTAATGACTGTGGCTTTGTAGTAGAGCCTGAAGTCAGGCAAGTTGATTCCTCCAGTTCCATTCTTCTTTCTCAAGATTGCTTGGGCTATTCGAGGTTTTTTGTATTTCCATACAAATCTTGAGATTACTTGATCTAGTTCTGTGAAAAATACTGCTGGTAGCTTGATAGGAATTGCATTGAATCTGTAGATTGCTTTGGGTAGTATACTCATTTTCACAATATTGACTCTTCCAACCCATGAGCATGGTATATTTCTCCATCTAGTAGTGTCCTCTTTGATTTCTTTCATCAGTGTTTTATAGTTTTCGATATATAGGTCTTTAGTTTCTTTAGGTAGGTATATCCCTAAGTATTTTTTTCTTTTCGTTGCAATGGTGAATGGGGTTGTTTCCTTGACTTCTTTTTCTACTTTCTCATTATTAGTGTATAGGAATGCAAGGGATTTCTGTGTGTTGATTTTATATCCTGCAACTTTACTATATTCGTTGATTAGCTCTAGTAGTTTTCTGGTCGAGTCTTTAGGATTTTCTATGTAGAGGATCATATCGTCTGCAAACAGTGAGAGTTTTACTTCTTCCTTTCCAATTTGGATTCCTTTTATTTCTTTTTCTGCTCTGATTGCTGTGGCCAAAACTTCCAGTACAATATTGAATAGTAGTGGTGAAAGTGGACACCCTTGTCTTGTTCCTGACTTTAGGGAAATGGTTTCAATTTTTCACCATTGAGGATAATGTTAGCTATGGGTTTGTCATATATAGCTTTTATTATGTTGAGGTACGTTCCTTCTATTCCTGCTTTCTGGAGCGTTTTTATCATAAATGGATGTTGAATTTTGTCAAAGGCATTTTCTGCATCTATTGAGATAATCATATGATTTTTATTTCTCAGTTTGTTAATGTGATGAATTACATTGATTGATTTGTGGATATTGAAGAATCCTTGCATCCCTGGGATAAAGCCCACTTGGTCATGGTGTATGATCTTTTTAATGTGTTGCTGGATTCTGATTGCTAGGATTTTGTTAAGGATTTTTGCATCTATGTTCATCAGTGATATTGGCCTGTAGTTTTCTTTTTTTGTGGTGTCTTTGTCAGGTTTTGGTATTAGGGTGATGGTGGCCTCATAGAATGAGTTTGGAAGTTTACCTTCCTCTGCAATTTTCTGGAATAGCTTCAGTAAGATAGGTGTTAGCTCTTCTCGAAATTTTTGGTAGAATTCAGCTGTGAAGCTGTCTGGACCTGGGTTTTGTTTGCTGGAAGATTTCTGATTACAGTTTCAATTTCCATGCTTGTGATGGGTCTGTTAAGATTTTCTATTTCTTCCTGGTTCAGTTTTGGAAAGTTTTACTTTTCTAAGAAATTGCCAATTTCTCCCAAGTTGTCCATTTTATTGGCATATAATTGCTGATAGTAGTCTCTTATGATTCTTTGTATTTCTGTGTTGTCTGTTGTGATCTCTCCATTTTCATTTCTAATTTTATTGATTTGATTTTTTTCTCTTTGTTTCTGAATGAGTCTGGCTAATGGTTCATCAATTTTATTTATCCTTTCAAAGAACCAGCTTTTTGCTTTGTTGATTTTTGCTATGGTCTCTTTTGTTTCTTTTGCATTTATTTCTGCCCTAATTTTTAGGATTTCTTTCCTTTTACTAACTCTGGGGTTCTCTATTTCTTCCTTTTCTAGTTGCTTTAGGTGTAGAGTTAGGTTATTTATTTGGCTTTTTTCTTGTTTCTTGAGGTATGCCTGTATTGCTATGAACTTTCCTCTTAGCACTGCTTTTATAGTGTCCCATAGGTTCTGTGTAGTTGTGTTTTCATTTTCATTTGTTTCGATGCATAATTTGATTTCTTTTTGATTTCTTCTGTGATTTGTTGGTTATTCAGAAGGGTGTTGTTCAGCCTCCAAATGTTGGAATTTTTAATAGCTTTTCTCCTGTAATTGAGATCTAACCCTAGTGCATTATGGTCAGAGAAGATGCTTGGAATGATTTCGATTTTTTTGAATTTATCAAGGTTAGATTTATGACCCAGGATGTGATCTATCCTGGAAAAGGTTCCGTGTGCACTTGAGTAAAAGGTGAAATTCATTGTTTTGGGGTGGAATATCCTATAGATATCAATTAGATCTAACTGGCCTATTGTATCATTTAAAGTTTGCGTTTCTTTGTTAATTTTCTGTTTAGTTGATCTGTCCATAGGTGTGAGTGGGGTATTGAAGTCTCCCACTATTAATGTGTTATTATTAATTTCCCTTTTCATGCTTGTTAGCATTTGTTTTACATATTGTGGTGCTCCTATGTTGGGTGCATATATATTTATAATTGTTATATCTTCTTCTTGGAATGATCCTTTAATCATTATGTAGTGGCCTTCTTTGTCCCTTTTCACAGCCTTTGTTTTAAAGTCTATTTTATCGGATATGAGTATTGCTACTCCTGCTTTCTTTTGGTCTTTATTTGCATGGAATATCTTTTTCCAGCCCTTCACTTTCAGTCTGTATGTGTCCGTTGTTTTGGGGTGTGTCTCTTGTAAGCAGCATATATAGGGATCTTGTTTTTGTATCCATTCATCCAGTCTTTGTCTTTTGGTTGGGGCATTCAACCCATTTACATTTAAGGTAATTATTGATAAGTATGCACCTGTTGCCATTTACTTTATTGTTTTGGGTTCAAGTTTATGCATCCTTTTTGTGTTTCCTGTCTAAAGTCTATCCTTTAGGATTTGTTGGAGAGCTGGTTTGGTGGTGCTGAATTCTCTCAGCTTTTGCTTGTCTGTAAAGCTTTTGATTTCTCCTTCATATTTGAATGAGATCCTTGCTGGGTACAGTAGTCTTGGCTGAAGGTTATTATCTTTCATCACTTTAAGTATGTCTTGCCATTCCCTCCTAGCCTGAAGAGTTTCTATTGAAAGATCTGCAGTTATTCTTATGGGGATCCCCTTATGTGTTATTTGTTGTTTTTCCCTTGCTGCTTTTAATATTTGTTCTTTGTGTTTGGTCTTTGTTAGTTTGATTAGTATATGTCTTGGGGTGTTTCACCTTGGGTTTATCCTGTTTGGCACTCTCTGGGTTTCTTGGACTTGGGTGATTATTTCCTTCCCCATTTTAGGGAAGTTTTCAACTATTATCTCCTCAAGTATTTTCTCATGGTCTTTCTTTTTGTCTTCCTCTTCTGGGACTCCTATAATTCGAATGTTGGAGCGTTTCATATTGTCTTGGAGGTCTCTGAGGATGTCCTCATTTCTTTTAATTCATCTTTCTTTTTTCCTTGCTGATTCATTTATTTCTACCATTCTATCTGCTATTTCACTAATCCTATCTTGTGCCTCTGATATTCTACTATTTTTGCCTCCAGAGTGTTTCTGATCTCATTTATTGCATTATTCATTATATGTTGACTCTTTTTATTTCTTCTAGGTCCTTGTTAAACCTTTCTTGCATCTTCTCAACCCTTAACCCCAGGCTATTTATCTGTGATTCTCCTCCTGGTCACGTGTATCGCCCTCTTACCTCTTCTCTTCTCCATGTAACTTTGTGTACCTCTCTGGGTGTCCCACACTGTAGAGAAACTTTTCATCTTTAACCTAGATGTTTTCTCATCAGTGTAGTATAAATGGAGAAGTATTGAGGCTACTGTAAGAATAAGACTAAAAACCAGAGACAAGAGGCTTAAATCCAAATCCTGAAAACACCAGAGAACTCCTGACTTCAGGGAACATTAATCGATAGGAGCTCATCAAATACCTCCATACCTACACTGAAACCAAGCACCACCCAAGGGCCGAGAAGTTCCAGAGCAAGACATACCACACAAATTCTCCAGCAACACAGGAACATAGCCTCGAATGTCAATATACAGGCTGTCCAAAGTCACAACAAACCACTGACATTTCAAAACTCATTACTGGACACTTAATTGCACTCCAGAGAGACGAAATCCAGCTCCACCCACCAGAATACTGACACAAGCTTCCCTAGCCAGGAAACCTTGACAAGGCAACCATTCAACCCCACCAACAGCAAGGAACCACCACAATAAAGAGGAATCACAAACTACCAGAATAAGGAAAGGCCAGCCCAAACACAGCAATATAAACAAGGTGAAAAGGAAGAGAAATGCCCAGCAGGTAAAGGAAAAAGATAAATGCCCACCAAACCAAGCAAAGAGGAAGAGATAGGGAATCTACCTGATAAAGAATTCTGAATAATGATAGTGAAAATGATCAAAATCTTGAAAATAAATTGGAGTTACAGATAAATAGCCTGGAGGCAAGTTTTGAGAAGATGCAAGAAAGGTTTAACAAAGTCGTAGAAGAAATAAAGAAGACTCAGTATATAATGTATGCAATAAATGAGACCAAAAACACTCTGGAGGGAACCAACAGTAGAATAACCGAGGAAGAAGATAAGATAAGTGAAGTATAAGATAGAATGGTAGAAATAAGTGAATCAGAGAGAAAAAAAGAAAAATGAATTAAAAGAAATGAGGACAATCTCAGAGACCTCTGGGACAATGTTAAATGCCTCAACATTTGAGTCATAGAAACTCCAGAAGAAGATAAAAAGAAAGACCTTGAGAAAATACTTGAGGAGATAATAGTTGAAAACTTCCATAAAATGGGGAAGGAAATAGTCATCCAAGTCCAAGAAACCCAGAGAGTCCCAAACAGGATAAACTTAAGGCAAAACACTCCAAGACACATATTAATCGAATTAACAAAGATCAAATACAAAGAACAAATATAAAAGCAGCAATGGAAAAACAACAAATAACACAAGGGGATTCCCATAAGGATAACAGCCAGTCTTCCAATAGAAACTCTTCAGGCCAAGAGAGAATGGCAGACATACTTAAAATGATGAAACAAAATAACCTACAGCCCAGATTACTGTATGCAGCAAGGATCTCATTCAAATATGAAGGAAAAATCAAAACCTTTACAGACAAGCAAAAGCTGAGATAATTCAGCACCACCAAACCAGCTCTCCAACAAATGCTAAAGGATCTTCTCTAGACAGGAAACACAACAAGGGTGCATAAACTCGCACCAAAAACAATAAAGTAAATGGCAACGGGATCATACTTATCGATAATTCCCTTAAACATAAATGGGTGGAATACCCCAACCAAAAGACAAAGACTGGATGAATGGATACAAAAACAAGACCCCTGTATATGTTGTCAGTGAGAGACCCACCTCAAAACAAGGGACACATAGAGACTGAGAGTGAAGGGTTGGAAAAAGATATTCCCTGCAAATAGAGACCAAAAGAAAGCAGGAGTAGTAATACTCATATCAGATGAAACAGACTTTAAAACAAAGGTTGTGAAAAGAGACAAAGAAGGACACTACATAATGATCAAAGGATCAGTCCAGAAGAAGCTATAACAATTACAAATGCATATGCACCCAACATAGGAGCACCACAATATGTAAGATAAATGCTAACAAGTATGAAAGTGGAAATTAACAATAACACAGTAATAGTGAGAGACTTTAATACCTCACCCACACCTATGGATAGATCAACTAAACAGAAAATTAGTAAGGAAACACAAACTTTAAATGAGACAATGGACCAGTTAGACCTAATTGATATCTATAGTACATTTCACTCCCAAAAAATGAATTTTACCTTTTTCTCACATGCACATGGAATCTTCTCCAGATGGATCACATGCTGGGCCATAAATCTAGCCTTGGTAAATTTTTAAAAATTGAAATCATTCCAAGCATCTTTTCTTACCACAGTGCAGTAAGATTAGCTCTCAATTACAGGAGAAAAACAATTAAAAATTCCAACATATGGAAGCTAAACAACAAGCTGCTGAATAACCAACAAATCACAGGAGAAATCAAAACATACATAGAAATGAATGAAAGTGAAAACGTAACAACCCAAAACCTCTGGGACACTAAAAGCAGTGCTGAGGGGAAGGCTCATAACAATACAGGTATACCTCAAGAAACAAGAAAAAAAAGTCAAACAAACTAACTCTACACCTAAAGCAATTAGAAAATGAAGAAATGAAGAACTCCTGGGTTAGTAGAAGGAAAGAAATCTTAAAAATTAGGGCAGAAATAAATGCAAAAGAAACAAATGAGACTATAGCAAAAATCAACAAAGCCAAAAGCTGGTTCTTTGAGAAGATAAGTAAAATTGACAAACCATTAGCCAGACTCATCAAGAAACAAAGGGGGAAAATAAAATCAATAAAATTATAAATGAAAATGAAGAGATCACAACAGGCAACACAGAAATACAAAGGATCATAGGAGACTAATATCAGCAACTATATGCCAATAAAATGGACAACTTGGAAGAAATGGACAATTTCTTAGAAAAGTTAAACTTTCCAAAACTGAACCAGAAAGAAATAGGAAATCTTAACCGACCCATCACAAGCATGGAAATTGAAACTGTACCCAGAAATCTTCCAGCAAACAAAAGCCCAGGTCCAGATGGCTTCAGAGCTGAATTCTACCAAAAATTCAGAGAAGAGCTAACACCTATCCTACGCAAACTCTTCCAGAAAATTGCAGAGGATGGTAAACTTCCAAACTCATTCTATGAGGCCACCATCACCCTAATACCCAAACCAAACAGAGATGCCATTAAAAAAAGAAAACTACAGGCCAATATCACTGATGAACATAGATGCAAAAATCCTTAACAAAATTCTACCAAACAGAACCAAACAACACATTAAAAATGTCAAACATCATGACCAAGTGGGCTTTATCCCAGGGATGCAAGAATTCTTCAATACCTGCAAATTAATCAAGGTAATATATCACATTAACAAATTGAAAAATAAAAGCCGTATGATTATCTCAATAGATGCTGAGAAAGCCTTTGACAAAATTCAACATTCAGTTATGATAAAAACCTTCCAGAAATCAGGAATAGAAGGAACATACCTCAACATAATAAAAGCTATATATGACAAACGCACAGCAAACATTATCCTCACTGGTGAAAAATTGAAAGCATTTCCCCTAAAGTCAGGAACAAGACATGGGTGCCCACTCTCACCACTACTATTCAACAGAGTTTTGGAAGTTTTGGCCACAACAATCAGAGCAGAAAAAGAAATAAAAGGAATCCAAACTGGAAAAGAAGTCAGACTCTCACTGTTTGCAGATGACATGATCATCTACATAGAAAACCCTAATAACTCCACCAGAAAATTAATAGAGCTAAACAATGAATATAGTAAAGTTGCAAGATATAAAATCAACACATAGAAGTCCCTTACCTTCATATACACTAACAATGAGAAAATAGAAAATAAGGAAACAATTCCATTCACCATTGCAACGAAAAGAATAAAATACTTTGGAATATATCTACCTAAAGAAACTAAAGACCTATATATAGAAAACTATAAAACACTAGTGAAACAAGTCAAAGAGTACACAAATAGATGGAGAAATATACCATGTTCATGGGTTGGAAGGATCAATATAGTGACAATGAGTATACTACCCAAAGTAATCTATAGATTCAATGCAATCCTTATCAAGCTACCAACGGTATTTTTCACAGAGCTAGAACAAATAATTTCACAATTTGTATGGAAATACAAAGAACCTTGAACAGACAAAGCAATCTTGAGAAAAAGGAACTGGAGGAATCAACCTACCTGACTTCAGGCTCTACTACAAAGCCACAGTCATCAAAACAGTATGGTACTGGCACAAAGACAGAAATATAGATCAATGGAACAAAATAGAAAGCCCAGAGATAAATCCACGCACCTATGGATACCTTATCTTTGACAAAGGAGGCAAGAATATACAATGGAGAAAAGACAATCTCTTTAACAAGTGGTGCTGGGAAAACTAGTCAACCACTTGTAAAAGAATGAAACTAGAACACTTTCTAACACTGTACAGAAAAATAAACTCAAAATGGATTAAAGATCTAAACATAAGACCAGAAACTATAAAACTCCCAGAGGAGAACATAGGCAAAACACTCTCTGACAGAAATCACAGCAGGATCCTCTATAACCACCTCCCAGAATATTGGAAATAAAAGCAAAAATTAAAAATGGGACCTAGTTAAAGTTGAAAACTTCTGCTCAACAAAGGAAACTATAAGCAAGGTGAAAAGACAGCCTTCAGAATGGGAGAAAATAATAGCAAATGAAGCAACTGACAAAGAATTAATCTCACAAATATGCAAGCAACTCCTGCAGCTCAATTCCAGAAAAATAATCGACCCAATCAAAAAATGGGCCAAAGACCTAAACAGACATTTCTCCAAAGAAGACATACAGATGGCTAACAAACACATGAAAAGATGCTCAACATCACTCATTATCAGAAAAATGCAAATCAAGACCACCTTGAGGTACCATTACTGCCAGTCAGAATGGCTGCTATCCAAAAGTCTACAAGCAATAAATGCTGGAGAGGGTGTGGAGAAAAAGGTAACCCTCTTACACTGTTGGTAGGAATGTAAACTAGTATAGCTACTCTGGAGAACAGTGTGGAGGTGCCTTTAAAACTAGAAACAGAACTGCTATATGACCCAGCTATCCCACTGCTGGGCATACACACCAAGGAAGCCAGAATTGAAAAAGACACGTGTACCCCAATGTTCATCACAGCACTGTTTATAATAGCCAGGACATGGAAACAACTTAGATGTCCATCAGTAGACAAATGGAAAAGGAAGCCATGGTACATATACACAATATATGAGTATTACTCAGCCATTGAAAAGAATACATTTGAAGCAGTTCTAATGAGGTGGATGAAACTGGAGCATATTATACAGAATGAAGTAAGCCAGAACGAAAAACACCAATACAGTATAATGACACATATATATGGAATTTAGAAACATGGTAACCATAACCCTGTATGCGAGACAGCAAAAGAGACACAGATGTATAGAACAGTCTTTTGGACTCTGTGGGAGAGGGCGAGGGTGAGAGAATGGCATTGAAACACGTATTTTATCATATGTGAAACGAATTGTCAGTCCAGGTTTGATGCCTGATACAGGGTGCCTGGGCTGGTGGACTGGTATGACCCAGAGAGATGTGATGGGGAGGGAGTTGGGAGGGGGGTTCGGGTTTAGGACCATATCTACACCCGTGGCAGATTCATGTCAATGTATGTCAAAACCAATACAATATTGTAAAGAAAAATTTTAAAAAAAGAAAAGAACTGAAGGACTTCACATAGGTTACTTGCTTTTGAGTAGAAACTCACCATCTGCACATGATTTCAAATGCTCATTCTTGTAGGAGGAAGTAACAAGCCCTTCCTCTGAGCTCTGATTAGGCAACTATCCTTTTTGGAATCATTTGTTTAGCCTACCCCTGTGTTGTGAGCTTTGAGATCCTAGCCCATACCCGTTAATTCTCAGAAGTCCAGGCTCTGCTCAAAGCCCCTGAAGGCCCCCTGAATGTTTTGTGAATGAGTGACTCCACATTTAAACATTCATCTAGGAATAAGAATTCAAGGAATGCTGAAGATAGTATTTGTGAGCTAAACTTCAATTATAGAGGCAGTTGAGAGAATATATTGATGGCAAGGGTCTACGCTGACATTCATACTGTATTAAATAGCTCACACAATGATTTGTTGAATGTTATTAAATTTCATGTCCTATGTAACATTTAGAATTAAAATGTATACCTATTTATGGATCAGGATATTGAGGAGAACCAGCTAGTCGTACAGCCTTCTTCAAGCAGAATTGATGAGGCCAGCTATTTTAGTTCGAACATTGTTTTTAGGACATAGCAACCTACAATGCTCAGCTCATTTTCTTTATTGTCTAAATGTCCTTCTGCCATTGTCTTTTTTTTTTCATACTTTATTCTACATTACAATACTGTATTTGTTTTGCCATACATTGACATGAATCAGCCACAGGTGTACACGATCTCCCAATGCCAAAGCCCCCTCCCACCTCCCACCCCATATCATCTCCCTGGATCATCCCGTGCACCAGCCCCAAGCATCCTGTATCCTGTATTGAACATAGACTGGCGCTTCGTTTCTTACATGATAGTATACATGTTTCAATGACAACAAAAGAGACACAGAGGTATAGAACGGACTTTTGGACTCTGAGGGAGAGGGAGAGGGTGGGATGATTTGGGAGAATGCCATTGTCTTTTCTCTTCTCAATCTCACTTCTTTGTCACCATACATTCCAGATGTGTTTTGTCCCCTCTTTAAGTTTTCATACTTCCTTGACCATCAAACATCCACTAATTAATAGAAAAACCCTGAATTTCCTTATGAGCCCTTACCCTCTTCTTTCCCTGACCTCCAACTATTCTCCCTTCCTTGCTCTTACTTTTACGCAGAATGTTGAAGGGGAAGAACCTTAAGATATGAATTCTAGTTTTGAGTCAGTACCAACTTAGGTCCTTGTTTTACACTCCAGTATTCAGACTTCCCCTCTGTCAGGTATTTCCAATAATTTTAAAAGTATTAACTAAAGTCATGCATGTGAAAACACTTTATACAGTCCTAAAGAACTAAAGAAATACATATTCTCTTTTACTCACATGTAAGGGAAAGTCCAGGGGACCATTAAGTAAGGTGTCCAGTTTGAAGAAATTGCCAAGAGCGGCAAGATTGCTGAAGAAAAGTGGCTCCAAGTGGGCTCAGGAACCAGTGAACCCTCCCCGAGAAACAAGGACCCCTGGACAGCACTCCAGACAAAAAGTTGGTAAGAGAAAATTTGGGAAGTTGCTCTAATTGGCTCCTCTAATTCCTGTAGAAAAGGTAACAAGTGTGGCATAGGTGTGTGGTGTAGACTTTAGGTAGGCGTGGGTTTAAGGTGGACGTTATCTGAGACATGAAGTTAGCACTGGGACCTGAGGAAAATCTTATACATTTTCTGAGGTCCTTATTGTTCATCTGTAAGGTGAAGATAAGGATACATAACTCATACAGTGTTTGAAAGCATTACATTAAATGCAATACTGCTGACACATACAAGTGGTTCAATAAATCCAGCTGTGATAATAGGAACCATGCTTTACTAGTGTTTATGCCCAGACCTCTGCTCAATGCCTTGTGTCATGTGCCCTTAAACATTTATTTTCTGAATAGATATGTCAGTGAACCATTTCTTAAGTAAGAAGGTGGAGAAGGAAAAGCTACTAACAAGAAGTGCAGGAAGCTAACACTAAACTGGGCATCTGTGGAATCTCAGTATCTTGAACCACCAGATAAAGGCAGAACAAACAAAATATAGAGAAGGGACTTTCTAGTGGTTAAATGGTTAAGACTCCATGCTTCCACTGCAGAAGGTGTGGGTTCCATTCCTAGTCAGGGAACTGAGATCCCACAGGCCATGCAGCATGGCCAGTAAATAAATAATTGTAATATGAAAACAATAAAATACAAAAGTAAAAGTTTGAAAATAAATGGAAAGAAAATGTTTTGACAAAGTGTATAGATGGAGAAGTATGAGATCTCACAGTTTCTGATAAAACAGTGACTAACTCTCCAGACCCCACCATCCTTGCTTAGCTTCTGTTCTCCATCTTAGAACTCGGAAGAAAGGAGACTGACATGAAGAGGTACAGTCTGCGAGAAAGAAAGGGCCATGTGTACCAAGAGGTCAGCGAGCCCCAGGATGATGACTACCTCTGTGAGTGACCCCACTGGCCCACTAATGAAGGGGTTATGAGGCCTTGATACAATAGCTTCACTTTACCATTTGGTTCCCCTATCATCCCCTTTCTCTGTGTCTTGGAGTACAGGATCGTGGCCAAATGCCACGAGTTCCCCAGTTCTTTCTGAAGGTCTTTACGACCATCAACATCACTATACCTCCCCTCATCCCTGTTGCTCTCACCTCTAGATTGTCAGGAGTGTCAGAACTTCTTCATTGACAGCTGTGATACCCACGGGCCCCCAACCTTTGTAAAGGACTCTGCAGTGGAAAAGGGCATGCCAACCGCTCAGCCCTCACTCTGCCCGCTGGGTTAAGTATCAGACTGTCGGGCATCCCTGAGGCTGGGCTTGGAGTGTGGAACGATGCGTCTCATCTCCCTCTGGGCCTGCACTTTGGCCCCTACGAGGGCCAAATCACAGATGATAAAGAGGCCGTCAACAGTGGATACTCCTGGCTGGTGAGAAATAACCCTCTTTCTCTGTCCTCTGGCCACTAATTGCTTCTGTGTGTTGGGAAGGGTACTCCATATCTACATGCAAGGTTGCAGATGGTGATGACATGGTCGGCAATGACACAGTCAGCCCTGTGCATTGTGTGCACTGGGCATGAACACAGATTCAGTTCAGTTCAATTGCTAGTCGTGTCCAACTCTTTGCGACCCCATGAACTGCAGCACACCAGCCCTCCCTGTCCATCACCAACTGCCGAATTCTACCCAAACCCATGTCCGTCGAGTCAGTGATGGAATCCAACAATCTCATCCTCTGTCGTCCCCTTATCCTCCTGCCCTCAATCTTTCCCAGCATCAGGGTCTGGGAAATGAGTCAGCTCTTCACATCAGGTGGCCAAAGTATTGGAGTTTCAGCTTCAACATCAGTCTTTCAATGAACACCCAGGGCTGATCACCTTTAGGATGGACTGATTGGATCTCCTTGGAGTCCAAGGGGTTCTCAAGAGTCTTCTCCAACACCACAATTCAAAATCATGGATTCTTCAGTACTCAGCTTTCTGTATAGTCCAACTCTCACATCCATACATGACTACTGGACTACATGAACTCATGACTTCTATCTAAAGATCAGAGGAGTGTGGGAGACAGTGGTACAGGCACACAGGTGGTACAGGCATACAGAAGTGACTTCTTCCTTGTGGAGCCCTTGCTTTCAATGTGCCAATAGACTCAGACTTAAAATTATGATTAAGGAGCTTACCATGTGGTCTGACTGGCAGCTGAATCCATGCAGGCTGAAGAGCAGAATGACAGCAGAGGGAAATTTTTCTTCTATTACTTCCACACCAAAAAATAAATAAATAAAGATGAAAGCTTGTATCTCTTTTCTGACACTCAGATCACCAAAGGGAGAAATAGCTACGAGTATGTGGATGGAAAGGACACGTCTTTAGCCAACTGGATGAGGTGAGTGCATTGAGCCTGCAGTTTGTAGACATCGCTCCTCCCTCAAGCCCACACCTCTTTCCTTCTCAACCCGTCTCCCTCAATAGCTTTCACATCTTTCCTCTTTTCCCTCCATATCATGCTCTTTCATTTCAAAATACGTTAGAAAGAAAGGAAGAAAAATATAGCATGTGCCCTCAAAATATAAGTCTATATGCTCAACAAAACTGAGGTACTTGAAAACAACTTGAGGAGTCTAGATTCACCAGGGACAGACACTTTAACTCACTTGATTGACACTTACCAAGCACCTTATGTCCCAGTGAACTTCATTACTGAAGCAGATCACACAACCCATGTCCTTTTGGAGAACATACTGAAGACAGGCATGAACCAGTTGATTCTGGGAATAGTATCATTAATTTTTCTATTTTTGAATAACTGCACAGCACCAGGATAACCTAAAATGGGAGACCTTGAATCCATGTGGGCAATAACCTCTCTAGGCTCAGTTCCAGTGAGAAGTGAGCCCTGAGGCCTGAGGAGGAATGTGGGGCAGAATGGCCATGAGCATGCCCCTTCTCTGAAGGCCTCTCCTTTCATCAGTGCAGACAGAAAGTGAATAAACTATTACTGTTGTCTGTCTCAAGCTATGTCAGAGCACTCTACAAGTTTCCATGGGAGGGAGTGGGCAAGTGAATAGACCCTGGATACACATGGGGAGATTGTAGAAAAGCTTCAGGAGAAAAGGTAGGTTGGGGTGAGTGCTGAGGGATGCATGCTAGCCTAAGAGCACCAAGTCCTGTGAAATGAAAGAACCTAACTCAAAGTTTATAGGAGCTGGAGGTCACCAGTCTTACAGACAGTCCAGGTGGAAATAAGTCTGGAACCGGGCTCTGTACAATGGCTAATTACATAAGGAGAGGAAAGCATTCCAGCCAGGAAGAGGATGAGAAATAGGATCTGGAAATAGGAATTCACATGCCATGGTCAAAGGTGTGAACAGACGGTCCCCATGAAGGGCAGTGGGAGCCATGGCGGCCTCAGAGCCTGAACGCAAGGAGCTGGGCATGGTCGGACAGTGGAGGGGACTCTTTACCTGTGGTTTCTTTCCCTTTCCCGGCCTCGACCCCAGGTATGTGAACTGTGCCCGACACTATGAGGAGCAGAACCTGGTGGCCTTCCAGTATCATGGACAGATCTTCTACAGAACCTGCCAGGTGGTCAGGCCTGGCTGTGAGCTGCTGGTCTGGTACGGGGGACGAGTATGGCGAGAAACTTGGCATCAAGTGTGAAAGCAGGGGGAAGAGCATGCTCGCTGCCGGGAGAGTAGAGTGTCACCCCTCTTCCAGCACCCCATCCCATCCTGGGGAGCTTCCCAGGTCTGATTCTGAAGCATAGTACAATCCAGTGTAAAGTCATTCAAGTCACAATTAAAATGCCTCAGAATTTGATTAATTTCATTTTTAAATTTTTTTATTTTATTAGGTTTTTTTAAATTTTTATTTATTTATTTTTTTAATTACAATACTGTATTTGTTTTGCCGTACATCGACACGAATCAGCCATAGGTGAACACAATCTCCCAATGCCGAAGCCCCCTCCCACCTCCCACCCCACACCATCTACCTGAATCATCCTGTGCACCAGCCCCATGCATCCTGCATCCTGCATTGAACATAGACTGGCGCTTCGTTTCTTACAAGATAGTATACATGTTTCAATGTCATTCTCCCAAACCATCCCACCCTTTCCCTCTCCCCCAGAGTCCAAAAGTCCATTCTATACCTCTGTGTCTCTTTTGTTGTCTCACATATAGGGTCATCATTACTATCTTCTAAATTCCATATATATGTGTCATATTAATTTCATATGACTGTTATGAAAAAAATTTGTATTAAAATGTTCTAATTTTCAATATTTCATGCAAAAAATCTGTAACATCACCTTCTGCTGAAAGTCTTAGAAGCTAAAAGCAAGTTTTCTAGCACCTATCAGCACCCTCACCTTTACCTGTTTCTCCCTCATTTACTCCACATTTCTAAGTGACATGCATACAGTGATTTGCATTCAGTTACTGTTTCAGGTTGTTGTCATGTGAGTTCATATTCTGTGCCAGATAGGGCCCCATGCACTGAAACAGACAGAACCACTGCCTTGGGGCAGCATTGGCTTCATACCAGACAGGGGCTGGTGCTCTGAGCAAAACCGATGCAGGAAAAGTGCCTCGGATTAGCGTGAGCAGAGAGTGGGGTGTGGCGCAGGATAGTGAAGCAGGATCTCTGCAGAGATAACACCTCTGGGAAAGGGTTTCACGCAGAGGAGCAGCCAGTGCTGCAGCTTCAGGGCCAGGAAGAGAGGCGATGCCAGTGGTCGTGGGAGGAAACACAGAGGGGAGAGGAAGGAGGCTGGACAGAACACCAAAGCCTCAGGACCTGTGTCTATGTGCAGGCCCCAGGGGTCTTCCTGGATGACACAGAACAACCATGCAGCTTTCGACTGCAAGTGGTATATTCTTTGTGCCAAGATGATGATTCGGTTCATTTTGGGGAAGAGACAGCAGTAGAGAGTCCCCTCAGAAGTCAGTTCATTGCCAGACATGAGGGGAGAGTGGGCTGGCTGAAGATGCATGGGAGTGAGGGTGTGAGTAGTCTGGCTGAAGATGTATTTTTAACCAGGGATTCCTAGTGCATGTTAAATAGACTGACTGAATGAAATGAGCCTGCATTCACCCAGCACATGGCCTCTGAGAGGTCTGTGACACACCAAAGCTACCATTATTCTGCATTCACAGGACAGCCTGTGAGAGGTCTTTGACAGACCAGAGTAACCACAAGCCTGCATTCCCACAATAGACAGCCTCTGAGAGGTCTCATGACACACCAAAGCGACCATTATTCTGCACTCACCCAGTGGATGGCCTCTGAGAGGTCTGTGACAGGTAAGAGTGACCACAAGGCTGCAGTCACCCATCTTAAGGAGAGTGTTCCCACCTTAAGGAGAGTGTTTGCCCAGCGGTTAGTGATGTAAACAGGCATGTAAAGGTTTTTAGAGCTCATGATGCACCAGGGGATGATTAAAGTAAGCAGGGCACACCTCGGTGATTGGTGTCCTCAAGACAATATCCATCAAAGAAAGACCCCATGGAAAGAGCCACCCTTTGAAGCCAAATGGATCAGAAGTCACTGAGTCTCCACCCTCAGGAGTGCGGGTCCAGGTGAGTAGGTGATAGACACTACCCAGCTCAGCTGGATGGTAGCCAGTGGTGTCCCTACTGTCCAGAAGAAGTTTGGCCCGAGTCTAAGAACTTCACAGGGGCTACCCAACCACTTCATGTGTGGGACCTCAGGTAATGTCCCTAATTTATGGCTGCAGAGGTTGAAGAGGGGATGCACTCAGAGTTCCTCGTCCCCTTGGGCATTTGTTACTCAGGCCCACCATCCCTGCCTTCCTGAGGATCACCCTCTCTGCCATGTCTGTCACCATCTATTCCATTCCCCCTTCCGAGAAAAGCTGAGATCTGGGTAACAGTGCTGGCAAGACCCATGCAGGCAGGATCTCTGTCCCCCAACTCTTTTGAAAGGGCACGTTTCACAAGGTGGTGGTAAACGTTTCAAGAGCAGAGCACGTTATATGTTGAGAGCCTGGTCTGACTCAGGAAGAAAGCTCAGAGGGACCCCTTGTCCCCAACACAGTCAACACAAAGTGCTTGGAGCTGAGAGGAAAGAGGGAGCTAGGGCCAGGCTCCAGGAGAACTCAGGGGCTGGGCCCCCAGCCCCTCTCTTTCTCTGGGGTTCAGCCCTCCCGACAATCAGATGTGGGTTATGGAAGTTCTCCCAAGAGGCACATGCACCCAGTTCATGGCCCTAATTTTGTGCCAGGACATATGGGTGTTCTCAGAGCAGCAGCGAGGGCCTGATGGACAGGGAAGCCCAGGAGATTTGGTCACCAGAGAGTGAGGGCCCATGACAACACTGCCCCTAACCTGCGGCTCCAAGACCCAGGGCTCTTGTCTGAGTCACACTTGTGTGGTGTCTGCTGTCTGCAGGCCACACTGCATCTGTGTCCCCACAGGCCAAGCTCTGACAGAGCTATGGGCTTGGCCAGAGAGCTGGGGATGCTTGATACAGGACAGATGATACCAAGGTCATAGCACTGCACAAGAAGTCTTTGTGAGTGGTTGAGAAAGGCCAGAGCCCCACCTGCCCCTGCTTGGAGGATGTGGATGTTCACCTGAGAGACCAGAGAGATCCCCACGCCTCCAACAAAGGCCCCAGAGGACAGGCTAGCAGTATGCTGCCAGAACAAGGGTCACCCAGAACACCAGGCAGGATGTACACTGGGCCGTGGCAGCAGAGACTCCAGGCTACACACAGGCCCAGTGACCCTGGGTGGGCATAAACAACCTCAGACTGTGTCAGCACCCTGACTTCAAGATCAGGGGGCTCCTGGGTGAGGGAGGGGTGGGGTCTTACAGCACCTTGCAGACCTGGGCCAGCTTGTACTGCAGATCCTTTACGGTGCTGTTCTTCGATTCCAGAATGACAGAATGACTGAGGAGAGAAAGGTGTCAGGGGAAGTGTGGCCTGACTCCACCGCGGGGACATCCACATAGGAGGGACTGCCGTGGGAAGGCTTCAGAGCGAGGCCCTGGTGTGTGTCCACCCCCAGACCCTGAGGGGACCTAGCCTTGGGGCTGGCTGCCTCAGGTCACCCCACTGGCTGGGACACCAGAGCCGGGCCTGACCACACAGAGTCCCCTGTCTACATTACCCACTCTTTCTGTGACATCTCCCAGGTCAGAAGGCAGAGAAACAAGGCCCGGCTCCAGGCAGGGTGTCTGCCAGGTGTTGTCTGGCCTTCTGGCTCCTGGGCACCAAGGCCTCCTCTGTCCCTTCCCGGCAGTGCCCAGTGACTAGGACAGCCCAGCCCAGAAGAATGCCACACACCACCACAGAAACACCATGGAACAGACGCTCAGCCTGTGCCCAGAAGTGCCTCCCGGGGAAGCCTTCCCAGCATCCATCACACAGGCCACCACGGACCTTCCTCTCCTGCTGTGGCCTCTTCCAATTCATCTTAGTGTCCAGGCAGATGGCAGCTGTGGCCTTGGCTAAAAGGCCAAGCTGCAACAGGGAGTGGACTTGGGCTAGGATGCCTGGAAGGCCAGGAAGGGGCTGGGGAGACCTTGAAGACACTGGAGCCAGGAGACCACAAAGCACACTGGCCTGGGTGCTCTGGCCAGGAAACCATGACAGCCCCTCCCCAAGGCTGACTGAAGGTCTGCACTGCAGGGACGGAGCCCCACCTGCGGCCCTCAAAGCCTACCTCCAACTTGTGGGACATGAGTTTCAGGACTGAGGGTCCAAGTTGGAGGCTGCCAGCACCTCACTGAACTGCACCTCCTCCTTCGAAAGGGTGGTGGCCCACGCCTACATCTTGAGCTCCAGGACGAGGTCCTGAGGCCTCCATTCTGTTGAACCTCCAGGATGCCCATGGTTAACTTCCAGGGACCCTTCCTTCCTTCTACATAAACACAGAAATCTGTATCTCTAATCCAGAAATGTGTAACTCTAGGTGAGCATCCACAGAAATAATCTTTCACTGTGTACACAAAATCTGAATCTCACATACATAATCCAGAAAGACCTGATACTCAGCCATTTGCTTGACCTAGGGAAAAAAATCTGGGAAAGGATATAGATCTCCCATAGATTCATCATACATGAATCAGGTGGCTGTATGCTGACAACAGTCACAGCATTGCAAATCGACCATACTGAAACATAGCACAGGCATGATATTAAAGAGAAGGAAAGAAAACCAGTGCCTACTTTATTCCTCCTGGCTTCCTGGACTGGGGCTGTTACCCCATCCCTGGAATGTAACCAGGATTGGGTCCCACTGCCCAACTAGGATGGGTTTGAGAGAGCCTGGCAGGGCGCCTGCCCCACATTGAGCCCTTTTAAACGTTTATTGTCTGCTTTGTTCTGGCTTGGACCAGCCTCCCCAGTGAGATCCAGGCATCCAGGGACTTGGGAACAAATACTACTAAGCCACCACGTGCCCTGGTGCTGGGTGTTCCATCTCAAGCCTCCTTCCCAGGAAACTGTCAGCCCTCATTTTTGTGAAAATGAAAAATACCTTCCATGAAGTTGTGATGCTGTATGTTGGAAATATAACTGAAAGTTCTGTGATAAATGTGCTGATTATGGAACACATTTAATCCAGCTTTCTATGAAACACCAGTGACAATTCCTTACATTTGTTTCACACTTCAGTTTATATCAGGTTTCTATTTGTAGTCTTTTCAGTGCTGCTTCCTAATAATCAATTTCAGAGGTTTTTCAAGAAATCCTCTGGGCTCCTTCTTCAGCAGCTCTGATCTGGCCTCTGGCCCTGGGACCAACATAGGCCCCTCAGCTCCTTGGAGCCAGATTAACCCTTGCATTTCAGTCCCGCTTTCCAGAGTTGTATCCAGTCTTGGCAACCCACTCCAGTATTCTTGCCTGGAGAATCCCATGGATGGAGGAGCCTGGTGGGCTACAGTCCATGGGGTCGCAAAGAGTCGGACATGACTGAGCGACTTCACTTTCACTTTCAACCAGTCTTAAAGAGCACTCCACCCCTCCCACACACTGGCAAGCAGATAGCTGTGTCTAGAGCTCAGCAAGTACCACAGTCTAGACCCCAGCACTCTTGACAAATGTGGGGCAGGGGAAGACAGATGGCAGGGAGAAGGGTGCTGGGGAAGTGTCCATGGGAGGGCCTGGGAGCTGTGGTTCCTGCCCAGACCTCTTGTAAACATGAAGCTTTCTGACCCTCATCCCATCCTAGTGGGCCTTTCCATCCCACTGTCCTCAGAGGTCTCTGCCCATGTGCTCTTTCCCCAAACCTGGCTTTTTTTTTGGGGGAGGGAAGGCTTGGAAATCTCATGGGTAGAGGAGCCTGGTGGGCCACAGTACATAGGTTCACAAAGAGGCTGACATGACCTAGCCACTACTCAACAACAATGAGTAGATGAGAAAGTGAAGGAAGGTTAAAGAGGAGAGAGAGAGAGAGAGAGAGAGAGAGAGAGAGAATACAAAGCAATGCAACATCCTGTCACTGTCTTTAATAGGTAATTGAGGACCTGTCATCAGCTGTAGAAACTTTCAGATGAACACACAGTTGTAAAGTCTACTGTGTTCCTACATCCTACCATACACATTCCTGCTATAATCTGACAGCAAAGACTTGTGAAATAAGAACAATAATCGTCATGATAATCAATCCCTACTATTCATGACTATACTCTTCATTTTTACCATGTATTTGTTGAATATTTAATCTGTGTTAGGCATTCTCTAGGGGGCTTCCCTGGGGGCTCAGACAGTAAAGAATTTGCCTGCAATGCAAGGGACCTGACTTCAATCCCTTGGTGGGGAAGATCCCCTGGAGAAGGAAATGGCTGAAGGCTAATGACTCTAGGTCTTCCAATCACTAGAAAACTGCCGGCCCCATGGAACATTAATAGACGAGTGCTCTCCCAAAGACCTCCATCTCAACACTAAGACTAAGCCACACCCAAAAGCCAGCAAGCTGTAGTGCCAAACACCCTTCTATCCTTCAGCCAAATAAGGGCACAACCTTGCATGTCGGCAGACAGGCTGCCCAAAGCCATACTGAACCCATAAACACTGCAAACCACACTGCTGGACCCAGCTACTGCCCTTCAGAAAGATAAGATCTAGCTCCACCCACCAGAACACAAATAAAAATCCTCCCAACCAGGAAACCTTCACAAGGCATTGGTCCAACCCCACTCAGGTCACCACTAAGACCACACCAGCTCCATCCATGCCAGGTCAGCACACCAACACCTGATTTTCACAGCCTCAAGGCATCCTTTTAATCTATTCTCAGCAGCTAGCAAAAAGTATAAAATGCTCTGCTTAAACTAGCAAACCACATACTGTTTCTACCCCCTTCTGATGTCCATGTCAGAAGCTTTTTCAATCAATATCACTTTAATAAAATTCCTACTACACAAATCTCTGAGTGACTGAAATTGTGTCTCTTGGTCTCAGAATTAAATCTTTTCCTTTGGAGACTAGGAATCCGGCAGCACCATTCACCATACACATTAAGTTATCATCTATCATCTTGGAGGCTGACTACTGTTATCACTATCATCTGCATCTTAGTTTCTTTCCGTCACATTCTGTCCTTTTAAATTTCTATCCCAAACACATATTCACTCTGTCATACTCACTCAAAACCATTTACCTGTCACAGTGGTAAACTAATGCACTGTTTTTCCTTCATACTTCTGTCACTCTCTTGCCACACATATTATTTCTCATTGTCATTATTTTCCTTTGGAGATCTCACAATTCAGACACAACTTAAGTACCATGCCTGAGAGAGCACTGTTTTCATCATAGTTTTGTGAAATACATAAACCAAAGTGTTCAAGACTTTTAGCCACTGGTGTTGGAGAGAGAGTGGTTGTGTGTGGTTTGTTTGGAGGAGATCTGCATTATGGGAGACAGGACACTGATATGGCAATACTGTCTGAACACTGATGTGATGGACAAATACATGGAAATCACCTAAAAGAGTGAATGACCATAGCAAGTTTTAGTTATCATTACGGATGAAGGGCACAGGTATAGATGTGGAGTGGGAAGAGGGAGGATCCTGGTAGGTTGAGTGGCTTGGCCATTAACCCTCTAGTTCATTGTATTCTCTTGAGCCTCCTTATGCAGCACAACTATTCTTTCAAATGTCCCTCCAACCTGACAGTGGGCCCCTGAGGGAGAGATGTGTCCAGATTCCCTTCTGAGGTCCTCTAGGCCACAGAGCAAGGGACAGACACAGGCATTAGTCTGGGTCTACTAATACTCTAAAACTGACTCAGAGACAGAATCAAGAGAAACTAGGTGGGTGAGAAGGTGGGACAGGGATGCCCCACTCACAGGGAATGGTCAGCCATTACTGGTGCCTCTCCCCCACTAGGGGGGATGGGCAAAGGCTCCTGGCCTTGGATTTGGAGGACTAAGAGGACTTTTCAGCCAGGGGGTGGGGATCAGGGGCCAGACTGAAGTACAACCCCTGATGCAATCACCTCCTTTGGCAGCAGTGGTCCCTGGTAGATGCACCCCACTACCAGACAGTGCTGTCCCAGTCCTGTCATCACTCCCAGCTGTACATTGCCTGTTGACTTGTCCTCCTTCAAGACACAGAAGTAGACCCAGCACCCAGCAGGCCAGCAGACACAGGGTCACCGCCAGTTGAGGTTCCCCAGCAACATCAGCCATCCAGAGAGCCTCAAGACTTTATTCCTGGGGGGGAAAAGCCAAGAGAGCTGTTCCAGCAGAGGGCAAGAGACGGCAGCATCCAGGGGAACATGCGCTTCTCCCAACCCTTGAGTCTAGCTGGTTCCTCTGGTGCTTCTGAGGGGCCCGGGGCATGCCCACAGCCTGGAGTCCCTGCAGTCTGTGTGCCCAGACCCCCAGGCACCCCTACTCCATGCCATCCCCAGTGGGCCCAACAGTAGTCCCCTCTTCCTTCCCCAGGTGAGCAGGAACAGCCCACTCCATATCCTTTGTCTCAGGACTCCAGGGCCAGCCCTGGCACACCCCCATGTGTATGCATGCACATGCCCACATGCTCACGTTGCTTTTTGAGTTACAGCAGAATTTTGATGAAAACTTGAGCTGTACTAATTTTGTGTTGCAGGATGGGGAAGTCTAGGGGTGCTGGGGAAATTAACACATTTTCAATAGGTTTCCCATATTTTTCTACGTTTGTTTCTTTATGTCCCCCTTCTGTACAAAGATGGTGTTTTTAAAAAGTAATGCACATTTAATTTTCTTAAAATGCAGACTTGAGCTACGTGTGGAAAACGAATGGGACAGACCTGGATTGGCCCTGGTGCTTGACTCCCTTCCAGAAGCTGAAGTCAGTAGGCTGGTCTCATGTGAACATGGCAGCAGAGGTATAAGGGGAAGCGGCTCACTTGGTGTTTCCACGTTTGGCGGGAAACAGTCACGTGTTCATAACCACCTAGGAGGGCCATCCAGGGACTACTGTCAGGGACTGTTTGCATAGGCGTTCTCAGCACCCACCCAGGGGCATGGTTTCCTTTGGGTGCCTTAGCCCCTCAGACAGCCCGGCTGGCCTTGATGGGCTGACTGCAGTGTGAGTGGTTCTGGAGGCCACAGACCCAGGTGCCAGCAGAGGTGGCATGGCAGGAAGTGCTGAAGGCCAGGGAGGCATGGATGAACCTGGTGACCCAGATGGCTTTGAATGGCACCAAGGCCTCGGAGGCATGGGAGAGGCAGGTGCAGCCACAGCTAGAGCCCCAGAGCTGGCACGTGTACCTCACACTCCAGGACCTGGCGGAGATGCCTTGCCCGGCTTGGGCAGACAGGCCTTGGCAGGGCCTGGTGGACATGCCATGCCTTGGCCAGGTGGACAATTCATGCCAGGGCTGGGTGGGAACACTGTCCCAGGACCAGGTGAATGTGTGGCGCCAGGGCCTGGTGGTACACTGACCCGGGGCCAGGAGGACACGTCGGGCCATGACCTGGTGGACATGCTGCATTGGGACTTGGCGGCCATGTGCCACCCATGGCCAGAAAACTAAGAAGCCACCTTTTCAATTTGTATCCTATTTGAAGAGAGACGAGGGGTTGGACCAGGGAGGAATGGGCCTACTGTAGACACTGGAATGGAGAGAAAGTGGTCAGCCTAGGGATAGGAAAGGCTGTGAGGAGGGAGACCAAGAAGACAGCTGGGGGTTCTGGCCTCGGGGCTATGGGTCAGTGGTGGCAAGGAGAGATGGAGGCAGGAGATGGCCTGAGGGACTGGAAGGGCTGGGAGCAGACTTGGAGTGGGAATGGAGACAAGTGAGAACGGCCAGAAGGAAATAGGCCTCCAAATGAAGAGCAGGCCTGAGGCACAGGGGTTGGTATGAGACGGTCCCTTATCCTCACCGCCACCAGCTCCAACATAGTGCTCTTCCTGTCACCCAGGGAGGCAGAGATGGCCCACCAGTCCCTGAGCCCTACCACAGGGCAGTAAGAAAGGAGCTCACAGTGAATGGCAATATCCTGGCAATGTTAGTTTGCAAAAGAGCCTGGGTGGGTGGCAGGTGTCTGGGGTCATTCTAACAGTCAATTGGAGATTCCCCCCACCCCAAAGGTGAAGTCTAAGGATGTAGATATAAGCAGTGAGCCTGTCACAAGATGAGGGGGCAGAGAGAATTAGAGGAACAATTCCCACATTTAATTTGATTTTCTTTTTCCCTCCTTTTTAGCTAGCTGACTGCTAAAAATGGTGGCCACCCCCAATTTCTATCATCTCCTGTCTCAGGCAGCTTTTCGTATTGGTTGGGATCAACCAACCAATCACAGGGTACTTTGTGACCCTGGTTATCCCTAATCCTAGGTCAAGAAAGAGTGCCTAAGATTACCCTAGGCATTGCATCCTTCCTCAGGGCATTGATTCCTACACTGGTTGATGATTTATTATGGAGGCCTAACTGTTTGCTTATATTGGCCTTTGGGCACTCTTGGCCCTTTTGTTTTCCTCTGGCTGGAGGAGGAGGGTGTTTGAATATTTCTTGTAGCATAAAATAAAGCTGAACTATCATTCTGTGTCCAAATATATTTTCAAATACTGCACCTCCACAGTTCCTTGCCTTTGTCCTTGGTTTCAAGGGAAGGTTCTGGGCTTCAGAGAGTCTAGCAGTACAATGTAATCGAAGACAATTTAAAAAATGGAAAAAATTAAAATGTATTATGACTTGTTATTCAGCATTAACTGCTGCCCGTATTTTGGAATATTTTCTTAGTTTTATATTGGCATTTATATGGCTCAGCTGGAAAATAATCCGCTTGCAATGTGGGAGACCTGTATTTGATCCCTGGGTTAGGAAGATCCCCTGATTAGGGAAAGGCTATGCACTCCAGTATTCTGGACTGGAGAATTCTATGGATTGTATAGTTCAAGGGGTCACAGTGTCAGACACAACTGAGAGACTGTCACTTCGTATATAACGATAATGTAATTGTTGCATGTTCAGGATTAATTTTTCCTCGAATTATGTTTATTTAACATTAAGCATTTTTTCTTTCTAAAATTTCTTCAAGATGCATAAAATAAGTACTATAATGTAAATGTTAAACATTTAATATGTTTCCATTTTCCCTATTAATGATTCAGCAGAAATCTTCTGTATAAGTCTTTGCCTGACTGGTAATTTCCTCAAGATAGTTTCCAAAGGGTAGAAGTATGGACTTAAAAATTCACATTTCTACTTATTTTTAAGGCTATTGGTCTACAGTAGGTGGCTGCTACTCAAAAGTGTGCCCTCCCACCAGAATTCTAGTTTGCTCAACACCTGTTATCAGTAGGTCTGATTCTTCCCAAAGGAAAAAGCTTAGCTTGCAGAAGATCAAACAACTTGGAAACACTAGATCTGTAACTTTATGGCCTGCTGACTTTGTTTTAGAGCAATGTAGAAAAAAGTCTTTGAGGAAGGAGCTCAGTTCAGTTCAGTTCAGTCGCTCAGTCGTGTCCAACTCTTTGCAACCCCATGAATCACAGCACGCCAGGCCTCCCTGTCCATCGCTAACTCCCGGAGTTCACTCAGACTCACGTCCATCGAGTCCGTGATGCCATCCAGCCATCTCATCCTCTGTCGTCCCCTTCTCCTCCTGCCCCCAATCCCTCCCAGCATCAAAGTCTTTTCCAATGAGTCAACTCTTCGCATGAGGTGGCCAAAGTACTGGAGTTTCAGCTTTAGCATCATTCCTTCCAAAGAAATCCCAGGGCTGATCTCCTTCAGAATGGACTGCTTGGGTCTCCTTGCAGTCCAAGCTAGCACCCTCAAATGTCTAGTGTTTCCTGCAGCCTCACCAGATTTGCTGATAGTTTTAGTAGTTCTGTGAATTACACTGTATTTTCTACATGTATAATCAAATTATCTGCAGATAAGGTGTGCTCAGTCACTCACTTGTGTTCGACTCTCTGTAACCCCATGCTCCTTTGTCCATGGAATTTTCCAGGTAAGAATACTCGAGTGGATTGCCATTTTTGCCTCCAGGGGATCTGCCTGACCTACGGATTGAGCCCGCATCCCCTGAATTGGCAGGTGGATTCTTTACCACTGTGCCACCTGGGAAGTGGCACAGTGTTAAAATTGAAAGAAAGTAAGTGTGCATCTTCACCGAGTAAAGATTCAGTAAACTGAAGTAAGCCCATCTTTTGGTGGCTCAGTGGTAAAGAACCCACATGCCAGTGTAGGAGACTCGGATTCCATCCATGATTCAGGAAGATCCCTGGAAGTTAGGGTGCCAGAGAATTGATGCTTTTGAACTGTGGTGTTGGAGAAGACTCTTGAGAGTCCCTTGAACTGCAAGGAGGTCCAACCAGTCCATTCTAAAGGAGACCAGTCCTGAGTGTTCACTGGAAGGACTGATTTTGAAGGAAACTCCAATATTTTGGCCACCTGATGCGAAGAGCTGACTCATTTGAAAAGACCCTGATGCTGGGAAAGATTGCAGGCAGGAGAAGGGGACAACAGAGGATGAGATGGTTGGATGGCATCATTGACTCAATGGACATGGGTTTGAGCACACTCCGGGAGTTGGTGATGGACAGGGAGGTCTGGCCTGCTGCAGTCCATGGGGTTGCAAAGAGTTGAACATGCCTGAGCAACTGAAATGAACTGAACTGAACTCCCTGCCCACAACACAACAGAACAAGTAAGCCTAAATAAGTCACCACTTCCACCCCATTCTGTCAAGGTGAAAATTAAACACTGAAGACACTTGCAAACAGAGAAAGCCAAAATAAACAATGAATAGGTAACTGCTCTAGAAATGACACGTGCAACAGATTAAAACCCTGTAGTTAGCATTAACTAAGCATTGGAAGGGGCCTATAGACCTTGAGAAGTACTATATGCTGGAACAAGTAACTATCTGAAACTGTACTGACCCACTACCTCCCTCAAGAGCTCCAGAGAAATTCCTAGATGTATTTTTACTGTTATCACTTTTTAAATTTTTACAATTTTTTATTGTTAACTTCTTTATTACTCCTATAATTTTCATTTTATAACCTACTATTAACTTGCAAAAAAGGCCCTTTTTAATGCAAATTTCATATATATAATTTTAATTTTGTGATTGATGTTGTTTTATATTTTTAATATTGTATTTTTGAGAGTCTAACTTCTATTCTAGGACTTTTTTTTGTATTTATCAAAATTGTACCTTTATGAATCTAATCTTCAGTACTCATTTTTACTTAGGGGTGTGATTACTGGCTTGATTGCTCTCTCCCCTTTGTACTCTCCCTTTTATCCCCCAGGTCACCTCTATCTCCTCCCTCCCCTTCTCTTCCCTATGTAACTCTGTGAACCTCTGTGGGTGTTCCAGACTGTGGAGACACACAGGAAATTGTTTACAGCTAGATTTCTCTCTCTCCTTTTGACTCCCCCTCCTCTCCTCCTGGTCACCTCTATCTTCCTCCTCCCTCTTCTCTGTGTAACTCTGTGAGCCTCTTTGGGTGCCGTTCACTGTGGAGAATCATTCCACCAATAACCCAGATGTTCTATCATCAGTGCTGTATGGATGGAGAAGTCTTGAGGCTCTTGTAAGAATAAGACTCAAAGCCAGAGGCAGGAGGCTTAAATTCAAAACTTGAGAACACCAGAAAACTCCTGACTCCAGGGAACATGAATCGACAAGAGCTCATCCAAAAGCCTCCATACCTACCTACACTGAAACCAAGCTTCACCCAACAGCCAACAAGTTCAAGAGCAAGATAAACCATGTTTATTCACCAGCAATGCAGGAAAACAGCCTTGAGCATTAAAATACTGGCTATGCAAAGTTACACCAGACCCACTGACACCAAAAACTCATTTCTGGACACTTTATTGCACTCCAGAGAGAAGAGATCCAACCCCACCCACCAGAACACAGACGCAATCTTCCCTAACCAGGAAACCTTGACAAGCCACTCTCCAACCCCACCCACAGGGAGAAAGCTCCACAGCTTCCAGCCTACAGAAAGGCCTCCCCAAACACAGCAATCTAAACAAAATGAAAAGGCAGAGAAATACTCAGCAGGTAAAGGAACATGATAAATGCACACCAAACCAAACTAAAGACAAGGAGATAGGAAGTCGACCTGAAAAGAATTCAGAATAATGATAGTAAAGATGATCCAAAATCTTGAAAACAAAGTGGAGTTATAGATAAATAGACTAGAGACATGGATGGCAAAGATACAAGAAATGTTTAACAAGGACCTAGCAAAAATAAAAAGGGTCAATCAATAATGAATAATGCAATAACTGAGATCAAAAGCATCTGGAGGGAACCAATAGTCAAATAACAGAGGCAGAGGATAGGATAAGTGAGATGGGAGAGAGAATGGTGGAATAAATGAAGCAAAGAGGAAAAAATAATTAAAAGAAATGAGGACAACCTCAGAGACCTCTGGGACAATGTTAAACACCCCAACATTCAAATCATAGAAGTCCCAGAAGAAGAAGACAAAAAGGGCATGAGAAAATACTTGAGGAGAAAAAAGTTGAAAACTTCCCTAAAATGGGAAGGAAATAACCACCCAAGTCCAAGAAACCCAGAGAGTCCCAAACAGGATAAACCCAAGGCAAAACACCCCAAGGCACATATTAATCAAATTAATGAAGATAAACACAAAGAGCAAGTATTAAAAGCAGCAAGGGAAAAACAAAAAATAACACACAAGGGGATCCCCATAAGGATAACAGCTGACCTTTCAATGGAAACTCTTCAGGCTACAAGGGAATGACAAGATATACTTAAAGTGATGAAAGAGAAAAACCTACAACCCAGATTACTATACGCAGCAAGGATCTCGTTTAAAAATGAAGGAGGAATCAAAGCTTTACAGACAAGCAAAAGGTGAGAGAATTCAGCACAACCAAACCAGCCCTTCAACAAATGTTAAAGGGTCTTTGCTAGACTGGAAACACAGAAACGGTTTATAAACTCAAACCCAAAATATCAAATTAAATGGCAAAGGGATCATACTTACCAATAATTCCCTTAAATATAAATGGGTTGAATGTACCAACCAAAAGACAAAGACTGGCTGAATGGATACAAAAACAAGACCCCTATATATGCTGTCTACAAAAGACCCACCTCAAACCATGGGACACATACAGACTGAGAGTGAAGGGTGAGAAAAAAGTCATTTCAGGAAAATGGAGACCAAAAGAAAGCAGGAGTAACAATACTCATATCAGATAAAATAGACTTTGAAATAAAAGCTATGAAAAGAGACAAGGACAATACATGATGATCAAAGGATCAATCCAAGAAGAAGATATAACAATTATAATTACATATGCACCCAACATACGAGCACCACAATATGTAAGGCAAATGTTAACAAGTATGAAAGGGGGAACTAACAGTAACACAATAATAGTGGACGATGTTAATAGCCCACTCACACCTATGGATAGATGAACCAAACAGAAAATTAGCAAGGAAACACAAGCTTTAAATGATACAATTGACTAGTTACACCTAATTGATATCTATAGGACATTTCACCCCCAAAACAATGAATTTCACCTTTTTCTCAAGTGCACACGGAACCTTCTCCAGGATAGATCACATCCTGGATGATAAATCTAGCCTTGGTAAATACAAAAAATTGAAATCATTTCAAGCATCTTTTCTGATCACAATGCAGTAAGATAGATGTCAACTACAGGAAAAAAAAAAACTATTAAACATACAAACATATGGAGGCTAAACAACATGCTTCTGAATAACCAACAAATCACAAAAGACATCAAAATATGCATAGGAACAAATGAAAATGAAAACATGACAACCCAAAACCTATGGGAATCAGTAAAAGCAGTGCTAAGGGGACGGGTCATAGCAATAGAAGCTTACCTCAAGAAACAAGAGAAAAATCAAATAAATCACCTAACTTTACACTTAAAGCAACTAGAAAAAGAAGAAATTAAAAACTCCAGGGTTAGTAGAAGGAAAGAAATCATAAATATTAGGGCAAAAATAAATGAAAAAGAAACAAAGGAGACTATAGCAAAACTCAACAAAACTAAATGCTGGTTCTTTCAGAAGATAAGTAAAACAGACAAACCATTAGCCAGACCAGACTCATCAAGAAAAAAAGGAGAAGAATGAAATCAAAAAAATTAGAAATGAAAATGGAGAAATCATGACAGACAACACAGAAATATAAAAGATCATAATAGACTACTAACAGCAACTATATGGCAATAAAATGGATAACTGGGAAGAAATGGATAAATTCTTAGAAAACTATAATCTTCCAAAACTGAAAAGAAATAGAAAATCTTAACAAACCTATCAGAAGCATGGAAATCAAAACTGGAATAAAAATTCTTCCAACAAACAAAAGCCACAGGTGAATTCTACCAAAAATTTAGAGAACAGCTAACACCTATCCTACTCAAACTCTTCCAGAAATTTGCAGAGGAATGTAAACTGCCAAACTCATTCTATGATGCCACCATCACCCTAATAGCAAAGCCACACAAAGATGTCACAAAAAAGAAAACAACAGGCCAATATCACTGATGAACATAGATGCAAAAATACTCATCAAAATTATAACAAACAAAATCCAGCAACATATTAAAACGATTATACAGGCCAACCTAAGATGGTGGAGGAATAGGACGGGGAGACCACTTTCTTCCCCACAAACTCATCAAAAGAACATTTGAACACTGAGTAAATTCTACAAAACAACTTCTGAATGCCGGCATCCAGGAAAGCAGCCCATTGTCTTCGAAAGGAGGTAGGAAAAATATAGAAGATAAAAAGAGAGACAAAAGAGGTTGGAACAGAGATCCGTACTGGGAAGAGAGTCTTAAAAGGAGAGAAGTTTCCAAACACCAGGAAACACTCTCACTGGCGAGTCTGTGGTGAGCCTTGGAAACTCAGAGGGCAACATAACTGGAGGAAAAATAAATATTAATATAAAATATTAATAATAAATATTAATAATTTAAACCCACAAATTATGTGCCCAATGGTAATTCCTGGCAGAGAAGCAGCACAGATGCCTGCATCCACCACTAGGAAATGGGGGCTGGGCAGGGAGGCACAGGCTGCTTTGCTTAGAGTAAGAACCGGGCCTGAATGCACCAAGGGCAATCTGAGGGAACTAACTTGTGATAGCAAACCAGACTGTGAGACAGCTACCCCACGAAAAGCCCTAACCTAAGACACCGCCAGGCCCGCTCACAGAACAAAGGACTGACTAGAGCTAGCCGGCTACGAACTGGCCCAACCCCCACCAGAGAAAGGCAGGAGAGGACAGCCAGAGTCGGAAAAGGGCAAGCGCAGCCACAGGGAAGCATCATCTTCCAAACTGCAAGCAGACCTCATTGCTAACCAAGACTTCTTGGGATTCTGGATGGTTGACATCTGCCTGAGAAGATGAGCCGGTTGTACACCCAGAAAACTGAGTGCCAGGGACAGGGGAGGTGATAACTCACAGCAACCATGCTCATGAATCACTTGGTCGGTCACTTGAGCTGCTTGGGCCTGGGAAGGACACAAAACGCAGGCCAAATCGAGTCTGCACCTTTGTAGAGTACCCGAGTACCTAAACCTGAGCAGCTTAGACCTGGGAAGTGCACACAACCCAGGGCCGGCCTCAGACAGTTCCTGGCAGAGCAACCTAGAGTCTAAGCATTGTAGACAGGGAAAGCACACACGCCGTGAGTGAGGGAAAACCCAGTGTGGCCGAGACACTGCAAGCAAACGCCACTGATATTTGTTTACAGTGTTCTTTCCGCCCCAGAGCACGATTCAACAAGTGAGCCTACAAAAGTGTCCACCACTATCCCCTTGTGTCAGGGCAGAAATTAGACACTGAAGACACCAGGAAACAGAAGACGCTAAAACAGAGGGAACAGCCTTGAAAGTGACAGGTGGAGCGGTCTTGAGGCTACTGTAAAAATAAGACTGAAAACCAGAGGCAGGAGGCATAAGTCCAAATCCTGAGAACACCAGAGAACTCCTGACACCAGGGAACATTAATCAGTAAGAGCTCATAAAACGCCTCCATCAGTTCAGTTAAGTAACTCAATCATGTCCGACTCTTTGTGACCCCATGACATCTATAGGACATTTCACCCCAAAACAATGAATTTCACCTTTTTCTCGAGCACACACAGAACCTTCTCCAGAATAGATCACATCCTGGGCCATAAATCTAGCCTTCAGTTCAGTTCAGTTGCTCAGTCGTGTCCAACTCTTTGTGACCCCATGAATCGCAGCACGCCAGGCCTCCCTGTTCATCACCATCTCCCGGAGTTCACTCAGACTCACAGTTCACTCAGACTCACGTCCATTGAGTCTGTGATGCCATCCAGCCATCTCATCCTCAGTCGTCCCCTTCTCCTCCTGCCCCTAATCCCTACCAGCATCAGAGTCTTTTCGAATGAGTCAACTCTTTGCATGAGGTGGCCAAAGTACTGGAGTTTCAGCTTTAGCATCATTCTATCCAAAGAAATCCCAGGGTTGATCTCCTTCAGAATGGACTGGTTGGATCTCCTTGCAGTCCAAGGGACTCTCAAGAGTCTTCTCCAACACCACAGCTCAAAAGCATCAATTCTTCAGCACTCAGCCTTCTTCACAGTCCAACTCTCACATCCATACATAACCACAGGAAAAACCATAGCCTTGACTAGACGGACCTTAGTCAGCAAAGTAATGTCTCTACTTACTTTTGAATATACTATCTAGATTTGTCATAACTTTTCTTCCAAGGAGTAAGTGTCTTTTAATTTCATGGCTGCAGTCACCATCTGCAGTGATTTTGGAGCCCAAAAAAATAAAGTCTGACACTGTTTCCACTGTTTCCCCATCTACTTACCATGAAGTGATGGGACCAGATGCCATGATCTTTGTTTTCTGAATGTTGAGCTAAGCCAACTTTTTCACTCTCCTCTTTCAATTTCATCAAGAGGCTTTTTAGTTCCTCTTCACTTTCTGCCATAAGGGTGGTGTCATCTGCATATCTGAGGTTACTGATATTTCTCCCTGAAATCTTGATTCCAGCTTGTGTTTCCTCCAGTCCAGCGTTTCTCATGATGTACTCTGCATATAAGTTAAACAAGCAGGGAGACAACATACAGCCTTGATGTACTCCTTTTCCTATTTGGAACCAGTCTGTTGTTCCATGTCCAGTTCTAACTGTCGCTTCCTGACCTGCATACAGATTTCTCAAAAGGCAGGTCAGGTGGTCTGGTATTCACATCTCTTTCAGAATTTTCCACAGCTTATTGTCTAGCCTTAGTAAATTAAAAAAAAAAAATGACAATTTTCCAAGCATCTTTTTGACCACAGTGCAGTAAGATTAGATCTCAATTACAGGAGAAAAACGATTAAAAATTCCAACATATGGAGGCTAAATAACATGCTGCTGAATAACCAACAAATCACAGAAGAAATCAAAACATACATAGAAATGAATGAAAGTGAAAATGTAACAACCCAAAACCTCTGGGACACTGTAAAAGCAGTGCTGAGGGGAAGGCTCATAACAATACAGGTATACCTCAAGAAACAAGAAAAAAATCAAATAAACAACCTAACTTTACACCTAAAGCAACTAGAAAATAAAGAAATGAAGAACTCCTGGGTTAGTAGAAGGAAAGAAATCTTAAAAATTAGGGCAGAAATAAATGCAAAAGAAACAAAAGAGACCATAGCAAAAATCAACAAAGCCAAAAGCTGGTTCTTTGAGAAGATAAGTAAAACTGACAAACCATTAGCCAGACTCATCAAGAAACAAATGGAGAAAAATAAAATCAATAAAATTATAAATGAAAATGAAGAGATCACAACAGGCAACACAGAAATACAAAGGATCATAGGAGACTAATATCAGCAACTATATGCCAATAAAATGGACAACTTGGAAGAAATGGACAATTTCTTAGAAAAGTAAAACTTTCCAAAACTGAACCAGAAAGAAATAGGAAATCTTAACCGACCCATCACAAGCATGGAAATTGAAACTGTACCCAGAAATCTTCCAGCAAACAAAAGCCCAGGTCCAGATGGCTTCAGAGCTGAATTCTACCAAAAATTCAGAGAAGAGCTAACACCTATCCTACTCAAACTCTTCCAGAAAATTGCAGAGGATGGTAAACCTCCAAACTCATTCTATGAGGCCACCATCACCCTAATACCCAAACCAGACAGAGATGCCACAAAAAAGAAAACTACAGGCCAAAATCACTGATGAACATAGATGCAAAAATCCTTAACAGAATTCTAGCAATCAGAATTCAACAACACATTAAAAATATCAAACATCATGACCAAGTGGGCTTTATCCCAGGGATGCAAGAATTCTTCAATATCCACAGATCAATCAATGCTATACACCACATTAACAAACTGGAAACTAAAAGCCATATGATTATCTCAATAGATGCAGAGAAAGCCTTTAACAAAATTCAACATCCATTTATGATTAAAACCCTCCAGAAAGCAGGAATAGAATGATCATACCTCAACATAATAAAAGCTATATATGACAAACCCACAGCAAACATTATCCTCAATGGTGAAAAATTGAAAGCATTTCCCCTAAAGTCAAGAACAAGACAAGGGTTCTCACTCTCACCGTAGTTTTGGAAACTATGTTCAACATAGTTTTGGAAGTCTTGGCCACAGTAATCAGAGCAGAAAAAGAAATATAAAGGAATCCAGACTGGAAAAGAAGATGTCAAACTCTCACTGTTTGCATGACATGATCTTCTACATAGAAAACCCTAAATACTCCACCAGAATATTACTAGAGCTAATCAGTGAATATAGTAAAGTTGCAGGATATAAAATCAACACATTGAAATCCCTTCCATTCCTATACACTAATAATGAGAAAACAGAAAGATAATTTAAGAAAACAATTTCATTCACCATTGCAACCAAAAGAATAAAATACTTTGGAATATATCTACCTAAAGAAACTAAAGACCTATATATAGAAAACTACAAAACACTGGTGAAAGAATTCAAAGAGGACACAAATAGATGGAAAAATACACCGTGTTCAAGGGTCAGAAGAATCAATATACTGAAAATGAGGATACCACCCAAAGCAATATATAGATTCAATGCAATCCCTATCAAGCTACCAATGGTATTTTTCACAGAGCTAGAACAAACAATTTCACAGTTTGTATGGAAATACAAAGAACCTTGAACAGCCAAAGCAGTCTCGAGAACGAAGAATGGAACTGGAGGAATCAACCTGCCTGACTTCAGGCTCTACTACAAAGCCACAGTCACCAAGACAGCATGGTACTAGCACAAAAACAGAAATATAGATCAATGGAACAAAATAGAATCCCCAGAGATAAATCCATGCACCTATGGACACCTGATCTTTGACAAAGGAGGCAAGAATATACAATGAAGAAAAAGACAATCTCTTTAACAAGTGGTGCTGGGAAAACTGGTCAACCACTTGTAAAAGAATGAAACTAGAACACTTTCCTACACTATACACAAAAATAAACTCAAAATGCATCAAAGATCTAAACGTAAGATCAGAAGCTATAAAACTCCTAGAGGAAAACATAAACAGAACACTCTCTGAAATAAATCACAGCAGGATCCTCTATGACCTCCTACCCAGAGCAATGGAAATGAAAGCAAAAATAAACAAATGGGACCTAATTACACTGAAAAGCTTATGCACAACCAAAGAAACTATAAGCAAGGTGAAAAGGCAGCCTTCAGAATGGGAAAATAATAGCAAACGAAGCAACTGACAAACAATTAATCTCAAAAATACACAAACGGTTCATTCAGCTCAATCCCAGAATAAATGACCCAATCAAAAAAATGGCCCAAAGAACTAAACAGACATTTTTTTCCAAAAGAAGATATAGAGGTGGCTATCAAACACATGTAAAGATGCTCAGCATCACTCATTGTCAGAGAAATGCAAATCAAAACCACAATGAGGTTCCATCTCATGCCAGTCATAATGGCTGGTATCAAAAAAGCTTCAGACAATAAGTGCTTGAGAGGGTGCAGAGAAAAGGGAACCCTTCTACACTGTTGATGGGAATACAAACTAATACAGTAACTATGTAAAATGATAAGGAGATTCCTTAAACTGGAAATAGAACTGCTATATGACCCAGCAATCCTACTGCTGGGCATACACATTTGAGGAAACCAGAATTGAATGAGACGTGTACCCCAATGTTCGTCGCAGCACTGTTTACAGTGGCCAGGACATGCAAGCAACCTGGATATCAGTCAGCAGATGAATGAATAAGAAAGCTGTGGTACATATACACAATGGAATATGACTCAGCTATTAAAAAGAATGCATTTGAATCAGTTTTAATGAGGTGGATGAAACTGGAGCCTATTATACAGAGTGAAGTAAGTCAAAAGAAAAACAGCAATGCAGTCTATTAATGCATATATATGGAATTTATAAAGATGGGAATGATTACCCTCTATGCGAGACAGCAAAAGAGACCCAGAGATAAAGAACAGACTTTTGGACTCCGTGGGAGAAGGCGAGTGTGGAATGATTTGAGAGAATAGCATTGAAACATGTATATTACTACATGTGAAACAGATCACCAGTCCAGGTTCAGTGCATGAGACAGGGCACTCAGGGCCAGTGCACTGGGATGATGCTGAAAGATGGGATGGGGAGGGATGTGGGAGGGGATTCAGGATGGGGGACACATGTACACCCATGGCTGATTCATGTCAATGTATGGCAGAAAGCACTACAATGTTGTAAAGTAATTAGCCTCCAATTAAAATAAATAATTTTTAAAAAAAAGAAAAGCAAGAAAATAATTCACCAATTTAGATGAAATTAAGAAATTCCTTGAGTGACACAAATTCTCAAAACTAACTCAAGAAGAAAGTGAAAACCCTAAATATCCCTAAATCTATCAAAGATATGGAAAAAAATTTATCAAAGATATGTAACAGAAAACTCCAGGCCCATCTGACTTAACTAGTGAATGCTATGAAATATGTAAAGGAGAAATATCACCAATCCCATACAAATTCTTTCAGAAAGCAGAGGACAGAAAACACTTCTCAAATCATTTTATGAGGTCAACCTTACAAAATACCAAAACCAGATGAAGACACTGCAAGAAAAGAAAACCATAGACCAATATTCTTCATTAAGTTAAGCACACAAAAAATGAAATGTTAGCAAATTTAATCCAGCAATATACAAAGCATTATGACCAAATGAGATCTATTTCAAGAATGAAAGATTGGTTAAGCATTAAAAGATCATCAACCAGTGTTATTCATCATATTAAGAAAACAGGAGAAAAAACATATGATCATGTCCATAGGGGCCATAAAAGCATTTGACAATGTTCAACAACCACTATGATAAAAACTGTCAGAAAACTAGGACTACAAACAGACTTTCTTAATCTGATCAAGGTAAACTAAAAAACTCCTGCAGCTAACAAGATAATGGAGGAAATCTAATCCCTCCACTGGGGGTGGGGGAAGGCTGCTGGCCTTGGATTCAGAGGGCCATGGAGAGGCCTATCCAGCCAGAGGGTGGGGATCAAGGGGCCTGATTGAAGTACCTGTCCCCTCCTCGGGCAGTGGCCCTGCTCCAGTCAACTCCCCGTGACACCATTGGTTCCACCTCCCAGGCAGTGTTGCCCTAGCCCCGTCATCAACCCTGGTTGTACTATGTGGGCTGATTTGACCCCTTTCCAGACCCAGAAGTAAACCAGCACCCAGCAGGCCAGCAGACAAAGGGTCACCTCCGGTTGAGGGCCCCAGCACTTCCAGCCCTCAGAAAAGCCAGAAAACTTTAATCCTGGAGAAGGAAAGCGCATGAGTTTCGTGCCAGAAGAGGCCAAGGGACTGGGAGTGTGATGGGGGACACTGCCTTTCTGGCAACCCTTGAGTGCAGCTGGTCCGGCCGGTGCTTCTGAGGGGCCTGTTGTAAGTTCCCAGCCTGGAGTCCCTGTAGTTTGTGTGCCTGGAGCTCCATGTGCCCCTGTCCCATGCTGTCCCCAGTGAGTTCAACAGCTGTCCCAGGTCCCCTCCCCAGGCAGGCAAGCACAACACACTCCACATTCCTATTCTCTAGACTCCAGGACCGGGTCCCCATGCACCACCATGCGAAGGCACCTGCACATGAACAGAAGCACACACAGATGCCAATATCCATGTGCATGCACCTGACCACATGCTCTCTCTCACACACACGCACATGCGAACGCCCATTTGCAAGCACCTCCACAAACACACATGCACATACCTATGTGCATGCACCTCTGCACACCCATTTTCTCACACACACACATACACACACATGGACTAGCACCTGTGCACAGGCACTCTCTCTCTCAGGCACAAACAGACACAGACATGCACATCAGATGCCCATGTGCCTGCACCTGCCCACACGCACATGGACACACATGCACACACACACACACACACACACACACACACACACACACACACATACATGAGCTACATGCGGGACACCAGAAGGACAGACCAGGTCTGACCCAGGGATGCCCAACTCCCTTCCAGAAGTCGATGACAAGGACCTGCGCTCAGCAGGATGCTCACCTGTGAGCGTGGCCAGGTTGGCAGCAGTGCAGTCTTGGAGGTTCACAGCGGACAGGGCTCACTTAGGGTTTGCAGGCTTGGACTGGAAACAAGCATGTGCCCTGAGGAGAGGGGGTAGGGTCTGTTTGAGCATGTGCACTGAGCTGCAGACACACTAAAGGGTGGAGCGCCACCCAGAGGCCTCCTGGCTAAGCCATTTACCAGGTTTCTGGGCCTGAGGCATGGCTGACTTAGAGGGACCAGACCACGTGAGTGTGTCTGTGCAGGCTCATTGGGGTGACACAACACGCAAACGTGTAAAGCTTCTGCAGGGAGCGCCTATTGCCTGAGAGCCTACAGCCACTGTGGAAGCCAATGGTTGGCAGAAACCAATCGTGAGGCAGGACCAGAGTGTGTTTGTGCAGGCACTCTGCCGATGCTGAGTTGCAGGTCACACTACAGGGCTGGGTTCTATAGGGAGGGTTCAGTCCTTCCTGACGCACAGGGACGGGGAGAGGGGCACACGGTGGAGGAACCACAAGGGCAGCCAATGAAGACACAGGTGGCATGGCCTTTGTAGCAGGCATGGCACATGTCACACAAGGTGTGCCCAGTGGTGATGGTGGTGGTGATGGCACTGGCAACCCAGCTGGCCCTGGTGACACCGTCAGTCCTACAGTCCCTGGCAACCCCGGCAACCTGGGTGATCCCAGAGGCCCCAGCGCTGCAGGAAAGTCACGAGGCACAGCTGGTGACATTCTGCATATCCTGGGGTCACTCCATGAACCAGGGTGTGGAAGAGACACTGCACCTGGATCTGGAGTTCTGAGTAACCCACCCATTCAGTTGTGTCCTATTCCAGGAGCCTCAGTCGCAGGGTGAGCTAGGTGTGGGCTGAGTGTGGGCTAGGGGTGGTTTGAGGGATTGCAGGTGGCGGGGCCTAAAATGTAGGAGGGGGGTACTCTGAGGGCCTGGAAGGTATGGATCAGGATTGGTCTGGCTGCCGGGGGATGGTGGTGAAGAAATGCAAGCAACCTGAAGGGATCCAGAGGGTCAGGATGGTAATATCCAAGGTGTCTCGTGGCGGCCGTTTGGGAGATGGTGGGTCACCATGAGCAGGGAGCCTGACGGACAGGCAAAATGAGAAATGTGGATGGTGCCTTAACCATATCTCCACCAGCAGGCTCACTGTACCTTTCACATCACTCACTCAGGCAAAACTCTCCCACAACTTACTGTCTCAAAGTACTCAACTGTGAGCACGCCAGTTCAGAAGCTCAATGTTAATGGCCGCCTGTTGGTTCTGTCAGTTCTAAAGGGGGCTGGGGCTCGGGCTGGGCAGAGGATGGTGGGCAGTGGCCAGGGCCAGTCTCGGCCCAAGAGGAGCCATAGTGGAGGGTTAAGCCTAAAGGAGAAGTGTGGTGCTCTGGGCTTGTCAGTGTGTGGGGACGGAGGAAGGACATGCCTGACTGAATATCATTTTCCCTCCCTTTTAGCCAATTGAGTGCTGAAGACCATGTCATGCTCCAGATGTCCATTGCCCTCTGTCTGCAGAAGATTCCCCTGGTGATGCAGACCTTGCAGCACTATATGACCCCCTGCTTTTTACTAAGCCTCTGCATGAAAATCAGGGTTAAATCTAGCATATGTGCCCTAGCCTCAAGTGTCCTTCCCAAGGGCATTGATTTCTGCAGTAGATGGATTGGGCTTCATCTTGTGCTTGTGCTTCTGCTTGGGAGGCCCAAGGTCCACATAGTTTGTTTGGTGACTGTTAACTGCAGAAAATAAAACTGAGCTACTGTGCTGTCTCTGACTTTAGTTTTACCTTCTGCACTTCCTAATACTGTATTTGGCTTCTGGTTGGAGAGGAGGTTCTGAGATCCAGATATTCAAGGAGTACAACATTAGTGAAGACAATGTAAGAAGCAGGACAATAAGACAGTAGTGTATAGCCATTCAGTATTAATTTTGAAGTATTTTCTCATTTTATGAAGTGAAGTGAAGTGAAGTGAAAATCACTCAGTTGTGTCTGACTCTTTGTGACCCCATGGACTATACAGTCCATGGAATTCTCTAGGCCAGAATACGGGAGTGGGTAGCCTTTCCCTTCTCGAGCAGATCTTCCCAAACCAGGGATCGAAGCGAGGTCTCCCGAATTGCAGGCAGATAGATCCTTTACCAGCTGAGCCACAAAGGACGCCTGGGCCACGGCAATATTGTCTGAAAACTGACATGATGGACGAACACATGAAAGCACCTGAACTAACATATGAACCATAGGAAGTGCTAGCTATCACTACGGCCAAAGAGCACAGGTATGATGTGGAGTGGGCAGAGACGGGATGCTGGTGGGTCATGTGGCTTGGCCCCTTGCCCTCGACTTCCACCTTACTCCAGTGAGACCCTTCTGTGACATACGTTGGAGAAATCAAAGTTGCACTGTGGAACTAGCTCTAGGCCTTGAGACTGGAAAGTCGGCATGTGTGAAACAGCGGCGTCTCTGTGGACACTTGGCTAGGTCCATTCCACACCATCTGAGCCAGCATTGGAGGGGCCCGTGTGCGCAGGCGCATCAGGAGGGCCCTGAAGGGAGCGTGGCATTGTGAGGGAGCTGAGTTCCGCCAGCCTCACGGGGTCTCCATAGCAGCCCCTGGGTGGCTGGGGTGTATGCGCAGGCGCAATTTTCACGTCCTTGCGCAGAAGGGGAGGGACTTCGTGAGGGGCCCAGTCTCTCCGCCCCTCACTTGCGCTCTGAGGGAGACGCGCGGCAGCCATGCAGGCGTCGGGTGGTGGCGCCGCTGGTGGTGCAGAGGGCTGAGATGACCAGTAGAGATCCAGAACACCTGCTTGCCAGGGTGGTTCAGGCAGCCCTGAAGGTGAGGATGTTCACCGGGCCCCAGAAGGGCGGGCTAGGTCTGGCAGAGGAAGAGCGGTGATGGAAGCTGCTGTAGCCTGTCTACGGGGTGAGCGGGCACCAGATGGCCTAGGATCTGCTGGAGATGTAGCACCCTTGGCTGTAAGGCCTAGACGTGGAGAGGTGGTGCTGTATCCTTTTCATGGAGCCTCCCTGGGCATGGTCAGTGGTATGGTGGTGGGAAACATGCTGGCAGCCTGAGGAAGGGATAGAAGGGAGCATGGGGGCGATCCGGGGCAGCAGGACTGGGCAGCCTGGAAGGAAAGGAGGTTGTCAAGGCCTGAGGAGCCTGGAGGGTGGGGAAGATGGACTGAAGGGTTACGGAGGCAGCTGAGGGTGGTCTCAGGTTGTGGTCGGGAGCATGGGCATCTTGGGGTAAAAACGGGCCTCTGAGGTGTGAGGAAGCCCGAGATACCAGCAAATTCTGTAATGGATGGTGCCTTAACCGTGTCTCTCCCAGCACACTCAGAGTGCCTTTCCAATCACCCCTGGAGGCAGACATGGCTCGCAGATCTCTGCTCCCAGATGCCCAACGCCACCGAGGATTGATTCGGAAGGAATTTGCAGTGAATGGCAGTGACCTGCTTGTGTCAGTTCCAGACGAGCTTGCCTTGGGGAATGTGGGGTGGCAGGTGCTGTGGTCTGAGCTCCCTCTTAAGCATGCTATGATGGAGACACTGAGGGGCTTGGATAAGGAGGGGGGCTGGTACCCTGTACCTACAGGAGCAATCTTCCCTTTGACCTGATTTTCTTTTCCCTGCTTTTAGTAGATGGACTGCTGAAGACCTTGCTTTCATCCGACTTTCCATCAACCCATTCCTCGATCAGCTTTCCCTGGTGATTCGGACCATTCGGAGCCTTGGGCTCCCACCTCGTAAAAGCCCAAGCTGAGGAAAAGGGCTGAGGCCTAACCTTGTGTCCCCTACTCAGCAGGGCATAGGGAATTCAACCTAAGAGTCATTGCCACTTTGTTATTTGAGTCTAAGTTTTGGCCTCTACTGGCCTTTGGTCTCTCTTGGTTCACTTGCTTTGTTTCCCTGCTGCTGGAGGAGTGGGATGCTTCAGTGTTTATTACACCAAAAAATAAAACTAAGTCACTTTTTGTGCCCCAGTTTCCTTTTTATCTTTGTTCTCGTGTTAGAGGGAAGGTTCTAAAATTCAGATATTTGAATTCAGTTACAAGAGAATTGAAAACAATTTCAGACAATGAAAATCAAGCCCTATGTTCAGCACTAATTACTGTCAACATTTAAGAATACTTTCTGGTAGTACTTGCACATTAAATGTATAACAGCATGTGATGTAGAACTTATCAAGTTTAAGTTTTTTCCTGAATTTTTTTATTTAATATAGTAGCTTTTCCACTTTCTAAAATCTCTTAAGAAATGTGTTACTGAATAGATATAAGATGCATCATAATGTAATTATTGGGAATTCCCAGACAGTCCAGTGATAAGACTCTGCACTTGCAGTGTAAGGGCTGCAGGTTCAATCCTTAGCAGCAGAACTAAGATCCCACATGTCATGTGGCGTGGCCAAAAAATTAAGATTAGGTCTTTAAATAAGTAATAATAATAATAATAATGTAATTATGGAACATTTAAGTTGTTTCCACTTTTTACATTACTGTGGTTAATGATTTAGTGGAATTTATAAATCTTTCCATTAATGGTTATTTCCTTAAAGTATTAATATATTCCAAGAATTAGAAATACTGACCTAAATGTTTACTTCTTTTTAAAAATTAATTTATCTTTTTAATATAAATTTTTTTATTTATATTACTTTACAATATTGTTTTGGTTTTGTCATACATTGACATGTCCAGGCTCCCTGCTGGGGTCCTCTTGGCCACAGAGCAGGGGACAGACAGAAGCAGTAGACCAAGTCTTTGCACACCCTAAAACTGACTGGGAGCCAGAATCAACAGAAACTGGGAGGGTAGAAAGGTGAGACAGGGATTCCCCACACACAGGAAATGATCAGCCACTGCTGGTGCCTCTTCCCCTCCAGTGTGGGTGGGGGAAGGCTACTGGCCTTGGATTTCGAGGGCTGAGAGGACTCTGGCCAGGGCATGGGGCTCGGGCCGGATTGAAGTACAATCCCTGATGCAGTCACCTCCCCGTGGCACTAGTGGTCTGGCAGATGCACCCCACGCCCAGGCAGTGAGGCCCCAGCCCCGGGGTCTCCCCGGCTGTACCTTGCCTGTCGACTTGACCCCCTTCCAGACATAGAAGTAGACCAGCACCCAGCAGGCCAGCAGACACAGAGTCACCACCCAGTTGAGGTCCCCAGGTACCTCCAGCCCTCTGGACAGCCTCAAGTCTTTTCCTGGAGAAGGAAAGCCCATAAGCATTGTGCATGCAGAGGGCAAGAGACTAGGCAGTGTCCAGAGGAACGTGGCCCTTCCCTCAGACCTTGAGTCTAGCCAGTTCCTCCAGTGCTTCTGAGGGGCCCAGGGCATGCCCACACCCTGCGGTTCCTGTAGTCTGTGTGCCTGGACCCCCAGGTGGCCCTGCCCCATGCCTTCCCCAGTGGGCCCAACAGTAGTCCCCGCTTCCCTCTCCAGGTGGGCAGGAACAGCCCACTCTGCATTCCTGGTCTCAGGACTCCCAGGAAAGGTCCTGGCGCACCCACATGTGCATGCACCTGCACATGCCCACATGCACAGACAAGGACGCAGACTTGAGCTACGTGTGGAAGATGAATGGGACAGACCTGGCCTGGCCCTGATGCTTGACTCCCTTCCAGAAGCTGAAGTCAGTAGGCTGGTCTCATGTGAACATGGCAGCAGAGGTGTAAGGGGAAGGGGCTCACTTGGTGTTCCCACATTTGGTGGGAAACAGTCACATGCTCATAACCACCTAGGAAGGCCATCCAGGGACTGCTGTCAGGGCCTGATTGCATAGGCGTTCTTGGCACCCATAGTAACGTCACTCACCCAGGGGCATGGTTTCCTTTGTGTGTCAGCCCCTCAGACAGCCCGGCTGGCCTTGGTGGGCTGAACTGCAGCGTGAGTGGTTCTGGAGGCCACAGACCCAGGTGCCAGCAGCGGTGGCGTGATGGGAGGTGCTGAAGGCCAGGGAGGCGTGGATGAACCTGGTGACCCAGATGGCCTTGAATGGCACCAAGGCCTCGGAGGCATGGGAGAGGCAGGTGTAGCTGAAGTGTAGCCACGGCTGGAGCCTCAGAGCTGGTGCAGGCACCTCATGCTTGGGAACCTGGCAGAGACACCCTGCCACGATTGGGTGGACAGCCCTTGGTGGGGCCCGGTGGCCACAATGTGCCAGGGACCAGGTGGACATGCAGTGCCAGGGCCTGGTTGCCATGCCGGCCAGGGGACAGGAGGACACGCTGGACCGTGGTCTGCTGTAAATGTTGCATCAGGACTTGATCCCATGGCCGGAGGACCAAGAAGTCAACTTCACAATTTGTATCCTATTTGAAGAGAGGAAAGGGGCTGGGCCTGAAGCCGGGAGGAACAGGCCTCCTGTAGACAGTAGAACGGAGAGAAGGTGGTCAGCCTCGGGATCAGAAGGGATGTAGGGAGGGAGAACAAGAAGATGGCTAGAGGGTCTGGCCTTGGGGGTATGGGTCAGTGGTGGCAGGGAGAGATGGAGTGGGGAGATGACCTGAGGGACTGGAAGGGCATGAAGCAGACTTGGGGTGGGGATGAAGATAAGTGAGAATGGCCAGAAGGAAACAGGCCTCCAAGTGAAGAGTAGGTCTGAGGCACAGGCAAGGTTGGTGTGAGATGGTCCCTTAACCTCACCGCTACCAGCTCCATCATACTGCAGACCCCATCACCCATGGAGGCAGAGATGGCTGGCCATTCCCTGACCCCACACATCTATCCCTACCACAGGGCAGTAGGGAAGGTGCTCCCAGTGAACAGCAGCAACCTAGCAATGTCAGTTTGCAAAGGGACCTGGGAGGGTGGCAGGTGTCTGGGTTCATTCTAATAGTCAATTGGAGACCCCCAAAGGTGAAGTCTAAGGATGTAGACATATACACTGAGCCTGTCAGCAGCTGAGGGGGCAGAGAGAATTAGGGAAACAGTTAACACATTTAGTTATTCTTTTTACCTCCCTTTTAGACAGCTGACTGCTGAAGATGGTGGCCAGCTCCAAATTTCCATTAACTCCTGTCTTAAGCAGCTTTTCCAGTTGCTTAGAATCAACCAACCAATGACAGGGTACTTTGTGCCCCTGGTTATCCCTAAGTCTAGGCCAAAAAGAGCACCTAATATTAACCTAGGCAGTGCATCCTTCCCCAGGACATTGATTCCTACACTGATTGCTGATTTATTATGGGGGCCTAATTTTTTTCCTTATACTGGCCTTTGGGCACTCTTGGCCCTATTGTTTTCTCTGGCTGGAGGAGGATGGTGTTTCAATATTTCTTGTACCATAAAATAAAGCTGAACTATCATTCTGTGTCTGAATATATTTTCAAATACTGCACCTCCACAGTTTCTTGCCTTTTTCCTTGGTTTCAAGGGAAGGTTCTGGGCATCAGATAGTCTAGTAATACAGTGTAATTGAAGACAATTTAGGAAATGGAAGAAAATTAAAATGTATTACGTCTTGTCATTCAGCATTAACTGCTGTCAGTATTTTAGAATATTTTCTTAGTTTTATAGTGGCAATATTTGGCTCAGCTGGTAAAGAATCCGCTTGTAATGTGGGAGACCTGGGTTCTATCCCTGGGTTGGGAAGCTACCCTGAAAAGGGAAAGGCAGCCCCACTCCAGTATTCTGGGCTGGAGAATTCCACGGATTGTATAGTCCATGGGGTTGCAGTGTTGGACAATGGATGAGTGACTGTCACTTAATATATAACAACAATGTAATTATGAAAGTTCAAGATTAATTTTTCTTGAATTAATTTAACATATAAGCTTTTTCTCCTAAAATTTCTTCAAAAACATGTATTTGGATGCATAAAAGAAGTACTGTAATGTAAGTGTTAAACACTTAATATGTTTCCATTTGTCCCTAATAGTGATTCAGTGCAATTCTTCTGTATAAGCCTTTGCCTGACTGGTTATTTCGTCAAGATAGATTCCAAAGGGTACAAGTACTTAGTTAAAAATTCACTTTTCTGTTGATTTTTAAGGCTATTCATCTACAGTAGGTTGTTGCTACTCAAAAGTGTGCCCTCCCACCAGAATTCTAGTTTGCCTACCACCATTTATCAGTAGGTCTGATTCCTCCCAAAGTAACAAGCTTAGCTTGCAGAAGATCAAACAACTCAGAAACACTAGAACTGTAACTTTATGGCCTACTGTCCTTGTTTCAGTTCAATGTAGAAGTTTGGCGACAATTAATTAAGTCTTTTGGGGAAGAGTTAGCTCCCTCCAGTGTCTAGTATTTCCTGCAACCTAACCAAATTTGCTGATAGTTTTAGTAGTACTGTGAATTATAACATATTTTCTTCATGTATGATCAGGTTATCTGCAGATAAGGTATGCTCAGTCACTCAGTTGTGTTCAACTCTTTGAAACCCCATGGATTACAGCCTGCCAAGCTCCTCTGTCCATGGAATTTTCCAGGTAAGAATACTCGAGTGGGTTGCCATTTCTGCCTCCAGGGGATCTTCCTGACCTAGGGATCAAAATGACATCTCCTATATTGGCAGGCAGATTCTTTACCAGTGTGCCACCTGGAAGTGACACAGTGTTAAAACTGAAAGAAAGTAAATGTGCATCTTCACTGAATAAAGATTCAGTAAACCAGAGTAAGCCCATCCCTTGGTGGCTCAGTGGTAAAGAATCCACCTGCCAATGTAGGAGACTTGAGTTTCATCCATGATTCAGGAAGATCCCCTGGAGCAGGAAAGGACAACCCATCCAGTATTCTTGCCTGGGAAATCCCACAGAGAGAGGATCCTGGTGGGCTGCAATCCATAGGGTTGCAGAGTAGAACACAACTGAGCAACTAAACAAAGAAAAAAAATCAGAAGAAGTTGGGAATCTGTAAGGATATGATATGTTCTTATTCTTAACAGTATGCTCCCACCATGTGACTGTAGGTATTACTTTTGATATTCTTTAAATTTGTGCGGGTCTCAGTTGGAGCATGCAGGATCTTCAATGCAGCATGCAAGCTCTTATTTAATAGTTGCAGTGCATGGAATCTAGTTGGCTCACCAGGAATTGAACCTGGGCCCCCTGCATTGGGAGTGTGGAGGCTTAGCCACTGGACCATCAGGGAAGTCCCTGACATAAGTATTTTCTTTATTTGGGAAACTAATTATCTGCTCTATTATATTAATGGGCTTCCCAAGTGGCACAGTGGTAAAGAATCTGCCTGCTAATGCAGGAGATGCAAGAGATGCAACTTCAAAGCCTGGATTGAGAAGATCACTTGTAGAAGGAAATGGCAACCCACTCCAGTATTCTTGCCTAGAAAATTCCAGGGACAGAAGAGCCTGGTGGTCTACAGTCTATGGGGTTGTAAAGAACTGAACATGACTGAGCGACTGAGCATGTATGCTCTTTTAGATTAAGAAATAACCATTCCCAGTCTTGTTCCTTTAAAACCTTGGAACTTGATTTTGAATTTGATGAAAAGTCTATACCACTGTCAAGGACATGTATGGATTTTGTAATCCAGCATCCATTTTCCTTCTCTCGGTACTGGTATGATGTCACCCTGGAAAATTGCACCTTTGCTTTTCTCTAGGCCATTGTGATTGTGATAGAGTTGACTTTACCTTTGATTCCAGGGGTAGGCATGTGGCTCAGCCCCGGCCATTGGAGGACCACTTTCCTCCTGCTGTCGTGATATCATTCAACCAGTGACACTTCAGGTCTCTAGGGGAGGCAGGCTGGCAAAGGACAGAGCATGAACTGGAGCAAGAAGGTAAATCTCAGGGAACAAAATGCTGGATCTAGCCATGCCTGAATACAGAAGCTACCTCTGTACCTTGTAGTTGCACAGACCAAGAAATTATCCCTTTGGCTTAAAAACCAATGGGGTTTTTTGGGTCATTTTTCTTTCACTTGTTATTCACTTGCAGTAGTAAAATCTTGACTATTAGTGAATTGAATGTTCATAAATTTATTTCTTACTTAACTAATGTAGCCTGAAGACTTGGCCCTTCTTTATTACTTCAAGGTAGAAATAGGCCTATTTTGTTGCTAATGGATTAGCTCCTTGCTGATCAACTCATATCATGGTGGAAAAGGAGCCCGATGAGTCAAGGGAGGGGAGGGACACTGCAAGAGGCAAGTAGAGGAAGGAGACAAGGAGGAGGACCATCCCTTTCCAGACAGGGCACCAAGAATTGACCCAAAAGTAGGCCATAGAGTGGATACAGCTAGGCCTGCACCGTCTACAGTACTTTTAAGACTTATATAATATTCTTCAAAATGTGTAATCCAACCAATCTCTTGTATATAGGCCTTTAGGCTGTTTGCAATTTTTCAGTATTATAAATAATGCTGAAATGAATATTCTGGTACATTCATTTTTGTGTAACTCGTTATGTGGAGAAGGATATGGCAACCCACTTCAGCATTCTGACCTGGGAAATCCCATGGAGAGAGGAGCCTGGTGGGCTACAGTCCATGTGGTCCCACAAGTTGGACATGACTGAGTGACTAAACCACTACCACCAACACATTATATACAATAGTTCTGATTTAAGAAGGAGGATTGTTGGGTCAAAAAGTAATCTCTTTTCAAAATGTTTTATACATGTTACCAAATTGCCCTCCAAAAAGGTTGCATTGATTTAACTCCAGACAGTTAGGTATGAAAGTATTCAATTTCTTACTCCCAACCCTGAATTTGTCAGCTTGTTGTTTAGTCACTAAGTTGTGCCCAGTTCTTGTGCAACACCATGAACTGTAGTCCACCAGGCTCCTCTGTGTATGTCCGTAGGGTTTTCCAGGCAAGGATGATGGAGTGGGTTGCCATTTCCTTATTTAGAGGTGCTTCACAACATAGGGATCGAACTCATGTCTCCTGCTTGGCAGGCAGATTTTTTATTTTACCACTGAGCGACCTGGGAAGCCCATTTGTCAGGTTTGCCTGGCATATAAAACAATAGTAACATACCACAGACCAGGTAGTGTAAGGGCTTCCCTGGTAGTTCAGCTGGTAAAGAATCCTCCTGCAATGTAGGAGACCCCAGTTCTCAATTCTTTGCTTGGGAAGGTCCCCTGGAGAAGGGATAGCCTACCCACACCAGTATTCTTGGGCTTCCCTGGCAGCTAAGACAGCAAAGAATTTGCTTGCAATGCAGGAAACCTGGGTTCAATCCCTGAGTTTGGAAGATCCCGGGGAGGAGGTCATGGGAAGCCATCCACTCCAGTATTCTTCCCTGGAGTGTCCCTGTGGACAGTGGAACCTGGCGGGCTACAGTCCATAGGGTCACGAAGAGTTGGACACGACTGAGTGACTAAGCACAGCACTTTAGGAACAATGTTTGTGAATAAAATTGCCAATTTAGGGGCGCTCCTCAGATAGCAGAGGAATAGGAACGTGAGACCACTTTCTCCCCCACAAATTCATCAAAAGATTATTTGAATGCTGAGTAACTGACACAAAAGAGCTTCTGAACACCAGCGGAGGACACAGACACCCAGAAAGGCAGCTCATTCTCTTCCAAAGGAGGTAGGACAAAATAAAAAGACAAAAGGGAGACAAAAGAGTTAGGGACGGAAACACATCCTTGGGAGGGAGTCGTGAAGAAGAGAAGTTTCCAAACATCAGGAAACACTCTCACCAGCAGGTTTGTTGGGAATTTTGGAATCTCAGAGGGCAACATAACTGAGAGGAGGGGGAAAAAAACAGCAGAGAATATGCACTTAACTGCAACTGCCAGTGGAGAAGTACCCCAGATGCTCACATCTGCCACCAGTGAGTAGGGGCTGGACAGGGAGGCACGAGCTTCATGCTTAGGGTAAGGATGAAAAAATGGTGTTAACTTTGCCAGGAAGAGCTCTGACTTAACGAGCAGCCTAACCCTCTCATAGAACAAAGGACTGAGTGAATACCAGAGGAGAAATAGCAGCTGTGGACTGGCCCCCTCCCCACTGAAGGTGGCCAACAGCCAGAGCCAGAAGGTGAGGGGCAATCTCCATCCCAGAGACGGCATCCTCCACCAAAGTTTGAGTAGGCTCCCTATTGGTAACCACGTCTTCCTGGGATCCTGGATGGCTGACATCTGCCAGGAAGGTCAGAGCCTGAGATCAGCTCCCCAGAGGAGACACATGGCACACCTGAGATGATGCTCTCGCAGCGCACCCAGGAAACTGAGTGGCCAGGACCAAGGAGGTGATTAAGATGCACAGCACACCTGGGACACTGCACTCGCCAAGCTCCTGGTCGCCTGAGCTGTTCAGACCTGGGAAGGGCACAAAACGCACACACAAGTGAGTCTGTGCCCTTGCAGAATTACTCAAGAACCTGAACCTGAGAAGTTCACACCTGGGACATGAACGAAACACAGAGACTACTTTGGAGAGATCCCCTGTAGAGCAACTTGGAGCCTCAGCACTGTAGACTGGGAAAGCATAGGCCATCATGATCCAGGGAAAACCCCGTGTGCTACATACACTGTGAGCACTCTAGACATGCCAGTGATATTTGTTTGCAGTGTTCTTAAAGAGACAGGAATAACAGACAACCTGATCTGCATCTTCAGATCTGTATGTAGATCAGGAAGCAACAGTTAGAACTGGACATGGAATAACAGACTGGTACCAAATAGAAAAAGGAGTACCTCAAGGCTTATATTATCACCCTACTTATTTAACTTATATGCAGAGTACATTATGAGAAACACTGGGTTGGATGAAGTGCAAGCTGGAATCAATATTGCCAGGAGAAATATCAATAACCTCAGATATGCAGATGACAACACCTTTATGGCAGAACGTGAAGAAGAAATAAAGAGCCTCTTGATGAAAGTGAAAGAGGAGAGTGAAAAAGTTGGCTTAAAACACAAAATTCAGAAAACTAAGATCATAGCCTTGGGCCCCATCACTTCATGGATGGAAATAGATGGGGAAACAGTGGGAAAAGTGAAAGATTTATTTTGGGGGGCTCCAGTTCAGTTCGGTTTAGTCACTCAGTCATGTTCAACTCTTTGCAACCTCATGAACCACAGCAGGCAAGGCCTCCCTGTCCATCACCAACTCCCAGAGTCCACCGAAACCCATGTCCATTGAGTCAGTGATGCCATCCAACCATCTCATCCTCTATTGTCTTCTTCTCCTCCTGACCTCAATCTTTCTCAGCATCAGGGTCTTTTCAAGTGAGTCAGCTCTTCGCATCAGGTGGCCAAAGTGTTGGAGCTTTCATTTTAACAGAAATCAGTTAAAATGCATCAATTGGAAAGAAAGAAAGAAATGTGCATTTATTTACAGACAAAATGATTGTCTATGTACGAAGTCCAATGGGATCTATAACGGAGCTATTACAATTAATTAGTGAGTTTAGCAAGGTTTCAGTATACAAGGATACTCTTGAGAGGACTTGGACTGCAAGGAGAACAGACCAGTCAATCCTAAAGGAAAACAACCCTGGATATTCATTGGATCCTGAATATTCATGCTGATCCTGAAACTCCTATACTTTGGCTACCTGATGTGAAGGGCCAACTAACTGGAAGAGACCCTGATGCTGGGAAAGATTGAAGGCAACGGGAGAAGGGGGAGACAGAGGGTGAGATGGTCAGATAGCATAACCCACTCAACGGACATGAATTTTAGCAAATGCCAGGAGATAGTGGAGGACAGACAAGTCTGTTGTGCTACAGTCCATGAGGGCACAAATAGTCAGACATGAATTATAGACTGAAAACATCATTCAGGTGTTATATGAAAAGTGCAAAGTGCAATTGTTCTGTGGAGTCTGACTCCTTGAAACCCCATGAATTGTAGCCTGCAAGCTCCACTGTCCAGGATTTCTCCAGGCAAAAATACTGAAGTGGATTGCCATTACCTTCTCCAGAGGATATTCCCAACCCAGAGATTGAACCCGGTTTACCACACTGCAGGCAGATTCTTTACCATCTGAGCCACCAGGGAAGGCCTCTGGTAATTTATCTTAACATTTAATATAACTATAAAATGAGAAAATATTCCAAAATTAATACTGAATGACAGTATACAACTTTCTTATTCTCTCACTTCTAACACTGTTTTCAATTACATTGTACTCCTTGAATATCTGGATCTCAGAACCTCCCCTCCAACTGAAAGACAAATGCAGTATGAGGAAGTATAGAAGCTAAAAATAAAGTCAGAGACAGCACAGTAGCTCAGTTTTATTTTCTGCAGTTAACAATCACCAAACTACGAAGCCACTGAGCCCTCAAGCAGCAGCACAGACACAAGATGAAGCCCTATCAAATTACTGCAGCAAGCAAAGCCCTGGGGAAGGACACTTGAGGTTAGGGCACATAGCCTAGGTTTAACCCCCTCTTCCCTGCTGAGGCCTAGCAAAAACAAGGGGCACAAAGTGCTGCAAGGCCCGCATCACCTGGGAAAGCTGGTCCTGACAGATGGTGACTGACGTCTGGAGAAGGGCATGGTCTTCAGCAGTCAATCTGCTAAAAGCGAGAGAAAATGAAATTCAAGTTCTCACCGAGAAGGAGGAAGAGGAGCATGTCCCCACTCTGTTCCTGCACACCGACATGCCCAGAGCACCATACTCCTTTAGGCTTAACGCACCATTATGGCTCCTCCTTGGAGAAGGCAATGGCAACCCACTCCAGTACTCTTGCCTGGAAAATCCCATGGATGGAGAAGCTTGGTAGGCTGCAGTCCATGAGGTCGTTAAGAGTCGGACACGACTGAGCAACTTCACTTTCACTTTTTACTTTCATGCACTGGAGAAGGAAATGGCAACCCACTCCAGTATTCTTGCCTGGAGAATCCTAGGGACAGGGGAGCCTGGTGGGCTGCCATCTATGGGGTCGCACAGAGTCGGACACGACTGAAGTGACTTAGTAGCAGTAGCAGCAACATGGCTCTTCCTTGGCCAAGATTGGCCTTGGCCACCACCCACCACCCCCTCCCGGGCCCGGCCCCTGCCCCCTTTACAACTGACAGAACCAACATGTGGCCATTAACATTGAACTCCTTCCAAATTGGCCCTCGCAGTTGAGTACGTTGAGTCAGGACGTGACGGGCATTGTCTGCCTCCTCGTGTGATGAGAAAGGCACAGTGTGGCTGCTGGTGGAGATATGGTTAAGGCATCAGCCGCATTTCTCGTTTTGCCTGTATATCACCTCCTGACCATCTGGATCCCTTCAGGATGCTTTTCCTCACTACCTTCCCCTGGCAGCCAGATCACCCCTGACACATACCCTCCAGCCCTCCAGAGTACCCTCCTCCTACACTTTAAACCCCACCACCTGCAACACCCCAAACCACCTTTAGCCCACACCCTGAACTCCACAGCCGCCCAGTCCACCAAGGCTCCTGGAATAGGATACAACTGGAGGGGATGGTTACTCAGAACTCCGGCTCTGGGTGCAATGTCTCGACCAGGCCCTGGAATGTGGGGTGCCCTGGGAACTGTGGAATGACACAGGCTGTGCCATCGGACTCTTCTGCAGTGCTGGGGCCTCTGGGATTATTCAGGTTGCTGACGCCGCCGGGAACTCCATGAATGATGTCGTCACCAGGGCCAGCTGGGTTGCCAGGGCCATTGCGGCCACCAGCACCACCCGGCATGCTGTGGCTGCCATGTGCTGTGTCTGCTGCAAAGGCCACAGCACCTGCATCTTCACTGGCTGTCATGGTTCCTCCATTGTGTGCCTCGGGCTCCATCTTGAACCCCCCCGCCCTTTCCCTTCACAGCAGGAAAGACTGATCTGTTCCTACAGACACCAGTCCTGTAGTGCGACCTGCAGTTCAGCATAAGAAGACCACCTGGCACACACACTCTGGTACTGCCTCATGATTGGTTCCCACCAACCATTGGTTCCCGCAATGACTGCAGGCTCTCAGGCAATGGGCACCCATGCTGAAACTTCATGCATTAGTGTGCCACGTCACCCCCATGCACCTGTGCAGATGCACACCCACATGGTCTAGGTGCCCTAAGTGAGCCCTGCCTCAAGACCAGAACCCTGGTAAAACGCTTATTGGTGAGGCTTCTGGGTGTGGAGTGGCAGCTCCTCAATGCACATGCTCAAACAGACCCCACCCGACTCCTCAGTGCATTGTGAGGACTGTTTCCTGTCCAAGGCTGCAAACCTCAAGTGAGCCCCAGTCCCTGTGCACCTCCAAGTCTGTGCTGCTGCTAACCTGGCCACACTCACAGGTGACCATCCTGCTGAGTGCAGCTCCTTGTCATTGACTTCTGGAAGGGAGTTGGGCACCCCTGGGCCATGCCTGGTCTGTCCCTCTGGTGTCCCACATGTAGCTCACGTGTGTGTTTGTGTGTCTGTAGGCAAGTGCATGAACATGGGCATCTGCCTGTCCATGTCTGTGTGTGCATGTGCCTCAAGAGAGGGAGAAAGTGCCAGTGCACAGGTGCTAGTGCATGTGTGTGTATGTGTGTGTGAGAGAGCATGGGGTCACGTGGATGCACATGGAAGTGTACGTGTACTTGTGCACAGGGTCATGAACATGGGCATGTGTGTGTTTATGAAAGAGAGCACGGGTCAGAGGCATGCAAATTGGCATCTGTGTGTGCTTGTGCTCATGCCTAGGTGCCTTTGTATGGCGGTGGATGGGGACCCAGTTCTGGAGTCCTGAGACTAGGGATGCAGAGTGGGCTGTGCTTGACTGTCCAGGGAAGGAAGCGAGGACTGCTGTTGGACTCACTGGAGATGGCAAGAAGTTGGGCCTCTTGGGGCTGCAGGTACACAAACTGCAGGGACTTCAGGCTGAGGGCTTAGCCCAGGCTGGCTAGAAGCACCAGTAGGACCAAATGCACACAAGGGCTCCTGGAAGGGCAGTACCCTCCAGGACACCATTAGTCACTTGGCCTCTGCTGGCACAACTCTCACGGGCTTTCCCTCTCCAGGAACAAGTCTTGCAGTTCTCTGGAGGGCTGGAGGTGACAGTTGTGAGAGGGTAACAGGCAGGAAGGCCAGGGGTCTCCAAATGGAGGAAATAGCCTGCAAGTGTCAAACATTTTTACTTCTCTTAAGTGGCAGGAGGAAACAAACTAGCGATATTTTTTCCTTCTCTATACAAATTTAAAAGATTTCTCTTAAAATACTGTACCATAAAGACACCTGGTTTCACCTGAAGTTAACTATTCTCAAACCTTGAGATAACCAATGCATTTCTCTTATGGAAATGTATTTCTCCTATGGAAATGTTTGTCTTAAGCTATGCTAATGTACCCCAAACTCTGTCTTCAAGTTGGTTCTGCCTCATGGCTCAGAACCTACTTGACAAACCAGTATGTTATACTCAGATATTGTTCCCCTAGTCTATGTAAATGAAACTATTTGTAAGGTGATCTGCCCTTCTACAAGATTCAAGTTAACCATTTTATCGCCCAGGATGAACCATTTGGTACCAAGATTATCCCAAAATGCATCTTATAGGTGAGGGGCCTGGTGCTGAGTTTTAAGACGTTTCTTTCTTTTATTAACAGACTGCTAGTGACTATATAACATCGAGCTGAAGACTAGCAGAGGGGTACTCTTTCTGCTCCCTTCTGATGCTTATGTCAGAAGCTTTCTCTGTCTCCTTTATACTTTAATAATATTTTATCACACAAAAGCTCTGAGTGATCAAGCCTCGTCTCTGGCCCCGGATTGAATTCTTCTCCTCCAGGGGCCAAGAATCCCGGTGTCTTTGCGTGATTCAGCAACAACCTTTCAGTTGCCCTCAACTGTGAGGTTGACCTAGTGTCTCCTGGCCTGCTGGGTGCAAGTCTATTTCTGTGTCTGGAAGGGATCAAATCAACACAGTACAGCCAGGGGTGGGGGCTAGGGCACCACTGCCTGGGAGGTGGTGTGTGTCTCCCAGGGAACCACTGGTGCCATGGGAGGTGACTGGATAAGGGCCACTTCCCAAGAAGGGGCAGGTAATTCAATCAGTCCTCTTGATCCTCACCCCCTGACTGGATAGGCCTCTCAGCGGCCCCCCAAATCCAAGGCCAGTGGAAGGATTAGATTTTCCTCCACTATCATGTTAGTTGTAGGAGTTTTGTAGGTGACCTTGATCAGATTAAGAAAGTCTGTTTGTAGTCCTAGTTTGGGGAGAGTTTTTATCATAGTGGTTCTAGAATATTGTCAAATGCTTTTACGGCACCTATCAAAATGATCATATGGTTTTTCTCCTGTGTTTTCTTCATATGATGAATAACACTGGTTGAACATTTTTAATGCATAACCAATCTTTCATTCTTGGGATAGATCTCATTTGGTCATAATGCTTTATATATTGCTGGATTAAATTTGCTAACATTTCATTTTTGTATTTTGTAAGGGTGGTCTTATAAAATGATTTAAGAAGTGTTTCCTCTCCTCTACTTTATGAAAGAAATTGTATGGGCTTGGTGATATTTCTCCTTCATGATTTCATAGCATTCACTAGTTAAGTCACATGGGCCTGGAGTTTTCTGTTCTATAACTTTGAAAGATTTAGGGATATTTAGGGTTTTCACTTTCTTCTTGAGTTAGTTTTGGGAATTTGTGTCATTCAAGGAATTTCTTAATTTCATCTAATTTGGCAATTTTTTTGGCTTTTTTAAAAATTTATTTATTGTAATTGGAGGTTAATTGCTTCACAATATTGTAGTGGTTTTTGCCATATATTGACATGAATCAGCAATCAGTGTACATGTGTCCCACATCCTGAATCCCACTCCCTCCTCCTTCCCCATCCCATCCGCCAGGGTCATCCCAGTGTACCAGCCCTGAGCACTGTCTCATGCATCAAACCTGGGCTGGTGATGTATTTCACATATGGTAATATACATGTTTCAATGCTATTCTGTCAATCATTCCACCCTCACCTCCTCCCAAAGAGTCCAAATATCTGTGCTTTATCTCTGTATCTCTTTTCTGTCTTGCATATAGGGTTATCATCACCATCTTTCTAAATTCCACATATATGCATTAGTATGCTGTATTGGTGTTTTTCTTTCTGACTTACTTCACTCTGTATGATAGGCTCTAGTTTCATCCACCTCACTGGGACTGATTCAAATGAACTATTTTTAATGGATGAGTAATATTTCATTGTGTATATATATCACAGCTTTTTTATCCATTTGTCTGCTGATGGGCGTCTAGGTTGCTTCCATGTCCTGGCCATTATCAACAGTGCTGCGATAAACATTGGGGTACATGTGTCTCTTTCAATTCTGGTTTCCTTAGTGTGTATGTCCAGCACTGGGATTTCTGGATTATATGGCAGTTCCATTTCCAGTTTTTTAAGGAATATCCACACTGTTCTCCAATGTGGCTGTACTAGTTTGCATTTCCATCAACAGTGTAAGAGAGTTCCCTTTTCTCCACACCCTCTCCAGCATTTCTTGCTTGTAGACGCCTGAAATCAAGCAACTTGATGCCCTCCAGTTCCATTCTTCTTTCTCAAGATTGCTTTGGCTATTTGAGGTTTCTTGTATTTCCACACAAATTGTGAAATTATTTGTTCTATTTCTGTGAAAAGTACCATTTGTAGCCTGATAGGGATTGCATTGATTCTATGGATTGCTTTGGGTAGTATACTCATTTTCACTATATTGATTCTTCTGATCCATGAACACAGTATAATTCTCCGTCTGTTTGTGTCCCCTTTGATTTCTTTCACCAGTGGTTTTATAGTTTTCTATATATAAGTCTTTTGTTTCTTTAGGTAGATATATTCCTACGTATTTTATTCTTTATGTTGCATTGGTGAATGGAATTGTTTCCTTAATTTCTCTTTCTGTTTTCTCATTGTTCGTGTATAGGGATGCAAGGGATTCCTACGTGTTAATTTTATATCCTGCAACTTTACTATATTCATTGATTAGCTCTAGTAATTTTCTGGTGGAGTCTTTAGGGTTTTCTATGTAGAGGATCATGTCATCTGCGGACAGTGAGAGTTTTCCAGTCTGGATTCCTTTTATTTATTTTTCTTCTCTGATCTCTGTGGCTAAAACTACCAAAACTGTGTTGAATAGTAGTGGTGACAGTGGGTTCCTTTGTCTTGGTCCTGACTTTAGGAGAAATGCTTTCAGTTCTTCACCCTTGAGGATAATGTTTGCTGTGGGTTTGTCATAGATAGGTTTTATTATGTTGAGGTATGGTCATTCTATTCCTGCTTTCTGGAGGGTATTTTTTTTTTCAATAGAAAATGGATCTTGAATTTTTTCAAAGGGTTTCACTGCATCTCTTGAGATAATCACATGGTTTTTATTTTTCAGTTTGTTAATGTGGTGTATTACATTAATTGATTTGATCCAGAGAGATGATATGGGGTGGGAAATGGGAGAGGGATTCAGGATTGGGAGCTCGTATACACTCGTGGCTGATTCATGTCAATGTATGGCAAAACCAATACAGTATTGTAAAGTAGAATAAAGTAAAAATAAAATAAAAAAATAAAGAATCCTTTCATCCCTGGGATAAAGCCCACTTGGTCATGATGCATGATCTTTTTAATATGTTTTTGGATTCTGTTGGCTAGAGATTTTTTTATGGATTTTGAATCTATGTATATCAGTGATATTGGCCTGCTGTTTTCTTTTTGGGAGCATCTTTGTCTCGTGTTGGTATTAGGTTGATGGTGGCCTTGCAGAACAAGTTTGGAAGTTTACCTTTCTCTGTAATTTTCTGGAAGAGTTTGAGTAGGATAGGTGTTAGCTCTTCTTCAAAATTTTGGTAGAATTCAGCTGTGAAGCCATCTGGTCCTGGGCTTTTGTTTGCTGGACGACTTCTGATTACAGTATCGATTTCCTTGCTTGTGATAGGCCCGTTAAGATTTTCTATTTCTTCCTGATTCAGTTTTGTAAAGTTGTACTTTTCTAAGAAATTGTCCATTTCTTCCAAGTTGTCCATTTTATTGACATATAGTTGCTGATAGTAGTCTCTTATGGTCCTTTATATTTCTGTGTTGTCTGTTGTGATTTCTCCATTTTCATTTTTAATTTTGTTGATTTGATTCTTCTCCCTTCATTTCTTAATGAGTCTAGCTAATGGTTTGTCAATTTTATTTATCTTCTCAAAAACCAGTTTTTAGCTTTGTTAATTTTTTTATGGTCTCTTTTGCTTCTTTTGCATTTATTTCTGCCCTAATTTTTAATTTTTCTTTCCTTCTACTAACCCCTGGGTTCTTCATTTCTTCCCTGTCTGGTTGCTTTAGGTGTAGAGCTAGGTTATTTATTTGACTTTTTCCTTTTTTCTTGTAAGCCTGTATTGCTATGAACCTTCCCCTTAACACTGCTTTTACAGTGTCCCATAGATTTTAGGTTTTGGTGTTTTCATTTTCATTCATTTCTATGAATATTTTTATTTCATCTGTGATTGGTTGGTTATTCTGAAGCATGTTCTTTAGCCTCCATATGTTGGAATTTTTAATAGTTTTTTTTTCCCTGTAATTGACATCTAATCTTACTGCATTGTGGTCAGAAAAGATGCTTGGAATGATTTCAATTTTTTTTTTTTTAAATTTACCAAGACTAGATTTATGGCCTAGGATGTGATCTATCCTAGAGAAGGTTCTGTGTGCACTTGAGATAAAGAGGAAATTCATTGTTTGGGGGTGAAATGTCCTATAGATATCATTTAGGTCTAACTGGACCATTGTATCATTTAAAGTTTGTGTTTCCTTGTTAATTATCTGTTTATTTGATCTATCAATCGGTGTGAGTGGGGTATTAAATTTTCCCACTATTATTGTGTTATTGTTAATTTCCCCTTTCATACTTGTTAGCATTCGCCTTATGTACTGTGGTGCTCCTATGTTGGGTGCATATATATTGAGAATTGTTATATCTTCTTCTTGGATTGATCCTGTGATCATTATGTAGTGTCCTTCTTTGTCTCTTTCCACAGCCTTTATTTTAAAGTCTACTTTATCTGATATGAGTATTGTTACTCCTGCTTTCTTTTGGTTTCCATTTGCATGAAATATTTTTCTCCCACCCTACACTTTCAGTCTGTATGTATCTCTTGTTTTGAGGTGGGTCTCTTGTAGACAGCATATCAACTGGTGTTGTTTTTGTATCGATTCAGCCAGTCTTTGTCTTTTGGTTGGGGCATTCAACCCATTTACATTTAAGGTAATTATTGATGAGTATGATTCCATTGCCATTTACTTTGTTCTTTGGGGTTCGAGCTTATAAACCTTTTCTGTGTTTCCAGTCTAGAGAAGATCTTTTAGCATTTATTGAATAGCTGGTTTGGTGGTGCTGAATTCTCTCAGCCTTTGCTTGTCTGTAAAGCTTTTGCTTTCTCCTTCATATCTGAATCAGATCCTTGATGGGTAGAGTATGATGGGTTGTAGCTTTTTCTCTTCCATCTCTTTAAGTATGTCCTGCCATTCCATTCTGGCCTGAAGAATTTCCATTGAAAGATCAGCTGTTATCCTTATGGGAATCCCTTTGTGTGTTATTTGTTGTTTTTCTCTTGTTGTTTTTAATATTTATTCTTTGTGTTTGATTTCCACTAATTTGATTAATATGTGTCTTTGGGGTGTTTGCCTTGGGTTTATCCTGTGTGGGACTCTGGTTGTCTTGGACTTGAGTGGTTCTTTCCCTTCTGCATTTTAGGGAACTTTTCAACTATCATCTCCTCAAGTATTTTCTCATGCCCTTTCTTCTTGCCTTCTTATTTTGGGACTGCTATGATTAGAATGTTGGGGCATTTACCATTGTCCCAGAGGTCTCTGAGGTTGTCCTCATTTCTTTTACTTTTTTTTTTTTCCTCTCTATGCTTCATTTCTTTGCACCATTCTATCTTCCACGTCTGGTATCCTACCCTCTGCCTCAGTTATTCCACAGTTAGTTCCCTCCAGAATCCTTTTGATCTCAGTTATTGCAGTATTCATTATTGACTGACTTTTTATTTCTTGTAGGTCCTTGTTAAACTTTTCTTGAATCTTATCAATCATTGTCTCTAGTTTATTTATCTGTAACTCCATTTTGTTTTCAAGATTTTTTATCATCTTTATTATCATTATTCTGAATTCTTTTTCGGGTACACTCCTTATCTGTTCCACTTTTGTTTGGTTTGGGGGCATTTATGATGCTCCTTTACCTTTACATATTTCTATGCCTTTTCATTTTGTTTAGATTGCTGTGTTTGGGCTGGCCTTTCTGAAGGCTGGAAGTTTGTGGTTCCTCTTTATTGTGGAGGTTGCTACCTGTGGGTAGGGTTGGACTAGTGGCTTGTCAAGGTTTCCTGGTTAGGGAAGCTTGCATCTGTGTTCTGGTGGGTGGAGCTAAATCACTTCTCTCTGGAGTGCAATGAAGTGTCCAGTAGTGTGCTATGGGGTGTCTGTGGGTTTGGCCTGATTTTGGGCAGCCTGTATTTAAATGTTCAAGGCTGTGTTCCTGTGTTGCTGGAGAATCAGAGTGGTATATCTTGCTCTGGAACGTGTTCATTCTTTGGTGTAGCTTGGTTTCAGTGCAGGTATGGAGCCTTTTGGATGAACTCTTGCCGATAATTGTTCCCTGGAGTCAGGAGTTTTCTGGTGTTCTCAAGGTTTTGATTTGAGCTTCTTACTTATGGCTTTCAGTCTTATTCTTACAGTAGCTTCAAGACTTCTCCATCCATCTAGCACAGGTGATAAAATGTCTAGCTTAATGATGAAAAGATTCTCCACAGTGAACAGCACCCAAAGAGGTTCACACAGGTACATGGAGAAGAGACGATGGAGGAGAGTGATAGTGGTGACCAGGAGGAGAAGAGAGGGAGTCAAAAGGGAGAGAGCAATCTAGCCAGTAATCAATTCCCTAAATGCTCTCCAAGTCTGGACCACCCAGAGAGGTTTACAGAGCTACATAGAGAAGAGAAGAGGGAGGGAGGAGATAGAGGTGACCTAGGGATAAAAGGGAGAGTCAAAAGGGGGAAAACAATCAAGCCAGTAAACACCTCTAAGTAAAAATAGACAATGAAGATTAGATTCTAAAAGGTATAAAATTGATAACAAATACCAAAAACAAAGATTAAAACTCTAGAATAGAGGTTGAATGTGAGGTGAAGTCACTCAGTTGTGTCCGACTCTTTGCGACCCCGTGGACTGTAATTTACTAGGCCTCTCCGTCCATGGGATTCTCCAGGAAAGAATACTGGAGTGGATTGCCATTTCCTTCTCCAGGGGATCTTCCCGACCCAGGGATCGAACCCATGTCTCCCACATTGGAGGCAGACGCTTTAACCTCTGAGCCACCAGGGAAGCCTGTTAGACCTTTATAAATACAAAACAAAATCAATCACAATATATGAATTTTGCTTTAAAATAGGGTCTTTTGTTGCAAGGTAATAGTTGATTATAAACATGAAAATTGAAGGAGTAATAAAGAACTTACAAAGAAAAAAAAATTTTAATGATAATAGTAAAAATATATCCAAGAATTGGTCTGGAGCTGCTGAAGGCAATATGAGGTCAGTTCAATTTCAGATAGTTCCTTATTACAGTTTATACTTCTTCTCAAGGACTTTAGGCCCCTTCCAGTGTTTAGTCAATGGTGTTTTAATCTGTTGCACCTGCCACTTTCAGAGCAGTTCCCTCTTTTTTGTTTATTGTGGCTTCCTCTCTGCAAGTCTCTTCAGTTTCTAATTTAGACCTGACACAAGGGGATGAAGATGGTCACTTATTTAGGTTCACTTGTTAAGTTGTGCTGTTGGGGAGGGAGTTCAGTTAATTTCAGTTCAGTCACTCAGTCGTTTCTGACTCTTTGTGATGCCATAGACTGCAACACGCCAGGCCTCCCTGTCCATCACCAACTCTCAGAGTTTACTCAAACTCATGTCCATTGAGTCAGTGATGACACCCAACCATCTCATCCTCTGCCACCCCCCTTCTCCTTCTGCCTTCCATTTTTCCCAGAATCAGGGTCTTTTCAAGTGAGTCAGTTCTTAGCATCCGGTGTCCACATATTGAAGTTTCAGCTTCAGCATCAGTCCTTCCAATGAATATTCAGGATTGAGTTAGGATGGACTTGTTGGATCTCCTTGCAGTCCAAAGGACTCTCAAGAATCTTCTCCAACACCACAAATCAAAAGCATCAGTTCTTCAGTGCTCAGCTTTCTTTATGGACCAAGTCTCACATCCATGCATGACTATTGGAAAAACCATATCCTTGAGTAGATGGACCTTTGTTGGCAAAGCAGTGTCTCTGCTTTTTCATATGCTGTCTAGGTTGGTCATAACTTTTCTTCCAAGGAGCAAGTGTCTGTTAATTTCATGGTTGCAATCACCATCTGCAGTGATTTTGAAATCCCAGAAAATAAACCTGTCACTCTTTCCACTGTTTCCCCATCTATTTTCCATGAAGTGATGGGACAGGATATCATGATCTTAGTTTTCTAAATGTTGAGTTTTAAGCCAACTTTTCCACTCTCCTTTTTCACTTTCATCAAGAGGCTCTTTAGTTTCTCTTCACTTCCGGCTGTAAGTGTTGTGTCATCTGCATATCTGAGGTTATTGATATTTCTTCCAGCAATGTTGATTCCAGCATGTACTTCACCCAGCCCAACAATTCTCATAATGTAATCTGCATATAAGTTAAATAAGTAGGGTGACAATATACAGCCTTGACATACTCCTTTCCCTATTTGGAACCAGTCTGTTGTTCCATGTCTAGTTCTAACTGCTGCTTCCTGACATGCATATAGATTTCTCAAGAGGCAGGTCAAGTGGCATGGTATTCCAGTATCTTTAAGAACACTGCAAACAAATATCACTGGCCTGTCTGGAGTGTTCTCAGTGTATGTACCACATGGAGTTTGCCCCAGGTCATGACGGTCTTTGCTTTACCAGTCTACACTGTTCAGGCTCCAGGTTGCTCTGCAGGTGTTCTCTCCAAAGTGGGCCCTGTGTTTCTGGCACTTCTCAGGACTGAGCTGCTCAGGTTCAGGTTCTCAGGCCCTCCCCAAGGGCACAGACTAGGTTGGGCATGCTTTTTATGCCCTTCCCAGGCCTGAGCAGCTCAGTCAACCAGGTGCTTGGCAAGCACACTGTCCCAGGTGGCCCATGTGTCTTAATCACCTCCCAGGTCCCAGCGATTCACTTTCCCAGGTGTGCCATGAAAGCACTGTCTCTGGTGTGCCGTGTGTCTCCTCTGGAGAGCTGATCTCAGGCTGTGACCGCCCCCCCCCCCCCCCTCACCTCCCGCAGATGTCAACCATCCAGGATCCCAGGAAGACGTGGTTAGCAACTGGGAGCCTACTCATAGTTTGGTGGAGAATACCATCTCTGTGACCAAAACTGGCCCTTGCCTTCTGGCTCTGGCTGTCACCTGACTGTCTCCCTGCCTCCAGCAGGCGAGGAGCCGATACACAGTCACTATCTCTCTTCTGATATTCTCTCAGTCTTTTGTTTTGTGAGTGGGCCAGGCTGCTCATTAAGTCAGAGCTCTTCCAAGGAAAGTTCTCTGTCTCTCTCTTTTTGGGGGTGGGGGTTTAACCTCTCTGGCTATCCCATGGTGTGAGTTGCTATCTCATGTTACCTCCCTCAGATTGTCCTCAGGGCATTCAGGCCCAGTCCTTACTCTAAGCATGCAGCCCATGCCTCCCTGTCCAGCCCCACTCACTAGTGGTGGATGTGAGCATCTGGGGGAATTCTCCCTGGCAATTGCACTTAAGTGCATATTCTGTTTTGGGGTTGTTTTTGTTTTTGTTTTTTTGCTTTCTCCCTGTTATGTTGCCCTCTGAGATTCCGAAACTCCCCAGAGACCCACCGGTGAGAGGGATTCCTACTGTTTGGAAACTACTCCTCCTTCACGACTTCCTCCCCATGATGGGTCTCCATTCCTACCTCTTTTGCCTCTCTTTTTGGCTTTTATGTTTTGTCCTACCTTCTTTAGAGGAGAATGGGCTGCCTTTTGGGGCGCCTAGTGTCGTCCTCTGGTGTTTAGAAGCTGTTTTTAATAAGGTGCTCAGCATTCAAATGATCTTTCAATGAATTTGTGTGGGAGAAAGTGGTCTCCTGTTCTATTCCTCCGCCATCTTAGAACCACCCCTAAATTGGCAAATTTAGTCACAAACATTGTTCCTAATGTGCTGTACTTAGTCAGTGAGTCATGTTAACTCTGCAACCCCATGGACTGTAGCCCACTAGGCTCCTCTTTCCATATGGATTCTCCAGGCAAGAAAACTGGAGTGGATTCCCATGCCCTCAAGGGTATCTTCTCAAGCCAGGGATCAAACCCAGGTTTCCCACACTGCACATGGATTCTTTACCAGCTAAGCCACCAGAAAAACCTAAGGATACTGAAGTGGGTAGCCTATCCCTTCTCCAGCAGATCTTCCCAATCCAGGAATCTAACCAGGGTATCCTGCATTATAGGTGAATTCTTTACCAATTGAGCTATCAGGGAATTCAGAGAGTTCTTAAGCCTGAAGCCTTTTGTTTACTGGTCTCTGTACTGGCCTGTGCCCCTCTCTGACAATGACCAGCAGCTGTCTTGAAGCCATCTGAAATGGTGTGATTAGATCCAGATGAAACACGTTTAAGTTGGCTTCCACTGTTTGGTTGGCTTGCATAGTCTCATCTCCTCCTCAGGAGGCTGATTCCAAACCACCTCTTCAAATTGTTGGCATTCAAGCTTCAGAATCAGTTAGCTTTCTCCACCTGTACATTTCCAATTTATTGGGCTCTCCATCACCAAAGGTTTCAGGTCTCTGGCAGAGAGCCTCACTGTTAGAACTACATTCCTTCCCAGCTCTGCCTGGAGACCACCCGCTTAGCCCGAGTTCCTCTTTCTTTCATAAGACTTCTCTTAAAGTAGAAAGACCATCAACGCTGCCTCAACATTTTTATTCTTTCTATCACTTCCTCCAGCACTTCAGCCTTGGACAACCTGTCGTCCACCTCCCAAAGTCCTATGGGGAGCAGCTTCTTTATCAACCATGCTAAGAATACTGCACATAGAATGAACTGCATCCATTTAAAGTGCATTCCTTGGTGATTTCAGAAAACTGCATCTGCCCATGAAACCAGCACCAGTGTGACACTGAGAATGTTCTCATTAGCCTTGTGGTCGTCCTTTCTCATCACACCCAACCTACAGTAACCTAGATGTGTTTCACTCTAGATGTGTTTGCATCTTATATAAATGGATTATCCAATACATAGTCTTGTGTGTCTGAATATGTACTTTGAATAAAAACACTATGAACATTTGTGTCCAAGTTTTAGAGGGGACATACACATTTCCCTCATAGCTCAGTTGGTAAAGAATCTGCCTGCAATGCAGGAGACCCTGGTTTGACTCCTGGGTCAGGAATATCTGCTGAAGAAGGGAATGGCTACCCACTCCACTCTTCTTGGGCTTACCTTATGGCTCAGCTGGTAAAGAATCTGCCTGCAATGCAGGAGATCCCGGTTTGACTCCTGGGTCAGGACTATCTGCTGAAGAAGGGAATGGCTACTCACTCTACTGTTCTTGGGCTTACCTTATGGCTCAGCTGGTAAAGAATCTGCCTGCAATGCAGGAGATCCCGGTTTGACTCCTGGGTCAGGAATATCTGCTAAAGAAGGGAATGGCTACCCACTCCACTGTTCTTGGGCTTACCTTATGGCTCAGCTGGTAAAGAATCTGCCTGCAATGCAGGAGACCTGAGTTTGATCCCTTGGTTGGGAAGGTGCCCTGGAGAAGGGAAAGGCTACCCACTCCAGTATTCTGGCCTGGAGATTTCCATGGACTATACATTCCATGGGGTCACAAAAAGTCATAAACGCCTGAGCCACTTCACCTTCATTTTCATCACATACCAAAGGAAGGCTGTTTGCACTGGACGAGCTTGAACTTGTTTCAAATAAAGAGTCTCAGAGAGGTGTCTTACAAGGGAACCACCAGATAAGTCATACAATGGTGATTGTCTCAGAATCGGATTTTGAAGGCTCTCCAACCTCCACTGTCTGCTATCTTTCTAGTTTTCACCATGAAATGGATAGTTAGTTGCTGGTTTTCAATGCTACTGCAAAGTTGGCAATAAGGGGACAGGAATGGGACAGGTTAAAATGCCACAAAACTCACTGTTGTTACTGAGTGAGATTAATAGAATGATGATGATGTTAGCCTGTGGACCACTTTGAGAACCACTGGATGAAAGGATGTATGGGATGAACAGTCTTCCCATGACCTCATGGAAAACAGAAGGGGGGAAAGTGGAAGCACTAACAGATTTTATTTTCTTGGGCTCCAAAATCACTGTGGATGGTAACTGCAGCCATGAAATTAAAAGACCCTTGCACCCTGGAAGGAAAGCTATGATAAAACTAGACAGTATATTAAAAGGTAGAGACATCACTTTGCCAACAAAGGTCTGTATAGTCAAAGCTATGGTTTTTCCAGCAGTAACGTACAGATGTAAGTGTGGGACTATAAAGAAGGCTGAGTGCCAAAGAACTGACATGTTTGAACTGTGGTGTTGGAGAAGACTCTTGGGAGTTCTTTGGACAGCAAGGAGATCGAACCAGTCAATCCTAAAGGAAATCAACCCTAAAGATTCATTGGAAGGATTGATGCTGAAACTTAAGTTCTAATACTTTGGCCACCTGATGCATACAGCTGACCCATTGGAAAAGTCGCTGATGCTGGCAAAGACTGAGGGCAGGAGAAGGGGCTGGCAGAGGATGAGGTGGTTGGGTGGAATCACTGACACAATGGACATGAATCTGAGCAAATTCTAGGAGACACTGAAGGACAGGGAGGCCTAGAATGCTTCATTCCATGGGATCCCAGAGTCGGACACTACTCAGTGACTGAACAGCAGCAACAGCCCTCTACTAAAATAGGAACACACAACTGGCTTCTTTTTCCTTTGTTACTAAATACTGATCATTGAACCAACAGGTGTATGAGAAGGAGGGGTATTTTCTCTCTTTGTTGGATGGTAAAGGATGGGATTGCCCAAAGGGAACTCTCAGTGACTTTTCAAACCAGTGATTACAATGGGAAGCACTTTTTCTAAATATAGTTCATTTTAAATCCCTGCCTTCCCTGTGGGTTGGTAGAACACACTGAAAATAGGAAAACATTTCTCCTTCCCAAGGGCAATTACACCATTTGTCTCTACCAAGTACTTCTGAAAATTGCCTTCCCTAGGTCCTAGGGGTCCCTGAAGGTCCTTGTTATTCATTTTTCCAACAGCACTCCCGAATTCTCCTTGCTACCTTCACCTGCCTCGTGACAACAGATTTTGCTCTCCTACTTCAGTGGATCGATGCTCCAGTGTGCTCTTGGGTTCGTTCTCATAATCTTCCTGAAGAGAAGTGGGTGAAAAGGAGAGCTAGTTTCCACTGGTAGCCTTGAGACCAGGTAGAGAGGCTAGATGCACATCTGGCTATGAGAACGTGAGTCTTGGCACTTTTTCCAGCCCTGGACTCAAGATAAACTTTATCCCTCTTTTCTTGGTGAGCTGATGAAATGGAAAAGCCTTGGATTAGGACAGCAGCCACTTCCTGGCACACTACAGGAGAGAGACTGATTGGTGTTGCCTGGCACACTACAGGAGAGAGACTGATTGGTGTTGCCTGGCACACTACAGGAGAGAGACTGATTGGTGTTGCCTGGCACACTACAGGAGAGAGACTGATTGGTATTGCCTGGCACACTACAGGAGAGAGACTGATTGGTGTTGTAGGGGCCCCAAGAACAGAAGACTCTTGGCATGGTGATGAGGAGCTTGGAAGGAAAGCAATGAAGGTTCCTGGGCAGGGGCTTTAACGGGCACCAGGAGTGCCAGCCAATGTTTCCTCAGGGACTGAGGATTGAGCAAACCTCTTCCCTGAGAGAGGAGCAGGTTGGGACTGGCACCAAGAACAGAAGTCCATATATATGGTGGGGCTGCTGAGCTAGCCCTGATCACCAAGGGTGGCTTTGGGTTCTCTTTTTGGGGTGTCAGGGCTGTGAACAGAAGCAGTCTTGGGCTCCCTGCACAGCCAGGCAAACTGGGCCTTCCAGATGACCTTGACCAGGGTTTCCTAAGGCTGAGCTTCCGAGTCTCTATTTCAGCCATAAGTTCCTGAAGGCAGTCATGTGTAAAGCACAGGGTGGAATTGAGAAATTCTGAAGCACAGCTGGCTATGCATCCAAGAGGAGCTTCAACAGGGTGTCTGGGTCCCCTAGTATTCTCCTGTGCCAGATCCCAAGTGCAGCTGTGTCTGTGACACCCAGCAGGGTTAGTCAGGCTCTGAGCAGCTGACTCCTCTGATCAGGTTCATGGACCCCATCATGCCAAGCCCAGGTGACACAAGAAGACTTGTAGCTGAGTAGACTTGGCACCAGGGACTCAACAGGTAGGTGCCAGGACAAACACCCGAAGGGCAGAGGCAGGTTCTGGCAAATCTTTGGTCTTCTTATTATAGGATTCTGATACCTTTCAAACTGATGGTCAGGGAGACATAGAGTGTACACCAGACCCCAGGCATCAGGGGGAAACTGGCTCAGCTGAGTTTCATGCTCCAGAGACCTCCCCTCTCTGCATGATCCATGGAGGGAGCAGGCCTACTGGTGGCTTCTTTTGCTCACTGCAGCTACTCTTTGCAGCCTTCTCTCCTTCGTGGAGGAGCTTTATTATGATGGCTTCCTACACTTGTTTTCACTTCTAAAGTTTCTCTTACAAACACACAGGAGGCAGAGTATAGGCAGCAGGCTGTATGAAAGTCCACAAATTTAAATGCCACAGCTATTTTAACCAGTACCTCTGAAACTCCAGTACTTTGGCCACCTCATGCGAAGAGCTGACTCATTGGAAAAGATTCTGATGCTGGGAGGGATTGGTGGTAGTAGGAGAACGGGAAGACAGAGGATGAGATGCCTGGATGGCATCATGGATTCAATGGACGTGAGTTTGAGTGAACTCCGAGAGATGGCGATGGACAGGGAGGCCTTGTGTGCTGAGATTCATGGGGTCGCAAAGAGTCGAACATGACTGAGTGACTGAACTGAACTGAACTGATATATATATATATATATATATATATATATATATAAACTGATATATAAATATAAATACATAAATGTTATATATATACATATAAACTGATATATATATATTCAGTTCAGTTCAGTTCAGTCACTCAGTCGTGTCCGACTCTTTGCAAGCCCATGAATCACAGCCTGCTATATATATATGTGTGTGTGTATGTGTCTAGAACTTCATACTGTTTCTCACTTTTTAATATTATGAACAATGCTAAAATGAATATCCAACTATAATTGTGTTTCTGTATTAGATTTTCTAGGAGAAGAATTGTTGGGATAAAGAGTAAGCCCCTTTAAAGAGTTTGATACATATTAACAAATTGCCCCAAAAATAGTTGCATCCATTCACATCCTAACCAATTGCATACGAAAGTAATCATTTTCATACATCTGACTGCAAACACAATACATTCAGTCTTTTACATCTTTGCCTATCTAGTCACTCAAGTCACACCTCAATACAAGTCCACTTTCCTTTTGATTTTAATGTAATTGAACAATATGTAGGGCATTTGGCCAATGGTATCTCTTCTTTGAAAAGTGCCCATTCATATTGTTTACCAGTATTTTATTAGGGACAGTACTATTTTTCATACTGATGGGTAAGTGCTCTTTAAATGTTTGAAATATTGCATCTTGGTTGTAGTTGGAAAACATGCCTTTCACATTCCTTCATTTTATCCTTGTATATTGTCTTTTTCTATGTACAAGTTAAAGCAATTTAAATGTGTTTAAGTGATCTTTTTTCATTATACTTTCTGAATTTTGTTTCCAACCAACAGCCCTGCCCATTATAAAATTATGAAAATCTTCATTCAAAACAGCTTGTGGACTTCACATTTTTAATCTATTAGGGATGTATTTGTTGAGAAATGACATCAAAATCTAGCATTATTTTCTCTCCAAAGTGTAGGTCAGGTGTCCCAATACCACTTACTAAATAATCCACATCTCCCCACTGAAATGAATTGTCATCTTCATCAAATTCTAAATTCCCATCTGGTCTTATTCTTGAAAATTTCTTCAACCAGTTAATATATGTTGCATGATTCCAGGATGACCTCTTTGAAAGAAAACTGTAGGGAAGGTAAGGGGCAGAATTAAGAGACAAAAAGACCAAAAAAAAAAAAGAGAGAGAGAGAGAGAGACAGATAGACAGACACTTAGAAAAGAAACGTTTTGTAATGCTGAAAGGAAAGCTTACAGAACTATTCAGTTCAGTTCAGTTCAGTTCAGTTCAGTCACTCAGTTGTGTCCAACTCTTTGCACCCCCATGAATCACAGCACGCCAGGCATCCCTGTCCATCGCCAACTCCCGGAGTTCACTCAGACTCACATCCATTGAGTCAGGGATGCCATCCAGCCACCTCATCCTCAGTCGTCCCTTCTCCTCCTGCCCCCAATCCCTCCCAGCATCAGAGTCTTTTCCAATGAGTCAATTCTTCACATGAGGTGGCCAAAGTACTGGAGTTTCAGTTTTAGCATCATTCCTTCCAAAGAAATCCCAGGGCTGATCTCTTTCAGAATGGACAGGTTGGGTCGCCTTGCAGTCCAAGGGACTCTCCAGAGTCTTCTCCAACACCACAGTTCAAAAGCATCAATTCTTCAGTGCTCAGCCTTCTTCACAGTCCAACTCTCACATCCATACATGACCACAGGAAAAACCATAGCCTTGACTAGATGGACCTTAGTCAGCAAAGTAATGTCTCTGCTTTTGAATATACTATCTAGGTTGGCCATAACTTTTCTTCCAAAGAGTAAGTGTCTTTTAATTTCATGGCTGCAGTCACCATCTGAAGTGATTTTGGAGCCCAAAAAATAAAGTCTGACACTGTTTCCACTGTTTCCCCATCTATTTCCCATGAAGTGATGGGACCAGATGCCATGATCGTTTTCTGAATGTTGAGCTTTAAGCCAGCTTTTTCACTCTCCTCTTTCACTTTCATCAAGAGGCTTTTAGTTCCTCTTCACTTTCTGCCATAAGGGTGGTGTCATCTGCATATCTGAGGTTATTGATATTTCTCCCAGCAATCTTGATTCCAGCTTGTGTTTCTTCCAACTCAGTGTTTTTCATGATGTACTCTGCATATAAGTTAAATAAGCAGGGTGACAATATACAGCCTTGACATGCTCCTTTTCCTATTTGGAACCAGTCTGTTGTTCCATGTCCAGTTCTAACTGTTGCTTCCTGACCTGCATACAGAATTCTCAAAAGGCAGGTTAGGTGGTCTGGTATTCCCATCTCTCTCAGAATTTTCCACAGTTTATTGTGATCCACACAGTCAAAGGCTTTTGCATAGTCAATAAAGCAGAAATAGATGTTTTTCTGGAACTCTCTTGCTTTTTCCGTGATCCTGAAGATGTTGGCAATTTGATCTCTGGTTCCTCTGCATTTTCTAAAACCAGCTTGAACATTAGGGAGTTCACGGTTCACATATTGCTGAAGCCTGGCTTGGAGAATTTTGAGCATTACTTTACTAGCATGTGAGATGAGTGCAATTGTGCAGTACATATAGTTCTGCGAAATATATCACAATTAATTTTCAGTAGAGAAATACGGATTTTTAGTTGGAGTTTCAATATCAAACTCTCAAAAATTAGTGGAATGAATATACACTGAAGTAGAAGGATATAGTAGACCTGAACCAGCACACTAAGCACAGGCGGCTGCGACCGGCGCTCTAAGCGCTGCCAAGAAGAGTTACCCTACATCCGAAGTCAGGGGCAGCAGCCAAGAGTGCCAGGCTGTGATGGGCCAGGAACAGCCAAGAGGAGCTACCCCCGCGTCAGAGGCCAAGGGCGGCGGCCGAGAGGAGATACCCCGTGTTCGAGGTCAGGGGGTCTCCTCGTTTTCTTTAATTATGAACACATGATAATATTTTTACAGGAGACTTGGAAAATACAGAACAAATGTACATATAGTTCTGCTATATATATCACGATTAATTTTCAGTAGAGAAATAAGGATTTCTAGGTGGAGTTTCAATATCAAACTCTCAAAAATTAATGGAATGAATATACACTAATGTAGAAGGAAATAGTAGACCTGAAATGCACCATGAACCAATTCAATGTAATTTAGATGTATCTAATTTTCATACAACAGTAGGATACAAATTCTATTTAAGTACCCACAGGCTATAAACTAGGAGACATTGGAACATACACAGGGACATAAGAACATGAAAGTGAAAGTGTTAGTCGCCTAGTGTGTCCAACTCTTTGTGACCCCCTGGACTGTAGCCTAACAGGCTCCTCTGTCCATGGACATCTCCAGGCAAGAATACTGGAGTGATTTCCTATTTCCTTCTCCAGGGGATCTTCCTAAACCAGGGATCAAACCTGAGTCTCCTGCAATTCAGGCAGATTCTTTACTGTCAGGGAGGCACCAGGGAAACCCATAGGAACATAAAACCAGGTGCAAAAGTTCAAACAGAGTCTGCTGCAATATCTCAGGAACTATTAGAAAGCAACATCAAAACAGATTTGAAAATAAACACGTAATTTCAAATGCAATGTGACATTTGCCAAAAGAGATCTTTGACTTAGGCATTGAAAGCCTCAAGAGTTGGCCACCATTCTTTACTGTGTTGCTGCTATTGTAGTCATCACTATGTGTACCAGTTACTGTGGCTGCATAAGAATTTACCCTGAAGAGATGGTGGCTTACAACCTGCACAAGTTGTGTGCATAGAGTCTGTGGGTCGGGAATTAGAACACTGTTTTCTCTGCTCCATGATGTCTGAGGCCTTGGCTGGGAAGCCTGAGGCAGGTGGTCATGGAATCCTCTGAGAGCACACTCACTCACATGTCTGTCATCTGGGATGCACAGAAGGTGGGCTCTGAGGACCAGAGCACTTTAGAGGAGCTTGACTTCCTCCCAGTGTGGTGACCTCTGGGGATACTGTCTTCCCAGAGGCAGCTCAGGGATCCCACTGCCCTGGGACCAGTCCAGAAGCAGCACTGCCATCTGCCACTTGGCCTTGGATGTCATACAGCATCACTTTCTGCCACACTCCATCAGAACAACCAGTCCCAAACCAGCTTAGACTCAACTGTCAGGGCACAGACCCCACCTCTGTCTGTAGAGAAGGCTGAAAAGCCCACCTCAGCAGAACACCTGGGCCTGAAGGCCATCACGTCCATTAGCGAGACAGGCTCCTGGCTACACAGTTATGATGGTCATCATGTTTATGTGCAAAGAAAGGGGGTGAATCCATTCTCTTCACTTGCACAGGGAATGTCCTTTATGAAGGTAGCAGGTAGCTCTGTGGTTTGAGAAAGGTGATGACTATCTCTGATCAGCCCAGGAGTTTGAGGCACCACCCTCTCCCCCGCTGCCCCTTCTCTTGTCTTCCTCAGTGCCTGCATCCACTGCCACAGGGTGAAACGAGCACCTCATGGCAGATTTACGAGTCTTGGGAAGAAAAGACCACTCCCCCAAAAGCAGACAGTGGAAACATCATCTTTGCCTCATGACATTCCTCATCTAGAGAACAGGGACTATGCCGGGGCCTCTGTCACAGGATATCCTGAACATTTAATCGTTACATAAACTCACTCAAAACAGTGCCTGTCTAGCACAAAACAAACCATTCCATTACTCGTGATGAGGTAAAAATTCACGGGGCACTCAGAGTTTTAGATGAATCTAGAGAGACATATAGAATGCATGGAAAATTCTGTATTCATACAGACAATGCTTAAAAATCTTCAAGCCAGTCTTTAGCAATACGTGAAAGTATTCCAGATGTTCAAGCTGGTTTTTAAAAAGGCAGTGGAACCAGAGATCAAATTGCCAACATCTGCTGGATCATGGAAAAAGCAAGAGAGTTAGAGAAAAGCATCTATATCTCCTTTATTGTCTATGCCAAAGCCTTTGACTGTGTGGATCACAAGAAACTGTGGAAACTTTTGAAAGAGATGGGAATACCAGACCACCTAACCTGCCTCTTGAGAAATCTGTATGCAGGTCAGGAAGCAACAGTTAGAACTGGACATGGAGCAACAGACTGGTTCCAAATAAGGAAAGGAGTACATCAAGGCTGTATATTGTCATCCTGCTTATTTAACTTATGTGCAGAGTACATAATGAGAAATGCTGGGCTGGAAGAAGCACAAGCTGGAGTCAAGATTGCCGGGAGAAATATCAATAACTTCAGATATGCAGATGACACCATCCTTATGGTAGAAAGTGAAGAAGAAATAAAGAGCCACTTGATGAAACTGAGAGAGGAGAGTGAAAAGGTTGGCTTAAAGTTCTACAATCAGAAAACTAAGATCATGGCATCTGGTCCCATCACTTCATGTCAAATAGATGCAGAAGAATTGGAAACAATGACTGGATTTATTTATTTATTTTACACTCTAAGATCACTGCAGATAGTAACTGCAGCCATGAAATTAAAAGAATACTTACTCCTTGGAAGGAAAGTTATGACCAACCTAGACAGCATATTAAATAGCAGAGACATTACTTTGTCATAAAAGGTCCATCTAGTCAAGGCTATGGTTTTTCCAGTGGTCATGTATGGATGTGATAGTTGGACTATAAAGAAAGCTGAGCACGGAGAATTGATTATTTTAAACTGTGATGTTGAACAAAACCCTTGAGAGCCCATTAGACTCCAAGGAGATCCAACCAGTGTTTCCTAAAGATCAGTCCTGGGTTTTCATTCAACTCCAGTATTTTGGCTCCCTGATGTGAAGAGCTGATTCATTTGAAAAGACCCTTATGCTGGGAGGGATTAAGGGTAGGAGAGAAGGGGATGACAGAGGATGAGGTGGCTGGATGGCATCACCGACTCAATAGACATGGGTTTGGGTGAACCCCAGGGGTTGGTGATGGACAGGGAGGTCTGGTGTGCTGCGGTTCATGGGGCTGCAAAGACTCGGGCATAACTGAGGGACTGAATTGGACTGAACAGAAGACAGCCTGTCCCACCTTTCCCCCATTGCCTGGCACACGAGAGTCACTCAGGGACAAGTGGCTGAATGAGCAGATGGGTTGTGAGGACAGCAGAAATTCGTGGCAGAGCTGGGCATATGATAACATCCGTCTTGTGAACGGTCCCTTCACACCTGAAGGAACAGAGAAGACAAGCCACCTTTGTCTTGTTTTGACCAAGCAAAAACAACTGTTACTGAGACAAGAGCCTTCTCCAGCTCAGGAGGCTCCTCAGGCCCCTTTCATGTCCTTGTTCCTCTGACTGTAAATGAAAGGGTTGAACATGGGTGGTACCACCACATACAACACCATGGATACTGAATCCTTGGCTGTGTAGGAGGAAGAAAGCAGCAGGGACACCCCAAAGAGGGTCCTATAGAATAATGACACCACAACAGGGTAGGGACTGCAAGTGGAAAAGGCTTTCAGCTTGTCCTGGAAAGACCAAAGTCTCAGGATGGCTAAAAAATTCTGCATGCAGGAGGCAGAGATACAGACAAAGGGAGTGACAAAAAGAAAGCTCCTCATGGTATAAACCACCAACTCACTGAAGCAGATATCTGAGCAGGAGAGCTTTAGAAATGCATAGAGTTCACAGAAGATGTGAATTCTGACACTTGTACAGAATGACAGTGTGCTCATAAGGACTGTGTGGATCAAGGGATAGAAGTTTGTGACTGTCAGAGCCTCAGGCACTGATGTGATACAGTGTTGGGGGCTCATGGTTGTGGCATAGTGGAGAGGGTGACATATGGCTACAAATCTGTCATAGGCCATCACTGCTAAGAGGACGTCCAGCTCTGGAAACAAAATTAGGAAATATATCTGAGTGAGGCACACCACATAGGGGATGGCTTGGCTCTGGATTTAGATGTTTAGCAGCATTTTTGGTACAGTGAAACAGGTGAAGTGTATGTCCACACTGGACAGGGTATCTATGATGAAGTACATGGGGGGTGTGGAGGTTGGAGGTCGAGCCTATGGCCAGCATGATCACTATGTTCCCACCACAGCGACCAGGTCCATGGACAGGAACAGACAGAAGGAAAAGGGCTGATATTTGGGCACCTCTGACACTCCTAGGAAGAGGAATTCTGAGATGACAGTTCGTTTGCCTCTTCCTATGGCTTCTGTTGTCTGTAGATAGCATTGGAAATACATTTGTCAACAAGACCAGAGGCAATCTGGGGAATCACGCACTGCAGCCTCCCTCAGTGGTTAAAACCAAGGTTAAAACTGTACTGGCTACCTTCGACAAGGAGCTCCAGCCTGGGGTAGTAAGGACGTGACTTATTTGTGGGACTGTCTGGTCACCACAGAATGCAGAAGGGGCAAGCTGTGGCTCTGCTTGTAACTTACCTTCTCAGTCAGGCACTCCTGCTTCCCCAGGAGGAAAGAAGAACCAGACAGCGATGAATGGAAGGCCTGCTTTGGGGGAAAGTGGCTGGAGACAGCAAAGGCAGTTGAGTTGTCACTGGGAGTGCATTAGTTGGATCCCTACGGGCCTTTTTGTTTTAGTCAGGAAAGAGTCTGGGTGAGGACGCCTAGGACAAATTCTGTGTGTGTGTGTTGTGCACGTGTGTGTATATGTACTTAGACATAGCTCCTTCATAGATGTATATATAGATATGTATGTTATGTATTTATAGTCACAGAAAAATTCACAAAACGATGTTCTCCAAAATGCTAACCAACAGTGGTTATCTCTGGGGTATGGGAGCTTTACTTGTGTCTTTCTTTCAATGCTAAACAGCTATAAATCTCCCAAACTATATTGCTTGCATGTTAAGAAGTCTTTCAGGAGGTGTCTGTGATGGTCTATGTTGGAGGCACAATCCCAGTGAGGAGCTCAAGGCTCATGAGACCCTGTCATACTTAAGGGTGTATCTAAGAAGTTATGTCCCTGTGTCTCTGTTGCTCCTTTTCAAGTCCATGTCACAGAATCCACAAAGGCTAAATGCTCATGTGGTGTGATTCCACTAGGCATACTGATGTGCACTTACAAATCTAAAATCCAGAGGAACTCCAAAACTGATTGAAACCTCATTTTAGAATATTGACACTAAAATAGGCAGATGATGACGCTCTCCATCCAAAAAATTCAATGAATCTCAAAAAGGATAAAAACAAAAGATCCACACCAAGACAGATTGTGATCACACTATCAAAAGCCAGAGAGATAATCTTGAAAACAGCAAAGCAGGAGCAACTTTTGTACAGATTGATCCTCATAAGAGTGATAGTTTCTTATCAAAATCCATGAAGGCAATGGGGTGACATAGTTAAAGTTCTGAAAGAAAAGAAAACCTGTCACCTGAGAACTCCACACCTGACAAAACTTTCCTCCAAAATAAAACAACAAATTAAGACATTGCCTGATAAATTCAATCTGAGATAATTCTTTGCTAGTAGATGAAAACTAGAAGCAGTGCTCAAAGGAGTTTTTCTGGCTGAGATGAAAGGACACTAAACAATAACTTGAAGTTGTGCTGAGAAATAAAGCATATTAGCAAAAGTAAATATATAAGTAAACATAAAAGTTAATATTAATGTATTTTCAGTTTATAACTTCTCTCTTTTCAAATATGATTAAATACAAAAGCATAAAACAATGATTATAAAACAGTGCCAATGAGCACACAATGTAGAAAGATATAAACTGTGGCAATAACAGTTTAAGGGGTTTAGAACCTCCTAGTTTGATTTAATGTCAACTTTGCTTCAATAGTTGAGTTACTTCAAACTAGATTCTTCTAAATATTGAGAAAAGATATTCATTGTACTCTCCAGGGAAACCACTAAGAACATGTACACTGAAATAAATGAGAAGGGACTCAAGATGGTAGGTATCTAGAAAATACCAATCTAACCCACGTTTGTCAGTAATGGAGGAACTGAGAGATAAAATATATAATACATAAGCTAGGAAAAAGATAATTGGTGAAAGGAAGCTCTTATCAAAAACTACTTTAAATGTAAGTGGAGGTGGAGAAAAGATGGTGGAGGAATAGGACAGGGAGAACACTTTCTCCCTCACTACTTCATCAAAAGAACATTTCAACGCTGAGTAAACCCCACAAAACAACTTCTGATTGCTGGCAGAGGACATCAGGCATCCAGCAAAGCAGATCATTGGCTTCAAAAACAGGTAGGAATAAATATAAAAGACGAAAAAAGGGACAAAGGAGGTAGGGAGGGAGCCCCGTCCCAGGAAGGGAATCCCGTCCAGGGAAGAGACTCTTAAAAAGAGAGGTTTCCAAACATCAGGAAACATTCTCGCAGCAGTCTGTGGCGAGCCCTGGAAGCACAGAGGGCAACATAACAGGAAGGAAAAATAAATAAATAATTAAACCAACAGATTACGAGTTCAACAGTAAAACCCCCAGCGGATAAGCAGCACAAACGCCTGCATCCGACAGCAGCAAGTGGGGGTTGGGCAGGGAGGAGTGCGAGGCGCCAGCGACAGTGCTTTCTAAGAATTGGGCCGCGGGAGACGTAGGCTGCAGGGCTTTGCTCAAGAATCAGGTTGTAACATGGCCAGAATCGGGTCTGCACGTGGTCAGACAAACTATCTTGGACTAGCAAACCAGACTGTGGGAAAGCTAACACGAAAAACACTCAAACATAAGACACCGACAGGCCCACGCACAGAACAAAGGACAGATCGGAAATAGCCAGCTGCAGACCATCCCCCTCCGGTGACAGACAGCCAGAGCCTTAAGTGCTGGAAGGGGGCAATCGCAGCTCAAGAGAGACATTACCTACCAAATTGCAAGCAGGTTTCTTTGCTAACTAAGACTTCTGGGGGCTCTGGACAGTCATCATCTGCCTGAGAAAGAGCCCCAGCGGCACACCCAGAAAATTGGGCAGCACGGAAAAGCCAGAAATCGCAGCAATTGCGCTCGCCAAACTCCCTAGCTACTCGGACCTGGGAAGGGCACAAAGCGCAGGCTTAACCAAATCTGCGCCTAGGAGGGCTTCCTGAGCGACGAGCCACAGTGGCTTAGACTGGGGAGGTGCATGAAGCCTAGGGCAAGCCTCAGACGGTTATCCGTGAGAAGGGCAAGCCCAGCGCAGAGTCCAACACCACCCTCCCTGTGTCAAGACGGAAATCAGACACCGACGAGACCAGAAAGCAGAGGAAGTCAAACAGAGGGAACTGCCTTGATAGCGACCCCACACAGCCCACAACACCAGAGAAAGTGCCAGATATACCTTTACTACTTTTATGATCAAATTTTTTTTGGGGGAGGGGTTGATGTGGAAGCATGATTTATTTTTAAGAATTTTTTAAAATTTTTTTTGAAAAACTTTTTCTTCTTCTTTTCTTTTCGTCTTTTTTTTCTAAACTTGCTTAAATTTTTAAGTCCTCTATATCTCTATTTATTATTTTTATAGCCTATTATTACTTTTCAAAAAAAACCCTATTTTTAAAGCAAATGCCGTATATAGTCTTTTTGGTGGTGAAAGTTGTCTTTTAATAATTCTGGAGTCTTTTATTTTTATTTTTTTAATTTTTTCTCCTTCTTCTTCTTTTCTTTAATAATTTATTTTTGAAAATCCAATCTCTACTCCAGATTTTTAATCTTTGCATTTTGGTATTTGTTGCCAATTTTGTACATTTAAAAACCTAATCTTCAGTACCCAATTTTACATGAGTGCGAGATTACTGGCTTGACCAATCTCTCCTCCTTTGGACTCTCTTTTTCTCCACCAGGTGGCCTCTGTCTCCTTCCTCCCCCCTTTCCTCTACCCAACTCTATGAATCTCTGTGTGTTCCAGAAGGTGGAGAACACTCAGGGAACTGGTTACTGGCTGGACCTGTATCCATCCTTTTCATCTTCCTCTTTTATCCTCCTGGCCACCTCTGTCTACTTCCTCCCTCTCCTCTTCCAGGTATAACTCTGTGACCACCTCTGAGAGGTCCAGACTTTGGAGCACACACAAGAAAGTGGTTACGGGCTAGCTTGCTCTCTCCTCTTTTGATTCCACCTCATCCCAATCCAGTCACCTCTAACTACCCACTCCCTCTTCTCTCCTCCAAGTAACTCAGTGATCCTCTAGGGGGCGACCCTCAAGGTGGAGAAACCTATCATCTTTAACCTAGATGTTTTAACATTAGTGCTGTATAGATGGAGAAATCATGAGGCTATTGTAAAAAAAAAAAAATCTGAAAACCAGAAACAGGAGGCTTAAGTCTAAATCCTGAAATCATCAGAGAATTCCTGAATACAGGGAAAATTATCCAATAGGAGCTCATCAAATGCCTTCATACCTACACTGAAATTGAGCACCACCAAAGGGGCCAAAAGTTCCAGAACAAGACACACCACACAAATTTTCCAGCAACACAAGAACAAGCCCCTGAGCTTCAATATACTGGCAGCTAAAAATACTCCAAAACCATCGATGTCTCATAACCCATTACTAGACACTTCACAGCACTCCAGAGAGAAGAAATCCAGCTCCATCCACCAGAACTCCAACACAAGCCTCCCTAATCAAAAAACCTTGACAAGCCACTGATACAACCCCACACACAGTGAGGAAGCTCAATAATAAAGAGAATTCCACAAATTCCCGGAATATAGAAAGGCCACCCCAAATGCAGCAATATAACCAAGATGAAGAGACAGAGGAATACCCAGCAGGTAAAGGAACATCAGACATGCCCACCAAACCAAACAAAAGAAGAAGAGATAGGGAATCTACCTGAGAAAGAATTCCGAATATTGATAGTGAAAATGATCCAAAATCTTGAAATCAAAACGGATTCACAGATAAATAGCCTGGAGTCAAGGATTGGGAAGATGCAAGAAAGGTTTAACAAGGACCTAGAAGAAATAAAAAGAGTCAACATTTAATGAATAATGCAATAAATGAGATCAGAAACACTCTGGAGGCAAAAAATAGTAGAATATCAGAGGCACAAGATAGGATTAGTGAAATAGAAGATAGAATGGTAGAGATAAATGAATCAGCAAGGAAAAAAGAAAAACTAATTAAAAGAAATGAGGACAACCTCAGAGACCTCCAAGACAACATGAAACCCTCCAACATTCGAATTATAGGAGTCCCAGAAGAAGAAGACAAAAAGAAAGACCATGAGAAAATACTTGAGGAGATAATAGTTGAAAATTTCCCTAAAATGGGGAAGGAAATAATCACCTAAGTCCAAGAAACCCAGAGAGTGCCAAACAGGATAAACCCAAGGTGAAACACCCCAAGACATATACTAATCAAACTAACAAAGACCAAACACAAAGAACAAATATTAAAAGCAGCAAGGGAAAAACAACAAATAACACACAAGGGGATCCCCATAAGAATAACTGCAGATCTTTCAATAGAAACTCTTCAGGCCAGGAGGGAATGGCAAGACATACTTAAAGTGATGAAAGATAATAACCTTCAGCCAAGACTACTGTACCCAGCAAGGATCTCATTCAAATATGAAGGAGAAATCAAAAGCTTTACAGACAAGCAAAAGCTGAGAGAATTCTGCACCACTAAACCAGCTCTCCAACAAATGCTAAAGGGTAGACTTAAGACAGGAAACACAAAAAGGGCATATGAACCCAAACCCAAAACAATAAAGTAAATGGCAACAGGATCATACTTATCAATAATTGCCTTAAACGTAAATGGGTTGAATGCCCCAACCAAAAGGCAAAGACTGGCAGAATGGATACAAAAACAAGATCCCTATATATGCTGCCTACAAGAGACCCACCTCAAAACAACGGACACATACAGACTAAAAGTGAAGGGCTGGAAAAAGATATTCCATGCAAATAGCGACCAAAAGAAAGCATATCTGATAAAATAGACTTTAAAACAAAGGCTGTGAAAAGAGACAAAGAAGGCCACTACATAATGATTAAAGGATCAATCCAAGAAGATATAACAATTATAAATATATATGCACCCAACATAGGAGCACCGCAATATGTAAGACAAATGCTAACAAACATGAAAGGGGAAATTAATAATAACACAATAATAGTGGGAGACTTTAATACCCCACTCACACCTATGGACAGATCAACTAAACAGAAAATTAACAAAGAAACGCAAACTTTAAATGATACAATAGACCACCTAGACCAAACTGACATCTATAGGACATTTCACCCCAAAACAATGAATTTCACCTTTTTCTCAAGTGCACACGGAACCTTTTCCAGGATAGATCACATCCTGGGTCATAAATCTAACCTTGATAAATTCAAAAAATCGAAATTATTCCAAGCATCTTCTCTGACCATAATGCACTAAGGTTAGATCTCAATTACAGGAGAAAAACTATTAAAAATTCCAACATTTGGAGGCTGAACAACACCCTTCTGAATAATCAACAAATCACAGAAGAAATCAAAAAGAAATCAAAATATGCATAGAAACGAATGAAAATGAAAACACAACTACAAAAAACCTGTGGGACACTATAAAAGCAGTGCTAAGAGGAAAGTTCATAGCAACACAGACATACCTCAAGAAACAAGAAAAAAGTCAAATAAATAACCTAACTCTACACCTAAAGCAACTAGAAAAGGAAGAAATAGAGAACCTCAGAGTTAGTAAAAGGAAAGAAATCCTAAAAATTAGGGCAGAAATAAATGCAAAAGAAACAAAAGAGACCATAGCAAAAATCAACAAAGCAAAAAGCTGGTTCTTTGAAAGGATAAACAAAATTGACAAACCATTAGCCAGACTCATCAAGAAACAAAGAGAAAAAAAATCAAATCAATAAAATTATAAATGAAAATGGAGAGATCACGACAGACAACACAGAAATACAAAGAATCATAAGAGACCACTATCAGCAATTAGATGCCAATAAAATGGACTTGGAAGAAATGGACAATTACTTAGAAAAGTACAACTTTCCAAAACTGAACCAGGAAGAAATAGAAAATCTTAACAGACCCATCACAAGCATGGAAATTGAAAGTGTAATCAGAAATCTTCCAGCAAACAAAAGCCCCGGTCCAGACAGCTTCACAGCTGAATTCTACCAAAAATTTCGAGGAGAGCTAACACCTATCTTACTGAAACTATTCCAGAAAATTGCAGAGGAAGGTAAACTTCCAAACTCATTCTATGAGGCCACCATCACCCTAATACCAAAACCTGACAAAGACACCACAAAAAAGAAAACTACAGGCCAATATCACTGATGAACATAGATGCAAAAATCCTTAACAAAATCCTAGAAATCAGAATCCAGCAACACTCTAAAAAGATCATACACCATGACCAAGTGGGCTTTATCCCAGGGATGCAAGGATTATTCAATATCTGCAAATCAATCAATGTAATTGACCACATTAACAAATTGAAAAATAAAAATCATATGATTATCTCAATAGATGCAGAGAAGGCCTTCGACAAAATTCAACATTAATATATGATAAAAACTCTCCAGAAAGCAGGAATAGAAGAAACGTACCTCAACATAATAAAAGCTATATATGACAAACCCACAGCAAACTTTATCCTCAATGGTGAAAAATTGAAACCATTTCCCCTAAAGTCAGGAACAAGACAAGTGTGCCCACTTTCACCAGGCTCTACTACAAAGCCACAGTCATTAAGACAGTATGGTACTGGCAACAAAGACAGAAATATAGATCAATGGAACAAAATAGAAAGCCCTGAGATAAATCCACACACCTATGGACACCTTATCTTCGACAAAGGAGGCAAGAACATACAATGGAATAAAGACAGTCTCTTTAACAGGTGGTGCTGGGAAAACTGGTCAACCACTTGTAAAAGAATGAAACTAGATCTCTCTCTAACACCACACACAAAAATAAACTCAAAATGGATTAAAGATCTAAACGTAAGACCAGAAACTATACAACTCCTAGAGGAAAACATAGGCAAAACACTCTCCGACATAAATCACAGCAGGATCCTCTATGATCCACCTCCCAGTATACTGGAAATAAAAGCAAAAATAAACAAATGGGATCTAATTAAAATTAAAAGCTTCTGCACAACAAAGGAAACTATAAGCAAGGTGAAAAGACAGCCTTCTGAATGGGAGAAAACTATAGCAAATGAAGCAACTGACAAACAGCTAATCTCAAAATATACAAGCAACATATGCAACTCAACTCCAGAAAAATAAACGATCCAATAAAAAAAATGGGCCAAAGGACTAAATAGGCATTTCTCCAAAGAAGACATACAGATGGCTAACAAACACATGAAAAGATGCTCAACATCACTCATTCTCAGAGAAATGCAAATCAAGACCACAATGAGGTACCATTTCACACCAGTCAGAATGGCTGCGATCCAAAAGTCTACAAGCAATAAATGCTGGAGAGGATGTGGAGAAAAGGGAACCCTCTTACTCTGTTGGTGGGAATGCAAACTAGTACAGCCACTATGGAAAACAGTGTGGAGATTCCTTTAAAAATTGCAAATAGAACTGCCTAATGATCCAGCAATCCCACTGCTGGGCATACACACTGAGGAATCCAGAATTGAAAGAGACACATGTACCCCAATGATCATTGCAGCATTTTTTATAATAGCCAGGACATGGAAACAACCTAGATGTCCATCAGTAGATGAATGGATAAGAAAACTGTGGTACATTTACACAATGGAGTATTACTCAGCCCTTAAAAAAATAAATTTGACTCAGTTCTAATGAGATGGATGAAAGTGGAGCTGATTATACAGAGTGAAGTAAGCCAGAAAGAAAAACACCAATACAGTATACTGACACATATATATGGAATTTAGAAAGATAGTAATGATGACCCTGTATGTGAGACAACAAAAGAGACACAGAGGTATAGAATGGACTTTTAGACTCTGAGGGAGAGGGAGAGGGTGGGGTGATTTGGGAGAATGGCATTGAAATAGGTATACTATCATCTAAGAAACGAATTGCCAGTCTATGTTCAATGCAGGATGCAGGATGCTTGGGGCTGGTGCACGGGATGATCCAGGGAGATGATGTGGGGTGGGAGGTGGGAGGGAGCTTTGACATTGGGATATCGTGTACACTTGTGGCTGATTCGTGTCAATGTATGGCAAAAGAAATACAGTATTGTAATGTAGAATAAAGTATTAAAAAAATAAAAAGAAATAAATGTAAGTGGATTATCTGCTCCAAATATAATTAGAGACGAGAAAAAATGAATCTAAAAATATGACCCAACTATATACCGTGTACAAGAAACTCTCTTTAGAACAAAAAGCATAAGAAGGTTGAAAGTTGGAGAAGGCAATGGCACCCTACTCCAGTACTCTTGCCCGGAAAATCTCATGGACGGAGGAGCCTGGTGGGCTGCAGTCCATAGGGTCGTTAAGGGTCGGACACGACTGAACGACTTCACTTTCACTTTTCACTTTCATACATTGGAGAAGGAAATGGCAACCCACTCCAGTGTTCTTGCCTAGAGAATCCCAGGGATGAGGGAGCCTGGTGGGCTGCCATCCATGGGGTCACATAGAGTCGGACACGACTGAAGTGACTTAGCAGTAGCAGTAGCAGGTTGAAAGTTAAGAGATGAAAAAGCTTTCCATACAAATAATACTCAAAAGAGATCTAGGGTGGCTGTAGTAATATCAGATAAAATTAGACTTTAAGTCAAAATTTACCATAAAAGACAAAGATCATAAAATGAGTGAAAAGATAAATTCATAAGCCAGAAATAATTATTGTGAACATAGTTTACACCTAACAGCAAAGTCCCAAATTGTTTGAAGCAGACATTGACAGAATGGAAGGGAGATACACCCATTCTACAATGGTAGTTGGAGACTTCAATACTCTACCTTTAATAATGGGTAGAACAACCAAACAGAAGATCAGTAAAGAAAAAGAGGACTTGAACAACATAAAAGCCAACTAGACCTAGCATATGTATACAGTATCTGCCACCGAACAGTAGCAGAAAAAATGCAATATTCTCCACTATAGAAAGTGTGTTAACCCAAAATAGTCTTGGGAAAGTTTAAAAGATTGAAATCGCCCATAATATGAGCTGTACCCATAAGTAACAGAAAGAAAAATTGAAAATTCAAAAATATGTGAATCCTAGAATCAAAGAACAAATTAGATAAATTAGGAAATACATTGAGATGAATGAAAATGAAAAAACAATGCACAAAAACTTATGGTATAGGTCTATACTATTTCTGAACTTCTTTTTGCCCATCTTTGCATGAAATGTTCCCTTGGTATTTCTAATTTCCTGGAACAATTGTTTTCCTCTATTTCTTTGCACTGGTCACTAAGGAAGGCTTCTTATCTCTCTTTGCTATTTTTTTGGTACTCTGCATTCAAATGGGTATATCTTTCCTTTTCTCCTTTGGCTTTAACTTCTCTTCTTTTTGCAGCTATTTGGAAGGCCTCTTCAGACAGCCATTTTGCTTTTCTGCATTTCTTTTTCTTGGGAATAGTCCTGAATCCTGTCTTATGTACAATGTCTTAAAACTCCATCAAGAGTTCATCAAGCATTCTCTCTATCAGATCTAGTCCCTTGAATCTATTTGTCACTTCTACTGTATGATCATTAGGGATTAGATTTAGGTGATACCTGAATGGTCTAGTGGTTTTCCCCATTTTCTTCAATTTTGAATTCTGAATTTGCTAATAAGGGGTTCATGATCTGAGCCACAGTCAGCTCCTGGTCTTGTTTTTGCTGACTGTATAGACTTCTCCATCTTTGGCTGTAAAGAATATAATCGATTTGATTTCGGTGTTGGCCATCTGGTGATGTCCACGTGTAGAGTCTTCTCGTGTGTTGCCAGAAGAGGATGTTTGCTATGACCAATGTGTTCTCCTGGCAAAACTGGTTAGCCTGTGTATTCCAAGGCCAAATTTGCCTGTTACCCCAGGTGTTTCTTGACTTCCTACTTTTACATTCCAGTTCCCCATAATGAAAAGGACATCTTTTGGGAGTGTTATTTCTGAAAAGTCTCAAAATTCTCCAAGCCAGGCTTCAGCAATACATGAACCGTGAACTTCCAGATATTCAAGCTGGTTTTAGAAAAGGCACAGGAACCAGAAATCAAATTGCCAACATCTACCGAATCATTGAAAAAGAGTTTAAAAGAGAATTACAGAGACAAATCTATTTCTTCTTTATTGACTCTGCCAAAGATGTTGATCTTGTGGATCACAAAAAACTGTGGGAAGTACTGAAAGAGGTGGGAACACCAGACAGCCTGACCTGCCTCTTTAGAAATCTGTATGCAGGTCAGGAAGCAACAGTCAGAACTGGACATGGAACCACAGACTGAAACCAAGTCAGGAAGCGAGTATGTCAAGGCTGTATATTGTTACCCTGCTATTTTCACTTATATGCACAGTACATCATGAGAAACACTGTGCTGGATGAAGCACAAGCTGGAATCAAGATTGTTGGGACAATGGACATGAGTTTGGGGAAACCATGGGTGTCTGTGATGGACAGGGAGGACTGGCATTCTGCAGTCCATGGTGTTGCAATGAGTTGGACACAACTCAGAGACTGAACTGAACTGAAATTAAGTGGAAATGTTTTCCATGTACATGGACTGGAAGATTTAACATTGTTAAGTTGACAGTACACACAAAGTGGTCTACAGACAATGCAATCCTCATCAAAATCTCGACAGCATTTTTTGCATAAATGGAAAATCTCCTCCAAAATTCATACGGAACTGCATGTTCCCCAACTTCCTGGTGCTTTGTAATTCTCCCCTAACTTCAATACTATGAATTCCTCCATGTGCCTTCAGGGAGCCTACCGAATTGGGACAGCTGACCAACACTTTGGAGAGAAAATAATGCTAGATTCAGATGTCATTTCTTACCAAATACATTCCCAACAGATTAAAAAATGTGAAGTCCTAGAAGTTATTTTGAATGAACATTTTCATAGCTTTATAATGGGCAGGACCATTGGTTGGAAACAAATTTCAGACAGTATAATGAAAAAATAATCACTTAAATCACTTAAACTTAAATTGCTTTAACTTGTACATAGAAAAGACCATGTACAAAGATACAACGAAGGAATGTGGAGGGAATGTGTTTTGCAATTATGACCAAGATTCAATATTTTAAACATGTAAAGAGAACTTGCCCATCAGTATGAAAAATATTACTGTCCCGAATAGAACACTGGTAAACAATATGAATGGGCACTTTTCAAAGAAGAGATACCATTGGCCAAATGCCTTAAATATTGTTCAATTACATTAAAATTGAAAGGAAAGTGGACTTGTTTCAAGATGTGACTTGAGTGACTAGATGGGCAAAGATGTACAAGCTTGAATCTATTCCGTTTGCAGTGGGATGTATGAAAATGATCACTTTCATACACAATTGGTTAGGATGTGAATGGATGAAAATTGAGGGGGGGGCATTTTGTTAATATGTAACAAACTTTTAAAGGGGATTACTCTTTATCCCAACATTTCCTTGCCTAGAAAATCTATTGCAGAAAAACAACAATTGTAGGGCATTCATTTTGGCATTGTTCATAATACTAAAAATGAGAAACAGCATGAAGGACTATATATATATATATATATATATATATATACACACACACACACACACACACACACACACACACACACACAGTACTCGTTAAAATAGCCATGGTATTTAAATTTGTGGATTTTCATACAGCCTGCTGCCCACACCCTGCCTCCTGTGTGTTTGTATAGAGCTTTAGAAGCACAAACAAGTGTAGGAAGCCATCATAATAAAGCTCCTCCAAGGAGAGAAGGCTGCAAGGAGTAGCTGCAGTAGACCTAAAAGCAGCCACCCACAGGCCTGCTCCCTCCATGGATGATGCGGAAAGGGGAGGCCTCTGGAGCGTGAAAGTCAGCTGAGCCAATGGCCCCTGATGCCTGGGGTCTGGTGTACACTCTATGTCTCCTCGACCATCAGTTTGAAAGGTTTCAGAATCCTACAAGAGGATCAAATATTTCCCAGAACTGGCCTCTACCCCTTGGGTGCCTGTCCTGGCACCTACTTGTCAAGTCCCCAGTGTTGAGTCTACTAGATTACAAGTCTTCTTGTGTCACCTGGGCTTGGCAAGATTGGATCCATGAACCTGCTCAGAAGAGTCAGCTGCTCAGAGCCTGACTAACCCTGCTGGGTGTCACAGACAGAGCTGCACTTGGGACCTGTCACAGAAGAATACCAGGGGACACAGACACCCTGTTGAGGCTCCTCTTGGACTCAAGGCCAGCTTTGCTTCAGACTGCCTCCAAGGCCTTAATGCTGCGATGGAGACTCGGAGGTTCAGCCTTGACAAACCCTGGTCAAGGTCATCTGGAAGGCCCAGTTTGCCTGGCTGTGCAGGGAGCTAAAGCCTGATTTTGTTCACAGCTCTGAGACCCCAAAAGAGAATGCAAATCCCCCAACATGCTACAGGGTGATCAGGGCTAGCTCAGCAGCCCCACCATATATATGGGCTTCTGTTCTCAGTGCCAGCCCCAACCTGCTCCTCTGTCAGGGAAGGGGTTTGTTCAATCCCCAGTCCCTGAGGAAACATTGGCTGGCACTCCTGATGCCAGTAAGCCCCTGCCCCGGAGCCTTCTTTGCTTTCCTTCCAAGCTCCTCATCACCATGCCAAGAGTCTTCTGTTCTTGGAGCTTCTACAATAACCATCAGTCTCTCTCCTGTAGTGTGCCAGGAAGTGGCTGCTCTCCTACTCCAAAGCCTTCTCCATTTCATCAGCCCACCAAGAAAGGAGGGATAAAGTTTATCTTGATTCCAGGCCTGGAAAAACTACCAAGACTCACCTTCTCATAGCCAGATGTGCATCCAGCCTCTCTACTTGGTCTCAAGTTTACAAGTGGAAACTAGTTGTCCTGTTGACCCACCTCTCAACACAAAGATTCTGAGAATGAAGCCAGGAGCACACTGGAGTGTTGATCCACTGAAGCAGGACAGCAAAATCTGTGGGCACGAGGCAGGTGAAGGTAGCAAGGAGAGTTCGGGAGTGCTGTTGGAAGAATGAATACCAAGGACCTTCAAGGACTCCTAGGAACTTAGAAGAGCAATTCTCAGAAGTATTCAGTTCAATTCAGTTCAGTCACTCAGTCGTGTCCGACTCTTTGTGACCCCATGAGTTGAAGCACGCCAGGCCTCCCTGTCCATCACCAACTCCCAGAGTTCACTCAGACTCACGTCCATCGAGTCAGTGATGCCATCCACCCATCTCATCCTCTGTCATCCCCTTCTCCTCCTGCCCACAATCCCTCCCAGCATCAGAGTCTTTTCCAATGAGTCAGCTCTTCACGTGAGGTGGCCAAAGTACTGGAGTTTCAGCTTTAGCATCATTCCTTCCAAAGCAATCCCAGGGCTGATACTCCTTCAGAAGTATTAGGTAGAAACAAATGATGTAATTGCCCTTTGGAAGGGGAAATGTTTACCTTTTTCCAACGTGTTCCTCCCAACCCACTGGGAAGGCAGAGATTTAAAATGAACTATATTTAGAATGGTGTTTCCCATTGTAAGCACTGGTTTGAAAAGTCACTGAGAGATATCTTGGGGTGGGCCCATCCTTTACCATCCAACAAAGAGAGAAAACATCCCTCCTTCTCGTATACCTGTTGGTTTAGTGATCAGAATTTAGTAACAAAGAAAAAAGAGGCTGTTGTTATTCAATTGCTGAGTCATGTCTGACTCTGGGATCCCATGTACTGCAGCACGCCATGCTTTTGCATCTTTCACCATCTCCCAGAATTTGCTCAAATTCATACCCATTGTGTCAGTGATTCCACCCAACTACCTCATCCTCTGTTAACCCCTTCTCTTCTTGCCCTCAATCTTTGCCAGCATCAGTGACTATTCCAATGGTTGGCTATTCACATCAGGTGGCCAAAGTATTAGAGCTTAAGTTTCAGCATCAATCCTTCCAATGAATCTTTAGGGTTGATTGCCGTCCAAGGAACTCTCAAGAGTCTTCTCCAACACCACGGTTCAATCATGTCAGTTCTTTGACAATCAGCCTTCTATATAGTCCTACACCTACCTGTACATGACTGCTGGAAAAACCATATAGCTTTGACAATACAGACCTTTGTTGGCAAAGTGATGTCTCTGCCTTTTAATTTACTGTCTAGTTTTATCATAGCTTTCCTTCAATGGAGCAAGTGTCTTTGAATTTCATGGCTGCAGTTACCATTCACAGTGTTTTTTGAGCCCAAGAAAATAAAATGTGTTAGTGTTTCCACTTTTCCCCTTCTGTTTTCCATGAAGTGACGGTGAGAGGGTAACAGGCAGGAAGGCCAGGGTCTCCAAACGGAGGAAATAGCCTGCAAGTGTCAGACATTTTTATCTCTCTTAAGCAGCAGGAGGAAACAAACTAGCGATATTTTTTTTTTCTTCTCTATATGGTTTTTCCTGTGGTCATGTATGGATGTGAGAGTTGGACTGTGAAGAAGGCTGAGCACCAAAGAACTGATGCTTTTGAACTGTGGTGTTAGAGAAGACTCTTGAGAGTCCCTTGGACTGCAAGGAGATCCAACCAGTCCATTCTGAAGGAGATCAACCCTGGGATTTCTTTGGAAGGAATGATGCTAAAGCTGAAACTCCAGGACTTTGGCCACCTCATGCAAAGAGTTGACTCATTGGAAAAGACTCTGATGCTGGGAGGGATTGGGGGCAGGAGGAGAAGGGGACGACCGAGGATGAGATGGCTAGATGGCATCACAGACTCGATGAACGTGAATCTGAGTGAACTCTGGGAGATGGTGATGAACAAGGAGGCCTAGCATGCTGTGATTCATGGGGTCGCAAAGAGTCGGACACTACTGAGCGACTGAACTGAACTGATACAAATTTAAAAGGAGGTTTCTCTTAAAATTCTGTGTTGCCATGACACCTGGTTTCACCTAAAGTTAACTATTCTCAAACCTAGAGATAAGCAATGCCTTTTTCTTATGGAAATGTTTATCTTAAGCTATGCTAATGTACTATACATTTACCCCAAACTCTGTCTTCAAGTCGGCCCCCTTTTGGCTCAGAACCTACTTGACAAACCAATATGTTATACTCAGATAGTGTTCCTCTAATCTATGTAAATGAAACTATTTGTGTGGTGATCTGCCCTTCTTCAAGATTCAAGTTAATCATTTTATGGCCCAGGATCAACCATTTAGTGCCAAGATTATCCCAAAATGCATCTTATGGGTGAGGGGCCTGGTGCCATTCTGAGTTTTAAGACATTCCTTTCTTTCATTAACAGACTGCTAGTGGCTATATAACATCCAGCTGAAGACTAGCGAGGGGCGGGGGGACACTCTTTCTGACCCTTCTGATGCCTATGTCAGAAGCTTTCCCTATCTCCTTTATACTTTAATAAAACTTTATTACACAGAATCTCTGAGTGATCAAGCCTCGTCTCTGGCCCCGGATTGAATTCTTCTCCTCCGGGGGCCAAGAATTCCAGCATCGTGATTCAACAACAGCCTTTCAATGGGAGGACTGTTCATCCCATACATCCGTTCATCCAGTGGTTCTCAAAGTGATCCACAGGCTAGCATTTTCAGCATCATTGTATTGAATCTCATTCAGTAACAACAGGGAGTTTTGGGGGCATTTTAATTTGTCCCATTCCTGCCCCCTTATCATCAACTTCGGAGTCACATTGAAAACCAGGGTCTCATGCATTGCAGGCGGCCTCTTTACTAACTGAGCTATGAGAGAAAACTGTATGTCCCCACTAAAACTTGGACACAAATGTTCATAGTGCTTTTATTCAAAGTATATATTCAGACACACATTGGATGATGCATTTATATAAAAGCAAACACATCTAGAATGAAACACCTCTAGGTTGCTGCAGGTTGGGTGTGATGGGAAAGGACAACCACAGGGATGATGAGCATATTCTGTATGTTTTTCTGGTGCTGACTGCATGGGCAGACACAATTTTCTGAAATCACCAAGGAACATAATTTAAATGGATGCAGTTGGTTGTATGTGCTGTATTCCTAGCACGGTTGATAAAGCAGCTGCTTTCCACACAACTTTGGGATGTGGACGACAGGCTGTCCAAAGCTGAAGTGTTGGAGGAAGTGATAGAAAGAATCAAAATGTTGGGGATGTGTTGGCGGTCTTTCTACTCTCAAAGTCCTCCAAAAGAAAGAGGAACTTGGGCGAAGCAGGTGGTCTCCAAGCAGAGCTGGGAAGGGATGCAGTTCTTCTAACAGTGATGCTCTCTGCCTGAGAGCTCAAACCTTTGGTGAGTGAGAGCCCAATAAATCGGAAACCTACAAGTGGACAAAGCTAACCACCTCTGAAGGTTGAATGCCAGCAATTTGAAAAGGTGGCTTAAAATCGCCTCCTTAGGAGCAGTTGAGACTATGCAAGCCAACCAAGCAGTGGAGGCCAACTTAAACGTGTTTCACCTGGATCTAAGCACACTATCTCATATGGCCTCAAGGCAGCTCCTGGTCATTGTCAGAGAGGGGAACAAGCCAGTACAGAGACCAGTAAAAAAAAAAGGCTTCAGGCTTAAGAACTCTCTATATTCCCTGATAGCTTAGTTGGTAGAGAATTCACCTGCAATGCAGGAGACCCTGGTTAGACTCCTAGGTCAGGGATATCCATTTGAGAAGGAAAAGTCTACCCATTCCAGTATGCTTGGGTTTTCCTGGTGGCTCACCTGGTAAAGAATCTGCGTGCAGTGTGGGAGACCTGGGTTCGATCCCTGGCTTGGGATGATACCCTGGAGGGCATGGGAACCCACTCCAGTTTTCTTGCCTGGGTAATCTCTATGGAAAGAGGAGCCTGGTAGGCCACAGTCCATGGGGTCACAAAGAGTTGGACATGACTGAACGACTAAGCACAGCACCTTAGGAACAATGTTTGGGAATAAATTTGCCAATTTACGGATGTTCCTAAGATGGAAGAATAGGATGGGGAGACCACTTTCTCCCACACAAATTCATCAAAAGATCATCTGAACGCTGAGCAACTTACAACAAACAGCTTCTGAACTCTGGTGGAGGACACTTGGCACCCAGAAAGGCAGCTCATTCTCTTCCAAAGAAGGTAGGACAAAATATAAAAGCCAAAAGAGAGGCAAAACAGTTAAGGATGGAGACTCATCCTGGGAGGGAGTCGTGAGGAGAAGTTTCCAAACAGCAGGAATCCCTCTCACCGGCGGGTCTCTGAGAAGTTTTGGAATCTCAGAGGGCAACATAACCTAGAGGAAGAAAAAAAAGAAAGAACAGAGAATATGCATTTAAGTGCAACTGCCAGCAGAGAAGTACCCCAATCACCACCTGTGAGTGGGGGCTGGACAGGAAGGCACGGGCTGAGGGCTTAAGGTAAGAACTCAGCCTGAATGCCCTGAGGACAACCTGAGGGAGCTAACAAGAGATAGCAACCCAAACTCTGGGATAAAGAGAGAGAGTTTTTAAAAGAGTGAGAGAGAGATATACACACAGAGAACTTTCCTGGGAAGAGCTCTGACTTAATGAGCAGCCTGGCCCATTCACAGAACAGAGGACTGAACATATACCAGCGGAGAGCTAGCAGTATTGGACCGGCTACTTGCCCGCTGGAGGCAGAGAGAGAGATGTGGGTGACAGCTAGAGCTGGAAGGCAAGGGGGCAATCTCAGCCTCAGAGATGGTGTCCTCCACCAAACTATGAGTAGGTTCCCAGTTGCTAACCACGTCTTCCTGGGATCTGGATGGTTGATATCTGCCAGGGGGTCAGAGCCTGAGATCAGCTCTGCAGAAGAGACACAGGGCACACCAAAGACAGTGCTTTCATGGCGCACATGGAAAATCAAGCCACTGGGACCAGGGAGGTGATTAAGATGTACGGCACACCTGGGAGTCTGTTCTTGCCAAACACCTGTGACCTGAGCAGTTCAGGCCTGGGAAGGGCAAAAAATGGATGCCCAACCAAGTCTGTGCCCTCGTGAAAGGCCTGAGAACCAGAACCTGAGCATCTCAGTCCTGGGAAGTGCAAGAAGTTCAGGACCCACTTTGAAGAGCACCCCTGCAGAGCAACCTGGAGACTGAACAGTGTAGACTGGTAATGCACAGGCCCTCATGACCTGGGACACACTCCGTGTGGTACATACACTTTGCACACTCCACACATGTCAGTGATTTTTTTTTTCAGTGTTCTTAAAGAGACAGAAATACCAGACCACCTGTCCTACCCCTTGAGAAATCTGTATGCAGGTAAGGAAACAGTTAGAATTACATATGGAACAACAGACTGGTTTCAAATAGGGAAAGGAATATGTCAAAGCTGTGTATTGTCACCTTGTTTATTTAACTTATATGCACAATACATCATAAGAAATGCTGGGCAGGGAGAAGCACACGCTGGAATCAACATGGTCGGGAGAAATATCAATAACCTCAGATATCCAGATGACACCACCCTTCTGGCAGAAAGTGAAGAAGAACTAAAGAACCTCTGGATGAAAGTGGAAGAGGAAAGTGAAAACATTGACTTAAAACTCAACATTCAGAAAATTGAGATCATGACATCTGGTCCCATCACTTCATGGCAAATAGACGGAGAAACAGTGGAAACAGGGACAGGCTTTATTTTAGGGGCTCCAAAATCACTGCAGATGGTGATTGCAACCATGAAATTAACAGACAGTTGCTCCTTGCAAGAAAAGTGATGACCAACCTAGACAGCATATTAAAAAGCAGAGACACTGCTTTGCAAAAAAACATCCATCTAGTCAAGGCTATGGTTTTTCCAGTAGTCATACATGAATGTGAGATTTGGAATATAAAGAAAGCTGAGTGCCAATGAATTGATGCTTTGGAACTGTGATGTTGGAGAAGACTCTTGAGAGTCACTTGGAGTGCAAGGAGATCCAACCAGTCCATCCTAAAGGAAATCAATCCTGATTATTCATTGCAAGGGCTGATGTTGAAGGTGAAACTCCAACATTTGGCCACCTGATGCAAAGAACTCATTTGAAAAGACCCTGATCCTTGGAAAGATTGAAGGCAAAAGGAAAAGGGGATGACAGAGGATGAGATGGTTGGATGGCATCACTGACTTAATGGACATGAGTTTGAGTAAACTCTGGGGAGTTGGTGATGGACAAGGAGGTCTGGCGTGCTGCAGTCCATGGCATCACAAAGAGTCAGAAACGGCTGAGTGACTGAACTGAAATGAACTGAACTCACTCCCCACAGCACAATTGAACAAGTGAGCCTACATAAGTGACCATCTTTGCCCCTTTGTGGCAGGTCCTAAATTAGACAATGAGGAGACTTGCAAAGAGAAGAAGCCAAGATAAAGTAGAGGGAACCGCTCTGGAAGTGACAGGTGCAACAGATTAAAACTCTGTAGTTAGTATCAAAATCACTGAAGATGGTGACTGCAGCCATGAAATCAAAAGACGCTTATTCCTTGGAAGAAAAGTTATGACCAACCTATATAGCATATTTAAAAGCAGAGACATTACTTTGCCAACAAAGGTCCGTCTAGTCAAGGCTGTGGTTTTTCCAGTTGTCGTATATGGATGTGAGAGTTGGACTGTGAAGAAAGCTGAGCGCTGAAGAACTGATGCTTTTGAAGTGTGGTGTTAGAGAAGACTCTTCAGAGTCCCTTGAAATGCAAGGAGATCCAACCAATCCATTCTGAAGGAGATCAGTCTGGGGTGTTCTTTGGAGGGAATGATGCTGAAGCTGAAACTCCAGTACTGTGGCCACCTCATCCAAAGAGTGGACTCAATGGAAAAGACTCTGATGCTGAGAGGGATTGGAGGCAGGAAGAGAAGGGGACGACAGAAGATGAGATGGCTGGATGGCATCACGGACTCGATGGACGTGAGTCTCTGAGTGAACTCTGGGAGTTGGTGATGGACAGGGAGGCCTGGCGTGCTGCGATTCATGGGGTCACAAAGAGTCGGACATGACTGAGTGACTGAACTGAACTGAACTGAACTAAACTGAAACATTGGAAGGGGCGCCTAAAGTCGTTAGGAAGACGTATAAACTGGAATGAGGAACTATCTGAAACTGAACTGACCCCACACTGCCTTCAGCACCTCCAGACCAATTCCTAGATATATTTTTACTGTTATCATTTTTTAATTTTTTTCTTTTAATTTCCTTATTACTCCTTTAATGTTGATGTTTATAACCTCCTATTACCTTGCAACAAAAGACCTATTTTTAAAGCAAATTTCATATATATATATATAAATAATTTGTGCTTGATTTTGTTTTTTGTTTTTAATTTTGTATTTTTGAAGTTCTAACCTCTACTTTGCCAACAAAATTCCGTCTAGTCAATGCTATGGTTTTTCCAGTAGTCATGTATGGATGTGAGAGTTGGACTGTGAAGAAAGCTGGGTGCTGAAGAATTGATGCCTTTGAACTGTGGTGTTGGAGAAGACTCTTGAGAGTCCCTTGGAATGCAAGGAGTTCCATCCAATCCATTCTGAAGGAGATCAGTCTGGGGTGTTCTTTAGAAGGAATGATGCAAAGCTGAAACTCCAATACTTTGGCCACCTCATGTGAAGAGTTGACTCATTGGAAAAGACTCTGATGCTGGGAGGGATTGGGGGCAGGAGGAGAAGGGGACAACAGAGAATGAGATGGCTCGATGGCATCACTGACTTGATGGACGTGAGTTTGAGTGAGCTCCAGGAGTTGGTGATGGACAGGGAGGCCTGGCGTGCTGCAATTCATGGGGTCACAAAGAGTCAGACATGACTGAGCGACTGAACTGAACTGAACCTCTATTTTAGAGTTTTAATTTTTGCTTTTCTTTATTTTTTATCAATTTTATACCTTTAAGAATCTAATCTTCAGTACCCATTTTTACTTAGGGGTGTGATACTTGCTTGATTGCTTTCTCCCCTTTTGACTCTCTCTTTTCTCCCCAGGTCACCTCTATCTCTCCCCTTCCTCTTCTCTTCTCTATGTAAGTCCGTGGACATCTCTGGGTGTTCCAGACTGTGGAGAGCACTTAGGGAATTGATTACTGGCTAGACTGCACTCTTCCCTTTGACTTTCCCTCGTCTGATCCTGTTCACCCTTCTCACTCTCCTCCATCCTCTCTTCCTCATGTAACTCTGTGAACCATTTTGGATGCTGCTCACTATGGAGAATCTTTTTACCATTAAGCTAGATGTTTTATTATCTGTGCTATACAGATGGAGAAGTCTAGAGTCTACTGTAAGAATAAGACTGAAAGCCAGAGGCAAGAGGCTTAAATACAAACCTTGAGAACAGCAGAAATCTTCTGACTCCAGGAACATTAATCGATAAGTGTTCATCCAGAAGGCTCCATACCTGCACTGAAACCAAGCTCCACAAAAGAGTGAACAAACTCCAGAACAAGACATACCATGCTGATTCTCCAGCAATGCAGGAATACAGCCTTGAGCATTTAAATACAGGCTGCCCAAAGTCAGGCCAAACCCATAGACACCCCAAAACACACTACTGGACACTTCATTGCACTCCAGAAAGAAGAGGTCCAGCCCCACCTACCAGAACACATATGCAGGCGTCCCTATCCAGGAAACGTTGACAAGCCATTAGTCCAACCCCACCCACAGGGAGAAAACTCCACAATAAAGATGAACTGCAAACTTCCAGCATACAGAAAGGCCAGCCCAAACACAGCAATCTAAACAAAATGAAAAGGCATAGAAATATGCAGCAGGTAAAGGAGCATGTTAAGTGCCCACCAAACCAAAGAGCAGATAGTGAGTCTACCTGAAAAAGAATTCAGAATAATGATAGTAGAGATAATACAAAATCTTAAAAACAAAATGGAGTTACAGATAAATAGACTAGAGACAAAGATTGAGAAGACGCAAGAAATGTTTATCAAGAACCTAGGAGAAGTAAAAAGTCAATAAATAATGAATAATGCAATAACTGGGATCAAAAGAATTCTGGAGGCAACCAACTGTGGAATAACTGAGGCAGAGGATAGGATAAGTGATATGGAAGATAGAATGGTGGAAAGGAATGAAGCATAGAGGAAAAAAGGGGGAAAAATTAAAAGTAATGAGGACAAACACAGAAACCTCTGGAACAATGGTAAATGCCCCAACATTTGAATCACAGCAGTCCCAGAAGAAGAAGAAAAGAAGAAAGGGCATGAGAAAATATTGAGGAGATAATGGTTGAACAATTCCCTAAAATGGGGAAGGAAATAAATACCCAAGTCCAAGAAACCCTGAGTCCCAAACAGGATAAACCCAAAGTGAAAGACGCCAACACACATATTAGTCAAATTATTGAATATCAAACACAAAGAACACATATTGAAAGCAGTAAAGGAAAAACAACAAATAACACACAAGGGGATTCCCATAAGGATAACAGCTGATCTTTCAATGGAAACTCTTCAGGCCAGAGTGAATGGCAGGACATACTTAAAGGGATGAAAGAGAAAAGCCTACAACCCAGATTACTCTACCCAGCAAGGATCTCATTTAAATATGAAGGAGAAATCAAAAGCCTTACAGACAAGCAAAAGCTGAGAGAATTCAGCACCATCAAACCAGTTTTTCAACAGATCCTAAAACATCTTCTCTAGACAGGAAACACAGAAAAGGTTTATACTCACAGCCAAAACAGCAAAGTAAATGGCAACAGGATCATATTCATCAATAATCACCATAAATGTAAATAGGTTGAATATCCCAACCAAAAGACAAAGACATGCTGAATGGATATGAAAACAAGACGGATATATCTGCTGTCCACAAGAGAACTACCTCAAATAAAGCGTCAAAAACTGAAAGATTGTGGCTGGAAGTGAAGGGCTGGAAAAAGATATTTCATGCAAATGGAGACTGGAACTGAAGGTTGGAGTGGTGACTGAAAGGAAAGGGCTGGAAAAAGACATTTCATGCAAATAGAGAACAAGAGTAGCAATACTCATATCAGATAAAATAGACTTTGAAATAAAGGTCGTGGAAACAGACAAAGAAGGACACTACATAAGGATAAAAGGATCAAACCAAGAAGATACAATAATTATAAATCTATATGCATCCAGCATAGGAGCGCTGCAATAAGTAAGGCAAATGAAACAAGAATGAAAGGGGAAATTAACAGTAACACAATAATAGTGGGAGATTTTAATAACCCACTCACCCCTACTGCTAGATCAACCAAACAGAAAATTACCAGGGAAACACAAACTTGAAATGATACAATGGACCAGTTAGACCTAGTTGATATCTATAGGACATTCACCCCCAAACAATGAACTTCACCTTTTTCTCAAGTGCACACGGAAGATTCTCCAGGATAGATTACATCCTGGGTCATAAATCCTGCCTTGTAATTTTTTAAAAAATGAAATCATTCCAAGCATCTTTTTTTTCTACATTCAATTCTGTTTATTGTTTTTAAACTTAATGTTTTACATTTTATAACTGTAATAAGCAAAGATCCGTTATCTTTAAAAAAAAAAGTCTTTAAAATGGAATAACAGCAAAAGGACAGTGTGCTAATAATTTTTATCATGACCTCTCGAGTACAGAGTTTAAAAAAACATTTAAACCTATACTCTTCCTTTAATTACAGCAAATAGGTATAAGTATCTGTATTTTTATCCATTTATTTTTTCTTTTATTTTAATTGGAGGCTAATTACTTTACAATATTGTGGTGGTTTTGCCACACATTCACGTGAATCAGCCATTGGTGGACATGTGTTCCCCATCTTGACCCTCCCTCCCACCTCCCTCCCCATCGCCTCTCTCAGGGTCATCCCAGTGCACCAGCCCTGAGCACCCTGCTCATGCGTCAAACCTGGACTGGTGATCTATTCCACATATGTTAATATACATGTTGAATTGCTATTCTCTCAAATCATTCCACCCTCGCCTTCTTTTGCTGTCTCACATATAGGATCATCGCTACCATCTTTCTAAACTCCATGCTGCCACTGCTAAGTCACTTCAGTCGTGTCCGACTCTGTGTGACCCCACAGATGGCAGCCCACCAGGCTCCTCCGTCCCTGGGATTCTCCAGGCAAGAACACTGGAGTGGGTTGCCATTTCCTTCTCCAGTGCATGAAAGTGAAAAGTGAAAGTGGAGTTGCTCAGTCGTGTCCGACCCTCAGCGACCCCATGGACTGCAGCCCACCAGGCTCCTCCATCCATGGGATTTTCCTTCTAAACTCCATATACATGTGTTAATTCACTGTATTTGTGTTTCTCTTTCCAACTTACTTCACTGTATATAATAGGCTCCAGTTTCTTCCACCTCATTAGAACTGATTCAAATGCATTCTTTTTAATAGCTGAGTAATATTCCATTGTGTACATGTACAACAGCTTTCTTATCCATTCATCTGCCACGGATATGTAGGTGGCTTCCATTTCCTGGCTACTGTAAACAGTGCTGCAATGAATAATTGGTTGCACGTGTCTCTTTCAATATCTTTTCTGATCACAATGCAGTAAGATTAGATGTCAATTATAGGAGAAATGAAACTATTAAAAATACAAAACGTATGGAGGCTAAACAACACACTTTCTAATAATCAACAAATCACAGAAGAAATCAAAATATGCATAGAAACAAATGAAAATGAAAACAGGAAAACCCAAAGCCTATGGGACTCGGTAAAAGCAGTGCTAAGGGGAAGGTTCACAGTAATACTAGCGTACCTCAAGAATCAAGATAAACATCAAATAAATAACCTAACTTTACACCAAAAGAAACTAGAGAAAGAATTAATGAAGAACCCCAGGGTTAGCAGAAGGAAAGAAATCGTAAAAATTAGGTCAGAAATAAACAAAGGAGACTAAGCAAAAATCAACAAAACCAAAAGCTGGTTCTTTGAGAAGATAAATAAAATAGACCATTAGCCAGACTCATCAAGAGCAAAAGGGAAAAGAACCAAATCAACAAAATTAGAAATGAAAATGGAGAAATCACAACAGACAGCACAGAAATGCAAGGGATCCTAAGAGACGACCATCAACAACTAAATGGCAGTAAGACAGATAACTTGGGGGAAATGGATGAATTCTTAGGAAAGTGTAACCTTCCAAAAGTGAAAGAGGAAGAAACAGAAAATCTTGACAGACCCATCACAAGCACGGAAATCAAAACTGGAATCAAGAATCTTCCAAATAACAAAAGCCCAGGACCAGATGGCTTCACTGGGAATTCTACCAAAAATTTGGAGGAAAGCTAACAGCTATCCTACTCAAACTCTTCCAGAAAATTGCAGAGCAAGGTGAGCTGCCAAACTCGTTCTATGAGGCCACAGTCACCCTAATACCAAAACCAGTCAACGATACCACAAAATAAGAGAAGTACAGGCCAATATCACGGATGAACATGGATGCAAAAATCCTCAGCAAAATTCTGGCAAACAGAATCCAACAACATGTTAAGAAGATCATACAACATGACCAAGTGGGCTTTATCCCAGGGAGGCAAGGATTCTTCAATATTCACAAATCAATCAATATGATACACCATGTTAGCAAATTGAAAGATGAAAACCATGTGATTGTATCTCAATAGATGCAGAGAAAGCCTTTGACAAAATTCAGTATCAATTTATGGAAAGAAAAAAAAACCCTCCAGAAAGCAGGCATGGAAGGAACATGCCTCAACACAATAAAAGCCATAAATGATAAACTCACAACAAACATTATCCTCAATGTTGAAAAACTGAAAGCATGTCCCCAAGGGTGGCCACTCTCACCACTAGTACTCAGCACAGTTTTGGAAGTTTTAGCCACAGCAATCAGACAAGAAAAAGAAATTAAAGGAATCCAGGTTGGGAAAGAAGAAGTAAAACTATCACTGTTTGCAGATGACGTGATCCTCTACATAGAAAACCCTAAACAACACACCACAAAATTACTAGAGCTAATCAATGAATATAATAAAGTTGCAGGATATAAAATTAACACATAAAAATCCCTTGCATTCCTATACACTAACAATGAGAAAACAGAAAAAGAAATTCAGGAAACAATCCCATTCATTGTTGCAACGAAAAGAATAAAATACTTAGAAATATACCTAACTACAAAACAAAAGACCAATATATAGAAAATTGTAAACCACTGATGAAAGAAATCAAAGATGACTCAAATCGATGGAGAAATATACCATGATCGTAGGTCAGAAAATGAGTATACTACCCAAAGCAATCTATAGACTCAATGCAATCCCTATCAAGCTACCAATGGTATATTTCAGAGAACTACAACAAATAACTTCACAATTTGTATGGAAATGCATGAAACCTGGAATAGCCAAAGCAATCTTGAGAAAGAATGGAAGTGGAGGGATCAACCTGCCTGAATTCAGACTTTACTACAAAGCTTCAGTCATCAAGACAGTATGGTCCTGGCACAAAGACAGAATTATAGACCAATGGAACAATATAGAAAGCCGAGAGATAAATCCGCACACCTATGGACACCTTATCTTTGACAAAGGAGGCAAGAGTACACAATGGAGAAAAGACGATCTCTTCACCAAACGTTGCTGGGAAAACTGGTCAACCACTTGGAAAAGAATGAAACTAGAACACTTTTTAACACTATACACAAAAGTAAAGCCAAAATGGATTAAAGATCTAAATGTAAGACCAAAAACTATAAAACTCCTAGAGGAAAGCATGGGCAAAACTCTCTCTGAGATAAATCACAGCAGGATACCCTATGACCCATCCACAGAGCAACGGAAATGAAAGCAAAAATAAACAAATGTGACCTAATTAAACTGAAAACCTTTTACACAATGAAAGAAACCATAAGAAAGATGAAAGACAGCATTGAGAATGGGAAAACTAATAGCAAAAGAAGCAACTGACAAAGAATTAATCTCAAAAACATACAAGAAGCTCATGTAGCTCAATTCCAGAAAAATAAACGACCCAGTCAAAAAATGGGACAAAGAAGCAAAGAGACATTTCTCCAAAGAAGATATACAGATGCCTAGCAAACACATGAAAAGATGCCCAACATCACTCATTATCAGAGAAATACAAATCAAAACCACAATGAGGTACCATCTCACGCCAGTCAGACTGGCTGCTATCAAAACGTCTTCAGACAATACATGTTGGCAAGGGTGCAGAGAAAAGGGAACCCTCCTACGCTCTTTGGGGTAATGCAAACTAGTACAGCCACTATGGAGAACAGTGTGGAGATTCCTTAAACAAACTGGAAATAGAATTGCCATATGACCCAGCAAACCCATGGCTGGGTATACTCACCAATGTAACCAGAATTGAAAGAGACACACGTACCCCAATGTTCATCACAGCACTGTTGACAATAGCTTGGACATGCAAGCAACCTAGATGCCCATCCCTAGATGAATGGATACATATACACAATGGAATTTTACCCAGCTATTAAAAAGAACACATTTGAATCAGTTCTAATGAGGTGGACTGAACTGAAGCCTTTTATACAGAGTGAAGTAAGTCAGAAAGAAAAATGCCAATACAGGTTAATAATGCATATATATCGAATTTAGAAAGATGGTAACAATGACCCTATATGCAAGAAAGCAAAAGAGACACAGAGATAAAAAAACAGACTTTTGGACTCTTTGGGAGAAGGCGAGGGTGGGATGATTTGAGAGAATAGCACTGAAACTTGTATATTACCATATGAGAAATAAATCGTCAGTCCAGGTTCGATGCATGAGACAGGGTGCTCAGGGCCGGTGCACTGGGAAGACCCTGAGGAACTGGATAGGGAGGGAAGTGGGAAGGGAATTCAGGATGTGGGACACATGTACACCCATGGTTGATTCATGTCAATGTATGGCAAAAACCACTACAATATTGTAAAGTAATGAGCCTCCAATAAAAATAAATAAATTAATTTAAAAAGAGAAAAGCCAAAAAATTTGTAAAAATAGATGAAATTAACAAATTCCTTGAATGACCAAAATTCCCAAAACTAACTCAAGAAGAAAGTGAAAACCCTAAATATCCCTGGGTCTATCAAAGATTTGGAACAGAAAACTCCAGGCCCATGTGACTTAACTAGTGAATGCTATGAAATACATAAAGGAGAAATATCACCAAGCCTGTACAAATTCTTTCATAAAGTAGAGGAGATTAAACACTTCTCAAATCATCTTATGAGGCCAGCCTTCCAAAATACCAAAACTGGATGAGGACATTGCAAGAAAAGAAAACCATAGACCAGTATTCTTCATTCAGCACAAAAAATGAAATGTCAGCAAATTTAATTCAGCAATATATAAAACTTTAGGACCAAAAAGTGAAGAAAACACAGGCGAGAAACCACATGATCATTTGGATAGATGCCGTGAGAGCATTTGACAATATTTGAGAACCACTATCTTAAAAACTCTTGGAAAACTAGGACTACAAACAGACTTTCTTAATCTGATCAAGGTCACCTACAAAACTCCTACAACTAAAGGTGATAATGGAGGAAAGTCTAATCCCTCCACTGTGGGTGGGGAAGGCTGCTCGCCTTGGATTAGGAGGCCGCTGAGAGGCCTATCCATCCAGGCAGTGAGGATCAAGCGGACTGATCGAAGTACTTGTCCCCTCCTTGGGCAGTGGCCCTGACCCAGTCACCTCCCGGGGCACCGGTGGTTCCCTGGCAGACGCACACCACCTACCAGATAGTGGTGCCCCAGCCCCATCATCTCCCCCAGCTGCACTGTGTCTGTTGACTTGACCCCTTCCAGACACAGAAATAGACCAGCACCCAGCGGGCCAGCAGACACAGGGTCACCTCCCAGTTGAGGGCACCTGGCAGAGGGCACTACAGGCCTCCGGAGAGCTGCAAGACTTTGTTCCTGGAGAGGGAAAGTCCGTGAGAGTTGTGCCAGCAGAGGCCATGTGACTAGGGGTTTCTTGGAGGCCATTGCCCTTCTGGCAGCCCTTGTGTGAGGCTGTTCACACCGCTGCTTCTGGCCGTCTGTGTGCCTGCAGCCCCAACAGGCCCAGCCCCATTCCATCTCCAGTGAGTCGAACAGCAGTCCTTGCTTCCCTCCCCTGGCGGCCAAGCACAGCCCAATCCTCATTCCTAGTCTCAGGACTGCAGGACGGGTTCCCCGTCCACCGCCATGCAAAGGCATCTGCGCATGAACAAAGCACACAGAGATGCCAGTGTGCATGCCTCTGACATGTGCTCTCTTTTCACACACACACACACACACACACACACACGCCCATGTGCATGACCCTGTGCACAAACACACTTATACTCCCATGTGCATGCACCTGACCACATGGTCTCTCACACACAGGTACACATACATGTGCTATCACCTGTGCACAGGCACTCTCCATCTTTCTCAGGCACACACACATACAGACATGGACAGGCAGATGCCCATGTGTTGCACCTGCCTAGAGACACAGGAACGCACACATGAGCTACGTGTGGGACACAAGAGGGACAGACCAAGCGTGACACAAGGGGGCCCCCTCCCTTCCGGAAGTTGATGACAGGGACCTGCGCTCAGCAGGATGGTCACCTGTGAGCGTGGCCGGGTTGGCAAAGGCACAGACTTGGAGGTGCACAGGCACAGGGGCTCAGTTGGGGTTTGCAGGCTTGGACCAGAAACTCACGTGTGCTGCAGAGTGTGGCAGTGTCTGTTTGAGCATGCGCACTGAGGAGCTGCACCCCCCCACACACACACACACACACACACCCAGACCCCCGACACCACTAAGCCGTTTACCGGGTTTCCGGGCCAAGGCAGGGCTGACTTAGAGCACCCAGACCGCATGGGTGTGTGTCTGCACAGGCGGAAGGGGGGCGACACGGCACACTAAGGCATGAAATTTCAGCAGGGGGCGTCCATTGCCCGAGAGCATGCAGTCATCGCGGGAACGAATAGTCAGTGGGAACCAATTGAGAGGCAGGACCAGGGTGAGTGTGCGCAGGCGCTCTGCCTATGATGAGTTGCAGGTCGCAGTACACGCCTGGGTTCTGTAGGGAGGGTTCAGTCTTTCCCGCTGCAGAGGGGGGAGAGGGTTCAAGATGGAGTCCGATGCACACGGTGGAGGAGCCACCAGGGCAACCGATGAAGACCCAGGTGCCATAGAATTTGCCGTGGGCACAGCACGGGGCAGCCACAGTGAGCCGGGTGGTGCTGGTGGCCAGGATAACCCCAGAGACCCAGCTTGCCCTGGTGACGCCATCAGTCGTGGAGTTCATGGAGGCACTGGTGACCTGGCTGGTCCCACAGGCCCCAGCGCTGCAGGAGAGTCAAGTGGCGCAGCCAGTGCCATTCTGCAGATCCCAGGGCCACCTCATGCTCCCGGGCCTGGTGGAGGCACTGCACCTGGAGCCGCAGTTCTGAGTAACCGAGACCTCCAGTTGTATCCTATTGCAGGAACTCCGGTGGACCAGGCGGCCGCGGGAGCTGGGGTGTGGGCTAGGGTGGTTGCAAGTTGTGCTAAAGTGTAGGAGGAGGATACTCTGGGGGGCTGGAGGATATGGGTCAGGGGTGGTCAGGCTGCCAGGGGAAGATAGTGAGGAAAAGCAACCTGAAGGGAACCAGATTGTCGGGCAATGATATACAGGGTGTCTGACAGTGGCCCTGTGGGGGAAGATGTGTTTCCGTGCGCATGGAGCCTTTCGTATAGTCAAAATGAGTAGTGTGGATGGTGGTGAGGAAAAGCAACCTGAAGGGACTCAGAGGGTCCTGTGGTGATATCCAGGGTGTACTCAGAGTATAGGTTGAGAGGTCCGGACTTGCTAGGCGGCCTCCTTGTGTGAGAAGGCGGGTCTCAGGTAGCAGGGATCCTGGCGTACAGGCAAAATGAGAAATGCGGATGATGCCTTAACCATATGTCCACCAGCAGCCTCACTGTGCCTTTCTCATCACACGCGGAAGCTGACATTGCCCGCCACTTCCTGACTCCCCGTACTCAACTGCGAGGGCCGATTCGGAAGGAGCTCGATGTTAATGGCCGCATGCTGGTTCTGTGCGTTCTAACAGGGGCCAGGGCCGGGGAGAGGGTGGTGGGTGGTGGGTGGTGGGCAAGGCCAGTCTGGGCCCAGGAGAAGCCATAATGGATGATTAAGCCTAAAGGAAAAGTGTGGTGCAATGGGCTTGTCGGTTTGAGAGAACAGAGGGAAGACACGCACCTCTTCCTCAGTCTCGCTGGAACTTGTGTTTCATATTCCCTCCCCTTTTAGCCGACTCACTGCTGAAGACCCCGGCCTGCTCCAGAGCTCCATCGTTTTCTGTCTGGAGCAGCTTTCCCAGGTGATGCGGTCCTTGCGGTCCTTGCAGCCGCCCGTTTCTCAGCACAGAAGAAGGGTTTAAACCTAGCCTATGTGCCCTAGCTTCAAGTGTCCTTCCCCAGGGCATTGCTCTCCGCAGTACTTTGATCAGGATTCATCTTATGTCTGTGCTGCTGCTTGGGGCTCAGTGTCCACATTGTTTGTTTGGTGATTGTTAACTGCAGAAAATAAAACTGAGCTATTGTGCTGTCTCTGACTTTATTTTTAGCTTCTGCACTTCCTCATACTGCTTTTGTCTTTCAGTTGGAGGGGAGGTCCTGAGATCCAGATATTCAAGGAGTACAACGTAATTGAAGACAGTGTAAGAAGTGGGAGAATAAGAAAGTTGTATACTGTCATTCAGTATTAATATTGGAATATTTTCTCATTTTATAGTTATTAAATGTTAAGATAAACTACCAGACGCCTTCCCTGCTGCGTCAGATGGTAAAGCATCTGCCTGCAGTGTGCTAGACCAGGTTCAGTCTCTGGGTTGGGAATATCTTCTGGAGAAGGTAATGGCAATCCACTCCAGTATTTTTGCCTGGAGCACTCTGGACAGTGGAGCTTGCAGGCTGCAATTCATGAGGTTACAAGGAGCTGGACTCCACAGAACAAGTGCACTTTTCATTTTCCATTTAACACCTAAATCATGTTGTTTTTCAAACCATAATTCATGGCCAACTATTTGTGCCCCCATGAACTGTAACATACCAGACTCCTTTGTCCTGCACTACCTCCTGGAATTTGCTCAAATTCAGGTCCATTGAGTGGGTTATGCTATCTAACCATCTCATCCTCTTGTCTCCCCCTTCTCCTGTTGCCTTCAATCTTCCCCAGAATCAGGGTCTCTTCTGATTCCAGCTTCAGAATCAGCATGAGTCCATCCAATGAATATTCAGGGTTGATTTCCTTTAGGATTGACTGGGCTGTTCTCCTGGCAGTCCAAGTCCTCTCACGAGTATCCTTGTATTGTGAAACATTGCTAAACTCACTAATTAATTGTAATAGCTCTTTTACATGTCCCACTGGACTTTGCACATAAACAGTCATTTTGTCTGTAAATAAATACACATTTTTTTCTGTCATTCCAGTTGATGCATTTTAGCTGACTTTTTGTAAAATGAAAGCTCCAACACTGACCATCTGATTTGAAGAGGTGACTCATTGACGAAGCCCCTAATGCTGGGAACATTTGAAGGCAGGAAGAGAAGGGGACAATGGAGGATGAAATGGTTGGATGGCATCACCGAGTCAATGGACATGAATTTGAGCAAGTTGCAGGAGGTGGTGAAGGACAGGGAACCCTGGAGTGCTACAGTCCTTGGGTTTGTAAAGAGTCGGACATGACTGAATGAACAGCAACAGTCAGAGGGAAGATGCTGGTGGGTTGTGTGGTTCGGCCCCTCACCATCTGCTACCTTTGTCTAGTGAAATCTTCTGTGGTGCATGCTGGCAAAGTCAGGGCTGCATTGTGGATTGTGCATTCTAGGTGGGTCCAGGTTGGGCCAGCTAATTACCCTTGTGCATGGTGTGGGAGGCAAATGAGATGGGAGTCTGGGTGCCCCTCGTGGGAGGCACAGAGACTCAGAGTAGAGTGCCTGTGTGTGGTGAGAGGCAGGTTGCAGCCCTGGGGGTTTGCTGCTTAAGGCAGCTGACCAGGAGCATCTTTTTGCAGCCAGGCACTTGGTGGTGGTGGCGTTTTGTTGGCTGCCTATAGTCAACTGTCCTGGGAGTGTACAGCACAGAGATCAGCAAAGGCAGGGCCCCTTCTGTGTGTGGAGATCCCATTGTTAAAGCTCCACCAGTGCCACTGGAAGCCCGAGGGTGGGAGCCTCTTGAGTGACACCGGCACCTCTGCGCAGCCTCTGGGGACACATGGGAACCAGCCCCTCGGGTGGAGGAGTAGCCTGAAAATAGGTGAGAGGATCCTAGAGAGGCCCTTTCAACTCTTGGCCTTGAGATGAGAGGGGTGTTGTTGGCCCAGGAGAAGGAGGCTCCACACCACTGGCCAGGACAGCTGGGGAAGCCTGCGCCCTCCCGAGGGGAGGGCACCCCTGAGCGGAATTGGAGAGAAAATAGAGTGACCGTAGGTCACCACAGCTGGTGTCACCTCCACAGCTTCTCTGATTCCAGGAACTTCCCTAGATGCGAGGCTTTGTCTTGCTTTAACCCTGTTATGTCAGGAAGTCTTACTTTCCTGTTTCCGTCTGTCCCTCAGCTGGGGACCTGTGAGGCCTTGGCTGTCACACCTGTCCGTATAGCTAAGGTGGATTATCAGGCGGAAGAGATGTGGTTTCTCTGCTTGATTTGATCAGTCGCTGTCTCCTACCTAAAAGGCTCATGTGAGCACAGATAGGAAGCCAGTAACACTGGCCTGTGGACTGAGTGTCCGAGTCCTTCTTCCACCCTCAGTTCCCATATTGAAGCCCCTAAGCCCCAGGGGCTGGAGTTTGGAGACGGGGCCTTTGGGATGTACTAGGGTCTAGATGAGGTCCTGAGGGTGGTGCCTGCATGGTGGGCTCAGTGAGGACACCCATCATTCCTGATCCCCCATCGTGGGGAAGACCCCTCTTCTTGGAGGTCCTACTCTTCCCTGCTGTGTGTGTTTTACTCTGAGCATTATTGTGGGGAGGTGTTGGAGGGTGTGGGGGAGCAACGTTAACCTTTATCGCCTTGAGGTGATGTTTAGGAGCATCGTTCAAGGCCTTGGGAGTAGAAAGCCATGGTCCTTCTCTCGGTGGCATCTCTGTGGCCAGTTAGCTGTGTCCATTCCACACCATCTGGGCCTGCACAGGAGGGGCCCGTATGCGCAGGCGCATTGGGGGACCTGAAATGAGCTTGGTTTCATGAGGGAGCTGAGTCCCTCTGGCCTCACGGGGTCTCCCTAGTGGCACATGGATAGCCGGTCACGCTGGGCGGTAACAAGTCTGGTGTGAGGAGGCACCCTTAGGGGAGTCTCTGCAGGTGCACTGGGCATCCTTTCACAGAAGGGGAAGGACCTCGTGAGGGATTCAGTCTCTCTTCAGCTCCTGTTGACCTCTGGGAGGGACACGTGGTGGCCATGGAGTCCTTTGACAGCAGCGTGGGTTTTGTGGGCAGTGGAGAGGGTATTGAAAGAATGCCACATGGTTTTGGAGCCCACAGATCCATGGGAGGCCGAGAGCAGACCACAGATTAGGGCGCTGTGGCTGGGGTGGCCCCCAGGCCCTGGGTGCATCACCTGTCCCAGTGCAAAGTACAGAGGCTTTGGCCTTGCGTGCAGCCCCACGAGGCCCGGTGCTGAAGTTGTATCCCTTCCAAGGAGCCTGCAGGTTCACCGAGGCCGTAAGGCAGTGGTTGGTGGAGGAGCACAGTAAGATGAGCCCTAGAAGCTTCAGAGGCTGGGGTGTAGGGGGTGCCACTGGCATACAGAAGGGAAGTCGGGGACCAAGGGAGTCCAAAACTAGCAGCCCGCGAGCTGCCGCCATGTGGCCAGGGGGACTTGTGGGTAGCCTGATGGTCTGTGGTGCACAGTTCTCCCAAGGTGATCTGGGGTTAAGCAGGCCTCAGCCAGACCCGGGGGCCAGATCCGGTATGTCCCCATGAGCTGGCCCTGAACCCAAAATGCCAGCACCCTCTCGGTGTCCTCCCTGGATGTGGACGTGGTCATCAGGTACCTGACCCAGGATGCTGACCTCGACCCCGAAGCTGTTGAGAGGGAGCTGTTGGTGACTGGCAGTGATCTGATGTTGTTATTGGATAAAAGGACTGGGGAAGGGGTGGAGCACCCATCTCTGCCTCTGCCAAGGGCAGCCTGTACACATGTGGAGGCCGCAGGCTTGGATGAGGCAGGGCTGGGCCACTGCAGTTGTCACGCCGGATGTCCACTTTGATGGACACACTGGGGAATGCAAAGTGGGGAGTGCAGCACTTTGTGCCCCCTTCTTTTGAATTCTCAGCTGGGAAAGGGAGGTTGAGGCCTCCCAGAGGAATGTCCTGTCCTAAGTGGTGAGCCCTTCCCTAGGCCAGAATTTTTGCACTATTTGCCACTTGATTTGGAGCCTAATTGTTGGCCCCTACTGGATATTGAACACCCTCTGACCTCTTGTTTTGATTGGTGCTTAAATACTGGTTACCACGGATAAGAAAACTGAGCTATTTCTGTGTTTGACTTTCTTTTCAGCGGCCAGATTTTCTTGCCTCTGTCCTGGAGTGGGAGGGAGGTTCTGGGTCCAGACAGTCAAGCATCACAGAGCAACTGAAGGCAATTTAGGAAATGGAAGAAAATAAAAGTATTTGGGTCCTGTTATTCAGCATTGGCCACTGTCTAGCTTTTGGAATACTTTGGTATTTCTGAGTTTTAGATGTACATTAAGTGTATACAACAGTTGTATCAATCAGTAAGGATTTCAACGTTTGGCATTAACTGTTTTCTAGGTTTTTCTCATCTAACATCTGAGCTTTACCTCTGTCTAAAACTTCTTCAAACATCTCATTGAACTGATGCTTAAAAGGTGCATTATAATGTAATTGCTCAACGCTTAAACTTTCCTCAGTTTAATTCCATCATACCTAATGTTCAGTGGGATTCTTGTAGTCTCTGTATGAATGGTTCTGTTTTTAATATAGATTCTAGGACATATATCTACAATACAAAATTTCTCTTCTGAAAATGAGCTGCCCCCAGAATGCTTTTTCCTCACACCCCTTTTTACTACTAGGTCTGTTTCCTGCAATAGTCAAGCAAACAAAACACCTCAGTTTTCATGAGTAAAGGATCCAGTAATACTAGAGTAAAAACTTTGTGCTTTACTGGCCTTGTTTTACACCAAGAAAAGTGCTGGAACAATGGGTTAAGTGTTCCCAGAATGAGGGGGAGGCAGTTTGTGTAATCTTGAGAAAATATAATTAAAATCAATAATCTTTTGCAGGCACTATGTTAATGCGGATTACCTGTGTTATCATGTCTAATAGTCATGATACCTTTTGGAGTTGAGAAACTGAAGCTGAGCGGCTTGGTAACTTTCTTCAGTTCTCTCAGCTAGAATCTCAAATCCAGAGAGAGGCTGGATTTGAATCTATGCCCTTTGATTCAAGCGTCTACGTTTTAAACAAATAATTAATTAAATTTAATCAGAGGCTGATTATTTACAATATTGTAGTGCTTCTTCCATACATTGACAAGAATTAGCCATGGGTGTACATGTGTTCTTGAGAAGGCTATGGCTCCTTCTCCAGTATTCTTGCCGGGAAAATCCCATGGGTGGAGGAGCCTGGTATGCTGCAGTCCTTGAGGTCACTAAGAGTCAGACACGACTGAGCGACTTCACTTTGAGTTTTCACTTTCATGCACTGGAGAAGGAAATGGAAAACCCACTCCAGTATTCTTGCCTGGAGAATACCAGGGATGGGGGAGCTTGTCAGGCTGCCGTCTATGGGGTCGCACAGAGTCAGCAACGTCTGAAACGACTTAGCAGCAGCAGCAACAGTAGCAGCAGTACATGTGTTCCCCATCCTTAACAACCCTCCCACCTACCTCCCATCCCATCCCTCAGGGTCATCCCAGTGCACAGGGCCTGAGCACCCAGTCTCATGCATCAAACTGGACTGGTAATCTATTTCACATATGGTAATATACATGTTTCAATGCTGTTTTCTAGATGTTCATTACGTCTGTGTCTCTTTTGCTGTCTCACATATAAGGCCATTGCTACCACCTTTCTAAATGCCATGCTGCTAAGTTGCTAAGTTGTTTCAGTCGTGTCCGACTCTGTGCAACCCCAGAGACAGCAGCCCACCAGGCTCCCTGATCCCTGGGATTCTCCAGGCAAGAACACGAGTGGGTTGCCATTTCCTTCTCCAATGCATGAAAGTGAAAAGTGAAAGTGAAGTGGCTCAGTCATGTCTGACCCTTAGTAACCCCATGGACTGCAGCCCACCAGGTTCTTCCATCATGGGAGTCTCCAGGCAAGAGTACCAGAGTGGGGTGCCATCACCTTCATATATGCATTAATATACTGTATTGGTGATTTTCTTCACTGTACGATAGGCTCCAGTTTCATCCATCTCATTAAATGTGATTCAAATTCATTCTTTTTCATAGCTGAGTAATATTCCATTGTATATGTGTACCACGGCTTTGTTATCCATTCCTCTAAGGATGGAAGTCTAGGGTGTTTCCATATCCTAGCTATTGTACACATGTTGTGATAAACATTGGGGTACACATGTCTCTTTCAATTCTGGTTTCCTCCATGTGTATGTCCAGCAGTGGGATTGCTGGGTCATATGGCATTTTTTTTTAATGAATCTCCATGCTGTTCTCCATAGTGGCTGTACTAGTTTGCATTCTCACCAACAGTGTAAGAGGGTTCCCTTTTCTCCACACCCTCTCCAGCATGTATTGTTTGTACACTTTTTGATTGCACCCATTCTGACCAGCGTGAGGTGGTACCTAATTGCGGTTTTGATTTGCATTTTTGTGATAATGAGTGATGTTGGGCATCTTTTCATGTATTTGTTAGCCATCTGTATGTCTTCTTTGGAGAAATGTCTGTTTATTTCTTTGGCCCATTTGTGATTGAGTTGTTTATTTTTCTGGCACTGAGCTACATGAGATGCTTGTGTACTTTTGAGATTAATTATTTGTCAGTTGTTTCTGTTGCTCTTATTTTCTCCCATTCTGAAGGCTGTCTTTCACCTTGCTTATACTGTCCTTCATTGTGCAAAACCTTTTAAGTTTAATTAGGTCCCATTTGTTTATTTTTGCTTTCATCTCCATTGCTCTGGGAGGTGGGTCATTGAGGATCCTGTTGGGATTTATGTGAGAGAGTGTTTTGCCTATGCTTTCCTCTAGTAGATTTATAGCTTCTGGTCTTACATTTATATGTTTAATCTATTTTGAGTTTATTTTTATGAATGGTATTAGAAAGTGTTCTAGTTTCATTCTTTTACAAGTGGTTGAGTAGTTTTCCAAGCACCCTTTGGTAAAGAGATTGCCCTTTCTCCATTGTATATTCTTGCCTCCTTTGTCAAAGATAAGTTGTCCATAGGTTTGTGGATTTATCTCTAGGCTTTCAATTCTGTTCCATTGATCTGTATTTCTATCTTTGTGCCAATGCCATACTGTCTTGATGCCTGAAGCTTTGTAGAATAGCCTGAAGTCAGGCAGGTTTATTCCTCCAGTTCCATTCTTCTTTCTCAAGATTGTTTGGCTATTTGAGGTTTTTCCTATTTCTCTACAAATTGTGAAATTATTTGTTATAGTTTTCTGAAAAATAACACTGAAGCTTCCAGTTTTCTTAGCCTGGTACCACACCAGCCTCAGCGCACTGCAGCAGGAGACTGGGATAGTGCTTTTCCAGCTGGAGGCTTCAAGGAGCATCTGTGTGAATGTTGCAAACGTGGCACTGGGCAAGTGCAAGAACAGGAGATAATGGCAATTGAGGAGAAGACAGGTTGATGAGAAGCCCAGTCCTGACTTTCCAGTGGCTTTCCTGTCCTGTGAAGTCCTTTTGTATCTTGAAACTATTGTTTGACCCCCTTTGAGGTGGACATACCATAGTGTACCTGCTCCCCAGCCACCCTGCCCTCTCTCTTATCTCTGTTTCAAGGACTTTAATAGCAGAGAAATAAAAAGTAGAACACAGTCTTTAGCCACCCCAGAAGTCATCTCCACAAAGGCAGAATAAAAACAGGTGTCTTACTGAGCTGGTATGGTAGCAGAATCTGATGCACGTCACAGGCAATCTCCTGAGAGATCCCAGAGACAGACAGAACTCTCAGCCTTCTGTATAGCCAGCAGATCTGATTCTTTACCTACTTGTCCTCAAGTAAGAGGACTTCACACCACCAGGTCTCACTTTTGCTTCATCCTAAGTATGCCCAGCAAGCGCGGTGACTCTTATGTATTGGTTAATTGATGTTTGGGACTTAGATTTGAGCCCCACCTCATATGCTGCCCCTTCCAAATTCATATTTGAAGTCTTTAAAACCAGTATGGCTCTATTTGGGCCTCCCACATGGAGAAGTGGTAAAGAATCCACCTACCGTCACGCACAGTGCAAGAGATGGCAGTACAATCCCTGGGTAGAAAGATCCCCTGGAGAAGGGCATGGCAACCCATTCCAGTATTCTTGCCTGGAGAATCCCACGGATAGAGTAGCCTGGTGGGCTACAGTCTATGGGGCCGCAAAGAGTCAGACATGACAGACTGTGTACACACGCACACGCATGCACACACACACAGCTCTATTTGCAGAGAGGGCTCTCAAGGACATGATTAATGTTACATGAAGTGCTATGGATGGAACCCTGCCCTAGAGATGATCATACGAAGGAAAGTAAGACAGAAAGACGAGTAACATATGATATTACTGATATGTGGACTCTAAAATGTAATACAAATGTATTTATTCACAAAGCAGAAACAGAAGCTTGCAGGCGTAGAAAACAAACTCATGATTACCAAAGGGGAAAGGCTGGGTCGGGATACATTTGCAGTTTGGGATTAGCACTTAGACTGCTGTATATGAAATAGAAAAACAATTAGTTTCTACTGTAGAGTGCATGAAGCTATATTCAGTATTATTAAATATAATGGAAAATAATATGAAAATATATATATAACTGAATTACTTTGCTGTACACCAGAAAAGAGCACAACATTGTAAATCAAATATACTTCAAATTTCTACCCAAAGAATGAGACCCTGGTCTCACAGCCATTCATCTGACTGTGCACACTTGCACATGCACACATAAACAAACATTTCCGTGTCGTTATAAGAGGACACCTGAGAGCACATGCATTCTCTCTCTCCCTCTCACCACACACCAACCTTTCTTATCTCTCTGTTTCCACATGTGCACTGAGGAAAGGCCACAAAGCAATATAGATGGTGACCGTCTACAGCCCAGAAAGAGGGTCCTCACTGGAAGCTAAATTTACTGGCTCCCTGATTGTGAAGTTGTAGCCTCCAGAACTGTGAGAAAATAAGTTTCTGTTCTTTAGTCCACCCAGTGTGGATCAGGGGAGTGATTCAGCATTTTGTTACAGCATCTGAAGCATACTAATCCAATTGGTTTATACTAGTGAAAAATTAGCCTCTCATCTTTATGACAGGAGCCAGTTTCGCAACTGGGAGCCAGGTGCCCACTGAAGTTAGGTGTCTCCCTCCCACGGGAAACTGAGAGAGAGTGCTCTCTTGATTTACGTTTACATTCCAAAGAGATGTTTGCTAGGTCCTTGAAAAAGACATTTCTGGGTTGTAAAGCTGAACAGGAGACTTTTATAGCCTTGAAAAGTATAGTCATACTTCCAGGGACTTTCCTGGCAGTCCAGTGGTTAGGCTTCTGTGCTTCAACTGCAGGGCATACTGGCTCGATCCTTGGTCAGGGAAGCAAGATCCTGCCTGCAGATCATGGTGCAGTGTGTGCATGTGTGCTCAGTCGCTCAGTCATATCCGACTCTCTATGACCCTCTGGACTGTAGCCCACCAGACTCCTCTATCCATGGGATTTTCCAGGCAAACATACCTGAGTGGGTTGCCATTTCCTCTTTCATGCTGCAGACAAAACATAAAAAAAGAAAATGAAATTATATGCATAGTTTCAAAGGGAGACACAGAAACAACTTACACGTTTCTAAAGCAAATGATTTAAGGAAAGGAGGGGCCACCTCTCCCCTTATTTTAAACAGGGAATATTGAGCCTCTTAGTTTTAATTTGTGTGCATTCTTACAGTAGCTCTTTGTACAATGTGGTGCATCCTGCAAACTTGCTAAACTCCATCATTAGACTAGTCATTCTTTTCAAGACTACATCAGATTTTCTGTATGGGTGTACATGTCTGCAAATAAAGACAATTTTTCTTCTTTCTCTCCAATCTGGATACATCTTATTGCTCTATTTCTCTCATTATGGGTTGGACTCTCCCAGTTTTCTGCATGCCTGGTTAATAGATTGGCTATCAGGCATTATGATTTTGCCCTGGGTTTTGCGTATTCTTTGTATTCTGATGTGGGATGCTGTGAAGTGACTTTGAAATAGTTGGAAGCTTTTGATATTTGCTTTGAAGATTTTCTATGTGGGACCAGAGCACCTTTCACTGTCAGTTCAGTCGCTCAGTCATGTCTGAGTCTTTGTGACCCCATGGACTACAGCACAGCAGGCCTCCATGTCTGTCACCAACTCCCAGAGCTTCCTCAAACTCATGCCCATTAAATCGATGATGCCATCCAACCGTCTCGTCCTCTGTTGTTCCCTTCTCCTCCTGCCTTCAATCTTTCCCAGCATCAGGGTCTTTTCAAACGAATCAGTTCTTCGCATCAGATGGCCTAAGTATTGGAGTTTCAGCTTCAACATCAGTCCATCCAATGAATATTCAGGACTCATTTCCTTTAGGATGGACTGCTTGGATCTCTTTGAAGTCCAAGGGACTCTCAAGAGTCTTCTCCAACACCACAGTTCAAAAGCACCAATTCTTTGGCTCTCAGCTTTCTTTATAGTCCAACTCTCACATCTGTCCTTTTGGTGTAGGATTCATATTTTCCCCACACTACTCAAGTGAGAGTGCTGTGAGCTCTCTACCCTAGACCTCCTGAAATTATGAGGTTTGTCACTGTGACCCATGGGGACAGTCTCCAGTCCCTGTCCAGCTTGGGTGCTGGGCAGAATTACCATTTATCCTCTCTAGTGGCCCTTTCCTTGACCTTGAGTACTTTCTTCACAGTCCTGTGGAGGTCAATGGTCTGTGGCAGACTCAGGGGGTACCCTTGGTACGTATGCAGGCTTCTCTCCCACTGTCTGTCTCTTCTCTCCTGTCTTCTGCCCACAAACTCTAGGGCCTTCCAATTTCAGTGCTATCTCCTAAACACCAGGTATTCATTGTGTTCCACCAAGAAACTCTCTCCAGACAGTCAGCTGGGTACAATTGCTAAACTAACCTGTAAACATATCTGTGACTTACTTTTTACATAACTGGAGATTTTATAGTTCTTAATCTCCTACACCTATTTTCCCCCACACCCCACCCTTCCGAGAGCCACTCATTTGTTCTGTTTCTATGATTCTGCTTTCCTTTTTTTTTTAGATTCCACATATAAGAGAGATCAAGCAGTATTTATCTTCCTCTGTCTGGCTTCTTTTGCTCAGCAAAATACCCGCTAGATTCATTCATGTTAAAATGGCAAGATTTCATTTTTTTATGGCTGAGATATACATGTTACGAGGATGAGATGCTTGGATAGCATAACTGACTCAATGGACATGAGTTTGAACAAACTCCAGGAGTTGGTGATGTACAGGGAGGCCTGGTGTGCTGCAGTCCATGGAGTCACAAAGAATCGGACATGACTGAGTGAGTGAACTAAACTAAACTGATACATGCACCACATTTTGTTTGTTCATTCACCTGTTACTGGATACTTCTGTTGCTTCTACTTGTTGACTACTGTAAATAGCACTGTAACAAACATTGGAGTTCATGTATCTTTTCTCATTAGTGCTTTTGTTTTCTTTGAATAAATACTCAGATGTGAGATTGCTGAATCATATGGCCATTCAATTTTTAACATTTTGATAAACCTCTATACTATTTTCCATAGTGATTGCATCACTTTACTTTCCCACCAGCAACGTACAAGGCTTCCCTTTCTCCACATCCACACCAACACTTGTTATCTTTGTCTGCCTGGTAACAGCCACTCTGAAAGACTTTGATGATATCACATTGCGGTTTTGATTTGTACTCCCCTTGGTAATAGCTCTGGACCTCGGCTTTGTAGCCTGGGAATTCAAGTTAGTAAGAATACCTACCTGGGCGGGTTGTCATGAGAACTGACTGGTGAACATGAATAAAGTGGATATAATTAGAATACATACGAAGTCAGTGTCACGTAAATGTTGGCCACCACTTTTTTCTTTGTCTCTTCATTATTTTTTTAATTATGAAAGCATGGTAATATTTTTATAGGAGACTTGGAAAATACAGAACAAATGTACATATAGTTCTGCTATATATTGCAATTAATTTTCAGTACAGAAATAAAGATTTTTAGTTGGAGTTTCAATATCAAACTCTCAAAAATTAATGGAATGAATATACAGTAATGTAGAAGGATATAGTAGACCTGAAATGCACCATGAACCAATTCAACGTAATTTAAATGTATCTAATTTTCACACAACAGTAGGATACAAATTCTATTTAAGTACCCACAGGCTATAAACTAGGAGACACTGGAACATACACAGGGACATAAGAACATGAAAGTGAAAGTGTTAGTCGCCTAGTGTGTCCAACTCTTTGTGACCCCCTGGACTGTAGCCTAACAGGCTCCTCTGTCCATGGACATCTCCAGGCAAGAATACTGGAGTGGTTTGCTATTTCCTTCTTCAGGGGAACTTCCTAAACCAGAGATCAAACCTGAGTCTCCTGCAATTCAGGCAGATTCTTTACTGTCAGGGAGGCACCAGGGAAACCACCAAAGAATCCCATAGGAACATAAAACCAAGGGGCAAAAGTTCAACAGACTCTGCTGTAATATCACTGAATTGTTGGAAACCAATTTCAAAAGAGATTTGAAAGTAACCCACACATTTTCAAATGCAATGTGACATTTGCCAAGAGAGATCTTTGACTTAGGCATTGAAAGCCTCAAGAGTTGGCCACCATTCTTTACTGTGTTGCTGCTATTGTAGTCATCACTATGTATACCAGTTACTGTGGCTGCATAAGAATTTACCCTGAAGAGATGGTGGCTTACAACCTGCACAAGTTGTGTGCATAGAGTCTGTGGGTCGGGAATTAGACAGTCTACAGTGGGGGACTGTTTTCTCTGCTCCATGATGTCTGAGGCCTTGGCTGGGAAGCCTGAGGCAGGTGGTCATGGAATCCTCTGAGAGCACACTCACTCACATGTCTGTCATCTGGGATGCACAGAAGGTGGGCTCTGAGGACCAGAGCACTTTAGAGGAGCTTGACTTCCTCCCAGTGTGGTGACCTCTGGGGATACTGTCTTCCCAGAGGCAGCTCAGGGATCCCACTGCCCTGGGACCAGTCTAGAAGAAGCACTGCCATCTGCCAATCGGCCTTGGATGTCATACAGCATCACTTTCTGCCACACTCCATCAGAACAACCAGTCACATTCCAACTTAGACTCAAGTGTCAGGGACACAGACCCCACCTCTGTCTGTAGAGAAGGCTGAAAAGCCCACCTCAGCAGAGCACCTGGGCCCAAAGGCCATCATGTCCATTGGCCAGAAAGGCTCCCAACTACACAGATATGATGGTTGTCATGTTTATTTGTGGAGAAAGGTGGGTGAACCATTCACTTTACTTGCACAGGGAATGTCTTTTATGAAGGTAGTGGGTAGCTCTGCGGTTTGAGAAAGGTGTTGACTAGCCCTGATCAGTCCAGGAGTTTGAGGCACCACCCCCTCTCCCACTGCCCCTTCTCCTGTCTTCTTCAACATGTGCATTTTCTGCCACTGGGTGAAAGAAGCACTTCATGGCCAATTTTCGTGTCTTGAGAGGAAAACATTTCTCCCCCAGAAGCAGAAGATGGGAACGTCATCTCTTGCCTCATTACATTCCTCATCTAGAAAATGGGGACTATTCTGGCTCCTCTATCACAGTATATTTGGAACATTGAATCATTACATAAACTCATTCAAAACAGTGCCTGTCCAGCACAAAACAAACCACTCCATTACTCGCGATGAGGTAAGAATTCACAGGGCACTCAGAGTTTGAGATGGTCTAGAAAGACATATAGAATTCATAGAAAATTAAATGTTCATGCAGACAATGCTTTAAATTCTCCAAGCCAGGCTTTAGCAATATCTGAACCGTGAACTTCCAGATGTTCAAGCTGGTTTTTGAAAAGGCAGTGGAACCAGAGAACAAATTGACAACATCTGCTGGATCATTGAAAAGTCAAGAGAATTCTAGAAAAGCATCTATTTCTGCTTTATTGACTATGCCAGAGCCTTTAACTGTGTGGATCACAATAAACTGGAAACTTCTGAAGGAGATGGAAATACCAGACCACCTGACATGCCTCTTGAGAAACTTGTATGCAGGTCAGGAAGCAACAGTTAGAACTGGACATGGAGCAACAGATTGGTTCCAAAAAAGAAAAGGAGTATGTCAAGAATGTATGTTGTCACCCTGCTTATTTAACTTATATTCAGAGTACATCATGAGAAATGCTAGGCTGGAGGAAGCACAGCTGGAATCAAGATTGCCGGGAGAAATATCAATAACTAAAGATATGCAGATGACACCACCCTTATGGCAGAAATTGAAGACGAACTAAAGAGCCTCTTGATGAAAAAGAGAGGAGAGTGAAAAAGTAGGCTTAAAGTTCTACATTCAGAAAACTAAGATCATGGCATCTGGTCCCATCACTTCAAGGCAAATAGATGAGGAAACATTGGAAACAATGACTGACTTTATTCTTTGTGCTCTAAGATCACTGCAGATAGTAACTGCAGCCATGAAATAAAAAGACACTTACTACTTGGAAGGAAAAATATCACCAACCTGCTCCTGTTGCTGCTGCTGCTAAGTTGCTTCAGTCATGTCTGACTCTGTGAAATCCCATAGATGGTAGCCCACCAGGCTCCCTGTCCCTGGGATTCTCCAGGCAAGAACACTGGAGTGGGCTGCCATTTTCTTCTCCAATGCATCAAAGTGAAAAGTGAAAGTGAAGTCGCTCAGTCATGTCCGACTCTAAGCAACCCCATGGGACTGCAGCCTACCAGGCTCCTCTGCCCATGGGATTTTCCAGACAAGAATACTGGAGTGGGTTGTCATTGCCTTCTCTGATCACCAACCTAAACAACATATTAAATAACAGAGACATTACTTTGTCTACAAAGGTCCATCTAGTCAAGGCTATGGTTTTCTAGTGGTCATGTATGGATATGAGAGTTGGACTATAAAGAAAGCTGAGCACTAAAAATTGATGCTTTTAAACTGTGGTGTTGAAGAAGACTTTTGAGAATCCCTTGGATTGCAAGGAGATCCAACCAGTCCATACTAAAGGAAATCAGTCCTGGGTGTTCTTTGGAAGGACTGATGTTGAAGCTGAAACTCCAGTACTTTGGCCACCTGATGTGAAGGAATGATGTTGAAGCTGAAACTCCAGTATACTTTGGCCACTTGATGTGAAGAGCTGACTCATTTGAAAAGACTCTGATGATGGGAAAGACTGAGGGCAGGGAGAGAAGGGGACAACAGAAGATGAGATGGTTGGATGGCATCACCAACTCAATGGACAGGGGTTTGGGTGGACTCTGATAGTTCGTGATGGACAGGGAGGCCTGGTGTGCTGCAGTTCATGGGGTCGCAAAGAGTCAGGAATGACTGAGTGACTGAACTGAAGATAGGCTGTCCTACTTTTCTGCCCATTGCCTGGCACACGAGAGTCACTCCAGGACGAGTGGCTGAATGAGCCGATGGGTGTGAGGACAGCAGAAATTTGGTGCTGAGCTGGGCATCTGATTACATCCATCTGGTGGACAGTCCCTTCCCACATGAAGGCACAGAGAAGACCAGCCACCTTTGTCGTGTTGTGACCAAGCAGAAACTGCTGTTACTGAGACAAGAGCCTTCTCCAGCCCAGGAGGTCCTTAGGGCCCCTTTCATGTCCTTGTTCCTCAGACAGTAAATGAAGGGGCTGAATGTGGGTGGTATCACCACATACAACACCATGGCCACTGAGTCCTTGGCTGTGTAGGAGGAAGAGGGGAGCAAGTACACCCCAAAGAGGGTCCCATAGAATAATGACACCACAGCAAGGTGGGGAGTGCAAGTGGAAAAGGCTTTCAGCTTGTCCTGGGAAGACCGAAGTCTGAGGATGGCTGAGAAATTGTGCATGCAGGAGGAGCAGATACAGACAAACGAGTGACAAAAAGAAAGCTCCCCAGAGTATAAACCACCAACTCACTGAAGTGGATATCTGAGCAGGAGAGCTTTAGCAATGCATAGAGTTCAGAGAAGATGTGGTGAATGTGCACAGAGTTCACAGGAGATGTGGTGAATTCTGACACTTGCGCAGAATGACACTGTGCTCATTAGGACAGTGTGGATCAAGGGATAGATGTTTGTGACTATCAGAACCAAAGGCACCGATGTGATACAGTATTGGAGTCTCATGGTTGTGGCATAGTAGAGAGGGTGACATATGGCTACAAATATGTCATAAGCCATCACTGCCAAGAGGACGATGTCCAGCTCTAGAAACAAAATTAGGAAATATATCTGTGTGAGGCACGCCACGTAGGGGATGGCTTGGCTCTGGGTTTGGATGTTTAGCAGCATCTTCGGTACAGTAATGGAGGTGAAGCAGATGTCCACGCTGGACAGGGTGTCTATGAAGAAGTACATGAGGGTGTGGAAGTAGGAGGTTGAGCCGATGGCCAGGATGATGAGTACATTCCCCACCACAGCGACCAGGTCCATGGATAGGAACAGACAGAAGAGGAGGGGCTGATGTTTGGGCACCTCTAACAGTCCCAGGAAGAGGAATTCTGAGATTACAGTTCGGTTGCCTCTCCCCATGGCTTCTGGTTTCTGTAGGTAACACTGGAAATACATCAAGACCAGAGGCAATCTGGGGAATCACGCACTGCAGCCTCCCTCAGTGGTTAAAACCAAGGTTAAAATCATACTGGTTACTTTTGACCAAGGAGCTCCAGCCTGGGGTAGTAAGGACATGACTTATTTGTGGGGCTGTCTGGTCACCACAGAATGCAGAAGGGGCAAGCTGTGGCCTCCTTGTGACTTACCTCCTCAGTCAGGCACTCCTGCTTCCCCAGGAGGAAAGAAGAACCAGACAGCGATGAATGGAAGGTCTGCTTTGGGGAGAGTGGCTGGAGACAGCAAGGGCAGTTGAGTTGTCACTGGGAGTGCATTGGTTGGATCCCTAAGGGTTTTTTGTTTTAGTCAGGAAAGAGTCTGGGTGAAGACCCTAGGACAAATTCTTCGTGTGTGTGTTGTGCACATGTGTGTGTGTGTGTGTATGTGTCCTGAGACATAGCTCCTTCATAGATAGATACATAGACATATATGTTATGTGTTTATACTCACAGAAAGATTAACAAAACGATGTTCTCCAAAATGCTAACCAACAGTGGTTATCTCTGGGGTATAGGAGCTTTACTTGTGTATTTCTTTCAATGCTAAACAAGTGTGAATCTCCCAAACTATACTGCTTGCATGTTAAGAAGTCTTTCAGGAGGTGTGTGTGATGGTCTGTGTTGGAGGCACAATCCCAGTGAGGAGCTCAAGGCTCATGAGACCCTGTCATAAGAAGTCTAAGAGGGCATGTCTAAGAAGTTATGTCCCTGTGTCTTTGTCACTCCTTCTCAAGTCCATGTCACAGAATCCACAAAGGCTAAATGCTCATGTGGTGTGATTCCACTAGACATACTGATGTGCACTTACATATCTAAAATCCAGAGGAACTCCAAAACTGATTGAAACCTGATTTTAGAATGCTGACTCTAGAATAGGCAGATGATGAAGCTCTCCATCAAAAAAATTCAATGAATCTCTAAAAGGATAAAAACAAAAGATGCACACCAAGACAGATTGTGATCAAACTATCAAAAACCAAAGAGAGAACCATGAAAACAGCAAAGCAGGAGCAATTTTTTTGTACAAATTGATCCTCATAAGAGTGACAGTTTCTCATCAAAATCCATGAAGTCTAGAAGGCAATTGGGTTACATATTGAAAGTTCTGAAAAAAAAAAAAAATCTGTCACCTGAGAACTCCATACCTGCAAAACTTTCCTCCAAAATAGAACAACAAATTAAGACATTCCCTGATAAATTCAATCTGAGATAATTCATTTCTAGTAGATGAGCTCTACAAGCAGTGCTGAAGGGAGATTTTTAGATTGAGATGAAAGGACAGTAGACAATAACTTGAAGTTGTGCTGAGAAATAAAGCATATCAGCAAAAGTAAATACATATGTAAACGTAAAAGTTAATACTAATGTATTTTCAGTTTATAACTTCTCTCTTTTCATGTATGATTATATACAAAAACATAAAACAATGATTATAAAACAATGCCAATGGGCACACAATGTAGAAAGATATAAACTGTGGCAATAACATTATAAAAGGGTTTAGAACAACCTAGTTTGAATTAATGTCAACTTTGCTTCAATAGTTGAGTTACTTCAAACTAGATTCTTCTAAATATTGAGAAAAGATATTCATTGTACTCTCCAGGAAACCACTAAGAACATATACACTGAAATAAATAAGAAGGGACTGAAGATGGTAAGTATCTGGAAAATACCAATCTAACCCACGTCTGTCAGTAATGGAGGATCTGAGAGATAAAATATATAATACATATGCAAGGAAAAAGAAAATTGGTGAAAGGAAGCTCTTATCAATAACTACTTTAAATGTAAGTGGATTATCTGCTCCAAATAAAATTAGAGATGAGAAAAAATGGATCTAAAAATGTGATCCAACTACACACCGTGTGCAAGAAACTCACTTTAGAACCAAAAGCACAAGTAGGTTGAAAGTTAGATGAAAAAGCTTTCTGTACAAATAATACTCAAAAGAGATCTAGGGTGGCTGTAGTAATATCAGATAAAATTAGACTTTAAGTCAAACTTTATCAAAAAGACAAAGATCATACAATGATGAAAATGATAAAATAATAAAACAAATATAACTATTGCAGGCATAGTTTACACCTAACAACAAAATCCCAAATTGTTTGAAGTAAACATTGACAGAATGGTAGGGAGAGACAACTGTTCTACAATGGCAGTTGGAGACTTCAATACTCTACCTTTAATAATGGGTACAACAGCCAAACAGAAGATAAGTAAGGAAGAAGCGGACTTTAACAACATAAAAAACCAACTGGATGCCATGTTCACGGATTGGAAGAGTTAATATAGTGAAAATGAATGGAAATACAAAAAACCTCGAATAGCAAAAGCAATCTTGAGAAAGAAGAATGGAACTGGAGGAATCAACTTGCCTGACTTCAGGCTCTACTACAAAGTCACAGTCATTAAGACAGTATGGTACTGGCACAAAGACAGAAATATAGATCAATGGAACAAAATAGAAAGCCCTGAGATAAATCCACACACATATGGACACCTTATCTTCGACAAAGGAGGCAAGAACATACAATAGAGTAAAGACAGTCTCTTTAACAGGTGGTGCTGGGAAAACTGGTCAACCACTTGTAAAAGAATGAAACTAGATCACTTTCTAACACCACACACAAAAAATAAACTCAAAATGGATTAAAGATCTAAATATAAGACCAGAAACTATAAAACTCCTAGAGGAAAACATAGGCAAAACACTCTCCGACATAAATCACAGCAGGATCCTCGATGATCCACCTCCCAGTATAATGGAAATAAAAGCAAAAATAAACAAATGGGATCTAATTAAAATTAAAAGCTTCTGCACAACAAAGGAAACTATAAGCAAGGTGAAAAGACAGCCTTCTGAATGGGAGAAAACAATAGCAAATGAAGCAACTGACAAACAGCTAATCTCAAAGATATACAAGCAACTTATACAGCTCAACTCCAGAAAAATAAATGATCCAATCAAAAAATGGGCCAAAGAACTAAATAGGCATTTCTCCAAAGAAGACATACGGATGGCTAACAAACACATGAAAAGATGCTCAACATCACTCATTCTCAGAGAAATGCAAATCAAGACCACAATGAGGTACCATTTCACACCAGTCAGAATGGCTGCCATCCTAAAGTCTATAAGCAATAAATGCTGGAGAGGATGTGGAGAAAAGGGAACCCTCTTACACTGTTGGTGGGAATGCAAACTAGTACAGCCATTATGGAAAACAGTGTGGAGATTCCTTTAAAAATTGCAAATAGAACTTCCTTATGACCCAGCAATCCCACTGCTGGGCATACACACTGAGGAAACCAGAATTGAAAGAGACATGTACCCCAATGTTCATTGCAGCATTGTTTATAATAGCCAGGACATGGAAACAACCTAGATGTCCATCAGCAGATGAGTGGATAAGAAAGCTGTGATACATATACACAATGGACTATTACTCAGCCCTTAAAAAGAATAAGTTTGAATCAGTTCTAATGAGATGGATGAAACTGGAGCTGATTATACAGAGTGAAGTAAGCCAGAAAGAAAAACACCAATACAGTATACTGACATATATATATGGAATTTAGAAAGATAGTAACGATGACCCTATATGTGAGACAACAAAAGAGACACAGAGGTATAGAACGGACTTTTGACCTCTGAGGGAGAGGGAGAGGGTGGGATGATTTGGGAGAATGACACTGAAACATGTATACTATCATATAAGAAACAAAGCGCCAGTCTATGTTCAATACAGGATACAGGATGCTTGGGGCTGGTGTACAGGATGATCCGGGGAGATGGTGTGGGGTGGGAGGTGGGAGAGGGCTTCAGCATTGGGAGCTCGTGTACACTTGTGGCTGATTCATGTCAATGTATGGCAAAACCAATACAGTATTGTAATGTAGAATAAAGTATTAAAAAACAACAACAACAACAACAACTAGACCTGGCATATGTATACAGTATCCGCCACCAAACAACAGCAAAATACATGGAATATTCTCCAGAACAAACCATGTGTTGGGCAAAAAAAGTCTTAGGAAAGTTTAAAAAAAAATGAAATAATCCATAGTGTGATCTGTACCTTCAATGAAAGGAAACCACAAGTCAAGTAACAGAGAGAAAAATTGAAAATTCACAAATATGTGGAAATTAAATAACATAGTCTTGAAACAAACAGTGAATCAAGAAGAAATTACAGGTACATTAGAAAATAATTTGAGATGAATGAAAATTAAAAAAAAAATCACCCCAAAACTTATGGTATACTTTGAAAGAAGTGCTCAGAGGGAAATTTCTAACTGTAAACACCTGCCTTAAAAAAGATCAGGAACAAGGCAAGGATGTTGACTTTCATCATTTCTGCTCAACATTGGACTGGAAATTTTAGCCATTGCAATTAAATAAGAAGAAAGAGCACCTAAAATGGAATGTAAGAATCATGAGTAACTCTATTAACAGATGATTTGATCTTATATATAAAATCCTAAATAATCCTTGGATAGCAAAGATATCCAACCCGTCCAGCCTAAAGGAAATCAACCCTGAATATTCACTGGAAGAATTGATGCTGAAGCTGAAATTTCAATACTTTGGACACCTAATGGAAAGAACTGACTCATTTGAAAAGACCCTGATACCTGGAATGATTGAAGGTGGGAGGAGAAGGGGACAACAGAGGATGAGATGATTGGGTGGCATCACCAACACAATGGACATGAGTTTCCACAAGCCATGGGAGTTGGTGAAGAATAGGGAAGACTGGAATTCTGCAGTCCATGGGGTCACAGGGCGCCAGACACCACTGTGCTGAACAAAAGAATCCACATGAAGAACTTAGTAGACCTATTTATTTAATTCATCAGAGTTGTGGATATGAGATCAACACACAGACATAATTCAATTAAGTAATTCTACATAATCAGTTAACTTCAGTTTCTCAGTGTGTCTGAACTTTGTAACCACATGGACTGCAGCATGCTAGGCTTCCCTGTCCATCACTAACTACAAGAGTTTACTCAGACTCATGTCCATTGAGTCGGTGATGTCATCCAACCATCTCATCCTCTGTTGTCCCCTTTTGCTCCTGCCCCTTAATCTTTCCCAGCATCAGGATCTTTTTAAATGAGTCAGCTTTTCACATCAGGTGGCCAAAGTATTGGAGTTTCAGCTTCAACATCAGTCCTTCCAATGAATATTCAGGACTAATTTCCTCTAGGATGGACTGGTTGGATCTCCTTGCAGTCCAAGGGATTCCCAAGAGTCTTCTCCAACACCACAATTCAAAAGCATCAATTCTTAGGCATTCAACCTTCTTTATGGACCCACTCTCACATCCATACATGACTACTGGAAAAACCATAGCCTTGACTAGATGGACCTTTGTTGGCAAATTAATGTCTCTGCTTTTTAATATGCTCTCTAGTTTCATCATAACTTTCCTTCCAAGGAGTAAGTGTCTTTTTATTTCATGGCTTAAGTTACTATATGCAGTGATCTTAGAGCCCAAAAAAATAAAGTCAGCTACTGTTTCCACTGTTTCCCCATCTATTTGCCATGAATGATGGGGCCCAAGGCCATGATCTTAGTTTTCTTAATGTAGAACTTTAAGCCAACCTTTTCACTCTCCTCTTTCCCTTTCATCAAGAAGCTCTTTAGTTCTTCTTCACTTTCAGCCATAAGGGTAGTGTCAACTGCATATCTGAGGTTATTGATATTTCTCCCGGCAATCTTGATTCCAGCTTGTGATTCATCCAGCACAGCATTTCTCATGATGTACTCTGAATATAAGTTAAATAAGCAGGGTGACAATATACAGCCTTGACATACTCCTTTTCTTATTTGGAACCAGTCTGTTGTTCCATGTCCAGTTCTAACTTTTGCTTCCTGACTTGCATACAGATTTATCAGGAGGCAGGTCAGGTGGTCTGATTCCTATCTCTTTCAGAATTTTCCACAGTTTATTGTGATCCACACAGTCAAAGGCTTTGCCATAGTCAATAAAGCAAAAATTGATGTATGTTCTGGAACTTTCTTGCTTTTTTGATGATCCAGCGGATGTTGACAATTTGATCTCTGGTTCCTCTGCCTTTTCTAAAAACAACTTGAACATCTGGAAGTTCACAGTTCACGTACTGTTGAAGCCTGGCTTAGAGAGTTTTGAGCATTACTTTACTGGCGTGTGAGATGAGTATAGTTGTGTGGTAGTTTCAGCATTCTCTGGCATTGCCTTTCTTTGTGATTGGAAGGAAAACTGACCTCTTCCAGTCCCATGGCCACTGCTAAGTTTTCCAAATTTGCTGGCATATTGAGCACAGCACTTTCACAGCATCATCTTTCAAGGTTTAAAATAGCTCAACTGGAATGCCATCACTTCCACTAGCTTTGTTTGTACTGATTCTTCCTAGGACCCACTTGACTTCACATTCCAGGATGTCTGGCTCCAGGTGAGTGATCCCACCATCATGATTTTCTGGGTCATGAAGATCTTTCTGTACAGTACTTCTGTGTATTCTTGCCACCTCTTCTTAATATCTTCTGCTTCTGTTAGGTCCATACCATTTCCGTCCTTTATCAAGCCCAACTTTGCATGAAATGTTCCCTTGGTATCTCTAATTTTCTTGAAGAGATCTCTAGTCTTTCCCATTCTGTTATTTTCCTCTATATCCTTTCACTGATCACTGAGGAAGGATTTCTTATCTCTCCTTGCTATATTTTGAACTCTGCATTCAAATGGGTATATCTTTCCTTTTCTCCTTGGCCTTTCACTTTTCTTCTTTTCACAGCTATTTGTAAGGCCTCCTGAGAGAGCCATTTTGCTTTTTGCATTTCTTTTTCTTGGGAATGGTCTTGATCCCTGTCTCCTGTACAATGGCACGGACCTCTGTCCATAGTTCATAAGGAACTCTGTCTATCAGATCTTGTCCCTTAAATCTATTTGTCACTTCCACTGTATAATAATAAGGGATTTGATTTCATTCGTACCTGAATGGTCTAGTGGTCTTCTCCCTTTTCTTCAATTTGAGTCTGAATTTGGCAATAAGTAGTTCATGATCCAAGCCATAGTCATCTCCCTATCTTATATTTGCTGACTGTATTGAACTTCTCCTCTTTGCTGCAAAGAATATAATCAATCTGATTTCACTGTTGGCCATCTGGTGATGTCCACGTGTAGAATCTTCTCTTGTATTGTTGGAAGAGGGTGTTTACTATGACCAGTGTGTTCCATTGGCAAAACTCTATTAGCCTTTCCTCTGCTTCATTCTGTCCTGCACGGCCAAAGTTGCCTGTTACTCCAGGTGATTCTTGACTTCCTACTTTGCATTCCAGACCCCTATAATGAAAAAGGACATCTTTTTGGATGTTAGTCATAGAGGTCTCAAAATTCCCCAAGCCAGGCTTCAGTAATACATGAACTGTGTACTTCCAGATGTTCAAGCTGATTTTAGAAAAGGCAGAAGAACCATAGATCAAATTGCCACCATCTGCTGGATCATCAAAAAAGCTAGAGAATTCAAAAAAAAAGCCCCATCTATTTCTGCTTTATTGACTATGCCAAAGCCTTTCACTGTGTTGATCACAATAAACTGTTGAAAATTCTGAAAGAAATTGGAATACCAGACCTCATGACCTGCCTCTTGAGAAATCTGTATGCAGGTCAGGAAGCAGCAGTTAGAACTGGACATAGAAAAACAAACTGGGTTCAAATTGGGAAAGGAGTACATCAAGGATGTATATTGTAACCCTTCTTATTGAACTTATATGCAGACTACATCATGAGAAACACTGTGCTGAATGAAGCTAAATGTGGAATCAAGATAGATGAGAGAAATATCAATAACCAAAGGTATACAAATGACACCACCCTCATGGCAGAAAAATGAAGAACTAAAGAGCCTCCCTATGAAAGTGAAAGAGGAGAGTGAAAACGTTGGCTTTAAACTCAACATTCAGAAAACTAAGATTATGGCATTTGGTCCCATCACTTCATGGCAAATAGATGGCGAATCATTGGAAACAGTGGCTGACTTTATTTTGGGGAGCTCCAAAATCACTGCAGATGGTGACTTCAGCCATGAAATTAAAAGACACTTACTCCTTGGAAGGAAAGTTATGACCAATCTAGCTGCTGCTGCTAAGTCGCTTCAGTCGTGTCTGACTCTGTGCAACCCCATAGATGGCAGCCCACTAGGCTGCCAACCCAGACAGCATATTAAAAAGCAGAGATATTACTTTGCCAACAATGGTCCATGTAGTCAAGGCTATGGTTTTTCCAGTAGTCATGTATGCATGTGAGAGCTGGAATATAGAGAAAGCTGAATGCTGAAGAATTGAAGCTTTGTACTGTGGTGTTAGAGAAGACTCTTGAGAGTCCCTTGGGCTGCAAGGAGATCCAACCAGTCCATTCTAAAGGAGATCAGTCCTGAGTGTTCATTGGAAGGACTGATGTTGAAGCTGAAACTGCAATACTTTGGCCACCTGACATGAAGATCTGAGTCATTTGAAAAGACCCTGATGCTGGGAAAGATTGAGGGCAGGAGGAGAAGGGGATGACAGAGGATGAGATGGTTAGATGGCATCACCAACTCAATGGATATGAGTCAGTAAATTCCGGTAGTTGGTGATGGACAGGGAGGCCTAGTGTGCTGTGGAGCATTGGGTTGCAAAGAGTTGAACTGAACTGAACTGAAATTAAATGGAAAGATTTTCCATGTACATGGATTGGGAGACTTAATATTGTTAAGATGACAGTACTCACAAAGTGGTCTACAGACAATGCAATCGTCATCAAAATCTCAACAGCACTTTTTTTTGCATAAATGGAAAAGCTCATCCAAAAATGCATAAGGAACTGCACAGGACCCAACTTCTTGGTGCTTTGTTATTCTGCCCCTATCTTCAATACTATGAGGTCCTCCATGTCCCTCCAGGGAGCCTACCTCATTTACTCACAGCTATGTTTTGGCACTTACAAGCAAAGAGATCCAAGTCATGCAGACCCGTACAGGTGAGTTTCAAGCAACAGACTCAAGAAACGCAAGCTGTTTGGGGTGATTTGCAATTACTTACTTGGTCAAGTTGTGAGAAGGCCAAGTGACTCCCTTCACATTGCAAGGGGGGAGCAGAGAACCCAGCTGTTACCACTGAGCAAATGGGGCTGTGTGTTCTCTGAGGGCAAACACTGGGGTTTGAGTAGAGGCTTCCATGAAGCCATCTTTAAAGTGTGACTGCAGGACAAACAGTCACTCGTCATGGTCTTAGGTAACCTAGAGTCTGGGAGCCACAACTCCGATCTTGACTTTATCTCCTCCCCAACCTAGAAAGAACCTTCCAGTTTCTACCTGACCTTGTAGATAGGGTTCCCTTAGTGCATGTAGCCGAAGTGTGGGGTGCCCAGAAAACTCAATTTGGAAAAGGATTCTTAGAGTTAATAAATTGTAATTTTGTAGTTGGATTCCATCCCAACTGTGTCTCTGTCATGAAAGTAAGAGCACAATTTAATAGGGTGGTTTCCTCACAGTTGCCATGGGGATATCTGAGATTATTGAGAAGATTCAGAGAACCAGAGGTCCATTCAAAATGTCACCCACCTAATAGTTCTATAAGCTTTCCTTTCAGTATTGCAAAGATTTCTTTTTAACTGTCTGTCTGTTTCTCTGTCCTTCTGTCTCCTAATTCTGCCCCCTACCTTCCCTACAGTTTTCTTCAGGTAGTTTCCTCAGAGAGGTCATTCTGGAATCATGCAACCTATATTAACTGGTTGAACAAATTTTCAAAAATAAACCCAGATGGGAATTTAGAATTTGGTGAAAATGACATTTCACTTCAGTGGGGAGATATGGATTATTTAGGAAATGATATTGGGACACCTGACCAACATTTTGGAGAGAAAATAATCCTAGGTTTCGATGTCATTTCTTACAAAATACATAAATATTTGTCTCACCCAATAGATAAAAAATGTGAAGTCCTAGAAGTTGCTTTGAATGAAGGTTTTCATAATTTTATAACTGGCAGGGCTGTTGGTTGGAAACAAAATTCAGAAAGCACAATGAAAAAAAAAAGATCATTTAAACATATTTAAATTGTTCAAATTTGTACATAGAAAAGACCACATACAAAGATAAAATAAAAAAAGTAGAGAGAATGTATTTTCCAATTATGATAAATATTTGATATTTCAAACATGTGAAGAGCACTTACCCATCAATATGAAAAATATTACTATCCCAAATAGAACACTGGGTAAACAATATGAATGGGGAGTTCTCCAAGAAGAGATACCATTGGCCAAATGCCCTACGTATTCAGTTACATTATGGCGGATTCATGTCAATGTATGGCAAAACCAATACAATATAGTAAAGTAAAATAAATAAAATCAAAAGGAAAGTGGACTTGTGACTTGAGTGACTACATGGGCAAAGATGCAAAAGACTGAATTTATTCTGCTTGCAGTGGTATGTATGAAAATGATCACTTTCATAGACAATTGGTTAGGATGTGAATGGATGCAACATTTTGGGGGGCAATTTGTTAATATGTATCAAACTCTTTAAAGGGGCTTTTGACCCAACAATTCCTCTTCTAATATATCTAGTACAGAAAAACAACTATAGTAGGATATTCATTTTGGCATTGTTCATAATACTAAAAATGAGAAACAACAAGAAGGTCTAGATATACATTTTTATATATCTATATGGTACTGGTTAAAATAGCCATGGTATTTACATTTGTGGATTTTCATACAGCCTGATGCCCATACCCCGCCTCTTGTGTATTTTATAGAGAAAATTTAGAAGTACAAACAAGTGTAGAAAGCCATCTTAATAAAGCTCCTCCACAAAGGAAAGAAGAGTGCAAGGTATAGCTGCAGTGGAGGTAAAAGCAGCTACCAATCGGCCTGCTCCCTCCATGGATGATGCAGAAGGGGAGCTCTCTAGAGCATGAAAGTCAGCTGAGCCAGTGGCCCCCGATGTCTGAGGTCTGGAGTACACTCTATGTCTCCCTCACCATAGGTCTGAAAGGTATCAGAATCTTACAATAAGGGGATGAAAGGTTTGCCAGAACCTGCCTCTACCCCTCTGGTATCTGTACTGGCACCTACCTGTTGAGTCCCCAGTGACGAGTCTACTTGATTACAAGTCTTCTTGTGTCACCTGGGCTTGGCATGATGGTGTCCATGAGCCTGGTCAGAGGAGTCAGCTGCTCAGAGCCTGACTAACTCTGTCAGTCACAGACACAGCTGCACTTGGGACTTGTCACAGGAGAAAACCAGGGGCCCCTGACTCCCTGTTGAGGCTCCTCTTGGGTGCATGGCCAGCGTTGCTTCAGACTTTATTCCATGCTGTGCTTTTTATGTGGCTGCCTTCAGGGCCTTATTGCTGAGTTGGAGACTTGGAGGTTCAGCCTTGGGAAACGCTGGTCAAGGTCATCCGGAAGGCCCAGTTTGCCTGGCTGTGCAGGGAGCAAAAGACTGCTCTTGTTCACAGCCCTGACACCCTGAAAGAGAACCCAAAGCCCCCAACATGCCACAGGGTGATCAGGGCTAGCTCAGCAGCCCCACCATATATATGGGCTTCTGTTCTCAGTGCCAGCCCCAACCTGCTCCTCTGTCAGGGAAGCTGCTAAGCTGCTAAGTCACGTCAGTCACGTCTGACTCTGTGCGACCCCATAGACAGCAGCCCACCAGCCTCCACCTTCCCTGGGATTCTCCAGGCAAGAACACTGGAGTGGGTTGCCATTTCCTTCTCCAATGCATGAAAGTGGAAAGTGAAAGTGAAGTCACTCAGTCGTGTCCGACTCCTAGCGACCCCATGGACTGCAGCCTACCAGGCTCCTCCATCCATGGGATTTTCCAGGCAAGAGTACTGGAGTGGGGGCCCCATTGCCGGGGTTTGCTCAATCCCCAGTCCCCGAGGAAACATTGGCTGGCATTCCTGATGCCAGTTAAAGCCCCTGCCCACAAACCATCCTTGCTTTCCTTCCAAGCTCCTTATCATTGTGCCAAGTCTTCTGTTTTTGGAGCTCCTACAACACCCATCAGTATCTCTCCAGTAGTGTGCCAGGAAGTGACTGCTGTCCTACTACTCCAAGGCCTTCTTCACTTCATCAGCCCAGCAGGAAAATGTGGATAAAGGTTATCTTGATTCTAGGGCTGGAAACTGCCAAGACTCACTTTCTCATAGCCAGATGTGCATCCAGCCTTTCTACCTGGTCTCGGGGCTACTGGTGGAAACAAGCTATCCCTTTTCACTCACCTCTCACCAGATGGATTCTGAGAAGGAACTCAGAAGCACACTGGAGCCTTGATCCACTGAAGCAGGAGAGCAAAATCTGTAGGCATGAGGCAGGTGAAGATAGCAAGGAGAGGTCGGAAGTACTGTTGGAAGAATGAAAACCAAGGAGCTTCAAGGACTCCTAGGACCTTGTGAGGACTATTCTCATTTGTTAGAGACAAATGATGTAATTGCCCTTGGGAAGGAGAAATGTTTTCTTGTTTCCAGTGTGTTCCTCCCCAACCCACAGGTAAGGCAAGGATTTAAAATGAACTATATTTAGAAAAGGTGTTTCCCATTTTAACCACTGTTTTGGAAAGTCACTGACAGACCCCTTGGAGCAGGCCCATCCTTTACCATCCAACAAAGAGAGAAAACATCCCTTGTCCAGTGCAAACAGCCTTTCTTTGGTAGGTGGTGAAGGTGAAAGTGAAAGTGGAGTTGCTCAATTCTGTCCTTCTCTTTGTGACCCCATGTACTGTATAGTCCATGGAAATCTCCAGGCCAGAATATCGGGTGGGTAGCCTTTCCCTTCTCCAGTGGATCTTCCCAACCCAGGAATCGAACTGGAGTCTCCCGCATTGCAGGTGGATTCTTTACTAACTGAGCTATGAAGGAAAACTGTATGTCTCCACAAAAACTTGGACACAAATGTTCATAGTGCTTTTACTCAAAGTACATGTTCAGACACACAAGACTATATATTGGATGATCCATTTATATAAAATTCAAACACATCTAGAGTGAAACATATCTAGGTTGCTGCAGGTTAGGTGTGATGGGAAAGGACAACCACAGGGATGATGAGAACATTCTGGATGTTACTCTGGTGCTGGTTTCATGGGCAGATGTGCTTTTCTGAAGTCACCAAGGAATACACTTTAAATGGATGCAGTTTGTTGTATGTTCAGTATTCCTAGCATGGTTGATAAAGCAGCTGCTTCCCACAGGACTTTGGGAGGTAGACAACAGGCTGTCCAAGGCTGAAGTGTTGGAGGAAGTGATAGAAAGAATAAAAATATTGGAGATGTGTTAATGGTCTTTCTAGTTTCAGAGATCCCTTACAAAAGAAAGGGGAACTCAGGCTACAGCGGGTGGTCTCCAAGCAGAGCTGGGAAGGACTGCAGTTTTTCTAACGGTGATGCTCTTCTCAACTGTGATGCCTGAGACCTGAAACCTTTGGTGACTGAGAGCCCAATAAATCAGAACCTTACAGGTGGAGAAAGCTAACTGCTTCTGAAGGTTGAATGCCAACAATTTGAAATAGTGGCTTGGAATCAGCCTCCTGAGGAGGAGATGAGACTATGCAAGCCAGCCAAGCAGTGGAGGCTAACTTAAACATGTTTCATCTGCATCTAAGCATACTGTTTCAGATGGCCTCAAGACAGCTCCTGGTCATTGTCAGAGAGGGGCACAGGACAGTAGAGACCAGTAAACAAAAGGCTTCAGGCTTAAGAACTCTCTAGATTAGCTGATAACTCAGTAGGTAAAGAATCCACCTGCAATGCAGGAGACCCTGGTTCAATTCCTGGGTAGGGTAGATCTGCTGGTGAAGGGATAGGCTACCCACTCCAGTATCCTTGGCCTTCCCTGGTGGCTCAGCTGCTAAAGAATCTGCGTGCAGTGTGGGAGACCTGGGTTCAATCCCTGGGTTTGGAAGATACTCTGGAGAAGGGAAAGGCTCCCCACTCCAGTATTCTGGCCTGTAGAATTGCATGGACTCTACAGTCCACAAGGTTGCAAAGAGTTGGACACGACTGAGGGACTTTCACTCAAGACAGTTAATGGTCTTTGTCAAAGAGGGGCACAGGCCAGCATGGAGACCAGTAAACAAAATGCTTCAGACTTGAGAACTGTATAAATTAGCTGTCTAGCTGTGTGCATGAACTGGTTAAAAGCCAACCCATTGGTAAATGGAAGTACATTGCCAAAGAAACTGCAAGCTGGGCCTACAAAGCCAGTAACTCATCAGACCCTAAAGTACCCACCCTGCTGCATCAGCACTGGGTGGCCTCCCAGAAGGGCAAACCCTCAGAGTCTCACTTAAGGAGTGGCTCCAAGAGATAGATGGATAAGGAGAGACCTCTAGATAACAAAGCCAGTAGCTACAGAGGACAATGTGAGGACATGTGAGCCTTCTCCAGAGGTCTGATCATCTGTCTAATGATCAGACATCAGTGGCTGTCTGATGGGCCAACCAAGGACCTTGCCCCATTGCTGGGGGAGACTGTTTGTGTTCTTCCTAACCAGGGGGCTTCATCTGATGCTGTGAACCAGAGACTGTGTGTCCTCCATTCTCTCCAACTAGTTGACTTTAAATCACCTTTCTGTATGGAGTTTCCCCTTCTTTCTTTTTGGAAATAAATGTCTTTCAAGTTTTACCTGTGCACATTACCATTCAGCTAGAGATAGATTCAGATTCCCTTGTCCCTTGATGTCATTTGGCATCCCATTCCAGTACTCTTGCCTGGAAAATCCCACAGACGGAGGAGCCTGGTAGGCTGTAGTCCATGGGGTCGCTGAGGGTCAGACACGACTGAGCGACTTCACTTTCACTTTTCACTTTCATGCATTGGAGAAGGAAATGGCAACCCACTCCAGTGTTCTTGCCTGGAGAATCCCAGGGAGAGGGGAACCTGGTGGGCTGCCGTCTATGGGGTCGCACAGAGTCGGACAGGACTGAAGTGACTTAGCAGTAGATGTCATTAGGTGTGACTGGCTTCCTGGGTGTGTGACCTTTTCCCATGGCCCCGTTGTGAGGACACGCCCCCACCCTGGCCCTGGCCATGCTTGATACAGTGCTCACCATTGTTGTTTGAAATAATCACTTCATATTTCAGCTTGTGTTATGTAAGTGAAGTATGATGGGACAGTGGAGTCTGTCTGAGCAAAGGAGATGCACTGGGGTTGGCACACAGGTGCAGGGGCTCAGGCCCACAGGCATAGGAACATTGGGCAGTCTGGGGTGACATGGGCCTTGACGGATGGACAGAGTGGGACCTGGTCCCATACTAGTCGTGGTGGCTGGGGCATGGAAGATATGGACCCTCTGACCATCCATTTCTAACCACCTGTGGGCAATCAGAGACTCACTGGACCTGAGTCTGAGCAAGCTCTGGGAGGCAATGAAGGACAGAGAAATCTGGCATGCTGTAGTCCACAAGGTTACAAAGAGTTAGGCACGACTGAGTGACTGAACTGAACTGCAGGCAGTTCTCTAAAGTTGGCTGAGTCAGCAGAATGGGTTCCTGTCCCCACTTTTGCTCTGCATCTTGCTGTGCTGTGACTTCTGCCTCTACTCTCTACTGAATTAAAGAACAAGAAGTGTACCGGGCCGTGATGCTTATGGCGGCGCTGGAGAGGGGCGCTGAGCTGTTGGGTATGAGGTGTAACAGAACAGACTTTACCACTTGAAACTGCTGCTTCAAGTTCAGATCAGGCAAGGAACAAACCTCAGAAACAACCAACAAGACCAAAGAAGAGTACACTTAAGTTGAAGACACAACACTTGATCTGAAACAAGAAGTTTGTGCCTACTCAACAGCTTTGAAAGAGCACTTCCCAATGCTGCTAGTAGTCTTTGTTTTCTTCAGTGCTGTGCTGTGAGATTGCCCGGTGCAGCAGCAGTTGTATTCTTTATTAGCTTGATAGATCATTTTTCCCTCACTCTTTTTTTTTTAATACTAGCAACTTTCATTCTTTGAAACGTCTGCTGAAAAAGAAGAATCAGCAAATACTACTGAAAGTGCAATATTTGATTATCACTGTGAGATGAGCTTTGGACATAATGGGTACCCCAATGGTACTTCAGCAGCACTGCGTGAAACTGGGGTTATTGAAAAACTGCTAACCTCTTATGGATTTATTCAGTGTTCAGAACATCAAGCTAGACTTTTCTTCCACTATTCACAGTATAATGGCAACCTGCAGGACTTAAAAGTAGGAGATGATGTTGAATTTGAAGTATCATCTGACCAGCGGACTGGGAAACCCATTGCTGTTAAACTGGTGAAGATAAAACAAAAAATCCTCCCAGAAGAACGAATTAATGGACAAGTTGTGTGTGCTGTTCCTCACAACTTAGAGAGTAAATCTCCAGCTGCCCCGGGTCAGAGTCCAACAGGGAGTGTATGCTACAAACGTAATGGGGAAGTGTTTTATCTGACTTACACCCCAGAAGATGTTGAAGGGAATGTTCAGCTGGAAACTGGAGATAAAATAAACTTTGTAATTGATAACAATAAACATACTGGTGCTGTTAAGTGCTCGTAATATTATGCTGTTGAAAAAAAAAAAAACTCGCTATCAGAGAGTAGTTTGTGCCATGAAAGAGGCGTTTGGCTTTATTGAAAGAGGCGATATTGTAAAGGAGATATTCTTTCACTGTAGTGAATTTAAGGGTGACTTAGAATCCTTACAGCCTGGAGATGACGTGGAATTCACAATCAAGGACCGAAATGGTAAAGAAGTTGCAACAGATGTCAGACTATTGCCTCAAGGAACAGTCATTTTTGAAGATATTAACATCGAACATTTTGAAGGAATTGTAACCAAAGTTGTCCCCAAAGTACCCAGTAAAAACCAGAATGACCCATTGCCAGGACGCATCAAAGTTGATTTTGTGATTCCTAAAGAACTTCCCATTGGAGACAAAGATACAAAATCCAAGGTGACCCTGTTGGAAGGTGACCACGTTAGGTTTAATATTTCAACAGACCATCGAGACAAATTAGAACAAGCAACAAACAGAGAAGTTCTATCAAATACATTTCAGTTCACTAATGAAGCCAGAGAGATGGGTGTAATTGCTGCCATGAGAGATGGTTTTAGGTTCATCAAGTGTGTGGATCGTGATGGTCGTATGTTCTTCCACTTCAGTGAAATTCTGGATGGGAACCAGCTTCATACTGCAGATGAAGTAGAGTTTACTGTGGTTCTTGATATGCTCTCTGCCCAAAGAAATCATGCTATTAGGATTAAAAAACTTCCCAAGGGCACGGTTTCATTCCACTCCCATTCAGATCATCGTTTTTGGGGACACTGTAGAAAAAGAGGCCACTTTTTCAAATCCTAAAACCACTAGCACAAATAAAGGCAAAGAAAAGGAGGCTGAGGATGGCATTATTGCTTATGATGATTGTGGGGTGAAATTGACTATTGCTTTTCAACCCAAGGATGTGGAAGGATCTACTTCTCCTCAAATAGGAAACAAGGTTGAATTTAGTATTAGTGACAAACAGAGGCCTGGACAGCAGATTGCAACTTGTGTGTGACTCTTAGGTCGTAATTCAAACTCCAAGAGGCTCTTGGGTTATGTGGCAACTTTGAAGGATAATTTTGGATTTATTGAAACAGCCAATTATGATAAGGAAATCTTTTTCCATTACAGTGAGCTCTCTGGTGATGTTGATAGCCTGGAACTAGGGGACATGGTCGAGTACAGCTTGTCCAAAGGAAAAGGCAACAAAGTCAGTGCAGAAAAAGTGAACAAAACACACTCAGTGAATGGCATTACTGAGGAAGCTGATCCTACCATCTACTCTGGTAAAGTCATTTGCCCCTTGAGGAGTGTTGATCCAACACAGAATGAGTACCAAGGAATGATTGAGATCGTGGATGAAGGGGAGATGAAAGGTGAGGTCTATCCATTTGGCATAGTTGGGATGGCCAACAAAGGGGATTGCCTACAGAAAGGGGAGAGTGTCAAGTTCCAGTTGTGTGTCCTGGGCCAAAATGCACAGACTATGGCCTACAATATCACACCCCTGTGTAGGGCTACAGTGGAGTGTGTGAAAGATCAGTTTGGCTTCATTAACTATGAAGTAAGAGATAGTAAGAAGCTCTTTTTCCATGTGAAAGAAGTTCAGGATGGCATTGAGCTAAAGGCAGGAGATGAGGTGGAATTCTCAGTGATTCTTAATCAGCACACTGGCAAGTGCAGTGCTTGTAATGTTTGGCGAGTCTGAGAGGGCCCCAAGGCTGTTGCAGCTCCACGACCTGATAGGTTGGTCAATCACTTGAATAATATCACCCTGGATGATGCCAGTGCTCCTCGTCTAATGGTTCTTCGTCAGCCAAGGGGACCAGATAACTCAATGGGATTTGGTGCAGAAAGAAAGATCCATCAAGCTGGTGTCACTGACTAACCACATCCACAAAGCACATCATTAATCCACTATGATCAAGTTGGGAGGATTCTGGTGAAGGGTTCTGAATATCTCCCTCTTCATCCCTCCCAAAATCTGGAATACTTATTCTATTGAGCTATTACACCAATTTTAACACCTTTCTCATGTTATGTTTAAAAAATAAATAAATTTAAGAAAACCATTTTAAAATTATGCACAGTTGCAGCCTGGAAAACTTAAGCTGGTGCCTTATAGTATCAATTTTAGGAGCTTTATTTGGTGCATTTAATGCAACTGGTAATCGGAAAATCCACTTCGCCTGTGTAAGAGAAAAATATAGACTGTTAACTTGTTGGCCCTATGAAATTCTGCACTTGATAGTTAGTATATACTCTACCTTCATTACTTCTGGCAAGATTTCTGCCTTAGCACTCAGTTGCATTCTTCTTCCTTTTCTGTTTATTACACTTTAATTCTGAGGACCATATGAGGGTAGAATATATTAAAATTACCAAAATTTGTATAGGCAAACCATTTCCTTAAGTTGATGGCCAAATGTTAAAATGTTATTTTTCATATCATTTGTAATCTTCTCACAGTCCACTTAACGAGGTTTGGTTAGATTTCAGTGAAAATTATCTTCCAGAGTAGTTTTTTTTTTCTTCCTGGCATGGGGGGTGGGTAACTTTACTACAATTAGTATGTATGGTGCAGAATTTCATGCAAATGAGGTGTGCCATCAGTGTAATAATTTAAACGTATTTGAACAAAAAAAGACACATGCACAAACTTGCTGCTGCTTAGATCACTGCAGCTTATAGGACCCAGTTTCTTTTACTGATTTCAAAACAAAACAAAAGAAAAAATAATAAAAAAGTTGTGCCTGAAATGAATCTTGTTTTTTTATAAGTAGACGCCTGGTTCCTGTGTCCTGTACAAATACAGGCACTTGATCCTTGGTGTAGCTTCTGTTCGACTTTTTATCACGGGCACGGATTGGTCTGATTTTTGGCCCTCATCTTGAGTTGGCCACATACAAGGTCCCTGGACAGTGGACTGAAGGCTTTGTCTAAGATGACATGGGTCAGCTCAGGGGATGTGGGGGAGGGTGCTTTTATCTTCCCCCTTGTCGTTTGAGGTTTTGATCTTCTCTGGGTAAAGAGGCCATTTACCTTTGTAAACATATAGCATTTTGCTTTCTCCAGTTTTCTGTTAATGGCGAAAGAATGGAAGCAAATAAAGTTTTACTGATTTTTGAGACACTAAAAAAAAAAAAACAAGAACAAGAAGTGATAGGTAAGGATCAAAGAGGAAACGATGATGACACAGTGGTGCTGGCTGAGATGCTGGAGTACCAGTGGCAGATAATGAATCCAGAAAAAGGACTGGGCTTTCCTGGTGGCTCAGAGGGTAAAGCACCTGCCTGTAATGTGGGAGACCTGGGTTCAATCCCTGGGTCGGGAAGATCTCCTGGAGAAGGAAATGGCAACCCACTCCAGTACTCTTGCCTGGAAAATTCCATGGATGCAGGAGCTGGGTAGGCTACAGTCCATCGGTTTGCAGAGTTGGACACAACTGAGCAACTTCCCTGGGAAGGGGGAAAAGTCAACTGTGTTGTGTAGCAGCTGCTCAAATGACCACAGAGGAGAGGGGAGAACAGGTAGATCCAAGTGCAGAGAGAGGAGTGTGGCTGGGCTCTGGAAGAAGGCAGTTGGTTCCTGCTGAGAGGGAGGTGGGGACACCACAAGGCCCAGAAAAGAGGGAGGAAAACAGTGTGGTGCACATAGGAGCAGAGCCACACACCAATCAGACCAGGCCACTAGGGCCCACCCAGGCTTCCCCACAGAAAGGAGGCAGACTACCAAATCTGTCAAGTATTTTAATTCAAAACTGCAGCATATGAGGGGCAAAAGCTGTGCTAACCCTCAGGAAAGAGGGACACCCTGGTAGGGCAGCAGGGCAGGCCTTCTGATGAGAAGTGGGCAAGGAGAACAAGGGATCCAGTGTGGAGCTTTTGGATTTAAGAAGCACCAGTTGCTTCCATGTGGGGGATGCTGTGTTCAGCCTGTAAAGGGAGCAGAGTCAGAGTGGAGCCCTCAGCCCACTCACATGAAGATTAGGCGAGGAGAGAACATGTCCCACTCACTTCAAAGGGTCTGGAACTTCTCAATGAAGCGCTGCAAGACCACTGAAACAGAGAAAAGCACATACCTAGGCATTCCGGCACAGGGATTCAGAAACCCCCTCTTTCTCATGGGACAAGCCTAACCCTGAAACTGGACCCCCCTCCCAAAACCTAGTGATATCCAGCCCTGTGACTAACTCATCCACCCATCACTCAGGTTAAAAATAGACATGTTTTATGTCGGAGAGTGTTTTGCCTATGTTCTCCTCTAGGAGTTTTATAGTTTCTGGTCTTACGTTTAGATCTTTAATCCATTTTGAGTTTATTTTTGTGTGTGTGCAATCCCACTGCTGGGCATACACACCAAGGAATCCAGAATTGAAAGAGATACATGTACCCCAATGTTCATCGCAGCATTGTTTATAATAGCCAGGACATGGAAACAACCTAGATGTCCATCAGCAGGTGAATGGATAAGAAAGCTGTGGTACATATACACAATGAGGTATTACTCAGCCCTTAAAAAGAATAAGTTTGAATCAGTTCTAATGAGATGGATGAAACTGGAGCCGATTATACAGAGTGAAGTAAGCCAGAAAGAAAAACACCAATACAGTATACTGACACATATATATGGAATTTAGAAAGATAGTAATGATGACCCTGTATGTGAGACAACAAAAGAGACACAGATGTATAGAACGGACTTTGGCCTCTGAGGGAGAGGGAGAGGGTGGGATGATTTGGGAGAATGGCATTGAAACATGTATACTATCATGTAAGAAATGAAGCGCCAGTCTATGTTCGATACAGGATACAGGATGCTTGGGGCTGGTGGATGGGGATGATCCAGAGAGATGATATGGGGTGGGAGGCGGGAGGGGGTTTCAGGATTGGGAGCTCATGTACACCTGCGGCTGATTCATGTCAATGTATAGCAAAACAATACAGTATTGTAAAGTAAAAATAAAATTTAAAAAATAGACATGTTTTTCCAAATGAGGACAAGATGTGCAAGTGGTTCTCAAACTCCAGAATGTATCAGAATCATTCAGATCCTGTGAAAACATGTCTACTCTCTGCCTACCAGCAGTTAGAGAAAATAAATGTGGTATCTCTAAATGAATTAAAATAAGATCTCTAGGACTTGTTGGCAAAGTGCACATGTGGTTCAAACAATATATGTCTTAATGGAGAGATAGGTAGATAGGTAGGCAGAGAGAGGTGAAAATGCACAGAAGGCTCCAGGGCTGGGTCTGGCAGAGAGAGTCTCCTTCCACAAGAATGTTGATCCCTGGGTAGCAGCCTATACCCCCAGCCCCCAACCCAAACTACACATTCTGCACTAGGATGCCCTGGTCTCCCTCTGCCCAGGCAGAGGCCACTCATACCAAGTTGATCTTTAAAGTTGTCAATTTCTTTCTGCAGCACAGGACACTAGACCAGCAGACAAGGGATAAAGAAATTGTTAGTATGGTCTGACCCTTTTTCCCTTCATTCCCAGATCCCTCCCTGATACTGACCCCACATCCCAAAGCCCGTGGGTATACTAGGATGAGTTCTCCCATGAAAAGGAAGTAGTCTCCCACCTTGGAGACGAGGCAGGGACAAGATAAGTGTGTTTAACCCAGATACCTACCCTGCTGCCTAGACAAGAGAGCATTACTTGAGGGCAGTTGTGTGCTCCAGGTGGTGGCTACTTCATTTCCTCTTGGGACAGACGAAGTGGCCTCCAGAAATCTAAAAGAGAACATAAAATCCAACTCCTAAGCTCAGAAGACAAGCGGGAAGCGCCTAGCAGTGTATGCAGCAAGACGGTACCCCCATCCATGGTCAAGCTGTTCCTGCTCTGCTCAGCAGCTCTGGGCCTGCCTTCCAAGGAGCCCTGGCTTCAAGCCAGCCCTGTCTTCACTGTCTCCTATGGGAGACATGTTGGGGTAGGCAGAGAGGTCTGGGAACGAGGCTGGGGTCCTGGGAGTGTATGAGAAGAGTTCTCCTGTGTCCTAGAAACCAAACTTTGGAGACTCACCTGAAGGTGGAGATGCTCTGGGCTTGACACTTCCTTGTGCCATGGCCAAAAGCAGTGAATTTCCTGGAACTTGAGAGGTCTTGGTATCCAGGTCCCGGATGTTGTATCCTCCATGATCCTTGGACGGGCAAGATAGCTAAAACACACATTCCTGACTCATTAGAGGTGTGTGTGTGTGTGTGTGTAGGGGCAGCACGAAGTAGGGAATAGATAAGAAGTAAAAACCCAAACTCCTGAGAACGTGTGTGTGTGTGTGTAGGGGCAGGGCAAAGTAGGGAATAGATAAGAAGTAAAAACTAGACTCTTGAGAACTTGTGTGTGTGTGTGTGTGTGTGTGTGTGTAGGGGGCAGGGTGATGTAGGGAATAGATAAGAAGTAAAAACGCAAACTCCTGAGAACTGTGTGTGTGTGTGTGTGTGTGTGTGTGTGTGTGTGAAGGGGCACGATGGGGTAGGGAATAGTTAAGAAGGAAAAACCTAAACTCTTGAGAACTGTGTGTGTGTGTAGGGGCAGGGTGAGGCAGGGAATAGATAAGAAGTGAAAACCTAAACTCTTGAGAACGTGTGTGTGTGTGTGTGTGTGTGTGTAGGGACAGGGTGAGGTAGGGAATAGATAAGAAGTGAAAACCTAAACTCTTGAGAACTTGCGTATGTGTATGTGTATGTGTATGTGTATGTGTAGGGGCACGGTGAGGTAGGGAATATTTAAGAAGGAAAAACCTGAACTCTTGAGAAGTGTGCGTGTGCGTGTGTGTGTGTGTCTGTGTGTGTGTGTGTGTGTGTGTGTGTGTGTGTGTGTGTGTGTGTGTAGGGGAAGGGCAAGATAGGGAACAGATAAGTAAAAAGCTAAACTCTTGAGAATGTTCTCCAGAAGTCAGCCAGGGCGAGTAGTGGGGCTCTGAGAAAGCTCAGGGCCACTGCAAGGAAGGCAGCAGGAATCAGCAGCTACCCAACATTTGAGGGATTAGTCAGTGTTCACTGGCTGCCAGCACGCCCCGCCCCCACCAGCCCCACTGGGTATCCTAATGACAATCTCAAAGAGCAAAAGATCCCCTGCAAGCTTCAGGGTGGAGTACATGAAGGGGAAGGGGAGGGGAAGGGCGCCTACTCACTTGGCTCTTTGGGACCGGTTCTTTGCCTCAGTTGTCATCTCCTTAGGCCACCAGGTCGGAGTCCCTGGTCCTGCTGGCCCCTGGTGGCTTCCCCGTGTTTTGCTTTTTGGTTGTCCTGGCCCCCGAGGGACCAAGGAATACTTCTCAGTTCTGCCAAGGACTGGCAGGCCCGAGATGGGAGGGAAGCTGTCTAGTGCCAGAGGACCCTCTGAGAGGCAGGCCTGGGGCTTTCTCCCCAGGATGACTTTGGAGATGGTGCCACCCGGCAATTTCTCCTGAGGGCCCTTCTTCCATGGGGTGACCTGGGGCAGGTGGCCGGGCCTGCCCCCTCGCTTCCTGCTGCACACGCTCGGTGCTTTCTTAGATGGCTTGTTGGAAGAATAGATGTTGAACTCTTGTGAACTGCCTCTGCATGGTGGCAGCTATTGCGTGTTGGATGGAGCACAGGTAAGTGCCCTGCCTGCTGAGGGCAGTCTGTCGGGGCCTGCCTCCAGAAGCATCCAAGCCCCCGGCCTTGAGCTGGCCTTCTTCTTTGCAGAAGATGCCCACCTTCATGTGTGGTTTCTCCTGGAACTCATCCGAGGACAGGTCGGGGGGCTCCAGGTCTGAGGGCGGCTGGTCCAGTGAAATCGGCTCCTGGAGACCCAGAGCCGTGTTCTAGCAATCGCTCTCCTAGACCTCCCCGGTCCCCAGGCCTCCTCCCCCAACCTCCAAATGGCTGTGCCCTCACCACCTTGGAGTGCCCTCATCGGGGCCACTCTACCCAGGCCACAGTCGCCTGCACCACCCTGGTGACCCAACTAAGTGGGTCCTGTCCCCACCGCTGCCCTCCCTGTGCCCTAGGGCAAGACCTGTTCCCAGTCAGACATACCTCATCGTCAGACAACTCATTTCTCACTCACAGCCCTAGGCGCTAGAATCTCTCGGAATGGGAGCCAAGACCCTACCCGTAACAGCAAGGTTTATGCTTGCCATAGCCCACCAATCAGCATGTGCCAGTGCCCGGTTTTTTGAGGGCTCCCGCCAATGAGGACGGAGGGCACGTGGTTCCTGCAGGATCAGCTGAGCCAAATTATAGGTGCCGGGGCTCTGGCCCCGCCTCTTCTTGTTCCTCAGTCTCAAGCCTTAGTTTCAGGGAAGTGGCAGCCCGTCCCTTTCGGGCTTGTGGGGACTAAATGTGCTGATGACTGTGAAGCCTGCTGGAGCAGAGAATAGTTGCAAGCTCACATTCCCAAATGTAGCTACCAACCTGCTCAGTGAAGGAGCAGAGGATTCAAATAGGCAAAAAGCAGCGTTGGAAAGCTCTTCTGTGACAGGGCAGACAGGAAATAGTTTCTACTCTGTAGGCTAAGTGATCCATTGCAATTTGCCTGGCCTCCAGACTTGTGGCAGGACAGCTGCCCTAACCAATATGTAAACTAATCCGCTCTGATACCGTTTACTGCCTGGCTGCATTCGGGTCATAGGCCATGGTTTCCTGATCCTTGGCTTAATCCAAATGGAAGGGAATTCTATTGCTCACCATCAATAACTGGGAGATGCATACTCAAACCACAAATCATTTTTTCTCATCAGATTTGCTAAATTTACCAAGATCATGAAGAAACCAGTGGCTGTGTGCACTGCTGGAGGGGGCATATATTAAACTCTGGAGGGACACTTGGTGCGGTTATCTGGCGGAATCTATGCTAGCAAAGTGGGCAACATTCACTTCTGCTTCTGGTACTGCTCTTAAAGCCATACATCCCCTCTCCCCTGAGGAGAATGTGGAGGAGGAGGCAGCTCCAGAGATTGAACAGCGAGCTGGAGAGAGAGTGAGGGAGCCTAGCCGCCTGCCCGCCAGGCCGGGCCCCCTGCACGTAGCCCCAGTCCCTCCCTCGTCGTCAGGCCACAAGGGCAGCGGGCTCGAGCAATGGGGAGGGACAGCGAGTGAGCGACGGAGCGCCAGAAGGAAGCAGCCTGATCTTTTTTTTTTTTTTTTCAGGAGTTTTTAGATATCTTTATTTAGCAGCGCATATCAAATGAGCAAGCCCTGTGACAGACACAGTAATTCTGCCAAAGATCTGCTGAGGAAAATAATGCTCAAAATTCTTCCCCCAATCCAGCACCACACCCACAGCACCAGGACATCCCCCAACGCCTAAGGCCCTGTTCCCTTGGTGATTCCGAATACACCATAGGTTTCCATAGGTTGAGGAGTCCTGTGTCAAACAATCCTATTTAACCCAAGCATGTTTGATAGTGGATTCCTTCTGAGGAATAACTTTAATGTCTCCCTTCAGTTGGGTTCAGTCACTCAGTCATGTTTGACTCTTTGTGACCCCATGGGCTGCAGCACACCAGGCTTCCTTGTCCATCAGCAACTCCCGGAGTTCACTCAAATTCATGTCCATTCAGTCGGTGATGCCATTCAACCATCTCATCCTCTGTCGTCCCCTTCTCCTCCCACCTTCAATCTTTCCCAGCATCAGGGTCTTTTCCAATGAGTCGGTTCTTTGCATCAGGTGGCCAAAGTATTGGTGTTTCAGCCTCAGCATCAGTCCTTCCAATGACTATTCAGGACTGATTTCCTTTAGGATGGACTGGTTGGATCTCCTTGGAGTCCAAGGGGCCCTCAAGAGTCTTCTCCAACACCACACCTCAAAAGCATCAATTCTTTGGTGCTCAGCTTTCTGCACAACAAAGGAAACTATAAGCAAGGTGAAAAGACAGCCTTCTGAATGGGAGAAAACAATAGCAAATGAAACAACTGACAAACAACTAATCTCAAAGATATACAAGCAACTTATGCAGCTCAACTCCAGAAAAATAAACGTACCAATAAGAAAATGGGCCAAAGAACTAAATAGGCATTTCTCCAAAGAAGACATACGGATGGCTAACAAACACATGAAAAGATGCTCAACATCACTTATTATCAGAGAAATGCAAATCAAGACCACAATGAGGTATCATTTCACACCAGTCAGAATGGCTGCGATCCAAAAGCCTGATCTTTAGAGTGCCCGTGCGTGTGGCTTTAAGGGGAAGCTGCTGGCTGCCTCCTGCTCCTTCCCTCTCTCTCCCCGCATCCCTGATCTGCCCCCATCCTGACCGTGGAGCAGCACCAGGTAGGAGCCTGCAGCCTGCGGCCAAAGTCAGTACCCAGGAGCTCAAATCCAACCGCGATGGGGCCCCGAGATTTCAGAAAAAGAACAGCAAGAAGCAATTGAACACACTGATGAAGTACAAAATTAAATAGAGACATAATGAATTTAATTCTTTTGAAAGTAGGACAGAAATATTACCAACTCCGCCAACCTTATTTTTTTTTTTCCAGAGGAGGTCGGAATTGATCGCCCAAATCCCAAATTTTGGGGTGACATTTGTTAACCTTCCACAAGTGTCTTCTCTGCTTGGGGAGGAGGATGAAGAGGCACTGCATTATTTGACAAGAGTTGAAGTGACAGAATTTGAAGACATTACATCAGGTTACAGAATAGATTTTTTATTTTGATGAAAACCCTTCAAAACCCTTTACTTGGAAAATAAAATTCTCTTCAAAGAATTTCATGTGAATGAAAGTGGTGATCCATCTTCAAAGTCCACTGAAATCAACTTAAAATCTGGAAAGGATTTGACGAAATGAACAAGTCAGACAGAACAAAGCCAGCAGGAAGAGATAGCATGAGGAACCAGAAAGCTTCTTCACCTGGTTTACTGATCATTCTGATGCAGGTGCAGATGAGTTAAGAGAGGTCATCAAAGACGATATTTGGCCAAATCCATTACAGTACTACATGGTTCCTGACATGGATGACAAGGAAGGGGAAGGAGAAGAAAATGACGAGGATGATGAAGAGAAAGAAGGATTGGAAGGTACTGGTGAAGAAGGGGATGAGGATAAAGGTGAAAAAGATGAAGATGATGATGAAAGGGAAGAAGGAGAGGAAGATGACTAATGGAACACTGATGGATTCCAACCTTTTTAAATTTTCTCCAGTCCCTAGGAGCAAGTTTCAGTCTTTTTTTTCCTCCTCTTGTGCTCAGTTGCCCTGTTTTTGAGGTCTCTTTTCTCCTTTATACCATGATTCAAAACTTATTTGAGGGAGGAAATACCTTGAGCAGAATTCAATGGTAAAATAATCTGTACTCCTTTCTGTTCCAAATTCATTGTTATCCTTTCTTAAGAAAAACTTTATAGAATCAACACCACCATGTTCTGTGGGAAAAAAGAAAAACTTTCTGCTCCCTTAGTTCTGCTGGAAGTGGAAGGGTGCTAGGGCTCTGTGTAGTTGTGCATAGAAATCTAGCTTTTTCCTCCTTTCTCTGTATATTGGGCTCAGAGGTTATACTGTGTCTCTATGTGAATATGGACAGTTAGCATTTGCCAACATGTATCTACTTTCTTTTTGTTAAAAAAGAAAAAAACTTTAAAAATGGGATTATAGGTCAGCAAAGGGTGGGTTTGAGATGTTTGGGTGTGTTAAGTGGGCATTTTGACAACATGGCTTCTCCTTTGGGATGTTTACTTGTGATGTTTAATGGACATCCTTGCAGTTTAAGATGACACTTTTTTTTTTTTTATTACACTACTGTATTTGTTTTGCCACACATTGACATGAATCAGCCACAGATGAACACAATCTCCCAATGCCGAAGCCCCCTCCCACTTCCCACCCCACATCATCTACCTGAATCATCCTGTGCACCAGCCCCATGCATCCTGCATCCTGCATTGAACATAGACTAGTGCTTCATTTCTTAAAAGAAAGTATACATGTTTCAATGCCATTCTCCCAAACCATCCCACCCTTTCCCTCTCCCTCAGAGTCCAAAAGTCCGTTCTATACCTCTGTGTCTCTTTTGTCTCACATATAGGGTCATCATTACTATCTTCTAAATTCCATATATATGTGTCAGTATACTGTATTGGTGTTTTTCTTTCTGGCTTACTTCACTCTGTATAATCAGTTCCAATTTCATCCATCTCATTAGAACTGAGTCAAATTTATTCTTTTTAAGGGCTGAGTAGTACTCCATTGTGTATATGTACCACAGCTTTCTTATCCATTCATCTGCTGATGGACATCTAGGTTGTTTCCATGTCCTGGCTATTATAAACAGTGCTGCAATGAACATTGGGGTACATGTGTCTCTTTCAATTCTGGTTTCCTCAGTGTGTATGCCCAGCAGTAGGATTGCTAAGATGACACTTTTAAAATAAAATTATCTCCTAAGGAGGACCTGAGCCCTGCCACTCAATGGGAGAATCAGCAGAACCTGTTGGATCTTATTTGCAATTGACATTCTCTGTTGTAATTTTGTTCCTGTTTATTTAAAAATTTTTTCTTTTTGTTTCACTGGAAAGGAAAGATGATGCTCAGTTTTAAACAGCCTCCCTTTCTTTAATTCCCCCTTAACACGTCTGCAGGGCACACAACCCATGCCTTCCCCTTTCTTCCTGCCAAGGTAATAGAAACCCAGAGTCTGAGGACTGAGTCTGGCCTCTGGGCAAGAAGCCAGCAGTCACATGGTTTAAAACTGCATCCTGCATCCCAGTGCCCCTCCCAGCGTCCCCAGCCGGCCACTCCCCGCCCCATCTTTGACTGTAACATGTGCAAGGGTTCTGCCTGCTCCACGGCACCACCAGCTTCCCTGTTCCAACTCTGAATGCTGTTTGTTCCCCCGAGGAATTTGCATCCAGCCTGGCTAGGTGAGCACCAGTCAGCAGGGCTTTCCCCCTTAGTCCGCAGTCACTTGGATTCCTCAGCCACCACTAAGCCCCTGAAAGGAACCACAGCCTCTCCTCATAGGGTTCCAGAAGGAGATCCTTCGGTCAGCCCAGCCCTTTCCAGTTTTGATTCACTTAAAAGTGACTGCACTCAAACTCTGTTAAGAACCTGGAATGAGTTTATTTGCACCCAGCCCTTCCCAGACAACACAACTGCTGAAGAAAATAGCATAAATGTCCCTCTCTATAATTCTGAGTAGCCCACAGATGCAGGAGGGAGAATAAACCTGACTATTAGTACCAGTGTAGTGTCGTAGATCATGGCATCCAGTCCCATCACTTCATGGGAAATAGATGGGGAAACAGTGGAAACACTGTCAGACTTTATTTTGGGGGCTCCAAAATCACTGCAGATAGTGATTGCAGCCATGAAATTAAAAGACGCTTACTCCTTGGAAGAAAAGTTATGAGCAGCCTAGATAGTATATTCAAAAGCAAAGACATTACTTTGCCAACAAAGGTCCGTCTAGTCAAGGCTATGTTTTTTCCAGTAGTCATGTATGGATATGAGAGTTGGACTGTGAAGAAGGCTGAGCGCTGAAGAATTGATGCTTTTGAACTGTGGTGTTGGAGAACACTCTTGAGAGTCCCTTGGACTGCAAGGAGATCCAACCAGTCCATTCTGAAGATCAGTCCTGGGATTTCTTTGGAAAGGATGATGCTTAAGCTGAAACTCCAGCACTTTGGTCACCTCATGCGAAGAGTTGACTCATTGGAAAAGACTTTGATGCTGGGAGGGATTGTGGGCAGGAGAAGAAGGGGACGACAGAGGATGAGATGGCTGGATGGCATCACGGACTGGATGGACGTGAGTCTGTGTGAACTCCAGGAGTTGGTGATGGACAGGGAGGCCTGGTGTGCTGCGATTCATGGTGTCACAGAGTCGGACATGACTGAGCGACTGAACTGAACTGAACTGAGTGTCTTATGGAATTGTTATGAGGTGTCTTGCATCTCCTCTGTAATTTCCCTGAGGATGCCACACCATCCCAATAAGGCAGGGTCAGTAGCAGGTGTAAACATCTTGTGTCGTAAACTTCCAGACTGAGTGGGTCAAGAATCAGTATTTTTAGTTTGGCTTTGAGGAATCTTCCAGTCTATTTATTTGGTGAATTTGATGATGATGAGTTTCAATCTGTATTTTGCATGTGTCTCCTAATAAGAAGAGGAGGTGAGACTGTCAGTCAGAGAAAAGAAAAGAGATGTTGTGCCTTGGAAGGTCCTTAACTTTGCCTCTAAGGATTTGATATTTGAAAACTTCTAGCTTGGATTTGTATAATGGAGCCTCTCTGATAGTGGCTTTGGGAACCCCTTTGAAGTTGAGAGCCCTCCCTTGTCAGCACCATGAGGCACACTGGACTTTGGTGCTAGACCAGTGAGAAAGTGAGAGCTGGCAGTGACTGGCAATGATCTATGGCTAACAACGCCATTTCTCTGCCCTTCCTTTGCAGTAATCCATGGCTGTGTACTGAATAGTATTGCCCGCTACAGCTGGATTGGACTCCACTTAGCCTTTTAAGCCAAGGTTCCTATTGTAACTGACAGCTTTCCTTTGGGGTGCCAGGCAGCTAGGTCCCCGGCCCCTGCCATGTTCTTCCACTTCAAGCCCCACCTCTTTCTATTTCTGCCTCACAGTCCCACTGGCATTGACCATGACCTTCTTTTTATTTTTGAGATTTTAATTTTTTTGGTCGCTTGCTTTGAAAACACACAATCGAACAAGGCTGTGCCAAATTTTCAGGTCTTTTTGAAGTATTGAGAATGGGGAGGGGGTGTTCTCTTTTCAATAAGAGATAATAACAGGAAGCAAAAAGTAGAAACAATGGAAAGCAAACGAATGCACACATTTTATCTTTTCTTGTTGGCAAAGCAAGAGGGCAGTTACTGATTGGTGAGTAGCCAGAAGCAAGTATGAAGGTGATGCTGCCAAAGCAGAAGCTAGTTTATTGAGAAAATCCAAGTCACACAGTGGAGCATTTTAGAAGACCCTATGCTTGGAGATTTAAAAGCCAAAAAAAAGAAAAAGCTTGGATCCTCAGCTTGGCTCAGGAAGATGCTAAGTTAAGGCTGTCAAGTCTCCACGGGAAAGCCTTCTTATCTGCAGCTTTGACCAGTTTCACAGCTGCTTCCCAAGAATCCCAAACTTAAACAACTAAGGGTCTCCATCCCCCCCTCCCAGTAATTATTTGCATAACAAATAGGAGGTCCCCTCATTTACATTTATTTACAGATTAACTGCTTGAGGTTTGAGTGGTTCTGAAAACTTCAAAAGGTAGTAGAGCCACAGAGCCTTTGAGAGACCTTCAGAGACTGGGCAGGAATTTTGTATGAAAGGAGACATTTGGGTCCAGAAGACAGGTAAGACCCACTTTTTGTAAGAGGAAATCGAGGCGCAGCGAAATGAAGGAACTTTGCCAGAGGTCCCAGGGCTGTTTCGTGGCAAAAGTCAGGCTAAATTCAGTGTCTTCTGAGACCCGATCCTTTTCACAAATGGATTCAATCTGTTCATGTTCATTCCTGGAGACAAATCTTTTGATGTTCAGGAGAAAATGAATAGTTAGTGTTAGAGTGCCTTTGAGGTTTTTATCCCATAGAAAAATATTCGAGGATGGGGTGGGCAGGAATGGGCAAAGCAGAGGACTCTAGTCCCACCCCTGAACTGAGTGCTTCTGTTGATGATAAGAGTCATGGACACCTGTTAGCTGCTCAGCTTTCCTGGGAGTCTGGAATGAGGCATGTGAGTGCGGAAGTTTAAAAGGTGCCAGAGATGACCCTTGTCATCAAGGAAGTTTGGTAAACAAAAATCTAACTTGTGCGTGAACATGAGAATTTATAAAGTCAACCAAGGCTACGTAAAATAATTAAAATGCTTATTTTATCAGGTAGCTTGTCTCACTGTAAACAGAAAGATTTTTCCCTTCTTCAGTGAAAAGATTTTTACTGAGTATAATTGTTACTATTAAAAAAAAAATTACCCTAATACTCTGTTTACTTCTGGTGAAATAAAACCAGTCATTAGAAATGGTCTGTGCCCCGCCCCATCCCTACCCTAGACTGAAATGGTTTTCCTGAAAAATCCCCACATGTACACACACACACATGCTTCATTTCTCTTAAACCAAGAAGTTTGCTTTTCCTAGATGCACAATAGATCACTTTTGGTTTTGTTTATGTTTTTTGTTTGTTTGTTTTGTTTGTTTTAATCACTTGGCATTCACATGTGGCTGTCAATATGTGTTTTTTTTTTTAATTAAAACAGGAAGCTTGAAAAAAAAGTATACAAGTTGCTTTGTTACAATAAAACTAAATGTGTACACACACACACACACACACACACACACACACACACAAAGCCATACATAAGTATCAACTAAGCCATGAAACAATCTTATGATTGAACTATGTACTATTATCTCCTTCTATAGGAGATAAATAGACAGACAGGAAACTGAGAGGGTCTGCAACTGCTCAGGGTCATTGAGCTTGTGGGGTCATAAGCAACAATACTGACCTCAAACTAAAAGTATTACAACTGAAAATGGCCATTCTCTCTATAACTCACTGCCTGGCACATCTAGAGAAACACTGGTATCTCATGTGTATAAGGACACATGCTCAAGGATGTTGGTGATAGGAAAAACTAGGAATAATCTAAATTCCCATCAGTAAGTAAATGGATAAATGCAGTGGATCATAGTCATCTAGTAGGTTAAAATGCAGGGGGAAAAGGAAAGAATGACACTGTTAAGTTGATTTCAAAAAGCATCCTGATGACTATAACCAAAATGCAGAACAAGACATAGAGTAAGCTACAATTTGTAAACTCCCCTCTGCACACAAGTCCTGCATGTTGTGTGTGTGTCTGTGTGTGTGTGTGTGTGTGTGTGTGTATACATAACTAAAAGTATTTTGTAAAAGTCTGCAAGGACACACAGCAAACATCTACCACTAGCTGAGGGACAGAAGGGGATGAAGTGGGGTGAAAATGTCAATGGTTTATCATATGTTTCTCTGCAGTTTCTGGTTCCAAGCTTCTCAGAGCTGAGTGCCCTGACATCAGAGGAGTGGCTCCTTCCTGGGATTATGTAAGACCTTTGACTGTCAACAATTTCCCATCCCCTAAAGGCCTTCCCTCTTCCTCACCTCCCTTCCTCTCTTTTGCATTCAGACTCCTCTGTGTAACATGGTCTCTCCCCGACACACCCTATTCTGGATGGTTTCTTAGAAAAGAAGCCTGGACTGTGTCAACACCTCTTAACCCACCATTATCTGATTCCCTGAGGCTATACCTAGAAACGTATCCTACTGGAGCAGATTGGGTGCACCAGAAATTCACACCATCCTATGTCAAGCAGACCCTGGCAAGGCTTGCCCATCTCTGCTTAAGTCCTCTCGGAGCCCCACAATGACACTGATGTCAAACAAACTGAAAGGGTTAAGGAAGGATAAAGCAAAGACTCATGTAACACCAGAACCCATCTTAAAAACATTAAAGATCACTGTTTTCATTCCCTCCTTCCTTCCCCCAAGAAGAATCCTCAAGGCTGTTATCACACCTTCTGTGCTCTCTCCATCCCTGGGACTCTACTGCCTGCTTCCTCCCTCACCTTTAGCAGAAGACTTTGCTCTTCACTTCCTTGACCACCTTGTACCCAACACTTGCCCCTGCTGTGACCCCCACCTCTCTGCCCTGTTCCCATCATCCACAAGCCTGTGTGTTTTCTACCTAAAGCTCATCCTTTCACTTTGCCTTTGGCTCCATCTGCTGCTGCCTTCAGAACTGACTACATTTCCTGCTCCTGCTCAACTAGTTCTCATTTTTTTTCTCTCATTCAAAGCAAGAGTGGGTTTTGTAATTTTTACTATAGAGGTGACATGTGCACATGGTAAAATTCAAATAGTGCACAAAGTAAGTGAGTGAGTGAACTGGCTCAGTCGTGTCTCACTCTTTGCAACCCCATGGACTGCAGCCTACCAGGCTTCTCCACCCATGGGATTTTCCAGGCAAGAGTACTGGAGTGGGTTGCCATTTCCTTCTCCAGAAGATCTTCCTGACCCAGGGATCAAACCCAGGTCTCCCACATTGTAGACAGATGCTTCTGAGCCACCAGGGAAGCCCAAATAGTGCACAGTGATATACAATTGTCACACAAGTGTATGTTCCCCAGTTCTTTGTCTTGTCACAACAAAGATTTGGAGCAACAAACATTAAAGCCCTCGGCGCATCACAGCTCTCAGGTCTTGGACAAACCGTGTTATAGCTCTTAGGCAAATCAGTGTTACAGCTCTATTTTATTTAGAAGATAACAGGAGAATCTATCCTCAAAGCGTGGGGGCATGCCAGCCCAAAGATTTGAAGGGAAGAGAGTGGAGGAGCCCCGTGGGAGAGGGAGAGAGAGAGAGGTAGAGAGAGAGGAAGAGCACATGCACACAGGAGAGGAAGAGAGAGAAAGAGCGAGGCTTTGGCTCCTAGGACCTTCTTTTGTTCTATTGTCATGGGCTTTTCGCTTCCTTGTCTTTTAGCCACCGCCATTTTGGACTCCTTTTCCCTATTCTACCTACCTAACACAATGAAATTAAGTCTCTCTTTTAACACTCATCAGGGGCTCAGCACCAGTTGGTTCCTGTCACGGGCAAGTTGAACATTCAGAGGTAACAGTAGGTGAATCGGGGTTGGTAAGGGGAGGAGCCTTTATTCTTGGGCCTCCATCTGGGCCTATGGGAACCATCTGTGCACAGATCCCTCAGGATAGTTTCAGGTAACCCATGACAAAAGATGGCTAACATCAGCTGGCCAAATTAATTTGTCTACTTCTTTGTTCAGTGCCTCTTCTGTGCCTGGATGTTTTTTGCTGGGTATTTGCTCCCAATCCTCGAATCTTCATACTTCATACCCACTACCAGCTGTCCACCCACAAGCCTCCACTATAGACTTCTTCCTTGTCAAAAATCTTCTAGTCCTTTCCCTTCAGGCCTCTGACCAAATGACCAAGACATTAGGCACCTCCAATATCTATTAATAAATATGATGTAAGATTATATATAATTTATAAATAATACCTTTTTTAATTTTAAAAATATTTAATTTTGGCTGCATTGGGTCTTTGTTGTTGTGTGTGCATTTTCTCTAGCTGTGGCAAGTAAGGCTACTTTTCATTGCAGTGCGTGGACTTCTCTTTGCAGTGGCTTCTCTTGTTGTGGAGCACAGGCTCTAGGTGCACAGGTTCAGTAGTTGTGGCATTTGGGCTTAGTTGCTCCATGGCATCTTGGATTTTAGTTCCTGGACTAGGCCTCAAACTTGTGTACCCTGCATTGGCAGGAGGATTCTTAACCACTGAGCCACCAGGGAAGTCCTATAATACATCATATATATATATTTATTTATATGTATATATAAATAAAACACAGACATATATGCATTATGTCTGTGTTCTATTTATATATGTATTGGTAATATATGTTATAGGGCTTTCCCAGGTGGTGCAGTGGTAAAAGAATCTGCCTGCCAATGTAAGAGATGAGGAGATGCAGTTTTGATCCCTGGGTTGGGAAGATTCCCTAGTGGAGGGCATGGCAATCCACTCCAGTATTCTTATCTGGGAAATCCCATGGACAGAGGAGCCTGGTGGGCTACAGTTCGTTGGGTCGCAAAGAGTCAGACATGACTCAGCACACAAGCACAATATATGTTATAGAATTGCCGCAACATTGGGCTTCCTTGGTGGGGGAAGAATCAAATGGTAAAAATCTGCCTGCAATGCAGCAGACCTGGGTTCGATCCCTGGGTTGGGAGGAGGGCATGGAAACCCACTCCAGTATTCTTGCCTAGAGAATCCCCATGGACAGAAGAGCCTGGCAGGCTATAGTCTATGGGGTCACAAAGAGTTGGACACAATTGAGCAACTAAGCACAACACATTACCACAAACTGAGTGGTTTAAAACAACAGAAATTTGTCCTCTCGTGATTCTGGAAGCCAGAAATACAAAATCAGAGTGTTGGCATGGTTGGGCTCTCTCCAGGGACTGTAGGGGAGGATCCTTCCTTGTTTTCCAGCTTCCAGCTTCCAGCCAAGGTGTTCTTTGGATCGTGGCTTCATGACTCCAGTCTCTGCATCTTCACACGGCTTCTCCTCTGTGTCTTCCCTAGCTCTGCTGGGTAAATGAAGGATCCCCTGCCATTCAGAGAGCCCAGGGGGTTCTGCAGAGACAGCATCCTCAGGGACATCCCCCATGAAGAACAATTTCATATTTCAGAGTGTCAGATTTTCCCAATAAGTCCCTGACCTGAGCTTCGTAAGAAAGGCCCCTCTCCTCCACTGCCCTCTCCCACCAGGCTCTCTGGCTCTCAGTCACCAAGTTGTGTCTGACTCTTCATGACCCCATGGACTGCACCACGCCAGGCTTATTTCTCTGTCCTTCTCTAGCTCTTAACTGCCATTAACTGCATGTTCACAGCTCCTTGTCTCTCTTTATACCTCTGCTGTGCACCAGTGCTGACTTTGCAGAGAGGCTATTCTTATTCTCTGGGAATGATTCCCAGAAAGAAAAAAATATTGCCCAACTGGTTTCCAAAAGGCTGTGTCCCTTCCATTTCCACCTGAAATAGACCAGAATATGTTTCCCAGAATACATCCTCATCAGCATTAAGAGTTGCTGGTCTTTTAAATGTTGGCAATAAATCTGCACATTTGGTCTATATGTGAAAAAATGTTTATTGCTACTTTTCTCGTGGTGGTGAAAAACCTGGAAATAAGGTGAATAGCCAACAGAGGGAAACAGTACAATCAACATCTGCAATTATTATGTGGGCATTAAAAAGAATGATCCAGAGTTATGACAATTAATTGGGAAAGATGGATGTTGGTTACTAAGTGAGGAATAAAAGGCGGCCCAAAATGTGTATAATGTGAGCCCAACTTTGTGAAACACAAATGGGAAAATTTTTTTTCTATATATATAAGTGTACATAGACAGATGTCTGTATTTGGTTATATTAAAGGACATAAACTGAGTTGTTGACATACGTCACCTGTGGGTGGAGTGGGAGGGGTGATGAGGAGGTGGAAAGGAAGTGGGCAAAGTGGTGTGGCATGAAGCAGCCAAAAAAAAAAAAGAAGCTAAAAAATCTGCACTGTAAGAAAGACAAATATGATATGATATCACTTACATGTGGAATCTAAAATATGGTGCAAATGAACTTATTTACAAGACAGAAACAGACTCTTAGACATAGAAAACAAACCTAGAGTTACCAAAGGGGATGAGGGTTATAAAGTAAGAGTTTGGGGTATACATGCACTACCATATGTAAAACAGACAACAAGGACCTACTGTATAGCATAGGGAATTCCACTCTATATCTTGTAAAAATCTATATAGGAAAAGAATCTGAAAAAGAATCTATTTATCTATTTGAATCACCGTTATACTCTTGAAATGAATGCAGGATTGTAAATTAACTCTATTTCAATTAAACAACAACAACAGCAATGAAAGGACCCCAGCCTCAAAAATTCCTGAACACAAAACCAGTTTAGTCATCAAAGTAAAGTTTAATATAGGTCATTTGGGGGAGATTACTCTGACTTGGATCATTTCTTACTTAAAGCTCTGGAAATAATGAGCAAAACCTAAACCCTTTCCCATGGTTGATATGCTGTAACTACTGAAAATTCTGGCAAGAGTGAATAACAACACTTTAGGAATCAGTGAACTAAAATGTATTGGAATGGGAGAATTTAATTCAGATGACCATTATATGCTACTACTGTGGGCAAGAATTCCTTAAGAAATGGAGTAGCCCTTATAGTCAACAAAAGACTTTAAAATGCAGTACTTGGGTTAAATCTCAAAATGACAGAATGACTTCTGTTCATTTCCAAGGCAAACCATTCAATATCATGGTAATCCTACTCTATACCCCAAACACTAATGCTGAAGAAGCTGAAGTTGAAAGGTCCTATAAAGACATGCAAGAGCTTCTAGAAGTAACATCCCCCCAAAAGATGTTTTTTTCATCATAGGGGACCAGAATGCAAAAATAGGAAGTCAAGAGATGCCTGGGATAACAGGCAAGTTTGGCATTGAAATACAAAATGAAGCATTTCAACTGCTAACAGAGTTTTTCCAAGAGAACACACTGGTCATAGCAAACACCCTCTTCCAACAACACAAGAGATGACTCTACACATGGACATCACCGGATGGTCAAAATCAGATTGATTATATTAATTGCAGCCAAAGATGGAGAAGCTCTATATAGTCAGCAAAAACAAGACAGGGACCGACTGTGGCTTGGATCATGCAATCCTTATTGCCAATTTCAGATTTAATTTGAAGAAAATAGGGAAAACTAATAGACCATTCAGGTATTACCTAAATCAAATCCCTTACAATTATACAGTGAAAGTGAGAAATAGATTCAAGAGATTTGATTTGATATACAGAGTGTCTGAGGAATTGTGACCAGAGGCTTGTGATACTGTACAGGGGGCAATGATCAAGACCATCCCCAAGAAAAAGAAATGCAAAAAGGCAAAATGGTTGTCTGAGGAGGCCTTACAAATAGCTGAGAAAAGAGAAGCTAAAGGCAAAGGAGCAAAGAAAGATATACCCATATGAATGCAGAGGTCCAAAGAATAGCAAGGAGAGATAAGAGAGCCTTCCCCACTGATCAATGCAAATAAATAGTGAAAAACAATAGAATAGGAAAGACCAGATATCTCCTCAAGAAAATCAGAGATACCAAGGGAACATTTCATGCAAAGATGGGCACAATAAAGGACAGGAGCAGTATGGACATAACAGAAGCAGAAGATATTAAGAAGTGGTGGCAAGAATACACAGAAGAACTGTACAAAAAGATCTTCATGACCCATATAGTCATGATAGTGTGATCACTCACCTAGAGCCAGACATTCTGGAGTCAGAAGTCAAATGTGCCTTAGGAAGCATCACTACGAACTTAGCTAGTGGAGGTGATGGCATTCCAGTTGAGTTATTTCCAATCCTAAAAGATGGTGCTGTGAAAGCGCTGCACTCAATATGCCAGCAAATTTGGAAAACTCAGCAGTGCCCTCAGGACTGCAAAAGGTCAGTTTTCATTCCAATCCCAAAGAAAGGCAATGCTGAAGAATGCTCAAACTACCACACCATTGCACTCATCTCACATGCTATCAAAGTAACACTCAAAATTCTCCAAGTGAGGCTTCAAAAGTATGTGAACTGAGAACTTCAAGATGTTCAAGCTGGATTTAGAAAAGGCAGAGGAACCAGAGATCAAATTGCCAACATTTGCTGGATCATAGAAAATGCAAGAGAATTCCAGAAAAACATCTACTTACAATAAACTGTGGAAAATTCTTAGAGACTCGGGGTTACCAGACCACCTGACCTAATTCTTGAGAAATCTGTATGCAGGTCACGAAGTAACAATTAAAACTGGACATGGAACAACAGACTGGTTCCAAATTGGGAAAAGTGTATGTCAAGGCTGTATATTATCACCCTGCTTATTTAACTTATATGCAGAGTACATCAGGCAAAATGCTGGGCTGGATGAAACACAAGCTGGAATCAAGATTCCTGGGAGAAATATCAATAACCTCAGATATGCAGAGAACACCACCCCTATGGCAGAAAGAAGAACTAAAGAGCCTCTTGATGAAAGTGAAAGAGGAGAGTGAAAAAGGTGGCTTAAAGCTCAACATTCAGAAAACTAAGATCATGGCATCCAGTCCCATCACTTCATGACACATAGATGGGGAAACAATAGAAACAGTGAGAGACTTTATTTTCTTGGGCTCCAAAATCACTGCAGATGGTGACTGCAGCCATGAAATTTAAAAACGCTTGCTCCTTGGAAGAAAAGTTACAACTGACCTAGACCACATATTACAAAGCAGAGATATTACTTTGCCAACAAAGGTCTGTCCAGTCAAAGCTATGGTTTTTCAAGCAGTCATATATGGATGTGAGAGTTGGACCATAAAGAAAGCTGAGCACCAAAGAGTTGATACTTTTGAACTATGGTGCTGGAGAAGACTTTTGAGAGTCCTTTAGACTGCAAGGAGATCCAACCAGTCAATCCTAAAAGAAATTAGTCCTGAATATTCATTGGAAGGACTAATACTGAAGCTGAAACTCTAATACGTTGGCCCCTTGATGTGAAGAACTGGCTCATTAGAAAAGACCCTGATGCTGGAAAAGATTGGAAGTGGGAGGAGAAGGGGATGACAGAAGATGAAATGGTTGGATGGCATCACCGACTCGATGGAAATGAATTTGAGCAAGCTCTGGATATTGGTGACGGACAGGGAAGACTGGCATACTGCAGTCCATGGGTCACAGAGCTGGATACGACTGAGCAACTGAACCAAACTAAAAATCCTAATATTATAACCAACCATTGTGAAGAATTTCCTCACTACATAAGTTGCCTTATAACAATATACCCCTGAGCCTTGTTCCATGGTTTGAGTGCTTCTGGTTTGCAAGCTGTCTTTTTGGTGTGTGCACAGTAAACTTTTACTAACTACAAAAAAATCTGCAGAATGTTTAATATGATCACATTTGTATATTTTTTTAATTTAAAAGGCAAGTAAATAAACAGTTCTACTCACAAAAAGAATGCAAATCATAGTACACTTAACCCACTTCTACCAGAAATGGACCAAGCACAAAATATTGGTAGGGACACAGAGAATTTAAACAACAATCTGAAAGTCATTTTAAAACCCTGCATCCACTAGAGATAGAGATTTTTTCCTAAGTGCGCAGGGGACAATTACAAAAATAGACCACATACTATGTGATGAAAGATATTTGCACAAATTTCAAAGAATCAACACCATACAGACTATGTTCTCTGACCACTATTCAATTAAATTTGAAGCAACATTAAAACGATAAAGTCAAATAAACATACGTTTGGAACCTTAAAATGCACTCCTGAATAACTCACTGGTAAAGTGCCAGTAATAGCGGAGACACTGTGAAATATTTGAAGCTGAATTGCAATGGAAGTATTACATATCAGACTTACAAGGAGAGAGTGGTTCTCAGAGAGAAAACTGTAGGTTTAAATACATGTATTTAAAATCATGGAATAGGAGAAACAGAAAATCACCGAAGGAGTCCCAGGGTGATCATAGCTGCCAGTAAAAGCCACCAGTGTGCGCTAACAGTAGTGAGTGAAACTTTGAGGAGAAATGGACAGTTGGCATAGCCTATCTCCTCTAAAATGTTTGGTAATTACTGTACTGCTTTATCATATGTCCACAAATTCTTTGTTAGTCTTCCCTCTAGAAGATGAAACTCAGTTTTCACACCTGGAAGTAGGCTGGACTTACTTACTCCCTTCTAAGGATTTGTTGTGGGAGACCTGGGTTCGATCTCTGGGTTGGGAAGATCCCTTGGAGGAGGGAATGGCAACGCACTCCAGTGTTTTTGCCTGGAGAATCCCCCTGGACAGAGGAGCCTGGTAGGATACAGTCCATGGGGTTGCAAAGAGTCAGACATGACTGAGCAACTAAGCAAACACAAGCAAGAACTTGTTGAAAGGGAAAATATTAACTTTACAGTGGGGAAACTTGCCACATAGCACCTAAGCCACAGTTAACTTCGCCAGTGATAACACATCACAGTGATGTTACATTCTCCCCATAGGAGGTGATAAGAAGAGTGCTTCTCTTTTGACATTCTTCCCCAGACTCCACAAATCAGTCTCATCATGACAAAATTGCCACACGAATCCAAATATAGGGACATTCTACAAAATGCCATTCTTCAATGGTATCAAGGTCTTAAAATACAAGGAAAGACAAAGAAACCATCACAGATCAGACTAAGGACACATGATGACTAAATGCAGTGTGGTCTCCTGGGTTAGATCCTGAAACAGAAAGGGGACATTACTGAAAAGCTGGGGAACTCCAGATAAAATCTATAGTTTAGTTAATAGTATTGACCCAATGTTAATTTCTTCATTTTGATAAGAGTACCATAATTATGTAAGATGCTAACCTTAGGGGAAGCTCATTGAAAACTATAAAGGAATTCTTTGTCATATCTTTGCAGCTATTCCACAAGTCTAAAATTATCTCAAAGTAAAAAGTTAAAAAAATGTAAAGGTCTAAAAATCATAAAAGACAAAGGAAATTGTATCTAACTCAAGAAGCTAGTGAAACATCTACAGAATAAACCTAAAGAAAACGTTATTATTCATTTGCCAAGTTGTGTCCGACTCTTTGTGATACCATGGATGGTAGCCCACCAGACTCCCCTGTCCTTCACTATCTTCCAAAGTTTGCTCAGATCCATGTCCATTAAAAAGGAAATATAAAGATAAGAGCAGAGATTAATGAAGCAAAAAGCAGAGAAACAAGCGGAAGGGTTTAAAAATGTTTTTTGACAAATGTCTTAGAAACGTTTAGCAAAATTGTGGCAGAGACCACTAGATTTCATTCAATCTCTGTCCTCTTTTCCTTCCATATCTGGTGCGTAGCAGCCTGGAAAAAGACAAGATTTCCTGATCGCTCCTGTCACTAGGAGCAACCATGTGATTACGTTCTGGTCCATAGCCTGTTAGGCGGGAGCCTTTTGGAAGACAAGAATTCTTTATTTTCTAGACTATAGCTAATAATGTTTGGCCAGTATGATGTACACTAAATATATTATTTGAGTTTGTGTCTCATCTTTGAATTTGTTTGTGGTATCCCTTTTTGTGGGGAGGGGGAGGTAGTGTGACTTCCCAGGTGTCACTAGTGGTAAAGAACCTACCTGCCAATGCAGGAGATGTAAGAGATGCAGATTCAGTCCCTGGGTTGGGAATAGCCCCTGGTGGAGGGCACAGCAACTCATTCCAGTATTCTTGCCTGGAGAATCCCACGGACAGAGGAGCTTGGTGGGCTACAATCTATAGGGTCATAAAGTGTCAGACATGACTGAAATGTCTTAGCATCCACAGCGACTGTTCATATTAAAGTAGTAATGTTATCAGAAAATTCTAAAGCAGAATGTAAAATGTTAAGTTTATTAAATTAGTGTGGTGGACATGTGTGTGTTTCACTATTCTCTAAAACTTTTTTATATGTTTGACATATTTTACACACAAAAATTAAGAAGGAAAGTAGGAAAGAAGCAATGAAGGGAGGAAACCAAATTAAGGTCTGGGGCTACAGGGTTCCAAACAAAAGAAAAGCAATTGCATTTTGAGACTGAGTTAACTGGGAGAGACTCAGGGTGTAAGCCCTCTCACTAGTGAATATCACAACAGACCAGTTGGTTGCAGAGTTGACAGCTGTCTGGTTGCAGATGTCATCTCACCTTGATAACACCACTCTGATTGGTAATGTTTCTGGAAAATCAGCTTGAAGTTCATTTCTTCAGGCTTCTTGACAATCATATAAGCTTATTTAATGATTATGTAATCAACCTTTCTCTGTAAATGGGCCAAAATGAATTTTTTTCTCTGCATCGAAACTCAGTCTTCACAGAAATTATGCTTATCTTTTTGTATTTATCTTTGATTATTTCTCTACCATGGTCAAAATGTGTTGTCTTACTCATAGTTTCTTCTAGGTAGAAGTAACAATGTGCTGATTTGACCCTTGGCCTTATGAAACATCACAGTCATCCCTCTTGCATTTCTGACATCATCATGAACAGAAGGTTCCTAATAGCCTGGGAACCTTCTGGTCCAAGAAAAATGAAAGACTTCTAAGAGTAGGGCCATCCTTAGCTGTACAAAGCCCTATTGTACAGATGTACTGTAATTTATTTAAAGTGAAAGTGAAGTTTCTCAGTTGTGTCCAAATCTTTGTGACAACATGGACTGACTGTAGCCCACCAGGATCCACTGTCCATGGGATTCTTCAGGGAAGAATACTGGAGTGGGTTGCCATTTCCTTCTCCAGGGGATCTTCCCAACCCAGGGATCGAAGCTGGGTCTCCCACACTGCAGGCAGACTCTTTACCCTCTGAGCCACTAAGGAAGTGTAATTTATTTAAGTATTACTTTATTGATGGGCACTTAAGATTTTTATTCAAAATCCTCACAAATCCAAACAGTGCTTTAACAAGAACTCTTGTACAAATATGTTACATACATATATCATATTTCTGTGACATAGATGCACCTAGGTAACATAATGACATAAGATACCAAGGCAGGTGTCTTAGTCTGTTTGGGCTGCTATCACAAAAGATCATGATGGAGTATGTGGCTTAAACAACAGACATTTATTTCTCCCAATTCTGGAAACTGGAAGCCCAAGATCAAAGCAAGCTGTTTCAATTTCTGGTGAAAGGTCTCATCCTGGCTTGTGGATGGCTGACATCTCACAGCCATATGACATCCTCATATGATTCATGGTGGGCAGAGAGAGAGGACGTGAGGGCACTCCTCTTCTTACAAAGCCATTAACACCATCAGACCTGGGTGCATCTCCAAATACATCACACTGGGGGCTCAGGCTTCAACATGAGTGTGTGTGTGGGAGGCACAAACATCTCATTCATCACAGGGGTGTTTTCCATTTTCCTTGAATTGGTGATGAAAGTTTACAGCCAGGGAAAGAAAGGTTTTGAAAATACCTTTAGAATAGCTAAAAAAAGCTGACCAGCTATTTAGGACCGATAAGCCCCTGGTAAAGATTGCTGAAAGGCACCATTACAAAGGTAGAAGAGTTGCTTTTGAGAAGAAACCACCTTCCTCTTCCCCGAGGTTCTCTGAATGTTGGGAAGGGTGCAGGGTGAGCACTGCACATATATGGACTGCAAGAGTCTTCAGAAGGCAGAGACTGTGGTTGTTTTTGGAGCTGCCATGGGGCCCCCAAAGCTGTGTATGCAGAGGGCAAGGCTGTCCCAGCTGAGGGTCACCTCCCCCACCAAGTGGGTCACCCAGATGTTGGCCTTTTATAGCTACCAAAATTGCCCTCCAAAAGTCCGTGCCAATTTACCTGGCCCTAGTGATATTTTCCCCAACTCTCCCTAATGGTATATACACTATAAATGTTTTTCATTTTTGTTAACATAATAAATGAAAAGTGATATTTTTATTGTTGCTTATATGTGAATGCTTATATTTTCTTTACTGAGTCGTGTTTGTGTTATTTGGCCATTCTCTTACTGGAGGACTTACTTTCTATCTTAAAGATTCTCAAGAGGTTTTATGTATAAAGAATATTTACTATTTTAGTGCTCCTTGTGTGTAACTTGCATTTATTTTTATTTAGGATGCATGTGACATCCAGCAGTTTTCTATTTTTACAGCATCAGACCTCTGCTCTTAGGTCATTTCTTCCATTAACCAGATGCCTTGCAAGTCCTTTCCATTTAAGAGGTGTCACTTGCAGATGCAAAATTATCAGGGCTATCGCCTGATTGAGGCATCCAGACTTTGCCCCACAGGTTGCTCTCCTGAGAGCAGCTTTCACATCCTTATTTCTCAGGGTGTAGATGAGTGGATTGAGCATAGGAGTCACTGCTGCATAAAATATAGAGATAATTTTATCCCCATCTTGAGACCTTTTGGTCTGAGGTTTCACATAAATATATATTAGGGTCCCAAAGTAGACGGTGACCACAAGCAGGTGAGAACCACATACAGAAAAGGCTTTAAGCCTGGTGTCAGGTGATTGGATTCTTAAGACAGCCCTAAGGACACAAAGGTAAGAGACAAGGATGAAAATTAAAGGTAGCAGCATTGAAATGATAGCACAAATTATCATCAAAACCTCTAGAAAAATGGTGTTGGAACAGAGCAGTTTAAACATGGCTTGGACTTCACAGGAGAAGTGATTGACTGAAATATGCCCACAGAAACTGATGGGAAAGAGCAGAACAGGCGTAATTGTGAGCAGGAAAAATGTCAACAAAGCAAGCAGAGCTATTAAAATGCAGGCTCGAGAAGACATCACCATGTTGTACCTGAGTGGGTATGAGATAGCCACAAATCAATCATAAGCCATAATGGCAAGAAGAAAACACTCAGTCAGTGCCAAGAAGGCTCAGATGGTGAACTGCCCAAAACAGGAGCTGTAGGAGATGGTGGGGAAGTTCTGCAGAGAGTTGGCCATAATCAGGGGTACAGCACTACTGGAAAAAAGGAGATCCAGGAGAGACAGGTTGCCGAGGCAGAAATACATCAGAGTGTGGAGCTGAGAACTGACTCCTACCACGAGAATGATCATGCTGTTTCCTGCCAAGGTTCCTACATAGAGAAACATCAGCGCCCAGAAGAGAACAGCCTGTGCTAACGACAGAATGAAACACCAACACGGCTGAGTGGTTTGAATCTTTTTCTTTATTCTTTTATTTTACTGCTTCTTGCAGCTGCCTTATTTTATATCTTTTGCACAACAATCAGCAGGGCAAGTTGCCAAACACTATGAGTTAACGACTATACAGTGCGCAGGCGCGGGGCGAGATAACCTTTACCTTAACTTATTTACTGCAGCTAAGACTGTTTTGGGGAACTTCCTTACCAACTTAGAATCCACTTTGTCTCTGGGTCTGTTCCTTTTGAGGAATCAGAGAAACATCCTTGTGTGCAAGAAATGTTCTTTTCCCATGGGATCAAAAGGGTCTTGGCTGAATATCTCGTTTGCAAGAATGTTCAGCCCTGACTAGGAGCCTTGTTTGCAAGAGTCTTCCCAGTCTCCCTTATACCTTGTTCCCTACATCTCCCCTTTCTTTTCTTGCAAGTGCTGAATAAGCGCCTGAATATGCAAAGCTTTTTTGTTGTTTGTTTGTTTGTTTTTTGCCAGCGCCAATAGACTATAAAAGCAATGAAACATAAAGCAACAATTAAAGTATTTACAAAGGATGTTGTTAACAATGTAGATACATGCCCTAAAGGATTGAGGTTATCTAACCTTTTTGAAGATTTTTAGTATATCAGAACCAATAATATCAGGTAGCGTCTTACTAAAAGTTGACAATATAGTTTGTTTTAATTTTATAATTTTAGCAGTTAAATTTTTGGTGTCTCACCAAAGACCTTTTTACTTTTTTCAGCCCTCAATCATTTTAAAGGGAACAGGGGTTACACATAGGTGAGATGTATTTTAATCACATTTTAACACACTTTTTGTAGCTAACACAGTCACTTGATCTCCTAGCCAGGAAACAGTGTGTTGTTAAATACATTGTTTAATACATCAGTAGCCAATTGAAGGTCCAAATCATGCTGTTGTTGCCACAATAGATGAGCATCCTTATGCCACTCCTTGACAAAATCAGCAGTCTGTATGCCCTGATGCAAAGCAAGACCTGCTACAGCTGCTGTTGCTGTTACTGAAGCCAAGGCGAGAACTGATGTGATGACGATGCCAAGCATTCTTCGGGATCGATGGAGTAGAGTTTGTACAGCATTTACAAGATGAGTGACAGCAAAAGAGTCCGACCAAGGTCGAGTAAGATTAACAGGTAACCAGAGTTTAGCTCATGCTTTTACAATAACCAAAGAGTAATTACTGGAATGAACCATCTTGTTTTTAACATTTTTCCACCAGGAACGGTTTATACATTGAGTCAAGTTACAATCAGAACATGATATAACTCCCCAAAATTTTATTCTAAGGCCATTGCCCATACAGTAAAGAGTAAAGAAATTTTACACATGTTATAGCAGAGTAAGATTTGTTAATATGTAAATTAACTTGAAAAGGCCCAGAAGGATCATTAACATTCAAGGTGAAATTTTCAGTCTAAATAGTAAGATTACCTGACACAGCCCACAATTTTTACATATCCCCTTGTAATTGAGGGTGTCCCACCATTTGCAATTGAGGTGGAACCAATGTAAAATGTTGCCATTTTACAGTTTCATTTACTTGACCATACAGGGTACCATTTATAGGATGCCATTTTAAAGATCGATTAGACCTTTTTTAAAAAATTCCCCATGAGTAGGACTCCAATCTATAATTACATGATTTGAATAATTTATAACTAGACGAGGGTCATGATCCCTGCAACGTTCCCACTCCAGATGTGATAAAGATGCTTCAAAAAATGAAGCAGGGCAGAGGGACATATGTACCCCCTTATTCTTATTTAAGTAAGACCGTGAAGTATGAAAGCCATGAGAAGAAATGAGCACAGTAAAAACTGCGAAGTGTTGTCCCCTATATTGAACTCCCCAAGTATTAGAAGAATGATGTGAGTGTGTTTTTGTAGATAGACAAAAGGAATGCCCTCCTATACATAAAGGAATACCTTCAGCTGCTATAGTGAGATTAGTAACGTTATAATTTTATACATGCTGGGATAATTGCTCAATCCCTCCACAGTCAGGTGGAGGGGGAAAGTTAGTTTTATTAGTACAGACCGGAACTTCTACTTCTCCCCAAGACACCACCTGCACCAAAGGAGGGTTAGGAATATAAGCCCAATAAGTATAATTAGTAGCTTCCACATACATTACCTGACAAGTCACCACTGCCATCATGGCCAACAGAAGATTAGCAGGACTCAATGGCTGCCCCACCTTCTGCAATGTCTTTTCAGCTTCTTGTGTCAGTTTCTTCAGCTGTCCCCATGTCGGTGGATTCGCTTCTCTTGTTGCAAAAGGTGAAGGTCCTCTGCATGGACAGTTCCTGAAACTGGCGCACGAATGGGTCGCTCATCCTGCAACTTCACCATCTTAATGGAACCCAGATCCTGGAATCATTCACAGAAATGAAAGCATATCCTCGCCCCCAAAAATGAAGTACTGCTGAAATCCATCCCTTTATCTCATCGTTATACCATACCCGGGAATGTTCAAAGCTTTTTGTCTTCTTTTCTGTATTGCCAAAATGCTGTTCTGCTGGAGTCATCTTACCTTTTCCCCAGACATTCAAAAAATTAAGAGTTAATAGCGTTTTATTTAATACATCCCTTGGTGATATCACACCCTTCTCCCTTTCTTATTTTTTTAAGATATTTATGAAGAATACAATTAGCTCTTTTAATTATAGCTTGTCTTTGACTGTTATAAGGAATTTTAAAAGTATGTTTAATATGATATTATTTTAAAAATTGAGATAATTTAGAGGATTGATATGTGGGAGCATTATCAGTTTTTAATTTTATAGGTATGCCCATAATAGCAAAACAAAATAGTAAATGAGTAATAACGGAGTCAGCCTTTTTGAACTTAAAACAGTAGCCCACTGAAAGTGAGAATAAGTATCTATAGTAGAATGAATATATTTTTGTTTACCAAATGAGGAAATAAAAACAACATCTATTTGTCAGGTTTGGTTAGATTGTAATCTTTTAGGATTTACTCCAGGAGGGGCAAAGGGCAAAACAAATGGTGCACATATGGAACAAGAACAAACAATGTGTTGAGCTTGTTTTCATGTTAACGAATAAGTTTTTTGTAATCTTTTAAAATTAGTATGATGTAAGCAATGTTTTTGTGTTGCAGACTGTAAAGGATAAAATAAGGCATTTATATTTGCATTTTTTGAGATAATGGTCTAGGGAGAGAAGAATGAGCTCGAATATGAGTAAAAAGACAGGGTTTAGTTGCCTGATTAATAATTGTTGAACTTGAAAAAATAATTTATCAATATTAGTTTTTAAAGTTAATGGTAGAGTAGCTTTAGGAAGATAAATACATGAAAAGACTGCATATTTAGAATCAGAAACAATATTAATAGGAACATCAAAAAATCTTGTAGTGCCAGACAAATGGCCCAAAGTTCAGCAGGCTGCACAGAAGAAAAGGAATGTGAACAACTTTAGAAGCAGTATCGGTCTAATAGCCAGCAGTATTTTTATTGGCGTCTATAAAAATAGTTTTACCTTTAATCGGAATATTAGATATAGGAGATTTACAAATTACTGGCATGTGTCAAAGAAAATCTATTAATTTTGATTGAGGATAATGATTAGAAAAAGTCCCTGAATAAGATGCAAGAGCTATCTGCCAATTTTTATTAAACTGTAAGCAATTAGAGATTTGGGTGGAAGTAAGTTGAGTAATGACTGTTTGAGGGTCAATTTTAATTAACTGGGTAATGCGGCCTCGACCTTTTAGAATGAGAATAAGCTTTTTGTATAATTATTGGGTAAAAATACCCATTCGATCTACCCTGCAGATTGAGCAATAACTTTAGTAGGAGAATAAGGAGTATGGAACACCATGAAATATATAGCTTGATCTTGTTGTAGATAAGTAAGAAATCTTTTATTTAACTGTTGTGTTACAAAGTGTAATTTTTTATTGCTTGAGAAGTAAGAGATCGAGAACTAAGAGCAGCATCACCCTCCAGGGTAGAAAATAAATGATGCAATTGATGTGTAGGGATCTCCAACATGGGACATAACCAGTTAATATCACCCAAAAGCTTTTGAAAATCATTAAGAGTTTTTAAATTATCTCATCTAATTTGGACTTCTTAAGGTTTTATTTTTTATCGTTTTAAAATAGCACCTAAATATGAAATAGGAAATTTAGTTTGAAATTTTTAGGAGCAATTTGAAGATTAAAATCACTTTAAGTTTTTTTTAATATAAATAAAAAATTCATCCCGCTCTTTACTAGGAGCAGCCAAAAAAGATCATCTATATAATGATAGAGAAGACAATTAGAAAATTGTTGCCTCACAGTGATAAGAGTACGATCAACAAATTTTTGACAAAGTGTAGGGCTATTAATCATTTTTTGAGGCAACACTGTCTATTGATAACGTTTTACAGGCTGCCCATGATTATACACTGGAATAGTAAAAGCAAATTTATTTTTATCTTTTATTTGCAAAGGAATATTAAAAAGCAATTTTTTTAATCTAAAAATATCAAAGACCAATTTTGTGGAATCAAAGCAGGAGAAGGGAGACCTAATTGTAAAGCTCTCATAGGTTTTATATATTTGTTAATTTTTTTTAAATCAGTCAACATTTTTTATTTACCAGATTTTTTTTTTTTTAACAACAAAAACAGGAGAATTTTAAGGAGACGTGGAAGGTTCGATATGGCCAGATTGAAGTTGTTCTTCTACTAATTGTTTTAAAGCCTTGAGCTTTACTTTTGGAAGAGGCCACTGCTCAACCCATTTAGGGACATCAGTTAACCATTTTAATGGGAGAACTCGAGGAATCTGAGCAGTGGCTACAAGTTTTTCGATGAGATGGTGAGCGTTGTTTTTAAAGAAGATAAAAGATCCCTTCCCCAATTATTAATAGGTATATTAACAATGGAAAAAGAAATATTTTTTTATTAGACAATTGGCATGACAAAGGTTGAGTGTTTTTCTACACATCTGCTATAGATCTTAAGCCTGTTAAAATAAGAGGACTTTTTTCTTTTTTTCAGTCATTAGGCCACTACTGGAGAGAAATAACTGAAACATCTGCTCCTGTATCTACTAATCTTTTAAATTGTCTATTTTTAATAATCAGTGATATTGAAGGGCGAGAGTCATTAATAAGCATTTTTCAAAATATATTTTGTCTTGTACTTTTAAAACCACCACTCTCTCATTTGAATATGAAGGAAACCGGTGATAAGGTAACAAAAGAAGTTGTGCAATCCATTCCCCTGCCGTGATGTAGAGACCATAATTAAAATTTCCCCGACATAGTCAGAATCAATTACTCTTGGGAATATAGTCAATCTTCTTAATGTTGTATTACTTTTTTCCAAAAGCAAACCAAAAGGTTTTTTTGGCAATGGGCCAAAAACATTAGTTCGTAGTTTATAAACACTTCCTCCTGGGGCGCTGGAAGATCATTATCATCATAGAACATAGAAGCAGGGAATGTAAACCGTCTATTTCTTTTCTCTACTTTAGCTTTATCAGCAGCCACCAGGAATAGAGATGCATAAGGTGGTGTAGAAGGGTTAACAGCCTTGGAAGTTTGTTTTTTATTTAATAAAACCTTTCGAAAGACAGCAGTCATTGCCTCTACAGAATCTGAATCTTCTCTCGAACTCACTTTTCTATCTGTCTCAGTGGATGAATCTGTACTATCATCCGGAGGTTTGGGCTGAGGCCGAGGTGAAGCGCCCCCCCCAACATTTGCCATTTTTCTCCTCTCCCACAAGCACATCTTCATACAGGGGATCATCATCTTTTAAAGAGGACATGAGGTGGCCTCACTGTCAGCAACCATTAATTTAAAAGCCTGCGTTATAGCACTACATAAAGTCCACAGCTTTAAAGGAATCACATTTTTTTTTTGATGTTGCCTTTTTAACTCTTTTTGTACCTTTTTTATTTTTTAAATTTAGCTGTATTTTTGTTTGATATTTAAACCAATAGCAATGCTGCTCTATAAGGCAGAACAACTCATTCAAACAGCGAGTAGACGTTTTAACTCCTATAGAATGTAGGAGCCCCTTAACCAGCTCCATATATTGTGACCTTAAAGACGAGGAATTTTCCATGTTGTTTCCCCCGCCCCCCCCGAAAGTCCCCCTTTCAGCGTCCCACGCCGCCGGGTTGCTTACCCTTTTGGTTCCGTCGTGCCCCGCGTTGAGCGCCAGATGCTAACGATGGAATGAAACATCAACATGGCCAAGTGGTTTGAATCTTTCTCTTTATTCTTCTTATTCTGCTGCTTCTTGCAGCTGCCTTATTTTATATCTTTTGCACAACAATCAGCAGGGCAAGTTGCCAAAACACTATGATTTAACGACTATACAGTGTGCAGGCACGGGGCGAGATAACCTTTACCTTAACTTATTTACTGCAGCTAAGACTTGATGCTAAAGCTGAAACTCCAGTACTTCGGCCACCTCATGCGAAGAGTTGACTCACTGGAAAAGACTCTGATGCTGGGGGATTGGGGGCAGGAGAGAAGGGGATGACCGAGGATGAGATGGCTGGATGGCATCACGGACTCGATGGACATGAGTCTGAGTGAACTCCGGGAGATTTTGATGGACAGGGAGGCCTGGCGTGCTGCGATTCATGGGGTTGCAAAGAGTCGGACACGACTGAGCGACTGAACTGAACTGAAGACTTTCTTTGGGGGAACTTCCTTATCAACTTAGAATCCACTTTGTCTCTGGGTCTGTTCCTTTTGAGGAATCAGAGAAACATCCTTGAGTGCAAGAAATGTTCTTTTCCCACGGGATCAAAAGGGTCTTGGCTGAATATCTCGTTTGCAAGAATGTTCAGCCCTGACTGGGAGCCTTGTTTGCAAGAGTCTTCCCAGTCTCCCTTATACCTTGTTCCCTACAGCCTGGGACGTGGGGTGCTTGGACAGTCCCATGAGAATGAATTCAGTCACTCTGGTGTGGTTTCCAATTTCCTGGTAATTCATTTCCTCTATGTTCAGCTACCGGAGAAGACAGTGGCACCCCACTCCAGTACTCTTGCCTGGAAAATCCCATGGGCGAAAGAGCCTGGTAGGCTGCATTCCATGGAGTCACTAAGAGTCAGACACAACTGAGCAACTTCACTTTCACTTCTCACTTTCATGCATTGGAGAAGGAAATGGCAACCCACTCCAGTGTTCTTGCCTGGAGAATCCCAGGGACAGGGAGCCTGGTGGGCTGCCATTAATGGGGTCGCTCAGAGTCAGACACGACTGAAGCAACTTAGCAGCAGCAGCAGCAGCATGCTCAGCTACAGTGGGAGAGAAAGTAGAGGAGTCAGCTTTTCGTCAAAAGGCAAATATTGGTTATCCCATTTGTGTTGGTTAAAGCACAACAGCCCTGGATGCAAGCTCGTCTCGGAAGTTTCCAGCTTCTAAGCCACCTAGCAAAAGGGATCAGGAGCCCTGGACTTGTGTGGATACAAGTTTTCAGGAAGACAGCAGAGTACTTACCACACCTTCCAGTCAAGAAGCCTTGCGTGAGCCACCCCTCCACACCACAGGAGGCCTGACCAATGGTGGACACTAACTGCATTGTGAGCTTGAGTGAGGAAAACGGAATTATCCTGAGGGCCTTTTCCTGCGCCACCACACCATCATCCTTCTGCCCTAAATGATGAGACAGTCGGTTTCCTTCTGGCCTCCCTTACACTCGAATGATGAGATATGAGGTCTCGGTGTGGCCAGCAGCGTGCATCTGACTCCTACATCTGTGCTTTTGACCAAGCTCCTAACTCCAGTGCTGTCATTTATATTTCAAATCTCCAGATATGCATCTCGATATGTACATTTCCTGTCACCTTACATCCCTTTTGATCGACATCAAACTCATTTGTCTGCTCTAACCACGCCTAAGCCAATGTCATTTCAATTTTGCTGTCTCAGGGTCTGGCACATATTAAGGGCTCAGTAGAGGTCAGATCTCTTCTCCACTTCTCCCTCCATCACTCATCACTCAACAAGCTCTATTAATGTGTCCATCTCATTGAATTAGCACTAGAAACACCTACTGTGCAGCAGGCCCTGGAGAGAACATTCCTTTGCCATATGTGTCATAGCCATCCCTCCTTCTCTACTCTCGTGTTTTTAGAGCTTCATACCAAGACTTACTCTTGGCAACCTCTGGACACAGTCCCTGTCATCAAGGGGTTCATGATCTGATGGGAGGGACAGAAAAGAAAAAAGACAGTTATAAAGTGGCACATAGTACATTGTGGGGAGGTTCAAGGTCTTACCAGAGGGCCCAGTTCAACTCAGGAAAGAAGTGCTACCACAGCTGCAACAGGAAGAACAAGTGACAGCTAGCCAGTCGATTCCTTCTATAGCCCATCAGAGGGTAGGTGGGAGAGGAAGAAGCAAAGCTGAGTGTGTCAGTCTCCACTCAGCTCATCATCTGTGGGCAAGAAGTCCAACCATCCTGATCTTGGGTGATGGGAGGAAGGCACCCATCTTCTGGTGCCTCTAAAGTTTGAGACCACTGGCTTCAAGTACAGCCTCTTCATTTCTTAGTGGCTTTCAACCCTTGTCCCAAAGCACTCATGAGAGCACCAGACACAGACAACTTTTCCACGGCTTCATGACTATAGAGTCCCAACATCAGAATGAGAGAGAAAGTGATTCACCCCAGTCAAGCTTGGGGAACTGGCCTGCCCCGACCCCTGCTTGCTGGTCCCCAAGGCTGTTGAGCCGCATCTCTTGTCTTGTGGCTCTCACTTTCACTTCCCGCACAAGGGCTTTCTTGCCTTCAGGCTCTTAGATTCTAAAAAACAGCACAAGGTCCTGGAAGCAGCCCCTACTTCTGCTGTTGGGACCTGGCCTACCCCCTGAGCCAAGCAGGAGCTCACCGTGGAGGTGGGGAGGAGCTCACCGTGGAGGTAGGGATGAGAAGGAGTTCTGCTGAGAGGACAGATGGTGACATCTGCTTGCTGTGCTCTGGTCACAGAGCAGACACACGAGGGGCCGAGGCCAGCTCCAGTCAGGGCCTAGCAGGCCGCACCCCAGGTCCTACAGCCTCAATCAGTGGACTGCAGTTTTGTTAACTTCCTTCCAAACAAGTTTTGTGAATCTCTCTCTCTCTCTCTCTCTCTCTCTCTCTCTCTCTCTCTCTCTCTCTCTCATACACACACACACAATTTTTAAACTAGCACTGGAAATTTTTCAGAAGTTGAAATAGTTGCCAATATTTCTTGCCAATTCCTTGCTTATGGTGAATATTCATAATTGAAAACCACCCCTCTGTGTACATTTCTTGGGCATGCTGCATTTAGCCTGAGCAGGGTGTGTACCCAGGTTGGAAGAGGACACACTGAGTGACCTTGTTCCACAGGAAACTCCTGTCAGGAGACTGGAGCCATGTCCTGGGGCGTGGAGAGGGTTAGATCTTCTGGAAGGTTTTGAGCTGCCATCAGGGCTGACTCTGGCATCATGAAGTGGGGTGGACTGAGCTGTCTGGAGGGCTGAGGAGAGCTACCTCTTTTCACTCAAAAGTATCCTGTATCATTAAGATACAGGCAACAGCACCCCCAAGGAAGAGGCCCCAAGCTGCTCTTCATCAAGAAGGCCATAGATGGCATCCCCTGACCCCTCGCCCCAGCATGAGATGGAATTGTGACAAAATTGCATTTGTGATGTGGGCTGGGTACCTGGCTCCAGTACCCAGGTCTCCTTCACTGAAGGAGCCCAAACACTCAATGGTAAGAGTTGAGAACATCAGAAACACTGCCCTTTCCTGCTCTTCCTTTGAGACAAACTTGGTTTTACTGAGATTAAACCTACTTTGGGGTGAGGTTCCCTGGTGGCTCAGCTGGTAAAGAACCCACCCGCAATGCAGGAGACTTGGGTTCAATCCCTGGATTGGGAAGATTCCCTAGAGAAGGGAAGGGCTACCCACTCTAGTATTCTGGCCTGGAGAATTCCCTAGACTGTATAGTAGTCCGTGGGGTCACAAAGAGACAGACATGGCTGAGTGACTTTCACTTTCAATTTTGGAATAACCACAAAGAGATTTTCATTAACTCTCTGTTGTCAGATAGCAGCTTGTTTGCCTGATTTCAACAGGGCTTTGGGCAACCATGATGTCCTCACTTACCTGAAGTTTTGATTTCTAGATGGGAAGAAGTCTAGTCTCTGTCCAGTGCATGCTTTCCTTTAGATGAAAGCTGGCAGGCTCCATCATCAGTGACTCGAAGAGCTAAGGGCTGTATATGTCAGCTCCTTCAGGGAGAGGCTGATTTTACTTCTGCAGAGCAGACAGCATAGAGATTGAGCCTGTGGGCAGATGTGGGTCCTGTTTTCCCAGAGGTGTAGTCAAAATTTTCACTCTTTCCCCAACTAGCAGCATTTCCTAACTAGTTGGTCCCCAGCTTCTGAAGGACATCCCACTGGGCGCACACTTGCCAAGGACTCTGACGTTTTCTGCATCTGAGGCCTTGGAGCCCTCCACTACTCCCCACTGCTCACAGATCAGGGCTGCAGTGAAATCAGGATAGGTCATGAGAAATACCTGTCCTCTTGATCAGGACACATAAAAGGACAGCTATAGCTGGCACATCTTCAGCTTGACTCTCCATGTAGGCAGACAGAAGTGCGTCCCTGAATCACATGGCTCAGGAAAGGAACCCCAACTCTGTGATCTTCAGTCTGATTGAGGAGTCACCTCTCCTAACCCTTGTTAAGCAGAGAGAGCCTTAGGAAAAATAAAAGGATCATGACAAAAGAACCTCAAGAGAAATAATTAGAGGTGTTTGCCAAGCACATTACTGATGTTGTGATTGGCCACAATTGTAAATGTGATGGAGCAAATGGATTGACTCTTGGAACCAAAGAATTAAGACAGATAGCAAGTGTGAGCTGCACTCTTGCAGCCAAACAAGGAGGACTTCTGTTTTCTTTGTCCAAAGCTTCATTTCAGGGTCCTTTCAGGAGTGAGTGATTCTTGTCCACACACCTGAATTAATAGATGATGGCCATCAGTTGCTATATGGCTCCTCTATTCTAGAATCTGTGACCGACTTGAAGGGTCCCCTGTGAAGGGGACCAAACACAGATACTTCAAGCAGACAAAAGTCAAGCATTAGCCTGCTGAAACTGAGGCCAGACTCTGACTGAGAGGTGGACTTGATCTGGGGCCAGGCAGGCCACCTGAGGCCCAAGCTCAACTCTACCCTTCTGACTGGGTGACTGGGTGGAAGCTAAGACATGTCACCTCCCTCAGCTTTAGAGGTTTCCTTTTGATGTGGAACAAATAATAGTGGGGCTGGGGAGGCTGAAGCTTAAGATGAAGGCAGCCTAGACATTCTTTCTCTGTTACTGTGGCAGCCATTGGGTTGCTAGGGCACAGTTCTCCCAACAGAACCACTCCATGGCAGTGCCCAGTTCTTTCTCTGACACAACCAGATGGGACCAGGCTCCTTCTTCCAGCTGTTATACCTCCAGCCCTGGCTCTTCTCAGCTAGTGTGTACAACTCCCCAAGAAGCTCTGCTTTCTTGCTGTTCACTGGGGACCCTACCCCCTCAGCCCCCTACCATTTGTCCTTTTAGGAGAAATCTGGACAGGGGACTTAGCTCCATGTCAAGTCACAATTTGCCCAGAACTTCTAACTTTTCTGTTTTACTGCATCAACATGAAAATATCTGTATTAATTATTCTGACACAGAAGTAGTACAGTTTCTAGATTCTGGGAAGGTAGCAGCAGAGGTGGCAACATCAGTTTTGAATCCTCACCCCTGAAAAGAGAGAGACAGGGAGAGACAAAGGGATAACAAAATCAAAAAGCCAGGGCAACATCCACAAGAAAACTAGCTGAAAAAGATATCCTCATCAACTCTAAAATCTGTATTGACTGAGACCAACCCATCCCAGCTCAAAGGTTTGTGGATTCTTATCATCTGGAGAGAAGGAAGCAGGTGGAAGGAAATTAAGGGCATGGGATGCCTGGTGGTCCTAGAATTCCCTGATACTTACCTACCTTCAAGTGGTTCCAACTATGGAATTACTTGTTGCCCTAATACAAGGCAGAAAAATAAAGAGAACCCATTGGCCTGTCACTAACAGGATTAACAGGTACAAAGTACTATGTACAAAATAGTGTACAGCTCAGGGAATATAGGCAATATTTTATAATAACTATAGAGCATAACCTACTATACCTCAATAAATAAAACAACTATGTAGAGACTGTTGAGGGAAAAACAATCAACCAGATTTCTTCATCACATCCTAACCAAATAAAAGCACATGGTTCCATGAAGAGGCCTACAGTCCCTACCCATAAAGTGAGGAAGGGGGGAATTGAGTTCCCTGCAGGGACCAGAAATATTCCTGAAGAAACCAAGGGAATTCTGAGACCTGCCCCCCCAAATCAAGACTGCATGCCTGCATACTTGGCAGCACAATTTCTAAGAAATCTGAATACAAATATTAGTACTGAAGTTGGGAATTTGGAGGAGTGAAGAAGGGTCAATAAATAGCACCCCTCTTCCCTGCCAGGTGGGGAAGTAAAGTGTCTATACTCATAAAGGCTGCTTTGTGAATACAGCTAATTCCCTAGATCCACATACCCTTGGACTTTGAACAATGCACTGGAGGAAAATTCAGGATTTGTAGAGCAGGGTCATGTCTGCAGCACCACTGCCTCCCATCCAGCTGCATGGAAAGGGAAGGAGAAAGAAACCAAATACTCCACACCAAGAACCTGTGACAAATTCCCCAGGTGAGGAAATGTAGACTTCTGGATGCTGCCCACACACAGCGCACCCAACACGTTTCACTGTATCTCCATGTAGCATCTCCTTACTCCAGGAAACCAGAACTAAGAGTTCCCCCTTGGTGTACATATCCAACATTTCACAGATATTTGTACCACTTAAGCCATTGGGCTTAGCTCTTAACTCTGTGGTGGACCCACAGACAAAAGTTTACTCCTTAGTCATTCTATTTTCTCCTCCTAGTATTTCCAGCCACCAGTGTCCAACATACCTCATCAGAGATTATGCCAGAAAACCACATGACAAGCACAAGATATCCTAGAAATAAACCCTTATGAATTTCCTGGGGAGACAATAAACTTCAAAGTTCTCCTTGCGGGGACTTTCTTGGTGGTCCAGTGGCTAAGACTCCATGCTCCCAATACAGAGGACCTGGGTTCCATCTCTCGTCAGGGAACTAGATTCCACATGCCACAAGTAAAGATGGCACGTGCTACAACTAAAAGATCTTGCACACTACAACCAAAATAGAAGACCTGCCTGCTGCAACTAAGACCCACTGCCACACCACGTCTCTGCAGCCAAGTCACCTCGACAAAGTGTTCCCCAAGCCAGTTCCATGGTGTTTGTCTCCATCAGATGGCAGAAGAGGTTTTGTATTAGAAACCGTGGCCAAAAGTAGAAACAGGCCAGTGAAGAAGAAGAGGAAGGTAGACAAGTGCCCATCCTGGGGTCAGGGTCAGAAGCAGAAACTACTGGAATGATTCAAGGGGAAATTGTGTTCGATTCTAAGCACCAAAAGGGCTCTTGGGATCCTGTTTCTGGTTACAGAGTTTGGCAAAATGCTAGTGGGCAGGACTTCTCCTGCTGCTGCCTGCAACCCAGCACTGAGCTAGCCCTCCAAGGCCTTGGCCTGAGCGCAGGTATTCCCCACCAGAACTGCGGTGGTAACAAGGCTTTTCTGAGCATGCCTGTGGGCTGTGGAAGTGAAGAAAATGAAGGCCTGCAGTCAGCAGCCCCCAGTGGCTGCAGGTAGGGACTGCTTTCTGAATGGAGGCTGCACAATGACGCAGATCACCTAGACCAGGACCAGGGAGGTGAAAGTGTTAGGCAGCAGCTGGTGTCACTGAGTAGTAGCTTTCGAGCTTCCACAACTTTTATTCCCCATTTCATTCAATGAAGCTAGTTTGATGACTCAGATTTTGCAGATTAAAAATGGAAACCCTGTTGGCTCTGATTCTGCCCCATTGTAGAATCTCAGCTTTGGTGGTTCAGGGGGCTTACAAGCTCACCAATTTCAGTTTCCATTGCCCATTGTGCACTCCTCTATAGCAAGGCTTGAAGGCTTGAAGGCTTGATGTGAACCCAGGGAAACCTTTACATTTTCTGCCTGAGACCCATTCACATTCTGGGGCCAGCACAGTGGGCCCTGCACTTTCACCAGATCTGACTTCAACCACATTATCAAAATCTAGACCAGAGTTTTTGCAAAGAAAACATAAGTCACTGGGTTTGGGTTCAGCTGTATAACGTGGGGAAGGCATTCCCCTCAGTGGGCTGGACCACAGCCCCACCTCTCTTCCCCTAGGGCTCCTGGAGTCCTGCCTCCACCGCCTCTATGTAAATGACACAATACAGCAGCTCCTCTGAGGACACTCCCTTCCTGCCAACCAGCAGGCAGGCTTTTCCAGGACTGGCTGCCCGTGGTCCAAACACACAGGAGAGCCACCTGCCTGGCTGTGGGAAAGCTGCATCACCAGATGCAGGCCACTTGGCCTTGCTTCCCTGAAGAGAGGCTGTTCTTCCTTCTTGGGCTTCCCCCTGGTTTTCCACTTCACACACTGATCTGCACCTCCCAGGTAAAATCAGGTCTCTTCTCCAGGGCTGCCCCAGGGATGCAGGAAGACAGCAGGAGCTGCATTCACAGCAGGGTTGTGCTTCAGACCATGGCGTGTGGTGAGAAACATAGAAACCACTTCAACCATGAAATAGTGAAAGACTGATTAAAGTCTCATTCATTTTAATCATGTTTTATTTACTTATGTTTATAGATTTTGTTTATTATCATTTAATCATAATTAATTACATTATAGCACATCCACACTATAGAATGCAGCAGTTAAAAGAATGAAGCAAACCAGTATGCACTGACTGAAAACCTCTTCCAGACATATTAATAGGTGAAAACACTAAGGGCAGTGAGTCTGCATAACATGATCCCATTTCAGCTTGTTAATGGGTAATGAATGTTTACATATATATACACATGTGAGTGTGTGAATATATGGATGTATGTGTGCATGTTTGTGTTAACACTTGCATGCATGTGTGTACTACGTGTGTGTGTGTGTGTGTGTACATGTGATTGTGTTTATGTTGATGTGTGTAAGGTTTGTGCATGGTTGTTTCTGGGTACACAGGTGGGAGTGTGTGTGTGTGTGTCTGTTCATATGTGTGTGGGGGAGGGTTGTCTGTGCTTGTACACACAGAACAAAGGACGGAAGGAAGTGAGCCTCAAGGCTGAGAGTGATTCACTCTGGAGAGCAAGGCAAGGCTTGAAGGAGCAGAAACTTTCTCCCTGACTTTCATTTCTCATTTTTTCAGTGTTTGGATCTCATGTGACTTTTATTCGTGTGTTTTCAGTATTTCCAAGGTTGAGGGCCCAAATAAAACGAAGCAGTCCCCACAGGCCTGCAGTCCTGTCATGGGAAAAGAAAGAGTGCCAGTGACCAGGTGTGACAAAGCCAGAGCCAAGGGTCTGAGTCCAAGGAAGAGAAGTGAGAACCCAGAAGTATGGCCTCACTCAGACTGTTGGCAGAGAGGGAAGCTGGGCTGGGCTGTGCAATTTACCAGGCAAGGATTTAGTGTGGTTTTCCAGGAAGAGCTGGTGGCGGGGGCTGGCAGCAGGGAAGGCACCATCTAGGGAAGACTGCATGATCACCTGCTCTGCACTGACAAGTGGGCAAACAGCCCTCCAGGAACCCGTCCAAATTAGAGACTCTAGATGCTCTTTGGATCAATTAAAAAAAAAAAAAATCAGTGTAACAGGCAAGTGTCTGTAAAACTAGCATGACAAACACTGTAGATAGCCAAGCAAAACTATTGGCAAGATGGCTTTTCAGGTTTCAGTGGACCTAATACAGTGCCCTAGTCGAAATGGTACCTAAGTGAGATCCTGTCCTGGAAGCGACAGCTCCATTTCCACGAGGCCTTTAACTCCTGTTCATTTTCAATGTCTTGGTTCTCTAATTGTTTAGCAATCTTCTTCTCTCTTATTCTGTGAGAAAGGGACACACAGGAAGAAATCAAAGGCTAAACACAAGCCTTCCTACTTGAATATGGGTCCTACTCGGGGAATAAAGAAGCAAACATGTCTCCCAACGTCCCAGAAGGTGCCTGGTTCTTCCCACACTCAGGACACAAACCAGCTAAAGCCACTGTCATGTCAGGCAGTCAACCCCTGTGTCCTGTGAGTTCTTGTCCCTATTTCTGTCCTGTTAGCTTCCCCTTGACTGGGCCCACCTCTTTGCCTTCTGTTCTTCTCACTCTACATCCTCCCCAGACAATCATGAGCTCCACACGCCCAGTATGTCAAATATTCCCTGATCTCACTTTACATGAACTCCAGCATATATTTTGGGTACGTACTCCATGTCCAATTGGTCCTAACTGTAGAGGATGCAGAAATGAGCAACAAGATTTTAGTCAACAATTCTTTATCAATAATACTAATATGTGCCAGCTGCTATTTGTGAGGCTAACTATGGCATCATCCTTGCCATCATGGATCTCACAGGCTGTTGGGGTAGCCAGAAAAAGAATCCAAGAATTACAAGACTCAGTGGTGAATAATATGGTTGAGGAAGCCTGGAGCACTGTGGGAAGCTAGGGGGCAACTAAGTCAGCCCAGGGCTCAGAAAAGGGTGACATGTAAGTTGGGGCAGCTGAAACAGGAGACGTAGAAACTCCTGCTGGTGATGCTTCTTCCTCTCTGGATATCCTGTTCACAGGATGCAGGATTCTGGGAGTTTGGGGGAGTGGTAAGGTAGGGACAACATAGCTGATGCACAAAGTCAAAGTGTCCTTAAGATCAACTCACTGGACCTTACATTCTACAGGAATTCCCTATAGCGCCAGTGACCCTGTCGGCCCAGTGTTTGTTTAAACCTAAGTTTAAGTAACACCCGATTCAGCCCCTTTCATTTTGTGATGAAGCTTCTGACTTCAGAAGTTGAGAGTATTCAGGATCACATGGTGCAAGATGACAACTAGAACTTAGATCCCTTTGCTCCTAGCTAAATGCAGTTTATCTTGGTTGTAAATTAAAATGGCCATATTTCCACAGCATTACTGGAATTCTGGGGACTGCCTTCTAATCCAGTTTAAAAATGACAGAGAAAATCTGTCACACTACTTCATAGCATCACTTTATATTTTAAAATGCTTATTAGCTGGCTTCCCTGATAGTTCAGCTGGTAAAGAATCCACCTGCAATGCAGGAGACCCCAGTTTGATTCCTGGGTGGAGAAGATCTGCTGGAGAAGGAATAGGCTACCCACTCCAGTATTCTTGGGCTTCCCTGGTGGCTCAGCTGGTAAAGAATTTGCCTGTAGTGCAGGAGACCTGGGTTTGGTCCCTGGGTTGGAAAGATCCGCTGGACAAGAGAAAGGCTACCCACTCCAGTATTCTGGCCTGGAGAATTCCATGGACTGTACAGTCCATGCGGTCACAAAGAGTCGGACACAACTGAGCCACTTTCACTTTAAAGTAACAACCTCAGTTCCCAATCCCTCCAATGAGACAACTCTTCAAAATGTAGCCAGAAGGAGGACTATCAACAGGGTCTATTAAAAACTACTTCATACATAGGTTTTACTCATCTTGGTTCATTTCTGTAATAACAGGCAAAGTGATGTCACATAAGAGTGAGCGTGCCTTTGCTCTCAGCGAACAGAAGGCAGAAGTCCAAAAGCTCATAGAATGAGGACAACAGCCATCTGTGGAAAGGACTCCAGGGGCTCCCATGACTTAGTGGATTGCTAGAAAGTAGACTTTTCCAGCCCAGGAGCTCTATAAAGGAGAATATAGGATGGTCCTATTGCAGAAAAACCTCACCTTAAGCTCTGAGTTTATTATCTTGGGCTTTGGGTACCTGGCTGACCTACAAATCTTCATTTCTGGACTCTTTCTAATCATGCATCTTGTCACCCTAGCAGGACACATGACTATTGTGCTTATCACCCTCTTTGACTCATGCCTCCAGACTCCCATGTATTTCTTCCTCCGCAACCTGTCCACCATTGAAATCTGCTATATATTGGTCATCGTCCCCAACATGCTGGCCAATTTCATGTCCAGGAGCCAGTGGATGCCCTTCCTGGGCTGTGCTCTGCAAATGCATCTCTTCATTTCACTGGGTGGAGCAGAGTGTTTCCTCCTGACTATAAAAGCCTATGAGCACTTTGTGGCCATCTGCAAGCCCCTTCACTACACACTCACTGTCACCAGGACTGCGTGTGTGCAGATGCTGGCTCTAGCATGCATCAGCAGCTTTGCACTCTCACTCACCCTCACCACATTCATATTCTTCCTGCCCTTTTGTCAGTCCCACAAGATCAATCATTTCTTCTGTGACATCCCTGCTGTACTACTCCTGGCCTGCTCAGACACACAGGCCAATGAGATTGCAGTCTTCCTTGTTTGCCTGCTCATCCTGTTCTGTGATTCTCTTCCTGCTGATCCTGCTCTTCTATGGGTTCATTATCACTGCCATCCTCAGAATCCACTCGGCTGAGGGCAGGAGCAAAGCCTTCTCCATTTGTGCTGGGCTGGTCTCCCTTCTGCACTACGGCTGTGCAATATTCATCTACATTCGCCCCAGATCATGCTACTCCCCAGAACAGGACAAAACTGTGTCCTTAATCTACACCAATGTCACTCCCATGCTCTACCCTATGATATATAGTCAGAGGAATAAGGAAGTCAAGGGTGCCCTCAAAAGACTCCTGGAGAGACATGACTGGACCAGGTGGTGGTTCCATGCAGGGGGACAGGGAACGGAGGTCCACATGCATGCAGCTCTGTACCTCCTCCTGAGGGCTGTTCTGAGGTTTTTCAGGTGCCTGGACCTTACCGTGCCCTTTCCTGTGGTCAGAGATGGAACAAACCCTAATGCTTTCTTAGAGGGGTGGCTGTGGGGTGTTAGCTAATGTTTGTCTGGCCAAAAGACTAAAATAAAGCAAATTATTTTAATACCATGGTCACAAGCTATTACTTCGTAGGAAGGAGTGATTCATCCCACCACCAAGCCTAGAAACATTTACGTGCTGTTAGAAGGGTGAGGAGGGAAAGGACCTGGGTCTTTGATGACCTTTCATTGGCCAACTCAACCACCACAATGAGTGCCTGCCTGTAGCCTTTAGGGTCAGTCAAAAATACACTTGCTGATGGTTTAACCACCCCCCAAAGCATTCCTCACTGAATCCCCCAAAGTCCCCATGAGCATCCATTATTGCCAACTTTGCCTGCCCTCCTTGGTTCATGGCTCCTACCACCCCCTGATGATTCCTAGGTAATGACCCCATCTCCTGCCCCAATGGGGCCTTCAGAGTCACCAGAGAGCACTTCTCAGTGGGAGTGGCAGATCTTGGAGGGCAGGAACCATGTAGGTAATTGCTCCTCATGGCCAGTTCTCCTTGCTTCGTGGCCTGTGCCAAGGCCACTGCAAGTCGCTGAGAGAAGATGGAGGTAACAGGGGAGAATCCACTAAAGGCTCTGCCAAAAGAGCTGAAGGACCAGTGAGAGTACAGTGCTATTGATGCTCTGCAGAAAGAGAGGCCTGTGTTGTTATTCAATGGGGATGATACTATTCCACACCTCCTGGGACTGCAATGAGGATGGCATGGGACAACACATGGAGGTGGCCTTGGCAAGCAGGGCACCGCATCAGTGGTGTTGAGAGCTACCACATCCTGCTGTGGTACTCTGGCCTCTCACATCGCCCTGCCCAATCCCCCAGGAGCTGAGCTTCCTTCTGTACCCTCAGACCTGAAGAAGGTCAGAGCCTGGAGGGGCAGGGGTGGGATAACATTCTGAGATCCTTGCAGGAACCCTGATGATGATTCTAGGTTGATCAAAGTAAAGGTGAGGTGATCACTAATTTCAATCTCTGTGCACAGAGGACAGAAGTGAAAGAGAGAGAGAGAGACAGCAGCCAAGAAAACCTCTGCGTTGCAACCGTACTCAGGCCCCGTGTTTCAGAGCCCTGTGACACCCCCTTTAATTAGACAAACTTAGAGAGATGCCTCTTATCTTTTTAAGAAATATTATTGCTCACCCATAAATCCTTCCTTATTTTCAAAATGATCCAGTGAAATGTTGACAAGTGTTGAAGCTAGGTGAAACATAGCTAGTTTGTTTTTTTTTTTAATCCTGTCCTCTCTCCTTGTGTGTAAATGTGAAAAGTCCATAATGAAGACTTTAGAGAAGTTAAGGTACCAACTAGTCTCCTCTGCCCAACCAGTCCCCTTGCTGAGAAAGCCTCACCTACTGTTGGCATTCATCTACCCTTCACTTTAAGGCACAGCTCAGATGCCTCTTAGTTTTGGACCTCTTTTTAATAACCATCTCAGTCCAGTGCACACTTAAGACAATGGAACATCTCTGACAGGATGACAGCCTTGGGTTGCTGACCATGACCTTGCTGGGTGTGCAAGGAAGGCAGGACAGCCCAACCCAGGTATTCATGTGCATGCACACACATACATACACATGGCCTTCAATGGGCAGGGGTACAAAGATAGGGGGTTCCACCACTTCCAGGCAATTAAATGGGGGTCTGGCAGCACAGGGCAGGTGGCCTAGGAAGGAGAACCTCTCTTGGGTGGGACAGGACAGGGTGTGGGTCTATAGGGGTTGAGGGAGATCCTAAGTGATGTGATAGTAGCCCATTGACCTTTCCATCAGAGGAGGGATTCCAAGAGAGCAGGGGTACAAGAATCTATCAGGTAAAAGATGATGCTACACTGGTAAAAGGCAGCCTAGGGTGAGTGCCTAGGGATACTTCAAGGTATTGATTAGATGAACGGGCTTCCCAGGTGGCTCAGTGGTAAAGAATCTGCCTGCCAGTGCAGGAGATGCAGGACATCTGGATTTGCTCCCTGGGTCAGGAAGATCTCCTAGGTGAGGAAACGGCAAACCACTCCAGTATTCTTGCCTGGAGAATTCTACGGACAGAGAAGCCTGGTGGATTGCAGTTCAGGGGGTTGCCAAGAGTCAGATACAACTTAATAACTGAACACGATTAGATAGATGGCAGTGGTGAGAGTAGAAGGCTGTGGAAAAAGACTGTCATTGAAACAATAAAGGAAGAAGAGGGAAGCATTGGAAAGTGGTAGAAATAGAGTGAGGTCAGCTGGGGCTGGCTGGGTCCAGGTCCTACAGGGCATGTGGATTTAGGTGTCTGCTTTACTTGAAGCTCAGAAATTCAAGAAAGACGTTCAGTATCTGTCAAAGAGATCCTTGCTGATTCAATAATCAACTTCCTTGAATTTATACACTCAGGCCCTATCACTGCTTAGCCTTAGTCATAAAAGATAATGCCTAAGCTGTTTCAAATATATTTACCCTATTCCAAACAAGTCTTCTTCTCTGATTCAAAAAGGTGCAGGCCTTGACTGATAACCACCCAGAGGTGTCTGTGCCAGGTGGGGTTGTGATGTGCTGGGCCATGTGAACATGGCCTGGTGTGGGTGCATGGTTTCTGTGTTTACCCACACATGTGCATGTATACACATGTACTTGGAAGAAGTAAAAGAGCAAAAGATGCTCATGTTATAGTGATGAAACACTGCTGAAGCAAACTCTCACTTGTCCTCTAGAGGAACACCTGTCCAGGTGCGATGAGCATTATGCGTGCAACTTAGAAAGGATTGCTTTTTGGCAGCAGCTCAAAGTGACAAAGGCAGGCAGAGCTGTGCCACCTTGCCGCCCCCCCACCCCATGGTTAGCCCGGGCCCCAAGGCTCAGGGAGTGAGAGACATCATGATGGAACTTCTAATTGCATCAAGAAAAGGTGCTAATTAGCAGCACTTTCAAAGGAAACATCAACCTCAAATGATTTAAACAAGCTAACTAAAACTGGCAAAATAGGTCACCTGGGGACTAATTAAAATTTTTTCTAAACAATATCTGACTTTGTTCCTTAATTTTTTTTATTACAAATGTAACCCACAGTCACTGTCAGAGACAGAGAAAATATAGGCAAGTGTGGAAAAGAAAAAAAAAGGAAAAGCAATCATCCCACTGCTAAAGATAACCATGATGAAAATGGCAGTATATGTGAGGATGAAATGACCTCTTTTGTGCTTATTATTGAGCATAATGCCTGGAACATAGTGAGTCAGTCAGTTTAGTTGCTCAGTCATGTCCTACTCTTTGTGATCCCATGGACCGCAGCACACCAGGCCTTGCTGTCCATCACCCACTCCCAGAGCTTGCTCAAACTCATGTTCATTGAGTCACTGATGCCATCCAACCATCTCAACCCTCTGTCGTTTCCTCTTTACCTGCCTTCAGTCTTTCCCAGCATTAAGGCTTTTTCCAGTGAGTCAGTTCTTCACCATCAGAGGGCCAAAGTATTGGAGTTTCAGCTTCAGCATCAGTCCTTCCAATGAATATTCAAGACTGATTTCCTTGCGGATTGACAAGTTTTATCTTCTCGCAGTCCAAGGGGCTCTCAGGAGTCTTCTGCAACACCACAGTTCAAAAGCATCAATTCTTTGGCACTCAGCCTTCTTTATGGTCCAACACTCTCATCCATACATGACTACTGGAAAACCATAGTTCTGACTAAATGGACCTTTGCTGGCAAAGTAATGTCTCTGCTTTTTAATATGCTATCTAAGTTGGTCATACTGTTGATACTGTTCATGGGGTTCTCAAGGCAAGAATACTGAAGTGGTTTGCCATTCCTTTTGCCAGTGGACCACATTTTGTCAGAACTCTCCACCATGACCCATTCGTCTTGGGAGGCTGCACACAGCATGGCTCATAGTTTCATTGAGTTAGACAAGGCTGCAGTCCATGTGATCAAATTGGCTAGTTTTCTGTGACTGTGGTTTTCAGTCCGTCTGCCCTCTAATGGAGAAGGATATGAGGCTTGTGGAAGCTTCCTGATGGGAGAGACTGGCTGAAGGGGAAATTGGGTCGACTGAAAGATGAATTCCACAGGTCAGTAGGTGCCCAATCTGCTACTGGAGATCAGTGGAGAAATAACTCCAGAAAGAAGGAAGAGATGGAGTCAAAGCAAAACCAACACCCAGCTGTGGATGTGACTGGTGTTGGAAGTAAACCCAATGCTGTAAAAGCCATATTGCATAGGAACCTGGAATGTTCCTATGAATAAAGGAAAACTAGAAGTGGTCAAAAGGGAGATGGCAAGAGGGAACATCGACATTTTAGGAAGTAGGGAACTAAAATGGACTAGAATTGAATTTAACTCAGATGACCTTTATATCTACTACTGTGGTCAAGAATCCCTTAGAGGAAATGGAGTAGCTATCACAGTAAAAAAAAAAAAAAAAAGAGTCCAAAATGCAGTACTTGGATGTAGTCTCAAAAATGATAGAATGATCTCGATTCATTTCCAAGGCAAACCATTCAATATCACAGTAATCCAAGTCTATGCCCTGACCAGTAATGCTAAAGAAGCTGAAGTTGAATGGTTCTATGAAGACCTACAAGACATTCTAGAACTAACACCCAAAAGATGTCCTTTTCATTACAGGGGACTGGAATGCAAAAGTAGGAAGTCAAGGGATACCTAGAGTAATAGGTAAATTTGGCCTTGGATTACAGAATGAAGCAGGGCAAAGGCTAACAGAGTTTTCCCAAGAGAAAGCACCAGTCATCATAAACAGCTTCTTCCAACAACGCAAGAGAAGACTCTACATATGGACATCACCAGATGGTCAATACCCAAATCAAACTGATTATATTTTTGCAACCAAAGATGGAGAAGCTCTATACAGTCAGCAAAATCAAGAATGGGAACTGACTGTGGCTCAGATCATTTATTCCTTATTGCCAAATTCAGACTTAAATTGAAGAAAGTAGGGGGAAAAAAAAAAACACGAGACCATTCAGATATGATCTAAATAAAATCCCTTACAATTATACAGTGGAAGTGAGAAATAGATTCTAGGGATTAGATTTGATAGACAGTGTGTCTGAAGAACTATGGACAGAGATTCATGACATTGTACCAGAGGCAAGGATCAAATTCATCCCCAAGAAAAAGAAATGCAAAAAGGCAAAATGGTTGTCTGAGGAAGCCTTACAAATAGCTGTGCATGGAAGAGACATGAAAGGCAAAGGAGAAAAAGAAAGATATACCCATTTGAATGTAGAGTCCCAAAGAATAGCAAGGAGAGATAAGAAACCCTTCCTCAGTGATCAATGCAAAGAAATAGAGGAAAACAATAGAATGGGAAAGACTAGAGATCTCTTCAAGAAAATTAGAGATACCAAAGGACATTTCATGCAAAGATGGGCTCAATAAAGGACAGAAATGGACCTAACAGAAGCAGAAGATATTAGAAGAGGTGGCAAGAATACACAGAAGAACTGTAAAAAGAAGATTTTCATGACCCAGATAATCACAACGGTGTGATCACTCACCTAGAGCCAGACATCCTGGAATGCAAAATCAAGTGGGCCTTAGGAAGCATCACTATGAACAAAGCTAGTGGAGGTGATGGAATTTCAATTGAGCTATTTCAAATCCTAAAAGATGATGCTGCAAAAGTGCTGAACTCAATATGCCAGAAAAATTAGAAATTTCAGTTGTGGCCACAGGACTGGAAAAGGTCAGTTTTCATTCTAATCCCTAAGAAAGGCAATGTCAAAGAATGTTCAAACTACTGCACAATTGCACTCATCTCACATGCTAGCAAAGTAATGCTCAAAACTCTCCAAGCCAGGTTTCAACAGTACATAAACCATGAACTTCCAGATGTTCAAGATAATTTTAGAAAAGGCAAAGGAACGAGAGATCAAACTGCCAGCATCCACTGGATCATAGAGAAAGCAAGAGAGTTCCAAAAACTATCTATTCTGCTTTATTGACTATGCCAAAGCTTTTGACTGTGTGGATCAAAACAAACTGTGGAAAATTCTGAAAGAGATGGGAATACTAGACCACCTGACCTGTCTCCTGAGAAATCTGTATGCAGGTCAGGAAGCAACAGTTAGAACTGGACATGGAACAACAGACTGGTTCTAAATAGGAAAAGGATTATCTCAAGGCTGTATATTATCACCCTGCTTATTGAACTTATATGCAGAGTACATCAGGAGAAACACTGGGCTGGAGAAAGCACAAGCTGGACTCAAGACTGCCAGGAGAAATATCAATAATCTGAGAAATGCAGATGACACCACACTTATGGCAGATAGAAGAACTAAAGAGCCTTTTGATGAAAGTGAAAGAGGAGAGTGAAAAGGGTGGCATAAAACTCAACATTCAGAAAACTAAGATCATGGCATCTGGTCCCATCACTTCGTGGCAAATAGATGGGGAAACAGTACAAACAGTGAGAGATTTTACTATCTTGGCCTCCAAAATCACTGCAGATGGTGACTTCAGCCATGAAATTCAAAGACTCCTAGAAGAACTGTACAAAAAGATCTTCATGACCCAGATAATCATGAAGATGTGATCACTCATCTAGAGCCAGACATCTTGGAATGTGAAGTCAAGTGGGCCTTAGAAAGCATCACTTCGAACAAAGCTAGTGGAGGTGATGGAATTCCAGTTGAGCTATTTCAAATCCTGAAAGATGATGCTTTGAAAGTGCTGCACTCAATATGCAAGCAAATGTGGAAAACTCAGCAGTGGCCACAGGACTGGAAAAGGTCAGTTTTCATTCCAATCCCAAAGAAAGGCAATGCCAAAGAATACTCAAACTACCACACAATTGTGCTCATCTCACATGCTAGTAAAGTAATACTGAAAATTCTCCAAGCCAGGCTTCAACAGTACGTGAACCGTGAACTCCCTGATGTTCAAGTTGGTTTTAGAAAAGGCAGAGGAACCAGAGATCAAATTGCCAACATCTTCTGGATCACGGAAAAAGCAAGAGAGTTCCAGAAAAACATCTATTTCTGCTTTATTGACTATGCCAAAGCCTTTGACTGTGTGGATCACAATAAACTGTGGAAAATTCTGAAAGAGATGGGAATACCAGACCACCTGACCTGCCTCTTGAGAAATGTGTATGCAGGTCAAGAAGCAACAGTTAGAACTGGATATGGAACAACAGACTGGTTCCAAATAGGAACAGGAGTATGTCAAGGCTGTATATTGTCACCCTGCTTATTTAACGTCTATGCAGAGTACGTCATGAGAAATGCTAGGCTGGAAGAAACACAAGCTGGAATCAAGACTGCCGGGAGAAATATCAATAACCTCAGATATGCAGATGACACCTCCCTTATGGCAGAAAGTGAAGAGGAACTAAAAGCTTCTTGATGAAAGTGAAAGAGGAGAGTGAAAAAGTTGGCTTAAAGCTCAACATTCCGAAAACGAAGATCATGGCATCCGGTCCCATCACTTCATGGGAAATAGATGGGGAAATAGTGGAAACAGTGTCAGACTTTATTTTGGGGGCTCCAAAATCACTGCAGATGGTGACTGCAGCCATGATATTAGAAGACGTTTACTCCTTGGAAGAAAAGTTATGACCAACCTAGATAGTATATTCAAAAGCAGATATATTGCCAACTAATGTCCATCTAGTCAAGGCTATGGTTTTTCCTGTGGTCATGTATGGATGTGAGAGTTGGACTAGGAAGAAGGCTGAGCGCTGAAGAATTGATGCTTTTGAACTGTGGTGTTGGAGAAGACTCCTGAGAGTCTGTTGGACTGCAAGGAGATCCAACCAGTCCATTCTGAAGGAGATCAGCCCTGGGATTTCTTTGGAAGGAATGATGCTAAAGCTGAAACTCCAGGACTTTGGCCACCTCATGCGAAGAGTTGACTCATTGGAAAAGACTCTGATTCTGGGAGGGATTGGGGGCAGGAGGAGAAGGGGATGACTGAGGATGAGATGGCTGGATGGCATCACTGACTCGATGGACGTGAGTCTGAGTGAACTCCGAGAGATGGTGATGGACAGGGAGGCCTGGTGTGCTGCGATTCATGAGGTCACAAAGAGTCGGACATGACTGAGCTATTGAACTGAACTGCTCCTTGGAAGAAAAGCTATGACCAAACTAGACAGCATATTAGAAAGCAGAGACATTACTTTGCCAACAAAGTCTGTCTAGTCAAGGCTGTGGTTTTTCCAGTAGTCATGTATGGATGTGGGAGTTGGACTATAACAAAGCTGAGCACCAAAGAAGTTATGCTTTTGAACTGTGGTGTTAGAGAAGACTCTTGAGAATCCCTTGGACTGCAAAGAGATCCAACTAGGCCATCCTAAAGGATATCAGTCCTGAATATTCATTGGAAGGACTGATGTTGAAGCTGAAATTCCAATATTTGGCCACCTGATGTGAAGAACTGACTCATTGGAAAAGACCCTGACCCTGGGAAAGATTGAAGGTGGGAGGATAAGGGGCCAACAGAGGATGAGATGATTGGATGGAATCCCTGACTCAATGGACATAAGTTTGAGTAAACTCCCAGAGTTGGTGATGGACAGGGAGGCCTGGTGTGTTGCAGTCCATGGGGTTGCAAAGAGTCAGACATGACTGAGCAACTGAACTGAGTGTATGTTCCAGTAGAGATTTCTTACTATTATGATATGACAATAAAACGGTTTTCTGAGTGAAGATATACATTAAGACTTAAGGTTTAAACACTTTGGAGGGAAAACAATGTAGTGAAGAATTTACTGTTCATTTAAAAATGTATATCATCTCATAATAGGTCCCTGAATTTTCAAATTCACATGTGAGAATACATTTACATCTTAAATTTGTAGGAAAGGCATAAGTTTTATGTAAAAAGCAGCAAAATTTTAAACTCATCAATTTATTGAAAAAATGATTACTTTTTTTTTGAAACAAAAAATGCTTCATAAGATGTTGACAACAGGTCATGGTATAGACACACTTATTTCATACAGTGGACTTCTCCCTTCAATTATATTCCAGTTGGAGGAGGAATACCTCCTTGAGAAGTTGAATTATTTGATGGACTGTGAAAGCTGGTCTCCTTGTACACAAACAATGCATTTCCTCCCCAAAGTATAATATTCAGAAAGCCAAAGATCACAGATACATTTAGGGATCCCATACTAGTCAAGGGGTGGCTGCGCAGGCACAGGAGGGCCTAGAGGAGCTACCCCACGTTGAAGGTCAGGAAGGGTAGTGGTGAGGAGATACCCCTCATTCAAGGTAAGGAGCAGCAGCTGTGCTTTGCTGGAGCAGCCATGAAGAGATACCCCACGCCCAAGGTAAGAGAAACCCAAGTAAGATGGTAAGTGTTGCAAGAGGGCATCAGAGGGCAGACGCATTGAAACCATACTCACAGAAAACTAGTCAATCTAATCACACTAGGACCACAGCCTTGTCTAACTCAATGAAACTAAGCCATGCCCGTGGGGCCACACAAGATGGGCAAGTCATGGTGGAGAGGTCTGACAGAATGTGGTCCACTGGAGAAGGGAAAGGCAAACCACTTCCAGTATTCTTGCCTTGAGAACCCCATGAACAGTATGAAAAGGCAAAATGATAGAATACCAAAAGAGGAACTCCCCAGGTCATTAAGTGCCCAATTTGCTACTGGAGATCAGTGGAGAAATAACTCCAGAAAGAATGAAGGGATGGAGCCAAAGCAAAAACAATACCCAGCTGTGCATGTGACTGGTGATAGAAGCAAGGTCCAATGCTGTAAAGAGCAATATTGCATAGGAACCTGGTATGTCAGGTCCATGAATCAAGGCAAATTGGAAGTGGTCAAACAAGAGATGGCAAGGGTGAACATCAACATTCTAGGAATCAGTGAACTAAAATGGACTGGAATGGGTGAATTAAACTCAGATGACCATTATATCTACTACTGCAGGCAGGAATCACTCAGAAGAAATGGAGTAGCCATCATGGTCAACAGAAGAGTCCAAAATGCAGTACTTGGATGCAATCTCAAAAACGACAGAATGATCTCTGTTCGTTTCCAAGGCAAACCATTCAACATCACAGTTATCCAAGTCTATGCCCCAACCAGTAACACTAAAGAAGCTGAAGCTGAATGGTTTTATGAAGACCTACAAGACCTTTTAGAACTAACACCCAAAAAAGATGTCCTTTTCATTATAGGGGACTGGAATGCTAAAGTAGGAAGTCAAGAAACACCTGGAGTAACAGGCAAATTTGGCCTTGGACTGAGGAATGAAGCAGGGCAAAGACTAATAGAGTTTTGCAAAGAAAATGCACTGGTCATAGCAAACACCCTCTTCCAACAACACAAGAGAAGACTCTACACATGGACATCACCAGATGGTCAACACCGAAATCAGACTGATTCTATTCTTTGCAGCCAAAGATGGAGAAGCTCTATACAGTCAACAAAAACAAGACCAGGAGCAGACTGTGGCTCAGATCATGAACTCCTTATTACCAAATTCAGACTTAAACTGAAGAAAGTAGGGAAAACTGCTAGACCATTCAGGTATGACATAAATCAAATCCCTTATGATTATACAGTGGAAGTGAGAAAAAGATTTAAGGTCCTAGATCTGATAGATAGAGTGCCTGATGAACTATGGAATGAGGTTCGTGACACTGTACAGGAGACACGGATCAAGATCATCCCCATGGAAGAGAAATGCAAAAAGCAAAATGGCTATCTGGGGAGGCCTTACAAATAGCTGAGAAAAGTAGAGAAGGGAAAAGCAAAGGAGAAAAGGAAAGACATAAGCATCTGAATGCAGAGTTCCAAAGAATAGCAAGAAGAGATAAGAAAGCTTTCTTCAGTGGTCAATGCAAAGAAATAGAGGAAAAGAACAGAAAGGGAAAGACTAAAGATCTCTTCAAGAAAATTAGAGATACCAAGGGAACATTTCATGCAAAGATGGGCTTGATAAAGGACAGAAATGGTATGGACCTAACAGAAGCAGAAGATATTAAGAAGAGGTGGCAAGAATACACAGAAGAACTGTACAAAAAGATCTTCATGACCCAGATAATCATGAAGATGTGATCACTCATCTAGAGCCAGACATCTTGGAATGTGAAGTCAAGTGGGCCTTAGAAAGCATCACTTCGAACAAAGCTAGTGGAGGTGATGGAATTCCAGTTGAGCTATTTCAAATCCTGAAAGATGATGCTGTGAAGGTGCTGCACTCAATATGCAAGCAAATGTGAAAAACTCAGCAGTGGCCATAGGACTGGAAAAGATCAGTTTTCATTCTAATTTCAAAGAAAGGCAATGCCAAAGAATGCTCAAACTACTGCACAATTGCACTCATCTCACATGCTAGTAAAGTAATGCTGAAAATTCTCCAAGCCAGGCTTCAGCAATATGTGAACCATGAACCCTTTGATGTTCAAGCTGGTTTTAGAAAAGGCAGAGGAACCAGAAATCACATTGCCAACATCCGCTGGATCATGAAAAAGCAAGAGAGTTCCAGAAAAACATCTATTTCTGCTTTATTGACTATGCCAAAGCCTTTGACTGTGTGGATCACAATAAACTGTGGAAAATTCTGAAAGAGATGGGAATACCAGACCACCTGACCTGCCTCTTGAGAAATCTGTATGCAGGTCAGGAAGCAACAGTTAGAACTGGACGTGGAACAACAGACTATTTCCAAATAGGAAAAGGAGTACGTCAAGGCTGTATATTGTCACCCTGCTTATTTAACTTCTATGCAGAGTGCATCATGAGAAACGCTGGACTGGAAGAAACACAAGCTGGAATCAAGATTGCTGGGAGAAATATCAATAACCTCAGATATGCAGATGGCTCCACCCTTATGGTAGATAGTAAAGAGGAGCTAAAGGGCCTCTTGATGAAGGTGAAAGAGGAGAGTGAAAAAGTTGGCTTAAAGCTCAACATTCAGAAAACGAAGATATGGCATCCGGTCCCATCGCTTCATGGGAAATAGATGGGGAAACAGTGGAAATAGTATCAGACTTTATTTTGGGGGATCCAAAATCACTGCAGATGGTGACTGCAGCCATGAAATTAAAAGACACTTAGTCCTTGGCGCCAGAAAAAAAAAAAAAAACTACAGGCCAATATCACTGATGAACATAGATGCAAAAATCCTTAACAAAATTCTAGCAATCAGAATCCAACAACACGTTAAAAAGATCATACACCATGACCAAGTGGGCTTTATCCCAGGGATGCAAGGATTCTTCAATATCCACAAATCAATCAATGTAATTCACCACATTAACAAATTGAAAAATAAAAGTCATATGATTATCTCAATAGATGCAGAGAAGGCCTTTGACAGAATTCAACATCCATGTATGATAAAAACTCTCCAGAAAGCAGAAATAGAAGGAACGCACCTCAACATAATAAAAGCTATATATGACAAACCCATAGCTAACATTATCCTCAATGGTGAAAAACTGAAAGCATTTCCCCTAAAGTCAGGAACAAGACAAGGGTGCCCACTTTCACCACTACTATTCAATATAGTTCTGGAAGTTTTGGCCACAGCAATCAGAGCAGAAAAAGAAATACAAGGAATCCAAATTGGAAAAGAAGAATTAAAACTCTCACTGTTTGCAGATGACATGATCCTCTACATAGAAAATCCTAAAGACTCCACCAGAAAACTACTAGAGCTAATCAATGAATATAGTGAAGTTGCAGGATATAAAATCAACACACAGAAATCCCTTGCATTCCTATACACTAATAATGAGAAAGTAGAAAAACAAGTTAAGGAAACAATTCCATTCACCATTGCAACGAAAAGAATAAAATACTTAGGAATATACCTCCCTAAAGAAACTAAAGACCTATATATCGAAAACTATAAAACACTGATGAAAGAAATCAAGGAGGATACTAATAGATGGAGAAATATACCATGCTCATGGATCAGAAGAGTCAATATAGTGAAAATGAGTATACTACCCAAAGCAATCTACAGATTCAATGCAATCCCTATCAAGCTACCAGCAGTATTTTTCACAGAACTAAAACAAATAATTTCAAGATTTGTATGGAAATACAAAAAACCTCGAATAGCAAAAGCAATCTTGAGTAAGGAAGAATGTAACTGGAGGAATCAACTTGCCTGACTTCAGGCTCTACTACAAAGCCACAGTCATTAAGACAGTATGGTACTGGCACAAAGACAGAAATATAGATCAATGGAACAAAATAGAAAGCCCTGAGATAAATCCACACATCTATGGACAGCTTATCTTCGACAAAGGAGGCAAGAATATACAATGGAGTAAAGACAATCTCTTTAACAAGTGGTGCTGGGAAAACTGGTCAACCACTTGTAAAAGAATGAAACTAGATCACTCTCTAACACCACACACAAAAATAAACTCAAAATGGATTAAAGATCTAAACGTAAGACCAGAAACTATAAAACTCTTAGAGGAGAACATAGGTAAAACACTCTCTGACATAAATCACAGCAGGATCCTCTATGACCCACCTCCCAGCATACTGGAAATAAAAGCAAAAATAAACAAATGGGATCTAATTAAAATTAAAAGCTTCTGCACAACAAAGGAAACTATAAGTAAGGTGAAAAGACAGCCTTCTGAATGGGAGAAAACAATAGCAAGTGAAGCAACTGATAAACAGCTAATCTCAAAAATATACAAGCAACTTATGCAGCTCAACTCCAGAAAAAAAAATCAATCCAATCAAAAAATGGGCCAAAGAACTAAATAACCATTTCTCCAAAGAAGACATACAGTTGGTTAACAAACACATGAAAAGATGCTCAACATCACTCATTATCAGAGAAATGCAAATCAAGACCACAATGAGGTACCTTTTCACACCAGTCAGAATGGCTGTGATCTAAAAGTCTACAAGCAATAAATGCTGGAGAGGATGTGGAGAAAAGGGAACCCTCTTACACTGTTGGTGGGAATGCAAACTAGTACAGCCATTATGGAAAACAGTGTGGAGATTCCTTAAAAATTGCAAATAGAACTGCCTTATGACCCTGCAATCCCACTGCTGGGCATACACACTGAGGAATCCAGAATTGAAAGAGACACATGTACCCCAATGTTCATTGCAGCATTGTTTATAATAGAGAGGACATGGAAACAACCTAGATGTCCATCAGCAGATGAATGGATAAGAAAGCTGTGATACATATACACAATGGATTATTACTCAGCCCTTAAAAAGAATAAATTTGACTCAGTTCTAATGAGATGGATGAAACTGGAGCCGATTATATAGCTTGAAGTAAGCCAGAAAGAAAAACACCAATACAGTATACTGACACATACATATGGAATTTAGAAAGATGGTAATGATGACCCTGTATGTGAGACAACAGAAGAGACACAGAGGTATAGAATGGACTTTTGGCCTCTGAGGGAGAGGGAGAGGGTGAAATGATTTGGGAGAATGGCATTTAAACATGTATACTATCATGTAGGAAATAAAGCGCCAGTCTATGTTCAATACAGGATACAGGATGCTTGGGGCTGGAGCACCGGGATGATCCAGAGAGATGATATGGGGTGGGTGGTGGGTGGGGGTTTCAGGATTGGGAGCTCATGTACACCTGTGGCTGATTCATGTCAATTTGTGGCAAAACCAATACAGTATTGTAACGTAGAATAAAGTAAAAATAAAAATTTTTAAAAAGACACTTAGTCCTTGGAAAAAAAGTTATGACCAACCTAGATAGTATATTCAAAAGCAGAGACATTACTTTGCTGACTAAGGTCCGCCTAGTCCAGGCTATGGTTTTTCCTGTGGTCATGTATAGATGTGAGAGTTGGACTGTGAAGAATGCTGAGCACCGAAGAACTGATGCTTTTGAACTGTGGTGTTGGAGAAGACTCTTGAGAGTCCCTTGGACTGCAAGGAGATCCAACCAGTCCATTCTGAAGGAGATCAACCCTGGGATTTCTTTGGAAGGAATGATGCTAAAGCTGAAACTCCAGGACTTTGGCCACCTCATGCAAAGAGTTGACTCATTGGAAAAGACTCTGATGCTGGGAGGGATTGGGGACAGGAGAAGAAGGGGACGACCGAGGATAAGATGGCTGGATGGCATCACAGACTCGATGGACGTGAGTCTGTGTGAACTCCGGGAGATGGTAATGAACAGTGAAGAGTGGGACACGACTGAGCCGTCTGAACTGAACTGAACTAAAACCTACAAGTAAAACTATAACAATGTCTGCTCTTGGCTCCCCATTTATAGCACCGACAGGGGAGCCTGAGACAAAGAGCTCATTTAGTTGTCTGTAAGCGACTGTGAGGCTTTACTTTCCACTTGGCTTTTGAACATGATCCCTAGCCCAGCTCAGCACTGCCCTTTACTCGCAGAAGCTGGCCTGCTCTCCTCTCATCATGTTGACTTTATTTATATATTTTGGCCTGTGCTTAGTGTTCATTGATGCACGTGTGCTTTCTCTAGTTGTGGCCAGTGCCATGTACATTTTAGTTGCTGAGCACAGGCTTCTCATCATGGTGGCTTCTCTGATTGCAGAACATGGGCTCTAGAGCACAGCCTCATTAGTTGCAGAGCATGGGCTCAGTTGCTCTGTGGCATGTTGGGTCTTCCCAGACCAGGCATCGAAGCAGTATCCTTTGCGTTGACAGGTAGATTCTTGTCCAGGGAACCCCCAGGGAAGTCCTCCTCATGTTTTATCTTGCTCTGTCCTGAACTGTAACCACTTCTCTCACCTCTGCTTCTCCTGGATTAAAAGTATAAGTGTATATATGTGTGTGGGTTCAGTTGTGTCTGACTCTTTGCAACCCATGAACTGGACCCCACCTGGCTCCTCTGTCCACAGAATTTTCCAGGCAAGAATACTGGAGTGGGTTCCCATTTCCTTTTCCAGGAGATCTTCCCCACCCAAGGATTGAACCTGTGTCCATTGCTTCTCTTGCATTGGCAGGCAGATTCTTTATCACTAGCTCCACCTGTCTTTTGAAAGCCCCAAAGAAAGTATCTGTGAAAGCCAGAAGGATGGTCGGGTCAGGTAAGCGGCTGAACTGGTTGTTCTCACCTCAGACCCCAGAGCACTCTCTCCCACATGAGCTGTTGGCTTAGCACCAGGGTTTCTGACTCAGAGGCCTGGGATGGGGCCTGGGAACCTGAATTTACAACAAGCTCCTAGATGCTGCTGCTGCTAGTCTAGGGACCCCAGTTTGAAGATCACCGGATTAAGCAGACATACAGGCTGTATGAGGCACAGGAAAACCTGTGTGACGCCAAAAGCACAGGACAGACACATTGAGAGAGCAGGCCAAGGGCAGCAAAGAGGGAAAGCAGAGAGGGAAGCAGGAGGACGCAGGGACAAAAGACAAGCCTGGGCCCATGGTCTCTAACACACCACAGCTCACCCTCTAACCCAACCCCCATCCCCCATGGACATGCTCACAACAACAGGTGGACAAGGGAACATCCCCACAGGCTGTGAAGGCTAGAACCCCTGGGGGAAAGCCGCAAAGAGCCCCCCCACAAACCAGGGCATCTCACCTGAAGGGCTGTAAGGAGCTGAAGATCTCCTGAGACTGGGAGACGGGCAGCCCCTCCCCTCCCAGTCCCAGCTGGGCTTGAGCTTGCAGAGACGTGGGAAGGGAAATTGGGATCTGCTGGGCAGCGGCAGCCTGCAGACAGAGAGGCAGGTGGGTCACCACGCTGCCTTGCAAGCTGCTTCTCACATCCCGTCACCGGCACCCCTTCACCTCCACTCCAGTCTTTCTCCCTGAGGCATCCAACACTGCCCACAAAGTAAACTCAACACAGCCTGCCTACACTTCCTTCATTCTCAGGAGAGAGCAGAGAACTGGCAGCAAGCAACCCCAAACCAGCACTACAACCATCCCTACACGGGACCCTGCACAGTGGGACAAACGAGCCCAAGCTTCACCCTCAACAAAGGTGGGTTCAGAAACGGAACAGTGGATGGAAAACACCACGGACAGAGGAATATGTGTGGTATGACCCAGTTATGAGACCTTGCAGAACCAAAAGACATAATGTTTAAGAATACGCTCTGAAAAGATCAGGACAAGCCATGTCCTCTGCCCCTGGGGCAGCACTTCACCCTGGGCTCTGCAGGTACAGGGATTGGTGGGCACAGGACCCTGTGGAAGGCCCAATAGCAGCTTCAGGAAGGAGAGTCCCCCACATGCGGCCCCTGGCAGCACAGCAGTGTGCCCACTATGCATGAACACAGACACCTGCTCACTTCTACAACTACCTCTTTCTAACGCGTCCATGCCTGGGAGTCTAGGCCTTTCTTCTCTTCATCAGAAGGATACCTGATCCCAAAGAGAATTCCGATTCAGTAAATTGCCTGGCTATGGTGCAGGAGGGAAAGCATCAAGAAAGGAAAGCTAGGAAGTCCAGAGCACTCAGCTCCATCCCTTCCTCCTCGGCTCTCACGTTTTCACTCAGGAAACACTGACTGGCTGCTGTAACACCCCAGATATGCTGGCAGTAATGTGAGGGGTGCAAAACATGAGACAGGCCGTGAACAGGTACATGAAGCAGCCAATCATGCCCTATGCTGCAGCCTCCCCTCTATCCCTGGGTCACCTGTCTCCCTGGCATCACCTGTTGGTAACTCTGCTGCTGAGGTATGGTCTGAGGAATCAGCCAAGGCTGCCTCGCAAACACATGGCCATCCAGGTAGAGAGGTGGCAGGTGGCTGCCTGTAACAGAATTCGAGGCAGGGGAACAGGATCCAGTCTCACTGTCCCAGAAGGTCCCGCAAAGCAGTGAGGGGAGAGAACATGGCAGAGTTGGCCCTGGGCTCCTGTGCAGCCCAGAGCCCAGGGGAGAGGGGCCACTGCAGCCAGCCTTCCCCTCTCACCCACCACCCCGCACACCCAGGAAGGGCTCAGTTATAAAGGAGGCTGCCATGGTCTCTGAGTCATGGTCCTCTTCATCTCCCTGCTACTGAGTCCACAGTGGAGAGTCAGAAGGATCTGCTGGAATCACATCACTGAGACACTGGCAGCTGGGCCCCCTGAATCCCCACAGGCTCCTTTGGGCACTGACACCGTGATGAAGACAGTGACCACTGGGGTAAAACTGGCTCCCGCTTATTGAGGCTCAGTTGATACAAACCCTTCCTGGATGTGAGCTCATCTCATCAGCGTGGTAACCCCACACGTGGCCATCACGACCCTGTGCTATTTCACAGAGTAGAGGGCAAGGCTCAGACAACTGCTCATGCGACAGAGTCTCTGCTGGGACATCTCTGCAGGAGGTGAGAGAGCCCTGTGGAGGTCACAGAGTCCTGTTGCCTCCCAGGGTCAGAAGCTGAAAGCAGCAAGTGACAGAGACTGGAGCACATAGGAACCCATGGCCCCCAGCCAAGAACACTCTCCTTAGGTCAAGGTGGGGGTCCTCAGGGCTACAAACCATGTTTCCCTCGAGGGAACGGAGAAGGATCCCTGAACTAGACCAGGGGAGAGGTAACTGGAAGGGTTGCATAAGGTGCAACCGAGGCCCTGGGCACAGGGGGCATGGTGACTCCACTGAAGGAGCTATAGCTGACCCCACTGGAGGATGGTGGCTGCAGGCCTGAGCTGATGCCTCCTGGCGAGCTCTGCTCCAGCAACCTGGGCAAGTTTTCCCAAGCCTGTGCACAGACTCCATCTTTGGATGCCAGGAGGTGGGGGAGATGGAAGTTACCAGCTGGAAGGCAGCAGGTGTCACAAAGTCCAGGAGTGGAAGGAAGGGGTTTCTCGGGTGGGGGTCTCCTTGCTCTTGCCCCCTCACAAGCCAGGCCCCGAATTACCTTCAGAGTGAGGTTGGCAGTGGGGAAGGACATGTTGGAGAGGCTGATGGCTCTCTGGATGTGGTAATGCTGCAGGATGGGGATGCTGGGGGGTGAGCCTGGCCTGGAGGGAAGCACACAGTTGGACGCCTGAAAGGGGGAGGGAGCCACATCTTCTCCTGCCTGGACCCAGCCTTCCAGCAGGGCTGCTGTGTTTCAGCAACAGAAGCACAGCTAGTGGCCTGCACACGGGCCCCACTGCATGGCATGGAGGTCCCGGTTCCTGTCTCAGCCCCTTCCCCCAAACTGTGAAAAATAAGCTCTGGAAAGATGCTCAGAAATACAGCACTAGACCCCCTTCCTGAAGTGTCCAGTGCCCACCTGCAGGTCATGGGGTTTCTGAGAAAACACAGAGTAAAGAAACTTGTTTACTTAAATTAGCACAGCATTCTCAAACATGCATGACCATGGAACCCGGAAAGTTTTGAATCAGAAAGTGTCAAATACACCAGACCTTAGGAGTTACACCATTCCATTTTAAGTTCACAAAATCAGGGCATAGAACAACTTGCCACGGGTGTGTAACTAGCTAGAGACAGCACCAAGACACAAACCGACCCTCCCAACCCCAGGGCCACATTGACAAGGCTCACTTCACCCAGGGCCTGCTGGCACAGGGACCACAAAGCTGGGCAGCAGAAGCATAGATTTACATTATTGGCCAACGTGGCCTGAAGTCTGACAACTGGAATCCCCACGGGACCAGAGGCAGAGCCGGGCTGCAAGCTGAAATCAGAGTCCTGTAAAAAAAAAAAAAAAAAAAGGAACAAAACCCACAGAAATCACCCTGGTTCGCCTCTGGCAGAGACACACATGAAGTAGGCCCATAGCCTTAGCAACTCAAAAAACCCGGTATGGACTTCCCTGGTGGTCCAGGAGCTAAGACTCCGGGATCCCAATGCAGGAGGCCTGATGATCCCTGTTCAGGGAATTAGATGCCACAACTCAGATCAAAGACTCCATGTGATGCAACTAAGACCTAGCACAGCCACATAAGTAAATATTTTAAAATAAATAAAGCAGTATTCACCATGTGAACAAAATGGCCAGCTGTTTCCTGACAGCTCCCAAGCAAGGTGGTCATCCCCTTCTCTGCCTGACTTCCTGCTTGGTCTGAGAACTTGCCTGGCGTTGGCATGGAGACAGAGGACCAGCCCATAGCAGTGGCTCACCCACAACACCACCCCCACAACATCCTTGCAATGTTGCCAGCACCTACCACCCTGCTTCTCCAGGAAAGGCCCCTCCTTCCTCTCCAAGCACCAAAAAGAGGGGTTGGGGAAGTGGGTAAAAGAAACATTTCAAGCCTCACCATCAGATTGACTCCAAATTCAATGGGTGGCACCAGCAGCACAGAACCCACGTGAATCTCCACCCTGTTAACAGGGAGAACCATAGCCCCTGCAGCCATTTGCCCCCTCCAAGCCCTTTCCGTTTTTCAGAGAGCACTCATTGCCAGTGGGTCCCAGTCTGTGCTCCTTGCTCTGTTCCGAGCCTTGTTCTGAATCCTTGACGGAAAAGCAAAAAGGAGTGACACACAGCCTGGAGTGACCCTGACCTCTAGCTTCCAAGGAACCTGGAGCCAGAAAAGAAGACAAACCAGCTGTTCTGCCTAGCCTGGCCCCTGAGAGCCGGGCTCCAGATTACCTTTGGCTCTAACTGCTTTTGAGTTTGCTTCTTGTGGCTGTTGGCCTTGGGCTCCAGGCCAGGCCTACTTGCGTCCTCGGGCTTCAGGGTGCCACACGGGGAGCTGCACTGTGAGGAGGTCGCTGAGGACTCTCAAGACTCAGTGCTCAGGTCAACACCATTGTCTCCCTGGCTGCTGTTAAAGCCCTGCTACGCAGAAGAAGGCAATGGCACCCCACTCCAGTACTCTTGCCTGGAAAATCCCATGGACGGAGGAGCCTGGTAGGCTGCAGTCCATGGGGTCGCTAAGAGTCGAACATGACTGAGCGACTTCACTTTCTCTTTGTACTTCATGCATTGGAGAAGGAAATGGCAACCCATTCTAGTGTTCTTGTCTGGAGAATCCCAGGGGTGGGGGAGCCTGGTGGGCTGCCATCTACAGGGTCACACAGAGTCAGACATGACTGAAGCAACTTAGCAGCAGCAGCAGCATGCAGGACACACAGCCAGTCAGCAACTGAGTCCTGCAGAGCGAGACTTGAGGCATGACATGTCTCCTGGCCGGAGTCTGAGATCACTGGTACATGTGGGCCCCTGCACTGTGAGCATGGCCAGACGCCAAGGACCCAGGGTGGGTACTCCCTGGCCATCCCATCCTGGCACCTCCCCCAGACCTGAAAGCAAGACTGGAGACCAATGATGAGCCAGGCTCACCACTTGGCCAGGGAGAGCATGAGCGGGCTGCTGGGATGGCCCTGGACAGTGAGCAGATGCTTGGTGCCTGGGGGCCACTCACCTCAGTAGAGCCAGGCTTGGTGCTGGTGAAGGCAGTGGCAGCTTTGGTCCAGGAGTCACTGGTCGAGGCCTGAAGGGGGAGGGCTGCTAGGAGAAAGACAGAGTCAGGACATCAAAGAGGAACAACCAAGCCAGAAACATGGCCCCAGGCAGCTCACACAAACTCAAGTCTCCAAACCACCTCCATCCTCAGTCAGACACCTTCACTCGACTTCCCAACGTCCCCAGAAACATTTCCATAAATGAACTTCCCATGAATTCATGGATAAGGAGCTCCAGGGAAACGGCAGCAACTTCTCACTAACAGGGATTAGAATTCTTTACCACCACCTCTGCTATGGTAAAGCTTTTTTCACATAGGCCAACTATTTATTTCTACAAATTGGCACCTCCTTACAAGTCTTTGAATGAGTCAAAGACTCATTACTCAACTGTTGTTAGCTCAACCATTCTTGAGAATCCAACAAAAGTCACGGACCCTGTGTGTGTGCAGAAAACCTCCTGAGCTCTTTTCCAAGATCCAGGGCCCTTCTGAAGCCATCCACACACCCCTGGTCTGAGCAACCAGGAGACACTGCACAATCCAGGAGGGAAAGCCTTGATAGCCAAGGGCGACTCCTGAGTTGGTCCACTTGCTTGACCATGCTGGCAGGTACGTATTTTTGGACATTTACACTGTGACACCCATCACTCTCACAAAACCAAACTGACTGATACCAAAGTTTACTGAAAGACTACTGTACTTTCAATCAGAGTTGACTATTTCCCAATATTACATTGGAATGTTTAGAATCAAGGTTTTAATCAGAAACATGAAGACAGGCCATGTGGTAAAACTAAGAGAACCAGGCTCAGAACCCAGGGTTCTGTCATGTGGCTCCAGGGTTGTCACTCACTCTGGAAGTCTCAGCTGCTTTGAATAAAAGAGCTGGAAATGGATGATTTCACCAAGTTCCCACTGCCTGCTATGCAGGGCCTTATCTAAAGCAGGAACTCAAGAAGAATCTGCTCAATTAAAATGGTTTCCTATTTTAAAATGAAAGATTACCAGAAAAATACCATTGGATAAGAAATTCTTTTAACTTCAGGGAAACGGATTTTCTACAAATTAAGGGCCACCCTAGTCTGGTTTCAAGTCTAACACTTGGGGAGGGGTTGACAGAAGCTTCCTTCTGGCAAGGAAAGGGCGCACAGCACAGACAGTAAAGCTCTGGACTCCTGTTCTCCCAGAGTCATCTGCTGTTTACCCTCAAGGTAAGAAGAAAGGATAGCTGATGTGGGTGACTACTGAGCAACATCAACCAAGCAGGGTGGGAACCACTCTTTCCCATCACTGGATGTGGAATGCTCTGCTCACCACCACACTTCATGCAGGGAAACTCTCACACTGTTTAGAGGCTGCAGTGGCACGTGGCGCTTAGATGGCATTAATCCCAGATTCAGCAGAGGAAGCCAGGAAACAGGCAATGCTGTGTCTATGCTCATGGCCCCAAGGCAGAATCCTCCCTGAGAAGGGCCACAAGCCTGGGAGGTGGCCCGAGCCTTGGGGTCCGGAACACAAGCTCCTACCCTGACTACTGCTCTCCCAGATCTCTGTGCCCAGGCTGCTGCCAGGCATAGGTCCGTCGCCCTGCTCCAGATACAGGTTGTTCTGCTTCTTCACAAACTGAGAGGAATTCGAGAGGAAAGACTTTGGCTTTTGACAGGAACCTATGGAGAAGAGGGTGATGGGGTCCAGCCTCAACAGCAGATGTGAAAAATGAGCTCCCCCAAGAGGACGACCCTGGGCTCCGAAACCACACCTGAAAACTGCTCCAGAAAATTTACAAACCATTGGTTAAAACCTCCACCATGCGGGAACTACAATGCCAACCAAACCACCCCTGGAAGTGTCCACTGGGCTGTGATCTGAGACCACAGTAGGAGGAGGCTGGACTTCAGGGGCTAACAGAGGTCTACGTCCTGCTCAGCCTATTTCAGCTGGTGTCAACAAGGACCAGTCACCCTCTGAGAGCAGGGAAATCACACCATCTACTCCATGGAGCACGGGGACAATGGGCCCTGGGAGGCAGTACCTGGGAGGCAGAGCCTGGCTTGTAGCATGCCATTCTTCCTCTCTCAGCCCAGGCCGAACTCAGAACTTTCTGACTCTGCAGGCTACAGGTCTCTGCATCCCAGCCTCCTTGCATCATGCCCCATACCTGGAGGGCTTGGTCCTTCTTTGCCTCTCCTCCTCCAACAGGCGGTGCTGCTTCTTGGTCAGGATCTCAATGAAGTCTTTGCCCACCAGAGCCCACCTCACTCTCCTCCCTAGGGCTGGATCCACAATTTTCAATGATGACATCTGAACAAGATTCACAAGGAAGGGCAATGGTTCCTTTTAGTGCAAGGTAAGAATAACCTAACCCTACAGACACCCAAAATATAAGCACTGAGTCAACTCAAAAGGCCAGGAGCTTAGCTGGCTTGGGCCTCAGCATATTCACTATCACCAGGGTCTAGGAAACCCAGAGAGGATTTCTACACCTTTCTCATAACCTTTTAATGCACTGTTATCTCAAACCAAACAGGCTACAGTGAAGAAAACAGGCCTCAGAGACAGACACACCTGAGGCCCAGCTCCACTCTTAACCAGCTGTGTGACCCTGGACATAGCACTCAACTTCTCTGGGCCTCAGCTTCCCATCTTTAAAACCGGGACACTGAAGGGCTGTTATGGGGGTGCAACAGGGCTGTGAGCAACATGAGGGCATGAATCCATTCTGTTTTGCTCTTAATCCAGTGCATGCCCAGAACCTAAGATATTCAGCAAAAGGGCAAAGTCAGCAACCCATGGCAGTGGCCATGACCCACCTCATGTTGCCTGGATCCTTCTTCCTCTGAAGATTTGAGCTGATACCCATGTCCGTAGTTCAGGTCAAATGGTTTCATGGTCTCTCTCTGCTCTCCTGACCTCTGGGTGACCAGTTTGGCCTCCTTCTCTGCCTTCTCACAGGGGGCTTCGATGACATCAGAGGCAGCACAGGCTGCCCACTCTAGCATGTAGTGGCCGCTCCCACTGCTGCAGCCAAGACCTCCAGGAAAGGCCTCGTCTGGGGACCTAGAGAGGAAGGAGGATCTTGTCAGCTCAGAAATGGCTCAAGAAGGAGAAGCCGCATATGTGCACAGCACACACACAAGGTCAGCCCATCTGTCATTTCCTCCTGGTGTCCCCTCCACCCAGAAGAAGGAGTGGCTGGTGACATGCTGTTGTGAGCCTGTGGGGAAGCTGCCCCAGAGCACTGCTCCTGCAAAGCCCATGGGGAAGCTGCTCTGTCCTCAAGCCTTCCCCCGGCTAGTACTCCTATCCTTTCTCTTTGCCTAGTAACCCAGTAGAGCTACAGAAAAGAGATAAGGGGCAAGACTTAGAACTGGGCCACAGAGGGAGCCCAGGCCTCGCTCACTGCAAGTCCCCTGGAGCAGAAACCAGAAGTAAAGCCAAATCTTGTCATCTGGGGCCTAGAAAGCTCCTCTAGATCCACACCTACAAGAACCCATATTCTCCTGTGGCACCTTGTTCAGAGATACAAGTGAACTACATACAGGCCAGGCCTCTGTGCCCTGAACTCTTGAGGAGGCCGGGAAGCAGGAAAATTGTCTTCTTTGGCACCTGGGTGGGGCCTGGGCAGCATCAGGGATGTGGGCTGCACGAGCTTGGCCCCTATCCTGATCGCAGGCCAGCTGTGGGCAGTGAGCGGATGCCAAGCACAGGGCACCCACCCCAAAGCCTCGGGTTCTGGAGTGGCACTCTTCGGGCCTAAGTAGCCACCCATGGCCCCTGCTTACTGCCTGTATATCACCAAATGTGTGTGGGGTAATCCCCAGAGTGGGTTTGCTTGTCTTTTGTGGAGAAGTAAAGGCTCTCAGGGAAGATCTCTCTCTGCAGGGCCAGGAGGCCAGCAATTCCCCAGCAAAGAAACTGCCTGGCAGCAATCGGGGACTGAGAAGTATGTTGGGGGCTGATAAGTATGGTGATCCGACCAATGCTCACCAGGTGCCATGCACAGAGAGCAACCACAGCCCTGTGGTGGTGGCCCCTTGGCTGGACTCGGAGAAGACATATAGAGACTGAACTCTTGAGACCTGTACTGGGACAGCAACTTCAGGGGGACTACCTGGATGGGGACTCTAGTCTCAGTTCTGAAGCCACAACAATATGCCACAAGAGTAGACAGCAGGGTGAGAGCCAGTGATGGAGGTGCTCACACATGATAGCCTTGGCGGGCGGTCACCCCTGGAACACTACGAGAGGGAAGGAGTTGGGGTGGGCCCTGACACATGGCAGGACAACATGCATGAGGTGCTGCTGGAAACACCGCTAACAGAACCATAGCAACAGAAAAGGACCCAGGACTCTGCTTCTGGTTTTCCTTTTGTCTTTCAAAGGCATCCCGTTCTGATGACTCTCATAGTGGGAAGAAGTGTCACTGCCTCCTAGCCTAACAGACTTCTCCCCAAACCCTCCTGGCTCCAGCTTCCAGCTCAGGCTGTCCACCAGGGGTCTCTGGTCCAAGAAGGTCCACTTGGCCAGCTCCTTCTTCTCACCTGTGCTTACCCCAAGGGTCGCCATCAGCCTGGGAGTCCAGCTCAGGCCGGCCCTCCACTCCTGCCTCTTGCTAAAGTCGCTGCTCTCAGGGGACTTTCAGCCCATGGCAATGCTCTTGTCCCCAGAGTAGGGTCTAGGACAGCCTGGCCACTGGTTGGCCAGCAGGGGTGGCTCATCCTCTGGCCCCCATGGGTCCTGGGCCTCCCATTCCCCGTCAGAGTTGGTAGAAGCAGTGGGGCTTGTCCTGGTGCGGAAGCCTCCTTTGCCTGAAGGGTCAGTTCTCGGCATTTTCAGAATCTGTTGCTGGTCATCTTGGAAGAAGGCCCTCTTGGCTTCCACACAGCCATTCTTGAAGCCCTGGGAGCCCAAGGCATCAGGGCGTCTATAGGTGTCTGGGACGTAGTCTCTGTCTAAGGGCCGCTGGGCCCCACATGCAAGCTCCTGCTAAGAGGCACCAGGACCCCAGCTCAATCAAGGGGCCACCTCCTTGGCTGCAAAGTTTCTCTGGCCGTACACACAGTTGCTCAGCCACAGGGGGAGGGCACGCCTGAAGGCCTGGGTGCCTCAGTTATTGGCCTCAGGGCCACCATTGTCCTTGGGGTGCATCCTGCCAGACCGGCAGGACTCCCTGAAGTCGCCCTTCCTTCCCGTGGCCTCCTCCCACTCCCGGGAGCATGCCCTTATCCCCAGGCTCAGTGCCTCGCTGCTGCTGCTGCCGCTTGGAAAGCTCCTCCTACTCAGAGTCCTCGCTGTGGGTCTTGCTGGCGAACCTCCACTGGGGCTTGTCCTGGGGGAAGTCATCCAGCGGCTCAAACTCCTGCAGATCTCAGCCCTGGCCACTCCTCTGGCTTCCACTGTAGAGGCCCAGCACCCCGACGATGCCACCCCCCCACACACAGGCTGCTACCAGTGGGCTGCCAGTGGAAGGTCCACTCTCAGAACCCATGGCTATGGCTGCGGGCTGGCCCCCAGGCCCCAAAGCCTCGCTCCTCATCAATGAAAATCCAGTTATTCCTCCTGGTCACTAGTGAGTGGCTGGACTCCCTGAAGGATCTGGCCTCTGGGGCCTCACCAGGGTTGTTCTCCCCCTCGGGAAGGCTGGCCTCATGGTCAGAGCTGGAACAGATTGAGCCCTGGTACTCTGAGGTGGCTGGGCCCCCACTGGCCAGCACAGGGTCATTCTTTTGGTCCTCATCCTCAGCCACTTCATGGACAGGCCCCATCTCCTGGGACAGCTGGGTGCTCCCTTCTGCCAGCTCACCTTACTTTCACAAGAATGAGCCATAACACATGTGCTCAACCCCACCCCATGGCCCTGTCCCAAGGTTCTGTGGGATTTGCCTCTGACCCCAGGATTCCTCCTGGGCTTTCAGTCACCATCAGAACCTCTCACATGAAAGCACACAGCCATCCTCATCTCACTCTCCTTCCCCAGAGCACACTGGTCCCTCCCAAGGCACCCCCTTCCCTGAGGGCAGTGTCTCCCAGGACAGGGCCTCCTCCCAGAGCTCATCTCACTGAGGACCGAGATTCCTCCTTCAGCTGCAGGGCAGCAGGACCAAACAACGCCTTACTTGACATGCACGTCCATGGCCAAATTGTCGCTGGATTTCAGGTGGGTCAGCGAGTAGCCCTTGCTCTGCAATGCCATGTAACCCTCACGGCTCCACACAGGGGCGGGATCAATGGCAGTCACCTTCCTTTCCAGCAGCGGGGCATACAGCACTGGTCCTCAGCATGACAGCCAGTCCCACTGAGGGAATCCAGGGGCTTTATGGGTTTCATCAATCCTGAAGGAAGCAATCAGCCAATCGTTCACCTCATTCAGCAAGCCATGGGTCGCCCACAGGCCCAGAGGAGACAAGCTGCCCTGACCATTATGCAGATGTAGCACCCTACCTGCTTCACGTCATCTGATCATAGAACCTCTGAAGGCACACACAACACAATCTGAAAGGCCTGTTCAAAGACCTTGGATGTCCAATCTTAGTTCCCAATTAAGAGTCCCTATGTTGAAAGGAAGAGTCCCTATGTTGAAGGGTATAAGAAACTGGCAAATGGAAATAGGACACAACCAACTAGAGAGCTCATGGCTGGTGGCAGAAAGGTAAGGGGCCAGGCAGCTAGCAGCAGGAGATGCCCGAGGGTCTCTTGCACAGACACAGGAAAGATGAGCTACACTCCCGGAAGTCCACACACACCAAGGAGCCAGCTTCTGTTTGCCTCCAAATCCTGCAAGAAGATTCAGAAAGGGTCTGGGCTTCAGCTCCGCTTGTTTCTGCACCTGAGCTTACAGTGATATACTACATTCTGTCCAGGAAAGGGGAGAAGGAGGACACACAGATGACACTCAACTCTTAATTTGCCCAAGGAGACAGGGATACACTGACATCTCAGTCCAATCAGATACAAACCAGCCGGGGAGACCCCAGGGCCCGTCTGTACACTTCTTCCTGATGGGATGCTGTAGACGACATTAAAGGTCTCCCATTGGGCCAGAGTCTGTGTAGAAAAGAGGGTCTGATTTTTCATATACTTCACAAAGCTAACTAATGGCTGCCAATGTTTTTGTGCCCATTTTTAAAGCTGAGATAATCTGATCAGGAAAATGGTTCTGCATCAGGCCAGTGGTTTCAGTTTTGGAGTGTTCTGTCATAATGTGATCAATATATGACTCCAGCACAAAGGTAGCCTGAGTCATGTGGTGGTGAGGACCCTCTCTGGAATCCTAAAATTACACACCATTTACTAAGTATTGGTTACGAGGTATGCAGAACTGTTCAGCACTACACAGACCTATTTTTTGGCAATATGGCAGCTCATATTACCTGAAAAAAACCTCTTGTCACAAAAACGCTGGACAAAACATATTACACACTTCACTTGCAGAGCTCTGCTCCCCCAAAACCAGGAAACTCCCAGGGAGCTGAAACCACAGCCATGGGCAAGAGCCATGGGCCAGAGGCACAAGCAAGGGCTCCCTAGAGGGGATCCAGGGACACATCTGTCAGATGCAGAAATCTATAGGTGTGCTCCTAAACACCGACCCCCTCACCCTCCCGACAAGAGATGGGGCTTCTCTGCACAAGGCAGAGAGCTATAGCTGAGGTGCTGCTTACACAAAGACCCTCAAAGGGCTATGTGTTCAATTTCAAGAAAAAAAAAAAAAAAAAACACCTCATGCTCTTTAGGACAGGGAGATGACTGAGTTAGTGTCCCAGCCAGGGCCAGGGCAGGGAAAACAGTCCCCTGTGAAGAATTCATGGCCACATGCCAGCTTTCATGCAGGCTTGGGGGCAGCAGAGTGGAGTTCAGATTTACACTCCTAGAATTCTCCAGAAACTTCCTGAGGAGGTACAATAAAAGGTAGTTCTAGGCGGGTAGAGGAAAACGTAGAGCCATCTTGGAAGGATACACTGTCAAAGCAAGCTACACAGAATCCCCAAGGTAAGAATAGCTCTGCTGGAAATGAACTCATGAGTCAAAACCCCCAGAACACTGGGGGAAAGCAATCCACCACAAGTCCACAGCAAGTTCATAGGATCATGCACTGCCCCCAAGAACTTCAGAAAACAGATCAAAATGTTAAATGCCAGAGAATTACTGTTAACATTATTAAAGGCATAAAAGAAAGAATTGAAAACTCACAAAAATACAAGACACAAGAATAAAAATCTGAGGGGGAAAGTCTAGTAATAAAAATACAGTCACTGAAATTAAAAACCCACTAGACAGTAAAAAAAAAAAAAAAAAAAAAAAACAGCAGATTACACACAGTTGGAGATAACATGGAATTAGAAAATATTTCTAAGCATTTTCCCAGAAGGTACCACATAAATCAGCTCTCATATATTCAAGAGACTTGGAGGCAAAGTGAGAAGTATCATGATGCAGATATTTGTATAGCACAATAAGTACAAATAATCTAAGTAGATGACCTAGGAAGACAGGATACAAGAATGAAAAAAGGGAAATAGTTAACATGATAATTATAAGAGAAACTCCCAGAAGGGATGAAAGCCATACAACCTTAGATTTGAGCACCATGAATTTTAAGCAGAATAAAGTAAGGATACATGCTTAGACACAACAGTTTGAGAAAGAACTACAGGAGACCAAAGACAGAGAGATCTTAAAGTAGCACAAACCAGATACAGGAGCCACAAGAAAAGGAATACTATCTTCACAGTCCTAAAAGAAAGTAACAGCAAACCTAGAGTTCTATACCAGCTACACTATCATTCAAGAGAAAGGCAGTCGTAGGTGAAAAATAGTGCTCAGTCGTTCAGTCGTGTCAAACTCTTTGTGGCCCCATGGACTGTAGCCAGTCAGGCTCCTCTGTCTATGGGATTTCACAGGCAAGAATACTGGAGAGGGGTGCCATTTTCTCATCCAGGGGATCTTCTAGACCCAGGAATGGAATCCATGTCTCCTGCATTTTCAGGCGAACTCTTTACTACTGGCACCACCTGGGAAGCCCATGAGAAGAATACGTATTGCCAAAAAAGTTTCCTAGAGGCCTTGACAGAACGTACCTTCTGAAAAATAAATGGAACTCAGATGGAAGGATAAGCAGCAAAGAAACTAGTGAACATACAGGCAGATCTTAACAAGCATAGACTGAATAAAAGAACAAAGATAATAATTTGGTAAGAATCAAAACAAGGGAAAAATTAAAATTCCAGGCAAAAATTACAAGACTCATGAATCAGAGCTCAGGTTCAGGGTAAACTGATAAGCCTTTGTTAAGTCAAGGCTGCTTGTTAGAATTTAAACTAACCACTCACTGTAGAAACAGAATGTAGAAGGAAAACAAAAAGAATCAGAAAACTTGACACTCCCTCCTTCAATCCAATGGGAACAAATTAGGCAGCTAAAGTCACAGATTCTCAATGTGGGTAAAAACGGACACATCTTAAATGTACAAAGATATTCTCCTCCAAAAAGAGCTCAGGCTGACAATAAAAAGTTGGGGGGGAGATACCACACGAAGACTAATTGAAAGAAAATTGGAATGAAATTATGATCAGATAAAGTAGACATTAAAGGTAGAAAACCCAAGTAACAAATGTGCTATACGAAGATATAAGAAACAAGATGCAGTCGTCCCAACCCTATACACTTCCAGGTAGGTAAAACAACTGACAGGTTTATAACATTTGACAAATCCACAATCATAGTGGAAAATGTTTACACACCTCTTAGTAACTGATCAAAGGGATAAAAAATGCGATGATATTTGTATAGCACAGTTAGCAAGCACACTTTAACGGACCATGTCCAATAGGAGAATACATTCTTTTCAAGCCCCCCGAGTGAAGTTTGATCTGCCACTTGTTAAAAATAAAGTTTTACTGGAAAGCAACCACACCCATTCACTTACTATTGTCTGTAGCTGTTTCTGTTCTACAACAGCAAAACTGGAGTAGCAGTTCATCGACTAAACTATTTATTATTTGGTATTAATAGAAAAAAATATGACTGCTGGTCTATATCATACAGACCATGATATATGACCAAAAGGCAGCCACAGTAGAAATTAACATCATAAGGGTGATATTAAAACTCTGTATTTGGAAATTTTACAATGTACCATTAAAAATCACTCAAAATCAGGCTAATATTTAGAACTGAACAATAATAAAAATCTTATTTTTAAATTCAGTGGTTCATAAACTCAGGTGAGACATAAATACATCAGGAAACTCAGAAACTAGTGATCTAATTAAGCATCCAACATAATTGGATAAATAACAAAATAATTTCAGTGGAAAAAATGAGGGGAGTCAGAAATTAATGAAATAAAAACCAAATAAAAGACAGGAATTGAGAACCTCAAAAGATACATTTTTTAAAATGACATTAAAAAAATGACGTTCAACAAACCTTGGGAAAGACTAATCAAGGAAAAGAAAGAACACAAAGAACACTAAATAATGGAAAGAGGGACAAAACTACATGGCAGAGATATGAACATTAATTAAGATAATTTATGATTCATAATCTTAAAGTCTCTTCCTAACAATTCTTTGGGAGAGGTACTATTATACCCTCATTTTGCAAACAAGGAAGTTAAAACTCAGAATGGATATGTGAGTTTCAAAGAGGTCATACTGAAATTCTGGTGGGGGTCTGTCTACCTCCCAAGGCAACGCCCTTGACCACACCACATATCCTGGCCTTCCACTGCACCTTGGTGATTACCTGAGGAATGCAAGGCCTAGGGGTAGAAATCCACTGGGGCCTGAATGGGCGGGATCCATGGGTCCATGTAGAAGCCCAGTATCTGGGGGTGGTGCAGGTAGAAGATGTGCTACGGGTGGGATGGCAGAGGGTATGCTGGCTGCCAGTGCTGCATCTTGTACAGCTGCTCCTGGCAGAGACAGAGTCCTGGCTGCACAGGTGCTGCACAGCAGACAGTCTGCATGTGCACGCACACACACTCTTCCAGGAAAAACCCATCCAGACAGAAGACCAGAGAGGGGAGGCCCCAGTGTATGCATGACAATGTTCAGGCTCAGGTCCTCTCCCAGGACGGATGCATGGTCATGCCCATTGTCACACGGGACCCTGGGGCTCCCCCACTACACACAGTAGCTTGGATGCTCACACAGATCAAAGGCTCTCCTGGTGCTGACACGTGACCAACACACCTCCAAGAGCAACTCTCCCCAATGCTCCTCCCCGCTCCCAGCCCCCACTGCCTCTTCAATCCACTCTTCACACTCCGATGCCCTGACCATGGCCGGAGTCTTCGTGGTTTCTCCACAGCTCTCCATCTAACAGCTGGAATCCCACAGGGCTGCATGTGATCTACAGGGTTCTGCAGGTCCTGAGCCATCTGCCTCTCCAGCATAACCTCCCATGACTGCCCTGGCCTCCAGTCCACATACCTGCCTGCCCACCTGCTTCAGGCCTTCCTTGGAAACACGCTGGGCCATCTCTTCCCTGGGCCCCAAACCCACTCACCCACACCCCTCCTTCGGGTTTCAGCTTAAAGAGCACTTCCTCTGGGAAGCCTGACACAGGTTCTAAGAAAGATCAGGTCCCCTGTTCTCGGCTGTCACTGCACTGGTGTTCCTCCTGTGGCTTCTCCTGTGGCCTCCCTCCCTACATCAGGAGATTGTGTGCCAAGTTCACTGCAGTCCACTCACCTGTACCACCGGATGTGGTGCAGAAAAAGTTCATTGCATGAATGGATGAACATAATGCATCAATAGAGTATTAAAACTCAAGGACCTAGACCTAGTGAGGATTCATTTCAGACCCTAGTCCACAGCACCCCTGGGGCTTCCCTCACAAGTGCATCCTGAACCAGCATCCTGGCTGGACATAGGTGCCAAGTCAAACAAGCAGGACAGCTGACCTAGCACACCCTATCCTACCAGCCTGCTGGCTCAACTCCAGCCTGGGATGGGTTCCCTGGGCGGCTCACCAGTGCTCACAGCACCTCAGCGCTCAGCACTTAGTAAGCAGAGCTCTCCCAGGATCTGCCCACAGCTCCTCTTCCTGTTTAGACCCCAGGTCCCCAGGGGAAGCTGACCAGACAGTCTGTTTGCCAGACTCCCTCAGGCTACTCTGGCATGTTCAGACTTCCTCCTACTCTTCAGGAAGGATTTACCTGTCACTGCCCATTCCTACCTTCCCAAGACGACTTCCCTCGAGCAGCTGTTACGACTGTGTCTGGCTGGAATAACTCCAGAGATCTCTCCAGTCGGCAGTAAATCTTCACCAAACCAAAGAGTGAGCATGATGTCTGCTTACAGTACAAAACTACAACAGCACAATGAATGTACATAACTCTCTAGAAGATAGGCTACAGTGGGCTTCTGGAATGCTTCCTAAGAGCCCAAGAAAAATAGGTTCTGGGGAGAAGGTTGTAAAGGCACCTTTAAACAATTCTGGGGAAAGGTGGAAACTTTGATCTGTTTCCCCAGGGCACCCACACTTTGGAACATTTTTGTTAGTTAGAATAGGAAAAAAGAGTCCAGAATGGTGGTGGCTAAAAGACAAGGAAAGGAAAAGCCCATGAAATAGAACAAAGGAAGGTTTGAGGACCAGATTGTGGATCTCAGATAGAACAAAGAGCACTCTTGGCTTGCCCAATTTACACAGGGCAGGCCCAGGGGGAGGAAGAACGTACAAAACAAGGAGCCAAAGGCTGGGAGTCACTCTCTCTCCTGCATGTTCTCTCTCTCTCTTTCTCTCTCTTCTCTTCACGTCTTTTGGCTCAGCATGCTCTCATGCCTCCAGGATGTACTTTCCTTTTATTTTCTAAATAAAACTGAGCTGTAACACAGAGCTGTTAACTCTGATCTGTCTGAGAGCTATAACACGGTCTGTCTGAGAGCTGAGAGCTATAACACAATCTGTCCCAGAGCTGTGACATGCCAAGGGCTTTAAGGTCTATCACTTCAAAATTTTGTTGTAAGGAGACAGAACTCCCCTGACTTCCCTGCTATCTCAGATGGTAAAGTGTCTGCCCACAATGCAGGAGACCAGAGTTCAATCCCTGGGTTGGGAAGATCTCCTGGAGAAGGAAATGGCAACTGACTTCAGTATTCTTGCCTGGAAAATCCCATGCACAGAGGAGCCTGGGGTTGCAAAGAGTCGGACATGACTGAGCACTTTCTTTTCTAACAGTTTTTGACTACTAACAATAATTTACCAGACTTCCCTGGGGGTCCAGTGTTTAAGAATACACCTTTCAATGCAGGGGATGTGGATTTGATCCCTGCTCAGGGAACTAAGACCTCACATGCCACAGGGCATCTAAGCCCATGCTCTGCAACCGGAGAAGCTGATGTGCCACCACAAGGACCCAGCACAGCCAAAACAGAGAGAGAAAGACTCAGTATTTTAAAAACATTGAGGGAACACCAATAAAGATACTACTGGACTACTTATAAACTAGTCTACCACATCGAAGAACCCCTCACTGCCATGCAGAGTGTCAGGGCTTCATTCCTTCTGCTTCACACTGACCTGTCCAATGCCCCACACAGCTAGATAAGCAGCACTGTTAGGACCAGAATCCAAAGCTGTTTGACATGAAACCTACAAACCTCTGCCCTTAAGTCAAAGCCAACATGCCTCTCTAGTGCTCTCCACATGGCCCCCAGGCCTCTTTCTCCTGTGGAGACTCCAAGGTGGGGTTGCTGTCAGTGTGAACAGTAGCCACGTTGTACAACTGTGAATGAAAAAACCACTCAGAAACCACCGACCATTCCTTTCAACACTAGACAACAGGGCCCATAAACTATCAACAAAGGTTTTCATTCAGAGGATGAATTACCTGGAGAAATGAAAGGCCGGGGCTGATCTCCAAGGCTCCCACTCTCCACATTCTTGCTGGCAACTGGGGTACAGGAGTGTGCATGTTGTTTGCTTTAATTGAAGGGGCCTGGGAGATGGAGGGGCAGGTCTGTTTACCATATGGGCTAACCATCTCCTGTTTACCTGCTGCTGGTGGTGCTGGAACCTGCAGGGAGTGACTTTTGCTACTTGCTGAATGCCTGCTCAGGGGACCCAGCCTCCCTGGGCCCCTCTTCACTGCTGCCACTCTTAGCCACTGCTGGAGGAGCTGTGGGGGTGTCTTCTGAAAATGTGCTGGTGGTCTCTTGAGCAGAGAACTCAGGGGAGCCTATAGAACAAGTAAGTGGACAAGCGGCCAGGTGAGCTCATGGAAGCTTGGCTAAGTGAGTATTTAATGGCAAATGCTTTTTCTTGTTGGCATATACTTTCCACTGCTAAACTATTTGCATCCCCAAACCCCAACACTGGGCTAACACTTCCTATGCCTGAGCTCAAAGACTCCCCCAGCCCCCCACTATCACAGATGAGAAAATGAAGTGTGGAGAGATCAGTTGAATTGCCTGAAGTTGCATGGTCAGGAGTAGAGCTGGGATGTAATTCCAGGTGGGAGAGAGAGTCTATTAAAATGGACCCAGCACAACAGAGCAGTTGAGGCCTCAATGAGAGCCCATGTGCCCCTACCTCCACCCATAGCCATGTGAGTCAGGCTGGCCAGGCAGCCCCTCTGAGGATAACAGCCACACCTACACCATGGGGCTTCTGTGAGCAGTAAGTGGGCCAGTCCACAGAGTGCACTTCAAACGGAATGCTCCCCACAGTCCCTGAGACTGTGCCCCTTGGAATCCTCTGCTGTTTTCCCCATCCCAGCATTGCATTCTTTTTCCAGCTTTATTATAATTGACGTTTGCATTCTTAAGAAATCTACTGCAGAGAGTAAACACCAGTGCAAAGCCTGGGGTTGACGGCAGCTTCCCAGAGGAATGCTGATGGGCAGGTCAGGTGTGAAGGAGCAGGGGACATACCCCACACCCAGACCCACTCTGCACCCTGCTGTCCACTCCCTGACTCTCTGCTTCCCCTCACTGAGTCCCTACTCTGGGCCCAGGCTTCACTTAGACGTCAGTGACATGACACAACATTTACAGAAGGACCGGAGTCTGAGTTCCTTGGCCAGAAGGGCACAGACGACCACCAGGTCACCGGTACACCCTCCATCTTAGAAGCTTTCAGTGACTAAAACTATCATCTGGCCCGTGAGATTTCAAAGTGATTATATGCAAAAACAAGCAACAACAACAAAAACACACATCTCTAAAAACATCTGTTTGAGGTATTTTATCTACTTTTGAGTCTCTCGTTGATTGTTAGTTACTAGACAACCACCAGGGTGCCAATGATGCAGTGTGAAAACCTCTCAATTCTGGGAAGATTTCTCACTGATTTGCAGGAAGTGAGGCTGTAGGCAGAATATGCAGCAGTACAAAGGATGGGCCGGATCCCTGGACCCCAGCCGCTGGAAGTCTAATGACATACGACTGGCAGAAAAACAGACTACTTCTTGTTTTGAGTGATAGCTACACAGATGAATGTAACTGTCAAAAGTCATCAGACATAAAAAACCAAGATCTGTGACTTTTCTTGTATTTCAGTTGTTATCATTCAGTCGCTAAGTCTTGTATGACTCTTCTGCAACCCTGTGGACTATAAGGTTCAAGAGAAAGGCTGCCACTGGTTTAGAATAGTGCTCAGTCACTCAGCTGTGTCCGACTCTTTGCAGCCCTATGGACTATAGCCCACCAGGCTCCTCTGGCTATAAGCATCTCCCAAGCAAGAATACTGGAGTGAGTTGTCATTTCCTTTTCCATGGGATAGTCCTGACCCAGGGATCAAACCCATGTCTCCTGCATTGGCAAGTGGGCTCTTTACCACTGAGAAGCCAGGGAAGCCCTTTATGTAAAGTACACCTCCATAAAAGCAGCAACTAACAGTGACTGTAGACAGTGACTTTTCTCTTAAAAACTAACTTGTCATAATCCAAAAACAATTACTACAAGATTATAAATGTCTAATTTACAAGCACAAAGGTAACTTTTACATAATATAATTGGGGCCAAGTGTGTACTCTCCTACGTTGCCCCAACTGCTGTCATCTGTCGAGGCACCGATGGTAATGCCCATGTACTATCTCACTGCAAGATTCCACCAAGACACATCTCACCCCCTTGTGCTCAGGACACCTTGCAGATGATCCCTAAGGCACACCCCTAATTATTCCCTTCAGAATTTCCTGGAAATGAAATACCAGAATCAAAGGGTATATGCATACCATCAAGACTACAGATGTGCCTTTCAAAATTGCCTGAAGTGAGCTATCATCTTCTTATAAACTAAATGTTCTGTAAAACATTTAAGCTATGACAATCTTTTCTGAAATTTGGATTCATGAAATAAGAGATTTTATCTTTGTCCAGTCTAGATAATAATAAAAAAACTCAAGATAATACAGTGTTCTATGCACAGATCAAAGTAAGAAAAAAAAAAAAAGACCTTCTTTTGAATACTGAGCAATCCAAATATGTGAATGAAATCTGAGTTAATTGCAAGATAATTTATAAGAGCTATACTGTGTGTATTTTCACTTTTGTGTCCCCTGTACTGAGCACAGTGCTTAGGGTGATATATGATATGTGCTCAGCACAAAAGACTCAAGATAAAGGGCATTTCCACTTTAGAGGAAGGTGTGGAACAGAAGTCCTTTAAATAGCAAAGTGCACTGAAAATGGCAAGTCTGCCAAGTTTATTTAAATTAATGCCTTCCCCTCCACATCTCTGCCCTTCCTGCCCAGTTCCATCCCAAAGTCACGCAATGTGGCAGAACCAGGCCGGAACCTGGTGCTGGGGGTCAGACAGCTCAAGGCAGGTGGTCAGAGCCCTCAGGGCAGGTGAGCAGGGTGTTCACATGGAAATGCGGCTGATGAGGAAGGTGAAACCCAATCAAGTGGGGTGAGGAAGGAAATTCTAGAAAAGAGGGCTCAGCAGGGAAATTTAGGGCCTCCAGGAGAGGGCAGGCTGATATCTGAGGGGCTGAGGAGGGCACTTGTGCAAGGGAGACAGTGAGGGTAGAAATAGGGAGACTAGGGAGATAATAGGAAACAGCCAGAATGAAGAGTATGTGTGTGTGTGTGTGTCTCACATGTGTGTGTGTCTCTCTCACAAACATACATTCCCTAACTCTGTGTGTGTCTCTCTGTGTGAGTGTCGCTCTCCCACTTGTGTGTGTCTCTCTCTCCAATACATACATTCCCTAACTGTCTATGGAAAAGGGCAGAAGCAGCGAGTCCTGGTGCCCATGTACTGGTTTATAAGTGTCATTAAAGGCTGACTCCAAGGCCAACGTTAGGTAAGGACAAAATGAGCCTGGAAAAGCTTTTTTCTACCAGAAAGCAAGGAATCCCTCAAAAAATAATAGAGCCATGTGAAAAGCACAAGGCTGCAAGCCTGAAGCTCCCAAACCAAAGACAGCTTGAACATCCAAAGAAACAATGATATTAATTAATTAAAAATTTGATGAGAAACAGGATATTCATAGTCTTAAAATAACTAGCTGCAAAACCGCTATCAATTACGAATCTGAAGTGCATGTGAAAGCTCCATGTTGTGAAACCCAGTAGCCACCACCTCAATCCTGAGATCAAAGTAAGACTGTCACAGCAGGCAGAGAGGGACCAGGTTCACTCATGTGGGAGCAATGAGAAGAGTCAATGCCAGTTCTGAGAGATTCTAGCCAAAAAGGGAAGCCTTGAACCTTACCATGAGGAAGCTCCAGACAAACCCGACTTGAGGCACACTGCACAAAGCAGTTGGCTTCTGATCTTCCAGAGCTTCAACCTCAAGAAAGTTAAGCAAAGGCTGAGGGGATGCTTCACACTGAGGGACGCCTGACCCTGACCCAGATTCCTATGCATCAAGACCATCAACTGGCAGTGGAAACAGTGGGACAGGGTCTGAGGACAAGATGGCAGTGGTACGTCAATGCTAGCTTCTAGACTTGACTGCGCTTACCTAAGAGGCGTCCTGTGGTGACAGAGCCTGATCAGACTAGCAACTTACTCTTCAAATGGCCCAGGAAAAAAATATTATGTGTATTACACCAAGTTTTCTGTAAGTTTGTGACTGTTCTCAAAATCTTAAAAGAATAATTTTTAACTCTAAAAATAAGAGGGACTTCCTTGGGACTTCCCTGGAGGTCCAGTTGTTAATACTCTGCACTTCCAATGCAGGGGGCTGGAGTTCAGTCTCTGGGCAGGGAACTAGATCCCACATGCTGCACAGTGCACTCAAAAAAACAAACAAACAAAAAAGGAGGGAGGCTCAAGAGTGAGGGGACATATGTATACCTATGATTGATTCAGAAATAGGGAAAAAAACAAGACAATACTGTAAAGCAAATATCCTCCAATTTAAAATAGCTTAGAAAAAGAGAGAGAGAAATGTCCACTTAGAATTCTTCTGAAAACCGACCAGACCACTGAACTCAGTGAAACCTAATTGAATGTCTATCTGAATGAGTTAGACTCTGTCTGTAGTGACCAGGTACACACCACATTGAGTCCCCAAGCCGGCCACTACTCAGTGTTCTCTGAGCAGGTTGAGACTCCTCCTGCACTCCCCACCCATGATGGGCTCCTGAAAATTCCCCGGCTCCAACCCTTCCTGTTCATTGTAAATGCACAAAACAGCCTTTCAGGTGACCTGCTGGAGTCTCTGCCTTGGATCTCTGGTCAACTGAACTTGGAAAGGGCTTGTGTGTGTACTCACACACATGCCTGTCCCCCAGCTAAGTGGGCACAGAATCCCTCCCCTCCCCAGTGCCCATGGGACCTGGTAATCAGGGCCTGATGCCCAAGTGTGCAGCTTCCTGGAAGGCAGCTCAGGTTCCGGCACCTTCTGGATGACACAGGCCATGCCTCCTGTTTCACTTCAGTATTTTCCTTCCTCTTGGGTGCACTTGGCATCAGCACTTGTCTGCAGAGCTCAGGGACAACTGCCGCTGCCTCCTGGGGTCCCAACTGTTCCTAGGGGGAATCACAAAGTGTTGGTTTTCCTGGTTGGCCCAGGCACAGTCTCATCTTCCCGGTCAGACCATTAGGAATTCTAAAATTAGCTTCTACAAACCGATTTCCTTCATAAAAGATCCACCCCACACCCCCTTTAGGGGTGAGAAGACCTACACAGCAACCACTTTACCAGTCACTTCAGTCATTCTCAGGCATGTCAGACGCTTTGAGACCCAGTGGTTGGCAGCACTCTAAGGCTCCCTGTCCATCACCAACCCCCGGAGTCCATACAAAATCATGTCCATTGAGTCAGTGATGCCATCCAACCATCTCATCCTCTCTTGTCCCCTTCTCCTCCTGCCCTCAGTCTTTCCAAGCATAATGGTCTTTTCAGTGAGGTAGCTCTTCGCATCAGGTGACAAAAGTATTGGAGTCTCAGCTTCAACATCAGTCCTTCCAATGAACACCCAGGACTGATCTCCTTTAGGATGGACTGGTTGGATCCCCTTGCAGTCCAAGGGACTCTCAAGAGTCTTCTCCAACACCATGGTTCAAAAGCATCAATTCTTCGGTGCTCAGCTTTCTTTATACCCCAACTCTCACATCCATAAATGACTACTGGAAAAATCATAGCCTTGACTAGATGGACCTTTGTTGACAAAGTAATGTTTCTACTTTTTAATATGCTGTCTATGTTGGTCATAACTTTTCTTCCAAAGAGCAAGTGTCTTTTCATTTCATGGCTGCAATCAACATCTGCAGTGATTTCAGAGCCAAATAAATAAATAAATAAAGTCAGACACTGTTTCCACTGTTTCCCCATCTATTTGCTATGATGTGATGGGACCAGATGTCATGAGCTTCATTTTCTGAATGTTGAGCTTTAAGCCAACTTTTTCACTCTCTTCTTTCACTTTCATCAAGAGGCTCTTCAGTTCTTCTTCACTTTCTGCCATAAGGGTGCTGTCATCTGCATATCTGAGGTTATTGATATTTCTCCCAGCAATCTTGTTTCCAGCTTGTGCTTCCTCCAGCCCAGTGCTTCTCATGATGTACTCTGCATATAAGTTAAATAATCAAGGTGACAATATGCAGCCTTGAAGTACTCCTTCTCCTATTTGGAACCAGTCTGTTGGTCCATGTCGGGTACTAACTGTTGCTTCCTGACCTGTATACAGGTTTCTCTTTACCAAGTCCGTCCTAAACACACAGCTCCAGGCAGGATGTCTCACACCCATTTCTTCATCTACTGCAAAAACAGAGAAAAACGCCTCTACTTCCTCCCTCCATTTTAAATAATTGGTTACTGAGTCTCCAGGATGTTCAGGAGCTGTTCACAAGAAACAGCTAACAGAGTTGAACCCAGGACTCCCACTGCAGGGCTTTCTGTCTATGCCAAAGCCCCATCCCATTGCTGAACAAATGTCCCTCACAACAGCAGAAGGTGGTTTGCTGTGTGATGCATTGGAAAGAGCAAGAGGAGCAATGCACACACTGCATGGACAAGGAGGAGACAGATGCCCAGCAGAGGCTATGCGAAGGCTCACTGAGTACTGCTCACTTTAAAAGGCTGCATTATAAACAAAGGCTCTGCAACAAAACATATGTGCATCTACTCGCACCTCTTCGACTGCAAAAGTGGTGCCCAAAATCCCAGCGGGAGTACAGAGAAAGCCAGGGAATCAGGCCTAACTAATAAATCTGCTCATGTGTGCATGTCACACACACATGCACGAATGCTCCAGAGGTAGAGGGAGATGAGGCAGGTGAGGAGGGTCAGGAAACCAGAGACAGGGCAACGACTGCCAGTGCCTCCTGACAGCACACCAAGAGATGTGGTGACAACAAAAGGTCCCTGATCTTCCAGGAAAGACCTGAGTCTATCAAAGACAATGAATAAGACACCAGTTGAGGGTGACAGGGAAGGAGGTACCAGCCAGCCGGGCTCTGGATGGTACAGGAAAGAAAGAATGTGGGTCCCACTGGCTCCCAAGACGCTATAGCAGGTCAGTGCACTATGGACAAGGGCCAGCTTCACTGAGTGGTTAGGCCCTGTCCATTCAGGACACCCTCTCTGGACTCCAGGTGGAGGTGCTGCTGCCCCCATTGCCCACCTGGGTCTCAGGAGGTGGAAGAGACACTGGGTTGTCTTTTCTACCTCCTGCCCAGAGAATAACAAAGACCAGTTCCCAAAAGTCAGAGCAGGGTGGGCAGGGTGACTGCTTGGGTCTCACAGGGTCCCTATGAAGAGAGGTTTACTCCTGACTGGATCCTTCTTGGCTGGCTCTCTTTCTGTGCTGTCGTCACATCAAATCTCACAAGGACACGGCAGTTCAGGTGCCCACAACATCACTCTCCCAGGTGCAAACAACTCTCCTTATTTATTATGGGCAGGGGGACAGGGTGGCTAGCGTGATGTTTCCCTGAACCAGAGAAGAGACACCCTAGATTGTGTCTCTTCTACCACCTGAGACCCAGGGCATTGGGGGCAGAGCACCTTTACCTGGGGTACGGAAAGGGTGTGCTGAATGGACAGAGCCTAACTGTCCATTGTGGCTTCAGGGCATATGGGCAAGAGGGGCACTAACTCCTTTATAAATATTTCACACAACCACTGAGTTCCTTTTGGGTTTTGGTTTCAGATCTTTTCGATATGGTCCATTTTCAGAGACTTTGTTGAATTTGTTACAATATTGCTTTGGTTTTATGTTTTGATTTTTTGACTGCAAGGCACGTGGGATTGTTCCCAAGTCCAAGCTCCCTCTGCTTGTCTCACAACAAGCCAATAAATCAGAGGCAAGGTGCTGAGGCCTGGAATACGAATTTACTTGGAAAGCTGTCAGACTGAGAAGATAGCAGACTAATATCTCGAAGAAACCATCTTGTAAGGGTCTGGATGCCAGTTCTTTTATAGAACACAGAGCTAGGGAGGCGATAAAATAAAGTAAAAAGGCCATTATCCTGGCAAATATCTCCTGGAATGGCCAGTCTTGGGAGGACATGTGTTACTTTCTCCCTTCCTGTTGCCATCCACAAGTGGACAGGTCCTGAACAAAGGCAGAGGGTCAGAGTTTCCTGAGGCAAGCCATTACGTATGGACAGTATCCCTGTAGTATACAAACCAACAGGAAACAAAGGTTAAAGTAAAACATTCAACATGGAGTCAGATTTTGTTCTTCCCTGTAACAACTCCCCAGGATCAGTGTCCATTCCACAGTCTTATGGAGAAAGGGGTGATGACTGTTCTAATTTTTCCATGAGTTACATCTTTTGGGGTGTGCCCACCACTGGTGCCAGTGTTCTAAAAGTCTCTACTTCATATGTTTAGAGATAAAAATATTTATAACATAAGTGTTGACAGTTATGTTTTATTCAGTAAGAATCTTTTAGGAATTCAAACCCAGAAGGCAGCATCTAAAGTTAAGGAATGTAGCACTTTTCTCTGTATGCGAAGATGCACCAGCCATCTCAATGAAATCGTTCCCTTTGATGCACACCTTACCACCGGGGACCAGTATCCTGTCTTCTTCCCGAGTTTCCTCAGGAATCACCTTGGGAAGTGGCTGCAGTCTGATGGCTGGTAGAGAGCAGGTATTCTCCTTCCCTAGTTTCTTCAGGGCTCACCATGAGAAATGGCTGCAGTCTGATGGCTGCTGGAAAGCAGGTATTGTTTTCCTTCCCGAGTTTCCTTAGGGCTTACTGTGGGGGGGTATCTGCACTTTGATGGCTGCCAGAAAGCAGGTATTCTTCTTTCCCGAGTTTCCTCAGGGCTTACTGTGGGGAGTGGCTGCAGTTTGATACCTTCTAGAGAGTAAGAGGGAACCTGGGTCCCCACTGAGATCATCTCAGCAGAGACAGCAAGCACATCCTGTGACTCCAGACAATCTTCCAAAGTTCAGAGTCAGCGTTCAGCCTGCAGGATCCACAGTCATCAGCTCAGCCATCATGCTCTGCACTTAGTTGCTATGTAGCCCTGAAATCTACACTGCAGGAGGCCCTCTAAAGGTGGCATCTTTTAAGCAAACTCTCAGTCACATCCTCCAAGCCCAACCCAGCCCCAGCTTTGCTGAGAGGGTCACAATGGGGATGCAAGTTCCCCCTCCTGTACTCCCACATTCCACACCCGAGTGGGCAGATGGCAGGGGGGGGGGCACACTGCCTCCAAGCATGTAGGGCACAAGTTCTCACATCATCTCTTATGGTCCATCCCTGGGAGCACAGTCTCATGTCACTTCTAGAGGCAGGGGACCTCTAGCTCAAGCACTCTCTCTAGGGGACATAAGGCATGAGCATTAACAGAGGAAACCCCAAATAACCTGCTTAAGCTGGAAGACTAGTTCCTGGGATATAACATATAAAGTCAGAAAGTAGCTTCTCGGTGGGACTGGCCTTCTCCAGACCTAGCCTGGGGACAGAAACAGTGGACTAACGACCCTCAGCTTGGGCAGCCACACAGTGCCTCTTGATAGCCCTGTGGAGACTGTGTGGCCAGAGGGACCATGAGCTTGCACTCACCCAGAGGACGGCCTCTGGGAGGTCTGTGACAGACCAAAGTGACCATGAGTGTGCACTCACACAGCCGACAGCCTTTGAGAGGTCTGTGACAGGCCAGAGTGACCATGAGGACACTGTCAGCATTTGCCCAGCAGTGAATTCCTGTCTGGAGAGTCCCACGGACAGAAGAGTATGGTGGTCTACAGTCCATGGGGTTGCAAAGAGTCAGACATGAGTGAGCATGTACACATGAAACAGAAACGGACTCATGGACAGAGAGAATAGACTGGTGTTCTCCGAGGTGGAGGGGGTGGTGGAGCGATGGAGTAGGAGGCTGAGATGAGCAGATGTAGCTCTTATAAATAGAGTGGATAAACAAGGCTCTACTGTATAGCAGAGAGCAATATTCAGTATCCAATGATAAACCATAGAAGAATATTTTTAAAAATAATGTATATATGTGTATAAGTGTATCCCTGAGCTATGCAGCAGAAATGAATACATTGTAAACTATACTTTTTAAAAAAATCCTGATTAAAAAAAACAAAACAAAACAAAAATAGACCCTAGCCAATTACAACAGATACTCAACCCAGGAGCACAGCATCCTGAGTAGTCAGAACATGGACCAACACTAACAAGATGGGCCGACAGGAGACAGGGTCTCAGAGTGGCCCACAGGCTGGCTGTGAGCCCTGGGCGCCGTAAGCCATGAGTGTATGAAAACTCTACCAACATGACTCCTCCTCCAGCTCAAAATGAAGTGGCTCTGCTTCCCCTGACCCCTTAACTGAAGGGGCCTTGGGACGTCTTGGCTTGGTGCTGGGACCAGGAATGTACTGGTCAGATCCCAATCCAGGGGAGGTCTGTGAAGGCAGCTCTGGAGCACAGTGAGCCAGGATGAGCCAGGATGAGCACAGCAGCTCAGCCCGTTCCTCAAGATCAGACAAAACAGCACCCAGGAGGCCAGAAAGTGTTCTAATGGAGGGCAGGCCCTCCACGTTCAGTGCCTCTGCTCTCTGGCTGAGGCCCAGAGCTGACCGTCTGCAGTGCATTCTGCACACATCCTGACAGCTCAGTTGCTGAGCTCCAAGGTTAAGGCTTGTGATCGCAGCCATGCCCACAAGCACCAACAGCACCGACCACCTGGCTCTTGGCCCAGCTGCGAGGTCCAGCTGAGACCATTGGACATGTCAGCTGTGCTCTAGAGTAGCCCCCGTGTCACCAGTAAATGGCAGTATCATAGTGCAGGCCAGTAGGATTCAGCCTGGAAGATTGCTAGAATCAGCAGGGACACTGACCCATGAACACTCCCGGTCCTGGGCCAGGCAGTGACTCGAACAGGCAGACAGCTGAAGAAAGCAGAGTTCATGGCACAGACAAGGTGCAGCCATCCCTGGGCATGGAAGGGGTCCCATCTCAGGGGGAGCCCTTGGGATCCTGAGCTTAAGCATAAAGAGGCTTCAGTCACAGGTGTTGGGAACAGACTCAGAGACTCTTTTAAGTCATGCAGGGCAGGACATGCAGGTGAGTTAAGGCCAGAGGGAGTTTACCATAAAAACAGAGAGTCTGGGGGAACAGACGGGCTTAAGTGGAGCTGAGCCCAAGGGGCTGGGAGTCTGGGCTTAGAAACCCTGTATGCTTCTCTTCTGTTTGTGCCTCCTAATTACTTAACCCTCGACTCTGCAACCTGAAGCCGTCTGTCCTGTGCATCTCCACACTCAGACTGTCCACTCATTCACAGATATTTGTTCAGCACCTGCCTCTGGCCAGGTCGTGTTCCAGGCACGGGACAGCCATGAGGAGACAGACAATAACTCCAGTCCTTGTGGAGCAGAAAGTCTACCAAAGGTCAAATGCACCGCTCCTGTGGCCATTGCCCCTGGCCTCCCTCTCCTCAGCCCACCAACCGGCCCTGCTGGAGCTCTGGCCTCCAGACACAGTTCCGTTTGAACATTCCTCCTCCTCCAAGAAGGTGCCTCTCTGGATTCACCACCCATCAGCCTCTGCCACCCCGTGCCCTGTGTCCTTCTCAGCACATACCACCATCTAAAATGGCCTTCCTGACACCTGCATCTCCTCAGTGTACCTGGCAATGTCACGTCTTCAGTGAAGGAAGGTCCCAGCTGCCTTCACGCCCTTTCTGTTGAGTTCCCACCACAGATTCCCATCACAGAGGCCTGGAAGGACTCTCCAGACAAGTGTGGAGCAGGGGCTCAGTGGGGCCCGAGAGGGTGGACCCACCTGGGCCACTCAAGTGGTCAGAGTAGGCAGGAACCTCCCAGCACTGGCTCGGACCTAGACAGCAAGCAGACCAGCTTCTTTCTCCCTGGGACCACGAGGGGGCAAGTCTCTCGTCACTGCTTAGGGTCATAGCTGCCCAGAAGGACTGTCAGTTTCATGGTACTGAGCACCCTGTGTGCTGTTACATGTTTTACCTGTGTGATCTCAACTCCCTCAGGTCGAACACTTTGGGCTACACACTTGGAAGAGTCAACAGGAGTGGTTTAAAGTCACTTGAGGTAACACAATCCAGAGACAAAAGGCACCACCACCTGCCAGGAGGCCCAGGGACAACACCAGGAAGGGAGCTCCTCATCTCCTCCTCGGCATCTCATGTCTTCCTTGACATGCCCCAAGAGGGAACATCTTGCCATGCCATCCTGAGGGGATCTCCCCAACCCAGGGATTGAACCCTGGACTCTTGCATTGCAGGCACATTCTTTACTATCTGAGCCACCAGGGAAGCCCAGGAATACTGGAGTGGGTATCCTGTCCCTTCGCCATGGGATCTTCCCAACCCAGGAATCGAACCAGTCTCCTGCATTGCAGGTGGACTCTTAGCTGACCAACCAGGGAAACCCAGAAGGGAAGGTTGCAGAGTGAAAATGATCAGCCTGTAGACAATTCTCAGACCCCAGACATGATCCTGGGATCACTCTTCTGGGTCCCACACCAGAAGGTGCTCCAGCACACAGTCCCTCTGCACCTCAGCTTCAGCCTCTTGGACACGAGAACTCTCACAGCTGCACCTTGAGCCTGTGCTGGTGAAGAGGCAAGAGAACCCTTCTAACGGAGTGAAAGCTGCTGCAGATTCAAACCACAAAGCTATATTGCCCCTCCCCTGGGTTACCAACTGTACTCACCACTCACCTTACACCACCAATCAGCTCACTCTCTGCACTCAGCTGCACAGCTGCCAGTGTGCAGAAGTGCAGATTATTTAAATGTCCCTAGGGTGGAGGTATGCTTCTTTTTGCTCCTGTCCCCATGTTGTTGTTCAGTTCCTCAGTCATATCAGACTCTTTGTGACTGCATGGACTGCAGCACGCCAAGCCTCCCTGTCCATCACCAATTCTTGGAGTTTATCCAAATTCACTTCCACTGAGTTGATGATGCCATCCAAACATCTCATCAACTGCCATCCCTTCTACTCCCACCTTCAATCTTTCCCTGCATCACAATCTTTTCTGATGAGGCAGTTCTTCACATCATGTAGCCAAAATATTGTAGCCTCAGCTTCAGCATCAGTACTTCTAATGAATATTCAGGGTTGATATTCTCTAGGATGGACTGGTTGGATCTCCTTGCAGTCCCAGGGACTCTCAAGAGTCTTCTCCAACACCACAGTTCAAAAGCATCCATTTTTCGTTGCTGAGCTTTCTTTATAGTCCAACTCTCACATCTGTACATGACTACTGGAGAAACTATAGCTTTGACTAGATGAACCTTTATTGGCAAAGTAATATCTCTGCTTTTTAATGTGCTGTCTAGGTTGGTCACAGTTTTTCTTCCAAGGAGGAAGCATCTTTGAATCTCATGGCTGCAGTCACCATCTGCAGTGATTTTGGAGCCTCCAAAAATAAAGTCTGTCACTGTTTCCACTGTTTTCCCATCTATTCCCCATGAAGTGATGGGACCGGATGCCACGATCTTACATTTTCTGAATGTTGAGTTTTAAGCCAGCTTTTTCACTCTCCTCTTTCACTTTGATCAAGAGGCTCTTCAGTTCCTCTACATTTTCTGCCATAACAGTGATATAATCTGCATATCTGAGGTTACTGATATTTCTTCCAGCAATCTTGATTCCAGCTGGTGCTTCATCCAGCCCAGTGTTTCTCATGATGTTCTCTGCATATAAGTTAAATAAGCAGAGTGACAACATACAACCTTGACATACTCCTTTCCCAATATGGAACCAGTCCGTTGTTCCATGTTCGGTTCTAACTGTTGCTTCCTGACCTGCATACAGGTTTCTCAGGAGGCAGGTAAGGTGGTCTGGTATACGAATCTCTGTTTGTTGTGATCCACACAGTGAAAGGCTTTTGTATAATCAACAAAGCAAAAGTTTTTGTGGAATTCTCTTTCTTTTTCTATGATCCAACAAATGTTGGCAATTTTATATCTGGTTCCTCTGCCTTTTCTAAATCCGAAGACCCTGGTTCCATTCCTGGGGTGGGAAGATTCCCTGGAGAAGGGATAGGCTATCCACTCTAGTATTTTTGGGTTTCCCTGCTGGCTCAGCTGTTAAAGAACTTACCTGCAGTGTGGAGACCTGTGTTTGATCCCTGGGTTGGGAAGATCCCCTGGAGTAGGAAATGGCTACCCTCTACAGTATTCTGATCTAGAGAATGTCATGGACTATAGAGTCCATTGGGTCATAGACAGTCGAACTGAGCAACTTTCACTTTACAGCAATAGTTAAAGGGCAAAGTTGTTGATAAAGGGTTAGGGTGTTTACAGGGCTTGAATTCCCTTCATCTGGCCGCAAGTGGTCTCTTGGTGAGTTTCTCTGGAAGGAAGAATGCTACAGTTTACCATTTTGCTGGATAGGGTGTTTAGCTGTGTAAAGAATTTAGAGATGTTCTTATGTGTATCCCTTTTGACAGAAACAGGACCCCAACCCAAGACAAAATACTCTTTCTTGAGTGATCTTTCCTTCTCTCTGCATCCCCTCCCTTCCCTGATTAGTACCTCTTCCAATCTGCCCTTTGGAGCTCAGGGTAGGTCATGGAGCTGGGAGTCTATTCCCAACAAAGAAACAAGGGACATGGTAAAAGCTTCTGGGCCCAGGGGCCCCACAGGGTCCTGCTCGATTTCACTACCAGGCCCTGACCCTACACTAACAATGGCCTTGAGCTGTCTGTGATGGCCTGAGCTTTCCCAAACTGTCCTCTTAACTCTCTCCCTAACTAAGGCCCTGATGCTGGTCCTAACAAACACCCTGACAGTGTTCCTGGGACACTAAAGAGTCTTTTACTAAGGTCTTTGAGTTTTCTCTGAGGCCCTAACACTCTCCCTAATTAAGCCCTTAACTCCATCTTTCTGAAGGCCTGATGCACTCCCTCACTCAGGCACTGGTACTCTTACTAAGGCCTTGAAGAAGCCTCTACCTGAGGGGCTGATACTGTCTGTAACCAGTTCTCTGACTCTCCCTAACTAACATGTTCATTTTGCCTCTAAATAACACCCTGAGACTCGTAATGCCTTGATGATGTCCCTAATAGCCCTCCATATCCCTACTTTTGCCATGATCCTGTCCATAACTAAGGCCCTGAATATGCACCAAAGTAGATCTCTCATCCTGTCACTAACACCCTGACAATAGCCCTATTAAGGTCCTGAGATGCTGCTCAGTAACAGCCTGAACTTCTTTAAGGCCCTCAAGTTATCTCTAACTGAAGCCTTGAAACTGTCTTTAAGCCCCAGACACTGTCCTTAGCTAAGGCTTGAACTATACTTTATGAAGGCCCTAAGCCCATCCCTAACCCTGACACTGCCCCTAATTGAGGCCATGATACTATGCCTTATAGCCTACGCTGTCACAAAATAACACCCTGATCCCATTACAGACTCCCTGACTATGTCCCTAAGAAAGTCATTGAAGTGCATCTAACAGCCTGAACTATCTCTTACTCAGGCCATGAAGTTACCTCTAAGGTCCTAACATTATCCCTAATTAAGACCCTGTTGCTGGCCCTAAGTAATGTCCTACTGCTGAATCTGAGTCCCTGATTCTCCTCTTGTTAGCCTTTGCCCTGCTAACAGAGTTCTGCCAAAAAAATGCACTGATCATAACACACTCTTCCAACAACACAAGAGAAGACTGTATATCACCAGATGGTCAAAACTGAAATCAGATTAATTATGTCCTTTGCAGCCATAGATGGAGAAGCTCTATACAGTCAGCAAATACAAGACTGAGAGTTGACTGTGGCTCAGATCATGAACTCTTTATTGCCAAGATCAGACTTATAATGAAGAAAGTAGGGAAACCCACTAGACCATTCAGGTATGACCTACATCAAATCCCTTATGATTATCCAATGGAAGTGACAAATAGATTCAAGGGATTATATCTGATAGACAGAGTGCCTGAAGAACTATGGACGGGGTTCATAACTTTGTGCAGAAAGCAGGGATCAAGACCATCCCCAAGAAAAAGAAATGCAAAAGGCAAAATTTTGGTCTGAGGAGACCTTACAAATAGCTTAAAAAGAAGAGAAGTTGAAGGCAAAGGAGAAATGAAAGACATACACATGTGAATGCAAAGAATAGCAAAGAGAGATAAAAAAGACTTCCTCGGTGATCAATGCAAAGAAATAGAGGAAAACAATAGAATGGGAAAGGCTAGGGATCTCTTCAAGAAAATCAAAGATTTAAAGGAACTATTTCATTCAAAGATGGTCACCATAAAGGGCAGAAACAGTATGGACCTAACAGAAGATATTAAAAGAGGTGGAAAGAATACACAGAAAAACTATACAAAAAGATCTTCATGATAACAACGATGGTGTGATCACTCATCTAGAGCCTCACATCTTGGAATGCAAAGTCAAGTGGGCCTCAGGAAGCCTTAGTATAAACAAAGCTGGTGGAGGTGATGCAATTCCAGTTAGGCTATTTCAAATCCTAAAAGATGATGCTGTGAAAGTGCTGCACTCAATATGCCAGCAAATGTGGAAAACTCAGCAGTAGCCACAGGACTGGAAAAGGTCAGTTTTCATTCCAATCCCAAAGAAAGGCAATGCCAAAGAATGATCAAACAACCATACAACTGCACTCATCTCACACCCTAGCAAAGTAATGTTCAAAATTCTCCAAGCCAGGCTTCAACAGTACATGAACCATGAATGTTCCAGATGTTCAAGCTGGATTTGGAAAAAGCAGAGGAACCAGAGATCAAATTGCCAACATCTGCTATATCATTGAAAAAGCAAGAGATTTCCAGAAAAACATCTATTTTTGCTTTATTGACTACACCAAAGCCTTTGACTGTGTGGATCACAATAAACTGTGGAAAATTCTGAAAGAGATGGGAATACTAGACCACCTTACCTGCCTCCTGAGAAATATGTATGCAGGTCAAGAAACAACAGTTAGAACTGGACATGGAACAACAGACTGGTTCCAAATCAGGAAAGGAGTACCTCAAGGCTGCATATCATCACCCTGTTTATTTAACCTCTATTCAGGGTACATCATGCAAAATGCTGGACTGGATGAAGCACAAGCTGGAATCAAGATTGCTGGGAGAAATATCAATAACCTCAGATATGCAGATGACACCACCCTTATGGCAGAAAGTGAAGCAGAACAAAAGAGCCTCCTGATTAAAGTGAAAGAGGAGAGTTAAAAAGCTGGCTTAAAACTCAGCATTCAGAAATCAAAGATCATGGCATTCGTTTCCATCACTTCATGGAAAATAGATGGGGAAACAATGGAAACAGTTACAGACTCTATTTTCTTGGGCTCCAAAATCACTGCAGATGGTGACTGCAGCCATAAACTTCAAAGACACTTGCTCTTTGGAAGAAAAGTTCTAACCAACTTAGTCAGCATATTAAAAAGAAGAGACATTACATTGCTGACAAAGGTCCATCTAGTCAAAGCTATGGTTTTTCCAGTAGTCACGTATGGATGTGAGAGATGGACTACAGAGAAAGCTGAGTGACCAAGAATTGATGCCTTTGAACTGTGGTGTTGGAGAAGACTCTTGAGAGTCCGTTGGACTGCAAGGAGATCCACCAGTCCATCCTAAAGGAAATCAGTCCTGAAGATTTATTGGAAGGACTGATGCTGAAGCTGATGCTCCAATACTTTGGCCACCTGATGTGAAGAACTGACTCATTAGCAAAGACCCTGATGCTGGGTAAGATTGAAGGTGGGAGGAGAAGTGGGTGACAGAAGAAGAGATGGTTGGATGGCATCACCGACTCGATGGACATGAGTAAGTTCTGGCAGTTAGTGATGGACAGGGAAGCCTGGCATACTGTGATCCATGGGATCACAAAAAGTCAACACAACTGAAAGACTGAACTGAACTGATAAGAGTTAAGAATATGATGAAGAATAGATATCTGTATCTACACCAGACCAGCTGGAATGTAAGGGATGCTGATGGTGAGTGGTTCTGACTCTCAAGACTTCAATCAACTGAAGTTTGGAGTCTGCCACAGCCCAAGACCCTTAATGAGCATGCCTGTAAAGTTAAAGTCTTAGTCATTCACTCATGTCTGACTCTTTGCAACCCCATGGACCACCAGGCTCCTCTGTCCACAGGATTCTCCAGGCAAGAATACTGGAGTGCATTGCCATGCCCTCCTCTGGACATCATCCCCACCTAGGGATTGAACCTGGGTCTTCTGCTGTGAGCAGACTGTTTACCCTCTGAGCCATCACAGAAGCCTGAATATGCCTGTTTCCATAGATTAAAGGTTCCCCATCTTTGAGGTTTAGAGAGACACCACTCTGGAAAGCTGCATGGTGTTCTCCATAGTTCTGCAAGTAATATACTTTTCCTTCCCATGAGCTTTGGCTGCATTGTATCTTCTGGCTTAACACCCACCAAGAGGTAAACTCACTTTTCTGGTAACATTTCTCCATCCAGACTCCCAACCAATACTCGATACTAATTCTATACTCAGTCCTCTTGCTTCCAAAACATGGAAATCACTTTATTTTTCTGTGAGCAAATCTAGCTAAGGGCCAGAAACAGTGTCCTTATTTTATCTTGTGAAGCCAGTAGGTGGCAAGCAAACTCAGCTCTGTGGATCCATTGTCCTCCACTTCGATGCCTGGTTTTACAAAAAAAAACACTTGCAAGGCTTTGAGGTTTTATTTATACCTTATTTCTGAAGGCTTTTGATACCTACATTGAATGTACAGACTACTCATCAGTGCCACTTCTACTTTGAGATTAAAAATCCTCCAAGTTTTTCTAACATACTTATTCCATGCATTGCATTTAAATCTTTGACCATATGTTGTTTATCTTGTGTCTCATCAGAATTTAGTTAATTACACTGTTTTCCCCTGAATAATGCAGTACTCACCACATAGAGTTCTTTCCCAAACTAGATTTAACCAGGTATGGCACAGGTGGGCGTAGGGGAAAGTCCGGGAGCATGACTACAGTCTGGTGGAGCTGAGATTCCAGTTGAGGGCAATGGAAGGAAACATCCAGCCTGAGGACCACCCGCCAACTTGAGGATCCAGGCCTAAGAGGCCATGCCTGAAAACAAGGCACGAAAACGGCCAAGATGCACCTGCACACTGGAGGCTTCTTGACAAACACACCCCCAGAGCAGCCATTACACCAGCGGTTGGGCGGGGCCTCCTTCACTCTCCGCACCCTCCCAGCGCCTATTGGCCAATTGTGCCTGGCACTGTACAGGATGGCTGCATGCCCTTCACTTCGCCTCAGAGCGGGAGTACTAGCCGCTGAGCTCAGAATGCACCCTGGGCCAGGGTGAGAAGCTCCTCAGGACAATGGGGAGACTGACCGGAATGCGCCCTGCATAACCCTCGTAAACTCTCAGCATGACGGCTTCTAATTCCAGGGTGAGAAGCCCCAAATCCCATCAGCTTTGAAGAACCTGGGTCCTAACCTGAAGGGAGCTCGCATCTTGTCAGCTTCAGGGACTACAAGTCCCTTCGTCGGCAGAAATACCAAATCTCCTAGTGCTGCGAATCTCTAATACCTAGAGTAACCCCAGTTCCCCTCAGCCTGAAACACCCTAAAGATAGCACCTGCAGAGAGACCAAACTTCCTTTACCTTGGAGACCCTGAATACCTCAGCCTGGGAACTCTTAAAACTCTTTGTCCTCAAGACCTCCACTGTCCTGCTTGTCAGAGAACTAAAGCCCCTTAGTTTGAAACCTCTGATTTCCTCAGCCTCAAAGATCCCAATTTCTCTCACCCTGTGCATTCTACATCAGCCAAAAGATCCCCAGTCCCCTCTGTCTGAAGATCCCAGTTCCTTCACCCCATGTGTCCCAGATCTTCTCAAGTAGAGTGACTTGTCCCTTAAATGTAGAACTCATGTTAGGCCCATATTTTTCCGAGTCCCCAGGCAGAGATCCTCAAAATCCTTCTTGGAGAAATGTTCCCTCTCCTGCACTGGAACAGAGCCCTGATTTCAGCCTGACCCCAGTCCAGCAGTTAGGGGCTTCCAGGTCTCCTCAGGACTCCCTCTGTCACCCACATACACATACTCCCAGTGTTTTTCCTCAGAGGGGCTGAATTGTAGGGGAACCAAAGAAACCAAATCTTCTTCACATTAGGGTGGCCTGTCATAGCCAGTCAGGATCCGTCCACCCCACCAACACCCTCACTCTGACTTTCCCCACACCTTCCCACCCTGGACACTCCACCCAAGGAAGACAGACCAGGCTCTAGACAATGGTCTGGGCTATCTCAGCATCTTCTTCTTCCACAGGCACCTTGGCATTGAGGGAGTTCCGTGGCCATGAGCACAAACAGGTCTCCAGAGGAGAGCACTGAGGGAGATGCTGGGAGAACAGAGTGGAAGCCCATGGTGAGAGGCAGAGGAGGTAAAGCTGGGCTCTAATCCAGCTCTAAGGAAGGACACTGCACAGGTCCCTGAGGGATCACAGACTGCTTGCCTGGGTAGCTGAGTGAACTTCTCTGTGAACGTAAACAGTATGGGAATGCCTGGTCCTGTCTGAGACGGTGGGGTGGAGTGGGACAAAACAGGAAACTAGCATCATCAACTTCTGTGTCCAGGGAGAGTTAGGAAAATGCTCAGTGTTTTTTCAGTTAAGTAGGACACAGGCAGGAAGGAAAGTCTTTGTCCCTGTCTCACAGAGACCATCCAGTAGCTTCAGGCTAGTCCCTGCACAAAGGTAGAGAAGTCAGCTCTAAGGTCTGACTTATATTAGTAAGTCACTGATGAAATCTATTATTTTCCTTAGGCCAAACATGCTTCTTAAGACATTTCCATATGCTTCTCCAAGGAAGAATGGAGAGAGATGGGAGAATGGGAAAAATCTGATATAAGAATGTGAAAAGGAACTACGAAGTGCTGCTTGCTATAGGTAACAGGAAGTGCTGGGTGCCTGTGAGCCTGGGAAACATGAAACAGGTCTTCAGCCTCAGTGTTTCCCTGGCTCTCTCTTAGGTGGCTTCATCTGCCCACAGTTCCCTTTTGTGTGGAGACTAACCTGGAGGAAATTTTTTATTGTTTTGTACCAAAGTGGGGTTGACCCTGGCAGTGCAGAGCTCACCTCTTGCCTTGTTTTACATTCTCCCAGCCCATCCTACTTATTTCCCTGACTTTGTGACACTTTCCATTGCTTCTGTGCTTTGTGCCTCCTTCTTAGAACATCTATTTTGCTTCTTTCCAGGTTTCAACCAGCTTTCATGCATCACCGCAAACAAGTCATCAAACCCCAGGTAGATGACACTGAGGATTCTGATGAAGAATGGACACCAAGGCAGCAAGGTGAGGGGCCAGGAGGATGTAGAGGTGTCTTCTGGAAACCAGCCTAGGCTAAGGTCTCAACTGCATCTAAGCCATTAGCAAAAAAAAACATAATTTTCAGCATTCTGAAGTGGTTGTGGCTGAATATTGACATAAGCCTGAATGAAGGTGAATATATAGGTTTTCCAGTGTAATTCTCAAAAGTTTTTCATTTCAAATCAATCATTCTTTTTAAAAAGAATTGTTTTTGTTAAACATTCTTAATCAAAGGCAATTAAAGAAACCTTAGACTACAAATACACCAAAGAGATTTCTAATACTAATCTCATAATAATTCTGTTATTGGGGAGGTGGCACCTCTTCCCTCCTCCTCCTCCTCGCATTAGTTCTGGTAGCAGAGGAGACACTGCTGCAGTTGCTGCCACCTCTGGGGTTTCTGGCTCTTTTCTCATCGCCTTAAATTCGGGTGTCTTTTATGAATAATCAAAAGCAGCAAAAGCCAACACTATCAGGCCCGCGTTTTAAAACCAGAAAAAGAGATGAAAAAGAGAGGTTTGATCCTACTCAGTTTCAAGACTGCATTATTCAAGGCTTAACTGAAACTGATACTAATTGGCTCAGAGGTTAAAGCGTCTGCCTGCAATGTGGGAGACCTGGGTTCAATCCCTGTATCAGGAAGATACCCTGGAGAAGGAAATGGCAACCCACTCCAGTATTCTTGCCTGGAGAATCCCATGGACGGAGGAGCCTGAAGGGCTACAGTCCACGGGGTCGCAAAGAGTCGGACACGACAGAGCTACTTCACTTTCACTTTCTGGAGCAAAACTTGATTACCGATGATATGCAGAAACTCTTTGACATTCTGGTGGCTGGCGGAATGCTGGCCCCAAGTGGTACACTGGCAGATGACATGATGTGTACAGATGTCTGTGTGTTTGCAGCACAAGAAGACCTAGAGATCATGCAAGCATTTGCTAAGGTTTTTGACAAGTTAATCAGGTGCTACAAATACGTGGAGAAAGGTTTTGAAGATGAAGTTAAAAAACCTGCTGCTGTTCTTAAAGGGTTTTTCAGAGTCAGAAAGGAACAAGCTGGCTATGTTGACTGGTGTTCTTCTGGCTAATGGAAAATTTAATGCATCCATTCTTAATAGCATTTACAATGAGAATTTGGTTAAAGAAGGGATTTCAGCAGCTTTTGCTGTTAAGCCCTTTAAATCATGGATAAATGAAAAAGATATGAATGCAGTAGCTGGAAGTCTTCGGAAAGTGAGCATGGATAACAGACTGATGGAACTTTTTCCCTCCAATAAACAAAGCATTGAACACTTCACAAAGTATTTTACTGAGGCAGGCTTGAAAGAGCTTTCAGAATATGTTTGGAATCAGCAAACCATAGGAGCTCGTAAGGAACTCCAGAAAGAACTTCAAGAACAGATGTCCCGTGGTGATCCATTTAACGATATAATTTTTGTATGTCAAGGAAGAAATGAAAAAAAATCCCAGAAACCCGTTGTCATTGGAATAGTATGGTGGTGGTGGTGGTGAAGTCGCTCAGTCATGTCTGACTCTTTGCGACCCCATGGACTGTAGCCTACCAGGCTCCTCCGTCCATGGGATTCTCCAGGCAAGAATACTGGAGGGGGTTGCCATTTCCTTCTCCAGGGGATCTTCCCAGCCCAGGGATTGAACCTAGGTCTCCCATATTGGAGGCAGACGCTTTAACCTCTGAGCCACCAGGGAAGGAATAGTATGGTCCAGCGTAATGAACACTGTGGAATGGAACAAAAAGGAGGAGCTTGTAGCAGAGCAAGCCATCAAGTATTTGAAGCAATACAGCCCTCTACTTGCTGCCTTTACAACTCAAGGTCAGTCTGAGCTGACTCTGTCACTGAAGATTCAAGAGTACTGCTATGAAACATTCATTTCATGAAAGCCTTCCAGAAAATAGTTGTGCCTTTTTATAAAGCTGAAGTTCTGAGTGAAGAACCCATTCTAAAATGGTATAAAGATGCACACATTGCCAAGGGGAAGAGTGTCTTCCTTGAGCAAATGAAAAAGTTTGTAGAGTGGCTCAAAAATGCTGAAGAAGAATCTGAGTCTGAAGCTGAAGAAGGTGACTGAATTTTGAAACTACACCCTCAGTAAAGCAAACAAGAGTTGTAAATAAAATGTCATGTCTCATGTGTCCTGGTTCTTACATCTTCCTACCTCCCTATATCAAACATGATATAAGGGCTTTCATGGCAAATTTTAACTGTTTCTATGGTTACTGGAAATGTTGGATTTAGTTTCTAAAACCATGTTTTAAGTAGCTACAGGAGCTATAGATTTGAATCTGATGTTGCATTAGTCTTTTCAGTTATCTTCTACCTCCTGTATTTTCTACTGTACTAATAAGGCCTTCCACAATGAACAATTTACTTGATTCCCTGGGTTTTCTATATAAACAGTTTTCAAGATATGATTTGGTTAAAAATAATTTGTTATAAAAATTCTGTTTGCAAATTAAACTGTAAAAGTTAAAAAATAATAATTCTGTTATTGGATTAAATCTCTTGGAAGAGGAAATGATTATGTCAAGATACATTATTCATGTGTGCATAAAAAATAACACCACATGATCTTCTTACCCTAAGGTGAAACTAATTCTTTGTTTTGATTCTGGGAAAGGGTTTAAGAGAACTATTTATTCTCCCTAATCTTTCCCACATTTCACTGACCACAGACAGCCTAAGGTAAATAAAAAATGAAGTACACTCATTATAAAATAGAAGTGAGCAGCTCAGTTCCTCTTCTGCTGCTCAGAGAGTTTAGAAGAGGTAATCTGCCTAGACTGGAAAAACAATTTATGTAGTTCTAGGATTCTCCATCTATGGATTTCTGTTCTCCCAGATTTTTAAAAATCATTTATTTAGTTTTGGCTGCACTGGGTCTTCTTTGCTGTGCACGGGCTTTCTCTGGTTGCGGTGACTGGCTTCTCATTGCAGAGCACATGCAGGCTCAGTAGTTTGTGACACACAGGCTTAGTTGCCCCACAGAAAGTGGAATCTTCCTGGACCAGAGATCAAACCTGTGTCCTCTGCATCAGCAGGCAGATTCTCATCCATTGTGCCACCAGGGAAGTCCATCTGTTCCCTTACGTTATTAAAGACATGAAAACCAAAGTCCTTGACATGAAGAGAGATTCTTCATAGGGAATACACACCCCACGGTTCACCATACCTCTACACATCTTTATTAACCTTCTTAATTTCTGAGTGTATGATACACTATTGCTAACTATGTACTCATTGCTCTACAGAAAATTTGTAGAACTTTTTCATCTTGCTTGACTGAAGCCCTACACCCACTGAGCAACAATTCTCCAATTCTTCCTCCTCATAGTCCTTGGCAACCATTCTGTTTTCATGGATTTGATTAATTTAGACACCTCACAGAGGTGGAATCATGCAATATTTTTCTTTTTTTGATTGGTTCATTTCACTTAGCATAGTATTATCAAGGCTCATCCCTGAGGTAGCATACGACAAAATTCTTTCTTAAGGCTTCAAAACATTCCATTTGTGTGCATCTGTATATAATATATATGATATATATAATCTTTATCTGTTTATCCACCAATGAACATTTAGATTGCTTCCACATCTTGCCAACTGGGAATAATGCTGCAATGGCCATAAATGTGCACACAATTTATTCAAGATCTTGCTTTCAACTTTTATGGAAATATACACTGCAATTGGATTGCTAGATCATACAGCAGTTCTGATTTTCTGAGGAAACTCCATACTGTTTTCTGTAAAGGTTGCAACATTTTACATTTCCAACAATAGTGTATAAGGGTTCCAATTTCTCCATATAGTTACCAAACTTGCTATTGTCTTTTTATTCATATTGCCATCACAGAAGCTATGAGATAATTTCCATTGTGGTTTTAATTTGTATTTCCCTATTGATTAGTAATATTGAGCATCTTTTCATATGTTTGTTGGCCATTTGTGGATCTTCTTTGGGGAAATGTCTATTCAATTTCTTCTCCCACTATGTTCATCAGCTAAGGCTGCCATAATGAATCAGACTGCATGGCTTAAACCACAGAAATTTGTTTTCTTCCAATGCTGGAGCATGGATGTTTGATATCATGGTGCCATCATGGTCAATCAAGTTCTCTTCCTGGCTTATAGGTAGCCTTCATATCGGTGTATGCTTACTAACCCCTTATCAGATACATATTTTACAAATATTTTCTACCATCTTGTAGGTGATCTTTCACTCTGTTCATTTGTTTCACTCTGTTCATCCATTTCACTCTATGTCCTTTGCTGCACAGAGGTTTTAAGATTAACATAATCTCATTTGTCCATTTTTACCTTGTTACTAATACTTGTACACTTGGTATCATATCCTAGAAATCATTGCTGATTCAGTGTCATGAAGCTTCACCCTTGTTTTCTTCTAAGAGTCTTATCAAGTCTTACGTTTAGGTCTTTAATCCATTCTGAATTGATTTTTCTTTGTGATGTAAGATCTTCATTATTTTGCATATGGATATTTTGTTTCCCCAGCACCATTCATTACAGGGATTAAACTTTCCCTGTTGTCTTGAAACCCTTGATAAAGATCATTACACCATGTATCCAAGAGTTTATTTCTGGCTGTCTATTCTGTTCCACTGATTCGTATGTCTGTCTTTATGCCAGTGGGCTTCCTCAGTGGCTCAGCAGGTGAAAGATCTGCTTTCAATGCAGGAGACACAGGAGATGTGGGTTCATTCCGTGAGTTAAGAAGATCCCCTAGAGAAGGAAATGGCAACCCTTTCCAGTATTCTTGCCTGAGTAATCCCCTGGACAGAGGAGCTTGGTGGGCTACAAGCCAAAAGGTCACAAAGAGTCAACACAGCTGAGCGACTAAGCATGCACTTTATGCTCAAAACTACACTTTTTGGTTCTTGTACCTTTGTAATATGTTCTGAAACCAGAGGCCTCCAGCCTTGCTGTTCTTTCTAAGATTGTTTTGCCTATTTGGGGTCTAATGAGATTCCATATTAACTGTAGGATGGACTTTCTATATCTGAAAAAAAAATTCCATTGGGATTTTAATAGAAATTGCATTGAATCTTTAAATTGCTTTGGGTAGTATGAACAGCTTAATAATAATATTAAGTCTCCAAATCCATAAATGTGAGATGCCTTTCTATTTACTTGTGTCAGATTCATTTGAGCAATCCTTTGTAGTTTTCAATGTATAAGTCTTTCACCTTAAGTTTACTCCCAATTATTTCATTCTTTTTGATACTATTATAAGATTATCAGGACTTCTCTGGTGGTCCAGTGGCTAAGACTCCACACTCCCAATGCATAGAACTTGGGTTCAATCCCAGGTCAGGGAACTAGATCCCTCATGCCACAGCAAAGACCTGGCACAAATAAATCAATGGGGAAGGAGGTGGGAGGGGGGGTTCAGGATGGGGAACATGTGTACACCCATGGTGGATTCATGTTGATGTATGGTAAAACCAATACAATATTGTAAAGTAATTAGCCTCCAATTAAAATAAATAAATAAATACAAATAATTTTTAAAAATTCAAACTTAGTTCTTGACTACAGCTTTAAAAAAAAATAAATAGGATTATTTTCTTATTTCCCCTTCTGGAATGTTCATTGTTCGTGCATCGAAAGATATTTGAATATTGATTTTGTACTATGCAACTTTCTGTGCAGGTGTTTGTGTGTGTGTGGAATTTTAACGATTTTCTGCACATAAAATCATGCCCTCTGTGAACAGACATAATTTTACTTCTTTCTTTCCAAATGGTAGCCTTTGGTTTCCTTTTCTAATCTAATGACCTTCCTAGAAGTTCTAATATTATGTTGAATAGAAGTGTTGAGAATGGGCATCCTTGCCTTTTTTTCTTGACCTTAGAAGTTTTCAGCTTTTCATTGATGACTGTGATGTTAGAGACAGACTTTTCATATTGACCTTTATTATACTGCAGTCACTTCATTCTATTTCTATTTTGTTGAGTATTTTTGTCATGAAAGCCTAGTAAATTTATTAGATACTTCATGGACATCAGATGAAGCACAGATGAAGTTTCATATTTTTTTTTTAATTTTAAGAAAATTATGTAATGCTCCCAGTGGAAGCATAGGAGCTGATGATACAGAAATCACTTTCCATTCCTCCTTTGCTAATCCTTGTCCTTGTCACTCTGGCTGAGAATTCTGTGTCCTTAATTAGAATGCCCAGAGTTTGGAAACATTTAACAACCAAAACACTGTTTCTCATCATTTTCTAGGTAATCCTTCTTGGATGACCTTCAGAATGGAGCACAGTAAAACATCAGAAGGTATTTCCCTAATCCTGTTGACAAAAAAGACTCCTCATGGATCCAGTCACAGGTGAGAAGAGGAGAAAGCACAGAGATCCTGGAGACTGTTGCCTTCCTGTCCCGAATCTTTAGCACAAGGTCTGATATCATCACCATCTTTATAGTTAGTAAGAACAGCAACAGTAGTAGCCTGTTCTGTTTGTTACATTCAGTTCAGTTCAGTTCAGTCGCTCAGTCGTGTCCGACTCTTTGCGACCCCATGAATCACAGCACGCCAGGCCTCCCTGTCCATCACCATCTCCCAGAGTTCACTCAGACTCACATTCATCGAGTCCGTGATGCCATCCAGCCATCTCATCCTCTGTCATCCCCTTCTCCTCCTGCCCCCAATCCTTCCCAGCATCAGAGTCTTTTCCAGTGAGTCAGCTCTTCGCATGAGGTGGTCAAAGTCCTGGAGTTTCAGCTTTAGCATCATTCCTTCCAAAGAAATCCCAGGGTTGATCTCCTTCAGAATGGACTGGTTGGATCTCCTTGCAGTCCAAGGGACTCTCAAGAGTCTTCTCCAACACCACAGTTCAAATGCATCAATTCTTCAGCACTCAGCCTTCTTCACAGTCCAACTCTCACATCCATACATGACCACAAGAAAAACCATAGCCTTGACTAGACGGACCTTAGTCTGCAAAGTAATGTCTCTGCTTTTGAATATACTATCTAGGTTGGTCTTAACTTTCCCTCCAAGGAGTAAGCGTCTTTTAATTTCATGGCTGCAGTCACCATCTGCAATGATTTTGGAGCCCAAAAAAATAAAGTCTGACACTGTTTCCACTGTTTCCCCATCTATTTCCCATGAAGTAATGGGACCAGATGCCAGGATGTTCATTTTCTGAATGTTGAGCTTTAAGTCAACTTTTTCACTCTCCTCTTTCACTTTCATCAAGAAGCTTTTTAGTTCCTCTTCACTTTCTGCCATAAAGGTGGTGTCATCTGCATATCTGAGGTTATTGATATTTCTCCCGGCAATCTTGATTCCAGCTTGTGTTTCTTCCACTCCAGCGTTTCTCATGATGTACTCTGCATATAAGTTAAATAAGCAGGGTGACAATATACAGCCTTGATGCACTCCTTTTCCTATTTGGAACCAGTCTGTTGTTCCATGTCCAGTTCTAACTGTTGCTTCCTGACCTGCATACAGATTTCTCAAGAGGCAGGTTAGGTGGTCTGGTATTCCCATCTCTTTCAGAATTTTCCACAGTTTATTGTGATTATTTACACAATATTTCAGACTGTAAGCATTTTATGTGAATAAACTTACTTAAAAATATGAGCTTCCCTGGTGGCTCAGAGGTTAAAGCGTCTGCCTCCAATGCGGGAGACCTGGGTTCGATTCCTTGGTTGGGAAGATCCCCTGGAGAAGGAAATGGCAATCCACTCCAGTATTCTTGCCTGGAGAATCTCATGGACTGAGAAGCCTAGTAGGTTACAGTCCATGGGGTCACAAAGAGTCGAACACGACTGAGTGACTTCACCTTCAAACCTTAAAACCATCCTACAGTACCTATAAGTATGTATATAGCTATCACCATTATAGATCAAGAAACTGAGGTTAAAAAAAAATGTTTGATTATGTATCACTGGTAGTGCAATCTAATCCAAAGCACCTTCTCTAAACCCCTTACAAACTGGTTAAAATTTTCATAGCTCAATAAAGTTTATTGATATATCTTATTCATACATCTTTATATCATTCATCTGAGAGATGTTTTTAACCTCAGTTCTTTTGTGCTGTGCTAGTTAGGGATGTGCTAAGACATCTGACTAAGGGAAGCTTAAGGTCATGTTGGGCAGTTTGTAGAGTGGGCAGTCCAAGATGAAGAAGCTTAAGGACATTTTGGGCACTTTTTAGAGTGGATGGTCCAAACTGAAGAAGCTTAAGGGCATGCTGAGCAGTTTGTAGGGTGGGCAGTCCAAGATGAAGAAGCTTAAGGACATGTTGGGCAGTTTGTAGAGTCGATGGTCCAAGATTAAGAAGGTGACATGATCCTTACCTCAGAGACTCCCACTCCAATCAGAGGAAGTAACTCACAGCTGTGACAGACCTCAGGTTTATGACTCAAAAACAACAAATAAGAAAATAACTGAAGGACTTCACATAGGTTACCTGCTTTTGAGTAGAAACTCATCATCTGGACATTCTTATAGGGGGAGTAACAAGTTCTTCCTCTGAGCTCTAAATCAGCAACCCTTCTATTTGGAATCATTTGTTTAGCCTGCCCCTGTGTTGTGAGCTTTGAGAGCGTAGCCCATACCCATTAATTCTCAGAAGTCCAGGCCCAGCTCAAAGCCCCTGAGGGCCCCATGAATGTTTTGTGAATGACTGACTCCACATTTAAACATTCATGTAGGAATAAGAAGGTCAAGGAATGCTGAAGATAGTATTTGTGAGCTAGACTTCAAATATAGAGGCAGTTGAGGGGATATATTAATGGCAAGGATGTACGCTCAAATTCATACTGTATAAATAGCTCACACAATGATTTGTTGAATGTTATTAAATTTCATGTCCTCTATAATATTAAAAACTAGAATGTATACCAATTTATGGATCAGGAAACAGGAGAACCAGCTAGTCATACAGCCTTCTTCAAGCAGAATTGATGAGGCCAGATACTTTGATTCAAACATTGTCTCTAAGACATGGCAACCTGCAATGTTCAACTCATTTTATTTATTGTCTAAATGTGTTTCTGCCAATTGTCTTTTCTCTTCTCAATCTCACTGCTTTGTCAGCTTATTTTCCAGATGTGTTTTGTCCCCTCTGTAATTTTCCATAGTTCTTCATCCATCAAAGGTCCACTAATTAGTAGAAAAAAACCCAGATTACTTTATAAGCCCTTACCCTCTTCTTTTCTTGACCTCCAACTATTCTCCCTGCCTTGCTCTCACTTTTATGCAGAAAGCTGAAGGGAAAGAACCTTAAGATATGAATTCTAGCTTTGATTCAGTACCCACTTAGGTCCTTGTTTTACACTCCAGTGTTCAGACCACCCCCAGGTATTTCCAAGAACTGTCAAAGTATTAACTAAAGCCATGCATGTGAAAACACTTCATACAGTCCTAAAGAACTAAAGAAATGCATGTTGCCGTTTACTCACATGCAAGAGAATGTTCAGGGGACCATTAAGTAAGGTGTCTAGTTTGAAGAAATTGCCAGGAGCAACAAAATTGCTGAAGACAAGTGGCTCTGAGTGGGCTCAGAAACCAGTGTCCCCTCCCCAAGAAACAAGGACCCCTGGACAGCACTCCAGACAAAAAGTCAGTAAGAGAAAATTTGGGGAGTTGCTCTAATTAGTTCCTCTAATCCCTGTATAAAAGGTAGTAAGTATGGCCTAGGTGTGTGGTGTGGACTTTGGGTAGGCATAGGTTTAAGGTGGACTGATCTGAGACATGAAGTTAGCACTGGGGCATAAGGAAAATTTTATACATTTTCTGAGGTCCTGATTGTTCATCTGTAAAGTGACATTAAGGATACATAACTAATACAGTGTTTGAAAGCATTAAATTAAATGTAAAACTGCTGACAGTAGTTCAATAAATCCAGCTGTGATAATAGGGACCACACTTTGTTAGTGTTTATGCCCAGACCTCTGTTCAATGCCTTACGTGTCATGTGCCCTTTAACATTTATTTTCTCAGTAGATGTGTCAGTGAACTATTTCCTAAGTAAGAAGGTTGGGAAATAAATCCTACTAACAAAGAAGTGCAGGAAGTTAACACTGAACTGGGCATCTATGGTCAGTGTGGAGCCTCAGTCTCCTGAACCAGTGTGGAGCCTCAGTCTCCTGAACCAGTAGTTAAAGACAGAACAAACAAAGTATAGACAAGGGACTTCCTGATGGTTAAGTGGTTAAGACTACAGGCTTCCATTGCAAGAGGTGTGGGTTCCATTCCTGCTCAGGGAACTAAGATCCCACAAGCCATGCAGCATGGCCAATAAATAAATAATGTAACATTATAACAAAAAAATACAAAAGTAAAAGTTTGAAAAATAAATATAAAAAAGTTTGACAAAGTGTATAGATGGACAAGTAGGAGATCTCACAGTTTCTGATAAAACAGTGATTAGCTCTCAAGACCCCACCAGCCTTGCTTAGCTTCTCTTCTCCACCTTAGAACTCAGAAGAAATGAGACTGGAGTGAAGAGGCACAGTCTATGAGAAAGAAAGGGCCATGGGTACCAAGAGGTCAGTGAGCCCCAGGATGACAACTGCCTCTGTGAGTGACCCCCTGGCCCACTCATGGAGAAGGGATTATGAGGCCTTGGTCCAATAACCTCACTTCACCATTTCGTGCTCCAATCATCCCCTTCCTCTATGACATGGGGTACAGGATCGAGGCCAAATGACGTGAGTGCCTCAGTTCTTTCTGAAGGTCTTTACAACAAGCAGCATCACTATACCTCCCCCCATCCCTGTTGCTCTCACCTCCAGATTGTCAGGAGTGTCAGAACTTCTTCATTGACAGCTGTGCTACCCACAGGCCCCCAACCTTTGTAAAGGACTCTGCAGTGGAAAAGGGGCATGCCAATCGCTCAGCCCTCACTCTGCACCCTGGGTTAAGTATCAGACTGTCGGGCATCCCTGAGGCTGGGCTTGGAGTGTGGAACGACATGTCTCATCTGCCTCTGGGCCTGCACTCTGGCCCCTAGAAGGGCCAGATCACAGACCATGAAGAGGCCACCAACAGTGGTTACTCCTGGCTTGTGAGAAATAACCCTCTTTCCCTGTCCTCTGGCTTCTAATCGTTTGTGTGTGGTGGTGGGAGGGGTACTTCATGTCTACATGTGAGGACACGGATGATAATGACACGGTTGGCAATGACATGGTCAGCCCTGTGTACTGTGTGCACTGGGTATGAACACAGGACTTCTATCTAAAGATCAGAAAAAGGTGGGAGACAGTGGTAAAGGCATACAGAAGTGACTCCTCCCTTATGGAGCCCTTGCCTTCAGTGTGCCAATAGACTCAGACTTAAAGTGATGATTAAGGAACTTACCATGTGGTCTGACTGACAGCTGAATCCATACAGGCTGAAGAGCACAATGACAGCACAGGGAAATAGTTCTTCTATTACTTCCACCAAAAAAAAAAAAAATGAATAAAATAAAAGAGAGAAGAAAGCTTGTATCCCTTTTCTGACACTCAGATCACCAAAGGGAGAAATTGCTATGAGTATGTGGATGGAAAGGACACGTGTTTGGCCATCTGGATGAGGTGAGTGCAGTGAGTCTGCAGTTGCTGCTGTTGCTCCTCCCTCAAGTGCACACTCCTTTCCTTCTCAACCGGTTTCCCTCAATAGCTTTGACGTCGTCTTTTATCTTTCCCCTCTATATCATGCTCTTTCATTTCAAAATACATTAGAAAGAAAGAAAAATATAGCATGTGCCCTTAAAATATAAGTCTATACACTCAACAAAACGGAGGTACTTGAAAACAACTTGAGGAGTCTAGATTCACAAAGGACACTTTAACTCACTTGACACTTGCCAAGCACTCTATGCCCCAGTGTAGACAGTGAACTTCATTACTGAAGCAAACCACACAACCCATGTTCTTTTGGAGAACATACTGAAGATAGACATTAACCAATTAATTTTAGGAATAGTAACCTTAATTTTTCTATTTTTGAATAACTGCACAGTGCTAGGATAACCTAAAATGGGAGACCTTGAGTCCACGTGGGCAACAACCTCTCCAGGCTCAGTTCCAGTGAGAAGTGGGCCCTGATGTCTGGGAAAGAATGAGGGGCAGAATGAGCATGGCCGTTCTCTGAAGGCCTCTCCTTTCATCAGGGAAGGCAGAAAGTGAATAAACTATTACTGTTCTGTGTCTCAAGCTATGTCAGAGCACTCTCCAAGTTTCCATGGGAGGGAGTGAGCAAGTGAATAGGGCCCTGGATACACATGGGAAGACAGGAGAAAAGCCTTGCAGAGAAGGCAGGCTGGGGTGAGTGTTGAGGGGTGCATGCTAGCCTAGGAGCACCAAGTCCTGTGGAATGAAAGAGAACTTAATTTACAGTTTAGAGGAGCTGGAGGTCACCAGTCTTACGGAGAGTCCAGGTGGACACAAGTCTGGAACTGGGTTCTGGAAAATGGCTAATTAGATAAGGAGAGAAAAGCATTCCAGCCAGGAAGAGGACAGGAAACAGGATCTGGAAATAGAAATTCACACACCATGGTCGAAGGTGTGAACAGAAGGTCCCCATGAGGGGGTGGTGGGAGCCATCATGGCCTCAGAGCCTGAAGGCAAGTAGCTGGGCATGACCCGACAGTGGCAGGGACTCGTCACCTGTGGTTTCTTTCCTTTCCCCGGCCTCAATCTCAGGTATGTGAACTGTGCCCGATACTGTGAGGAGCAGAACCTGGTGGCCTTGCAGGATCACGGGCAGATCTTCTACCGAACCTGCCAGGTGGTCAGGCTGGGCTGTGAGCTGCTGGTCTCGTATAGGGACGATTATGGTGAGGAACTTGGCATCAAGTGTGACAGCAGGGGGAAGAGTGAGCCCACATCTGGGAGAGGTGAGGACCACTCCTCTTCCAGTGCCCCACTCCATCCTGGGGAGCTTCCCTGGTCCAATTCTGAAGAATAGTACCAATCCAGTCTCAAGTCAGTCAAGTCGCAATTAAAATGCCTCAGAATTTGATTCATTTCATATGACTTATGAAAAATAGTTATATTAAAATGTTAGTTCTAATTTTCAGTATTTCATGCAAAAACTATGTAACATCACCTTCTGCTGAAAGGCTTAGAAGCTAAAAGTAAGTTTTCTAGCATCTACCAGATCTCTCACCTTTACCTGTTTCTTCATTACATCTACATTTCTAAGTGACATGTGTCCAGTGATTTGCATTGTTACTGTTTCAGCTTGTTGTCATGTGAGTTCATATTCTGTGCCAGACAGGGCTCCACACACTGAAACAGACAGAACCACTGCCTTGGGGCAGCATGGGCTTCATACCAGACAGAGGCTGGTGCTCTGAGGAAAACCAGTGCAGGAAAAGTGCTTTGAATCAGCGTGAGCAGAGGGTGAGGTATGGCGTAGGATGGTGGGGCAGGGTCTCTGCAGAGATAACACCTTTGGGAAAGGATTCCAGGCAAGGGAAAAGCCAGTGCTGCAGCCCCAGGGCCAGGAAAAGAGGCCATGCCAGTGGTCATAGGAGGAAGCACACAGGGAGAGGAAGGAGGCTGGATGGAACACAGAAGCTTCAGCACCCGTGTCCATGTGCAGGCCCCAGGGGTCTTCCTGGGTGAGACGAAACAACCATGCAACTTTCAGCTGCAAGCAGCATATTCTTTGTTCTAAGATGATACTTTGGTTCATTTTTGGGGAGAGTCAGAAGCAAGGAGTCTCCTCAGAGGTCAGTTCATTGCCACACATGAGGGGAGAGTGGGCTGGCTGAAGATGCATGGGTGCGAGGGTGTGAGGAGTCTGACTGGAGATGTATTTTTAACCAGGGCTTCCTAGTGCATGTTAAATGGACTAAGACTGAATGAAATAAATGAGCCTGCATTCACCCAGCACATAGTCTCTGAGAGGTTTATGACAGACTAGAGTGCCCCCAAGCCCACGATCACACAACAGATGGCCTCTGAGAGGTCGATGACAGACCAGAGTGACCACAAGCCTGCATTCACCCAGCGGATGGCCTCTGAGAGGTCTGTGACAGGTAAGTGACCACAAGGCTGCATTCATCCAATGGACAGCCCCTGAGAGGTCTATGACAGACCAGAGTAACCACGAGCCTGCATTCTCACAGCAGACAGCCTCTGAGAGATGTGTGACAGGCCAGAGCAAACATGAGCCTCCACTCACCCAAGAGATGGCCTCTGAGAGGCCTATGACACACCAAAGTGAACACGAGTCTTCACTCACCCAGTGGATGGACTCTGAGAGGTCTGTGACAGGTCAGAGTGACCATAAGCCTGCATTCACCCATTTTCTTAATGTCCCAGCCTTAAGGAGAATGTTTGCCCAGTGGTTAGTGGTGTAAACAGGCATGTAAAGCTTTTTTAGAGCACATGATGCACCAGGGGATGATTAAAGTAAGCAAACTACGATGATTGGGGTCCTCAAGACCAAATCCATCAAGGAAAGACCCCATGAAAAGAGCCACCCTTTGAAGCGAAGTGAATCGAAGTCACTGAGTCTCCACCCCCGGGAATGTGGGTCCAGCTGAGCAGGTGACAGACACTCCCCAGCTCAGCTGGATGATAGCCAGGGACTTCCCTACTGTCCAGAAGAAGTTTGATCCAAGTCTAAGGACTTCACAGGGGGGCTACCCAACCATTTCACGTGTGGGACCTCAAGTAATGTCCCTGATTCTTGGCTGGGGAGGCTAAAGAGGGGGTGCACTCAGAGTTCCTGGTCCCCTCGGACATTTGTCACTCAGGCCCACCATCCCTGCCTTCCTGGGGACCACCATCTCTGCCATGTCTGTCGCCATCTATTCCATTCTCCCTTCCAAGAAAAGCTGAGATGTGGGTAACAGTGCTAGCAAGACCCATGCAGGCAGGATCTCTGTCCCCTACTCTTTTTCAAATGGCATGTTTCAAAGTTGGTAGTAAGGCAGGGAAGACTGGGGGATTTGGTCACCAGAGCATGAGGGCCCATGATAGCACTGCCTTAACCTGTGTCTCCAAGACCTGGGGTTCGTGTCTGAGTCACACTTGTGGGGGAGTCTGCTCTCTGCGGGCAGCATGGCATTGGTGTCCCCACAGGCCAAGCTCTGACAGAACTGTGGGCTCAGCTGGGGAGCTGGGGATGCTCAGTACAGGACAGACGGTACCAGGGTCAGAGCACTGTGTGGGAAGTCTCTGTGAGTGGTTGAGAAAGGCTGGAGCCACAACTGCCCCTGCTTGGAGGACGTGGATATTCATCTGAGGGACCAGAGAGGACCCCACACCCCCAACAATGGCCCCAGAGGCCAGGCTAGCAGCACACTGCCAGAACAAGGTTGACCCAGGTCACCAGGCAGGATGTGTACTGGGCAGCAGCAGCAAAGACGCCAGGCTACATGCAGGCCCAGTGACCCTGGGCAGGCACAGATGGCCTCAGACTAGGTCAGGACCCAGAAAACAAGATCAGAGGGCTCCTGGATAAGGGAGGGTTGGGGTCTCCTGGCACACTGCAGACCTGGGCCAACTTGTACTTCAGGTACTTGATGGTGCTATTCATAGATTCCAGAATGTCTGAGGAGAGAACAGTATCAGGGAAGCATGGCCTGGCTCCACTGTGGGGACATCCACACAGGAAGGACTGGTGTGGGAAGGCCTTGGAGCGGGACACTGGTGTTTGTCCACCCCCAGACCCCGAGGGGACCCAGCCTCAGGGCTGGCTACCTCAGGTCACCCAGCTGGCCAGGACCCCAGAGCCAGGCCTGACCACATCAGATACCCCTGTCCACATCACCTACTCTTTCTATGACATCTCCCATGTCAGAGGGCAGGGGGACAAGGCCCAGCTCCGGGCAAGGTCTCTGACAGGTGCAGTCTGGCCTTCTGGCTCCTGGGCACTGAGGCCTAGTCTGTCCCTTTCTGGTAGCACCCAGTGACCGGGAGAGCCCGGCCCAGGGGAATGGCACACACCAACACAGACACACCAGGGAACAGATACTCAGCCTGTGCCCAGAAGTGCCTCCCAGGGAAGCCTTCCCAGCACCTGACACACAGGCCACCGTGGGCCTTCCACTCCTGCCTTGGCCTCTTCCAGCTCATCTTAGTGTCTAGGAAGATCGTGGTTGTGGCCGTGGCCTTGGCTAAGAGGCCAAGCTGCAGCAGGCAGTGGACTCGGACTAGGATGGCTGGAAGGCCAGGGAAGGGCTGGGGAGACCTTCAAGACACTGGAGCCAGGAAACCATGGCTCTACATGGGCTTGGATGCTCTGGCCAGAAAACCATGACCGACCCTTCCTGAGGCTGACTGAGGGTCCGTCTCTCAGTAAGGAGAAAAGGAATCCCCAACTGCAGCCCCCAAGGCCAACCTCCAGCTGGCGGAATATGAGGGTCAGGGCTGAGGGGGTCCAGGTTAGAGGCCTCCAGCACCTCGCTGAACAGCACCTCCTCCTTCTAAAGGGCAGCAGCCTGCGCCTACACCTTGAGCTCTAGGATGAGGTTCCTGAAGCCCACCTGATGCTGTACCTGCAGGATGGCCATGGTGACCTTCCAGGGACCCTTTCTTCCTTCATTCTACATAAACACAGAAATCTGTATCTCTAAACCAGAAATGTGTAACTCTAAGAGAGCATCCACAGAAATAATATTTCACTGTATACAGAAAACCTGAATCTCACATGCCTAATCCACAAGGGCCTGATAACCAGCTATCTGTTGATTTCTAGGGCAAAAATCTAACAAAGGTTATAGATGTCCCATTGATTCATCATATCTGAATCAGGTCACAGCACTGCAAATAAACTACACTGCTAACAACAGTCACAGCACTGCAAATAAACTACACTACAACATAGCACAGGCGTGATCTTAAAGAGAAGGAAAGAAAATCAGTGCCTACTTTATTCCCTCAGCCTCCCTGACTGGGGCTGCTACCCTATCCTTGGAGCTTAACCAGGCTTGGGTCCCACAGCTCAACTGGGGTGGGTTCAAGAGAGCCTGGTAGGGTGCCTAGCATTGAACCCTTTTTAAATGTTTACTTTCTGCTTCTGGCTTGGATCAGATGCCCCAGCAGGATCCAGGCCTCCAGGGACTTGGGAACAGATATTACTAAGCCCCCACATGCCCTGGTGTTGGACATTCCAGCTCAAGTCTCCTTCCCAGCAAAGTGTCACCCCTCATTTTAAATGGAAAATATCTTCCATGAAGTTGTGATGCTGTGTGTTGGAAATACAACTGAAAGTTTTGGGATAAACGTGATGATTATGGAACGTTTAATCCAGCTTTCTATGAAACACCAGTGACAACAATATCTTACATTTGTTTCACACTTTAGTTTATATCAGGTTTTTGTTTGTAGTCTTTTCAGTGCTGCTTCCTAATAACCAATTTCACAGGTTTCTCAAGAAATCCTCTGGGCTCCTTCTTCAGCCCTCTGGTCTGGCCTCTAGCCCTAGGACCTACATAGGTCCCTCAGCTCCTTGGAGCCAGATTAACCTCAGTCTTTTGGTCCCAATTTCCAGAGTTGTAATGAGTCATTAGGAGCACTCCAACCCTCCCACACACCCACGGACAGCTGTGTCTAGAACCCAGCAAGTACCACAGTCTAGATCCCAGCAGTCCTGGCAAATGTGGGGCATGGCAGACAGATGGCAGGAAGAAGGGGTGCTGGGCAGTGTCCATGGTCAGGCCTGAGAGCTGTGGTTCCTGCCCAGACCTCGCATAAACCCAAAGCTTTCTGACCCTCATCCCATCCTGATGGGCTTTCCAATCCCTCTGTCCTCAGAGGTCTCTGCCCATGTGCTCTTTCCACAAACATGGCTTTTTTTGGGGGGTACTGGGAAATCCCATGGACAAAGGAGCCTGGTGGGCCACAGTCCGCAGGATCACAAAGAGGCTGACATGACTTATCAACTACTCAACAATAACAAGTAGATGGGAAAGTGAAGAAAGGTTAAAAAAGAGAGATAATATAAAGCAATGAAATATCCTGGCACTGTCTTTAGAAGGTAACTGAAGACCTGCCATCACTCGTCAAAACTTTCAGATGAACACACAGTTGGAAACTCTACTGTGTTCCTACATCCTACCATACACATTCCTGCTATAATCTGACAGCAAAGACTTGTGAAATAACAATAATTATCATCATGATAATCAAATCTCTGCTATTCATGACTATACTCTTTATTTTCAACACATATTTATTGAATATTTAATCGGTGTGAGGCATTCTCTAGGGGCTTCCCTGGAGGGTCAGACAGAAAAGGAATCTGCCTGCAATGCAAGGGACCTGGCTTTAATCCCTTGGTGAGGAAGATCCCCTGGAGAAGGAAATGGCTGATGGCTAATGACTCCAGGACTTTCAATCACTACAGAACTCCCAGCCCCATAGAACATTAATGTGTGAGTGCCCTCCCTAAGGCCTCCCACCTCCACACTAAGACTAAGCCACACCCAAAAGCCAGCAAGCTGTAGTGCCAAACACCCCTTGCTTATCCTTCAGCCAAATAGGGGCACAAACTTGCACCTTGGAAGACAGGCTGCCCAAAGCTATACTGAACCCAAAGACACCCCAAACCATACTACTAGACCCAGCCACTGCCCTTCAGAAAGACAAGATCTAGCTTCACCCACCAGAACACAAATACAAATCCCCCAACCTGGAAACCTTCACAAGGCATTGGTCCAATCCCACTCAGGGAGGCAGACTCCATAGTTAAGACCTACAGCCTTTCAAGCTGCAAAAAAGAGATATCAAACAAAGAAATTAAACAAAATGAAATGACAAAGAAATATCCAGCAGATTAAGGAACATGGTTAAAATCCACAAGATTGAACAACTGAACAGGAAACAGGCAATTTACCTGGAAAAGAATTCAGAGGAATGACAGTAGAGATGATCCAAACTTCTGGGAATAAAATGGAAGCATGGATAGGCTAGAGACACAGATTGAAAGATACAAGAAATGTTCAACAAGGACCTTGAAGAATTAAAGAATAAACAATCAACAATGAACAATGGAATAACTGAGATTAAAACCCACGGAAGAAACCATATTTGAAAAAGACACATTCATCCTAGTGTTCATTGCAGCACTATTTACAATAGCTAAGACATGGAAGCAACTTAGATGTCCATTGACAGATGAATGGATAAAGAAGCTGTGGTACATATATACAATGGAATATTATTCAGCCATAAAAAGGAATGCATTTGAGTCAGTGCTAATGAGGGAGATGAACATACAGCCTATTAAAGAGAGTGAAGCAAGTTAGGAAAAGAAAAACAAATATCGTATATTAACACATATATAGGGAATCTAGAAAATGGCACTGATGAACCTATCTGCAGGGCAACAATGGAAACACACACATAGAGAACAGAATTATGGAAAAAAGGTAGGAGGAGGAAGAAAATGGTGAGAAGAGCATGGAAATATATACACTACCACTACTATATGTAAAACAGATGGCCAGTGGGAAATTGCTTTAGGATTCAGGGAACTCAAAATGGGATCTGTGACAACCAAGATGGGTAGAATAGGACAAGAGGTGGGAAGGAGGTGCAAGAGGGAGGGTCATATGTACACCTATGGCTGATTCATGTGGATGCATGGCAGAAACACAATATTGTTAAGCAAGTATCCTTCTACTAAAAATAAAGGGGAAAAAAAACACCCTGGAGCAAATCAACACAGTATCTGAGGCAGAGGAACGGATAAGTGAGCTGGAAGATGGAATGGTCGAAATGACTGAAATAGAACATAATAAAGAAAAGAGAACAAAAAGGAATGAGGACAGTCTCAGAAAGCTACAGGACAACATTAATTGTAACAACATTCAAGTCTTCTTCTTGTCAGAAGAAGACAAAAGGAAAGGCCATGAGGAAATATTTCAGGAGACTAAAGTTGAAAACTCTAAAATGAGAAGGAAAATAGCCACCAAAGCCCACAAAGCCCAGAGAGTCCTGCGTAGGATAAACCCAAGGAGAAACATGGCAAGACATCAAACTTACAAAAACACAAAAACCAGCAAGGGAAAAACAACAAATAACACACAAGGGGATCCCTATAAGGCTAACAGCTGATCTTTCAATAAAACTCTTCAGGCCAGAAGGGAATGGCAGAACATACTTAAGTGATGAGTGGGAAATGCCTACAACCCAGATTACTCTATCCAACAAGGATCTCATTCAGACTCAAAGGAAAAATTAAAAGCTTTACAGACAAGCAAAAGCTGGGAGAATTCTCTGCCACAAAACTAGCTCTTCCACAAATGCTAAAGGAACTTCTCTTGATAGGAAACACAAAAAAGAGGCCTACAAAAACAAACCCAAAATAATAAAGTAAATGGTAACAGGATCATACACATTGGTAATTCCCTTAAATGTAAATGGACTAAGTGCTCCAACTAAAACATACAGACTGGTGAAAAACAGACCCCTATATATCCTCTCTACAATAAACCCACCAGAGACTGAGGGAAGCATACAGCCTGAAAGTGAGGGGCTAGAAAAGATATTCCATGCAAATGGAAATCAAAAGAAAGCAGTATTAACAATACTCATATGAGATAGAGTAGACTTTTTTTTTTTATATTTTTATTTATTTTACTTTACAATACTGTTTTGGTTTTGCCATACATTGACACGAATCCACCACAGGTGTACATGAGTTCCCAATCATGAACCCCCTCCCACCTCCCACCCCATATCATCTCTCTGGATTGTCCCCGTGCACCAGCCCCAAGCATCCTGTATCCTGTATCAAACATAGACTGGCAATTCGTTTCTTACATGATAGTATACATGTTTCAATGCCATTCTCCCACATCATCCCACCCTCTCCCTCTCCCTCAGAGTCCAAAAGTCCTTTCTATACACCTGTGTCCCTTTCGCTGTCTCTCATACAGGGTTATCATTACCATCTTTCTAAATTCCATATGTATGTGTTAGTATACTGTATTGGTGTTATTCTTTCTGGCTTACTTCACTCTGTATAATCAGCTCCAGTTTTATCCATCTCCTTATAACTGATTCCACTGTATTCTTTTTAATGGCTGAGTAATACTCCATTGTGTATTTGTACCACAGCTTTCTTATCCATAGAGTAGACTTTAAACTAAAGATCAAGACACAAAGAAGGACACTACATAATGATCAAAGGATCAATCCAAGAAGAAAATATAAAAATTCAAAATATATATGCACCCAACGTAGGAGCATCTCAATACATAAGGCAAATACTAACAACTATTAAAGGAGAAATTGACAGTAACACAAAGATACTTCAGTTTAGTTCAGTTCAGTTGCTCAGTCATGTCCGACTCTTGCGACCCCATGAACCACAGCACACCAGGCCTCCCTGATCATCAACAACTCCCAGAGTTCACCCAAACACACGTCCATTGAGTCGGTGATGCCATCCAACCATCTCAACCTCTGTTGTCCCGTTCTTCTCCTGCCCTCAATCTTTCCCAGCATCAGGGTTTTTCAAATGATTCATCTCCTTTAGAATGGACTGGTTGGATCTCTTTGCAGTCCAAGGGACTCTCAAGCATCTTCTCCAATACCACAGTTCAAAAGCATCGATTCTTTAGTGCTAAGCTTTCTCTATAATCCAACTCTCACATCCATACATAACTACTGGAAAAAACATAGCCTTGATTAGACGGACCTTTGTTGGCAAAGTAATGTCTCCGCTTTTTAATATGCTGTCTAGGTTGGTCATAAATTTCCTCCCAAGAGTAAGCATTGAGGAGGCAGTCCTAAGATGGCAGAGGAATAGGATGGGGAGACCACTTTCTCCCCCACAAATTCATCAAAAGAACATTTAAACCCTGAGTAAATTCCACAAAACAACTTCTGAATGCTGGCAGAGGACATCAGGCACCCAGAAAAGCAGCCCATTGTCTTTGAAAAGAGGTAGGAAAAAATACAAAAGACAAAAAAAGAGACAAAGAGTTAGGGACAGAGCTCTGTCCCAGGAAGGGAGTCTTAAAAGAGAAAAGTTTCCAAACACCAGGAAACACTCTCACTGCCGAGTCTGTAGCGAGCCTTGGAATCACAGAGGGCAACATAACAGGGAGGAAAGATAAATAAACAATTAAAACCCACAGATTATGAGCCCAATGGCAACTCCCCCAGTGGAGAAGCTAGCACAGATGCCTGCATCTGCCACTAGCAAGCAGGGGTTGGGCAGGGAGGCGAGGGCTGCAGTGCTTAGAGTAAGTATCGGGCCCGAATGTCCTGAGGGTAAGCAGAGCAAACTAACTTGGGCTAGCAAACCAGACTGTGGGATAGCTACCACGCAAAAAGCTCTAACATAAGACACCACCAGGACCACACAGAACAAAGGACGGAACAGAATTAGCCAGCTGCAGACCATCCCCCTCCAGTGACAGGCAGCCAGAGCCGGAAGGGCCAGAAGGGGGCAATCGCAGCCCCAGAGAGACATTATCTACCGAACTGCAAGCAGCTTCTTTGCTAACTAAGACTTCTTGGGGTTCTGAACAGTCATCATCCACCTGAGAAGGTGCACCAGTTGTATACCCAGAAAACTGAGCAGCAGGGACAGGAGAGGTGATGAGTCACAGCGATCGCACTCGCCAAACACCTGAGCTATTCGGACCTGGGAAGGACACAAAACGCAGGCCCAACAGAGTCTGCACCTCTGAGGACTACCTGAGTGCCTGAACCTGAGCGGCTTAGACCTGGGAGGTGCATGCAGCCCAGGGCCGGCCTCGGACGGTTCCCGGCAAAGCAACCTAGAGCCTGAGCTGTGTGCCCCGTGAGTGGGAGCAGGCCTGGTGTGGCTGAGACACTGCAAGCACATGCCAGTGTTATTTGTTTGCAGTGTTCCTGCCTCCCCACAGCACGACTGAACAAGTGAGCCTAAAAAAGTGTGCACCACCGCCCCCCTTGTGTCAGGGTGGAAATCAGACACTGAAGAGACCAGCAAACAGAAGAAGCTAAAACAAAGGGAACCACCTTGGAAGTGACAGGTGTAATAGATTAAAACCCTGTCTTTAGTACCAATGGCATAGGAAGGGGCCTATAGATCTTGAGAAATATAAGCCAGACCAAGGAACTATCCAAAAATGAACTGACCCCAAACTGCCCACAACACCACCAGAGAAAGTCCTAGATATATCTTTACTATTTTTACGATCATTCTTTTTTTTTTCTTTAACTTTTTTTAATTTTTAAGTCCTCTATATTCCTCCTTTAATTTTCATTTTTATAACCTACTATTACTTTTCAAAAAAGACCCTATTTTTAAAGCAAACTTCATATATATTTTTTAAATAATTTTTGTGACTTTTTTCTTGTTCTTCTTTTCTTTAATATTGTATTTTTTTAAATCCAACCTCTACTCTAGATTTTTAATCTTTGCTTTTTGATATTTGTTATCATTTTTGTACCTTTAAGAACCCAATCTTCAGTACCCATTTTTACTTGGGAGCAAGATTACTGGCTTGACTGCTCTCTCCTCCTTTGGACTCTCCTTTTTCTCCACCAGGTCGCCTCTGTCTCCTCCCTCCCCCTTCTCTTCTCTACCCAACTCTGTGAATCTCTGTGTATTCCAGATGGTGCAGAACACTTAGGGAACTGATTACTGGATGGATCTGTCTCTCTTCTTTCATTCCCCCTTTTATCCTGCTGACCACCTCTGTCTCCTTCCTCCCTCTTCTCTTCTCTGTATAACTCCATGAACATCTCTGAGCAGTCCAGACTGTGGAGTGCACATAAGGAAGTGATTACTGGCTAGCTTGCTCTCTCCTCTTTTGATTCCACCTCATCTCATTCAGGTCACCTCTAACTCCCTCCTCCCACTTCTCTTCTCCATGTAACTCTGTGAACCTCTCTGGGTGTCCCTCACTGTGGAGAAACTTTTCATCTTTAACTTAGATGTTTTATCAATGGTACTGTATAGATGGAGAAGTCTTGAGGCTACTGTAAAAATAAGACTGAAAACCAGAAGCAGGAGGCTTAAGTCCAAATCCTGAGAACATCAGAGAACTCCTGACTCCAGGGAACATTAAATGATAGGAGCTCATCAAATGCCTCCATACCTACACTGAAACCAAGCACCATCCAAGGGCCAACAAGTTCCAGAGCAAGACATACCACACAAATTCTCAAGCAACACAGGAACACAGCCCTGAGCTTCAATATACAGGCTGCCCAAAGTTACTCCAAAACCATTGACATCTCATAACTCATTATTGGACCCTTCATTGCACTCCAGAGAGAAGAAATCCAGCTCCACCCACCAGAACACCAACACAAGCTTCCCTAACCAAGAAACCTTGACAAGCCACTGATACAACTCCACACACAGCGAGGAAACTCCACAATAAAGAGAACTCTGCAAACTGCCAGAATACAGAAAGGCCACCCCAAACACAGCAATATAAACAAGATGAAGAGACAAAGGAATACCCAAAGGTAAAGGAACAGGATAAATGCCCACCAAACCAAACAAAAGAGGAAGAGATAGGGAATCTACCTGATAAAGAATTCCAAATAATGATAATGAAAATGATCCAAAATCTTGAAATAAAAATGGAATCACAGATAAATAGCCTGGAGACAAGGATTGAGCAGATGCAAGAAAGGTTTAACAAGGACCTAGAAGAAATAAAAAGAAACAACATATAATGAATAATGCAATAAATGAGATCCAAAACACTCTGGAGGCAACAAATAGTAGAATAACGGAGGCAGAAGATAGGATTAGTGAACTAGAATATAGAATGGTAGAAATAAATGAATCAGAAAGGAAAAAAGAGAAACGAATTAAAAGAAATGAGGACAATTTCAGAGACCTCCAGGACAATATTAAATGCTCCAACATTCAAATCATAGGAGTCCCAGAAGAAGAGACAAAAAAGAAAGACAATGAGAAAATACTTGAGGAGATAATAGTTGAAAACTTCCTAAACTGGGGAAGGAAATAATCACCCAAGTCCAAGAAACCCAAAGAGTCCCAAACAGGATAAACCCAAGGAAAAACACCCAAAGACACATATTAATCAAATTAACAAAGATCAAACACAAAGAACAAATATTAAAAACAGCAAGGGAAAAACAACAAATAACACACAAGGGGATTCCCATAAGGATAACAGCTGATCTTTCAATAGAAACTCTTCAGGCCAGGAGGGAATGGCAGGACATACTTAAAGTGATGAAGGAAAATAACCTACAGTCCAGATTACTGTACCCAACAAGGATCTCATTCAAATATGAAGGAGAAATCAAAAGCTTTACAGACAAGCAAAAGCTGAGAGAATTCAGCACCACAAAACCAGCTCTCCAACAAATGCGAAAGGATATTCTCTAGACAAGAACACATAAAAGGTGTATAAACCGAATCCAAAACTATAAAGTAAATGGCAACGGGATCATACTCATCAATAATTACCTTAAACGTAAATGGGTTGAATGTCCCAACCAAAAGATAAAGACTGGATGAATGGATACAAAAACAAGACCCCTATATTAGTTGTCTACAAGAGACCCACCTTGAAACAAGGGACACATACAGACTGAAAGTGAAGTGCTAGAAAAAGATATTCCCTGCAAATAGAGACCAAAAGAAAGCAGGAGTAGTAATACTCATATCAGATAAAATAGACTTTAAAACAAAGGCTGTGAAAAGAGACAAAGAAGGACACTACATAATGATCAAAGGATCAATCCAAGAATAAGATATAACAATTATAAATATATATGCACTCAAAATAGGAGCACCGCAATATGTAAGACAAATGCTAACAAGTATGAAAAGGAAAATTAGCAATAACACAATAATAGTGGGAGACTTTAATACCCCACTCACACCTATGGACAGATCAGCTAAAAGACAATTAACAGAGAAACGCAAACTTTAAATGATACAATAGACCAGTTAGACCTAATTGATATCTATAGGACACTTCACTCAAAAATAATGAATTTCACCTTTTTCTCAAGTGCACACGGAACCTTCTCCAGAATAAATCACATTCTGGGCCATAAATATAGCCTTGGTAAATTCAAAAAAAAATTGAAATCATTCCAAGTATATTTTCTGACCATAATGCATTAAGATTAGATCTCAATTACAAGAGAAAAACTATTAAAAATTCCAACATATGGAGGCTGATCAACATGCTTCTGAATAACCAACAAATCACAGAAGATATCAAAAAGAAATCAAGATATGCATAGAAATGAATGAAAATGAAAACACAACAACCCAGAACCTCTGGGACACTGTAAAAGCAATGCTAAGGGGAAAGTTCATAGCAATACAGGCATACCTCAAGAAAGAAGAAAAAAGTCAAATAAATAACCTAACTACACCTAAAGCAACTAGAAAAGGAAGAAATGGAGAACCCCAGGGTTAGTAGAAGGAAAGAAATCTTAAAAATTAGGGCAGAAATAAATGCAAAAGAAACAAAAGAGACCATAACAAAAATCAACAGTGCCAAAAGCTGGTTCTTTAAGAGGATAAATAAAATTGACAAACCATTAACCAGACTCATCAAGAAACAAAGTGAGAAAAAAATCAAATCAATAAAATTAGAAATGAAAATGGAAAGATCACAACAGACAACAAAGAAATACAAAGGATCATAAGAGACTGCTGTCAGCAATTATATGCCAATAAAGTGGACAACGTGGAAGAAATGAACAAATTCCTAGAAAAGAACAACTTTCCAAAACTGAACCAGAAAGAAATAGAAAATCTTAACTGACCCAACACAAGCACAGAAATTGAAACTATTCCCAGAAATCTTCCAGCAAACAAAAGCCTAGGTCCAGACGGCTTCACAGCTGAATTCTACCAAAAATTTAGAGAAGAGCTAAAACACCTATCCTAGTCAAACTCTTCCAGAAAATTGCAGAGGAAGGTAAACTTCCAAACTCAATCTATGAGGTGACTATCATCCTAATACCAAAACCTGACAAAGATGCCACGAAAAAAGAAAACTACAGGCCAATATCACTGATGAACATAGATGAAAAAAATCCTTAACAAGATTCTAGCAATCAGAATCCAACAACACATCAAAAAGATCATACACCATGACCAAGTGGGCTTTATCCCAGGGATGCAAGGATTCTTCAATATCTGCAAATCAATCAATGTAATTCACCACATTAACAAATAGGAAAAGAAAAGCCATATGATTATCTCAATAGATGCAGAGAAAGCCTTTAAGAAAATTCAACACCCATTTATGATTTAAAAAAAAAAAAACCCTCCAGAAAGCAGGAATAGAAGGAACATACCTCAACATAATAAAAGCTATATATGACAAACCCACAGCTAACATTATCCTCAATGGTGAAAAACTGAAAGCATCTCCCCTAAAGTCAGAACAAGACAAGGGTGCCCACTTTCACCACTACTATTCAACATAGTTCTGGAAGTTTTGGCCACAAAAATCAGAGCAGAAAAAGAAATAGAAGGAATCCAAACTGCAAAAGAAGAAGTAAAACTCTCACTGTTTGCAGATGACATAATCCTCCACATAGAAAACCCTGAAGACTCCACCAGAAAATTACTAGAGCTAATCATTGAATACAGTAAAGTTGCAGGATATAAAATCAACACAGAGAAATCCCTTGCATTCTTATACACTAATAATGAGAAAATAGAAAAAGAAATTAAGGAAACAATTCCATTCACCACTGCAACAAAAAGAATAAAATACTTAGGAATATATCTACCTAAAGAAACTAAAGACCTATATATAGAAAAATATAAAACACTGGTGAAAGAAATCAAAGAGGACACTAATAGATGGAGAAATATACCAGGTTCGTGGATCAGAAGAATCAATATGGTGAAAATAAGTATACTACTCAAAGCAATCTATAGATTCAATGCAATCCCTATCAAGCTACCAGCGGTATTTTTCACAGAGCTAGAACAAATAATTTCACAATTTGTATGGAAATACAAAAAAACCTCTAATAGCCAAAGCAATCTTGAGAAAGAATAATGGAACTGGAGGAATCAACCTGCCTGACTTCAGGCTCTACTACAAAGCCACAGTCATCAAGACAGTATGGTACTGGTACAAAGACAGAAATATAGATCAATGGAACAAAATAGAAAGCTCAGAGATAAATCCACACACCTATGGACAGCTTATCTTCGACAAAATAAGCAAGAATATACAATGGATTTAAAACAACCTCTTTAACAAGTGGTGCTGGGAAAACTGGTCAACCACTTGTAAAAGAATGAAACTAGAACACTTTCTAACACCATATACAAAACTAAACTCAAAATCAATTAAAGATCTAAACGTAAGACCAGAAACTATAAAACTCCTAGAGGAGAACATAGGCAAAACACTCCGACATAAATCACAGCAGGACCCTCTATGACCCACCTCCCAGAATATTGAAAAATAAAAGCAATAATAAACAAATAAGACCTAATTAAAATTAAAAGCTTCTGGAACAACAAAGGAAACTATAAGCAAGGTGAAAAGACAGCCTTTGGAATGGGAGGAAATAATAACAAATGAAGCAACTGACAAACAACTAATCTCAAAGATATGCAAGCAACTTATGCAGCTCAATTCCAGAAAAATTAATGACCCAATCAAAAAATGGGCCAAAGAACTAAATAGACATTTCTCCAAAGAAGACATACAGATGGCTAATAAACACATGAAAAGATGCTCAACATCACTCATTATCAGAGAATGCAAATCAAAACCACAATGAGGTACCATTTCACGCCAGTCAGAATGGCTGCAATCCAAAAGTCTACAAGCAATAAATGCTGTAAAGGGTGTGGAAAAAAGGGAACCCTCTTACACTGTTGGTGGGAATGCAAACTAGTACAGCCACTATGAAGAACAGTGTGGAGATTCCTTAAAAACTGGAAATAGAACTGCCTTATGACCCAGCAATCTCACTGCTGGGCATACACACTGAGGAAACCAGAATTTAAAGAGACACGTGTACCCCAGTGTTCACTCCAGCACTGTTTATAATAGCCAGGACATGGAAGCAACCTAGATGTCCATCAGCAGATGAATGGATAAGAAAGCTGTGATACATATACACAATGGAATATTACTCAGCCATTAAAAAGAATACATTTGAATCAGTTCTAATGAGGTGGATGAAACTGGAGCTGATTATGCAGAGTGAAATAAGCCAGAAAGAAAAAACACCAATACAGTATACTAACACATATATATGGAATTTAGAAAGATGGTAACAATAACCCTGTATGCAAGATAGCAAAAGAGACACAGATGTATAGAACAGTCTTTTGGACTCTGTGGGAGAGGGAGTGGGTAGGATGATTTGGGACAATGGCATTGAAACATGTAAAATATCATATAAGAAACGAATTGCCAGTCTAGGTTTGCTGCAGGACACAGGATGCTGGGGTTGGTGCACTGGGATGACCCAGAGAGATGATACAGGGAGGGAGGTGGGAGGGGGTTCAAGACTGGGAACAGGTGTACATGCGTGGTGGATTCATGTTGATGTATGGCAAAACCAATACCATATTGTAAAGTAAAAAAATAAAATCTGAAAAAAAGAGTAAGTGTTTTCTAATTTCATGGCTGCACTCACCATCTGCAGTGATTTTGGAGCCCAAAAAAACAAAGTCAACCACTGTTTCCCCATATATCTGCAATAAGCCAGCAAATGTGGAAAACTCAGCAGTGGCCACAGGACTGGAAAAGGTCAGTTTTCATTCCAATCCTAAAGAAAGGTAATGCCAAAGAATGCTCAAACTACCACACAATTGCACTCATCTCACATGCTAGTAAAATAATGCTCAAAATTCTCCAAGCCAGGCTTCAGCAATACGTGAACTGTGAACTTCCTGATGTTCAAGCTGGTTTTAGAAAAGGCAGAGCAACCAGAGATCAAATTGCCAACATCTACTGGATCATCAAAAAAGCAAGAGAATTCCAGAAAAACATCTGTTTCTGCCTTATTGACTATGCCAAAGCCTTTGACTGTGTGGATAACAATAAATGGTGGACAATTCTGAAAGAGATGAGAATACCAGACCATCTGACCTACCTCTTGAGACATGTGTATGCAGGTCAGGAAGCAACAGTTACAACTGGACATGGAACAACAGACTGGTTCCAAATAGGGAAAGGAGTACGTCAAGGCTGTATACTGTCACCCTGCTTATTTAACTTATACGCAGATTACATCATGAGAAATGCTGAGCTGGAAGAAGTACAAGCTGGAATCAAGATTGCCGGGAGAAATATCAATAACCTCAGATATGCAGATGACAGCACCTTTATGGCAGAAAGTGAAGAACTAAAGAGCCTCTTGATGAAAGTGTAAGAGGAAAGCGAAAAAGTTGGCTTAAAGCTCAACATTCAGAAAAGTAAGACCATGGCATGCGGTCCCATCACTTCATGGCAAATAAATGGGGAAACAGTGGAAACTGGCTGACTTTATTTTTGGGGCCCCAAATTCCTGCAGATGGTGACTGTAGTCATGATATTAAAGGATGCTTACTCCTTGGAAGGAAATTTATGACCAACCTAGACAGCATATTAAAAAGCAGAGACATTAGTTTCCCACCAAAGTCCATCTAGTCAAGGCTATGGTTTTTTCCAGTAGTCATGTATGGATGTTAGAGTTGGACTATAAAGAAAGCTGAGCACTGAAGAATTTATGCTTTTGAACTGTGTTGTTGGAGAAGACTCTTGAGAGTCTTTTGGACTGCAAGGAGATCCAATCAGTCCATCATCAAGGAAATCAGTACTGAGTACTCATTGGAAGGACTGATTCTGAAGCTGGAACTCCAATAGTTTGGTCACCTGATGCAAAGATCTGATTCATTTGAAAAGACCCTGATGCTGGGAAAATTTGAGGGCAGTAGGAGAAGGGATGACAGAGAATGAGATGGCTGGATGGCATCACCAACTCAACAGACATGAGTTTAGGTAAACTCCAGGAGTTGTTGATGGAAAGGGAGGCCTGGCCTGCTGCAGTTCAAGGGGTTGCAAAGAGTCGGACACGACTGAGTGCCTGAACTGAACTGATCAAGTTATCCGCAGATAAAGTATGCTCACTCCGTTGTGTTCAATTCTGTGCAACCCCATGGATTACAGCCTTCCAGGCTCCTCTGTCCATGGAATTTTCCTGGTAAGAATACTCTAGTGGATTGCCATTTTTCCTCCAGGGGATCTTCCTGACCTAGGGATCGAGCATTCATTCCCTGCATTGAGAGGTGGATTCTTGACCACTGTGCCACCTGGGAAGTGGCAGGGTTAAAGTTGAAAGAAAGTAAATGTCCATCTTCACTGAGAAAAGACTTAGTAAATCAGAGTAAGCCTATGCTATGGTGGATCAGGGGTGAAGAACCCACCTGCCAATGCAGAAAACTCAGGTTCCAGCCCTGATTCTGGAAGATCCCCTAGAGTAGGAAATGGCTACCCATTCCAGTATTCTTGCCTGGAAAACCCCATGGACAGGATTCTGATGGGCTACAATCCATAGGGTTGTGGTGTAGAACACAATCGAGCAACTAAACAACAAAACAATAAAAGAAATCAGAACCAGTTGAGAATCTGTGTGAGGATATGACACATTCCTGTTCTTAAGAGTATGTTTCCACCATGTGATTGTGGGTATTACTTTTGACATTTTAAAAATTTGACTGTGTGGGTCTTAGGTGCAGCATGCAGGATCTTCAGTGAAGCATGTGGGCTCTTATTTAATAGTTGCAGCATGTGGCATCTAGTTGGCTCACCAGGAATTGAACCTGGGCCCCCGCATTGAGAGTGTGGAATCTGAACCACTGGACTACCAGGGAAGTCCCTGACATAAGTATTTTCTTTATTTGGGAAAATAATAGTCTGTACTGTTAAATTAATGAGCTTCCCACATGGCACAATGGTAAAGAATCCGCCTGCTAATGCAGGAGATGAAAGAGGTGCAGGTTCTGTCCCTGGGTTGAGAGGATCTCTTGGGAAAAGAAATGGCAACCCACTCCAGTATTCGTGCCTGGAAAATTCCATGGACAGAGGAGCCTGCTGGGCTACAGTCTATGTTGCAAAGAGTCGAACATGACTGAGTGACTGGGTATGAACACACTGTTAGATTAAGAAATAATCTTTCCCAGTCTTGTTCTTTTAAACATTGAAATTGATTCTGGGTTTGATGAAAGTCTATACCACTGCAGAGGACATGTATGGATTTTGTAACCCAGTGTCCATTTCCCTTCTCTTGGTACTGGTACGCTGTCACTCTTGAAAACTGCCCCTTTCCTTTTCTCTAGGCCATTGTGATTGTGATAGAGTTGACTTCACATTTGATTCCAGGGGGTGGGCATGTGGCTCAGGTCTGGCCATTGAAGGACCACTTTCCTCCTGCTGCAGTGATATCATCCAACCAGTGACACTTTGTTTCTCTAGGGGAGGTAGGCTGGTAACAGACAGAGGTGAAGTTGGAGCAGCAAGTCTTGAGTATTACTGAATTGAAGGATCATAATTGTATTTCTTACTTAACTAATGTGGTCTGAAGACTTGGCCCTTCTTTATTACTTCAAGGGAGAAACAGGCCTATTTTCTTAAGAGGTTAGCTGCTTGCTCATCAACTTATATCATGGTTAAAAAGGACACAAATAAGTCAAAGGAGAGGAGGGACATGGCAAGGGGCAGCTGGAGGAAGGGGACAAAAAGAGGACCATCCCTTTCCAGACAGGGCACCCAGAATTGACCCAAAAGTGGGCCATATAATGGATACAGCAAAGCCTGTGCCATCCACAGTTCTTTTAAGAGCTGTATAATAATCCTCACAATGTGTAATCCATAGTTATTTTTGCCAGTTTCTTGTAATTAGGCCTTTAGGCTGTTTGCAATTTTTCAATATTATAAACAATGCTGAAATGGACATCGCGGTACATTTGTTTTTGTGTAATATATTATCTGGACAAGGAAATGGCAAACCATGCCAGTATTTTTGCCTGAGAAATCCCATGGACAGAGGAGCCTGGTGGGCTACAGTCCATGGAACTGTAAGTCAGACATGGCTGAGTTACCAAACCACTACCACCAACACATTATGTACATTTAATAAGGATTGTTGAGTGAAAGAGTAATCTTTTTTAAAATGTTTTATACATATTACCAAATATGTTTTATACATATTCCCATGCCCTCCAAAAAGGTTGCATCGATTTGACTCCAACCAATTGGGTATGAAAGTGTCCATTTTTGTACTGCCTACCCTGAATTTGTCTGTTTGTTGTTTAGTCACTAAACTGTACCCAACTCTTTTGCAATGCTATGGACTGTAGCCCACCAGGCTCCTCTGTCTATGTCCGTGGGGTTTTCCAGGCAAGAATAATGGAGTGAGTTGCCATTTCCTTTTTCAGGGAATCTTCCCAAACCAGGGATCAAACTCGCATCTACTGCTTGGCAGGCAGATTCTTTATTTTACCACTGAGCCACCTGGGAAGCCCATTTTCAGCTTAGCATGGCATAATAAAATAATAATACACCCCAGCCTAGGTTGTTTGAGGGCTTTCTTGGTACCTCAGCTGGTAAAGAATCCACTGGCAATGCAGGAGACCCCAGTTCCATTCCTGGGTTGGGAAGATTCCCTTGAGAAGGGATAGGCTACCCACTCCAGTATTCTTGGGCTTCCCTGGTGGCTCAGACAGTAAAGAATCTGCCTGCAATGCAGGGGACCTGGGTTCCATCCCTGGGTTGGAGAGATCCCCTGAAGGAGGGCATGGGAACCCACTTCAATATTCTTGCCTGGAGAATACCCGTGAACAGAGGAACCTGGCAGGCTACAGTCCATGGGGTCGCAAAGAGTCGGACAGGATTGTGCGAGTAACCACAGCACATTAGGAACAATGTTTGTGAATAAATTTGCCGATTTAGATGAAAATAACGAATTCCTTGAATGACACAAATTCCCAAAACTAATTCAAGATGAAATTGGGAAATCTTAATACCCCTAAATCTATCAAAGATATGGAACAGAAAACTCCAGGCCCATGTGACTTTACTAGTGAAATATTTAAACTTAACTAATGAAATATTTAAAGGAGGAATATCACCAATCCTATACAAATTCTGTCAGAAAGTAGAGGAGGGGAAACACTTCTCAAACCATTTTATGAGGCCAGTCTTACAAAATACCAAAACCATATGAAGATATTGCAAGCAAAGAAAACCATCGACCAATATCCTTCATTAAGTTAAGCACAAAAAATGAAATGTTAGCAAATTCAATCCAGAAACACATAAAGCATTATGACCAAATAAGATCTATCCCAATAACAAAAGATTGTTTATGCATTAAACAACCAGGATTATCCATCATATTAAGAAAACATAGGAGAAAAACCATATGATAATTTCAATAGATGCCAGAAAAGCATTTGACAATATTCAACAACGACTGTGATAAAAACTGTCAGAAAACTAGGACTACAAACAGACTTCCTTAATCTGATCAAGGTAATCTACAAAACTCTTACAGCTAACATGATAATGCAGGAAAATCTAATCCCTCCACTGGGGGTGGGGGAAGGCTGCTGACCTAGGATTTGGAGGGGCACCTAGAGGTCTATCCAGCGTCAGGGGTGGGCATCAAGGGGCTGGATTGAAGTGCCTGCCCCCTCCTCGGGCAGTGGCCCTGATCCAGTCACCTACTATGGCACCAGCGGTTCCCTGGCATATGCACCCCATGCCCAAGCAGTGCTGCCCCAGCCCCGTGGTCACCCCCCACGGGGGGCCAGTGCTTGTTGACTTGATCCCCTCTCATAAACAGCATTAGACTAGCACTCAGCAGTCCAGCAGACACAGGGTCACCTCCCAGTTGAGGGCCCCTGGCACCTCCAGCCACAAGACTTTGTTCCTGGGGAGGGAAAGCCCATGAGAGTTGTGCCAGCAGAGGGCCAAGAGACTGGGGGTGTTTTGGGGGACATTGCCCTTCCCGTAGCCCTTTAATCCAGCCAGTACTACCACTGCTTCTGGGGGCCTGATGTAAGTCCCCAGCCTAGAGTTCCTGCAGTCTGAGCACCTGGAGCCCCAGGCAGCCCAGCCCCATGCCATCCCCAGTGAGTGCAATAGCAGTCCTCGCTTCCCTCCCCCAGGGGGCAGGCACAGCCCTCTCCACATCCCTAGTCTCAGGACTCCAGAGCTGGGTTGCCCCACTCCCATGTGAAGCCATCTGTGCAAGTACACACACACAGATACCCATGTGCATTCATCTGACCTGTGCTCTCTTTCATGCACACACACTCCCATATACGTGCACCTGACCACATACTACCTACTGCACTCACATGCATGCCCAAATGCAAGCACCTGAGCATGTGCTCGCTCTGCCTCTCTCAGACACACACACACATGCCTATGTTCATGTACCTGTGAATGTGCTCTTTCTCACACACATGCACATGCCTATGTGCATGCACCTGTGCATGCGCTCTCTCTCTTAAACACACACGCATGCACACACCTATGTACATGCAGCTGTGCAGGCACTCTCTCTCACACACACACACACATGCCCATGAGCAGGCACCTGTGCACAGGCACTCTCTCTTGGCACACACACAGACATGCATGCTCACACACCCATGTGCATGCATCTAACCACACGCTTCTCCTACTCACATATACATGCCCATGTGCAAATATCTACACAAATAGACACATGCACACACCTATGTGCATGAATCTGTGCACGTGCTCTCTCATAAACACACCCATTCACACACCCATGTGCATGCACCTGCCCAAGTGTTCACGCACACAGATGCACCTACACACACGTGACCTACATGTGGGACACCAGAGGGCGAGACTGGCCCTGACCCAGGGGTGCCCGACTCCCTTCCAGAAGTCAATGACAAGGACCCATACTCAGCAGGATGGTCACCTGTGAGAGATGCCAGGTTGGCAGCAGTGCAATCTTGAAAGTGCACAGAGACAGGAGCTCACTTGAAGTTTGCAGGCTTGGACTGGAAACACGTGCCTTGAAGAGTGGGGCAGGGTCTGTTTGAGCATGCGCACTAAGGAACTGCTCCCACACCAAAGGGTGGAGCGCCACCCAGAGGCCTCATGGCTGAGCCGTTTATCAGGTTTCTGTGCCTGAGGCAGGGCTGACCTAGAGGGCCCAGAACACGTGGGTGTGTGCCCATGTGCATTGGGGCTACATGGTGCGTGAATGAGTGAAACTTCAGCAGAGCACCCATTGTTGGTGGGAGCCAATCGTGAGGCAGGACCAAGGTGCGTGTGAGCAGCCGCTCTGCTGATGCTGCGCTGCAGATCTGACCACAGGGCTGGTATCTGTAGGGATAGTTCAGTCTTTCCCACCATGGAGGGAGGGGAGAGCGGTTCAAGATGGAGTTTGAGGCACACAGCGGAGGAGTCACGAGGGCAGCCAATGAAGAGGCAGGTGCCGTGGCCTTTGCAGGAGGCACAGCACATGGCAGGCATGGTGATCTGGGTGGTGCTGGTGGCCGGGATGGCCCTCGTGACCCAGCTGGCCCTGGTGTTGCCATCAGTCCTGGAATCCCTGGCGACCCTGGTGACCTGGCCAATCCCAGAGGCCCCAGCACTTTAGGAGAGTCAGGTGGCACAACCAGTGCCATTCCACAGATCCCAGGGGCCCCCAAGCACCAGGGCCTGGTGGAGATGCTGCACCCAGAGCCAGAGTTCTGAGTAACCCGAGCCCTCTGCTGCTGCTGCTGCTGCTAAGTCGCTATTCCAGGAGCCCTGGTGGCCACGGGGGTAGTGTGGGCTAGGGGTGGTTTGGAGGGTTGCAGGTGGTCGGGACTAAAAACTGTAGGAGGAGGGTACTCTGGGGGGTTGCAGGGTATGGGTCAAGGGTGGTCTGGCTGCCAGGGGAAGGTAGTGAAGAAAAGCAACCTGAAGGGATCCAGAGGGTCAGGGTAGTGATATCCAGGGTGTCCTCAGGGTATAGGCTGGGAAGTTTGGACAGCCTAAGCAACGTCCTTGTGGGAGAAGGTGGGTCTCATTGTGCAGGGAGCCTGATGTACAGGCAAAATGAGAAATGTGGATGTTGCCTTAACCATATCTCCACCAGCAACCTCACTGTGCCTTTTCTCATTGCTCACAGAGGCGGAGATTGTCCGCCTCTTCCTGTCTCAAAGTACTCTACTGCAAGGGCAGATTCAGAAGGAGCTCAATGTTAATGGACGCTTGTTGGTTCTGTCAGTTCTAAAGGGGGCTGGGGCAGGGGAGGGGTGGTGGGTGGTGACCAGTTTCAGCTCAGGAGGAGCCATAATGGAGGGTTAAGCCTAGAGGAGAAATGTGGTGCTCTGGGCTTGTCGGGGTGCGGGGACAGAGGGAAGACATGCTCCTCATCTTTCTTCTCCGTGGGAACTTGAATTTCATTTTCCCTCCCTTTTAACCAATTGACTGCTGAAGACCTTGGCCTGCTCCAGACGTCCATCAGCTTTTGTTTGGAGCAGCTTTCCCTGGTGATCTGGACCCTGAAGTACGTGGCGCCCCCCCGCTTTTTGCTAAGTCTCAGCACAGAAGAAGGGCTTAAGCCTAGGCTATGTGCCCTAACTTCAAGTGTCCTTCCCCAGGGCATTGCTTTCTGCAGTAGTTGGATCAGGCTTTATGTTGTGCCTGTGGTATTGCTTGGGGGCTCAGGGTTCACATAGCTTGTTTGGTGATTGTTAACTGCAGAAAATAAAACTGAGCTACTGTGCTGTCTCTGACTTGACTTTTACCTTCTGCACTTCTTCATACTGCATTTGTCTTCTGGTCGGAGGGGAGGTTCTGAAATTCAAATATTCAAGGAGTACAACATAAGTGAAAAGACAATGTAAGAACTGGGAGAATAAGAAAGTTGTGTACTGCCATTCAGTATTGATTTTGGAATATTTTCTCACATTTATAGTTATATATAAACTACCAGAATGTTGTTGTTCAATCTCTTAAGTTGTGTTCAGTCAACTCGTTGAGACCCCATAGACTGTAGCACACCAGGCTCTGTGTCCCCACTGTCTCCTGGAATTTGCTCATCATATTCATGCCCGTTGAGTTGGTGGTGCTATCTAACCATCTCATCTTCTGTGGTCCCCTTCTCCTTTTGCCTTCAATCTTTTTCAGCATCAGGGTCTTTTCCAGTGAGTCAGCTTTTCAAATCTGCTGGCCAAAATGTTGATGCTTTGGCTTCAGCATCAGTCCTTCCAATGAATATTGAGGACTGATTTCCTTTAGAATGGACTGGTTTGATGTCCTTGCAGTCCAAGGCACTCTCAAGAGTATCCTTGTATCCTGAGACCTTGCTAAACTCTCTAATAATTAATTGTAATAGCTCTTTTGTAGATCCCATTGAACTTCCTACTTAGACATTTTGTCTGTAAATAAATGCACATTTATTTCTTCCTTTCCAATTGATGCATTTTAACTGAGTTCTATTAAAATGAAATCTCCAACACTTTGGTAACCTGATACAAAGAGCCAGCTCAATGGCAAAGACCCTGATGCTGGGGCAGATTGAAGGCAGGAGGAGAAGGGAAGGACACAGGATGAGATGGTTGGATGGCATGACAACTCAATGGACATGAGTTTGAGCAAGTTCTGGGACTTGGTGAAGGACGGGGAAGCCTGGCCTGCTGCAGTCCATGTGGTTGCAAATAGACATGACTGAGCATCTGAATGACATCAACACACTGATTTCTGTTATAATGCATTGGATTTTCCTGCTTCTTAGCTTCCTGGTAATTTTAGATTGGATGAGAAGCAATATCCAATTTCCCTTGCATGCTTTATATTTTTCTATTCTTAAACTTATTCTTGGGCTTTATTCTGGAATCCTGTTAAGTTGCTTGGAATCAGTTTGTTTCTTTTGGGTCTTACTTTTTAAGATTGTCTACACAGGATCAGTGGAGAACTTCATGTAGGATGAACTTAATTAACTGAAATCTTCAATGTCCAAGAAGGCTATAGCTGGAAACAGGGACTCTCTTTAAAAGTTTCATTTATGAAAAGTCTTTATTTTTGACTGTGCTGCCTCTTGTTTACTGTGTGCAGGTTTTCTGTACTTGAAGGCAGTGGTGGCTACTCTAATTCTTGTTCTCAGGCTTCTCACTGCAGAGGCTTCTCTGTCGAGAAGCAGGGACTCTAGATAGTGGTGAGCTCAGTTGTATTGGCACACGAGCTTAGTTGCCCTGGGCATATGGGATCTTCCTAGCCCAGGGATCGAACCCATGTGCCCTGGATTGGCAGGCAGACTCTTTACCACTGGACCACCAGGGAAGCCAAAACAAGGACCCTTATACAGTATCAGAGTGGAAGTAAAATCTATCTGGACATTTGATTGGCACTTTCTATTAAATTTTAAGGTGTACATATCCATTGATCCACTTTTGGGATCAATCATAGGAAAATTGTTGTATATGTGCACAAAACATAATTGACCACAGTATTAACACAGTGTGACTGCATCTTAACTAATTATATCTGAAAAACCCTATTTCCAAATTAAGTAACATCCACAGGCTCCAGGGGTTGGGACATCAACATCTTTTCGGGGGACACAATCCAACCCATAGTCACCCTCCACCACCTCCCACTTCACTCTGAGCACAAGCCCTCAGCATGTCCCCTGAGGCCTACACATCCAGTCCCTGTCAGCTCTCGGCCCCCTGTCTTGCTGCTCTCCTGTTCACCCACTCTGCTCCAGCCACACTGGTCTCCTCACGCTCCCAAACCTCCCTCAAGTCTTCACTCAGTCTCTGCTTCACAACGAAGCCAACCCCAACCACCCAGTTAAAAATGGAAAATCACTCTTCCAAGCACTCCCTCTTCTTTTTCTTGCTGCACTTCCTACCAGAGTTCTCACCATCTTCCCATAGGTTACATAGTGTAGTTGTTTTTGTTTCTTTTGTTTTCACACTTTTTAATTTTACTTTTTCTTAAATAATAATTGCTTTATATAATGCTTTTGTTTTCTATTGAACCTCAACATGAATCAGCCATATGTATACATATATCCCCTCCCTTTGGAACTTCTTTCCCATCTCCCTCTGCATCCCACACCACAGGTTGATACAGAGCCCCTGTTTGAGTTTCCTGAGCCATACAGCAAATTCCCATTGGCTATCTATTTTACATACAGTAATGCAAGTTGCCATGTTACTCTTTTCATACATCTCACCCTCTCCTCTCCTTTCCCCATGTCCACAACTCTATTCTCTATATCCGTTTCTCCATTGCTACCCTGTAAGTAAACTCAATACCATTTTTCTAGATTCCATATATATACATTAGAATGCGATATTTCTCTTTCTCTTCCTGACTTACTTCACTCTGTATAATAGGTTCTAGGTTCATCCACCAAATTAGAACTGACTCAAAGGCATTCTTTTTAATGACTGAGTAATATTCTATTGTGTATATTTAGCACAGTTTCTTTATCTATTCATCTGTTGATGGACATCTAGGTTCCTTCCATGTTCTAGCTATTGTAAATGGTGCTGCAATGAACAATGGGGTACATGTGTCTTTTTCAGTTTTGGTTTCTTCAGGGTATATGTCTAGTAGTGGGATTTCTGGGTCATATGGTGGTTTTATTCCTAGTTTTTAAAGGAATCTCCATACCGTCTTCCACAGTAGCTGTATCAATTTACATTCCCACCAACAGTGCAAGAGCATTCCCTTTTCTCCACACCCTCTTCAACATTTATTGTCTGTAGACTTTTTGATGATGGCCATTCTGACTGGTGTGAGGTGATATCTCATTGTAGTATTGATTTGCATTTCTCTGATAATGAGCAATGTTGAGCATCTTTTCATGTGTTTGTTAGCCATCTGTATGTCTTCCTTGGAGAAATGTTTGTTAAGATCTTTCCCCACTTTTTGATTGGGTTGTTTGTTTTTCTGTTATTGAGTTGTATGAGCTGCTTGTATATTTTGTGAATTAATCCTTTGTTAGTTGTTTCATTTGCTATTATTGTCTCCCATTCTGAGGGTTGTCTTTTCACCTTGCTTAGTGTTTCCTTTGCTGTGCAAAAGCTTTTAAGATTAATAAGTTCCCTCTTGTTTACTTTGTTTTTATTTCCATTTCTCAGGTCATAGAGGATCTTGCTTTGATTTATGTCATCGAGTGTATTGCCTCTGTTTTCCTCTAAGAGTTTTATAGTTTCTGGTCTTCCATTTAGGTCTTGAATCCATTTTGAGTTTATCTTAGTGTATGGTGTTTCATTCTTTTATATGTAGCTGTCCAGTTTATCCAGCAACATTTATTGAAGAGGCTGTCTTTGCCCCATTGTATATTCTTGCCTCCTTTGTCAAAAATAAGGTACCCATAGGTGCATAGGCTTATATCTGGGTTTTCTATCACACTACATTCGTCTATATTTCTATTTTTGTGCCAGTACCATACTGTCTTGATGACTGTAGCTTTGTAGTATAATCTGAAATCAAGAATGTTGATTCTTGCAGCTCCATCCTTCTTTCTCAAGACTGCTTTGGCTATTTGGGGTCTTTTGTATTTCCATATGAATTGTGAAATTTTTTGTTCTAGTTCTGTGAAAAATGTCATTGGTAATTTGATAGGGATCACATTGAATCTGTAGATTTATTTTCACAATATGGATTCTTCCTACCCAGGAACATGAAATATCTCTCCATCTGCTTATGTCATCTTTGATTTCTTTCATTAGTGTCTTAAAATTTTCTGTGTACAGTTCCTTTGTCTCCTTAGATAAGTCTATTCCTAGATATTTAATTCTTCCTGTTGCAATGGCAAATGGGAATGATTCCTTAATTTCTCTTTGTGATTATTCATTGTTAGTATATAGAAATGCAAGTGATTTCTGTTTATTGTTTTTGTATCTTGCTACTTTGCTAAATTCACTGATTAGTTCTGACACTATCTTTAGGGTTTTCTATGACACTATCATGTCATCAGCAAGCAGTGAGAGCTTTGCTTCTTCTTTTACAATCTGGATTCCTTTTATTTCTTTATCTTCTCTGATTCCTGTAGCTTGGACTTCCAGAACTATGTTGAATAATAGTCATGAAAGTGGGCACCCTTGTCTTGTTCCTGATCTTAGGGGAATGCTTTCAGTTTTTCACCATTGAGAATAATGTTTGCTGTAAGCTTATCATATATGGCTTTTACTATGTTGAAGTAGGTTCCTTCTATGCCCATTTTTGAAGAGTTTTAATCATAAATGGGTGTTGAATTTTGTCAAAGGCTTTTATTATGCATCTATTGAGATCATTATATGGTTTTTATCTTTCAAATTGTTAATGTGGTGTATCACATTGACTGATGTGTGTATACTGAAGATTCCTTGCATCCCTGGAATAAACCCAACTTGGTGTATGATCTTGGTGTATGAGCTTTTGGTGTGTTGCTGAATTCTGTTTGCTAAAATTTTGTTAAGGATTTTTGCATCTATGTTCATTGGTGATATTGGCTTGCAGTTTTTTTTTTTGTGTTGTCTTAGTCTGGTTTCGGTTTCAGGGTGATAGTGGCCTCATAGAATGGGTTTGGAAGTGTTCCTTCCTCTGCAATTTTTGAAAGAGTTTTAGAAGGACAGGAATTAGTTCTTCTCTAAACGTTTGATAGAATCCCCCTGTGAAGGCATCTGGTTCTGGGCTTTTGTTTTGTTTTGTTTTGAGATTTTTAATCACAGCTTCACTTTCAGTGCTTGTAATTGGGTTGTTCATAATTTCTATTACTTCCTGGTTCAGTCTTGAAAGATTTAACTTTTCTATGAATCTGCTCATTTCTTCCAGGTTATCCTGACTCTAGAACTCCATGGACTGTACCTTGCCAGGCTCCTCTATACATGGAGTTTTCTAGGTAAGAGTACTGGAGTGGGTTGCCATTTCCTTCTCCAGGGGATCTTCCCAACCCAGGAATCGAACCCAGGTCTCCCACATTGCAAGGAGATGCTTTACCATCTGAGCCACCAGGGAAGCCTTATTGCCATACAGTTATTCTTAATATTCTCTTATAATCTTTTGTATTTCTCCATTGTCTGTTGTAACCTCACCTTTTTCATTTCTAATTTTGTTGATTTGATCTTCTCTCTTTTTTTCTTGGTGAATCTGGCCAAAGGTTTATCAATTTTGTTTATCTTCTCGAAGAACCAACTTTTGGTTTTATTAATCTTTACTACTGTTTCTTTCATTTCTTTTTCATTTATTTCTGCTCAGATCTTTATGATTTCTTTCCTTCTACTAATTTTGAGTTTTTTTCCTTACTTCTCCAGTTGTTATAGGTGTAAAGTTAGGTTGTCTGTTTGATGTTTTTCTTGTTTCTTGAGGTAGGATTGTATTGCTATAGACTTCCCTATTTGAACTGCTTTTGCTGCATCTCTTAAGTTTTGAATTGCTGTGTATTCATTGTCATTTGTTTCTTGAAATTTTTGACTTCCCTTTTGATTTCTTTAGTAACCTGTTGCTTATTTAGAACCATATAGTTTAATCTCCATGTGTTTGTGTTTCTTACAATATTTTTCTTATAGTTGATATCTAGTCTCATAGTGTTGTGGTCGGAGAAGAAGCTTCATAGAATTTTAATTTTCTTAAATTTACTGAGGCTTTATTTGTGACACAAGATGTGGTCTATCCTGGAGAATGTTCCATGTGCACCTGAGAAAAAGGTTTATTCTTCTTCATTTGGATGGAATGTCCCAGAGATATCAATGAGATTCATCTCATCCAATGTATGGTTTATGACTTGTGTTTCCTTATTAATTTTCTGTTTTGATGATCTGTGCATTGGTGTGAGTGGCGTGTTAAAGTCTCCTACTATTATTGTGTTACTGTCAATTTCTTCTTTTATGTCTATTAGTGTTTGTCTTATGTACTGAGGTGCTCCTATGTTGGGTGCATGGATATTTACAATTGTTATGTCTTTCTCTTGGATTGATCCTTTGATCATTATGTAGTGTCCTTCGTTGTATCTTGTAATCTTCTTTATTTTAAGGTGTATTTTGTCTGATATGAGGATTGGTACTCCAGCTTTCTTTTGCTTCCCATTTGCATGGAATATATTTTTCCATCCTCTCACTTTCAGTCTATATGTACTTTTATGTCTGAAGTGGGTTTATTGTAGACAGCATATATATAGGTCTTATTTTTGTATCCATTTAGCCAGGCTGTGTCTTTTGGTTGGAGCATTTAATCCATTTACGTTTAAAGTAATTATTAGAACAGACTTTTGGACTCTGTGGGAGAGGAAGAGGGTGGGATGATTTGGGAGAATGGCATTGAAACATGTATAATATCATGTAAGAAATGAATCGCCAGTCTAGGTTCGATGCAGGATACAGGATGCTTGGAGCTGGTGCACTGGGATGACCCAAAGAGATGGTATGGGGAGGGGAGGTGGGAGGGGGGTTCAGGATTGGGGACTCATGTACACCTGTGGCGGATCATGTTGATGTATGGCAAAACAAATGCAGTATTGTAAAGTAAAATAAAGTAAAAATAATAATAATAAGTAATTATTGATATATAGATTCCTTTTGCCACTTTCTTAATTAATTTGGGTGGATTTTGTAGATCTTTCTCCTTCTCTTGTATTTCTTGACTATATAAGTCCCTTTAGTTTTTGTTGTCAGACTGGTTTGGTGGTACTGAATTCTCTTCACTTTTGCTTGTCTGAAAAGCTTTAAATTTCACGATCAATTTTGAATGAGATCCTTGCCAGGTACAGTAAATTTGGTTGTCGGTTTTCCCTTTCAGTACTTTAAATATATCCTGCCATTGCCTTCTGGCCTGCAGAGTTTCTGCTGAAAGATCAGCTGTTAAATGTATGGGATTTCCCTTGTATGTTACTTGCTGCTTTTTCCTTGCTGATTTTAATATTCTTTATTTGTGTTTAGTCTTTCTTAGTTTGATTAGTATGTGTCTTGGCATGTTTCTGCTTGGGTTTATCCTGTATGGAACTCTCTGTGCTTCTTAGACTTGACTGACAATTTCTTTTTCCATGTTGGGGAAACTTTCAACTATAATCTTTTCAAAAAATTTCTCATACCCTTTCTTTTTCTCTTTTTCTTCTGAGACTCCTGTAATTTGAATGTTGGTGCCTTTGATATTATCCCAGAAGTCTCTGAGAATATCCTCAGTTCTTTTCATTCTTTTTACTTTATTCTGCTCTTCAGGAGTTATTTCTGCCATTTTATCTTCTAGCTCACTGATTCATTTTTCTGCTTTAGATATTCTGCTATTGATTCCTTCCAGAGTATTTTTCATTTCAGTAACTGTGTTGTTTGTCTCTGTGTATTTATTCTATAATTCTCCTGCTGCTGCTGCTGCTGCTGCTAAGTCGCTTCAGTTGTGTCCAACTCTGTATGACCCCATAGACGGGAGACCACCAGGCTCCCCCCGTCCCTGGGATTCTCCAGGCAAGAACACTGGAGTAGGTTGCCATTTCCTTCTCCAATGCATGAAAGTGAAAAGTGAAAGTGAAGTCACTCAGTAGTGTCCGACCCTTAGCGACCCTAGGGACTGCATCCTACCAGGCTCCTCCATCCATGGGATTTTCCAGGCAAGAGTACTGGAGTGGGATGCCGTTACCTTCTCTGCTATAATTCTCCTAAGTCTTTGTTAATTGATTCGTGCATTCCCTCCATTTTGTTTTCAAGGTTTTTGATAATCTTTACTATTATTATTCTGAATTATTTTTCACGTAGTTTGCCTATTTCCTCTTCATTTATTTGGACTTCTGTGTTTGTAATTTGTTCCTTCATTGGAGTAGTATTTCTCTGCCTTGTCATTTTTTTTAACATATTGTGTTTGAGGTCTCCTTTTCCTAGGATTCAGGGTTGTATTCTTTCTATGTTTTGGTTTCTGCCCTCCTAAGGTTGGTCCAGTGGTTTGTGTAAGCTTCTATATGGTGAGATTTGTGCTGAGTTTTTGTTTGTTTGTCGTCTGATGGGCAAGGCTGAATGAGGTGGTAATCCTGTCTGCTGATGATTGGGTTTGTATTTTTGTTTTGTTTGTTGTTTCCAGGGTGCTACTGATGGTTGAGTGATGCCAGGTCTTCTACTGAAGTGGTTTCCTTTCTGTGAGTTATTGCTATTTGATACTCCCTAGGGTTAGTTCTCTGGTAGTCTAGGGTCTTGGTGTCAGTGCTCCCACTCCAAAGGCTCCAGGCTTGATCTCAGGTCAGAAATGAAGATTCACACTTGGTATGTTATGGCATTAAATGAGATTAAAACAAATACCACAAAAGGAGAAGTCAAAGATGAACCCCAGGTAAATGTCAGTTACAAAATCAGACAAGTAATATTTAAAATAATGGAATATACACATATACATATATACCCATCAGTTCAGTTCAGTTCAGTTCGGTCACACAGTCATGTCCAATTCTTTGCAACCCATAAGCAAAGTCAAAAGAGTCCACCAAAAATAAAGTACAGTAGATTGACCTAGTGAACTCAGGATATCAAAATTGTATCTACCAGTTAACAAAAAAATTAACTAAAGCACAAACTAAAAAAAAAAAAAAAAAAAAACTAAAGCAAGGTGCCAAATGGTGAATAAAGCAATGAAAAGAAAACTAACAAATATGTAGAGAGGAAAGGAAAAAGAAAAGAATAGATATGCCAAGTAAAATAAAAATAGAGAAAGAAGATTTATATACATTAAATTTTAACAGCAAGGGGAAAAGAATGGTAAGAAAAGAAAACAAAGGAATAAATGTTAAAAAATAGTCTTAAATATTAAAATTAAAAAGAGAAAAGATAAAAAGGCAAACTCCACAGAAGTGCAAAAGCCCACAGAACCAGAGGTTTATAACAACAATAAAAAGTGTGCTTAGTATATATGTACATTCATTTAAAAAAATCAAAACAGCCCAACAAAAATAAAGTACCATAGACTGACCCAATGAACAAAGGAAACCAAAAATTATATCTTCCAGTTAAGAACAAAACTAGTGAAAGCACAAACTGGAAATAAAACTAAAGCAAGGTGCCAATTAGGGAATAAAGGAATGAAATGAAAGTACAACTAACAAATTTGTTGAGAAGAAAGGAAAGAATAGATATGTAAAGTTAAGTAGAGATAGATAAAGAAGATTTATATACATTGAAGTTTAATTGAAAGGGGAAAAGAACAGTAGAAAAAGCAATGAATAAATGTAGAAAAATAGTAATAGGTTTAAAAATTTTAAATTAAAACTAAAAAAGAGGGAAAAAAAGAAAACTCAACATAATGGTAAAATCTGAACGTAGATACAGAGGTTTATAACAACAATAAAAATGTGACTGAGGGGGTAAAAATAACAACAACTCAAAAGCTTAATTAGATTCCATAGTGCCAATAACATTGACAACTAAAACAGGGGGAGAAAAAAGGAAAAAATTTTAAAAATCCTTAAGAATCCACAGAACAAGTGAAAAGATCCAACTCTCACATGCATATATGACTACTGGAAAAACCAAAGCTTTGACTAGACGGACCTTTGTCAGCAAAGCAATGTCTCCACTTTTTAATATGCTGTCTAGGTTGGTCATAGCTTTTCTTTCAAGGAGCAAGTTTCTTTTAATTTCATAGCTGAGGTCACCATCTTCAGTGATTTTGGAGCCCCCCGCCCCAGCAAGAAATCTGTCAATATTTCCATTCTTTCCCTGTCTATTTGCCATGAAGTGATGGGACTGGATGCCATGATTTTAGTTTTCTGAATATTGAGTTTTAAGCCAACCTTTTTCACTCACTTTTTTCACTTTCTTCAAGAGGATCTTTAGTTCTTCACTTTCTGCCATAAGGCTGGTATCATCTATGTATCTGAGGTTATTGATATTTCTCCCAGCAATCATGATTCTAGCTTGTGCTTCATCCAGCCTGGGATTTTACATGATGTACTCTGCATATAAGTTAACCGAGCAGGGTGACAAACTACAGCCTTGATGTACTCCTTTCCCAATTTGCAAACAGTCAATTGTTGCATGTTCAGTTCTAATTGTTGCTTCTTGACCTGCATACGGATTTCTCAGGAAGCAGTTCAGGTGGTCTGATATTCCCATCTCTTGAAGAATTTTCCACTGTTTGTTGTGATGCACACAGTCAAATGTTTTGGCATAGTGAATAAAGCAGAAGTAAATGTTTCTATGGAACTCTCTTTTTTTGTCAATGATCCAGCGGATTTGGGCAATTTGATCTCTCGTCCCTCTGACTTTTCTAAAACCAGCTTGAACGTCTGAAAGTTCACGGTTTACATACTGTTGAAGCCTGGCTTCGAGAAATTTGAGCATTACTTTGCTAGTATGTGAGATGTGTGCAATTGTGCAGTAGTTTGAATATTCTTTGACATTGTCTTTCTTTGGAATTGGAATGAAAACTGAACTTTTCCAGTCCTGTGGCCACTGTTAACTTTTCCAAATTTGCTGGCATATTGAGTGCAGCACTTTCACAGCATCATCTTTTAGGATTAGAAATAGCTCCGCTGGAATTCCATGGCCACTACTAGTTTTGTTCATAATGATGCTTCCCATGGGCTACTTGACTTCACATTCCAGGATGTCTGGTTCTAGGTGAGTGATCACACCATCGTGATTATCTGGGTCTTGAAGATCTTTTTACATCCTTCTTCTGTGTATTCTTGCCACCTCTTCTTAATATCTTCTGCTTCTCTTAGGTTCATACCATTTCTGTGCTTTTTGTGCCAATCTTTGCATGAAATGTTCCCTTGGTGTGTCTAATTTTTTTGAAGAGATCTCTAGTCTTTCCTATTCTATTGTATTCCTCTGTTTCTTTGCACTGATCACCGAGGAAGGCTTTCTTATATCTCCTTGCTATTCTTTGGAACTCTGCATTCAAATGGGTATATCTTTTCTTTTCTCCTTTGCCTTTAACTTCTCTTCTTTCCTCAGCTATTAGTGAGGCCTTCCCAGAAAACCATTTTGCCTTTTCGCATTTCTTTTTCTGGTGGATGATCTTGATCCCTGCCTCCTGTACAATGTCACTAATGCCCATAGTTCTACAGGCACTTGAGAGGGTAACAAGCAGGAAGGCCAGGGGTCTCCAAACGGAGGAAACAGCCTGGAAGTGTCAGACATTTTATCTCTCTTAAGCGGCAGGAGGAAACAAACTCTACACAAATTTAAAAGGAGGTTTCTCTTAAAATTCTGTGTTGTCATAATGATACCTGGTTCCACCTGAAGTTAACCATTGCCTTTTTCTTATGGAAATGTTTATCTTAAGCTATGCTAATGTACTATGCATTTACCCCAAACTCTGTCTTCAAGTCAGTTCTGCCTTTTGGGCCCAGAACCTACTTGGTAAACCAGTATGTTCTATTCCGATATTGTTCCTCTAATCTATGTAAATGAAACTATTTGTATGATGATCTGCCCTTCTTCAAGATTCAAGTTAATCATTTTATGGCCCAAGATAAACCATTTGGAGCCAAGGTTATCCCAAAATACATCTTATGGGTGAGGGGCCTGGTGCCATTCTAAGTTTTGAGACATTCCTTTCTTTCATTAACAGACTGCTGGTGACTATATAACATCCAGCTAAAGACTAGAAGGGGGGTACTCTTTCTGCTCCCTTCTGATGCCTATGTCAGAAGTTTTCTCTATCTCCTTTATACTTGAATAAAACTTTGTTACACAAAAGCTCTGAGCAATCAAGCCTCGTCTCTGGCCCCAGATTGAATTCTTCTCCTCTGGGGGCCAAGAACCCCGGTGTCGTAATTCAATAACAACCTTTCACACTCATCTATCAGATTTAATCCCTTGAATCCATTTGTCACTTCCACTGGGTCTTTTCCCACTTTCTTCAACTGAAGTCTGAATTTGGCAATAAGGAGCTTATGATCTGAGCCACAGTCAGCTCCTGGTCTTGTTTTTGCTGACTGTATAGAGCTTCTCCATCTTTGGCTACAAATAATATAATCAGTCTAATTTTGGTATTGGCCATCTGGTGATGTCCATGTGTAGAGTCTTCTTTTGTGTTGTTGGAAGAGGGTGTCTGTGATGACCAGTGCTTTCTCTTGGCAAAACTCTGTTAGCCTTTGTCGTGCTTTATTTTGTATTTCATGGCCAAATTTGCCTTTTACTCCAGGTATCTCTTCACTTCCTACTTTTCCATTCCAGACCTCTATCATGAAAACGACATCTCATTTGGGTATTAGTTCTAGAAGATATTGTAGGTCTTTACTGAACCGTTCAGGCTCAGCTTCTTCAACATTACTGGCCGGGGTGTGGTTATGCCATTACTGGTTATGGCCCTATCTGAGTCTTCTTTTGAGCCTCTTGTAGTTGGTGATCAGAAGGCCTCTTTGGCCAGTCTTTCTCCATAGCCCCACCTGTTCAGGCACTTAGTGGGCTCCCGTACCTGGGGTCCTTCTCTGTTGTTTGGCAAGTCAGGCACATAGAGGTTCCCCTCTAGCTGAAGCCCTACTCTCTAGATCAGTGCATCAGGCATTTAAAGGGGCACCCTGGGTGGGGTCCTACTCTGTAGTTTGGTGCATCAGGCATTTGATGGGTGAGCCTCTCTATTGTTCAGCTGTTGATGCTGGCGTGTGGGGAGAGAGAGGCTATGGTGATGTCTCTACCCTGTACCTACAGATACCATGACTCTACAGTATCACCTTGCTTCTTTGGCTGCTCGACTTTCCTCCACAGGTATTTCCCACCACAACCTCCTCCCTCACATCTCTTGAATTCGTCTCTCTGCAGTCAACAGCAGCCCTTGCCCTGGGATTACTCCACATTCCCTAAATTCCAGCTCCAAACACCTATGCCTTCCAGGGAACCTGCATCCCTGTCCAGGCTATCTTAGTGGCAGCAAGGACTGCCTGATTCTCATTCCATTTAGGCTGCCACAGATCAGCTGTTTCACTCCCAGCCTTAAATGTTTCTTCTGTGACTCAGTCAGTTGCCCCGATGTGGGGATCAGACCCATGTATCAGTTCCCCCACCCACTGAGAGTAGCTCTAATCCTATTAACACTTCTGTTTTTTCCCTTAATTACTTTATCCTACCAAATTTTGCATGGTTCTATATACTTTTCTGCTGGTCAGGTACTTCTGTCTGTTCTCAGCTGGCGTTCTTCATGCACTTCTGTGTCTGAAGGTGTATTCCTGATGTATCCATGGAGAGAGAGATGCTCCATGTCCACCTACTCCTCCACCATCTTGTTCTCCTGTATTTTTTTGTTTCTTGACAGTCTCTCCCGGCTAGAATGTAACCTCCATGGAGACCTGGAACAGTGTCCAACAAAAGAATGTTCCTTGAGTTATCAAAAAACTAAAGCTACTATAGAAAATATAAGAAAATATCCTTGTGAGCTAGGAGTGGGCAAGTACTTCGTAAACATTGTTTTAAGCCCAAAATAGAATAATGTTAAGAATATACCAATATTTTTCATATCCTGCTTATCATCAAGTAGATAACTGCAATTCTGATTTGTACAAATAGACAAAAGATACAGATAGGCTAATTATAGAAGAGGAAACCCACAAAGGTCACAGGATACAGTAGGAATGCAGAAGGGTGCAGCCATAGCAGGGAGCAGCCAGGCATGACTGAATCCAGTGAAGCCTGCACATTCCTGAACTCCAGCATTTCTGCTTCTGGGAAACTGTTACCAGTCCCCTCAGTGGGGGTGTATGAGGGTGTCCTCATGGTGTTGACTGTGGAGGCGGGAGTCAGAACCACCTAGACATCCTGCGGACTGGCCTTCTGCTCTAATGTCAGACCTTAAGGTGGGTCTGCTTTAATTCACGAGTTTCCACTTGTGTATGGATGACAGTGGAAGTCAACATGCTAGACGTTTGCTCAGTACATTCTTTGGCCTTTCCTCCCACATGTCTGACCAGGGTGTCCACACCTACTCTACATACCCATGTGATTCTGGTTCTGCCCTGACATGGTTTTTATCCAGGGATTATATGACCCCTATTAATATCTGCTAAAGCAACAACTAAAACTGTAACAATGCCTGTTCATGGCTTTCACTTTGCAGCACCCACAGGGGAACCTGGGATAGAGAGCTCATTTAGTCATCTGTAAGTGCCTGTGAGGCTGTACTTCTCACTTTGCTTTTGTACAGGATCCTTAGTCCAACTCCCCTACTGCCCTTTAGTCAGAGAAGCTGGCCTGCTGTCTTCTCCTCATGTTGATTTTATTTGTTTATTTTTGCCAGTGTTGGGTCTACCTTGCTGCATGCAAGCTTTCTCTAGTTGTAAGGAGTGAAGGCTACTCTTTAGTTGCTATGCACAGTCTTCTCATCATGGTAGCTTCTCTTATTGCAGAACATGGGCTCTAGAGCATAGACTCAGTAGTTGTGGGGCATGGGCTCAGTTGCTCTGTGGCATGTTGGATCTTTCTAGACCAGGCATCTAAGCAGTATCCCTTGCATTAACACGTGGATTCCTGTCCACTGAACCCCCAGGGAAGTTCCCAGGGAACTTCCAGGGAATTTTATCTCGCTCTGTCTTGAATTGTAACCATTTCTCTAACCTTTGCTTTCTCCTGGATTAAAAGTATATGTGTATATGTATGTGTGGGCTGAATCTTGTCTGACTTTTTGCAACCCATGGACTCTAGCCCACAAGGCTCCTCTCTCCTGTTCCCATAGACAACCAAAATAATGGAGCTTCAGGTTCAGCATCTGTCCTTCTTAGTGAATATTCAGGGTTGATTTCCCTTGAGATTGACTGGGTTGGTCTTCTTGCTGTCCAAGGGACTTTCAGGAGTCCTCTCCAGCACCACAGTTAGAAGGCACAGATTCTTTGGTGCTCTGACTTCTTTATGGTCCAGCTCTCACAACCGTATGTGATCAATGGGAAGACCATAGCCTTGACTCTATGAACCTTTCTCGCAGAGTGATGTCTCTGCTTTTCAACACCCTGTCTAGTTTTGTCATAACTTTCCTGCCAAGAAGCGATCATCTTGTAAGTTCATGGCTGCAGTCAACATCCACAGTGATTTCCCAAAAGAGGAAATCTGTCACTACTTGCACCTTTTCTCTTTCTATTTGCCATGTAGTAATGGGTCCAAATACCATGATCTTAGTTTTTTAAATATTTAGTCTATGCCAGCTCTTTCACTCTCCTCCTTCACCCTCATCAAGAGGCTCTTTAGTTCCTCTTTGCTTTCTTTCATTAGAGTGGTATCATCCATGTGTCTGAGGTTTTTGATGATTTTCCCACCTGTCTTGATACTGGCTTGTAACTCATTCAGCCTGTCATTTCTCATAATGTGCTCAGCATATAGATTAAACAAAGAGGGTGACAGAAAACAGCCCTGTCATACTCCTTTCTCAATCTTGACCAATAACTTTTTCCATACAAGATTCTGTTTCTTTTGACCCACACACAGGATTCTCAGGAGACAAGTAGGATGGACTGCTATTCCCATCTCTCTAAGAGCTTTTCACAGTTTGTCATGATCTACACAGTCAAAGGCTTTAGTCTAGTTGAGGAAACCATGTGAGATGATTTTCTGAAATTCCCTTGATTTCTATACAATCCAGTGAATGTTGGCAATTTGATGTCTAGTTCCTCTTCTTTCTCTCAACCCAGCTTGGACATCTGGAAGTTCTTGGTTCACACAATGCTGAAGCCTAGGATGCAAGATTTTAAGCATGACCTTACTAACATGGGAGATGAGTGCAATTGTCTGATGGTTAGCATATTCTTTGATAGTACCTTTCTTGGCAATTGGGATGAGGATTGATCTTTTCCAGTCCCATGGTCTTCCAGATTTGCTGAAATAATGAATGCGAATCCTTGATGGCATCCTCCTTTAGGGATTTGCCAAGTTCTGCTGGAATATCATCACATCCACTAGCTTTTTTAACAGCAGTGCTTCTTGGGAAGCTGAGCAAAGTTAATCTGCTGACTTCCTCCAGATGGAGACCTGGGCTTGGCTGCCTTTGGGGAAACATGGGCTCTGAGGACTGACCCACTTGCCCAGGCTGCTGCCTTCCACTGTCAGGTTCATTCCCTGTCCCACTCTGATATGTGTGACAGACCCATTTTCTTTCACATAGTCTCTCATATTTACTTTCTCATGCTGATTCAGATTATCTGTCACACACACTCTTTCTTTAATATTCCTGTGTCACTCTATAATGCTTTTTCCATCACACATATTCTCTCTCACACCCTATTTCTCTTAGAATGTATCTCTGACACTCTGCCACACACTCCCTCTGTCATAGTTTCTGCATCCAAGTCTCTTCCTGTCACATTCTGTCCTTTTAAATCCCTGTCCCATTCACACTTACTCTGTCACACTCACTCAAAAGCATTCACCTGTCACAGTGGTAAACTCTCTGTGAAACTCATTCTATCATACACTCTCTTTCCTTCATAGTTCTGTCACTGTGTGTGTTGCCGGGAGCCAGTGTGAACAATCCCGCCCATGGCAAAGGTCATGAGGAAGGAAGCCGGACAAAACGCAAGGGCGTGATCAGGCTTCAGGGGTTCCCCCCTGGAATTTCCTGAGCATTTACCCCCCAAACCAGAGTCTGCCTGCTTTACTGTGTTATGCTTTCTACCTACTCTTCTGACATTAACAGGGGGCTGTCCCCCACCACCTTTTCTGTAAAAAGTTAATTTAGAGCTTTCAGATAATAAATCTCCTGGGCATAATACGAGTGTTTCGATCAAAAACCCTCTGATGGCTTTCTAGCCTGCCAGCCAGACCCTTACAGCTGCACATGTGATTGTTTGTGGCCTCCCGACCACGAGAGGCACTGGAAGCTTAAAACATCCTAGGAATGTAGGGGCTTCCGAGGAGTCAAAATCATTAGAATAGGACTGATTAAGGGTTTCATTTGTTGAGCCAATACTTGCTGCCAAATTTTCATATCTTTTATTTGTAGATATAGTTGGTATATAGAAAAAACAGATAGTAGCCCTGGTATTAGCAACATTAGATCTTTGAGTTAAGTACTTTCTTTGTCATAACCCACTGCACCTTTGTTCTACAGGAATGTAACTTTATTTAGCACTTTGAGGGTGATGCAGAGTAAAAAGAAAAAAACTCTTCTAGGGAAAAAGAGTTTTTCTGGTTGATAGACATTTATCTAGGAAGAGAGCCATAAAAATGTTTACAGGCCTCTTGGCCAGAAGATAATGTAAACCACCTGAGACCTTTGTATACGGGAAGGTATGCAAAAAGAAAGCCTGGTCTCAATGAGGGTCAGGACTGCTGCCCCTGCTTAACTCTGCACATTCCATTATTTCTTTATGTACAACTTGGGGTATATAAACTGATTTTGAAAATAAAGTTGTGACTCTTGCACCAATGCTTGGCTCCCCCATGTCATTCTTTTCTCCCCTTTTCCAGCTGAATTCCCATCTGGAACGCAGAGGCTCGCCGAGTCTACTTACTTGCCCTGGCTTCTAAGATCCACGTGAGAAGAAGCCCAAGGCGGGGCACTTTCCGCTATTCAAGTTGGCGCCGGTGGCCTAACATAGATGGTGCAAACCTCTTATCTCGAGGTTTTATTAGTTTTCTGTGTAAACCAAGTCATTCAGCATCTTTCCTCCACTAATTTTCCTACTACACTATTCTTTCCTAATCTCTTTATATTTCTAATTAAATAGTCCTTTCCCAGACTCTGACTCCGTCCCCACTTTGAATTCCCTGGATCCACCGGGGCTGGACCCCAGCACTGTGTCACATGCATTATTCGTCATTGTTATTATGCTTTGCAGATCTCACCATTCAGACCCAACTTAAGTCCAGTGCTTGATGAAGCACTACAGTCATCATAGTTTTGAGAAACACAGAAACAAAAATACACAAGACTTTGAGCCACTGATGTTGGTGAATGAGTTGGTGTATGTGATTTTTTTGGAGGAGACCTGCATCATCAGAGACAGGACACTGACATGGCCATACTGTCTGAAAACTGACATGATGGATGAACACGTGGAAAGCAGCTGAAACAGCGCATGGACCATAGGAGGTGCTATCACTCTGGTCAAAGAGCACAGGTATGATGTGGAGTGGGCAGAGGGGGGACACTGGTGGGTTGAGTGGCTTGGCACCTTGCCCTCCACTCCCACCTTAGTCTAGTAAGACCCTACTGTGTCATATGTTGGAGAAATCAAAGTTGCATTGTGGAAATAGCTTTAGGCCTTGAGACTGAAAAGTCAGCATTTGTATCTTGGTGGCGTCTCTGTGGACACCTGTTGGTGTCCATTCCACGCCTTCTGAGCCAGCACTGGAAGGGCCCGTGTGCACAGGTGTATCGGAGGTACCTGAAAGGAGCATGGCTTTGTAAGCAAGCCGAGTCCCTCCAGCCCCATGGGGTCTATATAGTGGCCCATGAGGGTAGTCTGCACAAGCACACTTTTGGCATCCTTGCACAGAAAGGGAGGGACTTCATGAGGGCCTCACCCCTCTGCCCCTCGTGTTGGCCTCTGAGGGAGATGCATGGCAGCCATGTAGGTGTAGGGTGGTGGCACTTGTGGTGCAGAAGGCCGAGATGACCAACAGAGCTCCAGAACGTGTCCTTTCCAGAGTGGTTGAGGCTGCACTGAAGGTGAGGATGGTCACCAGGACCCAGATGGCCGGGGTGAGCCTGTCAGAGAAAGAGCGCTGATGGAAGCTGATAGAGCTTGTACCTTGGGTGAGTGGGCACCATATGCCCCAGGACCTGGTGGAGATGTAGCACCCTTGACTGTAAGGCCTAGACCTGGAGAGGTGATGCTGTATCCTTTTCATGGAGCCTCCCTGGGCAGGGTCAGTGGTATGGTGGTGGGAAAATGCAGTAGCCTGAGGAAGGGATAAATGGGAGCATGAGGGTGATCTAGGGTAGCAGGAGTGGGCAGTCTGTCAGGAAATGGGGTTGTCAAGGTGTGAGGAGCCTGGAGGATGGGAAAGATGGACTGAAGGTTTAGGGTGAGCACCCCCTCCTAGGTAAGCCCCCCCAGTTGAGCCCCCTCCAATGTGAGCCCCCCTCCCAGGTAAGCCTCCTCCCAAGTAAGCCTGCTCCCAGGTGAGCCTCCTCCCAGGTGAGCCCCTCTCCCAGGTAAGCCTCCCCTCCCAGGTGAGCCCACTCCTAGGTGAGACCCCCAGGTTATCTCCCCCAGGTGAGCCTCCCCAGTTTTTGCTCAGTGAGTGACATTGGCCTTCAGGGGCCACCTTCAAGGTCCCCAGAGGGGAACAGGGCCCCAAAACTGGAAGGTGGCTCCCCCATGGGGTCAAACAGGTCCCTGATGAGCCAGCCATTCTGAGCAGGTGGAATCAGGGTTCCCCCTCCAGTTACTGCTCAGAAACACAACATGAGTGATGCTTCTGATGATGTCAGGGGAGACTCCGGGCACTTTGTTGGGTCTGAGCCCAGGACACATGTAGACTGCTGTGTCTTCTTGGTCCTGGGGGCCGCCCCAGTGCCTTCACAGCCCCAGGCATCCCACCTCCACAGTCAGCCAGATGCACTGCTTTTGCCTGTCGTGGAGCTGCAGGCAAAGGGCAGAGGGTCACTGATCAGCGAACATGGGAGCTGAATACAGTGAGCTTAGACAGAACAGGCAACCAACAAGTCCACCCCCTGCAGAGGGGTCATCTGGAGGCTTGCCCTCTCCCCATGGGGTGCTCCCTGAGGCTGCCCTTCAGGGACCCCACTCTTCAGAGGAAAGCAAGGGGTGCTGGCCTACATCTGCACTGCCCTAGGCCTCAGCAGGTGGGTCCACGTTGAAGTAGGTCCAGAGCTATTCAGGTTCAGGACATGTGAATAAAATTGGATTTTTTTAAGTTATCAAAAATATCCCATGAGTGTAAAGTAGTTTCCTATTCATGGTATAACACCTATTAGGGTCCTTTAATGGACCGAGACCTGGCAGTCTGGAAGCAACGATAAGAAAGTGAGAGTTTGATACACTCTGGTTTATGCAGAAAACCAATAAAGTCCTTGACACAGGACTTGCATCTCTCACGAAGGCACCGGGTGCCCTCTCGAGGTGGGGTGAAGGCACAGGGTGCCTTCTCTAGATAGTCTTAGAAGCCCAGGCAGGAGAGTGAGCAAGACGGGTCTCTGTGCTCCAAGGAATCAGCCAAAGAAAGGGAGAGAGAGAAAGAAAGAAGGACATGGGGATCCAAGCTCTGATGGAGCAAAGGTGCTTTAATGATTTTTCTGTGTGTATATATAGGCTGTAGTACAAGGGGTTTCTTTCGTCAATGACAAAGATCAGAAAACCAAGCGAATAACAACCATTACCAAGGGAACAAGGGATTAATAATTGCCACAAGGTCAGAAGACAATCCATATCTCAAGAAAAGGGATCGAGACTAAGCAGTTTTGTCGTAAAGAGAATGTTTACTAAAGGAGACTCAAGCCTGTCTCACACAATGACCCTGGTTCCTGGGAGCAGCATTCTGCTCCACTTGAAAAGAAACAAAGGACTTGTGAGAAACAGCACGTAGGAATCCTCCTGTTAAACATTCCCTGACAATTACCCTTTATTTATTTACAATATTTGTAAAAAGGGTTCTGACCATTAGAGTTTGTTTAGTTTTAACAATCTTTGCATGGAGGCAACGGTAGATGACAAATATAATTGTCAAGACAATCACCAAAATCACAGTTCCAGACCCAATGCTGTGAGTAATGCTTTGAAGCCATCCACGTGGGTCTAGCCCTGATAGTTGATCAGCTAGTTGCTCAGCTAAAGTTTCCAAATTATTGGAAGAGGGCAGATTGTTAGAAAAGGTTTAAAATATTTCTTTTTGTAATAATTGTACATTCAGAGAGGCATTATCATGTATGTTTTTAAGTGAAATTTGATTCGTTCCCAGTTGTAGGCATTATTATTGAAATGAACAGGCAGCAGCAATACAAAATTGAGTCGAATTCCAATCACATTTTAACATTACCCATTTTTGTACATCTGTTAATTGATCTCCAACCCATTTGATGGCTGTTTTTAGTTCCTGTATTTCCTTTTAAATATCCTCATCTATCTGAGACTGAGTGGCTCACATAGTATGGGCATCTTTAGTCCAATTTTGAATAAATTATGTGTTTGAATTGAGGTTTGTAAAGCAGCACCAGTGACAGCAGCAGTGGTGCAAATTGCTATTAATCTCAAAGTGCCAAAAATCAGCCATCCAATGAATCGTTTAGATCACCAGAGCAATTTAGTACGTAATAGTTTCTTATAGCTACAATAAAAGGAAGTGGAACATAAGCTTGTATAAAATATGATTGATTATAGCTAAGAAATAATTGCTATGTCTACGATTAGTCCTTGTGAAATGTCCAGTCCAAGTCCCAAGTTCCTTGATGCTTGCAGCAAGTTTCCAGGTGTCCCATTGCTTAGGCCTAATCTGTTTATCAAGAATGATTTGAGGATGAGGGGGGCCATTCCACTGTCAAGCCATCCAAGAAGTCCTCTGTCATGGTAATGCTCCACTGTAGTATTAGTAACCTTCTATGTTATTTAAGTTATATAAACATATATAGTGTTGTAATATCATATGAGCAGTTAGATAAACATATACCATGGGGTCCCCAATCAACAATTGTATGATTAGCCATAAACATTAATTTTCTTTATTTGGTTTGACATTTGTCCCAATGAACAGGAATATATTTAAAGTTCTTATTAGCAAACCCTTTGCATAGTGTTCTTTGTTCTTTAACTCTTTCCCTAAAGTTTTAGTAGTATAAACATGGTTCATGGACAAAAAAGGGTAGTAAATAATCCAAGCAGTGTCCAAAAGTCCTCTCTTAGAGGCAAGGCGAAAGCCCAAGTTTGTTGGCTAACATTTATGCATAATTCTGTTGGGCCCATTTACAAAGAAAGGACTTCATAACCTAGAGAGATATTAATTAGTTTTTCTTCTTCTTCAGGATGAGAGGGCCCCTCCAGGTTCCAAGGAGGGGCATATGTGTTGAGTCGTTGGTGGATATGATTGGTCTTATATCTGTCCATTTTATAACCTACAATAAAAAAGGGAGATTAGAGAGGTTAAGCCCAATAAGTGTGATCAATCAAGTCAGCCTGAGGGGGGAAACAAAAGCAAGCAAAGCAAGCATAGCAAAGAAAAATATTTTCAGGGTTCTGAGGCATTCCCTGTTGAGAAATCAGATTTTCAGCTTGATTAGTAAGGGTTTTTATCTATCCCCAAGTAGAGAGATCATAAGGTTGATGACATTGAGTGCAGTGTTTTTTGTAAATTTTTAAAGTCACCATGGCTTGTATTGGAATTTCTTCTTCCTGAGGTTTTTGTTGTATCATCTCTAGTCTGAATGATGGGGCCCCCCTTAGGTTGCATCTTCTGAAGAGTAAGTCATATAAGTTTGTTGGATCCAACTGGAGAAATAGAAGCACATCCCTTTCCCTGTAGGATTAGTTTCTTAGATTTCCATAGATTAGTTAACCCATCTTGATATCAAATGGGCAAAGGAAGGAAAGTGTCCTTTAATGTTTCAAAATGTTTTTCTGATTTTGTCAAAATATCTTCTTGCAGTAAGTTTAAAAATTTTAAAGCAAATAAAGTTATATTAACAATAGTTATAGAAAGAAAGGAAAGCGATAATGATGAAACATTCCTAGGAAATATTTCAGTCCAAAAATAATCATCTAGAGATCTGTTTGGGGATTGGTAGATAATGTCCCTTAAGAGGACATTTGAGAAGATTTTATTTTAAATTGACCTTGACTTTTGACTACTTAAACCTTTCTTCCTGAATGTTGTTTCCATGAATTTGTTTATTTCTGTGTCAAAGGTATGAGTCATCATCTTGTTCAGCCAATGCTATTGTTCTTCTTTTTCATATATGTAAATCAAATAGACCCAGTTTTGGTTTTAAGTAAACTTCTTGGTCTTTGGAATTGACAACATTGATGTTGTTAGAGGTAGGTTTTTCTGACTGATACAGTTTATGCCTCATGTTTAACAGATGAGACAGTCAGTGACTTAAAGCAAGCCTTTGTAAATATATGTACCCATTTAAAAATATTTTTTCATTAGGCCCAGGTTTGGTGGCATAGTCTGTCTAATGTTATCAGATCCAACCAAGCAATGTGTCAGGAAGTAAGTTTGCCTTAATTTCCATGAGGTACTATAGTCTTGTTGTCATCATTAACTAACCATGAAAATTTGGCTGTGGTTTTGAAATAATGTGTTGATTTCTTCCTCATTTAGCATATATGTTTTTTCTGATATAAAAAGAAATGGAATCTGACTGTGTTTTAAGTGGTTTGTGTTATTTGGGGCAAAGGATTAGGAGCAAACATTCAAATATTTTTTCTTAAGTGAAATTATTGAAGAGCTGATGCAGAACAACTTGATAAATGAAATGTTCATATCCAAATATATTTGACTTTGTCCTTGGAAAAGAAATGCATCCTGGCAGTTGTTGAATCTCTCTGTTCAGTGTGTCAAGGAAGATGATTATACTTTCAAGACAGACCTGAAAAGAAGGTGAATATTTTGCACTTTTGATATCTTTAGGAACAAATAACTTACTTGGCAAATAGTGTCCTTTTTATGTTGTTTTTCTTTTGTATTGTGAAACAGGCATTGAAGTTGATATTATTTTGTTTTAAGAATCTTATAGACTGGAAATAGAAATAAAGCTATATTAACAGTAGTTGTAGGCTTAAAAATATATTGCGTCAGAATCTAGTAAAGTCTGCTCTGGATAAGGAAGATAAAAGTGTTCCTGTGTATTTTTCTTTATATAATTTTCTATTTGTAGTTACAGTGTGTAATGTGTTTGTTTAATTATGTCTTGTGTTTGTATATTATAAGGAATGTCTGTATTCTGTTTACTAGAGAGTGAATGTAAAAATTGTTTGAATTTGTTTATAAATATAAGTAGGGTCATTGTCTGTTTTTATAGAATGAAGTATTCTCATTATTGTAAAGTAAGCTAATAGGTGGGTTATAACATATTGTGTAGTTTCACCTTGGAGAGGTGTGGTCCATATAAAAGAAAAATTTGTATCAATTGAGACATGTAAGAAGGAAGAGGAAGAAAGTTCATGGCAATGAGTTATATCCATTTGCAATAAAATTTTCTTTCATTTGTCATAAACCTTTTTATATTTTTGTATTCTTCATTTTATTTGCCATTTCTTATACTTTTTATTAAAAGCATATATCTTACTTTAGCAACTATGAAGTGTCTTGTATGTTAGTATTTTATAGATTGGTGAATATATTTATTATATCATATTATATATTATAATGCTGAGGTCCAGCCCCAGTGGATCCAGGGAATTCGAAGAGGAGACAGAGTCGGCATCTGAGGAATTATTGCTTAATTAAAGATATGGAGGGAGATTAGAAAGAAATAGTGTAGTAGGAAAATAAGTGGAGATAAGATGCTAAATAACTTGGAAAACCAATAAAGTTCCAAGACAAGGAATTTGCACCATCTACATAGGCCACCGGTGCCCACTTGAATAGCAGTGGGTGCCCCGCCTTGGGCTCCCTCTCGCGTGGGTCTTAGAAGCTAGGGCAAATAAGCAGACTCAGTGAGCCTCCACGCTCCAGATAGGAATTCAGCCAGAAAAGGGAGAAAAGAACGACACGGGGGAGCCAAGCATTGGTGCCAGACCCACAACTTTATTTTCAAAAGCAATTTATATACCCCAAGTTGTACATAAAGAAATAATGGAATATGCAGAGTTAAGCAGGGGCAGCAGTCCTGACCCTCATTGAGACCAGGCTTTCTTTTTGCATACCTTCCCGTATACAAAAGGTCTCAGGTGGTTTACATTATCTTCTGGCCAAGAGGCCTGTAAACATTTTTATGACTCTCTTCCTAGATAAATGTCTATCAACCAGAAAAACTCTTTTTCCCTAGAAGTATTTTTTTCTTTACTCTGCATCACCCTCAAAGTGCTAAATAAAGTTACATTCCTGTAGAACAAAGGTGCAGTGGGTTATGACAAAGAAAGTACTTAACTCAAAGATCTAATGTTGCTAATACCAGGGCTACTATCTGTTTTTTCTATATACCAACTATATCTACAAATAAAAGATATGAAAATTTGGCAGCAAGTATTGGCTCAACAAATGAAACCCTTAATCAGTCCTATTCTAATGATTTTGACTCCTCGGAAGCCCCTACATTCCTAGGATGTTTTAAGCTTCCAGTGCCTCTCGTGGTCGGGAGGCCACAAACAATCACATGTGCAGCTGTAAGGGTCTGGCTGGCAGGCTAGAAAGCCATCAGAGGGGTTTTTTGATTGAAACACTCGTATTATGCCCAGGAGATTTATTATCTGAAAGCTCTAAATTAACTTTTTACAGAAAAAGGTGGTGGGGGGACAGCCCCTGTTAATGTCAGAAGAGTAGGTGGAAAGCATAACACAGTAAAGCAGGCAGACTCTGGTTTTGGGAGGTAAATGCTCGGGAACAGGGGGTCTCCTGAGGCTCGATCTCACTTTTGCATATGCCGAGCCTCCTTCCTCATGACCTTTGCCACGGGTGGAGTTCCTCATGCTGGCTCCCAGCATCATAATATATATATTTATTTTTATAGAAATATATTTTATTTATTTGTATTTATTAATAGTTTTAAATCTCTTTAGTTTTTTGTAAGAAAATTTTTTTGTAAGAGAAAGTTAACATTCAGTGATTAATGTTTTAAAATATTACTTCATTTGGAAATGACCTAGCTATTTAATAAACTTTTATTATTTAGTTTAGTATAACTCCAGGAACTTGTTACCCCAATCTTAAGAGATTATTTTAGATTATAATAATGATTATTCTATTAAAAATATAATTATTTTAATAGTTTATTTAAAAGTTTTCATCTTATTTATATATTCATATATGTATGTATATATATATAATATAAAAGTTACCCTTTTGTCGACAAATTTAGTTTACCTTAAACCTAGGCATAAAAAAGTATTATTTAATGTTGATGCTAAAGCTGAAACTCCAGTACTTTGGCCACCTCATGCAAAGAGTTGCTGGGAGGGATTGGGGACAGGAGGAGAAGGGGACGACCGAGGATGAGATGGCTTGATGGCATCACGGACTTGATGGACGTGAGTCTGAGTGAACTCCGAGAGATGGTGATGAACAGGGAGGGGAGGCCTGGCGTGCTGCAATTCATGGGGTTGCAAAGAGTCAACATGACTGAGCAACTGAACTGAACTGAATGTTGATGACTTAAGACATGTCTTAATTAGATTAGCAAACAAGTGAATTTAAATAGAGCTCATTAATTCATATTATTCAAAAACAGACATATATTGAGACATAGATATTAGATAGACATAGTTTTCCTCTTGAAATTTAAAATATCTTTATGTTTAATTTTTTAATTTTTATTTTTATATTTTTTGTATTTTTATTTTTTGAGTTCCACCAATTCGTTAATGGCTGGAGTCCTAGACAGAGTGAGCTGTGTATCCCAAGGACATGATAAGAGTTAACTTTGGGTTTTTCTTAGGTCTGTTTTTGTTTCCCAGGCAGAATTGGAGCTCCAAAAATGTATTTTAAGAAGTTAACCTTTTCCTAACTACATGTGTAAAAAGAACCAGTTTTGCAATTTCAAAAAGATTTTATTTTAATCAGTTTTCTCTGTAGTCTAAAGAATATCATGGCCATTCAGTGTCAAAAAATATCATTTCTCCTTTTTGTAGTTACAGTATATTATTAATGATATATGCAGGAGTGAATTGCTGTCACATAGGAAGTAAAGCCTTGGTTATAAAATTTTGACAAATATTAGGATTGTTAAGCATATCTTGAGGTAACATAGTCTATTGAAATCTTTTTTTGAGTCCTCATATGATTAGGATAAGGGAGAGAGAAAGTGAATCTTTCCCAGTCTAAAGGGTGTAGAGGTATATTTAAAAAGCAATCTTGTAAATCAATAACAATAATGTGCCAGTTTTGAGGAATAGTAGCAGGTGATGGGATCCCTGGTTGTAATGTATCCATAGGTTTCATAGATGCATTAGCTTTTCTAAGGTCTGTTAAGATACACCATTTGTTAGATTTTTTTTTTATAACAAAAATAGGAGAGTTCCAAGAAGGGCAAGATTCCTCAATATATTTCAGTTCTAATTGTGTGTCTATAAATTCTTTAGTAATTTGTAGTTTTTCTTTGGTAAGGGGCTATTGCTCTGTCCAAATAGGCTCATCATTCTTCTCAATTATTTTAATAAATGCTTTGTTTGTTAAATGAGCAGTTGCCCCTAGGAAAAATGTGAAATGTATATCTGAGTTTGCCATTGCATAGGTAAGTCTCTTTCTATTAAATTAAGGGATGCATTTATCATATAAGGTCTTAATGTTGTAGGCTGGCCTTTTGGGCTTTCATATGGGTAGATTTGAATATTTTGATAAGTTTCTGGTACTTTGATTTGAGAAATTTCTGCAATTTAGTAAGAGATTTTTTTGTATAGGCCAGGATTTGGGCCATAAGTGTTTGGAAATAATAGTAATATCAGATCCAGTGTTGAGGAGACCAGGAAATCTTTTATCATTAATTTTGATATTTACATTTGGTCGGGCATATTCAGATACCAATGATGTCCATAAGGATTGTTTTTGATCTATGTTGTAGAACCCATTTGTCCGTACATTATTAGAGGAGTTAATAGAAATGTAAGGCAAAAGAAGTAATTAAGCAATTTTGTCCCCCTTTTTGAATTGCCATAGAATCTGAGATGACATCATAATTTGAATCTCTCCTTTATAATTTAAATCAATTATTCCAGGGTGGACAGTAATTCCTTTAGAAGCCAAACTAGATTGGCTGAATAAAAGACTGAAGTTTTGTGGGGGTAGGGGTCCAAAAAGTCCAGTAGGTATTCTAGAAGGGACTGCTTGAGGATAAAGGAAAAAATCATTTAGGGGTGGTATATCGACAGCAGCACTGCCGGATGTTGAGGGTTTGAGAAAAAAAGATAGGATTTATCCCTGATTTTTGTTGTTGGGGACCTGGGGGAGGGTCCCCTGTTTGGAGTTTCTTGGAATAGGTTTTCCTTCAACATCAAATTTAGATTTACAGTCTTTGGCTCAACGCATTCCTCTACGGCAGTGAGGGCAAATTCTTGGAGGTTTTTTATCAGCCTTCTTAGGGCAGTCCCTTTTAAATGGTTTTTATCTCCACATGTAAAGCATCCTTCATTTCCTTTTAAAGGTAGTAGCCGTTGTTTCAGCTAGCATTTGCATCTTTTGAGTTTCTGATGCTAGATTGTGACAAGCCTTCAGATAATCAATAATAATCCCAGTCTTACAAATTGCAGCGACAGCTCTTTGACATTCTTGATTTGCATTCTCATAAGCAAGGAATTTCTCTAGCTGTTTCTTGGTTTCTTTTCCGATTACAGTACAGGAAATAGCAGTTTCTAATCTAGCTTAAAAAGTATAGAGACTTTTGGAGTTGCGCCTATTGGCAGGGGAAGAACATTTGGAGCAGCTGGGGCAGGGCTAGTAAGAAAATTTTGAAATATTTTATGTTGTTTTAATTGAACCTTTTGTAAAGTTTTATCATCTAATTCATATTCATGCAATAAATGTTCTGTCTGTTGTCAAATATTAGAAGAGTTAGAATTTACCTTGAAATGGCCAGAATTCAACTGGAATATTTTTTCCTTGCTTGGTGGCTCGTTCAACATTTTCTTTGATCTGGTGCCAAATTTCTAAATCAAAACTACCTTTATCAGGGAACTAAGTATTACATTTAACCAGAGTTTGAAAGTAAGCCTCTATTCATTGGCGTGAAACCAAAAGTCCCTGAGCTTCAAACAAATGGTGAAGTAAAGTAAAGAAATGATGGGGTTTTCCAGCCATATAAACTGTGTCTTAGTACTTACTGACCTCAATAGGTCTCGACCTCAGTAGGTCCTGAGTCCCTCAGCCATTTGACCCATGTCTTAATACTTACCGATCTCAATAGGTCCTGAGTCCTTCCGACCAAAATGCCACATACACCAGTGTCCCTGATGGGGCACCACTTGTTGGGGTCCTTTAATGGACCGGGACCTGGCAGTCTGGAAGCAACGATAAGAAAGTGAAAGAGAGAAAGAGTCTGATACTCCCTGGTTTACGCAGAAAACCAATAAAGTCCTTGACACAGGACTTGCATCTCTCACGAAGGCACCGGGTGCCCTCTCGAGGTGGGGTGAAGGCACAGGGTGCCTTCTCTAGATAGTCTTAGAAGCCCAGGCAGGAGAGTGAGCAAGACGGGTCTCTGTGCTCCAAGGAATCAGCCAAAGAAAGGGAGAGAGAGAAAGAAAGAAGGACATGGGGATCCAAGCTCTGATGGAGCAAAGGTGCTTTAATGATTTTTCTGTGTGTATATATAGGCTGTAGTACAAGGGGTTTCTTTCGTCAATGACAAAGATCAGAAAACCAAGCGAATAACAACCATTACCAAGGGAACAAGGGATTAATAATTGCCACAAGGTCAGAAGACAATCCATATCTCAAGAAAAGGGATCGAGACTAAGCAGTTTTGTCGTAAAGAGAATGTTTACTAAAGGAGACTCAAGCCTGTCTCACACAATGACCCTGGTTCCTGGGAGCAGCGTTCTGCTCCACTTGAAAAGAAACAAAGGACTTGTGAGAAACAGCACGTAGGAATCCTCCTGTTAAACACTCTCTGACAGACACCAAAGGTAATCTCAAGGAAAAATTCCAAGAATGCCCCAGATGGAGTAGCCTTGATGGGGCAGGCTCCAAGGCTGGGTGCCCACTAGTCACCCAACAGGAAGCATGTCCGCCCAGCAGGGCTCATCCCCAGGGACCCTCAGCCCCCACTCCCTGTGGTTCCCCTGGCCTCCCACTTCTCCTGATGGGCTCTGCCTCCACTGGCTTTCCCTCGTCTTAAGACCACCCCTGGGTCCCTGCTCCCAAGACACCCACAGCTCACACTCGGCATCTTGCACCCTGGCCCTGAGGGGACGGCCACATCTTTCTCCTTGCATTATGATTTACCATCACAATTGTTCTGCTCTGGGAGGCACTTGGGGACAGACTGTGTGTGCACATGTGAGGCACTTGGAGACAGATTGTGTGTGCAAAAGTGCAACATGCAAGAAAATGCCTTCAGACCATCCCTCTGAAGAACAGTGTTCATGATAAAAGGCCAGGGTGCCCTTCCCTCCCTCCCTCCCCCCCTCCCTTCCTAGCTTTATTCTTTTCTCTGACCTGTCTTATACACTTCCCCATGTTTTTTCTTTCCCTCTCTCCTTGCCCCCTATAGTGATTACCCACTAACTAGATTTACAAGCTGTGAAGCAACACTGTCATCAGCCTATGAAATACTGGTGGTTAAGACACAGAGCTCCCTGTGGGAGTCGCTGGTGATCTAGTCCCAGGTTGATCAGCACTATGCCATGGGTCCTGCCCCATCACAGCAGCACTCAGAGAATCGGGGATGGCCAGACGAGGCCAGGGTGGGACAGGAAGAGGGGTCACCCCAGGGAGGCCCTCCTCACCACCTCATGTCTGAGGGCCCGGGGCTGAGAAGGGAGGCCAGGATCCAGCCCCCTCCCCAATCCTGCACCCCGTCTGTGTTGCAACAGCAGCAATAACAACATCCAGTCCATCACCTCTGGGAACTGGGATGTGACCAAGATCCTGTCCTAAGACAAGAAGTGGAGTAAGATGTGAGTGAGCATCAGTCTGGCCTCCCCCACGTCCTTCACTCTCACTGCCCTCAGCTCTGTCCCCTCCTGGATGGCATCTCAAAGCCTTAATTCCCACCATGCCATGTTCCAAGTCGCTGGGTCTTAGTGACAGACAATGCCAAGCCTGCAGCCAGGCCCGGGCAGAGGGACCAGCTATGTGGGGTCCCCGAGCCTCTGCTGTCTCTCAGAGGTGGGGGTCAGGGAGCCAAGTGCATCCTCAGTGCAGGTTCATTTCTTCCCCTGCTTCTAAGAGAGATGGGCCAAGATAGAAAGAAGTTATGGAACTTCCTCTAAACTGTCAGGCTGGTAACACAAGGAGCTGGGCACCACTCAGGTCTTTGCGGGGTCCAGGCCAGATGCCATCACCCTCCTGGATCTTGGACCAGAGCCTGGGTTCCCACATGGGGTCCTGGGTGAGCACCAGCTGAGTCATGGAGTCAGGCTGCCTGTCTGGACTCCTGGCCCTGGCCCTCCAGAGGGTTACTGCTGAAAGGAATTTCTGCATCCAGACCCAGCTGTGCACCCTGTGGCCAAGACCTGGGCAGTGCGAGCACACCTGGGCCAGAGGAGGTCTGCCTGGGCATGGCACCTTCAGCCAGTGGGAGTGATGTGGGCCCTTCCCCACCCACGGGGAGCTGGCCCCAGGGAAGAAGCTTGCCAACTGTGGGCCCTGAATAGCACACAACCCCCAGGGCCGAGGGTGGGGGATGGGTCTGCAGAGGCCAGGCCTAGCCTGCCAGGTACTAACCTGCCCCCAAACCAGCTAACTGCTGTGCCCCCGCTGGTCTTCACAGCTACTTCCTCAGCAAGGAGGACCCGCCAAGGTAACACCAGCTGTATAGGTGCATCCCCACCCCACTCCCCATGCTTCACCCCAACCCTCAACCCTGTCCAACCACCCACCCACTCCCCCTACCATGGGGCACTGTTACCCACCCCCGTCTCAATTTCCAGACAGAAGGAGGTGGCAGCTGGTTCCTGCTGCAGGCTCAGGGCCACCTAAGGGGACTCCACTGTGTGAGGCCCCCATGGTCTGGACAGAGCTGGTGCCTGACCCTTGGCCCTATCAGGTGCATGGCCACCCCCTCCAGCTGCCTGTCCCTCTGCCAGAGTAAAGCTGCTTTGCAGGGGGAGTCCTTTCAGAGGTGGAGAAAACTTGGGCAAATCCCCGTGGTCACAGGCCCACTATTCTCCATAAGTGGGTCACCTCTGCTTGTCCACCAGGATAATCCCATCTGCCCCACCCCCAAATTAGCAAATGGTGATGGAGGCTGGCTGCCCACCCTGCCTCTGACTTGTCCCATCAGGACACTGTCCCCTTCCCACCAAAGGTCTTCAGTCCAGTGGACGGTTTTCACGTCAGGACCCTTTCGTGCCAGCAACTCAGACCGGGACTTCTTCAAGGCTTTTGGAAGGCACCTTGGTGTCTCGTAGCCTTTGAAAACACCTGTTAACTAAGCCTTCATGACATGAAATCGTGCTTGATCAGCGAGGCCCTGAGTGACAACTTCAGGTCGCCCCCTACCATTCTCGGGCACTGAGCGAGCAGCCCCCTCCCTCCAGCTCACTGGCTGTGGGAGAGCCCAGAGCCTAAGTGTTGTAGTTTTGGGAGCCCCTGCCTCACCCTGTCCCAGGTAGCAGGTGCTCTGAGGGGAGCGAAGTACCCTACAGCACATAGATCCTGCTCCCAGAGTGCAGGTCGCCTGCTCAGAGGGACACAGCGCTGGAGAAAACACTTCCCACACTCTCCCACCAGCGACTCGCCCTGCCTGGGTGATTCCCAGAAGCAGCCTGGCAGGGAGCTCCTGCCTGTGGTGGGGGTGGGGAGGGTCTCATGACAGCTGAGCCCAGTACCCAGGGGCCTCAGCAGGGAGACAGGCAGGGGTACAGCACCCCCAGCTCTCCTCTGTAGGAGAAGTCAGTGAGCCATTTGTGGGGCTGGGGGTGAGGGTCTTACCTGAGGTGACTGCCCCCACCCGCTCCCACCCACCCACCACAGAGCCAGCACAGTGGGCAGCTTCAACTGGCAGTGCCTGTCCTGTGACCTGGTGGACAACTACACCTACTTCAGCACCTCCTTCAGCCCCAGTACCTACTTTTCCCTGCTCAAGTGTGATGGTGAGCTCCCGCCATCACCCGGGCATGCATCATTTTTAGCCTTCAGGGACCCAGAAGGTACCCTCCCTTCCCCAAGGAGCTCCAGGACGCCGGGACAGGAAGGGCTGCTGGACCATAGAGCAGCATTCCTGGATCACCTTTGTCTGAAGCATTCCTGATATTTTACATCTTATAAAGGGTTATAGCTTATCAGAGTGTTCTTTACATGCTATGCCAGTTAATCCTAAAATTTCCTACATTTTCCCTTAAAAAATATTTATCTTACACATTGATGGAGCCAGGCCATCTGTAAAGGTGATAAAACAGTTTCAAAATTATTAAGTATATGTAAATATTGAGATATAAAAGAACACAGGGAAAAAATTGTTTACCTACAACCCAGTGCATGGATAATTTATCCCATGCTTCAGAAAGTTCTTGATCACTCCAGTCACCATACACAAAACAGCAGGCCAAGTCCCATCATGGACAAGAAGAAATATCTTTGCATCTTGCCCTCCTGTCTTGGAAAGATAAGATAGGAACCCACAGAAAGGTAAGAGATAATAAATACGGTTGTAACAAAATATGTCTCACGGAAAAGCTATATCTACTGAGATCATCTCATGGGAGGAACCTACACTGAGGGTTCAGTTCGGTTCAGTTCAGTCACTCAGTCATCTCCGACTTTTTGCGACCCCATGAAACGCATCACACCAGGCCTCCCTGTCCATCACCACTCCCAGAGTCCACTCAAACTCATGTCCATCGAATCGGTGATGCCATCCAGCCATCTCATCTTCTGTCGTCGCCTTCTCCTCCTGCCCTCCATCTTTCCCAGCATCAGGATCTTTTCAAATGAGTCAGCTCATTGCATCAGGTGGCCAAAGAATTGGAGTTTCAGCTTCAACATCAGTACTCTCAATGAACACCCAGGACTGATATCATTTAGGATGGACTTGTTGGATCTCCTTGCAGTCCAAGAGACTCTCAAGAGTCTTCTCCAACACCACAGTTCAAAAGCATCAATTCTTTCGTGCTCAGCTTTCTTCACAGTCCAACTCTCACATCCATACATGACCACTGGGAAAACCATAGCCTGGACTAGACGGACCTTTGTTGGCAAAGTAATGTCTCTGCTTTTCAATATGCTATCTAGGATGGCCTTAACTTTCCTTCCAAGAAGTAAGCGTCTTTTAATTTCCTGGCTGCAGTCACCATCTGCAGTGATTTTGGAGGCCCCCCAAAAGTCTGACACTGTTTCCACTGTTTCCCCATTTATTTCCCATGAAGTGATGGGACCAGATGCCATGATCTTAGTTTTCTGAATGTTGAGCTTTCAGCCAACTTTTTCACTCTCCTCTTTCACTTTCATCAAGAGGCTCTTTAGTTCCTCTTCACTTTCTGCCATAAGGGTGGTGTCATCTGCATATCTGAGGTTATTGCTATTTCTCCCGGGAATCTTGATTCCAGCTTGTGCTTCTTCCACCCCAGCATTTCTCATGATGTACTCTGCATATAAGTTAAATAAGCAGGGTGACGATATACAGCCTTGACATAGTCCTTTTCCTATTTGGAACCAGTCTGGTGTTCCATGTCCAGTTCTAACTGTTGCTTCCTGACCTGCATATAGGTTTCTCAAGAGGCAGGTCAGGTGGTCTGGTATTCCCATCTCTTTCAGAATTTTCCACAGTTTCTTGTGATCCACACAGTCAAAGGCTTTGGAATAGTCAGTGAAGCAGAAATAGATGTTTTTGAAACTCTCTTGCTTTTTCAGTGATTCAACGGATGTTGACAATTTGATCTCTGGTTCCTCTGCCTTTTCTAAGACAGGCTTGAACATCTGGAAGTTCACGGTTCATGTATTACTGAAGCCTAGCTTGGAGAATTTTGAGCATTACTTTTCTACCATGTGAGATGAGTGCAATTGTGTGGTAATTTGAGTAGAAACAGACAAACACCAGGAGCAATTCACTCCCATGGTCGCAGGTGAGGCATGAAGAGCCTTCTTCAGACTGTGATAACCGTGATGGCCACTCAGTAGCTAGAGATCTCGTCCTCTCTTTATCGGCATCATCATCTGAAATCTCTGCCCCTTCATCACCCAAGCTCAGTCCCAGACACTGTCCTTGGACAATGTGATGGGAGAAAATTGTATGTTGTTGGCTGGGGAGGGGGATCTGAAATGCAACTCTAGGCCCCATTCCCTTGAAGCATCTTACCAGACTCTTCTTTTCCCATCAAGAATTGTCACCCCAGGGCAGGACCTTTGTGAAAATATGTGTTGGGAACATGCAGAGATGCATAGAGACTGGGGAGTGTGGTCAGCAGAGCCACCAGGAGTGAGAGATGAGGGCCTGACAGGAGCTGAAGGACCAGAGATCTGACACCTTACCTCTGGCGGGGGTGCAGGGGTGATGTGGCTTTACAGTGTGGAAGGTCTTGATGAAATACAGAAGGAAAATGGAAATCGACCTAAAGTGGAAGTGCCAGAAATAATGGCTGGATGGGAAAGGAGACAAAGCCTCCCTCAAGGAAGGTCTAGAAAAGAAGGCAGGTGTCATTTTCCAGAAATAGGTTTAAATTCGAGGCAGACAGTGAGCTGGGGGCTTCAGGCTCTGTATTGTATTTGGCCAAGGTGGTAATGGTTTGGGTCTCAATTTGGGGTTCTTGCTGACATTCCCCAGAAAATGAGATGGTTGGATGGCACCACCAACTTAATAGACATGAGTCTGAGCAAGCTTGGGGAGTTGGTGATGGACCTCGAAGCCTGGCATGCTGGAGTCCATGGGGTCTCAAAGAGTAGGACATGAGTGAACTACTGAATGAACTGAACTGAACTGAACTGAACGTTCACCAGTGTTTGCTCCTACTAGGTTCTGTGGGATCTTCACACACCAGAGCTCAGTGGGAAAGGCTTCGTGTGAGGATGGCAGCCTCTTGTTATCCAATCCCACAGACTCCCACCCAGGGTTGAAACTGAACGGCTCTCCCAGGACATCTGTGGCCCTGGGTTTGGGCACAGAAGCTCCCATGTGAGAGTGGTGGATGTAAAAATAGTGCTCATGTTGGGGGCCCTTTGGACAGTGCGTGGAGGTCACTAGACAGTCATCTATGTACAGATTCCCTATCCTCCTGCTGGTGTCCATCCCGAGTGGGGAATAACTTTTCTTTTTATGTTTTTGCTCCAGCTAGCCCTAGAACTTTTTTCTTTACCTGTATGGTGGTCTGGATATTCTGGGTGAGGAGATGGCTCCTCTGTGGTCACTGTGAAGGAAAACAGAAGCAGAGAGACAACAGGGCCATCCCAGGTCACAGATATGACTTGGCCCCAGAGACCACCGTGATCTCAGCTTCAGAAGGATGGGCATCCCTCCCCACACACATGCCTGGATCCACTAGTTCAGAACTGATTCACAGAGTCTGAAGATAGGAGATCTCAGAGACCATCTGACTGGATCTCCACCCCTTGCTGCATCTTAATTAAGAAACTTAAGTCTTAACTGATCATGGAGTTGTCACCTCAGGATTTTTGAATCACTGAAAAGTAGTGTTAGTTGCTCAACCGTGTCTGATGCTTTGCAACCCCCATGGACTGTAGCCCACCAGTCTCCTCTGTCCATGTACTTCTCCAGGCAAGATTACTGGAGTGGGTTGTCATTCACTTCTCCAGGGATTGAACCCAGGTCTCTTGCATTGCAGGCAGATTCCTTACCATCTGAGCCACCAGGGAAGCCCAGTTGATATAAAAGTAGACCCCAATGTGTAGCCCACAGCAGCATTTATTAAACTCAACACCCTCTCCTGTATGCTTCTTCCACACTCCAAAGCCACTCTCATAGACTTTTTTTTTTTTTTTTTTTGCTGCATTGTGTCTTGATTGTGACATCTGGGACCCCCATTGTGTCCTGCAGGATCTTTCATTGTGGTGCACAGACTCCAGTTGTGTTGTGCTGGCTCTGTTGCTCCGCATGGCATGTGAGATCTTAGTTCCCCAACTTGGCATCTAACCTACATCCCTTGCATTGCAAGGCAGACTCTTAACCGCTGGACCACATTTGTAAACCTCTGAGCAGCATTTTACTGCTCCTCCCCCTCTGCAGGACTCTACTATATAGGTAAACTTAGCTTCTCAGATGCAAGCAGAATAGCAACTGAAATCTCTCCTTTTAAGGCTGAGGGAAACTGTAAGGGCAGCTGGATGATTCTCTTGGGTGAACTGGAAAAGGAAAGTCTGTGGATGCTCCCGGGTTCAAAAGTGTCTGGCTCATCATGTCAGGAACCACAGATGTTCATCTTGGTCAGAGATTGTGGTCAGAGGATTTACTAACTAGTTCAAGATGGACCATAGCCACTGAAATAGAGGCCCAATTGGAGCAGAAGCAAGCTCACCCCACATCCGTAAAGAAGGTCTGTGTGTCAGAGCTGCTGTGAAACTGTGGCAGCCGCATGTAAACTGTACTTCTTCCTTTTCGTGGACCTTCCATTATGATGGTTTCTAGTAAGCTTATCCAATATGGACTTAACACCTTAGCTTACACTGCAGTGCCCAGTGATATAACCCCATCATGACTGATCACAGCTCATCAATAGCTTGCAGTCAGAACTTCTGTTTAGTTAGTCCTCTGGCATATAGCTCTTCTTCTTGTTGTTGTTGTTGTTCAGCTGCTGAGTCATGGCCTACTCTTTGTGACCCCATGGACTGCAGCACGCCAGAATCCTCTGTCCTCCACTATCTCCCGGAATTGACTCAAACTCATATCCATTGTGGAGAAGGCAGTGGCAACCCACTCCAGTACTCTTGCCTGGAAAATTCCATGGATGGAGGAGCCTGGTGGGCTGCAGTCCATGAGGTAGCTGAGTCAGACATGACTGAGCGACTTCACTTTCACTTTTCACTTTCATGCATTGGAGAAGGAAATGGCAACCCACTCCAGTGTTCTTGCCTGGAGAATCCCAGGGACAGGGGAGCCTGGTGGGCTGCCGTCTATGGGGCTGCACAGAGTCGGACACGACTGAAGCGACTTAGCAGCAGCAGCAGCAGCAGCAGCATGTCTATTGAGTCGGTGATGCCATCCAACCATCTCATCCTCTGCCACCCTCTTCTCCGTTTGCCCTTCACTCTTTCCCAGAATTAGGGTCTTTTCCAATGAGTCAGCTCTTGACATCAGGTGGCCAAAGTACTGGAGCTTCAGCTTTAGCGTCAGTCTTTACAATGAGTATTCAAGGTTGATTTCCTTTAGGATTGAACTGGTTTGATCTTCTTGCTGCTGTAGTAGATTTTGTCCATCTTCCTCATCGTAGAGTTTCATCTCATCTTATCATCATGTACTTTTTCCACTAATTTTTCTTTAACATTTCTTCTGTGGTTTCTCAAAGATTGCCACTTTCATATTTCTTTATAATTTTTAAATTCTTAATTTTTATTATGTGACCACTTTAAAATATGTACATTATTTTTATGCCTTTGCATATTGTTAGATTCAGATAAAGCAATGGCAGCCCACTCCAGTACTCTTGCCTGGAGAATCCCGTGGATGGAGGAGCCTAGTAAGCTGCAGTCAATGGGGTCATGAAGAGTCAGACACAACTGAGCAACTTCACTTTCACTTTTCACTTTCATGCACTGGAGAAGGAAATGGCAAACCACTCCAGTGTTCTTGCCTGGAGAATCCCAGGGACTGTGGAGCCTGGTGGGCTGCTATCTATGGGGTTGCACAGAGTAGGACATGACTGAAGTGACTTAGCAGCAGCAGCACTGTTAAATTAAAAATAGACTAAAATAGAATATAAGTAAGTAAAGACTCGGAAATGTTTGCAATGCATATATCCATTAATTACATGGATGAATCCCATCTATCAGTGTCAGTATTTATATCTAAATGGCATGGGTTTTAGGCAATCACTGAATACTTCCATGAGGTACATGTATAAACCATGCTCAGTAGAACTTTGTGGAAACTCACTTGCATATTGAATGTAGGAGTTAGGTTCCTTTCCAGATCTCTGGGGCCTGGCAATGAAGCCAGCTGCATCCAAAAGGTTGTGTTATGATAAAACATCTTAATGAGATCAAATCTACTCTAAGATAAACCAGTAAGCCTCAGTTTACATGCTTAGTGGGTCTTCTCAATGACCCTGAGATAGGTAATTGAAATACCCAATATTTGTCCAGCTTCTTATATGTTGAAAAATGCATTCTTATAGTTTAATATTCAATGCCCATATTCCCATGTCTGACTTCTTGTAATTTATACTTTTATCACAAATAGATCTGCTTAGAGTGCCATACACTCAGTGTTCCACATGTACGTACTTTTGTCTGGCCCAGTGATCTCCTATACACCGTCCAAGATTCCACAGCATGTGGAATCTTCCTGGACTAGGAATTGAACCTGTGTCCCCTGCATTGACAAGCAGATTCTTATCCACTCCACCACGAGAGAAGTCCCATACTTCAGTTTTCAATGGTTACAAATTTTATTTTTTCCAGAAAAGAGTTTTTTTCTGATATGTATTATATACTGCATTTGAAGTCAGAAAAATACCTTTTGAAATCAGGCTTAGGATCATAAACTTTAGATAAGCACTATTTAATAGAAATAGAGTAAGATGCACATAGATAATTGAAGTTTTCTAGTAGTAATACTGAAAAAATAGAAACTATAATATTAGTTTTAATAATGTATTTTTATTTTGATTTATTTTAAGTGGAGGATAATTACAATATTGTAGTGGTTTTTACCATACATTGATATGAATCAGCCATGGGTGTACTTGTGTTCCCCATACTCAAACTCCATTCCACCTCCCTCCACATTCCATCCCTTTGGGTCATCCCAGGGCACCAGCCCTGAGCACCCTGTCTCATGCATCGAACCTAGACTGGTGATCTGTTTCACATATGATAATATACATGTTTCAATGTTATTCTCTCAAATCATCCCACCCTCACCTTCTCCCACAGAGTCCAAAAGACTGTTCTATACATCTGTGTCTCTTTTGCTGTCTCGTATACAGGGTTATTGTTATCACATTTCTAGATTCCATATATATGTGTTAGTATAATGTATTGGTGTTTTTCTTTCTGACTTACTTCACTCTGTAAAATAGGCTCCAGTTTCATCCACCTCATTAGAACTGATTCAAATGCATTCTTTTTAATGACTGAGTAATATTCCATTGTGCACATGTACCACATCTTTCTTATCTATTCGTCTGCTGATGGACATCTAGGTTGCTTCCATGTCCTGGCTATTATAAGCAGTGCTGCAATGAACATTGGGGTACATGTATTTCTTTCAATTCTGGTTTCCTCAGTGTGTATGCCCAGCACCGGGATTGCTGGGTCATATGGCAATTCTATTTTCAGTTTTTAAGGAATCTCCACATTGTTCTCCATAGGAGGCTGAACAACACGCTTGTGAATAACCAAAAATCACAGAAGAAATCAAAAAGAAATTGAAATATGCATAGAAAAAATGAAAATGAAAACACAACAACACAAAACCTGTGGGACACTGTAAAAGCAGTGCTAAGAGGAAGGTTCCTAGCAATACAGGCTTACCTCAAGAAACATGTCAAATAAATAACCTAACTCTACATCTAAAGCAACTAGCAAAGTACAAAATGAAGAACCCCAGAGTTACTAAAAGGAAAGAAATCTTAAAAACTAGGGCAAAAAAAAAAAAATGCAAAAGAAACAAAAGAGACCATAGCAAAAATCAACAAAGCTAAAAGCTGGTTCTTTGAGAAGATAAATAAAATGGACAAAGCATTAGCCAGACTCATCAAGAAACAAAGGGAGAAGAATCAAATCAACAAAATTAGAAATGAAAATGGAGAAATCACAAAAGACAACAAAGAAATACAAAGGATCATAAGAAACTATTATCAGCAACTATATGCCAATAAAATGGACAACTTGGAAGAAATGAACAAATTCTTAGAAAATTATAACTTTCCAAAACTGAGCCAGGAAGAAATAGAAAATCTTAACAGACCTATCACAAGCACAGAATTTGAAACTGTAATAAGAAATCTTCAAGCAAACAAAAGCCCAGGACCAGATGGCCTCACAGGTGAATTTTACCAAAAATTTAGAGAAGAGCTAACACCTACCCTACTCAAACTCTTCCAGAAAATTGCAGAGGAAGGTAAACTGCCAAGCTCTTTCTATGAGGCCACCATCACCATAATACCAAAACCAGGCAAAGATGCCACAAAAAAAGAAAAGTACAAGCCAATATCACTGATGAACATAGATGCAAAAATCTTTAACAAAATTCTAGCAGACAGAATCCAACAACATATTAAAAAGATCATACATCATGACCAAGTGGGCTTTATCCCAGGGATGCAAGGATTTTTCAGCATACACGAATCAATCAATGTAATACACTACATTAACAAATTGAAAGACAGAGAGTCCCAAACAGGATCAACCCAAGGCGAAAACACCCCAAGGCACATATTAATCAAATTGATGAAGATCAAACACAAAGAGCAAGTACTAAAAGTAGCAAGGGAAAAACAACAAATAACACACAAGGGGATCCCCATAAGGATAACAGCTGACCTTTCAATGGAAACTCTTCAGGCTACAAGGGAATGACAAGATATACTTAAAGTGATGAAAGAGAAAAACCTACAATCCAGATTACTATACTCAGCAAGGATCTCATTCAAATATGAAGGAGGAATCAAAGCTTTACAGACAAGCAAAAGCTGAAAGAATTCAGCACCACCAAACCAGCTCTTCAACAAATGCTGAAGGGTCTTCTCTAGACTGGAAACACAGAAAAGGTTTATAAACTCAAACCCAAAACAACAAAGTAAATGGCAATGGGATCATACTTATCAATAATTCCCTTAAATGTAAATAGGTTGAATGTACCAACCAAAAGGCAAAGACTGGCTGAATGGATATGAAAACAAGACCCGTATATATACTGTCTACAAGAGATCCACCTCAAACCATGGGACACATACAGACTGAGAGTGAAGGATGAGAAAAAGTCATTTCAGGAAAATGGAGACCAAAAGAAAGCAGGAGTAGCAATACTCATATCAGATAAAAAAGCTATAAAAAGAGACAAAGAAGGACACTACATAATGATCAAAGGATCAATCCAAGAAGAAGATATAACAATTATAATTATATATGCACCCAACATACGAGCACCACAATATGTAAGGCAAATGCTGAAAAGTATGAAAGGGGGAATTAACAGTAACACAATAATAGTGGACGATGTTAATACCCCACTCACACCTATGGATAGATGAACCAAACAGAAAATTAGCAAGGAAAAACAAGCTTTAAATGATACAATTGACTAGTTACACCTAATTGATATCTATAAGACATTTCACCCCAAAGCAATAAATTTCACCTTTTTCTCAAGTGCACACGGAACCTTCTCCAGGATAGATCACATCCTGGGTCATAAATCTAGCCTTGGTAAATACAAAAAAAAAATTGAAATCATTTCAAGCGTCTTTTCTGATCACAATGCAGTAAGATAAGATGTCAACTACAGGGGAAAAAAAAAACTATTAAACATACAAACATATGAAGGCTAAACAACATGCTTCTGAAATAACCAACAAATCACAGAAGACATCAAAATATGCATAAGAACAAATGAAAGTGAAAATATGGCAACCCAAAACCTATGGGAATCAGTAAAAGCAGTGCTAAGGGGATGGGTCATAGCAATAGAAGCTTACCTCAAAAAACAAGAGAAAAATCAAATAAATCACCTAACTTTACACTTAAAGCAACTAGAAAAAGAAGAAATTAAGAACTCCAGGGTTAGTAGAAGGAAAGAAATCATAAATATTAGGGCAAAAATAAATGAAAAAGAAACAAAGGAGACTATAGCAAAACTCAACAAAACTAAATGCTGGTTCTTTCAGAAGATAAGTAAAACAGACAAACCATTAGCCAGACTCATCAAGAAAAAAAGAAGAATGAAATCAAAAAATTAGAAATAAAAATGGAGAAATCACGACAGACAACACAGAAATATAAAGGATCATAATAGACTACTAACAGCAACTATATGGCAATAAAATGGATAACTGGGAAGAAATGGATAAATTCTTAGAAAACTATAATCTTCCAAAACTGAAAGAGAAATAGAAAATCTTAACAAACCTATCAGAAGCATGGAAATCAAAACTGGAATAAAAATTCTTCCAACAAACAAAAGCCACAGGTGAATTCTACCAAAAATTTAGAGAAGAGCTAATACCTATCCTACTCAAACTCTTCCAGAAATTTGCAGAGGAATGTAAACTGCCAAACTCATTCTATGATGCCACCATCACCCTAATACCAAAGCCACACAAAGATGCCACAAAAAAGAGAACAACAGGCCAATATCACTGATGAACATACATGCAAAAATCTTCAACAATATTCCAGCAAACAAAATCCAGCAACATATTAATACGATCATACAGGCCAACCTAAGACGGCAGAGGAATAGGACGGGGAGACCACTTTCTCCCCCAAAACTCATCAAAAGAACATTTGAACGCTGAGTAAATTCCACAAAACAACCTCTGAATGCGGTCAGATGATATCAGCCACCCAGGAAAGCAACCCACTGTCTTCAAAAGGAGGTAGGAAAAAATATAAAAGATAAAAAGAGAGACAAAAGAGGTTGGGATGGACATCCATCCCGGGAAGGGAGTCTTAAAAAGAGAGAGGTTTCCAAACACCAGGCAACACTCACTGGCGAGTCTGTGGTGAGCCTTGGAACCTCAGAGGGCAACATAATTGGGAGGAAAAATAAATAATTAATTAAAACCCACAGATTACATGCCCAACGCTAACTCCCAGCAGAGAAGCAGCACAGATGCCTGCATCCACCACTAGCAAGCGGAGGCTGAGCAGGGAGGCCTGGGCTGCATTGCTTAGAGTAAGGACCAGACCTAAATGCCCTGAGAGCAATCTGAGGTAACTAACTTGTGATAGTAAACCAGACTGTGGGATAGCTACCCTGTGAAAAGCCCTAACTTAAGACACCACCAGGCCCACTCACAGAACAAAGGACTGACTAGAGCTAGCCGGCTTCGGACTGGCCCATCCCCCACCGGAGACAGGCAGGCAAGGACAGCCAGAGTCGGACAGGGGCAATCACAGCCACAGGGAGCCATCAGCTACCAAACTGCAAGCAGAGTTCATTGCTAACCAAGATTTCTTGGGATTCTGGATGGTCGACATCTACCTGAGAAGATGCGCTGGTTGTACACCCAGAAAACTGAGTGGCAGGGATGGGGGAGGCAACAAGTCGGAGCGATCACGCTCGTCAAACACCTGGTCGGTCACCTGAGCTGCTTGGACCTGGGAAGGGCACAAAACGCAGGCCCAACCAAGTCTGCACCTTTGTGTACCCGAGTACCTGAACCTGAGCAGCTTAGACCTGGGAAGTGCATACAACCCAGGGCCAGCCTCAGACAGTTCCCAGCAGAGCAACCTAGAGCCTAAGCAGTGTAGACAGGGAAAACACACGCTGTAAGCCTGGACAAAACCAAGGTGGCGGAGACACTGCGAGCACATGCCAGTGATATTTGTTCACAGCATTCCTCCCTCCCCAGAGCACGACTGAACAAGTGAGCCTACAAAAGTGTCCACCACCACTCCCTTGTATCAGGGTGGAAATTAGACACTGAAGACACCAGCAAACAGAAGAAGCTAAAACAGAGGGAACCGCCTTGAAAGTGACAGATGGAGAAGTCTTGAGGCTACTGTAAGAATAAGACTGAAAACCAGAGGCAGGAGGATTAAGTCCAAATCCTGAGACCACCAGAGAACTCCTGACTCCAGGGAACATTAATCGATAGGAGCTCACCAAACGCCTCCATCAGTTCAGTTCAGTCTCTCAGTTATGTCTGACTCTTTGCGACCCCATGAATCTCAGCACAACAAGCCTCCCTGTCCATCACCAACTCCCGGAGTTCACTCAGACTCACGTCCATCGAGTCAGGGATTCCATCCAGGCATCTCATCCTCTGTCGTCCCCTTTTCCTCCTGCCCCCAATCCCACCCAGGACCAGAGTTTTTTCCAATGAGTCAACACTTTGCATGAGGTGACCAAAGTACTGGAGTTTCAGCTTTAGTATCATTCCTTCCACAGAACACCCAGGGCTGATCTCCTTTAGAATGGACTGGTTGGATCTCCTTGCAGTCCAAGGGACTCTCAAGAGTCTTCTCCAACACCACAGTTCAAAAGCAACAATTCTTTGGCGATCAGACTTCTTCACAGTCCAACTCTCACATCCATACATGACCACAGGAAAAACCATAGCCTTGACTAGACGGACCTTTGTTGGCAAAGTAATGTCTCTGCTTTTGAATATGATATCTAGGATGGTCTTAACTTTCCTTCCAAGGAGTAAGCATCTTTTAATTTCCTGGCTGCAGTCACCATCTGCAGTGATTTTGGAGCCCAAATATAAGTCTGACACTGTTTCCACTGTTTCCCCATCTATTTCCCATGGGACCAGATGCCATGATCTTCATTTCCTGAATGTTGAGCTTTCAGCCAACTTTTTCACTCTCCTCTTTCACTTTCATCAAGAGGCTCTTTAGTTCCTCTTCACTTTCTGCCATAAGGGTGGTGTCATCTGCATATCTGAGGTTATTGCTATTTCTCCCGGGAATCTTGATTCCAGCTTGTGCTTCTTCCACCCCAGCATTTCTCATGATGTACTCTGCATATAAGTTAAATAAGCAGGGTGACGATATACAGCCTTGACATAGTCCTTTTCCTATTTGGAACCAGTCTGGTGTTCCATGTCCAGTTCTAACTGTTGCTTCCTGACCTGCATATAGGTTTCTCAAGAGGCAGGTCAGGTGGTCTGGTATTCCCATCTCTTTCAGAATTTTCCACAGTTTCTTGTGATCCACACAGTCAAAGGCTTTGGCATAGTCAGTCAAGCAGAAATAGATGTTTTTCTGGAACTCTCTTGCTTTTTTGATGATTTGGCGCATGTTGACAATTTGATCTCTGCTTCCTCTGCCTTTGCTAAAACCAGCTTGAACATCTTGGAATTTCACGGTTCATGTATTGCTGAAGCCTGGCTTGGAGAATTTTGAACATTACTTTACTAGCGTGTGAGATGAGTGCAACTGTGCAGTAGTTTGAGCATTCTTTGGCATTGCCTTTCTTTGGGACTGTGGCCACTGCTGAGTTTTCCAAATTGAGTGCATATTGAGTGCAGCACTTTCCAAATTGAGGGCATATTAAGTGCAGCACTTTCACAGCATCATCTTTAAGGATTTGAAATAGCTCAACTGGAATTCCATCACCTCCACTAGCTTTGTTCATAGTGATGCTTTCTAAGGCCCATTTTACTTCACATTCCAAGATATCTGCCTATAGGTGAGTGATCACACCATTGTGATTATCTTGGTCTTGAAGATCTTTTTGTACCTACACTGAAACCAAACACCACCCAATGGCCAACAAGTTCCAAAGCAAGACATACCACACAAATTCTCCAGCAAACAGGAACATAGCCCTGAGCTTCAATATACAGGCTGCCCAAAACCACTCCAAACCCACTGACATCTCATAACTCATTACTCCACACTTCATTGCACTCCAGAGAGAAAAAATCCAGCTCCACCCACCAGAACACTGACACAAGCTTCCCTGGCCAGGAAACCTTGAAAAGTCGCCCATCCAACCCCACCCACAGCAAGGAAACTCCACAATAAAGAGAACTCCACAAACTGCCAGAATACGGAAAGGCCACCACAAACACATCAATACAAACAAGATGAAGAGGCAGAGTAATACCCAGAAGGTAAAGGAACAGGATAAATGCTCACCAAGCCAAACAAAAGAGGAAAAGATAGGGAATCTACCTGATAAACAATCCCGAATAGTGATAGTGAAAATGATCCAAAATCTTGACAACAAAATGGAGTTACAGATAAATAGCCTGGAGACAAGGATCACCAAGATGCAAGAAAGGTTTAACAAAGACCTAGAAGAAATAAAAAGGGTCAATATATAATGAATAATGCAATAAATGAGATCAAAAACACTCTGGAGGGAACCAACAGTAGAATAATGGAGGCAGAAGATAGGATAAGTGAGGTAGAAGATAGAATGGTATAAATACATGAAACAGAGAGGAAATGAATTAAAAGAAATTAAAATAAATGAGGACAATCTCAGAGACCTCAGTGACAATGTGAAATGCCCCAACATTCGAATCATGGGAGTCCCAGACGAAGACAAAAAGACCATGAGAAAATACTTGAGGAGATACTAATTGAAAACTTCCCAAAATTGGGAAGGAAATAATCACCCAAGTCCAAGAAACCCAGGGAGTCCCAAACAGGATAAACCCAAGGCGAAACACCCCAAAACACATATTAATCAAATTAACAAAGATCAAACACAAAGAGCAAATATTAAAAGCAGCAAGGGAAAAACAACAACACACAAGGAGATTCCCATAAGGATAACAGCTGATGTTTCAATAGAAACTCTTCAGGCCAGGAGGGAATGGCAGGACATACTTAAAGTGATGAAAGAAAATAACCTACAGCCCAGATTACTGTACCCAGCATGGATCTCATTCAAATATGAAGGAGAAATCAAAAGCTTTACAGACAAGCAAAAGCTGAGAGAATTCAGCACCACCAAACCAGCTCTCCAACAAATCTTAAAGGATCTTCTCTAGACAAGAAACACAGAAAGGGTGTATAAACTTGAACCCAAAACAATAAAGTAAATGGCAATGAGATCATACTTATCAATAATTCCCTTATATGTAAATGGGTTGAATGCTCCAACCAAAAGACAAAGACTGGCTGAATGGATACGAAAACAAGAGCCCCATGTATGTCGTTCACAAGAGACCCACCTCGAAACAAAGGACACATACAGACTGAAAGTGAAGGGCTGGAAAAAGATATTCCCTGCAATAGAGACCAAAAGAAAGCAGGAATAGCAATACTCAGATAAAATAGACTTTAAAGCAAAGGCTGTGAAAGAGACATAATGATCAAAGGAACAATCCAAGGAGAAGATATAGCAATTATGAATATATATGCACCCAATATAGGAGCACCACAATATGTAAGACAAATGCTAACAAGTATGAAAGGGGAAATTAATAAGCACACAATAATAGTGGGAGACTTTAATATCCCACTCACACCTATGGATAGATCAACTAAACAGAAAATTTAACAAGGAAACACAAACTTTAAATGATACAATAGACCAGCTAGACCTAATTGACATCTATAGGACGTTTCCACCCCAAAGCAATGAATGTCACCTTTTTCTCAAGCACACACAAAAACTTCTCCAGAATAGATCACATCCTGGGCCATAAATCTAGCCTTGGAAAATTCAAAAAAATTGAAATCTTTTCAAGCATCTTTTCTGACCACAATGCAGTAAGAATAGATCTCAATTACAGGAGAAAAACTATTAAAAATTCCAACATATGGAAGCTGAAAAACATGTTCCTCAATAACCAACAAATCACAGAAGAAATCAAAAAGAAATCAAAATATGCACAGAAACGAATGAAAATGAAAACACAACAACCCAGAACCTGTGGGACACTGTAAAAGCAGTGCTAAGGGGGAACATTCATAGCAATATAGGCTTACCTCAAGAAACAAGAAAAAAGTCAAATAAACAACCTAACTCTACACCTAAAGCAACTAGAAAGGGATGAAATGAAGAACCATAGGGTTAGTAGAAGGAAGGAAATCTTAAAAGTGAGGGCAGAAATAAATGCAAAAGAAACAAAAAGAGACCATAGCAAAAATCAACAAAGCTGGTTCTTTGAGAGGATAAATAAAATTGGCAAACCATTAGCCAGACACATCAAGAAACAAAGGGGAAAAAATCAAATCAATAAAATTAGAAATGAAAATGGAGCGATCACAACAGACAACACAGAAATACCAAGGATCATAAGAGACTACTATCAGCAACTGTACGCAAATGGACAACTTGGAAGAAATGGACAATTTCTTAGAAAAGTACAACTTTCCAAAACTGAACCAGCAAGAAATAGAAAATCTTAAGAGACCCATCACAAGCACGGAAATTAAAACTGTAATCAGAAATCTTCCAGCAAACAGAAGCCCAGGTCCAGATGGCTTCACAGCTGAATTCTGCCAAAAATTTAGAGAAGAGCTAACACCTATCCTACTCAAGCTCTTCCAGAAAATTGCAGAGGAGGGTAAACTTCCAAACTCATTCTATGAGGCCACCATCACCCTAATACCAAAACCTGACAAACATGCCACAAACAAAGAAAACTACAGGCCAAAATCACTGATGAACATAGATGCAAAAATCCTTAACAATATTCTAGCAATCAGAATCCAACAACACATTTTTAAAAATCAGACATCACGACCAAGTGGGCTTTATCCCAGGGATGCAAGGATTCTTCAATATCCACAAATCAATCAATGTAATACACCACATTAACAAATTGGAAAATAAAAGCCATATGATTATCTCAATAGATGCAGAGAAAGCCTTTAACAAAATTCAACATCCATTTATGATTAAAACCCTCCAGAAAGCAGGCATGGAAGGAACATACCTCAACATAATAAAAGCTATACATGACAAACCCACAGCAAACATTATCTTCAATGGTGAAAAATTGAAAGCATTTCCCTAAAGTCAGGAACAAGACAAGGGTGCCCACTCGCACCACTACTATTCAACATCATTTTGGAAGTTTTGGCCACAGCAATCAGAGCAGAAAAAGAAATAAAAGGAATCCAGATTGGAAAAGAAGAAGTAAAACTCTCACTGCTTGCAGATGACATGATCCTCTACATAGAAAACTGTAAAGACTCCACCAGAAAATTACTAGAGCTAATCAATGAATATAGTAAAGTTGCAGGATATAAAATCAACACATTGAAATCTCTTCCATTCCTATACACTAACAATGAGAAAACAGAAAGAAATTAGGGGAAACAATCCCATTAACCATTGCAATGAAAAGAATAAAATACTTAGGAATATATCTACCTAAAGAAATAAAAGACCTATATGTAGAAAACTATAAAACACTGGTGAAAGAATTCAAAGAGGACACAAATAGCTGGAGAAATATACCATGTTCATGGGTTGGAAGAATCAATATAGTGAAAATGAGGATACCACCCAAAGCAATCTACAGATTCAATGCAATCCTTAACAAGCTACCAACGGTATTTTTCACAGAGCTAGAACAAATAATTTCACAATTTGTATGGAAATACAAAAATCCTCGAGTAACCAAAGCAATCTTGGAGAAGAAAAAATGGAACTGGAGGAATCAACCTGCCTGACTTCAGACTCTACTACAAAACCACAGTCACCAAGACAGCATGGTACTAGCACAAAGACAGAAATATAGATCAATGGAACAAAATAGAAAGCCCAGATATAAATCCATGCACTTATGAACACCTGATCTTTGACAAAGGAGGCAAGCATATACAATGGAGAAAAGACAATCTCTTTAACAAGTGGTGCTGGTGCTAGGAAAACTGGTCAACCTCTTGTAAAAGAATGAAACTAGAACACTTTCTAACACTATACACAAAAATAAACTCAAAATGGATTAAAGATCTAAACGTAAGACCAGAAACTATGAAAGTCCTAGAGGAAAACATAGGCAGAACACTCTCTGAAATAAATCACAGCAGGATCCTCTATGACCCCTACCCAGAGCAATGGAAATGAAAGCAAAAATAAACAAATGGGACCTAGTTACACTGAAAGGCTTATGCACAACGAAAGACACTATAAGCAAGGTGAAAAGACAGCCTTCAGAATGGGAAAAATAGTAGCAAACAAAACAACTTACAAAGAATCTCAAAAATATACAAAAAGTTCATGCAGCTCAATCCCAGAAGAATAAATGACCCAATCAAAAAATGGGCCAAAGAACTAAACAGACATTTTTCCAAAGAAGATATAGAGATGGCTAGCAAACACATGTAAAGATGCTCGTCATCACTCATTATCAGAGAAATGCAAATCAAAATCATAGTTAAGTACCATCTCATGCCAGTCAGAATGGCTGCTATCAAAAAAACTTCAGACAATAAGTGCTTGAGAAGGTGCAGAGAAAAAGGAACCCTCCTACACTGTTGGTGGGAATACAAACTAATAAAGCCACTATGTAGAATGGTGTGGAGATTCCTTTAAAAACTGGAAATAGAACTGCCATATGACCCAGCAATCCTACTGCTGAGCATACACATTTGAGGAAACCAGAATTGAATGAGACATGTGTACCCCAATGTTTATCGCAGCACTGTTTACAATAGCTAGGACATGCAAGCAACCTGGATATCAGTAGGCAGATGAATGGATAAGAAAGCTGTGGTACATATACACAATGGAATATGACTCAGCTATTAAAAAGAATGCATCTGAATCAGTTCTAATGAGGTGGATGAAACTGGAGCCTATTATACAGAGTGAAGTAAGTCAAAAGAAAAACAGCAATACAGTCTATTAATGCATATATATGGAATTTATAAAGATGGGAATGATGACTTTATATGCGAGACAGCAAAAGAGACCCAGAGATAAAAAACAGACTTTTGGACTCTGTGGGAGAAGGTGAGGGTGGAATGATTTGAGAGAATAGCATTGAAACATGTATATCACCACATGTGAAATAGATTAGTCCAGGTTCAATGCATGAGACAAGGCGCTCAGGGCCAGTGCACTGGGATGATGCTGAAAGATGGGATGGGGAGGGACGTGGGAGGGGGATTCAGGATGGGGACACATGTACACCCATGGCTGATTCATGTGAATGTATGGCAGAAAGCACTACAATGTTGTAAAGTAATTAGCCTCCAATTAAATAAATTTTTAAAAAAGAAAAGCAAGAAAAAAAATTTGCCAATTTAGATGAAATTAAATTCCTTGAATGACATAAATTCTCAAAACTAACTCAAGAAGAAAGTGAAAACCTTAAATATCCCTAAATCTATCAAAGATATGGAAAAAATCTCTCAAAGATGTGGAATAAATCTATCAAAGATATGGAACAGAAAACCCAGGCCCATGTGACTTAACTAGCGAATGCTATGAAATATGTAAAGGAGAAATATCACCAATCCCATACAAATTCTTTCAGAAAGTAGAGGACAGAAAACAGTTCTCAAATCATCTTATGAGGACAGCCTTACAAAATACCAAAACCAGATGAAGACACTGCAAGAAAAGAAAACCATAGACCAATATTCTTCATTAAGTTAAGCACACAAAAATGAAATGTTAGCAAATTTAATCCAGCAATATATAAAGCATTATGACCAAATGAGATCTATTTCAAGAATGAAAGATTGGTTATGCATTATAAGATCATAAACCAGTGTTATTCATCATATTACAAAAACACAGGAGAAAAACCATATGATCATGTCCATAGGTGCCATAAAATCATTTGACAATATTCAACAAACACTATGATAAAAACTGTCAGAAAACTAGGTCTACAGACTTTCTTAATCTGATCAAGGTAAACTAAAAACTCCTGCAGCTAACATGAAAATGGAGGAAAATCTAATCCCTCCACTGGGGGTGGGGGAAGGCTGCTGGCCTTGGAGTCAGAGGGCCATGGAGAGGCCTATCCAGCCAGAGGGTGGGGATCAAGGGGCCTGATTGAAGTACCTGTCCCCTCCTCGGGCAGTGGCCCTGCTCCAGTCACCTCCCGTGACACCATTGGTTCCACCTCCCAGGCACTGTTGCCCCAGCCCTGTCATCAACCCTGACTGTACTGTGTGGGCTGATTTGACCCCTTTCCAGACCAGAAGTAAACCAGCACCCAGCAGGCCAGCAGAAACAGGGTCACCTCCCAGTTGAGGGCCCCGGCACCTCCAGCCCTCCAGAGAGCCACAAGACTTTGATCCTGGAGAGGGAAAGCGCATGAGTTTCGTGCCAGAAGAGGCCAAGGGACTGGGAGTGTGATGGGGGACACTGCCTTTCTGGCAACCCTTGAGTGCAGCTGGTCCAGCCGGTGCTTCCAGGGGACCTGTTGTAAGTTCCCAGCCTAGAGTCCCTGTAGTCTGTGTGCCTGGAGCCCCAGGTGGCCCAGCCCCATGCCGTCCCCAGTGAGTTCAACAGCAGTCCCAGGTCCCCTCCCCAGGCAGGCAAGCACAACACACTCCACATTCCTATTCTCTAGACTCCAGGACCGGGTCCCCATGCACCACCATGCGAAGGCACCTGCACATGAACAGAAGCACACACAGATGCCAATATCCATGTGCATGCACCTGACCACATGCTCTCTCACACACATGCACATGCAAACACCCATTTGCAAGCACCTCCACAAACACACATGCACATACCTATGTGCATGCACCTCTGCACGCCCATTTTCTCACACACACACACACACACACACACACACACACACACACACACATGGACTAGTACCTGTGCACAGGCACTCTCTCGGGCACACACAGACACAGACATGCACATCAGATGCCCATGTGCCTGCACCTGCCCACACGCACATGGACACACATGCACACACACACACACACACACATACATGAGCTACGTGTGGGACACCAGAAGGACAGACCAGGTCTGACCCAGGGATGCCCAACTCCCTTCCAGAAGTCGATGACAAGGACCTGCGCTCAGCAGGATGCTCACCTGTGAGCGTGGCCAGGTTGGCAGCAGTGCAGTCTTGGAGGTGCACAGCGGACGGGGCTCACTTGGGGTTTGCAGGCTTGGACTGGAAACAGTCACGTGCCCTGAGGAGAGGGGTAGGGTCTATTTGAGCATGCGCACTGAGGAGCTGCAGACACACTAAAGGGTGGAGCGCCACCCAGAGGCCTCCTGGCTAAGCCATTTACCAGGTTTCCGGGCATGAGGCAAGGCTGACTTAGAGGGACCAGACCACGTGAGTGTGTCTATGCAGGCTCATTGGGGCGACACACCACACGAACGCATAAAACTTCTGCAGGGAGCGCCTATTGCCCGAGAGCCTGCAGCCACCATGGGAGCCAATTGCTGGATCCAGGGAATTCGAAGCGGGGACGGCACTGGCGACGAAAAACTTATTTATTTATTAATATAAGATTAGATTAGGAAGAAATAGTGTAGTAGGAAAGCTTAGTGGAGAAAAGATGTTGATTAATTGGTTTATGTGGAAAACCAATAAAGTTCCAGACAAGGAACTTGCACCGTCTTACGTTGGGCCACAGGCGCCTGCTTGAATAGCAGAGGGTGCCCCGCCTTGGGCTCCCTCTCGCGTGGGTCTCAGAAGCCTGGGCAAGTAAGTAGACTTGGTGAGCCTCCAGTTTCTAAGGGATCAGCCTGAAAAGGAGAGGGAGGGAGCAAGAGAAAGAATTGACACGGGGGAGGCCAGGCTTGTGCAAAAACCCTCCAAGTTTATTATTTAAAAGGTGTTTATATACCCTAAATTTTACATAATGGAAGATACAGAGTCACACAGGGGCAGCAGTCCTGACTCTTTCTGTACATCTTTTTTATACAAAAGGTCTCAGGTGATTTTCATTATCTTTTGGCCAAGAGGCTTGTTAACACTTTTTGGCTCTCTTCCTTAATGAATGTTAATCTCGTTTCCCTGAAGTGTTTTTCTTTAATCTGCATCTCCTTAAAGCACTAAATTTACATCTCTATAGAAGAAAGGCACAGTGGGTTATAACAAAGAAGGTACTTAACTCAAAGATCTAATGTTGCTACTTGTTTTTTCTATATACCAACTATATCAACAAATAAAAGATATGAAAATTTGGCAACAATTATTGGCTCAACAATGAAACACTTAATCAGTTTTATTCTAATGATCTTGACACCTCGGAAGCCCCTGCATTCCTAGGATGTTTTAAGCTTCCTGTGGGAGATTGTAAACAATTCACAAACTGTAAAAAGTCCGGGGGAACCTGTTAGGCAAGCTAGAGAGATATCAGAGGGGGTTTTAAGCCGAGACATCCTTTGCAGGAGACTGAAGCCCTGAATTAACTTTTTCCAGAGAGTGTCAAAAGAGTGGAAAAGTAGACAGATTCTGGGTTTGGGGGTACATGCTCAGGAAATACCAGGGGGAAACCCTGAGATCTGTCTCTCCTTGCCCATCAGATCTCTGCTGTATGACCATGTCACGGGTGGAATTCTTCACACTGGCTCCCGGCAGCCAATGGTTGGTAGGAACTAATCCTGGAGGCAGGACCAACGTGTTTGTGCAGGCACTCTGCCGATGCTGAGTTGCAGGTCGCACTACAGGGCTGGGTTCTATAGGGAGGGTTCAGTCCTTCCTGACGCACAGGGACGGGGGAGAGGGGCACACGGTGGAGGAACCACAAGGGCAGCCGATGAAGACGCAGGTGCCATGGCCTCTGTAGCAGGCATGGCACATGTCACACAAGGTGTGCCCAGTGGTGATGGTGGTGGTGATGGCACTGGCAACCCAGCTGGCCCTGATGACACCGTCAGTCCTACAGTCCCTGGCAACCCCGGCAACCTGGGTGATCCCAGAGGCCCCAGCGCTGCAGGAAAGTCACGAGGCACAGCTGGTGACATTCTGCATATCCTGGCGTCATTCCACGCACCAGAGTGTGGAAGAGACACTGCACCTGGATCTGGAGTTCTGAGTAACTGACCCCTTCAGTTGTGTCCTATTCCAGGAGCCTCAGTCACGGGGTGAGCTAGGTGTGGGCTGGGTGTGGGCTAGGGGTGGTTTGAGGGATTGCAGGCGGCGGGGCCTAAAGTGTAGAAGGAGGGTACTCTGAGGGGCTGGAGGGTATGGGTCATGGTTGGTCTGGCTGCTGGGGGATGGTGGTGAAGAAAAGCAACCTAAAGGGATCCAGAGGGTCAGGACAGTGATATGCAAGGTGTCTGGTGGTGGCCTTGTGGGAGACGGTGGGTCACCATGAGCAGGGAGCCTGATGGACAGGCAAAATGAGAAATGTGGATGGTGCCTTAACCATATCTCCACCAGCAGGGTCACCGTACCTTTCACATCACTCACTCAGGCAAAAATTGCCCGCAACTTACTGTCTCAAAGTACTCAACTGTGAGCGCCAGTTCAGAACGAGCTCAATGTTAATGGCCGCCTGTTGATTCTGTCAGTTCTAAAGGGGGCGGGGCCTGGGCTGGGGAGAGGGTAGTGGGCAGTGGCCAGGGCCAGTCTCGGCCCAGGAGGAGCCATGATAAGTCACTTCAGTCATGTCCGACTCTGTGCAACCCCACAGATGGCAGCCCACCAGGCTCCAGTCCCTGGGATTCTCCAGGCAAGAGTACTGGAGTGGGTTGCCATTGCCTTCTCCAGCGCATGAAAGTGAAAAGTGAAAGTGAAGTTGCTCAGTCATGTCTGACTCTTCACAACCCCATGGACTGCAGCCTACCAGGCTTCTCCGTCCATGGAATTTTCCAGGAAAAAGTAACTGGAGTGGGTTGCCATTGCCATAATGGAGGGTTAAGCCTAAAGGAGAAGTGTGGTGCTCAGGGCTTGTCAGTGTGTGTTTCCCTGCTGATGCAGACCTTGCAGCACCTCTATGCCCCCCTTTTTTTTTTACTAAGCCTCTGCATGAAAGTCAGGGTTAAATCTAGCATATGTGCCCTAGCCTCAAGTGTCCTTCCCAAGGGCATTGATTTCTGCAGTAGATGGACTGGGCTTCATCTTGTGCCTGTGCTTCTGCTTGGGAGGCTCAAGGTCCACATAGTTTGTTTGGTGAGTGTTAACTGCAGAAAATAAAACTGAGCTACTGTGCTGTCTCTGACTTTAGTTTTAGCTTCTACACGTCTTAATACTGTATTTGTCCTCTGGTTGGAGGGGAGGTTCTGAGATTCAGATATCCAAGGAGTACATTAGTAAAGACAATGTAAGAGTGGGAGAATAAGACAATAGTGTACTGCCATTCAGTACTAATTTTGGAATATTTTCTCATTTTATGAAGTGAAGTGAAGTGAAAATCACTCAGTTGTGTCTGACTCTTTGTGACCCCATGGACTATACAGTCCATGGAATTCTCTAGGCCAGAATACGGGAGTGGGTAGCCTTTCCCTTCTCGAGCAGATCTTCCCAACCCAGGGATCAAAGCGAGGTCTCCCGCATTGCAGGCAGATAGATCCTTTACCAGCTGAGCCACAAAGGACGCCTGGGCCACTGCAATATTGTCTGAAAACTGACATGATGGACGAACACATGAAAGCACCTGAACTAACATATGAACCATAGGAAGTGCTAGCTATCACTACGGCCAAAGAGCACAGGTATGATGTGGAGTGGGCAGAGACGGGATGCTGGTGGGTCATGTGGCTTGGCCCCTTGCCCTCGACTCCCACCTTACTCCAGTGAGACCCTTCTGTGACATACGTTGGAGAAATCAAAGTTGCACTGTGGAACTAGCTCTAGGCCTTGAGACTGGAAAGTCGGCATGTGTGAATCAGTGGCGTCTCTGTGGACACTTGGCTAGGTCCATTCCACACCATCTGAGCCAGCATTGGAGGGGCCCGTGTGCGCAGGCGCATCAGGAGGGCCCTGAAGGGAGCGTTGCATTGTGAGGGAGCTGAGTTCCGCCAGCCTCACGGGGTCTCCATAGCAGCCCCTGGGTGGCTGGGGTGTATGCGCAGGCGCAATTTTCACATCCTTGCACAGAAGGGGAGGGACTTCGTGAGGGGCCCAGTCTCTCCGCCCCTCACTTGCGCTCTGAGGGAGACGCGCGGCAGCCATGCAGGCGTCGGGTGGTGGCGCCGCTGGTGGTGCAGAGGGCCGAGATGACCAGCAGAGATCCAGAACACCTGCTTGCCAGGGTGGTTCAGGCAGCGCTGAAGGTGAGAATGTTCACCGGGCCCCAGAAGGCCGGGCTAGGTCTGGTAGAGGAAGAGCGGTGATGGAAGCTGCTGTAGCCCGTCCACGGGGTGAGCGGGCACCAGATGGCCTAGGATCTGCTGGAGATGTAGCACCCTTGGCTGTAAGGCCTAGACGTGGAGAGGTGGTGCTGTATCCTTTTCATGGAGCCTCCCTGGGCATGGTCAGTGGTATGGTGGTGGGAAACATGCTGGCAGCCTGAGGAAGGGATAGAAGGGAGCACGGGGCGATCCGGGGCAGCAGGACTGGGCAGCCTGGAAGGAAAGGAGGTTGTCAAGGCCTGAGGAGCCTGGAGGGTGGGGAAGATGGACTGAAGGGTTACAGAGGCAGCTGAGGGTGGTCTCAGGTTGTGGTCGGGAGCATGGGCATCCTGGGGTAAAAACGGGCCTCTGAGGTGTGAGGAAGCCCGAGATACCAGCAAATTCTGTAATGGATGGTGCCTTAACCGTGTCTCTCCCAGCACACTCAGAGTGCCTTTCCAATCACCCCTGGAGGCAGACATGGCTCGCAGATCTCTGCTCCCAGATGCCCAACGCCACCGAGGATTGATTCGGAAGGAATTTGCAGTGAATGGCAGTGACCTGCTTGTGTCAGTTCCAGACGAGCTTGCCTTGGGGAATGTGGGGTGGCAGGTGCTGTGGTCTGAGCTCCCTCTTAAGCAAGCTATGATGGAGACACTGAGGGGCTTGGATAAGGGGGGGGGCTGGTGGGCTGGTACCCTGTACCTACAGGAGCAATCTTCCTTTGACCTGATTTTCTTTTCCCTGCTTTTAGTAGATGGACTGCTGAAGACCTTGCTTTCATCCGACTTTCCATCAACCCATTCCTCGATCAGCTTTCCCTGGTGATTTGGAACATTCGAGCCTTGGGCTCCCACCTCGCCAAAGCCCAAGCTGAGGAAAGGGGCTGAGGCCTAACCTTGTGTACCCTACTCTGCAGAGCATAGGGAATTCAACCTAAGAGTCATTGCCACTTTGTTATTTGAGTCTAAGTTTTGGCCTCTACTGGCCTTTGGTCTCTCTTGGTTCACTTGCTTTGTTTCCCTGCTGCTGGAGGAGTGGGATGCTTCAGTGTTTATTACAGCAGAAAATAAAACTAAGTCACTTTTTGTGCCCCAGTTTCCTTTCAGCTAATGCGCTTCTGGATTTTAAAAACACTTTTTATCTTTGTTCTCGTGTTAGAGGGAAGGTTCTGAAATTCAGATATTGGAATTCAGTTACAAGGGAATTAAAAACAATTTCAGACAATGAAAATCGAGCCCTATGTTCAGCATTGAATACTGTCAACATTTAAGAATATTTTCTGGTTGTACTTGCACATTAAATGTATAAGAGCATTTACATTATCAAGAACTTATCAAGTTTGAATTTTTTTTCCTGAATTTTTTTCATTTAATATACTAGCTTTTCCACTTTCTAAAATCTCTTAAGAAATGTGTTATTGAACAGACATAAGATGCATCATAATGTAATTATTGGGACTTCCCAGGCAGTCCAGTGGATGAGACTCTGCACTTGCGGTGTAAGGGCTGCAGGTTCAATCCCCGGCAGCAGAACTAAGATCCCACATGTCATGTGATGTGGCCAAAAATTAAGATTGGGTCTTTAAATTTAAAAAATAATAATGTAATTATGGAACATTTGTTTTCACTTTTTTCATTACTATGGTTAATGATTTAGTGGAATTTATAAATCTATTAATAGTTATTTCCTTAAAGTATTCCAAGAATTAGAAATATTCCAAGAATTAGAAATACTGACCTAAATGTTTACTTCTTTCATTTAAATTATCTTTTTAATTGGAGGCTAATTACAATATCATAGTGGTTTTTGCCATACATTGACATGTCCAGGCTCCCCGCTGGGGTCCTCTTGGCCACAGAGCAGGGGACAGACACAGGCAGTAGATGAGGTCTTTGCACACCCTAAAACTGATTGGGAGCCAGAATCAACAGAAACTGGAAGGGTGGGTAGGTGGGACATGGATGCCCCACACTCAGGAAACAGCCACTGCTGGAGCCTCTCCCCCTCCAGTGGGGGTGGGGGTGAGGGAAGGCTGCTGGCCTTGGATTTGGAGGGCTGAGAGGACTCTCCGGCCAGGGGGTGGGGCTCAGGGGCCAGACTGAAGTACAACCCCTGATGCGGCCTCCTCCCATGGCACCAATGGTCCCTGGCAGATAAACCCCACGCCCAGGCAGTGCTGCCCCAGCCCCGTGGTCTCCCCCAGCTGTAACTTGCCTGTTGACTTGACCCCCCTTCCAGACAGAAGCAGACCAGCAGGCTATCAGATACAGAGTCACCTCCAAGTTGAGGTCCCCCAGTACCTCCACCCCTCCAGACAGCCTCAAGACACTGTTCCTGGGGAGGGAACGGCCATGAGAGTTGTGCCAGTGGAGAGCAAGAGACTGTGGGTGTCCAGGGCAACATGGCCCTTCCCTCTGCACTTGAGTCTAGCTGGTTCATCCAGTGCTTCTGAGAGGCCCGGGGCATGCCCACAGCCTGAGTCCCTGCAGTCTCTGTGCCCGGACCCCAGGTGGCCGTGCCCCATGCCTTCCGCAGTGGGCCCAACAGTAGTCCCTGCTTCCCTCCCTAGGTGGGCAGGAACAGCCCACTCCACATCCCTGGTCTCGCATCCCCATGTGCATGCACCTGCACAGACAAGGACACAGATTTGAGCTATGTGTGGAAGACGAATGGGACAGACCTAGCCTGGCCCTGGTGCTCGACTCCCAGAAGTTGAAGTCAGCAGGAGGGTCACATGTGAACATAGCAGCAGAGGTGTAAGGGGAAGGGGCTCATTTGATGTTTCCACATTTGGTGGGAAACACTGACGTACTCATAAACACCTAAGAGGGACATCCAGGGACCAGGGTCAGGGCCTGATTGTGCAGGCGTTCTCAGTACCCATAGTGAAGTCACCCGCCCAGGGGCGTGGTTTCCTTTGGGTGCCTCAGATTCTCAGACGCTCCAGGTGGCCATGGTGGGCTGACCTGCAGCGTGAGCGGTCATGGAGGCTGCAGACCCAGGTACTGGCAGAGGTGGTGTGACGGGAGATGCTGAAGGCCAGGGAGGTCTGGATGGAGCTGGTGACCCAAATGGTCCTGAAGGGCACGAGGGCCTCGGAGGCGTGGGAGAGGCAGGTGCAGCCGCGGCTGGAGCCCCAGAGCTGGTACAGGCACCTCACGCTCCGGGACCTGGCGGAGATGCCATGCCAGGGCTGGGTGGCCACACCGCTCCAGGACCAGGTGGACATGCAGCGCCAGGGCCTGGTGTCCACGGTGCCCTGGCGCCAGGAGGACACAGGCCATGGCCTCTTGGACATGCTGCATCAAGACTTGGTGGGTGTGTGCTGCCCGTGGCCAGAGGACCAAGAAGCCAACTTCTCAATTTGTATCCTATTTGAAGAGAGGCCAGGGCGGGGGGCTGGAGCAGGGAGGAACAGAGCTCCTGTAGACAGTGGAATGCAGAGAAGGCAGTCAACCTGGGGATAGGAAGGACTGTGGGGAGGGAGACCAAGAAGATGGCTAGAGGGTCTGGCCTCAGGGGGATGGGTCAGGGGTGGCAGGGAGAGATGAGGGGGGAGATGGCCTGAGGGACTGGAAGGGCGGAGAGCAGACTTGGGGTGGGGATGGAGACAAGTGAGAACGCCAGAAGGAAACAGGCCTCCAAATGAAGAGAAGGCCCGAGGCACAGGCAAGGTTGGTGTGAGATGGCCCTTAACCTTGCTGCCACCAGCTCCATCATAGTGCTCTTCCTGTCACCCATGGAGGCAGAGATGGCCCACCAGTCCCTGAGTCCACATGTCCAGCCCTACCACAGGGCAGTAGGGAAGGAGCTCACAGTGAACGGCAGCATCCTAGCAATGTTAGTTTGCAAAGGGGCTTGGGTGGGTGGCAGGTGTCTGGGGTCATTCTAATAGTGAATTGGAGACCACCAAAAGACGAAGTCTAAGGATGTAGACATGTGCAGTGAGCCTGACACCAGCTGAGGGGGCAGAATTAGGGGAACAGTTCCCACATTTAATTTTATTTTTCCCTCCCTTTAGCAGGCTGACTGCTGTAGATGGTGGCCAGCCCCAAATTTCCATCATGTTCTGTCTCAAGCAGTTTTTCCTGTTGGTTGCGATCAACCAACCAATTACAGGGTACTTTGTGCCCCTAGTTATCCCTAAGGCTAGGCCAAGAAAGAGCGCTTAATATTAACCTAGGCAGTGCATCCTTCCCCAGGGCATTGATTCCTACACCAGTTGCTGATTTATTATGAGGGCCTCATTGTTTGCTTATATTGGCCTTTGGGCACTCTTGGCCCTGTTTTCCACTGGCTGTAGGAGAAGTGTGTTTCAGTATTTCTTGTAGCATAAAATAAAGCTGAACTATCATTCTGTGTCTGAATGTATTTTCAAATACTGGCCCTCCACAGTGTCTTGCCTTTCTCCTTGGTTTCAAGGGAAGGTTCTGGGCTTCAGATAGTCTAATAGTACAGTGTAATTGAAGACAATTTAGGAAATGGAAGAAAATTAAAATATATTATGGCTTCTCATTCAGCATTAACTGTGGTCGGTACTTTGGAATGCTTTCTTAGTTTTATACTGGCATTTATATGGCTTAGCTGGTAAAGAATACGCCTGCAATGCGGGAGACCGGCGTTCGAGCCCTGGGTTGGGAAGATCTCCTGAGAAGAGAAAGGCTGTGCATTCTGGCATTCTGACCTGGAGAATTCCATGGATTGTATAGTCCATGGGTTCACAGTGTTGGACACAACTGATTGTCACATCATCTATAACAATAATGTAATTTTTGCATACTCAGGATAATTTTTCCTGGAATTGTTTTAACATATAAGCATTTTCTCTTTCAAAAATTTATTCAAAAACTTGTACGTGGATGCATATAAGAAGTAGCATAATGTAAGTGTTCATTCAGTTCAGTTCAGTCTTTGCAACCCCATGGACTGCAACACGCCAGGCATCCCTGTCCAACACCTACTCCCGTAGTTTAACTAAACATATCCATTGAGTCTGTGATGCCATTCAACCATCTCATCTTCTATCAACCTCTTCTCCTGCCACAATCAATCTTTCCCAGCATCAGGGTCTTTTCAAATGAGTCTGTTCTTTGCATCAGGTGGCCAAAGTATTGGAGTATCAGCTTCAACATCAGTCCTTCCAATGAAGATTCAGGACTGATCTCCTTTAGGATGAACTGGTTGGATCTCCTTACAGTCCAAGGGACTCTCAAGAGTCTTCTCCAACACCACAGTTCAGAAGCATCAATTTTTCAGCACTCAGCTTTATTTTATATTCCAACTCTCACATCCATACATGACTAGTGGAAAACCATGGCCTTGACTAGATGGACCTTTGTTGGGAAAGCAATGTCTCTGCTTTTTAATGTGCTGTCTCAGTTCAGTTCCGTTCAGTCACTCAGTCATATCCAACTCTTTGCGACCCCATGGACTGCAGCATGACAGGCCTCCCTGTCCATCACCAACTCTCGGAGTTCACTCAGACTCACGTCCATAGACTCTGTGATGCCATCCAGCCATCTCATCCTCTACCGTCCCCTTTTCCTCCTGCCCCCAATCCCTCCCAGAATCTGAGTCTTTTCCAATGAGTCAACTCTTTGCATGAGGTGGACAAAGTACTGGAGTTTCAGCTTTAGCATCAGTCCTTCCAAAGAACACCCAGGACTGATCTCCTTTAGAATGGACTGGTTGGATCTCCTTGCAATCCAAGGGACTCTCAAGAGTCTTCTCCAACACTACAGTTCAAAAGCATCAATTCTTCGGCACTCAGCTTTCTTCACAGTCCAACTCTCACATCCATACATGACCACTGGAAAAACCATAACCTTGACTAGACGGACCTTTGTTGACAAAGTAATGTCTCTGCTTTTGAATATGCTATCTAGGTTGGTCATAACTTTCCTTCCAAGGAGTAAGTGTCTTTTAATTTCATGGCTGCAGTCACCATCTGCAGTGATTTTGGAGCCCCCAAAATAAAGTCTGACACTGTTTCCACTGTTTCCCCATCTATTTCCCATGAAGTGATGGGACCAGATGCCATGATCTTCGTTTTCTGAATGTTGAGCTTTAAGTCAACTTTTTCACTCTCCTCTTTCACTTTCAAGAGGCTTTTTAGTTCCTCTTCACTTTCTGCCTTAAGGGTGGTGTCATCTGCATATCTGAGGTTATTGATATTTCTCCTGGCAATCTTGATTCCAGCTTGTGTTTCTTCCAACTCAGTGTTTTTCATGATGTACTCTGCATATAAGTTAAATAAGCAGGGTGACAATATACAGCCTTGACATACTCCTTTTCCTATTTGGAACCAGTCTGTTCCATGTCCAGTTCTAACTGTTGCTTCCTGACCTGCATACACATTTCTCAAGAGGCAGGTCAGGTGGTCTGGTATTCCCATCTCTTTCAGAATTTTCCACAGTTTATTGTGATCCACACAGTCAAAGGCTTTGGCATGGTCAATAAAGCAGAAAGATGTATTTCTGGAACTCTCTTGCTTTTTTGATGATCCAGCAGATGTTGGAAATTTGATCTCTGGTTCCGCTGCCTTTTCTAAAACCAGCCTTAGCATCTGGAAGTTCACGGTTCACATATTGCTGAAGCCTGGCCTGAGAATTTTGAGCATTCCTTTACTAGCGTGTGAGATGAGTGCAATTGTGTGGTAATTTGAGCATTCTATGGCATTGCCTTTGCTGTCTAGGTTGATCATAACTTTCCTTCCAAGGAGTAAGCGTCTTTTAATTTCATGGCTACAGTCACAACCTGCAGTGATTTTGGAGCCCAAAAAATAAAGTCAGCCGCTGTTTCCACTGTTTCCCCGTGTATTTCCCATGAAGTGATGGGACCAGATGCCATGATCTTCGTTTCCTGAATGTTCAGCTTTAAGCCAACTTTTTCACTCTCCTCTTTCACTTTCAAGAGACTCTTTAGTTCTTCTTCACTTTCTGCCATAAGGGTGGTGTCATCTGCATATCTGAGGTTATTGATATTTCTCCTGGCAATCTTGATTCCAGCTTGTGCTTCATCCAGCCCAGCATTTCTCATGATGTACTCTGCATATAAGTTAAATAAGCAGGGTGACAATATACAGCCTTGATGCACTCCTTTCCCTATTGGAACCAGTCTGTTGTTCCATGTCCAGTTCTAACTGTTGCTTCCTGACATGCATACAGACTTCTCAAGAGGAAGTTCAGGTGGTCTAGTATTCCCATCTCTTGTTAAACATTTAATATGTTTCCATTTGTCCCTAATAATGATTCAGTGGAATTCTTCTGTATAAGCCTTTGCCTGATTGGTTATGTCCTGAAGATAGATTCCAAAGGGTAGAAGTACTGAGATAAAAATTTACTTTTCTATTGATTTTTAAGGCTATTGGCGTACAGTAGGTCGTTGCTACTCAAAAGTGTGCCTCCCTCCAGAATTCTAGTTTGCTGACCACCTTTATCAGTAGGTCTGATTCCTCCCAAAGTAAAAACCTTAGCTTGAAGATCAAACAACTCAGAAACTCTAGAACTGTAACTTTATGGCCTACTGACCTTGTTTCAGATCAATGTAGAAAAGTTTGGGGACAATTAGTTAAGTCTTTCAGAGGAGGAGTTAGCTCCTCCAATGTCTAGTATTTCCTGCAACCTCACGAAATTTCCTGATAGTTTTAGTAGTTCTGTAAATAACACCATATTTTCTTTATGTATGATCAGATTATCTGCAGATGAGTTGTGCTCAGTCACTCTGTTGTGTTTGACTCTTTGCAACCCCATGGATTATAGCCTCTGTCCATGGAACTTTCCAGGTAAGAATATTCAAGTGGGTTGCCATTTCTTCCTCGGGAGATCTTTCTGACCTAGTGATCAAGCCCACATCCCCTGCATTGGCAGGCGGATTCTTTACCATTGTGCCTCCTGGGAAGTGGCACAGTGTTAAAATTGAAAGAAAGTAAATGTGCATCTTCACTGAATAAAGATTCAGTAAATCAGAAAAAGTCCATCCCTTGGTGGCTCAGTGGTAAAGAACCCACCTGCCAATGCAGGAGACTCGGATTCCATCTGATTCAGAAAGATCCCCTGGAGTAGGAAAGGACAGCCCATCCGGTATTCTTGCCTGGGAAATCCCATGGACAGAGGATCCTGGTGGACTGCAATCCATAGGGTTGTTGAGTAGAATACAATTGAGCAACTAAACAATAAAACAATAAGAAAGAAATCAGAAGAAGTTAAGAATCTGTGTGAGGAGATGATGCAATCCTGTTTTAACAGTATGCTCCCACTATGTGACTGTGGGTATTACTTTTGACTTTTTTTAATTTGTGTGGGTCTCAGTTGCAGCATGTAGGATCTTCAATGCAGCATGTGGGCTCTTATTTAATAATTGCAGCAATATGGGATCTATTCAGATCACAAGGAACTGAACCTGGGCAACCTGCATTGGAATTGTGGAGTCCTAGCCACTGGACCACCAGGGAAGTCCCTGACATAAGTATTTTCTTTATTTGGAAAAATAATTGTCTGCTCTATTAGATTAATGGGCTTCCCAGGGGGCACAGTGGTAAAGAATCTGCCTGCTAATGCAGGAGATGCAAGAGATGCAGTTTCAAACCCTGCGTTGAGAAGATCCCTTTAGAAGTAAATGACAACCCACTCCAGTATTCTTGCCTGGAAAATTCCAGGGACAGAGGAGACTGGCGGTCTACTGTCTATGGGGTTGCAAAGAGTTGAATGTGACTGAGTGACTGAGCATGCATGCTCTGTTAGATTAAGAAATAATCTTTCCCAGTCTTGTTCCTTTAAAACATTGGAAATTGATTTTGAATTTGATGAAAAGTCTATACCACTGTTAAGGACATACATGAGTTTTGTAACCCAGCATCCATTTTCCTTCTCTTGGTACTGGTATGCTGTCACCTAGGAAAATTGGCCATTTCCTTTTCTCTCAGCCATTGTGACTGTGATAGAGGTGACTTCACCTCTGATTCCAGGGGTGGGCACGTGGCCCAGGCATGCCAAATTGGAGCACTGCTTTCCTCCAGCTGTGGTGATATCATCCAATGAGTAACACTTTGGGTCTTTAGGAGAGACAGGATGGCAAAGGACAGAGGGAGAGTTGGAGCAAGAAGGCAGATCTCAGGGAATAAAATGCTGAATCCAGCCATGCCTAAAGACAAACTACCTCTGTACCTTGTAGGTACACAGACCCAGAAATTCTCCCTTTGGCTTAAAAACCACTGTGAATATTCTTGGTCGCTTTTTCCACTTGTTTTTCACTTGCAATAGCAAAGTGAATTGAAGAATCATAATTTTCTTTCTTAATTAACTAATGTGGTCTGAAGACTTGGCCCATCTTTATTACTTCAAGGGAGAAACAGGGATTTGTTCCTAAGGGATTAGTTCCTTGCTGATCAACCCATATCATGGTAGAAAAGGAGACCAGTGAGTCAAAGGAGGGGGAGGGACACTGCAAAGAGCAGCTGGAGGAAGGGGACAAGGAGAGTGACCATCCCTTGCCAGACAGGGCACCCAGAATCGACCCAAAATTGGACCATATAGTGAATACAGCAAAGCCTGTGCCATCCACAGTACTTTAAGAGCTGTATAATATTCCTCAGAATGTATAATCCATAGTTATTTTAACCAGTCTCTTGTACATAGGTCTTTAGGCTGTTTGAAATTTGTCAGTATTATAAATAAACCTGAAATGGATATCTTGGTACATTTGTTTTTGTGTAATACATTATGTGGAGAAGGAAATGGCAACCCACTCCAGTATTCTTGCCTGGGAAATCCCATGGACAGAGGAGCCTGGTGGGCTACAGTCCATGGGTTGTAAGACTCGGACATGCCTGAATGACTAAACCACCACCGACACAGGATGTACAATAATTCTGATTTAAGAAGGAGCATCTTGGGTCAAAAAGTAATCTCTTTTAAAATGTTTTATACATGTTACCAAATTGCCCTCCAAAAACGTTGCATCAATTTGACTCCAACCAGTTGGGTATGAAAGTGTCCAGTTTCTGACTTTCTACCCTGATGTTGTCATCTTGTTGTTTAGTCGCTAAGTTGTGCCCACCTCTTTTGCACCCCCATGAACTGCAGCACAGCAGGCTCCTGTCTATGGCCATAGGGTTTTCCAGGCAAAGATAATGGAGTGGGTTGCCATTTCTTTCCTCAGGGGATATTCCTGAACCAAGAATCGAACTCACATCTTGTGCTTGGCAGGTGAAAGTGAAAGTGAAAGTGAACTAGTGTCCGACTTTTGGTCCCCATGGACTGTAGCTTACCAGGCTCCTCCCTCCATGGGATTCTCCAGGCCAGAGTACTGGAGTGGGTTGCCATTTCCTTCTCCAGGGGATCTTCCTTCCCAACCCAGGGATCGAACCTGGGTCTCCCGCATTCCAGGCAGATGCTTTAACCTCTGAGTAGATTCTTTATTTTACCACTAAGCCACCTGGGAAGCCCATTTGTCAGATTAGCCTGGCATAATAAAATAATAATAAAATACCACAGACAAAGTGGTTTAAGGGCTTCCCTAGTAGCTCAGAAAGTAAAGAATCCTCCTGCAATGCAGGAAACCCTGGTTCAATTTCTGGGTTGGGAAGATACCCTGGAGAAGGGATAGGCTACCCACTCCAGTGTTCTTGGGCTTCCCTGATGGCTCAGATGGTAAAGAATCTTCCTACAATGTGGGAGACCTGGGTTCGATCCCTGGGTTGGGAAGATCCCCTGGAGGAGGGCAAGGCAACCCACTCCAGTATTCCTGCCTGGAGAATCCCTGTGGACAGTGGAGCCTGGCAGGCTACAGACCATGGGGTCATAAAGAATCGAACACAAATGAGCGACTAAACACAGTACATTAGGAACAATGTTTGTGAATAAATCTGCCAATATAGGGGTAGTCCTAAAATGGCAGAGGAATAGGACTGGTAGACCACTTTCTCACCCAACAAATTCATCAAAAGATCATTTGAATGCTAAGCAACTTACACAAAACAACTTCTTAACACTGGCAGAGGACACCAGGCACCCAGAAAGGCAATCCATTCTCTCCAAAAGGAGGTAGGACAAAATATAAAAGACAAAAGAGTTAGGGATGGAGACCTGTCCTAGGGAGGGAGTGGTGAAGGAAAAGACGTTTCCAAACAGCAGGAAGCCCTCTCACCAGCATGTCTGTTTATTATTATTTTATTATGCCAGGCTAATCTGACAAATGGACTTCCCAGGTGGTTTACTGGTAATCTCAGAGGGCAATATAACCGAGAGAAAGAAAATCCACAGAATACACACCTAACCACAAGGAGGCGCAGGTTGCATGCTTAGGGTAAGTACCAGGCCTGAATGCCTCAAGGACAATCTGAGGGAGCTAACATGACATAGCAACCCAAACTATGGGATAGCCAGAGAAAGAGAAGAAAAAAAAGAGAGAGAGAGAAAACTTTCCAGGGAAAAGCTCTGACCTAACTAGCAGCTTGGCCCACTTACAGAACAAAGGACTGAGCGAACACCAAAGGAGAGCTGACTGGCTTAAAACCAACCAGTCCCCAATCGGAGGCAAAGAGGCAGATGGTCAACAGCCAGAGCCAGAAGGTGAGGGGCCATCTAGGCCCCAGAGACGGCATCCTCCACCAAACTGTGAGCAGGCCTCCAGTTGCTAATCACATCTTCCTGGGATCCTGGACAGTTGACATCCGCCAGGAGTGTCATAGCCTGATATCAGCTCCCCAAAGGAGACACACGGCACATCTGAGACAGTGCACTCACCAAGCACCTGGTCGCGTGAGGTGCTTGGACCTGGGAAGGGGAAAAACGCATGCCCAACCAAGCCTGTGCCCTTGCAGAGTGCCTGAGAACCTGAACCTGAGCAGCTCAGACCTGGGGAGTGAACAAAACACAGGGCCCGCTTTGGACAGTTCCCATGCACAGCAACCTGGGCCCTGAGCAGTGTAGACAGGGAAACACACGCCACCATGAGCTGGGGCAAACCTCATGTGGTCCATACACTGAAAACACTCCACACACACACCAGTGGTATTTGTTTGCAGTGTTCTTAAAGGGATGGGAATACCAGACCACCTCACTAGCCTCTTGAGAAATCTCCATGCAGGTGGGAAGCAACAGCTAGAACTGGATATGGAACAACAGACTGGTTCCAACTAGAAAAGGAGTATATCAAGGCTGAATATTGTCACCCTGCTTATTTAACTTATATGCAGAGTATATAAGGAAATCCTGGAAAATCCCATGGAAGGAGGAGCCTCGTGGGCTGCCGTCTATGGGGTCGCACAGAGTCAGACACAACTGAGCAACTTCACTTTCACTTTTCACTTTCATGCATTGGGGAAGGAAATGGCAACCCACTCCAGTCTTCTTGCCTGGAGAATCCCAGAGACGGGGGAGCCTGATGCGCTGCCATCTATGGGGTCGCACAGAGTCAGACACGACTGAAGCGACTTAGCAGCAGCAGCAGCAGCAGCAGCAGAGTACATACTGTGAAATGCTGAGCTGGATGAAGTACAAGCTGGAATCAAGACTTCTGGGGAAAATATCAATAATCTCATATATGCAAATGACACCATACTTACGGCAGAAAGCAAAGAACTAAAGAGTCTCTTGCTTGATGAAAGTGAAAGAGGAGAGTGAAAACATTGGCTTAAAGCTCAACATTCAGAAAACAAAGATCATGGCATCTGGTCCCTTCAATTCATGGCCAATAGATGGGGAAACAGTGCAAACAGTGACAGGCTTTATTTTGGGGGGCTCCAAAATCAGTGCAGATAGTGACTTCAGCCATGAAATTAAAAGACACTTACTCCTTGGAAGAAAAGTTATGACCAACCAAGACAGCATATTGAAAAGCAGAGACATTACCTTGTCAACAAAGGTCCGTCTAGTCAAGGCTATGGTTATTCCAGTGGTCATATATTGATGTGAGAGTTGGACTATACAGAAAGCTGAGTGCCAAAGAATTGATGCTTTTGAATTGTGGTATTGGAGAAGACTCTTGAGAGTCCCTTGGACTGCAAAGACATCCAACCAGTTCATCCTAAAGGAGATCAATCCTGAATATTCATTGGAAGGATTGATGTTGAAGCTGAAACTCCAACACTTTGGCCACTTGATGCGAAGAGCTGACTCATTTGAAAAGACCCTGATGCTGGGAAAGATTGAAGGCGGGAGGAAAAGGGGATGACAGAGGATGAGATGGTTGGAGGGCATCACTGGCTCAATGGACATGAGTTTGAGTAAACTCCGGAAGTTGATGACGGACAGGGAGGACTGCATGCTACAGTCCATGGGGTACAAAGAGTCGGACATGACTGAGCGACTGAAGTGAACTGAACTCCCTCCACACAACACAAATGAACAAGTGAGCCTAAATAAGTGACCACCTTGCCCCCTTTGTCTTGGTGAAAATTTGACACTGAAGAGACTTGCAAACAGAGAAAGCCAAAATAAACAAAGAAGAGGGAACTTCTCTGGAAGTGACAGGTGCAACAGATTAAAACCCTGTAGTTAGCATTGACTAAGCACGGGAGAGGCCTACAGACTTTGAGAAGAAATATAAGCTGGAACAAGGAACTATCTGAAATTGAACTAACCCCACACTGCCCTCAACATCTCCAGAGAAATACCTAGATACATTTTTACTATTATCATTTTTTAATCTTTCTAATTTTTTAAAGTTCTTTATTACTCCTTTTTCATTTTTATAACCTACTATTACCTTGCAAAAAGACCCTACTATTAAAGCAAATTTCATATATATACAGATATAGATATAAATAAATAGATTTTGTTTTGTATTTTTAATATTGTATTTTTGAGACTCTAACCTGAAAATCTACATTAGATTTTCAATCTTTGCTTTTGGTATTGTTAATCATTTTGTACCTTTTAGAATATAAGTGCCCATTTTTACTTAGGGGTATGATTAATGGCTAGATTACTCTCTCCTCTTTGACTCTCCCTCTTCTCCTCCTGGTCACCTCTATCTCCCTCCTCCCTCTTCTCTTCTCCATGTAATTCTGTGAACTTCTTTGGGTGCCACTCACTGTGGAGAATCTTTTCACCATTAACCTAGATGTTTTATCATCTGTGCTATATGGATGGAGAATTCTTGAGCTACTGTAAGAATAAGACTGAAAGCCAGAGGCAGGCTTAAATCCAAAACTTGAGAACACCAGAAAACTCCTGACTCCAGGAACATGAATTGACAAGAGCTCATCCAAAAGCCTCCATACCTACACTGAAAGGACCTACACTTGACAAGCTCCACCCAAGGGCCAACAAATTCCAGAGCAAGACATACCATGCTGATTCTCCAGCAACGCAGGAACACAGACCTGAGCATTAAAATACAGGCTGCCCAATGTCACGCCAAACCCATAGACACCCCAAAAATCACACTGGACACTTCACTGCACTCCATAGAGAAGAGATCCAGCTCCACCCACCAGAACACAGATGCAAGCTTCCCTAATCAGGAAATCTTGACAAGCAACTCGTTCAACCCCATCCACACAGAGCAACCTCCAAAATAAAGAGGAACCACATATTTCCAGCCTACAGAAAGGCTACCCCAAACACAGCAATCTAAACAAATGACACTGGGAAGACCCAGAGGGAGGGGATGGGAAGGGAAGTGGAAGGGGGGTTCAGGATGGGGAACACATGTATACCTGTGGCATGTTCATGTCAATGTATGGCAAAACCAATACAATATTATAAAGTAATTAGCCTCCAATTAAAATAAATAAATTTATATTTTAAAAGAAATAAACAAATGAAAAGGCAGAGAAATAGTCAGCAGGTAAAGGAACATGATAAATGCCCACAAAACCACACCAAAGATGAGGAGAAAGGGAGTCTACCTGAAAAGAATTCAGAATGATAGTAAAGATGATCCAAAATCTTGAAAAAAATGGAGTTGCAAATAAATAGACTAGAGACAAGGATTGAGAAGATTCAAGAAATGTTTAACAAGGACCTAGAAGAAATAAAAAGAGTTAATCAATAATGAATAATGCAATAACTGAGATCAAAACCACTCTGGAGGGAACCAACAGTAGAATAACTGAGGCAAAGGATAGGATAAGTGAGGTGGAAGATAGAATGGTGGAAATAAATGAAGCAGAGAGGAAAAAAGAATTAAAAGAAATGAGGACAGCCATAGAGACCTCTGGGACAATGTTAAATGCCCCAACATTCAAATCATAGGAGTCCCAGAAGAAGAAGACAAAAAGAAAGGGCATGAGAAAATACTTAAGGAGATAATAGTGGAAAACTTCCCTAAAATGGGGAAGGAAATAGCCACCCAAGTCCAAGAAACTCAGCAAGGATCTCATTCAAATATGAAGGAGAAATCAAAATCTTTACAGTCTGGCAAAAGCTGAGAGAATTCAGCACCACCAAACCCGCTCTTCAACAAATGCTAAAGCATTTATTTCATTTACTTCATTTATTTCTTAGGAAACAGAGAAAAGGTTTATAAACCTGAACCCAAAACAACAAAGTAATGGCAATGGGATCATACTCATCAATAATTACCTTAAATGTAAATGGGTTGAATGCCCTAACCAAAAGACAAAGACTGGCTGAATGGATACAAAAACAAGACCCCTATATATGCTGTCTACAAGAGACCCACCTCAAAACAAGGGACACATACAGACTGAAAGTGAAGGGCTGGAAAAAGATATTCCATACAAATGGAGACCAAAAGAAAGCAGGAGTAGCAATACTCATATCAGATAAAATAGACTTTGAAATAAAGGCTGTAAAAAGAGACAAAGAAGGACACTACATAATAATCAAAGGATCAGTCCAAGAAGAAGATATAACTATTATATATATATATAAAACAATTATTTTATATATATATGTGTGTGTATACAGTTATATATATATATATATATATATATATATATATATATATATAGCACCCAACATAGGAGCAGCACAATATGTAAAGGAAATACTAACAAGTATGAAAGGGGAAATTAACAGTAACAAAATAATAGTGGGAGACTTTAATACCCCACTCACACCTATGGATAGATCAACCAAACAGAAAATTACAAAGGAAACACAAACTTTAAATGGACCAGTTAGACCTAATTGATATCTGTGGGACATTTCATCCCAAAACAACGAATTTCACCTTTTTCTCAAGTGCACATGGAACATTCTCCAGGATAGATCACATCCTGGGCAATAAATCTAGCCTTGGTAAATTCAAAAATGTGTACTCATTTTAAGCATCTTTTCTGATCACAATGCAGTAAGATTAGATGTCAACTACAGGAAAAAAAAAAACTATTAAAAATACAAACATATGGAGGCTAAAGAACATGCTTCAGAATAACCAACAAATCAGAAGAAATCAAAAAGAAATCAAAATATGCATAGAAACAAATGAAAATGAAAACACAACAACCCAAAACCTATGGGATTCAGTAAAACAGTGCTAAGGGGAAGTTTCATAGCAATACAAGCTTACCTCAAGAAACAAGAGAAAAGTCAAATACATAACCTAACTTTACACCTAAAGCAATGAGAAAAAGAAGAAATGAAAACTCCAGGATTATTAGAAGGAAAGAAATCATAAACATTAGGGCAGAAATAAGTGAAAAAGAAACAAAGGAGACTACAGCAAAACTCAACAAAACTAAAAGATGGTTCTTTGAGAAGATAAATAAAATAGACAAACCAGTAGCCAGACTCATCAAGAAAAAAGGAAGAAGAATCAATTCAATTCAACAAAATTAGAAATAAAAATGGAGAAATCACAGCAGATAATACAGAAATACAAAGGATCATAAGAGACTACTATCACAACTATAGGCCAATAAAATGGACAAATTGGAAGAAATTGATGAATTCTTAGAAAAGTATGACCTTCCAAAACTGAACCAGGAAGAAAATAAAAATCTTAACAGACCCACCACAAGCACAGAAATCGAAACCATAAGCGGAAATTTTCCAACAAACAAAATCCCAGGACCAGATGGCCTCACAGGTGAATTCTACCAAAAATTTAGAGAAGAGCTAACACCTATCCTAGTCAAACGCTTGAGAAAATTGCAGAGGAAGGAAAACTGCCAAACTCATTCTATGAGGCCTCCAACACCCTAATACCAAAACCAGACAAAGATGCCACAAAAAAGAGAACAACAGGCCAATATCTCTGATGAACATAGATGCAAAAATCCTCAACAAAACTCTAGCAAACAGAATCCAACAAAATATTAAAATAATCATACATCGTGACCAAGTGGGCTTTACCCCAGGGATGCAAGGATTCTTCGATATCCACAAATCAAACAGTGTAATACACCACATGAACAAATTGAAAGATAAAAACCATATGATTATCTTAATAGATGCAGAGAAAGCTCTTGACAAAATCCAACATCCATTTATGATTTTAAAAAAAAAAAAAAACCCTCCAGAAAGCAGCCATGGAAGGAACATACCTCAACATAATAAAAGCCATACATGATAAACCCACAGCAAACATTATCCTCAATGATGAAAAACTGAGAGTATTTCCCCTAAAGTCAGGAACAAGACAAGGGTGCCCACTCTCAGCACTACTATTTAACATAGTTTTGGAAGTTTTACTCACAGCAATCAGATAAGAAAAAGAAATAAAAGGAATCTAGATTGGAAAAGAAGTAAAACTCTCACTGTTTGCAAATGAGATAATCCTCTACATAGAAAACCCCAAAGACACCACCAGAAAATTACTAGAGGTAATCAATGAATATAGTGAAGTTGCAGGATATAAAATTAACACAGAAATCCCTTGCATTCCTATACGCTAACAATGAGAAAACAGAAACAGAAATTAAGGAAACAATTCCATTCACCATTGCAACGAAAAGAATAAAATACTTAGCAATAAATCTACCTAAAGAAACAAAAGACCTATATATAGAAAACTATAAAACACTGATGAACGAACTCAAAGATGACACAAATAGATGGGGAAATATACCATCTTCATGGATGGGAAGAATCAATATAGTGAAAATGAGGATACTACCCAAAGCAATCTATAGATTCAATGCAATCCCTATCAAGCTACCAGTGGTATTTTTCAGAGAACTAGAACAAATAATTTCACAATTTGTATGGAAATACAAAAAACCTCGAGTAGCCAAAGCAATCTTGAGAAAGAAGAATGGAACTGGGGGAATCAACCTGCCTGACTTCAGACTATACTACAAAGCTACAGTCATCGAGACAATATGGTACTGGCACAAAGACAGAAATATAGATCAAAGGAACAAAATAGAAATCCCAGAGATAAATCCATGCACCTACGGACACCTTATCTTTGACAAAGGTGGCAAGAATATACAATGGAGAAGACAATCTCTTTAACAAGTGGTGCTGGGAAAATTGGGAAAAGCATGAAACTAGAACACTTTCTAACACCATACACAAAATTAAACTCAAAATAGATTAAGGATCTAAATTTAAGACCAGAAACTATAAAAGTCCTAGAAGAAAACATAGGCAAACGCTCTCCGACATAAATCACAGCAGGATCCTCTATGACCCACCTCCCAGAGTAACGGAAATAAAAGGAAAAATTAACAAATGGCATCTAATTAAACTGAAAAGCATTTGCACAACGAAGGAAACTATAAGTAAGATGAAAAGGCAGCCTTCAGAATGGGAGAAAATAATAGCAAACGAAGCAACTGACAAAGAGTTAATCTCAAAAAATATAGAAGCAGGTCATGCAGCTCAATTCCAGAAAAATAAATGACCCAATCGAAAAATGGGCCAAAAACTAAACAGACATTTCTCCAAAGAAGACATACAGATGGCTAACAAACACATGAAAAGATGCTCAACATCACTCATTATCAGAGAAATGCAAATCAAAACCACAATGAGATACCATCTCACAGCAGTCAGAATGGCTGCTATCAAAAAGTCTACAAGCAATAAATGCTGGAGAGGGTGCAGAGAAAAGGGAACGCTCTTACACTGTTGGTGGGAATGCAAACTAGTACAGTCACTATGGAGAACAGTGTGGAGATTCCTTAAAAAACTGAGAACAGAACTCCCATACAGCCCAGCAATCCCACTGCTGGGCATACACACCAGGAAACCAGAATTGAAAGAGACACATGTACCACAATGCTCATTGCAGCACTGTTTACAATAGCTAGGACATGTAAGCAACCTAGATGTCCATTGGCAGATGAATGGATAAGAAAGCTGTGGTACATATACACAATGGAATATGACTCAGCTATTAAAAAGAATGCACTTGAATCAGTTCTAATGAGGTGGATGAAACTGGAGCCTATTATACAGAGTGAAATAAGTCAGAAAGAAAAACACCAATACAGTATATTAAGGCATATATATGACATTTAGAAAGATGGTAACCACGACCCTATGTGCAAGACAGCAAAAGAGACACAGATATAAAGAACAGACTTTTGGACTCTGTGGGAGAAGGCGAGGGTGGGATGCTTTGAGAGAATATCCTTGAAACATGTATATTACCATATGTGAAATAGGTTGCCAGTCCAGGTTCAGTGCATGACAGGGTGCTCAAGGCTGGCAAACTGGGATGACCCTGAGGGATGGGATCGGGAGGGAGGTAGGAGGAGGGTTCAGAATAGGGGATACATGTACACCCATTGCTGATTCTTGTCAATGTATGGCAAAAACCACTACAATATTGCAAAGTAATTAGCCTCCAATTAAAACAAATAAAAAAAAAAACTAAAAATAGAACTACCGCATGACACAGCAATCCCACTACTGAGCATATACCAAGAAAAAACATAATTCAAAAATATATATGCACTCCAGTGTTCACAGCAGCACTTTTTATATCCAAGACAGGGAAGCAATGTAAATGTCCATCAATAGATAAATGGATTTTAAAAGATGTGGTACATATATACAATGAAATATCAGCCATAAGAGAACAAAATCATGCCATTTGTAGCCATATGAATAGACATAAAGATTGTGATACTGAGTGAAGTCAGTCAGAGAGGGAAAGACAAATATCATATGATATCGCTAATATGTGAAATCTAAAAAAATGGTAGAAATGAACTTATTTACAAAACAGAAATAGAGTCACAGATGTAGAAAACAAACTTATGGTAACCAGGGGGAAAGCAGGCAGTGGGTGGGGACAAATTGGGAGATTGGGATTGATATATACACTCTACTATATATAAAATAGATAATAAGCACCTACTATATAGCACAGGGAACACTATTCAGTACTCTGTAATGGCCTATATGGAAAGAATCTAAAAGAGTGGATATATGTATATGTATAATTGAATTGTTTTGTTGTACACCTGAAACTAACACAGAACTGTAAATCAACTATTGTTGTTCAGTCGCCCAGTTGTGTTCGACACTTTGTGACCTCATAGACTTCAGCAGGCCAGGTCTCTCTATCCCTCACCATCTCCTAGAGTTTGCCCAAGTTCATGTTCATCTCTGATGCTGTCCAGCCATCTCAACCTCTGACACCCTCTTCTCCTTCTGCCCTCAATCTTTCCCAGCATCAGAGACTTTTCCAATGAGTCATCTGATGACCAAAATACTGGAGCTTTGGCTTCAACATCCATCCTTCCAGTGAATATTCAGGGTTTTCCTTTAGGATTGACTGGCTTCATCTCCTTTCTGTCCAAGGCACTTTCAGAAGTCTTCTATAGCACCACTGCTCGAAGGCCATCAATTCTTTGGCACTCAGCTTTCTTAACTGTCTAGCTCTCACAACCAAATGTGACCACTGGGAAGACTTTAGCCTTGACTATAGGGACCTTTGTCGGCAGAGTAATGTCTCTGATTTTAACAACCTATCTAGGTTTGTCATCCTTTTCTTGCCAAGAAGCAATCATCTTCTGATTTCATGGCTGCAGTCACCATCTGTGGTGATTTTGAAGCCCAAGAAGAGGAAATCTGTAACTACTTCCACCTTTTCCCCTTCTATTTGCCATGCAGTAACGGAGCTGGATGCCATGATCTTAGTTTTTAAAATATTTAGTCTTAAGCCAGCTTTTTCATTATCCTCCTTCACCCTCATCAAGAGGCTCTTTAGTTCCTCTTTGCTTTCTGCCATTAGAGTGGTATCATCCGCATATCTGAGGTTGTTGATGTTTCTCCTGCTTATCTTGATTTCAGCTTGTAACTCATCCAGCTTGGCATTTCATGATGTGCTCACCATATAGATCAAACAGACAGCATTTAGATTAAGCAGACAGCCCTGTAGTTTTCCTTTCTCAATCTTGAACCAATCAGTTGTTCCATACAGGGTTCTAACTGTTGCTTTTTGACCCGCATACAGGTTTCTCAGGAGACAGGTACGATGGTCTGGTATTCCCATCTCTCTAAGAGCTTTCCACAGTTTGTCATGATCCACATAGTCAAAGGCCTTAGCACAGTCGAAGAAAGAGAGGTAGATGTTTTTCTGAAACTACCTTGCTTTCTCTATAAACCAGCGAATATTGACAATTTGACCTCTAGTTCCTCTTCCTTTTCTAAAACAGACTTCACTGGTGGCTCAGACGGTAAAGCGTCTGCCTACAATGCAGGAGATCTGGGTTTGATCCCTGGGTCAGGAAGAGCCTCTGGAGAAGGAAATGGAAACCCACTCTAGTACTCTTGCCTGGAAAATCCCATGGATGGAGGAGTGTGATAGGCTACAGTCCATGGAGTCACAAAGAGTTGGACATGACTAAGAGACTTCACTTTCACTTTCTTTCTTGTGGACATCTGGAAGCTCTTGGTTTACATAATGCTGAAGCCTAGCATATAAGATTTTAAGCATGACCTTACTAGCATGGGAGATGATTTGGCCCCTTTCATGCATCATAGCCTTGTTGTGGCAAAGGGGCTTACATAACTCAATGAAGCTATGAGCCATGACGTGGAGAGCCACCCAAGACAGATGGTTCGTAGCAGAAGAGTTCTGACAAAACGTGATCCACTGGAGAAGGGAACGGCAAACCACCCCAGTATACTTGCTGTGAGAACCTCATGAACTGTAAAAAGGCCAAATCAATGATACTCCAATATAAATTTTAAAAAAACATGTCATTTGCAAATATTTTCTCCCATTCAGTAGGTGTCCTTTTTGTTTTTATCAATAGTTTCATTCACTGTGGAAAATTTCCTGTTTGAATAGGTCCCATTTGTGTATTTCTGCTTGTTATTTCTGTTCCCTGCGATGTCTCATGCAACCTGTCCTGTTCAGGGTGCCTTGTGGCATTGAGTGCTTGGTGGTTTAACTGTATCCCACTATCCTTAAGAAGTTTTTTTGTGGGGATTCTTTGGCACCTCCTTTTGCTAGGCATTTAATGGCACTATTATGGGATGGATTGTGCCACAGACTGAATGTTTGTGTTCCCCAAAAATTCATGTGTTGAAATCCTGACCTGAAAAATGATGGACTGTGGAGGTGGGGCCTTTGGGAGATGATCTGGGTCATGACAGTAGAGCCCTCATGAATGGGATTAGTGCCCTGATAAAAGAGACCACAAAGAGCTCGCTCACCTGTTCTGCCATGTGAGGACACAAGAAGGTGGCTGTTTATAAAGCACAAGTAGGCCATCTCCAGACATGAGATCTGCTGGTACCATGACCTTGGACTTCCAGCGTGTCTATTGTAGAGTGTGCTAGTCTGTGATAGCAGCCCAACCTAACAAGCCATAGTGTCCCCCAAAAGATGTTTAAGACCTAAGCTCCACTGCCTGTAAATGTGATTGTATTTGGAGATGGGGTCTCTTTAGATGTAATCAAGTTAAGATGTAGTCATACAGGCTTGAGGTGGCCCTAATCCAATGACTGGTGCCTTATAAGAAAAGAAAATGAGACATAGAGACACACAGGGAGAAGGCCATATAAAAACAAGGCAGAGACTGAAATGACACATCTAAGAGTCAAAGAACGCTAAGGACCACAGGCCACCAATGTGAGACTGGGAGCAAGGTGTGGAACAGGATCGCCCTCAGAGTCTGAAGCACAAGGTGCCCCTGCTCCCAACTGGATTTCAGAAAGAGAATAAATTTTTGTTAAGCCGTCCAGTTTGTGGTCATGTGTTACAGCAGCCCTGAGAAAGTCACATGGGTGCTATCAGCCCAGGAACACTTGGAACCAAATTTAGGCCTTGAAGTCCCTAAAGCACTCCAGCTACTCAAAACTAAACAGCACAGAGCCAGGCCCACAGCCCCAAATTCATGCTTTGGTATCCTGTGTCTATGAACACTCCCGCAGTCCCAGCACTGGGGTGAGTTGGGCTGAGTTTCAGCCTCCCTTGTGTTCAGTTCCAGAACCAACATCCTTGGGCCACAGTAGCCTCAGTGGCCTCCTTCTCAGACTCCCATTTCCTCTCAGCTTTCACTCTCTTATTGGTTCTCAACTGCTTTAACAGATTTGAAGAATATTTCATCTGTCATTTGTAGTTATTTTCAACATAAAAATTTGACTACTACTGCCCACAGTTATAGAAGCCCAGGCTTGTTCTGTCACACTCCTGGATGCTGACAGAATCCTCATTCTGATACCGCAGACATCTACGTGATTCTGAGAGATCAATCCCCACCTCGCCCCAGACCCACAACACTCAGATGCAATGGAACCCGCAGAATTCACAGAACAGCCCTATCCCTGGGTCTCCCCACTTCCAGACACACCAGACCTACCACACGCCCTGTGCTCTGTTCCACCCAGGATGCGGTAGTATCAGCTGTGCCTGTACCCCGCCCCTGACACGCACACCCCTCTCTGTGAGGGGTTCTCCTCTAAGGAAAGGACAGAGCAGGGGCACCTATATCGAGAGACCAAGGCAGGCAGTCCCCTGTTCTCTTCTGACCTGTGGTGAGTGCACACGGGGATTCTCAGCAAGCTCATTGCCTATCCTTGCACTGGTCCAGGGGTTCTGCCCTATAGTGGACAGAGATGGAAAACAAACCAGAAAAGACTGAAGACTCCAACAGGGCAATGGATTTAGGATGGAGACTTTAGATGAAGGTAATGTTTCAGCTCCAAGCTGAACAACAAAAAGAAACCAGCCACACAAAGATCTGGGAAAGGGCATTCCCTGCTATGCAGAGGGCTGGGGGAAGGGGGCAACAGGGGCAAAAGCCTAAAGATACAGTCAACGAAGGGGAAGAAGGTGACATTGACTCTTGGTAAGAACATGCCATTCAACCTCTGGCACTCAGGGATGGCCAACCATGGCTGACTTCTTGCAGCCTAAGGTCAGGACCCCGGGCCGACCCAGCTCCCTTTTGAGTCCCCATCTGAGAAAACAGGGCTAGCAAGACAATGTAGTTTGTTCCAGCCAACATTTGACTGAGCACCCCCTTTCTCCAAGTCTTTCCTAAGAAGGCTCCCCACATGTGAACCCCTGCTCTGTCCCTTTGAGATGTCTGTGTACCCCTAACAACACAGGAGAGGCGTTCTCGGGGACCTGAGAGTCATTCCTTGGAAATGGGATCCTCAGGAAGGATAGGGCCTGAGTCTACCCATCTCTGAGTAGGATGGAATCGTCCGACCCCAGGGATGGACACTGCTGACCTCACATTGACCCTGACCAGCCCGCCGTGGGTTTTTACTTGAGACCCTGCTGGCTGACCCCACCTCACTCTCCCTTCAAATCACCGGCACCCCGTGCCAATCAGAAGGGTGCCTGGCACCCTCGCCTGCTGACAGTGGTTACCAAACAAAACTGGTTCCTATCCCTTTACCTAAAGGCCGGCTGAGCTGCTCCTCGACTGCATATCCTAATGCTGCTGACATGAGATAGACGAGGACTGGGCAGGTAGAGATATGGAGTTAGTGTCTAATGGGGACAAGGTTTCCATTAGGGAAAACAAAAAGGTTCTGGCAATGGATGGTGGGGTGGTTGCCCAACCATGTGAATATGCTTCTTGCCACTGAACTGTGCACTTAAAATGATTAAAATGGTAAATCTTATGTGTATTTTACTACAAGAAAAAAAAAAAAACACCTGCATCATTGTTTGGAGAACACCTTTGAAAATAAACTGCTAACAATCAGCTTTTAAAAACGTAATTTGCAGCTTGGAATTATGTGCTCTTAGGTTTTCTTTGAAGTTGCAGGGATTAACAAGCAGTTAGCAGTCAATGTGTGTGTGTGTGTGTGTGTGCAGGGATTAACAAGTAGTTAGCAGCCAGATTGTGTGTGTGTGTCTGTGTGTTACAAGTAGTTAGCAGAGTGTGTGTGTGTTACAAGTAGTTAGCAGTCAGTGTGTGTATGTGTGTGTGTTTTGAGCACCCAATGCAGTCCCTGAATGCCAGAGGTTGAATGGCATGTTCTTACCAAGTCAATGTCACCCTCTTCCCCTTCCTTGACTGTATCTTTAGTCTTTTGCCCCTGTTGCCCCCCCTCCCCACCCCCAGCCCTCCGTATGTTCAGTTGGTTGCACTTAACTGCTCTGAGTCAGCAGGGAAGGTCCCAGCACAGGTCAGTGTGTGGTCAGCACACTTTCTCATGCCATTTCTGAGTATCCACACAATGGTAACCTCGATGGGGCTAAAGAAGTCTTTGCAAAGAAATGAAGAAATGCAGCGAAGGCTTGTGATGGTTCGCCACAAGCGAAACAAATGCAGATGGACTGCAACTGAGTCCCATCAGCTACAGCAGGGCCACCTGGCCCACCTCATGGATGCAGTGGCAATGTGCTCCAAGTTGTACCCACCTGGATTTGGGGGACCGCCACCCCACACACACAGTGTATTGTGTAGTTTGACCCTAAGTTGTGATGTCTGTTTTGGAATCTTGTGGTTTCTATCTTGACTCCAGTTCCAGCCCTGCCCTGGCCAAGGCTGTTCAAGCACCCCCCTTGCCATAGCTTTGCCACCACAAAGGAAGGAGACGCTCGGCTACGTCAGGGTGGAGGTTGCAGAAACCATGAAGCAGCCACACTGCGCACCACCTGCCTGCAAAAATGCGGCTGCTGCAGTCCTATTTCCCTTCCTCTGATTCTCCATTCACCCCGGCGGAACAGCATGCAAACAACAGCCTGCTCTCAGCAGCGACTGAAATGAAAGTCAAACCTTGCATGGTCCCATTTTATGGATGAGGAGCCTGAGACTCAGAAAAATAGTCACCAATGCAAGCCTCACACCGCAGACGGGCCTAGGGAACACACTGCCGGGCTCCAGCTCCTCTCCAAGGAGCCATTGCTGCCCTCTGCACCTCGGCAAAGCCTGCCGAGGGATGTGTCAGGCCTGGCCCTTTCAATGATGTCCTTCTGTGGCCAAGGAAGACACTCAGCCCTGCCCTCTTTCTGACCCATCGGCAGGCAGCGGACCACAGAAGGCCTCCAATTCACCACGGAGGCGGAGCATGAGCTGTTTTCTAACAGCAGAATCCTATATGCTATCACCTAAATGCTCTCTTCAGCCTCCCTACCAGAGCTGGGGACTTCTCTGGTGGTCCAGTGGGTAAGAATCCGCCTGCCAGTGCGGGAAACGTGGGTTCAAGCCCTGGGCCGGTAAGACCCCACATGCCAAGGAGCAACTACTGAGCCTGCAAACCTAGAGCCCAGGCTCTGCAACAAAAGACACTGCAGGGAGAAGCTGGCGCACCGCAACTAGAGAAAACCCTCAGAACAACAAAGACCCAGAAGAACCAAAAAAAAAATAAGACGTTTTTGGAAAAAAAAAAAAAAACAGCTAGGCATCCCAAATTATGGGTGGAAATGTGTCCCCCCCAAGAAGGCACCAGGCAGCCCTCACCCGCAGGCCCTGAGGATGCCACCGCATGTGGACAGTGAGTGAGCACCCCTTCTCAGGGGTGATGGAGTTAAAGGAAGGTCACGAGGGTGGCCCTAATCCAATGGGACTGTGTCCTTATAAAAGGGGACACTTGGGAGATGCAGACACGCACGGAGGAAAGATGACATGAAGACACAGGACGCAGACAGCCTCTCCCATCCCAGGAGAGAAGCCTGGAACACACCTTCTCTCATGGCCATCAGGAGAAACTGATATCCAGCCTCCACGACTGGGAAACAATACGTTTCTGTTGTCTGCAGCACTCCCTCCCCCACAAGTGTGCACACACAGCTCAGAAACAAGGAGTCCGCCCTCATACCACCTGCCGCCAGCAACTCGCAGGCAAATCCCTTAGCTGCACCCACCCCGGACCAAGTTCACAGTAACATACATTCTCTATCAAAGTAATACATGCAAATGATACGCATCCAGAAAATACATAAACACATAAGGCAAACTTAATCACTGGTTATCCTACCACCACAGCCATCCAAATGGTAGCAGGGCAGGCACAACAGCTCTCTTTTATTGGGGTCACACTTCATATATCACTGTGTCTGCTGGCTTTTACACACCCACATGCTCCAGAGTGGGTTCCAGGTGACGAGGTATCCACGGTTCCAGAAGTGCTGCCTCCTACTCCACGGCCTTTGGTGGCTACAGATGCTGCTGCAGCCAGCAGCCTGACAGTGTCGAAGTCGCTGGGTTGAGGAGGCTAGGACACTCCCTATGTGCTTGTCCATCCCACCCCATGGCAGTGGGTCCCCGCGCCTTGTCAACAGGGCACTGGAAGTCAGTGTTTGTTGCCATTTTGACATCACTTTTTGTCTAGTTTGAGTCTATGTCATTCTAGTCATTCATGAGGAAGAAATGCTTTTATATATGTGCTTATTTGATTGCTCTTAATGTGCATTCTCTTAACCAGGTAATGGAGCAGGGTGTGTGGAAGCAATGGGCAATTCCAACATGGAGTTCCTATCTGTCCATCTCCACCACCCAAACCCACGGTTATGAGGGTCCAGGGGCCACAGCTGACCCCGCAGGCAGGCTGCTTGCCTCACGGGAGGAATCCAGTCCCTTGTTTCAGAAGGCTGGTTGAAAACCTTCAGTCTTTCGCATCCTGTCAGCCCCACAGGAGGCAGGAGGCTGGGTGTGAGGGGTGCCCAGCCTGCAAGAAGAGAAGGTTCCAGACAGCAGTGGGTCCCAGCCGGCAACCGGTCCCCAGTCAGCCCCAAAGCAGCTGTTTTGGGACAGAGGTGGAACGTGTGTGAAGCTCCCACTACAGCCACTGTGCTGCCTAGGTGGGGGGCCTCTACCTGAGCCACAGAAACACTCCTGGGTTGGGGGTGGCAGAGAATGTCCACCTCACACCATTCTGGGGTCTCCCCTTCTTTCAGCCCCCTTTCATAGGAGGGAGCTGGTCAGAGAAGCACTCTGGTGTATACGTGTCATCTTAGAAGCACAAAACCAATCCCTACCCAGCCAGGAGCCACCACCCAGGATGCAAGTGGTCCAACAGAGTCACCCTCTTTTTCCTAGCAATGTGCATCAGCCTCAGCAGCGGTGTCCAGCTGGAGATGAAGGGTCTGAGGCTCGACAGTCCCCGAGCCTGCAAGCACCTACCCCACTCCCAACTCATTTTTCCTCACCACAGTGTTACCTGCCTCTGCAGAGTGCAGTGGTCACCATCACCTCAGGGAACAAGCCCTCCGACAGACATGCCAATCCCAGAGATGCCTGCCTTCAAACACATCTGTCCTCATCTGTGGGCACCAGAAGATGACCCTGTGCTGGGCTGAACGGTGGCCAACACAGATGCACACATCCTGACCCCCAGAATGTGTGACTGTGATCTTACTTGGAAAAAGGGTCTTTGTAGATGCGATGAAAGCAAGCATCTGGAGACAAGGTCATCCTGGATGACTGGGGGGCGGGGGGGCTCCAAATCCAATAAGTGTCCTTGAAAGAGAAGAAAAAGTGGAGGAGACTATGTAGAGACAGAGGCAGATGCTGGAGAGACACGTCCACCTGCCAAGGAATACTGAGGAAAACCACTGGGAGCTGGGAGAGAGGCCTCTAGAAGGAACAAAGCCTGCCCACACCTGGGTTTCAGACTTAGGCCTGTGCTGGAGGCCTAAGTCACCTGCTCCAGGTCTAAGTCACCTGCCCCAGCAACAACAGGAAACTAATACATTCCCCGAAATGGCAAATGCTCTTATAGAAAAATTGCAGGATACGGTTTGAAAGAGCATCCATGAGCAGAGAACCTATCTGTGCCTTTAACATGTTCCTGAAGGACCATTTGCAACTGAACACTGGGCTTCAGGAAGTAGATCAGTCTACCCCTTCAGATGACAAGAAAGCCCCCAGCCCAGGCTTGTTTTCAGAACAGGATGCTGGCTGGGCCTTCATCTAGCCAGACTGATATCCCGATCCTAGTCCACCTTGGCACTGCCGGATAGCAGGTGTCCAGCACAAAACCCAGGGACGGGGGTCTGTATCATCCCGTTTCCAACCAGGCAGCCCCCGGGGCACAGAGGGATGCTGGGCGCTAAGAAGGTACCACAATTACAGGGTTGATGCCCACAGCATTGACATCCTCGGGAAATATCCAGATTCTTGCAAAACTATAAAAGAGTTCTCTGATGTTGGTACTCTGCCAGAGATGGTGAAGTGGCTTCTGTTGGCCAGGATGGGGTATCGGGTTGGCACAGGGAACAGCATCACAGACTTTGGTGGCAGCACTCCTGGGGAGGACCAGGGTGCATTGCAGCATCAGGCAGCATGGGGCAAGTGTACCTGTGGCATGCACACCTCCTCAGACCAAGAGGTGATGACAACGCTAAACCCAAAGTTGCGCAGGATAAACAAAACAACAAAGAACAGGCTCCAGTGCAAACACACTGGTACCAAGTCAGGAAGAGATAATCGTGAGTTACATCACACACAAAAGAGCTGATCCCCTAATGACCAAAGAGCTCTTGTAAGTCAAGGAATAAAAGACTACCTGCCCAATAGAAAAATAGGTAAGAAAAATCCAAGCAGGCCATTTATACCAGAACTGAAAAGGACTCTTCAAGCTCTGAAAAGATAAGTCAAGCTTACTCTTAACAGAGGAGCTCATTTTGTGGGATGGGCACAAGCCACCCCACTCTTGGACACCATCACCCCGTGGCAGAGCTGTGGGGAGAGCAGGAAGGCACACCAGGGTAGGGGCCTCAGTGCTGTCTAGCCCTGGTGGATACTCAATGGTGCCGCTTCGAAGGATCCAACCCAAGGTACGTATGAGAGATGCACAAGGATTTTCTACCACAGCAACCACCCCAATGTCCATTAGTAACAGACAGCATCAGTCCAATGTGCTGCAGCCGCCAAGGAACAGCACCCAGCTTACAAGACCTGCACCCTGGGTGCTGTGCCAGGTGGCTGGGAGGAAGGCTCTGCCCACCTCAGCCTGGGAAGCCAGTGTCCAGGAGCCCCGGCTGTGGCTCATGACTGTCCCAGCACAGGTGGAAAAAGTGTGAACCCCAGAGCCAAGCAGCTCAGGTAGACAGAACAAAACACAAGGGCACAGTGGTGGGCCTTGCTGGGGCTCCATGTTGCCCTAAGAGAGGTGAACCTGTGAACGAGGGTGTGGGAAGCATGGGGGCCTGCGGCTAGGTCTCGGGGTTCAGAGAGGGCACCCACTCTGTGTCAGCTGCCCCTAGTTCAGGCCCAGGCAGACAGGAGAGGAAAGCAGCAGAGAGCACAGTCCTGGGCTGCCTGGCGGCCTGCAGCCCTACTCGATGCACTCCATGACGTGTATCTGCAGGGGTATCCATGTCAGGAGCCTGATACTGACACTTGGGGCAGCAGAAGTTGGGCGGCTCGTCAGGGGGGCTTCTCCTCTGGTTGGGCAGGGCCAGGTTAAAGGAGTGATGAGCTGGGGAAAGAGATCAGGCACCAGTCGGGGTGGGCTTCTTGTGTATGTTCCCCTGCACCAACTATGGGGCAAGGCAAGGACCGACACCTGGGCTACAACCACCTGAGTCACCAAGGCTAGCATCTCCTTTTTGGCCCACCCCTGGGGTGGGGGTGTACTGATGAGGAGGAGGGGGCCACGTCCAGTTCCCTCTTCCCCTGTAGTATTGGGATCCATCATGCCTCCTCCCACTGCTCGCTCACCTGGGGCAGGGGTTAAGGGGGGGCTGGGAGACCTCAACGTGCCGCTTCCTCATGTCTTCAATCCTTTGAGAAAAGAAAAGAAAGTGTCCAATCAACACATCTGAGTCACGTCTCCAGAATGCACAAGGCTGGGGAAAGGATAGGGTGCAAGGTGGGGAGGGCGAGGCCAGCCCCACCCTGACCTGACAGGCCCAGGACCCAGCACCACTGCCCGTGGGGCCTGTGCTCCGACACCCACCTGGCTGACTCCTGACAGCTGGTCTTCAGCCTGCTGTATTCCCTCTGCAGCTGCTCCAGCTGTTCTTGCAAGAATTCCTTCTTCTCAGCTAGCTTCTCCCCTGGCCTGCCTCTCGGCCTGGAAGTCTGCCTTGTAGATATCCGCCTGGCAAAACCAAGAGAGGGGCAGCGCGTGCTGTCCAGGCCAAGGGAATGCTGGGAGGGGGACGGCAGAGCCCCTCAGCATGAAGATGAAGACGGTCCCCGTCAGGGCATTGCGAGTTCGAGGAACATCTCGAGGGGCTCAGAGGCTTTCTGAGAGGCCACTGCCAAATAACACCCAATACATGGCAGGTCCCAGCCCTCGCGTCCCAGCCTACACCCCCGCAGGCCAGCCATAGGGGTGAGCCCTCACCTGGGCTTTTAGCACTGGGACAGTCTCCATCACGATCTTGTGCTGTTCCGCCTCCTCCTTCAGCTTGTCGATCACTTCCTGTTTGGCCACCAGGGCCTCCTCAGCCTGCTGGAGCTGCTGCTTGAGATCCTCCAGCTGCAGTCCCTAAATGTGGGGGACAGGGAGCTGACGGAGCCCCATCCGGCCCGGCCATGGAGGCCAGGCCATCCCCAGGCCAGCCACTGCTCCTGGGGAGGAGGACCAAAAGGAACCAAAGACGGGGCATTGTGCAAGGCACAGGAAAGGCAGAGGAGGCCAGCGAGGACCGCTGGGGTCACCTGGCACAACCTCCCCCAGGCTGACATTCCATCCTGAACTGTACAGTCCTCGTCCAACCCTCCAAGAGACAGGGGCCACCCACTCCATGCAGGCCAGTCTCATGCCCTAGTGCTCTACTATGTGCCCACTAAGCCAAGTCTCATAGCTTTCCCCATGATGCCACCTCACAGACGCCCCACAACCCCCTTTCCTGCCCCCACCCCCACCACACCCACAGAGACACACTCACACACACAGATGCACACACATACACACACACAACACCCAGCCTTCCCTCTTGAGGTCAAGGGCCACGTTTTTGTAACTAGCTCTTCATCATGTGACCCAGTTTCAGGCTTTACCCTTATAAGTCTCTGCCAAGTATGTTTCTGTTTAACTATATCCTTGAAATGTGATCACTAGAAACTACACTCAGGTTAGGTCTGATGACGACCAATGACAACAGGACTCCCAGTCACCTTCAAGACTGATATGGAAACATTCCCAGGGGACGCCTGGCAGGCAGGAGCAGCCATGGAGACAAGCATGATCCTGCTCAGGGCAGAGCATCTGGAGGCACCCCCACTCCGTCCACCATGGGCAGCAAACAACACAGCCCAAGTGTCTCCACCTCCCCCCACCATCTGGCCTGACCCATCACTCCAGGGCCCTGACCAAGCTCTAGGGTGAATCAAGTATCCCTCTCCAAAGCCAGCTCTGTGAGTCTATTAAGGTAGGGCCTTGACTTCCAATATCCCAGATCTAGGGGGGGATTAGCTCCTGGACTGCAGGGAGAGGAGCCAGGGGCAGGTCAGTCTCCCACACCCGGAAGATACCTCTCCAATACTCACTCGGTTCCGCTCACTGCTCACCATGCTGCTCTTGATGTGGCTGTCATACTCTTGGAAGAGCTGGTGATAGGCCACCTGCAGCTGGGCCAGCTTCCGCCTGAGGAAAAGAAACCACTTTGTCCTGATCCAGCCACAGCATCCAACTCCATCCCCATCCTTCCCCTCAAGGCCGAAGGCCAGAATGTGGCTTCCAGGGTGGCTCTGGGCCTTGCAGGCCATCAACTCCGAGGCAAGCTTTGCTACCTAGTTCATATCCTTTTCCTTAAATCACGAATTTTCAAAACAGTATAGAAAGCAATGTGTATCACAAAGCAGAGCTTTAGTCCAACTACACGTATCTGTGAGGTTGGCTTTTCTTCATGTACTTCAATCAAAACATATCACAACAAAAACTAAATAACTTCAATCAAAACGTTATCACAACAAAAAAGAAAGAAAAACAAAAACCTGTCACAACAAACTGACCACAGCAGTAGCGGACAGGAGAGTCCAGCAATTTTTACTGAACCAGAGACAATAATGAATGAGATTTATAAAAATGTAATACGTCAGTCTCAAAGTATTTCTTATTCTGGAAGACATAGTTCTTTTTCATAAGAACATGTATTTTTATGTACAAAAAATAAAACTAAAGTCCCCTTCAAAAAGTCAACTTCATGAAGAATCCAGAAAAGCAAGAGGATGGTTTGAGATGAAAGAAGACTCAAAAGACACCCCATCAAAGACAAAGCAGGATCCTCGACAGGACGCTGTGAACATGTGGGCCAGAGGGTGGAATTGGAATGTGGATGGGAGAGTGAAGGATGTCACCCTCTCCAGGACGCCTCGCTGGGGTGTGATGACAGTCAGGGACAGTGTTGGGCTCCCCCCCACCGCATCCCACTCACTTCTCCTCCGAGGCGGCCTGGCGTTCCATGCGCAGGGCAGCCTCCATGTTCTGGTTCTGCAGACGCAGCTGGTCCACCTGCACGCTGTGCCGCTGTTGCAGCACCTCCCGCTCGCTCTCCAGCTGCCGGGCCTGTTCGCTGGCCACCCGGGCCCTGCGAGGAAGCGGAGGTCACAGACAGGCCCAGCACCCCTGCCACATTGTGCCAGACAGACGCCAGGGCAGGGGACCAGTCCTGGCACAGGGCAACCAAGGGGGAGGCCTCCAGGTGACCCCGGGGTGTGCGCTGGCTGGGGAGACAAGGACAACTGCAGGGCACCTGGCTCAGGGTGGGTTTGGGGTGGGGACAACCATCCAGGAAGGCTGTTCTGGGGGTAAAGATGGTCCCAGGGGAGAGGAGCCCCAGGAACTGCCCATGAGGTTACCACAGACAGGTGCTGGGTGTCCTGGCCAGGGCCATCTAGTGGATGGGTTAGGAGGGACTGCAAGGAAAGGAAGTAGAGACAGTCAGCCTTGATAGAATTTCTAAAAGGTGGCGAGGGGAGAAGTAAGAAATGGGGGAGAGCTGGAAAGGGCACTGCTCCCGAGGCCACGCAGGCTACACACCTGCCCAAAGAGCCTCCTACTTGCCTGCCTGTGGGTACACAGCACTGATGGCCCAGTACCCTCCACTGCCCCAGGTCTCCTACGTCCAAACAACACCTTGCACTCTGGGTTCAGGCTTAGGCCAGGCCAACCGCTGGACTGAGGCTACCTCAGCCCCACTGCAGGGGGTGATGGTGGGAGGCGGCTGGAGATCGGCTCTGGTCCTAAAATCTCTCCACACCTGTGCCATTCTATCAGACGCAGATCCCGTCTGTGAGCTGACAAAACCCAGCCCTGTCACTGCCATCATCGGATGGGACTGCCACCTGCCAGGGGCCTGATGGGAGACACCTCCTGCCCTGAGCTATGTAGCTCAGCACTTACATGCTCAGCCAAGCAGGTAGAAGTGGAGGTGGGGTGATAGGAGAGCAAAGGTGCCCAGAGCCTATAACTGCTGGAATAATGGCCCTCCAGGGTCATTAGAGGACAAAAGGCAGTTACAAAACTGCACTGACAGTGTCCCAACTCCAGCAGCTTTTAGGTGCACAGAAAAAAAGATAGGCAGAGAATATACCAGAGTATGCTAAAAATTACATGTGCCTTTTCACAATACTGAGTGATAGATGCATGTCTGGGGAAACGGCAGGATACGACAATCCCAGAGCCAGTAGGCTCATCCTTGAGTGGCCTCCCTGCTCGCCATCCGTTTCCTAGAGGGCGGCACGCTCTCACACGCTTACCTCCTGCCTGTTCCCCCAGCCTCCTTCAGGAAGGCATCCCAGACACCACCCGGGGCACCCTGACCACCTCCAGTGCTGCGAGGGCTGGGGCCACCTTGTAGCCCAAACCCATCAGTCTGGGGCATCTGCAGTGGAGCGGCGTGAGATCCACAGAAACATCCATGCCCTTTGACCCAATAACCTCACTTACAGGAACCTCCCACTGCAGAAGAGAGCAACCAGAGGACCTAAGGATACTGACTTCAGAAGGGCCGGTGTGCAAGGCTGGCCCGGGGGTGGTGCCTGGGCAGTAGGCTGGTGCGAGTCCTTGACACTGATGAGACACTTCCTCTACTGATAAGGGTGGTCTCTGTGCCTCAGCTGTTGGCACCACAGGGTGGTTTACAAGGCACACCGGCTTTCCTCTGGGAGTTGGGAAGTCTGGCATGTGCCTGGCAGCCATCAGCCCTCAATAATACTCATGGCGCTGAGTACTGAGTGGGCTCCCTAGGTCTCCAGGGAGGGCCTCTGTTGCTGCCTGAGAAGGAAGTGTGCTGGGGGCTCCTCAAGGGAAGGAGAGAGGGAACCAAAGGCATGGGGGTCTTCAACCCTGACCCTTGTATTCTGCCCTTGGGGGTCCTGGTGTGTGCCCATTCCTTGTCATCATTCTCAGCTGGGAGGGCTTCCCTGCAGCCCACGGGCTTGCCCTTCCATGCCACCCCAGAAACACCCACTCAGTAAAGAAGCCAAACTCCAGCAGAAGGTCAGAGAGCCCACAGGTGCACTGAGACCCAAGTCCTGGATGCCCAGTACCCCCAGTCCTGTGTGTCCTGTCACAGAGGACATTTCCAGAGGCTCCCAAAGGGTCCTGTTCTCCTCGGGAGCCCTGGCAGTGGCCTCAGGCTGGGCTCACCCTCCCTGTCACTTCACCTGCTCTCCAAAGCCTGGCGCTCCTTAGTGGCAGCCTCCAAGCGACTCTGGCTCTCCTGCAGCTCCCCCAGCAAGGATGTTACCTGGGCTTTCACTGAGGCCTTGTCCTCAGCCATCTGCTGCATGAAAAAAAAGAGCCACTTTCTGTCAGCAGTGGTTTTTGCCAGCTGCCTGCCCCTTGCACACTCAAGTCCCCGGGGAAGCCTGGAAACACGGTGACAGGCCTCCTGAGGGCTGCCCTCAGTGGTCCCCCTCACCTAACCTCCACCTCTGGAAGCACCTCCCCCTCATCCAGGCAACTGAAGCAGTGGAAAGAGATCCCATCCCGTGAGAAACCCCTCCCAGGCCTTCCTCATCCATGCAGATGGGGCAAAAGGAGAGGCAGGGACATGGGAGCCTCTCCAACTCTGAGACTCAGTGCCAAGGAAGGCAAGACTCAAACAGAGTGACAAAGATACACACTCTGCTCCACGGGCCCCAGGCCACTGGAAGGTGATGTGGACTGATATCATTTCCAGAAGACTTGCACAAGCAACAAGATGCAAGAGTTGGCCCAACTCCTCTTTGTCCAGCTCCCTTCAAGGTGTCCAGACTCCAGTCCCAAGACCAAGGCCTGCTCAAGCCCAGGGTCAAGCCCCAGTCCTTGGCTTTCCCCACCCCCTCGGTACCAACCACCATGCAGACCTCCCAGCCAGGCCTGAGGGCCTGCACACACACACACTCGTGCACTCACACATGTGCACCCAGCCCCACCCACCATTCCTTCTCAAGGGCAGTCTCAGGCCTGCGAGCCTCTCCATGTATACACATGTGAGGATGACTTGCTCTGTCTCAAGGCCTTCAGTACCCTCCACAGGCTGAGACTTTCCAGAGTCCTACCTCCTGGACAGACTTGTCTCTTACAACCCAACTTAGCTATGTAACTGCCTAACTTCTCCACCTCAAAGCCCATGGGCACACCCTATGGATTAATGCCCACACTCCAGCCCACCACTGGGCCCAGCCCGCTGAGAGCCCCTTGCTGAGCAGCTGCAAAAGCTTGTCCAGACTCCCAGTTCCAACACTGTGGCTGTAGGAGTTCCCCAGGGCTGCCCAAAAGGACCACAAATTTGGCAAGTGGTTAAGGTAACAGAAACATTGCTTTCTAGAGGCCAGGAGTCCAAGAGCAAGGTGTCAGCAGCGCTGGATCATTCTGAGGGCTTTGGGGGAGGATCAGCTCCAGGTCACTGCCTTGGCTTCTGGGGGTGGCCAGCGGTCCTTGGTATTCATCAGCTGTAGCTGCATCACTCCATCTCTGCCTCCATCATCACGTGACCATCTTCCCTGTATGTCTGCTTCTCTTCTAAGGACACGAGTTATTGGATTTAAACCCATCCTCAGCTACTGTGACCTCACCTTAACTTGGTTATATCTGCAAAGACCTCATGTTTAACAAGGTCACATTCTGAGGTACTAGGGGTTAGGATATGGACATTTCTTTGGGGAAACATAACAATCCATAATATCCCCCCACACTCCAGAGGAATCCACATAGCACAGCCCCCTCCCCCGGTTCCTGTCACACTCAGGATCAAAGCCTGAATCCTTCCACTGGCTTACTAATCCCACATGACTAGTCCCCACCATGACTACCTCCTCAGCCCCTCTCCATTCTGCCCCAGCTATGCTTGCCTCTTTAGTCTTCCCTGAACATTACAGGTAAGTTTCTGCCTCAGGACCTTTGCACATACTTTCCTCTCCTCTAAAACAGCCTTTCCCCAGATATCCATATGGCTCATGTACTGTCTTCCAGGCTTACTCGATGGCAACTTAGTGGAGACCTTCCCCATCTTAGAGTGCGAATAGCCCACACCACCTGTCCTGTTAGATGAATATCTCCACTTGGATATCTAGTCATCCTCTCAAAACTAACCTCAGTAAAACTATACTGCTGATCATCCCCAGAAGCCAGTTCCACTCATCACCTTCCTTGTTACCAGTAGATGACTAACCCATGCTGTAGTTGGCCAGACAAAACCTTCAAGTCCTTCTTGATTCCCATCTGCCTCTCACAGCTCACGTCAGATCCATCAGGAAATCCTGTCAAGATGCATCTTAGAATCTATTTGATGACACTTAGCAGGTAATGGTACTATTTTACGTGTGACAGTGCTGTTGTGGTTATGTTTCTTTCAAAGTCATTTCTTAGAGATCCACATGGAACTTTTATGGAAAAAAATCACACGGTGTCTGGAATTTGGTTCTAAAAAATGGGTGAACTCCTAGATATCTACCTGAAAGAAATGAAAACTCATGTCGGCATAGAAATGTTCATAGCAGCATTACTCCTAACAGCCAAAGTAGAAATGACCCAGATGTCCATCAAATGAGGACTGGATTAAAAAAAAAAAATGTAGTCTCTCTCTATACTGGAATATCATCCAGCCATAAAGTGAAATGAGGTACTTGGACAAACTACAGCATGGATGAACCTCAAAAACATGATGCTGAGAGATAGTAGCCAGACACAAGAGCCACACATTGCAGGAGTCCACTCACAGGAGATTTGCATGTACCTGGGGCTTGGGGGGATGGGACTGCGGAGTGACAGCTCATGGGGACACGGTTTCTTCCTGGGGTTTCTTCTTGCAGTTTTGGAACTACATAAAGGAAAGAGATGGTTGGCCAACTCTAAGACTATACTAAAAACAATTGAATTCTACACTTTCAAGGGGTGAATTTTATGGTATATGAGTTTTATTCTGGTTTCTCCAGGGTTAACATCTTACCCCTATCACCTGCTGTCCATGTGCAAGAGTTTCTCTTATGTATACACTTGAGGTACAACTGACAAGATGAGGGTGACCTGAACTTTCAACTTGAAGAAAAAAATGCCAGATGGTTTTTCAAAGCAGTGTCACCAATTGATGCTTCCAGCAGCAACATGAAGCCATGGCCTCTCCAATACCCACTACTGTCAGACTTGTCAGCTAGCAATAGGGCTTTGGCAGTGGCTCTGATCGCTCCTGTGAAGCCAGCATCCCATCCCGTAAGTACAGGGCAGGTGGATGCTCTGCAGGCATTCTGAGAATAGCAGCCTTCTCCTTCTCCCTTCTGCACCGGTTCAGGGTGGTAGTGGCTTTACTGGTGGCCCCAAAGTGGTATGGCCATGGCCTAACCCACAGTTAGGCCTAACCTGAGCACTGAAGAATTGATGCTTTTGAACTATGATGTTGGAGAAGACTCTTGAGAATCCCTTGGACTGGAAGGAGATCCAACGAGTCCAGCTTAAAGGAAATCAGTCCTGAATGTTCATTCCAAGGACTGATGTTGAAGCTGAAACTCCAATCCTTTGGCCACCTGATATGAAGAGCTGACTCACTGGAAAAGACCCTGATGCTGGGAAAGATTGAAGACAGGAGAAGGGGATGACAGAGGAAGAGATGGTTGGGTGGCATCACTAACTCAATGGACATGAGTTTTGAGTAAACTCTGGGAGTTGGTAATGGACAGGGAGGCCTGGCATGCTGCAGTCCATGGGGTTGCATAGAGTCGGAAACAACTGAGTGAACTAAACTGAACTAACCTGCAGTACGTGTCAATGGCATCTGACCTAGAGACACGGTCACTTCAGTGTAATGGTGTGAAGATGAAGTCACATTGGAGGAGAGTGGGCCTCTGATCCAGTGACTCCTGAGAACTACAAAAGACTCAGACAATTGAGCAAGCTCTACTGTGACTTCTTGCAGCCTAAGGTCAGGACCCTGGGCCGACCCAGTTCCCTTTGAGTACCCATCTGAGAAAACAGGGCTAGCAAGACAATGTAGTTTGTTCCAGCCAACATTTGACTGAGAACCACCCCCTTTCTCCAAGTCTTTCCTAAGAAGGCTCCCCACATGTGAACCCCTGCTCTGTCCCTTTGAGATGTCCGTGTACCTCCAACAACCTAGGAGAGGCTTTCTCGGGGACCTGAGAGTCATTCCTTTGAAATGGGATCCCTCAGGAAGGACAGGGCCTGAGTCTACCCATCTCTGAGTAGGATGGAACCATAACATCCAAGAACTGACCCCAGGGACGGACACTGCTGATCTCACCACATTGACCCTGACCAGCTCACCATGGGTTTTCACTCAAGACCTTGCTCGCTGACCCCACCTCACTCTCCCTTCAAATCACTGGCACCCCTGTGCCAATCAGAAGGGTGCCTGGTGCTTTTGCCTGCTGACAGTGGTTACCAAACAAAACTGGTTCCTATCCCTTTACTTAAAGGCCGGTTGAACTGTTCTTTGACACTTGTGTCTTCATAAAATGAGGAAAGATGCTCAGACACCCAGGGAGAAGGCCACGTGACAGTGTGTTTGCAAACCACGGAACACTGAGTCCTCCCAGCAGGTACCTGAGGCTAGGAGATAGGCTTGGACCAGATCCTGCCCTCAGAAGGAACCAACCCTGTCCACGCCTGGATCATGGACTTCCGGCCTCCACGACTGGCAGACCACACATTTCTGTGGCTTCCAACTACCCTGTTTGTGGTACTCTGTTACAGCAGCCCCGGAAACCTGAGACACTCCCCGAGGGCCCCACCGGGTGTCTATGCTGCCAGCAATGTGATTTCTGGCCGGACCCTGGGCCACATGCACCAGCTTGATCTCTGGGGCCCAGAAATCAAGTACCTAAGGGGAGCCATACAGGCGCCCCAGGCCTCTGGGAATGACCCCCTCCTACAAGTCCCCAGAGGGCCACACTGTCATGCATGGCTCCGTCTCTCCTGGCCTTGCCCTCTGTTCCTTTATCTTTACTGATTTCAACCAGTATCCCAGCCAGCAGCTCACCCTAATGCCGTAACTGGGAGGACAACAGCTTTCCCCAGCTCCAGGAGCCCCCCACCCCAGTGCCCCCAGGCAGGCGGCCAGGTCCTTACCTGCTGGCATGTCTTCAGGCGTTCCACCTCCTGCAGGGCCTGCTCCCTCTGCTGGCGCAGTTCGCGCTTCTCTAGGCTCAGCCTCGCCACCAAGTCCCGGGCCTCCTGGAACTTCTGCATGAGGAAGGCCTTCTCCTCCCTCTGGTTGCCTTGGAAACGCTGTAGCTCCTCACAGCGCTCGCGCAGCATCTGGTTGCTCTGGCGGATGGCATCTGCAGAGATGGCTGGGGCCAGATGAGCCCAGGGCCCGTGGCCCCCACCACCCTGAGGACTCCCCACTGGGATGGCTTCCCAACACTTCCTCATTTCGCCGATCACTTTCAAGGTCAGCTGCGCAAATGACATGCCCCCAGTATCCACAAAAGTGTCACTTAAAAACACATGTCAAGGAGTCCCTAGTGGCCTCGTGGTTGGGACCCAGTGCTTTCACTGCCCTGGCCCAGGTTCAATTCCTAGTCAGGGAACTGAGGTCCCACAAGCCGCACAGTGTGGCAAAAAAAAAAAAAAATGTCAAATGTCAGTTTATTTGTTCTTTTTAAGTGACTCTGGAACTCATCTGCCTTCTGCATCGGTCAGAGCAGGCCCCTGGGTCACTGCCTTCAGGATCAGACTGAGAGCAAACTTCCCCGAGCTCTGCTGGCCCCAGACTGAGGGGGGTCTGGGGGGGCAGGGCCAGAAGTCTCAGAGCAAGTGAGTTCTCTGAGCCTCACCATCCTCGTGTACACGTTCAATGGGGACAAGCATCCCCATCTCAGAGACAGGATGGGTAACATGGAAAAGCAGCCAAAGTGCCTGGTGCACAAAACAGCTTCAAGAACCACTTTGTCCTCCTCTTCCCGGGCAGTCAGCAAGGGCTGAGGAAAGGAGAGCCACTCACCCAGGGACACTCCCAAGCAGCAGCTCACCACTGGTACTGACAAACGGATCCATGGCCTGTGAAGGTGCTAGCCACCACAGAACTGGATTAGAGAAGGTCCCTCTCTGTTCAGAACCCCCAACGAGCTAAATAGGCCTTCTGATGGAATATTCTTTCGCTAGAACCACAATGGCTCCTGAGCCTGGCTCCAGAGCCTCCTTCTACACACCACAGTCCCCATAAGACTCCAGCCCTGCAAGGGAGCGACTGATCTGAGACAGGGCTTTCTGCCTCAGGCCCACGGTGCCCCCACCGGCCCCCACTGTCCTGGGGGATGAGCTCAGACGACACATGTAGCTGTGGAGAGCGAGCTGTCTCCCTGCCCCAAACTTGGCTGCCAGCTCAATGTGGCCCCAACACAGAAACATATTTAACGACACCTGGGGGATATTGTTGGTTGTCTTACCTGGAGGGGGACGATTGACAGGCTCATGCTCCACCTATAGTGGCCTGGACGTCCCTTCCCCAAAGCCGCCCACGAGTACTTCCTAGGAAGCTCCTGCCTAGCCCAGAGCAGACTACACCCCTTTCTGGAGCAGGCCACACCCCTTAAAATAGCCACGCCCTTCCTCAAATAGCCATGCCCCTTTCTAAGATATTGTTTGATGCTTCTGTCCATGGGGTCACAGAGATTCAGACACACGACTGAGTGACTGAATGACAACAGTGGCTGATCAGTACGGAGACAGACACAGGAGCCTGGAGGCCTTGGCCCGACAGGGACAACCCAAAAGGTCACCTCAGCTCCAGAGCTCCTTGGAGGGAGGGCAGCCCAGCTTCTCCCTCTGCCCACCCCTTCTTCACTGCCCTGCCTTTCCCTTCCCTTCCCCAGTGTTGGTCCTGACTCTAAACATTCTGGATGGCACTCTGTAGCTGTGAGTCACTTCCAGAGAACCCCACAGGAAACGAAGGAAGGAGGCTGGCTGAGTCAGAGCCACAAATTGGCTCTCGAGCGCCTGCCCACCCCAGTCCCAGAAAACGCAGAGGCGCTGGGTGAGTGGGGTCAATTCCCCCAGCAGGGCCTGCTCCCCAAACATTTGACTCTGCCCGCCCACTGTCACCCTCACCTCGGAGCTCTTGATTCTCCTCCAGACAGCGCTGGAAGGTCTCAGGGGTGCCCTGCTCTGAAGGCACGTGGAGCATGGCTGGTTTCCCCAGAGAAGACTCTTCACCTAGCATGTCCTGGTCCCCTGCCGGGCCGCCACTAGGCTGCACCATTTCACACAGTGGACTCTTTCAGGGGGGCCTGCTCATCCAACACGTCAGGGCCTGAAAGAGAGTTAGCAGGGGGAGGATATGAAGAGACCTATACAGAATTCTCCTACCCTGCAGGACAAGGAGTCCTGGCCATCACACTTCAAGCAGAATGATGAGCATGCTGGCAAGTGGAAAAAGATGCTAACATGGGCTTTCTGGTCTAAGAGGTAGCACATAGTCCCATTCCTAAGGGAGGTGCAGGCTCTTCTGTGGGGCTTGGAAAGGTCATGGTTCAGCACTGCTTGTAAACTGTAAGCTGAAGTTAAGAACGTCACCAGAGAGGAGAAATCACATAGAAAATTAGTTTTGGAGGGATGTGTCGGTATGCTAGGAATCCTACCCCACACACATACACTTCCAAGCATGAGTGGTGAGTGGCCCCTCACTTAGTATAGTGAGCTGAATGATGACCCTCAATAAAGTATGTCCTTATGACACCCAGAACCTGTGACTGTGAACTGTGGAAAAGGGTCTTTGCAAATGCGATAAAATCAAGGATCTGGAAATAAGATAATTCTAGATGAGTAAGGCCCTAAATCCAACAAGTGTCCTTATGAGACACAGAAGAGGAGAGACACAGACACAGAGAAGACACCACGTGAAAATAGAGGCAGAGACAGGAGAGATGTGGTCACAAGCCAGGGATACCTGAAGCCCCCACAGGCTGGATGAAGCCCAAAAGACCCTGCCCTGGAGCCTCTGAAGGAAGCACAGCCTTACCAACACCTTTCCTTGGTCTCCAGAGCCAGGAAAGGATAAACTTCCGTTGTTTTAAACCCCCACCCCCACTTGTGGCTATCTCTGAGAGCAACCCTAGGAAATCCATACACCAAGTAAGAGGATCTTCACAGAGATCACTCGGAGCCTGATAAGTGTTCTTTGGAACAGAAGGGCTGAAGTGGATCATCCCACGTTTGACATGTACTGAGACATCTGAAAGCAGGGCCTGGGCTCACAGATGAAGGCAGGGAGGCAGAGAAAGGCTGAGCCATTTATGTTCTCTTGTGACCTGGAGTACAGAGAGGGAGTCTACGCCAGCCAGCATCAACCTGGAGCCCTTTTAAGACCTGCCCAAGTAGACTGGCTACATGAAGAGGAAGCTAATCCCAAGAGAGGTTTTCAGTAGGGCCTGAGCTGCAGCCAGAGACTTGACCACCAGACAAGCTTGGACATTTCACTATTACACTGATGCTTCACTGAACACCCTACTAAGCCATTAGCAGTATCTGATGGATCACTGATCCCCAATTCCAGAACAGCCCACTCTACTGGTTTCCCACCTACCTCACTGGCTGCTCCCTCTCAGGCTTTCATTGGCCCATCCTCATCAACCCAGCCCTTCATGTGGTCGTGCCCTAGGGCTCTATCCCGGGACCTTTTCTCTAATTTCAGTCACTCCAGTACTAATTCCATCCAGACTCAAAACTGTAGCCCTCATCTTAATGCTAATGATGCCCCAAATCAGACCTCTTTCCTGAATGCCCAACTCACACATCAAATGCCAGATCTCCACTTCGACATAAAGTCATCCTTTCAAAACTAACCTCGGTAAACTACACTCCTGATCATCCTCAAAGGCCAGTTCCATTCACGGCCTTCCTTGTTACCAGTAGATGGCTAACCCATGCTCTAATTGGCAGGACAAAACCTTCAAGTCCTTCTTGAGTCCCATCTGTCCCACAGCTCACGTCGGATTCATCAAGAAATCCTGTCAAGATGTATCTTAGAGTCTATTTGATGACACTTAGCAGGTAATGGTACTATTTTACATGTGATAGTGCTGCTGTGGTTATGTTTCTTTCAAAGTAATTTCTTAGAGATGCACATGGAAATTTTTATTGAAAGAAATCACATGGCGTCTGGGATTTGGTTCTAAATAATGGGTGAACTGCTAGGTATCTACCTGAAAGAAATGAAAATTCATGTCTGCACAGGAATGTTGGTAGCAGCATTACTCCAAACAGCCACAGTGAAAATGACCCAGATGTTTATCAACTGATGAATAGACAAAATCTAATACAATCCCATGCTGCAACATTATGCTAATAAAAAGAAACAACTCACAAAAGACCACATATTATTATTCTATTTACATGAAATGTTCAGAATAGGTAAATACATAGACAGAAAGACTAGTGGATGCTTAGAGCAGGGGTAGATGGGGTGGTGAGAGTGATGGCTGAAGTTCATGGGGTTTCTTTTTGGAGTGATGAAAATGTTCTGGAATTAATGGTGATAGTTGTGCAAGTCTGTGAATGCACTGAAAAACCAGTGAACTGTATACTTTAAATGGGTGATTTGCGTGGTATGTGAATTACATGTCAACAAAGCTGTTTCTGAGGAGTATGAATTAAAAATATCCAAGAGTTGATAACTGTTAAAGCTGGGAAGTGAGTACATCGAATTTACTAGACTATTATACTTTTCTACGCCTTTGAAATTTTACACAATAAAATGATAAGAGCAACAGCATTATTCACGTAATTATTGTAATAACCTCCTAAAAGTCACCCGGCTCCTACAGTTGCTGCCCCCGTAGTCAGTTCTCCCCACCGCGCCAGACCAGTCAGCCTGAAAGGTGATTCTGATCACATCCCTCCTCTGCTGGGATCGCTACCATGGTTCCTCGTTGCTGATAGCTTAAAACCCAAAGTCCCTACCACCACCTACAAGGCCGTGCGCTCTCTCTTCTCCCATTAAAGTGAAAGTCGCTCAGCTGTGTCCAAATCTTTGCAACCCCATGGACTGTACAGTCCATGGAATTCTCCAGGCCAGAATACTGGAGTGGGTATCCTTTCCCTTCTCCAGGGGATCTTCCCAACCCAGGGATCAAACCCAGGTCTCCCACATTGCAGGCAGATTCTTTACCAGCTGAGCCACCAGGGAAGCCCAAGAATACTGGAGTGGGCAGCCTATCCCTTCTCCAGCGGATCTTCCCGACCCAGGAATCAAACCGGCTCCCACTCTAAGTATTCCCTCGCTCACTCTACTCCAGGTATAGCGGCCTCGTTACTGAGTTCCTCGAACATGTCAGGATGGCCCATTCATCCTCAAGTCACAGAAATGATACGAGGTCCAGGAGACATTCATCGTTTTGCAAAGGAGCAAAATGATGCACATGAGGTAAGATACTTAGCTGGCAAGTCATATTTGATGCCTTTTAAAAACTTTAACCTGAAATACACAGATGATGAACAGAAAATGTCTCCGACCTAGAAGAGTCATTCACAAACTAGGGGTGTGGTCAGACTCGGCGCTGGCGGAGGAAAGAGAGGCGGAAACAAACCCGCTCGCCGCCAAAGTAACCTGAGTCCTCAATCGGCCTGCCTCCGCTGGTGCTCTGGAAGTGCGCAGCAGAACCCGGCTGGACCGAACAGGAGAGGGAAGCCTGGTCATCCGGGGAGGGGATGTCGGAGGCGGCAGAACGCCCACCGATGGTACCCTGTCTTCTGAAGAGGGCCACACCTGTCAGCTGAATCGGTCCGACGTGAGAAGGGCGGGAACGGCGGGCCCCGAGCGTTCCTCGGACCCCTGACGCCCCGAGAAAGTCCGACTTCTGCTGTAGCCCTTCCCTTCTCCCTCTGCCAACTTCTCACTTCCGGCTTCCGGTGTCTAAGCTGTGGGATCCGGAAGTAAAACGCTCAGGTCCCGCCCCCTGCTTGGCCGGCCGGCGGAAAGTACGAAAGAGGCTGCCCAAAGCGGAAACCTGAACCCGCCAGCCTTGGTTGGCCCGCGGGGCATTCCCCAGTAATTAGCGTCGTGACCTGCATTCCCCCTTGTCTCTCCGGCAGGGCTGTCCCCTTTCCCGCTAGGGCTGGAACTACAACGAGGCTGTTATCTAATAGGGCTGATTTGACCTGCTCCGACGACGGGTCCGGCGAGGGGACAGAGCTGCAGAAGACCCCACCCACCAACAGGGTCGAAGGGCAAGGTCAAGCAGCTGGCGGAAGTGGAGGCCCGCGCGAGCACGCAGGGACCTCCCGGGGCCCTGCGCCGACAGCCGGACTCTAGGGGCGGGGTCGGGCCAGGGATGGGGACGCGGGCGAGCTGCGGGGAGCTGCAGGCGGACTCGCGAGGTAGCGGAGACACGGCACAGCCGCCGCCGAGACAGCAGGCGGCCCGCGGCTCAGCGGCCGGCGCAGGTGCTCGAGGGGCAGGGCGGGCCAGGGCTGGGGCCTCCACGGGAGGTGGGGGCGGGGGGGACTCGGCCTGGCCAGGATGCGCGCGCACCTGCCCGCGCCCTCAACCTTCCCCGCCCCACGAGGGAGGGGCCCGCGGAGGCCACACCCCCATATCTCGCCTGAGGCCGGTCAGCTCAGCCCAGGTTCCCGCCCCCGCCGGTTAAATGGGCCGGCGGGGCTCAGCCTGGGGAAACGGCCGGGGACCTGGGGTCTGCAAGTGTGACGGGCGAGAGCAGCGAAGCACAGGTAACCGAGTGGGCGGTCGCGGCGCTGCGAGACACTTTGATTGCCCAAACTTAAGAACGGGGCAAAATCCAGAGGGCCTAACCGATCTGGTATCCTGTGTTGCCCTCATGGGACCCCCGAGGAGACAGAGACCCCGAGAGGGCCAGGGACTTGCCGGGGGTCTGCCCAGCGTGGCAGGAGGAGGGCTGGAGCGACACTCCCATCGGCTGCACTACCTCGCTCGCTCCAGCTCACTGTGGAGTTTCTGCCTGCATCCTGGGCGACATGGTCTTAGGCAGATTGTACTCTGCGCCAGCGGCGTTTTTACTCAGTCGCCCCAGAGCTGAGGCCCTAGTAAGAATCCAGTAATGCTTTGTGTCATTTGTAATATACACCACAGAAGAAGGTTGCCCAGAGAGGATGGCCGGAGCCCAGGGCCAGCAGTTTCTAATTTCCCGAACATCCAGCTCCCCAGGTATTCACAGTCAGTGGTTTCAGTATGAAACATCTGCTGGAGGAGAGCCCAAAGGACTCCTCCAGAAAGGGGCCAGCTTCTCAGTGCTCTTCTCAGCTCCTGCCTTGTCAACTGAGTTTTTCTTTCACTAGAGAGCGCCATGGCAGAGCAGGTGGCTTTGAGCCGGACCCAGGTGTGCGGGATCCTGCGAGAAGAGCTGTACCAGGGTGATGACTTCCATCAGGCCGATACGCACATCTTTATCATCATGGGTGCATCGGTGAGTCTCCCTTACCAAGCCCCCACAGCTTAAACGCAGCAGAAGGGACCTCATGGTGCCTGTGCTTTCCCAACTGCTTGCAATTGGGCCCCTCGGGCTCTTGCCCCTGCTCAAGAGCCACTGTCAACCCGTTACCACCCAGTGTACACACACCATGAGGCATTTCTGAAGTCCGTGTGTAGCCATTGAGTGTAGACCTCTGTCCTGGAGCTGGGAGGCCCTTCGGGACTGTCTGGTTGGACTTCCTCCTCCACAGGGGAGACAGAGAGGTAAACAGAGGAAGCAGTCCATTCCAGAAGGGTGTTTTCCAAACATGTTTCTGACTTGACAGATGTCACACAGTCAGTGCCAGAGGTAGGATCCAGTGCCCGATCTCTACCTTGTCTGTCTACCCTCAAGGTCCCCAAAGACACACACTTGACCCTTCTTGAAATCCCATCTCTTTGCCCCAACTTCCAAGGCCTCCCGAGGAGCTGAGACCAGCCCCATTGTCCAGCCAGTGGAACTGCCACTCTGCTGTGATCAGAAAGGCCAGAGACTAGAAGCAAAGGCAGAAACAGAGCATGCTGACCATACATGTTGGGGGTGGTGGAACATGAGAGGGTGGGTGGGTCCTCGGAGAGCCATGACCAGCCCCCCAACTAAAAGCACTCTCTCCGTGTGCCATGTGGAAATAAGATCGACCCAGTGGCGAGACATGAGAAAGGGTTGGAACACTGTCGACATTTCATCTCAAAGGGAAACTCTTCATCCTGGACGGAACTGAGAATCTGCTCCCCAGGATTACGAGCATCTCTGGTGGTGACTTACTGTATAAACCTGAAGCGAGAGTTCTACAAAGCGAGTGAGCTCTTGACAGGGCAGGCATGCTCTCTCTGTCCCTTCCACACCCCTGTCCCCTCAGCTCTGGAGGAATTCAGTTCTTCATTCATGTATCATAACAGGCCACCACCCTTTGCAGAACATGTTTCCTGCCGGTTGTGTAATTCTGGTCAGAACTTGGAAAAAGAGCCAGAATGCAGGGCAGGGGGCTTTGCGGGTGAGGAGGGCTGTGCTGCTGGGACGGAAGGGAAGGCTACCCAAAACTCTCCCCTGACCGTCTTATCACCCCAAGACTGTAGGATGCCCAGGAGGGGCACACAGGGGGCAGCTTAGCCCCCACCCTGGCCCCAGCCTCGTCCCTCAAGGCACCGGAAACCTTACACCTCGAAGTTGATCCAAGAAATAGGTTGACAAAGTTACTCAGGATTATTTTTCCCCATCCCCATCCCAGCCTGTCCCAAGACACTCCAGCAGAGGGTCCCCGGCCCCAGTAAATGGCCTATGACCCTAGACCCTCAACTCTGATTAAACACCTCAGTGAGAGCATCCAAGTGTGTTCTGTGGCCTGGGCCAGGTGTCTCCTCTCTCAACCCCACAGTCTCCACTTGGCAATGGAAGTCTTTGGAGCACCAAGGGGCCCCAAGGTTCTGCTGAGCTGATTTGGTGACTCCTCCCTGCCTTCTTGTGTGGCAGTCTTGGTATTGGGCAACACTGTTTCTTTGCAACCTGAGTAGTTCCCCTTTGCTCTTCTCTGTTCCAAGAGCAATCAGCAGAGGCTTCTAGGGCAGAAAGGGGAAGTGCCGGCTGCAGCGGGCAGGGCAGGGGTTGGGGGAGTACCAGGGCCTCCGAAGTAGAGCCTGTTTTTTTGTTTTGTTTCTCCCCTTCCTGCTGGGATGTGTGGGAGGCAGGCAGGCAGCACAAACTTGCTACTTTGGGAGACCAAGGAGTTCACAGCACAACAGGCACCTGCCCTGAGGCCCCACCCCACCCCCTACTGTGGGGGCTGGGCCTGAAGGTGAGTGCACGTGACAGCAAACACTGTCAGGCCTTCACACCCCAGGCCTTGGGAGGCGCCAAGGCCCACAGAGCCAGGGCCTCGGAGTGGAGCCTGCGACTCCAAAAAGGATGAGCTGTCCTCTGCCCCTCTCCTCCCTGCCAGCTTTGCCCAACCCGCACCCACGGGCCCAGGTTCCGCCCGTCCAAAGGCCAGCCTGAGGAGTTACCTGATGGCCTTGTAGCTGCAGCCGCTCCCTACTCCCTCCTCCCTCCTCCCGGACTCCCACCCTCAGTAGGAGGGCAGTGCAGTTACTTACAGGACCTGGTCTGGAGGCCTCTGGAACCCAGGAACCCCATTTCTCCTTCCAGACCAGTGTTGAGAGAGGAACCCTGGGCCTGCCAGGCTGGAGCCACTCTAACCCCCAGTGGAAACAGAGCGATTGAGATGAGAGAAAGAACAGGCCGAGGAGCCCCCTCAGGCAGAAGTGGCTCAGTGCAGGTTCTGCAGGGGCGGTCTTTGCCTCTGGGCCTCAGTTTCCCCATCTGGGCCATGGGCTCAATGAGTGCTCCAGGGCCCATCCCAGAGATGGGGTCCCCCAGAGCTGAGCTGGAGGACCCAGGCCCTCTCTCCTCAGGCGGTGCTTCTGGGCCGCCTCCCCTCCTGAGGCGATAAGATTCCTGCTGTGTCATGGTGACTCTGGCGCTCCCCCAAAGGCTGATGAGTCATGAGCCCCGCGGCCCAGGAGGGAGGCCAGGCAGATCTTGCCTCAAGGGGTATAGAGCCCATCCCTGCCCGGCCTCCCAACTTCTGTCACGTGCTCCGCCCTAACACCCTGCAAGACCAAGGGCTCATCAAACTGGAGACTTGAGATAAGATCGGGGTGCTAGCAGGGCCAGATGCAGATGGCTGGAAATCTGCAGCAGGCCCTGCTCCTGCTGCTAAGTCACCACGTGGCCCCAGACTCCTCCAGACCCCATGAGCACTGTGCTCTCAGCCCACGTTAACTCCGGCAGTGCAACCAGGCCCAGGTTGCTGGGTAGCGGGGCCTCCTAGGCCTCTGCGCCCCCTCCCCGTCTGGGTCCTACCTCACTCCTACCTTGGGTGAGTGACTCAGGCCGCTGGTGGCAGGGCTGAGCTGAACAAGGCAAGCAGGTTCCACCCCTTGCTAATCCCAAAGGGACCAGTGAGGGCAGTCGGGTGTAGGGCACCATGACTCAGCAGACAGGACACTAGCCCACTAGAATTTGACCGGAAGCAAACATTCCTCTGGGCCAGGAGGTGCCCACCGACAGGGGACTGATGGCTTCTCCTGCTGGAGCCTCGCAACAGGAGGGGGTCAGCGGAAAGCGGGCACTGCTGGACACTGGGAGGAGAGGGGCCACAGGGGGTTGCAGCTGGGCTCCAGGGAGACCCCAGCCAGGGATCAGTGACTGACCTTGAGGCACTGTTAACTCCGGACTTCCCAGGGAAGGTGGCCGGCAGGAGGGGGCCCTGCTCCAGAGCCTTCAGCAATCAGTTCTGAGTGGCTGGCAGACGAGGCAGGGGCTGCAACACAGGGCACCCTGGTTTGGGAACCACCCACTGGAGCACTCCAGGTTCCGCTAGAGCCCAGAGGTGGCGGAGATACACTGGCCCGTGTGGGCTGGGCACTAGCCAAGACCTGGGCGGAGCAGACACATGGACTTGTCCACGTGCAGATGTTGGCTCAGCCCAGGAGACGGAGGGTGAAGCCACAAATGGGGATTGAGTGTGCTAGCCTCAAAAGTGGCCCCCCCCTCGCCCCCAGCCAGGGGAGGACTCCCCCACCTGATAGCTCCCCAGTTACTGTCCTCATGACCCATCTAGGGGTGCGGATTGCAATTTTTCTAGTCCTGCAGCTCCTCTCTGCAACAGTCCACAGATGTGACTGCGTCCAGTGCTGACGTGACTCCTAAAGGGTCATTTTGCCCTGAAGACTCAGGTCCTCACCCCTGGAAGTGGTTTTCCTGCCCGGGGCGAGTCTAGCAGCTCTGCCCAGCAGCCCTCACTGATGACAGGGCAGGGGACATAAAAGGGCACCTGCTCTTCACCCAAACCATGCCCAGGCTCGCCACCTCTTCCACCCAGAGTGGAGAATTGCTTTGTCAGGTCACCAAAAGCAAGCAGGTAGCCGTGGCTATGGCAGCTAAACCGGCCTGGAGAGAAGGGACTAGGTGACTTCGTGGGATGACAGTGTTGTTGCTCACAGTTGCTGTGTCTTCACACACTTGCCATTATCTTGGAAAGTTGCACATGGTCAACAGCAAGCGCGATGTGCGGCCAGGGCTGCTCGCCGTCTGCTCAGTTGTTCTTTTCAGTCTTTTTATTTGTAGGCAACATTCACACACATCGAAAGACATCTTCTCTGTCCAATCAGTTCTGACCTTTATAACCAGAGACAACGTTTCCATCTCCCTGGCCAGTCCACCTCCTGCTCTGGACTCTCACTTCTGTCACTGTGGCTGCTTTACCTTTTCTAAAGCTTCCCTTAAATGAACTCAGGATGTTGAGTCTGGTGTGTCCAGCATTCTGGTTCTGAGAATTGTTGAGTAGGCCACTGGCTCATCCCTTTTTCTTGGTTTGTGATCTTTGTTCTTGCCCCCTGCGTGGCTTGCAGGATCTTAGTTCCGCTACCAGGGATCAAACCCACAACCCCCTGTGGTGGAGTCCTAACCACTGGACCACCAGGGAATCTCCCTGGCTCATCCCTTGGTGTTGCTGAGTGGGTGTCCCAGTGTGTAGATATCCAGCTTGTCCATCCCCTCTTGATGGCCTTTCACTGTGTCCCAGCTCAGGGCTATTGGGAATTATGGCTGCTGTGAACCTTGGTGCAAGTGTTTGCTCCACACCACCTCCAACACCAGATGGGGTTAGTTTTTCAGATTACAACCTTCTGGTTAAAGTCAAGCTGGATCTCATTGTGGTTTAATTTGTATTTTGGGGGCAACTGGTCATCTTGACCACTTTCTTGTGTGTTAAGTAACCATTGATTTTTCTTGTTGTGAAGTATGTGGTCAAGCCTTTACCGATCTTGAAATCTTTTCTTGTTTTGTTGTAGAGTGGGTTTTTTTCTTTTTAATTGACCTTTTTAACCACATTCAAGTGTACTAACCAGTGGCATTTAACACTTCACGATATCGAGGGGAGTGGGCTATATACTCTAGATAACTACATCTGGTGAATGTTTTTTCCCAGTCTGTGGCTTATCTATTCATCTTGGGTTTTTCCCCCAATTCATCTTTTTACTAGTGTCTTATGATAACCAGGAGTTTCTAATTTTGCTCAAGCCTTCATTCATCCATTTTTCTAGTTACTGCATTCTGTGTCCTAGCTAAGAAATCTGTTTCTATGCCCATCTATTAACTTTTTCAAACCTAAAATCTTATTAATTGTAATAATTTGCATAAAGCTTGGTTTCAAGTGGTTTTCTTTTTTTTAAATGGACAGGTGGTCAGCTAGAGACCAGGCCTGCATGACACTTCCTTCCCCACCTTCTTGTGTGTCTTGTTCTCTGCCTGCTGATGGCGGGGCTTCTGGTGGGGTGTTGAGTAAAGAGCCAAAGACAGGCCCTCTTTTCTTGCTCCTAGTTGTTTAAAGAGAATTATTTCAACCTTTCCCTACAGTATATGATATTTGTGGAGTTTTTAACAGGGTCTGCTTAGCAAGACGAGCAAGTTCCCTTTTATGCCTAGTTTGGGAAGAGGTTCTATCATGCTAGGTGTTGAAACTTTCTGGAACATTTAATCTCCATCTGGTGAGTTTTAACAAGGAACCTAGATTAAAAACTCTAAAGGAGTAGACATATGGCTTAGAGCTTTTTTCCTCTAATCTGTTCATGTAGTGAATGTTAATGATTTTTTTTTTCCTTTTCAATATCAAACCAAGCTTTCACTTGCAGGATGATCCCAACATAGTTTGGACATACTCCATGTTTGACGTTGCAGGGTTGGGTTTGCTGGTATCTCCTGCAGAATGGTTTGCATTTGTATCTGTGTTCATGGATGAGACAAGCTTGGGACCACCTGTACGCATTTCTCAGACTCTGGCTGCAGGGTCTTGGGGCCACCACGCGGCTTGGCAAACACTCCCTGAATGGCAGTCTCCATGGCATTTTTGTGAGACCTGTTGGCAGAGCTGTCTGTGAGGGACAGTTGTCAGGGGCCAGGCTGGGCTTGCTGGGAAGGGTGTGAACGCCATCCTGTCTCCTTAATGTCCGTTGCCTCCCCAGGTCACTCACTCCATTGTGGTATGTTGGAATTTTCCAGAAAAGTATCCATTTCATGTAACTTATCAGATGTGGGATAAGGTCATTCACAAAACCCTCTGTGGTCTTTCCTGTCAGTAGTTTTGTCCCACTGCCCCCATGATTCTTGGTGCCTTTTTAAAAAGCAATCTTTCCCAGGGGACTGTTTGAATTAATTTAATTAGTCTTTTTCAAATACCAAGATGGGGCGTTCTTGAGCTGCTCTTTTGGCTTGTTTTCCATTTTATTCATTTTTACTTTGCAGTGTTTCCTGCCTTGTGATTTGTTTGGCTTTTAAATTCTGCTGTCCTTTTTCTAGGGCTTCCCTGGTGGCTCAGTAGTAAAGAATCTGCCTGCAATGCAGGAGACTCGGGTTCAATCCCTGAGCCAGGAAGATCTGCTGGAGGAGGTAACGGCTACCCACTCCAGTATTCTTGCCTGGAGCATTCCATGGACAGTAGAGCCTGACAGGCTGCAGTCCATGGGGTCGCAAAGAGTCAGACACAACCGAGCAACAATGGATGGTCCTTTTTCGAACTTTTTCAGCTGAATGCTGAGTTCATCAGCTTCGAGCCATCTTTTTTTTTTTTTTTTTTTGCTAACATAAGCATTTAAAGTCATGCCTCAGTTTTGTCGTGTGCTACTTCCAATGCCATTCAGTTCCAGTGAGTCTAGGGTTTTCTTTAGCCCATGAGCTCTTTAGAAGCGGGTTTCTTGTGTTGGCTTTGGTTTTGCCCATTCAACCACAAGACGAATCTATGGATCGTGGGACCAGTGGGTTAATGGAGTACCTCCTGGCTAGCGTGAGGTCTCTTTCCCTTAAGGTGCCCCCCAGCAATGTGCAGGCACTCCAGGCCAGGGTCAAGGGCTAGACTGGGCCCCAGTTCAAGCAGCTCAGTCTATACACAGGGGCCAAGACAAACGTGCACAGGTCTCCCCCGTGGGGGTGATCTAGGCGTGTCCTCAGCTCCTAACCACGCCTGTTTCTCTGTCGCAGGGGGACCTGGCCAAGAAGAAGATCTACCCCACCATCTGGTAAGCCTGTGTCCCTACTGCCGCCTGTGGCCCCGCACCTCCTTGGCCTTGCCACAGCCATGCTCTGCCCTCAGGTGGCTGTTCCGGGACGGCCTTTTGCCTGAAGACACCTACATCGTGGGCTATGCCCGCTCCCGCCTCACAGTGGCTGACATCCGCAAGCAGAGCGAGCCCTTCTTCAAAGTGAGTGGCTTTTGGGGTCTCGGTAGGTGGCACACACCACCACCACCCCATCCTATCACAGAGGCCCTTCGTCCCGCCCCTCCTGTGCCAGGCCACCCCCCTCCCTGGCACCTCCCAGCCCCCTGTGACTTGGGCTTACCACCTCCTTCCCACTGTACCCTGTGACCTCTCAAACATGGAGATGCCTGCCTTCTCTCAACACATGGTCCGTAGGTGGCATGACTTTGGAGAGAGAGCTTTCTCCCAGATCCCAGTTTGCTGGACTCCGGCTTCTGTCTTACAGCATTGAGGCCCCCACCCCCTGTGGGCGTGCTAGAGCTGTGAGTGACCCCAATGCGAGGCTAGGATGGCTGACCCCTCAGGAAGCCCGCTCTGCCTATGGGCTCATAGGAGAGCAAGGGCAGGGGGCCAAGATGCTTGTGTCCATGTTGCCCAGGCTACCCCGGAGGAGAAGTCCAAGCTGGAGGAGTTCTTTACCCGCAACTCCTATGTGGCTGGCCAGTACGATGACACTGCCTCCTACAAGCGCCTCAACAGCCACATAAATGCCCTTCACCAGGGCACACAAACCAACCGCCTCTTCTACCTGGCCTTGCCCCCGACTGTCTATGAGGCTGTCACCAAAAACATCCACGAGACCTGCATGAGCCAGACGTAAGGCTGGTCTTTCTCCCTCCCTTCCTGCCTCCAGGGTGTGCCCTACCCTGGTGTGACCTGTCCCAGCAAGCTAAGCAGAGCCCCCAGGGCCAACCGGTCTAGGGAGTCTGAAAAAGATAGATGTCCCTGGTTTGTTACTTCCATGAATTCAGTCTGCAGAGAATGGGCATTTTCGTTTTCTGGAAGTTTCTCGAAAGTGCTCGCACCCGTATTTACCATCCAGATCCCTATATAGACCCTCAGGGTCAGTCAGCTCCGCAGAAATCCCACTGTCCCTGGGAGCAGTCCCGACTAACACCACAAGGTGGCAGTGTTGCTCCACGAAACTTTTTCACTGCTGCCGACTTAGGCTCTCGGCACTTTCCATGGTCCCCTCGACCAGGGGGCGGTGTTGCTCCACGGGAACCCTGCTTCCTGTGACGCAGTAGCTACTGCGTGCTTGCTTATGTCCCCCAGCCCAGGGCTGTATCTGTTTCACTTTGTCCCAGGTTTGGATGTAGAATGGCCACTTTAACTCTCCTTTAGGATAAAGGGGGCTTCCCTCGTACCTCAGTCGGTAAAGCACCTGCCTGCAGTTCAGGAGACCTAGGTTTCATTCCTGCGGAGGAAGATCTCTTGGAGAAGTACATGGCAACCCACTCCAGTATCTTTGCCTGGAAAATCTCATGGACAGAGGAGCCTGGTGGGCTGCAGTCCATGGGGTCGTAAAGAGTCAGGCACAACTGAGCGACTAACACTTACTGGAGCTATGCCTTTGGCATCCCCTCCCCCTATTTCCCCACTAGCTCAGGGCACCCCCAGACCCCGCAGGACCCCTACATTGCCAGGAGGGAGTAGAGAGGGCAGGAGGCGCTCCTCCCACTCCCCAGCCAGTCAGGCTAGAAGGCTTCCGAGGAAGTTTTGAGCCGAGCCCCAAGGGCTGAGAATTAAAGGGGTGTCCTCTGGGCAGAGGCCGGAGGAGACCCAGTCCTGCAGAACTTGGCTGGCCCAGCTGACTGCCGAGAGGAGCCGAGGAGTCTGCCTTCACTCCCTAGGGAAGGGAGGGTGGACCGGGGAGGGATGCTGAGCCCTACCCACCCACCCCCCTGCCCCAGGGAGGGTGATGTGGTTCTGGGCTTTCACAGAGGCTGGAACCGCATCATCGTGGAGAAGCCCTTCGGGAAGGACCTGCAAAGCTCCAACCAGCTGTCCAACCACATCGCCTCCCTGTTCCATGAGGACCAGATCTACCGCATCGACCACTACCTGGGCAAAGAGATGGTCCAGAACCTCATGGTGCTGAGGTGCGCCAGGGAAGGGGCTGGGGACTAGGGGTCCCGGGCCGCCCCCACCTCCGATGCACAGTCATTCTCCGTGTGCCCCTCCCCCAGGTTTGCCAACAGGATCTTCGGGCCCATTTGGAACCGGGACAACATCGCCTGCGTCATCCTCACCTTCAAAGAGCCCTTTGGCACTGAGGGTCGTGGGGGCTACTTTGATGAATTTGGGATCATCCGGTGAGAGCCTGGCTCCCTTATCCGGGGAGGTGGGCACAGGCACCATCCCAGTCCTGTGCAGGTCCCCCCACCCCACTCTGGGCTCCTGGACCCAGAGGTTCAAGTTGGGCAGCATGAGTGTCCAAGCAGTCAGTGGGGACTGTAAAGGGTGGGGTCACTGTCTCTGCCTTTCCTTAAGGGGACCTGGCAGACATTGGAGATCAGGAAGGAAGCTCACTGCTTGTTGCTAGAAGGCTGAGTTTGAGGCCCTGAGTGCCGGAAAGGTGGCCGACGAGGGGCTAAGGGAGCTCACGCCTCACTCCTTCCTGCCCCCAGGGACGTGATGCAGAACCACCTCCTACAGATGCTGTGTCTGGTGGCCATGGAGAAGCCCGCTTCCACTGACTCAGACGATGTGCGCGATGAGAAGGTGGGTGGGGCCGCCCCCCTCCCTGCCCAGCCCCCTTTCCCTAGCCACCCATGCTGAGCACCAGGTGCCCTGGGCCTGGAGGCAGGCAGCCTGTCAGAGAACTGGCAGGGCCATGCGACCAAGCTTTTTTGGAGAAGAAGCAAGGGTGGGATGAGGTGGTCCCGGAGGGCCCTCGCAGGATGGAGCCTGAAGCCCGGCTTTGGCAGTAGGAGCAAAGCTGCACGTGGGACACCTGACTATCGGGACCACTAGCCCATCCAGGAAGGCCACTCCTGGGCGTTAACATGGCTCCCTGGTGCCCAGTGTCCTCTACCCAAGGGGCCTGTCTTCTTGGCTTTCCTACAGGTCAAGGTGTTGAAATGTATCTCAGAGGTACAGGCGAGCAACGTGGTCCTGGGCCAGTATGTGGGAAACCCCAACGGAGAGGGAGAGGCAACCAAAGGGTACCTGGATGACCCCACCGTGCCCCGCGGGTCCACCACGGCCACCTTTGCAGCTGCCGTCCTCTACGTGGAGAACGAGCGCTGGGACGGTAGGTGGCGCCGCCAGCCCGCGGGGATGGGAGCCAGCCCTTGCGGCTGGCCAAGCACACCCCAAAGCCAGCTCTGTCCATCCCCCTTCTCCTCTCAGGGGTGCCCTTCATCCTGCGCTGCGGCAAAGCCCTGAATGAGCGCAAGGCGGAGGTGCGCCTGCAGTTCCGTGGCGTGGCTGGGGACATCTTCCGGCAGCAGTGCAAGCGCAATGAACTGGTAATCCGTGTGCAGCCCAACGAGGCCGTGTACACTAAGATGATGACCAAGAAGCCTGGCATGTTCTTCAACCCCGAGGAGTCGGAGCTTGACCTGACCTATGGCAACCGATACAAGGTGGGCATCTGCCCGGCCCCTGGGCAGGGGCAGCAGCCCAGGGCTCAGCAGGGCTCAGCACCTTGGTGACACCCTGTGGCCTGCCCACAGAATGTGAAGCTCCCTGACGCCTACGAGCGCCTCATCCTGGACGTCTTTGCGGGAGCCAGATGCACTTTGTGCGCAGGTGAGGAGAGGCCCCCCCCTCCCCCCTCTCTCCTCTTCTGCCCCCCTCCATCCCCCTCTTCATCCCCCCTCCCTCCGTGGTCCCACTGGCCTCCCATCCCCACCCCTATCCCCTCAGTGATGAACTGCGGGAGGCCTGGCGGATCTTCACTCCACTGCTCCACCACATCGAACGCGAGAAGGCCCAGCCCATCCCCTACATGTATGGCAGGTACATCTATGCAGGAGGTGTGGGGGACAAGACGGGGTGTGGATGGGGGGTGACGGGGGGCGGGGGCGGGTGAGGGGGACCCTGGGGCTCAGGGCTCCCTCACCGCTCCCCACTGCTTGTCCCCCTGCCAGCCGGGGCCCTGTGGAGGCAGACGAGCTGATGAAGCGTGTGGGCTTCCAGTACGAGGGCACCTACAAATGGGTGAACCCCCACAAGCTCTGAGCCGGCCCCCCTCCCGTGCGCCCTGGCCCCACCCACCTCTCTCACTCCGCACCCTGCCCACCAGACCCAGTTCAAGAGGACTCGGGACCACTGCCCCCAGCCCCACATTCCTGCCCCGGGCTGGGGCCACCCGCCCTCGGCCCAGTCACATTCCTCGGCCAGCCAGCACTGTGACCCCACCCCCAGCCAGCCTGTGTCCCTAGGACTGAGTCCCCTCCCCGCCACCCGGAACAATCAAGAGGAGGGCTGTAGTTGGGGAAGATGGGGGCAAGGTCCTCAGAAGGCCGGGGTGGGGCCCTCGCACCCCCAGTCTCAGCGCCATTCCACATTCCTGGTCCCCCCGCGGAAAGGATGTCCATGCTGCCCAGTGCTCTCCCTTCGCTGGGCCCTCCGAATGTCCGTGTGACCCCCAGGCCCACCCCTACCGTAACTCAGCACTCCACAGCCACCCTATCTCACCCACACACACACACCCCAGCCCCAAGGTGGCACCCTCACCACTGGAAAAGCAAAAGCAGCAAAGTGCCATTAAATTAGCAAACTAAGCCCCCCAGCTCTGGGTCCTTTCTTGCCTCCTGCGACCGTGGAAGGGTGGCCCTGCAGCTGCCTGCCCACCTGCCCTGTCCCCAGCATTGGCTTGCCCCAACACCCACTTCCCTTGACCACCAAATTGGGTGGGCATATGGATTACCTCTGCCCCTGACCGCACATCCCGCCCGACCGAGCTGTAGGATCTTGTCAGAAGACCACTTGTGGCACGAGAACAGGTCATGTTCCTTTCATTCATTTCCCCCACCCCCCACCCCCGCCATGACAAAGTATTTAGGAAGGAGTGGCTAAGGGACTTGGGGACATAAACCAAGGGGGACGGGCGAGTCCAGGGCACACGACAGTCTGGCACCACGGAGAGGCACACAGTTGGCCTTTGCGCCTGAGACCAAGAGTAGACGCCCTCCACAGGATCTGCTGGCTTCCTTGAGCCTGGCCACCTCTGGCTCCATCTTCACATAAGCTTCTCCCTTGGCAAGGACACCAGTCATCCTGGACTGGAGGCCCAATCTCCCCAAGGATGACCTTAATCTCAAATAGCTGGATTATCTGCACACGCCTCATTGCTGAACGAGGGCACGTCACAAGGGGCCAGGTGAGCCTGCCCCCAAAGGCAGTGCCCCCCACCCGGGAATCTGCCCGGCCCTTCCCCTCGACCAAGCATCAGGAAGGGGGCTACAGCTGCTCCTATGGTCCCCGTCCTAGGCCTGAGTTCTGGGACGTGTGGCTGACCCAAAGCAAACAGATAGGGTGCGCCTCGTTTGCCGGGATGTTTCATGGAGGGACCAAGCCAGCGTCCCAACGTGTCACCTGAGCAGGCAAGGTCCACTACCCAGGTCCCCACGGCTGGCAGGGCTCAGGGGTCACAGAGCCAGGGAGGTCTGTGACTGCGGGGCCAGGCCCACAGGCTGTTTGTTGGCAAGAGCTTGGCCACCATGGCTCCTCACTTGAGCTTGGGCTGTGTAGGGAGACCACCAGGTTCACGTGGACCTAGATTGAGCAGAAAGGGACTTGCTGGGCCAGGGACAGCTGGAATCCAGACCCCATGGTATCTTCAGGTCTGCACGGAGCAGCTGAGAAAGCCCCGTGTGGACAGGCTGAGAGGCCACGCTTCATTTGGTGTGGGGTGCTGACCTTGGTTCTCTTCCCTGTGCCGGTGGCCTGGGGAAGGGGCAGTGAGTAGTCCAGAGTCGCAGAGGGGGACCTAGAGACCCCTTCACTCCCCTCTAATGCTCTAACTCCTGCATAGCTACAGGGTCCTGTCCTGTCCTGGATGCTATGGGGCAGCTGTGTGCCCACAAAGGCCAGACACTGCTTAGTCGCTCAGTCATGTCTGATTCTTTGCGACCCCGTGGACTGTAGCCCACCAGGCTCCTTTGTCCATGGAATTCTCCAGGCCAGAACACTGGATTGGGTTGCCATTCCCTTCTCCAGGGGCTCTTCCCCACCCAGGGATTGAACCCAAGTCTCCGGCATTGCAGGCAGATTCTTTACCATCTGAACCACTAGGGAACCCCTCAGGAAAAAAAGCAAAGAAATGAAAGAGCCTTTCTTGACCCTGCTGGAGTCTTTGTGCTCAGAGCCCCCTCACACAGCTCCACAGGTACCTACAGACTTTGGGGGACCCAGTAGAGTTGAGTTCTAGGGAGAGTTGTCCCAAGCCCCTTGGAAAGCCTTCCAGTATGGCGTCACTGAGTGGGACACTTAACAGCATGGAGGATCCACGTAGGGCAGGAACCGGATGTGGAGGAGAAACTAAGCTCTTCCTGGACCCCCAACATGTGATAACTATGTGGGAGCAGGGAGGGTAGGGCAAGGACCCCCAAGCTGATCCCCTCTGAGTGTCCCCACCATGACAGAGGGCCCAGGCTAGAGCAGTTAGTGGATAGCTCAGATCTGGGAACTACCCTGTGGCAGAGATTAGAGGGCCCTGGTGAGGATGCTCAACTATCACTGGATGCCTGGTACCAATGAAGGACAGACATGAACGACCTGAGAGGGACAGTAGCTGTAATCTCAGCTCTAGGAGCTTGCAGTGCAAAAAAGGCATGAGGTTCTGGTTGTTGTTGTTCATTCACTCAGGCATGTCCGACTCCTTGAGAATGCATGGACTGCAGCACGCCAGGCTTCCCTGTCCACCATCTCCTGAAGTTTGCTCAAAGTCATGTCCATTGAGTCAGTGATGCCATCCAACCATCTCATCCTCTGTCGTCCCCTTCTCCTCCTATCCTCAGTCTTTCCCAGTATCAGGGTCTTTTCCAATGAGAAAAGGCTCTTTGCATCAGGTGGCCAAAGTATTGGAGCTTCAGCTTCAGCATCACTCCTTCAATGAGTATTCAGGGTTGATTTCCTTTAGGATGGACTGGTTTGATCTCCTTGCTGTCCGAGGGATTCTCAAGAGTATTCTCCAGCACTACAGTTTGAAAGCATCAATTCTTTGGCACTCAGCCTCTGTTATTGTCCAAGTCTCACATCTGTACATGATTACTGCAAAAACATAGCTTTGACTAGATGGAACTTTGTCAACAAAGTGATCTCTCTGCTTTTTAATACGCTGTCTAGTTTTATCATAGCTTTTCTTCCAAAGAGCAAGCATATTTTAACTTCATGGCTTGTAGGCACCATCTGTAGTGATTGTGGAGTCCAAGAAAATAGTCGGTCACTGTTCCCATTGTTTCCCCATCCATTTGCATGAATTGATGAGATCAGATGCCATGATCTTAGTTTTTTGAATGTTGAGTTTTAAGCCAGCTTTTTCACTCTTCTCTTTTAGCCTCATCAAGAGGCTCTGTAGTTCCTCTTCTCTTCCTGCCATAAGGGTGGTGTCATCTGCATATCTGAGGTTATTGATATTTCTCCCAGCAGTCTTGATTCCAGTTTGTGATCCATCCAGCCTGGCATTTTTCATGAGGTACTCTGCAAATAAGTTAAATAAGCAGGGTGACAGAATACACCCTTGACGTACTCCTTTTCCTATTTGGAACCAGTCTGTTGTTCCATGTCCAGTTCTAACTGTTGCTTCCTGACCCGCATGCAGGTTTCTCAAGAGGCAGGTCAGGTGGTCTGGTATTCCCATCTCTTTAAGAATTTTCCAGTTTGTTGTGATCCATACAGTCAGAGGCTTTAGCGTAGTCAATGAAGCAGAAGTAGATGTTTTTCTGAAACTGGCTTTTTCTATGATCCAACAGATGTTGGCAATTTGATCTCTGGTTCCTCTGCCTCTTCTAAATCCAGCTTGTACATCTGGAAGTCCTAAGTTAACATACTATTGAAACCTAGCTTGAAGGATTTTGAACATTACTTTGCTAGCATGTGAAATGAGAGCAATTGTAGGGTAGTTTGAATGTTCTTTGGCACATTGCCTTCCTTTGTGATTGGAATAAAAACTGACCTTTTTCAGTCCTGTGGCCACTGCTGAGTTTTCCAAATTTACTGGCACATTGAGTGCAGCACTTTTATAGCATCATCTTTTAGTATTTGAAACAGCTCAACTGGAATTCCATCACCCCCACTCACTTTGTTCATTGTGATGCTTCCTAAGGCCCAATTGACTTCACACTCAAGGATGTCTGGCTCTAGGTGAGTGATCACACCATCGTGGTTATCTGGGTCACTAAGACCTTTTGTGTAGTTCTTCTGTGTATTCTTGCTACCTCTTCTTAATATCTTCTGCTTCTGTTAAGTCCATACCACCTCTGTCCTTTATTGTGCCCGTTTTTGCATGAAATGTTCCCTTGGTGTCTCTAATTTTTTGAAGAGATCTCTAGTCTTTCCCATTCTATTGTTTTCCTCTTTTTTGCATTGTTCACTTAAGAAGCCTTTCTTACCTCTCCTTGCTATTCTTTGGAACTCTGTGTTCAATTGAGTATATCTTTCCCTTTCTCCTTTACTGGTTCCAGTTAAGAGCATTCAACTGTCACCTCCATTCCAGGTGCCTACAAGGAGGCACAAGCTTGAGGGCGGGGGCCCCTGTAAGGACAGTCACTGGTCCCCTCATCTCTGAATAGTCCTTAGGGCCTCACTGAGGCATACCTTTGTACCTACTCTGGCAGTGGCAGAGGTGGCCTTGGATGAGGGCATTCAACTGTCACTGGTGACCCAGTTGCCTAATCTAGGGTCCAGGCAAGAGGTCTCGTGTGAGAACAGTCACCTGTCACCTCAGCTCCGGTGCCTACTCGGGAGTAGAGGCAGGAGATGCCAGCACAAGGGCATGAGCACAGAGGCCCCTGTGAGCCCTGTCACTTGACAGCTCTGCACGGAGAGTCTGCACTGAGAGTCTGCACAGAGAGGGCAACGAGGGATCAGCTGAGGGTGTGGGTTCTGGGTGCCCACAGTTGGCACGAGGAGCCAAGCAAACACCAGGAACTAGCACTGCAGCTGTGGGAGCTGCCCTGGGGACGAGCAGGAGGGCCCAGAGGAGACATTCTGCACTGGGGCGCGTGAGTTGTGAGGGTCTCATCCTCTCTTAAGTGCCCGTCAAAAAAATATTCCCAGAGAAATAAAGCTGCCCCCTGAAGCACAGAAGACTGGGGAAGAGTCCTGGGCCTTTGGCCCTGCACCAGTGTGGTGTCCCTGGGGTTGATGAATGTGTCATTGGGCCCTCAGGAGGACTCATTAAACCAGCATTTTCTGCTCTGAGAAAGACATAAACAGTGTCTTCTAAGCACTAGCAGTCTCCCCGCTGCCTGGTGCCTGGCTGGCAGCTCCAGAGTGGGACCAGCCACCAGCTTCATCTATTGGGCACCACAACACCCAGCATTGCAGGAAAGGCCACTGAGGGAGGGCATGGTGCCCAGGGCTTGATACTCATAGACAGGTGGTGTTGTCCCGTGAGTTGTGTCTGACTCTTTGCGACCCCATGGATTGCAGCATCCCAGGCTTCCCTGTCCTTCACCATCTCCCGGAGGTTGCTCAAACTCATGTCCATTGAGTCAGTGATGCCATCCAACCATCTCATCCTCTGTTGTCCCCCTTCTCCTCCTACATTCAGTCTCCCAACATCAGGGTCTTTTCCAGTGAGTCAGTTTTTCACATCAGGTGGCCAAAGTAGTGAAGCTTCAGCATCAGTCCTTCCAATTAATATTTAGGACTAATGTCCTTTAGGATTTTCTGGTTTGATCTCCCTGCAGTCCAAGGGACTCTCAAGAGTCTTCTCCAAAACCACAGTTCAAAAACATCAATTCTTTGGCGCTCAGCTTTTTTTATAGTCCAGCTCTCACATCCATATGTGACTACTGGAAAAACCGTAGCTTTGAGTAGATGGACCTTTGCTGGCAAAGTAATGTCTCTGCTTTTTAATACTCATCTAGGTTTGTGATAGCTTTTCTTCAAAGGAGCCAGCGTCTTTGAATTTCATAGCTGCATGCAACATTTGCAGTGATTTTGGAGCCCAGGAAAATAAAGTCTATCACCGTTTCGTTTCCCCGTCTATTTGCCATGAAGTGATGGGATCGGATGCCATGATCTCACAGATAGGTGAGAGCTTGGCAAATGGTCAGTACTACGTGATCCCAAATACTAATCGCTGACAGCTGCAGCAGGGGCCTGAAACATCACCTTGATCTTTAGGGAGAAGGGGGGGTGGGGGGAGTGTTGTGGATGCCATTGTAGAAGTTCTTGGATGCTAACCAGAGCTCTGTCACTGCCTAGCTCTATAAACTTTCTCTGGTATTTTTGGTTCTTTCCTTAGGGAATTTTCCCATAAGTGAGGTCATTGGGTCAAAGGGCACGGATGTTTCTGTGGTTCTCACGCCGCCGGGCTGCAGACGTCCCAGACCGATGGGTTCAGGCTACAGGGTGCCCCCAGCTCTCCCAGCCCGGGGGGAGGGGTGATCAGGGTGCCCCAGGGCGGTGTCCGGGGTGCCTTCCTGAAGGAGGCTGGGGGAGCAGGCAGGAGGTAGCGCGAGTGAGTGTGCCACTCTGGAACACAGACCAGCGAGCGGGGAGGCCGCTCAAGGCTGAGCCTGCTGGTTCCTGGATCGTCGCATCCTACCATTTCCCTAGACACGCCTCTGTCACTCCGTGTTATGAAAACGTACAGATTTGAACGTTGAAAGAATTTCTCATTACGCCCCGGGATCCTGCCACGCATTTGTAGGCTTCGGATCTGCGCGCCGGGCAGAAGCGTAGCCCCGCCCTCAAAGCCTGGGAAGGCGGGGCTCTCTCCAGTGAGCGAAGTCTCGGGGGAGACGTTAGGGGCAGGGCCGAGCGGGGCCCCCTCCCCGCGGAGCCCGGCCCGAGGCTCTGCCGGAGAGCGCGTCGGGGGGCGGGGCCAATTCGGACCCCTCCTACCCGGTAGCCGGCTGCCCATCGCCAGCCGGTGACGGCGGTGGCAGCCGTGGCCGTGCTCTCTCCCCAAGTCGCCATTGCTGGGCCTCTCGAGCTGCCCCGCGCAGCTCCTGGCCTCGCCAAGTAGAGCGAGGCGGCTGGCCTCACGACGCTGCCCTCAATCCGGCTCGCATCCACTCCCCCCGCGGTGTCAGGTAAGTCTCCGGCCGTCCCGGCCCGCGTCGCTGGCCTCCATGCCCGGAGGGGGTGGGGGCAGCCTCCCGCGGGAGGGACCCGCATCTGGGAGAACCACTTCCACTTCCCAGCCCTAGAGGCTCCCAGGAGCTCGATCGTGAGCTGCCTGGTTCCCGCGTCCCCTCCGGTCCCAGCCGGGCTCCTCTCCACGTCCCCAAGGGGCCTGGCCAGGGACTTGGACCAGCAAATCGGCGCACCGATCACGCCCGCACCATAACTGGGGCCCACCAAGAGGTCGTCCCTGACCCCCACCCAAACCTGCTCTTCTGCTTTGTTGCCCCCCCTCCCCCAGAGCGCAGGGTCCCCAAAGGCTGCACCTGCCAGCTGCCCCAGCCCAACAAGAGAAGTGGACATGAGGTTGGCAGGTGGGTGGCTTCCACCGTGAAAGGGAGAGTCTTGGAAAGCAGACTCGGCTGGAGGCCCAGCTGCCCAGAGGTCTGTCTGGAAGGGCAGGGAGGGCGGGAGTGGTGGGACCACTGAGTTTGTTGGGTTTTGCAGAAACACTCATGCTATGACCTTGAGCAAATCCTTTCACTTCTGAGGACTTCAGCTCCCAGCTCCTTCCGTCGTGAGAAGAGGGGTACGATAGTCTGTTTCTCCCAAACGGGGTGACTGGCCACTCTTTGGAAAAAGAGCTATGTGAGAGATGCCCCCAAGGAGTGCAGCAGCTAGGTGGACAGGGAGATGCGGTGGTCTTAGACAAGAAGCTGATCAAAGTGGCCCTGGGCTCGGATGGGAACCCACTGCTAGTTCTGCTGTTGCCTGGACAGTTGAGAAAAAGCGGGTTTGGTGTCCCATCAGGGTGGACTTCCTAGTGGCAAAGGTTGCAGCACTATGAATGTTTCCCAGGGAAGCTGGCCCATGAGGAACTGGCTGGGAAGATGTGGCCTCAAGAGTGGTCAGGGCTGGGCTGGGAAAACAAGAGTCACTGCTCTGTGAATGTCAGTTCAAGGCTGGGAGCAGAGGAGGACACTTATACAGATAGACAAGGCAGGAGGGGAGAGTGAGAAAAGCGTGTGGATACAGGATTTGGGGATTTCCCAGTGTCATTCTGCAACGTTTTCACTTGCCGCACTGTATGAATGGAGGGATCATTTGCTGAAAGACAAAAAAAAAAAAGTACTGGAAGAATAGAGTTTGCTTATTTGGGGCAGAAGAGAGAAGAGTTCTGTTTTAATATTTAGTTTGAGATACCTGTGAAATATCCAAATATCAATAGTAAAGTAGCAGTTGGCTATATAGATATGGCTCAGAAGACAGGATAGAGCCAGAGATAAACATTAAGGACAAGGAGAATGGATGACATGATCCAGGAAGAGTCCATGGAAGGAGGTGAGAAGGCCATGTGGGACAGAAACCAGGACAAGCCCAGGTCTTCAGTGCAGTCTTGGAGGACAAGAAGGGTGAGGAGCATCCTATGGGCTTCCAGGGTGCCAGTCCAGAAGGGTTTCTGTGGGAGGGCTTCAGCCTGGAAACAATAAGGGCCCACAGGTAACCCCGGGGCGCTGAACCCAAGAAGGTCCTGGGCCAGGGGCCTTGGCAACAGACTGTCCTATGGGGCTGATGGAGGCCCGAGCAGAGAGGAGGCGATCGGAAGACAGAGGGACCAGGAGGGAAGTCAATGCAAGGAGGGAGGAGCCAGCATATGGGACTCAAGGGGCCTGAGAAGAGGGGAAGGGAGCGGACAGAGGCCAGCGGCCGGCTGGGGACGTGATCCCCAAGGAGGACTGTCCTCCTGTGTCTTTGGAAGACGGGAGATGTTGACTATAGATGACCAAGAGTAAGACAGAGTGAGCTATTCCAAGAACCCCAGGCAGGATGGGGAGCTGGGCGCCCAGCTCACAGCAGGGGAAGGGAGGGCTGCCTGGCCTTCTAAAGGAGTAAGAGCCTTCTCCTCCATCATTGCAGGAGAAAGGAGGGCAGGATGGTGGGGACTCAAATGCACGGGGACCTCAGGGGTTAGGGGGCTTCTCCATCAGCATGGGAAGGGGGCAAAGCCCTCTCAAGCAGGGGCTCTGGAAGGCCCCTCCACACCACCAGGGAGAACCAAGCCAAGAGCCTTCCAGGTGCAGCAGCCTTTCCTCCTTCACCCACCAGGAGCTGATGCCCCTCTCATGCCTGGTGGGCAGCTGCAGGTAACCCCCCACCTCCCCGCTCCTGTTCTCCCATCCCTTCCTCCCCAGCAGATAAGGAGATCCGCTCATGAGAAGGCATGGGGTCGTCTGGGAGCTTGCTGCCCTCAGAGGTAGCCTAGCTCATGTCTGTCCTACCTCCAGGCCCCCTTCGCATCGTGGCCCTGGTCATCACCGTGGCTATCACCTGGATCATAGTCAGCATCCTCCTTGGTGGCCTTGGCTTTCCTCGGATCCAGCAACTCTTCGCCAGTGAGTGTGGGACTTTCCCTCACCCTGCTACAAGGGTTGCTGGCAGCAGGCACCCAGACCTGCAGGCTGAAGTTCAGGATGGGGCTGGCAGTGGTCTGGTTTGTCTGTCTCCTCCTGGCGGGACACCGGGAGCTTTCCTCGCTGGTCTGCCTCTTGGTATCCGGCACAGCCTGACCCTTACCACCCAGTTGCTTTGGCTGGATACACCAGTCCCCACTCATTAGAATTCATTCAGTTCAGTTGGAGTCACGGGGGCCTGAGTGGGGGGGCAGGGGGCTTCAGCTGAATCTTGGGGATGGCACCCTCGTTGGTCCCCAGAGGCTTTCCACTGGGTTCTGAGATGGGGAGGGAACTTGACCCCTTCTTGCCGGGGACACCTCATCTCTAAGGACTTTTCACAAGTCCCATCTACCCTTTCCTGGAACAGAGAGCTTTGCATGTGAACGTTTAGATTTGTCCAGGAATGTATGTGCCAGGGTCAGCCTAGCATAGCCCCTGGCCCCTGATCCTGACTTGCCCTCCACATTGACTTCCTGGTACAGGACCAGGCTGCCCTACTAACAGAAACAACTCTCTGTACCCACAGGCCAAGAGAACTCAGTGACTGCAGGTAAGGTTCCTGTCACCTCACTGCTCCTGCAGTGTGCCTGCTCCCTCCGATCACCTTTGTGACAGCTGTGCTTGTACCCAGCCCACCAGGGTTTCTCTTCTCCATTTACCCCTCCCCATACTATAGCCCACTGAAGCTGCTTGCATGCTGGGAGTCCAGAGAACAAGTTACCTCCTTCCAGAATACCTAGGCATAGGATAGACATCGCCATTCTGAAAGGGAGGAATTGTAAAGAATAAAGAGGTCATCAGTCTCAAGCAAGTCCAAATCCCAGCAGGGCAGATCCATTCTATTTAAAAGCCTAAGAAGAATCCCTGGGCCTTTGAGGGGGTGGAGGTTGGCAGGGTTCTGAAATATAGGGGACGACCTTACCCTCTCTCTGGGTCCAAGCCATCTGTGGCCTCTGCAACTATTGATCTGTCCTTGGAATTATCCTTCCTCCCTTCCCATCCTTTGTCTGTCTCTCTCAGTCCAGCCTGGAAATGTTCCTACTTGTATACAAGTCTCAAAACCTTGTTGATCTCCTTTGGAATTCATGACGGTCTAAGCTATAGACAAGACAGTCCTCCAGATCATTCCTGGATAACGTCATCTCTCTCTCCTGGCTTCTGCTGACACAGCTGAGTGGGTCTGTCCACAAGTCACCCACCTAGCTCTTAACAAACAGTTGTCCAGCCACACCCTGGGTGTTGTCTCCTGAGCTTGCCCTTCTCATTTTTTTTTTTGCAATATGGTTAGGCTGAGAATTTTCCAGACCATCACATTCTGGTTCTTTCATGTTTAACTGGCCTGTCTTCCCTCCCATGTTATTGTGAGCAACAAGGAGAAATCCTCAACACTCCGCTTAGAAATCTCCAAGTTCAGCCTTCACATGTTGTACCTTCCACAAAACACCAGAACACAATTTGGCCAAGTTCCTTGCCACTTGATGACAAGGGTGGCCTTTTGGCTAGTGTCCCAGAACACATTCCTCATTTCTGTCAGAGAGCTCACCAGAAGCACCTTCAGCATTCACATTTCTAGTGACATTCTGGGCACAGTGATGTGTGTATTCTCCATGAGGGTAGCAGGTTTCTCTACTGTTCTCCCTTCTTTCTGAGCCTTAGCAGAATTACCTGCAATGGCTGTATGTCTCTTCAAGGCAGTCTAGACCTTTTCTAAGAAGTACCTCAGAATCCTACACCCTCTACCCATTACCCGGTTGGAAAGCCATTTCCACATTTTGGGGGATTTATTACAGTAGCACCCCACTTCCTGGTCTCAAACTCTGTATCAATTTCCTGGGTGGCCACACCAAAATGGCAGAAACTGGGTGGCTTAAACAGTAGAAGGATATTCTTTCTGTTCCAGAAGCTCCAAGACTGAGATCTAGGTATTAAAAGGCTACTCTCATCCCAGAGGCTCCAGGGGAGGTTCCTTCTGGCATCTTCCAGCTTCTGATAGCCCCAGGTGGCCCCTGGCTTGTGACTTCATCCCTTCAGTCTTGGCTCCCATCTTCACATGGCCTTCTCCACGTCCGTGTCTTCTGTCTTCTGAGACCACACATCATTAGATTTAAAATGATTAGTGAAGTCACTCAGTTGTGTTCAACTCTTTGTGACCCATGGACTGTAGCCTACCAGGCTCCTCTGTCCATGGGATTTTCCAGGCAAGAGTACTAGAGCGGGTGGCCATTTCCTTCTCCAGTCATTAGATTTAGGGCCCACCCTATTCCAGGGTGATCGCCTCTAAATGAATTAGAATGTCAGTAACCCTGTTTCCACTGAAGGTCATGTTTTGAGGTCCTGGGGCTTCAGAGCCTCTTCTGTGGAAACACAATTCACCTCGTAACACACCATCCTCCTGATGGCTTTCCCTACTATCCTCTGTTCTCCCACCAGTAGCCAAAAGAGCCTCCCTGAGGGTCCCTGACCTCAACCTGAGCCATATCTCCTCCGCACACCAGTCCCCTGGTCTGTGATCACACATTCGTCCCTATGGGCTGGCCTGACCACCCCCTCTCAGGTGTCCAGTGCCCCCAGGGCCAGGAGTCACGCTAGTTGTCCCCACAGAGCCACGGGCCAGGAAGTACAAATGCGGTCTGCCCCAGCCGTGCCCCGAGGAGCACCTGGCCTTCCGTGTGGTCAGTGGCGCTGCCAATGTCATTGGACCCAAGATCTGCCTGGAAGACAGGATGTGAGCCTCTCGGGATGGGGCCAGGGTCGGGCAGGGAGGGAAGCAGGGGCTTCATGCCATTGATGGGCCATTGGAAAGCTCTGCCCCCTGCCAGGCTCATGAGCAGTGTCAAGGACAACGTGGGCCGCGGACTGAACATTGCCTTGGTGAATGGTGAGTTCCCCATGGAGCAGAGACGCAAAGCCAGGTGGCAGCCTGCCACCCTCTGTCCACATACCCACTCCGGGAAGTCCCAGGGGGCCTGGGGCGGTAGGGGGCAGTGTGTGGGAGCTGAAGGTGCCACAGAAGAGGTGACCTGATGGACATGATCAAGGTAGCAGTGAAGATCTCGAACTTTCCAGGGATGAGAGGCTGCTGCCTGGGGAGCCCCCGGAGGGCCACCAATGTCTGGCAGACTTGGGTGGGTCCTGGCATGTGAACCAGTAGCACGGTGGTGGGCATTCACATGTTGGGGGTGTTGGGGGAGCTTCTGGAAGGGCTGCTGATCTGGGGGCTCCGAGTGGCATCACCCTGGCAGCTCCTGCAGCAGTGCCCAATTCTTCCCTCTACCCAGGGGTAAATGGAGACCTCATCGAGGCCCGCGCCTTTGACATGTGGGCGGGAGGTGAGTCAGGCTGCCACTACCACTTTCTGACTGTGGGTGGAATGACAGCTCCTTTGCCCTGAACACTATTCCCTCTGTAGGTTCCCCGGGCAGCTCAAGTGCTCCCTTGCCTTGGAGAAAGGTGGGGAGAAGGACCAGTGTACGGTCAGGGCTTTGGCCCTGGCTTCTTGTTTTCTGGGCTTCCCTGGTGGCTCAGATGGCAAAGCATCTACCTGCAGTGTGGGAGACCTGAGTTCAATCCCTGGGTCGGGAAGATCCCCTGGATAAGGGAAATGGCAACCCACTCCAGTACCCTTGCCTGGAGAAATCCCATGGACGGAGGAACCTGGTGGGCGACAGTCCATGGGGTCGCAAAGAGTTGGCCATGACTGAACGACTTCCCTTTTCTTTCTTTCCTTTCTTGTTTCCTAAACTCTTCTATTTCTTCTTATTTGGTTCCTAAACTCACTTGGCGACCTGGCTTGGCATGAATCCCTGGCCTGCTCCCTGCTTTAGTTTCCTCATTTGGAGAACAGGGGTTGGTGAGGGAGGGGTGCTCAGAGGTGGCCAGTGCTCCATGGGACCTGTTCCCCCAGATGTCAACGACCTGCTGAAGTTCATCCGGCCGCTTCATGAAGGCACCCTAGTGTTTGTGGCTTCCTATGATGACCCAGCCACCAAGTAAGTGATGGCCGAGGCCACCTCAGCCTCATCCACCTAGGGTCACGGCTCACCTCTCTTCCTTCTGTGCGGCAGGATGAATGAAGAGACCCGGAAGCTTTTCAGTGATCTGGGCAGCAAGAACGTCAAGGACCTGGCCTTCCGGGACAGCTGGGTGTTTGTGGGAGCCAAGGGTGTGCAGAATAAGAGCCCCTTTGAGCAGGTATGGGCACAAAGCCTGGTACCCCCACTGCCTGGCCCAGGGCAGTCTGCCCGCCCCTCTGGCCTGCATCCTCCAAGGTCCCCTTCTGTTCATGCCATGGCCTTCCCTGAATTCTGCTCAGCACACCTGCCCCCCGCCCCACGGTGATCCTGGCTCTGCACAAGGAGGGCAGTAACTTTGATCTCTCTCTTGTCTGGATTTCCCCCTAAAGAACCTATGAATGGCAAAGCTTTCACATGAGCAAGAGTCACAGTTAAGACACCTCCCTCCTATACATCTTCAAGATGCTCACCAGACATCTTGGCAGTCGTTTGGTTAAGATTCCATTCTTCCACTGCCAGGGGCAGGGGGCAAGGGGCATGGGTTCTATCCCTGGTCAGGGAACTGAGATCCCTCATGCCACGTGGTACAGCACCACCCCCACCCCCAAAAGATTCTCAGTGATGTCCCATCCCTGCCAAACCCAGGACCCCAGTTCAACCTGTACACCCTGCTCCTCAGCTGCCCTCATTGGGAGGCCCCCGCCCCCAAACCCTGCTCCCCGCAACAGGGCAAGGCAAACAAGCCATTCCAGTGGTTTTGGGAAGGCTCCAGCTGCCAAAAGAGCAGCTCGGCTCCCAGACAAGAAATGTCCCTTTGGGCCTCACTCTTGGCACAGCTTTCATGGGCTCCCTGTGGGTGAGGTGAGGGCTGGGACACACCCTGTCCTTCCCTTCCCAGCATGGGCCAGGCCCACCTGAGTTCTGAGAACCTGACCCCCTCCATCTGTAAGGGGACAGCTGCCGCCATCTTTTGCTGAAAACACTGAGGCACTGGCAGACGGGGCTGGGTGCCCAGAGAATGCCCACTTGGTTGACCCCAGCCCGAGAGGATGGAGGGTCTGTCTGGCCCTGGTGGCCGAGGGATAAGTCCATGCCTTCTTCTACTCCACAGCACGTGAAGAATAGCAAGCACACCAATAAGTACGAAGGCTGGCCCGAGGCGCTGGAAATGGAGGGCTGCATTCCCAGGAGGCCCGCAGCCAGCTAGGGGCCAGGCTCGCAGATGAAACTGAATAAGGCTGCGTGTGCCTGGCCCCTCACAAGGCGCCAGCACAGGGCTGAGGCTCCAACCCCACGCCCAGCACGTCAGGGCTTTGAGGTGATGACCAGTGACCAGACCGTGACCAGTAGTGGGCGCTGTCCAGCGGACCCGTTGCACTTTGTGTCTGCGGGGAACCCCAAGTACCTGTCTCCTTTTCTGAAAGCTGCTCCCCTAGTCCACCCCCAGCCAGGCAAGTCCCAAGCATTTGCAGCCCCAGGTTTGGTAGTGGCTGGCTAGAAGGTTTGGGCACCTTCCAGAACCTCTGCATCCCAGAGTCCCTTGAGGCTCCATGGGCCAGGCCTGTTTCCAGCATGATTCGTCATGCTGGGCCACCTGGCCACCTCCAGGGAGGGGTGGCCACCTTGGAGCCAGGCCAGCTACGTGCTGAAGTTGCGGCCTGATGGCAGTCTCTGGAGTGGCAGGTGGCCACCCCTGTGGTTGGTCAGAGGGCCTGCCTTCTCCATGACCTCTTAATAAACTGGTGGCCCCCAATAGGATGAAGTGTGTTCAGCGGGGGGGAGTCAGGGGGTGTTGGTGTCTTGGGGGAGGGACACGTTCCTGAGGCTCAACCAACTCACCTCCACACCCTTCATAGTGGCCTGTGTCTCAAGGGCACATGTCGTCCACAGGCCCCTCTGCCCAGTGGGCATCCCTGTAGCCTTGCCTGGAAAGCTGATTCTGGCTGCCAGAAACTGGCTGAATCCCTTGGACACAGGCCTGTAGGGACAGAAGTGGGGATTCAAATCAACCCAGGAGGCTTCCCCCCTCCCACCCTGGCTCCCTCAAGAGCTGGTGCGTCTCCCCGCAGCACTCAGCTTTAGATCCCTTTGAAATCAGGGCATGAGAGATCAAGGTAGGGGGCTATTTGGCACAGCTCTATTTCCCTGCGTTGGGTGAGAACCAGCAAGAAATGATAAGGAATTTTGCTGGAAAAGTACACAAAGCGGCACAGAAATGGCCTGGTGTCAGGAAAAGGAGGGAAGTCAGTTTGGACTTCCCAGGTAGAGGAATCAATTGGGCACCAGCCAGGTCATGTTGAGGGTACTGTGGCGGGGGGCAGTGGACATTTGAGTCCCCCTCTAGGGGTTAAGTGCTGCCAGAGTGTGAACACGTTATCAGAAAATGAAGGTATTTAAGGAGGCGCAGAAGAGAGAGAGTCCTGGGATGGCCAGGAGGAGAGGCTATGGCTGTGGGGCCGTGGTCACAGCCATGAAGGGTCAGGGAGTTGCAGACGTGAGGGCAGCCTGTTGCTTGCCTGGGAGATGGTGATCACATGAACTGAAGACCAGCCTGACCCCGTGCCAAGAACTTGAGGTGTTTTCATTTTTACATCAACTTTGTTTCTTAGAGTTTTAGGTTCCCAGCAAAGTTGAGCAGAAAGTCCAGAGTTCCCTCATACCCAGCCTCCACTGAAACATCATCACCACCCAAAACCCAGGGTGGACACTGGGGTTCCCCTCTTGGTGTCGTGCACTCTGTTTGACAAGTGTTCATAATGACAAGTGATGATTGAGTCACTAAGTCATGTCTGACTCTTCTGACCCCATGGACTGTAGCCTGCTAGGCTTCTCTGTCCATGGGATTCTTCAGGCAAGGATACTGGAGTGGGCTGCTATTTCCTTCTCCAGCGAATCTTTCCAACCCAGGAAATCGAACCCAGGTCTCCTGCATTGCAGGCAGATTCTTTACCAAGTGAGCTACGAGGGAAGATGCAATGACTGAGTACTTAACATTATAGTATCGTCTATGTTATTCATCTTTTTTTTTAACCTTCTATTATGGACATTTCCAACATCCTCCAAAGTAGAGAGAATAGTCTCATGGATCTGGATGTACCCACTGGGGCTGCCACAAGGATCAACATGTGGCCAGTGATTCATCTGCATGTATTACCTGCTCAGTCGTCACAGCAACCCCAGTGAGCAAGTGCTGCTGTCTGTGACCCCCGTTTAGAGAAGAAAAATGGTCCCTGGTATACTTAGGAAAGCTTCCCTGGGGCTGGGAGGTTAGAAGCCAGCTAAATAGGGCTCCACAAAGTTAGTGACTCGCCCCAAATGCAATGCACCTTAGTCAAGGGATGAACTGCAAGGCTGGGAAGTGCCTCTTACCAACCGCTATGCCAGCTGACCTGCCCCAGACCTTCATCACTTACACTGGATTCACACAGATGGAAGCAGCAGGCAGGCCAGCTTTATCCCCCACATGGCCCAACACAGGCCAGGTCGCTGACAATGGGTGGTGTGCAGCCCGCAAGACCTTCTAAAGTAGAGGACCGTCTTTCTACACCTAGTGGTCCTCCTCCACCAGGGTTTTGTCTCCCAGGCCTACCCTCAGGAGTTAAGACGTCCTCAGTTACAGTTACAAGATCCAGGGTCCCAACCCAACTGGCACATGCAAAAATAAAGCCACGATAGCAGGAGGAGGCTGAATTTTCCTGTAACAGACCCCCAACGCCTACGGATGAGTCCAGCTCCAGTCATGTCCTCAGGGCTCTCGTATGTTAGCTCCCCCCTTTTTTTGGTATTTGTGTCTTTTTCAAATGTGCTGACTTCCCGGGCAGGGGGAGCAACCCCAGCAAGAAAGAGTTTCCATCTTCCCAGTCCCTAGGGAACTACCTCTCATTGGTCCAGATTGGATTATGGGTTTATCTTTGCCTCAATCTGTGTGGCTCTGATTGGCTGCCTCTGTGTCATGTACCCCCAGAGGCCAGCATTAGGGTCATCTACATGCAAACCTGTGTACCAAGAGTGGAAGAGAGATGGCCCCCTAAAGAAAACTCAGGCACCACAACCTGTAGCTGGGCTTGTAAAAACGCCAGTTGTCACTACATTTCTTGGTAAATACCAAATGCATCCCATATTCATGCTTGTATAGAATATGCCTTCCATGCCTGCTAATTTATCACACAGTCGTCCTGGAGGCCCCTGCCTGGAGAGCAGGAGGTAAGTCCACCTCTCAGGGTCATCACTGTGCCCTGATAGTGGGATGGCGGTGGGTCTCCCATCTGAAGTGACCTGATGTTCTTTTAGCTGTAACTATCATTTGTTCCATCTGTTTTCTTGGTCCAGATGACTTCTCCTTTGGAACTAGATATCCTTGACTGACTCATAGAGACCTTCTTTCTCTTCTGGGGTAAATTATTAATCCTCAAAACTAACTACAAACATTCTCTTGTTGTTGTTGTTCAGTCACTAAGTCGTGTCCAACTATTTGTGACCCCATAACTTTAATTTAGCCACCCCTTTTTCCTGGAGGGAAGGCCTCCAAATTCCTTCAGGTCAGACACCCCCCGACCAGCCCCCTCTGGCTTTTCAGGGAAAGCTGGAGAGACTAACGATAACAGAGAGCAGCCTTCTAACTGTATTTGTTCTCCTTGACCCCTGACATGAATTTTCATCCAGTTGGGAATATAAAAATGAAGGGTTCCTCAAGGGTGAACACATTGTTTAGGTTTTCCATCCCCAATGTTCAGCTGATCCCTCCCCCTTCTCTCTCTAGCCACTTTTACCCCATCCTCAGAGGACAGCACCACTGCTCCTTTGCAAAACTGCAGTCTTCAACCTAGCATGTGCCCTCTCACCTGTGCCACCCTGCTTCCATCAGGACCTCTCAACCTCATTTGAGAGGGACAGTACAGACTTTCTGTGATACTAAGTCAACACACACATAAAAGGCTTACGTCTTAACTGAGACTAAAGAACAGCCTAGAGCTACAGCTCTGAATGTTTCTTGATCACTGACATAAACCCTCTTGAGTGTGCCCCCACCATGTGTGTCTATCTGCTTACACATCACATGAATGTACTAATCTGAACTTTATAACACTCATACACAAATAAGTTCTCAATAAATAAAGCTAAATTAATTGGTTTTTATTTAGATGATTATTTATTGGGAAAACAAATAAAAATAGATATGCTACAGGTCTTTTGGACATTCTCTACGATGTGTCTTAGGAACCTTCTTGGGGCAAGAACCTGCAACTTTGGGCACCACTGGCCTCCATCACAGTCCTGACAAGAGGTTCTTCCAGAACCGCTGCCTGACTGCGGTTGCCCAGCAACCTTTGGGAACATACAAATCTCCTTTGATTCTACACTTGTTCACTGTCTTCTCACATCCACGTTCTACACCCTCACCACCTTTTTGCCCTTCCTTGTGCCATGTGTTTGCATTCCTTCTCCGTGAAACCTTAGGACCTTGCTGGTGGCCCCAAATGGTTTTGAAACGTTCAAAAATCCACTGATCTTTCACAGGGTGGAAACAGGCGCTCGGTCATTGCTTGAACGTACGAAGGTGGAACATGGCCGAGACTGGGTCCCAGAGTCTGGGTCCGTCAGAATCGGCCCTCGGGCCACAGGGCTAGCGCCCAGAGCAGGCACGTGACAGAAACCCTGATTCCCGATCCCGCCACTAAGCAGCAGTTCCCGGGCGTCCTAGCTTGGCTAAGGGCTAAGCATGTGTCCCACTGCCCCCAGAGGTCGCAGCATGGGTGGGAAAGAGTGGAGTGCCTACAGGTGCAGGTCGCGCTGGCAGCGACCACAGAAGACTGGGATACGCGTCTCGCTAGCCACACGAGATAGCGCCCAGACCGACCCACCGCGACACGGAAGGCGGCCAGACCGGCGCGCGCGCACGCACACTCGTCGCTCCCGTGTTACGTCACATCCGGTCTAGGCCCGCCCCGACGGTGAGAGGTGTGGGGACCGCCGTGGGGTAGGCGGGGCGGGAGCGTGGGGCTGAGGCGGAGGCGGTGCTTCGTCGGGCTCGGGGCGGAGCCCCGGCTGGCAGTGCTCGCGGGCGTCCGCCGGCCCTGCAGGCCCTGGCTCCGGCGCCGAGTTTCCGGGCCGCCGAGGCAGGTGAGAGCCTCAGGCCGGAAGGGCGGTCGGAAGGCGGCTCCTGGCTCCGGCCAATTTCCTCCCTCGCTTGCTGTGGCGGCCGGGCGCGACGGAGAAGGGTCGCCGCCAGGCGTTCGTGCAGCCGCGGGGACCGGGAGTGGCGTGAGGGATCCCGGGGCCGCCCGGGCGGATCTCCGGCCTGCCGGCTGCAGGGCGCTCCTCCCCCCTCTTCCTCCCCAATTTCTGCCTGAGCTCTGATCCGCCCTGTCCGACAACTTCCGGACTCCCAGGTAGGGAGGAGCCCCGGGTCAGCACTGCCAACTTCACCGACACCGAACGCTCGGCCAGTGAGGGAAAACCTGCTGACCCGGGGTTCCCTCCCTCGTTCTGGGGCGTATCTGCCCAAACTCTCTTGGCACCTCAAACAGAAATGGTGGGATCTGGGCCAGATCCCCCATACAGTGACTCAAAGCCACCAGCGGTACTGGAACGACGGGGTGCATGGCCACTCACCTCCTCTGCCTTCTGAACTGGTTCACACCAGACCGGTGGCTTCAGTCCCAGGTGCCTTCGTTTCTTCCCTGTGAGTCCCCTCCACTGTACTTCTCCTGCTCCCTCTGGTTTTCCTGCCTCCATCTTCAGCGGTGGTACCCAAGGCTGGATCAAGGCCTCCAGGGTAAGTAACCCAAATGTCAAGCCAGGAGAGGCTATGGCATCCCAGGGTGGTAGAGGACGACTTTCCCAGGGATGAGCCTTCTGCTGAACTAGCCCTCCACCACCTACTTCCACTGCTCCCCAGTCTCAAGTGAGACTATCCCCGATAGGATCTAGAGACACAGGGGCCTCTTCCAAGACTCGGACAATTGCCAGGCATGAGTCAGTCAACAGTAAGGATGAAGAATTACTGTGTCTTCATCTTGGTTGCCCCAGTTCCTGCAGGACAAGAGGGTGCGGGCTGCCCAAATTGAGAAGTGGAAAGAGGCAAACGTCTTTCTTTCCCCTTGAGGCAGCCCACCACCCTCTAGAAACACTCCTCAAGGGTAGTTCTAGGCTCTGGTAGGGGTCCACGTGGGCATGGGAGGAATCCCTGAACTCTGATCAGAGCCTCTCAGATGGCACAGTGGCTCTAGGAGCTCCAATTCTGGGCCTGCCAGGGGAGTGAGAGCTCTGACAGAAAGGGGAGAAACCTCTCAGTAGACATGTGGCCCTATCTGATCCCTTTCTGCTGCCCCTTCTGGCAACTTTCCTGGGGAGAGGGGGACCTGCTTCCCCCTAGAACCTCCATCTTGCCCCTGTCAGCAGGTAGGTAGGCCAGATGGCCACACACAGCAGCACCGTTCACATGGCAGTGCTGAACATCAGCACATGAGGCCTTTGGCCCGGGGGTCACCCGCTGCCCACACCACTTTGCCGGCTGCTCTCTGCTGGTCAGATGACACTCAGATGCCGTGAGCTGGCCTGGTCTCATCGGGCCTGCTTCCTGGGCATCCCTGGGCTGTCCTTCAGAGATTTCCTCCTGGTTGTGGTATTGCCGCAACTGTGCCTCAAAGCAAGTGGGGCACAGGCTAGTGGTGACAAGATAGGGGCTGATCCCATGGTGTCAGGCCATCTCTGAATTGTGGAAATCAGCTTGAATCAGCAGGCCAAAGGCAAAGTCCTACCTGTCACTGGCCCTTTTGGGGAAGCTTAAGGCAGTTGTGACTGGGGAAGGGACACCTGAATGGCACTCAAGGGCCAGCACTAGGCATTCCCTTTCCATCCCCAGGCTTGCAGCAAGGGACCCTGCTGGGTCTCCCAGCAGTGGGCTTCTCGGTCATGCTCCTGGACTCACAGCTGCTCGCCCTCACCAGCCACCACCATGTCCCTTCCCTTCTCAGGAAGAGCTCTACCATCAAGAAAGGGAGCCCAGCACCAGACCTCGCCCATGGACCCTTCTGAGGACCACCCAAAGGCACTGGCAAGGCTGGTCTCCTAAGCCCACAGAGGGCCTCCGTGCCCCACCATTGGGAAGGAGCCATGGTGTTTAGGAGTGGTGAAGGCCGCTCCCTGCAGTGGCCTGGCCCAGAAGGGGGCACTGGTTGCACGGGCCCCCAAAGCATGCTCAGGGCCACCCTGCTGCTTGTCAGCCTGCTGTGGGAGGCCCGGGGAACAGCCAGTGCCAGTCTCAGTCCGGCTCTGGGCCATTCCATGCCCCTGACCAGGGGCCGCTACCTGAGCATTGGAGATGGCTCTGTGATGGAGTTTGAGTTCCCAGAAGAGAGCGAGGGCATCATTGTGATCACAAGCCAGTACCCAGGCCACGGCAATGGGACAGGACCCAGCCCCATGCTGAGGGTCACCTCGCTGGACCCAGAGGTGCTGACCATCAAGAATGTGAGTGCTATAACCTGGGGCGGCGGTGGCAGCTTCGTGGTAAGCATCCACTCGGGCCTGCCTGGGATAGCCCCACTCCACATCCAGCTCACAGACCCCGCGAGGCCCCACCCAGGCTGATCGAGGAGCGGAGAGATTTCTGCATCAAGGTCTCACCCGCTGAAGACAACCCCATCACCCTCGGCACTAACCTGGTCCACTTCTCAGAGAACCCAATCCTCTACTTGCTCCTGCCTCTTATCTTCGTCAATAAGTGTTCATTTGGGTGCAAAGTGGAGCTCGAGGTACTGAAGGGGCTCTTGCAGAACCCCCAGCCCATGCTACTGGGCCTTCTGGGCCAGTTTCTAGTCATGCCCTTCTATGCTTTTCTGATGGCTAAGGTCTTCATGCTGCCCAAGGCCCTGGCTCTGGGTCTCATCATCACTTGCTCATCGCCCGGCGGCGGGGGGGGAGCTACCTCTTCAGCCTCCTCCTTGGAGGGGACGTCACTCTGGCCATCTCTATGACTTTCATCTCAACAGTGGCTGCCACTGGCTTCCTGCCGCTGTCCTCAGCCATCTACAGTCGCCTGCTCAGCATCCATGAAACACTCCATGTGCCCGTTTCCAAGATCCTGGGGACCCTGCTGTTCATTGCCATCCCCATTGCAGCAGGCGTGATAATCAAGTCCAAGCTCCCCAAGTTCTCGCAGCTGCTGCTGCATGTCATCAAGCCCTTCAGCTTTGTGCTGCTCCTGGGTGGCCTCTTCCTGGCCTACCGCATGGGGGTCTTCATCCTGGCAGGCGTCAGGCTGCCCATCGTGTTGGTGGGCTTCACGGTGCCCCTGGTCGGCCTCCTGGTGGGCTATGGCCTGGCCACGTGCCTGAAGCTGCCAGTGGCCCAGCGGCGGACTGTCAGCATCGAGGTGGGGGTGCAGAACAGCCTGCTGGCCTTGGCCATGCTGCAGCTGTCCCTCCGCCGCCTCCAGGCTGACTACGCCTCCCAGGCCCCTTTCCTTGTGGCACTTAGTGGCACCTCGGAGATGCTGGCCTTAGTAATTGGCCACTTTATCTATAGCAGCATGTGCACCGTTCCCTGAGGCCCCCTGGGTCAAGCTTTCACCAGGCACCCCTGGCCCCCAACCTCCACCAACTGTCCCCACCATTCTTGTGTACCAAAGGCCTTTAGTTCTCATGCACTATGCACTCAGAAAAAAAAAAAGAATCCAGGCTTATTTTTTTTACTCGTTTTTTATTCTCCAGCTTTCAGTGCCAAAGAGGCCATGCTGAGTTCTGTAGGCGGGCACTGCCCAGAAAATATATTTCAATAAAACAGAAGCAAATTTGGGTGTCATGCTGTCTTTGCCCTCTGAGGCCTGCGGGTCGGGGAAGGAAGGGCGTGGTGTGGCCAGGTAGGTGTGGGCCAGGGTGGAGGGCTGGCTTGGGCGACACAGTGACCTCTGGCCTCCTCGCCCCTGCATCGCCTCTGAGAGCTGTGTATCTGTTCTAGAAGGAGCAGTGGAAAGGGCAGAGGCCTGACTCCCCCACCAGATTCCAAGCTCTGTTGCTTTTCCACAGGTGGACTAAAAAGGAGGCCGGCGGGTAGCGAAGCCATCTCGGTGCGGCCGGGTCTTGTGCAGGCTCCTGAGAGGCAGGGGATGGGATGGGCATCAGCGTTGATCTGCTCTGCCCACGGGCGGTGGCGCGCGAACTCCCGGTCCGCCGTCCTCCCGGGCCCAGCGCCCCAACTCCGAGCGGGCCCAACTGGTCCCTTTTCCCCTCTCCGCAGGCTTCCGGGCTCCGTCGCCCCGGCTTCCGCGGGGAGGACAGTCCAGGTTGTGGGGGAGGGGGCCCGCGACGCCGGCGGGGCGGGGCCGCGACGCCGGGCTCGCCCCCTCGCGAGGCTTCCGGCGGCGGCGGGCGGTTCCGGCGCGCGCCCGGGGCGGCGGCGCGCGGCGGCGGGCCCTTGGGGTGCGCGCCGGCCCGAGTGGACGCCTCGGCGGCCGCCATGCAGCTGACGGTGAAGGCACTCCAGGGCCGCGAGTGCAGCCTTCAGGTAGCATCTCCGGGATGGGTTGCGCGGTCAGCCCCGCGGGTGCGGGATCGAGCCGCGGGCGGGGACGGACCCGGGCGGGCTGGCCGCCTCGGGAGAGCTACCCTCCGCGCGGGCCACGGCTTCAACCCCCGCCCACCTTTCTCGGCCGGGACAGGTGTCGGAGGACGAGCTGGTGTCCACGCTGAAACATCTGGTCTCCGAGAAGCTGAACATCCCGGTCCGCCAGCAGCGGCTGCTGTTCAAGGGCAAGGCCCTGGCAGGTAACCAGGGAGAGGGGACGCCAGGGAAGACCCGCAGGAAGCCAGGGGACGGGGCGTCCAGCCCAGGCCCGGGCAGCAGTGTAGGTGGAGGGGGCTCTGGCTAGGTCACCCCACCCCCACCCCGTGAGGCCACCGCTGCGCTTCGCCTAGGTTCCCCGAGGCCTCGCAGCGCCGTGGTCAGTGCGACTGTGGGCCACAGCTCCCAGTCTCTCTCTCTCTCTCTCTCTCTCTCTCTCTCTCTCTCTCTCTCTCACTCAATCTCTCTCTCTCTCTCTCTCTCTCGGACAGATGGGAAAAGACTCTCCGATTATAGCATCGGGCCGAATTCCAAGCTCAACCTAGTGGTCAAACCTCTGGAGAAGGTGTTGCTGGAAGAAAGCAGCGCGCGGAAAACTGCCGAGGCCCCGGCCCCATCGCCCGCCGCCTGGCCGCTCATTTCCAGAATCCTGGCCCAGCACTTCAGCGCCGCCGATGCCAGCAGAGTCCTGGATCAACTCCAGAGGGTGAGAAGCATGGCCCAGGAGCTCTGTGTCGTCCCCACCTGCCTCTGCCCCAGCGGGGGCCCCGCCCCAAGCCACACCCCTGAATCCTTCTGGCTTTCTCTCTTCAGGATTATGAGCGGTCCCTGAGCCGCCTGACGCTGGATGACATTGAACGTTTGGCTGGCCGCTTCCTGCACCCCGGGCGACTGAAGCTATGGAGAAGGGATTCTCCAAGTAGGATTCTCGGAGTGTGGGGGAGGAGCCTGGCCAGGCCACAAGCTGCATGTAGCATTAAATGTCTTCTTGTATTGCAACTTGGCTCATAATACTGCCTGACGGGTACCCGGGTACCTGTATCTGGCTCATGTTAGGTGCCAGGCCCCACTCAAAGCTCTTGACCCAGGTTGGCTCCCACATGTTGCACAAAAGGTGAGACAGCCGAGGCTCCCTAGCGGAGAAGGCGAGGAGCCAGATTCTGAGTCCAGCCAGCTTCCAGAAGTACTTCAGGGTGAGAAGGAGAAAAGGGTCATTCAGATGGGTTCTGAGGGGTGGCCATGGACATTCCAGGTTTAGCCCACTGAGGAAAAACCCTCGAGCAATACCTTTTCCAGGCCTGGAAGGGGAAGCAGCTAGCCCCTGATGCCCAATTCTGTCACCTCATCCTTGGCAGGTCCGGCATTGGCAAGAGGTCAGGTGATGGCCAGCCTTGGGCCCCCTTAGCGGCTGCAACCAGTATGCACTCAAGGGGAAGGCGGAATGAGGAGTCTAGGATGTCACCCGCCTCTGGGGAGTGACACATTGGTGCCACGTTGGTCCCCAGCCTTCTACTCTGCCCAGTGAGGGCTGCTCTTGAGACTCTCAGTCTCCTTTAGCTCCAAAGCCTGGGGTCAGGAGTCTGTAGGCATCCTACCCCTGTGTCCCATATACAGACTGAGGTCAAATGCTGAGTAATGGCCAAGCGTGGTCCAGAGATGGAGTGTCCTGGCCCTTAGTGTCACAGCTTTTCTCTGGGCACCCCCCTTCTGCTTGTCTCCTCCCAGACACAAGCAGTCCATGACCTTTAGAGATGACAGGTGACGGTCTTGAGGTGACTCGAGCAGGTCCCTGTACCCTTTGCCCATCCTCTGCCACATGTGGACAGGGCCTCCCACTGTGCACACCACTCACCGTCTGAGAGGGAACCTGGGTAGGGGCAGAAGCTGGGGATTGGGCTGTAGAGATCGTCTAGGCACCTACTCCTTGGAGGAGGGCATCTGGGCCACTCTCCGGCCTGAGCCTCATGGGGTAAGTGCTGGGTCCCCAGGTGGGGAGGACAGACAGTGGCTCGAGGGCCAAAGGCTTTGAAGAGCAGGTGGAAGTCCGTGGCTCCACCCAGGAGCTGGGCATGCACTGCCGCAGGGCCCATGTGATAGACTTCCCTAGGCTCTCATTTCTTTGCAGTCAGGAAATTTTATATTGACCTTTTCAGTCACACTAGAGGTGCATGTGAGACTTTGACCTGAAAGGAACTCTTATTAGCTGAACTGTTTTTGGTTTCCCCATTGTTATTTAACTATTACAGGACATTGGTTTAAGCCATAAAGAAAAGGTATTGGTTTGCAAAACTGAGAAGTCCAGGGGTATTGGCAGCAGATAAATGATTTCCCCAAATACCCAGTTTCTTCCTACCTCCCCTCTGCACTCTGCAGTGTCTGCTTCATCCCAGGCCTCTACCTCAGGATCAGAAGATGGCTGCCTGCAGCTTCCACCGAACCCCTCGGTCACAGCCAGCACGGAGCACCTTCCGTCCTCTAGCATAGCTTCCTCCTCAGCTGCCCCAACAAATAAACGCTGTCCCTTATGGATGCTCACCGGGTGCTTCCATCATTTTGTCAGGGGCTTGGGTGGGCTGTGGAAGGGAGAGGGCAACTCTCAGGAAGGTTGGGTCCTCGGGGAGAGCTAATGCATGCAGATGGGTCTTGTTGACAGACACAAGAGACAGCTGCCTCCCGACTGGGTGGTGACGACCCCGTGGTAGCTAGGAGCCATCTGCTGGGTGCAGGAAGTCATCGGGGACCTCAGGCTGCCCATGGAGACAGGAGTGGCGTCTCCTGGGTGTATAGTAGGTGCCTTGCTGACAGGACCAACAGGCTGATTCCGTGGCCCTGTGCAATGTCCCAGACACTGTGAGGATGCATGAAATTACTTCCCAGAGAGCATGACCGAAGAAAGGGGAGAGCACTGGACCTGGGGGAGACTTCACCAACTGGAGACACTGCAGAGGCTGAGGCGCCTCCGCAGACGCAAGGCCACAGGGAGAGCTTGGTGTCAGAGGCCAGGGAAGGCCCCTGCAGCCAGGGTACAGAGTATATAGTGCTGCCAAGAAGCAAAAGAGAGGGCAGCTTCCTCTCAAGCTAACAAGAAGGTCATTGGCAATGTTTTAGGGCAAGAAGCTGCTGCATGGTGGAGAGGGGGAATGTCTTGCCAGTGACTGGAGACCCCCGGTTCCAGAAACTTGTCTGGGCAGGAGTGTGTAGCTATGGGGGATGAGGGTGGGGAGACAGGGAAGAGGTGCTGGGATGAGAGATGGAGGCCTAGGTGGGAAGGGGCCGTGGAGGCTCTGGTCTAGGCCTTGTGCCATCGCTAGAGGATAGAATGGCCACAGGCTGTGCCCTGCCTTTGTCCTTAGTTTCTGGGTAAAGGGGGGCATGTACCCTGCGGGCTCCAAATGCTGCAATATCCTTCCACAGGGGCTGGAATGTTTAAGGCCATCACTGTGCCCCTTGAGCCAACTATCTGCCCCAGAGGTGGGCACTGACCCCCATTACCACCCCCATACCCTGGCCCTGAGACCACTCTCCTCCTCGTGGAGGGGCCTTGAAACAGCCCCACTAGGAGATGGCAGGGTAAGTGAAACGCCCAGCTGAAGTGGCCCCAGACAGCAACAGTCCGGCACCTGGAATAAGATGCTGTGGTGCCACTTGGCCATGGGCACACTGGCGGAGGGGCAGGCTCAGAGGAAAGCAGCGTTTCCTTTGGGGTGGGGCTTGCTAAGCTGGAAAACGCCCAGGCAAAGATCAGCTGCGTGCACAATTTGCTGGCGCCTTGCTTTCCACGCAAGCCTGGACAAAAGCCAGCCTTACCAGGTCCAGTAGATCTGACAAGTGCTGCTGAGGACGGGTCAGGCCCTGCCAGCAGGAGATGCGAAGGCCATGGCGGCCTCTGTGCCCTGGGCCTTGGAAAGCCTGCGGGAGAGATGCTCACACCTGTCCCCCTGTCCCCCTCCAAGGCCCAGCCAGAGCGGCCTCCCAGAGCTACTGGAGACCTGCCCCAGGCCACCTCTTCTTCCTGCCCTCTCCACCTCTTCTGCCTGCCCTCTCCAACTTTTCCTTCCACTTCCCCTAGCTCTGGGCTTCCCTGATAGCTCAATTGGTAAAGGATCCGCCTGCAATGCAGGAGACCCCGGTTCAGTTCTTAGATCAGGAAGATCCCCTGGAGAAGGGACGGGCTACGCACTCCAGTATTCTTGGGCTTCCCTGGTGGCTCAGCTGGGAAAGAATCAGCCTGCAATGAGGAGACCTGGGTTTGATCCCTGGGTTTGGAAGATCCCCCCTGGAGAAGGGACCGGCTACCCACTCCAGTATTCTGGTCCATGGGGTCACAAAGAGTCAAACACACTGAGCGTCTTTCACTTTCACTTTTCACCTGTGCTGGCTCTCCCCCAACACACCCATCTCCTACTTACGGGGGACCCTGAGGCTCCGTCCCCAGATCTCTTCTCTGGATCTCTCACTCCCTGGGGAACCTGTCCGCCTTCACTGCCATTTCTGTGCTTTGTGTCCATGTCTGCAGCTCACCTCAGCCCCGTCTCTGAGCTTCGGGCCATGGCTCTGGGTTGTGACTCTGAAGCCGTGTCCAGCTTCCCTGCAGACACCTCCTGTCACCCCTTTAGTGCTTGTGATGTCGGTGGCACAGGGACTGGAAGACACAGTTCCTTCCTGCCTAGCACCCATGTGCCAAGGTGAAAGGCAACACCACTGGGTCAGGGTTTTGATGACAGGAAGTGGGAGGCCACCTTTGCCTCTCCTAACTCTCCCTTGTCCACAGGCCATCAGGCAGCAATGCTTTTGGGAGAGTCCAGGGCACTGGCCTCATAGCAAGTTCCAGGATCTGGATTCGCCTCCTTCCTTGCTGGTTAGATTCAGCTTAGGCCTTCTGAGGAGAGCAGCCACCCAGGGCAGGCTGTCTTCCTCCCCACGCAATGTGAGGAGGCTCCAGTTTGATCACTCAGTCTCTCCCTGGTAAAGCTGCCTTCTCCCTTCCTAACACACAAGTCATCTGGGTGGTACCTTGAGACCAGGGATTCTCTTTTCCCCAACAACCTTCATCTCATGGTCTTACCACCCAAGGATGCTCCCCATTTGGATCAGTTCAACTGGATGAATTGCACTGGTGGCTGCAAAATGGTGATTTTCTTGTGCTTTCTTGCTTTCTGCAATTATTAGTTGGCATTTCTCTACAAAGAGCTTTCCCTTTTCCCTGCTGTCTTTTCTTAGTTGTCATGGTGGACACTTTTTTTACTCAACAACTTAGAATCTAAGTTGTCTAAGTGTCATTTTGGGGACAGTTTTTACTGCAGTGTAGCATGCATACAGTAATGGGCATAAATCATCAATAGAATTTCAAATCAACAGAATTTCAAAGTGAATATACCCATGTGTGCATCCCTCCAGATCAAAATATATACATAATGTCTGCCTATATATTACCTTCCCTGGTGCGTCCTTTCCAAAAGGTTTAATAATCTTTTGGGTGCTCAAATTGTTCTAGCTTTGGTTCTTTCCAGTTGGCTCCCATGTCTCTTTCACATGCCCCATCCTTTTCCTTTTCAAGCATATCCTTCCTTTCCGACACTACAAGGTGCTCCAGGCTCCTCTTGTATTTTCCCTGACCCATACCTAGAATCTTCCATTTCTCCAAGGAGCTCTGGTTCCTTTTAGTGGAGACGGATGTTGAGAACCAAGTTCTGGGTACAGGGAACATTCTTTGCTATTGGAGTGACATTGCTTCTAGACTCTCACTGGACAAAACTAGGCAATCTATTTTTTTAAGAATTCATACTGTGATCCCCCAATTCCAGTCTGATAGCACGGTTCTATCTCAGCTTCCCTCATTCTACATTGATGTTCCTAACAACAAAAAACAACCATATATGGATATGTTTATACATCTCTTCTACTGGATACAGTCTACCTTGCAGTATACCCAAAGTAGCTGCAGAATCACCTCAGGACTATCATTATTAACAACACACATACTGAGAATAAAGCAGATTCTTTCTGTCCTTAGAATATATCCCATACAGGGAGCACCCTCAGAGAGTGAGTTTGAAAGTTTCCTAACTTATTTTCTCTGTGTGGTTGTTACTAACTGGATATGCAGTTAGGCTCACTTACTTTTGTTTTTATTCCGTTTTAGCATTTTTTCCCTCTTTCAAATGAATTTTTGAACATATAAAATATTTTATGGTTTAAAGTCAAAACTACACTAAAAGATATTAATATATTACAAGAAATCCTATACCCATCTCAACCCCCTATCAGTGAGAATTTTCACTAGTTTCAAGGTTCTCCATCCCCTTTATTTTTTTTCCCAATAAGCATGTATATCTATGAGTGTGTGTGCACAGGTCGTTTGCACTCAGCTTTTTCTTCCCCCCACATAACAATATATCTTGGAAATCATTTCATTTTTATTTTTATTTCATTAGAGATTTTCATTGTTTTTTTTTTTAACTGCTGCTTGGGAATATATTGTCACCCTGCTTATTTAACTTATATGCAGAGTACATCATGAGAAACTGAGTTGGAAGAAACACAAGCTGGAATCAAGATTGCCGGGAGAAATATCAATAACCTCAGATATGCAGATGACACCACCCTTACAGCAGAAAGTGAAGAGGAACTAAAAAGCCTCTTGATGAAAGTGAAAGAGGAGAGTGAAAAAGTTGGCTGAAAGCTCAACATTCAGAAAACGAAGATTATGGCATCTGGTCCCATCACTTCATGGGAAATAGATGGGGAAACAGTGTCAGACTTTATTTGTGGGGGGGCTCCAAAATCACTGCAGATGGTGATTGCAGCCATGAAATTAAAAGACGCTTACTCCTTGGAAGAAAAGTTATGACCAACCTAGGTAGCATATTGAAAAGCAGAGACATTACTTTGCCAACAAAGGACCGTCTAGTCAAGGCTATGGTTTTCCAGTAGTCATGTATGGATGTGAAAGTTGGACTGTGAAGAAAGCTGAGCGCCGAAGAATTGATGCTTTTCAGCTGTGGTGTAGGGAAGACTCTTGAGAGTCCCTTGGACTGCAAGGAGATCCAACCAGTCCATCCTAAAGGAGATCAGTCCTGGGTGTTCATTGGAGGGACTGATGTTGAAGCTGAAACTCCAGTACTTTGGCCACTTCATGCGAAGAAGTGACTCATTGGAAAAGACCCTGATGCTGGGAGGGATTGGGGGCAGGAGGAGAAGGGGACGACAGAGGATGAGATGGCTGGATGGCATCACTGACTCAATGGACATGAGTTTGGGTGAACTCCAGGAGTTGATGATGGACAGTGAGGCCTGGCGTGCTGCGATTGATGGGGTCGCAGAGTCGGACATGACTGAGCGACTGAACTGAACTGAACTGAGAACTATTGTATGAATGAACCACAAATGATTTCACCAAATCCATCCTGATGGACATATGTGTTGTGTCCAGTTGTTTTTTTCTTTTTTTAAAATTTTGGGCTGTGCTGGGTCTTTGTTGCTGCATGTGGGCTTTCTCTAGTTGCAGTGCAAGGCTTTCTCATTACTGTGGCTTCTCTTGTTGTGGAGCATGGGTTCTAGGGTGCACGGGCTTCAGTAGTTGTGGCACAGGGGCTCAGTAGTTGTGGAACATGGGCTTAGTTGCCCCACAGCATGTGAAATCTTCTTAGACCAGGGATCGAACCCATGTCCCCTGCATTGGCAGGTGGATTCTTAACCACTGGACCACCAGAATGGATGTGGACACCAAGTCCATGTCCAATAGTTTTCTATTACTATTTATATTACACTAAGTAACAGAGGATGAGGTGGTTGGATGGCATCACGGACCCAATGGACATGAGTTTGAGTAAACTCCGAGAGTTGGTGATGGACAGGGAGGCCTGGCCTGCTGCAGTCCATGGGGTCGCAAAGAGTTGGACACGACTGAGCGACTGAACTGAACTGAAGTAATTTTGTGCATATGTTGTTTCATTTTTGTGAAGTAACTGGTACATGTGGCATTCCTAGGCCCAAGACACTGTCTGAGTTTTTGAGGGGATGAGAAGGGGGCGACAGAGGATGAGATAGTTGGATGGCATCATGTACTCAATGGACATGAGTTTGAGCAAACTCCAGGAGATGGTGAAGGACAGGGAAGCCTGGCGTGCTGCAGTCCATAGGGTCACAGAGTCAGACACAACTGAGCACACAGAATGTTGTTTCATCCAACAAGAAACAAACCACCTAGTGCATAAACTACACAGAAAAGGTATCAGAGACAATACAATGACAGTATAGAAGTGAACAAACTTACAATTTCAGATTATTAGAAATGCAGCAACCTGAAATGGGCAAATGTGATGAAGGGTGCCTGGGGGTAGTATGTTAGATTGGTGATCCCAAAGTCCTCTCAGAATTGACACTGGAGACTAGATCTTAATGACAAGAAGGAGCCAGCAACAGGAAAGTCTGGAGACAGTCTTCCAAAAAGAAAAAGTGCTAAGGGATAGGGGCAGGCCACCCTTGGTCAGGAGAAGAGAGAAGTCCTTAGAGGCTGCACAGAGTAGGGAAGCAAGCAGGTGGAGGAACCCTGAGCCGGGTCACACAGGACTTTTATAAGCTACAGGAAGGAGTTTAGTCTTTGGTTTCAAAGACAACAGGAAACTGTTTTAGTACTTTAAGCAGGGACATGATATGATGTGATTATATATTAAAAATTAAGAACTGATTCTACTGTGGAGAACAGTATGTAGAGGAGCAAGCATAGAAGAAAACTAGTCAGAAAGCTGTTAAGAAGAAAGTGAAGTGAAGAAAGTGAAAGTAGTAGTCACTCCGTTGTGTCCCACTCCAGGCTCCTCTGTCCATGGAATTCTCCAGGCAAGAATACTGAAGTGGGTAGACATTCCCTTCTCCAAGGGATCTTCCCCACCCAGGGGTCAAACCCGGGTCTCCTGCACTGCAGGCAGATTCTTTACCATCTGATTCACCAGGGAAGCCCCAGTGGTAGAGAATCCACCTGCCAATGCAGGAGACTTGGAAGCTCTGATCCAGGAAGATCCCACATGCCTGGGAACCACTAAGCCAGGCACCACAACTACTGAGACTGTGCTCTAGAGCCCACGCACCCTACTGCCTGAGCTCTGCCAACAAGAGAAGCCACTGCAATAAGCCCGCTTGTTGCAACTAGAGAAAAACTCTCACAGCAAGGAAGACACAGCACAGCCAAAAACAATTAAATTTATGAGAAAAAATAAAGCTTTTCAAGTTCAGGGAGATAGGGTGGCCACCGCTGGAGACTAGCAATGAAGGGGGAGAGGGTAGGCTGATTCAGGATGGATTTTGAGGGGTGATCCAACAGGCTTTGATAACCTACTTCACCTTTATGCCCTTCCTTCTGATTACAAAGGAGGAAAACAGAAAACTAACAAGCCTATCACCATCAGAAATTTCATGTCACTTTAAAAACTTATTTTTGATTAAAAATGCCATATAAGGTTACTGTCAAAAACTTGCAGGAGAACAGAAAAGGGAAGTTAAAATCGAGTCATACAGTTTGCGAACGGCCCGAGCTGTGGGAAAGAAAGAGTTAGTCGCTCAGTCGTGCCCGACTCTGTGGTTTAGTCAGTAAGTCGTGTCCTACTCTTGCGACCCCACGGACTGTAGTCCCCCAGGCTCCTCTGTCCATGGGGTTCTCCAGGCAGGAATACTGGAGTGGGTTGCCATTTCCTCCTCCAGGGGATCTTCCTGACCCAGAGATCAAATCCTGATCTCTTGCATGGCAGGCAGATTCTTTACCCACTGAGCTACAAGGGAAGCCCCGAACTGTGGGAGAGAGACTCATTTCTCTGTGGCTAACGGAGACCCCTTGGCCGGCCGGCTCCACCGGACCTGTTTGCGCAAGCGCGCGGGGCGGGGTCGGCGCGCGGGCGGGGTCGGCGCGCGGGGCGGGGTCGGCGCGCGGGGCGGGGTCGGCGCGCGGGGCGGGGTCGGCGCGCGGGGCGGGGTCGGCGCGCGGGGCGGGGGCGGCGCGCGGGGCGGGGGCGGCGCGCGGGGCGGGGGGCGGCGCGCGGGGCGGGGGCGGCGCGCGGGGCGGGGCGGCGCGCGGGGCGGGGGGCGGCGCGCGGGGCGGGGGGCGGTGCTTCAGGAAGGAGCCGCGGTTTTTCAGCTGCTCACGGAGAGGGTGGGCGACGCGGAGTCCCGGAACCAGTGGGTGGGGTTGGAGGCGGAGGACGGCAGCCATGCAGGAGACAGGTGGGGACGTAGGCGCAGGCAGCCTGGCGGGTGGTGCCGAAAGCCAGGGCCGGCGGGGGTCGGGGGTGGCCGGGGCGGCCCCCCGCAGCGCGGGTGCTGCTTCCGCTGCAGACCACGGAGCTCCGGGTGTTGCGCCGGCCCAGCACTCTTCTCAAAGGCCGGGAAGCCGACCATGCGTATTGTATCCTACTCGAGGGGCACTGCGGATTGGGCTGGGGGCTGCCTGCGGTGGGAGGTGGGACAGACGGACCGGTGGGTCAGGGGCTGCTGGGGGTGGAATGGCCAGGGCGCCTGGGGCTGGCAGAAAATAGAGAGCTGAAGGGGAGACTGGAAGCGGGGATGGGCCGGGGTGGCGTGGGTCGGGGGGGAGAAGTGGGATCACGGGGCAGTGGGGTGGCTGGGCTGGATTAGAGCTACGAGTGGCCCGGAGGGGCTGGAAGCAGTCCTGAGACAGGACCCAGAGCTCCAAATCCTTGTGGGTGGTACCTTAACCGCGTTTCCATCAGCACCCTAAGCGTGCCTTTTCCGTCCGCCTTGGAGGCAGAGATTGCCCGTGGGGCCCTGGCCCCAGATACCGAACCTCACCGTGGGGCGGTTGGGAAGGAGCTCACAGTGAGCGGCAGTATCCTGGCGGTGTAAGTTGGAAAATGGGCTGGTTGGAAGTGGTAGCAGGTGATCAAGCTCGTCTCTCGCCAGGGGCGCTGTTTGGACATACTCAAGGGCTGTGTTTATGGAGGTGACGCAGTGCGCTGGGCCCATATCCACCTTGATTCTCTTTTTTTCTGTCACTTTCAGCTGCTGGAGCGCTGAAGATTGCCGCCTCCTTCGAATCTCCATTGTCAACTTTCTGGACCAGCTTTCTCTGGTGATGCGAACCATGCAGCGCTTTGGGCCCCCCTGTGGCACGCTAAGCCAGGGCTGGGGAAAGGGTACTCTGATCTGGTGGCCCTTCCTAGACAGTGCATCCTTCCTAGGGCAGTGATTCCTGCACTAATTGCCTATTGTGGAGGCCTCATCTTTTGCCTATAATGGCCCTTAGGTGCTCAAGGTCCACTTGCATTGTTTGGTACTTAATGTTTCTTAACTACTGAAAATAAAATTGACCTATGATGAGTTTATTTTCAACTATAGCACCTTCAAAATTCTTGCCTTTGTCCTTAGATTGGAGGGTTCTGTGATTCAGATAGTCAAGTAGTACAGTGTAAGTGAAGATAATCTAAGAAATGGAGGAGGATAGGTCCTGTCTCTTATTCAGTATTAGCTACTATCAATATTTTGGAGTATTTTCTGAGTTTTGACTTCCCTGGTGGCTCAGACAGTAAAGCGTCTGTCTACAATGTGGGAGACCTGGGTTCGATCCCTGGGTCAGGAAGATTCCCTGGAGAAGGAAATGGCAACCCACTCCAGTACTCTTGCCTGGAAGATCCCATGGACGACAGAGCTTGGTGCAGGCCACTGTCCATGGGGTCGCAAAGAGTTGGGCATGACTGAGCAACTTCACTTTCACTTTTCTGAGTTTTATAGTTACATAGTAAACGTGTAACAATATTTGATATTGTGCAAGTTTAGCATTTTTCTTGGTATTGCTCATCTAACATCAACTTTTTTCTAGAAATTCTTCAAAATCATTATTGAATGTTTAAACTATTTTCAGTCTTTGCCATATTATAGTTAATGATTCAAGGGAACACTTGTATATAGATCTTTGCATGAATGATTAAGATTACAAGAAGTAGAATTAATTAAATATTTAAAGCTCTCAATCTGAAGTATGTGAAATTACTCTCCATAAAATACCCTCCCACCAGAATTCTGGTTTCCCCACATTAGTGTCACAATTGGGGTCTTCCCAGGTGGTGTAGCAGTAAAGAATCCACCTGCCAGTGTGGGAGGCACAACAGATGAGGGTTTGATCCCTGGGTCCAGAAGATACCCTGGAGGAGGAAATGGCAACCCAACTCCATTATTCTTGCCTGGGGAATCCCATGGATAGAGGAGCCTGGTGGGAGTCCATGGAGTCGCAGAGTCAGACACGATTGAGGGACTCAGCACTGCACAGGGGCACAATTGACTGCAATGCACTTGGGACAGTAAAGAGTTGGCAGACATGAAGGTGTTTGTTGGCCATAAAGCTCTAGACCATTTTGAACAGAGTGGGGACAAGGACCACCATGTTTATTAACAGGGTCCCAGTGCCTCCCATGGTGAGAAGAGGCTGAGGGCAGCCAGGGCAGAGATGGGGAGACTGGCATCCAGGCAAGAGACAAGGGCAGCTTGGACCAGTCAAGGGCAGTGGGGATGGGGAGAAGGGAGTGGCTTCTGAACATGTCTTGAAGGTGGAGCCACCTGGCCTCGTTGATGGATTGGACATGGCTGCCCTGGACCACCTCAGATCCTCAGAAACCCCACAAGGAGTCACCTTCCTCCCACAGATGGCATCCAGCTCAGGCGAAGTCCGACAGTCTCCCCACCTGCTTCCACCTGCCCTGAGAACGAAGCCACATGCCAACTCTGTTTCCCAACATTTAATTAGGAAAAAAAAATGACAGGGTCAAAGAAAACCTCATGCAGAAAAGAAAAAGGGGGCCAAATTGGGTTTGTAGGAGCATGGACTGGGGCCAGGTTCCTCCAAGGAGGCAGAAGAACAAAGGAGTAAGGCACTGCCACCTCTGCCCCTCAAGGCGTACGCAGGGCAGGGCAGTGGAGGGTGAGTGGTCTGGGGGGCGTGCAGACCCCGCAGATGGAGTTTGGCAGCAGGGCCCAGAGGAGGAGAGTCCAGTGCCCCCAGGCCCAGGTCTTGCCCTGGCAGGAGCCTGATTCAAGCTCTCCAGGCCTCAGAGAACACAGCCTGGGAGGAGACCCAGGCCCAGCCCAAGAAGTCTGGACAGGCTTCTGTTGTCAGCTGCAGGGGGACCCCCTCCAAAGAGCCGTAGTCTGAGGGCACCTTTGGAGCCTTGCCCATTCCGAGTGCTGCTGGTGTCCAGGCCCTCTCCTGGAGATGGGCAGGGGCAGCCAGGCGAAGGGGTGGGTCCAGAGGTGAGGCCAAGGCTGACCCTGTCCCAAGGAGAGCCGGAGGACTCAAGAAGAGGAGGTGAGAGAGGTTGGGACATCTAGGGCAGGGGTGGGTGGATAAGGGTGGGGCGTATTTACAGATGGAAAGGGTGAGTGAAGATAAATTAAATAAATAGGTGGTTGAGGCATAAATAGCAAGGAGGCCAGGGGCGCTCACCAGAATGGGCAGAGGGAGGGTGGGGGTATTGCTGCTGCTGTGGTGGGGGCTTGGTCCAGTCGCCCCCTCCCATGCAGGGCCCAAAGCAAGGCACTAATGAAGGGCCCCGGGCTATGGCAGGGGTGTCTTGGCCCGGTGCCACCAGATCCGAGGCTCAGCCTAGGACCCAGGCCCGAGATGCCCCCTGGACGGGAGACTGGCTCAGGTCTGAGACGCGCCTTTCTCTCCAGGTCAGCCGCCCTTAGCTGTTGCTGGACACGAGGCCGATGATCTGCTCCAGTTTCTGGCGCAGCTTGTGTTTCCGACAAGAGGCATCTCTGTCCAGGGCGCTAAGAACCTGGGAAGCAGGCCCGAGCTGGGCTCTCAGGGGCAGTAGGCCATTCCTCCCAGCCAAGACCCTGCTCCTTGGGGCAAGCTTGCCCCTCCCTCAGGCCTCAGGGTGTCCCTCCCTGCTGGCTGGGACCCTGGGCACATGGCCTCCGAACAGCCCCTCTTCGACCCCAAATCCTCCTCCAACCGCACAACTCTCATCCCTCCTCTCCAAGGCCAGCATGCAGCCCCATCCAAGGGTGATGTGGACTCGAGGCTCCCCTTTCCCATCCCCTGAAGACCCCCAATCCCACCCTAGACCTCTCCCATCCAAAGCAGCAGGCCTTCTCGGGCCTCATCTCTGTTGACCATGGGCAGCACCCATCACTCCTCCTGACACCTGGCAGGGGGTCCTCACGCATGTGTTCCAGGCCCATGTGGCACTTGGGGGGTGTCCCTCCCGACCCTCCTCAGACTCCGCAGCCAGCTCCCCTTCTGGCTCTGTCTCTAGCTGCCCAAGGACCCCCTTGGTGAGCTCATCCAGACTCAGGGCTCTCAGGCCTGTATCCAGCTGAGGTTTACCAGTTCTCATCTCCAACCAGGAGCCCAGTCCTAAAGCCCACCCTCTGGCTTCCCTGTCTACTGAGGCTCAAGTCACAAATCAGGCAGGTGGCCTGACCCTGCCCACCTCTGGCCCCACCCTGCGTTCCTGGCCCTTTACTTTCTCCCAACCAGAACTCGGTGCTTCAGCCAGTAGCTTCTCTTCTGGGTCCCTCACCTCCCCACATCTACAGAGTGTCATGTGTGCCATCCTGAGGGCTTGTTTGCAGGAGGAATTGAGAGTAATCCAAGAGCTGGTCTCCCTGACTCCCATCACACCCCTGCTTTTGCCACTGGCTGCACTCTCAAACTCAAGGGGCCTGCGGGGGTGGCACGCACCTCCTGACGGTACTTGGTGACGTAGAAATAGAGCTCACTGAGCGCACTCAGGACATTGAAGTCACTTGCGTGGAGACGGGACTGCTCCACCAGATACGCATCCATGTCCTGGTCACTGATGGATGCCATCTTGGCTATGTCCCGGTAGTACCTAATGGGATCCCGAAGAAGTCATGCTGGCAGCTGCTGCAAAGTCAAAGCCCTTGTCCTGGCTGCCAGGCCAGCCTCTGGGCCTTCTTCCTGAAGCTGGCCCTTCATTAATATGAGCCATCCTGGGCAGGGCCAGCTTCTACCCTCTCACTCAGTAGCCATGTCCCGTGGGTGTTGAGGCCCCCCACCCCCCACACACTGGGCCCACCTCTCCACCCAGCTCTTGTAGTTGGGGATGTCCTTGGCATAGAGCAGCTTGTTGGAGGGCGAGTCCTTGCCCAGGCGGTGCTCCGACGTGGAGCAGGAATCCATGAAGGTCTGGGCCACCACCGACAAGCAGGCGTCCGTGATGCTGCTCTTGTGGATGTCAAACACGAACTGCGGGTTCTTGATCACGTTCACCCAGAAGCGCAGGGGCAAGCTAGACAGAGGGACAAAGGCCCGCAGCTCCCCAGTTTCCCTGTGCCACACCCTCCTGTCTGCTCACCTCCACAGGCCCACAGGTGGCAAGATGACACACTGAGAGTTAGCAGCCTTTTCTTTAATTTTCAGCCTGACTTCAATCAGTGAGAAGAGGAAATGGCATTCTGGCCTTGGTGATCTCAGTATCCCCCCCACACACATTCATCCCCTGGACCAGGCTTCCAGGATCTCTGCACTGTGCCAACAGTATCACCAGGTGAGCAGCCAGGCCCAGACAGTCAAGGGCATCTCTGAGTGTGGAGAGCACTATCTGCATCCCAGCCACCCAAACTCCTGGCAGAGTGACAGACCCTTGTTCTCCCTACTCGGTGGCACCATCAATGCCAGGCCACTGTCCTCTCCTGCTGGGATGAGCAGTCCAGCCCCCAGCCCCCACTGTCACCCTGACCGAGGTCCCCAAGTACCAGCCAAGCCTCCTCTTCCCACCCAGCCCTGGAGGGCCAGCGCACAGTGGTACCAGTTGCTCTTCCAGGTGTGGCGCACGTCAGGATCACTGATCTGCCGCTGGTCGGCCTGCTCGTCCAGGAAGTCAAACATGTACTTAATGGCCAGTGGCAGGGCCGAGCCGCGGTGTGCTGTGCTGAACACGGTTTCGAAGAGGTCATCCACGAACTTTTGCAGTGTGCCCTGCAGGGCACAGCAAGGGCACCGGCTGACAGGGAGCCAAGGGGGAATGTTCCCACAGCAGGACAGATGGGGATGGAGAGGCCTGACAGTGGCTGGGGCTTCTCTACCCAGCTAACAACACCCTTCAAATAAGCCTGGCCTTGACCTCAAGGTGGTAGTTCCCATAGCCAAGGCTTTAAGACAGTCCCTTGGCATTGGAACAATCCAGTGGCCCCTTCCCCAGGCAGCCGGAGCCAGCCTGAGGGCCAAGTCCAGGACAGAAGGGACCCACACTCAGGCCAGGATGGCACAGGGCAGGCGCACCTTTGTGGCCAGCAGCCGTGTCAGGTAGATCTCTGAGACCATCTTGCTGCCACGGTCACCCTCTCGGTGGTCGGCATGGTCATGGTTCTTCACCAGGTGCCACAGCTTGGTGCCCGTCTCCTGGTCCGGGGTGATCATAGGCGCCCGAGAGCGGAGGCTGTCAGGGCTGCTGGCCGTGCGAAGCAAGCTCTCTGGGGTAGGGGATGGTGTGCCCCCTTAGGCCAATGGGCCAGCCACCACCATGGCTCTTGCCCCCTCTATCCCAGGACCCCCGCACTTCTAGGCTCTAAAGAGCCCAGACCTCTTGAGAGCAGGGTCCGGGAGGCTGCCAGAGCCAAGCTGGCTGCCTGGAGCAGGGGTTCCCCACCACGGCTGACACAACCTCAAAGGGCACAAGGGCAGCAGACGCCACCACACTGAGGACACTTACCATAGCGGCTGAGGGAACGGGTGAAGGTGAAGGAGTTGGCCATGTTATAGGCTGACACTTGTTTGGGCACCAGCGCCACCAAGGAACCGTCTGTCACCTGTAGATGCCAGGGAAAGAGAGGGGGCAATGCAGGAGGCTGAGAAGCCAAGGGGCCAACCCTGTGGGGATATGTGGAGCAGCTCCCACAGCTCCCAGAGGAGGGCCTGTATTGTGGGGGTGACAGAGAAGAGGGGGCCAGCATAGGGCCACAGCCCCAGAGGAGCACTGGTCATGGGTGGCCCTCCAGCTCCTCACCTGGTAGTGGGCCAGCGAGTTGACCCTCTTCCAGTCACACTCGATCTTGGTAGTGACGTCCTCGTCCTGGAGGATGACACGGGCCATGCGGCCCTGGCGCCACTCTGCAGGCCACAAACAGCTCAGTGTGGGGGGAGCATGAACAACAGCTATGGTACCAGGAGGTGCGGGGCAGGGGGGCCGGGAGGAGAGGGCAGGGGCCTCACCTAGGTCCATGTCCTCAGCTTTGGGGCGCTGGGAGTAAGGGGATGCCCTTGTACACAGCATCAAGCAGCTTGTCTTTGGCCTGGGTGATACTGTCACAGTTGAGCACCTTCACGGGCACCTGAGCGCTGCCCTCGCTCTCCGGGCACACACAGTGCAGGGTCTGAGGGGGTCGGGGGCCACACGGTGGGTCCTGGGTGAGGCTTCCCCACAGACCTGACATCCTGCCCACCTGACCACCCCCCCCACACCACGCACCAGCGTCTTATAGTCGATCTGCTGCCGGATGAGCTTGTCCTCACTCAGCGAATACCGCGCCTCACCCGTGATGGCGTCAATGGGGCCCTTCTCCATCTGCTGCTTGATGGCACAGTACAGCAGGAAGAGCGGCTCCCCAGCGCACTCCTGTGGGCAGGGCCGGGCATACAGTTGCCTGCCAGCCAGCTGGCAGTTTCCCCACCCTACAGCCCCCACCACCTGCCCTGTGAGCATGCACACCTTCAGAAACTTATGCAGAAGGAAGGTGAACCAATTGGTGAGCATCTTCTCAGCCACCGACTCAGTCCTGGAGAGAAAGGGGTGCTGGGGTCCTGGCCGGCAGGGGCCTCCCTAGGGGTGGGACCTGGCCAAGGCAGGGCTGGCCTAGGGGCTGGGGGAGGGGGACCCAGTACCTGCGCAGAAGCAGCTTCGGGTGGTTCTTGCTCTCAAGGTTCTTCTCGATGAGGTCCGCTAGCAGCTGCTTAGCAGGCCCGTGGCATAGTCGAGGCGGCTCTGCAGGGCCACCATGGTGAGGGAGGCCACGGTGCCCCGGTCACGCATGGAGAAGCTGCTCTGGGCCTCCAGGGTGTGGATGAAAGTGAGCACGAAGGCGCGGCTGTGCAGCAGCTGCCCGAAGAGACGCAGGGCCTTCTCAACGTGGGGGGGCTCTGGAGGCAACAGGGCATCTCAGAGAGCAGAGGTGACCCCGCGGATGACAGGGCAGGGGCAGACAATGGTGGGGGGAGTGTACGGGGTGGGGTGGGACTCACATCCAGCTCCTTAAGCACCGGGTGTGCCTCAATCCCTGGGAAGAGCACCCGAACGGCGTATGTCCGGTAGTCCAGGAAAGGGATCTGCACACCGTCCATGTGGTTCGTCCAACTCATTGATGTCTGTCTGCAGCTCAGCGAAGGCTGGGGAGGGCCGGTGGGGCAGAGTGAGCAGGGCAGGAGCGGGAGCCCCTGCGGCCTGCCCCACACCCCACCTCCACACAGGCACCTTCCTTGCACTCCAGGGCCACCCGGGACTCCAAATTGTCCATCTGGAGCTGGAGCCGCTTTAGCGTGCGGTCGGCATCCTGAGTCTTACGTTTGTAGGCAACCAGCACGGCAGTGATGGCCAGCAGCAGGAGGCTGCCCCCTACTGCCAGCCCTACCATGGCTGGCAGGGTCAGCGCGCGCTCGGCTGTGATGTGCAGGGTGCCCAGCCAGAACTCCAGACCGCCCACCAGCACCTGTGGGGACAGGCACACAGTGAGGCGAGCCCCACGCCTCCCCAGGCTGCCCTGGCCGCCTCCCTGCCCCATACCCACCATGACGGGCTGCCGGCCTGTCTGGCTGGGGGAGTCACAAAGGAGTTGCGTGTCAGAGACAGTGAGCGCACATGGCTGGCCCCCTATCAGCACCGTGTAGTTGAGGCGGGAGCTGCCAGCTGCCACGGGGATCAGATTCTTGCCCTGCACGCAGACACCCCAGTCAGCCAGGGCTCCCCCGACCCCAGCCCTCCTGCCCTTTGCTCCTGCCCCAGCGGCACCTTTAGCACTACGTGGGAGCCCGGTTTGATGTCCAGGACCCCAGAGGGCCCAAGAGGCTCAAAGCTGGGGTCAGGGTAGTAGGTGAAGGAGGACCGGTTGAGGGAGCGGGCAGTCTGCACGTGGTCCAGCAGGAAGCCAAACTCATCTGGGTGCTCGCCCTGGGCCTGCGGCTGGGGCTGCCCCAGGAAGATGCCAGGGGCTTTACACAGCATGGCAGTGTCATTGATCACCTGGCATGTCTGCAGGGACAAAGGCAAGCAGTACAGCACTTGAGGCCACAGCAGGCAGGGTGGCAGGGGTGAGACGGGGGGGGGTGCGCAGCTGGCACTCACGTTGGTGGTCTCGATGCCTCGGTACTTGGCCCCGGACCCGGGGCTCCTGGACCGTCAGCAAGTGGGTCCCACTCACGGTGATGGCAGTGCTTCCACTAGGGACAGGAGTGAGGGACTTCAGGGCTCCTCCCCAACTGCCCTGAGCATGGCCCTCTCTGCTTTCCCCATTGGAAGTGGAAGTGAAGTGAAAGTCACTCAGTTGTGTCCAACTCTCTGTGACCCCATGGACTATATAGTCCATGAATTCTTCAGGCCAGAATACTGGAGTGGGTAGCCTTTCCCTTCTCCAGGGGATCTTCCCAACCAAGTGGCCCTGGAGCCTCACTAACCCTGGGTCACCCAGTGGGTGCCAAGTGCCATGTGGTCATGGAGGAACCAGGCTCCCCTCTGCTGAGGAGGGCTCAGGTTCAGAGGGGGTGAAACTTGATGCCAGGTGCTCAGAGACCTGGTCCCCAGCATCCTCTCTTACTTGATGATGCTCCACGTGGGCTCGAGGCGTGTGACAGTGGGGTCCTGGGTGTAAGTGTAGACAACACCGGGACTGGAGATGTTGGCGCGGTCAATGGCCAGCGTGATGGGGGGCTTGGCTTGGGCCCAGGGTGGAGACAGGCGAGATGCACACGATGGCTTCAGCATCCCTCCTGAATCAGCAAGTGGAGACTTGGAGAGAGTGGCCCAGGGCTGCCCGCCGTCTGCCGGCCTGAGGCCCCAGCTCCCAAACAACCCACCGGACAAACTGGCACTCGCCATCTCTCACGATCACCATGACCCTGCTGCCGGCGTCCAGAGCCCTTCCAGAGATGGTGAGCCGCGTGCCCCCAGAGGCCGGGCCCCGACTGGGACTCACACGGTCAAACGTAGGTGTCTAAGGGAGAAGACGTCTTAAGGGGCAGGGGTGAGGCAGGGGGGCCAGGCTGCATGCTACCCCCAGGAAGCGATGGGAGAGGAAACAGGTAGGCAGCCCACCCACCACAAAGGTGTAAAGCTGCTCAGACTGCGTGCGGAAGTCAGCCGAACAGTCGCCAACACAGAGCTCTGCAGGCCCCGGTGGAGGGCTGGGTACCAATGACTCTTCCATCTCACAGACGATCCTGAGGGCAGGGTTTGAGAAGGTCAGGCCCTGGAGGCCAGCCCCCAGTGGGAGATGAGGCCTGGTGTCTGCCGGCTAGGCTGCACTCACCTCTCAGCACTGATATACTCAGCGGGGATGGAGTTGCAGCGCACGCCAGCCACCCGCAGGCCCACCTCTCGGGAGGTGAGGCCCAGGTTCTCACCCACGATGGTGATCCAGGTGCCCCCCTCCTTGGGCCCCATGACTGGGTGGATCTGCGGAGCAGGATGGGAGGCAGAAGGGTAAGCTGAGTTGGTGGGTGCCCAGAGGGCAGTGGGTGGAGGGGAGACCGACCTGGGCAATGCGAGGATGGCTGCAGCGAGCGCCCTTCTGGTTCGGGTGCATCCAGTTTGTCTTGGGGGCTGGGCAGTGGGCCCGCAGCTGGCACCTGTGCTCCGAGATGCACCAGCCACAGTTGAAGCGGGGGTCAGCCTTGAGGCAGAGGCCACAGCTGGGCCGCTGTGCCCAGCACTTGTACAAGAGGGCTGTGGGCACAGAGGGCATCGCTGGGGAGCAGTTATGGGCCCTGACAAAGGGTCCCCCTGTGGGACCCTGGCCCCCAGCTTGTGCCTATGCTGCCCCAGGAAGTGAGGTTCTCAGCCCCATCCCGCAGCTCACCTCGGAAGGTAGCAGGCTTGTCGATGGGGAAATCGCCATCCCAGACCACAGAGAAGTCCAGCTCGGTGTCACCATACTCATCACCTTCATAAGAATACTGGGAGAGAAGGACCCGTGTGATCCTCGTGAAGATGTGCAGACCACCCCCCAACCCTAGCTCAGGAATCCCCAGCAGGAGACTCAGAAGGTCCTCTGCCAGGATGAGCTGAGGCTTTCCGAAGAGTCTGCTGGGCACAGCCCAGACCCCCGAGACAGGCAGGGTGGGCCTCACCGAGGCATTCTGGCACTGCACGCTGCTGCTGTTGAAGCGCACGGCGGGCACCCGCTGATGCCGGCCCTGCACCCGGACCACGCACTCGTAGTTCTTCTGCCCCGACTGAGGCTGTGGCAGGTTCTTGGCCCGCAGGGTGAGGGGCTGCACAACGCCTACCGGGATCAGGAGGTCCCCGCTGGGCAGGATCTCAGGGCAACCCTAAGGGAGAACCCCCGCATTGAGGAGGCTCCAAGAAAACCCCAAGATGGAGGACAGCAAAGCCAGGGGCCAGCCTGCAGGGAGCCCGGCCCCCTCATGTGCGATGCCCGCCTCACCTCAGGGTTGCGCACCCTGCCCTCCTGGAAGGAACAGTCATGGGGCTGGCTGGTACACACGTGGCGGTACTTACACCACTGGCAGGGGTAAGGGCTGCTGACGCAGGACATGCACCTGGAGGGGAGAGGCTTCAGAAATCATGGAGGAGACCAAACCGGGCCCTTCACTGTCCCTCGCATGAGCCACACGGGAAGCCAAAGGAAAAAGGCGCCCACATCACAGCGAGCCACAGAGACGTGGGGACCGGGGGCAGGCCAGCTACTACTCACGACTGGAGGACACTGCAGTTGTAGAAGACGCAGTCGGCCCCAGCAAACCTCACACCGGTCTCCTTGGAGAGCAGCTGCAGCCGCACAGTGCGGGTGGCCCCTGCAGTGAGCCCACAGCACCCTGTGTGAGCCATGGACAGACAGCATCCCCCGCCCCCGCAGCCCCATCCACTGACCGTGCCCCCGGGTGAGAGCCTGGAGCTCCTGGAGGGAAGGCGAGGAGCAGCGTAAATCCCCGGAGGGCAGCAGGACGGCCTCACTCTGGGTCACCTCCTCGAAGGCACAGCTCACGCCCGCACTGAGGTCTGGCACGTTGCTCATGGCCACGGTCAGCTGCGGGAAGCCAAGGGCTTGGAGGACGGTCCACTGCAGCACGTGGGCGCCACACCCCTGCCATGTCACCGCCACGTCCCTCACCTGTACCCCAGGTGACGTCACCGACACGTTGTTGGGCCAGATGTGCACCTGGACACACTTGCTGAGCACCTCAGCGAAGCCATACGGGGCCACAGCACCTGGACAGGCCCCTTGGCGGCAGCATCTGTGTGGGGTCAAGCCAGGCCCATCCCACAGCTGCCCTGGGGGCCAGGAAGGGGGTGACGAGGGGGGCAGCCGGCCCAGCCTATGGTGCCAGACAACCACATGCCTCGGCTTCATCCCGAGGGCCCGAGAGACATCACTCGGGCCAGAGGTTCTGCTCATTAGCGGGAGAAAGTCAGAAGGGAGGGAAAGGGAGGCTACAAGGGCACAGCTGGTAGGGTGGGCATGCGGGAGAGGGCAGGCACCACAGCCCCCATCCATGGGCAGAACTGGGCAGGTCCTCACCTGTGCTGCAGCACGCACCAGCCACAGTGCGGGTCCCCCGAGCCCAAGCAGGCCGCGCAGCTCAGGTATTGCTCACAGGTCTCCACTGGGAGCTGGCTCACCTGGGCACAGCCAAGTTAGCATGTGCCACATCCTGCCCCCAGCCCACCCCGCCACCTGCCCCAGGCCCACCTGCTTCTCACTCAGCAGGTAGATGTGCCGGTGGTCAGGGCTGAAGAGCAGGTCGCGGAGTATGGGGCTGCCATCCACCACAGGCACCGTCTCGTACAAGTGAGCCTCCTGAGAGCTGTCAACACGTACCTGGGCCACAAGACCAGCCACCTGATGCCACAGCAGCAGCCCATATACCCGGGCAGGCTCTTCTGCAGCCAGGGGCCCAGCCTTGTCCCATCATAGACAGCCAGGGAAGGATGAGACCAAGGCTGCCCCCTGGAGGCTCTTGGGGGTGTCACAGCTGGTCCAAAAAGGCTCACAGGGCAGAGAGAGATGACCACACTTACGGCAGAAAGCAAAGAACTAAAGAGTCTCTTGATGAAAGTGAAAGAGCAGAGCGAAAAAGCTGGCTTAGATCTCAATATTCAAAAAACGAAGATCGTGACACCTTGTCCCATCACTTCATGGCAAATAGATGGGGAAACATTGGAAACAGTGACAGACTTTATTTTCTTAGGCTCTAAAATCACTGCAGATGGTGACTGCAGCCATGCAATTAAAAGATGCTTGCTCCTTGGAAGAAAAGCTATGACCAACCTAGACAGTGTATTAAAAAGCAGAGAAGTTACTTTGCCAACAAAAGTCCATCTAGTCAAAGCTATGGTTTTTCCAGTAGTCATGTATGGATGTGAGAGTTGGGCCATAAAGAAAGCTGAGACCCAAAGAATTAATGCTTTTGAGCTGTGGTGTTGAAGACTCTTAAGAGTCCCTTGGACTGAAAAGAGATCAAACCAGTCCATCCTATAGGAAATCAGTCCTGAATATTCATTGGGACGACTGATACTGAAGCTGAAACTCCAATCCTTCTGCCACCTGATGGGAAGAACTGACTCACTGGAAAAGACCCTGGTGTTGGGAAAGACTGAAGGTGGGAGGAGAAGGGGACAACAGAGGATGAGATGGTTGGATGGCATCACCGACTCAACAGACATGAGTCTGAATAAACTCTAGGAGTTGGTGATGGACAGGGAGGCCTGATATGCTACAGTCCATGGGGTCACAAAGAGTCAGACACGACTGGGTAACTGAACTGTAACTGTAGAGTTTGGGCATGGGGAAAAGGTGAGATTTATAGGGGAAGGGATTTTCGGGATGATGGCAATACCCTGGGATGAAAGAGTGTTCATGCCAGTGTAACTCTACAAATGTACCAAAATCACAGAGATGCTTTATATGAGGGTGGGAGTGTGACATGGGAGTTATACCTCAATAAAGCTGTGAGAAATGCAAAAGGACCTGGAGGGGAGTAGACTAGGCCCCCAAGAGTTCCCTGGCCACTCCAGACCTCCTAAGAACAGCCCGCATCTCCCAGGTGAGCACAAGGAGAAGTTGGTAGTTGGTCTGACTCCTTGTCCCTTTAGAAAATCTCAGACCTCCCAGCCCTGAAACAGAAGCAACCGCTGGGCCTATGAGGGGACAAGATGGCAAAGGCAGTCATGTTCACATTCGTTCCCTCATTCATTCAAGGAGGCTTCCCTAGTAGCTCAGTGGGTAAAGAATCTGCCTGCAATGCAGGAGACCGATTCGATCCCTGGGTCAGGAAGATCCCCTGGAGAAGGGAAAGGCAACCCACTCTAGTACTCTTGTCTGGAGAATTCCATGGACAGAGGACCTGGTGGGCTACAGTCCATGGAATTGCAGAGTTGGACCCAACTATGCGACTAACTTTCCTTTTCTTTCCTTTTTCTTTCAAGGAGGACCCAGCAACAATGGCTCCTGCTCTCCTGGCAGGGAAGCCCAGAGATAAGGACAGAGGCCTGGGTCTGCCATAGGAAGCCAGTGGTTCAGGCCACAGCAGGCAGTGGCACCGGTGAGCATGGGTGGCACAGGGGCACACAAGGCTTGCCTGCACAGTCTTGTCCCCACCCCTTGTTCTGCATCTCAGCCTGCCCTGATGCCCACAGGCTGATGCCCACCTTCTTGAGACTGCCACCGCGAGTGCCTATGAAGACCACAGAGTGCTGCTGGTAGGTGTAGGCGGCCACGCTGGTCATGCCATCGGTACTGTCATCTAGCAGGGGCAGCCCCTCGATCACGTGCAGTCCCCCCAGTGGCTGGTTCAACACCAGCCCACAGAAGTTTCCATTTATCTGCATGGGCTGGTGAAACAGGAGGGGCATGTGGGTCAGCTCACAGGCACCCACTGGACGTTGGCCACGAGATCCCACATTGTGGCAGGGAAGAGGACCCAGAACTCGTTCCTTGCTAGCCAAGACCAACCAACCATTAGTCCCGGGACCCCACAGGAAATGGGGGGATGAGAAAGGAGCTGGAGGAAGGTGAGCAGGCAGGAGTGGGGAGTAGACAGCAAGGCTTGGGAGGCTGCCACTGACGCAGAAGGTGAGGGGGCACCCACAAGATAGAGCTGGAGGAGCCAGCTGGGGACAGAGGGGCAGGAAGAGGAAAGGAGTAGTCCACAAACACAGTGTGCCCACCCAGAGGACTGGCAGGGAGGCAGGCTGGCAAGGAAAGAGAAGCTGCAAAGGCAGGGAGGGGATCACAGAGGGTGGGGGATTCTGGGCTAAGCTGCAAGATGGTCCAGGGAAGCATCTCCCAGGTAAGCAGGCCTGTCCAACCTGGGACAGGCCGGCAGCCTACTGGCTGCTGTGTGACCACCAGGGCTGGCCCCGCAGACCTGGGAAGGGGCAGAGGGTCTGGCGGAGGGGGTGGGGGGTGGGCAGGGGCTCACAGTGTTGATACAGGGCAGCTCCTTGTTCAGAAGCCAGGGCAGGGCCAGTGTGCCCTCCCCACGGTAGCAGGACTGGATGCGACGGCGGATGTGTGCATTGATGTTGCTGAGGGTAAAGAGGCAGAGGATGGTCTGCCGCGGTGGGCTGGCCCGGTTTTTCTGGCCCTGAGAGAAGACGGTGAAGAGGACATCTTCATCGGCTGGCACACCCAGGGCCTGGGCCAACAGCAGGCCGGGTTTGGCCAGGTGGGCGCTCTGCACCAGGCGGTACTCCACACCACGCCATGAGCAGCCAATGGGGAACTCCACGTATGAGTAGAACTCAGAGTCTCCTGAGCACATGCGCACAATCTTGGACGTGAAGAACTTCTCGCCTGCTGTGTCCAGCAGTGTCTGCTGAGTGTCCAGCTGCAGCGTCAGGAAGTACACAAAGGAGGCACTCACAAAGCCATAGACATAGTAGATGTCAAAGGCCGGGTACAGGGACAGCGTGTCTGAGGGGATCTTGATCTGTGAGGAGACGAACTCGTCCTGGTACACCTATGGAACAGGCGGGGGAGAGAGCCTGGGACAAGGCCAGGGTCCACCCGTGGCCTCCCCATCCGCGAGTGGCCGCTGCCACTCGCCCTGGCCTCGACCCCACAACAGGGTCCCCAAGGGGCTTCCATCACAACCCCCTGCCCATGCATGCACAGGACCCCAGGCCAGAAAGACTCCAGAGGGCAAGCCATGACCTGGCCCACCCTGCCATCCTCAGCAGCTTGTCCCGTCTGGGACCAATCAGGTCTCTTCCGGGGGCAGAGGCAGGACACATAAAGGCAGGAGGGCACAGGGCCTGGCTCTCCAGAGGGGGGCGAACAGAGGAGAGGGCAGGGGCCACCTGACGGCCAGTGGGGGCTCACCCACCAGACTGAACATGTCTACACCGTCCTCGTCCCGGATGAGCTTTCGGGAGCTCAGGGTGGGGAAGTACTCAGACTTGCCGTCCACAGCCGTGCCTACAAACAGCTTGCTGGGACCCTGGCCCTGCTCCACGATGACGCCAGCCATGGAGTCTGGCTCCTGGGCCCCTGACAGGTAGTGCTCCTTGCGGTGGTGGGGCTCACCCAGCTTGAAGAGGTCGTCCAGCCGCAAGAACTGGCAGATACCCTGCCAGATGCTGCCGCAGGCCACCAGGCGGCGGGCCGTATAGTCTATGAGCAGCAGCTTGTTCACATTGTCCACGGGTGCCAGCCGGTGGGCACACACGCGCATGCTGGGGGCGGGTAGCAGCGGGAGTTGTCCTCGACGGGCCCCGTGACGTGGACCCGCAGCTCGGTCAGATTGGGCGCCAGCTTGAAGATGTGGTTCACGGCGCCCACAAACACCTCCCCGGTCACCCGGTGCACAGCCAGGTGGGTGAGTGAGGTGTCCGTCACTGAGAAAACAGGGAAGGGCCCGTGGCTGCCCAGGGCCTGCCCGGCGGTCAGGAGGAACAGCAGGATGAAGATGGTGGGCATGGCTGGCGGCTGTCCCGGGGGATGGGCCTGGGGAGAGACAGCAGGGGCCAGTCAGAGGCCCACCCCCTGGCCTGACCTTGGGCCTCCAGCCGGCCAAGAACCATGGCCCAGAGGGTGGAGGCCGGTCACCTGCCACCGCACCAGGGCCCCAGATGGCAGCCCCAGCTGGGAAAGAGGAGGGGGCATCCGCCAGCATGCACGAGGGAGCTACAAGCGCAGGCAGGCTTGGGGACCATCAATCACCCCCCACCCACTGCTGGCAAGCAGCTGGGAGGCCTCGCCTCAGCTGGGCCACACCCAAGTGGGCCTCGGCGCCAGATGCTGAGAGAGGCAGGGTGGGAGGCCCTCCAGGAAGGAGAAGCTGAACAGCAGGTCCCAGGCCCGAGGGTGGCCAGCCACACACGGGCGCAACCCAATCATGGGCCACTCAAGGCCAGAGCCGCCTCGCACCCTAGTGGGGGGGTGGGGCCGGGGAGGAGACAAGGGAAAACGACCGCAAATGGGATGTTGGGGTGTCAGGACATCAGAGGTCTGAGGCATCAAAGCCTGAGCCCAAACAGCACCCAGGGACAACAATCCACCCTCTGCACCCCAGCTGCCTCCTTGCCCCAAGGGCCCCTGTCTTCCGGCTGACCAGGAGCCTGCGATCTGGTCTGTAGGCTGCCACACAAAAGCCGAGCGGTGCCGGCCCCCGCAGCAATGCACAGAGACAGACAGAAATCGGGCTCTGCCCAGGCACAACCAGATGGATGCCCAGGGCAGGGGTGCACGCAGCCCCCTCCAAAGCCAGATGGTAGCTGGCAAAGGGGTGAGGCAGCGTTGGCAAACACGGATGAGACTCTGGGAGACAAGCCTGGGGACCCCCAGGAGCAGTGCCGGGCTTGGCTGGGTCTTCACCCTGAGGCCACACCTAGCTCCAGGCAGCCAAGACAGCAGAGCCGTGTAGTGGCAGCCAACAGGGCAGGGCTCAGGGCCCCCTATTGGTGCCCAAGCCCCAAGGGAGACACAAGTTACCCCACCTTGGAGGGGGTGGCGGGGAACCAAACCAAGGCAGCCCATAAGAAATGGGGTGGGGGAGGGGGCAGATTGCATTTGCCAGAACCAGGAGCAGACCCAGCTTGGAACTGCTAAGTTTCAGCTCAAGACAGCTCGGCTCTCCCAGGCTCTTTTGTCAAGGTCTGCATCCTGGACCCTGAATGCCAGAACCAGAGAAGAAAGGAGGGCGGAGAAGGGGGGCGTCATTGCCACCCTCACCTCCTCCGCAGCGCACCAGAATACAAGCCTAAGAAGGAGAATGAACGGGACGGGACGGGTCGGGAGGGATACCTGGAGAGGCACACTGTGGAGCCCAAATGCCCGCTCCAAAGCACAGCCTGGAAGCAGGAGCCTCCGGCCAACCGAGCCTCTCTGCACCAGCCCTGCGGAGCCCGAGGATGCGGGCAGACCCTAGCAGAGACGAGGCTCTCGCACCCGCTCCCCGATGACCTGCGCTGTTCTGCCAGCCCAGGTTGCCCTGCCCCCATCCAGGGGCACCGCCCCCCCTCTGCCGCTCCACTCCCCCAGTGGACGGAGGCGCCGGGGCTGCTTCTCCACCACAAAGAGTCCCCATAGGGTAGAGGGCTGGCGGCGGGGCCGCTGAGCACTAAAGACCAGTAGGGCGGGCGCCCAAGAAGGCAGGGGCAGGGCCCGACCCCTGGGAGGCCAAGGCGAACGCCGGGGATGCCCGACCTCGGGGCGGATGAACAGGCTGGCCTCGCACGGGCGGCGGGAGCGAGGGGGGTGGTGGCAGGCACCTACCTGTCCCTCCGCCGCCGCCAGGTCCGGGTGGCCGCCTGTTGGCCACGTGGACGCGCCCTCGAGCCCCACGCCGCCCCGCTCGCGCGCCCTCGCTGCCTCATCCCGCGCGCCCGAGCCGCCGCTGCCGCCCACACTTTGGGGCCGGCCCGCGGACGCCGGGGCCTTTAAACTCGGACCGTACCACCGCGCCGGGCAGGGGTGCCCAGGAAGGGTCGAGCGGCAGTGCTCGCGGCCGTGGGGGCCGCCTCTCCCGAGCCACGGGAGAGGCCCAGCAGCGCAGTTCCGCCCCGGCGAGAGGCCGGGGTTCCCCCACCGCAGCGAGACGACCCTCCCGTCCCCTCGCGCAATGGCCACGTCCGGGGCGCGCGCCCCTCAGCCCGCCGCCTCCCGCCACCAGGGGACCCGCGCGCGCCCGCGCCACAACCTCTTCGGGCTCGGGGTGCGCGCGGGCCTCGGGGTCGCGCAGACGCCTCCCTGGCGCTCGGAGGCGTGCCCAAGGCCACCTGCCGCTGGTTCGCAGCACCACCCGCCCCACGTCGCACCCTGGTCACGATCCTACAGGCACACACAAGGCCGGAACTCGCGGTCCTGACCCAGGACACTCTCCTGGAGAAGGTCCACTAATCCGGAGGGCCTGCGTCTGATAACATCCACGAGGACTGAGGCTGTCTGCCTTTACCATCTGTTCCCTTCCCCAGTGGCTCTGAGTTGGAGATTTTCAGTCCCTTGGTTCCTTTTTCCTTTTCTTTTTATACAACTTTATTGACCTATAATTCATCTCATGTAAGTCCCTCATGTAAAGGGTAACATTCAATGACGTTTAATATATTCACACAAAGTTGGGCAACCATTCCTCCTGTTTGATTCCAAAACATTCTCATCACCCCCAAAGTAAATCTCTATATACCCTTTAGCCAGCAGCCCTCAGTCCACCCCGTATGAATTTTAGGATGGCTTTTCAGTTTCTGGAAAAAAAAAAAAAGCCAGTGGGAATTTTATACGGACTGAATTGAATCTGTAAATCAATTCGGAGAATGTTGCCATCTTAACAAGGCTTCCAAGATGGTGCTAGTGGTAAAAACCCGCCTGCCAATGCAAGAGACATAAGAGATGTGAGTTAGATCTCTGGATTGAGTAGACCACCATGGAGGAGGAAATGGCAACCCACTCCAGTATTCTTGCCTGTTGAATCCCACTGACAGAGGGACAAGAGGGACTCGTGGGCTACAGTCCATAGGGTCACAAAGAGTCAGACATAATGGAAGCGACTTAGCATGCACACACACACCATCTTAACAAGATCCTTTCCATCCATGAACTTGGGATGTTGTGATGATGAATTCATGTGTATTAATTTCAACTTGGCTAGGCTATAGTTGGCAATTATTTAATCAAACACTCATCTAGCTGTTGCTAGGAGAAATTTCGTAGGTGTGGGAACATCAACAATCAGTTGACTTTAAGTAAATTACACTCCATAATGTGGGTGAATCTTGTCCGCTCAATTGAAGGCCTTAAAAGCAAAAACTGAGGTTCCCTGGGAAAAGAGATATTCTGCCTCCAGACTGTAATGCAGAAGTCCTGCTTGAATCTGCAGCCTGCTGACCTGCCCTGCAAATTTTGGACTTGCCACCTTGTCAGCCCTCACAATCACATGAGCTAATTCCTTAAAATTAATCGTGTGTGTGTGTGTGTGTGTGTGTGTGTGTGTGTATCCTGTTCTGTTACTCCGGAGAACCCTGACTAAATAAATGTGTTTTCATTTATTTAGGTTTGCTTTATTTTCTTTCAGTGATATTGTCTAGTTTACAATGTACAAGTCTTGCATTTCTTTTTTTGATGATTTATGTGAATTTTTTTTCTTTTGCTTTACAGAATTTTGTTGTTTTTGGTCAAACCTCAACATGAATCAGCCATAGGTATATACATATATCCCCTCCCTTTTGAAACTCCCTCCCATCTCCCTACCTGTCCCACCCCTCTAGGTTGATACAGAGCCCCCGTTTGAGTTTCCTGAACCATACAGCAAATTCCTGTTGGCTACCTATTTTATGTGGAAGTACCTATTTTATATGGAAATCTTGCTATTTCTATTGTTAATTTATTCCTAAGTATTTTATTCTTTATGATGCTATTGTAAAACAGAATTGTTCATTGCTCAGGTATAGAAATACAGTTGATCATTGCTCAGGTATAGAAATACAATTGATTTTTGTGTAATGATGTTTCTTCCTGCAACTTTGCTGAACTCATTTATTAGCTCTACTGTTTTTTCCAGCACATGTAGTAAGATTTGCATATACAAGATTATGTCATCTGAGAATAGAGATAGTTTTATTTCTTCCTTTCCAATCTGGCTGGCTATATTGCCCTGGCCACAACCTCAGATATGCAGATGATACCACCCTTATGGCAAAAATCAAAGAGAAACTAAAGAGCCTCTTGTGAAAGAGGAGAGTGAAAAAGCTGGCTTAAAGCTCAACATATAATGCCATTCTCCCAAACACGTGTACAACCGTGGAGGATTCATGTTGATGTATGGCAAAACCAATACAATATTGTAAAGTAATTAGCCTCCAATTAAAATAAATAAATTTAAATTAAAAAAAAAAACTCAACATACAAAAACGAAGATCATGGCTCCTGGTCCTATCACTTCATGGCAAACAGATGGGGAAACAATGGACACAGTGACAGACTTTATTTCTGGGGGCTCCAAAATCACTGCAGATGGTGACTGCAGCCATAAAATTCAAAGACACTTGCCCTTGGAAGAAAAGCTATGACCAACCTAGACAGCGTATTAAAAATAGAGACATTATTTTGCCAACAAATATCTGTGTAGTCAAAGGTATGGTTTTTCCAGTAGTCATGTATAGATGTGTGAGTTTGACCATAAAGAAGTCTGAGTGTCAAATAATTGATACTTTTGAACTGTGGTGTTGGAAAAGACTCTTAAGAGTCCTTCAGACTGCAAGGAGATCAAACCAGTCAATCCTAAAGGAAATCAATCCTGAATATTCATTGGAAGGACTGATGCTGAAGCTGAAGATCCAATCCTTTGACCACCTGATGCGAAGAACTGACTCATTGGAAAAGACCTGGATGCTGGGAAAGATTGAAGGCAGGAGGAGAAGGGGACAACAGAGGACGAGATGGTTGGATGGCATCACCAACTCGATGGATATGAGTTTGAGCAAGCTCTGGGAATTGGCAATGGACAGGGAAGCCTGGTGTGCTGCAGTCCATGGGGTCGCAAAGAGTTGGACACAACTGAGCAACTGAACTGAACACTCTCCAATCAAATGTTGGATAGAAGTGGGCATTTTCTTTTAACTTTATAATTTGAAAGTATTCCAGACTTACGGAAAAGATATAAGAAATGTACAGAAAGCTCCCATGTACCCTTAGCTCACATTCACCAAGAGTTCATATTTTGTTCCATTTGCTTTCTCATTCTCTTTGTCTTTTGTGGGTGCATATATTTTTATTTCATATATTAGAATAACATTTTCTCAGGCTTCCTTGGTGGCTCAGTGGTAAAGAATCCACTTGCCAATGCAGGAGACATGGGTTTGATCTCTGGTCCAGGAAGATCCCACATACCTCAGAGCAACTAGCCCCATGTGCCACAACTATTGGGCCTGTGCTCTAGAGCTCAGAAGCCACAACTATTGTAAATCACGCACCCTAGAGCCCATGCTCCACAACAAGAGAAAAGCCACTGCAATGAGAAGTTTGTGCAGCAGCAAAGACCCAGCACAGCCAAAAACAAAGAAGTAAAAGAAGAACAAAAACCTATGAGGCTGATACTCTGAAAAAATTATAATAAAAATATTTTCTCAACTATGTCTAACTTGCATACAGCTTATCCCTCATGGGCTTCCCTGGTGGTTCAGAGGTTAAAGCGTCTGCCTGGAATGCAGGAGACCCAGGTTCGATCCCTGGGTCAGGAAGATCCCCTGGAGAAGGAAACGGCAACCCACTCCAGTACTCTTGCTTGGAGAATCCCATGGAGGGAGGAGCCTGGTAGGCTACAGTCCATGGGGTCGCAAAGAGTCGGACACGACTGAGCGACTTCACTTATACCTTAACCCCTAAATACTTCCTTCTGTGTTTCATAACTATAGCATAATTGGCTTCCCTGGTGGCTCAGCTCATAAAGAACCCGTCTGCAATGCAGGAGAACTGGGTTCCATCCCTGGGTTGGAAAGATCCCCTGGAGAAGGGAAAGGCTACCCACTCCAGTATTCTGGCCTGGAGAATTCCATGGACTGTATAGTCCATGGGGTCACAAAAGACATGACTGAGTGACTTTCACTCACTCACTCACAGCATAATTACTGTACTATAATAATTATAGCCTCTTACATAACCATAGTATAACTCTTCAACATCAGAAATGTTAATGTTGATATGATGATATTATTTTATCTAAGGTCTTATTAAAATTTCACCAATTGTCCCCATGATGTCCTTTATAGTTTTGTTTTCCTGATCCAGGATCCAATCTAGAACCCCACATGGCATTTCATTCTCATGTCTCATTGGCCCCCTTTAATCTGGAAGACTCCTGCTTTTCTTGGCCTTTCATGACATGGAAATTTTGAAGAGTGCAGGCCAGGTATTTGGTGGACCGTCCTCAGGTTGCATTTGTCTGTTTTCTTAGGGCAAGATTCGGGCTGTGTGTGGTGGAAGATTACCAGGCCCTCTCTGTGGTTCTTATCAAGAGGCAAGTGTTATTGTTTTGTCCCTTCGTTGTGATGTTAACTTTAAACATTTGGTTAAGGTGGTAACTACCAGTATCTCAATAGGCTTCCCTGATAGTTCAGTTGGTAAAGAATCTGCCCACAGTGTGGGAGACCTGGGTTCGATCCCTGGGTGGGGAAGATCCCCTGGAAAGGGAAAGGCTACCCAGTCCAGTATTCTTCCCTGGAGAAGTCCATGGACAGAGGAGCCTAGTGGGCTACAGTCCATGGGGTCACAAAGAGTCGGACACAACTTTCACTTTCATAGTTGCTCAGTTCCAAACCTCAAGATGATGGTTACAAAACAGTGCTTTTTCTCCCTTCATGATCCCTCCTACTCAATGGCATCCTTTCAGAAAGAATTCGTTTATCTATCTATATATACATTATCTGTGTGGACTTATGGATCTGGATTTTATTTGATGGATTGTAATCCATTAATTTTTTTTTTTATCACACTACATGGAATGCAGGATCTTATTAATAGTTCCCTGTGCTGTGTGTGCTAAGTCGCTTCAGTCATGTCTGACTCTGTATTCTCCAGGGAAGAATACTGTAGTGGGTTGTCATGCCCTCCTTCAGGGGATCGTGCCAACCCACTGATTGAACCCACGTCTCCTGCATTGGCAGGCGGGTTCTTTACCACTAGGGCCACCTGGGAAACCCCTACACACAGGCTATATATATTTTAAAAATCCTGAATACATACTGATGCCCCCCACTCCAATTCCACAGCAAAACTTCCTAGCCTTTCCCCAGTGTATATTCGTATCTCCCTTCAGCATTGGGAGACCTGGCTCCCAACACCACTGACGTATTGACTCATTTGCTTGATCCTCCAATAATGCATAGAGAGCACTTTAGAATCAAGTATTTGTCCCTAGGACAAACAAACCTACTAAGAGGGGTCTGGAATTTCCTTGCAGGATTTTTGTTGTTTGGTTTCTTTTGTCTTAAAACTGAAGGTATAAAGTAAAAGTGCTGTGTTTAAACACCGTTTGCAGGGACTTCCCCTTGTGGTCCAGTGGCTAAGACTCCATGCTTCCAATGTAGGGCACCCAGGTTCGATCTGTGGTCAGGGAACTAAGATCCCACATGCCGTGCAGCACAACAAAGAAATTGGGATGTTTTTCTAACTTTTATTGATTTGCAGGAGTTTCTGTATGTCTGTGTGAATGTGTTCTGGATACCACCCCTCTGTCATAAAAATATTTTCTTTTCTCAAATCTACTGGCTTGTATTTTCATTTTCATATCTTTTAAAGAGCAAAAGTTTGCATTTTTGTGAACTCTGATATATCAGTTTTTCTTTTTATGATTATTTTTTCTATCTTGTGCAAGAAAACTTTGCCCAGATTGCCTAGAGGAAGGTTACAGATTTTCCCCCTTGTTTCATTTATATGCTTTTTTAGTTTTAGCTTTTACTTTTAGGTCTACAACCCATGTCAAAATCATTTTTCTCCATTGTCTAAGTAAGGGGTGTTTGTTTCCTGTGGCTGTCAAAACAAAGTTCCACAAACTGAGTAGCTAAAACAACAGACATTTCTCTCCTTTTTTAACCCCTACCCCCTCTTCTCTCCTTTTGAGGTGATAAAATTCTTCTGGGAGTAGATAGAGGTAATGGCTTCACAACATTATGAAATGTACTCAGTGCCACTGAAATGTGCATTTTTAAATGGTTAATGGTTATTTTTATGTTATGTGAATTTTCCTCAGTTGAAAAAAAAATCCCCCAGTGAGAGACCACATGTGCCATCTCAGATTGCATAGGTGTCCCCCTCTTTGGGAGTGACAATACTGTGTTGGTGAAGCTGGGGAGCCAGGATTCTCACTCAGTGATCATGCTACAAAATGGGAGGGGGTGTAAGGAGAAAAATCTATCACTCTCTGGAAACTTAATTATGCCTTCCCTGGTGATCCAGTGATTAAGACTCAGTGCTTCCACCACAGGGAGCGTGGGTTCAATCCTTGGGCAGAGAACTAGGAATCCTTCAAGCTGCACAGAGGCAGAGGCTGTTGTGAAATGTCTTTTTATTTGACCACGTTGGGTTTTCGTTGCATCACGCGTCCCTCAGAAACCATCCAGCCCTGGGTGAGCTGCTAAACGGCTCCCTCTCCGCAGGAAGCCACTCTTCTGATGGCTTCTCAAAGAGGGCAGGAGAAGGTTGGTGCAGGCCAGAGTATTCCCTCTCTGGGGTTTCCAGAACCCCACAAAAGGCCCCATTGACTTTCTCAGAGTTGTCCCCCACATCCAGGGCTTAGGGCCAGGCCTGCCCACCCTTCCCCACTGTGCCCCTGCCCCAGACACAGGGTGAGGAAGCCCAAGTAACAGCCCCTAGCTGCCAGATGGGCCTCCCCAAGCCAGGGCTGACAGGGCCCTGCCACAGACGAGGAGGGCAAGGGAGACTGCACTGGGCAGAGCCCACCACTACCATCAGTTCTGCCCATCGGCCTGGGGAGGTGGGACCAGACCCAGAACTGGGATGTTCACCACCGGCTGGGGGCTATCTGCTGCCCTTTCCAGGCAAAGTTAAGAAGGTGGTCAGCTTACCTTCCTCAGCCTCCTGGAGCTGGGTCCGGGGGAATTAGGAGTTGGCAGGGGCCACTGAGGTGGGGCACGAATGACACCCTCAAGCCGGGGCCCGCCCTCCTGGGGGCGATGAGAGCGGCCAGCTCCAGGGCAGTGTGTGCAGAACTTGCCAGGGTGAGGTGGGCAAGCAGTGGGTACAGGGCACCCACAGTGGCCTTCCTGTGTCAGCACTGGAGAGAAATGCTGTGATGGGGACACAGGGCGGCTGGGAGCCACAGGACAGCTATGGCCCTTAACGGAACGGGCCGCTGGGAGACACAAAGGAGACCGAGGGGCCTGAGTGGGCAGCACAGGGAGAAATGGCCTTCCTACCCACATAGGGGTTGCGGTGGGGACAGGCTGGCTACAGGGACAGCTGGGCCTGCCTAGGCCCCCAGTGAATCACAAGTGCCCCCTCCTGCCTCCACCGATTCACATCTCCACCCCATCTCCTTCCACCCTCAAATCCCCGAAAAACACACTTTCTTGCAAGACACAGAAAGCAGAGATACTGTATAATTCTGTTAATCGAAACTTCCAGAATAAGCAAATCCAAACAGACAGAAATAGACTAAGGGATGTGAGGGGCTGGCTGCTAATGGATGTGGGGTCTCCTTCAGGGATGATTCACAATACTGTGAATGTACACAATACCCCTGGTGTGGTATACTTTCACATGGTCACAACGGTGAATTTCATTGTATGTGAATTTTAAGTCTATCAAAAAAAGTTTTTAGACAAAACACACATCGGGTGATCCAAGTGTCATGAAAGAAACAGGCAGGAACCAACAGCGCCAGGGCAGGGGCTGAGCAGGTCCAATCCCATCTCAGGAGCAGGGAGCCGGGCGCCCGGAGTCCTGGGGACCAGAGAAGGGGACCGCAGGGAGCCGGGGCCACACTGCCACCACGTCATCGGATCTGGTGCGGGACGAGAGGACAGAGGAGGAGAGCTGAGCGGAGTGGGGCTGGGTGGGCCTCCAGTCTGCCAGCCCAGCTGGGCTTCCACCCTGCACTCCAGGGCTTCCATACCGTGTACTTGTCCCACTTCTTCTCGGGGTCGTAGGGCTCCCAGCGGCTGGCAGGAAAGATGTGCTTGTTTTTCTCATACCAGCTCCGCAGCACCACCTTGCCTGCATGCGACTGAGGACGGGAAGAGGCCCAGATGCTGCGGCTCAGGGCTGCTGGATGCCCGCCCCCTCCTCCCTGCCCTGGCAGGCCCCAAGCATACCTCATCCTTCTCCACGGTGGCGTCACTGAGCAGCCTCACATCATCATGAACGTCAAAATTGAAGAGAGGCCCTGCAGGGGCAAGGGTCCAGAACCCCCCTCTCAGCTGCCACCCTACAACAGGGGCAAGCTCAGGGAGGAGGGCACGGCCGGGCGCACTCACCACTTTTCCCTCTAGCCTTGGTGACGATGAAGTCGTAGAAGCTGTGGTGCTACAAGCCGAGCACAGCAAAGTGACAGTGGATGACTCATTTTGGTGTCTTGCAGCTAGCTGCCTGCAAGCCCGGCTCCGACCCTGCCCACCCGAGCCAAACACCTAGAGTAGGAGGGGCCCCCTCGAATTCCCTGGGTATACCAAAGCCTGAGACCCTCCCTACCACCCCGCCTGGGGCTGCAAGGATACAGAAGGGACTAACGTGGGGTATGATTAAGTCCTCCTTGATGTACATGAGCTGCTCCACCCCTGCTGATCTGAGGAAGAAAAGATAAGGAAGCTGCTGGCCAAGGATACCAGGCACCAGGGCCAGAGGCCTGTGAGGCTAGCAGGCAGCCTAGTCTGGAAGGCACTTCCTATCCCAGCCCCCCATGGGGAGAGGGATGGAAAAAGGGGCCTGAACTCCTTTCCCGGGAGCACAGTGCCCAGCATGCCACAAGCAGGAGCTGCCACTTGGGGGTCCCTGGTGCCAGGCTGAGGCTGCAGAATCTGGTGCACATGCTCACATGTACTCACACGCCCACACAGCCCCACCTGAGTTCGCTGAAATCTTTGCGCAGGATCTCAAGTGCCTTCTGCAGGAATTGCTGCATCGTGTTGCCCTTCTTCATCTGTATGAACAGGCATGCAAGAAACCAAGAGGTTGGGAAAGGAAGATGGAAGCCCAGAAGGGGGCCCTCGAGAAGATGGGGATGCCCAGAACACTCACTGCCCCGTTCCCTGCTCCCCCAGGCCACTCATGCCAAAGGGTCTGTGGGCTTTGTTAGGACTGACAGTTCCTTCCCACTGGAAGGCTGGGCCCAAGAGCAAGGGAAATGGGGCACACGCTTCACATCACCTACCTTGACTGTGCGCCGGTGCCCAGAGCCATCCCAGTAACTGAAGGTGATCTCAATCTCCTCACCTACAAGACAGACCTGCTGCTTGGCCTCCAGACCCCCGCCAGCTCCCTGGGGCTCAGGGCACTGCCCAGAGTAGTGTTCACAGGAAAGCAGGCATGGCCCCCACCCCGGGCTGCACGCCTCCCACTCCAGGAGCTCTCACTCTTAATCTTCTCCTGCTTGGCTTCCCACTCTTGCCGTAGCTCCTCCCGGAGCCGATTCTCCTCCTCCTGGAAGAGAAGTGAGCAAAGAGGGAGGCCCAGGGCTGCTCAGGGGGCACGTGTGGCCCCCGCTTCCTGACTGAAAGCCTCTGCCAGGGTCACACTGCCTTTACCTCCCGGTCTCGGTCAGGCAAGAAGCTTGTGTCCACATCTGGGTTCTTCCCCCATTTTCCTCTTCTTTGTGGTGATCTCTGGAGCAAAAGAAGACACAAGAAGTCAACACTATGATGGCCTTTGCCTCAGGGGGGGCGACTGTATCAACTCTATCAACTGTCAGAGGAAGGATGTCATGCCACGTCACATGATCTCTGGAAAAATCCACAGCACAGTCGTGAAAGAACAAGAGTACAGAAGGCCAAGAATGTCTTCACAGGATTATGAAAATGGTTTTGACTTCACAGACCTCTCCAAAGGGTCTCAGAGACCCTAGGATCACTGGATCACTCTTTGAGAACAGCCAACCTAGATGAGTCCACACTCCAGGGCAAGGGTTCCAGAGCCTGGACAACTTACAAAAATTCCACACCGGGGACTTCCCTGGTGGTCCAGTGGCTATGACTCCGTGCTCTCAATGCAAAAGGCCTAGGTTCGATCTTTGGTCAAGGAACTAGATTCCACATGCCACAACTAAGAGTTTGCATGGCACAGCTAAGAGTTCACATGCTGCAACTAGAGATGCCATAAGAAAGACCCAGCACAGCCAAATAAAAAAAATATTTTTAAAAATTCTACACTGGGTAGCAACGGCCAGGCCCCCAAAACAAAATATCCAGGGAGAGGGGAAGCACCCACAAAGCCCCAATGACACACAGTGAGGTTGAAAGCCTCCCTCTAGACCTGTGGTGTCCCAAAGGTAGCCTCTGCTACACAGATGCAGCTAACACCCAATGCAACTGACCTGCCAATGGGAATGTTTTAGACACCAAATACTTAATGTTACTAAATAGTACAAAGACTATCCCAGGGTTTCCCCCAAGAGGCTGGCAGGCTCTTTGCTCTTTCTCCTGACACCACTGGCTGCTCCCCTCAAAGCTGTCCCTGTGCCAACCCCTGCCTCGGCTTTACCATACGGATCCCAGACCATTAGGCTTTCTAACCATCCACCCCCCTCCAGGCCTGCAGCTGCACCCTCTCTAGCCCTAAAATGTGTGCACTCCCGCTGGCTCCATTTCTGGACACACTCATCTCTCAACTCTACACACCTCCCGACTCCCCACATTCTGGGTGCTAATGAAATTCCCCTCACCCTGAAGGCCCAACTCAAATCATCCCCTTTCCCATGGCCCCAGCGGGGTGCATGGTTTCCTGTGTGACTCCTACCAGGACAGAGATGGTACCCAGTGTCTGTCTGTCTGCCTTGGTCCTAGCCCATCTGCAAGTGGGTGCTCGGCACACAGGAGCCCCGTGGCGTCTTAGTTCTTGCTCACCAGCCTTCCCAAGTCTTCCCTGTTACCCCCTGTTCCCTTGGGCAAGAGCTGCTCTGTCCAATTAGCAGCCACTTAATGTCTATGGTTGTCAATTTACACTGAAATTATTAACAGTTTGGTGCCCCAGTAACATGAGCCCCACACCTCCACCAAGGGACTGCATACCCGGTTCCCACTCAGTCTGCCACCAGAAAGCAAGCCCTCCACTCAGCTTTGCCACAGTGAAGACGGGTCTCTCTCTCTCCTGCCCCAGCTTCTGAGGTTCAAGGCCCCAAATGTGGTGAGCAGTCAAGATTGTTGGTGGATATACTTCTTCACTCGAGACCCAGAAGCCAGGACAGAGCTCTGCCCGCTGAACCCATCCCCCAGCCTGCCCTCACCTTCCCTTTCCAGCTCCTCCTCGTCCATGGCCACCACCTCCTCCTCCTCCTCGCCTGCCTCCTCTTCTTCCTCCAGGGTGAAGGACAAGCTGGAGATCTTCCGCTTGGCCTCCTTCTTGCGCTCCTTTTCTCGCAGCTTCTCCAGCTTACTGCCAAGGCACGGGTGGCTACCATGCACGTCCCCACCCCCAAGGCCCATTTCCCAACCTAGAGCCACCTGTGTGCTCAGTGTAGGGCAGGTCCCAGAGTCCTATCGCCCTGGGTCCCTTCATGTTCACCAGCAGGGCTCTGATGATCAAAAGGCACCCCCACCTCCCAGCTTCCACAAGCAGGAACTGCCTCACCCGCCCCCAAACACGAGCTCCATCTGGAGGGGAGGACCCACAGCTGCAGCTCCTTCGACTGCTCCTTCTTGGCAAGTTGCTTCTCCCGCTCCTTCACCAGCGCCTCCTGCTTAGCCTTCATGTCGTTCAGGGTCACAAGACCTGCGAGTTTAGGAGACAGGGTGGGTGAAAGGTGGTCACCCAGAGTGAACCACGAAGCGGGCCTCAGGCCAGGAGTGGGGGCATGAACGCTTTGCGTACCCACAGTGCTGGACTTGAGCTCGGCCTCCACGGCATCGTAGTGTGCAGAGAACTTCTTGTCAATGTTGGACTTCATTATGTTCTCCTGCCCAGGAGGCAGAGCAGTGATGATGGCCACCTGCCACCCCATAGTGGAAGTGGGGACCTGAGTTCTCATCCCAAATGAGTCCCTAGACTGTGATGTGGCCTTGGGAAAGACACGGCCCCTTTGCCTGATGGGAGGGTCCCACGGGGCTGTGAGAGGCTCTTTCAAGTGTCGAGGCAGCCAAGTAGGGTGGTTTCCCTGCACTGTTCTGGTCCATCCACATGTCCTGCTCACTCAGTAGTCTGGAGCCGTGGGTCCTACCTGCTTTTGTAGTTTTTCACAACCAGCTCTTGAGCTGAAGCTCTGGAGACCCAAGACAAGGAGTGACAAGAGAAGTGGAGAGCAGCTGGGGGCCTAGACCCTCACTGAGCAGTGTGGCTCCCTCATGAGGGCCCCTTGCTCCAGGCCTGCCTCATCCCACTGCATACCACTGTATGGACCTCCACAGAGAGATGGACCTCCGTCTGGCCACACAGCAACAGCCGGGTTGGGGCTTGAGTGTAAACTGAGGCAGCAGTCGGGCCTCAGCGTGCAGCCACTTCACGGTTGTCGCGGGACCCAAGGCCCCCAAAGACCTAAGTAGGGTGGCCCACCACCAGCGGCCACTCACAGAAGCCCTTAGTGAACCGCTAACACCTAGGACCCTCCTGCCTGCCTGTGTTAGTTGAAACGGGTTCAGTGGCCGGCAGAGTGGTTGGGGCCCGCCCTTCCGGAGAGCCACTGAACCTGGGCAGAGGCCTGACTCTTGGGGCTGAGGAGCCAGAGAGACAGGATGCTCTGTACCCTCGAGAGTCGCTCCTATTGCCACAAATGGAACCACTGAATATGGCTCCTTCCTGTTGCAGGCTTGTCACAACCTAGCTCGCCTCAGCCTTCAGGGCCCATTTTACAGAGGAGCAGACTGTCCCTGGCCCGCTTCCGCCCCTTGTGGGAGATAGGCGAGCAACGTTCTCACCCCAACCCGCCGCCCGCACTCCAGTCCTGCCACCTAGGGTTGCGCGAGGTCCCAGGGAGTCGGGGCGGCGGTTCGATCGCCTGCTTTGAGGGGCCCCGGCCCGGCCCGCACCTCAGCAATCCTCTGCTTCATCTGCTCCATCTGCTCGCGCTGCTTCTCCCGCTTCTTCATGAGGTGCATGGCGCGGCCCGCCTCGCTAGCAGCACCCTTGTACTGAGCCATGGCGGCGGCGACGGCGAAGACGGACTGGCTGGGGCTCCGGGCTAAATCGGCCGTGGAGACGGCGGCTCAGTCAGCTGACGCCCGCGCCTTGACGTCAGCCACCAGCGGTCGCGCAGCCGCCTCGCCCCGTCCCGCCTCGACACGTGACCACCGGTCCCCCTGCCCCCTAGTGGCCCCCGCCCCGCCGGCCCTCGGAGACTGGATGATCCCGCTCTTCCTAGCTTGCCCATCAGTTTCACAATAAGCCCTGGCCTGAGGCTGGGTCCCGTCTTACTTCCTTCTGTTGACCTCAAGGCTGCCCCCCACCCCAGACCCTTCACTTCTTCAGTGTTGATCTAAGGGTAGATCCCCTCAGTCCCCTTGCTGCCTCCCTGCCTAAAGCCCCCTCTGGTTACTTCTGCATCCTCATTTTGACTCCCCTCCCAGGACTGGCCCCAGTCGTTTCCCCAGGCCACAAGACTAGGCCTGAGTCCCCTCTGCCTCCTCCTCCTCCTTCTTGGCCTGAAGGCAGGAGCCCTGTGCCTCTGCTTCCACTACCTCAAACCCCACCCCAGGCCGGACCCGTCTCCCATTTCCCTCACGTTGACCCCCAAGGGTTGGAGTCCTGATGTCAGTACTAGCTCAATGTGTGGCCTTGGGCAGGGTGATGTGACCTGCTCCCTTCAGTTCAGGGGCTCTGCAATTCCTTGATGAAGTCACCTTTTATAGCCATTGGGAACAAAGCTAACGATGTGCAGTCCCAAGCCTGTGTAGGAGAGCAGGGCTGCCCAGGGAGCCAAGGCCCTGGCCTGAAAACAGCTTTGAGAAGAAAAAACTAAAGATCTAGGCTCAGATTTCAACACAGTTTTATTGGGAGAGTTTGTTTTCTGTGAAATACACTAGAGGATGGGGAAAGGGACACATTCACTTTGCAAGATAAGGATTTCCCACCACTAATGGGAAGGAATAGGGCAGGCAGGGCACAGGGGATTTGGATCCATTTTCCCACCTCCTTCTGCTTTGTTCACACGTCATTTCTCTCTCAGCCAGTACCAGCGGACACAAAGACAAGAAACAAAAACAAGGTCAACCTCCAACCGGGCCACACCCAAGCCCTCTCCCTTCCCAAGCTGCGCCAGGGTTGCCAGGGTCAGGCGGGCCCAGCCAGGGTAGCTGTTCCACAGCCTCAGGGCATACCGCAAGGCTGCGGAGGACAGGGCTCCTTTCTCACACAAGGTGGGCCAAAGTTAATAAATTAGAATAAATTATGGGGGTGGACTAGGGAAAGGAATGTAACTTTGTGCTGGGAGGGCCCCTTCTTTCCAACAGACTAGAGTTGGTGGGGGAGGCAGGGGGCATCTCCAAAGGCCACTACAGTAGGAGTAAGAGCAATGGGGGCAGAAGTCAGCTTTCCTCCACGTTCTTCCCAAACAGAGCAGAATTAGGGGTGGGGGGAAGATGCACACACAAGGAGAGGAACCCCTTTTCCCAGGATAAGGAAGGGCCAAGAAGGAGGATACTAACCAACCCCACCCCCCACCCCCCGTCTCCCAAACCATCACTAAGGTTAAGGATTTGGTCAGTGAATCAATGAGGTGGGTGACAGGAATGCGGTAGGGGAAGCAGAAGATGTTGGAAACAGGGACGCCCAGCCACACCCGTCTCCCCCAGCCTTCAGGGAGAACTGACTCAGGTTGGGGGAGAGGGCACCAGGGGCTGGGCTAGGGGTCAGCCATCACTGGTCAGCTTCCCCAAAGACATCATTCTGTTTGCGCTTCATGTTCTCAAAGTCAAAGGCGGAGCCTGCCATGCGCTTGTAGATGTCTTTGATGTCGTTGCAGGTTGTCTCAAAGTGTGTGGTGGCATCGTAGGAGCAGGAACAGAACACCTGGAAACAGCCAGCACCCAGGGCCCAAGGTGAGCGGGGCAGGGGCCCTGGGCTGGCAGCCAGGAGCTGGGGCCGGGACAGGCTGCTTAATTACCTGGCTCTCGGAACCATCATCGATGGGCTCGTACAAGTCACTGATGGCCACAAACCTGAGGGAGAGATGGAGGGACTGAAACAGGTGTCAGGATCAGCCTTGCCCTCCCTGATGTCCGCCCTCCAGCTCCCTGGCTCCCTTCCTCCCCCCAGCTCCAGCCCCAGCCCCCCAGCCCCTCACTTCTGGTCAATGGGCTCCAGCAGCTCCAGGGCCGGCTCAACCTCCTTTTCGGGATCTGTGGTCTCCACTGTGGTGCTGGCGATGGCAATGTACTTGCCCTGCGCAGCCACGTTGTGTGCATAGGAGATCATGCACACGTAGATATCTGCCCACAAGAAAGGCTCCATTAGCAGGGACATGTGGGGGGCTTCTGGGGGCCAAGCTCAACTCAGGCCCTCCTGCCTCTACCCAGCCCTGCAGAGCTGGCCACATCCCAAAAGCCGCCCTCGTGGAAAGGAAACATCCCTCCCCTAGGGCCTCAAGGCATGGGGACCATGATGTGGATCCCTGCTCTTCCTCTTCTGTGGAGGGATTGAGCAGAGAGCCAGCCCCTGGGCTGTGTGGGGGGAGGGGGGGCAGCGAGACAGGGCTACCCCAAGGAAGAGAAGACACTGGAGGAAGTCGTTCGTGTGGGGCTTGGCCTACCTGACTTCCTGTTGACCTGGTTCTGGGGGATGATGATTTGGCAGGAGTTGGCATCGTTGGTGTTCTTGATTGGGTGGCTGAGGATGCAGATGATACGGATAACCTGGCCGGCCTTCCGCACACGGTTGGGAACATAGCTGGGGTCACAGATCAGCTGCTTGCAGCGGGCCACCTGTGAAAGCACCAGAAGGCCTTGGCCCTATCCGACCCTCTCTCGATGTCTGAGGGCCAGGACGCCCAGGGGAGGGCTGGCAGCTCTGGTAGATGGGCCACTCCCCAGAGCTGTCACCATCACCCCTCCCACAGCATACATTTTCCTCCCCGCATCTCGGGAAGGTGGGCCTTCATCCACAGCTGTCTGCTGACAGCAGTGACTACCGTCTTCCTCTGAAGCCCCGGTCCCAGGGCTGAGGCGCCCGGCCAAGCTGCAGGAGCCCCAGTAGAGCTAGGGTGACTGGGAAGAATGTCTCAAAGGATGAGCCGAGCCCAGCCCAGCCCAGCATGCCTGTGCAGCAGGAAGGCTCACCTCGCCCTCGGACTTCACGCCCACCACCTTGCCATTCTCCATGATGATGTCGTCCACCGGTTTGTTCAGCATGTACGTCCCCCCGTAGATGGCACTCAATCTACAGTGGGGAGAGGAACCATGAGGGTGCCTCCTGGGAGACACGGGGACCAGCACTACTGTACACCCTGCCCCCGGCAGCACAGGGCATGGAGAAGATAGCCTCAGGCAGGCAGAGCTCAGGAGACCTGGGGGCTCTTCCAAGCTTTGTTGCTGCCAGGACCTCAAGACTGAACCTGGAGGAGTCCCTCCTCTCTAGACTTAACGCCAGAAATTTCCAGCAAAGGGCTAGTATGAGGGCAGCTCCTCAGGGAAACATCCCAGGATATAGAATGAATGGCTCTGACGAATCTGACCGGAGGTTTCAAGACCACAGGCCCAGTCCTCGTGCCATCTGACTCCAGCCAGGAGCCAAGTAAGCCCTATCTGTGGTCCTTCATCTCCACACTACAATGCCCCACTGGGCTGCTATCAACCGAGGATGGCGGGAAGTAAACTAAGCCCACAGTGAGAAAGTAACAAAACACAGTGGAGATGCCCAAGGGGGCCCTTTCCATCGTTGGCCTCAGCCTTCTCCACTGCCAATCAACAGAAGCCACGCCCTCACCTTGCAAAGCCTTGGGGCAGCTCGCCAAGGCCATAGAGTGGGTACAGATACGGGCTCTTTCCATACCGAGCCAGGGATTCGCTGTACAACTTGATGCGGTTGATGGTCTCGAGACATGGCTGGTCCAGGTAGCTGGGAGAAATAGGGTCAGAAGAGGCTCCAAGAGCAGAAGGCCCAGTGCACCCCCACCCCGGCATCAGGCCAGCCTTCCCACCCTTGCAGGCCTGGGAAAGACCATGGGTCAAACACAAGGAAGGGACAGAAAAGGTGACAGGTGAGTGAGCCCGGAGCTGAGTATGGGAGGTAGGCAGGGTGAGCCAAGGGAGCAGCAGGCATGAGCAGGGAAGGCAGGGTATAGGCTGGCTGAAGGGTCATCTGCCATGCCAGTTTCCCCTCACTCATCAGTGCGGTAGAGCGCCAGGGCATGGCCAGTGAAGTCAATGACATCCTGGCCCAAGTCGAACTTCCGGTAGACGTCACGCATGCTGGTGTTCTGGGGGTCGACGCCCTCAAAGGTCTTGGGGTCGTTCTCATCAAAGTTTGCCACGAACACCAGGAACTTGCGGAAGCGCCGTTTCTCAAACATGCCCATCAGGTCTGCGAGGGCCACATGCAAAGCACCACTGAGGTGCGGGCTGTGAACCTCTCCACCTGCCAGGCAGGCAGAGCAAGCCGGTGCCCTAACTCCCAGCAGAATTCTCTTGCCGACCACTGTGTGGTGTTCAATTAACCCCTCTGTGCTTACTGGCCTGTTTCCTCAACTGTACCAAGAGTGAGTCTGGCTGGACAGCCTCTGAGGGCCCTCCCAGCTCTGACACGTGGGGATGTTTCACTGATCAGGTGAAGCCTCTCTCCAGGACGCCGTATTCCCTTCGCACTTGGACTCCCTCCTGGCAACCAGTGGGTGCACAGAGGGGGATGATAAGAGCAAGGGGCTTTGGTACTGCACAAGAAACATGACCTGCAGCAAGGGCCACCCTGCTCTCAATAGCTGGCCCCCCTTACCCCCCTCCCCCCACCCCAATTCCCTGGTTCATGGGACCCACACTCACTGGAAGCCAAGGCTTCAGTCTCGGTAGATGGTACTTTGTAGATCTTGCCCCCCTTGTAGACAAAGCTGCCCTCCACCACCTTGAAGTCCAGGTAGCGTGTCACCTCTGTATACAGTAGCATCTTCACAAGCTGCCCTGCACGGTGGTGTGGGCAAGGGAACACGGTCAGCATGGCTCCCTTCACAAGCTCAAGCTGGTCTGTCTGCCCCTGGTCTGCAGTCTGACCCTTCTCTGCTCGTCCCAATCACCCCAACCCCTACAATACCTCCTTCGTCTCCCTCACCATTGGCCATGAGGAATTTGGGGATCAAGTCAACGTTCCAGTCTCGGCCCCGGCCCATTGTCTCAGGGGGCCCTCCAGCAACTGAAAACGCTTATACAGCTGCAGGCAGGGGAGGGGGAAGAGAGAGACAGAAAGATGCATCTCAAGGAACCCCCTCCCGCCCCCGCCCCCCACCCAGAAAACCTGGGGAGCTGCTTTATTCAGCACCCCATGCAAGAGGTTAATGAGGGACAGGCCTGGACTCAGAGCAGCCTACCTCTTCTAGGGGGGTGATGGAGGAGCTCTCGCCCCCATAGTAGGGGTTCCGGTCCATGTGCAGCACCTTCTTCCCGTTCACAGACATGATACCCGACAGGATACATTCCTGAGTGAGGGGCAATATTCACTGCACTCCCATCTGCCCACATTCCCACCAGCAGCCCTGACCGTGTTCCCCACTCCAACCCTGAGGGGAGAGTCAACCTGAAGGGCCTCTGCCCCAACACACAGCTCACTGCATCTGTGGCTGGTCACTCTGCCTGAAATTGGCAAGGGGCAGGGGGCACGCCTTCATTTGACCACGGTTTCCTTTTAAAATCTATCTGGGCAAAAAGGTGAACAAGGAAGAGGGTATCCAGCAGACACATGGATGGTCTTCAAGCAACCAAAATGCCAAGAAAATCACCTATCGACGTAGAAGGCCACAAAAAGTCAGATAAAACACAGTGATCGCCTAGCTGGATAAGCAAAGGACCCGAAAAGGAAGTAAAGAAAGGCTTAGCATGGTGCCGAAATCCCAGGCCCCACCCTGGGCCGCTTTCCTCAAAGAGGAACCCCTGAGCTTTCCCAGTCACAGTAGGGGCTTCCACACCCGACTGTGGGGGAGGCGTCTCTCAGGGCAGCAGTCCAACAGGGTTCGGGGCAGGGCAAACAACCTCACCAGTCACTGTCACCAGCCCAAGGACAAAGGCTGCAAATATGCCTCAGCCCCGAGGTCTCCATGGGAAACCGGGGTGGGGTAGCGGGAATGTGGTCACGGTCCCCACCGCGGCTCCTTCTGGAACATTCCCTGGGTCCTCGGGCCCACTAAGAACCTGGGGAGGCAGAATGAAAGCCCACCCTGGGAAGTCCCCCCGCCCTGATCTGACTGGAGATCCCTATACCAGGACATCCTCGCCAGAATGAGAGCAAAATAAGAGGAGATGTTAAGTTGGTCCTGGGTAGAGGCCGGGGGTCGGGCCCGGGAATCGGTCAAGAGAGACAGCCAGAAAAGGGGCCGCTTCTTGGCAGACCGGCCACGACAGGGATGGAGGCTGCATCACGGTGTTTGGGGACGGGGCTGTCTTTTCGGGGACCAAACAGCGCCGCGCAGGCACTGATGGGAGGATGGGGCCGGGGGGCTGCAGCATCCCAAGGAGGAGAAGAGGCGGCGTCCTGGACGCCGGAGGCCGCACTTACGGTGAGTCCGGTCCCCAGCACGATCACGTCGTATTCCTCGTCCATGGTCAGGCCTCGGTGTCAGCGCCCGTCGGCTCCTCCTCCTCCGCCACAGCCGCCGCCGCCGCCGCCGCCGCCGTCGTCGCCGTCGCCGTCGCCGCCGCCGCAGTGGACCAAAGATGGCGGCTGAATAGCGCCGCTCGACTCCTCCGCCACGTCAAAGAGTCCCGGCCGCTCCCCTCCGCCGCCGCGGCTACCGGGGACCCCTGCTGTCCCCGCTTGCCTCCTGGGGAGGGTTGCTGGGGCCCGGGCTCTAGCACTCGCGCCACTTGGCGGTCCGCGGCGCCTTGCCGAGGGCCTAGAAAAAAGGCGGTGAGGCGGGGCGGGGCGGGCTGGCAGACGGTGCTGAGGCCCGCCAGGGATCCGTGCGCAGGAACTTCGCGCGCCCCGCCCCGGGAAGCTCGGCGCGGCCCCGCCGGCTGGGCGCGCGCTGCTGCAGCAGCCCGAGGCGGGCCCCTGGGGACGTGGGAGCGACTATAGTCGTGGCTGTCTTCCCCGCCTCCCTCTCCCGGCCGCAGACGGCCCCCCGCCCTCCCCTAGTCGCTGAGGTGAGGGCGGGGAAAACCCAGCTTGCGAACCACCCTCTTGGCCTCCGCTGGGTCCCTGGAAAAGCAGCCTCCATCCCTCCATCCTCGGGCCTCCTCTCTCGGCCGTCAGCCAAGCGCATCCTCCCTTCCTTGTGCCCAGCGCAGAAATGAGTGACAAGAAGCCCAAGCATGGCGACCCGTCTTTATTTTATTCGGAAGGAAACCAAGAGCACCCGGGGCTCCTGCCGGGTACTCCCGACAGGAACAGGTCCCAAACCCCGTGATCACATCCATCCCACCTGCCATGGAGGTCCCTTCCTTCTTAGGCCAAAGGAATAAACCCCAGTGTGTACGTCTTATTGTTAGCACATCACCAAAAAATAAAATAACGCCAGCTAAGCGGGACAAATAGTACTTCCACACTCCCCAAACTCAGGGAATGGAACAGCTCCTGGCTGCTACAAGGAACCCCATAGAGCCTGGGAAGAGAGGACTGGCTACACAAAAGCACTATCAACAGCAAGGAGCAAAGGTGCAGAAATCAGAATAAATAAGAAGGGGGGTGGATTTTATAGAACTAACGGCCCCTACCTTTATAATGATCAAGCCTGGGAGATCTGTCTACTGTCTATGCAGAAATATATACACCTTGTGGAGAGAGACTAGGGAAGACCCTCAGTAGGCCGAACAAGTAGCCTGACAAGCTAGGGGGAGCCAGGGAGTCGCGCAATGGCGGAAGAGGGAGAAGCCTTCCTGCCCAATGGGCCTCTGATGGGGAGGTGACAACCTGGACCCCAGCCATGCCCTCAATCCCCCCCTCCCGCCCCCACAGGTGTGGAATCACACGATCTGGGTCAGAGTGATGGTGGGGCCCTTGTGGTCGTCGAAGCGGTCCATGGTCTTGAGGCTGAGGATCATGTGCAGGCCATAGGTGAAGATGAACAGCATGAACAAGGAGGTAAGCAACCCCATCCAGATACCCGGGGAGAAGAAGCCTGCACAGTCACTAGCATAGGAGAACTGCTCGCCTGTCACATTGAAGGCCTGGATCTGAGGGACAGAAAGCACCGAGTGGCCCCACCCAGAGAAGCCTGGTAAGGGCTGGGGGTTCCCAGCTGGTGGGAAGAGAGCACCAAGGGGACGGGACTCCCCTACATGCCCAGGCCCAAACCTGAAAGGACCCAGAGACCCTTTGCAGGCCTCTGCTCCCCCAAACTCCTCCTCCAGCCAGGGCTCCCCCATCAGGCACAGTCCCTCCTCCCTTCCTACCTGGAAGTCCCGAAAAGTCATCTGCCAAAGAGAGGGCTGTGTGTCAGGCACAAGGAGGTTGCCATCCTCGTTTTCACTGCTGACATGCTCACAGTGGAAGGAATAAATGCTGGGCCCTGTGACCTGGGAGGCATTGAAGTAGGCGACAGAGCCGTTGCTGTGGATTTCCAGGTTCTCCAAGGTAAACCAGTGCCGGGCCGATACCGGGTAGAAGCGGTTAGCCAGATTGAACCTGTGGGGGTGGGGGGCCGCCGCGGGAGGGAGGTCAGGCAGCTGGAGAGGCTGGAGCCACAGCAGCCCACCCGCCCCTGTCTCTCAGACTCACTTGAATGTCACCATGGTCCCAAAGAGTGAGTCATAGGTCAGCACCAGCCTGCAGAGGAAGAGGGGTTTTCAGACCCTGGAATGGCCTTGAAAACATTTCCGAGCAAGGCCCTCAGGTCTCCTACCTGAGCTGCACCAGGTCCTCCTGCCAGGGAGGAGCCACCTAAAGAACCAGCACCCTAGCTTGACAGATAGGAGACCTGAGGCCCCATCCCTTTCCAAGTCAGGAACCAGGTAGCACACAGGTGCCCCACCTCCAGCAGAACGCTCCTTCCTCTGGGTTCCCTGAACCCCCAAACTCCCTCTTGGAGTTGCTTAAGGTGCTCAGGCTAGACCATGAGGCTGCCCAAGGGGGTGGCACCAGGATCCAGGGTGATTAGGAACTATTAACAACAAAGGCCCCAGCTAAGGATGAGAAGGCGTGAACAGGCAGAGCTCTGAGCAGCGGCCCCACCCTACACCACCACCTGCGTCCTCACGCTGAACGCCCCCAACAAAGACCCAGTCAGGGGCATGCACTTTGCCCTCACCTGGCAATGGAGTCGTTCCAGGAGGAGCCAGTCAGGTTGAGGTCCTGGACCCCAAAGGTGCGGGAGGTCAGGTCCTCCCAATGCTCCCCGTATGCCACCGAGAAGTTCTGGGCCCAGAAGAGGATCCGTGGGGCAGTGTCATTGTAACTCACAGGAGCATTGATTGCAGGTGGCGCCACCATTCTCTGCAACAGCTGGCGACCCAGCCCCCCGGTCACCATGGCTACATCGCGGGCCACCTGCAGACAAAAGCCCACAAAACCTTCTCTCAACAGCCCCAGGGGCGAGCCCTGAACCAGACAGCCTGCCCTTCCTCTCCCCACTGGGCACTACCTCCGGTCCCACCAGTGATGCTCATATGCAAAAGCTTCCTCTGAGCAGCTTTCCCCTAAGCCTCTGTGACATTGCTAATCTTTGCAACTTTGGAACACTTGGACTTCATGTCCAAAGACGCCAGCCCATAAGGCTGATGGGATGAGATGGACAGTGGTCGGTTGACTTCATGGCTCATCCATGCCCCCCACCCCTACACCTGCCCAGAGGAGGAACCAGCCCCCCTCCAGGCTCCCCGACCACACTCCTGGAGCCCTGGGCATGGGCACGTACCCTAGAAGGGCGGACCGCCGTGAGGGCCGCTGTGTAGGGGATGTCTTCTGATTTGAGTGTGCTCAGCACCTGCCCAATGACCTCATCTGAGGGGCCAGGGGAGAACAGAGATGCAGGTCAGAGGCAGCCCCTCGTAGCCACTGTACCCTGCAGAAGCCAGGAGAGGCAGGCTGTGCCCTTCTATGCCCTCTCTGGGCGCCTTCTCTGGATGGCGCTCTGTAAGATCACCTTGTGGAGGTGGCCACCCCTAGACATCTCCACCGTGAAGCCCTTCCCACACTAGCAACTGGCATGTCCCCAGGTGGGACACCGAGCCTCCAAGAGCCAGCTCCCATCAACCCCCAGTAGTGTTTTCCATTTCAGTAGCCACTTCTCATCATCCCACCCGCTTCCAGCCTCCCCTGGGATACCATGGCCCCAGTCACTGCTTCCCCCACGTGGACAGAGAAAAGACAGACAGCTACCGAAAACACCAAATCCACCATGGCAAGTTTCTGGTGACCTTTCTGGGAGGAAGAACTGTTCTCTCTAGCGCAAGGGAGACAAGTTCTCAGAACAGGTGTTTGAAACAGTGCTGGCGTGTTAAACCCCCAGACCCTAGGGTGCAGGCTGCCTGGGTGGAAGCTGGCTCCAGGCTATGCGGAGGAGGCTCCTGGGCATCCAATGCTTGGGCCGAGGCCTAGGGACCTTGCCCAGTTGCCATGGGCTCGGAGAAGCAGCCAGGCCCCCTGGGAATGCCAAGGGGCTGAGGAACCCGGGCCAGCTCCACATGGCCAAGGGCCAGATAAAGATGGAAACCATGCACTTTCCCTGACCCCACTCACCATTGCCCGTGAGGACTTCCTTCGGTGCCATCAGACCCGAGCTAGGAAAGAGACAGAAAGTTCGAGCTGCCCAAATCCTAATGGCTCTCTGCCACCCATTGGGCTTCCTCCTGAAGCCCCTCCAGGCCCTGTCATTCCCTGCTATAGCCCCACCATCTACCACACTCGAGTTGGGCCTCTAAGAGCTGCACTCACCACCACCAGTCCCCCTCCCGGGACCTCTGCTCACCTCATGGCCCTGCCTGGAATCCCCTGCGCCTTCTCCCCCAGCTCCGGAGTCCTGGTCACATCCCTGCCACCTCTCCATGAACAGTTCCCGCTAGGCAGGCTGGTTCCCCGCTAGCAAGGCCCACACCTGGCTCATCTCAGGAAGCCCGAGGGGCCTAGCTCAATGCTGGGTACTGACTCCTGAGTCCCAACCCGGCTGGAGGGCCTTCCTCCCTCTTTTGGCCAGACAGACGCCTTCTGGGAGGGCCTCAGGGTGCTGAATGGAGGACAGCTCAGCTGGACGGAGCTGTGCCCCCAGAGCTTGGGCCCTGAGGCTAGAGGCCCAGCCGTACCTGGCTGTGTAGGGCAGGTGGATGAGCAGCAAGGCGGGGATGCTGGCATTGAGCTTCAGTTCCTGGAGAGTGGCCAAGTCCACGTGCAGGGGGCTGGCCCTGAGCTTCTCCTGCAGGTAAGTGGTCAGAGTGCTGATCGCATACCAGTCAACGGCAGGAAGCACCAGAGAGGAGGGGGCCAAGTCCAGGGCATTCTGGGAACAGGGGGAAGATAGGCAGATGAGTTAGCAAGGGGCCACGGGACCAGGGCCAGCCACCCAGACCTCGGTGGCAAGCCACACCTACACTGGGTCTCACTCCAGGTAAGAAACAAAACACACCACACCCCTGGCCCCGACACTCGGCCTTTCCCCGTCGAGCCAACATCTCTGGTTCCTGAAGGGACAGTTCCTATTATGCTGGTGGAGGGGGGCACGGGTTGGCCTCCAGGGTCACCGGCTGGGTGTGGACTCTTACCTCCAGGTTAGAAAAGGCGCTGTCTTGCTTGTTTCCAAACACGCCACCATAGGCTGTGAAGTCCTCAATGCTCAGCTAGTAGAAGGGAGGAAACAGCCTCAGAAGGTTGGATGGACGTGGGGCCAGGGCAGGGGCAGACACTGGCCCTGGGTATTTTTGCAGGGCCAGCAACATCTCATTTAGAGGCAGGTTTGATCTGTAGCATGAGGATGCATTTTAGGGGTGGGGGGCGTGGAAGGTTCTCTTTCTTTCCGCCAGCAACCCTCTCAGCAGGGCGAGAAGACAAGGAAGGTGGTCACGGGGTTGGGAGAAAATGTGTGGGCAGCTGATTCATGATAACCTCAGGAGTAAGAGTCAGTGGCCTGCCTGGAGATAAGAGGAACTGTGGACAGAAGAGGGAAGCTGCGGGGAGGGGGCTGGGAGCAGCCAAGAACACTGATTGCATGCCCCCAGGGCAGAAGGCCCCAAAAAGAGAACCTACATGCCAGCTGCAACAGCTGGAGCCACCTCTGCCCAGTCTGCACAGGACCCTTTGCAAAGGAGGGTGAGAAATCCCCGCTCCTCGCCTAGGTTTTGGTGGAAGGGGACAGAGGTGAAGATCTCAGCACACACTGGACAGACCACGGAAGGCTTCTGAGCACTCTGGACCACAATCACCCTGACCCCCATCCTTCTAATCTCCACAACCTAGGGATGTCCTTCTACTTCCACCCTCTGCTCCAACTCCCAGCTTCCTCTGGCTTTTTCCAGGGAGGCCCAGAAGTGATCTTAATCAGCTTCCTTGACGTCGTGTTTAGTATACACACCTGCCCAGCCTCCTTGCCTTCTGGGCAGGAATGCTGAGCCTCTCTGGTGCCAAGGCTATCATTCCAAAAGCCTGTGTGCACTCCCTGTTCGAAATCTCCCAAGGCTTCCTGCCACATTTTAGAATTGCGACCAACCCCTTCCCCCTCATCTCTGGGCTCCTCAACTGACCATCTCCTACACCTTTCTCTCACTCACTGTACTCCAGCCACACCAGCTCTTCAACAGGCTCATCAGGAGTACTCCTCACCCAGGCCCTTTGAACCTGCTGTTTCCTCTGCCAGGAATGCATACTTTCCTCCCCAGCCACATGGCTCCATCTCTACCTCCACTTAGATCTCTTCTTCAATACCACCTCCTCAGCGAGCACTTGCCTGCTCCCTCTTTATCTTACACAGCATTGCCAGTCACTCTGTCCCCGAGTCTGCTTCCTTCTTATCTAAGGACTACAGTGCTGACATTATGTCATACCAACTTAGCATTACGTAAACCTCTCACCCTCTCAAGAGTGTTAGCTCCTTCGGAATAGGGGCTTGGGTGATTCTGCTCATTGCTATGTCCCCAGCACTTAATCAATACCTGGCACAGAGTAGTCTATATTTGACAAATGAATGAATGCCATCAGATGGGGGGGCGCCAGCCAGATCTTTTACATGGACTATCAGAACTGCTCCTCACCGCCCTCTGATGTCAGTGGTGTCTTTTACAGATGTGGAAACTGGTATTTGCAGAGTATTTCACATGTCCAAAGGCCAGTAAGCAGTAGAACTAGAACTGAGTTCCAGTCTGACTACATTATTCACCACCTCCTGAAAGGACTACAGGCCAGCACAGCTACCACCCCCTGCCCACAGAGCAAGACAACTAAGAGAATGAGCCAAACAGGCCACCAATGAGGAACAGACAAGCAGAAAGCTCAATAATCTTGCAAACATTAATCCTAGAATTAGGATTAATTAATTAAACTGCCCTAGAATCTTCTTGTGGTCTGCATACCTGCTTTAGGGGCAGAAATGCCCAGATGGGAGGGTAAACAGTATGCTGGGTATGAGCACAAAATCACAGTGGGGGAGGGGTGTCCAACAGACTCAGGCTGGAATAACCTGGGGCTTGCACAAGCCATGGAACTTCAGCTGATCCTACAACCCTTAGCTCCTTAGGCAGTAAAACCAAGATAATGACATCACCTCAGCTAGTATGAATGAAGCACTCAGTAAGCCATCAATCATTCTTCCATTCTCTGTCTTACGATCATTACAGTCAGAATCACAACTCTGCCACCCATTAGCTATGTGACCTTGGGCAAGTCACTTGCTATCCTTGGGCTTCTCATCTGTAAACAGGGTTCATCATCCCTGCCATGTAGTGAGTCAGGTAAGGGTTTGGCACTCAGTCAGCATCTGGCCTCTGACCCCTTATTTCCCTCAATCAAGTGGGTGCCATTTCTGGGCCCTCACCATTCCCGTGCTCAGCAGAGTGGCTCAGTGGAAGCATGTTGTGCCAATAACCCAGAGGTAGACGGATGGAAACCATCCTCTGCTAGCTGTTTGGCTTCCCAGGTGGCGCTAGTGTTTAAAAAAAAAAAAACCTGCCTGCCAATCCAGGAGACATAAAAAGATGTGGGTTCGATCCCTGAGTGGGGAAGATCCCTTGGAGGAAGGCATGGCAACCCATTTCACTGTTCTTGACTAGGGGCATCCCTGGTGGTTCAGACTGTAAAGAATTTGCCTGCCAATGCAGGAGACCCAGGTTTGATTCCTGGGTTTGGAGGAGGGCATGACAACCCACTCCAGTATTCTTGCCTAGAGAATCCCATGGTCAAAGGAGCCTGGCGGGCTATTAGCCCATAGAGTAGCAAAGAGTCAGACACGACTGAAGCGACTTAGCAGGCACGCACCATTCCCACTGAACATTCTCCCACAGGCCTTCCCAAGGAAGGAACCACACCTCCCTGCAGTGTGGACAAGGTCACTGCAGCTTCCCTCGGGGAATGGGCCTCAGTGTTCTGGGGGAGAAGGGGGCTGTCTCCTGAATGACGAAGGGAGAGGGTTGGGGGAGGCGCACCTTGTCCTGCAGGAACAGCAGCACATTCCGGGGGCCCAGCTCCAGGGCGGGGTCTAAATAGGTGGAGAGCTGCATGTCGCTGGTGATATGGCCCTCGTGGGTGTCGGCCGCAGGAGCCCATAGGCCTCTGGCAGGGGATAGAGAGGTGGCTGTCAAGCGGGGGCCTGAGATTCGAAGCCCGTGGGCTCCCAGCTTGATGCCTGGGGCCCACAGCCAGCGCCCTTGCTACAGGCCGCCGAACAAGGGACAGCCCCGCTGGGCCTCGCCGCCCTCCGCCAAAGACAGCTCCGGAGTCGAGCGAGGGCCCCTCAACCGCCGCGGCGTGCAGCGCAGCCCACCCCGCTCACCGGTCACTCGACCACAGCACCAGCGGCACCTGCTGCTCCGACGTCGCCGCTGTCGCCGTCACCACCAGCATCAGCGGCAGCCATGGCATCCGGCAGAGCGCTGGAGCCCGCCGTGTCCCCGCCCGCAGCCTAACCTCCGCGGTCGCCGCCATCATAACCTCTCGGCCTCCACTGCCTGGACCCACCGCAGCCGCCGCGGATCAGGTGACCGTCGCCCCCGCCCGAAGTCCGCCTTGAGCTGCCATTGGTCCGGGCGCAAGACGGCTCTCCAGACTCTCAGGTGATTGAACGATGTGGCTGTCACTCATAGCCGCACCTTTTCGCTGGTTGGCTGTACGTGTCTCCGGGAGCGCATGCTCCAATAGTTAAGGGGGGGGGCAGCGCTCCTCTGGTTCCCACAGCCCGCCTGCCAATCTGCGGATGCTGGTGGCTGGGACCTAGCAGAAGGTACTGGGAGGGGTGGGCTCCGCTAGTTCCCGCACTCACGGCTTACCGTCTCCCTGTTTTAAAACTTCAGCATCAGGGCCTTTTCCAATGAGTCAGTTATTTGGCCACCTGATGCGAATAACTGAGTCTTTTGGAAAATACCCTGATGCTGGGAAAGACTGAAGGCGAGAGAAGGGGACGACAGAGGATGAGATGGTTGGATGGCATCACCGACTCGATGGACATGAGTTTGAGTAAACTCCGGGAGTTGGTGATGGACAGGGAGGCCTGGCGTGCTGCAGTCCATGGGGTCGCAAAGAATTGGACCCGACTGAGCGACTGAACTGAATGCTTAGAATAGCAAGAGGGCTTTCTTTTCCCTGCAGTTGGACCCTCCCTTATACAGGTAGGGAAAGAAGAGGACGCCCAGGAGAGCGTCCAGAGAAACACCAGCACTTACTAGGGGCAGGGAGAAGGATCAGAAGAGAGATCGGAGAGGAGCATCAAGGAGGAGGGGGAAACCCTGGGAAGTTTCAAGGACGCCGTGATTAGCAACGTCAGTCTCGACTGCTGCCAGGAAGCATGTAAAATAAGGACAGAAAATTTTCTTGTACTTCGCAACACCAGTTTAGTAAGAGCGATGTCATTGTGAGGAAGTGGAGACAGCGTTGATTGTTCCTTTCTCGAAGTTTGCCTTCAGGAGAGGAAAGAGACAACTAGAGCCAGAAGGTGTGAGACGTCACCTCAAATGAACTGGGAGACTTTCATCTTTCTCTGTGCCTCTTTTTTTTTCTTAATATATTTTTTTTGTGTGTGCTTACAAAAGTATATACAAAACACTTACAATGTTTCAGCTATGTGGTCTTATACACATATGTTATTTTTATAATAGACACATGTATTATTGTTAGGTTATTTTCCATTATAGATATTTCAGATAATTTTCCATTAGCGATATTCAGATATTCCATTAGCGATATTGAGAAAATATTGACTATAGTTACCTATGGTATACAGTAAACCTTTGTTGCTTGTTGCACACCTATTTTTTAATTAGAATCTAGAAATCAAAAAAAGAAGAAATCTAGCAATCTATTCATACTAAGTCGAAAAAGTGGAATCAAAATGTCATGTTTTTAGCTACATGCCTCTTTTTTTTTTCCCATACCACGCAGCAGGTGGCGTATTAGTTCCCCAGAGAGAATGAGTGAGTGAAGTTGCTCAGTTATGTTGACTCTTTGCGACCTCATGGACTGTAGCCTACCAGGCCCCTCCCTCCATGGCATTCTCCAGGCAAGAGTACTGGAGTGGGTTGCCATTTCCTTCTCCAGGGGATCTTCCTGACCCAGGGATTGAACTCAGGTCTCCAGCATTCCAGGCAAATGCTTTAACCTCTGAGCCACCAGGGAAGCCTTACCAGGAATCAAACCCAAATCCCCTGCATTGGAAGCATAGAGTCTTAACTGCTGGACCACTGAGGAAGTCCCTGTCTGTGCCATTTTGATTTCTCATATTGGCAACCATTGGAATCTAGTGGGTAAGTAAATGGGTGCTGTTTTGTGTTTTTTGTTTTTTTTTTAACACTGATACATGTACTGGGTTGGAGTATCCCCCTGAAATTCATGTCTATCCAGAACTTGTAAATGTCACTTCATTTGGAAATTAAATCTTTGCAGATGTGATCCAATTAAGGTCATGCTGGAGTAGGATGGGCCCTAAATCCAATGACTAGTATCCTCCTCAGTAGAGAGAAGTTTAGACACAGACACACAAGGAAGGCCAATCAATGGTAGAGACAGAGTTTTGCAGCCACAAACTGAGGAGCTCCTGGAACCACCAGAAACTGAAAGAGACAAGGAGAAATTCTTCCCTAGAGCTTTCAAAGGAAACACAGCCCTGTTTACATCTTGACTTTGGACTTCTAGCCTCCAGAACTGGGAGAGAATAAATTTCAGTTGATTGAAGCCTGCCCATTTGTGGTAATCTCTTATAGCAGCCCTGGGAGACTAAAACAGTATATGTTTGCAATTTTTCATAATAAAAATATGGGGAGATGAAAGTTTGATCATGCCTGTTGCCAGCAGGGATGTTGGGGAATAGTCTCGCCTACACGATGATGAAAATATCAACTGGTCAAACTGTTTTTAGAGGATAATTTGGCAGCATCTAACAAACTGAAACCTGTATGACCTTTAACTAAGCGGTTTCCCTCTTAGGGATCCATTCAATAGAAATGGGCTTCCCTGGTGGCTCAGATGGTGAAGAGTCGGCCTGCAGTGCGGGAGACCTGGGTTCGATACCTGGGTCAGGAAGATCCCCTGGAGAAGGAAATGACAACCCACTCCAGTTCTTGCCTGGAAAATCCCATGGACAGAGGAGCCTTCCAGGCTACAGTCCATGGGATCACAAAGAGTCAGACACGACTGAGTGATTTCACTTTCACCTTCAATAGAAATACTCAGCCAAGCGCACACAAAGAGAGCTTTTGCAGTACTGTTTGTGGTTACAAAGATGTGGGTACTTGGGACTGGACACTGGGACAGTGTCCAGCCTCTGCTGCTGCCATCCCTGCCCCTCAAATGCCATCTCCTTGGCAGAATTCAATCTATGTGACTCCCCCTTAGCCCCACAGAGCTGACAGACCACTGATCACCTCTACTAATCAACTGCTTAGGAGATTGTAATCATGGTTGTCACAAATGTGGCTTCAACTATGACAGTGGCAGTTGAGCTGAAGAAAGGAGGTGGGCTTGCCATCGTTGAAGAAGACAGAGACTGGAGGTGGCTCTTGGATCTGTCTGAGTTGGGGACTAGGAGACGAGGTAACTTGGGGACAGTTAAGTTTGGGTTGTTTGAGGGCCTCTCAGTGGCAACGTCTGATTCAGCTGCAGGGAGAGCTTTGTGCTGAAGCTCACTGTGTCCCCAGAAGACCAGGAGAGGTTGGAAGGCTTAGGGCCATGATCTAAGTTGGTGTGTTTAAAAGGGCTGATTAGGCTGTGGGAGCAGAATGGATGAAGTGGGGAGAGTGGCAAAGAGACCAGCAAGAGGCTGCTGCCCTTGTCTAGGAGGAAGGTGATGGGGCTGGACCAGGTGATGGAGAGGCAGAGGAAGAAGCCAGAGAGACTGCAGAGGTCGCTGCCTCAGCATTGATGTGGGGCTGATGTTTGAGCAGGTGGCGTGGTGGCAGGGGCCCTGGGAGAATCTGAAGTGAGAGATCAGAACCAGGGTAGCCAGCAGATGGGGAAGGGAGAGACCAGAGTCCACATGCTCAAGTCCTTCCCCGTCCTTGCTCTCACTCTCTGCCCAGTGGCTCAGTTGCATCCCCTTGGTCTGTCAATCCTGCTTAGCCTGGTGCCCCAAGGGAAAAAAAACAGGGACTGCCCCTCCCCCCCCCGCCCAAACAGGGCATCACAGCATCACTGAAGTCCAAGTTTCAAGGGAAAGATTTTCTCAAAAGTGTGACCTTGCTGGCCAGCAGTCTCCTGCTCCCCGTCTTTACAGAGGCCCACAGATGCTTTTCTTCTTTGCTCAGTTCCCACAGGTCCCTGGAGTGGTAATCCTCTAGAAGCAGGAGACGCGACATCAGGGGTCCCAGCCCAGGGTGATGGATATTCAAAGGGAGACACACAGGGCCAGGAGGGAGGCACACAGAGGGGCGCCCACCTGAGTCTGCTTCGACCACAAGGTGACATCTAAGCTGAGTCCTTCAGTAAATATTGACAGCACCCATGAGGACCTTCTGTCTGTGGCTTTGTTTTGGGGGTGAAAACATTTATTCATGAAAACCCACCTGGGCCCTCACCATCTCTGTATCTTCTTTTAATACAATATTGGACACATCCCCAAATCAGTGTAATATCTGTGTGCTGTGTGGATTACCTATGTTGCATAGACACGTATCACCTTTACGTTACACATATCACATTATTGCATGTGAAATAGACAATAAAAGGAGCCCCCATCACCCGCCGCAGACTTCACAGAGTGCTGCCACGTCCTGGGCAAAAATCATTCTCCCCGAATCCCTTTCTCCTGCCCCCTCCCTGCCCCCTGGAAGTAATTGCTAGCCTAAATTTGCTATTTATCATTCCTTTTTATCTTAGAGGTTGACCACTTCAGGATGCCCCCTAAACAGTCTTGTGCTCAGTCTGCTGATACTTGAGCTTGACAAAATGGCATCATCCTGCTCATAGACCCACACAGGGGACATGGGGAGCATCGGAGCATCCTCATGGAGTAAAACCAATTCCTGGTTTTCCTCTTCCCTTGGCAGATGCTGGTGCTTCTTACTGTCCCTTGGTTTGCCAGGAGGCTCTTAATGACCTACAGATGGAAGATGTCTCCGGGGCCATGGTCGATGGCCCTCTCGTTCACAATGATTCCATCTCCTTCCGTTTAGGAGCACTCCTCCTTGCCCATTGCCAGCCAGGAGACACACTGCAAGTGGCAGGGTCCAGGTATCAGGAGACCCACAGGCTCCCTGTGGGAATCTTTCAGCACCCTCACCACAAGTGACTCGGCAATGGAACGTTGCTTACAAAACCCTGAGCTCCATGCTGTGCTTGCTGTGGGACAGGTGAAGGGGGCCATCATCTCACCCCTGCAGCCCACGTCACCTGGAGTGCTCCCCAAAGTGGAGTCCACAACCTGAGTCTGCTCACCCAAGCATCACACAGTCCTCCCAGGCTTGCCTTCCCCACACACTCCTTGTGTGACTGAAAAAGAAAAGTTGAAAAATCCAGATGTCCAGCGCAATGACTTAGCAAAGCAAACTTTGCCTTGGCATCGCCCAAGTCAAGAATTCAAATGCCTACATCCTCATCCCCCTCCCATCACTTCCTTCTGTGCACCAGTGAGCACGCACCTGATTTTGGGGGTCATCTCTTGGCTTTTCATAACTTTACCAATTATATCAGCCCGTTTGGGGTGCTGGGACAAAGTGTCACAGATGGTGGCACTTAGAAACAGCCGAAGTTTATTGCTCACCGAGGCTTGCCGTCAGAGATCAAGGTACCATCAGCATGGGGGAGGGTCTACTTCCCAGTTGCAGACTTATTGTATCCTCACTGGGTAGGAGGACTGAAGAAATTGGAGCCTCTTTGATGAGGACACTCATCCCATCTTGAGGACTTCACCCTCGTGAGCTCATGACCTGAGCACCTCTCCCAGGCCCCCACCTCCTAATAAATACCATTAAGGCACTAGATTTCAATGTTTGAGTTTGGACAAACATCCTGACCATTGAACCAGACAAGCAGGCATCTCTCAATACAATGGTTTTGTTTTGTCTACATTGGGATTTTGCATAAGTGGAATTATTCAGTATTATATTTGTGTCTAGATTCTGTGCTCAAAATTTGGAGGTTAATGTGAGTGATTTCATAATAGCCACATGACTGCTGTTCCTCTGGACAGATATTCTGCCAGTCATTGAGCCCTTCTGTTGAGGGATATTTGAGTATTTTCCCACTTTAGCTAGCACAGCTAGTGTTGCTGCAAACATATATTTGCCTAATGGTGCACATGTATGTGTATTTCCATAGGTGTGTGTGTGTGTGTGTCTCAGGTCATAGGGTACATACACTGGGTTGAACGGGCTTCCCAGGTGGTGCTAGTGATAAAGAACCCACCAACCAAAGAAGGAGACATAAGAGACGCAAGTTCAATCCCTGGGTCGGGAAGATCCCCTGGAAAGGAAATGGCAACCCACTCCAGTTTTCTTGCCTGGAGAATCCCATGAACAGATGAAGCCTGGCAGGCTACAATCCATAGGGTTGCAAAGAGTCTGACGTGACTGAAGCAACTTAGCATATACTGGGTTGAATAGTGTCCTCCCAAATTCATGTCCAGGCTTCTGTAATGGCTCAAACAGTAAAGAATCTGCCTGCAGTGTGGGAGACCCGGGTTCAGTCCCTGGGTTGGGAAGATCCCCTGCAGAAGGGAATGGCAACCCACTCCAGTACTCTGGCCTAGAAAATTCCATGGACAGAGGAGCCTGGCGGTCTATAGTCCATGGGGTTGCAAAGAGTTGGACACAACTGAGCAACTAACACTTCAGTTTATTGTGCTTTGTTAATGCAATTACAGGAAGTTCTTATACAGTATGTATGTTTTCAGTTCTGCCATTGTGTTTCCTCTTCAATGAAATGCCTGCTCACACCAGTCTTCCCATTTTTCTATGGATTGGCTATCTTTATCTTAGTGATTTATCCATGGAATTCTCCATGGATAAATAGTGGGTGAAGTGAAGTGAAAGGCACTCAGTCATGTCTGACTCTGTGACCTGTGTCCATGGAATTCTCCGGGCCAGAATACTGGAGTGGGTAAATAGTGATTTATTCGTGAGATTCTCCAGACCAGGATACTAGAGTGGGTAGCCTTTCCCTTCTCCAGGGGCTCTTCCCAACCCAGGGATCAAACCCAAGTCTCCTGCATTGCAGGCAGATTCTTTACCACTCACTGAGCCACCAAGGAAGGCCCCCACCTTGCACTTTCTTCATGATGTCTTCTAATGAACAGAATGTCTTAATTTTACTGTAGTAAAATGTACCACCTTCTTGATGGTTCATGTTTTTGTATGTGTGCTCAGTCGCTCAGTCATGTCCAACTCTTTGTGACTTCATGGACTGTAGCCTGTGAAGCTCCTCTGTCCATGGCATATTTCCAGCGAGAATACTGGACTGGGTTGCCATTTCCTCCTCTAGGGGATCTTCCCAACCCAGGGATCAAACCTGCATCTCCTGCATCAGATTCTTTACTACTGAGTCACCAGGGTATCCCTCATGTTTTTAATATCCTCTTTAAGAAGCCTTTCCCTGCCCCTAGATTATGGAAATATTTGCCTACATTATCTTCTAGAAGTTGTCTTTGTTTTCCATGCATTCATGTACGTTGTGGGGCTTCCCAGGTGGTGTGAGTGGTGGTGAACCCATATGCCAGTGCAAGAGATGTAAGAGATACAGGTTCAGTCCTTGGGTTGGGAAGATTCCCTGGAGAAGGGCATGGCAACCCACTCCAGTATTCTCACCTGGAGAATTCCATGGACACAGGAGCCTGGCAGGCTACAGTCCATGGGGTCACAAAGAGTTGGACATGACGGAGTGACTAACCCTTTCACTTTCTTCATGTATGTTGTGAGGCAAGGATCAGTTGTCTTTTTTTTTTTTTCTATTTTTCTATTTTTTTATTTTTTGTTTTTTTTTCAAGTGTCTTTAAGAGAGCTGCAATTGTCCCAATACTGTTTGAGATGAATGTCCTTTACCCACTGTCTTGAAATACCAATTTTGCTCTATATTAAGTGTCCTTACAGCTGTGGGTCAGTTTTTGGCTCCCTGTTCCATTCCACTAATCAATTTGTCTCTCGAGTACCACCGTCTTAATTATTATAACTTCACAATAAACTTTGATACCCAAAAAGGCAAATCCTCCCACCTTGTCCTTTTTCAAGAGGCTGTTCTTGGGCTATTGTGTGTCCATATTGATTTTAGAATCAATTCATTATATTGGCTAGATTATTTAAAGTTGTGGTAAAATGTATATAACAAAGTCTATCATTTTAGCCATTTTTTATTTAAAAGATTTATTGTGGTAAAATAGTCGTGATTTAAAACTTCACCATTGTAACCATTTTTAACTGTCCAGTTCTGGGGTATGAAGCACATTCACGTTGTTCTACAACCATCACCTCCATCCGTTGCCAGAACATTCTCATCCACCCCAAACTAAAACTGTCTTCACTAAACACTATCTTTCTCTATTCCCTCCTCCACCAGTCCCTGTCACCCATTCTACTTTTTGTCTCTATGCATTTGACTACTCTAGGGATCTCATATGTATGGAATCATACTACATGTAGTCTTTTGTGTTTGGCATATTTCACTTAGTGTAATGTTTTCAAGGTTCATTCACAATGCCGCCACAATGTCAGAATTTCCTTTGTTTTTATGGAGAATAATATTCCCTTGTATGACCCGTTTATTTACCCATTCATCTGTTGACGGACCCTTGAGTTTCCTTTTTGCTATTGTGAGTAATGCTGTTATGAACATGGGTGTGCAACTGTCTGTCTGAAACCTGATTAGCTTGTGATTGGAATCACATTTAATCTATAAATCAATTCTGGAGAACTGACATATTTACTATATCAAGTATTCCTACTCGTGAACATGGGATCACTCTCCATTTACTTGGGTCTTCTTTAATACCTTTCCATAAAATGTTATGATTTTCTATATGTAGATCTTTCACATCTTTTGTGAGATTCCTAGTTACCTTGTAACTTTTGTAAATGGTGTCTTAAACTATACTTTCTAATTTTTTGTTGCTGGTGTATATATGTAAATACAACTTATTTTTATACATGTTGATCTTATAACTGGGAAACTTTCTAAAACCTTGTTTCCAAAAATTTGGGTATAGATTCTTTCAGGTTTTCTTTCAGTTCCAGAAGCTAGAAGTGGTACCAAAGCAGTTAGACAAATGAAATCAAAAGTAGAAATCTTGTAAAAAAGAAACAACACTGTCATTATTCTTCTCTGCTATGAGGACTCTCCACATAGAAAAACCAAAAGCTGACTTTCACCTCATTTTGTTCCAAGTTTTCTGAGACTGAACATGAGACTTCCTTGGTGGTATGGTGGATAGGAATCCACTTGCCAATGCAGGCGACACAGGTTCGATGCCTGGTCTGGGAAGATCCCACATGCACCAGAGTAACTAGGCCCATGTGACATAACTACTGAGCCACAACTCCTGTACTACAACTACTGAAGGTCATGCACTGAGAGCCTGTGCTCCACAACAAGAGAAAACACCACAATGAGAAACTTGTGCACCACAACTAGAGAGTAACCACCTGCTCTGGCAGCAATGAAGACCCAGTGCAACCAAAAATTAAATTAATAAAAATTTAAAACACAACCACATGGAAAAATGGAACATTTATGTAGGGTATCAAATCAGAACTCTTCATGAAATAGTTGATGTCTGTCAAAATGAATATAAAACATATACATGAAAAAGGGATGTTACATTTGGGCCTATGCAGATGCAAACTGGCTGAGTCTGTTTTTTCCTACAAGTGAAAGTCTCTTAGTCATGTCTGACTCTTTGCAACCCCATGGACTATACAGTCCATGGGATTCTCCAGCCCAGAATACTGGAATGGGTAGCCTTTCCCCTTTCAGGTGATCTTCCCAACCCAGGGATTGAACCCAGGTCTCTCACATTGCACGTGGATTCTTTACCAGCTGAGCCACAAGGATTTATGTTCTTTTTTTTTTTAATGTTTACAAGGGTTTATGTTTTTTCCCATTGTTGTTGTTCAGTTGCTAAGTTGTATCCAACTCTTTGCGACCCTATAAACCGCAGCATGCCAGGCTTCCCTATCCTTCACTATCTCTTGGAGTTTCTTAAAACTCGTGTCCATTCAGTTGATGGTACTAACCACCATCTCATCTTCTGTTGCCCCCCTTCTCCTCCTTCCCTCAATTTTTCCCAGCATTGGGGTCTTTTCCACAGAGTCAGCTCTTCATATCAGGTGGCCAATGTATTGGAGTTTCAGCTTCAGCATCAGTCCTTTCAGTGAGTATTCAGGGTTGATTTCCTTTAGGATTGACTGGCTTGATCTCTTCGAAGACCAAGGAACTCTGAAGAGTCTTCTCAGCTCCACAACTTGAAGGCATCAATTCTTCAGTTCTCAGCCTTCTTTAGGGTCCAACTTTCACTAATGGCTAACCTCAGATATGCAGATGACACCACCCTTATGACAGAAAGTGAAGAACTAAAGAAACTCTTGATGAAAGTGAAAGAGGAGAGTGAGAAAGTTGGCTTAAAGCTCAACATTCAGAAAACTAAGATCATGGTATCCAGTCCCATCACTTCATGACAAATAGATGGGGAAACAGTAGAAATAGTAGCTGACTTTATATTTTTGGGCTCTAAAATCACTGCAGATGGTGACTTACTCCTTGGAAGGAAAGTTATGACCAATCTAGACAGCATATTAAAAAGCAAAGACATTTACTTTGTCCACAAAGGTCTGTCTAGTCAAGGCTATGGTTTTTCCAGTAGTCATGTATGGATGTGAGAGTTGAGCACCAAAGAATTGATGCTTTTGAACTGTGATGCTGCAGAAGACTCTTGAGAGTCCCTTGGACTGCAAGGAGATCCAACCAGTCCATCCTAAAGCAGATCAGTCCTGTGTTCATTGGAAGGACTGATATTGAAGCTGAAACTCCAATACTTTGGCCACCTTATGTGAAGAGCTGACTCACTGGAAAAGACCCTGATGCTGGGAAAGATTGAGGGCAGGAAGAGAAGGGGACGGCAGAGGATGAGATGGTTGGATGGCATTACCGACACAATGGACGAGTTTGAGTAAACTCCGGGAATTGGTGATAGGCAGGGAGGCCTGGCATGCTGCAGTTCATGGGGTCAGAAAGTCGGACCCGACTGAGTGATTGAACTTCACTAATGGCAGAAAGTGAATAGGAACTAAAGAGCCTCTTCATGAGGGTGAAAGAGAATGAAAAAACTGGCTTAAAACTCAACATTCAAAAACTAAGATCATGGCATCTAGTCCCTTCACTTCATGGTAGATAGGAGAAAAAGTGGAAGCAGTGACAGACTTTATTGGGGGGGCCTCCAAAATCACTGCAGATGGTGACTGTAGCCATGAAATTAAAGATCCTTGCTCCTTGGAAGGAAAGCTATGACCAACCTAGACAGCATATTAAAAAGCAGAGACATCACTTTGCCAACAAAGGTCTGTATAGTCAAAGCTGTGGTTTTTCCAGTTGTCATACATAGATGTGAGTTGGACCACAAAGAAGGGTGAGCACTGAAGAACTGATGCTTTTGAACTGTGGTGCTGGAGAAGACTCTTGAAAGTCCCTTGAACTGCAAGATCAAGGGACTTGATCCTAAAGGAAAAAGTCAAGGAAAAGTGAAGGAAAAAGTAAAGCAAACAGTCAATCCTAAAGGAAACCAACCCTGAATATACTCATTGAACGGACTGATGCTAAAGGTGAAGTTCCAATACTTTGGCCACCTGATGCAAAGAGCTGACTCTTTGGAAAAGACCCTGATGCTGGGAAAGATTGAGGACTGAAGAAGAGGGTGGCAGATGGTGAGATGGTTGGATAGTATTACTGACTCAATGGACATGAATTTGAGCAAATTCTGGGAGACAGTGAAGAACAGGGAAGCCTAGTGTACTGCGGTCCATGGGGTCAGAGAGTCAGATACAACTTAACAACTGAACAACCACCTGTGGACAAACTGGAGCCCTAAACAGAGCTGGCTTTTCTCTCAAGAGGTTTCCCTTCTGCCAGGAGTGCCACCGCCCTGGATCCTCCTACCTTTTCTCCCACCCAGAGCTCCAAACTCAGTCAAGTTGTCCCCCTTCCCATCTCTCATCACAGCACGTGTAGTTCACAGAGGCTCACTGGGAGCTTCAGAGACCACCTCTGCCTTGGGAACCTGCCTGAGGACTGAATTGCTATTTGCTTCTCCCTACCTTGCAAACTTTAGGTTCTGAATCAAGTCCATTAACCTCATGCTGCACCATTTGCAGAATGAGATGAAGCCCTTCTGTTGTCAGGCTGCGTGGGGATTGCAGACAAGGATGGAAGTCTTCAGTGGCTGGTGCCCACTGAGAGCCCATCCAGTCAAGTGCTGTTGATGTGACCAGAGCTCTCAGGGGCCAGCCTTCTGGTCCAGAGCGTCACCTCCCAGCCCCACCCCTACAGAGAGGCCAGAGGTAAAAGAGCACAACACAAATCCTTTATTAATAGTTTATAAAACAACCAGGGGATTCAAGTGATGCCAGGGAGGCAAAAGAACAGTGGGCCCCAGCAAGTGGCCAGGTCTTGGGCCCCACTGGACCTGGCTCCCCTTATAGAAAAGGGTAGCTCTTCCACCTGCAGCCCAGGGCTGGGCCCTGCCCGAGGCTCCCATGCCTGCAGGGAGCACAGGCAGAAGAAAGACATGGCTGATGGCTATCCCTGAGGAAGCGGTGAGATCAGGGCTCCTCCTTCCAGTGCCCTGCTGGATCAGGCCCTCCTTCCAGTCCCCAGCTCTGGGAGCAAACGGCTTGCAGGTGAAAGAGCACAGGGCCCCCTGCCTAAAGGTCTTTCCTCCCTGCATGGCCAAGTGCAAGGAGCAGCTGAGAGCCTTCTTTCAGTGGCAGAACCAGAGGTGCTACAATGCTCGCCCACTTGGAGGGGTAAATCTGGAAGGGTTATGCACCAATCTGTCAAAAGGACCATATCTGAACTCTGAGCATCAGTCCATCCCCCAGCCCAGCACCCAAAGGTGGCACCTAGAGAGCTGAGAGGGGTCCCAGAGCTGTGTCTGGCCCAGGCCTCACCACCCCCTCCCAGTCCAAAAGGCAGCTGGACCCGGGTCTAGGCGGGATGGCACCTATCTGGCTTGCAGGTGGTTGTGGAGCTGCTCTGCCTGGCTCTTCAGGCGCTGGAATTCCTCTTGGATGAAGTCTGTCAGGGCTTTGCGCATCTCCACCTGAGGGCGAAGGACTGAGGCTGTCATGCAGTCCTCAGGGAGCTTCGCCCAGGGTGCCTGGGGAAGCCAAGGGCACTGGGATGGGCAAGGACAGCCCCAGGGAGAAACTCACCGCTGATTTGTTCTCTGCCCGCAGCCGTTCGAGCACAGGCCGGGCGCTGAAGGGCTTGCCAATCAGCACGGTGATTTTCTGCAGGGAGACCAGCCGTCAGTGGGTTGACAGGAGCGGGGGGGCAGGGTGCCCACAATCCCAGCCCTAAGATGCTGAGTACCCCCTTGGGTCCACCCTCCCGCTTTAAAATGGGGTGGTCGGGCTCAGTGACATCCAAGGGCCCTGGGGTCCATGCCCAAGTCATCCCTATCCTGCCCTCGCCCTGGCCGTGGTGCCAGGAAACCGCCCCTCGTCTCTGTTTCACTCTGTTCCCTCTGCTGCAAGCCCAGCCCCTCTTGAATCTGGGCTCAGTGGTGCCGCATGGGAGTCACAGGACAGAGGAAAGACAGACAGACAGACATGATCGGTGGCCCTACCTACCTGCCCAAAGCGGGGGAAGTAGGGTGGACTGTTAGGAAGGACATCGTTCATTCCTGCAGCACAGCAGACAGAGAGCCAGAGTGCAGGTGTGGGGGTGGAGCAGGGCAGTCCAGGCACCCTGACTCGACCACCCAGAGGAGACCCACCCCAAAAGACCACTGTGCAAAGCCCCTCTCCCTGGGCAGCAGCAGTGGCCCAAGAGGGAGGCTCACCAACATGCCACAGGGGCAGGATGATCGGATTGAGATGACATTCGGCGATCAGGCGACCTATTCCTGCCCGGGGGAGCGGCATTTTGGTGCCAGCCTGTAGACAGGGCCGCTCCTACCCTCCCTGCAACCCCATTCAAAGCAGCTGCCCTGGGCAAGCTCCTCTTCCAGGCTGGCCTTGGTCTGGGCCCGTTCCCCTTCTGTGGCAATGATCACAGTCATCTGCCCCACGTGCCCGGGTCCCACCGAGCCAGAAAGGACCAGTGGCTCTTACCCCATTTGAAGCGGAGGAACTCAGAGCTCATGTTCACTTTCCCTGTCAAGAGAGAGGATGGAGTTGCAGCTTAGGGGCTACTGGGAGGGGATGGAGGCAGTCCCATCCAGATCCTTGAGCGAGTCGCAACCCTGCTAGCGCCACTGACCTTCTGGGAAGATGTGCACCCAGTCCCCGTGGTTGAGCTTCTCCAAAATGAAATCCATTCCCTTCTGGTAGACGCCGTCTCCTGCCAATGAGAAAGTCTCCTCCGTCAGTCTTGGTTGTTCCAGGACTCCCCTCCTCCACTTAACCCCAGGGCCTGGTCCACATGAACACTTCAGATGGTAAAGAGTCTGCCTGCAACACGGGAGACCTGGGTTCAATCCCTGGGTCGGGAAGATCCCCTGGAGAAGGAAATGGCAACCCACTCCAGTACTCTTGCCTGAAAAATTCCATGGACAAAGGAGCCTGGCGGGCTACAGTCCATGAGATCGCAGAATCAGCCACAACTAAGCGACTTCCCTTACTTCCTTATGACCCATCTATGACCCCGCCTTCTGCCTGTCAGTCCCAGCACAGCTGCGTCCCCTGAGCAACTCCAGCTGTGGTCAGACACCTGCAGTGTGTGCCCTCTCAAACCCCCGAACCGATTACTGTCTTCCCTGCCCTGCTTCCACAGTTGGGCTCTTGGAGCCTTGGGATGAGCTAGTCCAGGGGCAAGCCTCCCAGCGGCTGCCACTGGCCCAGAGAAAGCTGCAGGAGCAAAGCAAGGCTATTTGTGATCTCTAGTCTCACTGGGGCCCAAGGTTCTGCACAGCAAACCTTTCCCCAGGGTCTCTTACAGACCAGTTCCCACAGGCACCCCTCAGGGGTCTCTGAGCCTTGCCTGAGTCCTCAGCCTCTGCCGTCCCTCCCTCCTGCTGACCCCTTCTTCGAAGAGTGCCCCTTGAAAACTCGAGTCACCCTTTGTAAAGAATCCACCTGTAATGTGGGAGACCTAGGTTCAATCCCTGGGCTGGGAAGATCCCCTTGAGATGGGAATGGCTTATGCACTCCAGTATTCTGGCCTGGAGAATTCCACAGACTTTATAGTCCATGGGGTTGCAAAGAGTTGGACATGACTGAGTGACTTTGACTCACAGTGTCACTGAGAGTTGGGGAAAAGTCAAATCTGCTACACGGAAAATGCTGTGGCTGAGCCATCCCTGATGCTGGCAACACTGCCTCAGAGATGCCCCAAGACTGACACTGGCCCCAAGTGGCCCAGTGGTCAGCAATAACCCAGACATGACCGCTGGCTCTCAACTTGGGCATCACATGGGGACAATCTGTGCCCACACGCAGTAAAAACCTTGCTTGCCAAGCTTGTCCGGAGAGTGGACAGAGACCAAGAAAGAGGGAGGCTGAAAAAGAGGGGTAAATATCCTTATCTCATCAAGTGAGGAGTACAGAGCCACAACACAAAGGGGGAGAGTGGGGCTTCCCTGGTGGCCTAGTGGCTGAGATTCCACACCACCCACTGCAGGGGATGCAGGTGCATTCCTGGTCAGGGAAGTAAGATCTTGCTTGCCCTGTGGCATGACCAAGAAAAATAAAACAAACAGGGAGACATGGACACAGGGATGGTAGGACTATCTGGGCCGATGCCCTAAGAAATGGACTTCCAACCTCTTCTCTGCAAGGCCAAGTCTTTGGAAGGTGCTAGATAGGGATCCAAGGGTCTCAACCCGATCCATATGGAAACGGCCCAGCAGCTCCCTCAGGGGCTGGAGTTGGGGAGCTGTCACCCACTGCAGTTTCTCTGGGTGTCATAAGTGAGAGCTGTGGGTTCCCTACTTGGGATCACACAACCCGCTAGGGCTGGGCTTCAGAGGCACAGGCTCCTGCTTGACAAAAACCGACTGGTGTGAACCAGCCTTCCAGCTCGCAATCGAAAATTTAAAATTCTATGCTTGTGGAGCAACCCTTCAGGATGTTTAGCTTTTAGAAATACTATTTCTACTCACTTGCACAGCTTGTGCAAAATCACTCTGACACTTCACATTCTAACAAGAGGTGGGGAGGAAATTTTCTGGAACACAGAAGCAAAGTATACTGGGTACTTCCTTTGCTTCAATTGTTAGGCCTTTACTGCACGACCAATGCATTTGACAGCTTGTCCCTTCCCGCATTCTCTCACCAGAAGGTGCTTAGGAGTAAGACTGCACTTGCTGCTTTTATTGTACCCTAAAATGTAGATACAGGTCAAAAAGAAGAACGAGGGTAGAAGTGGACATGGAAGGCCGCTGAGGTCACAGAAAGGAGGGACTGAGACTCAAGACAGAGTACCCGAGCAGCATCAGCATCACTCAGAGCAGTGCATGATGGATACTATGGTCAACTGCCATGACACTGGGGCCTCTGCTTGTGTTTTGGGAGATGAAGTTGCCTCCAAATGCAGCAAAAGAGAGTGTTCCAGGCAGGGGTCTCTGGGGAGTAAGTCTGCAGACCTGAGGGGTGGGCACTGAAACTTTTCATTGGATGGTGATGGTTTAGTCACCAAGTCGTGTCTGACTCTTGCGATCCCATGGGTTGTAGCCCACCAGGCTCCTCTGTCCATGGGATTCTCCGGGCAAGAATACTGGAGCGGGTTGCCATTTCCTTCTCCAGAGGCTCTTCCCAACCCAGGGATTGAACTCAGATCTCCTACATTGCAGGCAGATTTTTTTCCGATTGAGCCAAACCACTACTAGCAATAAGGTTTCCCCTGACCTCAAACACTCCCTGGTTACTTCCTCCTGACACCCCAACTTCCAGGAAGAGTGCCCCCCCCTGCAGGGACCCTCCCCACCACTCCCGCAGCACTGGTGGCTGTCAGTCCAGGGAAGTGGCTTCTCCATGGTCACGGGAAGCTTCTACAATAGCCAGGAGCCCTGTTTTGCTCCCTGCTGCACTGGGGGGCTTATGTCTCCATTGTGTAAGGGGCTGTCCTGGTCCCTTCTCTCCCCCTCTACGCTCTCATTTCTGTGTGGCTGACTTTGTTTGCACCAGAGTTCCCAGGATCTTTTAGAGTTCCAGAATGGCACACACTGTCTCCAGATTGCTCCCTCCTCCGGTGACAGGGCCTCTCAACGCCCTGCTGCTCGTCCCTGGTCCCATCCTCCCAGCAGTTCCCTGGCACCTGCCGTCACCTAGTGTCATTGTTGAGTTTTCTTCTTGCCCCCCACCCCCAGCCACGACCAATTTATCAACAAGTCCTGGCAACTCCACCTCCAAAGCACAGCCCAAAGCACATGTCCCCAGCTCTCTGTGGTGACTCCCAGAGGCCCTGTCACCAGAGGAACCGTGACAGCTCCTAACCAGGCTCCTGGCCTCCATTCGATCCCGATTCTGTCCACCAGGTACACTGCAGTCCGAGGGCTCTCTCTTTCTCTTAACCACACAAGAAAGCACATCAAATTCTTAACACGATTGTTCTAGAAGCTTCACAGACAGCCCGCAACCTACATTTTCTGCCTTGGTCACGTACCCTTTCAGGGTTTGCTACGTGCTTCCTGGGTGTAGGATGCCTTGCCTTTCATACTCTGCCGGGAAAAATCCCACTTCCCCAGAGGAACAAGCAAGCTGGATTTGAATCCGAGCTTGGCCACCTCTCGTCCTATGATCTTGACCCCACAGCTTTCTCTCTCTGAGCCCCTTTTTCTGGAGAAGGGGGATCCAAATGGCCCTGACCTTCTGAAGCTCTCAAGAGGTATGGAGTAATCACTCCATGTCACACAGCTCGACACATAAGTCTGTTTGTTTTCACAAACTCACAGCCTCCGGCACGTGCCACCACCATCACTGACTGATGACACCATGTGGCCATCAGTGCATCTCTTAGCAACAGCCTCCTGAGAAGCAACTGTGGATAATGTCTCCTTGACCTCCAATGCCAGAGCCCCAGGGCACCCAGTCCTCCGGCACTTGCAGGGAAATAAGTGCTCTCCAAGAAACCATTGCTCCCTCCTCTCAGATGATGGAGGTGGGCCTCATGCAAGTGAGGCAGCCGCATGAGGTGCCTGCAGCCCTGGCACCCAGGTGGCCTGTCCCACCAGCGTCCCTCAACTCCCAGTGCAGCTGAACCAGAGACACTGCCACCAGTCTCCCTGCCCCTGGAAGGGCCAGAGAAGTGTCCCCGGCACCCAGCAGCCCAACAGCCCCTCGTAGAGGAGTGGCTCCACCTCGGCACACGGGCACACACTTGCCCAAGCTGAAGAAGTGTGAGTGCAGCTCCTTGGTGAAGCAGATGTCTGCAGCTGTGGGGGTCCTGGAGTGGGGATGGATGCAGTCACCCTGGCTTCCCCTGCACCCTGCTTCCCTGCCACCCTCCTCCCGCCACTGTGCTGCCTAACGGCATCGGCAATGCAGAATGGAGGCATAGGAGGGCCAGTGGGGTTCCACCCCAGGCCCTGTCTGGACTGGTGGCGGCCACCTCCTGAGCAGGCCAGGAGGGCCAATCTGGGCATACAGGTAAGACCTGCTGGGCCCACCATGGGGGTCCATTCCTCCTCACCAACGCATCAACTTCAGGTTCCAGATGTGACGGAGTTTCAGGATCCCTGGAGGAGAGAAGGCTGCATGCCCCAACTGACCTTGTAGCTAGGGGAGCACCACTTTCTGTCACCCGGTTTCAGGGAATGAGGGACAAGGACATTTCCCTATAGCCCAAAGAGCTGTCGTCCAGACCCTTCAGCTGGACCCCCAAGTTCTCCCTGGCTCCTCCATCTTCCACCCCCTATATCTTAACAGTCACCACATCCGGCCTGCCTACCTCCCTGATATATGCTAATGCTGCCCGTCCCTGCTAACTCAGCATTAAAGAATCCACTTGTAATGCAGGAGATGGGGGTTTGATCCCTGGGTGGGGAAGATCCCCTGGAAGAGGGCATGACAACCCACTCCAATATTCTTGCCTAGAGAATCCTATGGACAGAGGAGCCTGGTGCACTGCAGTCCATGGGGCTGCAAAGAGTCAGACAAGACTGAAGCGACTAAGCATGCACACACAGCACATCTTTCTAACTATTCCTCCACTGTCACTGCCACCACCCTGGTCCAGGTGACTGGATGGCACTAAAACCTTCCTCCTGGTCCCTGGGATCTGCCTCTGGTACCCTACAGGCCATCTTCTGCCCAGAGCAGCAAGTGTGTGCTCTGAACGACTGAATTGACCACATGGCTCCCCATGAGCTCCCTGTCCTCGTCCAGCAGTGGGAGCTCTGGACACCCCTGTAGCCAGGCACTTGGGTTATTGGAGCCAAGCAACTCCCTGTGAAGTCAGCACAGCAGAACTTCTAGACTCCCCAGTGAGGCTGGTCGAAGGCTACAAACCCAGCCTGAGGCAAAGCTAGAACCAGAACACAGGTCTTCCAGCCCCTAGCCCAGAGCTTCCTTGACAGGACACCCTGTGCTCCTCAGATTTATTCCCAAGGCTCTTCCGAATCATCAACAGTTTAAAGAATGGAGGGTCCCGCAGGCCTGATAGCTCAGAGGAAAGTAGCCGTCAGACCTTGCCTTGTGGTCATCTCCTCACTTCCTCCAAATTCCAGAGGCCCTCTCCAAATCACACTACCTAGGAGAATGCTGAAGGGGTCACAAATCAAACTTTCATCCCTGGGGCAGGACACTCCAGAAAAAGGAGTGTGAGGGCCAGGGAAAGAGCCCTGTGAGGAGTTTGTTCTGCTTGTTTGGCCCTGACCCAGGTTCCCTCCTTGCCTCCCCAAGCCGAGCACGCTGGCTCGTGGTGTACCCCAGAGATGAGGGTCATCCATGCACGACTGGTGATTGGAGACCGTGATGAGGGGTGTGGCTGGGCCTCGGTTCTCGATGAGATCGTACAGCACCTCCTTGTTGTGGACGGTGAGGTGGTTCATGCACTCTGAGGGGAGACGGGCAGCATAGAGATCTTGGCTTCTTTCCCCAGGGGCCCAGCCCTCCCCCTACCAAGCCAGCCCCTGCCAGCGCCCCGAACCCCAACTCCGGCTGGGCATGGAGCCACGCGGCCGACCCTGCCTCGGCTGTGGGCCCACTCACTGGTCCAGAAGCAGCTGTAGGTGCCCACCAAGCCCATGACGACGCTGCTGGCCAGGGTCCAGGTGAGCGGCGGCACCACGGGGAACGGCCATTTCACGTGGAGGGGCATCTCCCCGCGACCCAGCTTCTGCCACAGCCCCCAGCGGCCCGGCGCTCCCCTTGCCCTGGGGCAAGCCTATAGGGGCCGCTCTAGGTCTACGTCCTCAACCGCTCGGGAGCCGGGTCACAAACAGGCCCACGGACGCGCGCCACAGCTCGGCGCGACAGGGCACTCGACCAACGTCACCTCGCGGGTCGGGCCTGAACCGGGCCCGGCCCCGGCCCCCGGACTCGCTTTCGCGCCACACACTAGCCGTCCCGGAACCAAAAACCGGGAGCGCACTGAGGAGCCAGGGCTGATGGCGGCGGTAGCCGCGAGCTCCGCGGACCCGCCGGAAAGCGAGACTGCGGTGGCGCCGGGCTCGACCGCCGACTGTCGCAAAACGCGCTCGGGCCGCTCGATGCCAGCGATGACAGGCTCACGGGCGGCTTGGCCACGCCACGGCCCCGCCACGCTCCGGCGCAGGAGGGGCTCGAGCCCCGCCCCCCTTCCGAGTCCACTTCCCTTTTGTCTACTTTGTTCGTCCTTGGAAAAGTCTCCGTGACTAACGTGCTGCCTGGCACGGTTATCTGACGCCACTCAAGGTCGGGGTTGGCAGAGCCCTTTTAGTTGTTTCCCCTTTGTTTTCATTAATTTCATCTAACATAGAATTAACTACTTTATAGCATTTTTATTATATAGATTATTTTATGAATGTACCATATGTAATGTTATTACACTACGTAATTTTTACATAATTACCTACATACACTGCAAAATTCAGACTTAAATTGAAGAAAGTAGGGAAAATCAGTAGACTAATCAGGTAGGACCTAAATCAAATCCTACAGTTGTACAATGGAAGTGACAATAGATTCAAGGGATTAGATATGATAGAGTGTCTGAAGAACTACGGGCAGAGGCTCATGACATTGTACAGGAGGCAGGGATTAAGACCATCCCCAAGAAAAAGAAATGCAAAAAGGCAAAATACTTGTCTGAGGAGGCCTTGCAAATAGCTGAGAAAAGAAGAGAGGCAAAAGGCAAAGGAAAAAGGAAAGATATACCCAGCTGAATGCAGAGTTCCAAAGAATAGCAAGGAGAGATAAGAAAGCCTTCCTAAGTGATCAATGCAAAGGAATAGAGGAAAACAATAGAATGGGAAAGACTAGAGATCCCTTCAAGAAAATTAAAGATACCAAGGGAATATTTCATGCAAAGATGGGCACAATAAAGGACAGAAGTGGTATGGACCTAACAGAAGCAGAAGATATTAAGAAGAGGTAGCAAAAATACACAGAAGAACTATACAAAAAGATCTTAATGACCGAGATAACCACGATGGTATGATCACTCATCTAGAGCCAGATATCCTGGAGTCTGAAGTCAAGTGGGCCTTAGGAAGCTAGTGGAGGTGATGGAATTCCAGGTGAGCTATTTCCAATCCTAAAAGATGATGCTGTGAAAGTGCTGCACTCAATATGCCAACAAATTTGGAAAACTCAGCAGTGGCCGCAGGACTGGAAAAGATCAGTTTTCATTCCAGTCCAAAAGAAAGGTTATGCAAAGAATGTTCAAACTACCGCACAATTACACTCATCTCACATGCTAGCAAAATAATTCTCAAAATTCTCCAAGTGAGGCTTCAACAGTACATGAACTGAGAACTTCCAGATGTTTAAGCAGGATTTAGAAAAGGGAGAGGAACCAGAGATCAAATGTCCATCTGATGGATCATACGAAAAGCAAGAGAGTTCCGGAAAAACATCAACTTCTGCTTTATTGACTACACCAAAGCCTTTGACTGTGTGGATCACAACAACAAACTGTGGAAAATTCTTCAACAGATGGGAATACTAGACCACCTGACCTGCCTCCTGAGAAATATGTATGCATGTCAAGAAGCAACAATTAGAACCGGACATGGAACAATGGACGGGTCCAAATTGGGAAAGGAGTATGTCAAGGCTGTATATTGTTAACCCGTTTATTTAACTTTTATGCAGAGTACATCGTATGAAATACCAGGCTGGATGAAGCACAAGCTAGAATCAAGATTGCCAGGAGAAATATCAATAACCTTAGATATGCAGATGACACCACACTAATGGCAGAAAGTGAAGAAGAAATAAAGAACCTCTTGATAAAGGTGAAAGAAAAGAGTGAAAAAGCTGGCTTAAAACTCAGCATTCACAATACTCAAATCATGGCATCTGGTCCCATCGCTTCATAGCAAATAGATGGGGAAACAATGGAAACAGTGACAGATTTTATTTTCTTAGGCTCCAAAATCCCTGCAGATGGTGATTGCAACCATGAAATTAAAAGACACTTGCTCCTCGGAAGAAAAGCAATTACCAACCTTGATAGCATATTAAAAAGCAGAGACATTCCTTTGCCAATAAAGATCCGTCTAGTCAAACCTGTGGTTTTTCCAGTAATCATGTATGCATGTGAGAGTTGGACTATAAAGAAAGCTGAGCACCAAAGAATTGATGCTTTTGAACTGTGGTGTTGGAGAAGACTCTTGAGAGTCCCTTGGACTGCAAGGAGATCTAACCAATCCATCCTAAAGGAAATCAGTCCTAAATATTCATTGGAGGGACTGATGCTGAAACTCCAATACTTTGGCCACTTGATGCGAAGAAGTGACTCACTGGAAAAGACCCTGATGCTGGGAAAGATTGAAGGCAGAAGAGAAGGACAGAGGGTAAGATGGTTGGATGGCATCACCGACTCAATGGACATGAGTTTGAGCAAGCTCTGGGAGTTGGTGATGGACAGGGAGGTCTGGTGTGCTGCAGTCCATGGGGTTGCAAAGAGTCGGACATGACTGAGCTACTGAACTGAAATTACATACAATTGTATGTAATTGTATACAATTACCATATTACAGAATTACACTGTATGAATGTATGTTTGTAATAAAATGTCATATGTGATGTTATATGCAATGTATAGCAGCATATAGCATACAATAGGAAATATATATAACAGTATTTTATATCATTTAGTATTGATACATCCACAATGTTGTCAGCCATTTCCAACTAGTTCCAGACATGTTCATCACCCCAAAAGAAAGCCCTGTACTCCTTGAGCAGTAATAGTTTTTATTTTTTAAAGCACCGCATGACTTCATGTATTTAAAAACATTTCCCCAGCAATTTCCTGGCGGTCCAGTAGTTAGGACTCAGCGCTCTCACTGCCAAGGGTGCAGATTCCGTCCTTGGTCCGGGAAATAAGTACCTGCAAGGTGTGGCGAGGCCAAAAATTTAAAAATGCCCAAACCTTCTGCTCATCACCACCCCCAATCCATGAGTGGGTAGTTGCGGGGAAGACCACACCACAAACCAGCCAGTGAGGACCCACCGCCGGGCCGCAGAACCCGCGCGAGTCGCCCGCTTGTCCCAGCAGCGACCCCCACGAGGACTCCCCTCGCGGTCTGCCCTGGGCTCCACCTACACGGCGCGTTCCTGCGCCCGCTCGCCTGCGGCCATGCAGAGAACCTAGGAGTGCGCGGCCCGAAGACTTGGAGAGAAGGCTTTAGTCCTGGGGGGTTGGGGGCGCCCAAACTCGCCGCGCGGGCTCCCCCTCGGTGCGCCAGGCGCTCCAGGTCGGGCCCAGGACCGACTCTGACTCACGGCTCGCCCGGCGCCTCAGAGCCTCCGCCGCCGCAGGCGCCGGGTCCCTCGCGGGCGAAGAAGGTGAAGTCTGCTAGGAAGGCGGGCGGCCGGGTCGGCGCTTCCCAGGCCTCCGGGCCGCCCTCCCTTCCACCTCCGAGGCGGAGCCAGGGCCGTGCCCGCCCGCCGGAAGGGTGAGGCCGGAGAACCGGCCTCGACGGAGCGGTCAGCGTGTTGGTGGCATCTTTCTCTACCGTCTCCTTCCGTCTAGGTCGGCGCTGCGATTCCCTGGGGGCTGTCGCGATCAGCCCACAGCACAGAAAGGTGTAGAGACTGCGTGGTCTGCGCAGGTATGGGTGCCCTCTGGCCAGAGGAGAAAGGAGAAAGTGGCCCCTAGCTTGGGAAGGCCAGGCGGGAAGGGAATTCCAGGGCTGGGGCTCAGGGCTGGTGTTGGGAGACCGGACCCCGCTTTGGGCTGAGGCCAAAGTGAAAGTGAAGTCGTTCAGTCGTGTCTGACTCTTTGTGACCCCATGGTAGTCCATGGAATTCTCCAGGCCAGAATACTGGCGTGGGTAGCCTATCCCTTCTCCAGTGTATCTTCCTGATCCTGGGATCAAACCGGGGTATTCTGCATTGCAGGCAGATTCTTTACCAACTGAGCTATCAGGGGAGCCCTGAGGGGAAGAACTCTCTAGTTCTTCTTGCCCTCCGCCCTCCTTAGGAGCCCGTGGCCCCAGAGCCTCCTAGCTTGCCCTTGCCTGCCCAGGGCTGCCTAAAGACCCATGGGCATCCCAGAATAGGCACTGGGGAAGGAGCCCAAACTAGCATGAGTGACACTAGCAGGTGGCTAGGAGAGAAACAGCCAGGGAGCCCAGCCAGGGAGAAAGTGAGCCCAGCGAGGAAGGTCACAGAAGCAACAAAGAAAAGCTGACAGAGGGAAGTAGACGGACTGACATGGTTGTGTGAGGATGACATCAGCATGAAGTGAGCTTTGGTTGCAGAGTCAAAGACGACTCTGGCTGACTTGAATCGAGCAATTGAAGGAGTTTATCTTAAAGATCACGTCTGGCAGCTGGGGAAAATGAAATGCACCATGATGATCCTTCTGGTTGCTGATGGTGGTGAAAAGGTAGAATCAATTCTAAGGTTGAACCCTGGTGTGATGCTAGTGGGAATGGAAGATGAGGCAGCCACTGTGGAAAATAGTATGACATTCCTAAAAAAAAAAAAAAAGAGAGAGAGAGAGAATTACCATTTTGTTGTTGTTGCTCAGTCGTGTTCAACTCTTTGCAATCCTATGGACTGCAGCACACCAGGCTTCCCTGTCCTTCACCATCTCCCAGAGCTTGCTCAAACAAACTCATGTCCGTTGAGTCAGTGATGCCATCCAACCATCTTATCCTCTTTCGTCCCCTTCTCCTCCTGCCTTCAAGCTTTCCCAGCATCAGGGTCTTTTCCAATGAGTCGACTCTGCATGAGGTGGCCAAAGTATTGGAGCTTCAGCTTCAGCATCAGTCCTTCCAATGAATATTTAGGACTGATTTCCTTAAGGATTGACTGGTTTGATCTCCTTGCAGTCAAAGGGACTCTCAAGAGTCTTCTCCAACACCACAGTTCAAAAGCATCAATTCTTCAGCGCTCAACCTTCTTTATGGTCCAACTCTCACATTGGTACATGACTACTCAAAAAACCATAGCTTTGACTAGACTGATCTTTGTTGGCAAAGTAATGTCTCTGCTTTTAATATGCTGTCTAGGTTGATCTTAGCTTTTCTTCCAAGGAGCAAGCGTCTTTGAATTTTATGGCTGCAGTCACCATCTGCAGTGATTTTGGAGCCCAAGAAAATAAAATCTATCACCATTTCCATTGTTTCCCCTTCTATTTGCCATGAAGTGGTGGGACTGGATGCCGTGATCTTAATTTTTTGAATGCTGAGTTTTAAGCCAGCTTTTCACTCTCCTCTTTCACTTTCATCAAGAGGCTCTTTAGTTCCTCTTCGCTTTCTGCCATTAGGGTGGTGTCATCTGCATATCTGAGGTTATTGACATTTCTCCCAGCAATCTTGATTCCAGCTTGCGTTTCTTCCAGCCCAGCATTTTGTATGGTGCACCCTGCATATAAGTTAAATAAGCAGGGTGACAATATACAGCCTTGCCGTACTCCTTTCCCAATCTGGAACTGGTCCATTGTTCCATGTCCGGTTCTAACTGTTGCTTCTTGACCTGCACACAGATTTCTCAGCAGGCAAGTAAGGTGGTCTGATATTCCCATCTCTTTAAGAATTCTCCAAAATAAGAATTTTCCAGTTTGTTGTGATCCACATAGTCACAGGCTTTAGCGTAGTCAATGAAGCAGGAGTAGATGTTTTTCTGGAATTCTCCTGCTTTTTCTATGACCCAATGGATGTTGGCAATTTGATATCTGATTCCTCTGTCTTTTCTAAATCCAGCTTGTATATCTGTAAGTTCTCATTTCATGTACTGTTGAAGCCTAGTTTGGAGGATTTTGAGCATGACCTTGCTAGCATGACAAATGAGTTCAATTATGTGGTAGTGTTCACATTCTTTGGTATTGCCCTTCTTTGGGACTGGAATGAAAGCTGAAAACTGACCTTTTCCAGTCCTGTGGCCACTGCTGAGTTTTTCAAATTTACTGGCATTTTGAGTGAAGCACTTTCACAGCATCATCTTTTAGGATTGGAAATAGCTCACCTGGAATTCTATCAACTCCACTGGCTTTGTTCATAGTGATGCTTCCTAAGGCCCACTTGACTTTGGACTCCAGGATGTCTGGCTCTAGGTGAGTGATCATACCATCATGGTTATCTGGATCTTTAAGATCGTTTTGGAATTCTGATCAGTTTTTGATCAGTTTTTCTGTGTATTCTTGCCACCTCTTCTTAATATCTTCTGCTTCTGTTAGGTCCATACCATTTCTGTCTCTTATTGTGCCTATCTTTGCAGGAAATTTTCCCTTGGTATCTCTAATTTTCTTGAAGAGATCTCTAGTCTTTCCCATTCTATTGTTTTCTCCTATTTTTTTGCATTGACCACTGAGGAAGGCTTTCTTATCTCTCCTTGCTATTCTATGGAACTCTGCATTCAGATGGGTATATCTTTCCTTTTCTCCTTTGCCTTTCGCTTCTCTTCTTTTCACAGCTATTTGCAAGGCCTCCTCAGACAACCATTTTGCCTTTTTGCATTTCTTTTTCTTGGGGATGGTTTTCATCACTCTTGTACAGTGTTATGAACCTCCATCCGTAGTTCTTCAGGCACTCTGTCTATCAGATCTAATCCCTTGAAGCTACATGATCCAGAAATTTCACTTCTGGGTACTTAATGAAGAGGATTGAAAGTAGGAGCTTGAAGAGATATTTGTAGAGTTGTGTTCCCAACAGCATTATTGACAGTAGCCAAAAGGTGGAAGCAACCCAGTGTCTATGGATAGGTGAATAGGTAAAATGTGCTCCATCCATCCAGTGGAATGTTATTTAAAATTTCAAAAGAGCATTCTGAGACCTGGTACATCATGGATGAAATGAGGACAATATGGTCAATGAAATCAAATAGTCACAAACAGCTACTGTATGACTCCACTTGCATGAGTTGCCTAGAGGAGCCGATTCCTAGAGACAGAAAGTAAGGATAGTGGGGGCATGGGCTGGGGGAGGGAAGGAGGGTTATTGTCTAATGGGGACAGAGTTTCAGTTTGGGGAGATGAAGAAGTTCTGGGGATGGATGGTGGGGATGGTTGCACAACAAAGTGAAGGTGCTTCATGCCACTGAACTGTGCACTTAAAAATGGTTCAGATGGTAAACTCGATGCTATGTGTATTTGATCCCAGTGAAAAAGAACAAGCCTGAGAAAGAGCTTCCAACATACATGCTGATGTTGGAAGGTGTCCACAAGGAAGAAAGGAGGACATGTATGATGATGGCAGCACAGGGAAGCTGGTTCTGGGCAGCAGGATGAGCATCACTTTCTCTGTTGCATATTACCATGTCCTTCTGGAACTAGAACTGTGAGCAACTGGGACCTGAACCTGGGGCAACCTGGATTCCTCCGGAGGGTTCCTGAAGCCCATACACAGCCATGCTCTGCTCTTCCTCCTCCTCCTGGCCAGTGGGGCTGAGACCTTTCACATCTGTGCCTTCAATGCACAGCGGCTGACACTTGCCAAGGTGGCCAGGGAACGTGTGCTCGACACCTTAGTGAAGGTCAGTTCATTCTTGCAGGGAAGCTGGGCCTCTGAGGACCATGACCCAAAACCCCTAGCCCTGTCTGACCGGGGGGCAAGTCCCAGAGAAGAGGGGGACATCGGGAAACATGGTGTGGCAATGTGGAGCAGCATCTTCCTTGCCTGTCGGCCTCAGTCTCCTCCTCTGTAAAATGGGTGCAGTGTTGATGGCAATGGTATTCCATCTTCTCCCAGGGCTTTTCTAGCCTCATAGCTCTCTTGGGGCTGCAGCCAGCGTGTTATGACACTCATGGCCACGCCACTGCCTGGTCCCCAGAGAGACCACCCTTCTGCCCGGGCAGCTGGCCCTGAGCAGGACTAACCTTCCTGGTTTCCTGCAGATCCTGGCTCGCTGTGACATCACGGTGCTGCAGGAGGTGGTGGACTCTTCTGACAGTGCCATTCACCTCTTGCTTCGAGAACTCAATCGGTGAGGAGGGTTCTGTGGGTCTTAACAGAGGCCACCCCCCCGAAAGCCTCAAGGTCACTGACCCCAGGTCCCCTTTCCTGGCAGATTTGGTGACTCTGGACCCTACGCCTCCCACAGCAGCCTCCTGCTGGGGCGCAGCACATATAAGGAGAAGTACGTGTATCTCTACCGGTGAGCACAGATGGAGACCGAGGCGGCCTGGATGCTTGGTGCCATGTAATAGCCCCAAGGGTGGCCCTCACCTTCACATTGTACTTCTCAGCAGAGGTTTTATCCCGGGGTCTTCCTGTGCTCTACCCCAGACAGCTTTGGTGCCCATGTTTCCCTCCAGAAGGACACCTTCCTTCTCCAAGCATAGATGTGGGCACCCCATGCCTCCCCCTTCAGAAGCCACTGGGGCTCAGGGCGAGAGTGGCCCCCTCTTTGGGAGTGACTGGTTGCAGCTCCTGGGAAGAGACTCCCTGGGGACCTGTCTTGAGTCCTGGGCAGATGCAGTTTCTGGAAACAGCCCTCAGTCCCTGGGAGGACAGCCTGAGGGGGTCAGGATTGAGAGGGCAAGGGTGGCAGTCAGAGATGGAGACCTGCTCCTCTATATAGATGAAATTATATAATATCTAAAACTCACTCCAAAATGATGGGGGAACAGAACCCTGCCCATACACCAGCCCTGCTCCTAATCTCAGAGTGGAAATTGATCTGAGTGTCCATCAGCTGATGAACGGGTAAATGAAAGGTGGTCTCTCCACACAGTGGAGTATCATTTGGCCTAAGAAGGGAGAAGTCCCAGCCAGGCTGCAGCCCAGATGAAGCTGGGACACATGTGCTAAGGGAAAGAACCAGTCACAGAATACTACGTATTATTTGATTCCATTCGCATGACGTGTTCAGCAGAGATGGAAAACAGATCAGGGGCTGAAAGGGAGGGGAATGGAGAATGCTCACGAGTGATGTTTCTTTGGCCTGCTAAGAATATTCGGAAATTGATTGTGGTGATGGTTGCACAACTTTGTGCATTGCCACTGAACTATGCATGTTAAACAAGGTACCTTTATGGTAACTGAATTCTAGCTCAGTCTAAAAGAAGTTCTCGAAAGAAGGGCTGGAAGGCTGTGCTTCCATGAAATAGAGCTACTGGTGGCGGGACCCCTCCCTGAGTGCCAGCTCTGATGTGGGCACTTGCAGACCAAGAGCAGTGACATGGGGCCACTGCTTCTTGTCCCTGGTCCACCAGGTCACATGAGGCAGAGGTCCGGGACTCCTACATATACGATGATCAGGATGATCTCTTTACCCGGGAGCCCTTTGTGTGCTGGTTCTCTTTACGCAGCAAGGGTAAGAGGAGGGGGTAGAAGGGTGGTCCTGCTATGGGGGAGCAGGAAGTGGGGTCTGGAGGGTCCTGCCAGGGCAGGGGTGTGGGCTTGGTCACCCAGAAGGGACTGGGCTGGGGAGGGCCAGGAGTGGCTGGGAGCCTTGTGTCCCTGGGGTCTTTCAGTTCTTCCCAGCCTTGTGCTGGTCCCGCTGCCACACCACTCCAAAGGCCGTGGAGACAGAGTTGAATGCCCTGTATGACGTGTTTCTGGATGCTTCCGAGTTCTGGCAGACCAAGGTAGGGCTGGGCCGATTCTGTGGGGGGGAGGAGGGCCAGGGCATCCAGGCGGCTGGGCCTGACAGCTGCCTGCATCTCCAGGATGTGATCCTGCTCGGGGACTTCAATGCTGACTGTGCATCACTGACCAAAAAGCGCCTGGACAACCTAGTTCTTCGGACTCAGGCTGGCTTCCACTGGGCCATCGCCGGACGGCGTGGACACTACGGTGCGGGCCAGCACCCACTGCACCTACGACCGCATCGTGCTCCATGGGGAGCACCTCCAGAGCCTGCTGCGTGGCGCGGCCGCCTTCGACTTCCCCCAGAGCTTTGGGCTCACTGAGCAGGAGGTAAAGCAGTGGTGAGGCTGCAGTGGGCTCCCCGGGAAGCCCCTCGGGCCTGAGACTGATGCTTTGTCTCCCTGCTGCCTGCCCCCAGGCTCTCAACATCAGTGACCACTACCCTGTGGAGGTGGACCTGGCGCTGAGCCGGGCAGTGCACGGGGTCCAGCCCCCTGCCTGAACACTCTGTGGCTGTCATTGCTGCTGCCCCTCCTGGCCCCCCAGCTGGGCCTGATGGCCTGAAGCCACCATGTACCTGCTGCCCCAAAGTAAGGACTGTCCTGTCTTCTGGACTCAAAGCCCTGCTCTGCTCCCAACCTGCCCTGGTGCCACCCCTCTGTGTGCCTTCGCTTTGGGTGTGTCCTCTGGTCAGGCCTGTGCCTACCTGGCATCAGAAGGTGGAAAAGGCAGGTGGGGCCCTGGGGCTGGACCCATGCCACTTGTCCCCCAGGTAGTGTCAAGAATGAGGACAAAAGACTGGGTTAGGGGGTGAGGGGGCTCAGTAGAGGTGATCTTGGCTCAAGGGTAGGGCTCAGAGAAGGGAATTGCAACAGATCAAAGGATTTTATCCTGACAAAACCATCCACTCTAAGAGCAGAAAGCCAGATGACACAGACATTACATGTGTGTAGCAGACATGCCAAAAGGTCATCTTTAACATACACAAGACTCCTAGGAAACAGTATTAAGACCCCAGGAGATACAATGGTAGAGATCAGCAGTTTATACACACATACACACACAAACTAGAAAACAACAGGAGATACAAGTGTAGAGATCAGCAATTTATACACAGACATACACACATAAGAAAACAGCCAAGTGGTCAAACTCATTGTAACTTAACAAGATGCTGTAACACCTCTGGTCAAGCCCATGTTCAGAACCACAGTGCAATTTGGCCCCTACCACTCAGGGTGTGGTCAAGCACTGCCTAGAAGAGGCTGATCACCAAGGCTATTCAGTTCAGTTCAGTTGCTCAGTCCTGTCTGACTCCTTGCGACCCCATGAATCGCAGCACACCAGGCCTCCCTGTTCATCACCATCTCTCGGAGTTCACTCAGACTCAGCGTCCATCTAGTCCGTGATGCCATCCACCTCATCCTCAGTCATCCCCTTCTCCTCCTGCTCCCAATCCCTCCCAGCATCAGAGTCTTCCAAACACAAAGTATCTATAGAAGCCAGTGTAACCATTATAGATACTTTGTAAATGTGTGGTCTTATGGGGGTAAAGACTTCACTGGTGGCTCAGATAGTAAAGCTGCCTACAATGTGGAGACCTGGGTTCAATCCCTGGGTTGGGACGATCTCCTGGAGAAGGAAATGACAACCCACTCCAGTATTTTTGCCTGGAAAATCCCATGGATGGAGGAGCCTGGTAGGCTACAGTCCATGGGGTGGCAAAGAGTCAGACAAGACTGAGCAACTTCACCTCTTACCCCACTTAGTATGTTGTCAGCACAGAGCTCTTCCCCACCTCCCTTTTCCAGAAAACAGACCTCATTGAAAATCTGGACATCAGAGCTATTGTACTGTGAATTATCTGTGATCTAGAAACATCTACTTGAGGTACAAGGGTGGCTCAGCTGGTCAAGAATCCGCTTGTCATGAGGGGAGACCTGGGTTCGATCCCTGGGTTGGGAAAATCCCTTGGAGGAGGACATGGCAACCCCTCCAGTATTCTTGCCTGGGAGATCCCATGGACAGAGGAGCCTGGCAGGGTACAGCCTCCAAGGTCACAAGAGTCGGATTCAATTTAGAGACTAAACATTTCCGCCATAGCAACTTGAAGTCAGGTGTGGGAATGAAGTCCTATAAGGGGTGGTGGGCTAGGCTTAGAATGGGGGAAAAGTAATAAGGTTTCTCAACAACTCTAAACCCAGGAAAAGGTGGTTAGGCCCAGGACAGATGTTAATTCTAGGGCTAATTGTACAACCCCACCTCCAGGGCTGTGTCTGGTGAGGTTCCACAGCAGCCTGAGGCCAACATTAGACCATAAGCACTTTTCCATCATCCAGAGTGTGAGCTTCTCAGTGCTCCACATATAGGTGGGGGACTTCAGAACCTACTGCCTGGGGTCAAGGCATGTACCTCACTGGCCTTACTGTCAACTGGCCAGCTTGTCAGTCTTCTTCTGAAATGACATCAACCCTTGGGGCTTCCAGTTCCCCCACCCACCATGAATCCAGATGCAAAGACAGGTGGACAGGAAATAGCGTTTATTGGTGAACATGATTAAGGAGGGGACAGCGCTGATGCTCATGAGTGCAGGGCCCGCCATTTGTCCAGGGGACCACGATTAGGGATGTATTTGACCCCACAGCCATCTGGGATGAGTCGCTTTTCTGCCACCATGTTCTCAAATTCATCCGCGTTGAATTTGGTAAATCCCCACTTCTTAGAGATGTGGATCTAGAGAGAGACAGAAACAACTGAGTCACAGGCCCTGAGGCCAGGAGTAGAGAAAGGGGAGACCAAGGCTGCAAGGAGACCATGCTCCTTACCTTCTGGCGGCCAGGGAACTTGAACTTGGCCCGGCGGAGGGCTTCAATCACATGTTCCTTGTTCTGCAGCTTGGTGCGGATGGACATTATGACCTGGCCAATGTGGACCCTGGCCACTGTGCCCTGGGGCTTTCCAAAGGCACCTCGCATACCTGTCTGGAGTCTAGATTGGGAAACAGCAGACCAGTCATGAATGCCCACTAGGAAGAGTTGTCTCCAAGGTCCCTTAGGGCAACCTGTACAGGCAACAGGTTGCATACACTACCAAGGAGGCTGCTATTTGCAGCCATTGCACACTGGGCCCCCATGGGGAAAAGAGCACAGTCGGCTTAATTGGCTGCAAAGAAAAGAGAACCAAAAACAGACTAGCTAGAGTCCTCTGCAAGGTGCCATTGGGCTCCTCTGAAAAACCTATGACCACCCCAGCAACCTGCTTGCCTGCAGGTTATGTCATCAGGTGCAAAGAGAAGCTATTCCCACATGAGCAACTTGCCCAGAGCCATGATGCCTTTTGAGCTTTTTTTCTGGGACTCTGGGTTGTTCAGTGTCCACTGAGGTCCACTTACTAGCCCTTTGGCCTGGCTTTGCTGTGGGTCAATCTCCGTGGGGCCACCTCTCTGCCCTGGTCGATGAAAATCAAGCCCAAAGTAGAGGTCTCAGGATCCAGCTCACCTATCAGCTCCAGCGCAAGACAACATCTTGTTGATGCGGATAACATGGAAGGGGTGGAGCCGCACTCGGATGTGAAAACCATCTTTGCCACAGCTTTTCACCATGTACTTGTTGGCACAAATACGGGCAGCCTCCAGGGCTACGGGAAGACAAAATGCCACAGAAGCATTTACCATGGCTCTCTGTCTTGGTGGGATGAGTTTAGCAAAGAGGCTAATAATTGGGCACTTGTGACTAATAAGCTAGTCACTTCAGTGCAGTGACTTCCAGGTTTGGCTGGGGGTGCACACACAAGGAACCGGGCAATACTAACAAGGAAGCCTGCCTCACCTTCAGAGGAGAGCTGCTCATACTCATCTGATACCATGTGGCCACAGAGTGGGAACTCATCCACTTTGGCCTTCTTACGCCCCAAGTCGAAGATGCGAATCTTAGCATCTGTGAAAAAAAAAGACAACCTTGCTGAGTGTGAGACTTCCATAAGCAACTAGGTCATTGGGCCCAAACCAGTTTGGGAGCTTTGCCCCTACTTACCAGGGACACCTCGGCAGAAGCGGGACTTTGGGTACGGCTTGTTCTTACAATACCGGTAACTGCAAGGAAGACAACCCAGGTTAGCAAGGGTTCATAAAGGAGCTCTACAACATGCACATTGAAAGCTTGACACATGTTAATCTCCAAGTTTGGTCTCCTTTACCGGAAATGGGCGCTAGAGCAAGATGTGGCCAAAACTCAAGTCACCTATGACAGGGGATTAAAAAATAAAATACTATCTTCGACCCTGTTGTTTTAAATGTTCACATTCTGAAACACACTTTCTTGGTTTAAATATAAAATAGCACAGTTCAAGCCATCCACCTAAATGGACCTTGGAGCACGTGGCATTAAGTTCGCCTCCAAGCCATGTGAAGGGCTCCTGGCGCCCTCTGCAGGGCCAACGCAGCTGAAACCACTTTTCCGGGACTGCCCTTGGCATCCGAGGCGTTCACATCGCATGTCGCCTGGAAATAAGACGGGAATGGTACACAGAGGCCTCGAGAAGCTGGCGAATTTTCAAGTGCAGAGAGCGGGATGCAAGGTAGATATCGCTTGTACCCCTACACTGGGGCCACCGTATGCAAAATTGGGTCAATCCACCACTACAACAAAATAGGGGAAGACCTCAAGTGACCTGGAATGTCTCAAGGAATACGCAGAGTCCGTCCCCAGGACAGAAAAAGCCGCACCAGGGAGACCCCACCCCACTGTTGCTTTTAACGGTTAAATGGCCCTCCCTCTCGCTTCCCAGCCGCGAAAAAGCATGGAGTAGCACTCACCACCGGGCGGGGCGGCGGCCCATGGCGTCACCAGGATCTTCAGTGGCTACAATGAAACAAAGTCGGAAAAGAAGTCGAACACAGGTATTAAACTAGGAGACAGAAACGGTAAGGACAGCCATAACCAGAGGCCGCGACTACTCACCGTGCCAAAGGGAAAGAGGCGCTCCCACGCCTGCGCAGGTCTTATATAGGCAGCCTATCCTCACGAGTAGGAACCATAGAGTCCAGGCGAGGGCGCGTAGACGCTCTATCAGACTTCCGGACCATAGATGTAGCGATGCTCTGCGCCTGCGTGCGGTGGGAGCTGAGCACATGCGCAGACCGAGAAGGTGGCTGGGCTCCCAACCGCGGGCGGCCAGCTGACGAATGGGGCTTCGCCACATCGGCGCGAGAACGCAGCTTCCGGCTGGCCATCTTGGGAGTAGAGTTCTTGCCTGAGGCTTTGCTGTAACTGTGAAAGACGTTATGTTCCTAGGGTTGAAAGTACCCTCAAGTGGGGGTTCACGGCGGCCCCGCGCATGTTCCCGGCATCGCAGAGCCTGGGACAAGCCTTCTCCGCCTTCTCTGGCGCCCCGGAGCCCGGCAGAGACGCGCCCAGCTGGAGGCTCAGACTGCATTCCTTTGTCGACCAGGAGACTGAGGGGGAAGCCCGCCCCTGCCCCCACGCCCCCCAAGTGAAGAGTCTTGAACCCACTTGTCCGCGAGCAGTACCCAAGTCCCCCTTCTCTGAAAACCAAGGACGGGGGGCGAGGGAGGGGGTCCAGCGCCGACCCCAGGTGGTCTGCGCCTTCCTGCGAGAAAGGCCAAGGAAAAGCCGCCACCGAGATCCAGAGCTCAGGAAACCCCACCTGAGCACCGTTAGGCCTACCCTGTCCCTTGCAAGAAGTGAGACGTTGGCTGGTGATCCCCCTCAGATGGCAAAGGAACACTGTCAGTCCTGGGCTGCACCCCAGTCCTGGCCTCTGAGAGCTGCTTTGATCGGTACTCCTGGGAGCTTCCACACTCCCAGGGCCCAGAATCTGGTACTCACCGCCCCCCCCGCCGCCCCAAAACACACCCCCCAATGCAGTTCTTTCTGTTCCCTGCCCACTGAATTCCTAGCACCTCCTGAGTGTGCCTTTGAAATGTTTACAGATAAAGCACGGATCCTTACCCCACCAACCCAAGGATAGCATCCAGAGAAGTGTGCAAAGCTAATGCTCCTACCACCAGGGATCTAAACGTCCGCCAGAGGTGCCCAGCCTTCTAGAGGTGAGGACCGCAGGAAAGTAAGGAAGTCTTGAAGGAGTCCCCATGTCACTTGACAGATGTGATGCACCTCTTCTCCAGGACAACCTGTCACTTTAGTGCATGGGTCCTCTAGGAAAGCGTGGGAAGATTTGCTGTGTGCACTTCCAGCTGTGGCACGGGGTCTTTCTCAGGGAACACGATCTCTCATTCCATCCAGAGGCCTTACCTCTGAAAATGGGGTGAGATATGACTATCCGTGGGGGCAGCTCAACTCAGGTTTTTGGCTCCAAGAACTAGAACATTTAGGGTTGTACAGTATACATCAGGCAGAGCTGGATCAACTGTTGATACTGTTCCCTTACTCATGTCTGAATCTTTGCAAACCCGTGGGATGCAGCATGCCAGGCTCCTCTGTCCTCCACTGTCTCTGAGAGTTTGCTCAAACTTATGTTCACTGAGTCAGTGATGCTATCCAACCATCTCATTCTCTGTCACCCACTTCTGCCCTCAGTTTTTCCAACATCAGGGTCTTTTCTAATGAGCTGGTTCTTCGCATCAGGAGAAAGGATTGGAGCTTCGGTTTCAGCGTCACCCCTTCCAATTAATATTCGGGAGTGATTTTGTTTAGGATTGACTGGTTGGGTCTCCTTGGAATCCAAGGAACGCTCAAGAGTCTTCTCCAGCACAGTTCAAAAGCATCAATTGGTTCGGTGCTCAGACTTCTTTATGGTCCACTCTCACATTCATACATGACTACTGGAAAAACCATAGCTTTCACAATATGGACTTTTGTCGCAAAGTGATATCTCTGCTTTTTAATATGTTGTCTAGGTTTGTCATAGCTTCCTTTCCAAGGAGCAAATGTCTCTTAATTTCATGACTGCAGTCACCATCTGCAGTGATTTAGAGCCCACGAAAATAAAGTCTGTCACTATTTCCAATATATCCCATCTATTTGCCATAAAGTGATGGAACTGGATGCCATTAATTTTGCTTTTCGAATGATGAGTTTTAAGCCAGCTTTTTCACTCTCCTCTTTCACATCCATGAAGAGGCTCTTTAGTTCCTCTTGGCTTTCTGACATAAGGGTGGTGTTATCTGCATATATGAAGTTATTGATATTTCTCCCAGCAATCATGATTCCAGCTTGTGCTTCACCAGCTGGGCATTTCACATGAAGTACTCTGCATAGAAGTTAAATAAGCAGGGTGACAATATACAGCCTTGATGTACTCCTTTCCCAATTTGGAAGCAATCTGTTTTTCCATGTCTGCTTCTAAGGCAGGTAAGGTGATCTGGTATTCCCATCTCTTTAACAATTTTCTGCAATTTGTTGTGATCCACACAAAGGCTTTAGCATAGGCAATAAAGCAGAAGTAGATGCTTTCTGGAATTCTCTTGCTTTTTCAGTGATCCAACGGATGTTCACAATTTGATCTCTGGTTCCTCTACCTTTTCTAAATCCAGCTTGAACACCTGGAAGTTTTCAGGTCACGTGCTGTTGAAGCCTAGCTTGGAGAATTTTGAGCATTACTTTGCTAGTGTGTGAGATGAATGACATTGTGCAGTAGGTTGAACATTCTTTGGCATTGCCTTTCTTTGGCATTGGAATGAAAACTGACCTTTTGCAGTGCTGCAGCCACTGCTAAGTTTTCCACATTTGCTGACATATTGAGTGCAACACTTTCACAGCATCATCTTTTAGGACTTGAAAGAGCTTAGCTGGAATTCCATCACCTCCACTAGCTTTGTTCATGGTGATGCTTCCTAAGGTCCAATTCACTTTGCATTCCAGGATGTCTGGCTCTAGGTGAGTGATTGCATCATCTGTGCTTATCTGAGTCATTAAGACCTGTTTTGTATAGTTCTTCTGTGTATTCATACCACGACTTCTTAACCTCTTCTGCTTCTGTCAGCCCAATACCACCTCTGTCCTTTATTGTGCCCACATTTGCATGAAATGTTCCTTTGTCTCTGATTTTCTTGAAGAGATCTCTAGTCTTTCCTGTTCTATTGTTTTCCTCTGTTTCTTTGCATTGATCACTGAGGAAGGCTTTCTTATCTTTCCTTGCTGTTCTTTGGAACTCTGCATTCAGACGGGTTTATCTTTCCTTTTCTCCTTTGCCTTTTGTTTCTCTTTTTTCACAGCTATTTGTAAGGCCTCCTCAGACAACCATTTTGTATTTATGCATTTCTTTTTCTTGGGGATGGTCTTGATCACCACCTCCTGGACAATGTCCCAAACCTCCATCCATAGTTCTTCAGGCACTCTATCAGATCTAATTCTTTGAATCTGTTTGTCACTTCCACTGTATAATTGTAGGATTTTATTTTGGTCATAGTTGAATGGTCTAGTGGTTCTCCATACTTTCTTTAATTTAAGTCTGAATTTTGCAAAAAGGAGTTCGTGATCTGAGCCACAGTCAGCTCCGATCTTGTTTCTGCTAACTGTATAGACCTTTTCTATCTTCGGCTACAAATAATACAATCAATATGATTTCCGTTTTGACCATCTGATGATATCCATGTGTAGAATTGTCTCTTGTGTTGTTGGAAGAGGGTGTTTGCTATGACCAGTGTGTTCTCTTGGAAAAAATATATACTCAGTCTGATTTCAATATTGACCATCTGGAGCAGGGTGCCCAACTATTTCTTCCCTAGAGGCACTGTGGTCTTTCAGAGTCCTACTCCAATGGCTGTGTCAGTGCCTCACAGAAAAGAGCTGATTTCTCTCTCCCTAAGCTTTTGGATATGTACAGAATGAAGCAGGGCAAAGGCTAACAGAGTTTTGCCAAGAGAACACTGGTCATAGCAAAAACTCTCTTGCAACTACACCAGAGACGACTATACCCATGGATATCAACAGATGTCAAAAACGAAATCGGATTTGTTATATCCTTTGTAGCCAAAGATAGAGAAGCTCTATACAGTCAGCAGAAACAAGACCGGGTGCTGACTGTGGCTCAGATCTGAACTCCTTATTGCCAAATTCAGACTTAAATTGAACAAAGTAGGGAAAACCACTAAACCATTTGGGTATGACCTAAATCAAATCCTTTACGATTATACAGTACAAGTGACAAATAGATTCAAGGGGTTAGATCTGATAGAGCGCCTGAATAACTATGGACAGAGGTTCAGGATATTGTACAGTAGGCAGTGATTGAGACCATCCCCAAGAAAAACAAATGCACAAATGCAAAATGTGTGTCTGAGGAGGCCTTACAAATAGATGTGAAAAGAAGAGAAGTGAAAGGCAAAGGAGAAAAGGAAAGATAAACTCATCTGAATGCAGAGTTCGAAAAAATAGCAAGGAGAGGTAAGAAAGCTTTCCTTAGTATTACTGCAAGGAAACAGAGGAAAGCAATAGGATGGGAAAGACTAGAGATCACTTCAAGAAAATCAGAGATGCCAAGGGAACATTTCATGCAAATGTGGGCACAATAAAGGACAGAGGCGGCATGGACCTAACAGAAGCAGAAGACATTAAGAAGAGGTGGTATGAATACACAGAAGAACTGTACAAAAAAGGTCTTAATGATCCAGATAAGCATGATGATGCGATCACTCACCTAGAGCCAGACATCCTGGAGTGCAAAGTGAAGTGGGCCTTAGGAAGCATCACTATGAACAAAGATAGTGGAGGTGATGGAATTCCAGCTAAGCTCTTTCAAGTCCTAAAAGATGATGCTGTGAAAGTGCTGTAAATGATGCTGCATTCAATATGCCAACAAATGTGGAAAACTCAGCAGGGCTGCAGCACTGCAAAAGGTCAGTTTTCATTCCAATGCCAAAGAAAGGCAATGCCAAAGAATGTTCAACCTACTGCACAATGTCATTCATCTCACACACTAGCAAAGTAATGCTCAAAATTCTCCAAGCTAGGCTTCAACAGCACGTGACCTGAAAACTTCCAGGTGTTCAAGCTGGATTTAGAAAAGGCAGAGGAACCAGAGATCAAATTGTGAACATCCGTTGGATCACTGAAAAAGCAAGAGAATTCCAGAAAAACATCTACTTCTGCTTTGTTGCCTACACTAAAGCCTTTGACTGTGTGGATCACAACAAATTGTGAAAATTTTTCAAAGATATGGGGATACCAGACCACATTACCTGCCTCATGAGAAATCTGTATGCAGTTCAAGAAGCAACAGTTAGAACCAGACATGGAACAATGGACTGATTCCAAATTGGAAAAGAAGTATATTGTCAATATCTAGCATCAAGGCTGTATATTTTCACCCTGATTATTTAATTTCTATGGAGAGTACATTAAGCGAAATGCCAGGCTAGATGAAGCAGAAGCTGGAATCAAGATTGCTGGGAGAAATATCAGTAACTTCAGATATGCAGATGACACCACCCTTATGGCAGAAGGCTAAGAGGAACTGAAAAACCTCTTGTTGAAAGTGAAAAAGCTGGTTAAAACTCAACATTCAAAAAGCAACAATCATGGCATCTAGTCCCAAGACTTTATGGCAAACAGATGGGGAAACAATGGAAACAGTAACAGAATTTATTTTGGAAAGCTCCAAAATCACTACAGATTGTGACTGCAGCCATGAAATTCAAAGATGATTGCACCTTGGAAGAAAAGCTATTACAAACCTAGACAACATATTATAAAGCAGAGATGTTACTTTGCCAACAAAGGTCCATCTAGTCAAAGCTATGGTTTTTGCAGTAATCATGTATGGATGTGAGAGTTGGACCATAAAGAAGGCTGAGCACTGAACAATTGATGCTTTTGAACTGTGGTGTTGGAAAAGGCTCTTGAGAATCCCTTGGACTGCAAGGAGATCGAAGCAGCCCATCCTAAAGGAAATCAGTCCTGAATATTCATTGGAAGGACTGATACTAAAGATGAAGCTCTAGTACTTTGGCCACCTGATGCAAAGAACTGACTCATTAGAAAAGACACTGATGCTCAGAAAGATTGAAGGTGGGAGGAGAAGGGGACAACAGGGATGAGATTGTTGGATGGCATAACCAACTCGATGGACATGATCTTGAACAAGCTCTTGGTGTTAGTGATGGACAGGGAAGCCTGGCTTGCTGCAGTCTATGGGGTTGCAAAGAGTCGGACACAACTGGGCGACTGAACTGAACTGTACTGAAGCCTTTGTATTCTTTCCTCCACCTCCTGTTAGGGCTCTTCTGGCATCAAAACCTATGAAATGCAGGTCAGCAGTTGGTCCAAGTATCCGTCAGCCACCCATATGAAGTGCGTGCTAGATTACACAGCAGCTGCATGTCCTAATACTGATGCTTTCAATCAGAACCCTTTAGTAAATAGACGTCTATCAGTTAATACACTTCATCGAATGGCCCAGCTCACCTACTGAGTTGAACTCCCTGAGAAGCTCCTACCACAAATGTCCAAATGAAGTTAAGCTGGTAGATAGCAGTGAAGTCTGGAAAATATTTATTGAAGTATGAGCTATTTCCTGAAGTGTCAGACTTTGTGTCTGCCCCCTCAATCATGCAGTAATCGGACTCCACTTATGGGTCTCATGGCAACAGGATGTGGTGGCAGAGGATGTGGAAGACAGTTGGTGTCCCCTTGCAAGGCATCAGCACCAGGTGAAGTAATGACACAGTCCTCAAAGGACAGAACACCAGCCTCCCAGACACGACCGGGCAAGCTATTTCCATCAGCAAGAGAGGCTCTGGGGGACTGGGGGCTTGCCAGTTGTCAGCTTCCACAGAGGGCAGCCAGATATCCCGAGTCTCGGTTTCAAGATCCCACTCGTTTACACAGCACCCTGCCTTTCATCTGGGAAATGCAGAGGCTAGGAATTCAAGCGACCTGGGGCTGTGTTTGATTTCCAGCCCCGTCAGCCCTGCAGGCACAGAGGAATTTGCAGGCTGCCATGGAAGAGCTGTGGCTGTCATTCTGTGACCTGAGCCGAGAGGTAAGGCAGGTGTCCTTGTCAGTTACCTCCCAGGGACACTGCAGTCACCGCACAGCCCAGCCTTGGTTCCCGGTGTTCCTTCCATGACAGTTCAGGGTAGCAGCCGCTCTGGCTCCTCGGGCACTTGCTGCCTTTGGCCCTTCACTCCAGTCGAGCGCAGGGGCAGCATGGTGACTGTTGAGACCCCCACAGGTCATGAGAACCTCGAACACAGGTGGTCACTCAGAGATGGCTCAGAGGGATGAAGGCACGCAGCGAATACAGGAAGCAGCTGCCGCCCCAGACCCAGGGCAAGAAGGGAAGGGGTTGACGTCATCAGAAGCCCAGAAGCCAGGATGAGGGGCCACGAAGATTGGCCCATCTCTCCTCAAGGTCACTGCCTTGTCATCTTCCGAGTCCTCTACCTGTGGTTTGATTCATCAGCTGAGATTTTTATTTCAAAGACTGTGGTTTTTTCCTAATGTCTAAAGTTATTTTATAGTTTTAAATTCTGCCTAGACTTTTAGAATTCATCTTATCTTTTTGATTCCTTCCTGTGTATCTACTTATTTAAGTTTATTTTTAATTGGAGGATAATTGCTTTACAATATTGTGTTGGTTTCTGTCGTACATCAACATGGATCAGCCATAGGTATACATATGTCCCCCTCCTTCTTGAACCTCCCTCCCACCTCCCACCATGTGTGTCTCTTTTGGTGTCTTGGAGGCCAGTGAAGATTGGGAGAGTTGCAGTAGCCTTCTATCACAGGAATGCAGATGACTGGTAAATATCCATGAGAACCACTCTCTGATCTCATGAGAATTCAAAGGTACTGTCAGTCTGTTTCAAAGTCCCCCGATTAGGCACAAGAGTACAGGTGTTTCTCTTTCTCACCTCCTTCCTTTATGGACTGGTCCAAGGCCCGGGGATATTCAGTGGGACTCACCTCCGATGCTTTCAAGACAAGCTGATGTGCGATACGATGCCCCAGGAACCTCCTTGGGAGCCAAATGGAGAGTGTAGCCTGCAAAAGGGCTTCCCTGAAAGCTCAGTTGGTAAAGAATCCACCTGCAATGCAGGAGACCTCGGTTTGATTCCCGGGTCGGGAAGATCCGCTGGAGAAGGGATAGGCTACCGACTTCAGTATTCTTGGGCTTCCCTGTTGGCTCAGGTGGTAAAGAATCCGCCTGCAGTGTGGGTGGCCTCGGTTCGATCCCTGGGTTGGGAAGATCCGCGGGAGAAGGGAAGAGCTACCCACTCTGTATTTCTGGCCCGGAGAATTCCATGGACTGTATGGCCCATGGGGTCGCACAGAGTTGGACACGACTAAGAGACTTTCACTTCACTTCACATCCTGCAAAAGGAGGTCAGGCTTAGAGGTCAATGTCCCTATCCACCCCTCCCTCCTGCTAGCTAGAGATTCAGAACAAGCTGCTCAAGCCTTCAGGTCCTCATTTGCTCATCTGGAGAAGGGGGTGACATGCTACTGACTTCCTAGGGCCGCCGCGAGGCTAGGATGGGTGAATCCAGGCCCATAACAGACACTCCCAGCCCTTACCGAAAATTATATCATCTGGCTTCTGACAGTGACACCCTGGGGACGTAACAGGGCCACTCGTCTCTCTGAGGGACCTGCCAGCATTCCATGAGGATGGGTGGTGTCTTCAACGTGAGATCGCAGACCAGTCTTCAGCCGGCCCTCTGGGAGTCCTGAGTGGGAAGCAAAGAGGTGAGGCGTCCCTTCTGGGAGCATTCCCTCTGCCAGGAGCCCAGCAGTACAACCACGGTGCCGGGGATCGGGGGGAGCCTCCCTCAGCCAGTGGTTTGCTGAAGCCCCACTGTCTGTGGCAGCAGGATGGAAGCCCCTGCTTGTAGATGATGGGGACCGGTCTTTTGCTCACTCAGACGCCTGCTGGGATGGACCCAGTTCCTTTTACAGCCTTGTGCTTCCTTCTTACGGTGCAGGTGACCTTTCAAGAGCAATGGTTTTAGGTGGATTCTCTGTTCTTATTTGTGCTTTCCCCATGGATCTCGCTTGCTCACTGGCAGGCCACATATACATTTAAATAATATAAAAACTCTTCTCTGTACAGGTTTCCTTGTCTTTTCCCCAACTGACCTGGCATCCCAGGAGGGCAGGGGCTGGGGGTCTGAGAGGCACTGGCCCCAGTCCCAGCCTACCTAGCCTGAGATCATAGGAAACCTCCCCCCCCACCCCCACACAGTAGTGGGACCAGCAGGACAGCAAGAATCAGCCAGCCTGGGTTCACGAAGCATCGGGTGTGGGAACTTGGAAATTCTGCCCTGAGTCACATGACTCTTCTCACTTGAGGCAGGGCAACTTTGTGCCCAAGATACACAACCCAGAAATCATCAATCTGGAGTTTAATAATAATTTGGTCACGTAAAATTGTGTAACTTCATGACAGACAAAACCGGCCGGCCTAGTCTTTTGAGACAAGAGACGGGAATCCCACAGAGGTCCAGTGGTTAAGACTCCATGCTTCCACTGCAGGGGCTGGGCTTGGTTCAGTTCTTGGTCTGGGAATTGAGATCTGGCATGCCATGCTGTGCAGCCAAAAAGAGATCCCTTTCTTCCGCGGCCCCTAAGGTGCTCGGTCCTTCTGAGAAGCCAAGGCCGTTTTGGGGTGAGGCCCTCACTTCATCTGGCAACTGGCACCAAGCCAGCAGCCCCACCGAGCACTCGCCCACACTGTGGCCTCTGTTTTGGAGCTTCCTTGCACCTACTCAGCCCTCATTCTGCCCAGTGAGGTGATGGTCACAGAGGCTAAGATCAGTGCCCTCGTTAAAAGAGCCGGTGTAAATGTTGACCCTTTCTGGCCAGGCTTGTTTGTAAAGGCTTTGGCCAGTGTCAGCATCGGCAGCTTCATCTGCCATGTGGGGGCTGGTGGACCTGTCCCAACAACTGGTGCTGTACCACCATAAGGTCCTGCCCCCTCGACCACTGCTGCCCCAGCTGAGAAGAAGAAAGTAGAACAAAGAAAAAAGAATCCGAAGACTCTGATGATGACATGAGCTTTGCTCTTTTTGACTAAACCTCTGTAGTAACTTCCCTGGTGGCTCAGATGGTAAAGTGTCTGCCTACAATGTGGGAGACCCAGGTTCGATCTCTGGGTCGGGAAGATCCCCTGGAGAAGGAAACGGCAACCCTCTCCAGTACTCTTGCCTGGAAAATCCCATGGATGGAGGATCCTGGTAGGCAACTCCATGGAGTTGCAAAAATCAGACATGCCTGAGCAACTTCACTCACATTAGTAACACATTCAATAAAAAGCTGAGCTCTTTAGAGAGAGACTGAGAGAAAATATCTGCAACATATGGAACACAGGGCTAACAGCCCTACTATATGCCGATCAGGGTCTTTTGGGGAGGCAACTGCTTAGTATCAATAAACATGGTAAATGCCCATAGGTTTTGACCTGGTAGTTCCACTTAGAGGTAATATCTATCCTGAGGGAGATTTACAAATCTTCAGAGGTGCTAACAAACAAACAAGAAGAACAGAAAAAAGTAATACTACATCAGTTGGGGATTTGTTATGTAAACTACAGAATGATCTCTGTTCGTCTCCAAGGCAAACCATTCAATATCACAGTTATCCAAGTCTATGCCCCAACCAGTAACGCTAAAGAAGCTGAAGTTGAACGGTTTTATGAAGACCTACAAAACCTTTTAGAACTAACACCCCCAAAAGATGTCCTTTTCATTATAGGGGGCTGGAATGCTGAAGTAGGAAGTCAAGAAACACCTGGAGTAACAGGCAAATTTGGCCTTGGACTGAGGAATGAAGCAGGGCAAAGACTAATAGAGTTTTGCCAAGAAAATGCACTGGTCATAGCAAACACCCTCTTCCAACAACACAAGAGAAGACTCTACACATGGACATCACCAGATGGTCAACACCGAAATCAGATTGATTATATTCTTTGCAGCCAAAGATGGAGAAGCTCTACACAGTCGACGAAAACAAGACCGGGAGCTGACTGTGGCTCAGATCATGAACTCCTTATTACCAAATTCAGACTCAAATTGAAGAAAGTAGAGAAAACCGCTAGACCATTCAGGTATGACCTAAGTCCAATCCCTTATGGTTATACAGTGGAAGTGAGAAATAGATTTAAGGGACTAGATCTGATAGATAGAGTGCCTGATGAACTATGGACGGAGGTTCGTGACATTGTACAGGAGACAGGGATCAAGACCACCCCCATGGAAAAGAAATGCAAAAAAGCAAAATGGCTCTCTGGGGAGGCCTTACAAATAGCTGTGAAAAGAAGAGAGGCGAAAAGCAAAGGAGAAAAGGAAAGATATAAGCATCTGAATGCAGAGTTCCAAAGAATAGCAAGAAGAGATAAGAAAGCCTTCCTCAGCGATCAATGCAAAGAAATAGAGGAAAACACCAGAATGGGAAAGACTAGAGATCTCTTCAAGAAAATTAGAGATAACAAGGGAATGTTTCATGCAAAGATGGGCTCGATAAAGGACAGAAATGGTATGGACCTAACAGAAGCAGAAGATATTAAGAAGAGGTGGCAAGAATACACAGAAGAACTGTACAAAAAGATCTTCACGACCCAGATAATCATGATGATGTGATCACTCATCTAGCGCCAGACATCCTGGAATGTGAAGTCAAGTGGGCCTTAGAAAGCATCACTACGAACAAAGCTAGTGGAGGTGATGGAATTCCAGTGGAGCTGTTTCAAATCCTGAAAGATGATGCTGTGAAAGTGCTGCACTCAATATGCCAGCAAATTTGGAAAACTCAGCAGTGGCCACAGGACTGGAAAAGGTCAGTTTTCATTCCAATCCCAAAGAAAGGCAATGCCAAAGAATGCTCCAACTACCGCACAATTGCACTCATCTCACATGCTAGTAAAGTAATGCTCAAAATTCTCCAAGCCAGGCTTCAGCAATACGTGAACCGTGAACTCCCTGATGTTCAAGCTGGTTTTAGAAAAGGCAGAGGAACCAGAGATCAAATTGCCAACATCCGCTGGATCATCGAAAAAGCAAGAGAGTTCCAGAAAAACATCTACTTCTGCTTTATTGACTATGCCAAAGCCTTTGACTGTGTGGATCACAATAAACTGTGGAAAGTTCTGAAAGAGATGGGAATACCAGACCACCTGACCTGCCTTTTGAGAAATCTGTATGCAGGTCAGGAAGCAACAGGTAGAACTGGACATGGAACAACAGACTGGTTCCAAATAGGAAAAGGAGTACGTCAAGGCTGTATACTGTCACCCTGTTTATTTAACTTATATGCAGAGTACATCATGAGAAATGCTGGACTGGAGGAAACACAAGCTGGAATCAAGATTGCCGGGAGAAATGTCAATAACCTCAGATATGCAGATGATACCACCCTTATGGCAGAAAGTGAAGAACTAAAGAGCTTCTTGATGAAAGTGAAAGAGGAAAGTGCAAAAGTTGGTTTAAAGCTCAACATTCAGAAAACAAAGATCATGGCATTTGGTCCCATCACTTCATGGGAAATAGATGGAGAAGCAGTGGAAACAATGTCAGACTCTATTTTTGGGGGCTCCAAAATCACTGCAGATGGTGACTGCAGCCATGAAATTAGAAGATGCTTACTCCTTGGAAGAAAAGTTATGACCAACCTAGAGAGTATATTCAAAAGCAGAGACATTACTTTGCCGACTAAGGTCCGTCTAGTCAAGGCTATGGTTTTTCCTGTGGTCATGTATGGATGTGAGAGTTGGACTGTGAAGAAGGCTGAGCGCCAAAGAATTGATGCTTTTGAACTGTGGTGTAGGAGAAGACTCTTGAGAGTCCCTTGGACTGCAAGGAGATCCAACCAGTCCATTCTAAAGGAGATCGGTCCCGGGTGTTCTTTGGAAGGAATGATGCTCAAGCTGAAACTCCAGTTCTTTGGCCACCTCATGCGAAGAGTTGACTCATTGGAAAAGACTCTGATGCTGGGAGGGATTGGGGGCAGGAGGAGAAGGGAACGACCAAGGATGAGATGGCTGGATGGCATCACGGACTCGATGGACATGAGTCTGAGTGAACTCCGGGAGATGGTGAGGGACAGGGAGGCCTGGCGTGCTGCAGTTCATGGGGTCGCAAAGAGTCGGACACGACTGAGCGACTGAACTGAACTGAACTGATTGTACATGTGTTCTGTTCAGTACCTTGTGGCCAGAGATGACATGAGCTAGACTTTTGTGTAGTGACAAGGAAGACTTTTGCAGATATATTATTGCTAGGTAAAATCACACTGAATACACAGGGTATGTGTTTTTTTAACCTGAGTGAGGAACTATGTAGGTGATCCCATAGAAGAATACAGTTAGAGGTGAGAAACAGAATGTTAACAGTCTTGCCTAAAACAATGTTTTGTAAAAGTCTTCAATTATGTGCTTAAAAAATATCCAGGGTGGTAAGGTAAAATGGTCCAGCCACAGCGGAATGCAAATTGGCAGTTTCTTCTAAGGCTAATCGACCACTTCCTTAGGACACAGCACTTGCACTGCTGGGCATTCATGCCAATGAAAAGGAAACTTCTGACCACAGGAAAGCCTGGATACAAATGTTCAAAGCAGATTTTTTCTAGAAACCTAAAAGTGGAAACAGGCAACAGTGGGTGAAGGCTTGAACAACTGTGGCTGACCCACACCAAGGAAGAAGGCTAGCAATACAAAGGGAGAACTGACTGCTGAAACCAAATAACTACTGATTGAGATGGATGGATCTCAAGGGCAGTGTGTGATTAAAAAAACACACCCCGTTATCAAATTGCGTGGTTTCATTAATGTACTGATGAGCGTGTGTGTGTGTGTGTGTGTGTGTGTGTGTGTGTGCGTGTGTGGCAAGGTATGCAGCATCCTAGCTACCCAGGAATCGAACCCAGGGCATTGGCAGCGGGAGTGTGGTGTCTTAATCACTGGCGCGCGCGCGCACACACGCGCACACACACACACACACACACACACACACACACACAGAACCCTGAGCAGCTTTCCAATGGTACCAATGCCATTTCCGCTGGCGCAACGACGGGAGGGGCATTTCCCTGTAACTTCCCGTGAACTTAACTCCTTCCAGAATACAAGCTCACACCAAAGGCACACAGCAGGGCTTGGCGTGTACACTCGCGTAACTCTGCACGGAAAGTCTGAATCTCCCCGCGGAGAGGTCCGGGAGCCCACAGCACGCCCGCCTAGGGACTGAGGAAAGAGAGCCCGAAGGCCGAGCGGAGGGCAGAGCGCACGCGATCGGCCTGCTCTGACTGGGCCATAGAGGTGCCCGTCACAAAGCGGGACGGGCTTGCTCGGAGCTAGAAGGCGGGTCTTTCAGGGGTCTAGCATGGTCATTGGCGAATCAAGCCGGAAGAGGTGGGCAGGGAGGCGGGGCTCCATGTCTTCCGGTGGGCGGGCTGAGGCGGGGAGCCAGAGATGATCGCCGCGGGGGCGGTCAGCGCGGGGCTCCAAGCGCGGAGACCGTCCCTCTGCTCCGTGTCCCCACCCTCCGTCTCGGTACTCGGCCGCCCGCCCTCTGGGTCCTGGGCGGGGCCAGAGCCCCGCAGTTCGCTGGGTTGTGCGCCCTCTCTTGCGGGGAAGGCGAAGAGACTCTTCCCCCGAGCCTAGGGACCTGGAGACCCTTGGGGATTCCGTCGGGGCCCGCTCCCGGCAGGACTCCCCTGATGTACTGAGGGTGTCTGGCCCTCGAGATGGTCCAGGACAGTGCATTGGGGGCGCCCAGGGACCGGGGGAGCAGGGAGGGTGGGCGGCAACCCCGCCAAGATGCCAAAGGGCAGGGTCAGGGGGTCTCCGCTCGGCCCCGCTCTCCAGTCCTGGCCTCTGAGGGCGGCCTTGCCCCCGCGCTCCTGATGCCTTCCACCGTCCCAGGGTCTAGAATCTGGCCGCCTCCAGCCGCCCCCCACCCCTTTCCCGGCGCACCGTGTTCCACCGCCCGTGAGTGTGACTGGGATGGTTCTCTGTGAAGCCCGGATCCTGCCCCCTCCCCCCCCGCCCCACACAGAGTAACAAGGAAGAGGTGGGCAGAGCTGAGCCCAGTGCCCAGAAACGTGGAGTCGGCCAGGGGTGCCATGCTTCTGGAGGTGGGGTGGGTCCGAAGTAACAGTCTTCCCCCTGTCACTCGACAGGTGTGGCCCGCTGGGAGGGAATCTTGCCCAAGCACTCCTGTTCTCCAGGACCACCTATGGTTGCAGCCCTCAGTGCCTGCTGCCTGCCTCTTCCCTGGAGGTCAAGGTGAGTGAGCCCGGCAGGAAGAGACCTGGCTTCACTAGGAGTGGATGCGATCAGAAACCATCCATCCCGACGCTGGTTCTCATGCTGGAAGGGTTGTGAGAACACCTGGAGGGCTCACTCAAAGCCGGCTGTAGGGCCCCCGCCCTAGAATCTCTGATCTTGCTCAACTGGGGTGGGGCTTGAGCATTTGCAACTCCAACAAGCTCCCGGTGCTGCTGCCGCTGCTGGTACAGAAACCCCACAGTAAGCGCTGCTCTGGAGGCCTGAGACTCCTAGGTGTGTGCCCCCCTGCCCTTCTCCTGGACTGGCTCTCTGCAGGGTCCCCGCAGGGTTGGGAGAAGCCGGGAGGCTGGTGGCTCTCGCGAGATCTGTGGCTCCCCCGTTGAGCAGTCGTCACCCTTCCCTGCCTGAAGCTGAAGGAGGGGGCTGTCCACAGCCCAGGCTGGGTCAGGTGTCAGGTTTGTCGAGTTGCTCAACAGCTCCTCACTTGGACTGATAACATCTGGACAGGTAGGAGGGTGGGGCAAGATCAGATCCAGTGCCTGGGTGTGGGGATGGAGGAACTATCTGATGAGGCGGAGGAAAAAGGCGTTCATGCCGAGGTCAGGGATGGGAAAGGAACATCGGCCCTGAGACCAAGTGTGGGTCTGGGGGAGCATGGAGACCCGAAGAGTTTCCCAGGTGGTGCTAGTGGCAAAGAACCCACCTTCTGATGCAGGAGACGTGAGGAGATGTGGGTTCAATCCTTGAGTCGCGAAGACCCGTGGAGGAGGGCATGGCAACCCACTGCAAGATTCTTGCCTGGAGAATCCCATTCACAGAGGAGCCTGGTGGGCTACAGTCCATGGGATTGCGAAGAGTCGGACATGACTGAAGTGCCTTAGCACACACGCACGGAGACCAGCAAGGGGGTTGTCTGCCCAGGAACTGCCCTGACAGTTGTCTGGTCTGCAGGTGTGGTCAGCCTTCTCTCACTGGTGGGAAGCCACTGCCTTTCCTGCCACACGTTCCTCACCAAGAGGATCTCCCAGCTCCTGGGTAATGCTGTCCAGACCTCCTCAACACCCAGCGCCACCACCCACTTCTTTGGCCAGTCTTTGCCGAGGCTGGTCTGTCTTTGGCTCCAGGATGGCCCGCCATCCAGTTGGAGCCACAGATGAAAAGCAATGCCAGTGTCCAGCCGCCCCATGTACCCAGAACCAGCAGCTCTGGAACCCCAGCCCCCGAGTACATTCTTGCAATGGGATCATTTCAGGGGCGGGGGGCGGAGAGGGGCGGCGGTGGCGCTTTGGTTGGCATTTTCCAAGGCCCTCTCTTGCACCTTTTTCCTTTGAGTTGTTAGTCTTTTCTTATTGACTGGTTCAAGTTCTCTATACATTAATGATATGAGCCCTGAGTCACATCTTGGTAATATTTTTTTGCCCCACTTTGTCACTAGTCTCTTGACTTGGTGGTTTGGGGTTTGTGTTTGACTAGGCAGACGATCTTAGCGTTTGTGTCATCAGACTTTCCAGGCTCTTCCTAATGGTTTCTGGGGTTTCTTGTTGGTTTATTTTCTCCCAATTGACTTAGGGTGATCTTCTCCATTTAAAGTCATCGTGTATAAATTACCCATTGCTGAATAACAAGGGGCTACCCAGGTGACGCTAGTGGTAAAAACCTGCCTGTCAACACAGGAGACATAAGAGATATGGTTTGGGAAGATCCCCTGGAGAAGCAAATGGCAACCCACACTAGTACTCTTGCCTGGAGAATCCCATGGACAGAGGAGCCTGGAGGGCTGCAGTCCATGGGGTTGCAAAGAGTCAGACACGACTGAAGTGATTTAGCACACAAGCATGCATAGCAAATTACCCCCAAGTGGAGTGTAGTCCCCTTAAAACAACCAGCACTCGTGATCTCCCAGGTGTCTGAAGGACAGGATTCTAGAAGGCCTGGCTGGGGCTTCTGGCCTGGGGTCCATCACAGGCTGCGGTCGAGGCTTCTCCGGGGCCACAGCCCTCTGGTCTGCCTGGGGTGTCGGAGTGGGAGGGGGTAGGCTCTGCTTCTGGAGGGTTCACGGGGCTGTGGCAGGGGAAGGTCCCTCCCCACCGGGCCTCTCCACCGTGCTGCTCAGGTCAGGCCTTCCCCAGATGCAGCGATCTCAAGAGAGAGAGCTGCCCGGAGATGGAAGCCAAAGTGTTTGTCTCATAACTCACTCCCTCGCCTCTGCTGTGTTTTTATGGTTCACACTGGTCACCCCATGGAGGAGAGAACAGTACCCGCGTGGGCCCTAGGTTCTTCACGTTCGTGCCACATGAGAAGGCTCCGAGGAGTGTCCCTGCCCCTGAGCCCGGGTGTGGGACTCCCAGGCCGCCCAGGCCCCTCAGGAATGTGTCCTTTGTGGAAGCAGAGGTGGCAGGTTGCAGCCTGGAACCAAGCCATGCCAGGTGTGTGTTGTACAGGCAGAGTGGCTTTTCACCTTGAAATGGTTGCAGACCAAACACACGGAAAGCCAGAGAGAGACCGTGTGATGACCCCAGCATGGCCGGCAGAGCCCGTGGCGTGTGCCCTCTGCCCTCCTCCCAGGAGTCCGCAGCCCGAAGGGCCGTCCTAGCCGGTGGTGCAGCCCTGGGCACGGGGTGCAGAAGCTTTCTCACCCTGGCAGCCTGTGCACACCACGGCTGTGCAAGTGCACACTCAGGCCTGAGCCCCGTGCTCTCTGACCTCCGAGGTGTCCCCACCCTGTGGTCAGCCCAGCCCGCATCCCTTCCTTCTCAGGGGGCCCCCGTTGAGGGGGTGAAGGCTGATGAGCCCCCTTTCTTCAATGACTGTGCCCAGTAGCCCTGGGCTGGGCTGGTGCCAGCCTGGGGTGGCAGCTGAGTGTCCCTTTGGTCCCAGGAAGGCGCTCCCGCTGTGCCCCTGGGGGACGTGCCTGCCGCCCCACCTCCTGGCTGGGACTGAGACGGGACTCCTGGTGACACGCTTGGTGGCTCTGAATGTGTCACGCAGCTTCTGCAGGCAGTAAGGGCTCCTCCTGTTGCCTCTTGCTTCTGGGCAGTGCTGGGGCCCTTGGCGAAATCTCCTGGCCCCGTCCGTGGCCACTACGCTCTTCTGGAGCCTGACGACCATGACCTTGGGAGAGCCGGGCTCTCTGTCTCCGTCCCGGGGCAGAAGCAGACGCTGAGGCTGAGCTTGCGGGGCCTGTCCTCGGGGATCGTGGATGTGGCTCGAGGGGACACCCCTCGGCCAGGATGTGGGGCCACTGCAGGGTCCCGGGGTCTCCTGGAGAGGCTCGAGCCCCCTGTGGTCCCACACTCCTGGGCCCGCTGGCTGTTCTCCTAAGTAGAGCCGCCTTGCAGCCCCTCAGCCCCGGGCACAAGGACTGACAAGGCGCCGGCTGCCCTGCCATCTTTGCCCTCCTCAGGCCTGCCTTCCTCAAGCTTGCCCTCAGGCCCAGGGCTGCGTGGGCACTCCTCCCTCTCCTGCCTCCCAGGCGCTGTGGCTCGCGGAGCTCCTGCAGGTACCCACCTGGTGGACGGGCACAGTCTGGGCAGCGGCCCAACCCTGGCCCCGCCCCGCTGTCTGCCTGCCTCGGGCTTCACCCTCGTCCTCATCCTCCGCCCACCGGGCATGATGGTGCCTGCCATCAGCTCAGACGTCTGGAGCGGCCCAGCCTCCACCAGTGCTGGGTCCCGGAGCAGTCCCCCTCATTCAGCCCTGCTCCCTGGGCTGTGGCCTCCCTGGGCTCACGGGGACCTTGCAGACGTCTGTGGCAAGTGGTGGAGCTGGCTGAGGCCAGCCTGATCTCTGAGCAACACAGCGTGCCCTTGCTGGGTGCAAAGTCCTCCTGGGGGTGCCCCTGGCCTGTGGAGGAGGCTGCTGTAGGTCACGGGCCTTGTCCTCTGGGGACCTGTCCACAGCTGGGACGTGGAGCTGGATGATACACACACACAGCTTGGACGTGGACCTGGGTGATACACAGATACACACACACTCGAGTTCCTGGCGGCCAGTATCCATTATGCATGTTTGCTGACTATGACTTGTCCACAGCTGGGACCTAGAGCTAGATCACACACACACACACTCGAGTTCCTGGTGGCCAGTGTCTATCACTCTTCACGTTCACTGCCCCTGACTCATCAGTGCTCCCCCCCTCGGCTCACTGCCTCCGTCGGGGTTCCAGTGGGGTGCCTGTCAGTGCCCTGACCCTGTGCCCTGGAGTGGGGTGTGGCTGCCCAGACTGGGGGTCGTGCAGGACCTCCAAGGGTCTCTAGACCTCCGTTGCCATCATTGAAACACCGAGGCTCTCTCTCTGTGGGTGAGTGGCCGTCCCATCCTGAGGGGCGCTGTGCCCCTCGCTTCACCTAGGTCCAGCCCACCCTCCTGGAGGAGCGGGCACCAGGGAGAGTCGGTTGCAGGGGTGCCCCGGGGTGGCGGCGGCAGGGGGGCTGGCTGTGGTGTGCGGGTGGTCAGCTCCCCCGTCCCCCTTACTCCAGAGCAGACAGGACCTACAGGATGCAGGGGCCACTTCCCACAGGGTGACCAGACACCCCCTCCCCAGGCTTAGTAGGGAAGAAGGGCCCCGGTGGGCATCTGTGTTTGGACCCCTGGAGCAGAGGAGGGGTCCAGGTCTCATGCTGCTTGCCCCCAGCAGATGGGCTCCTGGTTCCATCTGCGTGTCCCCCTCTCCAGAAGCCCTCCAGAGGTGATACCGTGTCTCGCTCCCTCCTGCCCCTGCCTGGTCGAGGCTCTGGCCTGGTCTGGGCCCATGGCCTCTCCTCAGGGCTGTCCTCAGGGTCGTTCCCCCTACACGTTCCAGCTTCTCCCCTTCTTGCCCTGCGGGCCTCATGACTGCCTTGGTGCAATGTGTTATCCCAGGAGGGGACAGGACTCCTGGTTACACTCTCCTCTGGGGCCATTCTCCCTCTGGGGGCCCCCACCAGGCAGGCTTTGGAACACAGGATGGCAGGGAGGGCTGATGGCAGGGAGGACTGTCTGCTCTTGGCAGCGTGGTCCAGGCAGCAGGCAGGAGAGTCTGGGTGAATCCGGGTAGGGGAGTGGTGCTGGTGGGCTGGCAGAGTTGAGAAGAGGCTTTCTGGGGAGGACCTCCCTCCATCGCTCTCCCCAGTGGCAGTGGACTTCTCTGGGTAAGACTCGATTTTTTTCAATGAGTTCCTGCGTGCCCAGGGGAGGGGCTGGGGCTAGTTTCCAGGGCATGGGTATGCTGAGCCTAATGCCAAAGGCCAGCCCCAGGGGCAGTAACAGTGACACCCTCTTTTTCTTTAGTCCCTTGGGGAGGTTCATCCTCGTGGACCCACGGGCTTGGACCCACGGGCTTGTTCCCACAGGCTTGTACCCACTCTTGGATGGCTGCTGCTTCAGTGCTGGGACTAGCCTAGTAGAGTGGTTAAGGTGGGAGTGGTCCTAGATTGTGAAATGCTGCTACTTCCCCTAGACTTGGGGGTGGGGGGAAGGTGCGGCTGACGTCAAGGGTGGCATCAGGAGCTCCTCCTGCTTGCCATACCTCCCGGGCACTTCTCTCTGTGCTCCACCAGGGATGCTGCTCAGGCTGTCTGGCAGAGTCCCAAGCTACCAGCTCAGTTGCCTCATCCAGGGCCTCCTGGGCTCCTCCATGTCTGCTAACCACCACCACCACCATCCCCCAATTCCGCTCTGGTGGTACCTAAGATAGCAGGAGATGCCCTGCACGCTAGGAAGCTGCTGCCCCCTGCTGTGCTCCCAGTACCACTGCAGCCCATGGTCCAGGCAGGAGCCTGGTGGTTGGTCGCAGAGCCCTGGAAAGCCCTAGGTGGGGAATTGGGAGCCTGAGGTTTCTTGCGGGCTCACAGAGCCCTCAAAAACTTTGGGCTGGGGTGCCCAGAGCACTTGGAGGCATTCAGGCACCCTTATGGGGGTCCAGGGCTTTGGAAGCAAGGCTAAGCCTGGCGGGAGTCTGGAGGGAGGTCCAGAGTCAGGAGAGCTCTCTGGGAGGCAGGTATCTCAGAGCCCTGGAGCAGTGATTTTGAAGCAAGGCCCTCAGAAACCCCCCATCTGGTGCATGGTGATCAATGGATATGGTTACCCATGAGAAATAAAAGGGGGAGACTGTGTCACCTGGAAGGCGACTCTGTCTCCCTTCAGACACAGCAGTGGTTGCCAAGCACATCTAGCCTTCCCCTCGGCCCTGCAGATGGAGGATCTGAAGCCCGGAGGGGACCATTCTGTGCAGAGGCCATGCCATCTCTTTCTCCTTCCTCCCTGCAATCCATCCTCTCCACCAGGAACCCGTGGGTCTCCCGCTGCATAGCCACCCCCAGGAGGAGCACTTGAGATCACTTGCCAAAATGAGATGGTGCGCCACGCCCCTGTGAAGCTGTGATGCCCTGATGATGGGACTCCTTGTTCTCCCACCCTCCAGTTCACCGATTTGACCACCTGCCCCTGTGGTCACAGATGAGCAGGCCACACCTCCTGCCCATGCCCACCGCCCACCACGAAGCACCCATGTCTCAGCTCTTGGTCTAGGATGGCATGAGACAGATGCCGGGGGGCCCAGGGGTGTCCCGGCCACAGCAGACTGGGTGCCACAGGAGTCAGGTGGGAGTGCCTAGTAGCAAAGGAGTAAGGCTGGGGCTCTGGGAGGGGGTGAGAATATGAGAAGCCATTTCTTTTTGGTGTATTTGAAATGCACAAAAAAAGCCTGTTGCTTTTAGGAAAACACCCACTCCACCCCACCTCACAAAAGTGCAGAGACTAGGATGCAGCAAAAAGAAATGTCTGGGAGCTTTGGTAAAGGTTCCAGTCCTGGCCCTGAGCAGAGCATACCCAGCGGCCATAGACAGCGGAGAGCCCCAAGGCTCAGGAGCCCATGGTGCACGTGCAGGTGAGAGGGCAGGCCATGCCAAGTCCTGCCACCTGTAGGAAGGAGCCAATCAGAACTGAGGTGCCAGGGTCCCACCCAATGGTGGCCCAGGGGGTGCCCCTGCTTCCCTTTTGTGTGCCGGTTTCTCCAGACTTTACTGCCCTCTACAGGCAGTGCGGAGCCCAGACACACAGTGTGGCATTCTACCCCATGCTTCCTTAGCACTTGATGTTAAGTGAGTGATAGTCGCTCAGTCGTGTCAGACTCTTAGCGACCCCATGGACTGTAGCCTGCCAGGCTCCTCGGTCCATGGGATTCTCCAGGCAAGAATACTGGAGTGGGCTGCCATTTCTTTCTCCAACTCAATGTTAAAATCACTTGTAAACTGTGAAAACTGTGAAATGCCCACAGCAGAAAACCTTGTGGTAATACCTAGGTGAGAACTGGTTTACTGAAAGGGGATGAAACATTCCAGAGGACTGAGAGCCTTCCCCTGTCATTAGACAACCAGCCTTCCAGCAGAAACAGCCCATCAAGCAGATGCCTCATTTCCTTCCCATCACTCTGCCCTTGGACACCATGGTTGGTGTCTGCTGGTCCCAGTTGAAACACCCAGAACTGACACGGTGCAAGCAGCCTCACCTGCATTTCCCAGTGGGTTCTCTGTGTGACTATTTTTTTATAAGCACTTACAAGAGCTTCTGGTAACATCTCAGGGAGCGGGCACCAAAAGCAAAACATAAATGAGTCTATGGGTAGCCTATGATCCCTATCTCAGACTCAAAGGACGAAAGGATGAACTGACAAAAGTTGGATGGCAATTCTGGAGACCCAAGACCTGGAAGCCTTTAGCCGGGGGGGGGAGGTGGCAGCACAACCCCTCCCCACGTTAAAGAGAAGAACCCACACATTAAAAATAAATGGTCTTTTATTGTGTCCACGAAAACAAACTCAGGGTGGCCTTTGGTTAATCCCCCCATGAGGTGACAACAAATAGGAGGCATGCGATGACCAAAACCATGTTCTCCTCTCCAGGAGAAGGGTCTTGCCCTCCTAGGCCCGAAGGGTGACAGGCAAGCAGGGCCAGGAGGATCCAGAGGCAGGCCCACCCAGGCCCACCATGCCACAGAGGGCCCAGGCCTGCTGCCTCCCTAGCAGGACAGGGCAGGGGTCAGCAAACATTGCCCCTGTCCTGGTAACCCCAAGCTAGAACACAAAGAAAAGCCCCAACCCCCTCCCCCAACAAACACTGATAAGGCAGTCAGCCAGGGCTTCCAAGAGGAGCTGGCCTCCAAGGTATGAGGTCAGACCCTTAGGGCTCTGCCCAGAAGGGGTTGCCATCCTCGGCCTGCATGGAGTAGTAAACAAAGAGCAGGAAGGCAGCAAAGACCAGGAACAGAAGCACCTGGCCCCAGAGCGGGACCTGGCGATCCTGGCCCAGGCCGGCAGCCCCAGGGGCCTGCTTTTCAGGCCGGATGGCTCTGCGGGTGAGCCATGAAGGGGCCGAAGATGAAGATGAGGACACACTTGAGGTGGAGGAGGATGTGGGATAATAGGACAGGCCCAAGGAGCTTCTGGAGATGTTGGAAATAGGACGGTAGTGTGCAATGTTCTGGTAGGCACTGTCCCGGCCATACAGGAGGTGTTCCCTGAGGCAAAGAGTGCAGCAGGTAGACCGGGAGGGCCTGAGTCCTGAATCAGCCCCAGCCCCTGGTTCGCCTTAATACTCACCGATCCTTGCCTTCCTCTTCCAAAGAAAAAAGATTGTCATCACGGACCTACAGAAATGAGTCAGAGTGAGGATACCTATTGACAGGGTCGGTGTAGGTAAGACAGGTCATACCCCCAGTCCAAACTGCCCTTCCCAGCCTGTTCTTAACACTGCTTAAAGGCCTGGGCCCTGCCACCCTCCAGACCCCCTTCTTGGTCCTCAGCCTTATGTTTGCAGGGCCGTGCCACTTGTCCCAGCTGCCTGCATCCTACTTTCTGCCCCAGTATTCTCAAAAAGAGCTCAAACCTAGATCCCAGACCAGAGTCAGGGCACGTCCTGGGCACACTAGTCAAAACAGTTCTGACAGGCCCTTCCCCCACCCCAAAGGTCCTGACCAGGCAGGTGACTGCAGGCCCTGCCTCTCCCTGGAGGTTTCCGAGCCACCATTTGCGCCCAGTGGTTCCCTTGACTCATCCAAACCCCATGAGGACCCCCTCAGGTTGTACCCAAGTACAGGGTGCCCGACAACTCAGCTCACCTGGCGGTGAAAGGGGTCAGCATCTGAGAGTGAAGCTGAGAGCTGGCGGAAGCCCTTGGATGTGCCCATAGACTCAGGCTCCCCGTAAGTCCTGGTGGTCAAGTAACTCTCCTCATAGTAGTCATCATTATAGCCTTAGGAAGGGGGGGCAGTGGTAGCAGAAGGGGCAACGGTGTCCCCACCTGGCCCGATGGCCCTAATCTGAATCCCATTGGGGGGGACCCTGCAGGGCTACTGCAGGATGCTTGGGGTTGAGGTCTCAGGTTCTGGCTGACACTGGAAGGAAGGTGTCAGAGTGCCCACCCCACCCCTGCCTTACCCTTGCTCTGGTAAAGTAAGGCGTCCTCTTTCTTGGGCAGATCATACATATCCGAGTCCACGGACGCCGAATCTAAGTCTGAATGGGGGAGGGGCTAGGACCATTGGCCCACAGGGGTCCCCTCCCGTTTCCCCCGCGCCATTTCCAGCCAGTGCCCTGGCCACACCCCCGCGACCCCTTCCTCAGCGTCCCCCAAACCGTGTCCCCAAGGGCGGCCAGGCAGGGCCCTGGGACGGGAGCCTCACCCGAGAACCGATAGGAGAAAGAGGATGCGGACGAGCTCGGGGGCGAGAGCCTCCGCCTCTGGGTCTCATACTCGAAGATTTTCTTTTCGTAGAGCTTGCGAGTGGAACCTGATCAGACGCGGGGCACAGGGCGGTCAGGGAGCGGGTCGAGAGGGGGCCGCGGGGCTAAGCGCGGGGAGCGGGCCCGCCCTCCGTCCACTGCGTACCGACGACGGGCCCGTGTGGGATGTTGTACTGGCGCAGCACGGCGGCCAGCTCGGAGTCCGAAAGGACTGCGTAGTCGTCCATGGCGGGCAGCGGGCGGCGGAGGCCTGGGGAAGGCCTGGGCCTTGCAACACCGGCCGAGAGACGATGGCCTCGGAGCGCGGCAGGGGCAACAGGAGTGCCTCGGGAGCGGGTACGCGCGCGTCACTCCCGCGTCACAGTCGCGGTCTCCGCGGGCAGCGTGCGCTGCGCGGAGCGGGGCCGAGCCTCGCAGAGAGCTGCCAGCGCAGATTGGTGGAGCCTCGCGAACGGCTCATCTGGGGCTGGACCCCAGTGAGGGGGCGGGGCCTGGGCGCGACGGGAACTAGTTTAGACCCGCCCCAGCTTGGGAGCGGGGCGGGGCCCGCGAGCCGCGACGTCATCCGCTCGGCTATTTGGGTCAGAAGGGTGGAGGGGCGGGGCCTGTGGCCTCGCAACCAGCAGAAACTGGCCAGGATGTGGGAGCTGGGCGGGGCTGCGTGCTGGGCGGGGCTCGCCCTCCCTGAGTCACGTGGAGTCCGCTCGGTCCCAACTGCCCCCTCTGCTCTAGCGCTTGCGGGTTCCTGGCCGCGCCCCAGGCGGGCGCGTCGCTGGCAGCTGTGAGAAGGGGCCCGAATCGAAGAGGCAAGCCCTTGGAGAGCACGGGTCCAGACTAGGCGCTGCTGCGCGCGCAGTGCGCGTGCGCGCCATACGAAGGAAGGCTGTAGCCACCTGACCATAAACCGCCTCCCAGACCCCCAGACCCCCTGCCACAGCACGCCTTCCAGCCTGGCCTGCACCCGCCGGTTCCCACCGCCATTCCTCCCTCTCCCCCACCCCGCACCCCAGAGGAAATGGGGCACTGGGCCAGGAGGCCACCGGCGCTCCAGGAGCCAGCAGCCTTGGAAGGGGCCCGGGCATGCCAATGGGCACTGGCATGGGGCGCCCTGTGATGTAGAGATGGCGGGTGCCTGCCTCACCCACCGGCAGTCCACCAGAGGCGCGAGGGGCTTCCCCTCCGTGGCTGGGATGGCCCCTGAGCCCAGCGTGACCCAGGAGGCTGCTAGAGGGACCTGCCCCAGGCTTCTGATAACGCGCTCTGAGCACCTGGGTCTCAGTGGGCTTCAGGGTCGTGGGAGTGCAGAGGGAGCCTCCCAGACAGGGGGCCAGGGGACTGAGCGGGGCAAACCATGGAAGGCAGCTAGGGTCTATCACAGGGAGTTGGTGAGAGCCTTGGTCAGGAAAGAGCTGTCCCATGAAAATTAGGAAGGAGATGACAGACATTCTAACAAAGCCAGCCAATGGAGTGAGGGGAAACTGAAGTGCCTCTCCCGGAACTGGGATGAAGGCTGGCAGACTCGCCCAGTTGGTGAGGGTCACAGCCTCAGTCTCAGTGAAAGTTCATTCATGGGGTGGAGAGAAGATAGGGCCCTGGTTTAACCATATACGAAGCCCCTCCTCAAGGTTGCTGTTGGCCAGCTTTTAGAAATGAGGCTTTCTTCATCTCCCAAAATATGAGGGCCCCATGTATGCATGGTCGGATGAGAGGCAGTGCCCCAGGCAGGGCAAGGGTCTTGCTGCTTATCTCCAAGCAGGGAGGGAGATAGCATTGGGGCTCTGGGCTCCTCAGAGCCGCCTTCGCGGAATTTGGAGTTTGGGCCAGATCAGATTCCCCAGCACCTCTCTAAGCCTTCTTTTGCAGTGCTGGCCCCTGTCCCAGAGGCCGGCCTCCCCTTGCCAACCCCCGCCCCATACAGACCCAAGCCGTTTCCTTATGAGGTCAAGGAATTCTAAGTTTGCCTTCTCCTCTGGGAGCACCCCCCTCCCCGGCACCTGCCTTGGCCCTCTGCCTTTTATTTCCCTCTACCCCAGTTGCCCCACTATGTGGTGCTGACCTGTGATGGTCTCCTGCACACGAGCCCACCTGGAGCCCCAAGCCCGCCCCACTGCAGGCAGACCTGTCTCAAACCACCAGAAACCAGGCAAGCCCTTGACCATCAGAGCTGAGAGGCCCTTGGCACTGCCACAATCACATCGAGGAGGAATTAAGGGCCCAGAGAAGGAGGGGACTTATGCAGGGGCACCCAGTGCAGCAATTCATTCATGAATGTTCCCCTAGCCAGTACCTAGCCCTCGGGGTCATAACCTGGACAGCATGGCCCACTGGGGATTTCGAGTCAGCAGAGGAGCTGTTAGTGGAAATCTGAGGCCTTGAGGGGAGTCTTCCTGGGAAGAGTGTGCAGAGTTAAAAGGAAGCATTTCTCTGGAACTTTGGCTGAGGCGAAAAGGGCTTGGAAGCCACCGATTCCAAGTCAGTAACAAGAAGACAGTTTCTCCTTTAAGGACTAGGATTCTAAGCAATAGATTATGTAACTTGTGATCCTAGCAACATAAAAAATTGTAAGGAAAAGTAATATCAACATGAATACATTTCTCAACAGGTCCAAGGAGACCATTATTCACTGAGTGATTAATGTTTTAAGATTAGAACCTGAATCCTTTGGTACAATACAAAGCTTACTTTTTCCCTTCAAGGATGTTAAAGATCCTCTGGGTTTGGCCTGGCAGTTGAATGCTTTAAAACATGGCTCAGATGGTAACAAAAGTTGTAAGATGGTGACTGGTGTGAAAATGACCGTTTGGAAGGTTGTCACAATCAATATATAGCAGGGAATGGTTAGCCGACCAAAAGCCACTCAGATGACACCTTGTGTTCCAGTCCTAGGACACATCAGTCTGCCTTGGAACAGTCGGCATGGCAGCAGGAATGGAGCTGCTTCTAGTGCTTTTGTGGAACCTTCAACACAAGGTGATGGTTTAGTCGCTAAGTCCTGTCCGACTCTTGCAACCCCATGGACTGTAGCCCACCAGGCTCCTCTGTCCATGGGATTTTCCAGGCAAGAATACTGGAGTGGATTGTCATTTCCTTCTCCATCAACACAAGAAGCAAAAGCCTTTGTTAAAATCTTTTACCAGGGAAGAGCTGGTGCTGTATAAACCTTCATTCCCTCCAGACCTGGAAAAGTAGAGACCTTGAGTTGCATGTGTCTCAGAGGTGTGGAGGGAGGGAAGAGAGAGAGTAAAGAGAGGATTAAAACGGAGGTGGGGGGGGTCCTGAGATCCAGCCATGAAGCCATCACTTCCTTCCTGCTACCCCAGCTATTGCACCACTAATTCCCATTGCAATGCCTCTGGCAGGTGGGTGTCCCTCCTTGAAGGATAGCCTTGGCCATGAGCTACCTTGTGGACCTAAACTGAAGCTGCTCATCTATCAAGGGAGGATAACCCACCGCCGTGAGGGGTGGAGGGGTGGATCCCACTAGATGGGGTGGGGAGAAATGGAGACCAAGGCCACTGCTAGGCGATCTCACCTGGGATCAAGGTGGAGAGGTCATTGCCAACAAAGGCAGCAGTGACTGCGGAGAGGCCTGGAGGGCAATCAGTGCCTTCCTGTTAGTGTGCAGCTGTAGATATCAAACTATGTTAGCAGGTGACAGCAGACTTCTCCCTTCCTCCCCCTGTTCCTTCCTGCTTCTCCCTTTTTGCCTCCCTCCCTCCCTTCTTTTTGGAGAAGGAGATGGCAACCCACTCCAGTGTTCTTGCCTGGAGAATCCCAGGGACGGCGGAGCCTGGTGGGCTGCTCTCTATGGGGTCACACAGAGTCAGACATGACTGAAGCGACTTAGCAGCAGCAGCAGCTCCCTTCTTTGCTTTTTCTCCTTTAATGAAGTAGAATAAAAGAAGAAAGATCAGAGTGCTTTTCAGGTGGTAAGGCACAGTCTCACTTGGTGGAATGTTTATTTCAGCCATTTGTGTCGATCTGCGTGTGTGCCTGCAAGTATTGGCTCAGGATGTAAGATGCAGTTCTTCGTGGGGGTTGTGGGCACAGTGAGAAGGCACTGCTTTGTGTGGCTTTCCCCGAGGAAGTGACATTTGAGCTGAATACGAAGCTGTTAATACCAGGAAATGGGCACGCAGAAGACGAAGAGGGAGCCTGGCAGTGCCAGGGTGTGGCTGTGCCCACCTAGTTCCCCAGACACTTGGCTCCTCAGCTGCACCCCACTGTCCATGCCCAGGCCTCAGGACTGCAGCTAACTGTGCTGCTGAGAATTCAGTCCGTTTCTGTTGCTTGCTTCCAGGCCAGGCCTGGCACTGGGCAGGGGCCAAACCCATGCCAGCCCCGGACATTGTTTGGCTTGTCTTGGGGCTCAGGTCCCTGCCCCCGTGCAGACTTTCAGGTGGGAGGCTCTCAGTGCATACCTGCTAGGGCCTGTTGCGCTTCCCCCTCCAAGGTAGAATCCAACTTGCCCGACCAGCCCCAGGTTTGGGGTAAAGGTGGGGGGGCGGCGCAAGACTGGGCAGCTCCCTGGAGGAGGTGGCCTTCCTTACTGGGCTGAGACATGGGCTCTGCAGACCCTCCGGGCCGCCCCTCCCCGTCGGCAGAGGGTGAGCTCATCTCAACGGGGGGTGGGGGGGCGTCGCCTTCTGGCCGGCCGCCTGAGCTTACGGCGTGCCCCCGCGGCCCCCCCGAAATCCTCCCCACCACCGCTCCTGGGTGATTTTTACCAATTAAGGCTTTCTCGCTGGGCTGAGTCGGGCCGGGTGCGGGGCGGGGGTGCGGCCAACAAGAAGGCGGGCGGCAGCGGCCCATTCGCGTGGAGGCGCCCAGCGCGCAGCGGACGCCAGCAGAGCCCTGAGGCGCCAGGTGCGGGCTCGAAGATCTGCCAGGCGCCACCCCGCGGCCGCCGGCCGCCCGCAGGGAGAGGTGAGGCGTCCGCGGCGGGCACCGAGCGGAGCGGTCGGCGGGCAGCTCACGGAGTTGGTGGGAGGGTGCCCAGGGCCAGCTGCAAGCCGGGTTGTGGTGGTGCAGCCGCCTTCCCTGGTTTCCAGGGGAATCCGGGTCTGGCCCCGCAGTGTGAGAGCCCAACAGCCACGGGGGTGCCCTGGGAGGGTGAACCGGGGAGCAGGTCACTGCATGACTGTCTGGGAAGGCAGGGCTCTAAGAGCAGGACGTTGTGTGGGGTCAGGGCGAGAGGCCACCTGGAAAGACACTTTGCAGCCACTATGCCCCCAGGAGGGATATGGACCGTCGGTTCCTCCCTGACATCAGTGCTCTGGGCAGTGGCTGCGTTGGGTAGAGGTGCGGGGCTGGCTTCTGGGCCGCTGCGCTCCACTGGGACGAGGGCACACAGGGTTGGCCATGCTAGATTTGAGGCTGGGCCCTGTCCCAGGTTGGCTCTGAGCTGGATGTTCACTGCCAGGCAGGATGTGAAGGCCAGCCCCCTCCCCCCCCCCCCACCCCAATTCCTGGGCCAGGGGGAGTAGGTGAGGGCCGCTGGGAGACCCACCTGCATGGGCTCCTAGCAGAGCAGTCAAGGTGGGGAATTCAGCCCTGGAGCGCTGTCAGCCTGCCTGCTACACCTGGGCTTGGGCAGCCTCTCCCGCCACCCTGTGCCTGTCTTTCACCAGCCGTGGGAGGGCCTGGCTTGGGGTCTGAGGGCAGGAGTGGGGGTGGGAGGCGGGGTGTGTCTAACAACATCCAAGAAATCGACTCCAAATAAGGGAAAATATGAAAGAGCTGTATTTCGGCTTCCAGGGACTGCCCTATCTGGGGGCTTTGGGATGGGGCGCCACCTGGTGGTGCTATGTCCCCTGGGGACAAGAACTCGTTAGAGTCCCATCTCTTACCACCTCCCAAATAGGGAAGAAGCCTAAGGCTGGCAGCCAGGGCTTCTGTCCCCCTTTCTGCTGGAGTTGGCTGCTGGTTACTGACGCTGACTCAGTTTCCCTGCTCTCTGCAGATTACGAAAAGAACACAGATAATGCAACTGGATGGCACTTATTGAGTGACAATGAATTCTCAGTATGATTCTCTCCTTTGGGGACTGGCTCTTCAGGGGGCAGGGGATCAGAAGGATGGCTCTCATCTCTGCTTGGGTGGGGCCTGCTAGGGAGGAGTCTGCACGGGTTCCCCTCTACTGCTATCCCTCCCACCTCCATCCCAAGACACCATGGTGTGGAGTTTTGCGCAGGTGTGTCTAAAGTGGTAGGCCTTTAGATTGAAAAATGTCACTGGTGAGCAAAACCAGTGTGGGGTACCAGGCAGCCCCAAAGAGAGCATGCTGGAGGCCAGGCGCTGACTGCAGCCCTACTGTGGGTGACTCGGTCCCCAGGGCTGTGAGAGTCAGCCTTATTTGGGCATGCTGACCTAGGGGCTCCTTTCCCACTGTTCTTTAGCAGAGAACTTAGGTACTGCTAGTCAGAAGCTCGATCTAAATACCAAGCAGGAGGAACAGAGACATGCCTTTCTGGGGAAAAAAAAAAAAAGATGTGAAGAAGGGAACATCCTGCAGAGGGGAAGGACACAGGACCGAGGGAAGTGAGTCCACTCTGGGGACGAAGCCACCGGTAGGCTGGCTTCTCCAGACTGAAGAAGGTGGCAGTGACTGTCCCCGACAGGCCTCTTGCTTCTGTGCCTTTGTTGGTCTTAGTATCCCCACCCCATAGTCTCCAGTTATCTACAAGAAAATGTATTTTGAGCGAATAGGTCCCCAGTACCCAGTCCTGACTCCATGGCAGGCCCCGGCTGCCTTTCATGGTTTGCCCCCCTCAGTACCCTGGCCCCCCTGTCCGGGAGGCCCCTCTGTTCTCCCACGACCCTGAAGCCCACTGAGACCCAGGTTCTCAGAGTGCATTTTCGGAAGCCTGGGGCAGGTCCCTCTGGCAGCCTCCTGGGTCACGCTGGGCTCAGGGGCCATCCCAGCCATGGAGGGGAAGCCCCTCGCGCCTCTGGTAGACTGCCGGTGGGTGAGGCAGGCTTACACGCCATCTCTGCATGCATCACATCACAGGGCGCCCCGTGCCAGTCAGTGTCCATTGGCATGCCTGGGCCCCTTCCAAGGCTGCTGGCTCCTGGAGCGCCGGTGGCCTCCTGGCCCAGTGCCCCATTTCCTCTGGGGTGCAGGGGGTAGGGAGGGAGGCGGTTGGGACCAGCGGGCGCAGGCCGGGATCCCGCAGAGCGGGAAGGCGTGCTGGGGCAGGGGTTCTGAGGTTCTGGCGGGCGGCTTAGGTCGGGCGGCTACGGGCTTCCCTGGCGTGGCGCACGCACGCCCGGCGCGGGCAGTAGAGCCTACTACTCCCGGACCCGCGGTCTCCAAGGGCTCGCCCCTTCGGATCGGGCCCTTTCTCTTGGCTGCCTGCGAGGCAGTTGGCTGTGGCGCGGCCAGGGACCCCCGAGCGCCGGAGGTTGAGGGAGAAGGGGCGGCGGGGACCGAGCGGAGTCCACGTGACTCACGTAGGGCGAACCACCCCCGCAGGGGCCTAGGGGAAGGAAAGTCCCTTGTATGGTGTGCCCGCTGCAGGCCAAGCGGTCCTCCGCTCTAGACGTTGCTCAGCCTTTCACCGCTGCAGCGTCTCCTACAGCGCGGGAGGGAGACCTCAGCATTTCCTCGCAGCTTCGCCTGCTCCGGGGCCCAACGACCCTTCCCTGTGCTTGGAGGTCGGGTCAAAGAGCCGGGGCGGGGGGACTCAGGGGGCATTCCAACGGGTGGGGAGGGGCGGGGCGGGTGCGGCTTCGAAGCCCCACCCCGCCGCGGTCCCGCCTCCTGGCCCCTCCTCCATCAGCATTTAAAGGGCTCGCTCTCACCGCAGCGCAACCTCAGCTGTCTGCCTCGCCCTGTGCTCGCTGAGGTGCCTGCGACTTTAATTAAAGGGCCGTCCCCTCGTCTCAGGTTGCAGCACCGCCCATCGGCTCCTCGCGCCTCAAAATGAGTAGCTCCCACTCTCGGGCGGGCCAGAGCGCTGCGGGCGCGGTTCTGGGCATCGGCGCCGATACACGAGACGCCGAGATGCCGGCCACCGAGAAGGACCTGGCGGAGGATGCCCCGTGGAAGAAAATCCAGCAGAACACGTTCACGCGCTGGTGCAACGAGCACCTCAAGTGCGTGAGCAAGCGCATCGCCAACCTGCAGACGGACCTGAGCGACGGGCTGCGGCTTATCGCACTGCTCGAGGTGCTCAGCCAGAAGAAGATGCACCGCAAGCACAACCAGAGGCCCACCTTCCGGCAGATGCAGCTCGAGAACGTGTCGGTGGCGCTCGAGTTCCTGGACCGCGAGAGCATCAAGCTCGTGTCCATCGGTGAGGGCGCGGGCCGCCCGGTGGCGCTGGCGGGGCGAGGGCGGGGTTTCCGCGCGTCCTCCCCTCTTCCCCGAGCCGACCCCTCGCAGACATCCCCTTAAGCTGCGGCGCTGCCCCGGGGGCCCTCGGGGACGCCCAGCTGCGTGCGGGCCTCGAGAACAAAGGCTCGCAACCCAGCGGTGAGTGCGGACCGCTACGCGCCCCCCGCCCGCCGGTCCCCGGGCTGGCCCACGCCCAGGCTGAGCTCACATCCTCCACAGGCCGCGCCCCTGCCGCTGAGCCCGCGGTGGGAGAGGGCCGGGGCGGGGTTGGGGGGAGTGGGAGGCGGTGCGGTGGGCACTAGCCAAGCTCTGGCCGTACGCCCAGCGCCCCATCTCTAACGAGGGGGAGGCCAGGACTCTCCACCTCCTATAGCAGTTGGGAGACGGCTCTTGGGCCTCCGAACACCGTTGTGGTTCCTAAACAGGCTTGGAGCTTGTGGGTCCCATTGTCTAGGACCTCTCAACTGAAGATTGCTCCAAGTTTAGATCTCATTTTGGGCACTCGGGGCCCAGAGAGGACCGTAACTAGCCAAACAGCACCTAGATAGGTTTGGGTGCTGGCTTGTAGTCGCTTAGACACCCATTTACTGTTGATTGCGGGCTAAACTCTTGCTTCCATGTAGGACTTGGCTTTTCTGCATATAGAATACAGGGGTTCGCTGGGAGGTACTCCAACATGTGCTGGGCTCACTGCCAGCCCAGTGTCCATGTCACTGGGCTGGTGAGGCTGGCACTGACCAGGCCTACCACATCATTCCCAGTCATCTCTTGAGATGGGAGCCACACAGGGACCGGCACCAGAACTAGTGACTTTGCTGGGGGTGGGGGGGCAACGGCGGCGATGTGAGACAGGGAGCAAAGGGGCACCAGCTTTATTTTCTTCAGCAGTCAAAGAGAACTTCCAGTGGCCTCTGCAGCCCTGGCTTGGTCCACGCTGAGCCTGAGAAAGTGAGGGACCAAGACTCAGGTGCCCCCAATCACTCGGAGCAGGTCTCAAGCGCCCCACCTCTTTTTCTGGAATGCAAGTCCGGGCCCAAGCCCACCCCCCAGTCCCATACTCAGTCTAGCCAAGCTGAGTCATCTTTGAGCCCTGGGTGGGGGGCAACCGGATGTGGGGAGGCGAGCCACACCCCAGTTGTCTGGGGGTCCCCCCCCGCCCTTCTTCTCCTCCTCCTCTTTTGAGCTGGCTGGAGCAGGCCTAGTTCCCAGAGCTTTGCCATATAAGGCAAAAAAATGTTGGAAAGCAGCAGTGATTAGGGGAAGGAGGGGGCAGGCTGGCCCCGGGGCTGGGGGAAGGGGGTGGGATGGGGCGGGGCCATCCAACCAGTCAGTCTCTCAACTCTTAGCCCAGTCCTTCCAGCCCTCTTTTGTGAGTTGGATGGGATGGCCTGGGCCAGCCTCCTATGGACCAGGGGGAGGGCCCAGTCCCAGGAGGACCGATGAGCTTGGCCTTGTGTGTCCCCTCGTGGGTCTGGGTGGACCTCAGGCCTCCCGAGGGCTCTGGGGCCAGGCTCAGGGTTCTGGGGATGGGAACCTGGTGGGAAAGCACAAGTGCTCCCGTGTACTTGGCCTTCTCCAAGCCTTCCAGTCATCCCTAGCCTGAGACCCCCTCTCCTGCCGCTTGGCAATAGTGTGAGGCAGTGGTATAGGACTGGGATGAGCTCCCTGTTGAGAACTGGGAGGCCACTCTGCTCTGAGTGGTGTTGAGCTGGTCTTTGAGGTGTGGCCTGCTGGGTTCAGAGGCTGCCTGGTCCCCACCCCCCCAGTTGACTTGCTGGACAAGCATTTTCTCCTGATTATTGGTGAGTGGAACCCATCAGCAGGGATTCCAAAGATAAGCGGCCTTCCTGCGTTCTCAAGCCCAGCCCTAAGCCCCAGTCCCCAAGCGCTTGAGACTGACACCCAGAAGGGCCTTGGGTGGGGCCCTGAGGGGTTGCCATGGTGATAGGGTGCAGGGTGCCTGCCCTAACCACTTCCCCTGTGGTGAGCTTGGTGGCCACCCGCCTGCAGCCCAGCGGCCTGATAAGTGGCGAAGAGGGCGGGCAGTGTCTGAGCCTACTGCTGAGACAGCGGGACTCTGGGACCCCACCCACAACCCCCTGCTAAGCGAGGGGCCCTGAGCACCCAACCCAGGCTGGCGGGGCCCCACCCCCACCCCCACCGGGCTGGGTGAGGGGGCCCCTGGAATGTGTCCTGCTCGGCATCCCAGCTGGCAGGCCATCCCTGCTGGGCCCCAGTGAGTCAGGGCCAAACCGCTAGCTCCTTGGAGCACCCAGCCCCTCCCCTGCACCAGGCCAATGGCCCAACCCCCACCCTGGCTATGTCAGGGGAGGGGTGAGCATGAAGGAAGTGGGGGAAGGTGGGGGTTCACACCCTCCACCCAAAGGGTCCTTGCCCAACTTCCCCAGCCTCAGCCATTCACACCCCCACCCTGGGCCAGCAGTTGTATTTCCCAACCCAACCCCCACTTGCCTTCCTCTTCCCCAGCGCCCGCCCAGGGGCCCTGGCATCAAGGCCCTGGGGTCTAGCTGTTCCCCCTGCCCCTTCCTTGGAGACCTCTGGAGAGGGACCTGGGTGGCTGCAAAGCACTCATCCACTCTCTCTCTCTCTGGAACCATCTTTGGGGATTGGGGCCCCGTCTGCAGCCTGGGTCTGTCGCCTGTCTGTCCTCTGGGCCCCCATGGCCCGGGGCTTCTGGTAGCTCCCCTGATTGTGCTGTATTGGCACTGCATGTCTGGGGGGTTTTACCCCTGAACCTCCTTGATGCTCTCACAGGCACCCGCACCCCACCCCTGCCTCACGGAGGCCTCCTCCTCCTCCCTGGGACCCGTTGTCTCCCACACTTGCCAGTTCCTGGGAGTGGCCTGCTGTCCTGTGTGTGGACTTCCGCACCCCCCATCCCCGAAGCCGTGTGTGCACATGCATCTGTGCCTGTGCCCAGCAACCCCCCTTTGGGTCAGCCATGCCCACCCAGCGCTGCCACTCATTGCCCTTGCAGACAGCAAGGCCATCGTGGACGGGAACCTTAAGTTGATCCTGGGCCTCATCTGGACCCTGATTCTGCACTACTCCATCTCCATGCCCATGTGGGATGAGGAGGGGAGGACGAGGAGGCCAAGAAGCAGACCCCCAAGCAGAGGCTGCTGGGCTGGATCCAGAACAAGTTGCCACAGCTGCCCATCACCAACTTCAGCCGCGACTGGCAGAGCGGCAGAGCCCTGGGCGCCCTGGTTGACAGCTGTGCCCCGGGTGAGGGGTGTCGGGTGTTGGGGGTGAAGGGGACGGCCTGTGGCAAGGTCCCGTGGTCCCTAGACTGACGACTTTCCTCCATCTGCAGGCCTGTGCCCCGACTGGGATTCCTGGGATGCCAGCAAGCCCGTGAACAATGCACGGGAAGCCATGCAACAAGCTGACGACTGGCTGGGCATCCCTCAGGTATGCCCCCCTACCCTGGCCAGTGGGGTCTGCATGGGGGCTGAGGTCCCCATGGGGAGAGGTGGAGTGTCCCAGGAGCCCAAGGCTTGGAGGCCCACTGGCTCCTCCCTCTGTCTGTGAAGGTAATCACCCCCGAGGAGATTGTGGACCCCAATGTGGATGAGCACTCCGTCATGACCTACCTGTCCCAGTTCCCCAAGGCCAAGCTGAAACCAGGGGCTCCCCTGCGGCCCAAACTCAACCCCGAAGAAAGCCCGAGCCTATGGGCCAGGTGAGGGAGCCAGGCAGGAGTGTTCCTGCGAGATCACCTTCTCCCTGTGGGGCCGCATCTGGGAAATGTCAGCTCCTTGGGAATCTTCAATCACGTGGCCGCTGGGTTATCAACTGCCCTCCACAAGTCAGACAGGAGTGGGTCAGGGCTGATCAAAAGCAGCCACTGGCTGGACGTTCCCCACGTCACACTCACCCAAGGCAGAGTATGTTTAGGGAGTAAGGACCCATCCACTTTGCTGTAAGTGAACTTGAGACCCAGCCAGGTTATCTGACAGGAGCCCGAGTCCCAGCACGCTCTAGCGAGCGTTCTATAAAACAGGCCCAGGCCTGTCGCACAAAAGCACCAATTCAGAAGGGAATAAGGGAGGGATGCTGAGCCCATGTAGGTGAGGGGGGTGGCCCTGACGGCCAACCCGTGGCTTCCTCACCCTTCCCGGGCAGGCATTGAGCCTACGGGCAACATGGTAAAGAAGAGAGCAGAGTTCACTGTGGAAACCAGAAGCGCCGGGCAGGGAGAGGTGCTGGTATACGTGGAGGACCCGGCTGGGCACCAGGAGGAGGTAAGGCAGCCCGCAGGTAGGGCCTCACATTGCCAGGCCTCCGTGTGCTGGGGGCTGCTCTGAACGAAGACTCACAGGCTCCTTCCCACCTTAGGCCAAAGTGATCGCCAATAATGACAAGAACCGTACCTTCTCTGTCTGGTATGTCCCCGAGGTGACGGGGACTCACAAGGTGAGCCCTCAGCCTGAGGGGAGGCTGGGAGCAAAAGCTGTGGCCAGGGGGGACCCCAACCCTGGCCTCACGGCTTGCCCCTCCTGGGAACAGGTCACCGTGCTCTTTGCCGGCCAGCACATTGCCAAGAGCCCCTTTGAGGTGTATGTGGACAAGTCCCAGGGAGACGCCAGCAAAGTGACTGCCCAGGGTCCTGGCCTGGAGCCCAGTGGCAATATCGCCAATAAGACCACCTACTTTGAGATCTTCACGGCCGGTGAGTGGAGGGTGCTAAGGCCAGCAGGCCCATGGGAGGACGAGAGGCTGGAAGCTGAGCCACTGCTTCCCAGCAGGTGCGGGCATGGGTGAGGTGGAAGTGGTGATCCAGGACCCAGCAGGCCAGAAGGGTACCGTGGAGCCTCAGCTGGAGGCCCGGGGCGACAGCACATACCGCTGCAGCTACCAGCCCAGCGTGGAGGGCATCCACATGGTGCACGTCACTTTCGCCGGGGTACCCATCCCTCGCAGCCCCTACACAGTCACTGTGGGCCAAGGTAGGCCAGCCCCAGCTGCCTTCCACAGGGCACAGCTCCAGCCAGGCGGTTTTGGATGGGGGCAACCGGGCACATGCTGCTACAGCCCTGTCCTGGCTCCCAGGACGTCTGTGCTTCCACTGTTGGGGCCTCCTCTTCCTCCTCCTCTCGCCTTCTCCCTCTCTCTCTCTCTCCACGCTTTCACCTTCGGAAGAGCTCGCTCCAGCTGTCTAGAAACCTGCTGCTCTCTGCTCTGCCCACAGGGTCAACGGTACTTGGATCTGTCTTCCTCAGGGGTCGGGGGTGGATGGGTTGGGTGTGAGGATGCGGGGGGAGCTGGTGTGGATAGAGCACAGGGAAGGAGGCCTGCCATGTCCGGGCCTGGGCCCTAGGTCCTTGGGTCATGGTCCCTTCCAGTTCTTTCTTACATGGCCTTCACCATCCCGGGCAGCCCACCGGCCCAGTCTGGTGGGAGACAAGGGAGGGGGTCACCCTGTACTAGCTCCCAGCAGCTCAACCAGTCCTCTGCTCACAGCTTGTAACCCAGGTGCCTGCCGCGCTGTTGGCCGGGGTCTCCAGCCCAAGGGTGTGCGAGTGAAGGAGACGGCCGACTTCAAAGTGTACACAAAGGGGGCAGGCAGCGGAGAGCTGAAGGTCACTGTGAAGGGCCCCAGTAAGTTGGCCTGTGGCTGGGGTAGGGCAATACCAGCCCCCTGGCCACTGCTCAGCAGGCCTGAGGCCTCCCCTTGTCTCTGACAGAGGGCGAAGAGCGTGTGAAGCAGAAGGACCTGGGTGATGGTGTCTATGGCTTTGAGTATTACCCCATGATCCCCGGCACATACACTGTCACGATCACGTGGGGTGGCCAAAATATTGGACGCAGGTGAGGCCCTGGGTGAGCGCTTTAGAGGTGGCATGCCTCCTCCCCTGCAGGGCTCGAGCCAGCCCATCTCCAGGATGGGGCCTTTGGCACTCCCCTGGGTGGCTCTCTCCTTGCAGTCCCTTCGAGGTGAAAGTGGGCACCGAGTGCGGCAATCAGAAGGTGCGGGCATGGGGCCCTGGGCTGGAGGGCGGTGTCGTCGGCAAGTCTGCAGACTTTGTCGTGGAGGCCATTGGCGATGATGTGGGCACCCTGGGTGAGTAGGTGGCTGCGATGGGGGGTACCCCAGGGGCAGAGGCTGATGAGGGCCACCCTCCTGGGGCTCCAGGGCCCTCACGAGCTGGCGGCTGTTGTCAGGCTTCTCAGTGGAGGGCCCATCGCAGGCTAAGATTGAGTGTGACGACAAGGGTGATGGCTCCTGTGATGTGCGCTACTGGCCACAGGAGGCTGGTGAGTACGCGGTGCACGTGCTGTGCAACAGTGAGGACATCCGTCTCAGCCCCTTCATGGCCGACATCCGTGATGCACCCCAGGATTTCCATCCAGACAGGGTAAAGAGCGTGTGCTGCTGGGTGAGGGGCCTGAGGGGCCCGACACTCTGTGCCCTGAGAACTGGGTGGCCTCCCTTCAGGTGAAGGCACGTGGGCCTGGATTGGAGAAGACCGGTGTGGCTGTGAACAAGCCGGCAGAGTTCACAGTGGATGCCAAGCACGGCGGGAAGGCTCCTCTCAAGGTCCAAGTCCAGGTGAAGTGCTCCCCCGTGCCAGAAGCAGGCTGGGCAGGCACCCAGACCTAGTCACTAACCAGGAGGCCTCTTGTTCCCGCCCACTTTGCAGGACAATGAGGGCTGCCCAGTGGAGGCAACGGTCAAGGACAACGGCAACGGCACTTACAGCTGCTCCTATGTGCCCCGGAAGCCAGTGAAGCACACGGCCATGGTGTCCTGGGGAGGCGTCAGCATCCCCAACAGCCCCTTCCGAGTGAGCCTTTAATCTGCTTCCCTGGGGCCCCTGCTTCGTTTGATACAGCTCTGTTTGATGAAGCTTGCATGCCATACAGTCGACCCCTTTCCAATATCCAACTTGGTGGTTTGGGGTGAGTTCCAAGTTGTGCAGCCAGCACCACAATGGAAGATGAGGCCGTTTTCACCACCCCTAAAGAAAGTCGGCAACCCTCCAAAGGCCCCCTGCCCTGGCCTAAGCAGCCTCTCCTCTCTCTGCTTTCTGGCTGAGTGGGGATGGACTCATATCCCCTGTGGCCTGTATACCATGAGTCATTGCTTCTTGCCTCTCAACGACTGGATGATACACCATTGTGTGGATAGACCACGTTTTCTGTTTCCAGTCATTTGTTGATGGACATTTGGGAGTTTTTTTCACCTTTTGGTTGGCAGGGGCTGTGCTATGAATGGTCCAGAATGGGTGTTAGAGGGGAGGAGTAATTTCATGTCTCTGGGTGGATAGATACCAAAAATGGAATTGCAGCATCATATGGTTGCTTGTGTTTGGAAAAGGAAAGGGAAGTCGCTCAGTCATATCCAACTCTTTGCAACCCCACAGACTGTAGCCCACCAGGCTCCTCCATCCATGGGTCTTCCAGGCAGTAATACTGGAGTGGGTTGCCATTTCCTTCTCCAGAGATCTTCCCAACCCAGGGATCAACCCCAGGTCTCCAGCATTGTAGGCAGACACTTTACTCTCTGAGCCACCAGGGAAGTCTGTTTGTGTTTGAGGGGCCACCAAATGATTTCTGAGGGTGGTGGCGCCACTCTGCGTGCCCGCCGATGGTGGGTCAGAAAGCCCCTGCCTGTCCTCTGGGCTGGTTGTAACCCTGCACTTGCCCCTGTGCCCTGCAGGTGAATGTGGGCGCTGGCAGCCACCCAAACAAAGTCAAGGTGTATGGCCCAGGAGTGGCCAAGACAGGACTCAAGGCTCATGAGCCCACCTACTTCACTGTGGACTGCACGGAGGCTGGCCAGGGTAATTCCCTGCCTCAGGAGTGGGTGGCCGGTGGGCACGACGTCCTTGTGAGGTCCCCAGCCCCATGCCCTCCTCCACTGCAGGTGACGTCAGCATCGGCATCAAGTGTGCCCCGGGCGTGGTGGGCCCTGCCGAGGCCGACATTGACTTCGACATCATCCGCAATGACAACGACACCTTCACGGTCAAGTACACCCCCCGTGGGGCTGGCAGCTACACCATCATGGTGCTCTTTGCTGATCAGGTGGGTGCTGCTGCTCCTGGACCCCAAAGATGGCTGGGTGTTGGGGTGGTGCTCGCCTCTCAGCCCTTCTCCTACCCCTTGCAGGCTACGCCCACCAGCCCCATCCGGGTCAAGGTGGAGCCTTCCCATGATGCCAGCAAGGTTAAGGCAGAGGGTCCCGGCCTCAGTCGCACCGGTGAGGACGGGGACCCTGTGGGGAGGTTTGGGCCCCAAACGGGGTATGTGTGTGCACATGCAGGAGCCCCTAGAGGGTTGCTTTGTCTCCTCAGGAGTCGAGCTTGGCAAACCCACCCACTTCACGGTCAACACCAAGGCTGCCGGTAAAGGCAAGCTGGATGTCCAGTTCTCAGGACTGGCCAAAGGGGATGCAGTGCGTGACGTGGACATCATTGACCATCATGACAATACCTATACCGTCAAGTACACGCCTGTGCAGCAGGTAGCCAGCTCCCTTGATACCTCCTGTGGCCACACCCATCTGTATACCTGCTGAGCCTGTGGGCCCCTTTGCATGGTGGGCTGGATGGCTGGCTCCAAGAGACTTTGTACCCACTCTGGTTTCTCACCTGGGACAGAGTGGGCACAGCAGTTGGAGGGTGCAGTGTCTCTGACCACCCAACCCCCATGCCCGAGTTGGAAAGGCACGGGACAGGGGAGCTCAGCCATGACCTCTGACCCTGTCTTCTGTACCCCTCCCAGGGCCCAGTGGGCATCAATGTCACTTACGGAGGCGATGCTATTCCCAAAAGCCCCTTCTCAGTGGGAGTGTCTCCAAGCCTGGACCTCAGCAAGATCAAGGTGTCTGGCCTGGGAGAAAGTAAGTTGCTGGGGCCCTGGCACAGCCACTGGCGATGCCCAGGCTGCCTAAGCAGCCTCATAGTCCTGTCTTCCCCCATCGCTTCAACAGAGGTGGATGTTGGCAAAGACCAGGAGTTCACCGTCAAGTCTAAGGGCGCTGGTGGCCAGGGCAAAGTGCTGTCGAAGATCATGGGCCCTTCAGGGGCAGCGGTTCCCCTGCAAGGTGGAGCCAGGCCTCGGGGCTGACAACAGCCTGGTGCGCTTTGTACCCCGTGAGGAGGGGCCCTACGAGGTTGAGGTGACTTATGACGGCATACCTGTGCCCGGCAGCCCTTTTTCCCTGGAAGCCGTGCCCCCCACCAAGCCTAGCAAGGTAAGGGGTTGCTGGGCGTACAGCCCATGTCTGCTTTGGACCTTACTCCTCCTTTTGGTCCTTCTGAGCGAGGGCCCTGCTTGGGCCTGTGCTCGCCTGGTAGGGGAGGGAAGCCAGAATGAGAAGAAAGATGGAGTCAGGCTGAGGTCTGAGGGTCAAGGGTCAGAGAGCTGGTGCAGCCTGGGCTCCTGACTCACCCCTCCTCCCCCAGGTAAAAGCCTTCGGGCCGGGGCTGCAGGGGGCAGTGCAGGGTCTCCTGCCCGCTTCACCATCGACACAAAGGGTGCCGGCACAGGCGGCCTGGGCCTGACGGTCGAAGGCCCCTGTGAAGCTCAGCTCGAGTGCCTGGACAACGGGGATGGCACGTGCTCTGTGTCCTATGTGCCCACTGAGCCCGGGGACTACAACATCAATATCCTCTTCGCCGACACTCACATCCCCGGCTCCCCGTTCAAGGCCCACGTGGTTCCCTGCTTCGACCCGTCCAAGGTCAAGTGCTCGGGCCCCGGGCTGGAGCGGGCCACGGCTGGGGAGGCCGGGCAGTTCCATGTGGACTGCTCGAGCGCGGGCAGCGGAGCTGACCATCGAGATCCGCTCTGAGGCGGGGCTGCCGGCCGAGGTGCACATCCAGGACCACGGTGACGGCACGCACACCATCACCTACATCCCCCTGTGCCCTGGGGCCCTACACCGTCACCATCAAGTACGGCGGACAGCCCGTGCCCAACTTCCCCAGCAAGCTGCAGGTGGAGCCCGCAGTGGACACCTCAGGCATCCAGTGCTACGGGCCTGGGATTGAGGGTCAAGGTGCGAGGCTCTGCCGTGGGACATGGGGGTGGGGGAACTGGGGCCCCTGGAGCCCCCGTCTTCTTCTTCACATCCTCCCCCATAGGTGTCTTCCGAGAAGCCACCACCGAGTTCAGTGTGGATGCCCGGGCTCTGACTCAGACTGGAGGGCCCCATGTCAAGGCTCGTGTGGCCAACCCCTCGGGCAACCTGACTGAGACCTACGTGCAGGATTGTGGTGATGGCACGTACAAAGTGGAGTACACACCATATGAGGAGGGTGCGTGTCGGGGTGCCAGAGGGACGGCAGGAGGTGAGGGGGCAGGGCAGTCTGGGACCCTTCTAAGTCAGCCCACCCTCCTGCAGGACTCCACTCTGTGGACGTGACCTACGACGGCAGTCCTGTGCCCAGCAGCCCCTTCCAGGTGCCAGTGACTGAAGGCTGCGACCCCTCCCGAGTCCGTGTCCATGGGCCAGGCATCCAAAGTGGCACCACCAACAAGCCCAACAAGTTCACTGTGGAGACCAGGTGGGTGAGAGCCCCAGAAGGAGGGGCCGTGGTAGGCATTAGAAGTCGGAGGATAACGAGCTGTCTGTTTGGACTAGGGGAGCTGGCACGGGGGGCCTGGGCTTGGCTGTCGAGGGCCCCTCCGAGGCCAAGATGTCCTGCATGGACAACAAGGATGGCAGCTGCTCGGTTGAGTACGTCCCCCTACGAGGCTGGCACCTACAACCTTAATGTCACTTATGGCGGCCACCAAGTGCCAGGTGAGGAATCGGGTCAGCTGGGGCCTGGCTGGGGCCACCTGCCTGCCCTCCAGCCTGTCTCAGAAATGCCACCTCTCGGCCCCCACAGGCAGTCCTTTCAAGGTCCCTGTGCATGATATGACAGACGCATCCAAGGTCAAATGCTCTGGGCCTGGCCTGAGCCCGGGCATGGTCCGTGCCAACCTCCCTCAGTCCTTCCAGGTGGACACGAGCAAGGCTGGCATGGCCCCACTGCAGGTCAAAGTGCAGGGGCCCAAAGGTGAGTGTGTGTGGGGTGTGGGGGTCAGTTCAAGAGGGCCTAGTCCTCTGAGAGAGGGGGTCTCGCACACCTTGGGGTGGGACGCAGGTGGGCAAGCAGTTGATGGAGGAGCCTCAGGTGACACCAGAGCCAGTGACCTGGTGAAGGGGACCAAAAGGACATAGACCACTGAGCAAGAGGTGGGAAGGAGAGAGGGCAAGGGCCCAGGTGGTACCCAGATTAGTGTCTCATGTCACAGAGGCTCAGGGCTGTTCCTGGGGACAGCAGGGCTAGGCCTGGGGTGGAGGCTGAGTATACATGGCTCAGATCTGGCTTTTTAGCGTAGTGGGCCTAGGAACCCAGAGCACCAGCTGAGACTCTATCTCTGGGACTGGGGTCAGGCCTGGTGGAGCCAGTGGACGTGGTAGACAATGCCGATGGCACACAGACTGTGAACTATGTGCCCAGCCGCGAGGGGCCCTACAGCATCTCGGTGCTATATGGAGATGAAGAGGTACCCCGCAGGTAAGGAGCAGGGCCCTCTGTCTTAGGGGAGGGGAGCCTGGCCTGGGCACCAAGAGCCATCCTAACCACCCACAACATCCTGGCCTGACAGCCCCTTCAAGGTTAAGGTGCTGCCTACACACGATGCCAGCAAAGTCAAGGCCAGCGGTCCAGGGCTTAACACCACGGGTGTGCCTGCAAGCCTGCCTGTGGAGTTCACCATTGATGCCAAGGACGCTGGAGAGGGCCTGCTGGCTGTCCAGATCACGGTGAGTGGGCCACGTGGGGGCCACCTGGCCTTGCTGTTTTGCAGCTCTGGGTCCATGGCAGGTAGGGAGGGGAGGGACCCAGGCCTGAGGTCCACAGCCTGGGGCAGATGAGCCAATCTGGGGTCTCTGGTCTCCCCCTGGGAGCCAGGCCTCCACCTCTAGGATGGTTGTTACAGACCCAGGCTTCCCCCACACACATACTTGCTCACTTCTGATGTCACCAAAGCCCTTAGTGCCTCAACTTTTCTGCCTATAACATTCTCCGGGGCTGGGACTCTGGGATCTTTCAGAGGAGCTTGCCCTACCGCTGGGGCTGGCCCTGGGGTAGAGGACTAGGGCTGAGAAGTGTTTGTGGGGATAAAGCAGGATAGGTTCCAAGTTTCCTGGCCATGCCTGTCATCGGGGGCTTCCCTTCTGGACCTTGCCCATGGGGAAGTAAGTAAAGGATAGTGCTGGATGCAGGCAGCCATTTTGGGCCATGGTGGCTGACCCTATAGCAGCAGTGCTTGACACTTGGTCCTCTGAGAGGGCCTGAGGGAATCCTGGGCCAGGGAGAGCTTGGACCAACTGTTCTTCCCTGATCTCTGCTACACAGGACCCGGGAGGGCAAGCCCAAGAAGACACACATCCAAGACAACCATGACGGCACGTACACAGTAGCCTACGTGCCAGACGTGACAGGCCGCTACACTATCCTCATCAAGTATGGTGGTGACGAGATCCCCTTCTCCCCATACCGTGTCCGTGCCGTGCCCACGGGGGATGCCAGCAAGTGCACCGTCACAGGTGAGCTCAGCGTGCCAGCAGCCATGGCGCTCAGCACGGGGCTTGGGTGTGCCTGTGTGCAAGGGCTCGCTGCTTGGGGCGGCGTGTGGGAGTGGGGGCCGCCCCCTTGAGTGACTCACCTGACCTTTCTCCTTGCTCTCTGCCCTCTCACCTCAGTGTCAATCGGAGGTCACGGGCTAGGTAAGCTGCTTGCTGGGGCCACTCCCAATGCCCCTTCTGCCCAGAGGGCAGCTTCCTTTCCTCTTCCGGCTGATTCCCAGGATAGTTCCAGCTGCAGCTCTTGGCAGGGACAGAGGGGGGTACTGGAGGGTTAGGGGCCCAGGGAGGCCTCTGGAGCTGGGCATGAGTGCCCCGGCCCTCCCCCTCTCTGGGCCTCTGTTTTTCCACCTGAGAAGTTGGGTTGCAGCTGTGAGCTTTGGGGCAAGGTGCATCCTGAGAGGCACCCCCTGGGGACTCTGGGGTCTGGGGATCTTGGCGCCCTGGGCCAGTCTCGGGGGCGGGCAGTAGTCCCGGTCTCTTTTCACTTCCTCCTGAATCCAGGGTCTCCCCCAAGCAGCGGGAGTTCCCGGCCCTGGCCGGATCCACAGACCCCGTCCCCACCTCCCAGGGGCCTCCGCGTCCCGGGTCAGGGGGAGGTGCCAGTGCATGAGTGGGTGGGGCTGGCTGGTAGTGCCGTAGCACCAGCATTGACTGCTTGGGCGGCCAGCATGGCGGGGCCCAGCCCAGCCTCAGAGTGCCAAAGTGCACTCGGTGGCCCACCCTCTTCCCGCCTCCCTCCCTTCCCGCCCCTCCCAGCAGTGACGTTATTCAGATGGTCCCCAACCAGACCTGGGAGGGGGAGGCCTGCCCCAGCCAGGGATGCCAGCAAGAGGCCACAAGCACATGGGAGCCTCTGGAGGCTGGAGGCCTGGACGTTGGCCAAGGTGGCCCTGGAGAAAGCTAAAGGGCAGCAGGGGTTCGATGACTCCGTCCAGGGGGCCTCAGGGTCTGAGATGACAGGCCTGTGTGCCTGGGCCAGGGGGTAGGACCCTGGGGACCAGAAGCAGGGTCGGGACTGGGGCCGAGAGAGCGGTCTTGGTTTACCTTGGCCGCCATGTGCCAGCGGAGGCAAAGAGCCCAGTTGGGGAACCGAAGTCACTTTGGTATCAATTGCAGGGCTGGCTTGGGCTAGGCTGCTAGTGGATGGGTGGGGCTTGAGGGGAGAACCAAATTGCAGGGATGGGGGGCTTCAAGGATGGAGCAGCCCAGACCTGCTGAAGAGCTGGGTGCTGGGCAGGGAGCATGGGCAGTTGGGGTCAACTGAGGTTTGGGCCCAGGCCACTTGCTAGATGGTGGGTCCAGGTTCCGAGCCAGGGAGAGCAAGTGTGGCTGTGTGTGAGGTGAGGCCTCCCAGGGCAGGGGTGGGCGGTGGGGTCCAGGTGTAGTGTTCTGGAGCCCCACAAAGTGGGCACCCTCAGTGGACAGGACAGTTCAGGGGCCGGCCAAGTAGCCGGCTGGGGACCCCCTTGAACTTGGCCCCGGGGTGGGTTCGGTGTTGCCAGCTGCTTCCCTAGCAGGGGCTGGGCTCCAGAAAGCACTCGCTGCCAGGCCTCACGGTCCCCAGCCCCCTGAGCCTCCATGGCTGAGCCCAGATCATAACGTCACTGTCCCTCCCCTCTGCTCTCACCGCCTCGCAGCCGTGGCTCTGGCTTGGGCCCCCTGCCTCCCTGTCCCCTGGGTGCTGGCCCCCTGCTGCGCTGCACTGCCTGGGTGCTAACCTCGCTGCCTTCCTGCTTCCCTGCTCCCGGTTCCCTGCCTGCACCAGGCCGTGCCTGGCTGCCCCTTCTCTGCAAGCCTCCGGTCGAGCGAGCCTTCTCAGTTGTCAGGAAACTCCAATTGCACCTTCAGGCCCCAGGGGTGGGGAACAAGTGTCACATGCCCCACGCTGCAGCAGGACTCTGCCTCACCGCGTCCGCACACGGCACTGGGGGCCAGGGCATGGCCACAGGGGTGAAGGCAGCCCGGGGCTCAGCTGTCAGTCAGCATGGTCCAGGGCACCACTGGCTGAGGCCAAGTTGCCAGGGGAGATGGCAGCAAATGCTCAGGCCCAGGCAGTGGCCTCGGGGCTTTCCAGGCCCTTCTTCTTCTCAAACTCTTGGGTGCCACCCATTGGGCTTTTGGGATACAGGACTCCTGGGCTTGAGTTGGTTCAGGGGAACCTTTCCTGCCTTCTGAGAAATCACTCACCATCCCAGCTTGGGGGGCGGGAGGCCTGGCTGTGCTTGGTGGTTGGCAGTAAGAGGCCTGGGCGGCTGACACGTGGATGGCTGCAGCCTGAGCACCAAGCTCATGCCCTGGCCCCCCCTTTGGGGACCCACCCTGCCCCACCAGGTGCTGGCATCGGCCCCACCATCCAGATTGGGGAGGAGACCGTGATCACCGTGGACACCAAGGCGGCGGGCAAAGGCAAGGTCACTTGCACCGTGTGCACCCCTGACGGCTCTGAGGTGGACGTGGATGTGGTTGAGAATGAGGATGGCACCTTTGACATTTTCTACACGGCTCCCCAGCCCGGCAAATACGTCATCTGCGTGCGCTTCGGTGGTGAACATGTGCCCAACAGTCCCTTCCAAGTGACGGTCAGGAGGGACCGGGGCTGGGTGGGGGTCTGGGCAGGGACCTGGCTCGCCGCCCCAATGGGGCTCACGGGTTTGGACAGCCTCGAGCTCTGTGCCTTGCTCTGCAGGCTCTGGCTGGAGACCAGCCCACGGCACAGCCCCCCATTACGGCCTCAGCAGCTGGCACCACCATATACCTACGCCCAGGGGGCCAGCAGACCTGGGTATGGCTTGCCCTGCCGTCTCCCAGCTCACCCTGCCCTTGGGGACACCTGGGGATGGGCCAGCTGGGTGTCCCGTGAGGTCCTGTTCCACTATCTGCGAGGAGGGACCCTGGAGCCTACCACTCGGGACTCCCTTTCCTCCAGCTCCTCACTCAGGCCTTCTGTATCTCCACCCCCACAGGCCCCAGAAAGGCCCCTGGTGGGGGTCAATGGGCTGGATGTGAGCAGCCTGAGGCCCTTTGACCTTGTCATCCCCTTTACGATCAAGAAGGGCGAGGTCACTGGTGAGTGCGGCTGGGAAGGGGCTAGGGAGCCACAGAGGCCGGAGGGTGCCCATGAGCTGCCCTGACCCAGGCCCCCCCTGCCCTGCAGGGGAGGTGCGGATGCCCTCAGGCAAGGTGGCACAGCCCGCCATCACTGACAACAAGGATGGCACCGTGACTGTGCGCTATGCCCCCAGTGAAGCTGGCCTGCACGAGATGGACATTCGCTATGACAACATGCACATCCCAGGTACATCCACTCCGCATGCTGGACCACCTCCAGCAGGGGTGGGCTGTGGGACAGACTTGGGGATGACAGGAGGCCCTGGTCCATGTGGTCCCTATTCCTGCTACAGGAAGCCCCCTACAGTTCTACGTGGATTATGTCAACTGTGGCCACGTCACAGCCTATGGGCCGGGCCTCACACATGGGGTGGTGAATAAGCCCGCGATCTTCACCGTCAACACCAAGGATGCGGGCGAGGGTGAGCAGCAGCTCTCATCATGACCTGCCTGATTGAGGCGGGATGCTGTCATCTGGTGGGGAGGCTGGACACAGGAGATGCTCCCCAAACGAGGCTCCGCACCCCACCCCCGGCCTCTGCTTGCACGGTTGGTGCAGTGTCCCTGGCCACAGTTCGTACCCTCACTCACAACTCTCTCCAGGGGGCTTGTCCCTGGCCATTGAGGGCCCCTCCAAAGCAGAGATCAGCTGCACTGACAACCAGGATGGGACGTGCAGTGTCTCCTACCTGCCCGTGTTACCTGGTGACTACAGCATCCTGGTCAAGTATAACGAACAGCACATCCCAGGCAGCCCCTTCACTGCCAGGGTCACAGGTAGGGGACAGCCCGCAGCAGTGACAAAGGAGGCAGCTGGCGGGGTTGGGGGGTGGTCTCCCTCTTGGTGCCTGGACACACAGTGACTGACCCCTGCCAGGTGACGACTCCATGCGCATGTCCCACCTGAAGGTGGGCTCTGCAGCTGACATCCCCATCAACATCTCCGAGACGGACCTCAGCCTGCTGACCGCCACAGTAGTGCCCCCCTCGGGCAGGGAAGAACCCTGTCTGCTGAAGCGGCTGCGTAACGGCCACGTGGGTAAGAGGCTGGGCGGCAGGGCCTTCCAAGAGGGAGGGAAGCTGGGGGAGGTGGGGTGTGGTTGCATATCTTTCCCTGGCTGACAGCCCCGCTCTGTGCCTAGGGATCTCCTTCGTGCCCAAGGAGACAGGGGAACACCTGGTGCACGTGAAGAAGAATGGGCAGCATGTGGCAAGCAGCCCCATTCCGGTGGTGATCAGCCAATCAGAGATCGGGGATGCCAGCCGTGTGCGGGTCTCGGGCCAGGGCCTCCATGAAGGCCATACCTTTGAGCCAGCAGAGTTTATCATTGATACACGTGATGCAGGTAGGCGGCAGGGACCTGGGAGCTGGAGTCAGACCGCCATACTTGGCCCCCTGGCTCAGGGATGTCTTTCCCACAGGCTATGGGGGCTCAGCCTGTCCATCGAGGGTCCCAGCAAAGTAGACATTAACACAGAGGACCTGGAGGATGGCACATGCAGGGTCACCTACTGCCCCACGGAGCCTGGCAACTATATCATCAACATCAAGTTTGCTGACCAGCATGTGCCCGGTGGGTACAGCACCCATGCACCTCCCCCCACTGCTGGGTGACTCTCCATGCCACACCCTGGGGGCCCCCAGCAGAGGGTAACCTGTCTGGGGTGTGGGTTGTGCCTTCTTCCTGCAGGCAGCCCCTTCTCCGTGAAGGTGACAGGTGAGGGGCGCGTGAAAGAGAGCATCACGCGCAGGCGACGGGCCCCATCGGTGGCTAATGTTGGTAGTCACTGTGACCTCAGCCTCAAGATCCCAGGTGGGAACCGTGGCCGCCTGGGCGGGTCCCAGGGAGGACAGAGAGGAGTGGCCTGGGTTTCCTGCTCACCTGGCTGTTCCCCCACCTGCAGAAATTAGCATCCAGGACATGACAGCCCAGGTGACTAGCCCGTCAGGCAAGAGCCACGAGGCCGAGATCGTGGAAGGGGAGAACCATACCTATTGCATCCGCTTTGTGCCTGCTGAGATGGGCATGCACACAGTCAGTGTCAAGTACAAGGGCCAGCATGTGCCCGGGAGCCCTTTCCAGTTCACCGTGGGCCCCCTGGGGGAAGGGGGAGCCCACAAGGTCCGTGCCGGGGGCCCTGGCCTGGAAAGGGCTGAAGCTGGAGTGCCAGGTAGGCCTGCTTCCTTCGGGGCTCTGGCTGCTCCCGGCTGGGGGTGCAGTGGGAGGGAGGAAGTCTCCAACAGCCCCTGTTGGGGGTGGGGAGCACAGCCCTCCATGAGGACACATTCTGTTTTCCTACAGCCGAGTTCAGCATTTGGACCCGGGAAGCTGGTGCGGGGGGCCTGGCCATTGCTGTCGAGGGCCCCAGCAAGGCTGAGATCTCCTTCGAGGACCGCAAGGATGGCTCCTGTGGCGTGGCTTATGTGGTCCAGGAGCCAGGTACTGCCGTCTGGCTGGGGCTGGTAGGCTGTCCCTGGGGTTGGTTGCCCATCCAGGTCTATACAGAAAGCCCCGCCTTAAAAACATCCTGAGCCCCAGGGCCTCTTGGGCTGTTAGGGGGAGGCATGCATGGCCGTCTTGTTCTCGCTCCCCATCCAGGTGACTATGAGGTGTCAGTCAAGTTCAACGAGGAGCACATCCCCGATAGCCCTTTCGTGGTACCTGTGGCTTCTCCGTCTGGTGACGCCCGCCGCCTTACTGTTTCTAGTCTTCAGGTGAGGCACTGAGAGAAACCGCCCGCCTGGGGCTCCTGTGCCCGGCCAGACCAGAGCCCCTGTGTCCAGGGACCCAGCCAGCCCAGCTCAGGGCGCCGGGCTGCTTCTGCTCTGGCCGGGAACAGCCCACGCCTGGGTCGGCAGGACGCACCCCTGACGGCCGCGTGGAGTTTTTCTCGTGTCTCAGGTCTAAAGGCTTTGAACAGAAGCCTGTGCCCCTTGAGCACCAGGGCTGAGGTTTAAAGAGGGACAGCCACCTGCCAGGGCTGCTGAGTGCTGCTTGTGGGCCGAGGGCTGCCCTGCTTCCCTCCTACCTGCTGTGTGCCTGGAGTGCGTGGGGCTAGGGGTTTGGGGTGTGTGCCTGGAGCTTGCTGCCCCTTGAGAAGCACTGGCTCTCCCTCTTTAAACCCACTTGGACGCCAGATGGGTAAGTGCCTCCCCCTGGGCCTCCTGCTTCTGGGGCCCAGCCTCCCCTTGTGCCCCACCGCCAGCCTCCACTATCCTAACCATGTCTGCTGTGCTTCCAGGAGTCAGGGCTAAAGGTCAACCAGCCAGCCTCTTTTGCAGTCAGCCTGAATGGGGCCAAGGGGGCGATCGATGCCAAGGTGCACAGCCCCTCAGGAGCCCTGGAGGAGTGCTATGTCACCGAGATCGACCAAGGTGAGGCCCTGCCTGGCCACCCAGCCATCCACCCGGGCACTGCTGGGAGCAGTGGGCCTCCCCAGGCCGGCCCTGCTGGCTGGAAGCAGGCCGAGAATGTAAAGCAAGACACACAATCTGCAAGCAGCTGAGACAGGGCCTAGGCCCCCCACCCCAGTTGAGACCCAAGCCCTTGGGGACTGGGCTCAGCAGCCATGCTGCTAGAAAGGACAAAGTGTTCTGGAGGCATGATCCTGCCATCTCTTACAAGAGAGACCCCCAAGTCTAGCAGTTGGGTCTGCCAGGGCCTGGAACTCATGGACAGGCTTGGGAGTGGGAGGAGCTGCTCAATTTGACTCGTCCATGGCTGAGTCCTTCCCCTTGCTGGCTATATGACCTCAAGCAAGTTCCTGCCTATCTCTGGGCCCCAGTTAGCATATGGTAGATATGGCATTCAGGGTAGCCTTTCTAAGGAGGCATTGAAGCAGGTGTTTTGCTTACAAAAGACTTCAGTCCAAATGCTGCAGCATCTAAAGCTAACTTGGGCATCTAAAGCTAGCTTGGGCATCTATCAGTAGCTTGGGCATCTAAAGCTTCATCCTTTGGGCTTCAGGGTTTCTGTACAGTAGGGTGAAGGTGCCCAGCACAGTTTCCAGAAGAAGCTAACTGGGCCCCGAGACTTGCTGGACTCACACTGGTTGGCACATGCCACTTGCTCAATTTTAGAGGAGGGACCCCAGGCCCACCACCTACTTCTCTGTTCCTCAGATAAGTACGCTGTGCGCTTTATCCCACGGGAGAATGGCATCTACCTGATTGATGTCAAGTTCAACGGCACCCACATCCCGGGGAGCCCCTTCAAGATCCGAGTTGGGGAGCCTGGGCATGGAGGGGACCCAGGCCTGGTGTCTGCTTATGGAGCTGGCTTGGAAGGTGGCATCACAGGTAGGTCAGCATGGGTGGCTTCCGGTGTGTGAACACAATGACTAGGGTTCCCTCCTCCGAGCTCTTGGTGACAACAGGTGGCATGTGGAGGTGACAAGACTCTGTTGGGGTGGGGGTGGGGCAACGGGCCAGGCCAGCTGTACCTACCTTCCCATGCCCCCAGGGAGCCCAGCTGAGTTTATCGTGAACACCAGCAATGCGGGCGCTGGTGCCCTCTCAGTCACCATCGACGGGCCTTCCAAGGTGAAGATGGATTGCCACGAGTGCCCTGAGGGCTACCGCGTCACCTACACCCCCATGGCACCTGGCAGCTACCTCATCTCCATCAAGTACGGCGGCCCCTACCACATTGCGGGCAGCCCCTTCAAGGCCAGAGTCACAGGTGAGCCTGGTGCCAGACGGCTGGTACACACCCCATTGCTGGGCACTCTTGCCACCTCCTGACTTTCCACTGCTCTGCCCTGCAGGTCACCGCCTCGTCAGCAACCACAGCCTCCATGAGACGTCGTCTGTGTTTGTGGACTCCCTGACTAAGACTGCCACCATCCCCCAGCACAGCGCCCCAGGCCCAGGTCCCACTGATGCCAGCAAGGTGCTGGCCAAAGGCATGGGGCTGAGCAAGGCCTACATGGGCCAGAAGAGCAGCTTCACGGTGGACTGCAGCAAAGCAGGTGGGTGTGCGGGCCCCAGCCCTTCAAAAATGGGAGGCTGAAGGGAAAAGCAGAGAGGCCATGCCTGGGAAAGAGCGGGTGGGAAGGCCTCTTTGAGGGACTTCTGGCCCCCACTGCTAGCTCCTCTGCCCTCCAGGGCTCTAGAGGAACTGCAGGTTCTTTGGCTGTTCTGGGGGACGGGGTGCTGGCTGTTTTTAAGAAGGGCTGTCACCCCAAGACAGGCAAGGTGGGAAGGGAAGGACCCAGGGCAGGAACAAAGCAGGTCGCTGCAGTTACCACTGATGGGAGGGAGCTTGGGGCCTGGCAGTGAGGCCCCGGCCCCCACTCTCAGGCAACAACATGCTGCTGGTGGGCGTGCATGGGCCCCGGACGCCCTGTGAGGAGATCCTGGTGAAACACGTGGGCAGCAGGCTCTACAGCGTGTCCTACCTGCTCAAGGACAAGGGGGAGTACACTCTGGTGGTCAAGTGGGGTGACGAGCACATCCCGGGCAGCCCCTACCGAGTCCTGGTGCCCTGAGTGCTGTGTGCCTGCCAGCCACCAGCTCCCAGGATGAGAAGTGCCCCTGCGCCAGCCCCTCGCCACCCAAGCAGCACCCGCCCCAGCCCTGGCCAGCCCTGGCCACCCCGTCACTGCAGCCTGACCCTGCCCTGTGCTGCGCTCACTTGCCTCCACGTGGGCAAAGGAGAGAGGCAGCAGAGGCAGCCTGCCTGTCTTCTTTGGTTCTGGAAGGGGTGAAGGGGGGGCCATGCACACCTGCCCGCTAGTTCTCTCCCCTAGCCAAGAGGAATAAAAGTTCTGCTTCCGTTCTCCTGAGCATGACTCAAGCTTTGTGGCAAAGAGGGCCGACAGGGTGGCTGGAGCTGTGGGCCTGGACCACAGGCTGTGGGATCTTCCGCTCCAGCCCCCTCTGCTGCCTGAGCACCTGGGGGACCTGGGGACTCCGCCTCCTCTCTGCCTCCCTGGGTTCCGATCCATGCAGGCCAGGGGGTGTCTAGTGCCCCGAGAACCAAGTCTGACATGGTTGTCCTTGTCCCAGATCATACCAGGAACAGATGCTGTCCCAGGGGAAGGCCAGGCCTCGACCAGGCTACAGGAGGTTGTGTGCCGGGTGGGAGGACCAGGTAAACAGAAGGCCAAATCCCAGCAGATTCATGGCCATGACCCAGGCATCTTAAATGTGCCACCAGCCCTTGGTAAGGGGCCGTCCCCAAGCCACACAGGTGGCAGCAGGTGGACACTTTCAAAGCCCTGCCTCCTGGCCAGAGTCTGCCCATCCTCACTAGGTCCTTCCGAGCCCACGCCTGTCTGACCTCCTGTGCCTGGGTGGGCTGTGCCTTTGGCACGGTAAATCAGCCCCTTGGCATGCTGTTTTGAATCGCTGTTCAGAATTCCCACCTTCTGCACACAGCCTGCCCTGGGTCTGCAGGTCAGAAAGGCTGTTAAAGCCAGCCAAGGCTCCAGCTTTCAGGCTTCCTCTCTCACTGGAGCACCTGGAAGCCATACCCCTTTCTGGAAGCGACTTCTGGGCCAGCATGTGCCCAGGGTTCATGGCACAGTTGCTTGTCGGCCACCTCAGTGATGAGCGTGAACTTAGGAAAGGAGAGAAACAGGATCAGACGGGTCAGGGGCAGCTCCCACAGGCCCTCAAGGGCTCACCCAGCCCCTAGCCCCTTCTGCCATGGAGGGAGCAGGCTGAGTGCATACAGCCACTAGTCTACAGAGGACAAGGGGGCAAAGAGAGGCAGATGCAAGCCTGGAGAATTCCCACCCTGGGGTGGGGGCAGGGAAGGGGACACCCCTCAGCCAGCCCCTTCTCACCTCTGCCAGCCCACCAGGCACCACTCCCCTACCCGGACTCACCCAGACTCTCCTGCCTGCTGCCTGGACCACACTGCCAAGAGCAGACAGTCCTCCCTGCCATCAGCCCTCCCTGCCATCCTGTGTTCCAAAGCCTGCCTGGTGGGGGTCCCCAGAGGGAGAATGGCCCCAGAGGAGAGTGTAACCAGGAGTCCTGTCCCCTCCTGGGATAACACATTGCACCAAGGCAGTCATGAGGCCCACAGGGCAAGAAGGGGAGAAGCTGGAACGTGTAGGGGGAACGACCCTGAGGAGAGGCCATGGGCCCAGACCAGGCCAGAGCCTCGACCAGGCAGGGGCAGGAGGGAGCGAGACACGGTATCACCTCTGGAGGGCTTCTGGAGAGGGGGACACGCAGATGGAACCAGGAGCCCATCTGCTGGGGGCAAGCAGCATGAGACCTGGACCCCTCCTCTGCTCCAGGGGTCCAAACACAGATGCCCGCCGGGGCCCTTCTTCCCTACTAAGCCTGGGGAGGGGGTGTCTGGTCACCCTGTGGGAAGTGGCCCCTGCATCCTGTAGGTCCTGTCTGCTCTGAGTAAGGGGGACGGGGAGCTGACCACCCGCACACCACAGCCAGCCCCCCTGCCGCCGCCACCCCGGGGCACCCCTGCAACCGACTCTCCCTGGTGCCCGCTCCTCCAGGAGGGTGGGTTGGACCTAGGTGAAGCGAGGGGCACAGCGCCCCCTCAGGATGGGACGCCACTCACCCACAGAGAGAGAGCCTCGGTGTCAATGATGGCAACGGAGGTCTAGAGACCCTTGGAGGTCCTGCACGACCCCCAGTCTGGGCAGCCACACCCCACTCCAGGGCGCAGGGTCTGACAGGCACCCCACTGGAACCCCGACGGAGGCAGTGAGGCGAGGGGGGAGCACTGATGAGTCAGGGGCAGTGAACGTGAAGAGTGATGGACACTGGCCACCAGGAACTCGAGTGTGTGTGTGTGTGATCTAGCTCTAGGTCCCAGCTGTGGACAAGTCATAGTCAGCAAACATGCATAATGGATACTGGCCGCCAGGAACTCGAGTGTGTGTGTATCTGTGTATCACCCAGGTCCACGTCCAAGCTGTGTGTGTGTATCATCCAGCTCCACGTCCCAGCTGTGGACAGGTCCCCAGAGGACAAGGCCCGTGACCTACAGCAGCCTCCTCCACAGGCCAGGGGCACCCCCAGGAGGACTTTGCACCCAGCAAGGGCACGCTGTGTTGCTCAGAGATCAGGCTGGCCTCAGCCAGCTCCACCACTTGCCACAGACGTCTGCAAGGTCCCCGTGAGCCCAGGGAGGCCACAGCCCAGGGAGCAGGGCTGAATGAGGGGGACTGCTCCGGGACCCAGCACTGGTGGAGGCTGGGCCGCTCCAGACGTCTGAGCTGATGGCAGGCACCATCATGCCCGGTGGGCGGAGGATGAGGACGAGGGTGAAGCCCGAGGCAGGCAGACAGCGGGGCGGGGCCAGGGTTGGGCCGCTGCCCAGACTGTGCCCGTCCACCAGGTGGGTACCTGCAGGAGCTCCGCGAGCCACAGCGCCTGGGAGGCAGGAGAGGGAGGAGTGCCCACGCAGCCCTGGGCCTGAGGGCAAGCTTGAGGAAGGCAGGCCTGAGGAGGGCAAAGATGGCAGGGCAGCCGGCGCCTTGTCAGTCCTTGTGCCCGGGGCTGAGGGGCTGCAAGGCGGCTCTACTTAGGAGAACAGCCAGCGGGCCCAGGAGTGTGGGACCACAGGGGGCTCGAGCCTCTCCAGGAGACCCCGGGACCCTGCAGTGGCCCCACATCCTGGCCGAGGGGTGTCCCCTCGAGCCACATCCACGATCCCCGAGGACAGGCCCCGCAAGCTCAGCCTCAGCGTCTGCTTCTGCCCGGGACGGAGACAGAGAGCCCGGCTCTCCCAAGGTCATGGTCGTCAGGCTCCAGAAGAGCGTAGTGGCCACGGACGGGGCCAGGAGATTTCGCCAAGGGCCCCAGCACTGCCCAGAAGCAAGAGGCAACAGGAGGAGCCCTTACTGCCTGCAGAAGCTGCGTGACACATTCAGAGCCACCAAGCGTGTCACCAGGAGTCCCGTCTCAGTCCCAGCCAGGAGGTGGGGCGGCAGGCACGTCCCCCAGGGGCACAGCGGGAGCGCCTTCCTGGGACCAAAGGGACACTCAGCTGCCACCCCAGGCTGGCACCAGCCCAGCCCAGGGCTACTGGGCACAGTCATTGAAGAAAGGGGGCTCATCAGCCTTCACCCCCTCAACAGGGGCCCCCTGAGAAGGAAGGGATGCGGGCTGGGCTGACCACAGGGTGGGGACACCTCGGAGGTCAGAGAGCACGGGGCTCAGGCCTGAGTGTGCACTTGCACAGCCGTGGTGTGCACAGGCTGCCAGGGTGAGAAAGCTTCTGCACCCGTGCCCAGGGCTGCACCACCGGCTAGGACGGCCCCTTCGGGCTGCGGACTCCTGGGAGGAGGGCAGAGGGCACACGCCACGGGCTCTGCCGGCCATGCTGGGGTCATCACACGGTCTCTCTCTGGCTTTCCGTGTGTTTGGTCTGCAACCATTTCAAGGTGAAAAGCCACTCTGCCTGTACAACACACACCTGGCATGGCTTGGTTCCAGGCTGCAACCTGCCACCTCTGCTTCCACAAAGGACACATTCCTGAGGGGCCTGGGCGGCCTGGGAGTCCCACACCCGGGCTCAGGGGCAGGGACACTCCTCGGAGCCTTCTCATGTGGCACGAACGTGAAGAACCTAGGCCCACGCGGGTACTGTTCTCTCCTCCATGGGGTGACCAGTGTGAACCATAAAAACACAGCAGAGGCGAGGGAGTGAGTTATGAGACAAACACTTTGGCTTCCATCTCCGGGCAGCTCTCTCTCTCTTGAGATCGCTGCATCTGGGGAAGGCCTGACCTGAGCAGCACGGTGGAGAGGCCCGGTGGGGAGGGACCTTCCCCTGCCACAGCCCCGTGAACCCTCCAGAAGCAGAGCCTACCCCCCCTCCCACTCCGACACCCCAGGCAGACCAGAGGGCTGTGGCCCCGGAGAAGCCTCGACCGCAGCCTGTGATGGACCCCAGGCCAGAAGCCCCAGCCAGGCCTTCTAGAATCCTGTCCTTCAGACACCTGGGAGATCACGAGTGCTGGTTGTTTTAAGGGGACTACACTCCACTTGGGGGTAATTTGCTATGCATGCTTGTGTGCTAAATCACTTCAGTCGTGTCTGACTCTTTGCAACCCCATGGACTGCAGCCCTCCAGGCTCCTCTGTCCATGGGATTCTCCAGGCAAGAGTACTAGTGTGGGTTGCCATTTGCTTCTCCAGGGGATCTTCCCAAACCATATCTCTTATGTCTCCTGTGTTGACAGGCAGGTTTTTACCACTAGCGTCACCTGGGTAGCCCCTTGTTATTCAGCAATGGGTAATTTATACACGATGACTTTAAATGGAGAAGATCACCCTAAGTCAATTGGGAGAAAATAAACCAACAAGAAACCCCAGAAACCATTAGGAAGAGCCTGGAAAGTCTGATGACACAAACGCTAAGATCGTCTGCCTAGTCAAACACAAACCCCAAACCACCAAGTCAAGAGACTAGTGACAAAGTGGGGCAAAAAAATATTACCAAGATGTGACTCAGGGCTCATATCATTAATGTATAGAGAACTTGAACCAGTCAATAAGAAAAGACTAACAACTCAAAGGAAAAAGGTGCAAGAGAGGGCCTTGGAAAATGCCAACCAAGCGCCACCGCCGCCCCCCCGCCCCCGCCCCTGAAATGATCCCATTGCAAGAATGTACTCGGGGGGCTGGGGTTCCAGAGCTGCTGGTTCTGGGTACATGGGGCGGCTGGACACTGGCATTGCTTTTCATCTGTGGCTCCAACTGGATGGCGGGCCATCCTGGAGCCAAAGACAGACCAGCCTCGGCAAAGACTGGCCAAAGAAGTGGGTGGTGGCGCTGGGTGTTGAGGAGGTCTGGACAGCATTACCCAGGAGCTGGGAGATCCTCTTGGTGAGGAACGTGTGGCAGGAAAGGCAGTGGCTTCCCACCAGTGAGAGAAGGCTGACCACACCTGCAGACCAGACAACTGTCAGGGCAGTTCCTGGGCAGACAACCCCCTTGCTGGTCTCCGTGCGTGTGTGCTAAGGCACTTCAGTCATGTCCGACTCTTCGCAATCCCATGGACTGTAGCCCACCAGGCTCCTCTGTGAATGGGATTCTCCAGGCAAGAATCTTGCAGTGGGTTGCCATGCCCTCCTCCACGGGTCTTCGCGACTCAAGGATTGAACCCACATCTCCTCACGTCTCCTGCATCAGAAGGTGGGTTCTTTGCCACTAGCACCACCTGGGAAACTCTTCGGGTCTCCATGCTCCCCCAGACCCACACTTGGTCTCAGGGCCGATGTTCCTTTCCCATCCCTGACCTCGGCATGAACGCCTTTTTCCTCCGCCTCATCAGATAGTTCCTCCATCCCCACACCCAGGCACTGGATCTGATCTTGCCCCACCCTCCTACCTGTCCAGATGTTATCAGTCCAAGTGAGGAGCTGTTGAGCAACTCGACAAACCTGACACCTGACCCAGCCTGGGCTGTGGACAGCCCCCCTCCTTCAGCTTCAGGCAGGGAAGGGTGACGACTGCTCAACGGGGAGCCACAGATCTCGCGAGAGCCACCAGCCTCCCGGCTTCTCCCAACCCTGCGGGGACCCTGCAGAGAGCCAGTCCAGGAGAAGGGCAGGGGGCACACACCTAGGAGTCTCAGGCCTCCAGAGCAGCGCGCTTACTGTGGGGTTTCTGTACCAGCAGCGGCAGCAGCACCGGGAGCTTGTTGGAGTTGCAAATGCTCAAGCCCCACCCCAGTTGAGCAAGATCAGAGATTCTAGGGCGGGGCCCTACAGCCGGCTTTGAGTGAGCCCTCCAGGTGTTCTCACAACCCTTCCAGCATGAGAACCAGCGTCGGGATGGATGGTTTCTGATCGCATCCACTCCTAGTGAAGCCAGGTCTCTTCCTGCCGGGCTCACTCACCTTGACCTCCAGGGAAGAGGCAGGCAGCAGGCACTGAGGGCTGCAACCATAGGTGGTCCTGGAGAACAGGAGTGCTTGGGCAAGATTCCCTCCCAGCGGGCCACACCTGTCGAGTGACAGGGGGAAGACTGTTACTTCGGACCCACCCCACCTCCAGAAGCATGGCACCCCTGGCCGACTCCACGTTTCTGGGCACTGGGCTCAGCTCTGCCCACCTCTTCCTTGTTACTCTGTGTGGGGCGGGGGAAGGGGGCAGGATCCGGGCTTCACAGAGAACCATCCCAGTCACACTCACGGGCGGTGGAACACGGTGCGCCGGGAAAGGGGTGGGGGGCGGCTGGAGGCGGCCAGATTCTAGACCCTGGGACGGTGGAAGGCATCAGGAGCGCGGGGCAAGGCCGCCCTCAGAGGCCAGGACTGGAGAGCGGGGCCGAGCGGAGACCCCTGACCCTGCCCTTTGGCATCTTGGCGGGGTTGCCGCCCACCCTCCCTGCTCCCCCGGTCCCTGGGCGCCCCCAATGCACTGTCCTGGACCATCTCGAGGGCCAGACACCCTCAGTACATCAGGGGGAGTCCTGCCGGGAGCGGGCCCCGACGGAATCCCCAAGGGTCTCCAGGTCCCTAGGCTCGGGGGAAGAGTCTCTTCGCCTTCCCCGCAAGAGAGGGCGCACAACCCAGCGAACTGCGGGGCTCTGGCCCCGCCCAGGACCCAGAGGGCGGGCGGCCGAGTACCGAGACGGAGGGTGGGGACACGGAGCAGAGGGACGGTCTCCGCGCTTGGAGCCCCGCGCTGACCGCCCCCGCGGCGATCATCTCTGGCTCCCCGCCTCCAGCCCGCCCACCGGAAGACATGGAGCCCCGCCTCCCTGCCCACCTCTTCCGGCTTGATTCGCCAATGACCATGCTAGACCCCTGGAAAGACCCGCCTTCTAGCTCCGAGCAAGCCCGTCCCGCTTTGTGACGGGCACCTCTATGGCCCAGTCAGAGCAGGCCGATCGCGTGCGCTCTGCCCTCCGCTCGGCCTTCGGGCTCTCTTTCCTCAGTCCCTAGGCGGGCGTGCTGTGGGCTCCCGGACCTCTCCGCGGGGAGATTCAGACTTTCCGTGCAGAGTTACGCGAGTGTACACGCCAAGCCCTGCTGTGTGCCTTTGGTGTGAGCTTGTATTCTGAAGGAGTTAAGTTCACGGGAAGTTACAGGGAAATGCCCCTCCCGTCGTTGCGCCAGCGGAAATGGCATTGGTACCATTGGAAAGCTGCTCAGGGTTCTGTGTGTGTGTGTGTGTGTGTGTGTGTGTGTGTGTGTGTGTGTGTGCGTGTGTGCGCGCGCGCCAGTGATTAAGACACCACACTCCCGCTGCCAATGCCCTGGGTTCGATTCCTGGGTAGCTAGGATGCTGCATACCTTGCCACACACACACACACACACACACACACACACACACACACACACACGCTCATCAGTACATTAATGAAACCACGCAATTTGATAACGGGGTGTGTTTTTTTAATCACACACTGCCCTTGAGATCCATCCATCTCAATCAGTAGTTATTTGGTTTCAGCAGTCAGTTCTCCCTTTGTATTGCTAGCCTTCTTCCTTGGTGTGGGTCAGCCACAGTTGTTCAAGCCTTCACCCACTGTTGCCTGTTTCCACTTTTAGGTTTCTAGAAAAATCTGCTTTGAACATTTGTATCCAGGCTTTCCTGTGGTCAGAAGTTTCCTTTTCATTGGCATGAATGCCCAGCAGTGCAAGTGCTGTGTCCTAAGGAAGTGGTCGATTAGCCTTAGAAGAAACTGCCAATTTGCATTCCGCTGTGGCTGGACCATTTTACCTTACCACCCTGGATATTTTTAAGCACATAATTGAAGACTTTTACAAAACATTGTTTTAGGCAAGACTGTTAACATTCTGTTTCTCACCTCTAACTGTATTCTTCTATGGGATCACCTACATAGTTCCTCACTCAGGTTAAAAAAACACATACCCTGTGTATTCAGTGTGATTTTACCTAGCAATAATATATCTGCAAAAGTCTTCCTTGTCACTACACAAAAGTCTAGCTCATGTCATCTCTGGCCACAAGGTACTGAACAGAACACATGTACAATCAGTTCAGTTCAGTTCAGTCGCTCAGTCGTGTCCGACTCTTTGCGACCCCATGAACTGCAGCACGCCAGGCCTCCCTGTCCCTCACCATCTCCCGGAGTTCACTCAGACTCATGTCCATCGAGTCCGTGATGCCATCCAGCCATCTCATCCTTGGTCGTTCCCTTCTCCTCCTGCCCCCAATCCCTCCCAGCATCAGAGTCTTTTCCAATGAGTCAACTCTTCGCATGAGGTGGCCAAAGAACTGGAGTTTCAGCTTGAGCATCATTCCTTCCAAAGAACACCCGGGACCGATCTCCTTTAGAATGGACTGGTTGGATCTCCTTGCAGTCCAAGGGACTCTCAAGAGTCTTCTCCTACACCACAGTTCAAAAGCATCAATTCTTTGGCGCTCAGCCTTCTTCACAGTCCAACTCTCACATCCATACATGACCACAGGAAAAACCATAGCCTTGACTAGACGGACCTTAGTCGGCAAAGTAATGTCTCTGCTTTTGAATATACTCTCTAGGTTGGTCATAACTTTTCTTCCAAGGAGTAAGCATCTTCTAATTTCATGGCTGCAGTCACCATCTGCAGTGATTTTGGAGCCCCCAAAAATAGAGTCTGACATTGTTTCCACTGCTTCTCCATCTATTTCCCATGAAGTGATGGGACCAAATGCCATGATCTTTGTTTTCTGAATGTTGAGCTTTAAACCAACTTTTGCACTTTCCTCTTTCACTTTCATCAAGAAGCTCTTTAGTTCTTCACTTTCTGCCATAAGGGTGGTATCATCTGCATATCTGAGGTTATTGACATTTCTCCCGGCAATCTTGATTCCAGCTTGTGTTTCCTCCAGTCCAGCATTTCTCATGATGTACTCTGCATATAAGTTAAATAAACAGGGTGACAGTATACAGCCTTGACGTACTCCTTTTCCTATTTGGAACCAGTCTGTTGTTCCATGTCCAGTTCTACCTGTTGCTTCCTGACCTGCATACAGATTTCTCAAAAGGCAGGTCAGGTGGTCTGGTATTCCCATCTCTTTCAGAACTTTCCACAGTTTATTGTGATCCACACAGTCAAAGGCTTTGGCATAGTCAATAAAGCAGAAGTAGATGTTTTTCTGGAACTCTCTTGCTTTTTCGATGATCCAGCGGATGTTGGCAATTTGATCTCTGGTTCCTCTGCCTTTTCTAAAACCAGCTTGAACATCAGGGAGTTCACGGTTCACGTATTGCTGAAGCCTGGCTTGGAGAATTTTGAGCATTACTTTACTAGCATGTGAGATGAGTGCAATTGTGCGGTAGTTGGAGCATTCTTTGGCATTGCCTTTCTTTGGGATTGGAATGAAAACTGACCTTTTCCAGTCCTGTGGCCACTGCTGAGTTTTCCAAATTTGCTGGCATATTGAGTGCAGCACTTTCACAGCATCATCTTTCAGGATTTGAAACAGCTCCACTGGAATTCCATCACCTCCACTAGCTTTGTTCGTAGTGATGCTTTCTAAGGCCCACTTGACTTCACATTCCAGGATGTCTGGCGCTAGATGAGTGATCACATCATCATGATTATCTGGGTCGTGAAGATCTTTTTGTACAGTTCTTCTGTGTATTCTTGCCACCTCTTCTTAATATCTTCTGCTTCTGTTAGGTCCATACCATTTCTGTCCTTTATCGAGCCCATCTTTGCATGAAACATTCCCTTGTTATCTCTAATTTTCTTGAAGAGATCTCTAGTCTTTCCCATTCTGGTGTTTTCCTCTATTTCTTTGCATTGATCGCTGAGGAAGGCTTTCTTATCTCTTCTTGCTATTCTTTGGAACTCTGCATTCAGATGCTTATATCTTTCCTTTTCTCCTTTGCTTTTCGCCTCTCTTCTTTTCACAGCTATTTGTAAGGCCTCCCCCAGAGAGCCATTTTGCTTTTTTGCATTTCTTTTCCATGGGGGTGGTCTTGATCCCTGTCTCCTGTACAATGTCACGAACCTCCGTCCATAGTTCATCAGGCACTCTATCTATCAGATCTAGTCCCTTAAATCTATTTCTCACTTCCACTGTATAACCATAAGGGATTGGACTTAGGTCATACCTGAATGGTCTAGCGGTTTTCTCTACTTTCTTCAATTTGAGTCTGAATTTGGTAATAAGGAGTTCATGATCTGAGCCACAGTCAGCTCCCCGGTCTTGTTTTCGTCGACTGTGTAGAGCTTCTCCATCTTTGGCTGCAAAGAATATAATCAATCTGATTTCGGTGTTGACCATCTGGTGATGTCCATGTGTAGAGTCTTCTCTTGTGTTGTTGGAAGAGGGTGTTTGCTATGACCAGTGCATTTTCTTGGCAAAACTCTATTAGTCTTTGCCCTGCTTCATTCCTCAGTCCAAGGCCAAATTTGCCTGTTACTCCAGGTGTTTCTTGACTTCCTACTTCAGCATTCCAGCCCCTATAATGAAAAGGACATCTTTTGGGGGTGTTAGTTCTAAAAGGTTTTGTAGGTCTTCATAAAACCGTTCAACTTCAGCTTCTTTAGCGTTACTGGTTGGGGCATAGACTTGGATAACTGTGATATTGAATGGTTTGCCTTGGAGACGAACAGAGATCATTCTGTAGTTTACATAACAAATCCCCAACTGATGTAGTATTACTTTTTCTGTTCTTCTTGTTTGTTTGTTAGCACCTCTGAAGATTTGTAAATCTCCCTCAGGATAGATATTACCTCTAAGTGGAACTACCAGGTCAAAACCTATGGGCATTTACCATGTTTATTGATACTAAGCAGTTGCCTCCCCAAAAGACCCTGATCGGCATATAGTAGGGCTGTTAGCCCTGTGTTCCATATGTTGCAGATATTTTCTCTCAGTCTCTCTCTAAAGAGCTCAGCTTTTTATTGAATGTGTTACTAATGTGAGTGAAGTTGCTCAGGCATGTCTGATTTTTGCAACTCCATGGAGTTGCCTACCAGGATCCTCCATCCATGGGATTTTCCAGGCAAGAGTACTGGAGAGGGTTGCCGTTTCCTTCTCCAGGGGATCTTCCCGACCCAGAGATCGAACCTGGGTCTCCCACATTGTAGGCAGACACTTTACCATCTGAGCCACCAGGGAAGTTACTACAGAGGTTTAGTCAAAAGAGCAAAGCTCATGTCATCATCAGAGTCTTCGGATTCTTTTTTCTTTGTTCTACTTTCTTCTTCTCAGCTGGGGCAGCAGTGGTCGAGGGGGCAGGACCTTATGGTGGTACAGCACCAGTTGTTGGGACAGGTCCACCAGCCCCCACATGGCAGATGAAGCTGCCGATGCTGACACTGGCCAAAGCCTTTACAAACAAGCCTGGCCAGAAAGGGTCAACATTTACACCGGCTCTTTTAACGAGGGCACTGATCTTAGCCTCTGTGACCATCACCTCACTGGGCAGAATGAGGGCTGAGTAGGTGCAAGGAAGCTCCAAAACAGAGGCCACAGTGTGGGCGAGTGCTCGGTGGGGCTGCTGGCTTGGTGCCAGTTGCCAGATGAAGTGAGGGCCTCACCCCAAAACGGCCTTGGCTTCTCAGAAGGACCGAGCACCTTAGGGGCCGCGGAAGAAAGGGATCTCTTTTTTGGCTGCACAGCATGGCATGCCAGATCTCAATTCCCAGACCAAGAACTGAACCAAGCCCAGCCCCTGCAGTGGAAGCATGGAGTCTTAACCACTGGACCTCTGTGGGATTCCCGTCTCTTGTCTCAAAAGACTAGGCCGGCCGGTTTTGTCTGTCATGAAGTTACACAATTTTACGTGACCAAATTATTATTAAACTCCAGATTGATGATTTCTGGGTTGTGTATCTTGGGCACAAAGTTGCCCTGCCTCAAGTGAGAAGAGTCATGTGACTCAGGGCAGAATTTCCAAGTTCCCACACCCGATGCTTCGTGAACCCAGGCTGGCTGATTCTTGCTGTCCTGCTGGTCCCACTACTGTGTGGGGGGTGGGGGGGAGGTTTCCTATGATCTCAGGCTAGGTAGGCTGGGACTGGGGCCAGTGCCTCTCAGACCCCCCAGCCCCTGCCCTCCTGGGATGCCAGGTCAGTTGGGGGAAAAGACAAGGAAACCTGTACAGAGAAGAGTTTTTTATATTATTTAAATGTATATGTGGCCTGCCAGTGAGCAAGCGAGATCCATGGGGAAAGCACAAATAAGAACAGAGAATCCACCTAAAACCATTGCTCTTGAAAGGTCACCTGCACCGTAAGAAGGAAGCACAAGGCTGTAAAAGGAACTGGGTCCATCCCAGCAGGCGTCTGAGTGAGCAAAAGACCGGTCCCCATCATCTACAAGCAGGGGCTTCCATCCTGCTGCCACAGACAGTGGGGCTTCAGCAAACCACTGGCTGAGGGAGGCTCCCCCGATCCCCGGCACCGTGGTTGTACTGCTGGGCTCCTGGCAGAGGGAATGCTCCCAGAAGGGACGCCTCACCTCTTTGCTTCCCACTCAGGACTCCCAGAGGGCCGGCTGAAGACTGGTCTGCGATCTCACGTTGAAGACACCACCCATCCTCATGGAATGCTGGCAGGTCCCTCAGAGAGACGAGTGGCCCTGTTACGTCCCCAGGGTGTCACTGTCAGAAGCCAGATGATATAATTTTCGGTAAGGGCTGGGAGTGTCTGTTATGGGCCTGGATTCACCCATCCTAGCCTCGCGGCGGCCCTAGGAAGTCAGTAGCATGTCACCCCCTTCTCCAGATGAGCAAATGAGGACCTGAAGGCTTGAGCAGCTTGTTCTGAATCTCTAGCTAGCAGGAGGGAGGGGTGGATAGGGACATTGACCTCTAAGCCTGACCTCCTTTTGCAGGATGTGAAGTGAAGTGAAAGTCTCTTAGTCGTGTCCAACTCTGTGCGACCCCATGGGCCATACAGTCCATGGAATTCTCCGGGCCAGAAATACAGAGTGGGTAGCTCTTCCCTTCTCCCGCGGATCTTCCCAACCCAGGGATCGAACCGAGGCCACCCACACTGCAGGCGGATTCTTTACCACCTGAGCCAACAGGGAAGCCCAAGAATACTGAAGTCGGTAGCCTATCCCTTCTCCAGCGGATCTTCCCGACCCGGGAATCAAACCGAGGTCTCCTGCATTGCAGGTGGATTCTTTACCAACTGAGCTTTCAGGGAAGCCCTTTTGCAGGCTACACTCTCCATTTGGCTCCCAAGGAGGTTCCTGGGGCATCGTATCGCACATCAGCTTGTCTTGAAAGCATCGGAGGTGAGTCCCACTGAATATCCCCGGGCCTTGGACCAGTCCATAAAGGAAGGAGGTGAGAAAGAGAAACACCTGTACTCTTGTGCCTAATCGGGGGACTTTGAAACAGACTGACAGTACCTTTGAATTCTCATGAGATCAGAGAGTGGTTCTCATGGATATTTACCAGTCATCTGCATTCCTGTGATAGAAGGCTACTGCAACTCTCCCAATCTTCACTGGCCTCCAAGACACCAAAAGAGACACACATGGTGGGAGGTGGGAGGGAGGTTCAAGAAGGAGGGGGACATATGTATACCTATGGCTGATCCATGTTGATGTACGACAGAAACCAACACAATATTGTAAAGCAATTATCCTCCAATTAAAAATAAACTTAAATAAGTAGATACACAGGAAGGAATCAAAAAGATAAGATGAATTCTAAAAGTCTAGGCAGAATTTAAAACTATAAAATAACTTTAGACATTAGGAAAAAACCACAGTCTTTGAAATAAAAATCTCAGCTGATGAATCAAACCACAGGTAGAGGACTCGGAAGATGACAAGGCAGTGACCTTGAGGAGAGATGGGCCAATCTTCGTGGCCCCTCATCCTGGCTTCTGGGCTTCTGATGACGTCAACCCCTTCCCTTCTTGCCCTGGGTCTGGGGCGGCAGCTGCTTCCTGTATTCGCTGCGTGCCTTCATCCCTCTGAGCCATCTCTGAGTGACCACCTGTGTTCGAGGTTCTCATGACCTGTGGGGGTCTCAACAGTCACCATGCTGCCCCTGCGCTCGACTGGAGTGAAGGGCCAAAGGCAGCAAGTGCCCGAGGAGCCAGAGCGGCTGCTACCCTGAACTGTCATGGAAGGAACACCGGGAACCAAGGCTGGGCTGTGCGGTGACTGCAGTGTCCCTGGGAGGTAACTGACAAGGACACCTGCCTTACCTCTCGGCTCAGGTCACAGAATGACAGCCACAGCTTTTCCATGGCAGCCTGCTAATTCCCGTGCCTGCAGGGCTGACGGGGCTGGAAGTCAAACACAGCATTCCACCATGTCAGTTGCAGAATCCCCAGGTCGCTTGAATTCCCAGCCTCTCTGCATTTCCTAGGTGAAAGGCAGGGCACTGCATGGATGTCAGTTCAGTTCAGTTCAGTCGCTCAGTCGTGTCCAGCTTTTTGCGATCCTATGAATTGCAGCACGCCAGGCCTCCCTGTCCATCACCAACTCCCGGAGTTCACTCAAACTCATGTCCATCAAGTCAGTGATGCCATCTAGCCATCTCATCCTCTGTGGTCCCCTTCTCCTCCTGTCCCCAATCCCTTCCAGCATCAGGGTCTTTTCAATGAGTCAACTCTGAAAGGTCGGGCATGTCAAGACATGCCCCGGACAAGCCCAGACAAGTCCTGACAGTTAGCCAATGCCCAAACAGGAACCGGGGGCGGACCAAACTTCCAGGGACCAACCCCTGTAGCCTGGCCCAATCAGGTGCTGGCACGAAGCCCCTGATCACCAATCACTGCTGCAGCCCATGCTCTTTACCTTATATGGAAGAACCTGGTTTGAATGCCAGCCCTAGCTATAAAAACCCCTTCCTCACCCCCTCATACCTTGCAGACTCCCTTCCCTTCCTCGCTTGCCCCCAGGAGTTCTGCCTGAGAGTGACCGCCCAATAAAGGCTTCCATCAACGGTCCCTAGAGGCGGCTTTTTCTTCCCCGCGGCGGTTTCTTACGTCTGGCGCCCGAACAGGGACTCGAGGTGAGGGCCCCCGGCACTCGCTGTTGAGGACCCCTCGAGCTCTACCGCTGCGGTAGCCCCCGGACCCAGGCGGCCGACCAACCTCCCAGACGTCAGGATACAGGGTAAGTCCCTTCGGCTTTGGGGCCTGCCCTCCCTGGGCCCTGTAACGGGTGTGCACTTACTGGGCCCTCCCACAGCAGGTTCAGAAACTGCTCCTGGTTCTCAGCTCGTGAGGGAGACGTCTCGAGCGGCCGAGTAAACCTCCGGCTTAAGCCTTCCTCGGTCCCCAGCTCAGGAGGGAGACATCCCAAACGGCTGCGGGGATCCCCGGCCTCCTCTGAGGCCCTACGCTGGTTCCCCTGACACGCCCAAAGATGTTCGGACATGGCAGGGGTCGCCCCACGTGGTCGCTATGGGATCGGCGGTTTCCAAACCCGACCCCCAATATTCCACTCCCCTGGAGTGCCTGTTAGCCAACCTGCGGACCCTAAGACTAAAGGGATACATCCGCCCCAAACGGCTCACTTTTCTGTGTTCACAGGCCTGGCCTCAGTATTCCCTAGATAATGGCTCACAGTGGCCAGCCACAGGGACACTCGACTTTGACGTCCTCTGTGATTTAAATAATTGCTGCTGGAAAACAGGAAAATGGTCTGAGGTCCCCTATGTTCAGGCCTTTTGGGCGTTGTGCTCTCGCCCCACCCTATGTGCCACGTGTGCTCCCAGCCAGATCCTGCTCACAATGGCTCCCCCAGATCCACCTTCCTCAGCCAAACTAACCCCTGCTCCTGAGTCGTCTGCTTTCTCTGTTCCCCCAGAGGATCTGGTGGCCCCTCCTCCCCTACATCACCTCCACGGCTCCCACTCCTTCTGCTCTGGCCCCTGCCCCCTCCCCCTCCTCTCCGGCCCCTCCTACCTCCGTTCCCGCCCCCGAGACTCCGCCGCCGGCCCCGGATCCTCCGGCCCTAAACCCTATCTTATATCCTCCTCTTCCCCCGTCACGCCCTCCCCCTCTCCGGTCAGCCTCACACTCGCTCTCACAGCAACCCGCCGGAGGCCCCTCCTTCCACCCCCTTCTCCCTCGGCCTCGGCTTCGTTATTTCCCTTACGGCAGGTAGCTGGTGCTGAGGGCCTAGCCCAAGTCCATGTCCCCTTTCCCTTCAAGACTTAGCACAGATTGAGGCCAAGCTGGGTTCCTTCTCCTCCAATCCCACTCAGTACATTAAGCAGTTCACTGGTCTAACTCGCGCCTATGCCTTAACATGGCAGGACATATATGTCATTCTGGGGTCCACCACCACCCCTGAAGAGAGACAGGCCATTTGGACGGCAGCCAAAGCCCAGGCCGATCAACGACACTTTGCCAACCCCTCTCCCGAGCGCCCCCGGGGCTCAGGCAATTCCTGACACCGATCCTGATTGGAATTACCAGGAAAGGGGTGGTGGCCAGCTGCGGGTCCGCTATATGATAGAGTGTATCCTCGATGGGATGGAGGTGTCCTCTCATAAAGTTGTAAACTTCCTCAAATTAGATGAGGTGACTCAGGGGCCCAGTGAAAACCCAGCCATGTTCCTTAATTGGCTGACCAAGGCCCTTGTCCAATACACCAGGCTGTCCCCTGAGTCCCCCATTGGGGCAGCCACCTTGGCCAGTCGTTTTATCTCCCAGTCTGCCCCCGACATCCGGAGAAAGCTGGCCAAGGCCGAGGAAGGCCCTCAGACCCCTATCCGAGACCTGGTAAAAATGGCCTTTAAGGTTTACAATGCCCGTGAGGAGACTGCTGAGGCCAGCCGGAAGGCAAGGCTCAAGCAGAAGGCCGAATTTCAGGCAAGCCTCCTAAACCAGCAAACCCAGGCCTTGGTAGCAGCCCTGCGGCTGGCGATGGGCTTGAGGCCCCAGAAACCCTGGAGAGGGTTCAAGTGCAGCCAAGAAGGACACTGGGCCAGAATGTGCCCCAATCCGCGGCCTCCCTCCAAGCCGTGCCCAATATGTAAGCAACGAGGACACTGGGCTAGTGACTGTCCCAAGGCCCCTCGGGCCCCGACCTCTAGGGGCTGGGGACCAGAGCGCCCCAGGGAGGCCTCCTGCCCTACTCCGGCTTTGGAGCTGCTGAGCTTCGACGAGGACTGATGCCGCCCAGACTCGGGGACCCCGATAACCCAAGCTGAGCCCAGGGTAATGCTCCAGGTAGCGGGTAAGTCTATCAACTTCCTGGTTGATACGGGGGGCTACCTATTCGGTCCTTCCCTCTTTTGAGGGCACGCTACATCCTTCTCAGGTTTCGGTTATGGGCATTGACGGCCAACCCTAATGTCCGCTCCAAACCCAACCACTATCCTGCCAATTAGATTCCTGCCTCTTTAGCCATTCCTTTTTAGTCATCCCCTCCTGTCCTACCCCTCTCTTGGGAAGAGATGTATTAGCTAAGCTGAAGGCCACTCTTCACCTAACTCCAGGATCGGCTCCCACGTCAGGGGCCTTCCTTATGCTGTTTGCTGACCCTTCAACCTCTTCCGTTAGTCCTGAGGTCTGGGACACCCGAGTCCCGGTGGTGGCTCGGCACCACCCTCCAGTCCTCATCCGGCTAAGGGACCCCACCTATTTCCCGGCTCGGCCCCAGTTTCCTTTGTCTGTTCATAACCTCAGGGGCTAAAGCCCATCATTGACCGTCTCATGGGACAGGGTCTCCTAATCCCCACGACTTCCCCCTGTAACACGCCCATCCTTCCTGTCCGGAAGGCTTCAGGAGACTACCGACTGGTGTAGGATCTCTGCCTGATTAACGTGGCGGTGGTCCCTGCCCATCCACTTGTCCCTAACCCCTACACCCTCCTTTCATCCATACCGCCTCAAACCTCTCATTTCACCGTTATTGACCTCAAAGATGCTTTTTTTTTTTTACCATCCCACTCCACCCTGACTGCCAATTCCTCTTTGCTTTCACCTGGACTGATCCCGACACCCAGCTGACCACCCAACTCACATGGACCATACTCCCCCAAGGGTTCAGGGACAGTCCCCACTACTTTGGACAAGCCCTGTCTCGAGACCTGGCCAGATGCTCACTTCGCCCTAGCACTCTCCTCCAATACGTAGACGACTTGCTCCTTTGCAGCCCCTCGGAAGAGACTCTCCTTAATTTCCTCGGTTCCCAGGGCTACAGAGCCTCGCAATCTAAGGCTCAACTAACTCAGACCTCTGTTGTCTATCTAGGCCTCCAAATCACTCCCACCACCAAGGCCCTGACAACAGACCGGTGTAGCCTCCTCCGGTCCATTAACCCTCCGGCCAATGGAGACCAGATACTGTCTTTCTTAGGACTGACGGGATTTCTCCGGCACTGGGTCCCAAATTACGCCTCCCTGGCCAGACCTCTGTATGCTGCAGCTAAAGAGACTCCCACAGGGCCGCTGTCGTCCCCCACCGAAGTGACTCAGGCCTTCCACGCTTTGCGCTCCACCCTACTGGCTTCACCTCCTCTCTTTCTTCCAAACCCCAGTTATCCACACCATCTATATACTAATGAAAGGGGAGGAATAGCCTTTGGGGCCCTTGTGCAACCGATCGGCCCCGAACTGTTACCCGTCCGTCACATATCCAAACAACTTGACCCCAGAGCCAGGGGATGGTTCCCCTGCCTGCGGGCTCTAGCTGCAGCGGCCACGCTGTACGAGGACACCAGGAAGCTGGTTCATGGTCAACCCCTGACCATCTTTTCACCTCATTGCCTTGGCGACCTCTTAGCCTCTAGATTCCTCTCTGACCTCAGTGAGTCTAGGCTCCAGCAATTTCACCTGGTGTTTCTGGACAATCCTCAGGTTTCCGTGGGCCGCTCCCCACAATTAAACCCACTTTCTTCGCTACCCTTACTCCCTCTTTCCTCAGAACCCCCCAGCTCACTCGTGTTCAGAGGTCCTTGAGTCTCTTACACAACCACCCCTCAACCTGTTCTCCAAACCTCTGTCAAATCCAGAGCTAACCTTGTTCATTGATGGGAGCTCAAAGCGAGACCCCGATGGAAATCGAAGGGCGGCTTATGCTGTGGTAACCACCTGGGAAGTCCTGGAGGCTCAGCCCCTGGCACCAGGGACGACATCTCAGAAGGCTGAACTGACAGCCTTAACTAGAGCCTTACACCTGGCAAAAGGAAAAAGGGCCAATATTTACACAGACTCCAAATACGCCTTCCTAATTGCCCATTCCCATGTGGCGATCTGGAAAGAACGGGGCTTCCTGACCACTAAAGGATCCCCCATCTGTAATGCCCCCACATTACCCGTCTGTTAGATGCCTTATCCATGCCCAAAGAGGTCGCTATCATACATTGCAAAGGACACCAAAATGCTCATGACTCTGTCGCTTTGGGTAATAACATGGCCGACCAAGTGGCATGGCAGGTTGCCTTATGACAGGCCCCCGAGTCCTTACTGGCTTTAAGATCCACCTTCAGTCCCGAATATTCTGACAAAGAAGCCAAAGCCCTGCTGGCACAGGAGGGGCTCAGAGACATCCATCGGGATGGATACTGTTCCATGGCAAACCGGTGCTCCCTGAACGCCAGGCTAGGGACATCATATCCCAAATCCACGACACCTTACACATTGGACCGAGGGCTCTCCTCTCCTTTCTCAGCCCTATCTTTGCCCCTTGGCACCTCAGACAGGCCATATATGATGTTCATCACTCCTGTTTAACTTGTGCTTCCACCTGTCCCCAGGGAGGACTTAGACCGTCACAAACAACTCATCAACTTAGGGGACACTTGCCCAGGCAAGATTGGCAGATAGACTTCACCCACATGCCCAGACATCGGAGCCACTGCTATCTGCTGGTCTTGGTGGACACTTTCTCAGGATGGGTCGAGGCCTTCCCCACCACCCGAGAGACGGCAGCGGCGGTGGCAGAGGTCTTGATGACCCATCTCATCCCTAGATTTGGGTTGCCAAACTCTCTCCAGTCTGACAATGGGCCTGCATTCATCTCACAGATCTCCCAGCAGGTGGCCGCAGCCCTGGGCATCACCTGGCATCTCCACATCCCCTATCGGCCCCAATCGTCAGGCAAGGTAGAGCGGGTGAACGGCATCATCAAGACGCACCTAACCAAGCTTGCCTCAGAGCTGCGACTGTCTTGGGTCGACCTCCTTCCTCTGGCGCTCACTCGTATTCACACCACCCCACACTCGAAAACAGGTTTGACCCCCCTTTGAACTGCTCTACGGCAGGCCCTACCTACTGACCCACTTCCCGGAGGGAGAGGCTCCCCCACTCGCGGGGTACCTCCCCCTCTTCTCCCTCCTATGATCCCTGCTGAGAGAACACGCTGATCGGGTCCTGCCACAACCAACAGACAGCGAGGGGCCAACTCAGCCTTTGGCCCCAGGAGATCAGGTACTGCTGAAAGCCCTCAGTCCCCGCCCACTACAGCCTCGCTGGACCCCATACGGTGATCCTCACCACTCCTACGGCAGCCAAACTCCTGGGACACGAGCCCTGGTACCACCTGACCCGACTTAAACCCGCACACCCGGGTCTCCCTGAGAAGGGGGGTCTTACCGCTCCATCCTTACTGGGCCAACCAAATTAACTATTACCCGAACCCCTCTTTCGCCGATCTTAGAATAATTGAGACACCGCCTCCCACCAGGAACGAACATGCCTCAATCCAGTGTTTGCCTGGTACCATCCGCTGTGGCTGCTGGCAACCACAGTTCTGGCCATACTCTTTGCTATTGGATTGGCAGCCACAACTCCCCAAGACTGGTCATTTGCATTTCGGCTGTCACTGGCCCTCACATACCTAGCCACCTGCTTCTTACTTCTGTGGTGCTATTCCCTTGGGACACCCTGACCTGGTTACCAGCCCCACCCTTACGAGACCCCCGAGGCTGGTTGCCTGCCACACCCCTTTCACCCCAACCTCAAAACAATGCGGGCTCTCTACTCTGGGTTACTCTGGGGGTACTGGGAGTCCTGGAAAAAGGGGGACACACCAACCAAAACCCCCACCAGCCTTTTCAGGTCACCTGGATCATAAGAAACGGAGAGACCTATGAAGAGCTTAACCGGACCACGGCTCCTGGCCTTCATCAAACAACGGCTCAACACGGTCCAACTGATGGTGCTGTGACAGCAGTACCAAGGGCTTCCGACAAATGACTTGTGACCAACCTAACAGACGTCCGCCTCCTGTCATCCCGGCTGCACCCTACCCCTTGTCGCCCCTGTTTAGCAGTGTAAGACCTCGCGGCCTTTTCTCGGGAACCGTCGCCCCAAAGACCACAGTGACTCGAATTCGATGCAATCAGCAAGAGGATTTATTAGGCCGGCGCGCCGGGGGTTCGATCTCCTTAGGAGGAGCGAACCTCGAACGCCAGTCGTGAGGGACTTTTATACAAAAAAATCACAGGTAGGTGGGGATGAGGTCAGGGTATGGGATACAATGAAGTAGGGGCCATAGGTGAGGTGGAGACATTTGATTGGTGGGAAAAGTTTGCAGGTAATTAAGTTGAAACGGTTGGCTGATCACCCTGCAGCATTTGGTCAATTTTTACCCAGAAAAGTCCGACAGAGAGATACATTCTTGGGAGGGGGTTTCCTTGACCAGGTCATAAGTTATCTGTTAAGAATCGGTCAGGAGGCTCTGAGTCACCAGATAAGGAGTAAGCTATTTTCCTTGAGGCACAGCCTGCCTTCCGGGCTTAAATTTTAACCTAAGTCCTTCATTCCCCTCTTCTTCTTGTCCGTGATTTCAATCCTGAAATCATAGAGTGAGGGATTGCGGCATACTGTTACCTTGGCATGAGCACTCGCACGGTGCTTGTGCGTTTCTTGATAAAGGAGAGCAACTACTTAAAAATGCAAAGCTAAGAGATGAAGAAAGTTAGGATTACAAGAATAGTCATGGTATCATAAACAAACTTATATAACCTTTTTAACATCTATATCTTACAATCATTAAGAAAACAGCCACCAATCTTCCATTTGATTGTGTGCAGAGCATAGTGTCCCCGTCTCCGGAGCTGACGGGTGCATTTTAAACGTCTATTGAGGGAGACGGGTCAGGGAGCCAAGGAATGCCCTGGGTTGTTACTTAGGTCAGGCGGCTTTCAAGATTTAACCCGTTACAGGCAATTCTCTCGCAGCTCCCTCTTTTTCATCTTTTAGGCGCTCTAAAAGATGGTGATGGTGCAGCATGTTACGGTAGACAAGCACCTTTATATGCAGAAATTCTTTTACAATGCCTTTAATAAGGCATGGTGCTAGGCACATCAGGGCAAGGATAGCAATTAACACGATGCCTACAGCCACCATGCTCTGCCACAAAGAATGAAGACTGGGAAAGTTAGAAACCAAATTCTTTACAAAATCTTCAGCAATTTGAACAACATCTAAAGTGGCCGAAGGCGCGTTTTCTATATCTAATATTTCATTGTGTAACTGCAGTAAATCAAGAGAAATATTAGAATTATACCATATGCCTTGTAAATGTCTTTTGATCCTCTCCCACGGGAAGTCAGATATATTATAAGGTTTTTTTGTGACACAGATCCACTTGTTATTGACATGACATTGAATTTTCATTCTGAGTTCTAAGCTTTGAACCTCTTCTCCTAAGACTCTGAGAGTATCATATAAAGCAGACAGCCTATTTTCTATTTTTTTATCAATATCCTCTTGTGTTCCCATAACCCTTGTGACATTATAAGAAAGAGAATCAACAATTTTGGCATCTTGCACGGATTGAGCAAGGGAAACAGAGGCAGTAACAGCGGTCGCTATTAAGGAGATCAACGATATCACACCCAGAACAACTAATCCCAGGCCTCTTTTGGGGTGGCCGAGGACGGCATTGATGTGTTGTAGTAATTGCAATGCCGTTTCATCATACCAATCTTCTTCTATTTTGACGGGGAGCATAACAAAAGCGGGTTGTTTTACCACTAATATCTGCTCTCCGACGCTCATGTCTCTGATACAATTAGTGAGAGTACAATTAAAACAAGACATATGGTAAACATTCTGAGTGACATTAACAGAAACATTTCCAACCAAAATCATAAAGGGGTAAGGCACACATGATCTAGGATATCTAAATCCAGTAATCTCTATATCTCCATATCTTGTTCCACCTTTATTAGCCTGTCTATATAGCATGTTGCCGGGGCCAAAGGCCGCTAAAAGCTTCCAGATCTCAGTTTGAAATACCTGACGATGTCTGAGTGCCAAAATAGGAGGGTGTTGTCCTCTATATTCAGGATAATCTGGGGTACCTGCAGGTGCCCAGTCCCAGAGATAAACACTGTTATTATTATTTATGTTATAAACGGTGGCATTGCGTCCCTGGCACAGAGTCCATGGCACATCCATTCCCTCGCTAATTCCCAGATGGCGACCACAGTAAGGTATATCGAGTGGCCCTACGCCCTTTTGGTGTGAAATGGCCCCAGCGTCGTCAGAAATTCCTGAAATATATACACGAGGGTAGGAAGTGACAGGGGAGACATTTATACAGTAAGACTTGGGGGTATCGTATGAAAAACACATAGGGAACCGTGAAGAAAGCCCATAGAAGGAAATATTAGCTTGTTGGTGTTGAATGTGTGCGTCAGAGACTCCTCCCAGAAGAGCAGTATCATTTACGTATACCGGCAATGTTTCTTCATCCCACCCTACAGACTGGAGCATGGGGGGTCAGGAACGTAGGCCCAATACGTATGAGCGGTCCCTTGATGCAGAGTCAGGAGGTTTAGGTAGAGGATGATCAGGAATCCGGTAATCGACAGAGCCTGAGCTTTAAAGGGTGAGAGGTGCGGTGAGCCTTCCATTGAGGCGTCGGTTCTGGTGCAGCTTTAACGTGGGAGGCGTGGATCCAGGATGAGATTCCGTCAACCTTGATGGCAGTAGGGGTCGTAAGCAGGACAATGTAGGGTCCTTTCCACCTGGGCTCTAGATTATGTTGCCGATGTCGACAAACGTAGACGGAGTCCCCCACCTGGAACGGATGGGCCTCTTCTGGGGTACCGGGTTGGTAGGCTGCAGCAAGCTGAGTCCACACCTCTTTCTGAACCAGCTGGAGTCCCTTTAGCCTAGCACACAGATCACCATTGTTAAAGTTTCGGGGTCGAATCCCTCTCTAAGTGTCAATATGGGGGGTGCTCCATACAAAATTTCAAAAGGGGTGAGACCAAGGTGAGAGGGCATGTTTCTCACCCGGAACAGAGCCAGAGGAAGGAGCACCGTCTAGTCAGTACCGCCAGTCTCTAAGGACAATTTAGTTAGGGTCTCTTTTAGAGTTCTTTTCATTCTTTCTACCTGCCCTGAACTCTGGGGTCTGTATGCACAATGTAATTTTCAATCAGTCCCCAGAAACTTAGCTAACTCCTGACTTATTTGGGCAGTAAAAGCCGGCCCGTTATCTGACCCTAACATCTTTGGCGCTCCGAAGCGGAAAAATTTCTTCTAGAATTTTCTTAGCTACTATGAGGGCACTTTCATTTTTGGTGGGGAATGCTTCCACCCATCCTGAGAAAGTATCCACAAAAACCAGCAGATATTTATTGCCGTACCGCGCAGGACATACCTCGGTGAAATCCACTTCCCAGTAGGCCCCGGCCGGTCTCCACGCAGCCGCTTACCTTGGCCCGTCTTGTTTCGGCCGGCATTTACCTCTTGGCAAGGTCTGCAGTTCAGGACCACTTGCTCAGCCAATTTAAAAGTCCCGGCACCTCATATCCTGCTTTAATTAAAAGAGAGACTAGCTTTTTAGCCCCTAAGTGAGTCCAATGGTGCATTTGTTTTAACATTTCTCTGGCTTCTCCTTTCGACGTAGCCTGTTTCCCTCTGGGCCGCGGAGAGGGGCTAGAATTACTTTTATTTTCTGAGCATATTGCCAGCAATCTCGATAGCCCGTCTTTTGTCGCCGCCTCTCGCGCAGCTTGATCGGCCATATTGTTTCCCTCAGTTACCAGGGATCGATCTCGTTGATGTCCAGGGCAGTGGATTACACTAATCTTTTTTGGCAACATCAGGGCAGCCAACAATGCCAGGATTTCGTTTTTTTTTAATCTCTTTGCCGGCCGATGTAAGTAACCCTCTCTGTTGGTAAATAGCTCCATGGACATGTGCAGTTGCGAAAGCATATCTACTATTAGTGTAAATGTTGGCCTTTTTCCCTCGTGCCAGTTCTAAGGCCTTTGTGAGGGCAATCAGCTCGGCTTTTGGGCTGACGTACCTTGAGGGAGAGCAGCTGCCCAGATTACCTCAGTCCCATCGACCACCACTGCCCCTGCCCGCCGCCTTCTTTCTTCAAGAAAACTGCTTCCGTCCGTATACCATGTCACCTCGGCATCCTGAAGCGGCTGGTCCGAGAGATCATGACGAACTCCATGTACTCCCGCCAGAATTTCTTGACAGTCGTGGGTCACCTCGGACTGGCTGGGGTCCGACAGCAGCGTGGCAGGGTTAAGTCCGGTAGCAGGCGTGAACCTGATTCGCTCAGAGTTTAGGAGCAACGTCTGATAGTGGGTCATCCTGGCGTTAGTTAGCCATCTCTCGGGGGGTTGGCGAATCACACTTTCTAAAGCTTGGGGCGCAGTGACAATTAAGTTCTGCCCCAGTGTCAGCTTGTCTGCATCTTTTACTAGGACTGCCACGGCAGCCACTATACGCAAACAATTCGGCCAGCCAGCAGCCACGGGGTCCAGTTTCTTTGACAGATATGCCACCGGCCGATTCCATGGTCCCAGCTTTTGGGTGAGGACCCCTTTGGCAATGCCATTATTTTCAGCCACATAGAGATGGAATGGCTTGTCCACATCGGGAAGTCCCAGGGCAGGGGCTGACAACAAGGCGCGCTTAATGTTGTCAAAAGCCTTTTGCTCGCTCTTTCCCCCAGACAAAGGGTGTACTGCCCTTTGTCAGGGGGTACAAGGGAGCGGCCATCTCTGCGAACCCCAGAATCCAGAGCCTGCAGAACCCTGCAGTGCCCAAGAACTCCCTAACTTGTCGGGAGTTTTCGGGGGCCGGTATTCTGGCCACCGCCTCTTTTCTGGCCTCCGAGAGCCATCGCTTCCCATCTCTGAGTTGGTACCCCAGGTAACTAACCTGTTGCCGGCAGATCTGGGCCTTTTTGGCAGAAGCACGGTAGCCGAGGGTGCCAAGTTCGGTCAGTAAAGTCTCAGTCCCTTTCCTGCACTCCTCTGCGGTATCAGCGGCCAGAAGCAAGTCATCTACATATTGGAGCAGAGTTACCTGGGGATTTGTGGCGCGAAAGTGCGGAGGTCCTGGTGGAGGGCTTCGTCAAAAATTGTTGGCGAGTTCTTGAATCCTTGCGGCAGCCTGGTCCACGTTAGCTGTCCGGAGAGTCCTGTAAGAGGGTCTTTCCACTCAAAAGCAAAAATAGGCTGGCTAGCGGGGCTGAGTCGTAGGCAGAAGAAGGCATCTTTCAGGTCCAAGACAGTGTACCACTTCCGGCTGGGGGAAGGGTGCTCAGCAGGTTGTAGGGGTTGGGCACTGTTGGGTGTAGATCGGATACCCGCTTGTTGACTTCTCTCAGATCCTGTACAGGCCGGTATTCGCCCGTTCTAGGCTTCCGGACGGGAAGCAACGGGGTGTTCCAGGCCGATTGGCACTTTATCAAAATTCCCAGATCAAGAAACCTTTGAATATGTGGGCGGATCCCATCTCGAGCCTCTTTACTCATCGGGTACTGGCGGACTGAGATGGGGGTGGCAGAGGCCTTGATTTTTACCACCACTGGGGGCTGGTGGACAGCCATTCCCATGCCCGAGACTTCAGCCCAGGCTAGGGGGTCTTAGCCATCCAGTCCTGCATATTCATGGTCTTGGGGGAAGGGCTCTCATATAGCCTGTATTCATCTTCTAGCCTCAGGGTCAAAACCTGCAACGGCCTTCCTTCCCCGTCTGTCACCCTGGTGCCCTCGGTGTGAAAGTGGATCTGAGCCCCCCACTTCCGTGAGCAAGTCCCGTCCCAGCAAGGGGTAAGGGCATTCAGGGATCACAAGGAACGAGTGGGATACCCGGCCCATGCCAAGGTCCACTGTTCTTCGGGTAGTCCATGGGTATTGTCGATACCCTGTAGCGCCCTGTACCCATGCCTTTTTGTGGACAATGCCCCTCCGGATTGTAATAGGACGGAGTGTTGGGCTCCTGTGTCTACCAGAAACTGTACGGGCTTCCCCTCCACCTTTAGAGTTACCCTAGGCTCCGGGGGGGGGTCCGAGCCCCGTCTCCCTAATCTTCTTCTTCTATGGCCAGGATTTTTGTTGGGGGTGGCGGACCTTCCCCTCTTCTTCTGAGGGCAGTCTTTGAGCCAATGCCCCTTCTCTTTACAGTACACACACTGATCTTTGTCTAGTGGTGGTTTGGTTCCTGTCCTGCTTTTACTGCGGTCTCTTGGCCCAGTTATATCATCTCTCTTTCCTTCTTTAATCACTGTAGTCAGAATTTTTGCCAAGTCTTTTGCCTGTCTTTTCTCTCTCTCTATCTCCCGTTCATTCTGCTCCCGGATCCTTCTTTCTTCCTTTTCTTCTTCTGTTTCCCTATTATTAAACACCTTATCTGCTTCTTTGATCAAATCTTGAAGAGAGAATCCCTGTAACCCATCTAGTCTCTGTAACTTTCTCTTAATATCTAGGGCTGATTGATCAATAAAGGCCATGGCCACTGTAGCCCTATGTTCTTCAGATGTGGGATCGTAGGGGGTGAATCTCTTGAATGCCTCTATTAACCTATCTAGGAATACAGTAGGTGACTCGGTAGGCCCTTGAGTCACTTCCCTTACCTTAGCCAAATTGGTGGGGGCGCCTTGCTGCCCCTCGGAGACCCGCCACCAGAGCCTGGCGATAGACCCTCAGGTGCTCCCTACCTGCCGGAGAATTGTAGTCCCAGTCAGGTCTCGTCAGGGGAAACCAGCATCTATTTCATTAGGAAGCGCTGTGGGACGTCCGTCATCTCCTGGCACATTTTTGCGAGCCTCCAATAGTACTCGCTGTCTTTCTTCTGTAGTGAGCAAGGTCTGCAACAATTGCTGACAATCATCCCAAGTGGGCTGATGTGAGAAAACAAGAGATTCTATCAAAGAGGTCAGCGCCTGGGGGTTATCAGAAAAAGAGGGGTTGTTATTTTTCCAGTTGTAAAGGTCAGAGGCAGAGAATGGCCAATATTGGAGTGGCCGAACCCCACGGTCATCAGGGGGCCCGTTCTCCCGGAGGGGAGAGCGGTGGAGTCCGGGGTGACAGCTCTACGGCTCCGCGTTCCTGCCGCCGGACCCATTTCTTCCCCTTCTTTTGGCTGTTCAGGCGAGGCGATCGCTTGTGCCCTCTGAGGTGCCGGAGGTGGGACCTGTACAGGCGGGTAGAGTGGGGGAGAATCTAATAGTAAGAAGTCAGTTTGCAGGTCTGGATATATATTTTTGACGGGAGCCTTTGTCTCTTCTTTCTTTGCCGTGGATTTTAGGGCAAAGATCTCTGCAGCAGGCTCCAACGGCTTTCCTGTGGGGAAAACGAAAGGCCAAACCCACACCGGGGGTGAACGGACCAGGTCTTCCCAGACCATAATATATGGCACCTGGTCCGGGTGCTCAGTAGCAGGGGTGAAAATTACAGTTTTAACCTGTTTGACTTGTTCTGAAGAGAACGACCCTTCTGGCGGCCAGCCGGTATTAAAACTGGGCCAATCTACTGCGCATAAACTCTGCCATTTTCCTTTTTCACTGTCATGGAAAGATCATGGGCCCGATTTTTTACTTCTGTCCAATGATCTACCGTCAGAGACAACGGGGTTGTCACAGTCTGTCCCATCGTCAGTCTGTCACAAAAATGGACACTTAACGAGTACAAAGTAAGACGAGTAGCAGCGGAAAAATCAGATAAAAGCGGCTGCTGTAAACTTTTGCCCTCGGCAAGTCTTGAGCAGATGAGCTTCCTAGCTCCACAGATACAGAATTCAGGCGGAGGGGAATCTCACGACCCCCACTCCCAGGTCGGTGTTCCAGGCGTCCCTGGCAAACGCCACAGATACAGGTGGAGGGGAGTCTCACGACCCCCACTCCCAGGTCGGCGTTCCAGGCGTCCCTGGCAAACGCCACAGATACAGACGGACAGGCGCGCCCCACAGGTGCGCAAGGGCACAGATCCTTGTTTCAGCAGCCGGAGAAGACCAGGGGGAAGAAAAGAAAGATTACTGAGGATAGCCACCAAAAATCCTACCGGGAATGGTGGCGGCCAGAGAGGTGGACTTATGGCGTGCTTTGAGTTCACTCGTGTGCCTATGCCATTGCACGGAAGTTTTCTTGCTGGGGGCGGGCGCCCTAGCGGCTTCTGGCCCGTTCCGTGACCCCCTTATCCTGTCACAGGAGTCTTCAAGTGGCAGGCGCCCTAATGGCTTTTAAGTGCCTGACCCGTGCCCACAAAAAGGTAATATTAGGCCATATCCTCACAAGAAAGACAGGGAAGTTTCACCCAGCCGGGCGATAGTTACTGGGGCTCACCTGTCATAAGGCCTTCAAAGTCCACCAGGGAGTAGCCCTGGCCGGGACTAATCAGTTGCCTCACAACCGTTCACCTGTTCACTGAAACTTCCGAAGGATTAAGTCAAGCAGCAGGAGAGAAAAGTGAGACAATACAGATTTAACACAGAGCAGACTAGTCACAGACCTTTTACAGACGTACACGGAGACACAGAATTGCTCGAGCGTGCCTCCGAATTCAAAAGCCAAAGGGTCTGAGTGAGCGAGGCGATCCCGGACGAGCCCCCAAATGTAAGACCTCGTGGCCTTTTCTCGGGAACCGTCGCCCCAAAGACCACAGTGACTCGAATTCGATGCAATCAGCAAGAGGATTTATTAGGCCGGCGCGCCGGGGTTCGATCTCCTTAGGAGGAGCGAACCTCGAACGCCAGTCGTGAGGGACTTTATACAAAAAAATCACAGGTAGGTGGGGATGAGGTCAGGGTATGGGATACAATGAAGTAGGGGCCATAGGTGAGGTGGAGACATTTGATTGGTGGGAAAAGTTTGCAGGTAATTAAGTTGAAACGGTTGGCTGATCATCCTGCGGCATTTGGTCAATTTTTACCCAGAAAAGTCCGACAGAGAGATACATTCTTGGGAGGGGGTTTCCTTGACCAGGTCATAAGTTATCTGTTAAGAATCGGTCAGGAGGCTCTGAGTCACCAGATAAGGAGTAAGCTATTTTCCTTGAGGCACAGCCTGCCTTCCGGGCTTAAATTTTAACCTAAGTCCTTCAGCAGGAAGTAGCCAGAGAGAATCGGCGCCTCTTATCCTATATCAAAAGGCCGGGATGAAAGGTCGGGCATGTCAAGAAATGCCCCGGACAAGCCCAGACAAGTCCTGACTGATGGCCGACGCCCAAACAGGAACCGGGGTGGACCAAACTTCCAGGGACCAACCCCCTGTAGCCTGGCCCAATCAGGTGCTGGCACGAAGCCCCTGAACACCAATCACTGCTGCAGCCCGTGCTCTTTACTTTATATGGTAGAACCTGGTTTGAATGCCAGCCCTGGCTATCAAAACCCCTTCCTCACCCCTCATACCTTGCAGACTCCCTTCCCTTCCTCGCTTGCCCCCGGGAGTTCTGCCCGAGAGCAACCGCCCAATAAAGGCTTCCATCAACTGTCCCTAGAGGCAGCTTTTTCTTCCCGCGGCGGTTTCTTACAAACTCTTTGCATGAGGTGGCCAAAGTACTGGAGTTTCAGCTTTAGCATCATTCCTTCCAAAGAAATCCCAGGGCTGATCTCCTTCAGAATGGACTGGTTGGATCTCCTTGCAGTCCCAGGGACTCTCAAGAGTCTTCTCCAATACCACAGTTCAAAAGCATCAATTCTTTGGCAGTCAACTTTCTTCACAGTCCAACTCTCACAACCATACATGACTATTGGAAAAACCATAGCATTGACTAGATGGACCTTTGTTGGCAAAGTAATGTCTCTGGTTTTGAATATGCTATTTAGGTTGGTCATAACTTTCCTTCCAAGGAGTAAGCGTCTTTTCATTTTATGGCTGCAATTACCATCTGCAGTGATTTTGGAGCTCCCAAAAAGTCTGACACTGTTTCTACTGTTTCCCCATCTACTTCCCATGAAGTGATGGGACCAGATGCCATGATCTTCGTTTTCTGAATGTTGAGCTTTTAAGCCAACTTTTTTCAATCTCCTCTTTCACTTTCATCAAGAGGCTTTTTAGTTCCTCTTCAGTTTCTCCCATAAGGGTGGTGTCATATGCATATCTGAAGTTATTGATATTCTGCCAAAGAATGCTCCAACTACCGCACAATTGCACTCATCTCACATGCTAGTAAAGTAATGCTCAAAATTCTCCAAGCCAGGCTTCAGCAATACGTGAACCGTGAACTCCCTGATGTTCAAGCTGGTTTTAGAAAAGGCAGAGGAACCAGAGATCAAATTGCCAACATCCGCTGGATCATCGAAAAAGCAAGAGAGTTCCAGAAAAACATCTACTTCTGCTTTATTGACTATGCCAAAGCCTTTGACTGTGTGGATCACAATAAACTGTGGAAAGTTCTGAAAGAGATGGGAATACCAGACCACCTGACCTGCCTTTTGAGAAATCTGTATGCAGGTCAGGAAGCAACAGGTAGAACTGGACATGGAACAACAGACTGGTTCCAAATAGGAAAAGGAGTACGTCAAGGCTGTATACTGTCACCCTGTTTATTTAACTTATATGCAGAGTACATCATGAGAAATGCTGGACTGGAAGAAACACAAGCTGGAATCAAGATTGCCGGGAGAAATGTCAATAACCTCAGATATGCAGATGATACCACCCTTATGGCAGAAAGTGAAGAACTAAAGAGCCTCTTGATGAAAGTGAAAGAGGAAAGTGCAAAAGTTGGTTTAAAGCTCAACATTCAGAAAACAAAGATCATGGCATCCGGTCCCATCACTTCATGGGAAATAGATGGAGAAGCAGTGGAAACAGTGTCAGACTCTATTTTGGGGGCTCCAAAATCACTGCAGATGGTGACTGCAGCCATGAAATTAGAAGATGCTTACTCCTTGGAAGAAAAGTTATGACCAACCTAGAGAGTATATTCAAAAGCAGAGACATTACTTTGCCGACTAAGGTCCGTCTAGTCAAGGCTATGGTTTTTCCTGTGGTCATGTATGGATGTGAGAGTTGGACTGTGAAGAAGGCTGAGCGCCAAAGAATTGATGCTTTTGAACTGTGGTGTAGGAGAAGACTCTTGAGAGTCCCTTGGACTGCAAGGAGATCCAACCAGTCCATTCTAAAGGAGATTGGTCCCGGGTGTTCTTTGGAAGGAATGATGCTCAAGCTGAAACTCCAGTTCTTTGGCCACCTCATGCGAAGAGTTGACTCATTGGAAAAGACTCTGATGCTGGGAGGGATTGGGGGCAGGAGGAGAAGGGAACGACCAAGGATGAGATGGCTGGATGGCATCACGGACTCGATGGACATGAGTCTGAGTGAACTCCGAGAGACGGTAATGAACAGGGAGGCCTGGTGTGCTGCAATTCATGGGGTTGCAAAGAGTTGGATATGACTGAGCGACTGCACTGAACTGAACTGATACCTGAATGGTCTAGTGATTTTCCCTACAATTTCCCTTCAATTTAATCTGAATTTGGCAATAAGGAGTTCATGATCTGAGCCACAGTCAGCTCCTGGTCTTGTTTTTGCTGACTGTATAGAGCTTCTCCATCTTTGGTTGCAAAGAATATAATCAATCTGATTTTGGTGTTGACCAGCTGGTGGTGTCCATATGTAGAGTCTTGTCTTTTGTTGTTGGAAGAGGGTGTTTGCTATGACCAGTGCATTCTCTCGGCAAAACTCTATTAGCCTTTGCCCCACTTCATTCTGTACTCCAAGGCCAAATTTGCCTGTTACTCCAGTGTTTCTTGACTTCCTACTTTTGCATTCCAGTCTCCTATAATGAAAAGGAAATCTTTTTCGGGTGTTAGTTCTAAAAGGTCTTGTAGGTCTTCATAGAACGGTTCAACCTCAGCTTCTTCAGCGTTACTGGTTGGGGCATAGACTTGGATTACAATGATATTGAATGGTTTGCCTTGGAAATGAACAGAGATCATTCTGTCATTTTTGAGATTGTATCCAAGTACTGCATTTCAGACTCTTGTTGACCATGATGATTATTCCATTTCTTCTAAGGGATTCCTGCCTGCAGTAGTAGATATAATGGTCATCTGAGTTAAATTCACCCATTCCAGTCCATTTTAGTTCACTGATTCCCAGAATGTCAACGTTCACTCTTGCCATCTGTTTGACTACTTCCAACTTGCCTTGATTCATGGACCTAACATTCTGGGTTCCTATGCAATATTGCTCTTTACAGCATCAGACTTTGCTTCTATCACCAGTCACATCCACAATTGGGTATTGTTTTTGCTTGGGCCCCATCCCTTCATTCTTTCTGGAGTTAGTTCTCCACTGATCTACAGTAGCATATTGGGCTCCTACCAACCTGGGGAGTTCCTCTTTCAGTATCCTATCATTTTGCCTTTTCATACTGTTCATGGGGTTCTCAAGGCAAGAATACTGAAGTGGTTTGCCATTCTCTTCTCCAGTGGGCCACATTCTGTCAGACCTCTCCACCATGACCCAGCCATCTTGGGTGGCCCCACACGGCATGGCTTAGTTTCACTGAGTTAGACAAGGCTGTGGTCCATGTGATTAGAATGACTAGTTTTCTGTGATTATGGCTTCAGTGTGTCTGCCCTCTGATGCCCTCTCACAATACCGACTGTCTTACTTGGGTTTCTCTTACGTTGGATGTGGGGTATCTCTTCATGGCTGCTCCAGCAAAGCACAGCTGCTGCTCCTTACCTTGGACGAGGGGTATCTCTTCACTGCCACCCCTCCTGACCTTGAATGTGGAATAGCTCCTCTTGGCCCTGCTGCACCCGTGAAGCCACCGCTCCTTGGAAGTGGGGTTGCTCCTCTCAGTCACTGCCCCTGGCCTCGGGCATGGGGTAGCTCCTCTTGGCTGCTCCTGTGCCGTCACAGCATGGCACTCTGCTCGCCACAGGTAATTTTTCTTCGTGTGGGTGCAGGCTCCCTAGCCATCCGAGGGGCTCCTCGAGTGTGCAGTCCGGGCGCAGTCACCTCAGCGACCTTCCCCAGAATCGGACTTCAAGCCGGCACCTGTGCAGCCTTCCACTGCATGGATGAGTGGGGCCTTAAAACCGAGACTTGGGATATTTGTTTGCCCTCAGTGGAAGCTGACAATTGGCAAGCCCCCAGTCCCACAGAGCCTCCCTTGCTGACAGAAATAGCTTGCCCATCTGTGTCTGGGATGCTGGTGTTCTGTCCTTTGAGGACTGTGTCATCACCTCACCTGGTGCCAATGCCTTGCAAGGGGACACCAATTGTCCTCCAGACCCTCTGCCACCATGTCCTGTTGCCACGAGACCCATAGTGAAGTGAGTGAAGTCAAAGTCGCTCAGTCATGTCTGACTCTGCGACCCCATGGACTATATTGTCCATGGAATTCTCCAGGCCAGAATACTGGAGTGGGTAGCCTTTCCCTTCTCCCGGGGATCTTCCCAGCCCAGGGATCAAACCCAGGTCTCCCGCATTGCAGGCATATTACCAGCTGAGCCACAAGGGAAGCCCTTTGACCCCTAGTGGGGTCCGATTACTGCATGACCCAGGGGACAGGGATACAGTAAGGGGTGGGGGCATCCTTCATCTCTGCACCTCTCCACTACACTCCTCCCTTCTTGCTTGAATGGCCTGCAAGTTTTCTGTTTGTTCTTCTCAGTAAGTAGGGAACCCTGTAGGGATCATTTCAGGATTACTGGGTGTCAGGCACCCCGTTTCAAATCCTGCGCATGGCCCAGCAAGGTATTGTGCCACAGTAGGGAGATAGAATGTACCTGTCTTCCTCTCTGGTGGCTGGTAAAGCTGTCCTTGGGGAGGCATGTCTGTAGATGGGCGTGCTCCGACTGGAGGACTCCGCTCCCAGACCCCAACTCTCCATGTCGCATCACTTTCTCTGTCCTTTTATGTCCGGGAGGGCTTGTGCTGCACACCTTTGCCACCAGCCTTTTGTGCACCTTCATGCATATCTGCCACCACGCCCCCGCCCCACCCGTCCACCCCTACCTCAGCCAACCTCAGCTTCCTCTTCTCTCGGGCCATACCTCTTGCTCTCTGCTAGCCATCAGCTCTCGGTTGGGAGCACTGCCCTTATTCGGCTTGCTTCTGGGGACCCAGGCCACCGCAAGCCTATCTCTGCTTCGGGGGCCGAGGCGGCAGCTTCATGCCATCAGATTCACCCCTTTCAGGGCGGCCCCACCTCCTAGGGCGGTGCATGTGATGCTGATTGGCTAAGGCTCAGTGAGTGACCGGACAAAACCCAATGACGTGGCCTGGGCTGCGTGGATTGGCCGACCCCAGGCAGGGGGCTGCAAGGTGTGCGGAGAGCCGGCGGGGCGGGTGGGGTGCAGGCCTTCGCCAGGCAGTGGCCAAATGGTGGGTAGGTACAGGCGGGTCGGAGGTGGGGGAGGTTCGAGCAGCCAAGGCTGCCAAGGAGAGGTTGGCCAGAGAGGGAGAAGGCGGGGCCGATTCCCTGCCGTGCCCTGGGCGATTCCAGTGAGGCTGTAAAGTGGCTGGGGCGTGCATGCGTGCGTACGGAGTCTGGAAGGCACTGCTGAGGAGTACAAACGCGCCACAAGCTAAGGTGGGGACATTTATATGGCATTTCTAAAATCCTGGCCACAGCCCTATGGGAGAAGCTGTCCCCACCCTCAGCACTGTCATCCCCTTTGACAAATGAAACTGAGGTCAAAACGGGTGACTAACTCACCTTTACCTACACGAGTATGCAACCTGCAGATTAGAATCATGCGGCAAGGTCACCCGAGTCTGTGGCTTCAGATCAAGGGACATTCAGACACTTAAGCACCTAGACCAGTTGACAGCATTCCTGTCCCCTTTAACCTCAGCTACTCTGCACCCTGGAGGTATAGCTGGGCCACTCCCATCCCTACATGATCATCTCCTCCCAGCCTCTATTCCTAACGTCAGCTCTACTGTTCTTGCCCAACACCTGTGGGGGCCTGAACTCAGGCTTTTGGAATGGAGTTTTTATCATGGATTGTATTTGGAACTCCATTTAGGCTTCAACAGTGCATTGCTGCACAGTATTTGCTGTGGACATCACCAAATCAGGCATTATACATTTAAATACAAGCTGATGTGGTGCATAGTGCATGGTCACACATCCTGGCTTATCTGTGTTCACAACAGCTTTACCTTAGAGTGCTTTAAAGATGTCATGGTATCATTATGGTCATTGTTTCATTCACCCCTCATGAATCTGCTTTAACCACACACACACACACATACACATTCAAAAGAGTAAACAGAATTATCACATGACCCAGCAACTCCTAGCTTTACATACACCCTATGTAAGTAAAACTATAATCCACAAACTTGAAAAGGAATGTTCGTAGCATTATTCACAATAGACAAAAAGTAAAAATCCAGATTTCTACAAACCAATGGACAAAACAGTCTATACAGAGGATGGACTATTATGTGGCCATAAAAAGAATGAAATTTTATAACATGCTCTAGTGTAGATGAACCTGAAATACATTATGCTAAGAAGCTAGGAGACAAAAAGGTCACATACTGTATGATGCCATTCATACAAACTGTCCAGAATATGTTAAATCCCTAGGAATAGTAAACACATGAGTGGTTACCAGGGGTTGGGACAGTGAATGGGGATGGACTACTCAGGGGTACAGTTCTCTCTGGAGTGATACAAATGTCCTAAAATGAACCACAGTGATGGTTACAGAACTCTTTGAGTATGCTAAGTACCACTAAATTGTATTGTTTCAATGGGTGAACTGCATGGAATGTGAGATGTCCAGTTAAGTGAGGTAAAATTTTGATTATTTGCATTTTATCAATTTTCTATATGACCCTGTAATCAACTTTTTATAGAAAAATGTCAACTATTTAATATTTACTTGGCTGCACCAGGACTTACTTGCAGCATTGCAGCATGTGGGCTCTAGCTCCCCAACCAGGGATTTAACCCAGGCCCTCTGCATTGGGAGTACAGTCTTAGCCATTGGACCATCAGGGAAGTCCCTGGTATTTTTAATAATTTTGTATTTTGATACATTTGATATACTATCAATTATATCAACTATTTTTAAAGTTTTTGAAGTTTTATGAAATAAGCACACTAACTATCATGCTAATTTTACAGGCCAGGGAACCAGCTTAGTGAGTTAAAAAGCCAGCAAAAGAAAGACTAGGCCCTGCAGATGACTCAGTGGCAGACTGGTTCTTCCATCTCTACCACACATTCTAGAACAAAAACCCCTTGATGACCAGTTAGTGAGAATGATAGAAATAAGGATCACGACATACCAGATACATCCAGCCAACTTTAGTTTTGAAGCTCTGGTCTATCTTTACCTGGTAGGTATTCTCTTGTATTCCAACATGGTTTAAATGCTCTGACCTAAAATAAGGAGTTGGCTCAGGGCTGGCTTTTCAGGATGCATATTGTCCTCTAGTGGTCTACCTCCTGCCCACTACCCTTTCCAGGGCTTGTTGGGGACATGGATATTTCTCCTGGTTTAAAGAACAGCTTCTTCCTTACTTAGGATTTTATCAAGGAGAAACAAAATCACACATACAAGACACAAACAGAGCCAAACAGCTAGCCAGTTCTTCATTGCTTTATTAACGTCAACTTTAGTATTGTCAGTAGATGAGTACAATTGAGCTAACAGTTTGGTTTTGTCACTGGGTAAATAAGACATCCCTGAGATCTGACCAGAGAGCACAGTGTGGAGGTCAGACCTAGTTGTGTCCTCTCTTCACAGAATAGTCACTTCAAACAGCACAAGACATCCTAAGAGCTTTCACTGCTGCTCCACAGCCTCTGCACTGGAGAGGAGGGATGAAGGCAAACACCAGAGGAAATTCCCCATCAACTGCAGTAACAGCACCTGGAAGGCTGCAGGTAGGATAGTAGCACCTGGCCTCATGCACGGGCCATCAGTGGGTAGCCTGGTGGTGGTATAATGCTGCCCAACTTGGGCGACTGCAGTCTACAATTCAATTCACTTTTTTTTTTTAACTTATGAGGAAAATGCACACATTTAAGAAACAGTTACCTTATGTTGGTCTCTACCCCAGTTATCTCTAGTCTCATCAGAAAACTTGCTATCAGGTGGTTGTTTTGTTAGCTATTCTGTCACTTCAAACTTTATCTTATAATCCACTTTAATGATTCAAAGGTAAGAGTTATACATGTATACATAGTTACAGCTTAACAAGAAAGCAGTTAACTTGCATTGTTTTTAAAAAGAATAAAGCACAATAGCATAGATTTAAGTGATCATTTGGCAACAAGCATAAACGTAAGGTAAGGTAAATAAGTCAGTCTCTTGGTCAAAGCCAACAGCTAAGCTATTTCATTAAAATTCGTTCCACAGCCAATATGATGTGTTTGGAACTGATTCCAAACATATCCAGCAGGTTACTGGGCTTCCCGCTTCGAGGGATCCCTGACACTGCCAGCTGATGGACCACGATGTCAGGCTCCATGGAGACGGCTGCACAGACGGCCTCCCCGATACCACCTGGAGAAGCAAGGGATATTAGGGTCTATTCTGGAAGCAGTTAGCCTCAAAACCCCATCACGTAGAGACCTTTGAATGCGTGGTTCCCAAGGAGAAATGTTTCTCACTAGGCACTGATTTATAAACAACTGTTCCCTAACTGGCCAGAACAGTTCTCATTCAAAAGTGCAAGTCTTAAAATTGCTCCCAGCCCCACTTATGGCAGGGGTTATCTCCACTGAGGCTCCATGGATGCAAGGCTCCCTGGAGCTCAGATTCTCAAACCTGTCAGGAGCCCAAGAATTAGCTGCTGACTTCCAGAAAGGCCGGCATGTAAGGCTGGCTTGGGGGTGGTGCCCAGGCAGTAGGCTGGTATGAGTCCTTGACATCAATGAGACACTTTACCTACTGCCAAGAGTGGTCTCTGCCTCAGCTGTTGGCACCACAGGGTGGTTTATGGGGCTCACCTGCTTTCCTCTGGGAGCTGGGAAGTTTGGCATGTGCCTGGCAGCCATCAGCCCTCAATAATACTCATGGCAATGAGTCTGGAGTGGGTTCCCTAGGTCTCCAGGGGGGCATCTGTTGCTGCTGATTAAGGGAACATGCTGGGGGCCCCCAAAGGAGGGAGGGGGGGAGGGAGGGGGCAGGGAGGGAACCAAAGGTGTGGAGGTCTTCACCCCTGACCCGTGTCTTCTGCCCTTGGGGGTCCTGGTGTGTGCCCTTTCCTTGGAGAGTGCTTCCCTGCAGACCACGGGCTTGCTCTGGAGCCCCTGACATACGAACACATGAAGCTCCCCACTCACTCCTCTGCCCTACCTGACCTTCCCAGGCTGAACACTGCCCAGCCCCCTCTCCCTGGTCACACTTTTTGCATTTGCTGTGTTCTCTGCTTGCAAGGTACTGTCTGCATTTTTTGCAGGGGGCAAACTATGAATCAGTCATACACAAGAGCAACTGTGAAGCTTCTTATGATCCCTCCTGCCATAATGCCAAGTTAGACATTCCTCTGTACTGCCACTGAGCCACCCAAGGACCAGGCAGGGCACATTGTGCTGAGTAAACACCAACGTGGATGGACATGGGACCTCCCTTAGCCAGTATAGATGGGCAAGAGACCCTACATCCACAGCCTTGCAAAGAGCAAGTAATACAGGGTGAGTGGTCGGCTGGAGGGACTGCCCATGGTCATGGCATACTTCTGGTCAAGGAAAACAAAACATGTTCCACCAAAGCAGACTTTCAAAATGGTCCCCCCCTAAGGCTTGCACACACCTTCTGGGTAGTGATCCTCCACTGTGATAATTTGGCCACCTGCGGCTTTTGCATTGGAGATGATGGTGGCAGCATCCAGAGGTTTAACAGTAAACAGGTCAATGACACGGACAGAAATATCTGGAAAACAGCAATAACCAGCTTAGTGTATCAAGCAGACTTAGACTAAAAAGATGCATTGGGGCAGACAGGCAGCCCAACCTCTTCCAGCCCGAACTTCAGTGTTCAACAACCCCCAACTGACCTTGCTTGGAAAGATCAGCAGCAGCAGCTAAGGCTTCGTGCAAAGTAATTCCAGCTCCGACAACCATAATCTTGTCATTCACACTTTGACGGATGACCTGGTGTTGCACCCACAAAACAAAAATGCTGCCCTTACTACACAGAATGTGTCTCAAAGTAGAGAACAGTTTACTCTCCCGAGCCTACCAATTTCAGTGCTTCATAGATCACTATACGAAAGCCTGAGTCAGCACACTGACCAAAAAGGACTGCTCTCTTTAATAAGCCCCACTTCATGTTTATTTAACAAATTTGTCTACCTTTCCTCATGATTTACAATGCCAAATCACTAAGTTCTTTTACAGTATGTATGCAAAATGACCCTTTACCAAAGCAGGTGGATTTCCAACTGGAATGTGAAAGGCAGAAGGCCAGAAGCAAATTCAACAGCCCGTCTGCTCTAGTGTGGACTCACCCCCACCAAGGGATCTGAAAAGGCACCACCTCTGGACTACTTAGACCTCTTTCTGGAGGTATCCATGCAGATTGGACTCTGATGATGAACATGCTAATGAGGGCTATTTGAGAGCATCTTGGGGTGATCTGTGCCAAGAACCCTGCATACCCTGTGACACCCATGCATTAGTGGGCCCATTCTGTGACTGAGGAAAGCAAACTTGAGAACAGGAGGAACTCGCCCAGGGCAGGGTTGAGACCAACAGCCAGACCCGTATGAATTCAAAGCCCATGTTCCCAACCATTTGCTAGTCTGTAAGCAGATAGGGTTCTCTGCTCTGTTTTTCATTGGTTTGTTTCTTTCAAAGTCACCCAACCAAAGGCATCTAGAATTAGTCTGCATTGCATTCCTCTCTATAGGTTTCCCTGTAGCATAAGCACCACTGCTGACTAGATATTTAGGGCTTCAAACCACTTGCCCCATCCTTTAAGAATGTCCTAGCCTTTGTATATGTAAATATATGTATATGTAAATATACACACACACCCCTATATGCCACTTTGCAAACCCAGCCTTGAATTATTCATGCCATGCATATCATCACACATAATTTAACTCACATCAGGAAATTTACTTCATTTTGTCAGGATAGGACAAACATCACGGGGAAAAAAAGACAAGAGAGATGTGAAAACTCTGAAAACCACACGACTGTCATCGAGACACCCTCCCTGCCACCCCCCAGAGGCAAACAGATGGCCTTGAGTGGGAGTCCATGGAACAACAGCACCTGTTCTTCACACTGAAGTGAATAGTTCAGCTTTTCCGTTCAGTGAAATGAAACTATGGGGGCTAGGAACTGTTCTGAATATACCTGCTCTCCTGTGGCATTAAAGCTATTCAGGGCTCATTTATTCATTCTGAGCACTATCACTGTGAATTCTGGTGCAACCTAGTCCTTATCAATCAAGTTGGAAGTCATGTATTGCTCCTTTAAGAGTGACTATCATTCTTTTACATACTTAAGAAGAGTATTCTAAAAGGCTTATAAGATAAAAGGCAGGACATAAAACAGTCCTACACAGCATGATCTCAACTAAGATATACACCTAGAAAAAGTCAGGAAAAAAAACATGCCCAAACGTCTGTAAGGCCTGCCCTCTAGGTGGTGGACAATCATGTATTTTCTCCACAGATGCTATTGGCTTTCTGCACGCACAACTCCAAAAGGCAGGCCCACAGACAGCAGGTTGCTGACTGGGCTTGATACTCACCCTTCTTTGTCCCTCATCTTCAAAATATGGCTGCTAACTATCTGTGCTCCCAAGGCTTTCTCAAGGAGACAGGAGATAGGAAGCACCCAGCAGGCCGGAAGGTGTGGCCACATCCCACAAAAACCAACCTCCGGGCCACACAATGGCCAGAGGCAAGATGGTTCATGTTTGTTATATTCCTGGCCTCCGATGGGCAAAACAAGAACCTAACAGATCTACTACTCATTTGAAATGGGTTCTATTATTTTTAGCTTGATGCTGTCTGTGGTAACATACAGCCAAGCAACTCAAGAGTCTTCAAGTTATTTATCTTTAAGGGTTCAACAGAGACTCCTTTCACAAAGGAGAAAAGTTAAGTTCAGGCTGACATTGGCAGAATATTACTTTCTGAAGAAAAGCAGGGAAATATGATTTTTAAAAAATTAGAACAAAGGAAGAATGAAGCCTCAACTGTTGGGGCCCCTAACTCTGGCTGTAAAGAACAGTGCTCCCAACACAAACTAATACTGGAAGATACAGGAGAACTTAAGGCCTTACCTTGGCCTGTCCAATCTCAAAGCTTTCTTGTGGGGTGTAAATAATTGCAGTTTCTGGCCGACTGGTTCGAATGTAGCACATCCCCTAGGGTGTAAATGAATACCAGAGCCACAGTTTAGAAAATAAAACTAAAATTCCAACTAATAAACCTTAAAAGGAAGCTGGGAAGGACTGAATAATTTTTAGTACGAAAAACACAATGTGCATTTTGGAGCGAGGGATAACCATCTCTAACCACTGCCAACAGGTCAGGTGTTACTGATCAGGAGGCAAAAGCCTGTGAGGGAAGCTGCTGGATGCCCAGTGACAAGCTCTCCATGCTATCATGCTCACCCCTTTGGGAAAGCTTCCTCAGATACACACCGATCTGTCTCAACTGAATGTAAACTCGGGGCATGAGCACTTACCTTGAATAGAAACCCTAAAACATAATGGTAAGCAATTTTTGTCACAACAGTATGTAATACTTCATTCTTAGAAATACCTTAGATACCAGAACATAAAACTACTCGTCTTCCAATGAGAAGATGTCAATTCTTTTCATCATCATCACCTTGAACATATAAATAGAACTATAAACACTCAAATATCTATAGAGTTTTTGTTAATTTGTGTGCATGCATGCTAAGTCATGCTGAACTCTGTGACCCCATGGAATGTGTAGCCCACCAGGCTCCTCTGTCTATGGGGCTTCCCAGGTGGGACTAGTGGTAAAGAATCCGCCTCCCAGTGCAGGAGACCTAAGAGACCCAGGTTCAATTCCTGGATTGGGAAGATCTGTGCCACCTGAGAACCAGACAGTTGATTTACATACATATTCAAATCATACATGATAAACTAATACCTTAATTCAGAAACACTGCTTCCCTTTGTTCATTTACACGCCATGAACCACTTCTGTTCAGTACATTTTTAGGAGGTAAAATTTACTTAAGTGGAGCACACCCTGAATTCTGACAAGTTATACACCATGTATCTGTCTCCTCAGTCTGGAGAGCATTTGTACTTGCCCAGAAAGTTCCCTCATGCCTCTCCCCCACCAAATAAGCAACCTCTATTCTGATGTTTCTTTTGAACTTTCCACAAATAAGATACTGCAGCACACATGAGCTTGTGCTATACGTGCAGACATAAAATAATGTCCAGGATACACCAAGTAGGAAAGTACAGAACCATGTGTGAGTTCACTTAGGTTAAAAATAAAAAAAAAAAAAGTCAAAGAAACTCATGTGTCACACACGTTGGAAATGCCAGGAATGGAGCCTGCATGTTGCATGACCCATTTCAACTGTGCACAGGGTTGTGTGCAGGGCTAGGGGGTGACAGTGGTGAGGTGAGTCCAGTGACTACTAGCTGGAGAGTTTGCAAAGGTAAAGATTCTCTTCCCTAAACTTTCCTGCAGCTCCAAGGTTCTGTGTCTCCTGCACTGCAGAAGATTCTTTAACCGCTGAGCCATCAGGGAAGCCCCTGCAGCTGGGTTCTGGACAGGAGCCAGGTTGTGTCCAACTGATGCCTCTAGGTGAGACTTCAGGAGGGGCAGGCAGGGCAGAAGTCAGACTCTTACCTTTCTAAGCAGTTTTTTAGGAGGGTGGGCCAGGGCTGGGGAGTCTAGGGTTCATCTGAAGTTGCAGCTGACAACTCTCCAGCTTTCTGGCTATCACAAGGTGGCAGTCACAAAGGCTGTGTCTAACACCCACATCTGGTGGCTTGTCACTGGAGCCCACTCCCATGGCTCTGCCAAGGACTCCCAGTCCCAGAGCCCCCAGTTTCCTCCTCTTCTTGACCTAAGTCCCACCCCATACAGTTTGCTGGGAGTTTGACCTTGTTCTGCACTGTTTTTTGTTTTTTTTTAACAATGCAAATATGTTCATGTTCTACATGCTTCCATTACCCTTTTGGGGTAATGGCGCTATCTTTAAAGGGAACCCTACAGGACTTCCCTGGTGGTCCAGTGGTTAAGAATTCGCCTGCCAGTGTAGGGGACACAGGTTAGATCCCTGGACCAGGAGGATCCCACATGCTGCAGAGAGACTAAGCCCATGCGCCGCAACTACTGAAGCCCGTGTGCACCCTAGAGCCCATGCTCTGCATCAAGAGAAGCCATCACAATGAAAAGCCTGCGCACCACAACTAGAAAGTAGGCCCCACTTGCCACAACTACAGTAAGCCTGTGCAGCAACAAAGACCCAGTGCAGCCAAAAAAGCCTACAAATTACGTGTGTGTGTGTCGCTCAGTTGTGTCCAACTTTTGCAACCTCATGGACTGTAGCCCACCAGGCTCCTCCGTCCATGGGATTCTCCAGGCAAGAATACTGGGGTGGGTTTCCATTTCCTTCTCCAAGGGATCTTCCTGACCTAGGGATCGAACCCAGGTCTCCTGCATTGCAGGCAGACGCTTTAACCTCTAAGCCACCAAATTACCTGTAACAAATATCTATTATCTTTGTGATGAGAAAAGTAATATCAAACCATTAGTACCAACTAGCAGCAAAGCCCAGACACATTTTTTGTCTGTACCAGTGTTTTCTAAGAAATACCTTGGTATTGGCTGCCAAGAAAACAGCATGCTCTGTCGAGATGGCATCACTTGGATAGAAAATCGTGCAGTTTGGAATGGCTCGGAACATGGCTAGGTCCTCCAGGGCCATCTGGGAGGGGCCGTCTTCACCTGAGAAAGCAAAACCATAGCCCAACAAAGAGACCCCAGTAGGAGCCCGCCCTCCACTGGACGAGCGACTGTGCTGCCTGCCATGGGGGCACCATCCCAGCAGTCGCTACGAACACTGCAAGCAACATAGCAGAAGCCACTTCTTGGCCTCGAGCCTCACCAGCATCTGGCACTCAGTGTGACTGGTACTGCTGCCCTAGGTGACCCATGCTCTCTTCCGAGTACCAGGTCTCTGCCCCTGCCCTCTTCTCCAAGGAGGGTCCCTCCAGACTCTGTTGTTTCTTCTCTGCTCTTTTACCTTTTCCATCAAGAGATGAAAGTTTTCAGACTTGAGTGGTCTCTCATTTCTCATGGCCTTCAAAGTAGCTGAGCATTATAGAACATACCTTCAGGGTGCCCTGGGGGTACTGTTGAAACTCAGGGACTTCATGTAACCCAATGTACACCAGGGTGTCCGAGCTCTTCCAGTGTCACCATGGACACTGCCTGGCCTGGGACCACTGTCTCTCCAAAGAACTCCAGTTCTTCTGGGTTGGACTTAGGACTACTTTTCCACTTGGCTGACTTTAAAACTAACTTTGCACCCAGCCCCAGGAGAGGCCCCTGTGCAGGCCCTCCTCTCTTCCCTTGAATCTGGCCCACCCATAGTCTCCTTTGCCAGTCGAGCTCTCCCTGGAAGTCCCTGGGATAACACCCAGACATGCAGTTCCAGCCCTCCTGTCCAGGCTTCTGGCAGCAAGGGTCAGCTGTCAGTCACATCTACCTTGATGACCTGCCCTGCCACAGGCATGTCAGATGCCCCATCTTTCTAGAATCCCCATTGCTATCTTCCACAAACACAACTCCCAGATATTTCCTAGGCAAGAAACCTTTGGGCACTGGCGTTTTGCTTCTCATGCAGGTTGGGACTCCTCCTCCTGTCAGCGATGTTGACATCTTTGCTCAGGCTCTCATAGGTTCGTTCCATTTTCTATCCAGTGCTAATGCACACCTCCATCCTCCTCCTGGCTTTCCTGTTTCCCATCCACAGTTAATGCCCCGATGTTTGGCACCTTGAGGCTTCCCATTCTACCTGACCAGGCTGCTTATCCCAGGAGAGCCCTGGCAGGCTGTTTGTCACAACTCAGACTAAGGCGACCAAACAGCAGGAAAGAATTCTGTGATACCAGAGTGGCCCAATCACTACCTAGTATGTGGCTTGTCACAGAAGAGGCACTCAGGATGACTATTTCTCAATGACTGAAACAATGGGCACTTTACAGTAATACCAGGAGATGAGCTAAAAGTTACCCAGTTTCTGGAACTTCTAAAACACAATATGGCCCTTTTAAAAAAAAACAGGTTACAAATAACCAAACTAATATCACAGAACTCTATGTTGGGCAGTTCAACTGCTCACATGCTGATCTTTCTCTGTAAAGGAGGAGGACAATTAAGATGATGGCATTGAGAACTCGTACCTACGGACACCCCACAGTGGGACCCAATAAGATTGATGTTGGTTTGCGAGATGGCTCCCATCCGGATCTGATCAAAGGCTCGGGTCAAAAGGCAGCGAAGGTGCAAGCAAAAGCCACAGTGCGACCACGGGTGACACATCCCAGTGCCACACTCACCTGCATCACAAAGAAGGTGAATCAGAACACTCTTGGAGCCCACTTCCCCTCCTGTTTCCCAGTGTAGAGTGTATGCTTCTCAGGATCACCTATCCTTTGTACCCCCTCACCTCGCCACACCCCTCCTCCAGCCACCTACCTGGGAAAACTCCAAACCTGGCAAATTCACCGTGTCCCCTGAACACTGCAGAAACGAGAGGAACTGAAGTGCTGGCCCCATTTCTTCAAATCCAAGCTGGGGAACCTCAGGACACTCAAGGCTGCCCTGCAGTCTTTGTGGGTCTCCTTCCCACTCTCCTCGTCCCCTCCCTCTATCCTCTCTCCCCACTCTGCTGAATCTCATCCTTCTCCTGCTTTCTCAAGAGGCTCTCTGACCATGCAGTTGTCCCCTCCCTTCCCACGTCACCTCAGTTTCTCCCTCACTTTCCCCTTGCACTCCTGCTCCAGATCCTGCCCTTCTTCCATGTTCTCCTTCTGAGGAAAACCTTGCACTTTCTCATTTCCCACTTTCTGCACGTTCTCCTTCATCTGGGCCGCCATCCCCATGAGGGACCTGGAAGCTGCCAAATGCAAGAGGTCACCTGAGTTCCTTTGCACCACATCTGACCTCTGAGGTGCATCCAGCACTAGGGACTGCCTGCCTCACTGGATGTTGCTGCTTCCTCCCCGGCTGGATCTGCCAGGAGATGCACCTGGACTAAGGTGCACCTGGGGCTGAGTGCCACACTCCTCCTCATCTGCCCCCTTTACAGGGAACCAGCATGGGGTCCCATGGTGTCACTCTGATCTGCATGATGCTAAGGTCTCCTCTGTCTCTCTATTGCTCACCTCTCCTGCAAAGCCAGGCACACACACACTGGTGGCCTTCAAACTAGAAGATGAGTATCTTGGAGGTAAACAAAGACCTTTCAAAGGGTGCATGGCTGTGGCTGGTCTCAACATCAAGATCCTTGACTCCCATATCTGCCTGCTAGGGAAAGGGCCCGGGGCCTCCTTCCCACTATCTCCCTGATAATCACCTCCCAGCAACTAATTGCCAAAAGGTATACTCTCGCCCACCTTGGGTTGCTCCTTCAGTGGAGCAACATCCTGGAATGTAAGAGCTCCAGAAACAGAAAGAATAATTTGAAATAATCACAGCAGCCTTGAAAAACTACAAAGCTCAAAAGACTGGATAACAAATCCTTCTGTAAGTCAGGGTTTTCCAATTCTTCTAACAAAACTGAAAGAGAACCTAACTGAAGTGTCAATCCTTTACAAGTAATTTTCCACAAACAACTGGACATGAAAGATCACTGTGTGATTCATGGCTTATAGCTGGGACGGGATTCAAATGAACTGAATGACGTTGCTACAACAAAATTTTTACGCTTTCCAGCACCATATTTACTTGAATAAGGTTTTCTGGCACTTACATCATTTAAATACAAATAGATTTTGTTCTGAATCTTATCTCATTCTAGTTCTAATAAGTGTACTTAACTACTGCTACACAAGCTAAAAATTATAGCCATATCTCAATCCAGAAGAAAAAAATGGTAATGCTCTAAGGCCTGTGGATATAAGAAACAAATTTTAAAAGCCATCAATGTATATGCATAGTTTATTGCAGAATTATCAGTAAAAGGCTTTCATGAATAAGAAGTAGAATGGAAGTAAGAATTCAAGTACAAAAACATTTAATTTCTGACAAAAAGAGCCTTTGTGTAACTGGAGGATTTAAGTATTCGAGTGTCACAAACTACAATATATGGGAAGTTACATCCTCGGCATCAGTTAAATCTAGATACTAAGGATATATTTAGATGTGAACTTAAAAACTTAATGAAAAATTTAGATGTTAACTTAAAGCTTTTAGATCTACTTAGAAAAAGACATTCAGCAGTTTGGAAAGCAAACACATCTAGAGATAAATGATCTATCCTCTGACCTACCTGGTACCCCTACCCCCAGTCTAAGAGGTAGTCTAACCCCTCAGGGCTCAGGGAGGGCTCCTATGTCCCCCAAACCCATTCCTGCTCCAGTCTTGTCTGTTTCCCAGGTGCTCTGGCCTATGCCCTATTGCCAGCCTTGGTTCCACCTGGTCATCTACTGTGCATGAGTCTGCATCTCCCCAACCCCACAGCTACTGTCCTGGTCCAAGCTGTCATCTCCTGCCACTTCCCCATTTCCCTCAACAAGCTCTTCTCCCATACCAGAGTCTCAGGCCCTTCCTTCTGCTCCCTGAACAGCTCCAATCTGGGCATGCAGCAGAGCTAGCTGGGCGCTCTGCTGGGAATGCTGTCCCTGGATCTGCGTGTGATAGACTCCTTGTCACTTAAGTCTCAGTTTAAATGTCACCTCTTCTGAGAGCTTGCTCCTGATTGGTCCTAGTCATGCTCTCCCTGTAGCCACCAGTTTTATCTGGCAGCACAGGACACTATTCACTTGGTGGCTGCTTCCTTACTAGGTTTTTTTTTTTCAGTTGCTGGTTGAAAGAATCAATGCATAGGGAAGCAAACTTTTGAGGCTCAATCCAGAAAAATATGAGTTGTATTTTTTTTCCATCAAAATGGAAATAGGTTAATGAGACCCACTGAAAAATGCTCATATCCTTACAATTGCAGTGACCTGCTTTACTGAACAGAGGGGCTTAGATTCCAACACTGATAGGGCCAGGGAAGCACCATGAACAAAGGAGCAGGCCAGCAGGAGGCAGGGACATGGCGAGATGGCTGTGGATGCCCATCTAAAGAGGGCCCCTGCTTGACTCCAGCCAACTGGTGGCAGGAAGGAGGGAATGTTGTTCCAGTGTTGCCAGATCTTCCCATTCTTTAAGAAAAATCCAGAAATCAGGATTCCATATAAAAATTTCCTGACTTTAAAAAGCTGGCAACTAATTTAAAACATTTGTAAATACTATTTGGTCCAAACAAAATATCTCTGGTCATGTGAGGCCTGCTGGCTCACAGATTTCTGGCCAGTGCTGTTTCTGGCCTCTGTGATGTGAGGGTAAATGTGTGCTATCCTCTGCACTGGTGCAGAACTTTAGAAGTCAAGGCATTTACTTGCATGAACACTGAAATATCTAGGATATATTAGGCCCCATACTACAAGGTGGAGAGACAAACCACAATCCCTTGAGGTTCTGCACCTACTGGCCACAGCCAGGCAATCCTACAACATCCCAGGGGCCACCTAGAGCTACTAGGGAGCTAGGCATTCTTCAGACTAGGAGCCCTGAGATCAGATGGCTGCAGCCCGCAGACTCTCTGGAGAAAGTGTGGGGCCATCTAACCATGCCTGTCCCATCCTGGAAGCCACCCCTCACACTCTTCCTGACTGCTCTCTACTTGTTTCCCCTGAGACTTTTTCCCTCCACTTCCTTTGCCTTTGTAAGTGGAAAGAAAAACTGTAAGGGGGGCAGGCCTCCTCGAGTGGGTCACCATTTGTCAATGAGATGACTCAAAGTGATGTTCCGCACACATACCATGTTTTGTTCAGCAATAAAACACTCAATGAAGCGCTCAGGGTGTTCTCTCTTGAATATGTCAGAGAAGGTGGAGTTCTTGGTATCACCATCGAGCACAATAACTCTGTCATTTGCATGGCCCAGCTTGGCCAGAGCCAAACCACATGCTTTCCGAGTAGCTATCTGAAAGTCAACAGGAGAGTTTCTTAGAATGCATTTAGAAGGAAGGTGAAATTTGGTAGAATTATGAATTGTCATCTTCCTTAATGAAGAAAGCAAATTTGTAATTCACCAATAATCTCCTTTAGGGTAATAAAAAAGGACTGCTGGGACTTCCCTGGTGGTCAAGTGGTTAAAACTCTGTGCTCCCAATGCAAGGGCACAGGTTCAAGCCCTGATGGGAACTAAGATCCCACATGCCACACATGCGACCAAAAGGGAAAAAAATCCAAAACAACAGGATTGCTAGCCAATCTTACATCCATACTTTGCTCACCTGAGTATCAATTTCCCCAAAATAAATTTATTCTTGTCTCATTCTTATAGTTGATTAAAAACTTAAATTTCCCAACATGCAAATGCCTCTATGACTTATTTTAATTAAAAAGCTGGTAACAGGGGCTTCCCTCGTGTTCCAGTGGTTGAGAATCTGCCCTGTAATGCAGGGGACACTGGCTCAATCCCTACTCCCAGGAGATTCCACAGCTGTGCAACAACTGAGCCCATGCACTACTACTGAAGCCCACGTACCCAAGAGCCCATGCTCTGCAACTAGATAAGTCACAGGGTGAGAAGCTGCACAACACAACTAGAGAGTAGTCCCTGCTCTCCACACTAGAGAAAGGCCATGTGTAATGAAGATACAGCACAGACAAAAATAAGTATTTTTAAAAATGATAATACTCACTGTAAATATTAAAATGGAGAACTTTGGAATCATTATACAAACACTAAATAATTCCATTAGCATACTGTATGAGACTAGACAGAACCCATGGATTAATCTGGGGGAAAACTGACATCTTTACTATATTTTTTCTGTTTAAAACCCCCCAGATTTGATATTCCCTAAGAGTTATACATAGAATTACAATTATGACCCAGCAACTCTACTCCTAGGTAATTACCCAAGAGAAAAATACAAATACACAAAAAGCTGTACACTAATGTTCATTGCAGCATTATTCACAATAGCCAAAAGGTAGAAATAACCCAAATATGCAGCAACAGATGAATGGATAAATAGCAGACTCATAAAGTTTATGTATTAGATGATCTCATTTATATGAAATGTCTGGAATAGGCAAATCCACAAACACAGAAAGTAAATTAGAAGTTACCAGGGGCTGGGTGGGAATGGAGAGGAATGTTTGTGAATACAGTGTTTCTCTATGGGATGACTGAAATGCTTTAAGATTCAGTGTGGTAACAGCTGCACAACTCTGTCATATGCTAAAAACCATTGGATTGTACACTTCAAATGGGTATATTGTAGAGAAAATTTTACCTCAATAAAGCTGTTATCAAAAAAAAAAATTTGCCTTTTCATTTATCTTTGTTCATTCATCTAAACACTCTTAAAAATATTTTTTTAAAACAGGCAATTCACATAGATGAGTACAAAAGTCAAGTTATGAAAGGATATTGAATGAAGAGGCCATCTTCCTCCTGCTCTCCCAGTTCCTCTCTCCAGAGGTAAGGGAAATGATAGGGTTGTGAAGTATCCTTTTGAGAATGGTCTACTCACAGAGCATCTCATGCATACAAGGCATGTGAACTTTTAAAGCTATAGTTTTATAAGTATCTTAATATAGACCGTATGCATTTTAGTTATTTTACTTTTATTGCTATTGTAAAAGGAATAATCTCTCAACTGTATTAATATGAGAAAACAATCAATCCTGATATATTAGTTTAGCTACAAGTTCTCTTTCTGGACTCTTATTTCTAACATATTTTATTTCTTTTCTTACTCATTCTGATTTCGATTCTCTTTTGAGTTTCCCAGACATACAACTCTACCATCTGCAAATAGGCTTGCCTTCTCATTGTTAGGATGGAGTCTTTTATTGTGAATGACCACAATTTCTCCTCTCTTAATATTGGTGAATGATTTGCATTACTAATTTGAATTTCACTGATTCTGATACTTCTTTTAAGGCACTAAAGAAGTTGAGGCTGGTGAATGTCTTATTTCAGTTCCATTAGTTCAGTTCAGTCACTCAGTTGTGTCCAACTCTTTGCAATGTCTTATTTAGAATTTTTAAATCAATATTTCTAAGTGAGGCTGGCCTGTAGTTTCTTCCTTTGGGCTAGCTTTATAGCATTTTGGCTTCATAAATGACCTTCTCCATATTCAAGAAGGTTTGAAATAGCAGAGGAATTAATCTATCCCTTGAAGTTTAAAATTAAGTCACTCTTGTAAGTAAATGAGCCTGGCACTTTGGAGGTATAATTCCTAGACAGTTTTCTCAAATTTTCCTAATGGCTGCTGATCTCCTTAAGTGTTTTTTAAAATTTTTATTTTTGGCCACACTGTGCAGAATGCATCATCTTAGTTCCCTGACTAGGAATCAAATCCACGGTTGCTGCATTGGGAGCGTGGTCTTAACCACTGGATTGCCAGGGAAGTCCCTGACCTACTTAAGCATTTTGTCTATTTTTACTTAACTTTGGTATTTTATGTACTCCTTAAGAAGGTCCATTTTTAAAATAGATTTTCAAACCAATTAACATAGTTTTCTCAAAATTCTCTGAATGTTCTCTCGATTTGTGTTTATCTCTAGTGACTAATTTTATTCATTTATAGTTTTCATCTCTTTAAGTAGACTAGATAACGGCTTGTCTACTGTTTAATAGTAATTCAGAGAGCCAACTCCTAGATTTGTGTATTAATGTGACTTCTTGTTCTTTAATTTACTAACTTTTTAATTAATTGGCCTGTGTCCTTAATTTCTCCTATTAATAAAATATATACACTTCAAACAAAAAGTTCCAATAATCTCACATACTTTCTAGACATAAACACTTCACCATAATCAATGCTGGAATCAACATTCATTTTATTCTGCACACTTGCATGGATATTTCTGTAGGATAAATACCTGTGAGTTGCACTTCTACTTTGAAGGGTGTGAACAGTTGGTGTTAACACATATTACCAAAGTACCTTCTGTTAATATGTGCTTTTTATTAATAGCTTTCTTCTGCTTTTAAATTTGCTTTCTAATTTCTCAAAGTCAATTCATTTATTTTTAATCCATATTACCAGGCTAAGAAAACATAAGTAACACTCAAAATGTCCCCAAATAAATAAGGAAAACAAACAAGGGTCAGAAAAATTTCCTTCCTCCCAGGCTCACCACCTTGTTTCCTTAGGTTGTGAAGAGGCTGCCTATTTTGGATCTGCTGTAATATACCAGAAGGCAGGAGACAAAAATCATGATAAAAACAGAAAGGGTTAATCAGGGTTTCATGCCTAATTTTTTTCCTTTTTGAAGAACTGGCCTTTGGTGAACTGGTGCTCTTCCTTGTGTAAACCATGGATTAAGCCCAAAACATCAATTCAGCTAGGCCCCTGTCCTTCAAGTTTACATAGAATCATGGAGTTTCATGCACAATGGTCTGCCAGATTACAGACTGAATTTAGGAAGCAAGCAAAAGCTGCATAGCACTGGATGCAAGTAAGTAGTGACTGACTGGTAAGAAAGTTCAGACTCAAGTTAAGTTTGAAATCAAAGAATAAATATCAAAATAGTTAAAAGACAAGGTAAATCCATCTTTGTTGCTTATAACCTTTAGCTAAATGTCACACCACCTAAGAACTGGTTTATTTAGGGAAATCAGAGTAAACAAGAGTCATCCGTATTTAGCAAAAGCAGAGAAAAACAGTTTGCCTACCATATCACCGACTTCATAATCAGGTGGAGAGGTCATTTCTATATCTGAGATGTTGATTTGAGGCGAGTCTTCAACAGGGGCCTTTGGTTCAAGACTCCTGTTGGTCTCTATCTGGCTCTCAATTAGTTTGATAATTGCATCTGCTCTTTCTTTTGGCATTGGCTTTCCATGCCAATTTTCTGCATCTTCAACACCTGTAACCCAGTGGATAAAAGACATTTATTCTGTAACTCACGAGCCCCTGTTCAGTCATCTGAAAGACATTTGGAAAGGAAAGATGTCAGCCACAGAGTAAAAAGCTGGCACGGGGGCCTGACATGGTACTGCGGTGGCAGGACACAGCCTGGACAAAGGCTGAGAGGCTCTTAAGGGGGCCACTGGCCAATGTGCTGGTAAATGGAGGGAATGGTGAGAGAGACGAGCCTGGAGACAGGCAGGGAGGATCCTGTGGGTACAAAGAATTTGAGTTTTGCCCAAAGCAAAATGGGAAACTCCTGAGGGTTTGGAAGTGGGGGACGTATCTGATCAGATCCTTGTAGAAAGATCACCAAGGCAGGCATATGGGGATTGGCTTGAGGAGTCTGAAGTGAGGGAGAGAAGACCAGGCTTGGGCAAGAGAGGAGTGAACAGACTTGAGACATACGTTAGGAGCAGAATCAATCAGAATGGATGACAGAGTGGGTGTGTGTGTGTGTGGGGGGGTACATAAAGGAGAGGTGGAGGCAAAGAAATACCCAGGTTTCTTACAGGAGCAAATTGGGCAAGTTGTCATTTATTGAACTGAGTGTATCAGAAGACTATTTTAAGGAGAAGTCAAAAAATAGTTTTCTTCTAAAATGTTAATATTAAGAACACACCAGAAATCACTTCCACTGCAACTATTTATACTGGAGATGAACAACTTTAGTTGTCTGCTTTGAAATCTGCAAGAAGTTATGACTTTCTAGCCCCCTCTCCCCTGACCGTCAGTTCCACAGCTGCATAGTGGCCTGTGTGTCCTCCCAGGTGGTGTGGACACAGGCCATCGCATGCATGTGCATACATTCCTGTTTACGTATCTACTCACATACCCTCTCTCACTCTGCATGCCCCGTGGAGATGGTTCCCTGCTGGTCCGATAACTGATGGACTACCCTCCCAGCTGCTCCCTGGTGCTCACTTGCTGGGTGTCTGGGTTTCCCCTCCCCAGCCCTGACCAGATCTGCTATTTACAACCATCAAGGAGAGTGAGAGCATCTGGCACATGTCAGAAGCGTAATCACTGTACATGAAGTCAGCTGTCTGTCTGCTCAGCGAGCCTCAGCCTCCTTCTGCCTCATGTGCTGTGCAGGGGCTGACAACCCTAAGCATAAAAGCAACACTTCCTTACTTGGAACGCCCCCGGCCCTTGAAGGTCTTGGCAACCACAGCTGTGGGCTTGTTCTTCATTTGAGCTGCCTGCCAGAACACCTGGCACAGTGCCTCCACATCACGGCCATCCACCACCAAAGTATTCCACCTGTCAACAGAAGTAGCAGCCAGGTTACAAGGCGAAGGGGGAAGGAGCAGAAAGAAGGTGACACCAAATAGGACAATTACCCAAAGGCTTCACAGCGCTTCTGATAGACATCTATGGAGTGCTCGAGAGGCAAAGTGGTGCTGTGGGTCAGGCGATTCACATCAAAGATGGCCACAAGATTGTCCAGACTGTAGTGGGACGCAAACGCCAGGGCCTCCCAGACGGAGCCTTCGGAGGACTCGCCATCTCCCACGAGGCAGAACACTCGGTAGCTGGGGCAAGTCAAGAGAGGTTAGGACCCTGCCTGGGGATCTTCTGGGCCATTCGAACAAGTACATTTCACAGAGAGAAACGGAGGAAGAGAATGAAGCAGGTGCTTCAGATCAGCAAGTTCCTATGAGACAATTTCCCTTGTCAAAGCTTCCCAAACTCAACAGCTGAGGAATCGCAGCTTTAAAAGCTTGGGCTTCATGAGATGGGCTGTACCTTTGGCTAGTTCTCTCATTCTAGCTGCAAACACTATTTCTAGGTTCTTCTTCCACTTCTCTGGGTCCAATAAGCAAGAGAGGATGGAGAGAAGGCCCTTAAACACCCAAACATTCATATATACAGTTTCTTGGTAAGCTTCTTTTTAAAGTACATCTATCTTCTATTCCTGATCTTACAAATTTATTTACAATAACCATAACAATCAAAACATTCTACTTCAGGAGCATATGTTGTTGTAAATATTAAACTCCTCTGCAGCAAAAACATGAAATGTTTATACCAATAAAATATAATGCATACCCCAGGCTGTAAGTGAACTTTTAAAAAAGTGATTAACCACATAACAGGGAATAATAGAGGCAAAAGGAGAGATGAAAAAGGTCAACAGTCTTATGGGAAAAGGAGCAGGGCAACTGTCCCAGCAGTGGAGAAAACACACCATGGAGTGTATGGTCTAGTCTCATGGTTCCCCCAGGGCACCTGAGTCTGTGACCCCTCAGTCCCAGGTTCCAGCCCAGGTGGCCCCTCTGGAAGCACTTTATTGTGCTTTCTCCCCTGCTGGTGCAGAAAAATGCTGTAAGTGAAATTTTTAAAGAGTGACTTGCCACACAACAGGGACATGCCACTTTGCTGCTCTATATCAGCAGCACCCAGACACACACCCTTATAATAAAGGCGTGAATCTGTCTTTTGGAAGGTGGAACCATTCCAAAAGAGAGCTTTGACTATTAACATATAGGGGTCCCAAATGGAAAGGCGAACACACCATCTGTTCACTCTATAGTGAAGCTCACTGAGAGATGGGAAACAGGAAGATATCTATCTTGGTAAAGACTTGAATCCTAACAAACTAGTTTCTATACTGCAGGCAGCACTTAGAACCCGACCAGAGATGCCAGAACAGTTTCCTGAAATAGGATTTCTTTTTATTGCTTGAATACTTGGTGACCTGGACTTTTAAATCACTGTATTCCCAAACTGAAAGAAAGTGAAAGTGAAGTCGCTCAGTCATGTCCAACTCTTCGCGACCCCATGGACGTAGCCTACAAGGCTTCTACGTCCATGGGATTCTCCAGGCAAGAATACTGGAGTGGGTTACCATTTCCTTCTCCAGGGGATCTTCCCGACCCAGGGATCGAACCCAGGTCTCCCACATTGGAGGCAGACGCTTTAACCTCTGAGCCACCAGCAAGTGGGAGATTCCCAAACTAATAAATGATAAACAAAGCTGAAGTGCCAGGGGTGGGGTAGTTGGAGAGTTAAATGGTTTCTGAGTAAGTGTCTTACCTGGCCTTGTCAAAGTACTTGCCAGTATACGCCATCCCACATGCAGCCCCCCAGTCCTTGTCCCAGCCATCCAGTTGCCACATCAACAAATGAGAGTCTCTGCAGAAGGGACCAAATGAACCTAGGTTAGGTGCACCTGCAGGGCACAAGTATCAGACCAACTTTCTAGGGTCAGGCACCAAACAAAGGTTACTCTTCACAGCAGCCCCTCCCACCCTGCAAGGGAATTACTCTTCCCCACACCCACACCCACCCCATGTCTCAGATCAACATTACAAAGACAAGGAAATCACAGGGAATCTATGCAGCTGGTGAGGGCGACTGCAGCTCTGACAACACAGAAGAGGGCATCTTCTCCACACAGCAGCCTAAGCAGAGCCCAAGAGCAAACCAGAAAAAAAACATCTAAACATGAGCCTTGCCATTTTCGCAAGGCCTTTCATCTAGCCATATACAAACCAGATGTTCAATGTTTTTGAAGAGCACGGGCTCTTAAACAGGAATCAGAAACACTGAAGACTTCTATTTCCCTGGTTTGTAAAACTCAAGTCAACTGAGATTTGGGAAGGGGTTATGTAAAAGGTCATGCTAGAAATAAATCCCTTTCCACCACCACTCCACTGTTTCCCCCACCCTGCTTGTATGCACAGGCTGTCACTGTCCCATGGAGAGAAGGTGGTGTCAAAGGTCTGCTGCACTGAGGCCCCACTCCCAAGCTTCTAAAGAGACACCAAACCTAGTCAATGCTACCACCTCAGCCTGTCCACAGACCTCTCCTCTGTCACTGCAGTGGCCTCTCCACTTCCCTCCACAGTCAATTCTCAACACAGCCACCAGGCGGAGCATATTAAAACCTAAGCCCGCCCCTCAATCGCTGTGGAGAACTGTCCAAGGTCTTGCCATCTAATGTCAAGCAAAGCTCAGGCTCTTGCAGTGACCCCCATCACCTCCCACTCTCTCCCCCACTGCCCCGGGTGCCTGGTGTCCTGGCTGTCTTCTGAATGCACCAGGCACACACCTGACTCAGGGTTTCAGCACCTGTGCCTTCCTCTACCCACAGAGTGCCCAGTGCTTATGCCTAAGTAGGGGCAGAACTCACTCGTTTCAACTCTCGGCTCAAATGTTGAAACCAAGACATTCCTGGACCATCTCTTTCACCTAGTACCTCTTGCCCCTCCACTTCCTTTGGATTTAGGATTCTTGGCCCCTCTGGCATACTAGCTATTTCTGGGTTAGTTTCTTCTCTGTCCCCTCCCTCCATTCAGATGTCAGCTTCATTCAAGCAGAGACTGATTAGTGTTGTCACTATAGGATGGCTGAATGGTACTTGTGAGTTCTCAAATCCCTCTCCTGTCTTGATCTACCCTATGGTTCTGCTCCTTCTGGGGCTCCTGACCTTCCTCCATGTGCTTCGTGCCCTCACTCTTTTTCTGTTTTGCACCTCTAGCTCTGACAACTGTCCCATGAAATCCCTCCTGACAACCTTTCTAACTCTATCTTCTCCCCAACAGCTCCTAGTTTACTCCTGTAACAAGCTCTGGCTCCCAGGTGCCTTGCGTGCCCTTGGACCAAGCCTAGGCTCTATGCTCAGACCAACTCCACTTCCCCCAGGTTTAATGTGGCAATTAAGTAAGACCACCCCCACAAGGCTTTACTTTCTGGGTATGACGGTGACAAAATCCTCCTCAGGCAGCAAGAGGCTGTAGGATTGATTGAGGAGACTGGCAGGGCATCAGCACAACGTCTGCTGTGGTGGAAGCACCCTTCCCATGGGTTCCCTTTTCTTTCCAAGAATCCCTAAATTGTGTGAGGACACACAACTGAGGCAGCCCAAGGCCAAGAATAAAGATGCACTCAGTGTGCCAAGGGAACCCAGAAAAGAAAGCCTTCTCTTCCAGGTAGCATTTCTCATCTTTGTTCTGACACAAAGCACACTTCAAGAACAAGTTTACAAACAGGCTTTTTGGTTACTTCCCAGGCCTGCTTCGCTGAAGAAAACGAAAGAGTCTGTGAAACAAAAACTAAGGCCCAGGTGGTGGATGGAGAGATCATGAGCACCATGAGGGCTCCAAGGGAATCCAAGCACTTCAGTCAGCACCATGGCCAAGCCTTAGCAGGTGGCCTCCATCTGTAGTTGTTTGCATAGACACTTGTGCCCTGGGAGCATGGATTATGAAGATCCTGGCTTCTTGGTCTCTAGCAAGTCCATTTACTCTATTCCCGACCAGAGCTGAGATGGACTATGCACCTGAGTGTTTTCTCTTTTCTTCTAACCTTATCTGCTGCATAAATCTGACAAACACACAAATTCTGGTAGCTAAGTAGTGTCCAGCCTGCGATTGCATGCCAGAAAGTCACTCTAGACTTCTAAAGCTAATGACTCTGATTATATGACAGCAGCAGTTATGAAATAATATAGGCATTTTGAGGGGGGGCATGCTGTCCTGTTTGCAGCCAACTCCTGGACTAGGGATCGAACCTGCACCCCTGGCAGTGGAAACACCAAATCTTAACCACTGGACTGCAGGGAATTCCCACATCTCTATTTAGCTGTGTCCCATGGCATGGGGTATCCTACTTCCCCAACCAGGGATCAAGCTTGAGTCCCCTGCAGAAGAAGCACAGAGTATCACCCACTGGACCACCAGGGAAGTCCCTCTTTCCTTTAAAAAAATAAAAAACACACACACTAGAGCTCTAGGGACTTCCCTGGTGGTCGAGAGTAGTTGAGACACTACGCTTCCACTGCTGGGGGCGTGGGTTCAATCCCTGGTCAAGAAAGTAAGATTCTGAATGCTGCAGCCACTCCCCCCCACCCAAAATCAATAAACAAAAAACCCCAAAACCAAACTAGAGTTCTAAACAGTCATACTTTATATATCTATAGCTATTCACTTTTTATAATGAAGGAAATCTAAACTTACAGAAATGTTGTAAAAAGAACACAATGAAGTTCCCCATATTCTTTACCTAGATTTTATTAGCTATTACTAATTGCACTTGTCTGCTTTATCTCTCTTCCTCTACACACATCTTTTATTCATCCTCGGGCAAACCTCACTTGAGATTACATTTTAGACCCCAAGACAAGGGTCATTAACTATAGCTCCAGGTTCTCTGCCCATACTCTGCCTTCTCTTTACTTTCCACTGCCTAGATCTGGGGTTTCTATTTGCACATGATGTTCTACCAGTTAAGTTCTGAATGCTTTGCTCAGAGCACAGCAAACCTTCAGATAGCATCAAAAGAGCTGCTTATTCTCCTAGGTCGATCTTGTTTTTAACATTCCTTTTCTTTCCTGTCCTCCAGTGTCATGAGGTACCTGATTATCATATCTAGACTCATGAGAAACTCCCTAATGGTGATCTGCAGAAAAATGGAACGGAAAGCCAACTGATCAGAGTGGGATGTACCTTCAAATCAAGCTCAATATTGCCTTCCTCTACCCAGGTGGCACAGGATGGGAGCAGCATGACTCTGGGTAGGGGGTCTTAGTGCCAGATGGGTTAAGATGAAGTACCAAAGGAAAACAGGGGCTGCCAGTTGCTGCAAGTTATCCTTCCCACTATGAAGTTTTTGCTAGAACACCTTTTAGATCTTTATGAGTTGCCATGGTCTGAATGTTTGTGCCCCTCCTTGAAAATCTCTTATGTTGAAAATCTGAAGCTGAAGGTGATGGTATAAGGAGGTAGGGGGTCTTTGGGGAGTGATTAGGTCATGAGGGCAGAATACTCAGGAGTGGGGTCAGTGCCCTTATAAAAGGAAACCGTTTCTCCTTCCACCGCACGATACAATGTGAAGTCCGTAACTGGAAAGATGGCCCTCACAAGAACACAACCATGTTAGTGCCTTGATCTTAGACTTCTAGCCTCCAGAACTGTGAGAAATAAATTTCTATTGTTTATAAGCCACCTAGTCTCTGATGTTTTGTTACACCAACCTAAACAAATGAAGACATGAAGCAAAGAGGGAAGAACCAAAACGATAAACAGAGGCCATCTCAGGCCTTGTTGACATACGGTAGCTTTTAAAATGAGTATCTGAACTGGCCCTAGGTTCCTATGCCAGCTTACCTTGGAGAGGATGAAACGGTCATTGTCTGGGTTCTTCGGGTCCGTCCGTTTATACCTCATGACGTGGAAGAACAGCACAGACATGATCTCAGCAGCACTGCTGCATGATGTAGGGTGGCTGGAAGACATGGCACAGGTCATTTCTCACAGGCAAGTGACTCACCAGGGACACATACAGTGTACAAGGAGGCCTTTCAACACATGGTCTCCTCAAACCAAAAGCAGCAGTCATTTCTTTCAGCCTCAGAAGAATCCAGTCAAGGGAAAGGGATGCTAAGGCACTCAGTGGACCCCTCAAGCTCACAGCTTTTAAGAATGCTTTAAGGCCCAGTAATCTTACAACTCCTCTCCCTGAAGAAAGCAAGGCCTCACAGACTAGCCTCCTTCTATCAGTGGAGTACCGACATACTTGGAGAGGTTCACCTGATGATTCTGTAGATATTTGAGAGTTATTTCACTTGAATTCATTTGTGATATCATTAATCGGAAATTCCACGAAGCAGAAATAAACCCATGCCTATGTGGTCAACTAACTTTTGACAAGGGAGCCAAGAATACGCAATGCAGAAAGAACAACTCTCTTCAACAAACAGTAAGGGAAAACCTGGATATTCACATGTAAAAACATGAAACTGGACCTCTACCTTATACCACTCACAAAAATTAACTTGAAATAGATTAAGACTTAAATGTTTAACACTGGAAACCATAAAAATCCTAGAAGAAAACATAGGCACTAAACAACTTGACCTGAGTCTTGGTGAGGATTTTTTGAATCTGACACTAAAAGCAAAAGCAAAAAAAAAAAAAAAGCAACAGAAACAATAAAACGACAACAAACATAAACCAAGTGGGACTGAATCCAATTCTTGATGGCAAAGGAAACCATCAACAAAATGCAAAGGCAACCGACTGAATGGGAGAAAAGTATTTGCAAATCACATATCTGATAAGGTGTTTACATACAAAATATATAAAAACTCACACAATTTCATAACAAAACAACAAAAAATCTTATTAAAAATGGGCAATGGATCTGAATAGCATTTTCCCAGAGAAGATAGACAGCCAGTAGGCACATGAAAAGGTACTCAATATCACTGATCATCAGGGAAATTGCAAGTCAAAATCACAATGAGATACCCCCTCACACCCATAAGAATGGCTATCATCAAAAAGCTGAATTAACAAATGCTAGCAAGGATGTGAATAAAAGGGAATCCTGTATACTGTCAGTGGGAATGTAAACCAGAGCAGCCACTATAGAAAACAATAAAAGGATCTTAACAAACAATAAAACAACCTACCTTATGACCCAGCAATTCAACTACTGGGAATGTATCTGAAGGAAATGAAAACACTATGTGCAAGAGATATCTACACCCCTACGTTCACAGCAACATTATTTATAGTAGCCAAGCCATGGAAACAACCTAAGTGTCCAGATAGATGAATGGGGATTTCCCTGGTTAGGAAACTACGATCCCACATGCTGAGCCACCAAAACTAACTAAGTAAATAAATAAAATATAGTATTTCTTTAAAAAGATGAATGGATAAAGGAGATGTGGTACATATATATGATGTAATATAATTCACTCATGAAAAGGTAATTCTGTCATTTGTGACAACATAGATGGACCCTGAGAACATTATTCTAACTGAAATAACTCAAAGAAAAACAAATACTGTATTATCCCACTTATATGTAGACTCTAAAAACAAAACAAAACAAAAACCCACATAAAACATCCAAACTCATAGAAGATCATAGGATTTGTGGTTACCAGAGGTGGGGGTTGGGAGGAGCTGGAATTGGATAAAGTTGTCAAAAGCTATGAACTTCCAGATATGGGAAGTAAAACACAACTAAATTACTGTAGTTAACACTGCTGTATGATATACACTTGAAAGTTGTTAAGAGAGTAGATCCTAAGAGTTTTCATTACAGGAAAAAACATTTTTCTTTTCTGTTATTTTATATCTATGAGATGGTGGATGGTAAATAAACTTGTGGTCATCATTTTCCAATATATTTAAGTCAAATTATTATGCTGATATATTAATGCTGTGTGCTCAATTGTTTAGTTGTTAGGTCGTGTGCCACTCTGAGTGACCCCATGGACTATAGTCTGCCAGGCTCCTCTGTCCATGGGATTTCCTAGGCAAGAATAAATACTCGAGTGGGTTGCTATTTTCTTCTTCAGGGATCAAACCCTCATCTCCTGCATTGGCAGGCATATTCTTCACTGCTGAGCCACCAGGGTAGCCCCGTGTGCTCAATTACATCCCAATAACACTGGGGAAGAAAATTTAAAAAAACCCCAATGAACAAAATGCATTCTACTACCTAAAGTGAATTTCTTTTAGGAAGTAAATGGCCAGACTGAGAAGTTTCTCATGGTAGAGTAACTTGAGGTTCTTACAGAAATGAAGCAACTCTTGCTCTTAAAAAGCAGCTTTCATGGGCGTCCAGGCAGGCACTCTAGAGCCCTGCCATGCCCCAAAAGTCAGAAGAGTAAGATTTTAAGTGCAGCTCATGTGTATTACTAATCTCCCCTTTCAAATCTCACAATACAGAAAATGGAGAGTTAAACCTCTTGGCTCTCCAAGTATCCCCTAAGTGGATGTTCCTGTTAGAGATCTCTTGAGAAAATGTAAACCATTATTAATTTAGAAGGTGAAGGGAACAAAATATAAGTGTAAAAAAAAAAAACCCACCAGAACCACGCACATCTCCATGACAGGGTGAAGCTAGAAGTCAATAATAGAAGGAAATGGTAAAGCTGACACATTTGTGGGAATTAGGCAACACACTCTTAAAATAACTTTACATGCAGTATAATCTGTAAAAATACTGAATCACTGTATTGTACACCTGACATTAATATTTCAAGTCAACTACAATTCAATTTTAAAAGAAAACAACAAAAATCCTTCACAGTGTACTTAAATGAATAGGTCAACTATAATTCAATTTTAAAAGAAAACAACAAAGATCCTCCAGCGTTCTTAAATGAATAGGTCAAAGAAGAAATTGCAAGAAAAGCTGATAAACTTTTAGAGACAAATGAAATACACATTACACCAAAATTTGTGGGATGTGGCAAAAGCAGTGATGACAGAAGTTTATAGCTATAAATGCTTGCATTAAAAAGAACTATCTCTGGGAATCCCCTGGCAGTGCAGGCAGTGCAGTGGAACTCAGTGCTTTCACCACCCTGGGCCCTGGTTTGATCCCTGGTCCGGCAACTAAGATCCTGCAAGCTGCATGGTGAGGCCGATAAATAGATAAGTAAGTCTCTCAAAGGGGGAAGAAAAAAACCAAACAACTAAACAAACCTAAATGCACAGTGAAAGAAAGTGAGCTCGCTCAGTCCTGTCCAACTTTTTGCGACCCCATGGACTGTAGCCAGCCAGGCTCCTCCATCCATGGGATTTTCCAGTCAAGAATATTAGAGTGGGAGACCATTTCCTTCTCCAGAAGATCCTCCGGACCCAGGGATCTAACCTGGGTCTCGCGCACTGCAGGCAGGCTCTTTACTGTCAGAGGAAAGCCTTAAGTTCACAACTTACTAAAAAACGCAGAACTAAACCAAAGCTACTAAAATGGAAAAATTAATAAAATATCAGAGCAGAAACAAATGGACTAGGAAAACAATGTAGAAAATGAACCAAAAGAGAAGTTGGTTCTTTGAATAGATTAACAAAATTAACAAACCTATAACTAGAGTAAATGAAAAAGAAAATTACTAAATGTACTAAATCAGATTCGAAATTACTAATTTCATGTCAAGAATGAAAGTAAGGCTATAACCACCAATTCAACAGACATAAAAAGGACTATAAAGTACTGTGAACAATTGTATGGCAATAAATCGTTTAACCCAGAAGAAATTTCTAGAAACAAAATCGAAGACTGAATCACAAAGAGAAAATCTGAATAAATCTACAATACGGAAATTGTATCAGTAGTGGAAAAGCTCCATGACAAAGAAAAACTTTGAACCTGAGGGCCTCACTGCTGAATCCTCAATCCTCTATCCAACTTTTCCGGGGGGCGGGGGTGGGGGTGGGTGGGGGTGGGGGAGAACACCCTGAAGAGAACACGTTGAAACTCACTCTGGGCCAGAAGAGCCCTTATACCGATGCTAAAGGCAGACAAATACCTTCCAAGAAAACCAACTGCCAGTATCTCTTATGAATACTGACGGAAACATCTTCAACAAAATACCAGCAGAAGCAACAGTTCCCGCTTTGCTCAGATTCTTACTCCCCCATAACTTTCTTTTAAGCTTTATTTCTCCGAACTCCACCTACTGGGTTCGAGGCCTTGGCGACAAGGACAACTCCTCACACAAACAGCGCCAGGCCGCTCCCGCTCCCACGCTAGCTGCCCGGGCCACGCGATCCACCCGCCACGTCTGGGCTCTTCGTTAACCTGAGAGACCAGAGGCCCCGGGCGCCACTGTCGGCCGGCCACGGGCCCGAGAAGGGTGGCTGCCGGGGCATATGGCAGCCAATCCCGGAGAGCGTGAAACGGGGCCTCCACAACCGAGCCCTCCCTGGCCCCCGACAGCTCCCTCTCTCTCCACAGGCGTCCCCGCAGGGCGAGCCGCTCAACGACCCGAGCTTCGACGAGGACGCCTTACCCAGAGCTCGAGGCACAGGTGGCCCTGATGGAATGGATGCGCAGGCGATTGGCCATGTCGCGCAGAATCTGCAAAGTCTTCGCGTCAGGTTTGGCTTCGTCCGCCATCGCGGCGCTCGCCTCAGCGTCGGCCCCAGCGGCGAACAAGCCCGCGTCTGAGGAGCAAATGGTACAAACGCGCCGCTCCCTCCGCGCGCCGCTCCCTCCGCGCGCCGCTCCCTCCGCGCGCCGCTCCCTCCGCGCGCCGCTCCCTCCGCGCGCCGCTCCCTCCGCGCGCCGCTCCCTCCGCGCGCCGCTCCCTCCGCGCGCCGCTCCCTCCGCGCGCCGCTCCCTCCGCGCGCCGCTCCCTCCGCGCGCCGCTCCCATCACACGGATTTTGAATATTTGTCATTCATATATTGCACATTATTCGAGATAATTTGAGATTAGTCCTATGTATCTGCCCTTGTCCTGTCAACTCAAAGAGAGCTGCCTCCGCACCAGCACCAGAGTCTACTTTGGGCGGGGGGAGGTGGGGGGAGGTGGTTATAATAAAGATAAATTTTTGGAACTAGATGATGCGATGGTTGTGAGACGTACTGACTGAAATAACGGAGTGCCTGTGCTTTCACAAGCTTTAAAAGAGTTACAGTGGTTAAGTTTGTTTTGTGCGTTTTCTCACACTATGATAAAAGCCACGCTGGAATTTTCCAGTTGGCAGCTGCCCCCTTTCCAGCCCCACAGAAGCCCAACGTCGGGCGGTGGCGAGGTGGGGGTGGGGAACGCGGTTCACAAAAGGTGAAGCGGTCTGAGCGTCTTAAGGCAGCAAAGCGTTTCTGCACGGACCTTGTTTCTTTTTCTAGAAACTTCTGTACTTAAAACCCCGCCGAACCGTTGAGCTGCTGTGCGCCCAACGCTAGGCTACAGTCCCGGGAGCTTAACTTAAAGGGACTCCCGTTAACTTTGCATCTTTCTGAAAGCCCCCATCAGTAAGGCCACGGAGCTCGTCCCTGTGACTCTGAGGTCCTCTTCCGTGGTCCCCCTGGCACCTTCTCTGCACCAACACACCCTTATTTCAGCCACTTAGTTCAAACCTGCCACTCTCCGAAGAGCTCCCACAATGGCCCTGAAGGCTCCCAGGGACCCACGTCCTTGCTGGGTTAAAGGCTTCGTGCAGTGATAATGGCGCAATGAAACCCAGAACCTCTGTGTCATTCTATTCGCAGTTATGTGAGTGCGTCTTTCCCCACGTCCCCGTCAACAATGAACATTGTTTATATTTTTAATGTCCGGCCTTCTGATGAATAAGAAAACCATTTTTAATCATTCGTTTCATTGTCTGCCTGATTTACTTGCAGTTGTACATTTTTTTTGTACGTTTACTGGCATTCGTAGTTCATCCTTTCTGAATTGCCTGTTACAACCCTTTACTGTTCTTACGTTTGGTAAATTCTTTTTAGCTTCCTGATTTGTAGGAATTTTTAAAATATGTTGATTAGTCCTTTGTCTCTTACAGGCATTGCAGGTCTTTTAATCTGTTGCTTTTTAAAAATACTAATGGAGATACTTTTTGTTTTTTTTTTTGCAACACCCAATCAGTTTATGTGAGCAGGCTCAGGGAGTTGGTGATGGACAGGGAACCCTGACATGCTGCTGCAGTCCACAAGGTTGCAAAAAGTTGGACACGACAGCGACTGAACTGAACTGAATGAGTTTATCAGGAGATACTTTAAGGAGCAAGTTTTGAACCAAGCCGAAACGTTGCTTCGTTTTAATTTTATATTTCTTTCACTATAAGAAGGTTTATAGATTAAAAAAATTTTTTTCAGTGTAGCACATTTACAGTATGTAAATCTTTTCCTTTATGGCATTTTGGCTTGAGACTTGTTCAGAAAGATGTTTTCCACACAAAGATTACAAAAACATTTCCTATTGTGTCCTTCTGATACCTTTTTAGTTTCATTTTTATGTTTAGTACTCTATGCTGTCTCGGCTTTCTTATTATTGTTTAGTCACTAAGTCGTGTCCAGCTGTTTTTGACCCCATGAACCGCAATATGCCAGGCTTCCCTGTTCTTCACTATCTCCTAGAGTTTGCTCAACTCGTGTCCATTGACTTGGTGATGCCATCCAACCATCTCATCCTCTGTTGCCCCCTTCTCCCTCTGCCCTCCGTCTTTCCCAGCATCAGGGTCTTTTTCTAATGAGTTGGCTCTTCACATCAGGTGGGTGAAGTATTGGGGCCCCAGCTTCAGCATCAGTCCTTCCAATGAATATTCAGTGTTGCTTTCCTTTATGGTTGGGTGGTTTGATCTCCTTGCTGTCCAAGGGACTGTTAAGAGTCTGCTCCAGCACCACAGTTTGAAAGCATGAATTCTTTGGTGCTCAGCCTTCTTTGTGGTCCAACTCTCACATCCGTATATGACTACTAGAAAAATCATAGCTTTGACTTTATGGATCTTTGTTGGCACACTGATGTCTCTGTGATGTAAAGTGGCACTGTAACTTAATTTATTTTATATATAGCCACATATCCCAAGACTATTTATTTTTGTTAAAATTTCTTAGCTACTGTTTTTCATTTTCTCTTCCAAGTAAATTTTGGTATTAGCTAATCTAAGATTCATAAGACAGTCCCATTGGGTTTTAAATAGGAATTTCATTAAATTTATACATTAATTCTGGAGAAAGGAAAGGCTACCCACTCCAGTATTCTGGCCTGGACCATGGAGTTACAAAGAATCAGACATGGCTGACTGACTTTCCCTTTCACTTATTTTTCATATATTAATAAGTAGAGGACTGACATATTTACAGTATGGAGTGTTATTCTCGAGAACATGATATACAGTCACTGATAATCACATCTTATCGCCATCCTATTTTATATTTGGTATCCATTTATTTTTGTTCCTCCTTTCCTTCTGCTTTTTGAATTAATCGAGTTCCTTTCTTTCTTCCCTTGGTTACTTGGATGTTATGTACCTGTCTCTTTTTTTCCACTAGTGGCCCTGCATTTTTTTTTTCACCAACCTATTCTCTCAATTTTGAGTTTTCTTAATTACATTTTGTTGTTCGATCACTCAGTTGTGTCCAGCTTTTGCTACCCTATGGACTGCAGCATGCCAGGCCTCCCTCAGTTCAGTTCAGTTCAGTTCAGTTGCTCAGTCATATCTGACTCTTTGAGATCCCAAAGACTGCAGCATGCTAGGCCTCCCTGTCCATCACCAGCTCCCAGAGCTTGCTCAAACTCATGCCTATTGAGTCGGTGATGCCAACCAACCATCTCATCCTCTGTTGTCCCCTTCTCCTCCTGCCTTCAGTCTTTCCCAGCATTTTTCCAGTGAGTCAGTTGTTCACATCAGGTGGCCGAAGTATTGGAGCTTCAGCTTCAGTCCTTCCAATGAATATTTCCTTTAGGAGTGGCTTGTTTGATCTCACTGTCCAAGGGACTCTCAAGAGTCTTCTCCAACACCACAGTTCAAAAGCATCAATTCCTCGGTGCCCAGCTTTCTTTATGGTCCAACTCTCACATCCATACATAACCACTGGAAAAACCATAGCTTTGACTGTATGGACCTTTGTCAGAAAAGTAATGTCTCTGCTTTTTAATATGCTGTCTAGGTTGGTCATACCTTTTCTTACAAGGAGCAAGCATCTTTTAATTTCATGGCTATGGTCACCATTTACAGTGATTTTGGAGCCCCCCAAAATAAAGTCTGTCACTGTTTCCATTGTTTCCCCATCTATTTGCCATGTAGTGATGGGACCAGATGCCATGATCTTAGTTTTTGAAATGTTGAGTTTTAAGCCAGCTTTTTCACTCTCCTCTTTCAGTTTCATCAAGAGGCTCTTTAGTTCCTCTTAATTTTCTGCCATTAAGGTGGTGTCATCTGCATGTCTCAGGTTATTGGTATTTCTCCTGGCAATCTTGATTCTAGCTTGTGATTCATCCAGTGTGGCATTTTACATGATGTACTCTGCATATAAGTTAAATAAGCAGGGTGAAAATATACAGCCTTGAAATACTCCTTTCCCAATTTTGAACCAGTCTGCTGATCCACGTCCTGTTCTGTTACTTTTGACTTGCATATAGGTTTCTCAGGAGGTAGGTAAGGTGGTCTGGTATTCCCGTCTCTTTAAGAATTTTCCACAGTTTGTTATGATCCACACAGTCAAAGGCTTTAGTGTAGTCAATGAGTTAATTAATTTTTATTGGGGTATAGTTGCTTTACAATGTGGTGTTAGGTTCTGCTGCACAGTGAAGTGAACCAGCTACATGTATACCTATATCCTCTATTTTTTTGGATTTCCTTCCAATTTAGGTCACCTCAATTTTGAGTTTTATATGATATCTATAAAATTCCCCAATAGAACAAGTCATTAGCAAATTTTAATTTTCTGTATTTCCTACTTCCTTTAAAAATACTTAGTTCTTTCATTTATTAGTGGTATGTATGAACATAGTTTAGAGCAGGGATCAGCAAACTGTTTCTATAAAGGGCCAGATAGTAAATATTTGAGGCCACATGTTCTTTGTTTTAGCTGCTCAACTGGACCTTTGTTATGACACAAAGTTGGTCAGAGACTATGTATAAATGAACCAGTGTGGCTGTGTGCTAATAACACTTCAAACACTGAATTTGAGCCTCACATCATTTTCACATGCCAGAAAATGTCCTTCTTCTGATTTTTTCAACCATTTAAATGTAAAAACCATACCTAGCTCATCCGTGTACAAAACCAGTCCAGAGTTTGCCAACCCCTGGTTCAAAGAGGAAAAGGGTTCCCCTACAAGGTTTATTATAAAAATAGTAGTCTGTTGCTTGCACCCACATTCATCCATCCATTCCCCAGAATCAACTATATTCATCCCTTTTAGCTGTTTCTTTTGGTATTTACTTCCAGTTCTCTAAATAAATTGTTTATAGTGCTATTTCTTTAGTTTTTAGATTTTAGAAATTATTGACTATTCTTAGAATAAAAGATGATGATGTAGCTCTTTCACCACCCCCATCCTCCCAGGACAGTATACAATGATCTGCATTAGGTCATTCCTTGGTGTTCACATTATCAAGTCTATGACAACCCTGATTATTTTTCCTTTCTCTCTTAATATATTTTTAAAAGTATTTATTTATTTGACTCAGCAGGGTCATAGTTGCAGCATGGGGGGGGTCTAGTTCCCTGACCAGGGCTCAAACCGAAGCCCTCTGCATTGGGAGTGTGGAGTCTTGGCCACTGGACCGCTAGGGAAGTCCCCTGTCTTGATATTTTGTTTTCCTTAGAGTTAACACTGTCCCCCACCCATCCCCCCCTCCCTCTGCCCCGTGTTGCTTGTTCTCTACTACTTACCATAGGTCAGTACTTTCCCAAACTGGCTATCTCGCCTTTCCAGCTGCTGAAAGATGTCCTACAGTATGCCATTGATTTCATTCACTTGGAGCACTCTTTTCTGGAGCCTTTTGACTTGCCCTCCAGGCCCACATCCAGCTTGGGCTCTCCTTCCATCATCCTGGAGATTGCACTCGACGTTTTTTGGCTTGAGACCCCGGTTTCATAGATCCCATCTCTACTTCTTTCTTAGGTTTTCTCTGATTTTAGTGGCACATCTTCTTTAGTAGCTTCCAGAAAAAAGAAAAAAAAAAAAGAATGCAGAGGAAGTAAACTATTTGAGTTCTTTCATGCTGGAAAAACCTTTAGTCTAACCTGAAAATTGACAGTTTGGTTGTAGACTTCTAGGTGAGAAAATTTTTGCCCCCCCAACATTTCGAAGGCATTACTTCAATGTTTTCTAATTCTTAGTGCTTCACTGAAAAGTCGGAAAACATTCTCACTTCTGATTCTTTGAATGTGACCTATTTTTTTTCTCTTTGACAGTTATTCTGTCAGCGTATTGAAGATATTATTCAACTCTTCTGGATTTCTTTAATGCCACTGAGAAGGCAGCTTTCAGTCTAAAAATCATGGTTTTAAAGGTAATCAGCTTTTTAAATCTGGCTGCTTCTAAGATCTGTGTCTAGATTTGTATATATTTGTGTTTTATCCTGTTTGGTTTATCTTGGGCTTCTTGAATTTGTGGATTTATATTTTTCATCAATTTTGGAAAGTTTTCAGGGACTATCTCTTAAAGTCTTGCTTTACCTGAGTCTGTCCTCTCCCTGTGGCATGGCAGTTACTTTTTGTTAGACTTTCTCATTCTATCTTCAATGTGTCCTATTTTCCGGTATTTTCAGGTTTTCTATTTCTTTGTGCCTCTGTGCTACATTCTGGATGCTTTCTTTAGCTCTGTTTTACAATTTATTAATTGTTTCTCCAGCCATTTATAATCCAATATTAAAACCATCTATTGAACATTTAAAAACTTTGTAAAATTGTGAAATTTGGCACATGCATATAAAGGTGCAAAAACCTCAACATTTAGTTTAGGAAGTAGTGATAAGGTAAACACACATTTAGCTACCACTCAGATCAAGCACATTAGCTTCCACATGTTTCTCCCAATCACAATCCCCTTCTCTTGCTCTAGTGGAAATTTCAGGAAGCACTATCCTGATGATTATCCTACTAAAGCCCATGTGTTTCTTTATAACTTTACTTCCTCTGTATGCATCCCTGAACAACATCGTTTCATTTTGTCTGCTTTTGAACTTGATATGAAGTGGGAGGAGATGGGGACAACAGAGGATGAGATGGTTGGATGGCATCACTGACTCAATGGACATGAGTTTGAGTAAATCCGGGAGCTGGTGATGGACAGGGAAGCCTGGCATGCTATAGTACATGGGGTTGCAAAGAATCAGACACGACTGAATGACTGAACTGAACTGAACTTTATATGAATAGAGCCATATATTGTATGGATTCTTCTGTGTTTGACTCCTTTGTTTAACATTGTACTTGTTCATTCATGTTTTTAAGACTGTAGTTTATATTTATTGCTGTATGCATGGGTGTGTGCCAAGTTGCTTCAGTCGTGTCCAACTCTTTGTAACCCCATGGACTGCGGCCTGCCAGGCTCCTCTGTCTATAGGATTCTCCAGGCAAGAATATTGTAGTGGGTTGCCATGCCCTTCTCCAGAGAATCTTCCCGACCCAGGGATCGAACTCATGTCTCTTATGTCTCCTACATTAGTAGGTGGGTTCTTTACCTCTAGTGCCACCTGGGAGGCACCATTGCTGTAGTATATTACTGAATATATTACAGTTCACTTACATATTCTTTGATCTATAGACCAGGTGGGTTGTTTCTAGCAGTTGATTATTGGGAGTATTATTGTACTTGTCTCTCAAGGGTATATCTCGGTATGTAATTGCCAGGCCATTCAGCATTAGTGTGTTAGTCACTCAGTCATGTCTGACTCTTTGCGGTGGTCCTATGAACTATAGCTTGCCAGGCTCCTCTATCCATGGAATTGTCCAGGCAGGAATGCTGGAATGGGTTGCCATTCCTTTCTCCAGGGGATCTTCCCCACCCAAGGATCAAACCTGGGTCTCCTGCATTGCAGGCAGATTCTTTACCATCTAAGCCACCAGGGTACCTGGGCCATTCAGCATGCATGTCTTCATCTTCATGATATTACCAAATGCTTTCCCCAAAGTTTTATACCATTTACTCTCCTACCAGGAGTGATGGAGGGTTCCTGTTGTTTCATATCCTGTCTGAGATTTATTATCATTAGTCTAAATTTTGCCACTCTGCTAGGTGTATAGTGGTATCACATTTCTTTTTAAGATTAAGGTATAATTTGCATAGAATAAAATACATGGAACCGAAATATCTATTACAGTATAATCACTCCTGGCTCTCCACTGGAGAGCATTTTCAGATCAAACACATTCATGAAGGTGTTTCTAGTTAAAAAGTAGGAATAGAACAGAGGTTCCACCTGTCCTGATCACACCTACCTCTCCTAGCTCATCACTGTTCACTCTGCCCTGGTTTCCTGTGTTCCACTTATGCTGTTATGGCCATCTTTATGTTAGAAGTGAGAAATCTGACCCTCTGAGTGCTCAAAGTCTTGGAGTGGTGGTGTCAGGATTTGAACTGGGCTCTGTCTCCAAGGCAGTGTGCTTACTATTATCCCTTTCCATGTAAGAGACTCCTTTGTGGTACAGTAGAACCGTCCACCCTGGATGGTCAGCTCTGTGAGAATACAGAATGTATCTGCCTTCTGTTCTACATGGCAGGCTCAGGAATATGTGTTCAAAGAATGATTAGGTGAAAGAATGAACCTGTTAGGGCTGCAAATCTCCCTGCCTCTCCCTTCTGTCCACCTGGCAGTAGCAATATAGCAAGCTGTATGGGTTGATGGAAATGAGTTTATTCCATGCTTCACAATAACAGTTCTCTATAAAATAAGATGCACAGCTGGTAATTCTTTGAAGAGAAATTCAGGAACAGACAGGGCAGGTGTGGAGGATGTGCTAGCCACCTGGAGGTCGTAGTGAGGTATGCCATGCCCATAAAGCATGTCCAGTCTGTGTCACATGTACTCACACATGTTCTTGCACACGTAAGTACATGGAAGCCATGTACATGGAAGTGCATGTAGGGCATGTGAATACCTGCTTACACCAGGAAGTATTGTTTAGGGTGGACCAATGAGTCTGATTCTCCCGTTGTTTCCCTCTTACAGAAGTACCCGTTTTGTTTCTTATCTCCCAATGCAGACAGAATACACCAAGGGCCTACCTGCCATCCTCTCCTCCGGTGTCCCCTCCTACAGATCCCTGTCATCCAGCGAGGATGGCCCCAGTGGCCACTCCGACCTTTCAGATGGAGAGCTGACCAGGAACATACAGGACAGCATCAAGCACCATATCCTCTACCTCACAGAGCAGCTGAGGGTGGAGAAGGCCAGCCACAATGAGAACACAGTGGGCTACCTCAAGCTGGTATCCAAGGCCGACTGGCACCAGGCCCCCACATCCGGCAAGCCTTCGAGAAGGTGAACCAGTGAACCTCTGCCACCATCGCCCAGATTGAGCAAAGGCTCTGCCAATGTCACCAACAGCTGCAGGAGCTAGAGGAGGGCTACAGGCCCAAGGGCTCAGTGCTGGGGACCAAAAGCAGCCCGGACAACAACTGCAAGCAGCCCCATGAGAAGGTTCTGTATGCAGAGCACCCCCAGCCAGGTGGAGAAAACTGCTCATGCAGCACCCTGTCCACTGTCATCAGACACGTCCCTCTCCAGACTCACTTCCCAGCCTGCCAGCAGCAGAGGTCCTTGGAGAGCAAGTGTGGGGCCCAGCCATGAGCCCTGCTGGGGCAGAAGATGAAGGAAGAGCTGAGAGAGGTGAAGATGGTCCACTTGAGCCTGCAAATCTGCAAATGTCCTACCAGAGCCTCAGGGAGCAGTATCTGACTGGCCTGCAGGCATCGCTGGAGTCCAGGTGAGGTGGAGCTCCTGGCCACCTGGGCTCTGTGGAGGGTGGGGGTTGTATCAGTGTTCCTCTCAGAGCAGCAGATGATACATGAGTGGAATTGCCTTGTCTGCCCTGACCCCATCACCCGGGCTCATGGCTAAGTTGAGGCAGAAGCTCTCATGTGGGTGATATGTTCCAAAATGACCACCTTCCAGGGAATTCTTTCTCTCCTCCCAAGCCCCTGGTACAGTGAGTTGATTTTATTCATCCAAGAGGCTTCCCTGGTGGCTGAGACAGTAAAGAAACAGCCTGCAATGTGGGTGACCTGGGTTTGATCCCTGAGTTTGGAAAGATCCCCTGGAGAAGGGCGTGGCAAACCACTCCAGTATTCTTGCCTGGGAAATCCCATGGACAGACAACCTGGTGGGCTACAGTCCATGGGGTCACAGAGTCCAATACGACTGAGCAACTTGACACTTTCACTTTTACTTTTAAGACCAGTCTAGGGTCCACTAAAGGAAAAAAAAAAAAAAAAGGCAAACTCAGTCTCCCAAGGACATCCCCATTTCTATTGAGCCCTTCTTGGGGTGCCAGCCACCCTCATAGGTGCCAAGCTCCCTCCTCTGATCCCTGCAGTCATCCTCTGTTTGCATAGGGAAATCCTACCTGCACTGACACCGCTGGACCTATCCCTGAAGGGCAGTTAAAAGAGTATGAAGGGCCAACCCAATTCAGGTTTCTTTTGAGGGTGACTTTTTCAAGGTTGTTGTAGTTGTTCCATCACTGTTGCATCCAACTCTTTGCTGGACTGCAGCACACCAGGCTTCCCTGTCCTTCAGCATCTCCTGGAGCTTGCTCAAACTCATGTCCGTTGAGTTGGTGATGTCATCCAACCATCTCATCCTCTCTCGTCCCCTCTCCTCCTGCCTTCAATCTTTCCCAGAATCAGGGTCTTTTCCAGTGAGTCAGTTCTTGGCATCAGGTGGCCAAAGCATTGGAGCTTCAGCTTCATTATCAGTCCTTCCAGTGAATATTCAGGACTGATTTCCTTTAGGATGGACTGGTTGGATCTCCTTGCAGTCCAAGGGGCTCTCAAGAGTCTTCTCCAACACCACAGTTCAAAAGCATCAATTCTTCGGTGCCCAGCCTTCTTTATGGTCCTCTTTTCAAGGTCGGATTTATGTAAAGCAAGACCAGAACTCAGGACGGTTGTGCATTTCCTTGTATGTTTCCACACTGCCTAGGCCAATGGGACTGTGGTGCTCTAGAAAGTTCTTAACCCATAGCGTATTAGTGTCTGCCAGATGTACAGGGGAGCAGAACAAACTACCTCCTCGAAAACTCTGTGGGAATTGTGCAAGGTTGTACTTCTAAGCCAGCACCTTCCTCACACCACCACCACCACCACCAGTGAACTGTGAAATAAACTGGCATCATCTTCAGCCACCAAGATGTTCTGGCCATTGGCTATAGCAGTTAGCCTACCTTGATTAATATACATTAAAAACAAAAAGCAGGTCCATAGGACTCAGATTTCTTGAGAGAAATGGTGTATGGGCTGAAGAAGACAATGTAGTCACAGTGACAACAGGGAGTGTGTAGCATTGATCACCTGTACCATTCAGCACCCACTTTACAGATGGGGAAACAGAGTCTCAGGCACAAGGGCATATGTTCAGCTCAATGAAGTGTCACCCGGTGTCCAGAGCTGGGCACTACCCAGGCCCCTGCAATTGTCATGTCTTCTCTGGTGTGTCACAAACTAAGGTTTCAAACTGGAGAGTTCTGTGACACTTCTCACAGGTTATATGTATTTGCTTTCAAGAGGGCTATTTTATTTTTCAATTGAGACAAAATTGACAAAACATAAAGTTATTAATTTTGTTTTATTTTTATCCAAAACATGTTTATTGGGATGGTTTCCCATTCCTCTTGATACAGGTTACTTTTAGTGCTACTTCCATCTGCAGGAGTAGCCTTCTGTAAGCCTTGCTTTTCCTCCTGTAGGCTGGCGGAAGACAGTACAACAGCCAACACACAAAACTACCGTTTGTGCATGGCTAAAGACAGTGATGATTTTATAACATCCTAGGCATTTCACATCCATGAAATAAGAATTGGGGCTCTGCACCACATGCTTCTTCTTGTGTTTCCTATTGTCCTCTGGAGAGAGATGAGAGAGATCCTTTTGAGAGGCATGTTCTCACAGGGAGGTTGTTACTGCTGAAAAGGCTAAAATTGCTGATTTTAAAGTGTACAGTGGCATTCAGTGCATTCACAGTATTGTGCAATGAAAAGTACATCTATCAATAATAGTTCCCCAATGTTTTCATCATTCTGGAAAGGGACACTGCCACCCCCATTTGCCTTCCCTCAACCCCCTGGTAACCACCAATCTGTTTTCCATCTCTCTGGATTTGTCTGTTCTGGTACATTTCATGTAAATGGAAACATACGTTATATCAGGCTTTGTGTCTTCTTCACGTAGTGTAATGATTTTGAGATTTATCCGCATTGCACACAGGAGTGGCTCATTCCTTCTTGTTCAGCAGTGCTCTGTGATGTGAACGCAGTGCATTGACCCATCCATTTGCTACCAGTTAGGGCTGTGAGGAGTAGAGCTACTGTGAACACTACACATGTCTTTTTGTGAACATACGCTTTTATATGTGGAATTGCCAGATCAACATCTAAAGCAACTTTTCCAGCATGTGCTGTGCTTAGTTGCTCAGTCATGTCTGACTCTTGGCAACCCCATGGACTGTAGCCCTCCAGGCTCCTCTGTCCATGGGATTCTCCAGGCAAGGATACTGGAGTGGGTTGCCATGCCCTCCTCCAGAAGATCTTCCCAACCAGGAATCAACCTTCCCAACCCAGGTCTCCTGCATGATCGTACCATTTTACATTCCCATTAGGAGTCTGTGAGCATTTGAGTTGCTGCACGCTCTTGCCAGTATTTGGTGGTATGGTCAGTCTTTGAAGTTTCAGGCTCCTAAACTCAGGTGTCACCTAGTGGATGGGAACTCTAGATGGTGTCACCGAAGTGCAGTTTTTTTCTCAACCTCAACACTACTGGCATTTTTGACCAGGTGATTCTCTGTTATAGGAGGCCATGCCACACGTTGTGGGCTGTTTAGCCACGTTCCTGTTTTCTCCCCACTAGATGCAGTTGGAGGTCTTTCTTCTGGCCATCCTAACAAAGTATCCCAAACTTAGTGGCTTCAAACAACAGAGATGGATTCTCTCAGTTCTGGAGGTCAGCACAGTGAAGTCAAAGTCAGCGTGTGGGTGGGGCTGCGTCCCTTCTGGAAGGGTGAATCTGTTCCTAGCCTCTCCCAGCTTTTGAGGGCTGCTGGCCTCCTTAGCTTGTGGCCTTGTCACTGCAGTCTTCCAAGCCAGCTACCTTCCCCTTCCCTGTGCTCTGTCTTCACATGCCCTTTTCCTCTGGGTGTGACTGTTGCTGCTGCCTCCACTTCTAAGGATGTGCGTGATATACCACATGAGCTTGGAGGAATTGCTCTGTCTCTACCAGGTTACCCCCATCTGGCCTGCTTCATCCTTCCCACCTCACTCTCTCCATCTCAGACTTTTCTATGTTTCAGGCTGTTAGGTTCTAGCTCAGTTTGTCAAGGCCCATCCTCAGCTATGAACAAGAATATACTTTTCTGCAGCAGCAGTGATGTTTGGAGGCCATTTGTATCAGACAGGGTGGCCTTAACAGCTTTGGAAGAATTTGAGGGGCATTTTGATTGACTGACCATCATTTTGCCCTCATAAGAGCATTTTCCGTGGTGGTGCTTCTACCTCCATGGCTGTAGGAGCCAGGCAGAGAGGAGTCCTTGACCAAGGGAGGGACGTGTCACAAGCCAGGACCCTACTGTGGCCCCACTGATAAGGGGCGATAGAAGGAACAGCCTTACATGTTAATAGTGTCTTATTCAACAGTCTCTGCAAGAATGTGTGTAAGAGTATAGTCATTTGTTCTTAGAAATACATTAATGAAGAATCTACTTGCTAATTTTGTCTTCATGAAGAACATATTCATGAATATACACTTGAACGTGGTAGATATCTTGAATGTCCTTGCAGCTCCATCCCGTATGTGAATGGAAGGACAGCCACGGGGGAATCTGCTTTCAGGGTGGACACCTCACTCTCTCCCCTTCTCTGTGGGCAGTAGTCTCAGTCAGGTTGTCAGACCAATTTCTTCTCAACAGGGAACAGGGCAGAGATAGATGGACTATTCCTTGAAATACCATCATGAACTGGCTCTTGATGAACTGACTTCCACAAATGAGTGTTTCAGCTTCTCAGCTGCCTGGGGACCATCTCCACGGCACGCCAATCAAGTCCTTGAACAGGACCTAACTGAACTTCTCACTTCCCAGTTCCTATCCCTGCCTCTGCTTCTCTGCAGGGCTCCAGGCCCCCACTGGTATCCAACATTGTCACCCTGGCTCCGGTCAGGCCTTCCTCAGCTTTCCTTAAAGAGCCGGAAGCTGCCTGGCCTGTGTCTTTCTGGCCCATCTTTGCTGGTGCCCAAATGAGGGACCTCAAAGTGTTTTTTGACATCATGAAATATTCCAAACCCAGGGAAAGCAGAGAATAACTTGGTCAAGGTTATCTGCCCACCCCCAGCTTTCTCAAATCTTAACATATTCAAATTTTATTTAAGAAATAAAAGCTTAAGAGATGAGTTGCTTGAAACTCTCCCTTCACATTCCCCCTTCTGCCCACTTTGCTATCCTTGTTAGGTGCTTAGCTTTTCCAGACATATTTTTAGACTTTTGCTACTTAAGTATGTGGCTGTAAACAACAGGTAGTGATGTTTTGTGTTTTTTTAATAGGTCTACTGAGATATTACTTACATGCCATAAAATGTACCATTTTAACTGTATGCTTCAATGAGCTTTAGTAAATTTACTTAGTTGTGTAATCGCTACCACAATCCAATTTTGGTTTCTGTTTTAATAACAGCTTTATTGAGATATAATTGACATCCCATACAATTCACCCATTTAAAGTGTTTTTGTCGTATTCAGTGTTTTTATCACATTCACAGAGCCGTGCTGTAGTCACCACTGTCTCAGTCCGGGACCCTATCATCCCTCCCAGCAGAGACTCCATCCCCACTAGCAGTCACTCCCCACCTCCTCTCTCCCCCAGCCTCCAGCAACCACAAATTTGCTTCTGTCTTTATGGATTGGCTTATGCTGGACATTTCCTATCCATGGAATCATACAGTTATGTGGATTTTTGAGACTGTTCCATCCTGATAATCAACAGATGATTTTTAGGAAGAGCTACTGCACACGAAACACTGGGGTGGGTGTATATGTGTGTGTGTGTGTGTGTGTATATATATATATATATATGTATATATATATACATATATACATATATATATATATGGAATTTAATGGCATACACAGGCAGTTTAGATCTCGATTTCTACTTCTCATATATTGCTATTTTTGTAAAGCCATTACAAAAGAGTGACTTATATATATGAAAGATTCATGAATATCGGTGTGTGTGTGTGTGGCTGGCTGATGTGCATCTGGGGTGTTCTGAGACCGACCTGGAGGAGGAGGCAGGGTTTGACTGCAGCTTGAGAAGAGAGGAGGAAGGCGTGTTCTGAAGCTACATCTAGTGTGGCTTTGAGCAGGGTCACTCAGGGCCTGTCACTGTCTTTTGCTCCCAAGACAAGTGCTGCTGGAAGGACAGGTGAATGGGCACCTTCAGGAGCACCTGGATGAGATTTACCACCTCAAACAGAACCTGGCCTGCACCAAGGAGAGAATGGTCTACCTGTCTTATGAGAGAGCCAAGGAGATCTGGGTGAGCAGCCCTGGGGGACCTTTGTGAGAAATGGCTGATAAGGAGGCGGTGATATGGACCAGGCCAGCAGAAGATAAGGGAGTCTGCTCTGACACCCCGGAACCCAGGGAAGGGATCATGCCTGGCACTGTGCCCCTGCAGCACCTGGTCTTTATGATCATGCTGCCCTCCCCGGGGCTGGGGCCGGCTTAGACAATCTGGGAACTTGGGCACAATCTGCGACTCTCTGGCTCCTGGGCAGTGGGGATGCGGGGTCCCAGCTTCACGGTCTTCCTCCTGCAGGAGGTCATGGAGACCTTCAAGAACCACATGGGCAAGCTTGAGGCTCTGCAGCGGGTGACCCAGCTGGGGCTGACAGAGCGCCCATAGAGCTGGCCCCAGGACATCCTGTGCCACTTATTGAGCCTGCTGCTGATGCTGGCCACGGTGCTCCTTGTCCTGCTGTCCGGCGCTTGTGCCTGCCCCCTGCTGCTGCTGCACTTGTGCCTGCACACCTGCACCATGCTCTTGCTCCTTGGGCTCAGTACCCTGGCCTGGCAGAAGCGACACGCCATCTCTGCCCTAGACTGGCAGGCCTGGGTCCCCTCCAGGTGGAGATGGTTTGCCAGGGCCTCTTGGCCTCCACCCAAGGGGCCTTAAAGGGCCTGGCTTCGCTAGCTCCTCCCACCTCTCCAGATGGCCACTGCTCAGCTCTGCCTTTCCTGGTTCATTCCTGGCAGCCTGGTGATGCCCACCTGCTTCACACTTCCCTTTCCCACCTGCAGACAGGAGGCTTATAAAAGATGAACATCTCTGGAGTACTGCACCCCTGTCTACCCTGCATGCCCTCCTGTGACCCAGTGACCGAGCTCAGAGGCTCGGTTGCCCCCAAATGGCAGTGGCAGCCCCTGTGACATGGTTGTTTTTGGCAAAGAGAAACTACGATTATTTCACAGGGATGGAGAAGGAAGGGTGGGGAGGCGGGGTGGATGGAGGCCAAAGCCCTGGAGGTGGGGACAGATTCTGTTTTCCGTTTTGGGGAGGCAGGCGTTTTCGTTTTCAGGGCTGGCAGAGACTCATGCAGGTGACACTGAAGAGACAGATGATGCCTCTGTTTTGGAAACACTGGAGAGTTCAGAGCTGTCATCCACCTTCTTCCCAAAAAGTTGCAAGATGCAGTTTCGAAACTGGCAGGACAGAAAGGGTTATTGAATAGCAGAGCAGGTAGGGCCAGTGTGCTAGGGTAAATGCAACGGAGGGGTCCTGTGAAGACAGCAGTCCTTATGTGTCACCTTGATGGCTTAGGAGGCCTGAAGCTGAAACTCCAATATTTTGGCCACCTGATGAGAAGAACTGACTCATTGGAAAAGACTCTGATGCTGGGAAAGTTTGAAGGCAGGAGAAGGGGACGACAGGGGATGAGATGGCTGGATGGCATCACCAACTCAATGGACATGAGTTTGAGTGAACTCTGGCAGTTGGTGATGGACAGGGGGGCATGGCATGTTGCAGTCCATGGGGTCACAAAGAGTCGGACAGGACTGAGCAACTGAACTGAACTGACAGCTTACACATTCAGAATCTACAAGGAGAATGGAGGAAGGCTCCAGTTACTCCTTGCACAGGTGGATAGTCTATCCCTGACTATTCGATTATCTGAGTTATCTAATTGACCAGTTGATGGTGACTACTGTGAGCCAACAGAGAAGGCAATGGCACCCCACTCCAGTGTTCTTGCCTGGAAAAATCCCATGGACGGAGGAGCCTGGTAGGCTGCAATCCATGGGGTTGCGAAGAGTCGGACACGACTGAGCGACTTCACTTTCACTTTTCACTTTCATGCATTGGAGAAGGAAATGGCAACTCACTCCAGTATTCTTGCCTGGAGAATCCCAGGGACAGGGGAGCCTGGTGGGCTGCCGTCTACGGGGTCGAACAGAGTCGGACATGACTGAAGCGACTTAGCAGCAGCAGCAGCACTGTGGGCCAAATTGTGTTCCTTCAAAGATATGTTCAAGTCCTAATCCTTGGAGCCTGTAACTGTGATCTTATTTGGAAATAAGTCTTTAGAGATGTGATTAAGGTGCATATTATCATGAGGTCATATTGGAGTAGAGTGGGCCCTCATCCAATGACAGATGTCCTCAGGAAAAGAAGGCAATTTGGATTCAGACACAGAAGAACACCATGCGAAGGTAAAGGGTAGAGATCACAGGGACTCATCTCTAACACGAGAAACACCAGAGGTTATGGGTACCTGTCAGGACCTGTGCTTAGTCACTCATTTTGTGTCCAACTCTTAGCAACCCCACTGACTGTAGCCCACCAGGCTCCTCTGTCCAGGCCAGAATACTGGAATGGGTTGCCATGTGCTCCTTCAGGGGGTCTTCCCAATCCAGAAATCGAACCCAGCTCTCCTGTATGCATTTCCCAGATTATATCTCATGACTGAGTTAAAAACAATGCTTTGAGAATACAAAGCAGAGGCGTTTCCTATATATTTGGGGCCTATTCTTGACTACCTCCAACATCAAAACTCTAACAAAAACATAATTGTTGAAGTCAGTAACACCATAAGTGAGCTGAGCAGCAGAACAGACTCAGCTGAAGACCCAGCAGATGAGGCTGAGGGATCCATTGGCCACACATTCAGCATCTATATACTGAGCACCCACGCTGAACCCATGTGTCCCTGGGGCATCTGCATTGAATCAAAAGAGCAACATTTCATGTCCTTGTGGAGCTCCATTCCAGAAAATTCTCTCTGAATGCAACAGGAAGGGATAACAGTGTGGAAAGGGTGAAAGCAAAGTTTGAAAACCTGGAGAATCTGGGAATGCAGACAGTGGTAGAGGAGGCTGAGTTCCAGAGGGGAGAATGGAAAAGCTCAAGAAAAGACAAAGATGGCCTGGGATTCCCAAGCGAAAGCCAAACCTCAGAAGAGACCCATGGGAAAGACAGGAAATGGGGGCCGAGGGGTGAGCTCTGAAGTCCTGGGGACTCCATAGTGGTGTTGGTCATACTCAATAAACTAAACACTACCATGGTGAGATGTGAGGCCCCTGGGAGAGTGGTATTCTGACCCGCAGACCTTTCTGATTATCAAGCTACATCACATCTACTTGACACCTTAATGGAGTGGGCATGATGGATTTGTGGAAGAATAAGGCAAATGGCCCTTCAAAGATGATGGGCCTTACAGGTAGGTGATGATGGTCACCTGTAACTTTGCAAGAAGTCTAGGAGTCATGGGCAGTTTACTGCTGAGGCTCAATATGCCAGCTTCTGATGGCTGCCGTCTGGCAAGATCACAGCATGTCCTGCCTGGACTGACCCACAAAGTTAAGAAGGCCAAAAGTCAGCACAGGCAAGAAAGGCCTCTGTGTCCTTGTCAGAATTAGGGTTTGAATATGGAAAGATTAAGTTCCAGAGAAGAGTTGTGTCTGTGAAATCAAGATGTACATGCCCAGGGTACTTTGTATGCTAGATGCATTCTGGCAATCCTAGGGTGTCTGAGCTCCGGGCTCAGCTAAGGCCAGCCAATGGGATGGGCACGAACACATAGTGCCCTGCAGGAAGTGCCCACTGTCAGGCCCAGACCATAAAAGGATCCAGAGGGGTGGCTATCTGGGGCTGGGTCACTGGTGCTGAGCCTCCCAAAGTTATTTTCCTGGAGGTCATTTTCAGGCTTCCCACAGACACACTTCCTGGTGGGAGCCATCACTGGGCTCTTCCAGGGTCTATCTGCAGTTTGCTCTGCCAACTGTGTGCCTTACCTGGCGGTTCATGAAGACATAGATAATGGGGTTGTAGATAGTGGCACTTTTGGCAAAGTAGGCTGGCAGGGCAGCCACCAGAGGGTGGAAGGCATAGCCAGGGTGTGCAGCAGCGAAGCAGGCAAAGAAAGTGTAGGGCCCCAGCAGAGACAGTAGGCGAAGATCATCACCATCACCATGCGGGTTACCTCCTTCTCCGCCTTCTGGGTGGACTCAGATTCTTTCTGCTGCTTTGCCACCTGGGGAGATGGAGAATCATCCTGGGGACCGTGAGGAGTATCTCAGGAGATTCACTGCTGCTGACTTCCCTGGTGGCTCAGATGGTAAAGCGTCTGCCTACAATGCGGGAGACCCAGGTTCGATCCCTGGGTTGGAAAGATCCCCTGGAGAAGGAAATGGCCACCCACTCCAGTATTCCCACCTAAGGGAGTCCCTGGCCTGGCCAGGGCTGGTCTTGTGGGAGCTCTTAGAGGCTTTGAGCGGAGCTCGGCTAACACCTGCCATGACCTTGGCTTTGCTTGGTTCCCATCAGGAGGCGGGGAAGGAGCTAATGAGGCTGTTTCCAGCCTTCTCTGGTCCCTTATCAGAGTGTGTCCCTCACCCCACCACCCGGCTCGTGGTCAGGTCTCAAGGGTGACTGATGGCTGGGGTGTGTCCTATAGCCCGGTTCCACAGCTCATGACTCGCCCAGCCCAAGTTGTGTGTGGCTACCCATAGAAGTCAGCTAAGTTGCTCCTGATCTCTGACTGCCAACAGGGGGTGGGGGTTGGGCAGTGAGAAAGGGGAGCAAATCACAGGCTGAAGGCGGTGGGAGGGGGGTGGGGAGCTTGTCTCAGTTGAGATGACCTCCCTTCCACAAAGAGCCTCGACAGCCCATGCTGAGCCGATTGTGGGCACAAGCCACTTTGGAGAGGAAAGGCACCACCCCAGAAGCCTCTGACTCTGTGTGCCAGGCCCGGAAGGCACCTTCAGGCCAAGCTGATTGACAAAGGCGCGACTTCTGTGTGGTGTTTCAGGCAACTTGGGGGAGTGCAGAGTTCTCAGAAGCCCTTCTCCTGCCTTGCTCTGATTTCCTGCACCCCAGTAGCGGGGTTGGTGGGGAGGGAACCAGCTTCTCAGGGAGGAGGGTGTGAATGCACCCCTTGGACAGCCCTGTGACGGGAGCCCTCAGGTAACAACCATTTGAAAACACCCCTTGATCTGCAGGTTTTGCTTTGGGATCTGACCGTCTGTGGCTAGCTTTCCTACCCACCTCCCTCCCCGGGGTCAGCTCTGGGTCCCTCCACGAAGAGAGGGGGCCCATCCCTGCCCACCCTGTACAGGCAGGGCCAAGGGAGCCTCACGTCTGGTTTGGAGGCAGGAGAGCAGACTGTGTGGTCCTCTGTGGCTTCCCCCCTGCCTGCATGATCCTGCCGGCAGGAGGAAGCCGTGAGGGTGAGGCGCTTACCGCTCGGATGGCCAGCCACACTTGCAGGTAGCAGAGGATGATGACACTGAGCGGGATGAAGCAACACGTGATCATGAGAACGATCATGTACGACTGCACCCCTGGGTAGGAGCTGCCACTGAACACATCGGGACCACATGAAGTCTTCAGGCCGTGGGGCCAGTACCTGCAGAGAAGAGCCAGAAGCCCATGCTGAAATGGGCAGGGACCAGGATCTCCACCCCGGGACCCCGATTACTTGATTGAGGGTTGTTGGGCTTTTTATTATTATTACTGTGGTGAAATTCACATTACCCAAATTGTTTTTTTTTTTTTTGCAGTGAACAGTTCAGAGCCATCTAGGACATACACGGTATGGAGCAACTGCCATCTCTGTCTGCTTCCATCACATTTTCATCACCAACCCCCAAAGGAAGGCCTTTGGTAGAATTTCTGTAAATCCTTCTCCATCTCTGATCTCATTTTCCCCTCTTTTTTTTTGGGGGGTGGTAAAACACACATAGGTGGCTCAGAAAGTAAAGCATCCGCCCGCAATGTGGGAGACCTGAGTTCGATCTCTGGGTCAGGAAAATCCCCTGTAGAAGGAAATGGCAACCCATTCCAGTACTCTTGCCTAGAAAATTCCATGGATGGAGGCACCTGGTGTGCTACAGTCCATGGGGTCACAAAGAGTCAGACACAACTAAGTGACTTTACTTTCTTTTTTTTCTTTACACATAATTAGGAGGTTTGGTGCATTCGTGATGTTGTGCATCCATCACCAGTCTGGTTCTAGAACATTTTCATCATTCCCATCACATCCCCTTTTTACAAAGGGGAGGCGAGGCACCCTCTTGCCTTAAGAACAGCTGTGAGCCCCCGAGGATTACATGAGCATGTGTTCAACAATCCCAGCTATTGTGGGCATGGGGGCAGGAGGAGGGTGACAGACAGAGCCTCGCCTCCATGACGATGGAAGCTTCCCGAAGAAAACTTGTTCACCAGCTTGCAGCAGAAGACAGAAATGCAGCGGCCTTGTCCCATCCCACCCACTCAAACATCGGAGCCACTTCCTTGGAAATTCGGGTCTTCTCCCAAAGAATACACCTGATGAGGACACTGGTGAGCTGCGACCCTAGGAGCCTCTGCAAAGGGGGCCCCTTAGCAGGTGCAAGAAAGAGGCCTGAGACAGAGTGGGTAAGACTCTGTGTGCCCAGTGATCCAGTGTGCTCATGGCCTGAGCCTGCAGGGTTCCTCTCTGAGCTCTCATGAGCTGCTCCTATCTGGGAGAAACAGACCTTTACTGAGGCTTGGAGACCACAGGACCTGCGCCCACGTGGCAGCCAGGCAGAGTCATATAGCCACAGATCCGGCCTGCTTGAAAGGTCCTCAGGAGGAGTCAGGTCTACTTCCACTTCACTCCTGGGGCCACAGAGGCCCAGAGACAGTGATTTGCCCCAAGGTCTCAAAGTGAACGATGAGTTTGACCCTTCTTGCCCTCTTCTACACACATTGTCTTCCTGGCTCCCCGCCTCCTCACCTACTCCAACCAAAGATGGGCGGAGCCGTCCACACAGCAGCCCAGATCCAGGAGAAAGCGATACCCGCGATGGCCAACTTGGCATCAAATCTGACGTTGCCAAAGGGCTTGCAGACCACCATCCACCTCTCCCAGGAGATGATGGCCAAGGACCAGAGACCGGTGATCCCTTTGGGGCAGAGCAGACATAGGAAGGCTTTGAGTCAACACTTTGCAAGATCAAGAGGGAGAACGCTCCCCACATCACCCCCAACACCTAACCGCAAAACCTGATTCTCCAAAAAGTGTTTTTGGGTCCGTGGAGCAGCAGGTCTCTTGGTCAATTTCTTTCTCTAACACCTGTGTCCCCTGTTCCTTCCCTGATGTGCATGCAGCTGCCTCCCTTTGCCTTCTCTGGTTCAGTCTCATGGCCCACCTCGCTTCTCGTCTCTCTTTTATCTGGCCACCAGCCTTTCTCGTGATACTGTCAATGCAAGTCCTGATGGCCACGTACACTCCTGAGGCCACACTGAGGTGCCACCATCCCAGCCAAGGCCAGGAAACAGGATGTGTCCGGTGACTGGCACACTCTAGCTGTGGGCATGCCTGCCCTCAGCCCAGGCCTCTCAGCACGGCCTACCTGGCAGCAATCTGTGCGTGGAATTCAGGGTTCCATGAGCTGGGATGGGGCAACAATGTGTTCATTTCCACCAACGTCTGCTGGACACTTGGCCTCCCCTTACTCCCAACATGAGTGCAGTAGCGTTAGCAGCACCTGTGGCTTGTCACCTTACAGAGGTGCCAGGCATTTGCCAAGACGACTATATTCATTACACATTGACCTTTCAGGGGCTCTCCAGCCAGACAGAGTTGATACTTTCATGGAATGGTGTCCTGAATACTTCTACAAACTACTTTCAATATGAACACTTTGAATGAGGGACTGTGTCATTAAGTCATGTTTCATACTTCAATAACCGTATTTCAGTATCATCAGCTTCCTTGGGAATCTATGGACCCCCAAACTGGTGACCTGAGAGCAGACCTCGAGCAGTTACAGAGATGGGATGGATGGGATGGAGGAGCCACTCGAGGACCTTGGCACCAGCTACCCACGGTGCCCAAAAGGTTTGAACTTGGTCAGGTCAGTGAGCAGAGGTGACAATGCCAATGGCTCAGGTCACTGACCAGGTCTCCTCTCACCTGTTCCGCTAATCCTGTTGTCTTTCTATGGCTCATCTCTTGAGAATCCAAATTGGAGATCACTGTAGGGCAAACCCAACATAGATGTGGGTGCCAAGGACCCAGGCATGTGAGCAGGTGGCCATGGGAACTTAAAACCTGGAGGAGGCAGCTGCAAGCCTTTGCTGCTTTGATGGCTGGGGCCCTGGAGACAGGGTGCACGTGCTGAGCAATGGAACCCTTGGACTCCTTGTCATCTTCGGTGGATGCCAAGCTGTAACTCCGCAGCCCTTGGTTTTCTCCTGGAGGTGTGTGCACCCGAGGGGTCCATGTCCTCTTCTTCATAGGCCCCTGGCAAGCAGACCTGGCCTCCCAGTATGCCCCAGCCTTGCCTAATGCTCATCGTATGATAGACGCCAGCCAGCCCTGGTTTCCTCATATCCTCCCAGCCGTTGGTGAGCGTCCTCTTGGTCTCCCCCCTCCAACCCCCTCATCCCCATCTCAGCCTGCCATCCTGGGCTTTCTCTATCCCTTGTCTGCTCACCCAGCCTCTGGCCACCCAACCAGCCTAGCTGTTGGCACCCCCACCCTCCTCGGCCACTTGGCATGAGTGCCCTCTCATCCTTCTGACCCAACATCCAGCTCCCTCATGGCCTCCTCCAGGTCCTGGTCCTCTAAGGACTGATGGCACCATATTCTCACTATCCAGATGCCTGACAGCACAGAGCGACGAACACGGGCTTGGCAGCCAATGGAGATCTCAGTAGAGCCATGACCCATGGAGAAATGAGCGATCGGGCTGGGAAAAGGGACAGAGGATCTAGTTTCAATATCTCAGGAGCTCTCCTGGGAATTGCTTCCTTGCCAGGGAAAAACTGACACAGGTGAGCTGAAAGAGCACATGTCCCAGATTTGAGTGGGAGTCTCGTTTGGAGTGCCCAGAGGCCTCCTGTGCCACCCTGTTCTGGGATTATGTGGATCTGTCTGTCTCTGCCCATGCCAGCTACATGGTCTCAAACTGAATGTCACCAGGTCAGGTCTATTTCAGAGCAGACACCTCTAATGGTCCCAACCCAGCTTCCCCCAGCAGGTCTGTCCCCCTTCAAAGTTGTGCTGAGCCTGCGTCCCACGGCTGCCTCTGGCGATTTCACCACATGACGGTCTCCTTTATGTGCAGCAGGCTGGGTCTCCCCCAAACTCAGGCCCCCAGGTGACTTACCACACAAGGAGACAGTGTAGCCCTCCACGACACACAGCGGGTGGCCCAGCACAAAGTAACCATACATCTGGTTCACAACGCTGATGGTGCTGGCGATGATGGTCTCTGCCAGGTCAGCGATGGCCAAGTTGACCAGGATCCAGTTGAGAGGGTGGCGGAGCTTCTTGAACCTCATGGTGGCTGCCAGCACAAGCCCATTAGTGAAGACAGACGCGATGACCACGAAGACCATCCAGGCGCTGGTGAGGTGATACACCCATCTGGGAGCAATGTGGTAATTGGGACCTTCAAAGGGATCTGGAGGCAGGAAGTACAGAGTGAGCAGAGGACTCTGGCAGCCGCTTCATCACCTGTATGGCTACACCTGCCCTTGCCTTTGCAACTGGCCTTTCCTCCTAGCTTTGTTCATCTACAGGCAATCTTCCCTCGATTCTCTCTCAGAACCAAGGCCACGACCTGCTGGAAACACCTGCATGGGCATCCTTGAACTTAACAAAGCATCATCCATGCCAGGTATTGCTCCCTGGTCTGACTTGCCCACCCACTCCTGGAATGTGGTTGGCTGGCTCCTGCTCCCCTGAAAGCCCCCGGTACCCCAGTGCTGTTGCCTGTGTGCGCTACACATCATTCTGTCATCAGATCTTTGCTCGTGGTCTCCCTCATACTTGGGTCCTCGGCTGGTTCATACCATCCAGTCTGGCTCTGCGCCCTTGCCTTCCAGGACCCTTTCCAGATTCCCCAGCTGAGATTTAACTCCATATTGGAGCTCTGTACGTGCCTGTGTGTCTCGTGCATGCACAGTCAGTGCTCTGAGAATGAATGATTGAGGGCCTTTGCTATGGATTGGATTGTGTCCCTTCCAAAAAAAGGCATGTGGGAATCATAACCCCCACTCCTTCAGAATGTGACCTTATTGAGAGAAAGGGTTTGTACAGAGATGATCAAGTTTTGATGATGTCGCTAGGCTGGCCCTAGTCCAATAGGACTTGTGTCCTTACAAAAAGGCAAAATTTGGGCACAGACGCATTCAGGAGAAGATGGCCGTGTGAAAATGAAAGCAAGGATCAGGGTGGTGTTTCAATAGCCAAGGGGTACCACGGGTTACCAGAGATTATTATAACCTGGGGGAGGGATACCATGGATTGCTGGAAACTACCACCATAAACTGGGGGAGGGATACTACAGATTACCAGAGACTACCATAACCCTGGTGGTGTTCCCTGGTGGCTGGTTTGGGGGATTAGCCACCTGGATGGGTGAGGAAAATCTGATGGTTATCAGCTCTGCTGTAAAGGGATAAGCTACCCACTCCAGGGTTTTTGGGCTTCCCTGGTGGCTCAGCTGGTAAAGAATCTGCCTGCAATGCAGGAGACCTGGGTTTGATCCCTGGGTTGGGAGGATCCCCTAGAGAAGTAAATGGCAGTCCATTGCAGTACTCTTGTCTGGGAAAATCCCATGGATGGAGGAGCCTGGTAGCCACCATCCATGGGGTTGCAAAGAGTCAAACATGACTGAGCAACTTCACTCACTCACCATAACCCAGGGGAGGGACCTGGAACAGAGTGTCCAACCCTGTCGAGCCCGTGATCGCTGGCCTCCTGAACTGGGAGATGATCAATTTCTGTTGCTTAAGCCACCCAGTCTGTGGTGCTTTGTCATGGCAGCTGGAGCAAACACACACAGAATGAAAATGAGGAGTAACTCCCCTTTATTATGACAGTGGGTCTACACCTTTCTCTGTTGGAAGGACCTTTCTGCCACCACCATTTTAGCAGATTACTCAACCGATAAGTGACGGAGAAGGCAATAGCACCCCACTCCAGTACTCTTGCCTGGAAAATCCCATGGACAGAGGAGCCTGGTAGGCTACAGTCCATGGGGTCGCTAAGAGTCAGACACGACTGAGCGACTTCACTTTCACTTTTCACTTTCATGCATTGGAGAAGGAAATGGCAACCCACTCCAGTGTTCTTGCCTTGAGAATCCCAGGGACGAGGGAGCCTGGTGGGCTGCCGTCTATGGGGTTGCACAGAGTCGGACACGACTGAAGTGACTTAGCAGCAGCAAGTGATGGAAACAGGATGATGGGGAGGGGGGTTGGGCAGAAGGGCATGGGTCAGTCCAGGAACAATCAACTCATTTTCTTCAACAAACAAATTGCAAGGACATTGAGGGAAAACTTCTAAAAGTATGACTTTGCATTTATGTTTTTAAAGAGTCCTTTCCTTAGAGCTACCTTCTGAAGACTTAGAGAGGAAACAATGTGATGTTTTGGATCTGCTTCCAGAAATTTGCAGGAGTGTTTAGTGGACAGGATAGAGAGGAAATAAGAGAAGTGGTGGACACCCTAGTGGAGGGAACAAGTGATGGGTACCCAGTACCGTTATCCTCTCCTATTTTGCTAGAAATTTCGAGTAATCTGCTCAGCAGTTGAGTAATCTGCTAAAATGGTGGTGGCAGAAAGGTCCTTCCAACAGAGAAAGATGTAGACCCACTGTCATAATAAAGAGGAGTTACTCCTCATTTTCATTTCATTCACATGAATTTTTGTAAAAAAATTTTTTTTTACAATAAGGAAATCTGGGGCATTGACAAAGCCCCAGGGGCCTCCAAGAAGAGCACTGTTGGGTCTCCATCAGGGACATTCTGGGGTGAAAACCATCAGGTCAATGTGCACTTCATGGTTCTCCACCAGATTGGCTTGGGAACCCTATTGCTGGTCCTGCTCTGGGTGTCAAGGAGCTGGTGTGTCTTCTGGAAATTGTGGCAAGTGAGACATTTTTCCCTTGGACTGCAAGGAGATCTAACCAGTCCATCCTAAAGGAAATCAGTCCTGAATAGTCATCAGAAGGACTGATGCTGAACCTGAAGCTCCAATCCTTTGGCCACCTGATGTGAAGAATGGACTCATTGGAAAAGACCCTGATTCTGGGAAAGATTGAAGGTGGGAGGAGAAGGGGATGACAGAGAGTGAGATGGTTGGATGGCATCATCAACTCAATGGACATGAGTTTGAGTGAACTCCGGGAGTTGGTGATGGACAGGGAGGCCTGGTGTGCTGCAGTCCATGGGGTCACAAAGAGTTGGACAGGACTGAGCAACTGAACTGAACTGAACTGAGACATATTTGAAGGAACTGAAGGTCTTCAGTTGGAAGGAGGGACCTGCGGGGTTAGGGGCTGGGGGTCATTGGTATCTTCAGCTCTCTGATGGGCTGACAGACAAAGCCTTGTGACTGGGCCATGCCCAGGGCTGAATGCCAGCTGCCTCAACAGTTTTCTACTGTCTGGTGCGGCTGAAGCACCTCCCTTCAGGAGCCGAGCTAACTTCTTCCCTAGTACATGCCGCCAGGGGCCAAGGGCTCCAGGGTGAGCTTGGACAAGACAACCGCCATGTTCTCTTCTATCCTTAGGCTCTCGAAGGCACTCACCCCGCTCTGGGCCACCTGAGCCTCCCGCTCCTGCTGGCCATCTCCGTTTGGCTTTGGGAGATGCAAAGATGATTTAGGCCCGGGTTCCCTCCCCAGGAAGAGAGCCCCGCATAGACGCAATGGGGTTGAGGGCAATGAGCACTCACTAGCAGTCTAGGACAGGGATTCTCAGAGGTTCTGTGAAGCCAATGTGGTTTAAAAATGCACATTCGATATGATGGTGTCCTTAGGGGCTTCCCTGGTGGCTCAGATAGTAAAGTATCTGCCTGCAATGCGGGAGACCCAGATTTGATCCCTGGGTAGGAAGATCCCCTGAAAGAGAAAATGGCAACCACTCCAGTAGTCTTGCCTGGAGAATCCCATGGACAGAGGAGCCTGGTGTGGGCTACAGTCCATGAGGTCACAAAGAGTTGGACATGACTGAGCGACTTCACTTTCTTTCTTTCTTTTTGTATTCAGAAAGTACCCCCCATCCATGGCATCATAAAAGCTAAGGGGAGCAATGGGGTACAGAGGCTCTCTAGGGTGGAGGGGTGGCTAGCGAGCACCCCGTTCACAGCCACTTGGGCCTGTGTCCCCAGAAGGCTATTCCAGCCAGTCCGACCCAGCCTGCTTGCTCACCTCTGGTGGAGTTGCTGTTGGTGTAGGTAAAGATGCTCCCCTGGGTGCTCTCCTCAAAGTTAGCCTGCGGCTGCCCACCTGCAAGCCTTTGGGGCCCCACGCATGGGCCATGGCTCTGCAAAGCCCTGCCCCTGATGCCCGCCAGCCCTGGCACTGCCCAGGGGGCCACAGTGCTTTATACCAGCCTGTGGGATCAGCCCAGGCCTCCTCACCTTAAAAGCCCCCAAACCCTTCACCATCTGATCTCTTAATTGGGCCTGGGACTTAGACCTCCTCCTCCCCCAGCTCTGGGCTTGCTGGCTCCTGGGTGAGCCCACGGGGGGTGGCTCAGAGGGATTTGCTGGGAGCCAAACTCTGAGCCAGGGTGCTGCGGGGGCCGCAACGGGCCCCTCGCTCCTGTTTCCCTGTCCTCTCTTCCTTTCTACCATCCAGCACCTGCTCTAGGCCAGGCAGGCCCAAGCAGCGGGCTTTTCAGTCCAGAGCCCAGCCCTGCCTTTCACAGCAGCTCCTCCCCAAGCAACTTTGGGGGCCTCAGGCAGGGACATGGAGCCTCCTGGAGGGTCAGGCTGCATTGAGGGCCCAGATGGATACAAGTTAGACCACTGGGGCTCCTTCCCCAGGAAAGGATGGCCATCCCACCATCCATCCGGCTCTCCCTTCCCCTCCTACCTTGCTCCCCATGAGCTACAGCTCCCCTGGTCACCAGGAGGCTCATCCAGGCCCCCTAGCAGCCATCCTGAAGCCCCTGGTGCCCACAGGCCCCACCTGTCCAACTCTCCTTTCCCTGAATTCACAACTTTCCTTGGACTTCCCTTGACTAGGACTTCCTCTAGACGTGCCTTGAAAAGTGAACCTCTCTGCAGAATGTTCCAAACAGGCTGCCTCCACTGTCCCATTGTACCCACTGCTGTCTGGCTGCCGCTGGCTGAGCACTTGGCAGGGGCACCAGTTACCTAGAAATCACTCGATTCTCCAGCCTTGCCTGTCTCCACACAAGAAGGCATATACACATGCTCAGGGCAGCATCATTCACAAGAGGTCAAACTGACCAAAAGTCAAATCAACAGGTGAATGGACACCCAACCAAATGTGGTATATCCATGTACTGGAATATTATGAAGTCATAACAAGGGATGAAATTGTGACGCATGTTACAAAATGAAGGAACCTCAAAAAGATGAAAAGGAGCAGACACAAACGATCTCAGATGGTGGAAGGCCCAGAATAGACAGGCCCACAGAAACAGCAGATTGGTGGGTGCCAGGGGCTGGGAGGAGGGGCGTGGAGAGGGATTCCTTAGAGAAAGAGATGCCTTGGGCGGTGATGAAATAATTCTAAAATTAGATGGTGATGGTACAGTGACTGTGGAAAATAGTTGGGCAATTCCAAAGATTGAAAAATAGAATTACCATGTGATTCAGCAATTGTCCTTCTGAGTACATGCCCAAAAGAACTGACAGGGCTTTTGTTCACAGCATGAACAGAGTGTGTTTGACGGCACTTGATGTAACGAGGTCAGGTCCCAAGAACGCCACCCCAGGTTCTTCCAACTTCCAAGGCCATACTTTTCTCTTGGGCCTAGATTATAGGGGGCTCAATCTGCCTGTCCCCAACCAGCACATCAGAGAATGTGAGAGCTGTGCTCCCTCTGAGTGCTGGCTGCAGGACCGCCTGTTGCTAGCAAGGCCATGGACTGGCTGGGTGGTCTTGGGTGGGATGATCCTGCCATCTCAGGCCAGGTTCACCTTCTGTCTAAAGGAAGAAGACCCATCCCGCCTGCCCCCAACCACCCCACCCGCTCAGGGGGCTGCCAGTCGGATGGGGGAGAGGGTGCTCCCAGGGATGCTGTGCCATTGGGAAGCCCTTTGTGAATGTGCAGTGCCATCTCAGCCGGACATCCAGACATGCTGGGGAGCCTCCAGCCAGAGCCTCAGAGCTGATCCATCCCACCTGCTGCCCCCAGACCCTGGGGAAGGGGGAGAGGGAGCAGAGGTGATAGCAGTGAGTCCTGTACAACCCCCCACCCTGACCGTGTGCAGAGTGGGGGTGCTAATTGATGATTAGGGCTAACAGAAGATCAAGTCCCATTTTAGCCAAAAGCAGATTACTGGCCTGGAAAGTCCCCTAGCACTTGGGTGCACACGTGTGCTCCCCGAGGCCTGGCAAAAGCTCACTGGGGTCCTGCATGAGACTCAAGGTGGAGAGAAGGGGCGGGGTTCTTGGGAGGGAGCTGGAGACCAGGAGGGTGGGGCCAAAATGTGAATGAGCAGCAGCTGGAGAAGGAGGTTGGGGAGGAAGGAGAAGGGGCCAAAGCAGGAGGCTTGAGTGCTTGGGGAAAGTGGAGCTCCTGGGCCAAGGTGAGGCCCTCCACAGGGCCCTGGGCCTCCCGCCCTTGCCCCACTTGGGGCCCCCTGGCCAGGCTAGAAGAGGAGATGCCAGACTTGTCTCTAATCCGACTATGGAGAAGTGACTTGATGCAGGGTGCTGATTAGCAGCCCGGAGAGCTGTCACCTTGATTCTGCTCTTGACTCTGGCCAGTAGACCAGGGGCTTAGTCATGAAGAGTCTGTGTCCACCACCAACAACATGGCAAGGAATCCTTTGCCTTTGGCCTTTTTTTTTTTTTAAACTGTGATAAAATATACATGACATCAAATTTAGCACCTTGACCATTTCTAAGTGTTTAGTTTGGCGGTACGTTCACATGGGTGTGTGGCCATCCCCACTGACCATTCCCAGAACTGTTCATCTTCCCCAGTGGAAACTCTGTCCCCATTAGACACCAACACCCCCTCCCCTGTCCTCCTCTGTCTAGGGTCTGATGACTCTAGGTACCTCATACAAGTGGAGTCATATGGGGTCTGTCCTTGTGTCTGCCTTCTCTCACTTAGCACAGTATTTTCAAGGATCATCCATTGCCTTTGTGTTTGGCAAAGATTTATAAACATTGAATTTTGATTTTTCTGTGATGAAATATAACTCCATTTCCATTTTTGTTCCTGTTGAAAAGTTCTCCCAACTTAAGCTCTTTAGATATCTGTAAACAGGGACCTTAGATATGAAGTCTAAAGACAAGGGCAGGCTGTTTCCCCATTTCTGTGACCATTCCACCAAGTCCCGATGGCTCCACTCAGACATGATAGTGAAGTGAGTGAAGTCAAAGTCACTCAGTCATGTCTGATTCTTTGCAACCCCATGGACTATACAGTCCATGGGATTCTCCAGGCCAGAACACTGGAGTGGGTAGCCTTTCCCTTCTCCAGGGGATCTTCCTAACCCAGGGATCGAACCCAGGTCTCTCCCATTGCAGGCAGATTCTTTACCAGTTGAGCCACCAGGAAGCCCAAGAACACTGCAGTGGGTAGCCTATCCCTTCTCCAGCAGATCTCAGAACTGATAACCATCAGATTTTCCTCACCCATCCAGGTGGCTGATACCCCAAACCAACTAAAAGTTCCTCGTCAGTCTAGTCTACAAACGCTTACCTCAGGCCCACACTTCTAATGCATTTGTCTTCTGCAGCTACCCTCCAGGACCTTGAGCAAGTTAGCCACCATCTCTAGAGTGCGTGTCCTCATTGGAAACATAGGGAGAACATTTACTTGCTGTAATGCTTGAATGAGGTCATCCTCTTGAAAAGTTCATTTTACAGCTACCCAGCAAGCGTGTCTTGTGGCCAGGCCCTGTTCTCGGCTCTGGGTGAACAAACAGAGTCCTCTTGCAGCTGCCCTACTCATTGAGGGCAGGAACAATACAACCTGAACATTAGACGCAAGAAATAAGCTGTGTCGAGCAGGATGGAGGATGGGAACAAGAGAACAAATGGAAAAAAATTAAAAAAAAAAGAGAACAAATGGAATGTAGAAGGTGGGGGAGAGAACGGATGTCCGTTTTCATAGGGCATCATGGTGGGACTCTCTGGGAAAGGGACATGTGAGCAAAGTCTCAAAGGAGGGAGGGCGCCATGTGAAGATCTGAGGAGGGCATCCCAGGAGAGAGCCTGGAAGTAGTACAAAGGCCCTGGGGCAGGAGCGTGCCTGGTATGGTAGAGGCACAGTAAGGAGACCAGGGCAGCCGGAGCAGAGTGAACTAGTGGGGCCTAGGAGACGGAAGATCACAGAGAGGATGAGGGCCAGTGTCTGTGTGTCCCAGAGGCCATTTTCAGCATGCTAGCTTTCACTGTGAATGAAATACAGAGCGTGTTATGATTTTGGAGTGAACACTTTCATCTAAAGTGATTTAGATGATGGCACACTCCCTTTGGTCGATGTTCAGAGAGTGTTAGGGGCCAAGGAGGTAGCAGGGGTATTGTGTAACAGGCCCTGAGGGCATCCAGGCGATACAGTGTCAACGCAACCAGCAAGCAGGGCTCACCGAGTCTCTGGGTAGCTGCGGTGGAAGCCGGTGAAGGAAGGGAGGAGTCAAAGCCAGCTCCAAGGCTTGTGAACTGAGTAAGCCTAAGATGGAGTGGTCCGCAGTCCAGAAGTCAGGGCGATGGGGGTGTGGCTGGTGGAGGGAAGGTCTGAGTGGCAGGAATCCAACTGAGCAATGACAAGAAGCCACCATCTCAACCCACAGATGTTACCCAAAGAGGACGGACATGCTGACAATTTGATCCCAACGGATGTGAAAATATAGATGAAATGGACAGACTCCTAGAGAACACAAGTTAACCAAATGAGCCTGAGAGGAAACAGGGAATCTGAAGAGCTCTGTATCTATAAAGACACTGAAGACCTAACTTCAAAGCCCCCCACTAGGACTGCCTCTGTTCTGTTCCTCATCCCTACAGGGCTTCAGTTGATTTTTGGCTGGAGGAGGACTTTTTGGTATCACCGTCATCAGTAATTCCCACATCTTTGCAGCTCATCTGCATAGCTCTTTATTCCCACCCCAACAACAGAATTAACAAGGGATACCTAAAAAGTTTGGGTGCAAATATCTGAAATTTGAATAGATTGAGTTGCCATGCCTCTGTCCCCCAATTCTGCTCGCTGTGACCGCCACTGAGGAGAAACACACAGCTTTGTTCATTTCCAATGTTACGGAATTTAACTCCAAAAACCTGTCGGGATTTTGTTGCTTTTTCTTTGTTTGTTTCTTCTTCCTTGTATTTGAATTTTTATTTTTCTCCTTTTTACTTGGAGAGAAAAGTGTTTTATTTCCAATCTGTTCTATAGTTATAATCCAGTTCACAGGCAAGCCTTAAACTGCAATTTCCACTGTAATTAAACTATTTAGTTTGGACTATAAAGAGCCTTGAAAAAGACATATTCTCCAAAGCTAGTTACAAAAGGACATGATTCCATTTTTTAATGAGATTCCTAGAGTAGTCAAAGTCATAGGGATAGAATGTAGGAGGGTGGGGAGCTAGGGGCTGGGGGAGGGCAGATGTAGAGTTAGTGTTTCATGGCCCCTGGTTGCACCAAATGTAATACTACTGAGCTGTACATTTAGAGATGATGAGCTTAAGTGTGTGATGCAAATACAAATGAAAAAATATATATATTCTTCATGATGCCATCAATGACATCACACCCCTGTTGTGACTTCTGGCAACGCGTACCCCATCAAGGGAGAAGTGCTCAGCCACTCCCCTGCGACTAAAAAGAACATGAAGAAGTCGTTACATGGCTGGCACTGAGGTCTCTGTGGGTCTGTGATGGCGGGCGGTGCTGTCCCTTCAAAAGTGTTGGTGTCTGGGTTGCGACCACTCCAAAGAGGCCAACCAGACATCTGGATGAGCTCGAAGCTGCGTTGGGCCAGAGCCTGGGGTTTGTGGGAGCCGACCCTGCCCACCTGAGGCCCAGGGCAAACGTCTGATCTCGCAGGAACGTCCCGCGGGAGGGGGAAACCACACTCCAGCTCTAGCGGCGATGGGGCGCTGAGCTTGGGGGAACCGGCGGGAAGGCGTGGGAGGGGATGCCCGCGGCAACGCCTCTGACCCTTTCAGCATTGAACAGAACCGCTGACAGCCGTGGCATGTGTGCCAGCCTCCGAGTCCGCACTGGCGTGCAAAAATGCTTCGCTGGGTGGGATCGACTTGGCTTTTCTAACCCCTATCTCTTGGTGCGGGGACCCTACGGGGGCGAGGGGCGGGGTCTCCGGGGCGGGGCGGGGCGGGGGGCGGGTCCTGGAAGAGATCTGCTCTGGGCCCGGCGCCGGCTCTCGGGCGCCCTCTCCTGGCGCCAGTGTGCCACTCCCTGCGGCTAGGCCTTGGCGCGCGGCCGCCTGGGTCGCTTCCTCCTGCTGCACCTCCAACCCCCGCTCGGGTTCGGTCCTGCGCCCCCTCGGGTCCGCGCACCGCGCTCCCCGCGCGGCATCGGGCCGGCTCCGGAGGGGCTGGATCCCGGTCGGTGCGCCCCTGGGACGCCTGGGACCCTTCCTACCGCCCTGCTGCCCTGCCACGCCCTCGTGGCTTCTGGTCCGACAGATTCTTCGATTTGCCCGTTGTCTGTGCCTCCTGGTTCCACGAGTGGGAACTGGGGGGTGGCGGGGGTTTCTGCGCTTTTAAAAGTGGAGGAGTTCGGGTGTTTTGCTGCTCCCTACTCCTCCCTGCACCCAGAAATCTCATTGTCTTTTTTTTTTAATTTTAAAAATTAGTTTTAAAATTGTGGTAAAACACACGTAACAGAATTTACCATCATAACCATTTCTCCGTGTACACTTCAGTGGCATTAGTACATTAGCACAGTCTTCCTTGTTCTTTTGGTATTGAGATCATGAATCTCATCTGTGGCCCAGTTAAAATTTTAAAACATTTTCACTATCACAAACCGTGGAAATCAGACAAAAGCTTACCCAATATTTATTTATGCAATTAAATTATTAACAAGATGTGCATATGCAATATGACTCCCTTTAACTGTCCACCCTGGTTACGGATGAAATTCCAAACAGAAGCCTAGGGAGAAGCCGTTTTAACAATACTGTTTGCTGTAGCTCCGGTCTCTGTGGTTTTATTGTGTGTATTCATGTTATCTGTTACTGTGTGTGTTCCTTTTGTCTGTTCTGCCTTTTATTCACACTTCAATGAGAGATATGCTGCTTTGTTTTCATTGTTCTGGAAAGGTTTTTACTGTCTGATTCAGGGAGCCAAATGGAACGTGCGGCTATTTCTCTGGGGAGGTGACCTGTTTGCTCCTCTGTGAGGCTGTGAACTTCCACGCCTTAGGGGATGCCCAAGGCCATTTTCTGCCCAGTCCACTTGAGCTTTCTTCTCTAAGTCTGGATGTCTGAATCTGATCAGTTGCCCTTTACCTTATAAGCGACATTTCTGATGAGATTGTGATTATGAATTCAATTTATCCAGAGGCTCACCTTGAATGGACTGATGCAAATGACTGCTTTCCTCTGAAGCCCGGTGGCCCTTGGGAAGAGGCCCAGCACACCCTTGGCAACTGCCTTTGGTTAAGTTCTTTGCTGACTTTGGCCCATGTGCTGGTATTAGGAGGTGAGGCCTTTGGATACTGATTAAATCATAAGGGCAGAACCCTTGTGAATGAGACTATGCCCTCATAAAAAAAAGAGAGACTTTTGCCATGTGAAGATACTTTTGCCTTCTGAAGAAAGACAGAAGTCTGAAATTCCAAAGAAGGCCCCCACTTGACCATGCTCGTATCCTCATCTCTGACTTCCAGCCCCCAGTGCTGGAAATCAGTGAGCAAAATCACTGTCTGTGGTTCCTAAGTTCTTCCAGCCTATGGTATTTTGTCACAGGGGCCTGAACAGACTAAGACAGGAAATTGCTGACAAATAGTTGGAGTGCTGCTATAACAAATGCTTAAAAATGTGGAAGCAGCTTTGGAACCCTGTTGGGAGTAGAGGCTGGAAGAGTTTGGAGGTGAGTCTGACAAGGACCCAGAAGTTAAAGAGGAGAACCTCCGTCTTCCCAGGGAAGGCCTAAGGGGTCGTGAGCAGAATGTTAGTAAAGGTGTGGATGGTAAAGGTCATTCTGATGAAGTTGCAGAACAGAAGTGAGGAAGACAGGCCCTCTTTGTTGGAAAATGGCAAAGAACTTGGCTACCCTGGGTTCATGTTCTAGTGTTTTGTAGAAGGTCGAATGTGTGAGCGTGAAATTGGATGTTTGATGAAAGTGCAGCTTGCCTTCCTTTGAAAGCTCACTGTCCAATCTGAAAACAGAGAAATGACTTAAATGGAATGACTCATCCAAAGGGAAGCAGAACTTAACATTTTGGAAAATTATCAGCCTTCCCATAACACAAAAAAAAATGGGAACACGTGTTCTGCAGAGAGTACTAAAGGCGTGGCTGAGCGAGCGTTTGATGAGCAGACTGGCTTGACTGTGGCTACCCCAGCTGGAACTGAAGGGGATGGAGACAGGAAGGAGTGAAGGGAGGCCGTGGGACTTCTCAGAGTTTATGAGATGGGACCATGTGACGATTCTTTAAGACCCAGGGTGGACCCCAAAGGCTACTCGGAGATCGTCAGCACTACCTGCTCCAGTCCAAGGAGGAGCAGGGTGGGGGGGGGTATTGTCTGGGTTTTGTCAGGCCAGATGATCTCCATCCAACTGGTGGGGCAGGCCAGAGACCAGGGCAGAGGGCCTCGGCCTGCGGAATATACCCAATGCAGCTGTGGGGCTGGGGCCGTCCCCAGAGCCCTCAGAGTGGCCAAGCCACAGGCACGTGACTGGAGCCCGGAAGAGCTGCGGGCACCCAACCCTGGTCAATTAGAGCTGCTGCATGGACTGTGCCCAGCTAAGCCCTGGGGACAGGGACCCTGTAGCAAGTCCGGAAGGCTGGGCTCCCGCTCGGCTGGATCTGGTGGGCAGAGCACTGGGGTCAAGAAGCTGATACTCGAGCCTTTGCATTTGATGCTTTGCCAGACCTTCTTGACCTGTCGGCTCTTTCCTTCTGATGTCTCCCTTTTGAAATGGCAGTGTCCAGCCTCTACCTGTCCTGTGGCTGTATTTTGGAAGCACAGAACTTGCTTCCTTCAGTGGTTTCCAGCTGGAGAGGAATTTGCCTCGGAACAAATTGGATATTGTGTCTGACACACAGCTCATTTAGATGCTATTGACATGTGGCTTTGGTAGCTCAGTTGGTACAGAATCTGCCTGCAATGCAGGAGACCCTGGTTCAATTGCTGGGTCGGGAAGATCCTCTGGAGAAGGGAAAGGCTACCCACTCCAGTATTCTTGGGTTTCCCTTGTGGCTCAGCTGGTAAAGAATCTGCCCACAATGCGGGAGACCTGGGTTCGATCCCTGGCTTGTGAAGATCCCCTGGAGTAAGGCAAAGGCAGTATTCAGGCCTGGAGAATTCCATGGACTGTATAGTCCATGGGGTCCCAAAGAGTTGGACATGACTGAGCGACTTTCACTTCACTTCACTTTTGGACTCTTGAGTCAGTGCTGGGACCAGTTAAGACTTTGGGAGCTGTCAGGATGAAATAAATAATATTTTGCATATGAGAAGGATATGTCTTTAGGCAGGGGTCCAGGGTCAGAAAGGTAAAAGAGATATAAATGAATAAAAGTCAAGGTTAATACACTATCAAAAGACCAATTCCTCTATCAAAAGACAGTTGTGGGCTTTTGAATCCACATGGGCTCCAGTGAATCTGCACTTGGCTCTGTAGTTATCATCTTTGGGTTTTCTGGAACATTTTCTCCATGGTAATACTTCCTGTTCACATGGTGACATCAGGGAAATCTAACGTGATCCTGATGTCAATGGGCTGTGAAGTACAATCTGCACAGGCATAACCTCTTAAATTGAGAACGAGAGAAAGAGCGAGAAGAAAAGGTTTCAGTGTGTGACTATTAGCAAAGGGACACCAAGGATAATCCCCCAAATGCCAGGACAGATCATGACAACTGGTTCTTCCTCATCAATTTCACTTGCTCCCTAATCGTTTCTGATAATTACATCTTGCTCATGGGTCTTTGACCAGCAGCCCACCTCAGGAAGTGATTTGCTTCTGGTCAAGGTTGATCCTAGCAGTCTTGAGCTTCTGTCCCCTCTTGCTTGACATGGATTCTTCACATGGTTCCTGGTTGTTCTCAGGAGTTTACATACATTGGATGATTTGAGCTGGATCTCAGGTGTTATCTGCTCTCTAGTGCTTACCAAGCTACCCTGAAATCACAGTGATTTGTTATTTCTGAGTTGATGTATTGGCTGAGGTCTGGGGAGTGTTCTTTCGTCCATATGGTATTGGTTGGGGTCCCTCTTGTGACTTGATTCAGCTGGGTGCATAGCCAAGGAGGTCCAAGCATTCTAGATGGCCTCAGTCCCATGTCTGGCAGTTGGTGCTGGCTGAGCTGGGTTTTATTATTCTCTTCCATGTGGCGTCTCATCCTCCAGGGTTTTTCTCTCTGTGGGGCCTCTCAAGCAAAATGGCCCAGACTTTTTCCCCATGGGACTGGATTCCAAGAGAGTGAATACTGAAGAAACTGAAAAGTCTCTTCTGCTTAGGCCTGGACGCCACCCTGTATGACTTCTGCCACAGTCTTTTAGTTAAAGAAAGTAGCAGGGCAAGACCTGGTCAGGAGAAGGGGAAAGAGACTCTGCCTCTTGTTAGGAAGAGGAGTGGTTCAGGTATATTGCAGGAGGATGTGCAGAATGGCAGCCACTGCAGGGGTCACCTCTGCCCATCCACTGAGAAGTGCTGCTTGTGCCCACATCTGAGAGAAAACCCAAGACCCAGGAAGACACTGCTCAAAGTTGGCCAGGATACCCAACATGATACTGTCTTGTGGGGCCATGTGTTTCCAGCCACCTTGGGCCTGACAATCTATTTTGTGTACCCCTAAGACTGTTAATAAGCAAAGGGATTTTAAACCTTGGAATATGCTCCATGGGCTTCCCAGGTGGCACTAATGGTAAAGAATCCACTGCCCATGCAGGAGACATAAGAGACACGGGTTTGATCCCTGGGTCGGGAAGATACCCTGGAGAAGGGAATGGCTACCCACTCCAGTATTCTTGCCTGGGAAATCCCACAGACAGAGGAGCCTGGTGGGCTACAGCTCATAGGAGTCCCAAGAGAGTGGGACACGACTGAGCAACTTAACAGAGCATGATCTCTCAGCAGGTATAAAAGTCATTGTGCTGACTGCTTATCTCAGCTCTTGCATGAAAACAGGAGCATTTAAAAAATTATCTTAAAATTTTATCCTAAGAAGTTAGGCAATTGCCAAAACATATTTTAAGTGTTTTTATTCAAGAGCAATTTATATAACATAAAATTAACCATCTGAAAGTGTACAATTCAGTGGCATTTAGTACCTTCACAGTGCTGTGCAACTATCACTGCTGTCTAATTCCAGAACACTTTCATCATCCCAAACAGAAATCTAGTGCCTGTTAACAGTCACTCGCCATTCCTTGCTCCCCTCAATCTTTGGCAACCTCTTATTTTACTTTACATCTCTATGGATTTACCTGTTCTGGACATTCCGTTTAACTGGAATCATGCAATATGTGGCCTTTTGTGTCTGGCTTCTTTCGCTGAGCATCATGCTTTGGAGATTCATCCAAAATGTAGCATGAAGCAGTATTTTACTCCTTTTTGAAGTGAAGTGAAAGTCACTCAGTCGTGTCCGACTCTTTGCAACCCCATGGACTATATAGTTATGGAATTCTCCAGGCCAGAATACTGGAGTGGGTAGCTTTTCCCTTCTCCAGGGGATCTTCCCAACCCAGGGATCAAACCCATGTCTTTTTATCAAAGACATAATTTATTTATGTATACAATAATTTAGATATTTTCAAAAATATCAAATCCTCCACTATTATTGTGGTATCATGGTATATCAATTTCCTTTTTTATGTCTGTTAATGTTTGCCTTGTGTATTATGGTACTTCTGTGTTAGCTGCATATATATTTACAGTCATTATGTCTTTCCTCTTGGACTGATCTTTTGATCACTATGTAGTGTCCTTTATCTCTCATGACAGTCTTTATTTTCAAGCCTACTTTGTCTGATTGCTACTCTGGCTTTTCTTTTGATTTCCATTTGCATAGAATACCTTTTCCCATCCCTTTATTTTCACTCTGTATGTATCTTTAGATTTAAAGTGAGTCTGTTGTAGGCAGCATATATATGGTCCTGTTCTTCTATCCATTCAGTTAGTCTGTGTGTTTTGGTTGGAGCTTTTAGTCCATTTACATTTAAGGTAATGTAGTGGAAATCACTGCCACCAAATAGAAAAAAATAAGGACAGTTTAAGAGACCTCTGGGAGAAAATCAAGCACACTACTATTCACATTGTGGGGATTGCAGAAGAAGGAGAGAGAGAAAGGGACTGAGAAAAATTTAAAGAGATAATAGCTAAAAACTTCCCTAACCTAGGAAAGGAATTAGGTACTCAAGTCCAGGAAGCACAAAGAGTCCCAGCCTGGATAAACCCAAGGAGAAACACACCAAGAGACACTATAATCAAAATGACAAAGATTAAAGCCAGAGTATAAAAAGCAGCAAGGGAAAATAAATACTATACAAGGGAACTCCCAAAAGGCTATCAGCTGATTTTTCAGCAGGAACTCTGAAGGCCAGAAAGGGAGTGGCACGATATATTTAAAGTGATCAAAGGGGAAAACCTATAACCAGGAATACTTTACCCAGCAAGGCTCTTGTTCAGGTTTGATGGAGAAATCAAAAGCTAAAAGGATTCAGCATCAACCAACCAGCTTTATGACAGATGTTAAGGAACTTCTTTAGGTGAGAAAGAAAAGGCCACAACCAGAAACAAGAAGATGACAAAATGGAAAATCTCACTGGTAGAAGCAAACACACCAGAAATGTAGGAAATCATCTACCCACAAAGTTCGTAGGGAGGTTAGAAGACAATAGTATTAAAATCATCCGTATCCATAATAAGCAGTTAAAGTGAAAGAAAATAAAGTCGCTCAGTAGTGTCTGACCCTGTGACACCATGGACTGTAGCCTACCAGGCTCCTCCATACATGGGATTTTCCAGGCAAGAATACTGGAGTGGGTTGCCATTTCCTTCTCTAGGAGATCTGGAGTGGATTGCCATTCCCTTCTCCAGGAGATCTTCTCCCCACATTATAGGCAGATGCTTTACCATCTGAGCCACCAGGGAAGTCTTAAGCAGTTACTGCTAAGTTGCTTCAGTCATGTCTGACTCTGTGCGACCACATAGACAGCAGCCCACCAGGCTCCCCCATCCCTGGGATTCTCCAGGCAAGAACACTGGAGTGGGTTGCCATTTCCTTCTCCAATGCATGAAAATGAAAAGTGAAAGTGAAGTCCCTCAGTCGTGTCCAACTCTTAGCGACCGTTAAGGGATACACAAAACAATCAGACATAAAATATGACATCAAAACCAGTACTCATGAGGGGGAGGTGAGTACAAATGCAGGGTCTTTAAAATGCATTTGAAATTAAGAGATCAGCAACTTAGGGGCTCCCCTGATGGCTCAGCTAGTAAAGAATCTGCCTGCAGTGCAGGAGACCTGGGTTTGATCCCTGGGTTGGGAAGAGCCCCTGGAGAAGGGAAGAGCTACCCACTCCAGTATTTTGGCCTGGAGAATCTCACAAGATTCTGTATAGTCCATGGGGTTGCAAAGAGTTGGACACGACTGAGCAACATTTTTAAGGCTTCCTGGTATATATGTATGTGAGATATATATATATATATATATATATATATATGATAGAACAATAACATATAGATATATATAGATTGTTGTACAAAAACCTCATGGTAACGGCAAAACAAAAATCTATAACAGATATACAGACAATAAAGATGAATCCAAACATATCACTAAAGATAGACATCAAATCAAAGAGAACAAAAGAGGCAAAAAGACCTACAAAAACAAATCCAAAGCAGTTAACAAAATGCTCATAGGAATATACATACGGTGCATTCTGATCAGGCTTCATTTCTCCTGAACCCCCACCCCCTCCCACGTTATTCACATGTGCTGTATGGTGGGTCACTCATACCAGGCAAAGGGGCAAACCTTGCTGTTCTCAGAGCCCTGTCAGAGGAGACTGGTCAACTGCTGGATAAGAGTGCAGCAGGCGCCCTGGAACCAGAAATGCCTGTGGCCTTGACAGTGTAACCAGAGTCACAATATTTAATAACAACACACAAGAGAAAGTAACACGATAACCAGTAAGAATTTTAGCTCCTCTGTGAAGGACAGTCCTTTGCTACTTGTTCTGTTTGCTTGTTTATTTTCTTATAATTGGTCTTAGTTCTGAAATAACCATACCCAGGGGCAGCAGGACAGCACCTCTGCTAGCAGAATTTTGAGCTCTCAGTGCCTAGTATGGTGATGCAAAAACTCCACTCTCTCGGTAGAATATCTGTGCTGAAAAGATATTGATTACTTAAAGACCCTTTCTCTTCTGCGTGCTCAGGACTCTCTACTGTATTATACATAAGCTTTTAAAACATTTACTGACTTATTACACTTTATATGTATTATGCAAATTGACACTTACAAACAGTGACAGTGAAAGATATTCCGGTGGCAATGTCTTTAAACCATTAAGATTTTAAGGTTTTGAGTATAATGAAAACCACTGTGCTGAGCACAAAACAATGTTTATACTACAGTAATTTTTTGAATTTGAGTGTCATGAAGGGCAGTTTTGTTTATACACAGACAAGAATGTATCAGCAAAAAGTGATCATGTCCTCCTATATTCTCTGTCTCTGTGAATTTTAATTCCTTTGGAGATTGTCCAGGTAAAGATTACTTGCTGATTACCTCAATTTATTATTTACCCAAGGTCTCAAAGTCAATGGATTAGGGAATCTTAGAAATTATAGTGGGTCAAGATAGAAGAAAACTACGATCACAGTTCATGAATGAGTCACTCACTGTACAAAATGGAGTAGCTTTGTAGGGTTACATAATTACTGCTATTGTTGGAAATTTAAAAGGATCAATTGTTAAAAAACACATTATTTTAACTCAATTAAGTTCAAATCATGTGTTTATATTTACAGAACCATAACTATTTAGTCTAAGAAGTCCTAGCATATCTGATCTATAGGATAACTCTCAGGAGTTTAGGAAGTTACATTTAATAGTTTCTTGTAAAAAATTAATAAATACATCTCAAATCTTGCAAAAATCCAAATGTAGTGTTTTTATGGTATTTTATATTGTGATAAAATTAGGGAGAAGACAGAGCTATCTTTTAAATGAAAATTAACAAAACAATTTATTCAAGGATTTACTTAGCATAGAAATATTGAAGGAACTAAGAGTTTGAGATTATTCCCTTGGCTTTATTTTATCAAGTGGAGTACAAGTAAGGTCACGACTTGATCCATGGGTCCAAACATTTTAATCACAAGATTAAAACAGGGTTGTGTCATTTGGAGATGAATGCAGTGACTGGGGTCTTTGCAACTGGAGGCCACCCAGTTAAATGGCCTTAGAATCCCATGACTGGTGGGAACTTCAGAAGACTCCCAAATGTTGGAGCCTGGTCATTGCCCCTGGAGGTGTGTGGAGCAGGCAAACCTCTTGGCTTTCCCATTCCAATTTGTCTCAAAGGTCACTGCCCTGTTTATCTCTCTTATGTTGTTAAAGCCCTTGACATATTGGTAAGTGTGTTTAATACAGAAGGGTTCCTGAAGCTTCTTGGTCTCTGTTAACATCTGGCCTGATAGCAATATGTGTTTCCTTTCCCTTATCCTGTAACTTAGCAACCAGGATATTTCAACAATTACAGAAAAAAAAATCCAGTTTTCCATTTTCTCTCCTCCAAAAACTTTTTAGAGAGAGAAGGCACATATTGAGGAAACCCTACTGCTTAGGCTTTTACTATAAGAGCCTAGTTAGTTTTATATGGTTAGGTATAGATTTTGAAAACGTATTAGAATATAATAACTTCAAATTCTATGATCTTACTGATTAATGTTTCTCTTTTCCTTTTGGAGCATTTAGGAATTGTCTTTGTGCACAGAAAAAAAAAAAAACATAATGTGGTGTGGTCCCCACAAGATCAACTTCTTGAATTCACTTAAGGATCTGAATACGTTTACCAACCAGAAATGCCAACAAATTACACATTTCTAACAGCTGGCTACTGTTTGAAAACACCACAAAACAACAAAAGCCCGCAAAATTCTGTTGTTGTTGTATGATCACTTCAACTTGAGCAGACGGTGTTATCTTTTTCTCACGTCGTTTTGGCTGCACACTGATTGTATCTTTATAGGACAGTAATTGTGAAAACATGATTTTCTTTTGAGGGAATAGAATGATAGGTAAAGCGGTCTTCTTGCCAGCCTGCTTGATGGCAATGCTGGACTGTAGATGATTTAGAACAGTCTCTTTCCGTTTTGTTGGTCCTTGTTGGGAAAGCCATCTCAGGAGCTTCCTCTGAGGTTTTTGCTCAGAGGCCCAGCCCTTGAGGGTGAGCTGTGAGTATCCAGGTGGCCTGGACCCTGCCAGCACTCCGAGCCAGCCCACGGTTTCTTCTGTGTCCTCACCTTGAGGGAGCAGGACTTTATAGCCTAGTGGGTATGGAAGCTTCCACTTCCAAAGGTTTGTGTCCTGAGATTCTTTGAGACCAACCAGAAAAGGGATTCTCTGGGTTTTTGAGAACCTTGGTATCTTTGCTTGTTCATTTCCTCTGGAAGCGGGTAGCTTTCACAGGAAACTCTTCCCACTGGTATGCATATGGAAGAGAAAGCCTCGTTCTAACCCAGGAGAAGTATCTTCTTGAACTCTCTGGTGGGCTGGAGACTGTCCAGGAGGACTCCGATGAGGACAGGAGTCCCCCTACTGCAACTGTGTCCCAAATAGGGGCCTTGATTGGATGCATAGGAGCTCAGGCACTCCTGGGTGTGAGTTGACAGGCAAAGGGGACCTCCCGTGTGAAGGTTCCAACCTCACACTGGCCCCCAAAGCTTCTCCCACCCTCCTGCCCTGGTGTCTCTTCCTGAGATTCCTCTGCTTCTTCAGAGGGGAGGAAAGACAGAAAACCCACAAGAAGATACCATGACTTATGCACCAGGTAGGCAAGAATGAACAATCCCAGCTCTGACAGTAGTGCCAAGTGGGCAAGGGACACCAAATGTCAGGAACACACTGCTGCTGGGACCGTAACTTGGTGCAGGTGTCTCCCCTGGGTGACTGTCTGTGCCCAATGGAAAGACATACTGGGCACAGGCTCCAAGATGAACTTTCACAGAACGTTTGCCTCTTTGTCATGAGCAAAAACTGGAAAGCACATAAGTGCCCATCAGCAGTAGAACAGAGAAATCAACTGTGCTGTATTCAGACATTGAAAGATCATATTGCAATGACAATTATTTAAGTATAGCTGGGTTGAATAACACGGGTGAATTGCATAAACATTACAGCGAGTGAAAGAAGAGACACACAAACTAACCTATACTGTGTTATTCCATCCACATAAAGTCCCAAAATAGGCCAAGGGAAACTTTTGTTCGGGAAGCTTCTTTAGCAGGCAACAGTCTAAAAAGAATGAGGACATGAGGACGTGATGATTGCAAAAATGAAGACAAGATGTGGAAAGAGGGCTGACTGAGCTGCCAAGTGCTGACCCAGGTGTTCACTGCAGAATTGCTCTTTACAGTGTAAAACATATTTCCCATGCTTTATTTCAAGTAGCTTTATTGAAGTATAACTTACATATGAAAAGCATATTGTTTAAAGTGACAACATGGTACATTTTGGCACATATGTACACCTGGGAAAGCACCACAATCAAGATGAGTGTAGCCATCACTTCGAAAATTCCTTGCACCCCCTCTAAATCCCCTCCCTGCAGCACTCCAATTCCTGGGCAATCCCCCTCTGCTTTCTATCACTATATGTTTGTTCTCTGCATTTTCTAGAGTTTTATTAACATATCAATGGACTCACAGTATAGACTCTTTTTTTTCTCTCTTGGCTTCTTTCACTCAGCACGATTACTTGGAGGTTCACCCAGGTGGCTGCATCTTTCAGTATTTCCTTCCTCTTTGTTGTTGAGCAGCATTCCCTTGTGTGACAGACCACAGTCGGCTTCTTATTCATACTCTGAAGGACGTTTGAGATGTTTCCAGTTGGAACTGTTAGAATAAAGCCGCTCTGAACATAAAAATGCACAGAGTTTAATTTCAGGTTGAGAGAGCAGACTGCACGTCTGTATCTAATTCTGCCCTTCAGTAAACTACAGTCCAGAGACTTTGGAGAGAAAAAAAAAACAACAACCATGAATCTCCACAAAACTGGAGGGCAGAGGCTGAGGCTCCAGCAACAATATTTTGTGAGCTGAGAAAACATGTGAGTGACAATACAGTATATTAACGTATATATATGGAATTTAGAAAGATGGTAATGATGACCCTGTATGCGAGACAGCAAAAGAGACACATATGTAAAGAACAGACTTTTGGACTCTGTGGGAGAAGGCGAGGGTGGGATGATTTGACAGAATAGCACTGAAACATGTATATTACCATATGTGAACTAGATCGCCAGTCCAGGTTCTATGCATGAGACTGGGCGCTCAGGGCTGGTGCATTGGGATGACCCTGAGAGATGGGATGGGGAGGGAGGTGGGAGGAAGGGTCAGGATGGGGAACACATGTACACCTGTGGCTTATTCATGTGAATGAAAGGCAAAAAGCACTACAATATTGTAATTAGCCTCCAATTAAAATAAATAAATAAATGAAAAAGAAAAAAAAAAAAACATGTGGATAAGTGCAAACTGACCTAGCCAATAACAAAGTCAGAGGATCAAGCAAGGGGTCAATGGGTTGTGAAATTCTACCTGGACAGGGCAAGGGTCTTTTTCTTCTGTACCCAGATTGGGGCCCCTAGGCAGGGTTTACAAGTGTCTTCTCTGGGGAATCCAGATGGGACTGACCTTCCAATCACTCTCCTAGAATTGCAGGACAAGAACTGCCACATTGAGAAGGCCTCGTGAAAACTAGCCAAAGCAACACCCCTGATGCTTTATTCAGAGCACTGAGAACAAAGGGGAGAGTCAACACGTTTACAGAGAGAGGGGCCAGAAGTCACGAGAAAGACTCAAGATTCAGAAGGGCAATCCTTGAAAACAGAGCTAAGGCACAAATTCCTCTAGATGCTGGAGTAGAATCATTTCCAACCTCAAACTGTGTAAGTAGCCCAATAGGCAGGATAGAGACGTCATTGGACACAGTGAATTCTTGTAAATGTCCCTCCTGCCTACTCGTCTCAGGGACCTGAAGGTCAACCCAACAGAGGAAGGCAAGAGCTACAGGGAAACAAAGCGCCAATGAGGGAGGAACCCCCAGAGGAGGGTCAGGCCTAACCCCAGGTCCCAGGGCTGGAGGCTGCCAGCCTGGATGGGAAAAAAAAATGTAAAAGACAGACACGTGCGGTCCTGGGTCTCCACCCCAGCCCTGCCAGATGCCCAACCAGGGAGCCCTGTATCCCAGTAGTTGCTTGTGACCGTGCCTACTGGTGTCTCCGAAAGGGAGCTCCCTGAGAAGCAGGGGCCAGACCACAGCTCTGTCCAGCTTCCCATCTCTGGGGAGCCTGGACCCTACGGTGATGATATGACAAAGATGCTATTTCCTTCCTGCCCTGGATAACAAAGGCAATAGATAAGCAGATGTGTCTTGGGAGTTTCTCTGTTGGGACAACTGATGTTTGAATGTCAAGGGTGGGTGCAGAACAAAGTGCAGCTTTGCCCCCGTGGCACTTACCTTTGGGTTGGGGGATGAAACTCAGGACATCTCTCGATCCTGTAACATTGGGGAGAGGTGGCACCTGGAGTAAGTGCAGAGCCCAGGTGTGGAGCGGGATGGTACAGCACAGCAGTGGCAATTGTAGGAGCTGTGGGTGTGGGGGCTTCTCCAAGCCCAGGACACTCGAGCAATTGCTTCCAATTTCCTTTGAAGCATACTCTGGGATCTCTTTTTGTCAATTTCTCCTGGGAACGGAGAAGGCAATGGCACCCCACTCCAGTACTCTTGCCTGGAAAATCCCATGGATGGAGGAGCCTGGTGGGCTGCAGTCCATGGGGTCGCTAAGAGTTGGACACAACTCAGCAACTTCACTTTCACTTTTCACTTTCATGCATTGGAGAAGGAAATGGCAACCCACTCCAGTGTTCTTGCCTGGAGAATCCCGGGGACGGGGGAGCCTAGTGGGCTGCCGTCTATGGGGTCGCACAGAGTCGGAGACGACTGAAGTGACTTAGCAGCAGCAGCCTGGGAACCAGGAAAACATGTCTTCTGGTAGTATACCCTGTTAGGTCCATACCTATATCATGGAGGAGGGTTTTAGCCGACTGTGTGGTATTGTAAATATTTATAACGTTTCTGTAAATTACGGGGTTTTGACATTCTGGCTGGGGAAACATGGCCCTTCCCTGGGTCATCCAATTCCCTGAGATAGCAAAGGGCCCAGACAGGTGTATGTCTTAGATGTGCAAACCAATTTAGTGCCAGGCCTCATTCATCTGTTTCGACAGCCTGGGAGGCAATATTCCTCCACCCTCATCATTCCAAAGCCAGCTGCCAGGTGACTAGAGAACCCCAGCCCCAGCCCAAAGCTCGCCAAGACTAGCCAAAGCAGCCATTCGTCTCCACCCTGTTCACAGCTATTCATCCTGTCCCGCCTTGCCCTCAGAGACCCCAATAACAACCTTAACTTACAGCTTCTCCTGATTTCTGACCACCCTGGGGCTTCCCCATGTGGCCCCACAGGTCAAGTATCCTGTCTCTAGGACCCGAGAAGGGAAGGTACTTTATTTTCCTGGGGCCCTGTCCCCTGTTGCTGCCTGGACCTGCTGTATCAACCTTTAAAAGAATATGAAACACCAACTCAAAACCCTTTCTCTATCTCACCCCAAGAAAAATGCTGTTATATTCCTACCCATTTCTTCTTCGAGCATTTCCAGTAAATTGTGCTTTCACTGCTTCAGTGAAAAGAAAGAAAATGAAGTCGTTCAGTTGTGTCCAACTCTTTGGACCCCATGGACTGTATAGCTCAAGTGGAGCCCATGGCTCCTCCGTCCATGGAATTTTCAAGGCAAGAGTACTGGCTGCTGCTGCTGCTAAGTCGCTTTAGTCGTGTCCAACTCTGTGCGACCCCATAGACAGCAGCCCACCAGGCTCCCCCATCCCCGGGATTCTCCAGGCAAGAACACTGGAGTGGGTTGCCATTTCCTTCTCCAATGCATGAAAATGGAAAGTGAAAGTGAAGTCGCTCAGTTGTGTTCGACTCTTAGTGACCCCATGGACTGTAGCCTTCCAGGCTCCTCTGTCCATGGGATTTTCCAGGCAAGAGTACTAGAGAGGGTTGCTATTTCCTTCTCCAGGGGATCTTCCTGACCCAGGGATCAAACCCAGATCTCTCACATTGTGGGCAGATGCTGAGCCACCAGGGAACCCCAGGGAGTCACCAGCCACCAGGGAAACTGCTTCAGTGAAGAGCTGCTCATAAAGATTCTTCACAGTGACTTCTTGATAGCAAAGTACTCTTCTAATTGACATAAAATGATACTTTTGGGGTCCCACTTCATATTCTCTGAATTCTCCTTTGTCAGACACTAATGTTGCTTTTTCTATTAATTTATGAAGGGGGGAAGCTGAGAGTGCACACTTCTCTGAAAAGTACAACCAAGGCACATGCTGTTTAAATGAACTGGTACATCTAAGGGGCAAACTGGCTGGGAGTGGTGAGCCCACAAGGTGGAGGGGGACCAGGGGCATCTTTGTAACTGCTTCAGGTTTAATCAGCCCATTCTGGAAATGAGCGATTATCTGAAAGGAAATACTCTGTAGAAGGATGGTGAGTATGAACTCCATGAAGATCAGGAGCTGTTGCACCAAATGCAACATCGGTGTCTGGAAGGGTGACTTTACAGAAATACTAATTCAGAAAAGAAATCTGAGTTAGAGGGAGAAGAGGAGGGAGAAATTTCCAGTGGGTTGACTTCCTTATCTTTCAAGAAAAGCTATAGCCCAATGTTGTTCAATTAAGTAGTAAAGGTTGACTATATTGTTTAATTATTATTTGACTATATTGTTTAATGATATTTATGTAATTATTATTATTGAAGACCCAGATTCCCCCACAGTCAGTCCCTCCCATTAGGAAGCTTCCACAAGCCTCTTATCCTTCTCCATCAGATGGCAGACAGAATGAAAATCACAATCACAGAAAACTAACCAAGCTGATCACATGGATCACAGCCTTGTCTAACTCAATGAAACTATGAACCATGCCATGTAGGGCCATTCAAGACGGGTCATGGTGGAGAGTTCTGACAAAATGTGGTCCACTGGAGAAGGGAATGGCAAACCACTCCAGTATTCTTGCCTTGAGCATGAACAGTATGAAAAGGCAAAAGATAAGACACTGAAAGATGAACTTCCCAGGTTGGTAGGTGCCCAATATATTACTGGAGATCAGTGAAGAAATAACTCCAGAAAGAATGAAGAGAGAGAGCCAAAGTGAAAGAATGAAGAGACAGAGTCAAAGTGAAAAAACCCTGACATTTTAGGAATCAGTGAACTAAAATGGACTAGGATGGGCAAATCTAAGGGCAAAAATCCTTAGAAGAAATGGAGTAGCCTTCATAGTCAACAAGAGTCTGAAATGCAGTACTTAGGTGCATTCTCAAAAGTGACAGAATGATCTGTTCATTTCCAAGCCAAACTACTCAATATCAAAGTAATCCAAGTCAATGCCCCAACAACTAATGCCAAAAAAGCTGAAGTTCAATGGTTCTGTGAAGATCTACAAGACTTTCAAGAACTAACACCCCCAAAAGATGTCCTTTTCATCGTGGGGGACTGGAATGCAAAAGTAAAAGTCAAGAGATACCTGGAGTAACAGGCAACTTTGGCCTTGGAGTACAGAATGAAGTGGGGCAAAGGCTAACAGAGTTTTTCCAAGAGAACACACTGGTCATAGCAAACACCCTCTTCCAACAACACAAGAGATGACTCTACACATGGACATCACCAGATGGTCAATACCAAAGTCAGGTTTATTATACTCTTTGCAGCTGAAGATGGAGAAGCTCTATACAGTCAACAAAAAAGACTGGAGCTGACTATGCCTCAGATCATGAACTCCTTACTGCAAAATTCAGACTTAAATTGAAGAAAGTAGGGGAAACCACTAGACCATTGAGGTATGACCTAAATCAAATCCCTTATGATTATACAGTGTAAGTGACAAACAGATTCAATGCATTAGATCTGATAGACAGAGTGCCTGAAGAACTATGGGTGGAGGTTCGTGACATTGTACAAGAGGCAGTCATCAAGATCATCCCCAAGAAAAAGAAATGCAGAAAGGCACAATGGTTGTCTGAGCAGGCCTTACAAAAAGCTAAGAAAAGAAGAGAAGTGAAACGCAAAGGAGAAGAGGAAAGATATATCCATCTGAATACAGAGTTCCAAAGAACAGCAAGGAGAGATAAGAAAGTCTTCCTAAGTGATCAATGCAAAGGAACAGAGGAAAACAATAGAATGGGAAAGACTAGAGATCTCTTCAAGAAAATTAAAGATATCAAGGGAATATTTCGTGCAAATATGGGTGCAACAAAGGACAGATAGTGTGGACCTAACAGAAGCAGAAGAGATTAAGAAGAGTTGGCAAGAATACACAGAAGAACTATACAAAAAGATCTTAATGACCCAGATAACCATGATGGTGTGACCACTAATCTAGAGCCAGACATCCTGGAGTCAAGTGGGCCTTGGGAGGCATCATTACGAACAAAGCTAGTAGAGGTGATGGAATTCCAGCTGAGCTATTTCAAATCCTAAAAGATGATGCTGTGAAAGTGTTGCACTCAATATGATAGCAAATTTGGAACACTCAGCAGTGGATTCGGGGCTGAGAAAGGTCAGTTTTCACTCCAATCCCAAAGAAAGGTGATGCCAAAGAATGTTCAAACTACTGTACAATTGCACACATCTCACACATTAGCAAAGTAACATTCTAAATTCTCCAAGCTAGGCTTCAACAGTATGTGAACTGTGAAATTCCAGATGTTCAAGCTGGATTTAGAAAAGGCAGAGGAACCAGAGATAGAACTGCCAACATCTGTTGGATCATAGAAAAAGCAAGAGAAACATCTACTTCTTCATTGACTTCTTTGACTGTGTGGATCACATCTAACGGTGGAAAATTCTTAAAGAGATGGGAATACCAGACTGCCTGGCCTGCCTCCTGAGAAATCTGTATGCAGGTCAAGAAGCAACAGTTAGAACTGGACATGAAACAATGGACTGGTTCCAAATTGGGAAAGGAGTACGTCAAGGCTGTATATTGTCACCCTGCTTATTTAACTTATATGCAGAGTACATCATGAGAAATGCTGGGCTGGAAGAAGCACAAGCTGGAATCAAGATTGCCAGGAGAAATATCAATAACCTCAGATACCCAGATAACACCACCTTTATGGCAGAAAGTGAAGAGGAACAAAAAGCCTCTCAATGAAAGTGAAAGAGGAGAGTGAAAAAGCTTGCTTAAAACTCAACATTCAAAAAACGATGATCATAGCATCCAGTCCCATCACTTCATGGCAAATAGATGGGGAAACAATGGAAACAGTGACAGAGTTTGTTTTCTTGGGCTCCAAAATCACTGCAGATGGTGATTGCAGCCATGAAATTAAAAGACGCTTGCTCCTTGGAAGAAAAGCTATGACCAACCTAGACAGCATGTTAAACAGCTACGGGACTGCCCCAGGCCTGTTTGGCCACACATCATGCCTCATCTCTCCCTTGCCCTTCTGGGGCAGGCCTCGCTGCCTCCCTCTTCCATGCTGTGGGCTCAGTGGGCTTCCAGCTAGGATGGACAGCAGGAGGCCTGAGCAGAGCCTAGACGGTGGGAGGGACTGAGTAGAAGGGTACTGCCTGTCTCCCTCTCTGCCCCTGGGGCACCTGCTGCAGCTCCTACAAAGGCCCTCCCGGATTCCAGATCCTCTCTTGTGTTCCTCCAGTGACTTCATGCCTCATTTCTCCCCCGTCTACTTCCCAGTGGTCCTAGGTGCCCCTTTCCTGGCATTCAATGCCCTCAACCAGAGTGGTTTCTGAGAGGACCCCAATGGATAGACTAGCCACTAGCCAATAGATAGGAGACCACAGTAAGGAACAGCCCTGCTGGGCGTCATGGTTGAGCACAGTGACAGACAAAATAGTGACCAAATATGAAGCTGAAAGAAACTCCAATAAAACAGAAAAGAAAGTAATCCAAAACACATGCTTGGCATATAACATTAATAACAAAAATGGAAAAGAAAAGAAAGAAAAAGCCTGCCTTTAGAATTTAGGACTTGCTTTAAAAAACATCTTTGGTTAAAAAAATTCACAGGAAAACTTGTAGACTATTTGTATGTAGTAGAAATTGTAGAAAATTGTAGAAAACAGGGATGATGAGAACAGAAAGTACTGAGTTGGAACACAGAGAAATCAGAGAACTAATAAACGAATCCCTAAACTGGTTTTCTGAGAACCCAAAAATGAGACCAAAAGATAGAACAGTAGCCAACCTAAGAAAGGGAAAAACAACGGTAAAAACTTAAACTAGCCAGTGGTTAAGACTTCACCTTCCAATGCAGGAGGTGCAGGTACGATCCCTGGTTGGGGACCTAAGATCCGCATGCCTTGTGGCCAAAAAAAAACAAAACCATAAGACAGAAGAAATATTTTAACAAATTCAGCACAAACTTAAAAAAATAAAATAAAACCTAAATTAGGAAATAACAACTCATACTGATGAACTCTCTAATCTCCCAAGGCCTCACAGAAGTGGCTATAAGCCACCCAAGGGCCACAAGCACCTTGTGATTGAGGCAATGGACAAAGTAGTTATATCAGGGGAACCCTTAACCACAGAGAAAGTTCTAAAGAGACTCCCAGGGCTTGATTGAGCTACTGCCACCATTTCAGATGTCACATTCAGCTGGTCCAAGCAGATTAGAGAGGCTGAGGCCTCCCAGAAGCCCCTGAAGGATCGGCCTGAAGTTTTCTTTGAGTAGAACTAGGTCACGGGTCACCGCAATTCCTTGCAGCAGGATTTCTTCGTGAATCACACAAGAGTGGAATTCAGAATCTAAGCAGAGTTCGGCTGACAAAGCAGAAAGAGGATCTGCCCTGACTGTCTCTGGGTCTTCTCAAGGGTCTTCTCAGTCCTGTTGATATGTTGTCTCTTTCAGCACGAAAGCTGCTTTATTTTCCTGTCATTTCCATGTGTGTTTGGGTAGCCGGTATGGCGAGTCTTTCCTTGAGTCAATATTTTCTTTACTCATCTTGTGCCTTTATTCTGATGAATCTTAGAATCATATTGTCATGTTCCATGACTCTCAGGTAGGAAAAAATGAATAGGATTTCTTTGTTGTTGTTCAGTTGCCAAGCTGTGTGTGACTCTTCAAGACCCTCATGGACTGCAGCACTCCAGGCTTCCCTGTCCCTCACCATCTCCTGAAGTTTGCCCAAGTTCATGTCCATTGAATTGATGATGCCATTCAACCATCTCATCCCTCTGTTGCCCCCTTCTCTTTCTGCCTTCAATCTTTCCCAGCATCACAGTCTTTTCCAATGAGTTGGCTGTTCACATCAGGTGGCCAAAGTATAGGAGCTTTAGCTTCAGCATCAGTCCTTCCAATGAATATTCAGTGTTGATTTCCTGTAGGATTGACTGGTTTGATCTCCTTGCAGTTCAGGGGACTCTCAAGAGTCTTCTCCAGCACCACAATCTGAAAGCATTAATTCTTTGGTGCTCTGCTTTCTTTATTGTCCAGTTCTCACATCCATACATGACTACTGGAAAGACCATAGCCTTGACTGTATGGATGTTTGTTGGCAAAGTGATGTCTTTGCCAACTGTCTAGGTTTAACACCCTATCTAGGTTTGAAATAGGAGATTGAAAAAGCTGGCTTAAAACTCAGCATTCAAAAACAAAGATCATGCCATCCAGTCCCGTCACTTAATGGCAAATAGATGGGGAAGAAATGGAAACAATGACAGATTTTCTTTTCTTGGGCTCTAAAATCACTTTGGATGGTGACTTCAGCCATGAAATTAAAAGACACTTGCTCCTTGGAAGAAAAGCTATGACCAACCTAGACAGCACATTAAAAAGCGGAGACATTACTTGGCCAGCAAAGGTCCATCTATCTAGTCAAAACTATGGTTTTTCCAGTAGTCATATATGAATGTAAGAATTGGACCATAAAGAAAGCTGAGTGCCGAAGAACTGATGCTTTTGAACTGTGGTGTTAGAGAAGACTCTTGAGAGTCCCTTGGACTGCAAGGAGATCAAACCAGTCAATCCTAAATCAGTCCTGAATATTCATTGGAAGGACTGATGCTGAAGCTGAAACACCAATACTTTGGCCACTTGATGCAAAGAACTGACTCCTTGGAAAAGACCCTGATGCTGGGAAAGATTGAAGGTGGGAGGAGAAGGGGCGACAGAGGATGAGATGGTTGGATGTCATCACCACCTTGATGGACATGAGTTTGAGCAAGCTCCAGGAGTTGGTGATGGACGGGGAAGCCTGGTGCGCTGCAGTCCATGGGGTCACAAAGAGTTGGACATGACTGAGCGACTGAACTGAACTGAATTGAAGTAGGTTTGTCAAAGCTTTCCTGCCAAGAAGCAATCATCTTCTAATTTCTTGGCTGTAGTCACCATCTGCAGTGATTTTAGAGCCCAAGAAGAGGAAATCCGTCACTGGTTCCACCTTTTCCCCTTATTTGTGATGAAGTGATGGAGTTGGATGCCGTGATCTTAGCTTTTTTTTTTTTTTAATATTGAATTTTAAGCCAGGTTTTTCATTCTCCTCCTTCACCTTCATCAAGAGGCTCTTCAGTTCCCCTTCACTTTCTGCCATTATAGTGGTATCCACATATCTGAGGTTGTAGATATTCCTCCCAGAAATCTTGATTCCAGCTGGTAACTCATTCAGACAGGCATTTCACATGATGTGCTCTGCATATAAGTTAAACAAACAGGTTGACAGTAAACAGTCTTGTCATATTCCTTTCTCAATCCTGAACCAGTCAGTTGTTTCATACAGGGTTCTAACTGTTGCTTCTTGATCCGTATACAGGTTTCTCAGGAGACAGGTAAGATGGTCTGGTATTTCCATCTCTTTAAGAGCTTTCCACATTTTGTTATGATCCACACAGTCACAGGCTTTAGTGTAGTCTGCAGATGGTGACTTCAACCATGAAGTTAAAAGATGCTTGCCCCTTGGAAGAAAAGCTATGACCTCCTCCTCCATCTCCTCCTCCATCTCCTCCTCCATCTCCTCCTCCTCCTCCACCTCCTCTTCCTCTTCCACCACCTCCTCCTCCTCCACCACCTCTTCCTTCTCCTCCTCATCCCAAATGAACTGTGCCTCCATAAGGCCCTTGTCCTCTATTGGATTCTGAAAGACTCGCTCAGGCTGGCGGTGCTCATGCATCCTTTGCATGATGACTGGGGTCAAAATGCAGACAGAAGTGAGGAAGGGGGACAGATGGGGACCTGAGGCAGAGGGGGTTGTAGTCAATGAAACAGAGGTAGATGTTTTTCTAGAATTCCCTTGCTTTCTCTATGATCCAGCGGATGTTGGCAATATGGTCTCTAGTTGCTCTGTGGTTTCTAAACCCAGCTTGAACATCTGGAAGTTCTCAGTTCATGAAATGCTGAAGCCTAGCTTGGAGGATTTTGAGCATAACCTTACTAGGATGGGAGACGAGTGCAACTGTCCAGTTGTTTGAACATTCTTTAGTACTGCCTGTCTTGAGAAGTGGGATGGGGATTGACCTTTTTGAGACCTATGTGCACTGCTGGGTTTTCCAGACTCACAGACATATTAAGCGAAGCACTTTCACAGCATTATCTTTCAGGACTTGAAATAGCTCTGCTGGAATTCCATCACCTCTGCTAGCTTTATTGACAGCAGTGCTTCCTAAGGCCCACTTGACTTCACACTCCAGAATGTCTGGCTCTGAGTGAGAGACTACATCATTGTGGTTATCTGGGTCATTAAGATCTTTTTAACAGTTCTGTGTATTTTTGCCATCTCTTCTTGATCTCTCCTGCTTCTATTAGTTCTTTACCATTTCTGTCCTTTATTGTGCCCACCTTTGGGTGAAATGTTCCTTTGATATATCCAATTTTCTTGAAGAGGTCTCTAGTCTTACCCTTTCTGCTGTTTTCCTATATTTCTTTGCATTGGCCTTCTTGTCTCTCCTTGCTGTTCTCTGGAACTCTGCATTTAGTTGGGTGTACCTTTCCCTTTCTTCCTTGCTTTTCGCTTTTCTTCTTACCTCACTTGTGTGTAAAGCCTCCTCAGACAACCACTTTGCCTTCTTGAATTTCTTTTTCTTTGGGATGGTTTTGTTTGCTGGCTCCTGTACAATATTATGGACCTCTGTCTAGAGTTATTCCGGAGTTCTGTTTACTAGATCTAATCCCTTGAATCTATTCGTCACCTCCACTGTATATTCATGCTGCTGCTGCTGCTAAGTCGCTTCAGTCGTGTCCGACTCTGTGCGACCCCATAGACTGCAACCCACCAGGCTCCCCCCGTCCCTGGGATTCTCCAGGCAAGAACACTGGAGTGGGTTGCCATTTCCTTCTCCAATGCATGAAAATGAAAAGTGAAAGTGAAGTCCCTCAGTCGTGTTCGACTCTTAGCGACCCCATGGACTGCAGCCTACCAGGCTCCTCTGCCCATAGGATGTTCCAGGTAAGAGTACTGGTGTGGGGTGCCATTGGATTCTCCAGTATATTCATAGGGGACTTGATTTAAGTCATACCTGACTGGGCTCATGGTTTCCCCACTTTCTTTAGTTTAAGCCTGAATTTTACTATGATCTGAGCCATAGTTGGCTCCAGGTCTTGTTTTTGCTGAGTGTAAACAGCGTCTCCATCTTCAGCTACAAAGAATGTAATCAATCTGATTTCAGTATAGACCATCTGGTGACGTCCATGTGTAAAGTCATCTCTTGTGCTATTGAAAAAAAGGTGTTTTTATGACCAGTATGTTCTCTTGGCAGAATTCTATTAGCCTTTGCCCTGTCTCATGTTGTACTCCAAAGCCAATCTTGCCTGTTACTCCAGGTATCTCTTGACTTCCTACTTTTGCATTACAATCCCCTATGAAGAATAGAACATCTCTTTTTTGGTGTTAGTTCTAGGAGGTCTTCTGGGTCTTCATAGAACTAATCAGTTTCAGCTTCTTCTGTTATTTCTTGAGCACCTTCAAACCCCAATATGCTTTTGTTCCTGAATTTCCTCCAGTCTCCTACCTCCCCTTAGTGATTATCTTTTCATCTTTATCAGGATGGTATATAAATGCTAACTCTGACAATATACAAGTAAGTATAGCTGATACCAACTGGTCAAAGATACATGACTATAGAAAGTTAATAACAAGGGATATGAGTGTATTATTCAAACTTACAAAGAACTAAAGATAACAGTGTGTATATCAAATGTGGTACATCAGGGGTCACCAAGACCACCTTCAGAAACACCCAAGGCTGATGAGTTAACCCTTTACTACCCCTGAGGGGAAGAGAGCTGTGTCCCACCCTATTAAAAACTCTCTCTCCATGTTTTGTGCATAGGTTGAGTCTAAAAGTTGAAAAATCAAAGACAAAAATTCACATTAGGAAGTTTCTGTAAATATTTTTAAAAGCCCAGTCAAAAAAAGGATTACATTTCCTTCTTATAAATCAAATTTGATGACTCTTGGGCCATTTGAAAAGGGAAGTTTCTTAGCGTCAAGGGCTAACGGATCCTCTTTTATTAAACATTATCAACTGGTAGAATTATATTTTACTTTGCTTCTTATTTTGATGATAGCTTCCAGTGCAGTTCTTTCCCCCTCTGCTGTTTCTAACTGCTTTCCTTATTTTCTTGAACTAATTACCACCATCAAATTGAATTTTCTTCAAACTCCCAATCACATTATCTAATATGTTGAGTTCACATACATACACTTTAAAAAGTTGTTTTTTGGTTTTTGTTTTTAACTTTTCCTCTCTTCCAGAGCCTGCCATTCTTGTCTTCCAATCTGGACTGATTGCCAGTCAGGCCTTCTGCCCAGTTGGCAACCTTGGTATTTCCTGTCACAGCTTTCCTGGATTCGATCCACTGTCTTATGGATACTACATCTTCCTTTTTCTTGGCTTATGCTCTTGTTTTACTGAAGAACATCCTTAAGTAGCTTCCTAGTGAAAGTCGCTCAGTCGTGTCTGACTCTTTGCGACTCCATGGACTATATAGTCCATGGAATTCTCCAGGCCAGAATACTGGAGGGGTTAGCCTTTCCCTTCTCCAGGGGATCTTCGCAACCCAGGGAGTGAACCTAGGTCTCCCTCAATGTAGGCGGATTCTTACCAGCTGAGCCACAAGGGAAGCCCAAGAATACTGGAGGGGGTAGCCTATCCCTTCTCCAACAGATCTTCCTGACCCAGGAATCGATCCAGGGTCTCCTGCATTGCAGGCAGATTCTTTACCAATGGAGCTATCATGGAAGCCCAAGTAGCTTCCTAAGAAAATATATCTGAGAGGTAAATTTTTTTAGGTATTACATATTATTAAATATTTTTATTTCACTGTCACACTTGATGGATATTTTGGCTGGTGTAGAATTCTAAATTGAAAATCATTTTCTCTTGGAAGATGGAAAGCATTGCCTTACTATCTTTTTAAAATTGTTGTCCTATTATCTTTTATCCTCCAGTATTATTATGAGGTCTGATTCCTATTCCTTTTTCTTGCTTTTATTTGACAAAATCTATTGTTGGCTGCTGGCTGAACTTCCTAGATCACTCACCAAAGTCCATATGTTTTCTCTCATATTTTTCTTCTGTGTTGCTTTGTTCTATTTTCTAGGAGACTTCTTCAGTTCTATCTTTCAATATTTCAATTGAAATTTGAACTTTAATAATCATATTTAATTTCCAATATTATTTCTTATCCTCAACTCCTTTTACATAATATTCTGTTCTTGTTCTTTGGATAAAATATTTTCTTAGTTCTCTGATATGCTAATTAAAAATTTAAAATTTCTCATGTTTTCCTTCACATTTTCTGGGATTCTTCCAAGTTCATTTTTCACCTATTTCACATTGAAGGCTTTCTTCAAATTTCTGATGATGCTTTTTGGTTGGTGTATATTCAGCAAAGAAGGGCTGGATAGCTTTGGAGATTTAATCAGGTTTAAGGGGGATAGGTCCATTTTCCTGCTTTGACTCCTCAGTGGAAAGCAAGGAGTTGAGGAACAGAGTTGCCTACATGCCTGCTGGAAGCTCGTTTTCAACAGACGTTTCATTCAATTGCTTTAGAGAATCGTCGGGTATTTTCCCTGCAGGCCAGCTCCAGCTGCTAATTCAGCTGTCTGGTAGAGGAGAGGAGGTTTCAAATGATGCAACTATTCTGTACTGGGGCCTGCAATGAATCCCCAGGTGTTCAGACCCATTTAATTCTATTGCCTTCCTCCACATGCCTGCTGATTGTGAGCCTATTCTCTGGTGTTATATCTGACCAACTGTCTCCCACCTACTCCACAGTCCCTCTGTTTAATATTCTAGGCTGAATGTTTCCTGCTTGTTTTACTCATCAACTAATTCCAATCTTGATCTCCAAAAATTGTTGAATCTGTCAATTGAGGATAACCTCCCATCCTCACCACATTCCCTTCACTCTGAAGAATTTATACCTTTTTGTTCCTGGATACTCTTCTCGTAGTAAGCATCTCACGATAAAGAAAGGAGATCCCCTGTGTGTGTACATGTGGGTGTGCACACAGAAATGTGAGCATGGTGTGCCAGAATCAATTCATTTCTTATCTATTTTCCTCTTTTTAGTAAGTCAAATGTTTCTTTGTCTTTTTATATTGAAGTATAGTTGATTTACAATGTTGTGTTAATATCTGCTGTACAGCAAGATGACTTAGTTATACACATATAGACATTCTCTTTTTTAAAAAAAATTCTTTTCCATGATGCTTTATCACAGGATATTGAATATAGTTCCCTGTGCTATACAGTGGGACCTGGTTGTTTAGCCATCCCATATATAATAATTTGCATCTGTGAATTGCAAACTCCAACTCCATCCATCCTCTATATTTTCCTCTTTTCTAATAAATGTAGTTACAGTAATTAATTTTTCTAGATGACCAGTTTGGCCACACAGCATAAATTTTAATATGTAAGGCTCTCATTGTTGGTCATTTCTAAAGAGTTTATAATTTTACTCTCTGTTTCCTCTTTAACCAAAGAGTTATTTTGAAGCCTATTTTAAAACTTTCAAGTGGAGAGTGCATTTTTGGTTTACTTTTACTTTTGCCCATTCTTTTGTTCTTAAGTTTTAATTTTATTGTATTGTTGCCAGAGATTGAACTGCATGATTTCTACGTTTTGGAATTTACTGAGTTTAAAACTTTAATTCATAAGCAACTTTATGAAATGTTCCATAGTGTTTGAGATATATTTGTGGTTTTATGTTTTGTGGTATCATCTGGGATGTTAGTTCTAAAATTTTGAACTGTTTTACCTTTCTTATTTTCTGTGGTCGTTTTTGATTTGTTCTAAAAATATATATGCTTTCTATCAGTTCAGGGATTTTTAGAAATAAATCTGTTTGCCATATCAGTAAAATCTTCCAGGTTGTGGCTTGTCTGTCAATTGCTATCTATACTATATTGTTCTTGTTTTTTATCTTATATAGTCCCATTTTCAAGGGGATGCATTTAAAAATTTTTATAGTTGTCCCATTTTTTTTAATGGCCCATTTTAAATTCTACTAGTAAATACTTTAGACTCTAGTTTATTTTTCTACTTCTCAATGGCAAGAGTGAAATTGTATCATTTAAGTTCCATTTAGTCAAACTAAGGAATTTGGCAAGACCCTCATCATTGGTTTTCTGTTTCAAAAATGTCTTAAACACTTCCTCTTCTTGATCTAGAATTAACTTGTTAAAAGTCCATAAAAACGCCTAGATTTTTGACTCAGGCAAACAATTTCCAGATTAATTTATGAAGAATTGACATCTTTATTATGTCAGCTCTTCCTTTCCAGAACTGTGGTAGTTTCTATTTTTTCAGGTCTTCTTTTTTTTCAGTAAAGTTTTATACTTTTTAATATAGTTTTTGGCATGTTTTATTGTTTATTCCAATCTGTTTTATAATTTTTATGGCCTAAGTTAAATGTTTTTTTCTCATTTCTTTTCCAGCTTGTTACTGGCCGGATCTGTACGCCTGCATCCTAACAGCAAGGGAATCCATTTGGGGTTAATGGATCTTTCTCTTCAGAGTGAAATGCCAAGGATAAGGTTTAAAAGAGAATGGACGGTGAAGGATGTGTGTTTTATTTTGCACGAATGATGTTGCACCAAAGATCTTCTGTTTCTTGCTTTGTTCCCATTAACACCATTAAACATGATGTTTGCTTTAAGTTTTTAGTAGATGATTTTGATCAGATTAAGAAAATTCCCTCCTATTCATAGTTCTCTAAGTTGTTGTTAATTTTATTTTTATCATAAGTAGGTATTGAATTTTATCAAAGGCTTTTTCTGAATATATTGACATGGTCATATAATTTGCTTCCCTTAAATTTGTTAAGTCTGATTTTCTAATTTTAAACCATCCTTGCAATCTTAGAATAAAACTCAGCTTGGTTAGGATATACCAATATATACTGCTGGATTCGGTTTATCTAGAATTTTTACATCCATTTCCATATTTTGGGCCATCCTTTCATTGGTTTGTTATAGTAATTATATTAGTCTCATAAAATAAGTTTGAAGGAATTTCTTTTTTTCTGTTTATGATTGGAATTGTTGTTGTTCGGTCACTAAGTCGTGTCTGACCCTTTGCAACCCCATGGACTGCAGCATGTCAGGCTCCTCTGTCCTTCACTATTTCCCAGAGTTTGCTAAACACTTGTCCATTGAGTCAGTGATGCTATCTAACCATCTCATCCTTTGCCACCACCTTCTCCTTTTGCCTTGATTCTTTCCCAGCATCAGGGTCTTTTCCAATGAGTCAGTTCTTTGCATCAGGTGGCCAAAGTATTGGAGCTTCAGCTTCAGCAGCAGTCCTTCCAATGAATATTCAGGGTTGATTTCTTTAGGATTGACTGGTTTGATTTCCTTGCAGTCCAAGGGACTCCCAAGACTATTCTCCAGTACCACAGTTCCAAAGCATCAATTATTTGGCGCTCAGCCATTTTTAGGGTCCAACTCTCACATCCATACATGCCTACCGAAAAAACGATAACTTTGACTCTACACCTTTGTTGGCAAAGTGATGTCTCTGCTTTTTAATATGCTGTCTAGATTTGTCATAGGGCTTCCCAGGTGGTGCTGGGAATTAAGAAACTGCCTGCCAATGCAGAAGACATGAGAGACATGGGTTCGATCCCTGGGTAGAGAGGCATGGCAACCTGCTCCAGTATTCTTGCCTGTAGAATCCCATGGAAAAAGGAGCCTGGTGGGCTACAGTCCATAGGTTTGCAAAAGTTGGACACAACTGAAGCAACTTAGCAAGTACAGGTTTGTCATAGCCTTCTTTCCAAGAGCAAGCATCTTTTTATTTCATGGCTGCAGTCACCATCCACAGTGATTTAGGAGCCCAAGAAAATAAAATATGTTTCTGCTTCCACTTTTTCCCCATCTATTTGCCATGAAGTGATGGGACTGGTTGACAAGATGTTAGTTTTTGAATGTTGCATTTTAAGCAAGCCTTTTCACTATCAAGAAGTTCTTTAGTTCCTCTTCACTTTCTGCCATAAGGGTGGTGTCATCTGGGTATCTGAGGTTGTTGATCTTTCTCCCTGAAATCTTGATTACAGCTTGTGACTCTTCCAGCATGGCATTTTGCATGATGTACTCTGCATATAAGTTAAATAAGCAGGGTGACAACATACAGCCTTGATGTACTCCTTTCCCAATTTGGAACCAGTCCATTGTTATATGTCCAGTTCTAACTGTTGCTCCTTGACCTGCATACAGGTTTCTCAGGAGGCAGGTAAGATAGTCTGGTATCCCCACCTCTTAAAGAATTTTCCACAGTTTGTTGTGATCCACACAGTCAAAGGCTTCATCGTAATCAATGAAGCAGAAGTAGATGTTTTTCTGGAATTCTCTTGCTTTTTCCATGATCCAATGGATGTTGGCAATTCTATCTCTGGTTCCTCTGCCTCTTCTAAATCCAGCTTGAACATCTCAAAATTCTCAGTTCATGTACTGTTCAAGCCCAGCTTGAAGGATTTTGAGCACTACCTTGCTAGCATGTGAAATGAGTGCAATTCTGCGGTAGTTTGAACATTCTTTGGCATTGCCTTTCTTTGGGATTGTAATGAAAACTGACCTTTTCCAGTCCTGTGGCCACTGCTGAGTGTTCCAAATTTGAGTACAGCACTTTCACAGCATCATCTTTTAGGATTTGAAATAGCTCAGCTGGAACTCCATCACCTCCACTAGCTTTGTTTGTAGTAATGCTTCCTAAGGCCCACTTGACTTTACATTCCGGTATGTCTGACTCTAGGTGAGTGACCACACCATCATGGTTATTTGAGTCATTCAGACCTTTTCTGTGCAGTTCTGTGTATTCTTGCTGCTTGTTCTTAATCTCTTATGCTTCTGATAAGTCCTTACCATTTCTGTTCTTTATTGTGCCCATCTTTGCATGAAATAGTCCTTTCGTATCTTCAATTTTCTTGAAGAAATTTCTAGTCTTTCCCGTTCTATTGTTTTCCTCTATTTCATTGCAGTATTCACTTAAGAAGGCTTTCTTATCTCTCCCTGCTGTTCTTTGAAACTCTGCATTCAGTTGGGTATATCTTTCCCTTTCTCCTTTGCTTTTCGCTTCTCTTCCTTTCTTAGCTGTCTGTAAGACCTCCTCAGACAACCATTTTTCCTTCTTGTATTTTTTTGGGGGGATGATTTTGGTCACTGCCTCCATACAATGTTACAAACCTCCATCCATAGTTTTTCAGGCGCTCTGTCTATCAGATCTAATCCCTTGAATCTATTTGTCACTTCCACCGTATAATCATAAGGGATTTAATTTAGATCATACCTGAATGACCTACTGTTTTTCCCCACTTTTTTCAAGGTAAATCTGAATTTTGCAATAAGGAGCTCATGATCTGAGCCACGGTCAGCTCCAGGTCTTGTTTTTGCTGACTGTATTGAGCTTCTCCATCTTTGGCTGCAAAGAATATAATCAGTCTGATTTCAGTGAAAGTAAAATCCAATGCTGTGAAGAATATTGCATAAGAACCTGGAGTGTTAGGTCCATTTATCAAAGTAAATTGGGTGTGGTCAAACAGGAGATGGCAAGTGTAAATATCAACATTTTAGGAATCAATGAACTGAAATAGACCAGAATGGGTGAATTTAATTCAGTTGACCATTATATCTACTACTGTGGGCAAGAATCCCTTAAAAGGAATGGAGTAGCCCTCATAGTCAACAAAAGAGTTAGAAATGCAATCTCAAAAACAACATAATGATCTCTGTTTGTTTCCAAGGCAAACCACTCAACATCACAGTAATCCAAGTCTGTTCCCCAACCACTAATGCTGAAGAAGCTGAAGTCAGTTGGTTCTATGATCTACAAGACCTTCTAAAACTAACATCAGAGAAAGATGTCCTTTTCACCATAGGGGATTGGGATGCAAAAGTAGGTCAAGAGATACATGAGGTAATAGGCAATTTTCGCCTTGGAGTACAAAATGAAGCAGGACAAAGGCTGAGTTTTGCCAGGAGAAGACACTGGTCATAGATAACCCTATGGGGGAATAAAATGAGAGTAAAAGCCGGTGGACATCTAAATAGCACCCCTTTCACTGTTGCTTTATCTACCTCAAATTCTTATCACTATGTGACATTTTATTTTATACTTTTTGTATGTTCACTCTGAATCTTCCCCTACAAGAATGTTAATTTGGTGTCTTATTCTGTACTCTGCATCCAGAGCCTGGAACAGTGCCTGGTACATAACAGGGATTTAAGAAATGAATGGGGGTGGGGTAGGGAGTCACATCAGAATCAGACGGTTCCTTCTTAACTGGAGAAGTAGCAAAAGAGCATAGGATGGATTGGATGATAGCTGGAATCAGAGTAAAGTTGCCTTGACAGACAGTACTATCCTGAACACTCCATTAGCTAAAGTGAAGTGAAGTGAAAGTCGCTCAGTCGTGTCTGACTCTGAGATCCCATCCAGGCCAGAATACTTGGAGTGGGGTAGCCTTTCCCTTCTCCAGGGGATCTTTTCAACCCCAGGATGGAACCCAGGTCTCCCGCATTGCAGGTGGATATTAACCAGCTAAGCCACAGGGGAAGCCCTCACTAGCTAAAACTTTTTCCATACGCTTAAATATTTTTCTATACCAGCGTTATTGGATCTTAAGTCCCAAATCACCTCTTCCGGGCCGAGCGCTTATTTCTTTGTGTTCCCACTGCCCCCTCTTGCCCACTCACCCCAAACCATCTCATCCATGACAGGTTTCGTGCAAGCCTTGGCATGCACCTTCTTGCCCCACCAGAGTTGCAAGAAGGTGAAGGCTACAATTCGTTGTTCAGTTATTTTCCTGCCCCTCTGAGAGTGGCACACGGTAGGCTCAAATGAAAGAATGCCTTCGGTAGGCCTCATAAACCAAGGTCCCTTGTCTGGAACAATGTCAGGCAACTTTGCTGCTTCTACTGAAGGTGGTGATACTGAGAAAATGCGGCTGTTGCGGGAGGCTTATAACAATGTACTTTGTGTGTTTGCGGACAGCAGGTCAAGGGCCCAGGATGGTCCCGCAAACAGGCGTCCGGAACCTAGGCCTTCCCTTGCCCCAGCATCCGCAAAGGCCTATTAATCCTTAATATTCAAATTCCGCCCACTAAACCATCCCCTCAGCGCCCAAGCCGCCTCTTTTCCCCAAATGACGGCCGTTGGCAGCCAATCGGCAGCTAGACGGGGCGTCCGCCCCCCCTTTCCCTCGCCGGAACGGACACCAAGTCCCGCCAATTGGGGGCGTCGCCACCGGGGCCCCGCCCCCACCCCGGCCACCGCATCCAATGGCGCGCCAGCTCGCTCAGGCATCGGGGGCGGGGCGCAGGCGCGCAGGTGCAGCTGTGCGCAAGCCGGCAAGGAGGGCGGGGCGCGACGTCGGCCGTGCGGGGTCTCGGCGTCGGCGGCGCGCGCTCCCTCCTCTCAGAGAGAGGGCTGTGGTAAAAGCCGTCCGGAAAATGGCCGCCGCCGCCGCTGCCGCGCCGAGCGGAGGAGGAGGAGGAGGCGAGGAGGAGAGACTGTGAGTGGGACCGCCGCGGCCGCGGGCGGGGACCCTTGCTGGGGGGCGGGGGTAGGGGCGGGACGTGGCGCGGGAGGGGCCCGCGGGGTCGGGCGACACGGCTGGCGGATGGCGTCCCTCCTCTCTACCCTCCCCCTCCCGCTGGTGACGGCACCCCCCCTCCCCTCCGGCGGCCCGTTACCCGCACTTGCGGGTGACCGTCTTCGGCGCGGCCTCCTCAGGCTGCCTTTGCCTGCTTCCCCCCACCCTCCCGCCTTCGGCGCGCATCCCGGCCCCCCGGCCCCGCGAGCGCCCCTGTCGCCGGGGCTTTGCCTGTCGGGGCTGCGCGCGCGTCGTGCCCTTCGCGGGGCTTCGGGCCCGCGGCGCCGTCGCGCGCCCGCGCCCCCGGCCTCTCCTGGCTCGCGCTTTCCCGTCTCTCTCCCTCGCGCGCCCCTCTCCCGTTACTCGCCCCCCCACTGGCGCGCGTGCGCAGTTCGCCTCCCGTCGGGAGAGTGCGCCACAAGGGCTCCTGGGCAGTCGCCCCCATCTCCAGGCTTTGCCTCCCCCTCTTTCTCGCCCATTCCATGACTTTCTGCCCCCCCCGTCCCCACCGCGAGCGAGTTCCTTTCGCATCTAGCAAGAACAAGTAGGTGGGAATTATTGTCCACCCACAAAAGGCACTAGACATTGTGTTCTTGGCCCCAGAGCTCATCAGAAAGAGGCGGTGATAGTTGCCATCAGGAGCCGTGGGGAGGGGACGGGGGTGTCCGGCAGCACCCGAAGCGCTTCGATGGGAGCGCGCTCCCAGGGCGTTTTTTTGGAGGAGGGGGTCATGTCCTCAGAATACGAGCGCCCTCCCATCCTTCCCCCCCGCCCGCCCCTCTTCGCCGGCGATCTTCCAGTTACATAAGTGGAGTGGGACTCAGTCTGTGACGGGCTTCCATAGTCCCGGAGCGCGCCTGGCTCAAGATCGCCAGTACCAGATGGGGCAAGTTCACCGTATCGCCGGGGTGCCCATCGCTTGGTCCCTGAAAGTTTATTTTCTTTCTAGTTTGCTTCTGAGTCACCCATACTGAAACTCAGGTGACTGATTAAGTGGTGTGGCAATGTTTTTTGTGGTTTTGCACTGAAGACTTAAGGTCATGGTGAAGAGTTTAAAAGATTGCTTTCACAGAGGAGACCGTTCATGGCCTTGCTGAGTGTGGATTCCAAGGGCGGGGGAAGGCTGGCTGTGGAATACACCTCTGTGGCCGTCGCTTCTACTGTGAGTGTGTTCGGTGTGGATTGGTCACAGCCGAAATGGGCTCCACCACAAAATTGATATTCCTGACTCATGGTCAGGCAGATGTGTGCTTCTCATTTTTCAGGAACAGGAATGGGCTGCAAAGCCATTCAGAGTTGTGTCTCTGTTGTGCCGATCAGTGCCCCAAATTGTGAGATGGTAGCGTAGAATTCTGTGGGTGGTTGGTGATCACAGAACCGAACCTACTGGCCTGTGAGGCTGAGTGTCTTAAGACTTGAGGACTCTGGCAAATTTGGGGCATTTTGTTACATTACGAAAATGAAGCATATTTGAGCCTTGGTAGCAAAAATCATTATTAACAAGCAGTTGCTATCCAGGAGAAATTTGGCTTCCACTGTCAGAATTTTCATCTGCATCTGAACGATTTCAACTAAGAATGCCATTAACCTCTTGGGTCCTTTGAAATATGCTGAATCTTTATGTTTTTTAAAATCTGGTTTTTAGTTTTAGGTCTTTTGGGAATTTCCACTAGGGATTTAGGGAAATAGATTTATTTATGGGCTTTGAAGAACTTCTAAATCCTAGTCCTGTAACCTAGGAAAAAATTTGCTTTCATTTTTTACCCGGACGTATGAGAACCTTAAAGGGCACAATCAGTCTCAGAGGTGTAGAGTTGATTGAATGAGTTGCCACAGAACACCCATTCGTGGCATGTCAGCTAAGGGGCTGATCACTGAGGTGCATTCCTGTCTGCACACACAGATACACAAGCCTCACTTGGAATGAAGATTCCAAGGTTTGTGCATCTGAGCCTCAGATGTGACCGGCAAGGGCTCTATTTTGTTTCCCATCATTGGCAGTGCGTTAGCCACCTCGGGTGCCCCTCCAGTGAGCCGTTTCATCATACCCCTATCCCACAGCCGTATAGATAGTCTGCAAAGTTCCTGGTGGCATCTGAAGTCATGGTGTCCTAACAGCTTGAGGAAACCCTCTATGGCTTTCCTGCCAGTACACACCATACTCATTTTTGTTGTTACAAATTTGCCTGAAATGCTTGCAACCTAGAATCCCAGGTCTTTGTTTCACCTGACAGAGCACGATGCAGTCCAACTATACTCCAACTTTGCGCTGCTTATGTTGCAGGAGGGTTCGAGTACTGTTTTGCATTTTATTTGCAATTTCCAGCCACAGCCCTTGTTTCCCGGCTGGCCCTGCCTCTTTGTGGCTGAATCTAGTGGGATGAGGAGGCACGCTGTGGAATCTGACAGAATAATTGGCTAGAGGAGTTCAATATGATGATGTCCCCCTCCTGAATACCCCCTTCTCCCATGTGGAGACAGAATGAGAACCTTGCTTCTTGAACCTAGAATAAAGAAGAGCTGATGGAAGTGTTAGTTCCTTCCTGGAGGGCGGATTCTACTGTTAATACACCTGCCCGGGATTATTTACATGATAAATGATGTCTCCTGGAACCCGTGATCTTTTGTAAAGGTGAATATCAGTGAAAATCTTTTAACTGGCTAAGACCAGTTTGTGGCCAGCCTGCCCGAGTTATCTATGAGAAGAATATTATAGAAAGAGTTTGACTTTTGCAGTAACTAGTGTTTTAAGCACAGAGAGGGTAAAACATAGTCCTAGACTGGTGGTTCCAGGGAGCGTGGCAGACACCTGCTTGTTTTCCCCACCCTTTGTTGGTGATACACACGCAGACCAGCCTTGTGTGGCTGGCAGACAACCTTTTTTTCTTGGGTAGAGCATTATTACTGCTCCAGTTGGAGGACCTTGTTCTCAGTGCTACTCTAGCAGTGCCTTCCAGTCAAACTGTCATTGTCACCACTGTGCCTTTACCTCCATTTGGGTAGGATGGATGTAAAGTCTCTTTTCCTTGGACTCACTGACACAAAAGTTGTGCTCTTCTGCATTTGCCTGGTCTCTTCTGTGTTTCTTTGGCACGGAGCCCCTTCCTGTTGAAAGCTTGCTTTGTACGCCTTTGCTTAAATACTTGGTTCTACCCTTTTGATGGTAGGTGTGTGTGGGGGGACAGAGTGAGAGCAGGGCATGGCCACTCCCATATTTAAGAGGAGTTGTGACCATTCTGTTACAGAGTAAAGCCTTGGCCTTTTTCACTTCTTCAAGGCACAGTTAACATTGGTTCTGCTGGTGTATGAATGTCTTGAGCATAGCTGTTTTGTTATACTGCAGAAGTCTGGACTCTTGGGATCAAGCCTTAGAAAGGCTTCTGTGCATAAGAGCTGGGGGCACTCTATATACATATATAGAGACCTGCAATTCACTGCTTTATTGGGTCTTCACCTAAGTGCTCTCATTTGCTGGCTCTTTTTTTTTTTCCTCCATGAAATCTTGAGTTATCAGAGATCTTAAATTCAGAGCTCTTAGGAACCTTAGTCTAGGTCCCTCAGTTTACAAATAAAAATGCAATTTACCAAAAAGGCAACTGTGAAAAGTTGTGGCTCTTCTAGGGCCTCCCAGCCAGGATGCCAGTTTGATTTTTATTATATAGCTAACTGAGTAATAGCTCAGCTGGTAAAGAATCCACCTGTGGTGCGGGAGACCCTGGTTCGATCGCTAGATCAGGAAGATCCCCTGGAGAAGGGATAGGCTACCCACTCCAGTATTCATGGGCTTCCCTGGTGGCTCAGATGGTAAAGAATCAGCCTGCAATGTGAGACACCTGGGTTCGATCCCTGGGTTGGGAACATCCCCTGGAGGAGGGCGTGGCAACCCACTCCAGTGTTCTTTACTGGAGAATCTCCATGGACAGAAGAGCCCATGGGGTTGCAAAGAGTCGGACACAACAGAGCAACTAAGCCCAGCAAACCTGAGTAATACTGTGACTTTGACTTCTGGGATTTTAGAGCGTTCTATGACTCGACTGTTTAGGGAATTCTGAGGCCTCACTGCACCTCAATAGATAATTCCAGATACCATCCTGGTAGTTCCAGACCAACAGTAAAAGACTTGGTTGGTGCTGCATTTCTGAGTTTGATTACATGAGTAATTGTGTGAATAGTCTCTTAAGTTGTACACGCTAGGCTTTTTTTAGTCTAAAGATAAAAGTGCAACTCTTGGGCCGGGAAGATATCAGCAATTAGCTAATATGAGGCGGTTGAGGTTTTAACAAGGAAGTGATGGTTGTCTTGATGAAAAGTATAGTGGCAGAAGACCTTCTTTGAACATGTGTTCAAAGGCAAAAGAGAAAGTATCACACTGTTAACTCAGTTTATTGAACATTTTTACTGATCAGAGGCCTAAAAGTGAGTGCTCAAAAACAGTCTTGTGTATGTCTGAGGATGGCTTAGGATCTCCCAGGGTACTTGGTTTCTGTTGGTTCCACCTGTTTTTTTTCCTCTCCTGGCTAAAGCCTTTTTACATGATGTTACAGCAGCTTGTTGCAACTTCAGCTGCTTGCAAATGACAGGATACTTTGCCTCTGCATTTCATGTGTTCTTGGGATGACATTTTGATGTTGCGTGTTCTCTGGAACATATCTTCTGTCTCTGGGTATTTCTGTATGACATGTTGCATGAAATACTTACTGGAGATCGCTTCTGTACGTTTTAGTGACAAAATGCCCCTCAGAGGTGACAAGACCTGTGATAGTGTCAGTTCTAACATTCATGAATCTTTCCTTTAGCACTGTGTGTTATCTGGCAGTAAATTTCAGTGTATCCTTTGTTTCTAGCTAGGTAAGCTGGGAAATAGCATGGTACTTTGTCTGTATCTTCAAAATGTCCCAAACAGCCCTGGGAAAAAGGTCGTGCAGCACAATGGGGGCTTTCAACTTACGATTTTCTTTGTTTTAGGCTCCATAAAAATACAGACTCACCAGTTCCTGCTTTGATGTGACATGTGACTCCCCAGAATACATCTTGCTTCTGTAGACCAGCTCCAACAAGATTCCATGGTAGCTGGAATGTTAGGGCTCAGGTAAGTAACCTTCCTTTTTTTTTTTTTAGTATATGTCCTGGTTTGGCCATCTGTTTTTAAAAAAAAAAAAAAGGAATCAAACAAGATCTACTACTCTTGAACCATTATCAAAGTACCCCAAAGACTAAAGACATACGGTGCCAAACTGTGCCATATAATAAAAAAAGTCACTTCCCTGAGCCCTGAAAGGTCAGTTGGGTTAAGGCTCCTTGGTAGCCACGGTATGATCCGGGGGCGGGTGTCAGATTAGAGCTGGAACTGGTGACCTGCCCCTTCAGTTCACCTTCAAGCAGGTCAGCTAAGTGGAGCTCTTCACCAGCTGCTCTGGCTCTCACCTAGCAGCCTTCAGCGCAGTGCTCTGTTTGCTCTGGTCTCGGGTAAATGACTTCCTGGTCAACATGAGCAAGTGGTGGTGGTGCATTTGCAGACACGGGAACCCGCGTGTGGTCCCCTAGAAGGACGACCTTCTGCAAGCTGTGGCCAGACAGCAGAAAGAAAGAAAAGAAAGTGAAGTCAATCAGTTATGTCTGACTCTTTGTGACCCCATGGACTGTAGCCCACGAGGCTTCTCCATCCATGGAATTTTCTAGGCAAAAGGACTGGAGTGGGTGGCCATTGCCTTCTCCAGGGGATCTTCCCGGCCCAAGGATCGAACCCAGGTCTCCTGCATTGTGGGCAGACACTTTACTGTCTGAGCCACCAGGGGAATCAAGCGTGTGCATGCCACACACCTCCCACAGGGGCAGCCGAGAGCACCCTGAGGCCCTTTGAGCTCTCAAGACTCTAGAGCAGGAAGGCCTTTTGAGAAGCTGGGGAGCTAGGCCCTCTGAGTCTGCCATGCAGGGGTCCTGTCACCCACATATCGGGTGCTTGGGCACCACTACCTGGCCTTTGAATTTGGTCAGATCAAACAGTTCCTTCATTTCTAAACTAGCAGGCTCAATATCTTAAGCTTTTTTGGAGGCCACATCCACATTTGATGTTTTGACATCCAGATTGCAGACATCCCGTGTGGTAAGACTGAACACTCTAATTTGATTTCTCCATTTCTCCAAAGAAAAACACGTGACTTTACACATATGCGGTCCTCGGGATTCCAGCTGACCCCCTCAAATTGTGCACTTAGTTGTATCTCTCTAGTGGCTTCTGATGCTTCAGTCTGTAGCTGTGTGGACATCCATCTTGGCCCATTTTGGGGCTGAGTGAGGGCCAGAGAGTTTGGGTGGAGGAGCAGAAAAGCTGTAGACGGAAGTGAAGAGCATCATGCTGCCTCCAAGTCACAAATTTGATTCTGCTTCTGATCCTATGACTTAAATTGTCATTCCCATTTACTACTGCGGGGTGTGCTCTGGGCCCTGCTGACAGGACGTTCTTTGTATGCCACGTATTTATGCTGGTGGGAGTCGTGTGGCTGCTGCTTTGTGCATTGTCTCAGCAACAGTGTGGATGAAATGTAATATAGGCAGTGAATGGGTTTCTTCTGAAAGATATTAGGCCTGAAGGGGTGATTGATGTTTTTAATAGTCTTTTTCTCCGATTGCAAATGGATTTTATAAAACAGATGGTGGCAACTCTGTACAGTTTCTTTTAAACAATGTAGAAAGGAAGAGATGTTTTTAAAAATATCTCTCATTACTTGTGAATTGGAGAGATACGGCCGTTTGAGCTTCAAGGGACTTTGAAGTGAGTGTGAGTGTGAAAGGCGCTCAGTTGTGTCTGACTCTTTGTGACCCCATGGAGCATACAGTCCATGGAATTCTACAGGCCAGAATACTGGAGTGGGTACCCTATCCCTTCTGCGGATCTTCCCAACCCAGGAATCAAACCAGGTCTCCTGCATTGCAGCCAGATTCTTTACCAACTGAGCTATCAGGGAGCTTTGAAGGGAATTCTCAAAGGACAGAACCTGTCTTTAATAGATAAGTACTTGATCTCTTACTACTTTTCTTTTCCTTTTTAAGAAATTATAAAAATAATACATGCCTTTTTTTTTTTAAGAAAAGTCAAACTATTTTAAAGTATATCAGTAAAAAAGCAAATGCTCCCAGTATTCTCCACACCCACTACCCAAAGTAACTGCCATTAATAGCGTACTGTAGATCCTTCTGATTCTTCTCAGGTTCTGCAAATATGTTCCATTTGTATTTTTGACAAAATAAGGATCGCATGGTACATATTCGACATCTACCCATGTGATATGTTTCTCTGCCTCATTTCTGTTAAATAGAAGAGTGGTTTGGTGCTAATCTACTGTCATGCAGTGTTCCTCTTTTGATTTTCTTGATGGTTCACTATTAAAGATGCTATTGGGTTGAATGTCCTCAGGTGCCAGTCCTTTTGAAGAATGGCTGCCTAGACTTGAAGTTGCTGGTGGGTACTTACACGTCACCTTCCAAAATGTCTATCCCATTTCCCATGACAATCTTAGCAAGTGCTACTTCCCATATGTCCCATATCCTCCCAGAATTAGATGTCCTTTTTAAATGTGTGTTTCTTGGGTTACTAGGGCTGAACATCAGTGGTCACTGGCCATTTGTATTTGGTTTTTGAGAATTGCCTGTTGGTGTCTTGCGTTTATTCTTCCATCAGAGTATTTCAAGTCAGTTTATAAGAACTCTTAATATATTAAGGATATTAATTCTCTGTTATGCAGAGATTTTTCTTTATTACGTGATATGATGATACTCATCTAGATTTTCTTTCTTCCTAAAAAACTTGATGATGTGCTATATTCATACATACATATTTGATACATGCAAAAGATTCATATAGTTTTGTTGTCTTATGTTTTTTGTACAGTATTTGGAATACTTGTTTTTGTATTCAACTTTGGGATGGGATAAGGTCTCCAGTCCAGATAGCCAGTATGTCATAGCCATCTGGTCTTCACCTTTATCTTATGCCAACTTCAAGTGAACAGAGCATCTTTTACTTCTTTCTTTCTGAAGTTTTGTCTTTGTGAGGCTCTTGAGGGCAAGCCCATCAGTAGATAATGGTTTATGCATTCATCCAACAAATATTTTTGCTCCTGCTTTGAGCCAGGGGTGGTGCTGGGCCCTGCACGTGCTGCCTTCTTCACTGGCCGTGGGGTGCTGGGGAAGGCGACAGAGGTCATGATACCAGCTGCATGACTCCAGTGCCCATTCCAGAAGACTCGAGAAAATAGCGGATCTTCACAAAAGTAGGTTTTAGATAAACTAGGAGAACTCCAGAGGGTGTATATATGCATGTGTGTGTTTTAAATTCTGACACGGAAGTCAGAGCCCTAGGGTAGATTGCAACATAAGCATAGTTTGTTTTCTAACTTGGATAATTGCGGGCTGATTTGTGTCTTGATTTATGATGAGGGCTTTTTACTGTTAAAATAGTTTTATATTCTATTGCCTTGGTTGTGATGGAATAAAAGTTGCGCGCTGATAAAAATGGTAATTTTCTTCTACGATGATTTTGAAGCTTTCTGTAATAGCTGATAAAAATAAAGACAGGGTTTTGGTGAATGTGATCTTTGGGGAACAAGTGTAACTTTTTGTGGCTGGCATCATTTAAATCTAATAAGTACACTCAAAACTGAAGTGGAATCCTAATTTCTTTTTGACTTAAATGATAAAAGTGACATGTGATTAAGGAAAAGGCTTCTTGTGTAAGGCTGAGGTTTTTTAATGATTACTTTAAATACGTATATAACAGTACAGCATTAAAAGGTGGTATAAAAGGTTACATGGTAAAAAAAAAAAAAAGGTTACATGGTATAAGATCTCCTTGCCACCCTATCCCCAGACAACCATTTCTCCCTGAAGGCAACCATCATTATCAGTTTCTTATAAATCTGTGAGTGTGGGTGTGTAATTTTGAAATTGTGAAATGTTCATAACAGAAAATTTTCTGTTTTAACTATTCAATGTGCAGTTTAGTGACACTGAGTACATTCTCTTTGCTGTGCAGCCATCACCACCGTGTATCTCCAGAGCCCTTTTATCTTGCAAAACTGAAATGATAACCATTAAATAAGAACTCCCCATTCTTCCCCCTCCCTCAGCCCCTGGCAATTGCTCATCCACTTTGTCTCCTATGAAGTGAACTATTCTAGATACCTCATATTATTATATATTTTTATGTTTTTATATATATAAACACATATATATTTTATATGTGTTTATGTATATATTTTATGTGTGTGGTTTTTTACGAAGTAGTAAAACACTGTGCGCATTTGCACTGTTTGCTCTTTTTAGTTAATATATTTTAATGCTTGTGTGGTATCAGTTTCTGTACAGACATGTCACTCATTTTAAGGGTTGAGGTAGTAGTCCATTATGGATACACCATAATTTCTTAACTGATTTTCTCTTGATGGATATTTATGTTTCCAGTGTTTTTATTTCACTGTTGTAGTGAATAGTCTTTTATATTATACCATTTCTCAGAGCTAAGTTTATCTGTAGGAGAAATTCATAGAGCTAGAACTTGCTGGGTCAAAGGATATATGCATTTTAAACTTTGATAGATATTGCTAGATCAAGGGGCCTTCCAATTGCGTGGTTTTAGAGGGAAAAAACTACATTTGAGTAGATAAGCAGAAATTTGTAGAGATTAGAGAGCTGTTTATTCGGGTAGGAAGAAATCATTTTCAGCAGTTAGCATGAGAAAGCAAAACTTCAGAAACTTCCATTTAACGACCTAATGTGAACAGAGGAGCTGAGATGGGACCCTTTATTTGGCAAGAACATCATCCTGTTTTCATTTGTGGATCTTGAAGAAAATGGAGTGTTTTTATTTTGGTACCATTCTAACTTGCAGCGGCTCCTTGGGACTCAGGGTTGAAGAGCGCCCATAGCTGCTGAACGTTCTCTCTCGTTTGTGTTGTGACGTCATAAGGAATACCCTGAAAGTATTCGGGACCATATTGCTGTTGCCTTGTTTCTCGGTGACTGTGGTACTCTTTCTATTGCAGTCCTTTTTCACTTACCCTGGACTAATTGAACATCTGTTATTTGTCAGTTCCTGCCCTAGATGCTAGGGACTGTTCATACATACACAGTGATTTTCTGGTCTAAAAGACAACAGGCCAATATGCCTTTATTTTACAAGGGGCTAAAGGTGACAGTGGCCACTTAGAGTGTATAGAAACATTAGACAGATCCCACCTGGACTCCTGGATAGCGTCAGGGGAGAGACTTCTTTGAAAAGCGACCCCCACCCACCCACCCAGGACCTGAATGATAAGGCACTGTTAGATTCCAGGAGGAGGCACATGCAGAGAGGGTCGCATGTCTAGAGGCTCAGATGGGAGAGAACTCGGAGAGTTTAGGGTGGGAGGAAGGGGCCGCGGGGGTCTCAGAGAAGTTGCCCTGGCAGGGATGCTGGTGGCAGAGCAGACCCAGCTGGCCCGGCTGTGCCAAGTAGGCTCGGTCTTCCTTCCAGCAGCCTCATTCTGAAAGGGTCCCAAGCCCCAGAAGGTGGTGGCAGGCGCTTGGCCACCTGGCCTGTCCCCCCAGCCCCCGGGTTCTGGAGGCCGTCAGACCCCAGGGGCTCCTGTTCCACGTCTCCTCCTCAAACCTTCCTTTCCTCCCTGATCTTGGAGACCGAGAGGTTGTCCATCCCCTGAAGGTGATGGGGCTACTCCCCAGCCAGGCTCCGTGCTGTGTTCCACAGGCCAGTTTATAACCTTCGAAAGTACTTTGCGAATTCCCAGGACGATGCCCTACCGCAGGTGACATTCTGCAGCTTGTGCTTTTACGCACTCCTTGGCTTTTGAGCCTGGGCCGTGTTGCTGTGTGCAGCCCTTCATTCATTTAACTTGTCTCCTTGTGCTGTGGAAGCATCTTGACAACTGAAGTCCCACCAGAGCCCTGAGGGAGAATGGAATTGTCGAGAAACAAGGATTGACATCTGGTTTATGTTTACATCCTTCGGCTCTATTAACTGAGAAGATATTTTTATTTCAGTGTTTGTGAAAACTTTCCACAGAAAAAAGGCATCCATTTTCTAGACTTATTAATAGAGCAGTCCAAAGGTTTTATTTTTAGTTTTGAAAGAAATCAAAGCAGGCTTCTGAGATAGGCACATTTTCCCTCATTTCCATCTCCTTTTCATGTTTTGCTGCTAAGACACCAACTTGAGTGCTTTTCAGCATGAGCTGGCTGTCTCCATATAGATTATTTTTGAAAATATAGGCACTTGGGTTTTTCTGGGGTTTCTACTGGTACTTAAGTTTTGACATTTCTTTGAAAAGTATTTTAAATCTGTATATACATTTTTAGTAATTTGTTTTTAAAATACAAAGTTCTGGGTTTTCTGTTTTTGTAAATAGCAGAAGGTATTAGTCCATATTCAGTACTAATTTGCTCTAATATTTTCAGCTGTTTTTGGAATTACACTTGGCAAAAAAAAGAGACAAATGTCTGCAGTTGTGACAGTTTGTCTTTTTGTTTCTTTTAACTCCAGAATAAATAATTTTAGTGAATTTTTTTCTAGGCTTGTAAGAACACAGGAATGATTCGAGTCATTGTAATAAGTAGTTAGGCAAAATGAAAGTTTTTTTCCAGTGGTATGACCCTGTAAGAAACTGTTAATACAGCCTGTGAGCAACCGTGTAAAATTTCTTAACCACTCTTCCAGATTGTTTAAGACAAAAGAAAATGAACAACCAAACAAAAATACTGTTCATTATGCTCTTTATTTTTAATTACATAAGTAAAGCATCATTCTAGGAAATTTAGAAAATGCATATGGAAATTACTCTGGAAATTCCAGCATGCAGAGAAAACTGCTGTTATGGTTTGGTGTGTATCTTTCTAGACTGAGAGTTCTGGCTCAAGTTTGAGAAGTCAGGGGTTCTGTAACCTTGTATGTACACTTGACCTTTAGTTTTACTAACCTCTCAGTAAAAATTTAATAACAGATATAGGCAGCAGACCATGGTAATGTTAGGAATACCTGTGCTTTTGTCACCAATAGAGAGCAAAGATGCTTTCATATCTATTCCATGCAGTTATAGAGATTCTGAAATACTGCTCGTGTTCATCACAACTCAAACTTAGTTGTCAGACTGACTTCCAGATCTGGCTATTTAGTGGCTTACTAAAGAGGCACATATTACTCTTAATACCAATTCTCAAAGTAAGTTGTTAATCAGTTTCTATGTATTTTATGCATTTGAAAACGTCTTTCTGAGGAGTGGTTCAGAGGGCCAAAGTCCATTATGCCATGCAGCTCCAGATATAAGAACAGCCAACATTTGAGTGGTCGCTGTGCCAGGGTAAGAGATCAGGAAAGCCCTAAAACACAGGTGCATTAAAGAGAGACAGAATGACATGAAAAGTGAGTTTAAATTACTATGTCAAATATTTTTATGAACACATTAATATTTTCCAGATCCTGTGCAAAGTGTACTGCAACTACAACTGGCAAATAATAACCTAAAGGTTACCTTTGCTATTGGCATTTTAAATATCCTTCTAGAGTCTTCTTTAGACACCTGTGTATATGTGTCTATGTTTTACTTATTGAATATTTATTTGTTTTTTGGCTGCACTGGGTTTCAGTTGTAGCACATGGGATGTTCAGTCCTCGTAGTAGCATGCAGGATCTTTTAGTTGTAGCATACAGGATGTAGTACCCTGACCAAGGATCAAACTCAGGCCCCTTGCATTGGGAGCATGAGTCTTAGCCACTGGACCACCAGAGAAATTCCTACATATTGATTGAGATAAATAAGATCATATAGTATGTATTGCTGTAACTTGCCTTCTTTCCACACTGATAATGTCGTAGATATCTTTCCATGTCAGTAAAAATGCGTAGCATCACTTTTCTCTAAAATGAAAATAACTTGTGTTTTCTAATTATAAAAGTAATAGCTGTTTTTATGGGGAAAAAATGTTTTTTAGAAAATATGGGAAGAGGAAACGGAAGGATTGTCCATAAAACTGCCATCTACACATATATAATGTTTTTATGCCATCATTTTTAATGATCACCTGACATTTTATTGATGCCTCTACCTGGATTTAATTAGGGCTGTTTCCATTATTTCTGTGCTTTCATTTCTCTGTGGCTGTGTGCTGACCATTCTACTTTGTGCCTGTGTCTCTAGGTTGCATCTCTAACCTCTTTTTTTTTTTTTTTCTTTTCTTAGTTAATTATTTTAATTGGAAGATAATTACTTTACAGTATTGTGATGGTTTTGGGCATCTCTAACCTCTTGAGCCCCGCATTGGATGGCCTCTTCAGTCTTTCCCCTGGAGTTGCTCCTAGCCGTCTCAAACTTAACAAGTCCCAAACAGAACTCTTGCTTTTTTCCCTCCTTCAATTCTGCTTTGGACATGACTGAGCGACTGAACACCAAAAACAATGGATCTGCTTCTCTTCCTAGTTTCTGTTTCATTAAATATCATCAGCATCCACCCAGTTACCAGTCTAAAATTCTAGATGTCATAGGTTTTCACCTTCCTCTCATCCACCAGCAAGTACTATGGCCCTCCACATTCAAAATGTACCTCACAGCCAACCACTTCTCACCACCTCCACTAAGACCTCAGTCCCCACCACAAGTCACTTTTCAGACAGACGCTCTAAGACTTCAGGTCACATATTGAACAGCTTTCTCACCTACACTTGGAAACAGCTACATCCTTCATAGGCTTTTTTTTTTTTACAGTGATACTTAATTCTAATTGATTAAATTTTTCCACATACAAGTACTGGGTTCCTTGCTGCTCTGTGTTGAAGGATCTGCAGTTCATCAGGCTGTCATCCAGTCATTCATCCCATGATGGAGTTGGGTGTCTATGGTACCTGGGGCAGTGTGGTAGGCAGGCTGTAGGGTGACCGACACAGAGTGGCATCTATTTTGCATGGAGCTCAAGTGTGACTGGAGAGACAGACTTTAAATAATTTCCAAGTGATTATGTAATTACAGTGGGTTCAGTGTTCTAAAGGAGGAGTTGGAAGAGGGTTCACTGTGATCATGTGTAATGGAGGAATAGCCCAGCCTTGGGAGAGATACGGAGGCCCGTCCTAAGGAGGCAGTGCTTAAGTGAGGGGACCAAGGGGGCAAAGCCCAGAGTGGAGGAGGGCATTCAAGGTGGAGAAGAGTACCTGTGAAAGCCCCGAGTCTGGCCAGAGCTTCATCAACTGAGATACTTAAGCACGCTGTGGCAGAGCATGGTTTGGGGGCTGAGATGCAGGCTGAGAGGCTGACAAGGTGGGTGCAGGATTTTTGACGTTAATGTCATAATAGGAAGCTATCGAAGGGTTAGGCTGTTTGGATTTTGATTTTATAGTCAAAGGATTATAGCCACTTAATAACAGCATAACCTCGAGGTTATGGTGAAAACAGTAGTCTAGCCCTCTCCTCTCCTGTTCCATCACCCAGAAATGTGATGCCAGCTTTACATGGTGTCTCCTTTGAGTTTCTTGGGTTACTGTCAAAACTAAATTGTATATTTATGCATCTTTCTTGATTTGATGATGTTGGAGAGTTACGAAAGAAGACAGCTTACATCACCTCCCTTGTTGGCATTCATATTCACAACAGTGGTTCCTGTTCCATCACCATTAGTCCATAAAACACTTCCCCTTTATGGAAGGGGATATAATAACCCTGGATCAGTATAAATGCTAAATGTTTGCCTTTGATAACTAAATTCCAGAGTAAGGAGATGGTGTAATGATCACCTGAAATGGTGGCAAAATATTTGCTGTTGTATTTTCTCTTCTCTTTCATGTCAATATAGATTCATGGAATTTTACTTATTAAATGTTTTACTATGCAGCCAAAGTCACTATTCTTTCTTGATCAAATTATTCCAAATGTGGCCAATGAGATTCCCTTTATGCTGGCACCTATGTCATCTTGGCATACCCTTATTAATTACTTTGAGTAATTCTTTGCTTTCTGGGATAAGACATTCCATCCCAGTGTGTGCTTTTCCTAACCCAGAGCTGGTTCCAAGAGTTCTGGATCCTTTTAGTGGGAAATGGTATTAGAATCCAAGATTTCGGTGTTAGATGTGCACACTCTTACTGGGGTGCCATTGTATCTATTATCTTTCAGTGGACAAAGCTAGAAAACATACTGAAAAGCTTTCTTACCTCACAAATACATAACAGTGTCTACAATGAAAATTAACATTAGAGGGTTTGTCTTCAACTTTATTTTACTCTTATATATCTTTTTCTTACACGAAAAAAGTTCATTCCTAATTAACATTAAAGGTTACTTTATCTTATAATACATAAAATAATTATCAAATTATAATATCATTAGTACTACGAAAATAATAATTATGAATGACGTTTCAGATTTCTTCTTGTCCCTAGGATATATGTCACCAGGATCGTAAAATCAAGATTATTGTGTTCAAAAACCACCTGGAGGATTTGCTTCTAGTAGTAGTGAGGTAGCTCATTTTGGACTACCTCCCACCTCCTCGCAGATAACAGCTAACAACTCAAGACAAAAATAAAAAACCACTTGTTTTAAGGCACTAGAGAGAGACTGAAAACAGGCAGAAACTAGAGGGAAGTCGATACTTGAAAGAAGGAAACTGCATTAGATGAAAAACAGCTATTTACCCATGGGCAGTCCTCCTCAGTGCTACTGCAGGGAAACAGAGACTTTGATAGAGACCTAGACTCAAGGGTTAAGGAATAAGAGGAATGAAGGCAGAAATTCTGGAAATCAGATTAGCTACAGGCAGTGGGGAAGTTAGGCAAATTCTTCATAGAAACTCTATACTAAACTCCAACTAAGGCAGAAGGAATGAATAGAGAGTTCAACTGCTGCTCACCACAAGGAAGACTGAAGATCTCTTCAAGAAAATTAGAGCTACCAAGGGAACACTTCATGCAAAGATGGGCACAATAAAAGAAACAGTATGGACTGAACAGAAGCAGAAGATATTAAGAAGAGGTGGCAAGAATACACAGAAGAACTACACAAAAAGATCTTCATGACCCAGATAACTACAATGGTGTGATCACTCACCTAGAGCCAGACATCCTGGAGTCTGAAGTCAAGTGGGCCTTAGGAAGCATCAATAAGAACAAAGCTTGTGCAGGTGATGGAATTCCAGCTGAGGTATTTCAAATCCTAAAAGATGATGCTGTGAAAGTGCTGCACTCAATATGCCAGCAAATTTGGAACACTCAGTAGTAGCCTCGGGGCTGGGAAAGGTCAGTTTTCATTCCAGTCCCAAAGAAAGGCAGTGCCAAAGAATGTTCAAACTACTGCACAGTTGAACTCATCTCACATGCTAGCAAAGTAATGCTCAAAATTCTCCAAGCTAGGCTTCAACAGTATGTGAACTGAGAACTTCCAGATGTTCAAGCTGGATTTAGAAAAGGCAGAGGAACCAAAGATCGAATTGCGAACATCCATTGGATCATAGAAAAAGCAAGAGAATTTGAGAAGAACATGTACTTCTGCTTCATTGATTGCACTAAAGCTTTTCACTGTATAGATCACAACAGACTGTAGAAAATTCTTAAAGAGATGGGAATACCAGACCGCCTGACCTGCCTCCTGAGAAATCTGTATGCAGGTGAAGAAGCAACAGTTAGAACTGGACATGGAACAATGGACTGGTTCCAAATTGGGAAAAGCGGCTGTATATTGTCACCCTGCTTATTTAACTTACATGCAGAGTACATCATGAGAAATGCCAGGCTGGATGAAACACAAACTGGAATCAAGATTGCCAGGAGAAATATCAATAACTTCAGATATGTAGATGACACCACCCTTATGACAGAAAGTGAAGAGGAACTAAAGAGGCTCTTGATGAAAGTGAAAGAGAAGAGTGAAAAAGCTGGCTTAAAACTGAACATTAAAAAAACAAAGATCATGGCATCCGGTCCCATCATTTCATGGCAAACAGGTGGGGAAACAATGGAAACAGTGACAGATTTTATTTTCTTGGGCTCCAAAATCACTGCAAATGGTGACTGCAGCCATGAAGTTAAAAGATGCTTGCACCTTAGAGGAAAAGCTGTGGTCAACCTAGAAAGCATATTAAAAAGCAGAGATATTACTTTGCTGACAAAGGCCCATCTAGTCAAAGCTGTGGTTTTCCCAGTATGACTCTGGGAATGATCATGACTCTCACATCCCAGTCATGTATAGATGCGAAAGTTGGACCATAAAGAAAGCTGAGCACTGAAGAATTGATGCTTTTGAACTGTGGTGTTGGAGAAGACTGTTGAGAGTCCCTTAGACTGCAGGGAGGTCAAACCAGTCAATCCTAATGGAAGTTAGTCCTGAATATTCATTGGAAGGACTGACGCTGTAGCTGAAGTTCCAATACTTTGGCCGAAGAAGACTGTTGAGAGTCCCTTAGACTGCAGGGAGGTCAAACCAGTCAATCCTAATGGAAGTCAGTCCTGAATATTCATTGGAAGGACTGATGCTGTAGCTGAAGTTCCAATACTTTGGCCACCTGATGTGAAGAACTGAGTCATTGGAAAAGACTCTGATGCTGGGAAAGATTGAAGGCAGGAGAAGGGGACAACAGAGGATGAGATGGTTGGATGGCATCACCAACTCAATAGACATGAGTTTCAGCAAGCTTCGGGAGTTTGTGATGGACAGGGAAGCCTGGCATGCTGCAGTCCATGGGGTTGCAAAGAGTTGGACACAACTTAGCAACTGAACTGAACATGCCATACATGAAATTTAATTCAAGATTAGTTATGGATCTAAATACAAAGCTTTTAGGAAAAGCAGGAGAATGTCTTCACAATCTTGAGATAAAGATTTCTTAGCATACAGAAAGCAGTAATTATTAAAGGGGAAAATGGATACATTGGACTTCAGTAAAACTTAAAACTTTTTCTTTTCCAAAGGTAAGATTAAGAAAATGAAAAGACAGAAGTCATTGAGAAATAGTTGACACAAGTTGTAAATAGGAAAGTCGTATATCTGACAAATGACTTATATCCAGAATAAAACTCTTACAATTCAATAATAAAAAAGACAGTCTATTTTTGAAACAGGAAAAGATTTTCGTAAGTACTTAATAAAAGAAGGCATTTGAGTGATGACCAGTTTTTATGTGAAAAAGTACTAACATTAGTCATCAGAGAAATGCAAGTTAGAGCCACAATAAAATACCACTACACACCCACTGGAAGGGCCAAAACTGAAAACTGACAACACCAAATGTTGCTGAGGATATGGGGTGGGCTGATTGGAAACTGGTGCCAGGGAAACTTTCTGTGACCATGGTAACATCTTTTATCTTGATAGGGTTTGCCTTATACAGGTGCATACACTTGACAGAACTCATCAGATGGCACACTTAAAATTTGTCATTTCACTGGATGTAAATTTTACCTAAGAATGAGTTTTCATCTCTAGTTAATGGTATACGTGCTAACTTGTTTGGAGATGAAGCATACTGATGATCTTTGAAATGCATCAAAAATAAGATGGATTGATGTGTGGATGAATCATGTCAATAATGGTAGAATCTGGGTGATATATATATGGGTGTTCTTTGTACAGTTTGTTCAGTTTTTCTGTATGTTTCAAATTTTTCTTCATAATGTGTTGGGGAAAAGTCACTTGGAATAATTCTTTTCTGTGTGGTTGTGTTACTGATTTGATATAGTTAGCTTTATTTGTTTTCAGTGTTGTGGTTTGCTTTTTCTCTTTATTTGTAGAATACAGTCAAGCCTAATTTAATTGAGGAATTGCTCCTTTAGCAAATTTCTTCAGTTATGATTGTGGAATAACAGAGTTATGAGTGTCATAATGATTCTTTATTTGTGTGCTAAGTCGCTTCAGTCGTGTCTAACTCGCCAGGCTCCTCTGTCCATAAGATCCTCCAGGCAAGAATACTGGAGTGGGTCACCATTTCCTTCTCCAGGGGATCTTCCCAACCCAGGGATACAACCATCTCCTGCATTGCCAGGTGTGTTCTTTACCATTAGCTCCACCTGGGAAGCCCAAAGTCGCTCAGTCTTGTCCGACTCTTTGTGACCCCGTGGACTATCCAGTCCATGGAATTCTCCAGGCCAGAATACTGGAAGGGTTAACTGTTCCCTTCTCCAGCAGATCTTCCTGAACCAGGGATTGAACCCAGGCCTCCCACATTGCAGGCGGATTCTTTACCGTCCGAGCCACCAGAGAAGCACAAGAATACTGGAGTAGTAGACTATCTCTTCTACAGGGGATCTTCCCAACCCAGGAATTGAACTGGGGTCTCCTGCGTTGCAGGTGGATTCTTTACCATCTGAGCCACCAGAGAAGCCCAAGAATACTAGAGTGGGTAGCCTATCCCTTCTCCAGCAGATCTTCCCGACCCCGGAATCAAACCAGGGTCTCCTGCATTGCAGGTGGTTTTCTTGACCAACTGAGTTACCAGGGAATGGTATGTGGTGTCCCTGGGTCCTGAGAGGTCCTGGCTGAGTGTGCGCTGGGTCTCCCTGCGTGCTGTTGGGGGCCTGGGGCTCAGACGTCTCTCCACCCTCACCCCCATTACGAGTCACTGGCTGTCTCCTGCACATCTCCAGGCTCACTGTGGCCCCTGAACCCCAGACTTGGACATCCAGCACTGACTTGCCATCTCTGCTCGACTTCCAGCAGGCTTCTCCAGCTGAACCTGTTCAAGCCTGAGCTCCTGGTCCCTCAGGCTTGGCCTTTGCCTGGCCTCCACTTCCCAGTAAATAGCAACTCCATCTTCTTGGTGGTCAGCTCAGAAAGCCAGCACTAGAGCCCTGAGCTGCTCGCTCCCCAGCTCTGCTCCTGTCATCCTCCTCCAGCCTCCCATCCACTGCACTCCCCTGGCCCCTCCAGGTCCCACCCTGCGTGAGTCTCAGCCCAGCTCCTCCCTCTGTCAGGAACATTCTTCCCCCAGGAATTCCACGGCTCCCTTTCTGGTCACCTTCAGGTTGGCTCAGTGGGCTCCTTCCCAGCTCTGCCCTCCCTGAAGCTGTATGCCTGCTTCCACCCAGCCACTTTCCCCTGCCTCACCCTTCCCTTCTCACCATCTCCTATATGCTGTTTGACTCGGTTTCTCCCTGCCTCTCCCCTGGAGTATCTCCAAGGCCTGGAATCATGCACACATACTGGGTGGATGGGTGGATGAAGTCTGTAGTGGAACCTTGCCCTAAGATTTTGTCTTATACTCAGAGGGGCAGCCTAGAACACAACCTGCTCTGCTGCTGACTAAGTAGCTTTCTCTGTGTCCAAGTGCACTGATATTCTTTATGGTTTAATCACATCTGCAGTCTGGAGCAGAAAGTGCACACAAAGGGCAGATATGTGAAGTTGAAATTTTTTTGCGGGGGGCAGTTTTTCTCTTTTAAACTGATTTGGCTACCTTGGGTCTTAGTTGCAGCATCCAGGATCTCTCGCTGCAGCACATGGACTTTCTAGTTGGGGTGTTCGAGCTCAGTACTTGTGACGTGTGGGCTTAGTTGCCCCAAGGCCTGTGAGATCTTAGGTCAGCGACCAGGGATCAAACCTGCATCATCCCCTGCCTTCCAAGGCGGAATTTTAGCCACTGGCCCACCAGAGAAGTCCTTGGAGTTAGAGTTTAAGATACTTTTCGACAATTTGCAATTAGTCCAAAACACAGTATACATTGGTGAAAATCTAAATGGCACCCACACTAGTCCCCCTCCTTTTTTTTGTTTGTTTTTTTGGGCCATGGCACACGACTTCCAGGATCTCAGTTCACTGACCTTGGAGTGAACCCGTGCCTGTGGCAGTGAAGGTGTGGAGTTCAGATTGCCAGGGAATTCCCAAGTCCTCCATTTTTTGAACAGAAAGGCATGACTTGTTTCATTGTGCTTTACTTTAGTGTTTCACAGTTCGTACGTTTTTTACAAACTGAAGACTTGTGCAACCATTCTTTTCCCAGCAGCATTTGCTGACTTTGTGTCTCTGTGTTTTATTATATTATGGTAATTCTCACAGCATTTCAGGCTTTTTCATTATTACTGCATCTGTTATGCTGAATTCTGATCAGTCATCTTTGATGTTACTATTACATGGCTCAGATGACGATTAACATTTTTAGTAATAAAGTTTTTAAGTAAAATCTGCACATTTTTGGACATAATGCTCTTGTACAATTTGATAGACTGCAGTCTAGTGTAAACATAACTTTTATATAGACTGGGAAATGACAAAAACTTGTGTGATTCACTTGATTGTAATACTTGTTTTTTTGTGGTGGTTTGGAACTAAACTCGAAGTTTCCCTGAGGTATGTCTGTACATCCTTTACGAGTGTATAATTTAACAGCACGATTTCCCAGGGCAGCTTTGCAAAACAGGAGAAAGGAATTTTAAAAGCTGTCAGGTGCCTTTGCCATCTGTGGCTTCATATTTGGGTAACAATATTTGTGTTTTGCCAACAGATGTGCAGCTTAAAGTACTCAGGAGGATGGCCTTTGAAGAGGCAGATCCTGCTCCCCCCAGCTGCTGGGCCTGGGGGCCTGACTGCCCCCTCCCTTGGGCCCTGAGCGACCCCTACAGACATCTGGTGCAGGCCCTGTAAGCCAGAAGGGACAACTGTGTCTGGCATGTTGCTTTTCCCAGCGGGTCATGAACTTCTGGAGCAGGGAGACCACGTGACTCCTCGGGGCTTTCCCCTGCAGAATCCACTGCCCAACATGAGTGACCAATGGCACCTTCCCTGGGTCTCCTCGGAGCCGTAAGGGACAGGCTTTCTGGCTCACCAGGCAGCTTTGGGGCACACGTGTATGTGTGTGTCCACTCCCTGGACCTGGTGTCCCAGCACACTCTGCACGCTTGGGCTGTTCCTTTACCTGCCCAGTGGCTCTGGTTTGGGAGGGCAGGATGCTCTGGCTAATCGATCTTTCTGAGTCTCAGCAATTCAAACCTTTGTTTTGTTTTTTGTTTTGGATTGATTACGACACCCACTACTACGAAGAAAAGCAATCTGGTATTGTAGAAGGTGGTATGTGGTATCATTAATTGTTTGATTTTTAAGCTTTTTTTTTTTTTGCAGTGAGTTTTTTGAATAAATAATTCCAAGAGCTTATCACATAGAAGGCATATGTATTATCCTTGGTACGTTCTGAATTATCTGGATTTATTTTTGTCTCTTGAATTCACTTACACACAATTCAAAGGCTGCCTTTTTAGCCTACAAAAATAGGAAGAAACAAGCTCAGAATTAATTGCGTTTACAGTAGCTTGAGTTACAGTGATTGTGATAACTTGGTGAAAAAGCTGTGTAGCAAGTAAACTTCACGTATGATTTATCATGAATACTTTTTGTTTGTTTATTTACTTATAAGTACTCGATACCTTTTTTGTGTTAAAAGAATCTCTTACTCTTTGGATCTTGGGTTTGAAGCAGGTGAATCCTAGCTTCTACTTAAAAAAGCCTAAAGGTTGAGTTGGAGGCTTGTGGTGTCCTCTTGTGTGCCCTGAAGTCTAGAGGGAGGCTGTCCATGGCTACTGTTGTGGCTCCATAAGTATCTGGGATCCAGGGCCCCTCAGTCTTTTTCCTCCATCACCCCGTGCAGGTGACTTCCACCCGCAAGTTTGCCTGTGGGCACAAGATGGCAGTTGCAGCTCTAGCTATTGCATCTTGCTATCCAGGGAAGGAGGAGGAAGGCATGGGGGAAAGGGAAAGGGAACTTGCTGGAACATCCTCCAGCCCCATTCAGTAGTTTCCATTTCCATCTCTGTGTCCCTCTTTTTTTCCTGAGGAAGAATCAGCAGTCATTTCTTTCTCACTCATGGGTTTGGGTGGGATTCAGATCTGTTCTCAAGCCTGTGGTTCCACAGCCCAAGAGGGAGAAGCAACTGCCATGGATGGTCTCTTCTTAAGCCAATGTCAGGAGCCCAGGAGGAGTGAATTGATACACAAAGGCCTTTAAAAGTCTCTTCCTAATCAAAATGACTATACTACCCAAAGCAGTCTACAAATTTAATGCAATCCCAGCAAACTACCAATGGTATTTTTCACAGAGCTAGAATAAAAAAAAATCAAAATTCATATGAAACACAAAATACCCCAAATAGCCAAAGCAATCTTGAGAAAGAATGGAGCTGTAGGAATCAACCTTCCTAACTTCATACTATACTACAAGGCTACAATCATAGATACAGTATGGTACTGCAGTATGGTACTGCACAAAAAGAGAAATAGAGACCCAGTGAAACAAGATAGAAAGCCCAGAGATACACCCACACACCTATGAACACCTTATCTTTGACAAAGGAGGTAAGAATATACAGTGAAGAAAAGACAGCCTCTTCAATAAGTGGTGCTGGGAAAATTGGACAGCCACATGTAAAAGAATGAAACTGGAACCAACTTCCTAATCAGTTCAGTTCAGGCGCTCAGTCGTGTCAGACTCTTTGCGACCCCATGAATTGCAGCACGCCAGGCCTCCCTGTCCATCACCAACTCCCGGAGTTCATTCGAACTCACATCCGTCGAGTCAGTGATGCCATCCAGCCATCTCATCCTCTGTCATCCCGTTCTCCTTCTGCCCCCAATCCCTCCCAGCATCAGTCTTTTCCAGTGAGTCAACTCTTCACATGAGGTGGCCAAAGTACTGGAGTTTCAGCTTTAGCATCAGTCCTTCCAGTGAAAACCCAGGACTGATGTCCTTCAGAATGGACTGGTTGGATCTCCTTGCAGTCCAAGGGACTCTCAAGAGTCTGCTCCAACACCACAGTTCAAAAGCATCAATTCTTTGGTGCTCAGCTTTCTTCACAGTCCAACTCTCACATCCACACATGACCACTGGAAAAACCATAGCCTTGACTAGATGGACCTTTGTTGCCAAAGTAATATCGCTGCTTTAAAGTTTCACAAAAAATAAACTCAAGATGGATTAAAAACCTAAGTGTAAAGGCAGAAACTATAAAGCTCTTAGAGGAAAACATAGGCAGTATAGTCATTGACAGAAATACAGCAAGATCCTCTTTGACCCACCTCCTAGAGTAATGGAAATAAAAACAAAAATAAACAAATGGGACCTAATTAAACTTAGAACCTCTTGCACAACAAAACTGTAAGCAGGGTAAAAGACAACCCTCAGAATGTGAGAAAATAATAGCAAACGAAACAGCTGACAAAGGATTAATGTCCAAAATATATAAGCAGTTAATACAGCTTAATATCAGAAAAACAAACAAGCCAATCAAAATATGGGCAGAAGGAGGACTTCCCTTGTGGCCCAGTGGCTAAGACTCCATGCTCCAATGCAGGGGGTCTGGGTTCAATACCTGGTTAGGAAAAAGTGTGAAAATGTTAGTCACTCAGTTGTGTCTGACTCCTTGTGACTCCCACCAGAATGCTCTGTCTATGGGATTCTCCAGGCACGAATTATGGAGTGGGTTGCCATTTCCTTCTCCAGGGGCTCTTCCCAACCCAGGAATTGAACTCAGGTCTCCTGCATTGTAGGCAAATTCAGCGAAATAGAACCCATATGCCTCAACTAAGACCCAGTGCAGACAAATAAATTTTGTTTAAATGGGCAGAAGACCTAAACAGACATTTATCCAAAGAGACATACAGATGGCCAGTAAACACATGAAAAGATGGTCAACATCACTAATAGAGAAATGCAGATTGAAACTACAATGAGATATCACCTCACACCAGTCAGAATGGCCATCATCCAGAAATGTGTACAAACAATAAATGCTGGAGAGGAAGTGGAGAAACAGGAACCCTCTTGCTCTTTTGGTGGGGATGTAAATCGATAGAGCCACTATGGAGAACAGTATGGAGAGTCCTTAAAAAAAAAAACTAGGCATAAATCTACCATATGACCCAGCAATCCAACCACTGGGCATATACCTCAAGAAAACCATAATTGAAAACGACACATGTACCCCAGTGTTCGTCACAGTAGCCAGGACATGGAAGCAACCTAGATGTTCATCAACAGATGAGTGGATAAAGAAGCTGTGGTACATATATACAGTGGAATATTACTCAGCCATGAAAAATAATGCATTTGCGTCAGTTCCGTACGATAAAGTTGATGAACCTAGAGCCTGAAGTATGTCAGAGAAAGACAGAGTTTGTATATTAACACACATATATGGAGTCTAGGGAAATGGTGCTAATGAAGTATCTGTAGGGGAGGAATGGAGACGCAGACGTAGAGAACAGACTTGTGAACACAGTAGAAGGAGAGAGTGGGACGAGTGGAAAAAGCATCACCATATATGCACTACCATGTGTAAAATAGATAGCTGGTGAGAAGTTACTGTATGACACAGGGCGCCCCATGTGACGCTCTGAGATGACCTTGAGGGATAGCTGGGACGGGTGGAGAGGAAGGAGGCTCAAGAGGAGAGCGGGATGTGTAGTATCATGACTGGTTGTCATATGGCGGAAACCTCACAACCTTGTGATTTGCCTCTAAGTAACAAACATCTGTTTCTGCTTTATTGACTATGTCAACGCCTTTGACTGTGTGGATCACAATAAACTGTGGAAAATTCTAAAAGAGATAGGAATACCAGACCACCTGACCTGCCTCTTGAGAAACCTATATGCAGGTCAGGAAGCAACAGTTAGAACTGGACATGGAAGAACAGACTGGTTCCAAATAGGAAAGGAGTACGTCAAGGCTGTATATTGTCACCTTACTTATTTAACTTATATGCAGAGTACATCATGAGAAACACTGGGCTGGAGGAAGCACAAGCTGGAGTCAAGATTGCCAGGAGAAATATCAATAACCTCAGATATGCAGATGACACCACCCTTACAGCAGAAAGTGAAGAGGAATAAAAAGCCTCTTGATGAAAGTGGAAAAGGAGAGTGAAAAAGTTGGCTTAAAGTTCAACATTCGGAAAACGAAGATCATGGCATCTGGTCCCATCACTTCATGGGAAATAGATGGGGAAACATTGGAAACAGTGTCAGACTTTATTTTTTGGGCTCCAAAATCACTGCAGATGGTGATTGCAGCCATGAAATTAAAAGACGCTTACTCCTTGAAAGGAAAGTTATGACCAACCTAGACAGCATATTCAAAAGCAGAGACATTTGCTAACAGAGGTCCGTCTAGTCAAGGCTATGGTTTTTCCAGTGGTCATGTATGGATGTGAGAAGAATTGATGCTTTTGAACTGTGGTGTTGGAGAAGACTTGAGAGTCCCTTGGACTGCAAGGAGATCCAACCAGTCCATTCTGGAGATCAGCCCTGGGATTTCTTTGGAAGGAATGATGCTGAAGCTGAAACTCCAATACTTTGGCCAACTTATGCGAAGAGTTGACTCATTGGAAAAGACTCTGATGCTGGGAGGGATTGGGGGCAGGAGGAGAAGGGGACAACAGAGGATGAGATGGCTGTGGCATCACCAACTCGATGGATGTGAGTTTGAATGAACTCCGGGAGTTGGTGATGGACAGGGAGGCCTGGCGTGATACGATTCTTGCAAAGAGTTGGACATGACTGAGCGACTGAACTGAACAATGAAAATGAAGTCTCTGCCTCCTGAGTCCCGTCAGTGAAGCCAGGTGCATGTGAGCACATGCAGATCCCATCAGCAGGGAGGTGTGCTCTGCCCAGAGTCCACTGGGCGAGAGTTAGGAGATTCAAACAGGCAGCATGTTCTGCTATGTTCTCTTCTCTACCAGGACACCGTCCCAGCTCTACAAGAAGCAGGGAGATAGCTTTCCTTAGCAGAGCATAGGTTCCTGTGAGGAGGGCAGACAGAGGACCTGGGTGTTGGGGGCCAGCTGGCAGTGCCTACCGCAGGGGACAGATAATTCCTTTTGCTTGGTCTTCTGAAGCTCGGGGGTGGCCCTGAGACCCAGCCTTGGCCAAACCCATTCTGCCCTCCAGGACTCTGACTTTTGAATCTTAGTTCCCTGACCAGGGATTGAACGTGGGCAGTCAGCAGTGAAAGCCTAGAGTCCTATGCCGTGGACCACCAAGGACCTCACCAACGTGGCCTCTTGTCTTCAAAGAGACTCGGACTCTCGAAAGACAGTGAGAAAGAAGTCATGGTAATGGCCTGTGCAGCAGGAAGTCAGTGAGTGATGTCTGATGATGGAGTCGTGGTGCTGCCCAGGGTGGAGGTCCAGACCAGGTGGTCCCCGCAATAACACCTGGGCTGTGTTTTCAGTCAGGCAGCTGCTGCAGGTGGCTGAATTTTCTAGTTTTCTCTGCATTTCCAGCTTCTGCGGCAGAACTCATTTGAGACTGGAGCTAGCTAGAGGTGGTTTCTGTTGCTTGCAACTGGGACCTTGACGGCTTACACAGTTTTATCTTGAGTAGGCTGGATAAATGGGCTTTTGGAGCCATGTCACTTTAGATCCCGGCTCATTCACCTACTAGCTTTCAGGTCCCATTTTCCTCCTCGAGCTTCAGCATTACCTTTATTTAAATACTGCTTTTGTGACGACAGTTGAGCCTTCACTGATATTGGATGTAAAGCAGTGACTGGGAAAATACCTGGCCTGAGCTTTTTGATGGACTGTGTATCATTTATTTGGGCACTGGGTTAACAACCCAGGAGTACTATGAATAGCTCTGTGAATAGTACTATGAACGGCCCCCTCTGGGCAGGGAGTAAGAAAGGTCTGGAAGCCCTGTGGTGCCCCACTGTTAGCAGGGCTCTTGGCAGATCCTGACCTCTGGCAAAGCACAGTGGTACTTGACAACCAGAGGCTGTTTTCTGAACAGAGGAATGAGTGCAATTTCTTGGGATTCTAGTGAGTCGAAAGTCTTTGAAGAAAACAGTTAAGCCACGGCTCACCCTCCAACGACTCATCGTAGGGTTAATGCCTCCCACTGGGCAGTGGGAGCAGTGATCATTGTGAGTGCCCGGGACCAACTGTTAAATTTCCTTCTCATTCTAGACTTGAGTGTGATGGTTCTTATTGCTAACTTATTACCAGTCCACTCATGAGCAAAAACTATGAACAGGAAACTTTTACAGAAGAGAGAGACAGGTGGCCAATGAAGATAGGAAAAGAGTTCTGCCTTGGCGATAATCAGAGACACGCATGGAAACAAGCACTCTGCCATTTTTACTTAGCAGATTCGTAAAGATTCAAAGGCTGGGTAGAAAGAAAAACCTAGTGCCAGTGAATGTTGGGCTTGGCCCTGCTCTGTGGCTGTCAGCCTGGGCATGCAGTCAGGTGCACGCCTTGCCTTGACATCGAGCAGGCAGCTTATGCACATGGTTCACAACTCAGGAAGTGGGAGCTCTCTGATGGTGCTTGGTCTCTTACTATCCCTGCCACGGCCTGGGCCCCTCTACAGGGAATGGCTGTCTCCAGGGGCTTCTTTGTGTCCTTTGAGGAGTTCTGTACACAGACACGTACTTTTAAACCTACGTTGATTTCTGTGCACCTGCTCGGGTCATCGTAGCTAAGGTGTAGTTTTGCCCATTTTGTCTACATTCCTAAGTTCACTAGGAAGAAGCTGTACTTAGCTTTTCATCAACCTCTGCAACATCCATATTTGTCTCCTTTTTCCTTCTACTGTTGTTGTTGTGTTCCTTCTCTTTTTCCTTAGTAACCTTTTGTGGTTTTTACTGGTCTTTGAAGAAGTGAACTCATGGGCTTTGTTGTCCTGTTGGACTTGTATATCTGCTTTCCAGTCCATTGAGTGGTGTAAAACTTTATTATATCTTCTACTTTCTTGCAGTACAGTCTCTGGTTTTCTTTTTCTCACTTCTTAAGTCTAAACTTAGCTCATTGGTTTTCAGCTTTTCGAACATAAGCATTTAAAACTGATCCTCAAACAATTTCAGCTGCATTGAGCCAGTTTCAGTGTATCGCATCTCCACTGAAAGTCAGCTTGAAGAGTTTTTTTCAAAATTTCCTCTTAGAATTTCTCTTTGACCCACAAATCATTTAGAAATGTTCTTTTTTAAAATTTCCAAGTACATGGTTTTGTGGGGTTTTTCCTAGTTTCTATTTTTAAAAATCCAGTTCCAGCTAAATGACATTATATTCCAAGACTGTGATCTCTGGGGTGTCCACCTGATGGCTTGTGGAGAAGTGCAGGACCGGATGAGCATGGACTGTTGGTGGGGAACAGAAGCCATAGGAAGCTCTTCTCCTTCATCTTATCCATTATGAAAGTGTCCTCTCTTCTTACTGTTGTTCTGCTTCTGTTCATTACTGGGGAGCGTGTGTCAGTCCAGTTTGCTTATTTTACCTTTGTTATTTAAGACCAAATTTTCAGTTTTAGAAACTGTTTTGACTTCCTGGTAAATTGAGCTCTTTGGTATTACGAAGTGAACCTCTTGGTAATTAGTAGTGCTTTTGCCATGACTGTTGCTTCATCTGATAGTAATGGTGCTACGCCACCTGTGTTTTCGGTTAGCACAGCCACTTTAAATTTTCCTCCTTTCTGTGTCTTTATGGATTAGATGTAGCTCATGAAAATGACAAATAGCTGGATTTAAAAAATTCATTCTGTTACATCAATTAACATCTGTTTAATTACTAATGCATTTAGATTTGTCTATACCATTTTATTTTGTGCATTCTGTTTTTCCCACATTTCCTGTTTTTTTTTCCCTCCTTTCTTGCCTTCCGCTGGATTAAGTTGGTTTTTTTAATCATCTTAAAATACACATAACATAAAATTTACCATCTTACCCATTTTTAAACCGCTGTACCACCATCTCTTGGAATGAGTTTTAATTGGCGTCATGCAGTATACATAGTGCCATACTCTGCTTTTTCATTTACCATTTAACAATAGAACATAAGCATCTCCATTGTTATGAACTAAAGTGTGTGTGTCCCCAAAAATTCGTATATTGATGCCCTAACCCTCATTGGGAGGATGTTTGGAGTGGGCCTTTGGGAGGTGACTAGGATTAGATGAGATCGTGAGGCTGGGACCCACTGGGATCAGTGCCTTTATAAGACAAGACACCACAGAGCCCACTCTCTGCCATTTGCCATGAGGTGGACACAGTGAGAAAGCAGCCATCTGCAAGCCAGGAAAAGGGCCCTCAGCAAGGAATCTCCCAGAACCTCGATCTTGGACTTCTGCATCCAGAACTGTGAGCAATAAATTTCTTTCGTTCAAGCCACTCAGTCTATGGTATTTCAAATGGCAGCCTGAGATGAGATACTCTTATTAAGAAAAACAGGGAATATCTCTTGCAAGCTCACTTAGATTCCATCACAAATGTAGCGAATCTTCTTTCTCAGCTCCCTGCCTCTTACCTCTGGACACTTTGCTGCTTCCCCGTGTGAAGCTTTCCAGAAGAGTAGTTTCTGTTCATAAGCTTCACATCTCCCTTGGTCAGCTCCTGGGATCACACCTGCACTCAGTCCTTTCACTCCCCCCCCACACACACACACACAAACTGGGGGTGGGGTGGTTCCAGACCAGCTACTGTCCTCCTGCCTGACCAGGATCCATTCCTGGAATCTGCAGCAGCCCACGCTGGGCTGGTCCTTAACCTGTGCTCTGCAGGTGAGAATGTACCAGGCTCAGCATGTATCTTAGTAGCTTCTCCATGGCCTGTGAAAATTTGAATTTCCTTCTGGCAGCTCTTCGTTGGCAGAAAGGGGGGTTCAACCAGGTCGTGCCCTTCAGCTCTTGTCTCTTCATCCTCTCCTGCTTCCCTGTGTTCTGCGGCCTTTTCTGCCAGTATCCTAGGTGATAATTGAGTTGTCTGTTGCTGTGCGTGTCTCCTATCAGGTGAAGCCACTGAGGGCGGGGGCTGTGTCTTCTCACCAAGCACAGCCTCCCCTGGTGTCCTTGGAGTGGTATACGTTCCTCTTGTCTGTGAGTGACCTTCGTAGGTCATCAGAGCTCTGGGAAGAAGGCAGTTAGCAGCAAGGGATATAGCCTTTTGTTTTACCCCTCGAGCTGAGACATTTGAATAGAAGATTTTTCTGCATTCCCATATGTACAGAGTCAGTCTACCTCAGCCTTCAGGTGCACATGAAACACTGGAACCAGAAACAGCTCAGGTAGGCTCAAGTGCCCCGGAGTTCTTGTCCCACCAAAGACCCATTTCAGCGGTGTGTTTCTCTCAGCCACACTAACTTGGTCATGGGGAGCTGTGTATTAGAGCAGAATAGTCTCTGTGAGTGTAACCAAGTCTGAGCACATCTCTGGGAAAGGATCTGAAGTGGAATTGGGTGTTATCAACACACACCTGTCTCTTAGCTCCAGGAAGCTCTCATCTTCCAGAAGGGGGTCCCACGAATCCTAGAGGCATTTTCAGAGATCTGAAGTTGGCTGAGCAAGTTCTCCGGCACCTGAATGCTGTTCCATCCCTTCCTGCCTCAGTGGCAGTCATCTTGGGAGCCTCAGGTCACCTGCAGCTCGGTGTCCACAGGTGAACCTTGGAGTTTCAGCTAACATCCCATTAGGTGGCGAGAGCGAGCACTGAAAATGAGTATGAACGGAATTGAACTTGTTTTTCCTTGTGTGAGAGAAAGGTTCACGGGGTGGGTGGGTGTGTGTTTTTGAGAGAGAGAGAGAGAGGCTCACTGTGTGTGTGTGTGAGAGAGAGAGAGAAAAGCTCACAGTGTGTGTGTGTGTGTGTGTGAGAGAGAGAGAGAGAGAAAGGCTCACAGGGTGTATGTGAGAGAGGGAGAGAAAGGCTCACAGGGTGGGTGGGTGGGTGGGTGGGTGTGTCCATTAAATTTTACTGTGTGTGTGTGAGAGAGAGAGAAAGGCTTACAGTATATGTGTGGAGAGAGAGAAAGGCTTACAAGGGGGTGTGTGTGTGTGTGTGTGTGTGTATGTGTGTGTATGAGAAAGGCTCACAAGGTGTGTGGGGGTGTGTGTGTAAAAGAGAAAGGCTGACAGGGTGTGTATGTGTGTGTGAGCCTCACGGGGTGTGTGTATATATATATAAGGCTCATAGGGTGTGTGTGTGTAAGGCTCACAGGGTGCATGTGTGTGTGTATAAGACTCACAGGGTGCGCGTGTGTGTGTGTAAGGCTCACAGGGTGTGTGTGTGTGCGTTCAGCAGATTTGACCATGCAAGGCACTTAGGGCCCTGGCCCTTTTTTTCTCCCTTTCCTTCTCCTCAGCCCACTCCCTGCCCTCTCGCCCCCCACCCCAGAAAGAAGGTGGATCGATGGAAGGCGGACAGGTGAGACCCGGGTCATCTGGTCTCTGTTGTGGTGGAAGGCAGCCCCAGTCCGCCGTCTGGGAACAGGCCTCCCTCGCCAGCTCTGCTCCGCCCTTTTTCTCTCCCACCTCTCTGCCCTTGCCTCCCAGCCACCCCGGCCTGGTTCAAGCCTTCCAGTTCTCCCTCGCGTCTCTCCCGGCCCCGTGGGGTCTAGTGTCAGACCTCACTCCACTGCTGGAGCATTTTCAGTGACTCCAGTCAGAGTCTCTCATCAAATTCCTAAGATGAGGTGGCTCAGATGTGAAGTAAGAAAACCAAACGAAGCCAGTGACTATGCACCAGGAGAGCGTGCTGGTGGGACCCCTTATACACGCACCCTGTCAGCCTTACACACACACACACACACCCTGTCAGCCTTACACACACACATACACACACACACCCTGTCAGCCTTACACACTGAAAATGCTCTGCTCCACCCAGAGTGGGGTGCCGTCCTCCATGGGCGTCATGGCTCCTCAGCTGACTCCTGCCCCTCCCAGCCGTGAAGAGCTCCCATGCTGCCCTCCTCCTCTGTCTGCCCCCTTGGGGTCAGATCTCTCCTCTCCAGCTACAGCTTCCTGCAGCTCCCTCCCCACAGGAGGACAGTGTTGACTGTCCCACCCCACACACCCCTGGTGGGAGGAGGAGCAGAAGTGTGTCCCCTACGGTCATGAGCCAGTCTGTGAGGAACATGGGCTATGATGCTCAAACTTCTCAAGTCCCCATGGCGAGCCTGCTTATCCCCCAGACACCTCCCTCTATTGAGAACTTGGTACCAGGCTCACAGGCTTTGTCTGGCTGTTCCTGACCACCTCATCTCGCAGGTAACTTAAGCAGGCACATAGTGGGCTTCCCTGATGGCTCAGACGGGAAAGAAGCTGCCTGCAGTGCAGGAGAACTGGTTTCGATCCCTGGGTCAGGAAGATCTCCTAGAGGAGGGCATGGCAGCCCACTCCAGTATTCTGGCCTGGAGAATTCCATGGACAGAGGAGCCTGGCGGGCTATAGTCCACAGGGCCGCAAAGAGTTGGACATGACTGACTGACAGTAACAGAGGACCCTCCTGGTGCTTGGCTCTCAACTTAAGATTATCTCGCCTCCAGTGACCTCAGCTACCCACTACCAAGGTCACAGCCTGTACTTCGTCCTGTCCCTGGAGACTGCCCCACCCTTGGAGCGCTAGCACACAGCTCCCCTGGTGACAAAGACTTCCTGGAATCTGTCAGTTTTCCCTCCTTTCATGAATCCTGCCCATCACTGTACAAACGTGTATTCCAGTTTCCCAGCTTCACCGAGCACTCCCGCCTTAGCTCCTGCCCAGTTTTCTGTTCCCTCTTTGCCTAAGCTTTTCACGACTTGTCTACTGAATATTCCCCCTTCCCACCTCCCAGTTTTCCCTCCGCCCATAGTGGATGTTTGCCTTACCTGAGCCAGTGGGGATTTCTCCCAACAGGCTTGTTCTCTCCTGGAATCCCCTTCCTGCGTCTCTTCAGGGGTCCCACCGGCACCCTCTCCTGGTGCAGAGTCACTGGCTTCATTTGGTTTTCTTGCCTCACATCTGAACTACCTCATCTTAGGAATTTGATGAGAGACTCTGACTGGAGTCACTGAAAATGCTCTATGCTTCTTTTTCATAGTTGCCCTTTCAGCTTGAACTATGGTCGGTACACTACATCTGAAGGTCAGATCTGGCCCAATGCCTTTTTTGTAAAGAAAATTTTCTTGCAACCCTGCCCTCCTCCTTCCTGCATGCATTGTCTGAGGCTACTCTCCCACTTCACTGGCAAGTTGAGTGCCTCCTGTAAAGCAGAAAATGCTTCCTATGTGGCCCTTGGCAGACAAAAATGCCCTAAGCCCTGCACGGAGGTATGGCCATGTGTCACTGGCTGGCTCATCAGACCCTCCCCTCCCCAAGGGAGCAGGGCCAGCTCCCTGGCCACAGTGGCAGACACAGTGCTAGCTGCCCTGAGCCACCTTGGCAGCAGAATTTGGAATATTGTTCCCAGCTAACTAGATTCAAACCTGTTTCTCCAGCCCTCTGGCCCACCTAATAGGCTTTCATTCCCCCAATTTTTGTTACTGGGGTAAAATACACTTGAAAAAAAATTACCGTTGAAGTGTAAAGAAAGAAAGAGAAGTTGCTCAGTCATGCCCGACTCTTTGCAACCCCATGGTCTATAGCCCACCAGGCTTCTCTGTCCATGGAATTTTTCAGGCAAGAGTACTGGAGTAGCTGACCATTTCCTTCTCCAGGGGATCTTCTTAACCCAGGGATCAAACCCAGGTCTCCTGCATTGCAAGCAGATGCTTTACCACCATGGAAGCTTCCATTTAAGTGTACAGTTCCATGGTATTAGGTATGTTCATACTGTACAAACATTACCACCTTCAATCTCCAGGAGCTGTTTAATCCAGTCCTGTTCTGCATAAATCAGCTAGAGTTGGTCTCTGTTGCTCACTACCAATAATCTGGACAGATCCACCTGATTGTCTTTCTTCTCCCTCGCTCCTCTTTGTCTCCTCTGCTGACTTTCTCCTCGTCACAGGGCCAGATAATGGGAGGGAAATTGTCCATACTCATATCTAAGGGACCCTCACTTGCTTGCTGGCCTCTTCAGACATCTGTGCTGAGGACTACCAGATCTCTGTCTCTAGCCTTGAACCCTCAAAGGCGAAATGCCTCAACATGGAAAAAAATACGGAAGTCAGAATCCTGAATCTCCAGCAGTCCGCCGGCACACACATGCCCTCTCCTGATGGCACCTAGGCTAACCACAGTGTCCCCTACTTAGACTCTGCAGTACCCCCACGGCAGTCAAGGAGATGACCATGCAGATCCGCTGAAGGAGTGCAGTCTGCAGGCCACCCCCAGCTGCCGGCCCCTTTGGGCTTGGCCTTGGCCCTGGTCTCAGCTGTGAGAGCTTCCTCACCCAGTCAAGCTGATCCCAGGGCCATGGGTGGGTGAAGGAGGGAGTGGGTACCAAACCCCTGCCCTACCATCACTGCCCAAGGCTCCAGAAAGCTCTGGAGCCTGCATTGCACTTCAGCTTCTTCCCCTGCCTCAGTCTGCTTGCTCTTCCTTCCATGCATGGGTGTCAGTCCCTAAAAACATGTGAGTGCACACCTGCAGCACCTGATGTCTCCCTGCCCACTCATCCTGCCTCACACTCTGTCTTCCATGAACGATGACCCTCTTCAGACTGTTCATCTGATCATGTTTGCTCCTCTGAGAAAAACGCTCTGAGGGCTTCTCATCCCTCACAGAATAAAATCTCATCTATTCCTAGACATGTAGCCTATATCATACCCAGGGCTTAGAAGAGCCATGCTTGGTTTAATGCTCCACTGCAACCAGCTCCGAAGTCTCCATTTTTGAAGAAGTCCTGCATTCTCATTTGATAACGCGTCCTGCAAACGAGCTAGCCAGGCCTGCCTCATGTTGAGCTCCTTTTCTCCGCCTTGCTCACTTGGCTCCAGCCCATCATTCTTGCGTTTCTTGGAACCTGCCAGATTGTTCCTGGAGTTGGGGCCTTGGCTCTTCCTAGTCCTTAAGCCTGGACCCCTCTTTACATGATCCCTTGAAGCACCTGAAGAATTCTTTACCCTTTATGTTCAGGACATTGACCACCATCCCTCTCACTGATGAGGTGTTTTTTTTTTTTAAACACTTTTTTTTGGAAGCATGGTGTGTTCTTTCAGCCTGCAGATGCAGCTCACCTCTGTCTCAAATTAGTTCTCTTATATATATTTGATGGTGTCTATGTGCCATTTGGGGTTCCCTACTGCAGGGACATGAATTATCCTTATGTTGGATTATCTTTGTCTCTCTTCCAGTGCTGTTAGCATCACTCTAATTGCTTTTGCTTTTATCTCTTTCATCTGCATACAGTATTTGTCTGGTTGGATTTTCAGCTGTGCATATTCTGTTTCTGGCTGTTTTTGAATGTACTTATTAGTTCTGTAATGGCGCATCTTGGTCTGCAGTTTGTTTCCCTAGGTTGGGAATTTGCCCTTTCATCTTACTGTGTTTTATCTTCTCATCTTTGAACTCTTATTGAGAACATGTTCTTATAAAATTGTAAGGAATTTCCTTCTCTTCCTTTGTGTATTCGCTCCTTGGGGAAAGTTTGCCTTTACTGAGCCATATCTCCCTCCCTGTCTCTCCCCCCACCTTTTTTTTAAGCTTTTGGCCATAAAATGTTTCTAGAAGTACCCTGTGTTTTTTTTGTCAACTTGGCTCAGGCTTCGACGGCTCTGTCCAGTTTCGTTTGTTGGCTTTGCTGCAGAGGGGAGTTTTGGCTGTCTCCTCCTGGTCCTCTGGCCTCTCTCGGTGCTTTCCCCTCTAGGCTGTTGTGAGTTTGGCTCTTGTGGTCAGAACCAAGTTGCACAACCAGGGGAACTGCCGGCAGGAGGACTCTTCGGCCACATCTGGAGTTGCTAGCTTAGGAACAGTGTTCAGTGTTTTATATCACGGCTCGCTCTAGCCCCTTGAAGGACATGTATGCCATTCCTGGAAAGGGGCACCCAGGCTCCTGCTGGTTCCCTGAGCTGGGTGGCCCCAAGCACAAGCACCTCCTGCAGTGCTGACCTGGCCTGCTGGCTACTAGACCTGGGACATACGTGTGCTTGTGCCTGGTTCAGACTATCACCCTGCAGAGACCAGCACACCCCTATAAAGCAATTCTATTCCAATTCAAAAGGAGTTTTTAAGAGTGAGAGATGCCTCCCCAGTTCCTCCGTTCCAGCTTAGTGGAGGAGAGGTCTCGGGGCTCTCGTGAGCTCCCTGACAGGGCTTCCAGGGGTGGGGCAGCCCTGCGGCTGCTTTGTTCTCTGGAGTCCTTTCCTCAGCTGCCAGGTTGTGGCATGTGCTGCATGCAGTGTTACATCCCTTGCCTTCGCAGAATGAAATCTGCCCTTCCCACTCCTCGTTGTCTGTGTGTTTCCCTATCTTCTCCGGGATCGGGAGAGAGTAGGTACGTGGGAGGTTGGAAGCTGCTGTTTGGACCAGATGCTCTCATCTGCGGTGACTTGATCGTGTCGTGTGGCTGCTGACGCAGGTCCCCGGAAGCACATCCCAGCCCCGCCACCCTCTGTTGTCTTCAGCTCTTCCCAGGTGTGGATTCCAGGCGACTCTCCACCGGCGGGCTGGAAGTCAGTCTTCCATTGTATTTTCTACCCCATTAGTGCTTGTACACAGGGCCACCGCTGACTTACTGATGTGTGTCTTCTCACTTTTCTCCGGTCCCCAGAGTTGTTTGAGGGAGCAAGATTCAGTCCCTGCCAGTGACCCACAGAAACCCGGCAACCTGCTGGTGCCCTTGCCCAGCACGCTTCTCGGCCCTTCTATCTGCCACGGGCAGACCGTGCTTTTCAGCCAGCCTGGCTCCAGGTCCCCCTGTTGTGACCTTGAAGATTTCCTTGGGCTCTGCTGGTGGGGGCGGAGGGGTCCTGTCCCTGACCGCCCCTCCGGCAGGTCACTCATGGTGCCTCAGCCATGGGTGTCACCCCTTCTTTTTGTCTTTTGTTGCTCCTTTTCTTCAGCGGCTCCTGTGTTGTCATCAGGAAGCAAGGCTGTCAGACCTGCAGCTGCGGGGGTGACCTCCACTAGTGAAAGGAAAACAAAAGGTATTGAGAGAAAAACTGCAGCAGGCAAGAGCTGTGGGAGTCTGTTGCTGGGAACCAGAGAAGCAGGCGCGACCTGAGTGTCTGTGCACACAGGCCGTGGGGACCTGAAGCTGGATATATGGCGAGGGCCCCCAGGGGCCAGCTTTCCCCTGATGAGCGTCCGTCTGTTTGTGGGAGGGCTTGACATGAGTAGTCTGCAGCACAGATGTGCACAGGGGCCCGGAAACATGGTGGGAGAGAAGTAGCTAGATACGGAGGCTGGGAAGAGATGAAGTAACAAAAATGTCAGTCATAAGACTTGAGTTCTGGGTTTCCTCTCATTCTTAGCACATTTATCCAGCCCCCTGCAATTACCTACATGGGACCCAATCCTTCCCACCCCCAAGCAAGCCACACCACCTTCCAGAGCTCTCCCCTGGCTCCTGGTATCTCCTCTCTGACAACACTCATCAAAAGCACTGTTATTTCATTATTGACTCTTCGCTTTATAAGATTGTTTGTACTGGAAGAAAGAGAAGAAACAGATGCAGGTAGAAAGCATGTCTTGTTGCCGGAGCATCCACTATGGAGTGAATGAGGGGGTGATGTTAAACACTTTTCCCCACTCCGAGTGTCCTGGCTGTGACAACTGTGTTCAAAGTTTGCCCCTCCCTGCTGGGCATTCCAGAGTAGAAGCCATTTCTGCCACCCCGCTTTATTCCTGTGGAGTTCTAGAACATTTTCATCACCCCTAGAGGAAGCCACGTGGAAGACAGCCTGACATTTCCTCAAAAGATTACACATGGAATGCCCGTGTGACCCAGAAATTCCACTCTAGGTATAGACCCAAGAGAATCGAGAATATATACCTGTGCAAAAACTTGTACACAAATATCCACAGCAGCTAAAAGGTAGAAACAACCCAGATGTCTATCAGCAGATGAATAGATGAACACAGCGTGGTGTGTCTATACAGTGGAATGTTACTCAGCATAAAAAGAGAAGAAGTTCTAATACATGCCACAACATGGAAGAACCTTGAACACATTATGCTGAGTGAAAGGAGCCTGTCCAGAAAGCCATATATTGTATGATTCCATTTATATGAAAGGTCCAAGCAGATCCATAGAGAACATAAAGGAGATTCGTGGTTGCCAGGGGCTTGGGAGTAAGGGGCGCTGGGGAAGTATCTGCTTAGTGGATGTGAGGTTTCTTCGGGCGGGGGTGACAAAATGTTCGAAACTAAATAGTGGTGATGCTTGCACAACATTGTGAATGTACTAAGTGCTGCTAATGGTAAATTTTGTATCATGGGTTTTACCACAATTTAAAAAAAAGATTGATCAAATGCTTTCAGAATATTTAGCCAACAACCTTCAACTTGGCTACATGCCTAGTCATTAAACTTCTTGGACTAAATTCCTTTCTGACTGTCATGGTTACCATGTTCTGGGCTTTGGAGATTTCATTTGGGTTAGCATGGTCCAGTCCACCATGTGTCCCCATAGGTCCCCATGCTCACCTCTTTCTCTTGAATGGGACAGCAGAACTACTTAGCAGAGCATCGGAAAACCTACCATAATGATTTAGGGTAATTGGTGAAGTCAGCTATGATTTTAGTGGGTTCTCACAAAATTTAAGGTTGAATTCAAATATCATGACATTCACCCATTTAAAGGGTTCAGTTGCATTTAGTACATTTGTAATGTGCATTCTAATAGGAAAGATTGAAGGCAGAAGGAAAAAGGGGGTAGCAGAGGATGAGATGGTTAGACAGCATCACCTACTCAATGAACACGAGTTTGAGCAAACTCCAGGAGATAGTGGAGGACAGAGGAGCCTGGCGTGCTGTAGTCCATGGGGTCACAAAGAGTCAGGCACGACTTAGGGACCGAACAACAGTAACAAATGTACAACCATTGCTTCTATCTAGTTACAGAATATTTGTATCACCACCACCCCCAAAAATCCCTGTGTCCATTGTCATTCTCTATTACTTACTACCTCTGGCCCCTGGCAGTGAATATCCTACTTGCAGTCTCTGGATTTTCCTATTTTTGGATATTTCGTATACATGAAATCTCATAGTATTTGTCCTTTGTGTCTGGCTTACTTCACTTAGCATTAACATCTTCAGTTCACGATCCATCCATGCTGTACCAGGTGTCAGAGTTTCCTTTTTTTTTTTTTTCCTTTTGGCCACCATGGGGCTTGTGGAATCTTTGTTTCCTGACCAGGGATTGAACTCTGGCTCTTGGCAGTCAGAGTGCCAAGTCCTTCTTGGGACCTTCCGGCTGCTGTGATGTGTGCTGTTAGGAACATCGTCATCCATGGGCTCTTGTTTGAGTCCCTGTTCTCAACTCTCCAGGGTCCATACCTTGAGTGGAATCTCTGGGTCACATGGGAACTCCACGTTTACCTTTTTGAGGAACTAACTGCCTGACTATTCTCCATAGTGGCAGTGTGTTTTCAAACTTGCTTATCTTTCCCACATGTGGTGGTTTCGTGCTGTGACGAGGGAGACTTACCGTATGGCACTGACTGCCTTCATTTGGGGAGGGTTCTATCTTTGGGTGGCATGAACTGTGTTTTGTACAGCTTTTCAAAGCATAGTTTCTTGCATCTTCTAAAAACTGGGCTATTAAAGAATACGCTGAGTTCAGAACAGGGCCACTGAACTTTAGGTTCCACTGTTGAAGCCTTCAAGCAGAACCCCGTCCCTCTTCCTCCTCTGCAGAGACCTCTGAGACCATCTTGCAGTGCCAGTTTGATTGCTCTCAGATCTTTAAAGGGGCCAAAGCTGGAGACTCACAGTGCTGCTGCCTTGATGATTCGTGTAGAGAAACCTCCTGGATTCTGAGATGCTGCAGCTCGTACTGGAGGGAGAAAGAATTGGAAGCCCCAACGAGTGACTCTGGGACAGAAGCAGCCTCTGCCGGGAGGCCTGTTCTCGCCTCAGGTCCCAGACTATTGACGTGGGGAAGTAGCCACCCCCTCATCTTTCTAGTTCATGACTTCGTAGTGATGCTTGTGCTCCTGACCGGACTCCATGGGTTGGCTGACTGGAAATGAAAGGTGCTGAGACTCATATTTCCCAACATGGGCGTGATGCAAGCATGACTGAAATTAGGAAATGTCAGGATGTCACTGGGGCTCTGGAAGTGTCCTAGAGCTCACTCTGGGGGAGCCTGATTGCACTTAAAGGGAAGAATACCTTTTCAGCTACAGCCTTCACCTGGTTTTGTGGTCTGTCTGTCTTTAATCTGAAATCCTTGGGGGTTGAGTACTCCCACCTGAGTGTCCATGGTCTGATCAGTGCAAGTGCCAGATGTCAGCGATCGCACCCCTGGAATTCACAGGCGCCTTGGATCCAAAGAGTGCCTGGTACGGCATCCCAAGGCTGCCTCCCGCATGATTACTGGAGGTTCCTTTCATTAGGAAAATACAGTCAGTTCTCACCATCAGACCCCTTGAGATACAGTGATTTGGACTGAATTCAAGATTCCTGCAACTCTTTTTCCTTTGCTAGATCAAAGCAAGGATTTGATCTAATGTTTTTTGTTTCACGAACATAATTAGCAAATGATTTTATTTACACAAGAGCCTTCTCTCAGTCTTTGTAGATGTTTAAGATTTGTGTAGCTCTTCTGCTTCAATGTGATATGTCATTTCCTCCCCAAATCATGTGTTTTGCTAATCACACATTGAAAAACAGAAGTTGTTATGGGAAAAACTGGATCGGGGTAGACCGTGAGAAACCTGTGTGATTTGGTAATCAGAGCTCACAAAACCAGTAACCATTGTGGTTAAAGAAGCACCAGGGCTCACTGAAGGCTCTGTTGGCATTTGCAAGTGGCATCAACATCAGCTGACTGGTTTTTGCCATGACCCCCAGATTGGTGCTTCCTTCCCTGCATTGCACAGGTTAGTTTTTCTCTTGATATTAAAAGCTGGGACCTGGGCAAGGCTGCCTTTGGCAGTGATTTTTTTTTTTTTAAGCAGAGGGAAACATGTCAACACTTTCTTTCGCACTCATAGCTGTACTGTCTAGAGCATAATGCTATTGAAAACGTTGCAGTGCTTTGAGCCACTAAAAGAAGGCACTTCTGCAAGGTTTCCAGCCTTTCTCTTAATATATCCACGTGAAGTAAAGGCATCCTCTTTAATTGTGAGACAGCTTGGGTGAAACAGCTTTGAAATCTTGGTGTCAGGCAGCACAGTTTCCAGTCATGTTGCCGTCACCTCTGCCTCTGCAGACATGCTGCCCCTGTGCCCCGAGCAGGCACGCCATCACCCTCCTGAGGCCTGAAGGCTGACTCTGCTCCAAGCATCCATTTGGGGCAGTTGGAGCCCTCAAGGACTTCAGCATCACCTCCCTGGCTGCCTTCAGTGAGCCAGTCCAGGCTGGCATGGCGCTCCTGGGTGGCCCATGTCTTCAGTCACCAGCCCTTTTTCTGCGCAAGCTACAACCCATTCTGAAGAGTCCATGCCTACCACTATGTGGGATGCCCCCTCTATTTCCAGGCCTTTCCTCATGGCCTCAGGAGGTGCTGCTATCACCGCTTATCCCTGTCCCTGCTTTTTTTTCCCCTGTCCCTGGCTCCTACTGGTCGGCCGTGGGGCGCCTGCCGGAGTCCCGCCAAACAGGACTCCCTCCCTCCTTTCCCGGCCTTTTTAGCCTGCGTATTCCTCAGTCTTTGGCCAGTTTGTGAGTATTGGTCAACCTTTGTAAGCACTGTCTTCTATAGCATCTTCTGGAAGTCGTTCAGCCCAGCAATTTTGGTAGTTTCAGCCAGAGGAGTCTCTGCAGGTCTCTCTGCCTCACTGCGGGGAGCCGATCCGTGGACCTTCACCCCCAGCATGACCGTCCTCTGTGGCCACACACTCTCCGTCGCTGTAGGCATCACACTCGGCTTTCCTGGGCCCTCAGTGGCCACTCCGGCACCCTCTCCTGCCAACCCCAGGGCCCAGGCACCCATAGTCGGCATGTCCTGGCTGCCTCCTTGAAGCTGATGGGCAGAGGGTGTCATCTTCCCTTGGCGCACGGTTCCTGAGCGAGGGAACAACAGGAAAGAGGATGTGTGTGCTCTCTGGGGCATAGTGGGGAGCACAAAAGGCCTTTCAGAAGTCGAGAGCTAGGGTGACACATGGGGCTTACCCCGACTCATTCATTCCTCCATGGAGGGGAGTCCCAGTGGTGGCAGGATAGAGCTGTTGCTGGGGTCACCCAGACCCACCTGGTCTGCCCTGCCCAGAGCACTCATCATCAGCCCTGAAGACCTGCTGTGTCTGGCCTTCTCTGTGCCTGGGACAGAGGACAGGGTCACCCTTGGCTGCCTCCCCTCATCCACTTCCCTAAACGGGGAGCGCTTGAAGCCTAGGAGAGTGAGTCTGGTTCTACCCTGGTATCCCCACCCAGAACTGAGGCTGGCTTTGGGCAAGGGCCATCGACGAGCACATGTCATCTCAGATGTGACCTTAGACAGTTGACCTTGTCTGCTTATCCCTGCTTTGACCTGTAACATTGAAGAGTTGATCAGGTGGATACCCACAAGTCTCAAATGGATGAACTTAAGAACTAGGTACTCAGTTCTCACGGTCCTCTCTGGGGCAGTGTGTGTGTGTGCGTGCGTATATTCACAGAGATACAGTCTGATGAAAGGGGGGATGAAGAGAGGGCTGTTTGGTTTCTTTGAAACTGTGTTTTAACAAACCCTGTAACCCTTCTGCTGGGGGGCCTCGAGTATTTGCCTGGCCTCCCTCCTTCAGGTTACCCTGCCACTGAGTAGGCAACTGAGCCAGGGGTAACTCACTTGGATTACCTGTTTGGCACCCTTTTGCCTCCACTTCACACCCAGCAGAATGGCTTCCAGGCTTCTTTGTGGGCTTTTATTTGTTTTCAGTAGCAGTCAGAAAATCAAAGTACCAAACCAGCTCTGTGCCCGTCAGTCCACAGAATTGAAAATCACCATATTTTCATAGTGGCTTTAAGTAATTTCAATTTAAAGAGCCAGGACGTCATAGATAGTTAAAGGCTGTCTTATTCCCATCTTTGGTGCTATTAAAAACTCATTTATCAATCATCTAGGTGAAAGGGCAGGTTTTACATTATGTCTTTGTGATTATAATAAAAATCTTTCAAAGCCCACACCATTTAGGCCAAGTTGTAGTCTGGACACAGGGGTCTCCCCAAGTTGGTAGCCAAAGAATTCTCTCCTCCCCTCCTTGAGCTTCTTTTAGTTGTTCCTTTGTGTTGAGGTGGAGACTGCTTATAATGCGGTGTTAGCTGCTCCTGCAGTGCCTCCTCACAGGGCTGGCTGTCGCCCACCCTACTGCTGGCCCAGGTTTCCCTATCCTCAGTTGGTGGCACTTGTCCCCACACTGGCCAGCTGTGTTGCTCCACCTCCTGGTCACATCCTGAGTCCCCACTACCTACACCTGGGACTGTGCCTCAAGAGCCCCTGGAGTGGTCTGCCTGCCCTGGGCATCGCCCCCTGAGGAATTGGCATCTCCTGCCCTAGATCATCAAGATGATGCTGCTGCAGGGCTGCTGTGGCGTGGAGTCCAGCAGGCCTCAGAGTCCCGCAGTCCACTCTCCACATAGCAGCTGAAGGAATCCCATCACACCCAGAATCAAACCCGACACAGCTCCATGACCCCACCTTGAGGCCTCCCTGCTGCCCAAAACCTTCTACCCCATAAGACCCTTGAGACCCTCCCTCACTTTCTGTCTTTCCCTCCTTTCCCCCAACATCACCAAGTGGGTTCTTTTCTTCTCTGAAATCTAAGCAGTTCATGCTTTTGGACCTTTACTTTCCCCAGCACAGGCTGCCCTAGGACCTGAGCCAGCCTGCTTCCCCTCCATGGATGCTAGGCGTGTTCTAGTCTCTTCCCTTCTGTCTTGATTTTTTTTTGGTTATGTCAACTTTTACATGATTCAGAAAATGAAATTCTGGTCCACACACCTGGCGCGTTCTGGCCCTGTGCCATTCCTCACCTCAGTCCCGCCTACCCTATGCTGGACTAGTTCTGTGCATTCTGCCCTCTGCTTCCTAAAGTCTCTGTTTCTCCCCTGGAGGATGGCCTACTGTGGACCCCTTCCTGGGGGTCCCACCCTGGGGTTCAGGCTACCTGGCTCTCCGTGGTGTGCACATGTCAGTGTTGGCCCAATAAGTCTCGGGCGGTGGCTGTCTGGCTTGGCCGCAGTCTTGGGCCAGTAAAAGAATGCTACCACCAATAGCATTGTGCTCAAATGCAGAATGTTGTTTTGTGTTTCTGTGGGTATGTCTTCTTGTTAGATTTCTAGAAGGGCTGGCCCTAGATGGCATTGACACCCTTGTTGGTGCATTCCTAAGGGCATTCAGGGGCATTCCTGAGGCATGTGGTTCATGCCGAAGCTCACCGTAGTTACGGTATCCACAAACGCACATGAGGGCTCTGAAGAAGCCAGACTTGGCCATCAGGGCCATGTTTTCCTGTGGCCTGGGACTGTCTGGGTTCCTGACACAGAGCTAAGCCTGGGCTTACCCTCGAGCTCTGCTGGAGACAGCCAGGATAGGTGGGAGGGCAGGGTGTGCCCTTTCCACGCCCCATCTCCCTGGGCCTGACCTGTGAGTTCCTGGTGCAAACTCACTTTGGGGGACTGAGCCATGTCATTTGAGTCTTGTGGCCAAGGCACAAGACTTGGTGGCGGTATCCAGGGCGTGGCCAGCAAGGGAAGTCACCTGGGGTGGGCTGTTGTGAGCCTCACAGGCCCCAGGGGGCTCTGGGGCTGAGATCTGGAATACAGATGAGTCTGGCTCTTTTCCAGGGTGAGTTTCTAAGAGAGGGCTTTGCAGGTGACTGGCTCTGAGCCCACAGTTCTGGTTTCTGGGCCTCCTTGGCCCAGTTGATGCTCTCACCCTGTTGGCCCAGCCATGAGAGCAGCATGGCCAGACTCTAATCCCAGAGTCTGGAGCCTCACAGTAACCATTGTCCAAGGAGATAGGAGGGGGGCCCTACTGGGTGGGACCCACACATAGGGGGAGGAACTGGTCTGTCAGCATGGAGGAATGGGGAGCCGCCCGCCCTGGAATCAGGCCCATCCCAATGCCAAAGCCCCGCGTTGTCAGGAGAGTCTGGTGAGAAAGACTCCCCCAGCAGGGAACTACTCCTCTTCTCACGTGAGAACCCTGGGCAGTAGTGTCTGGTTGCCCCATCCCACTGTTTAGACAGTGCCTTTGTGACTCTTCTCTGTCTAGGGTGTTGGTACCTGTTGTCAAGATAGGGGGAAACTGGAACACAGGATGTTGAAGTCACTTGTGCAGATGCATGTTTGGAAATGGCAAAAAAAAAATAAATAAATCACGATTCGGGCTCGGGGGCTTACTCCAAATCTGCAAGTTTTTCCTCAGCACTGCACTCAGCACCACCTCCCCAGGGGCAGTGTTGGGCTCTTCCCATTACCAAGGTGTACTGTGGTTTTCATTGAACACCCGTTTGAGAAAACCTCAAACACAAAAGCTTAAAGTAACACTCATGCTTAAAAACTTAAAGTAACACTCCCTGGGGAAGAGGAGCCCCTTCCATTTTGGTGAGTAGGTCCCTCTCCAGCAGGTGAGAGAGCCTCTTGTCATTCATCCAACCCAGAGGCCCTAGCTCGTAACACAGAGGACATCTTGGCAAGCCTGCTAGGGATGGGCCTCGGGGTGACCACAGTGTCAGTAGGGTGCTGCGGGCCATCACTGTCAGCAGCCCCAGGCTCTCAAGTCATCTGTGAAGGGGAAGGGCATTTCAATCTGGGGGACACTAGCAGGACAGTCCCTCTCCTGGGGCCTTGCCCATGTCAGGGCACCCCAGACCTGCTGGTGCCCACTTTTTCTGCACACCAGTTTGTTCCCTGTGATACTGACATCCTTGTTTAACACTCAGGGAAGAAAAGTCTGAAGAGCAGGATCTCCAGGGCCTGAAGGACAAACCTTTGAAGTTCAAAAAGGTGAAGAAGGATAAGAAAGAAGACAAAGAGGGCAAGCATGAGCCCCTGCAGCCAGCAGCCCACCACTCTGCCGAGCCAGCAGAGGCCGGGCAAAGCAGAGACCTCAGAAGGGTCAGGCTCGGCCCCAGCCGTGCCAGAAGCTTCTGCGTCCCCCAAGCAGCGGCGCTCCATCATTCGTGATCGGGGCCCCATGTACGATGACCCCACTCTGCCCGAAGGTTGGACCCGAAAGCTTAAGCAAAGGAAATCTGGCCGCTCCGCTGGGAAGTATGATGTGTACTTGATCAAGTAAGTGAGGGTGATTCCTGTCTCTCCAGAGCAGGGAAGGCTAGTGGTAGGGGGTGGGGGAGTCAGGGACCACCACTAAGAAACTCATGGGGACCCCTTGGCGTGTTAGCTCCTTGCGGCTCATGGATCAAGAAAGTGTGTGTACATGACCCCACTTCCGGTCGGGTCTTCAGTAGTGACCATTGCTCGTGGGTTCGATCAGGTATGCTTGGAATGACCACCTGGGGAGGAAAAATAGCACTGGGGATGCAGAGTTCTGCCATGCATACTCTGCTGATGATTTCCCAGCTGAGGGGCTGTCCTCAGAACCTGGGAACCTCTTCCTTGTTGGAGAGTCCTTCTGTGCCAATACTTCATGAGCCCTGAGAAATACGAATTCATAGGGTTCAGTCTGTTGTGTGAGGTGTGCTAGGAAAGGGGGCTGTCTGATAACAGCCTAGAGAGAGCCCCAGATGGGCTCGGAGTGCCTTTCCCACTGTCCCTCTGGCCTTTGTCCAGCTGTGGCCTGGTGATTGGGTGTTACCTGTTGAAACAGAGTCACTTCCTAGCCAGATATTTAGAGGACGAGTGTGACTACGTTCATTTCACTTGTCCCCCTTAGATGACTCCAGACAGGTTAGCCATTTTGAAAATTCACTCGTAGAGAGTCTCATTGAATTCCAGTAACTCAGATAAAGGTGAGCAAAGCATCATCCTACTGGCGAATGAGGAAACTGATTCCTGGAGAGTTCAGTCTGGCAGGTAGACAGGGTCCCCAGGCCAGACCCCTTTGGGGGCTGAGGAGTGCAACTCCCGGGGGCATCCAGGTAGCAGCAGGCCATGTGGGCACGTATGGCCGTCAGGCGACCTGATTGCTTCCTGTATAAGTGGGACCACAGCTCCCTAGTTTTAGCTCATCTCAGCTTCTCTTAAATGTCCCTCTTGGTGAGCTGTATCATCGGGCATGTCAGTTGCAGAACACCTCCTGTCAGAGGGTTCACCATCCACCTTCTCCTGTGCCCCACCTCCAGCATTGCTCTGGAAGCTTCTAACCATTCTTTGTGTGTCTCCGCTTGTTCCCACAGTCCCCAGGGAAAAGCCTTTCGCTCTAAAGTGGAGTTGATTGCGTACTTCGAAAAGGTAGGCGACACCTCCCTGGACCCTAATGATTTTGACTTCACGGTAACCGGGAGAGGGAGCCCCTCCCGGCGAGAACAGAAACCACCTAAGAAGCCCAAATCTCCCAAAGCTCCAGGAACTGGCAGAGGTCGGGGACGCCCCAAAGGGAGTGGTACCGCGAGACCCAAGGCAGCCGCGTCAGAGGGTGTGCAAGTGAAAAGGGTTCTGGAGAAAAGTCCTGGAAAGCTGCTCGTCAAGATGCCTTTCCAAGCTGCGCCAGGCAGCAAGGCAGAAGGGGGTGGGGCCACCACCTCGGCCCAGGTCATGGTCATCAAGCGCCCGGCCGGAAGCGAAAGCGGAGGCCGACCCCCAGGCCATTCCCAAGAAACGAGGCCGAAAGCCGGGCAGTGTGGTTGCTGCCGCTGCCGCCGAGGCCAAAAAGAAAGCCGTGAAAGAGTCGTCTATCCGGTCCGTGCAGGAGACCGTGCTCCCCATCAAGAAGCGCAAGACCCGGGAGACGGTGAGCATTGAGGTGAAGGAGATGGTGAAGCCCCTGCTGGTGTCCACGCTTGGTGAGAAGAGCGGGAAGGGACTGAAGACCTGCAAGAGCCCAGGGCGGAAAAGCAAGGAGAGCAGCCCCAAGGGGCGCAGCGGCAGCGCCTCCTCGCCCCCAAGAAGGAGCACCACCACCACCACCATCACGTGGAGCCCCCAAAGGCCCCCCGTGCCGCTGCTTCTGCCCCCCACCCCCACCCCCACCCGAGCCCCAGAGCTCCGAGGACCCTGCCAGCCCCCCTGAACCCCAGGACTTGAGCAGCAGCATCTGCAAAGAGGAGAAGATGCCGAGAGCAGGCTCGCTGGAGAGCGATGGCTGCCCCAAGGAGCCTGCTAAGACTCAGCCCGCGCCGCCACCACGGCCCCGGCCACAGAAAAGTACAAACACCGAGGGGAGGGAGAGCGCAAAGACATTGTCTCATCCTCCATGCCAAGGCCAAACAGAGAGGAGCCTGTGGACAGCCGGACGCCCGTGACCGAGAGAGTTAGCTGACTTTACGCAGAGCGGATTGCAAAGCAAACCAACAAGAATAAAGGCAGCTGTTGTCTCTTCTCCTTATGGGTAGGGCTCTGACAAAGCTTCCCGATTAACTGAAATAAAAATATATTTTTTTCTTTCAGTAAACTTAGAGTTTCGTGGCTTCAGGGTGGGAGTAGTTGGAGCATTGGGGATGTTTTTTTCTTATCAACAAGCACAGTCAGGTTGAAGACCTAACCAGGGCCAGAAGTAGCTTTGCACTTTTCTAAACTAGGCTCCTTCAACAAGGCTTGCTGCAGATACTACTGACCAGACAAGCTGTTGCCCAGGCTTCTTAGGGTGTGCCTGCACCTCCTCCCCACCCAGTCCCCCTACGTGGTCACTAGGGACAGAGAGCACTTGAGAAGACACTCCTGGTTTGGGGGCCATCACTACCCCAGTCTCAGCTCTCCTCCTCCCTCCACACCCTGCCCAGCCTCGAGCTCCACCACCCCACCCTCCAGCCCCCGTTATGCCCACCCACGTCAGGACCAGGAGGTCCGAGGCAAAAGAGACAGTTGTATCCTTTCGAGACGGTGGAGACGGCCAGTGGCTCCAGCCCGTGTGATCCCACCCATGGGGATACACAGGCGGCTCCCAACCAGCCCCAAACCCAAATCAACCAGGACATTTCACAGGATGGGGACGTAGCACCTGTCGGCCCTGGTTCTGGCCCAGCTAGGAGGGGAGGCATCCTTTGAGCCCCACTGGGTGTCGACTGGCCTGCGCCATAGGCTACATTGGCCCAGGGCCAGCCTCCAGCGGGTAGTGCTAAACAGAGGCCACCAAGGTCATGGGCCGAGGCCCCAGCAGGCTGGCCCAGGCTGCAGCTGGTGGAGTGCCACAGGCCAGGTGGAAGGCATCCCTAGCTGCTCAGAGTAGTTGTGGCTGCTAGTTCGAGCCTTAGTAGACAGGGCCAGGGGCCAGGGGGAAGGCAGGGGAAATGTTCTTCCAAAACTTTTCCAATTCTCAACTCCTTTAGGGACAGCTTAGAACTATTTGCACTATTGAGTCTTCATGTTCCCACTTCAAAACAAACCTCTGCGAGCAAGCTAGCGGGCTTGACTTGGCGACCCTTTGTCCCTCAGGCCACTAGACGTGACAGTGTTGACAACTACCTGGATCTGTATATACCTGCGCTTGTTTTCAAGTGGGCTCAGCACATAGGGTTCCCACGAAGCTCCGAAACTCTAAGTGTTTGCTGCAATTTATAAGGACTTCCTGATTGGTTTCTCTCTTCTCCTTTGATTTCTGTCTCCTTTCATTTCAGCCTGTTTATTTCTCCCCTTCCTCCCTCGTCCTCACTGCTCCCTTCCGTTCCAGGCAGCCTCAGTGCCCAACCGTACTTCGAGCCGACACTGTTCAGTTCAGGCCCCCAGAACTACCCCCACCCTTGGCCTTCCCGCCATCCACCCCAGCCTCCCCTGCCAACCATTTCTGAGCTCTGAGGAAGCCCCAGACTCTGCTGAATCCACCCAGCCCTAGTACCCCAGCCTTTCTGAGGGGCATGGGAGAGGCAAGATCTTGCTCTCCCAGGAGTCCCCTCCTTCAGTCAGACCCTGGATCCCAGGTCTCAGCCTTCCCACTCAACGGCAGTGGGTAGGAGAAGTGGACCCAGATTGGGATTGCAGAGCCAAGGGCAGCACAGAGACCCGCTGTGGCCTGCCAGCATCGCAGAGTGGCCAAGCCCTGACCTTGGCCTGTGCAGGACCCGGCTAGGGCGGGGTAGTCGGGCCAGGCAGCAGGCAAAATGAGTGCAGATACCCCCTGCCACTCCTCTGAGCAGGAGTTCTTCTCTGCTGGGCCCCATGTGGCCTTTGCTTACTGGAGGCTGGTGGGGATGGTTGGTACTTAAGGCTTTTCCCCATCAGCACCAGGGCTGTGGTGTTGGGGTATCGAGGCTTGGGCTTGTTGTGGGGTGTTCATTTGTCAGTTTGAATTTGAGACCCCATGCTCTTACCCTCTGTTCAGGAAGTCCTTATCTAGCTGCATATCTTCATCATATTGGTATATCCTTTTCTGTGTTTACAGAGATGTCTCTTATATCTAAATCTGTCCAACTGAGAAGTACCTTATCAAAGTAGCAAACGAGACAGCAGTCTTATGCTTCCAGAAACACCCACAAGCACGTCCCACGTGAGCTGCTGCCATGAACTGTCAAGTGCGTGTTGTCTCGTGTATTTGAGTTACTATCCCCCAGCTTTCCTCACTGCAGTGTAACCATGAAGGAGTGAAACATCTTAGAAACCATCTAGCACTTCCCTGCCAGTCCTTTAGTGATCAGGACCCCTAGTTGACAGTTCCAATCAGTAGCTTCAGAAAAAAAACGAAACCATGTCTCTCTCTCCCAGAATGGTTAGAAGCAAGGGAATTTGCCCTGTTCTGTTTGTGGAGTTGTAGCTGCCCTTTGTAGCATTTTTGTATCCATTTCTTGATGCTGCAAAAGCAAGTCCCCCAACCAAACCCACTCTGCTGTCCACCTGCTGGGCTTCACTTCTGAGTCCTCCCCCAGGAAGGGATGGGAGTTGGAAGAGGGGGTGTGTTCATTGGGGTCCCTCTTCCTCCAAGGACAAAAGGCTCCTGGCACTCTCAGAGGACCCCTGTCCACATGAGCCTGCTCTCCAGCCCATTTGTCAGTGAGGTGCCATCTGGTTTGCTGGGTCAGCTTTTGAGGCATTAATTACACCAAATCCATAAAATGTGGCTCCTGGGACCGGTCTCCAAAACTGACCTCCCCAGCAGCTTGGCACTATCTGGTCCTGGGCCAAGGAGAGCTGGGCCTGCCATGCCCACCTTGGACTTGTAACAGTTGATTTGGGGGCTAACCGATGGTGGTGGTCGAAAACACTGTGTCTCAAGTGGCGTTTCCTTTCTGCCCAGCCTGACCTGCAGGCCCCTTGCTCCCCAGCTCCCGCCCCTAGAGTTTCAAGGCTGCAAGGTGGCACCTTAGGGTTTTCTCCCCCTTTCATCCACATTCCCTCTCCCCCAGATACAGGAATTACGAGCGAGTCACCTTTGGGCAGGGGTGCTGAAGGTCCTGTACCACTTCTGTCCTGGAGACAGGTGGACAGAAGGTTGGAGGGCAGGCCTAGCCTTGGAATTCTCACCAGCTGTGTCCAGCCCAGTTGGGGAGTGTGATGTCGATTCTCTGTGTACTTGAACACCGTGAAGATTCAGGGGGCATCCCTTAGGGACTGTGTCCAGAAGGCAGGAATTGATAAGACAGCTTTCAGATACCCAAGGGGCTAGGTCCGTCACATTGGGTCTCCCCGCCCCATGCCTGTCACTTGGCCGTCCTAACCCGTGTGGTTGCTGGCATTGACACCACAGTGAAGTGGGGCCCCTGGGCCACAGCAAGGTCCAGTACACATCCTTTCTGCACCGTAGTCCCTATCGAAAGGCACAGGAGACCCCCAGAAATGCCCTGCTCGCCCCCACTCCCCTCAGCTCCCTGGACAGTGGAAGCCGCAGTGGTGGCCTGGGCATGCTGGCCACAGTCAGCACCTGACTTCTCTCCTGAGCCCCCATGTCGGTGCTAGCAGCAGTCTGCTTAGTGGTGACATGCCAGCCTAGAGGCCATGAGCAGTGGCAGTGGGACATGGAACAGCACCAGGTTGTCACCTGCCTCCCTGCCTGTCATTGCCATGACAGCCATCATGAAGGAGGATACTTAAATAGCCACAAGCACGCTGCCATCTTTGGTGGAGAGCAGTTTCCTTAGCTGACAGGACCTCTGGATTTGAAGTAACTTCTAACAAGCAGCGTGAGCCCAGGAGGGGACAGAGGGTTTAAAGGGGAAGCCACCAGGTATGGTAACCTGGATCTTGTGGAGCCTGGCAATTGAGCTCTGTGCCCCTTCTCCAGAGTGTTCCTACCAGGCCCGACAAGGCCAGGGGAGGTCACAGGCATCAGCTCTAGCTCGGCGCAGCCATCTCTAGCAGGGTCATGGCTCCAAATTGTTTTTCTGATGTGAGTTGCCCGTGTGGGTGGCCCAGACCATCCAGACCTCAGGGAAGTGAGTTCTCTCTAGAGCCCTGTGGGCATCAGCCTACTGACCCCCTGAGTACTGGCCAGTGCCTGGGGAGGGCTAGGGGCACAGGCGTGTTGCCAGGCTCATAGTGGATTCCCCACCTCAAGCCCGACAGCCCTGCTACGTTGTGTTCCAGCTCTCAGTTGCTCTCTGCAAGGGCCCCATCTCAGCGCTCTGCTCTATTGGAGGGGTTTGTTGAGTCTGTTTTTGCTTCTTTCTCTTTTGAAACTATCAATCTTTAGAAAACAGCTGAATTGTTAGAGCTTGCTAGGATACTGCCTCACCCAGGGTCTAAAGTTCCATGTTCAAGGGGAAAAAAGGGAACACTGAAGCCCCTTGTCAACATTGCAGAAGAAAGACCTAGGAAACCTGGAGCAGGAAACTACATCCTGATGTTTCTGGGTGAATAGAGCAAGCTTTTGCCAAAAAAAGGCTTATCTAAGAGGACTTGGAGCCTGGCCTGCTGTGTGGCCAGCATTGCAGGTGAAGGGGAGTCCAGCCTGAAACTGCTGGGTCTGCGCCTTGGGGCCCTTGGATCACTGGAGAGTCAATCTGTCTGTCTCTTCCTCTGTCTCTTGGGTAGCGGTCCCTGCAGGGAGACCTGCCTGTTGTGAAGCTACAGGAGCCCAGCTCCGGGTGGGAAAGGGGGCGCTTAGCAGGGAATTGTGAAGGCACGCAACCTCCTTGCTACCTGACTTCACCTGTTCCTTCCTCCTCTGTCATCTCCAGTGAGCCTACCCCAAATGCCGAGGTGTCAGGAAGAATTAGTTCGAATTAGGGCCCAGGCCACTAAACAGGAGAAGGTGATGTCTCCCTCCACAGCATCTGCCTCTGGTGTGGCCTGCCCCCGAGGACAGTCCCTGGCTCTGCGCTCCTTGGGGCCTGGGGCCAAGGGAGGGAGAGGAGAGGACCCTCATGGAAGGGGCTTCAGCCGGAGGTTTCCAAACATTGGGGAAACTTGCCTTGACTCTGCCGGCTGCCTCCTCGGTCACCTGTCTCCTCGAGTCCTGCTCAGCGGTGAGGGAAAAGGCCACGAGGTTTGGCTCCTGCCCACTGGTAGTCCCTCTCCCCACAGTGTCTGTGTGTCAAGTGACAAAGCTATTCTTCCTGGTGACCCTGATTATATCCAGTATCTTCTAGACTATACAAATAGACCTGCTTGGTCTTTTCTCTCCTGGGCTTTTGTTTTGCTCTTTAGTTTTGCTTTTCCCTCTCCTGTCCATTTTATTTAAATACACTGACTAGACACACAAAGCTGTTGAAATTATATATATATATATCTGTATATTGCACAATTATAAACTCATTTTGCTTGTGGCTACACACACACACACAAAGACCTGTTAAAATTATACCTGTTGCTTAATTAGAATATTTCTGATAACCATAGCATAGGACAAGGGAAAATTTTTAAAAACAAAAAAAAGAGAAACACAAACGAAGAAAACAACAACAACAAAAAGAAAAATCCGTCTGCTGGTCACTCGTGTCCAAGCAGAGCCGTGGTCTTTCCTCGCTTCTTTCAAGGGCTTCCCAGTGCCGAGCAAAGGAGGCAGCTCCTGGGTTTCGCACTGTTTTTCCCAAGCTTGTGAGTGGGCCCCCAGGGCACTGGTATAGGTAGGACAGTTTGTTTCAGTGGGTGGATGTAAGCATGCTCTCTGGCTCTGGCGAAGCCCAGAATGTAGTTGGCACTGCCTGGTCCCCTTTGATCTCTGGGTGGGGCAGCTGGCGTTCATGGGGGTGACCTGCCCCCGCCAACACCCTCCAGTGACCCAGTCAGAGTGATGGTGTGCAGACAGGCAGCAAGCCTCTCCACTGGTAGGGCCCGTCTCTGCCAAGTCTGGGGGCTGCATGGGAGACAGAAGGCTGTGTCTCAATTGAGAAAGTGTGAGCTGTACCAGGTAGAACATCAGGGACCCCAGAACCACACGTGGTCCAGCGGGTCCCCTCCAGGAGGTAGCGAAGACTCCAGAAACGTTCCTCCCTCCCACCCCCACCATCCTATGAGTAATTGCATTTGCTTTTGTAATTCTTACTGAGCAATATCTGCTAGAGAGTTTAGCTGTAAGTTCTTTTTGATCATTTTTTAAGTAAGTAAAAACACCAAAAAAAAGAATAATATCCAGAAACTTGTTCTTCCAAAGCAGAGAGCATTATAATCACCAGGGCCAAAAGCTTCCCTCCCGCATCATTACTTCTGAGGCCTACGTCCAAAAGAAACCCTTTGAGGCCCTTCAGGTAGCCAGGCACCCCTCAGGCCCCTGGGAGGACCTGGGCCTGGGGGCTGGGCCCCACCTTCAGTTCAGTATTAGTGGTGGGTCCCTGCCTCTTCTCCTACCCAGTCTGGGCCAGGGGGCAGAGGAAGCTGTTACAACCACTGCTGTCCAGCCTCTTGCAGATGGGTGTTGGCGTGTGTCCAGTTCTGCCCAAGATCTAAAGGCGGCACCGAGTTAGCCTCAGCTGGTGACCTCTCGCCCAGCCTGCCCCAGGCAGCAGGGCCCACCCAGTGTACTGTTCCTGGGTTGCTGGACGGTAGCATGGCAAAGGCTTGCAGAACTCAAAACCTGCTCCTTCCCTTGCTCCCAAGCCCTCCTTTTCCCTTTGAGTTGTCACTGCTTCAATCAATAACAGCCGCTCCAGAGTCAGTAGTTGATGAATATATGACCAAATATCACCAGGACTGTTACTCGGTGTGCCGAGCCCTCTCCTCGCGCAGGGCTCCTGTACCCGGACACTGTACCGTGTGCTGTGTTTGCGCTCCTCCCCTCCTCCGCCCTCCCCTCGTCTCTCTGGGGTTGTTTCTGTTTGGGTTTGGTTTGGTTTTGAGTTCTCCTTTGTGTTCCAAACATGAGCTTCTCTCTACTGGTCCTCTTAACTGTGGTGTTGAGGCTTCTATTTGTGTAATTTTCGGTGGGTGAAGGGAATTTTGCGAAGTAAATCTCTTCTGTGTTTGAACTGAAGTCTGTATTGTAACCATGTTTAAAGTAATTGTTCCAGAGACAAATGCTTCTAGACACCTTTTCTTTACCAACAAAAGAATTCAGAGGGAGGGGATGGTAACCAGGAGAGGGGCTGTCCTCTTGCCCTAGGAGGGGGAGAGCCAAAGACAGGACCCCCTGCCCAGATCAGCCAGAAGCCACCCAAAGAAGTGACACCTAGAGCTGACAAAGTGAATAGCTGATGTGCTGCCATTTGTGAAGTCAGAGCAAAACCAGGTTTTGGTCCACTCCCAGATTAGTACTATCAGGATTATTTTTTTTTAAGGACAGACAAGATTGACGTCCCTGCAAGGGGGAGCCAGGAGGGGTGTGAGTGGAGCCAACCACACCTTGGTGGGAGAAGGTCAGGATGGGCCTGCGGGGCAAGGCTTGGCCAGAGGGTGGGCGTCTCCCTGGAGACCTCCACTGTGGCCACAGGTCAGGCGTGTGTGGACAGGGCAGTATGATTCGGGGGAAATTACTGTTCGGGGTACCATCATCAAATCCACCCCACCCCACAGTGCAGGACACTAACATAACCTCTGGATTCCCCACTTTCCTGGAGGAGGAGATGATGATGGGGTGGGGGTTGCACGCCCTGGCTGTCATCTGATCCCCAGCAAAATTTGGAAGTGAGAAACTACCCCTCCTTCTCGTTTCATGGCAAAATCCGATCCTCTTGAGTAGCTGTTACCTCCCAGACACTATTGAGGACTGACGAAACAGGGTGGCCATGTGCTCCCTTAGCGCCCGGGGTCCCCCTCTTCGAGGACAGTGCTGACCATTTGGGCATGGGGCTTAGGAGCGAGAAGAACCAAGCTGGGTCACCGCCCCTCCTGAGTCACAGGGACCCTGGTCACCCTGTGCAGAGGGGGAGCAGGCTCCAGCCCAGGAGGAAAAGGGCTGGAAAAGTGTATGTGGGGTGAGAGGAGTCACCCAGGACAGATGTGGCTGGAGATGATCTCCAAAAGCCCTCTATCGCATTCACCTTCAGTTTTTGTGTTTTGGGACAATTACTTTAGAAAACTTAAGTAGATCGTTTTAAAAACAAACAAAAAAATATTGATTGCTTTTTTGTAGTGTTCAAAAAAAAGGTTCTTTGTGTATAGCCAAATGACTGAAAGCACTGATATATTTAAAAACAAAAGGCAATTTATTAAGGAAATTTGTACCATTTCAGTAAACCTGTCTGAATGTACCTGTATACGTTTCAAAAACACCCCCACTGAATCCCTGTAACCTATTTATTATATAAAGAGTTTGCCTTATAAATTTACATAAAAATGTCCGTTTGTGTCTTTTGTTGTAAAACCAAGTGATTTTTTCATAAGGTTCTTTTACTATTTGAAAAGATGGGCAGCACGCAGTTTTATTTTATTTTTGTAAGTTTTTTAATACGTGTGAAAGCCAAGAATACTCAGCATGCCTTTCTAAGTGACGCGTTCGCACCTTTTGTTGGGAAGTACTGTATCCTGTGCTGTTAGCATTCTCGATAAATCTCTCTGTGAAAGTGACTTCAGGTCTGGGCTTTCATTATCAAGACAGCTCCCAGGACAGCAAGGTGGGGCACTTCCTGGGAACACACAGAAGCCAGCCACTTTCTGGGAGCCCTGGGGAGGACAGGGCACTGGCCGGGCACCTCGCACCGGCCTTCCTTGCAGTCTGCCTGCCCAGAGGGGGAGCTCTGAGCCGGCAGGCGGGAAGGGCCTTCTGCGGAGCAGCGTCCTGGCTGTCCCCGATGAGCTGCGGGGCTTTTGGAAACCCCTCAGCTCTGACTCCTCCGGTGCCTCCTGCCTGAGACCCTTCCAAGGTCTCTGCTGACCTGCTCCTGGCTCAGAGAACGCGCTGCCTCCCCCACCGGCTTCTGATGAGGTGGAGCGCTCTCAGGAGCTCGTGGTTCCCCTACAGTCATCCTTCATCAGGCTGCCGATGGCTTGGAGGTGAAAAGAACTGCTCAGAGTTCAGCATCACAGGTACAATGTATGTGAACACAGCTACTTGGAGGTGCACTCGAGCGTCCTGGCCTTAAATGGTAAAACAGAGGGTTGACATTCATGGCGTGTGTGTATCCTGAGCATCCCTGAGGAGCCAGGGCTGTCCCGGGAGCTGCAGTCCAGCAGAATTGGAAGTGGGACCAAGTCCCAGTTCACTTTGTGTGTGTGTACCCACTAGTTCCCTCTACAGCTTGGGAGTCTCGGTAAGAGCTGTCCCTATGGGAAGCCACTGGAGCTCAGGGTGTGGCTGGCCTCTTGCGGAGTGGCTGCAGCTTCTGGGAAGAGGCTGCCACGAGGTGCGTCTCAGGCCAACCTGGTTTCTGCAAACCACTCTTGAAGTCTCTGGACGGACAGCCTGCGGCCGGGAGGGTGGCAGCCCTCAGGGGTCAGGATCAAGTGGACAAGGGGGGTGGCTAGCGAAGACCTGCCTTTCAAGCTGGCATCCAGCTGGAAAAACAGAAGAGGAAGGCGCCGTGGCTGCTTGGCGGGAGACGGGTAGGGGTGTCGGGGAAGCAAATGAGTGCTGAGGCTGAAGAAGGACATGCCAGGGGACTCCAGGCCAGCTTCCAGCTACCTGAGTATCTGCTGGACGGAGCTGCAAGTGCAAACCCGTGGGGGTGGGAGCCCTGGCACATTCTCGGAACCCCAAGGAGTTGTGGCTGGCTTAAGGCCACCGCCGAGTGCCAAGAGCGAGACAGGTGGGCAGGAAAGGGCCACACGGTGACAACGTCAGAAGCCGTGCTGAAAAGCTACGATCCCTCAGATGGCTTCAGGAACCCCGGGAAGGTCTTAAGCAGGAAAATTGGTGTGGAGTGCTTTGTTCCTAAGGAAGACCCCTGAGCCGAGAAGAGGCAGGGAAGCATGTTTGTTTAGGTTCATCTAGGTCAGAGGCCTATGGGGAAGAGAGGAACTCCAGAGAAGTTCAGAGAGGTAACAGTTTCCTGGTGGCTGCTACTGCTACTGTGAATGATGGAGGCATGCAGGAGGCCTGTGGGGGAGACGCCAGACAGGCTGGAGCATGGCGCTCCATGAGCTTCAGAGAAAAGGGTGGGAGCTGCCAGAGCCCGCCATCCTCAAGCGTGACAAGAGGGAGGAGGGCAGCCGGAGTGAAGGTCTGTCTCTAAGAGACGTAGTAAACACGTTTTCTGTGGTAGTGGAAGGAGCCAGCGAAGAAGAAAAGAGGGCAGATGCTGCAAAGACCTAACCACTGCTGGAGCAGGTTCCCGGAGGGCCAAGAAAAGATGGGATCCAGGGCCCAGGAGGTGGGTGGAGATTCTGCGAGCTTCCAGATCGTTCTTCTTACCCCCAGCCTCACAAGCCAGCTGCAGACAGTCAGCCGGGAGCCCTGGTGTGACCCACATCTGACCCTGTCCCGCCTGGATGTCTTGACCCCTCTCCACCGCTTTCCCCACGAAACAGAAACCTAAAAAGAGGACCAGCCAGCGGCTCTCCGAAGCCCCGCTTCTTGCCCTTTCTGGAAGGCCTTCGCTGTGTCCATCGTCCCTGGGGCCGAGAAACGCTCTCCTGCAGCCCTAGGAGCCCTCCTCCTCCGGGAAGCTCACCCGTCCGCCTCGCCGGGCCCCGGGGCGAGGCCTCTGGGAGGCGTGACCGCACGCGGCGCCCCCGTGTGGCCGGGGCTGGCGGCGGTCGCGGCGGCCCCGGGTGCCGCCCCTTCCGGCCCGCCGGGCGTCGCACGAGGCCTCCTTAAAGGGGAAGTGAGTCAGTGTTTGCGGACCCGGCCGGCCGAGGCCCGCGCCCGCCGCGGCCCGGAGAGGCCCCGGCCCGGCGGCGGCGGCGGCGGCGGCGGCGGCGGCGGCGGCAGTGGCCATGGCCGGGGGCCGGGCCCGGGAGACCCCGCGGTCCCCAGCGCCCAGCACTTCTTGTACGAGGTGCCGCCCTGGGTCATGTGCCGCTTCTACAAAGTGATGGACGCCCTGGAGCCCGCCGACTGGTGCCAGTTCGGTGGGTGGCCGCAGGCCGGCAGGGGCGGGCCGGGGCGGGCCGGGGCGGGCCGGGGAGCCGCGCGGGGCCCAGACGCCGCGGCCTGACGCCCCCTGCCCCGCAGCCGCCCTGATCGTCCGCGACCAGACCGAGCTGCGGCTGTGCGAGCGCTCCGGGCAGCGCACAGCCAGCGTCCTGTGGCCGTGGATCAACCGCAACGCCCGCGTGGCCGATCTCGTGCGCATCCTCACGCACCTGCAGCTGCTGCGGGCGCGGGACATCATCACTGCTTGTGAGCGCGGCCCCGGAGACCCCCGGGAACCCCCAGGACCCTGGGACAGGAGCCGCCAAGGGCTTATCTCGGAGCTCCTCCCTCCAGCCTGGGCCTAACGTCCTTTCCTCCCCGGCCTCCCAGGGCACCCTCCCACCCCGCTTCTGCCCACCAGCACCACCTCCCCGACACCCAGCAGCATCTCCACACCCTCGGAGGCTGCGGTTCCAGGCCACCGGAAGTTGCCGTCTCTGGCCTCCACCTTCCTCTCCCCAGGTAAGAAAACCCGGGTTGGCCTGATGAACCTCAGGAAAGGACCCCCTTGCTCCTGGCCACCCCGATAGATCCTGCTACTGGCCTCTGCCTGCCTTTCACTGGTGTCTTTATGAAGCTTTTCCAGGCTCCCAGACTCACTCTGACCCCGAGCTCTGCCCTGGACCAAACCCAGCTGCCCACCAGCCACCATTGCCATCTCCAGTCCCCTCATCTACCAAGGTAGGTGGGTCCTGCCCCCCCACCCAGAGGTTTGATGCCAGCAAGCAGTGACAGCTGCCTTTGGTCCCCTGGGCCAGTCCAGCAAGTGTGGGCTGAGGCAGAGGGGAGGATATGGGACCTCACCTGATACAGGGTCTCTTCCCACACAGCCCAGCCCAGAGAGCCCCATGCCCCTCCTGCCGGGGGGCCCCTCTTCGTTCTGCTGGCCCCTCCATGAGATTTGCCAGGGCACCCACGACTTCTCAGAGGAGCTCAAGATCGGGGAGGGCGGCTTTGGCTGTGTGTACCGGGCGGTGATGAGGAACACTGTCTATGCTGTGAAGAGGCTCAAGGAGGTGTGTGGAGCATCCTCGCCAGGGCCCTCAAGGGCTGTTCCCAGACTCGGGCTTTTGTGGTCCTCCCCCACCCCCTTTGCAACCCCACACGGTTCCTTCAGCCCTCTGATTTCACAGTCCAGGGCCCACAGGCCCATGCTCCTTCTGGGCCCAGAACAGGTGGTGGGGGTGGGGGAGGGGCGCCATGAAGTCTGGGCCACAGGAGTCTCACACTGCCAGTCCCCCTGCCTCATTCTCCCCGAGGGCTGCAGGAAGCTGACCTGGAGTGGACCACAGTGAAGCAGAGCTTCCAGACCGAAGTGCAGCAGCTGTCGCGGTGAGCCTGCAGGCAGGGGCAGGGCCCCGCCAGGACCACATGTCCGGGGACCTGGCTCCCCATTGGTCTGCAGCCTGCCAGGCCCAGGCGAGCCGGGAAACCTGGTTAGGGACTGTCCACACCCCACACTACCCCCCTGCAATGGCCAGATGGAAGGTATGCTGGATGCTGGGAGCAGAGCACTGAGACTCCACTGTTTCAAATAGGTTTCGTCATCCCAACATCGTGGACTTTGCCGGCTACTGTGCTCAGAGTGGCTTCTACTGCCTTGTCTATGGCTTCCTGCCCAATGGCTCCCTGGAAGACCGCCTCCACGTCCAGGTAAGCCTGGCCTGGCCTGGCCTGGCACACTGTGTCATGCTTGGCACCTGGTCCAAGTGGGACACAGGTCCGGGGCCCTTGGCCTTAGTGATTGGGACCTCTCCATGCTTGGAAGCCAAGCTCATGGGGCCTCTGACAGGGCCCCCGTCTGCTCCCCTGGGCAAACGGAGTAGCAGAAGGATCTTGGCGGCATTGCCCAGAGGGCAAGAGGCAATGGACAGCCCCTGGGCCTCATCTAGAGAGGCGCCTGCAGGACACAAGGGCTGACCAAGCCCAAGACAGGAGCATCTTTGACCTGACACTTCAACGCTCAGGGGAAGCATGGATGGGCATCAAAGACAGTGGCTCCGTGGTCTCCTCTTTCTTCCTTGTGCCCCTCCAGACACAGGCCAGGCCCCCTCTCTCCTGGCCTCAGCGACTGGACATCCTTCTGGGCACAGCCCGGGCAATTCAGTTCTTACATCAAGATAGCCCCAGCCTCATCCATGGAGATGTCAAGAGGTGAAGCGGGGACACAGCCAGCCCCTGGGGGCCTTTGAGGGTGGCAGGAGCCCTATGGCAAGGGGTGATGCTCCCACACCTCCCGCCAGCAGGGACCGGGGGTGCCTGATGCCTGGTCCCCAGGAGCCTGGCCCTGAGTGATCCCCCTGAGAAGAGGGGATGTCAGGGCTGGGGTCTGAGGGTCACTGAGCACCCAATGTGGGCCAGGGGTGGACATGGAGGCCAGGGATGGGTTCCACTGATGAACAGGGCCTCAACTGCAGGACGGGGCTCTGGGGGCCACTTTCTCGGAACCCCAAGTGGCCAGAACACCACAAGCATGGGCCACGATCCACCACTGAGGTGCACGTCGGTGGCTCCGGTCTGATTGTCTCAGGACCAGGCAGGGGCAGTAGGTGCAGGGGTGATGAGTCGCAGAGAGGGCTAAGGCCAGGCTGACGCCACTGCCTTCCGTCCCCAAGTTCCAATGTCCTTCTGGATGAGAGACTGATGCCCAAACTGGGGGACTTCGGCTTGGCCCGTCTCAGCCGGTTTACGGGAGCCAACCCTGGCCAGAGCAGTAGCGTGGCCCGGACTCGGACGGTGCGCGGCACCCTGGCCTACCTGCCCGAGGAGTACGTGAAGACCGGGAGGCTGGCCGTGGACACCGACACCTTCAGCTTTGGTGTGGTGAGCTGCGGGGCCCTCGACTGGCCTGGGGTTGGGGGCTGCAGCCCCCAGAGAATTCTCCAGCAGGCCTGACCAGCTTCAGATCCCGGGACCTGTCTTCCCCAGCTCGGGTGCCCTGCATGGCTCCGCACCTTCATGTCTGTCGTTTTCCATTCCTCTGCTCCACATGGGCCCACCAGACCCCCTGAGCTTGAGTCCCGCGAGCAGGTTCTCAGCGGCCCCAGTCTGCAGCCTGCCTCTCTGCAGGTGCTGCTGGAGACCCTGGCCGGCCAGAGGGCCGTGAGGATGCATGGCACCCAGCCCAAGTATCTGGTGAGCCTCCTCTCGAGGCAGATTGGGAGGGAGAAATGGAGGGAGGAACAATCTGGAACGTGGGGCCGCCAGCCCAGCCTCTGCTGACTCATCATTGAGAGTAGGCAGGGCCCCAGACAGCTGCATCTGCCTGGCTGGGGACAAACCTCTCTGTCCCCGGCAAGTGCCACAGGCCCTTCCAGACCCCACCTGGGTTTGGCCGGGGAAGGGGGCAGTCAGGGAGGGGGTTGCAGCCTGATCACAGTGGAAAACAGAATCAGGGGACCTGGGAGAGGCAATGGTTGGGAATCAGACCACGTCCCCCTCACCCCAGACACCTTCCCTGGGTTTTGTGGGGCAGGTCTACTCCTCTGCAGACTGACCCAGAGCCCAAAATCCAGCTCCTCTCTGCTTAGTCGGCAGGATCCTTCACACTGTATAAGCTGGTGTGTTGCCTGGGCTCGGGGCTATTTCCATCCATTCCCGGGTCTCGGAGGGGTCTCTGCCAGAACCAGGCACCAAATAGATCTGCACTTAGGCCCATCGTCAGCACCACTGTGGCACAGCATGCCAGACCCCACAAGGTCCCTGCAACGGCTTCTCTGAGCAACCACCAAAAAGCTCTTTTAGAACCGTGAGGAGGTGGTGGAACCCCTATACCCCTGCCATGCTTGGGATGAAGGCCCAGACCCTTGACGTGGTTGCCAGCTTGCTGTCTGTCCTCCAGACCTGGTGGCTCCCTATTCCTCTGCCTGAATGGCCACGCCCCCCCAACCCCAGGGTCTGCTCCTGGTCCTTCCTGCCTGGTCCTGTTCTCTCCCCACCACCACCACCCCCTGACCCCCTACCTCCTCCCCCCCGCCCCGTCTCCGTGGCGCTCTCCCCTCTGAGCCCTGCCCTCTCTGGCTAGTTGCTGTCTTTTGATCAGAGCCTGAGTGTCACTTGCTTGGGCCCCCCATTGAAACCCCTGGGGAGGCCTCCTTGCTGCGGTTTCCCCTGGTTTTCAAAGCATGTCGACGTCTCCCTCTCAGGAAGTCAGCTCTGTGAAAGCCAGCCCAGATGCTGGGCACGTGGCTGGATCCCGGGGGCCCAAGTCAGCGCTGAGCATATGCAGATGAGGGCCAGGGATGTCAGCGCAAGGCATGGCCCATGGGAGCCAGACTCACGTTGCATGTCCCACAGAAAGACTTGGTTGAAGAGGAAGCGGAGGAGGCCGGGGTGACCCTGAAGGGCACCCAGACCACAGTCCAAGGCGGGCCAGCTGTAGACACGTGGGCCGCCCCAGTCGCTGCCCAGATCTACAAGAAGCACCTGGACCCCAGGCCAGGGCCATGCCCACCAGAACTGGGCCTGGCCCTGGGCCAGCTGGCTTGCTGCTGCCTGCACCGCCGGGCCAAGAGGAGACCCCCGATGACCCAGGTAGTCCTGTGAGCTGGGGGTATGGAAAGTGCTTGAGATGCCAGTCTCCACATGTTGCTCACCTGCCCTTTGGTTCGGCTTGAACCCCCACTGAACCCAGCCGGGTACAGAGAGGGAGGCAATCAGCTTTTACTGCGCCCCCTTCTGGGTGCCTGGCGCCAGTGCTTCTGCCTTTTTGTGTCCCTTCCACCTGTCTCTCTTTTATTTATTTATTTTAATTGGAGGCTAATTACTTTACAGTATTGTGGTGGTTTTTGCCATACATTCACATGAATTAGCCGTGGGTGTACTTGTGTTCCCCATCCTGAACCCCCCTCCCAAATCCCTCCCCATCCTATCCCTTATTTGTCTCTCTGGAGAAAAGAAAGAAGCATCATTGAGGGCATCAAAGCAACAAGGTTTGCTTTCTCAAAGACAAAGAGAAGCCGTTCTTGGTCCTTAGCTTTAGTGGCAACGACTCTCTTCTCTGGCCTTGACCTGGAGCTGCCCTGTGGTTCTGCCACCCTCTGTGAGGACCTGGACAGGGCCACTCACCCTGAGAGCCCCGGTCCCTCCCTGCAGGTGTACCAGACACTGGAGGAGCTGCAGGTGATGGTGGCAGGGCCATGCCTGGAGCCGGAGGCTGCCAGCCACAGCCCCCTTCCCCGCAAGAGAACTCCTACGTGTCCACCAGTGGGAGCGCCCTGAGCCGTGCCAGCCCCTGGCAGCCCCTGGCGGTATCCCTCGGGGCCCAGGCTACAGACTGGCCGCACAAAGGTGCCAACCAGCCCGTGGAGAGTGACGAGAGCATGTCTGACCTCTCTGCTGCCCTGCATTCCTGGCATCTGAGCCCCAGCTGCCCTGCGGGCCCAGGGCCCCCAGCTGGGTGCCAGCACCCCTCAGGCAGGCTGCCTGTACCCAAGGGGGTGCCGCCCGAGAGTCGAGCTGGGGGAGTGGCCTGGGTCTCCAGCCTACAGCTGTGGAAGGTACCAGCAGGGGAAACAGAGGCCTCCTTTCCGGGCAAACCCCATCCTCCCCACCCAAGCCTTCTGGGAGGAGAGACCCAGGACCCGCCATGAAGCTCCATCTGTCCTTAGCAAGTTGCAGGCTGCCGTCTTGGGTTGGGCTGCTCGCCTGACCCCAGGAAGGTCCAAAGAAGGCCCGTCCCATCTCTTCTCACCGGGCCATGCCCCCCAGCTGGCTGAGGACAGGCCAGGAGTGAGGCAGGCCCAGTCCATGACTGGGCTCCAGGCCTTGCCCACAGACAGAGCGCTCAGGATCTCTGTCCTTTGGGAGGGCAGGGAGGGAACTAGGCTGGGGATGGGGAAGGCTCGCGAGGCCAGCAACGAGTGTCAGCAGGGAATTCCCAGAGGCTTAGGGGGTCCTCTCTCCACCCCAGGACCCCTCCTGGGCAGCTCCACATCCTCGCAGCCCCCGCAGATCGTGATCAATCCGGGCGCGACGGAAGATGCTGCAGAAGCTGGCGTTGTATGAGGACGGGGTCCTAGACAGCCTGCAGCTGCTCTCATCCAGCTCTCTCCCAGGTACCCTCCAAGAGCAGTGGCCTTTGAGAAATCATGTGCCTTAGGCACAGCCCGGTCCTGTCCTGTCCCACCTCCCTATCCTGCCAATACTCCCCTCCCCGTAGTCTGGGATTGCCCATGCCCATACTTCCAAAACATACAAAGCCCCTGCTGGGCAGGTTCCATTCAAAGAAATGCTGCTGAGGAATGGAAACCACTAAGTCCAGAGAGCGCCCTGGGAGCGACGGGGGTAGGGCAGCCCCACTGTCAGCTAACCAACTGGCATTTCCTACCTACTGTGCAGACTCGGGCCAGGACCTGCGGACAGGCAGGGGCCCAAAGAGAGAGACGAGTTTCGGAGCTGAATCGCCCGCCTGGGCCAATCCCCAAACCTGGAAGTCCAAGTTCTCATGGTCAGAAGTTCTCATGGCCCTCAACCCCTTGGCAGCCCACGGGCATTGGAGGGGGGACTCCATCCACCTGGAGGAGGGTGTTTGGTGGCCCTGGCACTTTTGGGGTGTGGGCACGGGCCAGACTTGGAGCCCCCCACCCTGAGTAGGGCAGGGACATCTCCATGAACTGCCCTTGGTCCAGCATCTGTAGAAGCAGAAGGCCGCTGGCCCTGGAGGGGCCAAGGAGGAGCTGGGAGTGGGCACTGCCAGTTGGGCAGGGCATCTGTAGCCCAGGGCTACAGGGCACAGAGCCATTGAGGCAAGGCCTCTCCCAGCCTTGTAACTGGGAAAAGACACAGGTCTGGCTGGCCTGTGGTTCAGTCTACAAGCTAGAAGTGGGGGTTCCAAGAGGCCCTGGGGAGTCCCATAGTGCCTCCCACCAGGCCAGTGTCTGCAGGCTGCCCTGGGGGACCAGGAGCTGGTCCACTACCGAGGCCACCCCTCGGTGCTGTGGACAGTTGCGGAGCCAGGCTAGGCTCTCCAGACCACAGGCTCTGCCCCTGGGCACAGCTTGTGGCAGAGGGGTCACGGCCCCCCCCCAACTCCAGGTTTGGCTTGGCACACACCTTGTGTCACCCAGACAGTGAGAAGCCCCAAGAAGGCAGGAAGTTGGGAGCCAGGCAGAGAGGAAGAAAAAAGACAAGGAGACTCCGAGTTTTCGGAGCAAGTCAGGGTTTGTGTCACTGAGTGTCTCTGAGAGCATCTCAGGGCTGTAGCAGAGGCTCCAGATGCTTCTGTGTCTGCAGTCATGAGTCACACTACAGGTCCCATGTAAGCGAGGCACTGGTGGAATCCAAGTTGTCCTGGAGTAATAAAAGCTTACCCTTCCATCTCTGGCTGTACTCGTAGACTTTGTGGCAAAGCCCTAAACTTGTCCGGGGGCCTTTCTTCTCAGGGTTCTTGACTGTCCAAACCCAGACACCAGTCTCCCACCCCACCCCGAAATCCTCTGCAGGTACTTGCTTCCTCTCCCAGTAAGCCGCCATGCTGGTGACAGGTCACACAACACTACTACCCAGCAGTACTTTCACAGGGTGTTACCTTTTTCCCTATGTTACACATTTTTATTGTAAATGGCATCTTTATTTCCTTTTCTAACAGCTTGTAATTCCTGTATGGAAGCACAATTGAGTTCTGTCCATTGGCTTTGCTTTCTGTCACCTTGCTTCAATTTACACATTAGCTCTAATAGTTTGGTAAATACCGTGGGATGGTTTATGCACACAACCATCTCATGTGCAAATAAAGACTGTTTCACCTCTTCCTTTCCATTCTGTATGCTGTTCTTTTTATTTATTTCTTTTTTGTTTGTTTGTTTGGCTATACCGTGCAGCTTGTGGGATCTTAGTTCCCTGACCAGGGATTAAACCCAGGCCCATGGCAGTGAAAGTGCATAATCCTAAACACTGACCCACCAGGGAATTCCCTTTGTTCTTTTTCTTACCTTGTTACACTAGCTAGGGCTTCTGGTCTGGTATTGAATAGAAGTGGTGAAAGGGGACATCCTTGCCTTGTTCTCAGAATTAGGTGCAGAGTGTTATAGTTCACCGTGAAGTATGATAATACCAATAGAATTGTCATAGGTGTATTTTGTCAATGTGGTAAACCCCATAAGTTGATTTTCTAATATTAAACCAATTTTATATTCCTTAGATAAAAACAGCACTTTGTCATGATGTTGCCCTTTTATATATTGCTAAATTCCATTTGCTAATATCGTTTTGAGAATTTTTGCATCTGTTCATGAGGGATACTGATCTGTAGTTATCTTATAATATCTTTACCTGGTTTTGCTGTCAGATAGGCTTTCATATGGAGAAGGTGATGGCACCCCATTCCAGTACTCTTGCCTGGAAAATCCCATGGACGGAGGAGCCTGATAGGCTGCAGTCCATGGGATCTCGAAGAATGGGACACAACTGAGCGACTTCACTTTCACTTTTCACTTTCATGCACTGGAGAAGGAAATGGCAACCCACTCCAGTGTTCTTGCCTAGAAAATCCCAGGGACAGGGGAGCCTGGTGGGCTGCAATGTATGAGGTCGCACAGAGTCAGACACAACTGAAGCGACTTAGCAGCAGCAGCAGGCTTTCATAAAGTAAGTTGGAAAGTGTTTCCTTCTCCTCCTAGGTTGTTAAAGGGCTCATATATGCTTAAGTGTTACTCCTGTAAATGTTTGATGGAATCACCAGTGAAGCCTATGCATCTGGAGTTTTCTTTTTTTCTTTTTTTTTCTGAGTTTTCTTTGAGGAGGGTTTTTCATTATAAATCCAATTTCTTTAATTAGATATCAGGCCCTTCAGATTTTGTTCATGTATCAGTTTTAGCAATTGGTGTCTTTCAAGGAATTTGCCCGTTTCCTCTAACTTGACATAAACTTAATAATGCCCCCTTACCCTTTGATGTCTGTAGGATATATAGCAATAGCCCCTCTTTCATCCCCAGTACTGGTAATTTGTTTGTTTCCTTTTTCTGAATTTATTTTATTTTTGGCTGTGCTGGGTCTTCACTGCTGCACACAGGCTTTCTCCAGTTGTGGCGAGTGGAAGCTACTATTTGTTGGGGTGCACAGAGGCTTCAGTAGTTACGGCTCATGGGCTTAGTTGCTCTGCGCCATGAGGGATCTTTCTGGATGGGAATTGAAGTCATGTCTCCTGCTTTGGCAGGAGGACTCCCAACCACTGGGCCACCAGGGAAGTCCCATGTCTTTCCTTTTTTTTTTTTTTTTTTTTTGATCAGCCTAAATAGAGCCTTATCGATTTTATTGATAATTTCAAAGAAGCAAGTTTGGTTTCACTGATTTTTCTCTATTGTCCATTTTCTCTCTTTTATTAAGTTCCACTATCATGTCCTTTCCTTTACTTGTTTTGGAGTAATAAATCTTATTTGGGGTTTAATTTGCTCATCTTTTTTCCAGCTTCTTAAAGTATAATCTTAAATCAGTGATTTTAAAAGTTTCTTTTTCTAATATAAGCATTTAAGGCTATAAATTCCCTTTGAGAATACTGTTAGCTGCATCCTACTGATTTAGATATGTTGTTTTCATTGTCATTCAATTCATAATGTTTTCTATTTTTCCTTGTGATTATTTTCTTTAACTAATGTCTTACTTAGAGGTGTATTTAGTTTCCAAATATTTGAGGATTTTACAGATACCTGTATGTTATGTGTTTTTTTAATTCTGTTGTGGTCAGAGAATTACTCTGTATAGTTGCATTCCTTTGAAAATAATTGAGACTTGCTTCATGATTTAACATATGGTTTAGGCTGATGAATGTTTCATGTGTATTTGCAAAGAGTGTATATTTGGCAGTTGGGTGGAGTATTCTGTAAGTGTCAGGTCAAGATGGTTGATAATGTTCGAGTCTCTGGATTGTAGTCTCCAGCTATAACTCCTTCTTTACCTTTCAATTCTTTTAGATTTTGCTTCATGTATTTTGACATTCTCATTTGGCACATTCATGTTTAGGATTATGTTCTTTATAACTTGGCTCTTTCAATATCATGAAATGCACCTCTTTATCTCTGCTAACGTTCTTTCTTTTGATGTCTGCTTTGTCTGGTGTGGATATAAGTGGCTACTCTCAACTTCCTTGTGCTTAATTTGTTCCCTAGTATAGCCTTTTTTTTTCAGTTCTGTGTCTTTGAATTTAAAGTGCACTTATAGATGCATATGGTTCAGTGCTACTTTTTGTTTTGGTTTATCTTTTTTAACTAGTTTTGTAATCTCTACCTTTTTAATTGATCTGTTTAGTCCATTTACATGTGATGGTGAGGTTTCAGTCTATCAACTGCTTTTTATTTTCTGTCTATTTGTCACATCTGTCCTTTGTTCCTCTTTTCCTCTGTCCCTAATATCTTTTGATTAATCACATGTTTCTTATATTCTATTATTTCTCTCCTGTTGGCTTGTTAGCTCTAATAACTGAGACCACTGGTTCTACTCAGGAGCTGCATCATATCCTGGAAAGTACCTCTAGGCAGAAATGCCAGGCTGCTCATAGCGGTCACAACATTTGTTTTCCTTCTGATCACAGTCTGATACTGCCGTTGTCCAATATCTAAAAATAGTTGTTTCAAATATTTTGTCTAGTTTTCTAGTTGTTCACGATGAGAGGGCTATTCTGGCCAGAATCACAACATTCCCCTCTTTTCTGAGGAATTCTTCAGTCCTAAGATGACCGCATCTTTCTCCTGCAGGATCCATTTGTTCCTCACTCCTGGATCTACTTTCATCAAATATGTTCTAGTAGCTTCCAATCTTTCTTTTTTTCCAGTCTCATGTGATTTGATTTTAATTTTTCTTGAAATGCAGTAGGTTAACAATGTTGTTTCAGATGTACAACAGTGTTTCACTTATATACTATAAATATCCTTTTCACTTATGCACTATAGATATATCTGTTCTTTTTAGATTCTTTTCTGTTATAGGTCAGTCACCACAAGGTATCGAGTAGAATTCCCCATGCTATACAGTAGGTTGGTTAGTAGCTTGAACCATTCCTTTGACCCAGCACCTCTCTCCAAATCATAACCCCAATTTTCTATTCCTCTTTATGGACAAAGTTCTCAAAATAATTGTCTCTTTTCTTACTTTTTTCCCATTTCCTTTTCATACCCTTCTAATCTGGCTTCGACCTGACCACTCCACCAAAGTGATGTCCAAGACACCACTGACCATGTTACTGAATCTCGTGACCCCCTTCTGACCTCATCCTCCAGGCCTCTGGGTGCCACCTCTGCAATGTTGCCTGCTGTATCCTTTATGCCACCCCTTCACTACCTCCACTCACTCCTTTTCATCCAGATGCCTACCAGACATGTCCTCTTTGATGTCTCGCAGGTGCCATAAACCTAAATGACAAAATAGAACATTGGATTCCCAGTTCACTGATGTTGCTTGGCTATGGACAGCCAGGTGACAGCTACCACTGAGATACAAGTCAGCACTAGTTATCTATTGTCCCAAATAACCACCTCAAAACGGGCTGAAGGGACCACTCAGGCTTCTGCACATGTCTGGTGGTTGACACTGGAGATTTGCTGAGTACCCTGCTGAGGCCAGGACACCTATCTGTGCATACTACTTCGTGGCCACGTGGTTTCTTTCCAGCATGGGGGCTTGCTTCTAACAGTGAGCCCCTCAAGATGGCCTGCTGGAGGCCATATCACTAGTTTCAGTCTGGTTTCCACTCCATCCTCGAGGGGGAAGCGATTACAGTCCAGCTTTTGGTGTGAGGAGTGTCAGAGGATTCATGGACATGTTGAAAACCAGCACAGGGGCATTTCCTTACACAGAGGACCACTTTGTGGGCTTCAAACACAGAAGGGTCTGCTGTGTCCTTGAACTTCCCAGAAATGGAACTGCGTAGACGGGCCCTGTTGTGGCTAGCTTCTTTCACTCAGCATGTTGTTCAGAGATGCAGCTGAGTGGTAGTAGCAGACAGGCCTTCATGCCCACATGCTCTTCCCATTGAACACGCAGACGACGTTTCATCTCTTCTCCCCTTCATGGATGTCTGGGTTGTTTTCAGTTGGGGGCTGGTATAAATAAAGGTGCCGTGAACATTTCTGTGCGTGTCTTGGTGATGGATGCCTGCATTTCTCTTGGATGTTCTATGCACTAGGGTTTCAGCCTAGAGGCAGAACCACTATTGGTTATAGATAGGGTTTGGCCTGCCGGAGTGTGTGAGGCTGCAGCTTCTGCCTCTCTTGGACCTCAGGTCAGCAGGCCTGGCTTCTGGAAAGGAGAGACAGCCATTCGTGGGAAAGCAAACCCCAGTGAAGCCTGCACTGGTCTCACCATATCCCCATGGTGCAAACGGCCTATAGACAAGCCAGTGCACAAGGTCACATGCGCAGCAACCTGCACCCATGCTTCCCACAGTTCTCGACTCCAAACCACAAAGGCACTCTGCCCTCCACCAGCCTTTCTACCCCCTCCTCATCTGCCAGATCGCACCCAAATTTCTCGTTAGGCCAACCTTGACCTGGGATCACATATGGAGGGGAATTCTGGGAAACTCAGAAATTTCAGTTCAGCTTGGGTGACACAGTACCAGAGCAACCCAGGCACATATACACATGGGATGCATGTGGTCAGCTGTACCGGGTCCTGCCAGATGTTTTCCAGTGTGGCTACACCAGTTTAACCCCTCTCCCCAAGCAGTTCGTGAGCATTCCAGTTGCTCCACATCCTCACGGATACTTGGTATTCTTGTGTGTTTTCATTGTAGTCATTCCAACAGGGCTCTGAATGGCTATCTCATTGTGGTTTTGGTTTGCATTTCCCTGATGACTCATGGTCAGCGTCCATTCATCTGTTTGTTGGCCATCTGCAGGTCGGCTCCTGGGAAAGGCACACCGCCTGATGAGGCCCTTGTTGATATGCAGGGCTTCTGTGTCCATTCAGAGGATTTGTCTCGGATGACAAGTGTCCCATAGCATCTTCTGCCACTCTGGGCTTTATCTTTTCATGCTCTGAATGACATTTTTTGATGAACAGTTCTTAATTTTAATGAAGCCCAACATAGTGATCATTTCCATTTGGGTTAAGAGATCTTTTCTGTTGGTCTGTGCTCTGCTTAAGAGATCTTGGCTTCCTCCAGGGTCATAAAGATTCTCCTTTGACTTCTAGACACTCCATTGCTTTACATTTCATATTTAGGTCCATGCGATACCTCAAGTTGATTTTTGTTTCTGGTGGAAAGTTGACATTAAGCTGTCCTTTTGTCCCCACATGGACATCCTATCTCTCCCACATATGTTCAGTCGCTCAGTCACGTCTGACTCTTTGTGACCCCTTGGACTGTCACCCACCAGGCTCCTCTGTCCATGGGATTTCCTTCTCCAAGGGATCTTCCTGACCCAGGAATCAGACCCACGTCTCCTGCATCACCTGCTTGACAGGCAGATTCTTTACTGTGAGCTATTGGGGAAGCCTCCACCAGTAAGTAAAAAGACCATCCTTCCCCAGTAGATCACAGTGGGGACTTTGTCGTCAACCTGCTGGCCAGCTCTGTTCTCTGTTCCATTACACCAGGCTTTCTGCCTTCTTTCTATCAGCACTGTATCAGCTTCATTACTGCTGCCTTAGAGCAAGTGTCTATTTCTGTGAGCATTGAGCCTTCAGGTTTGTTCTAGATCATCTGGTTTTTCTTCCAGATTGATCTTCCAGTTTTTCTAGGCTCTTTGCATTTCCACATCAATCGTAGAGCAGTTGGAGCTCTCCTCCACTGCTGCTGGGAATATCAAATGGGTCAGCCACTTTGGAAAATGATTTGGCAGTGTCTTAAAATGTCATCATCCACTCATACTACAATACACTCTTCCCTGGCTAGCATCTGAGAGGAGCAAATTCATCCATCCACACCAAGACTTGTATGTGAGTGTTCACAGCTGCTCTAATCACAACAGCCAGACAGTGGAAACAATCCAAATAGCCATCAGGTGACTGCGTAAACTGTATGCTCATACAACAGAGGAAAACTTAGCAATAAAAAGGAGTGAACTATTGGACTCAGAGTAACTACTGAGTGAAAGGAGCCAGACCAAAATAAAGCACACAATTCTAGGAAATAAAACTTCTCTCTCCTGACAAAAAGATGGTGGGTGGCTGGTCTAGGGATGGGTGGGGATAGAGGTGCGAGAGACGGGAGTCACCAAGAGGGAGGGGAAACTTTTGGAGGTGACAATGTCATAGATAGAACTTTCAGAGGTCTAGGTTTTCGATTATGTGCAATTGATTTTATGTCAATTCTATCTCAAGATAGCTGTTTTTTTGTTTTTTTCAAAATGCAATGTGACTCTTTTAAGCAACATATTGTTGGGGGTTTTTTCTATTTAATCCAGCCTGGCAATCATTGTTTATCCACTGACATTTTAATGTAATTGCCCATATGGTTGTGTGTGTGTTTATTGTGGTTAATATACATGACATAATATTTATCATGTGAACCATTTGTATCTGATTCAGTGGCCCTGGATACATTCACAGTGTTGTGTAACCATCACCACCATTGAAACCCCCCAATTTTCTCATTATTACCAACATAAACCCTGTGCCCACTAACCAGTGACACCCCATTCTCCCTCCTGAGATGCCCATATTGTCCCATCTGCTCTGTGTTCCTTCCTTTTTCCTTTCTCACGTTCTTTCAATGTCACTAGTGTCATCCCTCTTGGGTTACCCTGCAGATCAGGTCTGCAGCCCTGCACGTACCCCCTCCCCCAGCACTCCTGGCTTCATAATGTCTTCATGGTTTCACTTACGCTGCATTGACTGCATAGATTCCCTTTCTAATGCTCTGCATGCCTTCCTGCTGCTCTGGTCTTCCACCCTGGATCCCTCTATCCCTCCCTTGCTTTATTTCTCAAATGACTTCATCTCTTGGCTGAAAATAGGGTCAAGAAAATAATGAGAGGATAACATCACCACCAGAGCCATTAATGAGTATGGACCATCCTTTGCTGTTCTCTGCTCTTGACTCCTGCAAACATTACCAAATCCCCTCTATGGGCCCCATGACCTAGACGTCAGTGTTTTTGAATAACACTTTAAATAGCAAATATTCTCTGGATGGACCTCTGCACGCAGGGGAAATGTGGGGCTCCTTGACGCATTTGAGGGCTGGGGTAACTATGCTGGGGTCTGTGACACCCTTTCTTGGCTATAACTCACATACCATAGCGTTCACTTGTTCCAAGCTGCAAAAGGAAATGGCATGCCCATCAGCAGTCACTGCCTGTGTTTCCCTGTCCCCCTTCCAGCCCAAGGTTACGCTTAGTCACTCAGTAATGTCTGACTGCGGTCCCATGGACTGTAGCCCACCAGGTCCCTATGTCCATGGGATTTTCCCAGCATGAATACTGGAGTGGGTTGTCATGTCCTCCTCCAGGGGATCTTCCCAACCCAGGGATCAAACCAGAGTCTCCTGCATTGCCAGGCAGATTCTTTACCACTAGCGCCTTCTGGGAAGCCCCAACCCAAGGCAATTATTAACTTATTTGCTCTCTCTATGGTTTTAGCTATTCTGGACATTACACATAAATGTGATCTGTTGTGTCTGACTTCTTTCCCTGAGTAGCATGACTTTCAGGTTCAGCCATATTGCAGCCTGTGTCAGGCCTCCATTCCTGTTGATGGCTGGATAATATGCCATTGTACAGAGAGAACACACTTTGTTAATCCATTCTTCCATAGATGGAAATGTGGGTTGTTTCCACTTTGGGGTGCCTGTGAATAGTGCCACTATGAACATTTGTGTATGTTTTCCTGTGGTTGTATTTCATTTCTCTGGGAGTGGAATTGCTAGGTGGTATGGTAACTTACATAGAACATTTTGAGGTTCTATTTCCACGAGGGCTGCACCATTTTACAGCCCTGTCAGCAACGTGTGAGGGCCCCAAGTTACTGTCTGTCCTTTTGACAAGCACCATTCTAGTAGGTGTGAAGGGCCAGCTTATTGTAGTTTGCAGGTTTCTACTTCCTTAATGGTTAATGGTGTCAAACACCTTTTCATGTCAGGGGCATTTCCCTTCAGCCTGAAGAACTACCTGCAATATTTCTTACAGGATAGGTAGGCTGGCTGGCATTGAGTTTTCCCAACTTTTGCCTGAAATGTATTTATTTCACTTTCATCTTTAAAGGTTATTTTTCTGGGTATAGAACTCCAGGTTGGCAACTTTTCCCTTTTGGCACTGTTTCAGGTATCATCCTATCACCTTTCATTATTTCTGTTGAAAAGCCTACTGCTGCTGCTAAGCTGCTTCAGTCGTGTCCAACTCTGTGCAACCCCATAGACGGCAGCCCACCAGGCTCCCCCATCCCTGGGATTCTTCAGGCAAGAATACTGGAGTGGATTTCCACTTCCTTCTCCACAAAAGCCCACTACCAGTCTTATTATAATGCTTCTGCAGGGAATGTTTCATTTCATTCTAGCTGCTTTGAATAGTTCTTCTCTGTCTTGTGTTTTCAACAGTTTGACTGTATGAGGCACCTGGCGCCTAGCTGTGATTTTCTTTGTACCTATGTTGGTCAATGTTTATAACATCCTTGAACCTAGGATCTTATGTCTTTTTGTCACTTCTGGAAAGTTCCTGGCCACTATCTCTTCAAATATTGCTTCTGTCCTCTTTCCTCTGTAGCTGCTCAAGTAGGCCTTGTTCTCTGGTGACTACAAATTGTTCTTGAAAAATATACATTTTGACCAACTTCTCAAGGTGTTTCCAGGGAGAGTGAGTTCTGATATACTCTTATCAATTGTGACCAGAATGAAAAGTCACAAGTTATTCTTGACACCTCCCATTCCCTCACTCATACTCCCAACAGAGCTAGCCAACACATCTTATCTTCTTCCACACTGTATATCTCTCCCGTCTGCCTCCTCTCCTGCCACTTGAGTCTCTTTATAAAACTCAGACATTAAACTATAAGGTTGGTCAAGACAGATCTGTGCCCCAGCAAGCCAGAACCAAATCCAAGCAAAGCTATGTCCCTTTGCTTTTATCTCTGTTGAAGGGATGAACCACACTAAGCTCTCCAGCTAATGCTGCGTGGTATTTTTGGCTTGCTTGTGCTCTAGGAGCCAACAGTTGCAAAAGGAAGCTTGCTTTACACCATCAGCAGGAGGCTCTGGGATGCTGGGCCACAAGTAGAAGCTGCAGATTCAGTAGTGCCAAAGGAACGGCTGACAGAGGGCAGGGGACAGGGACAGAAGAGACATCACTCTGCTAGTGACAATTTAGAAGAGAAGGTCGACACATCCTAAAACCTTCCCTTTTTTATCCTCTTGCCAGATTGCAGATGTGACATCAGAAATTCTCCCTCACTATTGTTTTTCTAGAAGAGAATGGAAGTCAGCAGGCACAAACAGTGAATGGAGACCTCCCTCCTGGGCTAGGTTTTCTGCTGAGTCACTGCCTTAATGGCTCCCTGAGATAACTGGCTCCCCCTCTCTTAGCCTGTTTCTAAGGCAACCAGTGAGCAGGCTGGGAGCAAAGCCAACTTGGGATCAGTAGTCCCATTCCTGGCCACCATGTGGTCAGATTTTTCCTAGCCAGAACATTTTTAGAGTCCTTTTTTTTTTTTCCCAAAAAAACAAACCTTGCCTTTTAAAAATACCTGCTTCTCATGGAGAACCCCAAACAGCCTAGGAGTATAGTATATGAAGACAAAGCCCTTCTGAATTTCCCTTCCTGCATCATCTCCTCCCCAAGAGCAGAGAGCAACCACACTAGCCTCCATGGTCCACCTGCTGCTGCTCAAAACAGTGCTCCCCCAGCCCACCCCGTGTCCAGCTGGGTGCCCAAAAGCTGCTTGCAGGTGGACCCCCACTTTTGTTCCTCTGTGGAACTGCAGAGCAGACACTGTCTGGATACGATGTCAAGTGAGGTACGTGGTCCTCTGTTGGGGAGTCACTTAGGTTGTTTCCAGTTCTTCTCTTTGTGCTTTTGCTGCTACAAACAATCCTGCTTCCTTGCACGTGTATTTTTACACACTGAGGCAATGGTATTTTTAGGCGAGACCCTCAGGAGCTGGATCACTAGCTCATTTTCGTAGACGAGCCTATGTGGCCTCCAAGACACTAGGTATTGGCCAAAGTTTCACCTTTGCCAATTCACTGGTGAGAAAGCATAGCTTGCTTTTATGTGCATTTCTTTCAGTTTGAGTGGTGTTGGATGTTCTTCATGGGCCCTTTTGAGTTTCTTTCCATGTGAGCGACCTAGGTACAGCTTTTTCTTATTGGGAACAGAGAGTTCTTTCCATATCTAGGATGATCTGTGTCCCAAGTAGTCTATCCTCATTTGGGACACGTTTTTTAACTTTGTTCCTGGTACTTGCCATGCAAAACTGTACAAATCTTCACCTGTCAGAACGGCTAGCATCTAAAAGACTACAAATAAATAACAAATGTTGGCAAAGACATGGAGAAAATGGAACCCTCCTACGCCATTGGTGAAATGGATAAGTTGGTGCAGCCACTATGGAGAACAGTATCGAGGTTCCTTTAAAAAGTAAAAATAGAACTACCACAGGACTCAGCAATTCCATTCCTGGGTATATGTCAAAATAGTCTCAAAAAGCAGAAAAACCAAATCCAGCAAGAACCACACATGATATGGAATGATATGCAAAGTTTGTATTCAGCAAACTGTTCTTCCCTTTCACAGAGGCATTCTCACAGTGTGGTGAGCCCAGGGAGTGTAAGAAGGAATGAGACTTGGGGGACCCTGCCTGGCTGAGGCCTGCTGGGGGCTGGGGCCACATCTCCCCAGCCGGGTGCCACCATCTGGCTTTGAACACAATTCTGCCTCTTTGCCTAATTAACTTGGAAACCTAACACAACCTAAGTTGGGGATACATGTGTGTGTGTGTGTGGTCCCTTGCTACCTGTGTGCAGTCACTCGGGCGACCATGGGAGCCCCTCTCCCACCTTTTCCCAATTGCAGCTGTTGGCAGCAGACTCCTCAAAGACCATAGGCAAAACCTTTTGATCTGGCAAAGCTGAGTTTACTGGACTCAGTGCAAAGGCGATGAGGAAGGACACCACCTTGACCGAGGAACCTAGAAAAAGACTCAGAGACAGGAAAGTGCACAGTGATATCCAGGTGGGAATCTGGGGGCAAGCCAAAGGTATGACATGGTCACTGTGGATTGATTGGTGGACACAGCCTAGGGTTGGGTCTTCACCTAGGGTTGGGTTACAGTCTTACCTTCCTGGACCAAGTTTGTCCTGGAGCCAGAAGCTCATGTACTCTGCTCTGTTCCCAGTTTGACAATGCAGTGGGAAAGGATGCCCAGTCCCAGAATTGTTTGTCTTGGGGACAGGATGGTCTCTTTGTTCCCAGTGTGATGTAACACAGGACTAGGAAAGGATGCTGGTGTCAGATTTCACAAGACCTTTAGGCCCCTGTTGGTGCCCACTCACTCCCCTGTGAGGGCACCAAGATGATTCTTGGTCAAGCCAGGCCAAAATTACTTTGGCCTGCACTAAGAGAGACCACGACCTTGTCAGAGCCTTAGAGACTTCTTAGAAGGGCCAGATCAGGAGTGACATGTTTTTAATTAGATTTTTTTGAGTCTGCTGTAAGGCTGGACTTTTAATGATGGGATCTGATGGGGATGGAGCCAACCTGACTCAGGATTGGGGGACTCTGCTGAGCCAGGGCTTTGAAGGTAACTGCAAGAACAAAGGGCCCTCTGCAAAGCTGGGGCTGTTATGCTCAGTTGGAGGCCGTCACCCTGATGAGGGCTGGTTAAAGAAGGTCATGTTTGGATAAATGTATTTTGAGGAAGCTCCTGAAATCAGCAATAAAGTTATTTACAACTTCTACATCCTAGACAAGAATTTCCTGGCATAGCACAGGCACCGGGAGCTAAGAGGCTGGGTGACTGTAGTTGTGGTTCTCGCCTGAGCAGGTCAAAAGCTGCTTCAGTGTGGGGAAGCCACTTCCCCTGGGACTTTAAGTTACGAGATGGTGGGTGTCAGGTGGGCTTTCTTGCTGACTTCTACCCAAAAGTATGTCTTACTGAGGGACCCCCAGCAGCAAGAGCTGTGGGGTCAGCAGGGCTGAGAGATGAGAAAGAAGGCAAATGCAAGGTGGATGGATTCCTGGGATGGATATGGAGGACAGAGGAGCCTGGCATGCTGCAGTCCATGGGGTCAAAAAGAGCCAGACACAACTTGAACAACAAAACAACCCAGATTAATCCTCAAAATTATTCCCCAGAGTGAAGGATCCAGACAGTAATTCATCTAGCCTTTTGGCCTGAGATATATATATCATGAGGAGGGCATGGCAACCCACCCCAGTGTTCTTGCCTGGAGAATTCCGTGGACTGAGGAGCCTGGCTGGCTGTACAGTCCATAGAGTCGCACGGAGTCAGACACGATAGAAGTGACTTGGCACGCACACATATATATCATATATCAGGTTTTGAAGCTAGCGTCTATCACAGATTTCTCTTTCCAGCAATGGCTGGAGTGATATCCCCCACACCATTTGCTTTTCCAGAACATTTCCACTCCCTCATCAGAAGGTAGAGTCCCCTTGGCCCTGGGCGGGCCTTTATGCCTGCCTTGAATAGATGGAGTCTGGCAGAAGAAATTAGTAACATCCAAGGCGAAGTCCATCTCCTGGAGAGGCTCACCCTCACAGGCCCCACACTGTTAGGGGAGGTGACCCAGAGGGGCACGTGTGCAGAGGGACCATCCAGCACCCACTTGCCCATGTGGCATCTTGGCAAAGATGCCCAGCCCTCAGTGGGCTGGCCCCAGCTGACACCACATAGAACAGAGATGAGCCCTGCCCATGATTTGGACCCACCAGCCAAATGGACCTTTGGTGTTGATTTAAGCCACTGTTCTGGGGTGGATAGTGAACTGGAACGCCATTTATTCCAATTCTTGTGTTATTAAGCGAACTGATTTTCTTTTAACCACTTTGAACTGTCCAGGTCAGTGGTATTTAAGTTCAGATCATTCACATTCGTGTGCAGCCATCACCACCATCCATCCCCAGAGCTCTCTCCATCTCTGTGCCCAGGCCCTGGCACCCAGTCTCCTACCTTCTGTGTCTGTGAGCTGGGCTGCTCTGGGGACCCCATACCATAGATAATACACTCTTTGTCCAGTTGTATCTTGGGTTATTTCACTCAGCATGTTTTCAAAGTTTGTCCATGTTGAAATATGTATCAGAATTTCTTTCTTTTTTAAGGCTGAAGGACACTCCACTGTGTGTCTCTACCACACTTTGTCTACTCATCTGTGAACACTGATGTATAAGTACCTGTCCCAATCTCCACTTTTAATTCTTTTGGGTAGAATTCAAATACCCTTTTGAGATCTTCTGATGTCATGTTTTCCTCCTTGGATGTACTAATATTGCTAATTATAGTAACATCATTTGTAGTTGAATCACCTCTGCACTCTTGGAATGAACTCCACTTGGTTATGGCATTGTGTAGTCAGGTAGTCGCTGAGTCGTGTCCAGCTCTTTGCGACCCCATGGACCGTATCCCGCCAGGCTCCTCTGTCTATGGGATTCTCCAGGCAAGAATACTGGAGTGGGTTGCCATTTCCTTCTCCAGGGGATCTTCCCGACCCAGGGATCAAACCCACGTGTCCTGCATTGGCAGGCAGATTCCTTACTGCTGAGCCACCAGGGAAGCCCCGGATTATGGTATATTCATTTCTTAATCTGCTTTTGGATTGTCTTAGCTAATTTTAAATTTCTGAACTGTGCACCAATATTTCAGTGCAAAGAATCTGCAGTTTTCTTTGTGGTGTGTTTGGTTTTTTTTTTGGGGGTGGCAGGGGAGGGTAGGGATTCTTTGTCAAGTCTGGAAACCAGGTCAGACTGTCAGTCAGACCAGAAGTATCCACGGAGCATCCCGCTCCGCATGGACTCTTGGAACTGAGCCCGGGAGGGAGAACCAAGGGGAGTCAGCCTGTGTGCTACTCTCAAGAAGGTTCTTTCGGTTTCATTAGACGCACTTGGAAGCTTGTCTTTACTTTCTGAAATACAGTGGCACGACCCGTTTCTGAAAAGCCAGAAAGGACACATTTGACAACTCTCCTCTTTTGCTCTCTTTCTTCTGGGGACAGTGTCGGAGGTGTCCTCAGCCAAGTTGGCAGAGAGGATGGGCGAGGCCACCATTCAGAAGCGGAAGACACCCCCCCCCCCCCGCGCCGCCTGGCGGGGGGGTCCGGCGGTTGGGGTCAGCAGGCAGGCGCTCCTCCCCTGAGGGCCCCTCCCCGCCTCCGCCCTCCCCCCTCCCTCTTCCTTGCACAGCCCCGCCCCCGCCTCCTGCTGAGCCTCGTTGGTCGCAGGGAAACACCCAAGAAGACTGCAAGGACATGGCTGTGCACACACACACCAAGATGACTAACACTAAAAAGATTGGTCATACCAAATGTCGGCAAGGGATTGGAGCCAACCGCGGTGCAACCTTGGCCAGCCACTTTTCTTACGAACTTGAACTTCACCTACCCAGTCCCCCTCAGCCAGCCATTCCCCTTCTAAGTGCAGTGCAAGTCGCTCAGTCGTCTTTGAGACCCTAGTCCATGGAATTCTCCAGGCCAGAATACTGGAGTGGGTAGCCGTTCCCTTTCCAGGGAGTCTTCCCAGCCCAGGGATCAAACCCAGGTCTCCCACATTGCAGGCGGATTCTTTACCAGCTGAGCCACAGGGGAAGCCCAAGAATACTGGAATGGGTAGCCTATCCCCTCTCCAGTTGATCTTCCTGACCCAGGAATCAAACCGGAGTCTCCTGCATTGCAGGATGATTCTTTACAAACTGAGCTACCAGGGAAGCCCATTCCCTGGCTTCTAGGTGTGTAGCAAAAAGCAAGGAATGCACAAGTCCATACAAAGACTTGTACCTGCAAGTATGGAGTCTCTCAGGGGGAATTGTTAGGGGAAGCACACTGATTGAAAACACCCACCCTGGCCAGGCACCATAGTAACCATTCGCAGGAGTTGTTTTATGACAGGAGATCCTGATAAGGAACAGGGAACTAATAAGCCATCACCAACTGGAAGAGTTTGGGAAAGGTCGAAAGGAGACATCATGTGTCCATCCACTTCCCAGAATCCCTCTCTCGCTAGCATCCATCTTGGCTGAGCAGTGCGTGAGCCACCAGGAAAGACTCTGAATTAGAATATTTGGTCAAAGACCCCCTCAGAAACTAATCCCATCACTGTAAAACCCGAGACTGCGAGCCATGTGGCAGAGCAGTTCTCCTGGGTTCCCTTACTCTACTGCTCTCCACCCGGGTGCCCTTTCCCAATAAAATCTCTTGCTTTGTCAGCACATGTGTCTCCTCGGACAATTCATTTCTGAGTGTTAGATAAGAGCCCAGTTTCCAGCCCTGGAAGGGGTCTGCCTTCCTGCAACACCTTCAAGGAAAGCCCATGGAAACCTCCCTCTAAGGTGCTAGATGTGTCTATTTCTCCATGGAGTTCTGTCCATTTGTGCTTTATATATTTTGAAACTATTTTAACATATTCGTAAAATGTTGTAGGTTTGTCTGATATTAATATAACTACACCAGCTCCCTCTTGGTTCTTAGGTGCCAAGTAGATCTTGTTTTTCTCCTTCCCTCACATGTGATCTTTCCACAGACATATGTTTTAGGTGAGTGTCTAGTAAACAGCATATGCCTAGAAGTTGTGGTTTGGATCCAGTGTGACAATGTCTGTAATCTCTGACAGTCCCGCTATCTGAAGTCCTCTCAGAGTTGACATCTGTTGTTTGTTGTGTCGGCCACCACAGAAGCAACCCCGCCCCCTCAGCCCTGTGGGGCTGGCTCAGCTCATTGTGGATGTCACACTCAGCTCCCCCACCTGTTTGGGTTGTACACTATGAAGAACAATCTGGAAAGAAAGCCCATCTGAATGGCAAGGACAGAGTTGCAAATGATAAACATTTCAGATGGCTGCCTGGCAAGGTCAGGGTGCTCTCCAGAAAAGCTGAGGTGCCCTGTGACACAGTAGAGTGCTGATTAGAGGGCTTTGAAATTAAGCATGTATGTTCAAGCCACAATAGACCCTGTATCACACCCACTAGGAGGCTTACAGTCAAAAATCATTTAAAAAAAAATCAGTAACAAGTGGTGGTGAGGATGTTGAGAAATCAAAAACTTTGTGCACTGTGGTAGGAATGGTGTGTCCAGGCCTCCAGCAATTCAACAGAAAATCAGCCCCTGTCCCAGCACAGCCCTGTGAATGTACTAAAAACACTGAAACATACACATTAACAGTGTGAATTGGGGCATTCTTTGGTGGTCCAGGGGTTAAGACTCCATACTTCCAATGCAGCAGGGGGGTCTCCAGTTCGATCCCTGGTCACAGAACTAGGATCCCACAAGTCACATGTCCAAAAAAGTTATCAAAAGTAACACAAAAGAACATGAATTATATGGTATGTCATTCAGATCTGAATTTTTCAATGTATTTTTCAAACGAAATTTGGCTCCCAAGCCATGGTAGCAAGGGCTCCAGTTACAAAGACCAACGTAGCAGCAGAGAGCAGGGCAATCCTCACCTTGGCCACTTCCTACCCCTCGGACCTAAAGGTCATTCACCTCCTCTAAACTTACTGTTCTTGACAGTTAAGGCCTCCATCCTCCCTGGAATGATATGTGTTTCCTCATGTATAATGCCGCCGAAAGACGCAGTCCTGGTCAGGAAGGGTGGCCAGGACATCAGCCGGTTCTGTGCAGACACTTTCCTGACCTGCTGGGTTTGTTGGTTTTCTTAAGATTTATTTATTATTTTTGGCTGCCCTGGGTCTTTGTTGCTGCATAGGCTTTCTCTGATTGTGGTGTTGTGGCTTCTCTTGTTGTGGGGCATAAGCTCTAGACTGCGTGGGCTCCAGAAGTTTTGGCTCACAGGCTTAGTTGCTCTGTGGCATGTGGGATCTTCCCTGACCAGGAATGAAGCCCATGTTCCCTGCATTGCCAGGCAGATTCTGAACGACTGGACTTGCTGGGAAGCCTGTGACCAGCTTTTATGTGACCTTGTCCAGTGCTCATATGATAGGTGAAATTGAGGCACAGAAGGCTGACAAAATGTATGCAAGGTGTCCCAGCTCCTGAACTGCAGACATCAATGTGGATTTTGAAACTGTAATTAAGTACTGATAACATCAAATTTTGGAGAGGAAATGGCAACCCACTCCAGTACTCTTGCCTGGAGAATCCCATGGAGGGAGGAGCCTGGTAGGCTACAATCCATGGGGTCGAAAAGAGTCGGACACAACTGAGCAAATTCACTCTCACTAACATCAAATTTGGGCTTCCCTGGTGGCTTCCCTGGTGGCTTCCCTGGTACCTTCCTTGGTAAGGAATCCATCTGCCAATACAGGAGACCCAGGTTTGATCCCTGGGTTTGGAAGATCCCCTGGAGAAAGGCAATGGCAACGCACTCTGGTATTCTGGCCTGGGAAATCCTATGGACAGAGGAGTCTGGTGAGCTACAGTCCATGGGGTCGCAAAGACTCGGAAATGACTTAGCAACTAAACAACAAACATCAAATGTAGCATCTTGACCATTTTTAAGTGTCCAGGTTGGCAGCACTAAGTATGTTCATGTGGGTGTGTGTCCATCCCCAGAACTGCCCATCTTCCCCAATGGAAACTCTGTCCTCATTAGACTCTAACTCCCCTCCCCAGCCTCTGCCCCCTCCCCCTTCCTCCCTCTCTCTGTCTAGGGTCTGATGACTCTAGGTGCCTCATACAAGTGGAGTCATACTGTGTCTGTCCTTGTGTCTGGCTTCTCTCACTGACCAATACACCTTGTTGTTCCAGTGGTGTTGTAGCCGCTGTCTTTTGAAGGCTGAATCACACTCCTTTATGGGGCTGGACCATATTCTGTTCATCCAGGCATGCATCGGTGGGCACTTGGGTTGTTTTAAATGTTTCAGTTATTGCGAATAAGGCTACTGTGAACACAGGGGGACAAGTATTGCTTCAAGGCCCTGCTTTCCCTTCTAGTGGGGAGATCCCCTTCAAGTAAGATTCCGGGATCCTATGGTAGTTGTATGTTTGATTTTTCCAGGCAACTTCAATTTTAAGCCAGGAAAGGCAAGCAAGAAAGCAGTGCAGTTCTGGTTGGCTGCCATCCGCGTAGCAGACAGCAACCCTTCTCCCAGCACCATGTGCTGGTGATGCTTGGCGCACAGAGACTCTGGCAGGCAGTCATTTCAGCAACCACTGTGGCTGGAGCGCAGGCGTGCTGCATGTGGGCAGATCTTCTAGCGATGTGCTCACATGTAAGCAGGGAGTCCCAGAGAGCAGCACCAAAGGAGGAATTCCCCGGCTGGGTACCCAGGAGCCCTGGGGGCAAACGTCCACAGATTGGGTCCTGCAGCTGGTGGGAGATGGCTCTGGACCACGTGGTGCATCTAGAGAAGTTTAGAGCATGTGACAGTGGGCAGTGGGCACGGCTGCTCGTCTCCCTCCATCCCCAGGAAAGGTCTCAGAATGTGCCAAGGAATGGGTTATACCGAACTCCCGAGGGCGGCTGCCTCTGGGGTGGGAGGGGGGGGAGGGTCAGGCCCCCCGATGTGATCTGTGAGGCTGCACGGAATGGCCGAGATAGTGGCAGCGCAAATCCCATGGAATATGCCCCAAGTGGAAGGCGGGCAGGGCCGAGAAAGATGAGATGAGGCAGAAGGAAAACCAGAAGTCAGCGGTTCTGAAGTACAATGGAGGGCAAGGATCCAAGTGAAAAGCAGGAAATGGAAGAAAATACTAGAAATGCTTGAAAATGGTTAGAAGGACCCTGGGCCCCATCGTTCAGCCCAGGCGGCAGCAGGCAGCCTCCAGGTCACTTAGAAGAGAGGCATCCATGGTTCGAGGGGCATGTAGACCTGCAAACACCAGGAACCTAAGCCCCGCTAATAAGGGGCTAGTTACATGGCTGTCTGGGAGCTCGCTTGGGAACTGGAATTGCCTCATTTCTATTTACCCAAAGATTTCCCCTCATGGAGGCCTTCATAGGCGAGAGGGAAATGCTTACCTGTGGGATGGGGCCAATTTTAAGTGCCGAGAGACAAAACCTCCTTTGTCCTCCAGCCTTTGATGAAATGTATTTCGCGAGGTTTGGGCATTTCCTCTCGGCCATGTATTGTGACTGTGAATGGCACTGGTCAAGTTCAGTTTGGTGAACTTCCTGTGAACAGTGATGACAGCTGCACTGTTTGGTTTCTGAATGTACATTTCAACTATTTTAATTTTTATTCTGAATACTTTTAGAATACATGTTTATAAGGCAAAATATCTGAAGTAGCTATTGGAGATGTTAAGATTTGACAAGGGTATCTGATATGTGCACAAAAACCCCAAAAGCTACAAGGAAAAAGACAGACATATAGAAATCCATGATTAAGGAAAAACTTGCAACCACCTTCCTTTAAGAGGCCCACAAAAGCAAAAGACAGATGAGAATAAGAAAATATGTATCATCCATATGACAGGTGAGTGACTAACATAATATAAAACAAGCTTCTGCAAACTTTCAGAAGAAAAAGTCCAAACTGAGGAAAGGATATAAACAATTTATGGAAGAACAAATCCTAATTTTCAATAGAAAGCATAAGCACAAGTTGTGCACAAGTGTGCGTGTGTGTGCGTGTCTGTGTGCATGTGTGTATAGAGGGGCATGAGTTAAAGTCACAGCAAGATCTTGCCTTGCCCCCATCAGATTGGCACAAAATGAAAAAGCCTGTGACACCTTGCCTGTGGCTGGGGACCCTGGGAGGCCTCTCTGACCACCGTCAAAGACATAGTATTTTTGTGGGAAATACAAGTGTCAGTGGGAAAGTTAATGCGAGTGTCCTCTGAGTTGCCCCCTGAGGCTGACTCAGAGGAAGGCAAGCTCCAGGGCACAAATGCAGGAGGTCAGGTGAGGGCAGCACGCATAGATGTGGCTGCAGCCATGCCTAGCACCAACTGGGAAAGACAGGTGCGGGGGGGGGGGTGTGTGTGTGAGTCTGATGTCGGGGCCACTACAACCCTCAACCCTCGTCTTCCCTGCTGTGAGCCTGGATACCTGCGTGATCAGAGCGAAACTGTTACCACTACTTTTGGCAGGGGCAGGAAGGGGCCAGGTGGCCACGCCACGGTCACTGCCTCCTGGGAGAGGTGAGGCCGCCCCGTGACGAGGCTTTGGGCCTGGAGGCTGGCCACCTGCCTTTCTGATGCTCAGTGATGAAATTTACAGCCCAGTCGAACATCTAAGAGTTTCAGTTTCTGCGGAACGAGGGGGTTGGCACAGATGCTTTCTGAGATCTCACCTAGCTAGGGAACCTCTAAATCAGGCCAAATGCGGGGAGTGGGCCCATCTGCCAACCATTGGCCTCTCTGTTGTCCTCCAGCATCTCAGACAAGGCTGGGGCTGGGCTGGGACCAGCCCCCAAAGGCAGGACTCACCAGGGCTGGAGGGGATACAGGAAGCTGCGTGGCTGACGCTGGCCACCCTTGAGAAACGCTGATCAAATACACAGCCAGAGAAGGAAGGTTCCAGGCCTGTCTGGCTTTGGTTGGATTGGCTCAATGGGGGTCATCTGATTTGGCAAATGAAGTCAGGACACCCTATTAAACCTGAATCTGAAATAAGCAATGAACATTTTCTTAGTATAAGCACGTGTTGTGCGACACTGGAGACACAGTGGTCCTGAAATATCATTTGTCATCCTGTATTTCATTGGACCATGTTAGGTGGCAGGCCTGCCAGGAGGCAGTGGCTTTGGGCTTCTGGGGGTTTCGGGCCCCTGAAGTGTCCCTTCCACACGAGTCTCTGCTTTGGGCGGAGTGCACCCTGCCCAAGGTCTCCCCACTCACTCTCCCCACCCGCACACAGTGGCGTGTGTAGTTCTCCTGGTCTCAGTGTGCCACCTGTTTCCTGTGGGGACCCAGCTTGACACACGAGTGGAACGACACCCAGAAGGTTCTCAGGTTATTTGTTAAATGGGAATTGGTAAAAAAATAAAAAATAAAAAAACAACTAAATACGTTATGGGTATTTGCGGCTCAAAGGTATGGAATGAATGAGGCTATGCAAAGCCCCGTTCTCAGGGGACTCACACTGTCAAGGAAGGAAACAGCAACTCTGAGAGAGACAGCAGAGCAGAGGGGAGTCAGAGCGCCCTCCCCTGCCTCAATCAGACCCCTGGTCCTCCCCCAGCCCTCCACCCTCCCACCTCCATCTCTAACCAAGCCATCCGAGAAATCACATGTTCCCTTCTGGCCTCTTCAAGGAGATATCCCGGCCACTGTGCTCTTGTAGGACACACAGAGCCTTTGAGATAATCGTTGCAGAACAAAGTTGCTTCCTGAGGGAAATGCTGCCCAGTAGGCCCCGCCTCGGGCCCCATTCCTGGGGAGAGGGGCAGAGGTGACGGTTCTCAGCTGGATCCTTCAGGTAATGACTTGGTTGAGACCCACCACCCACTGGGGATGTGCCAGCTGATACAGAACATCCAGCACCAGGTATCCGGTTTCAAAAGGACCTCGGTAGTCATGGCAACGGTCCACCGGCCAACCCTTGAGGCTCTAGGGACACTCAGGGGACACTGAACAGATACACGTGGGCTGGCCATCCCAAGGAGCCATTTGGCAGAGACAGGGTGTCCTCTCCTCTCCACCCTCACCGGTGTCTTTAAAGACCAGATGCCTTTCAGGTGACAGGGGAATGAAACCAGTGTCTAAGGAACATGTTAACAAGCAGGAGAGAGTGCAGAGAGAGTTGGTCTCCACAGGGCAAGCCCAAAGTAGAGTCCTCAGCATCTGTCAGGGTCGCCCACCCCTGGGTGGGCCTGCTGGTTCAGACATCATCATCTGCACGAAAAGCGTGCTTCAGGGTTCAGTTCAGTTCAGTTCAGTCGCTCAGTTGTGTCCGACTCTTTGCGACCCCCATGAATCACAGCACGCTAGGGCCTCCCTGTCCATCACCAACTCCCAGAGTTCACTCAGACTCACGTCCATTGAGTCAGTGATGCCATCCAGCCATCTCATCCTTGGTCGTCTCCTTCTCCTCCTGCCCCCAATCCTTCCCAGCATCAGAGTCTTTTCCAATGAGTCAACTCTTCACATGAGGTGGCCAAAGTACTGGAGTTTCAGCTTTAGCATCATTCCTTCCAAAGAACACCCAGGGCTGATCTCCTTCAGAATGGACTGGTTGGATCTCCTTGCAGTCCAAGGGACTCTCAAGAGTCTTCTCCAACACCACAGTTCAAAAGCATCAATTCTTCAGCGCTCAGCCTTCTTCACAGTCCAACTCACATCCATACATGACCACAGGAAAAACCATAGCCTTGACTAGACGGACCTTAGTTGGCAAAGTAATAAAAGAGGCCAACTCCAGGGCCGGTGAACCTGAGATGCCATCAAGGGAATCATGGTTCCTAAAGGCCCCCGGGTTTATCTACAGATGACAGACACTTGACACTTCAGTAACCCTAGCTGCTAAGGACATCTAAGCCATCCCCTGGCTCTGAGGGAAGAGCCACCAAACAACATTCTGTTGAGAGCTCAACTTTTGTGTTTCTTGTGGGTGTTTCTTCATCTAGATGCACCCTGCCTTGTTCCACAGAGGATCTGAAGGGGTGTGGCTTCCATGTGACCTGCTGTCAGCCTGGCAGTCACAGATGTCATGGTGAATTAGTGCTGTGGCCTTTGGATTTCCCCATCAGTCTGCTAGGTGTGTGTTTAATATGACTGTCTCCCTGAAGCCAGCTACCTCTGGGGACACTCACTGGTAACCCCAGTGCCTTCCCTGGCACATCGGGTAGAAGCTTGCCGTTCCCCCCAGTCACCCGCCAAAGCTTGGAGCCAACATCCCAAAGCAGACAATCATTCTCCGGCCAACTGTGAGTGTGATGGATTTCTTGGGGGTCACTTCCCCCAACACTTTATTTTGAATAGTTTCAAACCACAAAAAATTACAAGACTAGTACAATGACCCCCACATCCCCAGCCCCTAGATATCTGCTCTAAGCCTTTGAAAGTAAGTTGCAGATAGCATAACATTTCACAAAATTGAATACTCATGTTCATAATACTGAAGCCTATAACTTCGAAGGCAGGGACAGTCTTCCATGTCATCACCCTATGTCATCACACCAAGGACACTGAGCACTGATGACAGATTGCCATCAGTTAGTGCATGTAGACGCTGGGGAGAGGGTTGGCGGTCATAAGCCCGTTCTTCCCACACTTGAACGCATCTTCTCTGCAGGTGGGCACCTTCGGCAAGTGTGTAAACTGGTCAGGAAGAGGAAGGCAAAGTGGAACTGAAGCACATCACAGACTTTGGACCAGAAGTGGCCCGTAAGCTGCTGGAAGAGATGCCACTGCGCGAGCTCATGGTCACATAGCTTGAGGACCACAAAGCCCAGGCAGGAGAGCACGCCCAGAGCCAAGTACATTGCCGAGGAAGCGTTGCCGTGGCGCACTTGGGTGTGCAGGGCCTGGCCCACGGCAGCTGCAATGTGCAGGCCCAGCGCCAGCTCAAACCCATGGGGGTGCAGCAGGGCCAGGCTGTAACTGCACAGGGAGAAGCCCTCGACAGCCAGGAAAAGCCAGGGCTTCCAGCCCCTGTCCAGGCAGAGGCACCAGGCCACTGGCCACGCGAAGATGGGTAAGGTGAGCCACTGGTCCAGCACGGCAGTGTGCTGTGTCTGCATCCCAATGCGCAGCCACTGGACCGGGCCATAGACCAGGGCCATGCCTGCAAAGACGTCCTTCAGGTAGCGAGCCCTCCACTTCTCTGCAGGGCCTCCTGGGGCACAGGCCTGGCTCCGCAGCCAGTACACCCCCAGGAACACGTAGGCCATGTTAACAAGGGAGTTGAAGGGCATGGCCAGAAAGGCAGGGAGGCTGATGACCGGGGCTTCCGCATAGTACTCATAGCCCACTTGGACAGAGACACGTTCAAAAATACCAGTGTGGACAGTGGCCACGCAGAAGCAGCTGGCCAGGGCCACATGGAAGAGGGCCTGCCCCGACTCGGGCTTCATTTGGAATGTTAGGTGTGGCCCCAGGATGGGGAGCTCCACAGAGCAGCCGCCTCAGCTATTATTTCAGAATTCGGATAAACGGTTTCTTTTTTTTTTTTTTTTTTTTTTGCAAAACACTCCTCAGCCTCCCAGCTGAGCCAGCAGGAAGAAGTCCCCGTGATTTCCGACGCAGATGCTGCGACCTTGCCCCAGTGGAGGTAGCGGCTCCGAGGAAGGCAGCGGTTCTGCTGATTGGTTGGCACCAGTGGAGGCCCGTTCTGCCTTCTTCCTTTGTGGTTACAAAAAGAGTGTGGGTAGAAAGAAAATCATCCAAAAAGCGCCTCCATCTTCCCAATTCTCAGCCTCAGGATCTGCCAAAGTTTTTATCATGACCCTCTCTCCTGACACCTATGCTGTTCTTTCATCTGTGTATTATAAAAATCCTGCTCCTCGTCTCCATTCCCCTAGAGCCACTGCATTTAGAAACTTAAATCTTTCCTAGGTCTGTTGTTAAAACTCAGGATATGCTTTCTCACCTCCATGGTACTACAAATGTGGAGTTTTCCAAGCCAGTCCCAAAGCCCTTTGAACTAAATTCCCAGTTAAATTAGAGACATTAGCTGTGGTCCAGATTCTGAAATCTAAGGCAAGGGAATGGTGGGGCAAGTTGGGGATGGGCAGAGAGGAAGGAAGGGCTCAGCTGCTTTGTGGGTGTGAGGCCAGGTAGCAGAGGGAGCCATCCCCCAGGCCTGCCAACCTGAGTCACCCCTTTTCCGCCCTACCCTGAAGTGCCACACCTTCCAAAATCACATTCTGTCCTTGGCTCACAGGAAAACCTTCCATTTCCTGAAGTCACGAAGGAGACAGATAATTTAAAAACAATGTGGACTTTTCATGGATTGTCAACTGTTTCGAGGCCAGCTGTAGTGTGAGTAGGCCTCATTGCCAAGAAATGTATTAACAAGAGAAGAGGTTCGATACCCTGAAGATGACTCAAAGCCAAGCTGGCAGGGAAGCACACACGCGTGGGGATGAGAACTGTCTGTGGTCAAACCCAAGCTCCCCCACCTACTAACCCTGTGATCCTGGGCCTTAACCCTTCCGGGCCTCAGTTTGCATACCTGTAGAATGGGGATGTACATCCTGGCAAAGTTGTTGTGTGACCTACATGAGTTCTTAGGTATGCAGACCACTGTTTATTTTGAGGCCCCTTGTCCCCTCCTGCAGTTTAGGCCCTGAAAGGGCAGGGGCCCAGTCTGATCCTGGCCCCTCCCTCCCATGCTCAGCAAAGACCTGCTAATTTTGGTTCAAGCACCAAGTTAGCATCTCTCCTCTGTTGTCATCCTATTTGCCATTTCATTGCTCTGACTGGCCCTGGGGGCCCACCTGTAAGATCCAGGAAATGGCTGGCTGGGCCTCATGGTGACCCCTCTCAATCCCCTCCCGCCTCCATGGAGCCTGTTGTTAAGGGGAGCAGCATTTTCACGAAGGAACTGAAGCCCTTGTCCTGACCCTCATGCATCTCCCCATTGCAGCCTCTGGTGAAGGAAGAGTCTTTAAGTTAGGGGTCTGTCCCTCCTCCAGGGTTCCCACTTTTAGGCTCGCCACCACTCACGTGGTCTGCACACAGCAGCCCTCAGCAGCCCCCTCGAGGACTGCCCCTGTTTAACATCCTTCAGTGGCTGGTTCTCCGCTCACATGTGATCACGCCCCAGCCTTTTGGCCAGACACCAAAGTGCCATGCTCATGTAGTCCTGTGAGTTCCCAGGCATAGTCTGTCTTCCTGCCCTCCTCTGCCTGGCCTATTGAAGCCCTCAAATCAGCTATCACTTCCTCTCCAGCACCAGCACTTCCCCATTCAGCTCCAAGTCTGGCGGGGACACCAGCTGAGGCCTCACCTGGTGTCTCCAGGTCCTTCCCTGACCCCACCCAGGGTCTGACTCCCTGGTGTGAAGAGCCAGGCTTCCGGGGCCCCAGGCTGCCAGTGCTAGCCTGACCCTCCTGTCTACCAGCCAAGCATGGAGAAGAGCTGCAGATAGGCAGCCCAACACTGTCCGCTTGTTAGAGGAGGAGGTCCAGGAAGGGTGTAGAAAGGGATTCCTCTCTGGCCACTGGGCAGAGGTTGCTCGAGCCCTTGCGCAAGCTGAAAGCGACATGTTAGCTAACTAACTTCCCAAGTCCACTAGAAAGACCAGGGCAGGTCTCTCATGGCCTAAGTCCTAAGCTGCTGTGACCCTTGAGATGTGACTCTCAAAGTTCTTCCCAGTTTCCCCTGCTTGGCACATGAAGGTCCGAGGGCTTACCAACATCACCCTTTCCCCTGCTCTGGTTCTGAGCTCGCTGAGGGGGTAAGTCCTGCAAAACCCGACAATCCCTGGGCTAAGGGGTCAAGATGTGTTCCTTAAACTCTTCTGCTTTCTCAGTCTGTATGCAAGAGCTACAGTCGCCTGTCACAGTGGTGGCTTCTTTAACCTGTATCCCTTATAACAACTGCTTGTTGTGCCCGTGACTACCCTGACCACCACTGTTTCCTTTTTGCAGGTAAGGGGATGCCAGTCTGAAGGCTGTACCATGGGACACCAGCAGGAGAGCTCAATCTGAGCCACCTGGATGCCAAAGGAGCTACTGTAACAATTCTTGAACTCTGAGAACAGAATCTCTGCATGTGGGCAAGGCTGCTGGGAACCCGCAGCTCAGTTTCCTTATTTGAGAGGGGCAGGACTTGGCCAGAGAGGTGACATGAATGGCCAAGGTCACTTAGGGCAGTTGATGGCACAGAAACACAGGTGAGAGTTCTTGTCTCTTGACTGTGTCACAGGACTCGTTGGCCTCTCCTCAAAAAAAAAATGCTTCCAAATCCATAAACTAAAACAGAATTAAAACACAAACTTAATATGTTTAAAGACAGTTATTAAAATATTTTTGATAATGTATGATATAGTAATAAGTGTGCTTCCCTTACTAACATGTTAAATTACAGGATCTATGGGCAAGTTGAATACAGTAATTTCAAATGAGTTAGTCTGTAGTAACTTGCAGTTTAGTTAACTTTCAGGATATCTAAAAGAAAAGCTATATAATCTCAAATGATGTCATTTCCCTTGGTGACACAATCACCAGGTTAACGCTCTGTGCTTTGTTACCTACACTTTAGTTGCGGAAAGGCCAAATTTTGGCTAGAGGCTAATGAATGTAAAGATCAAATAAAAATGAGAGAAACTGGAAAAACCATCTGTTGTCATTCCAAGATCCCGGACAGCAGCGCATTGCAGCCTGCATAGTCTGGGAGTGAGCTTGGAGCAGCGACCAGACGGGCTCCTGCAAGATTTGGAACATCAGGATGATGTACCCACCTCTCAAGATTGTCGTGAGAACTTACAGTATTGGCGCGAAAAGGCCAGCGATCACCATCCGGGTATTTTGCCTGTCTCGCTTTGCTGGGGGAAATTCAAATCTTGAAAAAGGGCGGACCCTAAAGGTGGTTGTGCGCCTGCGCGAGGCTGGGCCCAGGGCTCTGGGAAGCAGGCGGGGCGAGGTGACGCGGGGCGACACGGACCTTTCCGCGCCCGCCCGCTAGCCTTAACACCGCCAGCCTGGCCGCCCGCCCAGCGGGCAAAGGGGCAGGACCCGACCCGGCGCGCGACAACCCGGCTATTTTCCTTGGGGCGCCGGCGGGGTCTCGGCGGTGGGGGGCGGGGCGTGAGGCCTGGGAGCCTGGGAGGGCTCCGCCCCCGGCGTCGCGCGCCAGGCCGCGTTATCGCTCACGCTCGCCCCGCCCCCGGCTCCCCGTGGCGGGCTTCGGGCTGCTTCCCCGGAGCCAGCTGTGTGGGGAGAGGGAAAATGTCCGCTCCCTGATCCGAAGCCTGATTTTAGTGTCTCCCGTCAGCCACTCTCTGCAACCTGTGCCCTGTCCCCACTGCTAGTTAAAACGATTCCTCTGGCGAGTATCCCGTCAGCGACCCGGGGGGCAGTTCCAAGGGGGGCGGGGCCAACCGCGTCTCAGGCATCCTCATCCGGGCATTCCCCAGATGCCGCAGCCGCCATCTTTGTTTTGTGCTGAAAGTCGCTATTGACGCCCGCGGACGGCCGGGCGAGGGGAAGTGGCAAGATGGCGGCTCCCAGGACGGAGGCGTGGAGGCGCGCTTCGGCAGCAACAGAGCTGGGCACGCCTGTGCCTGACCTGAGCACAGCCTGACCTCCAGGCCGAGCGTGCAGCGGCCCCGGTCTCTTGCCGCGAAGCAGCGCGGAGTTCCTTTAACAGGCCTCGGCCGGGAGGAGAATACTGCGAGGGCGGGGTGTGGGGGTGAAAAGCAGTGACGTCGTCCGACTCCGCCCCCCTCGCCCGACCACCACTGCCGCCATGTTTAGTTGTTACTTCTTCACACAAGATGGCGGCTCCCAGGGGAGGAGGCATGAGCGCCCTGCCGTTACCGCTCCTCCTGCCGTACAGTTGCCACTTCGGGGCCTAACTCTGCCTTTTGAAGCGGCTCCTGTGGAAAGGAGTCATAAAGAGGAAAGCGAGGATCGGACGCTGCCTTGCGTTTGGTTTGCAGTGGAAGAACTGACCCGGGAGGAAGAGAATAGGGGGAAGGGGGAGCTAGTCTCAAGATGGCGGCTCCCAGGGCGGCAGGCGCAGCCTGAGCAGCAGAGGCGGACTAAGGGTAGACGCTTGAGACCTCCACGAGCCATACGGGGCGAGTCTCTGAGCAGCTCTCAAAAACTCAAGCTCGTTTCACTGGCCTCTGGAGCGCCTCTATTCCTTACGAGTGTCGAGGTTGTTAAGGAGCAGCCTCTACACTAAACGCTGGGCGGGGAAGCGGGACGGTCTCAAGATGGCGGCTCCCACAATTGTGGTCTGAGCGCCGGGGGGGCTGAGACAACCGCTGCGCTTGTGGCTCCTTTCCACCCGCCCCCGGAAGCCGGCCAGTGCAGGGGACTCGGGGGTGTGGGAACCGGGCCGGGGCTCCGCCATTTCCGGCAGGGGAGGGCTACGACTGAGGAAGGGAGGAGAGAGAGGCGGCTCAAGATGGCGGCTCCCAGGGCCTCCCGCTCGAGCTTGTAAGTGGGAGCTCCCAGGCAAGTAGTCAGGGCGGCGGGACTCGACGGCCTCCAGCTTCTCGGGTCCAGGCGCTTGACAGTTTCAAGAGGCTCTCGACAAGACGCGGTAAGCGAGAAGAAGGGGGAAGAGGAGAAGGGAAGGAGAAAATAGTTAAGATGGCGGCCTCCATGGAGCCGTCCACCGCTGTGTGAGGATCAGTTTCTCAGTGAGAGCCACCTTAGACGAAGAGGGGTGTGTGTGAGCGGAATTGGGGGCTCCCTTCCCACTTGGCGACTTTTCTCCACCGCGCCCTTTCCCCGGAACTATGGCTTCGGCCGTGTCACCCGCCAACTCGCCAGCAGTGCTCTTACAGCCCCGCTGGAAGCGAGTGGTGGGCTGGTCGGGTCCAGTGCCCCGGCCCCGCCACGGCCACCGCGCTGTGGCCATCAAGGAGCTCATCGTGGTGTTTGGCGGCGGCAACGAGGGGATAGTGGACGAGCTGCACGTGTACAACACGGGTGAGTGCAAAGCCCGCTGGGTCCTTGGATCTTTCCCTCCCTCCATCTCCTCCCCCTCCCTTCTTCCCTCTTCTCCCTCCTCCCCTTCCCTCCTCCCTTTCTCTCCCTCCTTCCTCTCCTCCCTTCCCCGGCTGCCTTTTTCCCTCGTCCTCCCATTCCTCCAGCCGCACGGGACTCCCCCTCCGAGACCCTTTGCTCTGCATAGCTTGTCTGTTCTGCCCTGCTCTTGTCCCCATCCTGACACCCCTGCTTCTCCTGCCTCCGAAGGGGTCTCTTTCAGTATTTAAGAGGAACCCTCTAGGCCGGCTGGTGAGGGAGCGGGGGTGGCGCCCGCGGTGTTGACTTCCAGATAAGACACCGTTACCCCCCGCCAACTAGGCGGGCGGATGCATCTCTTTGGCGCAGAGTCCCACCCCTTCCATGCCTGCTAGGCTCTTCCTCATCTCTGGTGCGCTCTGGGGAGCGGTGACAACTTTTCGGTGACAGATGAGGTGGCCGTCTCGAGAAAAGGGGCAGAGTTGAGCGGCCTCAATTCTGCCCCAGGGACGGGGGCGGGCCGGGCGGGCGATGTGCCACGCTGGGGAACTGTCGTCCTGGGGCCCCACAAATCCGACGACGCTGCCTTTCCCCACTTGCAGCGTCGACTCCTGCACTGTTTCCTTTCCCATGGCCCGTGGTCTGGATCTGGGGCTTTTGGCTGGAAGAGAGAGGGATTAGTTGCAGTTATCCCACAGTGGACCGAGGAGGTTACTCTGCCCGTTCCCAGGCCGTCCCTAAACCCGAGGCTGGGTTCTTCAGGAGGACTAAGGTGCAGTTGCCTTGGGCCTGTTGTTTGGTACCCCTGCTCAGTCTCTAGAGCTTCGCGGCATCCTTCTGCGGCCCCCTCCCCCATGGTGGCCAGTTGGTACACCTGGTGCCTTCGTGGGCCCCAGCTGCCTGTTGAATGGAGGCTGGCTTGGGGGAGAGGGACTGAGCGTTCTCACTGGGTGCAATGGGCCTGGGTGCCTTCCGTTCCAGAGCCTGAGAGGCGGAGGTGGAGCTGCTACAAACCCCTCCCGGCTCATAGTGTACTTTTAGGAAGCTCTTCTCTGCAGTTCAGGTCGCTTTGGGGTCAGCCACGGCCAGAGGCTGGCTTCTAACCCTTTCCCCCCACGCCAGCTCATCTGCCAAACGCCTTTGGCCCCCAAGCCGTCCTGTCCCAGGGTTCTGGCGGGCCGGGGTCCTCGGGTCTGGGCACCCTGTGTCCCCCAACTCCCCCTGCCACTGCCCCCAGCTCCGTGGTTGCTCTGAGCTAGGCTGTTGGTCCGTGTGCTGAGGGTTGGAGCCGAGCTTTTCAGTTGAGTGCTCTGGCCCGCGCCTCCCCTGAGGCACAGAGTTTAATATGCTCGAGTCTTATAAGTGGTTGATCTACAAAGTTGACTTTCCCGAGGCTGGTGGGTTGCCGGTGACCCTTCACATTCTGGGTCGGAGCACCTGTTGCTTCTGGGGAGGCTGGGCTGGCTGCTGAGGCTGGGCTGGCTGCTGGAGCTTGGTGCCAGGTTGGACAGCTGCGGCGGCAGCGATTAGCCCAGTAAGGGAAGGCTGAGGGGGAGGGCTGTTTTTAGAGAGGCCAGTGCGCTCAGCAGAACCTCCTCAACCCCTTGGACCACCTTCCTTCTTGTAAGGCCTGGAGCAGGTTCCATGACAGGGAATGCCAATTTTAGAAAGTAGGCCAGGGGCCTAATTACCATCAGCTCCAAAGGCCACTGCTTCGTGGGGCCTCCGTGTCAACATGCGTGTATTAAACTGAGTTGACCATTCCGGCATTCACTTGTTCCCCTTCTGTAAGGGTACGTTGTGTAGTAGTGGGAGCCAGCCTTCCTCAAGGGCCACAGCCCTGGATTCCTCCAGGGTACCAGTTTGGAAAGTGCCCCAAGAACTCCTTGGCGACTTCTCACTGCTAGTGGACGCGGCTCCCCGGTCCTCACAGCGTGTTAGTGCTTCCTGTTTGATGGAGACTCGAGCTTCTGCTGTTCTCCAGAGAGCCGGGCTTGGTGTGTCCTATCTCCCACCAGCCAAGGCACAGATGCCCAGCATCCTTCTTAGGGCATCTTTAGTGCTGCCTTGACAGCTGGCCTCCTGCTTACCTTGTGTCTTGTGTCTTAAATGAGGTCAGAGCATATTCTCTAGCTTCTCCTTCTGTAAGAAGAATGCTTAGAGAGACTCATCGTTCAGAGTTCCCTGTTGCTAAGACAAAAGACCCTAGGGGCACGTGCCTGCTTTGCCATCTCAGGCAGCTCAGAGATCTGACAGCTGGGGGTGACAGGGCTAGGGGTGGCAGGTGTGCACTGAACTGGAAGGGGGTGCATGAGGAAGTGTGTGTCCTTCCTCCCCAGTGGCCGTGGAACACTTCCCCGGCTTTGGGAGACCCATCCTTGACCTTGGAAGTTTCTGGCAACACCAAAGTGGATCACCCAGGGGCCTTGGCCCTGACACGGTGGGGTGCACCCTGGTGTGGGGAGGCTGTGGCTGTCGGGTGAAGCAGGGGTCAAGGCAGGTCTGCCTCAGTGATTCTCCAACGTCCTCAGCTGATGATGCTGGAAGGAGCCTTGGAAAGCGGCTAGTGAAACTTCCTTGTTTTCACACACGTGGACCCTGGGGTCTCAGGCGGGACGTGCTGGGTCCAGCGTCCCCCTGTTGGCTGTCTCGGCCTTCGGTTCGGTTATCAGGCACAGGCCCCCACTTTGGGGACACCTCCTGGGCGTGCTCTCCCTGGAGCTAATTGGTTACTAAGTTGAGCTTATCTCCAACCTGTTCACCCTCTGTTCTGGGCCTTTCGCATTCTCACAGGCACTTCCTGCCCGACCCCGCCGGTTTCACTTGTTGGGAAGTCCTGTTCAGCCTTCAAGGCCCGGGGCCCACGTCACCCTCTTCTGGAGAATCATCTCCCCCACTCAGTGCCTCCTAGCACCTGCCACCGCCTCCACCATGTAGGAAGCGGGGCGGGGGGGGTTGGGGGCGCTGGGCACACCTCTTCCGGGGTACAGGCGTCTCTTCCTAGCCCCTCCCAGCCGAGAGTGGTGACAAGCCAGAACTGAGGGGGGGGGAGGAGGGACCCGCAGGGTCGTGGCACCACCCACCCCCTAGATAAGTGAGTGAGGGGTGATAGGATTAGGGGACAGCTGCCATCTCAGGGCAGAACCAGGCTTCAGACCAGAAACTGTGCTGCCTGACAGCCTTCTCCTGCCTGGAGTGTTCTAGATCGAGGTCAACCCCTCCTGGGTGCTGCAGAATGAGCTCTTGGGAAGTCACTAGTCCCTCTCGCCCAGTCCTTGAATCAGGTGGCAAGTGACCTGACACCTGTGGGCCTGTCCCTTTCCCACATAGCCTCCCCCGGCCCTCAGGGAGGCACCTGGCGGTCCCTTTTACTCAGGGACAGGGTTCTCGTCTTGTGTGTCTGTTTGACCCTGTGACCTCTGGTCAGTTACTTCCTCTTTCGGCCTCTGTTCCTGTGTCCAGCTTTTAAAAGTTTGGTGGCTCAGATGGTCAAGCATGTGCCTGGCATGCAGGAGACCCGGGTTCGATCCCTGGGTTGGGAAGATTCCCCCAAAGAAGAAAATGGCAACCTACTCTAGTACCCTTGCCTGGAAAATCCCATGGATAGAGGAGCCTGTAGGCTACAGTCCATGGGGTCACAAAGAGTCGGATGCTACTGAGCGATTTCACTTTCTTTTCTTTCCTGTGTCCATGGAGGGAGGTTCAGAGGTCTATGTCAGCATTTATCCTGGGAACTTGGATGTAGCTCCTTCGGGCACTGCGTGAGCCATCTCCCCCAGTTTGTGTAGAGCTGAGGGCTCAAGCCTGGAAAGCTACTGCTCTTCTTGGTTTGTTTTTGCTCCTTGAGAAAGGGTAAGGCGGACCTCCAGACTCTGGGGCCAGGTTGCACGTTGCAGGCAGGGGAAACGGAGGGGGAGTGCTGGGCGTCCCTGAGGCCTAGTGACTCCCCTGAACCGAGGGTGGGACCCACAGCCTGTTCCAAGGATGTGTCCACCTGGGAAGTGGCCAGCCAGGGTGCCTTTATGCCAGGAGGTGGAATGTTCTTTGGGATGCGAGGGCAAGCCTCTCCCCACTTGAGGGTGGCCCTTGAGGGTGACGCCGTGGGAGTCCGGTTACTCAGCGTGGAGAGGGTGGTAGGGACCGGTCCCTGTCACGCCCTAGGAGGGGCTCCGTTGACGCTTAGGTCCTTGTCCTGTCCACCGTCTCCTCAGTCCCATTTGGTCGCCCGTGTTTGACCAAAACTGATGGAGGGGGCGTGGAGGTTTACAGCTGGCTGCTGGTTTGAAGTGTCTAGTGAGAGTTCAGTGTGTGTTTCAGGAGATAGCCCTTCAAATAACACAGGACAGGAGGAGTCCCTCCAAAGAGGGCAGCGTTTTCCCCGTGACTTTGCCAGGATGCCCCGGCAAGGCAGGCAAAGGACTGGTTGCCTGGGAGGGACAGGGGTGCCAGGCGGGAGCAAGGGCAGTTGAGGAGCTCCACCCCTGGCTCGAGGCAGCAGACTTGAGGCAGCTTCCACAGCTGGGAGGCTGCCCACCACCGCCTCTGCCTGTGTTCTGGAGGAGGGAGCTGTGGACCGTCGCCAGGGAAACTGCAGTAGAGCTCGAATGTGCCCCCATGGCTTTCCCTCGGCCTGTGCTCGAATTGCCGCCCCTGGCCTGCAGCATTCGCTCTTTCAGCCACTGAGACGTGCAGCCAGTGTGGGTCTCCAGGAGGGTAGCTTGGGTGTTAGATGTTTCTTTCCAAGTCCCCATAGAGTGGCGGGAGGTGGTCCCATCCCCAGAAGCTGACAGAAATTCTTGTCAGTGACTTCCTGACCATGATGAGAAGCAGAGTGACTTTGGGGTGGTCTCTGAGGCCAAAGGGTTTGGAAAATGGCTTAGAGGGTCAGCAGTTGGATGCTCAAAGGAAGAAGTCCCACATCCTTGGGAAAAGAGGCGCTGTCTTAGCTTGTCCTTTCTTGGACTGTGTTTTGAAGATTGGTGGGTTTAAGGAGGCAGAGGGGTGGTGGTTTTGGTTCTGGTGGCTCCCAGGGTGTTCTGACTTCTGCTAACTTGTCCTCCAGCGACCAACCAGTGGTTCATCCCAGCTGTGAGAGGGGACATCCCTCCTGGATGTGCAGCCTATGGCTTTGTGTGCGATGGGACACGCCTGCTCGTGTTCGGAGGGATGGTGGAATATGGGAAGTACAGCAACGACCTCTACGAGCTCCAGGTAGTATCCTGCTTGTCAGAGCAGGGGCAGGCCCTGCGCCACCCAGACCTTCTTACTCCGGTCAGGTGCCCCGCCCACCCCCAGCAGCCCCTCCGTATATGACAAACGACTCAGCTCACCCTCGAGTTAATCACTGAGCCTTGATTTTGCAGGCAAGCCGGTGGGAATGGAAGAGACTGAAAGCAAAGACACCCAAAAATGGGCCTCCTCCGTGTCCTCGGCTTGGGCACAGCTTCTCCCTTGTGGGCAACAAATGTTACCTGTTTGGGGGTTTGGCCAATGATAGCGAAGACCCCAAGAACAACATTCCGAGGTGAGGCTTTGTCTTGTTCATGTGGAATCCCATGAAGGGCCGGGGTGTTTGCCCACACAGCAGTCAATTTTGCTGTACCTGGTCCTTTTCATTTGTGAAACAGGAGAGTGGGCCTAGACGCTATCTAAAGAGCTTTCCAGTGCTGAGGGGTCTAACCCCCAGGAGGCCTTGTGGGAGGACGGTTGGTTCCTTCAACCTTGCCTTGTGCTGGTTCCTGCTCCTCAGACCCAGTTTAGAGCTGGTCCTTCTCAGTGCTTACAGGCTTCATGATGGGTATTTTCCAAGGGCCTTTCTAGAGTCTGCAGGTAGTCCTGAGCTGGTGCTCCTTTTCACCTCAGAGGTCCTCATGTCATGTCCAGCTTCGTGCAGGGGCAGCTGAGCACACCTCATCCTGCTGCTCCCCTTCCACTCGCACCCCTCCTTAGGGGTGAGGACAGTGGTAGAAGGATTTGGAGTCCATGTAGCCTTAGCCCCGCTTTGTCTCCCTAGGAGTCTGCCATTCCCCTTTCAAAGCAGGTGGCCTGCCTTAACGTGACCTTTTATCCAGGTACCTGAATGACTTATACATCCTGGAACTGCGGCCGGGCTCTGGAGTGGTAGCCTGGGACATTCCCATCACTTACGGTGTCCTGCCCCCACCCCGAGAGTCTCACACTGCAGTGGTCTACACCGAGAAAGACAACAAGAAGTCCAAACTGGTGATCTATGGAGGGATGAGTGGCTGCAGGCTGGGGGACCTCTGGACCCTGGATATTGGTACGATGTGGGTGTGGCTGCTCCTGTGGTCTAGAGTGCAGTTGGTCTGCTGGGCAGCTGGCGTTGGGTGTTGTGGGGCTCTTACAGAGGAAATGCCCTGCTTAGCACCCTACTTGTGACTGGGTCAGGATAGGACCTATCTGGGGCTGTTCTCTTTGCCCTGAGCTTGCAGTGTTTAAGAAAGAGCAAGGCTGTGTTGGCTGAATCTATCTGCTAGCTTGCAGTTGAGTGAGGGGAAAAGAAATGGCCTTTCTAGAATGACGTGTGGATAAGGTAGCACAAGTCCCTGTCAACTCGTCAGTGGTCACAGTGTGCTGGGAGCAGGGCCCCCTGGTCTATCCCAGCCAGAGGGGTTGCACAGACACGGTGAGAACCCTGGAGGCTATATGGGCAGGTCGACAGGCAAGGAATCAGGAGTTCAGGCTTTTCACCTGGAGAAGGTGGCCAGCTGCACAACTACAGAGGGTTAGGTGGTCCTGTAGCTTTGTATCAGCATTCCAAAGAGAGTGTATTGGGCACAGAATTCCTAGTAGCCCTGGGTCTGTAGATGACAGAGCTGACAGTGGGTGAGTGCCTCTAGAGGAGTGGGAGATGCTGTGGCGCATCCGGGAGGGTATGGCGATGGCTCCTACCCCCAGCTCCAGTTCATAGCAGGTGCTCGGGAAAGACCACTTGGGAAGTGCCAGAGCCTGGTGATCAGGGGGTCTCTCAAGGCCTATTGGGAGGCCAGGCGTGCAGTTCTTGTGCTGTGTTGATACCTGCTTTCCAGAGTCTTCCCCACATCTGGGACACAGCCTCTGGGTCAGAGGGCATGTGTCCCACCTGCTGTGAGTAACCTTCTCTTCCCACTGCTCCACACAGAGACTTTGACGTGGAATAAGCCCAGCCTCAGTGGGGTGGCACCTCTTCCTCGAAGTCTCCACTCGGCCACTACCATAGGAAACAAGTGAGTAGCCAACTGTGGCTTTTTTTTCTTTGTAGCCCCCATCTCCCACCCCCAAGGGCTCGCAGTTTCTGTTCCAGCAATCCCTGAGGCCTGAGGAGACCTCTCTTTGGCTGGGCTGGCGTTCAGTAGCCTTGTCTTCCCCTTATGACCCTGGGGGACCAGAAAAAAAGGGTAGAGGGACACAGATTGTTCTAGATTCTCTGCAGCAGCAGCTGAGTGTCTTTGTCAATGCCAAGGTCCCAAAGTGAACGTAAGGATGATGGGGACAGAGTGGAGCTTTGGGTGAGCTACACCGAAGCTCTGTGCGCTGGAGGTGACACAGTTCTTGTGAGGGCTGAGCCACCGAGGCAGAGAGGGCCACATTCAGAGCTTTGTGCATCCCGGGGAGAGCTAGAGGACCCTGTGTGTTCAGGACATTCTGGATGGAAGAGGTGGCCTCGAGCTTGGCACCTCGTCCACAATCATCTCCTACTCTTCCCTCCCTCGTCCCAGAATGTACGTGTTTGGTGGCTGGGTGCCTCTCGTCATGGATGACGTCAAAGTGGCCACACACGAGAAGGAGTGGAAGTGTACCAACACCCTGGCTTGTCTCCAACCTGGGTATGGCCTCCTCGGACTCAGCGCGGCCTGCAGAGGGCTGCGGGAGGCCGGCCCACCTCGGCCTGCGGGCTGTGTTGGGGGCGCAGGGGGCCGAGCTGCTTCTAGGCCGTGCCTCTAGAACTCTGCGAGGCGTAGCCAGTGGTCCAAGCGCCCTGAGGGACGCTCCTTGGCGTGTTTTGAATAGGCTCTTCCTCACTGGCGTAACCACGCAGTGCTTCCCTCTCGTCTCCTGTTGGTGGTTTCTCACCCACCCTGCAGGGACCGTGCTATAGATGTGAGCATTGCCTATAGGTTCCTTAAAAACGGAGCACACAGGATGGCGGCCTGCTCTACGCAGCGCAGTGCCTGGCCCTTGTGTTTCCTCTGTCCCGGAGACCATCCCATCCCCACAGGGCGAGTGGCTCATTCTTTTGAATTGCGCTCGTGGTGTCAAAACTTGCACCGATGCTGCTCCGTGAGTATCCTCGCACCGTTCTTGCCACGTGCAGGTGTATCCGAAGGGGAACAACCTAGAGGTAGCCTTGCCGGCAGGGGGATGTTACCGGACACGCAGATGTCCCTAGCGGTGCTCACCAGGCCGGCAAAAGCATACACTCTTCACCAAGCCCCGTAGGTGCTTGACTTCCCATGGGCCAGCCCCAGGTCCCTCCCCCTGGCTCACCCTCAACCCTGGCTGCAGCGAAAGGAACATCAAGCTGCCAGGCACCTTCTGGGTTAAGTTTGCCTTTCTCTTATCTTGAGTGAGGGTATGTATTTTTCTTTTCTGAGATCTCCTGTCACGTTTTCCATAACTTGCATTCCTCTTTGCCCATCTCTTTCTAGAGGCTTTTGTGTTGCTCCATGTGCAAGAAGGGGAACCTTTGACTGTGTCTTTCATGTAGTTTTCCCAGTTTATAGTTCGTGGTTTCTAATTTTGTACGGTCTTTTTGCCATACAGAATTGTATTTTTTTGTTTGTTTTTGTCTTCATCTTAATTTAGTAATCTTGGATGACTTCCTGGTTTTAATTCCCCATCCCTGACAGCAAAAGGCCAAAGAGCCCCTGAGGGTTGTCAGTTCCTCTATCCCCTGCTGACCTTCACATCCTGTCCTCCCCAGATACCATGGCTTGGGAGACCATCCTGATGGATACGCTGGAAGACAATATTCCCAGGGCCCGTGCCGGCCACTGTGCAGTAGCCATCAATACCCGCCTTTACATTTGGAGTGGGCGTGACGGCTACCGAAAGGCCTGGAACAACCAGGTCTGCTGCAAGGACCTCTGGTACCTGGAAACGGGTAAGACCAATTGGAAGAGAGCTGCCACACCCACCCCCAAAGTGTCTGCCTCTCCCTCCTCACCAGTGATGCTCTCTTACAGAAAAGCCGCCACCTCCAGCCCGGGTACAGCTGGTGCGAGCCAACACTAACTCCCTGGAGGTGAGCTGGGGGGCCGTGGCGACAGCCGACAGTTACCTTCTGCAGCTCCAGAAATATGACATTCCTGCCACGGCTGCCACTGCCACCTCCCCCACACCCAATCCAGTCCCGTCTGTGCCTGCCAATCCTCCCAAGAGCCCTGCCCCAGCAGCAGCCGCACCATGCCGTGCAGCCGCTGACCCAAGTAGGCATCACGCTCCTGCCCCAGGCTGCTGCCGCGCCCCCCCGACCACCACCACCATCCAGGTCTTGCCGACGGTGCCTGGCAGCTCAATCTCCGTGCCCGCCGCAGCCAGGACTCAAGGTGAGCCGGGCGCTCGAGGGCAGGAACTGGCTCACCCGGGAGGTGGCATGCCTGAGCGGGGGCTGCTAGACCCGCACGCCTGGAGGCCGTTAGTGCAGACCGGAGGCTGAGTGCTGCTGCGGGTGCCTGGTCCTGACCTGCGGAGACTGTCCCCAAGCAGTACTGGAAGGGCGGGAGCTGAAGCCCAAGCAGGTCCCAGAAGTCGCTTACTTCGGCCCCTTCTCTGAGCAGGTGTCCCGGCTGTGCTGAAAGTGACCGGTCCTCAGGCTACCACGGGAACCCCATTGGTCACCATGCGACCTGCCAGCCAGGCTGGGAAAGCCCCCGTGACTGTGACCTCCCTTCCCGCAGGTGTGCGGATGGTTGTGCCTACACAGAGCGCCCAGGGGACGGTAAGGAGCCAGGGCAGGGTGCAGTGGGTCGTTCCTGGTAGTGGCGCACTGGAGGGGTTTGACTCCCCATCCTGTGCTAGCACCTTTCATCCAAGGCCTGGAAAGTGCTGATGAGGCAACCTCTCATCACTAACTTCAGGATCAGTAAGCTGACAGCTCAGAATGGTCTCCTCGCCATCTGATTTCAAGAGCATTTTAAATGTGTATTTTCTGAGGGGGAGAAACTAGCCAGCTGGGGTTTGATACGGGCCTGGTCTATGGTGGAAGTCCAGGTCTGGGGTCAGTAGAGCAGCGCCTGGCCGTCCTCAAAGCCAAGAGGTGCTGCTCCAGGAAGCAGGAATTGGGGCCACCTCAGGTCTGGTGCTCCTTGTGGGCTCAAGCTCCTTGTGTCCCTTGCAGGTCATTGGCAGCAGCCCTCAGATGAGTGGCATGGCTGCATTGGCAGCCGCAGCTGCTGCCACCCAGAAGATCCCTCCTTCCTCGGCACCCACAGTCCTGAGTGTCCCAGCTGGCACCACCATCGTCAAAACCGTGGCCGTGACACCGGGCACTACCACGCTCCCAGCCACTGTAAAGGTGGCCTCCTCACCAGTCATGGTGAGCATCCCTTGGGGCTGGTTCTGAGCCCACAGCCTTGGGGCCAGGGGCTTCTGGGCACCGTCATTAGACAGTGGTGACTGCTTCTGGCCTTTGGACCAACCATAGAGGATGGGGGTCCGTGGTTGGTGCTTGGTGGTGGCTGGGGAATAAACTGACAGCCATAGGGGTGTGGCAGCCTTGTGGCTAGACCTGTGGTCCAGTGACCTTCCTTGTTTCGCTAAAGGAGAGGTGAACGAAACTGAGTTTGGTGGACATACACAAATGCGCAGGGGCCAGCTCTCCCCCTTCCACCCCCCACCCACCACTCTTTGTGATCTCCAGGTGAGCAACCCAGCCACTCGCATGTTGAAGACTGCAGCTGCCCAGGTGGGGACCTCTGTCTCTTCTGCCGCCAACACATCTACCCGTCCCATCATCACCGTACACAAGTCCGGGACCGTAACAGTGGCCCAGCAAGCCCAGGTGGTGACCACAGTGGTGGGTGGGGTCACCAAGACCATCACCCTGGTGAAGAGCCCCATCTCAGTCCCAGGAGGCAGTGCTCTGGTGAGTGACCAGCACCAGGAGTGCCCAGCCAAGGCCATGCCCTTGACCGGTCTCTGGATCACTTACTTTGGTTCACTGTCGTTTCGTTTTTAGATTTCCAATCTGGGCAAAGTGATGTCAGTGGTCCAGACCAAACCGGTTCAGACTTCGGCAGTCACAGGCCAGGCATCTACAGGCCCAGTGACTCAGATTATCCAGGTGAGCTCATGGACCCTAGACTGGGACCCTGCCTAGACAAGATCCCATGAGCTTGAGTGGCTCAGAAGGTCCTGTTGCTTCGTTCTGTCATTTGCAGTCTTCAGAATAGTCCAAGTTATTTGGGCTGGCAGTGAATCTGGCCAGACCAGACTCACCATTAAACTTGCAGTTCTTCTAAAAAATGACAGATACATATGTGTATCACTGACTGACTCTGTTAGACACCTGAAGCTAACACAGTATCATAGACCAACCAGATTTCATTTAAAATTCAACAACGACAACAAAGCCACACTTTGTATCCCGGCAGTGATGCCCATTCATCTCAGCCTTCCCCCATGCATTTTCCCCTTACAGACCAAAGGACCCCTGCCAGCCGGGACCATCCTGAAGCTGGTGACGTCTGCAGATGGCAAGCCCACTACCATCATCACAACCACGCAGGCCAGCGGGGCAGGGACTAAGCCTACCATCCTGGGCATCAGCAGTGTGTCCCCCAGCACCACCAAGCCCGGCACCACCACTATCATTAAGACCATCCCCATGTCGGCCATCATCACACAGGCGGGCGCCACGGGTAGGGGCCTTCCCCGGTGTGCTGGGGAGAAAGCAGGTGAGGGGGTAGCCAGTGTGCAACATCTTTCCATTGAGGTTTTTACTCTGCGCTCCCTCTCTTTGCCTCTTGTTTAAGATTTTCCTCTCTGCTGTGCCCTCTCTTTGCCTCTTGTGTAAGATTTTCCCATCTGTTCTGTCCTTGCCTCTTGTTTACAATTTGTCAGGAGGTAGCAAGGCTATGACTGCAGTTTGTACTTCCTTGTTTTAATTGAGGGGCAATAGCCGTAACTGTTTGAAAAGAGGGCCCGAGAGAAGCGGGCCCGGGTGGGAGGCCAGCATTGTTGCCTGGCCCTTCCTGAAGCCAGGATGCCCCCGTCTCCTCTAGGCGTGACTAGCAGTGCTGGCATCAAGTCGCCCATCACCATTATCACCACCAAGGTGATGACTTCTGGAACTGGAGCCCCCGCCAAAATCATCACGGCTGTTCCCAAAATTGCTACGGGCCACGGGCAGCAAGGAGTAACCCAGGTGAGGTGTGCTGGGCCCTGCCCTCCCGAGGGTCCAGCCTGGGACCGCAGCAGGCCACGCGGGGGCCTGGGAGGGGCAGCACAGGGTCTGCTCTGGCCAGCCCCCAAGTGACATGGGGCCTCTTTTCTCCTGGTTTTCCAGGTGGTGCTGAAGGGCGCACCTGGCCAGCCAGGCACCATCCTCCGCACCGTGCCTATGGGGGTGTCCGCCTGGTTACCCCCGTTACCGTCTCTGCTGTCAAGCCGGCCGTCACCACACTGGTTGTCAAGGGCACCACAGGTATGGAGGCCTTTGGGAGTGGGGCCGCGAGGGCAGGGTCAGGGTGTGCCCCGGTCCCACTCACCTGGGGAGAACAGTCACACCAGCTGCTGACCTCCTCCCACACCCGCCCACCCCCCTCCAGGCGTCACGACCCTAGGCACGGTGACAGGCACCGTCTCCACCAGCCTGGCCGGAGCCGGGGGCCATAGCACCAGCGCCTCACTGGCCACACCCATCACCACGTTGGGCACCATCGCCACCCTCTCAAGCCAGGTGATCAACCCCACTGCCATCACTGTGTCGGCGGCGCAGACGACACTAACGGGCGGCCGCTGGGCTCACCACGCCCACCATCACCATGCAGGTAGGGCAGTCGGAGCTGCAGTGTGCCACCAGGCCCTTGGTTTCCCTCTCGCATGTGGCACCTGTAGGTAGGATGGTTACCCTAGAGGTGCATAATCGCGATTCTTAGTCACTGCCTGCTAGTCTGTCGGGTTGAGACGATATATCTCCAGCCGTGTTTAGCATTTGAGCACTAGGTTCTTGCATCTTGAGCTGAATTTCTGGTGAAGTGGTGAAGCTGGCCTTGGCACAGCACAGGGTCAGCCAGGTTTACCCCCTACCCCCGCCCGACTGAGGGCTTGCCCCAGCCTAGGCCCTGCTCCTCCACCTCTTCCTGGTTCCTTTTTTCTCGCCCCTGAGCCAGTCGTTGTCTTAGAGTGAGGGTGAGCAGGTCCTAGACTTGTCAGGGTTTTTGCTTTAGGTGCCAAGTCACTGGTCCCAGGGGGTACTGCAGGCAGGTGGCAGGGGCAGACACGGGAGGATGGGCAGCAGCACTAACTCTGTGTGCCCTCTCCCCAGCCTGTCTCCCAGCCTACCCAGGTGACTCTGATAACGGCCCCCAGCGGGGTGGAGGCCCAGCCTGTGCACGACCTCCCAGTGTCCATCCTGGCCTCCCCTACTACAGAACAGCCCACGGCCACGGTCACCATTGCTGATTCGGGCCAGGGTGATGTGCAGCCCGGCACCGTGACCCTGGTGTGCTCCAACCCACCGTGCGAGACCCATGAGACGGGCACCACCAACACAGCCACCACCACTGTCGTCGCTAATCTGGGGGGCACCCCCAGCCCACCCAAGTGCAGTTTGTCTGCGACAGACAGGAGGCCACTGCTGCTCTCGTGACCTCCACAGTGGGCCAACCGAATGGCAGTGTCGTTCGTGTCTGCTCCAACCCGCCGTGTGAAACCCACGAGACTGGCACCACCAGCACAGCCACCACCGCCATGTCCGGCATCGGAGGTGGGCCACGGCGAGACATCCGGCTCGCCTGCGCGGCCACCACCATTCCCACCGTGGTCCGGGTCAGTGTGACTGCCGGGCGTCAGAGGGAGCCCAGGTTTCCATCAAGCCCGCGTGCCAAACCCGTCAGACCAGCGCGACCAGCACCACTATGACTGTCATGGCCACTGGGGCCCCATGCTCAGCCGGCCCACTCCTCCAGACCAAGCGTGGCCCTCGAGGCTGCTGGCCGCGGTGCCACTCTCTTACAGCTGGGGCCGCTGAGTGCCCAGGTCAGGCCTGGTGGCGAGGAAAGGTCCCTTGCTGGCCTGGGCCCGCTGGTGTCCATGGGGCGCCAGCTGGAGGTGCATCACACTCACACGACCAACACAGCCACTGTGGCCCGCTCCGCCATGGGTACTGGGGAGCCCCATGAGCTGCTGGGCCCCCCACACTTGTGTACGAGAGTTCAGCCAGTGCCTCTGTGACTGCCGCGGCCTTGGAAGCACTGCTGTGCCCCTCGGCCACCGTGACCCAGGTCTGCTCAAATCCCCCGTGCGAGACCCACGAGACGGGCACCACCCACACACCCACCACAGCCACATCCGGAGGGGCTGCAGGCCAGCCAGAGGGCGGGCAGCAGCCTCCTGCCAGCAGGCCCTGTGAGACGCACCAGACCGCTTCCACTGGCACGACCATGTCTGTCAGCTTGGGCGCCCTGCTCCCGGATGCCGCCCCCTCCCACAGTACCCTGGAGTCCAGCCTGGAGGTGGCAGTGCCATCCGCAGTCGGCCCTCAGGCTGGCGCTTCGTTGCTCACTCCTTTCCCGACGCAAAGGGTGTGCTCCAACCCGCCCTGTGAGACGCACGAGACGGGCACTACGCACACGGCCACCACTGTCACCTCCAACATGAGTTCCAACCAAGGTAGGTGGATGCAACCAGCCAGGTCACCACGAGCTCCGGGGCCCAGAGCTCACTGAGGCCCACAGTTGAGTTCTGTGGAGCCCAGTTGCCTGGTACGGGCAGGTATTGCAGGCAGCCTTGTTTCCTGGTGGCAGAATTGGGTGGTAGCCCTGCTGGAGGAGGGCCTGTCACCCTACTCTGCTTGCCCCACCAGACCCCCCACCGGCTGCCGGCGACCAGGGAGAGGTGGAGAGCACCCAGGGCGACAGTGTGAATATCGCCAGTTCCAGTCCCATCACAACAGTGTCCTCCACGCTGACGCGGGCCGTGACCACCGTGACGCAGTCCACGCCAGTCCCAGGCCCTTCGGTACCGGTAAGAGCCCAGGAGGGTCCCTGCGACCTGGCACGCTTGGGCCCATGTTGTTCCTGAACTGGACACCAGGTGGTGCTGTTGCTCCAGGCATGCGCCACTCCCGGCTCCTTTTCCAGACCATAAAAGGGCAGTTTCTCGCCTGACAGGGCCAGGGCACAGGAGGCCCCAGTCCTTGGTGGGTGTCCTGTGGGTGATTTTATTGTTGTAGCTGGTTCCTGTGGCTCATCACTTGGCTATGGTGTGGCACAGCAGGAATTGGGCCCCTTTCATAAGACCAAGGGGTCTCTCTGGGGGATGGGCTAAAGTGGGCCGGCAGGTCGGAGGTCTTGCCTTCTCTTGCCATGCACCCTGCTGCTCAGTGACCTACTGTTCCTGTCTGTCAGGCAGGGTTGTGGCAACCCATTGAGAATGCAGATCCCGGTTCACAGGGAGAGATGAAGGCCTGCCTGGTTTCGGTCTTCCTCTCCTCCCCTCTGACGGGGGCTTCTCTCCCTTTCTAGAAGATCTCATCTGTGACTGAGACTGCCCCAGGGGCTCTGACCACCGAAGTCCCCATCCCGGCCACGATTACAGTGACCATAGCCAACACAGAAACTTCTGACATGCCCTTCTCTGCTGTTGACATCCTGCAGCCCCCAGAGGAGCTCCAGGCCTCTCCAGGGCCGCGCCAGCAGCTTCCACCACGGCAGCTCCTGCAGCCTGCCTCCGCGCCCCTGGTGGGGGACTCCGCCGAGGTCCTGTCAGCCTCCCAGAGCCCTGAGCTCCAGGCCGCCGTGGATCTGAGCAGTACAGGGGACCCGTCTTCAGGCCAGGAGCCTGCCAGCTCGGCTGTGGTGGCCACTGTGGTGGTCCAGCCACCGCCACCCACCCAGTCTGAAGTAGACCAGTTGTCCCTCCCCCAAGAGCTGATGGCCGAGGCCCAGGCGGGCACCACCACCCTCATGGTGACAGGGCTCACCCCAGAGGAGCTGGCAGTGACTGCTGCTGCTGAAGCGGCCGCGCAGGCTGCAGCCACAGAGGAGGCCCAGGCCCTGGCCATCCAGGCCGTGCTCCAGGCCGCACAGCAGGCTGTCATGGGTAGGTGCTGCGCGTAGGCCAGCTGGCTCAGCAGGCTGTCCTCGCTTGAGGCCATGGGGTAGCCCTGAGGGAGGGACAGGCTGCTCAGGCGTAATGAACCGCGCTCGGGTGCCTCCCTCCAGGCAGCTTGAGCAAAAGGAACTTGTTTGCCACCAGGATGGGACAGTACAGCCTAACTGGGATGGGGGCTGACTTTGATACGCGGGCTGGAGGCAGGTCTCACCAGGGGGAGGGCAGAGGAGAGGTCTGGGGGACAGGGTCTGAGAGCTGGCATCCACGGATCCTGCCCCTTGCTCTGAGAGAGCAGTGGTGGTGGGAAGCTGGGGCTGGCGTCCCTCTTGAGTCGTCTTCTGCCCCTGGAGCAGGCACTGGGGAGCCCATGGATACTTCAGAGACGGCCGCGGCAGTGACGCAGGCAGAGCTGAGCCACCTGTCGGCCGAGGGCCAGGAAGGCCAGGCAACCACTATCCCCATCGTGCTAACACAGCAGGAGCTGGCCGCCCTGGTCCAGCAGCAGCAGCTCCAAGAGGCGCAGGCCCAGCAGCAGCAGCACCACCTGCCCACGGGAAGCGCTGGCCCCCGCCGACAGCCTCAATGACCCGACCATCGAGAGCAACTGCCTCAATGAGCTGGCCGGGGCTGTGCCCAGCACCGTGGGCCTGCTGCCCCCACGGCCACCGAGAGTACGTGGGGCCCTGCCTGGCCATGGGCGGGCTGGCCTGAAGCTTTGCTCCCCTAGGGCAGTCAGTTGACTAGGGAAGAAAGTCTTGTGAGTGGGGTCCCAGGTCCTCGGTGTAGAAACGGGCTTGGTCGTGTAGCCCGAGGGAGGGGCTCCTGTGCAGAAGCCCGGTCTCTGGGGCCTTTCCTGCTGACACCTTGTTTTCCTTCCCAGGCCTGGCCCCGTCCAACACATTTGTGGCCCCCAGCCGGTCGTTGTGGCCAGCCCTGCGAAGCTGCAGGCCGCGGCCACCCTGACGGAAGTGGCCAATGGCATTGAGTCCCTGGGTGTGGTGAGTCTGGAGTGACAAGGTGAAGCGGGCTAATGGATCTGGACTCTGAGGGTGTCCTGATCTCTTCCTCTCTTCCTGCCAGAAGCCAGACCTGCCACCGCCACCTAGCAAAGCCCCTGTAAAGAAGGAGAACCAGTGGTTTGACGTGGGGGTTATTAAGGGCACCAATGTGATGGTGACACACTATTTCCTGCCACCCGAAGACGCTGTCCCGACTGATGTATGTATCCCTGGAGGCCAGCACCCTCAGGTGGGCCGGGGCTGGTGAATCTCCTAAAGGGGTGCGCTCTCCGTCTCAGGGCTGACGACTCCTCACCCTATCCCCCTTGCAGCCTTTGAAGCAGTGGCAAAGCTCAGCCCTGGCCCCCTGGTCATGACAGGGCTGCCATGGCCGCCCTTTGCCCACCCCACTGTCCCCATGGTGGAAAAGTGCTCCACTGAGCCATGCAGCCCTGTCAGTGGTGGGATTCATGTCACTCTCATCTCTCCTGTTCACCTCATCTGTCCCTTTAGGATGACTCGGGCACTGTGCCCGACTACAACCAGCTAAAGAAGCAGGAGCTGCAGCCAGGCACCGCCTATAAGTTCCGCGTTGCCGGGATCAATGCCTGTGGCCGGGGTCCCTTCAGTGAGATCTCAGCCTTTAAAACGTGTCTGCCTGGCTTCCCGGGGGCCCCGTGTGCCATTAAAATCAGCAAAGTGAGTCTTGTGAGATCAGCCTCTGTCCTTAGCTAAGCCTGTGCTTGTGGGGCTTTCTTCTTTGCTGGGCTGGGCGGGGGTGATTGGGGAAGGCCCCTGAGATGTAGGCAGAGTCCGGTGGGTCTGGGCTGAAGCTTCTGGTTCTCTCCATCTCTGACACTGGGTGAGCCATGATTAGCATGCTCATTTACCTAATCCTCTAATGCCTAAACTCCCTGATGAGGTCTGGGCCTGTGGTTCTCTCCATTTTTCTGATGGGGAGACTGAGGCACCAAGAGGCTAAATGACAAGCCATTTGTTAGGTGACAGAACAGGTCTAGGAAAGTGTTTGGAGTCCCGGTTCATTTTGCCATTGTGTCAAGCTGCCTTCCTGGTGGGGCCAGACGAAGCCATCTCTTTGGAGCTCCTTGAGCTCTGTTGTGAAATAGGTTTGTTGTGTTAGGAGGGGGGTGAAGAAGGAGCTGTCAGTTTTGAAAGCTTTGACTCGGTCTAGGTTCTCTGTTCTCCGATGGGCAGGGAAGGAATAAGTCACAGAGGCCCAAGATGGCCCCCTTGGTCTCTGCTTCCTCTGTTCCAGAGTCCAGACGGTGCTCACCTCACCTGGGAGCCGCCCTCTGTGACCTCTGGCAAGATCATCGAGTACTCGGTGTACCTGGCCATCCAGAGCGCGCAGGCCGGCGGTGAGACCAAGAGCTCGACCCCAGCACAGCTGGCCTTCATGCGGGTGTACTGTGGGCCCAGCCCCTCCTGCCTCGTGCAGTCCTCCAGCCTCTCCAATGCCCACATCGACTACACCACCAAGCCCGCCATCATCTTCCGCATCGCCGCCCGCAACGAGAAGGGCTATGGCCCAGCCACCCAAGTCAGGTGGTTGCAAGGTGGGTTTGTGTGGGGCTCCCTCTGGGGAGGGAGAGCTCTTACCAGCTGCTGGCCTGGTGAGCTTGACCCTCTGGGATGGGTGGATCCCTCACTTTGCCTGATGCTGTGGAGAAAGCTCCTTGGGGGACTGTTGGAGGGAGGCGGGCACGGGAAGGGCCAACAGGACCTGCAGCCAGAGGTGGGGGGGTGGGCGCCCAGGCTTCGGGCTGCTCTGTCGGGGGGACAACAGCAGAGGCCTCTAAGCTGTGTCCAGAATGACCCTGGGGGTTGGCATGCAGGTGGCCGGGACTCTGGGGCACACGCCCATGGGAGGGGCAGGCACACTTGGTGCCTGGCTGCGCTGTGCTGGGTGGCATCAGGGCTGCCCGCCCACTTCCCCCTCTCTGCTTTTAGAAACCAGTAAAGACAGCTCTGGCGCCAAGCCGGCCAGCAAGCGGCCCATGTCGTCTCCAGAAATGTAAGCAGAGGGTGCCTTTCCAAGAGCCTTCTGGGGCCGGGAGTAGGCGGACCCCGAGAGCAAGGAGCAGTGGGGATAGCCGGGCCCTGCTTCTCCAGAAACGTGGGGGCCGCCCAGCCTAGGGGGCAGCCGGAGCCCTGGCCGAGTCCCACTCGCTTCGCCACGCAGACCCACGCTGACCCTGTCTTTTTTGCCTTTGCCTCATCTTCCAAGGAAATCCGCGCCAAAGAAATCGAAGGCAGACGGTCAGTGAGAGGCAACTGCCCGGCGCCTGGCTTCTTCTCCAGCCTCCCCTCTGCTTCAGGACCGCCGCCTGCCCCGCCCCACCCACCTGGCGCGCACTCCACCTTCACGAGCCAGCAGCTGCCCTCCTCTCCCCTTCCTCTCTCTGTTTTTACAAGAATCTTGAGAAAGCACATTTTACCATGGCTGCGGGGATGGGGGTGGGGGGTGGGGGGCGGAAGGCAGATGCTAAAGAGCAAGTGAGGGAGCGGGTGCAACCCCTTCCTCCAGGGAGCCCTCGAGCGAGAGACCTAAATGCACCGGAGCAGACGGAAAGCCCACCTCCTTCAAAGTCTGCACACCTCTCGCTATTGCCCTTGGCTCCAGGGATCAGCCAAGGCCTGAGGAGTTGGTGGGGGAGCTTGTAGAAGCACCTCTGGCCCCCTTCCCCACCTCTAGTCTCAGAGGCTTGTGGGGCACGCCCCCGTCTCCGAACTGGGTTATCTGTCTGGTTCTATTTTCTTTTGTGACCTTAGCATTTCTTGCCACGTGACGCCCGCCTGCCCTTTTGGTTTATCCAACCCTGCCCTGCCTGGCAGTCCCATGAGAAGCTGACATGTTTTCTCAGAGGCCTTCGTTCTCCCATCCCGTCCTCCCTCTCCTCCTCTTACTGTTCAGAGAAGAAAAAGTGAACGAAAAAGTGAGGGGCGGAGAAGGAGCCTCATGGTGGCCTGAGTAGTGTTCTGTGAAAACCTCCCGACGCCCACCTGGGGCCTCGAGGAGCCCTCCCACCAAGCCCGGCTCGGCCTCTCTGGGGTCGGGGTTAGGGGGCCACATCACCAACTGCTGCATTTGTTGTATTTTTTTAGTTGAAATGGATGAAGTTAACAGTTTTGTTGTAATTTTAGTCTTAGCGTGTGGGGTTTTGTCCCTTTTTTGTTGTTGTTATTAGTTGTGTACAGAATGTGTATCTTTTTTTTTTTTTTTAACCTTTTCTCCTTGGCGAAGCCTTGGCAGGGATCTTTCTCGACGAAAAAGTGAGGGGCGGCCAGGGCAGGAGGAGTATGGCATTTTCCCTATGGGCCTGGTGTCTGCTGCCCAGTGCGATTTTCTTTCTGGCCCCTGCCGTGTGCCCTGCTGCCTGTCCCAGGTCTCTGGGATGACGGAAGGTGAGCAGTCAAATCTTGCCCCCCTCATGGGCCATGACTCCAACACTTAGAGCCTTGAGCTTGAGAGTCCTCTAGAGCCCAGAGTCAGACTTCTGAGTACGATGGTGCAAAGGTGTGGGCACGACCCGACACCCAGCCCTGGGTCCGTGGCCCTCTCCATGACCCCCAGGCTCCCTCCCTGGCATGAGCGCTTAGAGCATCCAACACACACAGCCGCCATTTCCCACGGCCACCCTCTCTGGGCAGGGATGGCACACGTTGGACAGGAACCCTGCCTCTGAGGCTGCCTGGGACGACAAGTCATGCGGTACCATCAATGCTACGAAGTTGGGCTCTGGGCTCTGCTGGGAGCGGCTAGTCCAGTGCCAGCTCTGCCCCATGTCCAAGGTTTTTAGCAGGGAGTGAGACTTGCGAGCAAGTCACACTGAAGGATTTGAACCGAACAGCCGATGTCTTCAAAGACCCTTCCTCTGCCCTGGAGATGCAGCTGGGACTGGGAAGACCCCAGCCTCTGCAGACCCCTGCCCCTAGCCCCCACCCTCTGGGGCCTCTGTTGTATTATAGTATATTTCGCTGTGGAAAACGTCACGTTTAGTCACCTTGGAGCCCACCGCCTGATCCATTGTCTTCCCCCAGCCCAATTCCTGAGCGCCCTCTGATCTCTGTTTCTGGGAAACAGTACGCCCATTCATTATTGTAGAGTAACCCTTGTGACTCAATATTACCATAGTGCGATGTCGTTTTGTGCTATTTTGAGCAATTAAAAGACTTTTTGAAATAATGACCTGCTGTGTCGCTGAGTCTGGGACTCCCACGGGAGGAGGCGGGAAGCTGGGCCCTGTGGGGCTCACAAACCACCCTCCTCCATCCAGGATATTTTTGCTCCCAGAATTATGCTTCCCATTGCCTCCCACAGCTCAAAAGTTGTGCTGTGAGCTGTGGCCTTGGCAGCGAGCTGGTCTAGGACTGGGTTGCCCCTGGAAGATCCCATGATGGTAGCTGGAATGCAGGGCACAGACCAAAGGGGCTCACTGGAGAGCTGGGGCTGACTCCTGTGTGGAGGCCATGTCACCTCCTCTCTCACTAGGAGGACAGGGGACAACCACTACACTCCTTGGACTGAGAGCTCACAGGCCCCAGGACAGACCAGCATCACCAGAGGGACGCCCCTGTGGTCAAGGGACGTTGCTGGAGTAACTCCTGGCCTGATTTGTGCACATGGGCCGGGTCCCCAACTAAATTGCACTGTTGGGTTGCGGTGCCGAGGCTAAGATGGTGGTATAGCCAGGGGCAGGAAGGAAGCATCAGTCCTCAGTGCCAACCAGGACAAAGGGCCAAAAAAGCCAAGTGGGGTGGCCAGGGTGTCTGGCCACCACGGTGCCAGACAGTACAGAGAGGACCAGTGAGGGTACTGTCACGCTGACACAGATGGGTCTCAGACACTCCTCTGGTACCAAAATCCAGCAGGTAGGGATGGAAAGTGGTCGACGCAGTTTGGGATAAAAACTAGAACTCAAGTTTTAAAGATAGGACTGGGGGACTCAAGACCTCAGATCAAGCGCCCTGTTCCTCAGAGCCACATCACGTTTATTTAGTGTCTTGGCAAACAAATTATCTGTTTTGCTCTGATGAACCCAGCCTCCTGGGTCCCCGGTCATGTCTCCCATTTTATTGATTACCTTAAACTATCTCTGTTATTTTCTTGTACAAGGGGTATCACCTAGCTGGAGGTCACAGACCTGCATATGCCTCGGGAAAACATCTTGGTGTGTGCACAAGCAGCCTTCTGAACTTGCGCTGACCCAGCATTCCAAGGTCCATACTATGTTTCTCCTTAGCTTAGCAGGGCATGACGACCCTACCTCATCAACTCAGTGTACTTTTATTTGGGTTATGCTGTATTGCTATATTTTATTCTTTGCCCATGGGGTTTTCCTCATGACTTAGAGCAACAGGCAGCTGACTATTAACCCCTGCACCTCTCCACTCAGGGCACACCATGGCACCTCACCCCAGCACACGCTCCTCTGTCCCTGCTATCCTCTCTGTTGGAATCATGGAATCTTGTGAGTATGGGGTCCTGTCAGTCCCTCGCCATGCCAACTCTGACCTGACTCAGAGCCCAGGCACCTCATGCCTTTGGGGGGCCCATGGGGGGTGGTGGTGGCAGGCAGAGGCCCAGGCTACAGCAGGGGGTGGGGGGCAATGTCCAGGGGTGGGAGGATGTGGGCCAACTGTGGGGCGGAGAGTCCACCTGAGGGACTCCGGAGAGAAGTCACAGGGTGAGGAGCACCGCCGCTTTCACCTCAGGGTTGGCCCATCACTGACGGCCATGTCTGAGGCAGGAACCTCAGAACCTTCCCTGGAGCAAGGCTAATCCTTGCTTAGGCATGTTACAGGAAGGCAGGGGAAGGCTGGGTGGAAGGGACATGCCAGGAATAATGAGGGGCATCTGCAGCTGGGCGACTGATACCAAGCCAGCTGGGCCCCCAGCCGGGACCCCCCCTCTAAGCAGGAGGTCATATGGGGGACACACAGCGGCCGCAGGGTGCACTTACCTGCAGGGCGCCCATGGTCTCGTCGGGACAAGCACACGGCATGCCAGGCTCCTGTCCCTGGGCTATACGGATGAGGCAGAGGCCCAGTTACATCTTCTGCAAACAGGGCGCCCCTCCTCTGAAGCCCAAGCTTCCCCAAGCCCCCATGGGAGCTCAGGGTCCTGGAAACGGCCCCTCCACATAATTCTTCCATTGGCTGGGCAAGAGGAGGAAGTTTGACCCACCTTCTTCGGAGCACCCAACGTAATCTGACAGTCCAGAGAGGCATACTGGGTGCTGGAAGACCTGGAGAACTCTGACTCTGAGGACCCTGCTCTTCACTTGCAGGGTTCCCGCCTGACTGTCGAATGGCATCTCTGGGGTGAAGAGGTCAGGGGCTGTGGAGCGGATTCCACAGAGAAAGGACTTGCCCGCCCTGTGGGGTCACAGGTCAGTGGGACCTCAGCGTTCAGCCATTTCCAGCTATCTCTTCTCTTGTACTTCCCTGGTGGTTCAGATGGTAAAGAGTCGGAAGATCCCCTGGAGAAAGGAATGGCAACCCACTCCAGTGTTCTGGCCTGGAGATTCCCATAGACATAGGAGCCTGGCGGGCTACAGCCCAGGGGTCCCCAAGAGTCAGAAGCAACTTCACTGTCACTTTTTCTTCTGGACACCAGGGCTCATGCCCTGCCCTACCCTGCCCTGCCCCGGGGGCCCCCTCAGCCTGGGAGACGTGGCTGGAGGAGGGAAGACGGCCCTGAGTTCCCTCTTTCCTCCTCCCTTCTACCCCAATCCCAGAATGTCCTGCCAGCTCACCCAACACTTCCCACCAGGAGGGCATTGAATGGAGGGCGTCCAGCAGCGGAGCTCCAGCGGCCTCAGCCTCCCTGCGGGGGGTGGGGGGTGGGGTCCCCTCCGGGGGCGTGGCCCGCTGGTGGGCGTGGCTGTGAGCCAGCCAAGCCCCGCCCCCGCTGCAGGCTCGGCCCGGGCCGGGTGGAACCTGGCGGGTAGAGGTGGGTGGTGCTAGGCTGGGTCAGCTGAGTGACAGTCACGCGACAGCATTCCGCTCCTTGAGGCTTCCTGGAAGACAGGGGAGTGATGAGCCGGGGTCTCCGAGTGTGGCAGGCCAGTGCTCGGCGGCCCGGGCAGGGGTGCGGGCTGGGGGTGGTCGGTGTTGTCCTGGAGGAGGCCGTCCAGGATGGGGGGCGGGGACGGGGGGTTCAGTCCCGGGGCCCATCTTGGTCAGGGAGGGCAGACCTGCCCCGGCGGGGCGTTGGAGGGGGGCTTCCCGAGGCTCCAAGTCAGGCAGCCCTAGGGGGCCACCCGAGCGGTGACCTGTGGCCCCGGGGAGTCCACCGACAGGACGGGCACCCGAGAAGACGGGACGGCCTCTGGGGGAGCCGTGTCTCCAAGTCTCTCTCCACAGGACATGGAGAAGGAGCAAGAGACGCTGCGGGCCTGGAAGGAGCGTGTGGCGCGTGAGCTGGATCGCGTGGTGGCTTTCTGGCTGGATCATTCCCACGACCAGGAGCAGGGGTGCGCGCCTCGCCCTTCTGGGGGCCTTGGACTGGGTTTTTCTCTCCTCTGGAGCCTCTGCACCTCACTCTGGGCTGACTGCCATCTGTGGGGCACCACCCCCAGCCCCTAGCCCCCCTCACCACCACCCCTATCGCGAACTCGGCTAACGCCAGCGTGTCCCGCAGGGGCTTCTTCACGTGCCTTGGCCGCGACGGGCGGGTGTACGATGACCTCAAGTACGTCTGGCTGCAGGGGAGGCAGGTATGGACGAGGCGTGCCCGGGGCGCCCAGGACTGGAACCGGCAAGCTGGGTCCTGCCTGAGTTCGCACACCGGGCAGGGATTGCGGCTCACCCAAGGCCTTCCCAAGGCCCTGAGGACGGCGGCCCCCTACTTGAGCCACGACCCCTCCGCTCCCTCGCCCCCCACCCAGGTGTGGATGTACTGTCGCTTGTACCGCCAGTTTGAGCGCTTCCGCCGCCCGGAGCTTTTGAATGCAGCTAAAGCAGGTGCCCTCCCCTCCCAGTCCCCGTCTCCCCAGAGGCCACTCCCGGTGATCCCGGCAGCCGCGCGGTGCTCCCAGTTGCCTGCTTGCCAGCCGGCTCTGGAAGCCCCCCAAGGACGCCGGGTGCCCACCGATGGGGAGGAAGATACCGGCTGGGGCATCCCCAACGCACCTTCCAGCGTGACACCTTCCTGACCACCAGGTGGCGAGTTTTTGCTGCGTTATGCCCAAGTGGCACCTCCTGCAAAGAAGTGTGCCTTTGTGCTGACCAGGGACGGCCGCCCAGTCAAGGTGCAGCGGACCATCTTCAGCGAGTGTTTTTATACCATGGCCATGAACGAGCTGTGGAGGGTGACTGGGGATGCGCGGTACCAGGTGCGGGGGAGGATGGTCACACTGTACATCTCCGTGCCCTCACTTTTGCTGGCTCCTGGTGCCTGGGTGCGGGCCAGATCTGTCCTTAACATCAGTCCTTTCTCTGGGCCCGCAGGGCCTGGGGCTGCCAGTCACACCCACTGTTACTGCTGTTATTGTCATTATGTGTCCTCCTTCCCCCAGAGGCCCTCCCCCAACAGCCCTCACAGGGGCCCTGGGCAGTTAGTTCAGTTCAATCACTCAGTTGTGTCCGATTCTTTGCAACCCCATGGACTGCAGCACACCAGGCCTCCTTGTCCATTACCAACTTCCAGAGTTTACTCAAACTCACGTCCATCGAGTCAGTGATGCCATCCAACATCCCCTCCTGTGTCGTCCCCTTCTCCTCCCGCCTTCAATCTTTCCTAGCATCAGGGTATTTTCCAGTGAGTCAGTTCTTCGCATCAGGTGGCCAAAAGTACTGGAGTTTCAGGTTCAGGATCAGTCCTTCTAATGAATATTCAGGACTCATTTTCTTTAGGATGGGCACAGAGGTGTTACCAAACCAGACTTGGGCCCATGTGTGGTGAAGGCAATCCACTGACACCAGGTGGTGGGGAAGGAAAGTGCAGCATTTATTCCAAAGGGACAGGGTAGGTCCTGCTCAAAACACCTTTCAGAGAAGGGTTTAGGGCAAAATCAAGGAGGAGATCGCAGGGCTTAGGAACATTCTTCTGATTGGTGGTGGTGAGATAACCAGGAGGGAGTTACATGATCCACTTTCTGGTTCCAATGGTCTGGGCTCTATGTGCCAGTGGGCAGCATGTACTTAAGTTCTTACCCATGGTGGATGTTTTAGTTATGTGCAGAACAGCTCGAGGATACAACTCAGGATTTTATTTATGGCTCTTGCAGAAGACTTTAGTCTAAACTTATTGTTTTGTCTTGCTTATCTGTTTTCCTTTGTTTCTGCATTTCCTCACTTTGATTAAATGTGCTCCTTGGAACTTGGAAAGGCCTAGGAGGCTAACGCTTTTCAGCAAACAAGAGGTGGGGGACCCTGGGGATCAACTGCCCCCACCCACCCCGGCTTTGCAGGGTCTTGCTCAGAAGGATCAGTTCTGCCCCTGGGTGGGAGGGTGCTCCTCCCTGGCCCCCTCATCTTTCAAAGCTGACCTCACTGTCTGGGCATGGTCTGCAGCCCCCAGCCTGGGAGCCCTAGCAACCAGCCTGGGGCCAGGCCTTGGCAGGAGTGTCCTAGGAGCTCAGCCCAAGGGACCTGGGTGGACCAGACTGGATGGGGTGCAGCCTCAGCTTGGGTCTCCTCTCACCACCCCCACTCCCAGAACGAAGCCATGGAGATGATGGATCAGATCGTCAGCTGGGTGCGGGAGGACCCCTCCCGGCCTGGGCCGGCCCCAGCTCCCTGGGGCCCCGGCCTCGGAGTCCATGGCGGTGCCCATGATGCTGCTCAACCTGGTGGAGCAGCTTGGGGAGGCGGATGAGGAGTTGGCAGGCATCTCTGTGGAGCTGGGGGACTGGTGCGCTCAAAGGATTCTGCAACATGTGCAGGTGGGGGCAGGAGGTGGATGCCGACTGCCAGACCAGTCCTGGGGGCTGGGGTACAAGAGTGACCCCCATTCCCCACCCCCAGGCCCACCCCCACCCCCGAGCTCAGTCATTTCTGATTCTTTGTGACCCTATGGACTATAGCCCGCCAGGCTCCTCAGTCCATGGGGATTCTCCCAGGCCAGAATACTGGAGTGGGTTGCCATGCCCTCCTCCAGGGGATCTTCCCCCACCTAGGGATCGAACCCAGGTCTGCTGTGCTTTGCAGCAGATTCATTACCATCTGAGCCACTAGGGAAGCCCACTCATGAGCTGGGGGTCTATTTTACAGGTGGGGAGACACAGGGAGTTGTGGCCCAGAACCCTTGGAAAGGGTGGGGAGGCCCCCGGGGAGCCAGGTTGGGGTGAGGGCAGGAGGGTGGGGTCCAGACACCCAGGCCCATCAGGGAGCACGAAACCCAGACCCAGCTTCCTCCCAGGCCTCTAGACAGCCAGGTTGGCCCAATCTCAGTCCCCCTGTTCAGTGTCTTCTGGGGCCCAGGCCCAAAGCAAGTTCCAGACCCTTGGGAGTGAATCAGCTCCTCCTCAAAATCCCCTTGCCCACCCCCGCCAGCCCACCCAAGCCTGCAGATGAGGAGGGAGGGGACGGAGGGGGTTGCTGAACGCTGAACCCCTTCTGCATCTCCCTCTGCAGAGGGGTGGGCAGGCTGTACTGGAGAACGTGTCAGAGGATGGTGAGGAACTCTCAGGCTGCTTGGGGAGACACCAGAACCCAGGTGAGGGTGGGGTGGGCTTCAGATGTGGGGACTGCCTGCCTCCCTCCACACTGGGCACTGAGGACCAGGCAGAGAAGCAGGGATGGGCCTGCTGTGCTGGGGGCATGGCTCAGAGCAGCCCCCACTGCTGGCAAGAGAGGAAGGGAGTCAGCACACAGCGCAGGGGGCTGGATCCCCATACCTGGGGGAGACCGCGCTATCTGCCTTACCCTGAGCCCTCACCAGGCCACGCGCTGGAGGCTGGCTGGTTCCTGCTCCGTTATGCCATCCGGAGAGGTGATGCCAAACTTCAAGCCCACGTGATTGACAAGTTCCTACTGTTGCCTTTCCACTCTGGATGGGACCCTGAGCATGGTGGCCTCTTCTACTTCCAGGATGCTGATGGCCTCTGCCCCACCCAGGTGGGAATGTGCCCAGGGCTGTTCTCAGCCCATTTCACAGAGTGGGGGCTCAGGGAGACCCCAGTGGTCCTCAAGCTCACGCACACAAGGAGACACGTGTCCCTCCGTCTTGGAAAGGCTCGCTAGGTGATTCTAAGCCATCAGCAGTGGGGGCAGATTTGGTCCCTTACACCTGTGTGATTATGCCTTGATCCCACTGAGGTCCACAGAAGTTGCCTGAGTTGGCCACTGGCAGGAGCTGACTGTCCAAGGGGCTCTAGACAGACTGATGGGACAGCCAAGGTTTGGATTCCAGGGCTTAAGGGGAGCCTGCCCTAGCCCTGCCCTTCTGGCTCGAGAAGCTAGTGCCAATCTGCCAGGCGGTCAAGGCCTCCATAGACATCCATGTCACAATGAAGCTCCAAGTGCCTGGCTAGATGGAGTCTTAGCCAGGGCCTGAATGATGGGGGTGATCTTCTTGCTGAGAGGGGGTGGTGGAGGGTGGGACACAGGCTTCCAGATGCCTCCTCTCTGCTCCCAGCTGGAGTGGGCCATGAAGCTCTGGTGGCCACACAGTGAAGCCATGATCGCATTCCTCATGGGCTACTGTGAGACTGGGGACCCTGCCTTGCTGCGCATCTTCTATCAGGTGGCCGAGTACACCTTCCACCAGGTAAGTTCTGCTTCCTGGTCTCAGCAAAGGTGTGGAGACTGCAGACTGGGTGGGGAGGGTGAGTCTTCTTGCACATCCCCCGCTTGCCCCTCAGCAGACACGGAGGTCCCGGCCCCAGTACCTCTGTTGAGCTCCCTTCCCCACTGGAGCTCACATTTTGCTGGCAGTGACTGACCATAAACAAGTAAACAGGCAAACAGAGATGGGGATGAGAGCCCTGGGAAATACAGCAAAGTCAGGGGGCTGCAGGCAGGGCTGATCAGAAGGAAAAAAGCTAGAAGGAGTGCTCAGCAAAGAGGGGTCAACCTGACTCTGGGGTTCACAGGTGCCGGGGCTTTGGAAAGGGAGGCCATAGGGGCCCCGGGCCAAGGCAGGGAGGTGGCGTGGTGGCTGTCATCCTGGCCAGTGAGTGGGGCCTGACCCCGGGTGGAAGATGCAACAGGAGCAGGGCTCAGAGTCTGGTTGAGTGGGAGGAGTCTGGACTGGCCACAAGTGTTTGGGTGTCATAAGGATATAGATGATATATACTGCGAGCCACAAGGCAAGGTGAGCTTTGAGGACAGAAGGAAAAGAGAAGAGGGAATAGGAGGGCCCAGCAAAGGAGACAAGAATCAGTTGTGAGGCAGGAAGGGAGCCAGGGACCCCCCCTCCACTAGAGGCCCGAGTGCAATGAGTGGAGTGATGACCTGTGCCATCCATGGCTGAGAGGCACCTTGGGGGCTGAGCCTGAATGAAGGAAAATTCCCAATGTGTTTTGAAAGCCACAACGCACTCCATCAGTAAACCCCAGTATAGGAGGGATTACAACAGGGGGGGTCTTACTTGGTGGTCTGTGGGTTTTGCGACCTGGGAGAAAATTCTATCTTTCTTTAGGCTAACCTCTAACTGAAATCCAGTATTCTCTTCCATCATGAATGAAAGCACAGTGGTATTAACAGTGTCTGACTTCGTCACCAGTAGACATCCCAAATGTGTTCACGTTATATTGTAGTTCGAGGGGCATCTCCCAGTATTGCACACACTCATCATTACTTCCAAACAAAATAGTCACAAGACCCCGGGTGATATATGTTAATACTGAATGCATTCAGAAGAACCTGTGTTCAAGGCCATTGGTGTTAACTGCATAAAGTGAAATTTAAGGAATAAATTGTCAAGAAAGAAAGATGGCCATCAAACAATCAGGAAACTTATAAACAGATCAGTCATTATGCACTGATCATCATAACAGAAGACAGGAAATTCAGACATCCACAGAAACAGTTCAGTCTGTCCATGTCAGATCAAATAGTTGAATAATGTGAGGACATGAGCAGTGTCACTGGAAAGATAGAATGAATAGATATAGAACTAGTGTTACCTGCTATGAAGAGGAGTAGACATTTAAAAAGACATTTTGATAGTGGACTTCAGTGTCACTGACTTCTTCCACAGTCCTTCTGAGAAGGGATTCCACTCAAGTCTCGATCTGGGGAGGAAAGAGAAGGGTCTAGGCCAGGGCTCTGGAGTCTACCCTGGAGCATCTGCAAGGAACTGTGGGCAAGAGAGAAGAAAGGAATTTGGAATGGGTCAACACAGCTGCTGGGCAGGGTCAGGCTTCAAGGGGCTCCAAGGGAGAGGGAGATGTGTTTGGGACCTGTGACAAGAAAGGCTGGAGTCAGTTCAGTGCTAGATATCTACAATCTCATCAACTGGAAGACAGGCCTGTGAGGCAGAGAACAGGAACTCAAAGGGAATCATCTGTTACAAAGTTACATGACCTGCCGGCGCTGCCTGTCACTGCCTTGTTATTGCAGTTTCGCGATCCAGAGTATGGGGAATGGTTTGGCTACTTGAACCGAGACGGGAAGGTCGCCCTCACTATCAAGGGGGTCCTTTCAAAGGTGAGTTGGGGAGAGGGCGAGGCCTCAGGGCACTTCGCTGTCCCCAGCCCTTCCAACCCGCTGTCCCGCCTCTCCCCGTAGGCTGCTTCCACGTGCCGCGGTGCCTGGCCATGTGCGAGGAGATGCTGAACGACCTGCTGAGCCGCCTCTCTCCGGCCTCGGCCCTCAGCGCCCGGTCTCCGCCAGCTGGTCCCGCCCGCCTAGGCGCAGAATAAAACGAAGTCCGTTACACTGTCTGTGTGTGTGAGCTTCCGTGGGGTCGCGGGAGGTGGGGAACGCCCGCCGCCTTCGGCTGGAGGGCACCTGCTCGCCCGGCCAGTGACCCACCCGGAGCGCTGGAACCTCCCACTTTGCCAAGAGGCCCGCCCTGCGCCCGGGCTTGCCCAGCCATTGGCCCACCCCGTGTAGAGACCCCCGCCCTGCCCTTGGAGCTCCCTGCGCATTAGCCGAGCACCCAGGAGGGTGGGTCCGGCAGCGCGCCACTTCCGTCCGGCGGACGGGCCAGGCGCGCGCCGCCTCTTCCGCCACCGCCCCCGCGATCCCGGACCTAGCTTCAGCCCCAGCCGTGGCCTGGCAGCCCCGGTGTCGCTCTGAAGCGCGGCGGCAGCTGACTGCGCGTTCACGACCCGCTGGGAGCCGCGAGTCCCGCCGCCGTTATGAACATCCGCAATGCGAGGGTGAGGAGCCGGGGCCGGAGACCCGTCCGTGCCGCGTGGGAGCGAGGCCCAGTGGCCGCGTGCGCATGCTCCCGAGGGGCCTGGCCGAGCCCCAGGGCCGGCCGCCTGAGCGCCTGCGGCCGCCGGGCACAAAACAGTGAAGGCTACCGTTCCCGTGGGGTTGGCCCTCCTCACAAATGAGGCCAGGGGTTCAAAGCCAGGGGTGAGAACCCTTTCTTTCGAGGATGTCGGGGCTCCGTGGGATGGTATTGGGGAGCTTCCTGGCGCTCACGTCCGTTCCTGGAACAGTCAAGTTTGCCCGGCGGCCCTGGGCCAGGACTGTGCAGAGACAGATAGTCTCAGCTTCCGCCCAGGTCTGGGAGTGGAGATGGGGGGAGGGGGGGTCGGTGAGTAGACAGCGAGCAGCGCTCCAACAGAACCGAGGCCTACTTAGTGCAGCCCCAGGCTTGACCGCGTTCCACTGCCCTCCTCCCTCGCAGCCAGAGGACCTGATGAACATGCAACACTGCAACCTCCTGTGCCTGCCTGAGAACTACCAGATGAAATACTATTTCTACCATGGCCTCTCCTGGCCCCAGGTGGGCGGCTGTTGAATTTGGGGGACTGGGTCAAGGAGGCCAGAGAATTCCCACCCTGGGTTGGTTGAGACCATGAAGAGTCCCAGGGGGGGCACCTGGGGTGAAGAAGGCCCTGGATGTTGGCTTCATCTGGGGTGGCCGGGGGTGGAAAGGAGGTGCCTGAAGACGGGAGATGAACAGGGCCAACCTAGGAGCAGAATTACCACCTGTCTGCCCACCTCTTCCTGGTTAAGAACAAGGGGCATGGGAAAACAAGGCCACCTTGCCTGGAGGTCAGGAGCTGTCACTGAACTCCCACCCTGGGCTGCTGTCCTTCATGGCCAGGGCGAGAGACAGGCGGTGGGGCCAGATGTCTGCTAAGGGCTCCTCCAGCTCTGATAGAAAATTGTTTTCTGCCTCCTCTTTCTTCCTGTCTTCCAGCTCTCGTACATCGCCGAGGATGAGAATGGGAAGATCGTGGGGTACGCCCTGGCCAAAATGTGAGTCACCAGAGGCAGAGAGACAAGACTGGTGCCTGACCTGCAGGTTGGGGAGGAGGGACACCAATATTTGCATATGTCTGATGGAGGCTGTCTGGGTTGGGTTGTGTTTGCTTTTTTTTTCCTTTTTGAAGTGAATAGACTATTTTTTAGTTCAATTTGAGCTTTAGAGGAGATGTGAGTGCAAAATACACACTCCTCTCACATAATTCCTTCCCTGTCTTCCCTGGTTGCCTCTCTTACTAATATCTCCTGGTACATCTGTTACAATATTGCTACATCATTATTAAAGTCCATAGTTCACAGTAAGTTTCATCCTTGGAGTCATATGGACAAATGTATAACAACATGTGTTCACTACTATAGTATCACACAGAGTAGTCTTACTGCCTGCCGAGTTTTCCATACTCTTCCTGTTCATCCCTCCTCTCTCCCCAGGGAACCACTGATCTCCTTACTGTCTCCATAGTTTTACCTTTTTCAGAACATCCCATGATTAGAATCATACAGTGTGTGGGCTTCCCAGGTGGCTCAGTGGTAAAGAATCTGCCTGCCAGTACAGGAGACACAGGTTCGATCCCTGGGTGGGGAAGATCCCCTGGAGGAGGAAATGGCAACTCACTCCAGTACTCTTGCCTGGAGAATTTCCATGGACAGAGGAGCCTGGCGGGCTACTGTCCATGGGGTCGCAAAGAGTCAGACATGACTGACTGCGTACTTACCTCAACATACAGTGTAGCCATTTCAGACTGCCTCTCAGTCATATGCATTGAAGTTTCCTCCATGTCTTTTCCTGGCTTAATAACTCCCTTCTTTTTAGCACTGAATAGTGTTCCATTGATACTGCACATGTCTTTTGTCTGCTGTCTGGGGTCTGGAAAGCCCTGACTCTCTCCCCTACCCTGGGTCTGGGGGCACTGTGGGGTTCGCCCTAGCCCTCTCTTCTTGATCTAGGGGAAGAAGACCCAGACGACGTGCCCCATGGACATATCACCTCGGCTGGTGTGTAGGACCTCCTGGTGGGTGTGGAAGTTAGGTTGGAGCCGCCTCTGAGGTCCCACTTTTCTGCCCCTAGGCTGTTAAGCTGCTCCCACCGGCGTCTTGGCCTGGCTCAAAGCTGATGGACCAGGCCTCCCGAGCCATGATCGAGAACTTCAATGCCAAATATGTCTCCCTGCATGTCAGGAAGAGGTGGAAGCCAGGGTCAAAGGAAAGGGGGTGGAGGCTACTGTCTTAATACGGGTCCTGGGCTGCCTTGGCTTTTGGAGAAGACTGGGAGGTGGGATTCGTGGGGAGGGGTACTGGGAGGATGGGCAGGGCCTGGACGTGTTGTCCCTGTCTGGCCTGGTCTGTAGAGCTCAGCACTGCCTTGTCCCCCACAGTAACCGGGCAGCTCTGGCACCTCTATTCCAACACGCTCAACTTTCAGTAAGTAAATCTAGATGTTTCTAATGGGACAGTCCCCAGGTCTGGCTTGCCCAGGTGGCTGAGATGGTCTGAGCTACCTTCTAGGCATGAGGGTGGACAGCAGCTGGAGCTAGGGACAGGCTTTGGCCTCCACTCAGAGACAGTGACATCCATCTGCCACCGTCTGTTCGAGACGTGTTGTGGGCCTAGAGGACATTTAGTGTTTCTTGCTGGGCAGAAGAGGACTACCTGCTGCTGGTGGGGGGCCAGGTGAAGGGCAGCATGGTGAAGGGATTCAGAAGTAGAGACAAGGACCCGGGACAGGAACAGGACTGAGAGTGACTAGGCACCTAGAAGCATCTCAGCAGAACCAGAAGAAAGGGTAAACCTAAGCATATTGGCGCAGGAAGGGTGCAGCAGAGGGGTCTAGAGCCCTGGGTGTCCTAGTGGGTGAGAGCAGTCCACTCAGTGTGCCCAGCACAGGACACAGAGAGCCTGGCCAGAAACTGCCCTGCCCAGAGCGTTGTGAAAGCTGCTGGGATGGGCTGTTTGTGGACAGCCCACTGAGACAGCCTTAGCTTCAGCTTGCTTAAGGAAGGGAAGGACCTACGGGCTGGGCATCTGAGGATCTTTGACCTGGATTCAGACGCCCTGCTGGTTAAAAGTTCCTGGGCCTGAAGGCTGGCAGGGCCTTCTGGGCCATCCAAGAACACCAAGAACAGAGGCCACAGCACCACCCCCCGCCGTTTCCAACTGTCCGGCATGGGAGCCAGCCAGCCACGCATGCCCAGGAAATGACAGGGAACCGGGCAAGGACGGGGAGGGTACTGCCACATGCAGTGCCCGTGGTTCCCAAGAAACCACAGAAACAGATCCTTGGGAGCCAGGTTAGAGATGAGGGGGTGGGGATGGTAGAATGCCAAGGGTGGGAGGGAGTCCAGTTTACTGTCGGAGAAAGCAGTCAGAGAGCCACGTCAGAAATGTCTCCAAAGGGCCTCTGGGGGCACTGCCACCCCATCCCACTGGCAGATGGCACCAGAGGGTAGAGGAGAATTGCTCCTAACTCGATTTCTTCCTCCTCCTCCTCCTCTCTACCCCCCGCCCCCAGGATCAGTGAAGTGGAGCCCAAATACTATGCTGACGGGGAAGATGCATACGCCATGAAGCGGGACCTCACCCAGATGGCCGATGAGGTGAGTCCAGTGGTGCTGGTCCACTGGCCCCAAGCAGGCTGAGTGGGGTGGCCTGAGGGAGTTGGAGATGTCTTGGTCCTCTTCACCTCAGCTGACAGGTGAGGAGCCAGACCTTGGCAGGGCTTTAAAGAAGGCTGTCATTGGGCCAAGGCTCCATTTTCTGAGGAGAAGCTTGTCCTGACCAGAGGCAGCTGTGACAGGACAGTCTGGACGTGCTGAGGCGTGGGGCTGAGGATGGCTGCAGCCAGCTCCAAGGCTGAGGAGACAGGGTTCTGCCTAAGGCTCCCCGGCGGCCGGGGCCATTCAGAAGGCTCCACAGCAGCCAAGTGAGGGTGTGTGAACACCTCCACTTCACTGCAGAGGAAACAGGCCCAGAGGGGGCAGTTGCCGGGACTAGCCCTAGGTCTCCCAATGCAGTCCTGTGTTTCCTGCCCTGCCTGCCCCCCAGCAAGGGACCAGAAATGGGCAATGGGAGTGGGCCCTCATGGTCTAGAGACTTAGGCCCTGTCTCCTTCCTCCCGCCTCTCCCTGACTTCCGGTGGCAGCTGAGGCGGCACCTGGAGCTGAAGGAGAAGGGCAGGCACGTGGTGCTGGGCTCCATCGAGAACAAGATGGAAGGCAAGGGCAACTCGCTTCCAAGCTCAGGGAGGCCTGTCGTGAGGAAAAGGGCCTGGTTGCGGAGGACAGCGGTGGCGACAGCAAGGACCTAAGCGAGGTCAGCGAGACCACAGAGAGCACTGATGTTAAGGACAGCTCAGAGGCCTCTGACTCGGCCTCCTAGAGCCTGCACCTGCTCCCCTCCCTGTCCTGGTCCACCCATCCCATCCTCACAGCAAGAGGTTTCACAATAAACTTCACCCAGTGGCCTTGGGGAGTTCACGTGTGCGAGTGTGCACCTTTGGGTGATGTGTGGATGCCCTGCCCCAGCTCTTGTGTTCCTCTGGATGTGGACCTCACAGCCTTTTGGCACAGTGTGTCCTGCAAGCCCTCCTAGAAGGGAAGAGCTTTGTCAGGGCTTTGAGAGGTCTGATGGCTTGGAGCCATCTTTGGGTCTCGGGGGGTTGGGGAAAGAAACCCCGGAGTTCTGGAAGCCTTCTGCGCCTTGCTGTGCTGCTGCCCTGCCAGGCTCCAGATGTGAGAGTCTAACTGCTCATTGACCTTATCTACCATCTCAGTAGTGGCCCAACCAGCTCCCTAGTTCCCCAAGCCCTGGCAAGTGTCCTTGATTCCTCCCTCCCCTGCAAACTAACAGATCCACCAATTCTGTGCATTTGATCACTGTGATACCCCCTTGAATCTCCTCCCTAACGGTTTTAGATTCACAGAGGTGAGCAGATAGTACAGGGTTTTCGTGGATGCACGCCCCAACCCCACCCCAGTTTCAACTATTAATAACATTTTGACCTTTCTTTTTTTCTTTTTAATTGAGGGTAATTACTTCATTATTAATAACTTTGTATTCTTACATTTGACCCAATACTGATACATTATTAACTATAATCCTGCTGTTGCTCAGTCGCTTCAGCCGTGTCCGACTCTGTGCGACCCCATAGACGGCAGTCCACCAGGCTCCGCCGCCCCTGGGATTCTCCAGGCAAGAACACTGGAGTGGGTTGCCATTTCCTTCTCCAATGCATGAAAGTGAAACGTGAAAGTGAAGTCGCTCAGTAGTGTCCGACTCTAGTCCAGGGTTTACATTTCCTTCTGCGTTGTGCACTCTGGGTCAAAGTCATCATGTCATTTCATGCAGAATAGAAGCTTAAAATTTGCTCTAGTAACTTTCATCCCTGCCATTCCCTCCAACTGCAGCACCATTGTTTGCTGCCCCTCCTCCCTGGGCGGGCCTGGGCCGCCCACCTCCCAGAGAAACTCAACAATCCTTAGCTGTCACTACCTTAATGCCCCTGCTACCGCAGATGGCACACTACTCTCCTGCTACGCTGAATAATTCGCTACCAAGGGTTGGAGCTCCTGTCTCTCTGTGGCTGGCGCCTGCCACGTGATCAACAGGCAGCAGCGTAAGCAGAGACCAGTGGGCGGATCGGGAATTGGAAAACGCGCCTGCGCGGGTCTGTGCGCCGCCGCCGGCTCGCCCCGCGAGGGGGGAGGGAGGCCGTGTTCTGATTGACTCAAATTTCTGCCTCGCCCCACCTTCCTCGCCCGGCGTCAGTCCCTTTAGATTCACCTACGGAGCCGGCTTCGTTCCCAGGCTCTGATTGGTCCGGCGGCGGCTGGGCCAGGCTCCGCTCGGAGAGCGGGGCGGAGCGAGCAGCAGAGCATGCGCACTACCTCGACCGCACCCCAGTGCAGGCTGGCGGGAGCTGGCAGAGGCTCTCACGACCCTTTGCGGGCCTTTTACTTCCTGCCTCGTCCGACCCGCGCTCTGCCCCCCCGCCCGCGCCCCTGCGGCCCCCAGGCGGGCAGGTTGAAGCTCGGCCGCCCTTAGGCGGTCGGGTTTCCTGAGTGGAGGCGGGACCTGCTGCGAGGGCGGAGGCCAAAGAGAGAAGCCGCAGGCCTGTGTGACTCTTGGGGCCCAGCACTTCCTCCGCCTCTGCAGGGCTCGCCTCTGGAGCAGCCCCTTCAGGGCCATCGTGCCGACCTGAGGCCAGAAGGCTGGGGGTGGAAGAGCAGGAACGCCTGCTCTGTATCCTTGGGACTGTGGGTGGGTTCCGGGGACGTTTTCCCTGGCATGAGCCTATACCCCGAGGTGCACAACCTGACGTGGGCACCTGGTAACAGCCTCGCCACCCATCTCATCTCCCTCTGTTCCATTCTCCGCGTAGCAGGACCAAGTATTCACTCGCCGACTGGTTTAGCAGGGTCTCGCAGATCTGGTCCTGCACAGATCTGGTCCTGCCCTTCTGAGCAGTTTAGATCCTCCGAAGTGGACAAATAGAGCTGAGGATAGAGCAGGCAGTACGGTCTTAAACGCCAGTTTGGCCAGTACTAGTGACCATCACTTCATGGGAAATAGATGGGGAAACAGTGGGAACAGTGTCAGACTTTATTTTGGGGGCTCCAAAATCACTGCAGATGGTGATTGCAGCCATGAAATTAAAAGACGCTTACTCCTTGGAAGACAAGTTATGACCAACCTAGACAGCATATTAAAAAGCAGAGACATCACTTTGCCAACAAAGGTCCGTCTAGTGAAGGCTATGGTTTTTCCAGTGGTCATGTATGGATGTGAGACTTGGACTGTGAAGAAAGCTGAGCGCCGAAGAATTGATGCTTTTGAACTGTGGTGTTGGAGAAGACTCTTGAGAGTCCCTTGGACTGCAAGGAGATCCAACCAGTCCATCCTAAAGATCAGTCCTGGATGTTCATTGGAAGGACTGATGCTGAGGCTGAAACTCCAGTACTTTGGCCACCTCATGCGAAGAGTTGACTCATTGGAAAAGACCCTGATGCTGGGAAGGATTAGGGGCAGGAGGAGAAGGGGATGACAGAGGATGAGATGGCTGGATGACATCACTGACTCGGTACATATGAGTTTGGGTGAACTCTGGGAGTTGGTGATGGACAGGGAGGCCTGGCGTGCTGCTGAAGAACTTTTAGAATTTTTAGGTTTTAAAAATATATAGTAGTTTGATGTTAGAAAAACAAGGCTCTTTTGGTTAAAGAATTTCTCTTTGTTATAAATCATTGTATTCGTCTTTCTGTAAGAATGTAACTTCATTTAGTGCTTTCCCGAGAAGGACACTGGAAACTTCTGGGTTAAAAGTTAAAACCTGAAAGGCAGAATGTGCTGCATAGAAGATAGCTTTCCCCCTTATCTCAAGGACTCAGAGCCTCCTGACTGATCTGTTCTTAACTAATAACTTAGTTTCCACTGTGTAACAGGCTTCTCCTCAAAAATGCCTTTCCCTGTACTAGGCACCGCCGGGCCAGGTGGTCAATTAAATGTCTCCACTTCATCCTCAGACCCCCTTATCACATTGTTCCCTACATTCTGATCTCATTCCCAGTTGTCCTTGATCTCTCTGTATAAAAATCCCCCTCGGTGAGTGTTGGGTGTTCACTTCTGGAAACAGAAGATTGAACCCCGGCTTGCCGGCCCCAATAAATCCTCCTGCTGATTGCATCGAGTCCGAGTCACTGTGGTCTTTGGGGCGACGGTTCCCGAGAAAAGGCCGTAAGGTCTTACATTTGGGGGCTCGTCCGGGATCGCCTCGCTCACTCAGACCCCTTGGCTTTTGGATTCGGAGGTACGCTCGAGCAATTCTGTGTCTCCGTGCATGTCTGTAAAAGGTCTGTGACTAGTCTGCTCTGTGTTAAATCTGCATTGTCTCACTTTTCTCTCCTGCTGCTTGACTTAATCCTTCAGAAGTTTCAGTGAACAGGCGAGCGGTTGTGAGGCAACTGATTAGTCCCGGCCAGGGCTACTCCCTGGTGGACTCTGAAGGCCTTACGACAGGTGAGCCCCAGTAACTACCGCCCGGCTGGGTGAAACTTCCCTGTCCTTCTTGTGAGGATCTGGCCAGATATTACCTATTTGTGGGCACGGGTCAGGCACTTAAAAGCCATTAGGGCGCCTGCCACTTGAAGACTCCCGTGACAGGATAAGGGGGTCACGGAACGGGCCAGAAGCCGCTAGGGCGCCCGCCCCCAGCAAGAAAACTTCCGTGCAACGGCACAGGCACACGAGTGAACTCAAAGCACGCCATAAGTCCACCTCTCTGGCCGCCACCATTCCCGGTAGGATTTTCGGTGGCTATCCTCAGTAATCTCTCTTTTTTTCCTCCTGGTCTCCTCCGGCTGCGGAAAGAAAGATCTGTGCCCTCGCGCACCTGTCTGTCTGTATCTGTGGGGCGCGCTCTCTGTCTGTATCTGTGGCGTTTGCCAGGGACGCCTGGAACGCCGACCTGGGAGTGGGGGTCGTGAGATTCCCCTCCGCCTGTATCTGTGGCGTTTGCCAGGGACGCCTGGAACGCCGACCTGGGAGTGGGGGTCGTGAGATTCCCCTCCGGCCTGTATCTGTAGGCGTTTGCCAGGGACGCCTGGAACGCCGTCCTGGGAGTAGGGATCGTGAGATTCTTCTCCGCCTGAGTCTGAATTCTGTATCTGTGGAGCTAGGAAGCTCATCTGTTTAAGACCTGCCGAGGGCAAAAGTTTACAGCAGCCGCTTTTATCTGACTTTTCCACTGCTACTTGCCTTACTTTGTATTCGTTAAGTGTTTATTTTTGTGACAAACTGACGATGGGACAGACTGTGACAACCCCGTTGTCTCTGACGGTAGATCATTGGACGGAAGTGAAAAATCGGGCCCATGGTCTTTCCATGACAGTGAAAAAAAGAAATGGCAGAGCTTATGCGCAGTTGATTGGCCCAGTTTTAAGACCGGCTGGCCACTGGAAGGGTCATTCTCTTCAGAACAAGTTAAACAGGTTAAAACTGTAATTTTCACCCCTGCTACTGAACACCCGGACCAGGTGCCATATATTATGGTCTGGGAAGACTTGGTCCGCTCACCCCCGGCGTGGGTTCGGCCTTTCGTTTTCCCCACAGGGAAGCTGTTGGAGCCTGCTGCAGAGATCTTTGCCCTGAAATCCACGGCAAAGAAAGAGGAGACGAAGGCCCCCGTCAAAAATATATATCCAGACCTGCAAACTGACTTCTTGCTTTTAGATTCTCCCCCACCCTACCCGCCTGTACAGGTTCCACCTCCGGCACCTCAGAGGACACCAGCGACCGCCTCGCCTGAGCAGCCAAGAGAAGGGGAAGAAATGGGCCCGGCGGCAGGAACGCGGAGCCGTAGAGCTGTCACCCCGGACTCCACCGCTCTCCCCCTCCGGGAGAACGGGCCCCCTGATGACCACGGGGTTCGGCCACTCCAATATTGGCCATTCTCTGCCTCTGACCTTTATAACTGGAAAAATAATAACCCCTCTTTTTCTGATAACCCCCAGGCGCTGACCTCTTTGATAGAATCTCTTGTTTTTTCACATCAGCCCACTTGGGATGATTGTCAGCAATTGTTGCAGACCCTGTTAACCACAGAAGAGAGACAGCGAGTGCTATTGGAGGCTCGCAAAAATGTACCAGGAGATGACGGACGTCCCACAGTGCTCCCTAATGAAATAGATGATGGTTTCCCCCTGACGAGACCTGACTGGGACTACAACTCTCCGGCAGGTAGGGAGCACCTGAGGGTCTATCGCCAGGCTCTAGTGGCGGGTCTCCGAGGGGCAGCAAGGCGCCCCACTAATTTGGCTAAGGTAAGAGAAGTGACTCAAGGGCCTACCGAGTCACCTACTGTATTCTTAGACAGATTGATGGAGGCATTCAAGAGATTTACTCCCTATGATCCCACATCTGAAGAACATAGGGCTACAGTGGCCATGGCTTTTATTGATCAGTCAGCTCTAGATATTAAGAAAAAGTTACAGAGACTAGATGGGTTACAGGGATTCTCCCTTCAAGATTTGATCAAAAAAAAGCAGACAAGGTGTTCAATAAAGAAAAATAAGCCCTCACCAGCAACTTAAAATGGCACTCTTTACTCTAAACATCTTAAATTTTTCAAAAATGAACTGATACCATGTTTTCAAAAACATTGGTCCAACCAAGAAATAAAACCTGAAATACAAGTGAGATAGAAAAAAACCCATCACTGGTCAGTGAAAGGGGCCTGATCCACTCCTTACAATGGGGAGAAGATTCGGATGCATATTCCCCATTGGGGACCCCAGCCCTATATGGGTGCCAACAAGGAATCTTAAATTTACACCACAAGAGAGGTCAAATCTCAAAAGCTGACACAGATTAAAGAGACATTCACATATTGAGCCCAAGAACAAAAAGTTCTTGAGGCGATCTTTTCTTCCTTTTCACATCATCCGATGCCACGACCCTGCTGGACACCGCTCCTGGTGATTGTCAAATTACCTAGCCTCTCCGTGCTGACCTTCCTCATTGCTGTGGCTGTGCAACAGTTTTTAAAATCTTTGAAGCCTGGGTTTAACGGCACAAGGCCATCAACCATGAGGGTACATCAGTGTCAGCATCCATGCTGAGAGTTCAACAAGCTCAAACCATCGAGATTATAAACAACACATCCACTGCCTCTGCTCAGGGATTTCAAACTAGCTTAAATATCTGAGATCTGCTATGATGGGACTCCAATAACAGCTTGATCTCCACGCTCTCCATGCCAGAGCGATCAAGGCGTTGTGTTCTGGCACTCATAGACTGCGACATGAGATACTCCAGCTTTTGTCTGACAGCTTTTCCAATGTTAAATGAGACTCTTAACAGGTAAAAAAGGGAGCAATGGATCTATGGGACTGGATACAAACTCGATTCACCTGGTTTAAAAATGCCTTCTATTTGCTTGTTTTTGTTATTCTGCTTGTTGTAGTGTTAAAAAAAAAGTTATGCTTGCCCAGGTCATAAAAGAAGAGCCCCACGTTGGGGACCCACAAAACCCTGGATTAATTTAGCCCTTCAAGAGATTAACCGAGACAGATAAATAAAAATAAAAGTTCTAGATGCTCATCATCTAGAGAGATTCCGCCTAGCCCCCAAGAGGTGGCTGGATAGCCAATGACGGGTAAGACCCTCAGAGGAGGGCAACCTAAGACAGGCACAGCTGCGAGAGGGGCTGGCGAGGCTGGAGGTTGGCCGCCTACAGCTCTATGCCTTGCTCTACAGAACAGCAATACAAATGTCTCGAGGGCTTAAATAAAATATATAAAAAAGGGGGATATGTGGGGCCCTAAATGGAAAACCTTATAATATATCTGACTTCCCGTGGGAGAGGATCAAAAAACATTTACAAGGCATATGGTATAATTCTAATATTTCTCTTGATCTACTGCAGTTACACAATGAAATATTAGATATAGAAAAACGCGCCTTCAGCCACTTTAGATATTGCTCAAGCTGCTGAAGATTTTGTAAAAATTTGGCTTCTAACTTTCCCAGTCTTCATTCTTTGTGGCAGAGCATGGCGGCTGTAGGCATTGTATTAGTCACTATCCTTGCCCTGATGTGCCTAGCACCGTGCCTTATTAAAGGCATTGTAAAAGAATTTCTGCACATAAAGATGCTTGTGTACCGAAACATGCTGCACCATCACCATCTATTGGAGCGCCTAAAAGATAAAGAAGAGGGAGCTGCGAAAAATTGCTTGTAATGGGTTAAACCTTAAAAGCTGCCTGACCTGGAGTAACAGCCCAGGCTCCCTGACCCGCCTCCCTCAATAGATATCTGTCACGTTTCGGAGACGGGAACACTATGCTCTCCACACTGATCGTAAGGTATAGGTGTTAAAAGGTTAAATGAGTTTGTTGTATATGATACCATGACTATTCTTGTAATCATAACTTTCTTCATCTTGTAGCTTTTGCATTTTTAAGTAGCAGTACGCTGCAATCCCTCACTCTATGATTTCAGGATTGAAATCATGGACAAGAAGAAGAGGGGAATGAAGAACTTTTAGAATTTTTAGGTTTTAAAAATATATAGTAGTTTGATGTTAGAAAAACAAGGCTCTTTGGGTTAAAGAATTTCTCTTTGTTATAAATCATTGTATTCGTCTTTCTGTAAGAATGTAACTTCATTTAGTGCTTTCCGAGAAGGACACTGGAAACTTCTGGGTTAAAAGTTAAAACCTGAAAGGCAGAATGTGCTGCATAGAAGATAGCTTTCCCCCTTATCTCAAGGACTCAGAGCCTCCTGACTGATCTGTTCTTAACTAATAACTTAGTTTCCACTGTGTAACAGGCTTCTCCTCAAAAATGCCTTTCCCTGTACTAGGCACCGCCGGGCCAGGTGGTCAATTAAATGTCTCCACTTCATCCTCAGACCCCCTTATCACATTGTTCCCTACATTCTGATCTCATTCCCAGTTGTCCTTGATCTCTCTGTATAAAAATCCCCCTCGGTGAGTGTTGGGTGTTCACTTCTGGAAACAGAAGATTGAACCCCGGCTTGCCGGCCCCAATAAATCCTCCTGCTGATTGCATCGAGTCCGAGTCACTGTGGTCTTTGGGGCGACGGTTCCCGAGAAAAGGCCGTAAGGTCTTACACTGCGATTCATGGGTTCACAAAGAGTTGGACTTGACTGAGCGACTGAACTGAACTGAGTGACTCAAAAGTTTTACACCAGTGGCCGAATGGGGCATCACGTGGGTATTTCTGGAGTGAAAGCAAAAGGACAGAAGGAAGAGTAGGGTCTGAGGTAGTTCAGCAGCCGTTTCTCATGGGCTTGAGCCCTGTACCTGGCTCTGCTGAATGGGGGAGGGACTTTGGGGGACCAGTCAGGGCTCAGATAGAGGGAAAGGGGCAAGATGTGTTCCATCCAGCTCCCAGGTCCAAAAGCCCCAGTCCCTGGTACACACACTGCACCTTAGAGAAGAGCCTAGACATGGGGGTGGGGGCGGGGAGCTGAGAAGGTATGTTTTCCCCTTCTGGGCAAGAGAACTGCACATTTGAAAGCCAGGAAGTATCTGTGCAAAGTCCTCTCCGTTGCAGAGCTGCAGGTCAGGGTCACATGTGCCCACATTTGCACAGAGCCTGACTTTGACTTCCATGCAAACACATGCCTGGACCCCTTGCACAAGTGCCCACAGGCTCCCTTCCCTGGGCACCACCCCCAAAGCTTAAATACCTTTGCCACCCTTGTCACCATCTGTGTACCCCAGGGATTTCTCTAACACGGTTGTCTACTCCGCCTTGTCTACCTGCTAACTGCATCCTGCCTTAGTATACCAGAGAAAAACTGTTGCCCTCTGATTTTGAGTTGCTAGAGAGACGTGAAGCATCCCTAGATAAGAGAAGCTGCAAGCTGCCCCTGGGCTCAGTAAGGCCCTGTTCTAAGGTGCAGGAAGAGGGCTACCCCCTCCCCAGCCCCCAGGCTTAAGACAGCGCAGGTGTGAGGTGCAGGGGAAAGGAGACAGAAGAGTGTCTTCCGGTAGCAGGAAGTGGTAACCACCTATGGGGAAACAAGGCTGGTTCCTCTCTATAGGGCTGAACAGAAGGGGAACCTTAGCCTAGCCCTGCCCTCTGTCCCTGACTCCACCTCACCATGCCGCCTGGAGGGACCAAGGGCAGGTTCTGGTCTCCCCTGCTGATCTTCCTTCCCCCCTGGCTCTCCTAGTGTTGGGAAGGGTGAGCCCCATCGGATGTCCTGGGGGTCTGGGGAAGGCAGCTTACCCAGGGGAGCCTGGCGGTCAGGAGCAGCTATGGTGTCGCTGCACACTGGCATTGATGGCTGATGGCCACGATATGAGGGGTACAGTCTGGCAACGGGGACCACAAAGCCCTCTGGAGTTTGGGAGGGAGTGGCAGCCAGAGGGTGCCAGTTTTTCGGGCACCTTGGGGCTCTCACAGCGACCCTGGCTGCTTGGCAGCCGAACCTGGGGCACAAGGCTGCCTGGGGGCATGCCCCGTGTGCCCGGGTGGGGGGGGCAAGGTCCAGCCACAGTGAGAACCACACCAGCCCGAGACCCTCGTGGGCAGTGCCAGGCCTGGGGCGCCCCGCCCCAGGAGCCGCGTTGGGGGCGGGACGGGGCAGGGCGGGGCCGGCGCAGGGTGCTGGCTGCCGGCCCGCAGGTCCCCGCGCCTGGCCCTCTCGCGGCCGCGTGGGAGCAGCCAGGCTCAACAGCGCGGCCGCCCGGCGGCCATGGCCACTCATGGGAAGCTACGCCGAGAGCGAGGGCCGCAGGCTGACTATGAGGCGCAGGTCAAAGGTGAGAGGGCACTGGGTGCTTCTGGCCCATTTCCCCCGGGAGACCCCCAAAGGTCGTGGGAGAGCCCGCAATATGCTGGCTCCTGGCCCGGGGCTCGCGGCCCACCCCCAGCAACCTCCGGAGCTGGCTGAGGGAGGGAACCTGAGCCCCCTGCCCGCTTCCTCACGCCCCTTCGGCCTCAACCGCCACTGGTCCCACTTCCTTCCTCCTTCCCTCCATTCCTGTCCTAGCAGCTCTGCTCTCTTAGGTTCTCCCTGCCCCTCAGGAGCCCGAGGAGGAAAGGGGGGCAAACTGGTTTCTCTCAAAAAGTGGCATTCTAGCCACCAGAAAGTGGAACACCTTGACTTTGCTGAAGGGGGCTGGGTAAGGGGGTCCGGGGGCTTCAGTGGGTGGATTAGAGATGGCTTTACACTAAGACCACTCCAGTCCTATAGCCCAGTCCTGGTTGCCCTTTTTGGGCCCTGAGGTGGTTCTGAATGGAAGGCCACTCTGGGTCCAGCTGGCACAGCGAATGATGGACTGCAGAGCAGACCTCTTTGGGTTCTGATAAACACTCTGTGCAAGTCGCATGCAAATGAGCCTTGCAAACTCTTAGTCAACAGCTTGTCTCCGGGTCTTATTCAGGGTGTGGTGGCTCTTGCAAAGGGAAGAAAGCCACATCCAAGCACCAGCAGTTTCCTGGTGTCTCAATCACTCATTTGGAGACGCAGCTCAGAGTGCGCTCATGGTCACACAGCACCATAGGTCCTAGGAGGTGTAAGAAAATGAACCTTGAATGTCCTTCCAGTCCAGAGGTGGAGAGTCCAATGTAATTCTGCAATGCAAGCAATTTGCACTAAAGTGTGCACGAGTCCTTACCATCTGGTAAAGGTGGGCTGCTGTCCAGACCCAGCTTGATGTGACTGTGCATGGCGAGCCAGTTCTCCAGGCCTTGCTGCATCATCCCTCAAATGGAGAGAGCAATCCCAGCCTGTATCCCCCAAATGTCATGAGGCTGAAGAACTTTGGAAACCCTTCAGTTGGCAGATATGTGTCAGTTCATTCACACCAAAAAGATTGGGCTTTGAGCAAGGCTGTCTTTAGATGTTCGTCGCCTGCTGTGGGTGTCTAATGACTTGAGCTTCTGTTTCCCATCTCCTCCGCCCTCCAGCCCCCACCAAAGAAACTTCCTACTATGCTACAAAAAGAGGATCAGTATCTCAACACCCGAAATTCTGAAAGGTCAGCACAGTCATGGTTTGGGAGGCTGTCTTTTCTGCTTTGCTTGTCAGCAGAAGTGAGACTGAATGCCTCGCTCACAGGAAGTGTTGTTGGGGCCCAGTCCCGGCTCTGCAGTGCAAGCAGACATGGATTCCATCTTTTTGACATGTTTTGTACACATCGGTTCTCTGCCAGGCCCTGAAGATACAGCGAGGAGCACACAAGAAGCCATCTTTGCTCTCATACGGCTCACAGTGGAGGAGATATATAGTAAACAACTTATCACACAACTTATTTCAATTATGATGAAAACCACTGTAAAGGAAAAGCGCAGATGTCCAAAAAGTGGATGGGAAGAGGGCCAGACCTAGTTTATGGGGAGGTCGGGAAGGGTTCCCTGATGAATACACCTCAGCTAAGATCTGAGAGCTGGATGCTGCTGCGGCCTAGAGCCTGGGGATTTAGGTAGGTGCCAGCTGTGCTCAGACCCTGCCAACTCACATCTGCTTGACACCAGGTCTGCTGGATCTCAGCCAAGGCTTGGTTGCACTGAAGAAGAAATGAACATTTTGGTGTGCTGGCCTGTTGAGCACTACTCACTTATGATAGGTCCCCAGGGAACTATTGTTCCAGGAGGGCAAGCAGATGCCAGTGGACAGCGAGGCAAGCCAGGACACCTCAGCTCTTTCTTGGAATGAAATGAAATTGACTTTTATCTGAAAAAATGTTACCATGATTCAGTGAATAGTCTCATGATTGCAAGTGGCTGAGAGCCCACTCCAGCTGGCCCATGGAGTTGAGTCGGCCCCTGGGGCCAGGCCTCAGACAGCGTAAGGAGATGGTTTCGGTTTCACCATCACGAAGCAGTCCCGCCCACCCAGGCTTCCCATTAACCCAGCTTGACTCTTTGGTGGAAAGAGAGTGCTCCCATTCAGTGTTTGCAATGAAAGCATGGGCTTGGTGGCCCCCGGGCCTATCACTGACCTAGTCCCAGTGGTGGAGTGGGGTGAAGGGGCCACAGCTGGGGTGCCTGGAGCCAGGGAGACAGACCCAGGGGCTGAGAGTAGGAAAGGGAACTTCTCCAATGGGAAATGAGAGGAGGAGATGAAGTGCTGGGCAGGCAGGACCCATGGAGGCTGCCGCAGGCCCCACAGACCCCCTGGGATGGCACTGATGGGACAGAAGTCCCAAGTGTACCAGTACCGAGTCCTTACCCACAGCCACCCTGGGTCCTGCCACTTCCTGCCTCCTCTCATTCTGGCTCCTGGTCGAAACCTCCAGTTTTCTATTGCCTAGATGGGTGCAGTAGTGGCCACTGGGGCTGGGCACTTTTGTTTGTCACCTGACCCCTGCCCAGGCTCTGAGGGCCCAAGTGGGCCCTGAGAGCAAAGCAGGACCCTTTGGCTCCACTGCTGTGGCTGCCTTCTCCCCTTGCCGTCTCCCCCTGCCGCCCCCCACTGGCGCAGCTCTCTTCAGCCATGCTGCCTGCAACACCCTTCACAGTGCCGTCTGCCTGAACATTCTTCCCCTGGATGTCTCCACGGCCCCTCTGTCACTTTCTTCAGCTCTGTGTTCCAAAGCTGCTTGTTCTTGACCACCTTCCTCTAAAAGAACCCCTCCCTGCTGCCACCTCCTGCTCTGCGTTGTCACCCCTTGTTCCCCCGCTGTTCCCCCCACCCACACTGTTCTTATCCCAGCTCCAGGAGGGCAGGAAGTGTGTCTCTGAGTCTAGACCCACTGGGTATATAATCAACATTCTACTGAATGAAGACATCAGTTAATGCCCCCTCCCCACCCCTGGCATCTGGACAGCTGTTAGTACAGGGGTGACCCACTTGCCAGATGCCAAGATACAGGGCTTCTCTCCCTGGGATGCCCAGGGCTTGCCAGTGGCTTACTCATCTTGTCATTCTCATTGAGGCAGTTCTTTGCTTTGGGTCTCTGTGGGGAAAGCGGCATTGCCAAATCAAGCCAGCGATAAGATGTCACAAGCCAGCAGTGTGGGGACCCTGGGTGTGGCTCTCTGCTGAGAGGTGGTGTTGGGGTGCCCTAGAGTTGGGTCATCGGGAGTTGGTACTGGGAACAGAAATCAGCCCTGTTGCCTCAGTTCTGTCACTGGTCAGCCCCCCACCGGCCGCCCTTTCTCCTGGGGGCCGAGGGCCGGGTTTCCAGCTACCAAGGCCACAAGTTCATGGCAAGTTTGGCAAGAATGCCGTGGCCGCCCCAGCCCTGTGCAGCCCCGTGCGTCCCTGAGTTTATCGAAGAGGCTGCCCTGCCTGGAGTCCTGGGCACCCCAGCGGCCGGAAGTGGCAGGGGAAGCCACTGGGGGCTTTCCGGGAAGCAGGGGAATCATGGGAAGGCCACGTGACTGGTGCCTGGCAGGGATGGGCCCCCACTCCGTTTCGGCCCTGGCCCGTGGTCCCAGGAATGGCCTTTCTGTTCCTTGGGCTCTGGCCCACCTGGCTGGTTCCCCTTAGCTTCCACTCGGAGGTCCATTTTCTCAGGCCCGCTCGGAGCCCAGCTGGACTGCCCCTCTCCCCCGGGGCCAGCATCACCTCCCCCAGACTCAGGGGGCCCGCAGCCCCGGCCTGAGCTGCCCTCCCACCCTGCAGAGATGCGCTGGCAGCTGGGCGAGCAACTGCGCTGCCTGGAGCTGCAAGGTGAGCTGCGGCGGGAGCTGCTGCAGGAGCTGGCTGAGTTCATGCGGCGCCGTGCTGAGGTTGAGCTCGAGTACTCCCGGGGCCTTGACAAGCTGGTGGAGCGCTTCTCCGGCCGCGGAGGCCGCCTTGGGGGGCAGCAGTCGGGAGCACCAGAGCTTCCGGTGGGTCCTGGGTCCGGGCAACTGGGATGGCCAAGGTGGGGGAGGGGAGGCCTGACGCCCACTCTCAGTCGGTCTGAGTCCCCATCTCCACCCCCCAACCCCCAGGAAGGAGCCGTCCCTGCTATCGCCCCTTGCACTGCTGGACTGTGTTGTTGCAGCAGACTCGGCAGCAGAGCCGGGAGAGCACGGCCCTCAGCGAGGTGCTGGGCGGGCCCCTGGCCCAGCGCCTGAGCTACATTGCCGAGGATGTGGGGCGCCTGGTCAAGAAGGCAAGACCCCTGCCCTGGGCCCAGGAGGCGGGCAGACCCCTGGATCCAGCGAGGGCAGCCCATGGGTGTTCAAAGCCCAAGTGTCAAAGATGGGAAGGCCCTGGAGGCTGGGAGGAGCCGGTGGGAGCCTGGAGTGCTGAGCTGAGGGCTGGCGGGATGGACGTGGGTGTTGCCCTGGGGCAGGGTGGCACTCAGCTCACCTCCTCCCCAGAGTAAGGATCTGGAGCAACACCTGCAAGAGGAGCTCCTGGAGGTGGTGTCAGAGCTTCAGATGGTGAGAGCCCACGATTACAGGGAGGCCGTCACCTCACCTCTCCTGGGGCCAGGCTCAGGGAGGAGGATCAGGTGCCTGGGAGAGACCTGGGTTTCGGGGGATCGCAAGCTGGGCCCTTTCTCCCTGCCCCGGGTGCTGAGTACTTGGGTCAAGTGCTCAAGGCCCAAGTCCCAGACGGGCTGGGAGGAGGACGGGGCGGGCTGACTGTGGCCATGGCCTTGAGCAGGGCTGCCCTAGCCTTGGGCCTCCCTGCAGGCCAAGAAGACCTATCAGGTCTACCACACGGAGAGCCTGAGTGCTGAGGCCAAACTCCGTGAAGCCGAGCGGCAGGAGGAGAAGCGGGCAGGCCGAGCACCACTGCCACCACCACCAGCACCGAGGTCCGGGCCCCTCCGCAAGGGGCTCCGTCAAGAAGGGAGGGCGGCTGGTGGAGAAGGTGGGCCTGGGGGGCACCTGTCTGTGTCCAAAGGCTCTGGCTCCTGGCCTTTGTCCTTTCATGTCCTCGACCCTCACTGGACCCTGCAGGGAGGTGGTGTGTGGATCAGGAAAGCGGGGCTGGCTATGGCGGGGTGGGTGGGGGGGTGTGTGGGGGGCTCCCAGGCTAGGTTGGTAGACACAGGGGGCAGGAGAACAGTCTCTAGATCTGGGACAGCCCACATGCTCCCCTCCCTGCAAACCCAACTGGCAAAGAGTGATCTCAAGCCTGGGGTTCCTGCCTCCCACCCATCCTCACCTGATACAGTGTTGGGAGATCTCAGGAGAGTGAGGGGACATGTTGGATGGGGGGCTGAGTGATCAGTGGGGAGGACACATGTTCTAGGGGGTCCCTGAAGGAAGGATGGGGAAGTGGAGGCTGGCAGGGTTTAGGAATGAAGAACCTTTCAACTTCTGGGCTACATAGTTTGAGGGGCCCAGTGGGATAGTGGGGGAGCTGTCTGAATGGGGAAGGGAGGAGTGGGGAGTATGTGTCAAGGATGGTGGGTACACGGGAGGCAGGGTTGGAGGATCCGGCCATATGGATGACCCAGGGGCTCATGTGATCCTGAGCAGCGTCACGCCAAGTTCTTGGAGCACAAACTCAAGTGCACAAAGGCTCGCATAGCAGTACCTGCTAAGCCTGGCCAGCGTCAACGCTGCCGTCAGCAACTACTACCTGCGAGATGTCATGGACCTGATGGATGTGAGTGCAGGGTGTGGGGAGGGATCCGGGGGGTCTGGGTGCCTGTGCCCCGAGCCCTCCCAAGCCGTGTCCTCGTTCGTCCCCCAGTGTTGTGACACAGGATTCCACCTGGCCCTGGGCCAAGTGCTCCGGAGCTACACAGCTGCAGAGAGCCGCATTCAAGCCTCTCAGATGCAGGGCCTGGGCAGCCTGGAGGAGGCCGTGGATTCCCTGGATCCTGTAGGTGACAAGGCCAAGGTGCTGGAGGTGCACGCCATCGCCTTCTGTCCCCCGCTGCGTTTCGACTACCAGCCCCACGAGGGGGATGAGGTGAGGGTCTCTGCCCAGCCTTCAGGAAAATGGCTCTTTGTGTTCTTATCTTCACTGTGATAGCAGCTGAATGGAATGGATTTCCTTCCCTTTGCCGAGACCTCAAACCTCTTGAATGCCACTTACTTCTTAGACCCTTGTGCAGTGGCCTCAAGGCAAATGGGGCTCTGGAGTTTCTGCACTTGCACTGAAGCAAGCAGACCTCCCAACCCACTTCTGTGGTACAACTAGTGAACACAGCATCTCCCACAAGGGCAAACATAGCCAGCATGGCAGCAATTTTGAGGCCGGCTTGTTGGTGATAGACAGCTGCCTGTATACTGTTCTTTTGGTGGTTCTGTGTGCTTTTGACATTTCACAATGCAAACTTGGGAGGGAAAGAAACCATGCAAACACTAGCATATAACTAGGCATCTTCTTTTTTGGCCACACCGTGTGGCATAGGGGACACTAATTCCCTAACCAGGAATAGAACCTGTGGCCCCTGCAGTGGACCTCTAGGGAATTCCTCACTAGAGTACCTTTTATGCATTTCTGAGCTGTACTCTCCTTTACCAGTTTATCTTCATGAGCATGGACTGAGATTACACTGGATTGTGCATGGACTGGGGTTCCACTGACCTTTTTCTTTTTTTTTGCTTATTTCATTTGTATTTTGACCAAAGTCATATCTGATAAAGTCAAACATTACTCAAGGCATTCAAGAGCACACTACCCTTCTCTGACCCACCCTTCCTGTTCCTGATTCCCACTCCCCAGATGCAGCTACTTCCCAGTCTTCTAGCTGCTGCTGCTGCTGCAGACAATGCATCAGGTGCTGCTTGTGCTTTGCAGCTTGCCAGAGGCCCTACAGTCCCCTTCCATGGACAATTAGGGCTCCACCCCACATCACCACCGTCTGTCTCCACCGCACCAGGCAATCTTTTCTCTTCAGAGCCCTGCTGTGGAGCCATGCAGTCCCAGCTTGTAGGCCTTGATTGACTTCTAGGCCGGCACAGTCCAGGACCTTTATTTCCCCACTATCCTGAGCATCCCTGCATTAGACCCTCTGCATCCCAGATCACGTATCTTCCTCTGTTTTGGTTTATTACCTTGTTTTCACGGACATCTTCCCCCATACTTCCTGACTTAGACTGAAAAAAAATGGCCTGTATTCTGTTCTTGAAATTGTTTGGTAGTTTACCTGGGTGTAGAAGTCAAGGTTGAAAAGCATTTTCTTTTGGAATGTTCAAGTATCCCTCCAAGCTTTCAGTAGTATTGTGGGTGAGAAGTTCAGTCACCGTTCTGATTTCTCCACTGTTGTCTGTCACCTGTAATTTTTCTCATTGAAGCTTTTAGGATAGTCCCTTTCCCTCATGTACAATTTTATAATGATATGCCTTGGAGATCCTTTTGCCTTCATGGTGTTGGGCTACCCGTGGGCTTTGTCAGTACAGAAACTTAAGTCTTAAGGTTTTGAGCTCATATTGTTCCTTTGGTAATTTCCATCCCTTAATTTTCTTTGTGCTTGCTTTTAAGAATTTTTGTAATTGGATATTGAACCTCATGGGTTGTCTAATTTTATCTTTTATCTTTCCTATTTCTCATCACTACAACTTTTATGTTTATTAATACTATTTAGGTATATTTAAAAATTTTATTTGGCTGCATTGTGTCTTTAGTTGTGGCATGAAAGAGCTTTCTCTACTTGTGGCATGTGGACTCCAGAGCTCGAAGACTTAGCACTGCAGTGCATAGCATACATGTGAGATCTTAGTTCCCAGACCAGGGATTGAACCCAAATCCTCTGCACTGGAAGGCAGATTCTAAACCACTGGGCCACCAGGGAAGTCCCATCACTATGCCTTTTAATTCTGTTCTCTTAAAGATCTTTTTGACTTATCTCTGCCCACCCCTTTTTAATTTTTCTTAAAAATTTACTTTCATAAGTTTTTAAAAACAGTTTTGGTTTGTTTTACATGTTCTTATTTAAAATAGCCCTTTGTTCTTGTTTTATGGATACAGTATATTCCCAAATTTTTCTGAAATGTTTATCGTTTTTCTTGATATTCCCGTGTCCCCTACATTTTTTTCTGTTTTCTTGCATTGATTTCTGTCTTCCACTTAATTTTTTAGATTTTTGGGCCATTTTTAAAGTCTTTATGGAATTTGTTAGAGTATTGCTTGTTTTGTATTTTGTTTGTTGGCCTTGAGGCATGTGGGATCTTAGCCCCCTGACCAGGGATTGAACCTGCATCCTGTGCATTGGAAGGCAAAGTCCTAATCACTGGACCACCATGAAAGTCCCTATATCTTCTACTTTAGAGCTGTCCCTCAAATTGTTGCCAGTTCTTGGCTGTCAGTTCCTATTCCCGAGGAGGCACTGAGAGTTAGATTAGGTATTTGGTGTGTGTGAGAAGAGCTTGTCAACAGTGGTTTTCCCCACAGGGTGGCTGGGTAGGGACTTGGAATGTTTTGTGATGCTCGCCTTCAGCTCGGGGAACTGGAGGTGTCTCAGCTGCTGGAAAGAACTTCAAGGACTTGGGGGAGGGGCTCGGCTCTCACCTGGATGCTGTCAGGAGGCCCGGGTGAGTCTGATTTTGTGTCTTAATTAATCTCAAGAAGATGGGGCCGAAGTGAGTAGAAAGAGGCTAGAGCAGTCATTAGTGAGGAGGGAAATGCAGCGGGAGGTTTGGTAATTTTTGTGGCTTGGAAAAGTTATTGTTTTGGTCCATGCTCGGACATGCTGATGAGGTGATCTTGTTTTTATCTTTAGCCACCATGGCCAGAGAGTGGCTTTGTGTGATGCTGATGCTCTGTGACGTTCCTTATGTCTGACAGGTCCATGCCGAGGCACAGATGGTGGTGGCTGCTGTGCCTGCTCATCAAGACTAGTCTCTGATTTATCCTTTCCAAAGAGTCAGTTTCTCGTGATCTGCCCATTATGTGGGCTTGAGGGGGGTGGGTCTTCTCATGTCAGCGTTTCCTAGAGCCTGGATAGAAATTTTATAATTGTGGGCAAACATACATGGGACTTACCATTTGGACCTTCACATGGTTGGGCAGCCATCCCCACCAGCTATCCCCCAACGTTTTCCATCTTCCCCAATGGAAACTCTGTCTCTGTTAGACATTTTAACTCCCCATTCACCCCCTCCCTAGTCCGGGGCCCCCACCATCTGATTTTCTGTCTCTATGAACTTGACTGCTCTGCTGCTGCTGCTGCTGCTGCTAAGTCACTTCAGTCGTGTCCGACTCTATGTGACACCATAGATGGCAGCCCACCAGGCTCCCCCATCCCTGGGATTCTCTAGGAAAGAACACTGGAGTGGGTTGCCATTTCCTTCTCCAATGCATGAAAGTGAAAAGTCAAAGTGAAGTTGCTCAGTCGTGTCTGACTCTTAGCGACCCTATGGACTGCAGCCTACCAGGCTCCTCCGTCCGTGGGATTTTCCAGGCAAGAGTACTGGAGTGGGGTGCCATTGCCTTCTCCATGACTGCTCTAGGCACCTCATATAAGTAGAATCTTATACTATTTGTCCCTTTTTTTTTTTTTACAAAAGGCTTATTTCACTGAGTATAATGTTCTCAGGGTTCACCCGTGTTGAAACATATATGAGAATTTCCTCCCTTTTACTGCTGAATAATATTCTACTCTATGGAGACACCACCCTTTGCTTATCTACCCATCAGCTGCTGGACACTTGGGGTGCTTCCACCTTTGGGCTATTTTGAGCAGCGCTGCAAGGACATCCATGCACAAGTCTCAGTGCTCATGAGTGTAAGCTGCCTTCCTCTCGGAAGGGGTCCATGCTTCAGATCTGGCTGGACTGGGTGTCAAGGCTGGTGACCCTCTGCAGTAGCCCCCGAGGCAGTGAAAATCAGCCCCAGAAACCTCTGAGTCTACTGCACAGCCCACCCTGGTGTCTCAGGTGCGGCCCTAACTGCCCCCCTACCCAATGCTGCACCCTGCAGGTTGCTGAGATCCGGGTTGAGATGGAGCTGCGGGATGAGATTCTGCCCAGAGCCCAGAATATCCAGAGCCGCCTGGACCACCAGACCATTGAGACAGAGGAGGTACAGGATGGCCTGGCCCAGGGGTGGGGACAGGGACCTGGACACACGGAGCTGGATGGTTGTGATCTCCCTTTCCCCTTCCTTCTGACTCGACCTCCCTGTTCTTCATCTCTTCCCCCATTTCTTCCTGCCTGGGTGCCATCCCCTCCCAAGGTGAATAAGACGCTGAAGGCCACAGTGCAGGCCCTGCTGGAGGTGGTGGCGTCGGAAGACAGCGACATGCTCGACTCCTTCCAGGCCAGCCTATCCACCGAGTCCCTCAAGTCCACCAGCTCGGACCCAGGGGCTCGGCAGGCTGGCCGGCGGCGGGTCCAACAGCAGGAGACTGAGACCTTCTACATCACGGTGGTGCTGGACCAGGAGGGCAGGTGGGTGGTGGGGGCCAGGGAGGGCCGGGGCTAGGACTAAAACCTTGGGCTCTTATGTGGGTTTGGCAGAAACTCCAGGAGTACCTGAGTGGACGGAGTATCCTTGCCAAGCTGCAGGCTAAGCATGAGAAACTGCAGGACGCCATCCAGCGAGGTGAGCCCCCTGCCTCGCCACCCCCAGGGCTGGCAGCAGCCCAGCCATGGTGTGGCTCTCCTCCTGCGGCCTCTCCCTGGCCAGAGAGGGTGCTGGGCACACAGGAAGGAAGCCAGCCAGGGTCCCAGCCCCCATCCTGCCCTTTGTCCTGTGGCTGCCCTCACCTGTAGGCTGCCCCATTCCTCTGCTATGCACTGAGAAACCTCCCAGCCCAAGAGGCACACCAACCCTTTCTCCTTCCCAGGTGACAAGGAAGACCGGGAGGTGACTTGGTGAGTCCTTTGAGAGGGACCAGTTTGTCCTGAGGACCCATGGTATCCCCACCTCTCCTCTGCTTGTTCCTTGGTGGCCTTAGTTTCCTACTTATTTTGCCCAGAGGGTTCTGGAATAACTTGCAAGCCCCAGCGTCCAGTTGGGCTGGGCTGGGGGGTCCAGGCAGCCTAGTGTCCAGGCCTGGTCCCCTCAGAGGCAGCTCCTGTTCACCGCAACAGGACCCAGTACACACAGAGAAAACTCCAAAAGAGCCGCCCCCCCGCCCCAGCTCCCAGTATAACCAGAAACTCTTCGGGGAGACATGGAAAAGTTTATCCAGGTACTTGCCTTACCCTTCAACCGGAGTGCAGGCCCCTTCCTGCTTCAGCCATGCCTCCAGCCCTGGGGACCCCATGAACCTGAACGAGTTACCATGAACTGAGGACTTACCAGGAGCATGGATACCCGCAGGCCCCACTTCTGGGATGCTTGCTAGAGAGGGAAGTCAGGAAAGCACCAGAGAACAGAAAAGGAGAAATGATACTATTGTTTGCAGCAATGTGATTCAGTGTCTCACTGTTCAGAAGAATCAGCAGGTTATTTAAGTGAACAAACCCAAGGTTCGTGATGTTGCTTGATTCGAGGTCAGCAGAGAGAGTTGGGTGGCATTTCCACTCCGTAGCAGGAAACAGATAAAATGTCAGGCACAGCACCAGGGATCAGACACCCCCCGCCCCCGCCTGCACCGGGTGTATATCTCCCTAGCCTTGTTGCCAACCACAGAATGCATTAAGACAAAATGAAAACAAGTGAGTGACAAAGTGGGCTGCACCATACCCACTGTGGAGGGCACTCTGTCCTTGTCCGCAGAGCTCAGGCCAGCCCGTGCCCCTGGTGGTGGAGAGCTGTGTCCGCTTCATTAACCTCAATGGTGAGTGAGATCTGGGCCCTCCTGCCCCTGGCCTGTCTCCGCCCCTTGCAAGATTGCAGGGGCTGGGGCAGGGAGGAGGCTTGGTGCCCACCAGTTTTCCATCCTACCACAGGCCTGCAGCATGAGGGCATCTTTCGGGTGTCGGGCGCCCAGCCTCAGATCTCAGAGATCCGTGATGCTTTTGAGAGAGGTGGGGACCAGTGAGGTGGGGTGGAGGGTGGGGAAACTAGGAGAGCCGGTGTCACAGGCCTCTCTCCTCACCCCCTCCCAGGAGAGGACCCGCTGTTGGAGGGCTGCACTGCCCATGACCTGGACTCGGTGGCGGGCGTGCTGAAACTCTACTTCCGGAGCTTGCAGCCCCCCATATTCCCACCAGACCTGTTTGGAGAGCTGCTGGCTTCTGCAGGTGAGCCAGGAGTCTGGGGGTGGGGTCGGGGTGTGGGGCTCCCCACTCCCTAGTGGCTACCTTGCTCGGGCTCATGGCTTCTCCCTGGGGTGATGGCCTTGTCTGCAGAGCTGGAGGCCGTGGCCGAGCGGGTGGAACATGTGGCTGGCCTCCTGGCCCGGCTGCCTGGACCCGTGCTGGTGGTCTTGCGGTACCTCTTCACCTTCCTCAACCAGTGAGTGCTTCTAGGGGCCGGGGGGGAGCTCGGGGGCAGCCCAAGTTGGGGCACGGGGATGCTGAGCCGGGAGCTATGTGCCTATGACCTGTCTGTACCCCCAGCCTGGCCCAGTACAGTGACGAGAACATGATGGACCCCTACAACCTGGCTGTGTGCTTTGGGCCGACGCTGCTGCCCCGTCCCTGCTGGGCAGGACCCAGTAGCTTTGCAAGGCCGTGTCAACCAGCTGGTGCAGACCCTCATCATCCAGCCTGCACGGGTCTTCCCAGCCCCGGCCCAGCTGCCTGGCCCCATCTATGAGAAGTGCATGGCACCGCCTTCTGCCAGCTGCTTAGGGTAGGCTCTTGGCACCACCAGGAGAGAGAGGCTGGCTGCAGGGGGCACCCTGAGGATGCTCAGCCACCTCGCTCTTCTCTGGACTACAGGGATGCCCAGTTGGAGGGCCCGACAGGAGACAACGAGTTGGACCTGGAGCCGGGGACCTCAGCCCAGGAGGAGGGTGAGGGTGGAGAAGGACAGCCCCACGGGGTCCCTGGCCAGGGCGTCCACGTCACCCCCCCACCTCACTTGCATCTCTTCTCCCCAGACCTGGAGGGTGTTGTGGAGGCTGTGGCTTGCTTTGCCTACACAGGCCGCACGGCCCAGGAGCTGACCTTCCAGCGCGGGGACATCTTGCGGCTGCACGAGCGGGCCTCGGGTGACTGGTGGCGGGGCGAGCACGCGGGGGTGCGGGGGCTCATCCCCCACAAGTACATCACTCTGCCTGCGGGGTGAGTTTGGAAGCTCTCCTTCCAGCCCCCGTCCACCCCCAGGCTTCCAGCCCTTCCCACATGCCGAGTCCCAGGTTCCGTGGGCCCAGGCTGTGCCTTGCTGATCGCTGCTGCCCTGCAGACCCCAAATCCAGAGTGAGCATTCCAAGTGTCTTGTCTTTCCATCTCCAGAGCAGAGAAGCTCGCGGCAGGCCAGGGGCTGCTGGCCACCGGGGACCTGCTGAGCAGCTCAGAAGGGCTCCCCATGGTGGAGCTCGTCCAGAGGTGAGCAGGAGCGGGGGAAGACCCTTTCTGGGCCTTGCTTGCCCACTCCAGGCTGGAGGCAGGATGGCCAGGGACCAGTTTTGCTGTTTCTTTCCCTTTCCCGTGCCCTGGGTTGGGAGAAGCCCCTGCCTGGGAGCGCGGGGCCTCCCCAGGGGCCCCTCTAGGCTCCCTGTCTGTGCCCTGCAGGCCGGAGCCATGCACCCCACCCGAGATCCCTCTTGGTATCCCCGGGAGTCACTCTGGGTACCGACGGCCCTGCGTGGTCCCAGCATCCCGGAACGACATGTGGAGGTGGATAAGGTGAGCGCTGGGGATGATCACGTTGCAAGAGGGGTGCACCTCCCTGGAGGTGGGTTCTCTGCTTCCCCTTACGAGCCATTCTTCCTGCCTGAGATTCAAGTCTGACCCTCCTGATCACAGACACACTGGCGGAGCCCAGCCTAGAGAGGGGCAGGCCGGTAAGGGGGTGAGCTTGGTGGAGAGGGACCGGCCTGGAGGCAAGGTAGTGGGAGACCTGGGGAGAGCAGTCATACGTTTAGGCCTCACGTTTGGTTCCTGAGTGGGAAGCGGCACACGGAACAGTCTTCAAGGCTGGCATCTAGAGCCAGGCTAGGTGACAGGTGGTAACATGGCAGGTGCTTTGTGAGCCAGAGAAGATGAAAGAGGCAGATGGAAAAGCGGCTGAGGGAGGTGGTGAACTTGGGAGCCCGGCGGGGTCATGGTTCTTACAGGGAGCCAGAGAGCAGGTGCCAGATGGGGCCCTGGCATGGGGTGCAGCCTGGGAGACCCAGCTGCCTGCTGTGCCCACTGGCCCCAGCGCACCCCTCCGTAGGCTCCTGGTGGGCACTGCCAGAAGCTCTGGGGGACAATGTGAGCCTAGGGACGATGTGAGCCTGGGGACAGAGAGTAAGAGAGCCTGCCATGTCCCAGGTGTGGCCTGGCGACCAGGCCTGGGCACCAGGGACAGAGGGGTGATCAGGGACACACATGTGTGGTGGCCAGGGGAGCATGGGCCAGGGGTGGGGGGCAGCGCATCCATGAGACCCCAGGGCAGGTGGCTGGTAGACTGGGCCAGGCAGGCTGTGGGGGAGCCCTGGCCTGGGACGTTGGGACCCACTGGGGCCCCCAAGCCAGGGGGTGGTGGCTGTGATCTCTGCCAGGGAAAGAGTGGGGAGAAGATGGGTACCCAGGGCCTAGCTGGAGGAGCTCCCATTTAAAGGCTGAGCTAATCACTGCAGTCTACAGAGGCAGTGGTTGAGGACTTTGTTTCAGGGGGCAGAGGAGTTCAGAGGATCAGCGGGCCTGACTCCTGGGTCAGATCACTGTCCTGGGGACAGGGGACCGACTGGGCAGGTGGGGCCACTTGTGCCAACATCCTGCCTTTCTCTCCTCTCCACCAGGCTGTGGCACAGACCATGGACTCTGTGTTTAAGGAGCTCTTGGGGAAGACCGCCCTCCGTCAGGGCCTTGGACTGGATGCCATCAACTCCCCAAGCCCCGGGCCTCGCAGCCCAAAACCTCTAGGCTGTGGGCGCCTGGGCAAGAACAAAGGCTTCTCGCGGGGCCCTGGTGCCCCAGCCTCACCCTCGACCTCCCATCCCCAGGGCCTAGACTCACCCTTCAAGTCCCACTGAAGGGCCCCCTCATCCTCTGCAGGCCCTGCCCCAGCCCAGGGCAAAACCAGCCAGGTGCCCCCAACTCTTTGCTTCTCCCCTGGCCCTATCCAGCATACCTGCTCATGACCCTCTGCAGAGAAGAGGAAGTGGCCGCTCCAGCTCACCCCTGCCTTCCCTGCTCTGGCTTGGGCCCCTCTGGGAGGCTGCCGCAGAGGGAGGCAGGGGACAGGCAACTCCTGGCCCTGGGTGTGAGGGCTCGTGGCTGGTTGTCACCCTTGACAGCCAGTAGGTGGCGGGTGCCTTTGCTCAGCTGAGGGCGCCAGCCTGGTGGGGGTTGACAGGCATCGGCAACCATTCATAAAATCCTGTGCATTGACTCCCAGATGCGAGCCAGTTCTCTGGCTGGCTGGGGAGGGAGAGGGTAGTTGGAAGGTGGGTACAGGCCCAGTCTCTTGGCACCCCCAGCACTCGAGGCCAGCTTCTGGGGCTTCTTGGCACAGGGCTGTGTGGCTTGGGGACCTGCATCTTGGAAGTCCCGTCTCCTGTGTGGTAGGTTCCAGATCCGTGCACGTGTCTGTGGGTGCAGGAGGGGCCTGAGAATCTCTCTGCGCTTCCCTCACATTTAATGCAATTAAACATGCATGAATTTTTTTAAAATACCATCCTTGTAGAGAAAGGGGACAAAAGAAGCAAATATAGAAAAATATGGGAAACCTATTGAAAATGTGTTCATTTCTTCCAGTACCCCAGTATCCAAAGAGACTCACCAGGTGGAAAATGAACCAGAGTTTTTATGAAGGCAAGGTCAGAAGGGAGGGCCAAGGGGGACAAGATGGCGGGGGGCAAGGATGGCCCCTGGTCCAACCTCCTTTTTCTGCCCCCTGGGCCCCTGGGACCTCCACTGGCTGGCTGCATGTCTCGGCCAGGCCCCCGTGGAGCCAGTTTGTAGGCGGTCAGCTGAGTTCTGTGGAGCCTCTAGAAGGAAAGCAGCACCCCCACCCCCGCTGCTGCCCCGATTTCTCAAGAGGGGGTGTCCTTGGCCAGAAAGGAGCTGGCTGTGGCGCATGACTCGTCTTGGGGCCCTGGGCTGGGCAGGGCGCGCCTCCAGGTGCAGCAAAGCAGACTTCGCAGCTCGGAGGAGACACTGCTGCTGAAGGAGGCGTAGATCCAGGGGTTGGTACAGCTGTTGAGGCTGGCCAGCAGCATGAGCAACACGAAGGGAGGCCCTGTGTGGGGCGGGAATTGGGGCTGGGGCTGAGGGGGCCTCGAGGTCGGCGCACCTGGGCTCGAAGGCCACGCTGGCTGGGTTGGGGGTGGAGGGGGGTGAAGGTGCACATGCACCAAGATTGGGTGGGTCCCCGCAGCCCCAGCTACTGCCACACACCTTCCCCGTGGTGCCTCCCGGGTCCCACGCGGCCCACAGCTGCACAAGGAAGAAGGGCGCCCAGCACAGCACGTATACTATGACGATCACCAGCGTCATCCTCACGGTCTTGGCCACGGCTGCTGACACCCGGGCTCCCTCAGCAGGGCTGCCTGGCCGGCACCCTCGGGCGGGGCCCGCCGGCCCTCGGCACCGGCCCTGGCCCCAGGCTGGCATGAATCTCCCGGAAGATGAGCACCTGACAGGCAGCGATACCCAGGGCAGGAGCCACAAACACCATCAGGGCGATCCAGGTGACGTAGGCACGAAGGCCCCAGGGCTCAGCAAAGCGGGCCCAGCAGTCAAGGACTCCGCTGCCATCCACGTCACGCTGGGCAAAGATGAAGAGCTGGGGCAGGCTGAGGAGGAGTGAGAAGGCCCAGGCCAGCAGCACTGGGCGGTTCCAGTGAGTGCCACCCATGTGGCGGTGTGCCAGCATGGGGCGGCAGATGGCACGGTGGCGGTCCAGCGTCATGGCCAGGATCATGTAGGAGGAGGCATACATGCCCACCATCTGCAGGTACTTGACTGCCCGGCACAGGGCATCAGGCCCACGGAAGCGGTCAGTGGCATCCCAGGCCAGCTGGGGCAGCACTTGGAACAGAGCTACGGCCAGGTCAGCCAGGCACAGATGGCCGATGAAGACGTGCATGGGTGCCCAGCGGCCCCGCCGGCCCCGCCGCACCAGGGCCCCCAAAACCAGGCTGTTGCTCAGGGCCACGGCCACGAAGACGGTGGAGAGCAGGGCCAGCTCTGCCTGGGCTAGCAGCGGGTCCCGGGCAGTCCATAGCTCCCCTTCGCTGCCGTTGCCTGCTGGGGTAGGTTGAGAGAGGTGCCGGGGCACAGCTGGGCAGAGGTGGGGGCAGAGGGCCAAGTCAGTGAATCTATTCTGCCTGGGAACCAGGCCGCTGTCAACCTGAGCCCTCTGTTTCCCTCCAGCCTCCTCCTCCCTGGCTCCTGGCCTTCCAGCACAATATACATCGTCCAACACTGCCCCCCCACCAACACTGCCTCAAACTGCATGTGGTAGGGAGGAAAGGGCAGCCCCAGGCCCAGGTGAACCAGAGGGCCGGCTCTTTCCAGTGAGGAGGCAGGCTGAGTTGGGGGCGCCGAGGGATGGGAAGCTTACCTGAGGTGGTGGATGCCATGAACATGGCAGGGCATGCAGGAGTCCTGAGCGCCTGGGGGAGACGACTTTGTGAGCTCAGCCTCCCACCCAAGGGGCCAGCCGTGCTGCCCAGAGTCTCTGGATAGGGGTCTTTAGAGCCTTGGCTGGGGTGGTGGGCTAGGGGCTTGTGCATGTGACTCTGTGTGTGTGTCTGTGAGACTGTGTGTGTGACTCGTGTGTGTGTGTGTGTGAAAAGAGAGACACTGTATGTGTGTGTGAGACTGTGTATGTGTGACTGTGTGTGTGTGTTCATTCCCATGGCCGGGTCCTGGGGGGTAAGTCTTAGCCTAACCGACGTTGGTGAGGTCTGGCCACTGAGGCAGACACAGACCTTGACGCCCACAACCGGGTGGGGGAAGATGGTGCCAGGGGGTCATCAGACAGATGGACAAACCCAGCTTAAGACCCATCCAGGCAGCCCATGAGACGTGAGGCAGACATACAGAGCCCCCCAACCTCCTGCCCTGAGAGGGAACCGTTGGAGGGCTGGGGGGCAGGGTAGGAGGGCTGCTACGTCCCCCTTACCTGGCTGGACTCCCGGGCTCCTGGGCAGCTGGGCAGCAGCAGGCGTAAAGGTGGCCCCAGAGCTCAGATCGGCTTTCCATGGGTGGCCCCGCCCCAGCCAGTCCTCTGGGAGTGACCAGCTCAGGAGGGGACTTCCTCCCCCACTTCCACGAGCCTCCTGGCCTCTGGTACCGGGAAGTAGGCTCCTGGCTTCCTCTGCTTCCCTTCCCGGCCCACCCGAGCCATCCCAGATCGGTCCCTGGGGCCTCAGGCTGCCCCTGAGAAAGCCCGAGCCCTCCTGAGCTGGGCCTGGCTATCCCCCAACAACCCCCTCACACACACTGCTTTATGACAGTGTCAGGTCTGCAGAGCTCTGGGCCATTCCCGAGTTCACTGTGTCTTATTTTCAAAGTGGAGTAGCTGTGACTAGAGACGCACTGGCTCAGCGCCACACAGCTTTCTCGTGGCAAAGCCTGACTCCCCTTTGCCAGGACAGGCTCCTCTGGTCCCTCTCTGGGCCTGGGCGAAGCGCCCGAGGCTCCTACTAGGCAGAGGGAGGGCTTGTCCCCAGCCAGTGAAGGCCCCTCCCGTCCTCAATTAAGCCTCCCGGAGATGAGGGCCGGAGATGAGGGGTGGGAAGGCGGTAGAGTGAGGTTCTGCCAGCTCCCTCCCCTGAGGTTCTACTGGAGCCCGGACAACCCCCCACCACCTCGAAGCTACCTGTCCGTCTCTGTACCCCACATCCCATCTCCCACTCCTTGTGCTTCCTCAGCCTCCAGGACCCCCTCTCCTCCAGCCCATCATTTCCCCCCCTCACCAGCCCTCTCGTGCCACAGGCCTGGCCTCCCTCAGTCCAGGTTGGCCCAGCCCAGCCCCCAGGAAGTGGCCTGCGCACCACACCGTGCGGAGCCTGACTCTAGGCTGATGTTGGCTCTGTCTTCCTGTTTGTCCCTTCCCTGTTGACCTGCGAGGTTAGAGACCAAAACGGCCTCTCCCAAACAGGCCCAGGTACAGCCTAGGCCAGGCCTCCTCCTCCTGGTCAGACTCTGGCAGCACCAGTAGGGGGACATTAGGATGGGGGTCCACCCAACCTTATGCACCACACACAGCACACACCACATGCCACAAACACCACACACCCACACACAGCACACATGCCCACACACACCCACACCACACACAGCACACACACACACAGCACACACATACACCCCCACACACACACCACACAAACCACACCCACACACATCCACACCACATACACCACGAACCCACAGCACATAAAACACACCCACCCACACCATGAACCCACACACAGCACACAACACACACATTACACAGCAGCACATGCCCAAACACAGCACACACCCACACCACACACCCAAACACAGCATATCACACTCGCATCATGTTCAGTATTCATACAGCACACAGTAGACACACACACACTGCTTGTACACATGCTCTCCCCCACACCCCTGCAGTACACATGGGTATTTATAATGGTTTTTCCTATTTAGGAGTTGGTTGTAGAATACCAGCGCCACACGTCTGAACACATCAGCCATACCTCCTAACAACAAGAGCATCCTCACTTTCTGCTTGTAACCACATGAGTTTTACTAACCCAGAGGCATAGAAAAACTTTTCAGCTGCCATCTGGATCTACTAAAAAGGTAGAAAGTGGAGTTCCCAGGTAAGATTACAGAACAGATTTTTCAAAGGAAAACTATAAGCCACTGGGAAAAACTCACATCACATCACACTGACTCAATGGACATGAGTTTGAGCAAATCCCAGGAGAGAGTGGAAGGTAGAGGAGCCTGGCGTGCTGCAGTCCATGGGGTCACAGAGTTGGACACAACTTAGTGACTGAAACAACACACCACCACTCAGTATGTCTTTCTTCTTGCCTTGTGTCCCTGTGTGCCTCACAGGACCCCAGTCCCTAGGACTCCCCCATCGGCCTGGGAATCTGAGGTACCTGCTTTGCCACTCTGTGTGACTCTGGAAGGCTGTGACCAGCTCTCTGTGACTCAGCTTGCCCCTCTGTAAAATGGGAATCCAGTGACTGAAAGTTGAGCCCTGGCTCTAGGACTGGCAGAGACCTGAGCCGGCTGGTGATGAGGTGCCAACCTCATCACCTCCTTACAGGGTTCTCTGCCCAGACCTGAACGGGGCCCCACAAGGCTGGATTCCGGCGGCGAGCTCGCGCAGGGCCGGGAACCATCTCTGTTCCCTGTGTTCCTTGTTTCCTGTTGTCGAGAGTCCAGGGAAAGTCACAGGGAAGGCCCCTCCCTGCAGCTTTCTCTGGGTTCCAAGAAGCAAGGGGAGGGATTTGTGTCTACACCAAGGCCAGGGTGTAAAGGGAAGCAAGTGCTGGGGACCTCTGGAAGGGACAGAGAGACCCCAACGCCAGTGGCTATGTCTGGAGAGAGACTCTGGCCTCCTCCAGCCCCTGAGAACCCCCGGAACCCCCGGAACCCCAGTGCACGTGCAGGTGCTCTGCCCCTTGAGAGCCTGGGCCGAGTTCTGCTGCCTGCAGCAGAGACCTATGAGAGAGAGCCGCCCCTGCAGGCCCCTGCCCCAGCCACCAAGAAAGACTTAGCCATGGAGCTATTCTGATTAGCCTCAGGTGGCCTCAGGCATGGGGCAGAGCTGAGTAGACACCCTCCCCATCCCCTCAAGCCCCTTCCCCAGCACAGCCCCCTCTGCCCTGCCCAGGACTGCATTTGCAGAAAGGTTCTATGTGCAGCCAAGGAGCATGCTCTGAGCTCCCTGGCCCAGTGTCCGAGCAGAAGGCCACAGAAAGCCACCCCCAGGTACTGGGTGCCAGGGCGGAGGTCAGAGAAGATGTCGGGGGGCAGGACTGAGATCCTGGGAAGTGCAGTCCTGTGCCAAGTGGTATGCAGGTAGGCAACAGGGGATGGTGGTTTTTCAGTTGCTCACTCATGTCCGACTATTTGCAACCCCCTGGACTGCAGCATGCCAGGCCTCCCTGTCAATCACCAATTCCCAGAGCCTGCTCAAACTCATGTCCATCGAGTCAGTGATGCCATCCAACCATCTCATTCTCTGTCCTCCCCATCTCCTCCTGCCTTCAATCTTTCCCAGCATCAGGGTCTTTTCCAATGAGATGATTCTTTGCATCAGGTGGCCAAAGTATTGGAGCTTCAGTATCAGTCCTTCCAATGAATATTCAGAACTGATTTCCTTTAGGATTGACTGGTTGGATCTCCTTGCAGTCCAAGGGACTGTCAAAAGTCTTTCCCAACACCACAGTTCAAAAGCATCCATTTTTTGGCGCTCAGCTTTCTTTATGGTCCAACTCTCACTTCCATACGTGACAATTGGGAAAACCATAGCTTTGGCTAGATGCACCTTTGCTGGTAAAGTGATGTCTCTGCTTTTTAATGTGCTGTCTAGGTTGGTCATAGCTTTTCTTCCAAGGTGCAAGCATCTTTTAATTTCATGGCTGCAGTCACCATCTGTAATGATTTTGGAGTCCAGCAGGAATGGAAACCAAAGGCATTTCTCAGGCCTTGGGAAAGACCCTGGAAGGCTATTTTAGGCATGAGCAAGAAAGAGGAGCCAGCCCAGGACACAAAGAAAGAGTGACAAAAGCCTGGAGAAAAACCAGGGGAGCAGATGTTCCCGAGGTTGGGAGGGGAGACAGGTACTGTGAGGGAAGGAAAAACAGGAGCCAAGCCAAGGGGAGGCCATACCTTGGAAAAAATGCACACCTCAAAAGTGAAGTATGTTTTATTCGGCCGACTTTTGGAGGAGTGCATCCCGGGGCACCAGCCTCTCGGAAAGCTCTGAGGGACAGTCTCCAACAGGTAAGGGAGGAGCCAGGATGTATGGGAGTTTTTGCAACTAAAACCGAGTCATGGGAACATCAAAAGATTAGCGTCGGCTAAAGAAAGCTAGACAACTCAAGTGACTGCATCCAGTACTTTTCTGTGTGTGGCAAGATGCAGAGGTGCAGGTGACATTCTTTGTCTACACCAGACATGGAGAGAGGGCCTGTAACTGGGCATCCCCCAGGGGCAGGCATTGCAGACCACAGCTCCTGCCTGGTGGTGGGAGGAATGCGTAATGTCCCAGCGAGTGAACTGGTATGACAGGGACCAAGCAGGGCCAGGAGGCAGGCTGAGGACACAGATGCCCTGAATCCAAACATGCGGATGTGCTTTTGGGCAAGTGTGTGCTGGGACAATGGAAAGATAGGGTGATCACTCGCCTGAGGTCTGAATGAAAGTGAGCAGGGATTTTGAAAGTGAGACAAGCCCCGTTTGCCCATTGGGGGAGGCTGGGCAATGGAACTTGATAGCTTAGGAGCCCTGTAGGCTCTGAGCTCTCTCCAGGTCCTGGATGAGTTTTCAAACATTAAGTCATGAGGTCTTCCCTGGTGGCTCAGGGGTAAAGAATCCATCTGCCCATGCAGGAGACACACATTCCATCCCTGATCTGTGAAGATCCCACATGCCTCAGAGCACTTAATACTGTGCGCCATAACTAGTGATCCCGTGTTCTAAAACCCGTGCTCTGCAACAAGAGAAGCCATCATGATGAGAAGACTGTGCACCCCAACTAAAGAAAAGCCTGTGCAGCAATGAAGACCCAGCACAGCCATAAATACATAAATAAATGCATATTTTTAAAAATTAATTAAATAATCATTTCGGTCTCACCTCTGCTGGTGGGATCTTAGTTCCCTGACTAGGGGTTGAACCTGCACCCTCGACACTGAAAGCACCGAGTCCTACCCACTCGATGGCCAGGGAATTCCCTAGGAATGACTCTGTAAAATCAGCTCTATTGAAGGATGATTAGCATACAGTAAAATTCATGACTTGCTTCACGAGATCTGACACATAATACAGTCGTGTAAGTGAAAGTGAAAGTTGCTCAGTTGTGTCTGACTCTTTGCAACCCCATGAACTCGTCCATGGAATTCTCCAGGCCAGAATACTGGAGTGGGTAGCCTTTCCCTTCTCCAGCGGATCTTCCTAACTCAGGGATCAAACCCAGGTCTCCCATATTGTAGGCAGATTCTTTACCAGCCGAGCCACAAGGGAAGTCTAATACAGTCCTGTAAGCACCGCTATAATTATGATACGGAACTGTTGCATCACTGCAAAAAGCTTCTTCATGGCTCTTTGCAGTCTCCTTCCCCTACCCAGAGCCTGGCATTTTCCTATCCCTATATCTGTGTCTTCCCCAGAACTGTCTACATGTAGAATCCAAGCATGTGCAATATTTCATGTCTGGCTTTTTTCACTCAACAGGATGCCTTTGAGTTCATCTCTATGGCTGTTTGTATCAGGACTTTGTTCTTCTTTCTTGCTAAGAAGCATTCTGTTGTCCAGATGGATCATAGGCAGCTTATTCCATTAATGGTTGATAGATAGGTAGGTTGTTCCCAGTTCGGGGCTTTAATTAATAAGGTGACTCTGAGCCCTTGAGTGCAAGCCTTTCCATGCTTTAGCTTCTCTAGCAGGCAGCCTTAGCCCTGGGACAGCCAGCTCCTGTGATAAATAGGTTTCATTCGATAAGAAAGCAGCAGATTGTTTTCTACATGCCTCAGATCGGTTTGCATTCCCACAAGCACAGTTCCATTTGCTCTCCATCTTCACCAGCCCTTGCTATGACTGGTCTGTCATTTTTCTTTAGCCTCTTTCAATTTTAACCATTTCAGTAGTATTTTATTCAGGTTTTATTTTGCATTTTCTTTTGACTGATGATGGTGAGAATCTTTATATACTTACTTGCCAGTTGTCTATATTCTTTGGTGAAGAATATAGAATATAGAATTCTTTGGTTCAATCTTTGGCACTTTTTAAAAGTTTTCTCTCTCATTTTCTTTCCATTTTGTGTGTATTTTGGTTACAAGTCCTCCAACAGAAAGGTTTTGCAAATAGTTTCTCCCTGCCCTGTGGCAAATGGTTTTCTAAGTTTGACAAAGTCTAATTTTATATATTTTTTCTATCATGGTTTGGGTTTTTGTGTCCTCTTCAAAAAATCTTTGAATAATTCACTGTCGCAGAGATATTCTTCTATGATTTCTTCTAGGTGTATATTTCTAGCTCCTAGAGTTAAGTCTGGGAGAAGGCAATGGCACCCCACTCCAGTACTCTTGCCTGGAAAATCCCACGGACG